>CM028131.1:957237500-960050000 GCA_016271365.2 Neoceratodus forsteri | reverse complement strand
GTTAGGATGTGCCCATATTGACCCAATGAGGGGGTCTATGTGATTTGAGTGAAAAAAAAAACAAACAGTGAGGAACATATAGGTGAAAATAAAATGCCAAACACCGATACAGCGCACACTACAAAAAGCAAGCGTTAAAACAGCAACTTCTCTTCTGACATCTCCGACTCTAACACAGCACCTCAGCAGGTACAAGAAAACTGCCAGCACCGCAGACACTCCCCACACTTACACACACCTCAAACAAAGTAGCCAAATCCACTGCCTAGATGAAACTCACTCACACCGTAACAACTAATCAGCTACACCTCATCAGTACTACAAGACTACAACCCATCCACAACAGCCTCCAATGTAAACTAAGACAGCCCACAGCACCTTCATGGAACATGAACACAATCCACGACATCAGGGGATTTGCCCCCCCCCAACCTCCTTTAATATATATAACACACTCCAAGACCACACAATATTCCACACTGTGTGACACAGTACCCATATAGTGGACTGGAGAGTGCAACTATTTTAACACACAAGCTGTTGGTAACTGCAGCTATTTTAACACAGAAGTTATTTTCTCACTGTCAGTCTTTTTACCAGTGCTCAAATTAAGTTCCTCTTTTTGAGTTGCTCAATTTCTGTGGCTTACATCATGGGATGCCCACAATGAGCTTGATTATGTTGTTTACTTTCTCCTCCATTGGGGATACCTGGCCCAGGCTTGTGTTGATCTTTGAGTTGAGGTGCGTAATGTGTTGGGTGGGGGGAAGCTGTCTTTTGTCCCAGTTGATGACCCAGCCATGTCATTGTAGACAATGAACCACAGAGTCCATGTCCTTCTGTGCCTGAGTCAGGGACCTTGCTCATCTTAGCCAATCGTCCAGCTATGAAATAACATGTACCCCCATTTTGCAGAGGGCCATGGCAATCACTACCAGTGTCTTTGTGAATACCCTCAGTGCTAATGCCAACCTGAAAGGGAGGCATGTGTATTGGAAATGCTGGCTGCTGACATTGAACCTGAGAAACCTTTGGTGCTCGGGGCAAATGGGAATGTGTAGATAGGCATCTTTTATGTCAACTGATGTAAGAAAAGCACTGTGTTGAATGGCCATCAAAGTTGTCTTGAGGGTCTCCATCTTGAATTTCTTGTAGACCATAAACTTGTTGAGAAACTTGAGGTTGAGTACTGGACAGAGTCCGCCTGTTTTCTTGGGGAAAATGAAGAACATAGAGTACAGTCCTGTATCTCTCTTGTATTGCGCTATGGGCACAATAGCTTGGTTTCTGGCAAAACTGAGCAGAACCTGCTGGACTGCCTGGGCTTTTACGTTGTCCCGGGGCATCGGGGATCCCATCTGTTTGTGTAGGATTGCCTTTTATGTGAGCTCTATGGAATAACCATGAGTCACGAGTTCCTGGACCCACTTGTCTGTCTTGGTCTGGGCCCATTGTTCGGCTAACATTTGGATTCGACCCCCCACAGAAGGGATGTCTGCCTGGGCCCCTATGATTTCATTGGCTCTTGCTGGTAGAGGCCCTGCTTCTTCTGTTGCTTCTAGTGGTGGCCTTTCTTTTGCTTTATTTATTTAACAAACTTAATTATAGATTTTACTATTTCCAACAACATCCAATAAGACAACAACAGGCAAAATCTTAATGTACAATGCAATACAAAAACAGAAACCGCAGTCTCCAAACAGAATTTAGCAAACTCTACAGAATTCCCCCAACAACAACCTATGCCCCAACCCCCCCAAACTCCTTCTTCCAGAGCACACTTTATCAGCTATATCCAGGGCGCAGTTTAGGCCACAAAAAGAGATCACAACCTAAAGGCACCAGCTAAGAGGGCTGCAGGCCCAGGCCATACAAAAGAAATGTTTTCTCTCATGAACATACATTAGACCTCAACAAAAGTAAACACACTCCCCAAAAAATAGATAATGAACAGATCCCTGACCCCAGCCACTCTCCTATGGGTCCTTAGAGAACAACAAAAGTGTATGTAGAACATCCCATCTTTGATGGAAATAATCCAACCTATGACACATTCCTGCAATTTGTTTTTCAATCATTAGAGCTGGTGCTGGCCTTTCTGTTTGCTTTTCTTTTTATACTGCACCATCCTAAATGGGAACCAAGGTCTTGGGGTCCCACCTCATGTTGATTGAGTGGCCCCCAATTTTGTTTGGCCTGGTGAACTTTTGAACTTGGGGCAAAATGACCTTCTTTTCTACCATCTGCTTGGCCCCTGCCTGATCTCGCAGAAAGGGCATGAGTGTGTCTACCAATAGGAGGGTCTCTTTAAATGGAAGCATAAGAAGCATTGCCTTGGATTTGGCATCCGCCTGCACAGCTTGAGACAGAGGGCCTGTCTGCCATAGTTGGTAAGGACTGTGGCCCTAGTGCCGAACTTCATGATGTCTGAGGATGTGTCTACTATGTGTTGTGTGGCCTGCACATTGCAGTCAGCATGCCTCATAAGCAAAAACTAATCTGGGAGGTTGTCCACAATGGCCTCCACCCATCACAACATGGCAATGGTGGTGTACCATATGTCTGTGTCTGATGATAGGACCATCCCCACAACCTCGTGAATCTTTTTCAGGGACTCCTTCATCTTTTTGTCCATGGGGTCTTTCAGTACTGCTGAACTCTCAACTGGTATGACGGTGCGCCTGGCAAGCACTGACACTGGGGTGTCCACATTAGGGGCTGTGAGCCAGGCTGTCTTATAAGATTCTGGAACTGGGTATGTCTTTCTCATGACCCTCTTCTCTGGGATCCTGGATGACTTGGGTGCCTACTGTTCTTTGCTCAAGATGGCGTCATGTGCTGTACAGGTGGTGAAGTAGTGTTTCATGGAGTTCAGGTGCGGTGAAAGGAGGGGTCTGCTGAGGTATGGGGTGTCTCCAGTTCCTCTGGGAACTGGAGAACATCTCAGAACATCCACATGAACTTGCCACATCCTCCATAGGGCACAATTTTGTTGAGGAATGCATGTGCCCCGATCTGAGCCTTCATCTTCTGAGGATTCATTCACCTCTTCCTCCTACCTGCGCTTTCTTTTCGGCAGGTGTGGAGAGTGGGTTGCCACCAGGTTTGTTCCAGAAGAGGACTGCTGTGAACTTTGTGGTTGCTGAGCTTGCAGATTTTCTGGCCATTGGAACAGGGGGCCAGTTTGTGCTGTATTTAATGTAATGGGTGCCATGGGAGGTGATGGGTCTTCCTGGGCCAAGACTAATTCCAGGCTGGTGCTTTGTGGTGCTCCAGTCTCGGAGGTGGTGCAGACTGCACAGAGGGCCACCCCCACATGAGCCTCTGGTAGCTTGGTCCCACATTCCAGGCAAGCAAGCATGGCAGGTAGTCAATGTGCACTCAGCAATCTATATGGGGCAGATAGAAAGAAGTGAGTTACAAACATTGCCCTGCTTCAGAGAGGCATAATGTAGTTAGAAGTGTGGCAACTCAAAGGGTAGGCCAGAAGGAGGGTGATGGAAAGGCAGTTCTGGGACATTTTGGTGCCTGTATTACAAGTATAAGGGCCTAAAGGCTCACCCAAGATGGCCGCTAGATTGTTCCAGGCAGCCAACCACTGAATTCCTGGCTCTCAAGGGAATATATTGCCCATCTATGCCTCCCAAGATGGCTGCCATTCTGGAACTGTACCAAGATAATGGCCGTTCCCATGAGATGACACGGGAAGCCCCTGGGCAAACATGCCCTCTGTCTAACGAGATCTAACATCTCACAAGACCAGCCCGCTGCCGAATTTTGGACACCTCTCAAATGCCCCTCCCAGCTCAAACAATGGGGCATTGCTTGATTTCACTGCCCTAGTGAGGCTGTGAGGCTGAATGCTCTCCCCTGACCTCCCTTTATGCACCCATTGAACCCTTGGAACAAGGGCTAGTTTCACAAAAGCCGCTATTTGCGTATATGGTGGCCACGATTATGTGGATGCAGCTAATGGCACGGAGTTCTTGATGCGGGGGAGTGATCTGGTGTTGGGAGAAGATGTCCCCAGCATGGTACAGGCTTGCTTATAGTGTGGGAATGACTAAAAAATGGCAGTCAATGGGGCACAGGTAGGAGCTGCAAGCTCTCCTAGGACATCTCTCAGTGCACAGTGAGAACATAAAAGGCTACAGCTCCCTTGAGAGAGGTGATGAGAAATGATGTACTGCATGGGTTTGGGGTCAGCCCATGGGGTCTTTCAACCCAGGCCTGCTGGGGTTGCCCAGGTCCATCTAGTTGTGCTGGACTGCTCTCCTTGGCCCTAGTGCCTACTGCATAGGGCTCCTGAAGCAGAAAGCTGCCTAACTTGGAGTGGGCACTACTGGAGGGTCCAGTCCTCAGGGAGCCAACAGGTGCGTATGCTACTTGAGGGTCCCAACTTGAGCAGGGGTGTAAGATGGATGCTACTGGAGGGTCTAGCTTAACCTGTACCCCTGTTCTATGTACTATGAAGCTGTACACTTTTCTCTCGCTTTCTCTTTGTGACTTTTTTTTTTTTTTACAAATAAGGAGGCATGCAGAAATAGGTAGGAGAAAATTCCTAAGGTTAAATGCTCTTTTGGTCTGTTGAGGTGTGCTAAAGAATAGGGAAACATGAGAGAAATTAGGTTTTGGTAAAAGAATACCTGCAAGTATGGGAGTGAGCAAGGATCGTGACCAAGGATCAAGGGATGCATGAAATAAACTGGACTCTGTTGTCATGGCTGGGGGATCGGCCTCAGACAGTCGAAAAGATTTACGATCGTGCATTGGGCAATAGGACGGATGGAGGATAACCCATTTGTGAGTAATATCTGAGCACTAGAAAGGTTGCAAGGGACTGGACACTAGGGACACAGGACTGCCTTTGGGACAGGGGCCGGGGGGGCATGCTAAACTCCAGCACAGCCTATGCAAATGCACCCATGATGAATGTGCAAATGGCCACATAACACTTTGCATTCTCAATGGGCTCATTTACATAGCTGTTTTAGTGAAATGGAAATAGTGCACCTGTGCTATTCATTATGGAGCCATACTCCTGGTTGCATGTCAGGGTGGCACTTGCAGGGTTAGCACTAGCAGTAATGGGGTTACCACTGACTCGAACTGGCCCTGTTCTCGGTCGGATAGCACAGGTGTGCTATCTGACTGAGATAGCAACTATAGACACCTGGGCAATCACAAAGCATAACACAAAGGTCTGTACTGTGCTTTGCAACTTTTTGAGAATCTAGCCCCAGGTTTGTTGTGGCTTTAAATAGTATGGCGCTAATGGCTATTCAATGCCTACATGAACCTTTGAGTATCCTAGAAAGTCTATACTGTATGCAAGTGCACACAGTTGACCTACATACTGTAGTCACACTGAGATACTTTAGTGCTGCTTGCAGAAAGGTTAGTGCCTCACTAACTGTGCTTTTCAACATGGCACATTTAGGAGTCCTCTGCTTTCAGGGTGCTAAGCACTGTTAGTGAAGTGCTAAACATGTTAGTGCTCACAATTTGCCTTCTGACATCCTGGACATTGTGTACAATTCTCTATTATAACTGGTTTTCCATGTGTAACAGCTAACATTGGCTACAGTTCAATTCCTATGTACAAGACAAACACTGCAAAGCTGAAAGACATGAATCAGCATGCAGTTTTCACCTCAGGAAAAGGTGAAATCATTCTCATTTCACTGGATTTCATTCTGCCACATAAAAAACAAATGAACTTCATCTCAAAGAGAAAAAAATAATCTTTACAACATTCTCTACTGCCCTGACTTCCATTTTTGAATAACACTATCAACACCTTAACAGTTGGGTGCTCTACATTTTCCTAACAGTTAACATTAGGCAGGGTCCACGGGCTGGTGATGGTGTTACAGAAAAAGGTTTTGGGACTGTAGTCTAGGGAAATAAACCTATGACAAATAGTATCTCGCTGTACTGTATATGAAAAAAAGTGGCAGATCTCTTCTTCCACTGGCAGCATGCTCTGTTTTTTAAAACTCTAGGCTGTGCATATAATTAGACAGTCATGCTGCCACAACAAATCACTGTTCGCAACACACTGATGCGCCCCGACATGCACAGAACCCATGTTGACAGACTAGCCTGTAAATAAGCTTCTACTGAGTACCTGACGTGAACTTGTGATGCATTTCAAATAGATACAGTGTGTGTGTGTGTGCGTGAGAGAGAGAGAGAGAGAGAGAGACAGAGAAAGAGGGAGAGCCATATGGGGAGAGAGAATCTTCTTCAAGCAGTGTTGTCTGGGATGGCACCATGGCCTCTAATGCCTGGAGCACAGACGAGGAAACCAGGAGACACAGGAAGAAGGGTTCAGATAGCACTAGAGCCATTTACATGTTCTGTAACCTTAAGCCAGTCACTTAAATTCTCAGTGCATCAGTCTACTCATTTTTAATAGTAGGTTTATGTAGGACACCTCAGAAAATTGAAATTCTGTCAGTATAAAAAAAATCCTACTCTGCATTCTGTTTTCCAAAAAGCTCCCCCATATTCTGTAATGAAACTTCTTTCGTTTGACCAGTCCTCTGCAGAGTATTCTATGCATGAATGTGCATATTAACCAGACTTTCCACAGATCAATCGATTTCAGGTCTACTTGCTGATTATTTATTACAGTCTTCAGGGTTTACTTATAGTAAAGCAAAGGAGTCTTGCAAGATGACTACCATCAGCTTTTAAGCTGATGGTTTATCCAGCTCTGGGGAAGCTTATTTCAATTTCTCCGGAGAGGGAAGGTAACCAGAGGAGCATACTGTAAATTAAGAGCCCCTCAAAGCTGAGGGGGCTACAGCTCCCAGAGCTTAGGGTAAACAACAAGGCAATACAGGTTAGTAAATACTTTGGAGTGCTCCAGATACATGTCCCATGCAAGAAGCATATGAAACACAGCAGGAGAAGATAAAATGGAATTTATATCATAGGGAGGGTGCAGACATTAGGGCACTCTTCATTGTGTACACTACAGTCGGTTTCTTATGAGGTTAAGTAAACCCCCACAGGATGGTCCATTCAGGTACATCTCCAGCTATACAGGTCATTGGGTCTAATTTAACCATGAACCCTAAACAGCCATTAAAGAATATCCCCAACTTTAAACTGGACAATAAACTTATACTACACCTGATACTTTCCTATACCCAGACAACGTACAAACCTAGGCCATGTGCTGGCTGGAAACAGATTTATTGACTACCAGGCTTTCAAAAGATGGATACCATTACCGACAAACACTATTTTTCGATTCACCCAACTTCAGCATATGTCCCACAAGTTACTGGGGACCTACTCCTGGAATTTAACAGTTGGTGGCCTTTAGGATAAACTATCAAATCTAATAAGGCAAAAATGTGCTATTTCAGTACTACTGTATGTAAAATATTGCTGAAGAAGCTTTCCCAGAAAGTATTGCAACCTATCATTATTGAGTGGAGTTCCCACAACTACATGAGGGGTCTGCAGATAAATTTGTATTAGCAAATTTACACAAATACCTCAGGATTGATGACTCAAAGCTTATGTAACATAAAATTACTCACAATATGTATTTTACACCAATGAAATTTCGCAAGATGGGGCAGCTCATTAATAGTATCTTTAAAAACTGTCAACAGCAGGAGGGCTCACTGATGTACAACAGCTCCAACCAGGATGCAATGAAATACATTGCAGTATTAATGCAAAACAACTAAAAATACCATCAACAACTTAATATGGTACAATGTCAGTTGGTTTTGATCTGTATCCCCCCTCCTCGGTCGAGGGTGAAAATAGGTGGAATTGTCTAGTCCTCCTTTCTAGGTCAGAATAAATAAAACAAAAATAAAAAAAATGCTACAGTATGCTGCAGGGAAGAATGGAAATGGATACAATGAAGGCAGAAAAAGACCAATGGTCCATCCAGTCTGTCCAAGTTCCCTATCTAACCCTAGGACCTACCATCCATCTAGAGTTCTAGTCCTCCCCATCTCCCTTCATACTCCTTCCCATTTCTGTCACCCTGAGTGACCACTGCACCAGTAACCATGTTCCAACTGTGCTTGAACTGTCAACTGTTTTAGCACCCACCACTTCAGCTGGTAGACTGTTCCACAGTTCCACCACCCTTTCTGTAAAATAATACTTCTACATGTCCCTCCTGAAACTCCCTCCTGTCAGTTTCCCTCATGCCCTTGTGATCTCAAACTAGCAGTCAAGCTCAATAGTTCCACACATATGACCTTGTTTAATTATTCTAGGAACTTGAAGGTCTCTATCATACCTCCCCTCTCCCTTCTGGTCTCCAGTGAGTACATGATGAGTGCATTGAGGTGCTTCTTGTTAGACCTGTCCTGTTGGCCCTGAATGATTTTATTACCCTGTAGTACTATGCGGAATGCAGAATTCAGCCAGCAAACCTAGAATGAAATGACCATTCTGCCACCAGAATTTCCACCAGAATTCCACTGGTTCTTCTGCAGAATTCTGCCTACTGTGATACATGGAAAAATGTTCCATTGAACAACATTTTTTCTGCAGAAAATCATTCTGCAACCATTTCCACAGAAAATATTGAGATCCATGGAATAATATTCTGCAGAACAGCATTTTTTATGTGGAAAATCATTCTGCAATCAGTTTCTGCAGAAAATATTGAGATCTATAGAAATGTTGCAGAGAATCTCATTCCACATTTTTCTGCTGCAGAATTCTGCTGTTCAGTTTCTGGCAAAATTTGATGGAATTCTGGCAGAATTTTGAACATTCTGTGAAACTTTGTTCTGCCAGAATTAAAAAATTCCTCACAGCACTATTATCCTGTTTTGCACCGTCCCCAGCCTGTCCCTATCCTTTCTGAGGTGAGGGCTTTGGTACTGAACACAGTTCTCCAGGTGTGGCCTCACTGAAGATCTATAAAGTATTGCTTCCTTCCTCTTGCAATTAATACCCCTCCTTATACACACCAGCATTCTGCTTGCCTTACCATAAGCCTTGTTGCACTGGCTTGATTGGTTGAGGGTGGCACAGATGATAACTCCTAGGTCACATTCCTCAGTCGTAGCGTTAAGTCTCAATCCCATCTTTCCAGTACTCTGTCCTAGCCTTCCAATTCCCTGGGTGCATCACTTTGCATTTTTCGGCATTGAATTTCAGCTGCCAAACCTTAGACCACCCCTCTAGCTTTTGTAAGTCACTCTGCACTTTTTGATTCCCTCATTGTTATCCACAGTCCCACAGAGCTCAGTGTCTTCTGCAAAGAGACACAACCTGCCTTGGATACATTCCCCAATGTTGCTGATAAACATATTGAAGAAGAGTGGGGACAGGACAGATCTCAGTGGCACCCCGCTAATGACTGTTCTGTCTTCTAATTTGACCCTGTTGACCACAACTCCCTGCTGCTTACCTTTTAGCCAGTTTCCTACCAAGTTCACTATGTCCTTAGCTGCACTCAGATCATCCATCTTCTTCAGCAAGCATCTGTGGGGTACTGAGAGGAAAGTCTTGATGAAGTCAAGCTATAGCAAATCCATGGCATGTCCTTTTTTTTGGGTCTTATTTTTTCAGAGCTCCGGCTACCCCGCCCCCCGCACTCCGCCGTTCACCCGGTGCCATTCCCAGACATGAGACCCCCTCCCTTCCGCACCCCGCGACTTACCCTTCATGGCAGGGTGGTGAGGAGCGACTCGACCCACCACAACGGATCCATGCCAGGGAGGCGTCCTCCAGGAATGGCACCAGGGAACGACGCCGTGCTGCCGGGCCCTTTTTTTTTTCTTGTTCCCCTGACGGTCCATGGCGTATGCAATGGCGTAGCGACTGGTCGCGCGCGCTCCCGCGCGCACTGAGTCAACGTCAGCCATGTCCCGCCTCCCTAGTCTTTGCGGCTACGTGCTGTCGGTCCCCCAGCCTCCGCTAGGGTCAGACAAGCACCGGCCGACAAATCCCCAACCCCGGAGATGGAGAGCAGTCCTCCGGACGCTCAATCCATCTCCACCCGCCCCGGCAACCCGTGCCCTGCCTCGAACACGGGTCGCCGGCATGGCGCGAGGCGTGGCGCCCAGCGCTCAACCCTCAGCGCCACCGGGCCGGATATGGCATGTCCTTTATCCAATTCCCTCAACACCTAATCAAAGAAAACTATCAAGTTTGTTAAACAGGACCTTCCTGCCTCAAACCCATACTGTTTACTGCCCTGGAAAATGTTGTTTTCCTGGTAGTCCGCAGGGTCTTCTTTGATCAGTGACTCTATCAGCTTCCCTACAATGCAGGTTAGACTGACAGGCCTGTAGTTCACTGCTTGTTTCTTGTCTCCTCCTCCCCTCTTATGGAGCAGAACAATGTCTGCCACCCTCCAGTCCTTCAGAACTACCCCTATCCTTAGTGAGCAGTTGAATAGTCCTACCAGGGGTTCAGCCAGTTCTGCTGCCAGTTCCCTGAGTATCCTCAGATGCAACCCCTCTGGTCCTGGGGCCTTATCTATCTTTAGGGATGCTAGCCCTTTCTTGATCCTGTCACTTGTAAATATTGACTGCCTTATTTCTGGGACTCCCTTACTGGTCACTTTGATGCCAGTCTCAGGCAAAGGCCTGCCTTCCTCTCTGGTGAAAACTGAGCAAAAAATAATCATTAAGGACATCAACCTTTTGCCCATCCTCTTCTATCACCCTACCCCCCTTCGATAGCCTAACAATTCACCCTTCTTTCTTTTTTCCTAATACATTGGAGGAAAGGTTTTTTTCCACACTTGATCCTGTGTCTGCTTTTGCTTCCCTAGCAGCCCTTTTTGCCTCCTTGTTTCTCAGTAAGTATTCTCCCCAGTCTTCCTCCCCCAGCTTTTTGTTGTACTTGTAAGACCTTTTTCTTAGCCTCCATCACTTTCGTGACTTTTGCAGAGAACCATATTGGTCTCTTGAACGTATTCATTTTGGTTACCAATCTCATGTATAACTCAAATTCCTTGGGAAAGGCTACATTTATTATCCCCCATCACACATCCACCCCATCTAAATTGTCTACCCCGACTAACTTTTCCCCTCAGCCTGCTGAAGTCCACCATCCTAAAATCAAGGTTTTAAGTTCCTGATTGGGGCTTTCCTCTCTCAAGGGCCAGTTCAAACCAAATAGAGTTATGGTCACTGTTTCCTAGTAGCTCCCCTACTCTCACGCTCCTACCAACTGTAAGCACCAAATCATGAATGGCAGTCTGCCTGGTAGGTTCTAGTCCTGGAGTATATGCAGCAAGGCCTGACTTCTGGTGCTCTTGACCACTGGAACATCCCAATCAGTGTCTGCCAGATTCAGATCTCCCACTACCACTACTTCTCCCTTTGCTACCTCCCATTCACATTCTTCCCCAAACTCTCTGCCCCCCTTCCCTTGCCCCTGAGGTCTATAGAGAACACCCAAGTGTAATTTCTTGCCCAAGGCTGCTGTGAGTTGCACCAACAGTGACTCTGTTTATTTATTTATTGTACAATCGGATTTACAACCTTTGGGCCAGGGGCTGATTTACAAAGGTACCTTGTCATAGAGAGGACATACAGTGTCATGTATTTACAGAATACAATCTCACAGAATAAGATAGTTTTACATAGTTGCTAGAATACAATGAATAATTAGAAACATTTCAGAGTGACAGATTTAGTACCAGCATGTACCGGCAGAGGGATAGTAGGCCCGAGGGAGTGGGGGTGAAGTGGGAGTTCCGCCCAGAGGGTTGTGTCAAGAGTGTTTTGAGAGTAGCAGAGCATCTGTTAGAGACAGTTGCAGCAGTGGGTGTTAAACAGTAGGTTCCGAAGGGCAGTATTGAAGGGGGAAATTTTGGGAGTGCTGGAGATGGCTGCGGGGAGTGAGTTGAACCTGGACTGGGCTCTGTAGCTTAATGACCTCTGTGCCTTGGTGGTCTTAGTTCTGGGTACTAGTAGGGTGACCTTGTCAGCAGTTCAGGTAGAGACTGTGGAGGGTGTAAGTTGGACGGAGGCAGAAACCCCAGGGGGGGAGAGCATGAACAGAAATTTTGCAGTTAGAAGACAGGTTTGGTAGCAAAGCCGTTCATCGAGGTTAAGGAGCTTGGCCGTGTCATAAAGCTGTCAAGTGTGGGTGAGCCTGGGGGCATTGGTCACTAGTCTACAAGCCTTGTTTAAGATGAGTCGAAATTTGTTGAGGGCCGAGGAGTCAGCAGCACCATAAACTGGAAGGCCATAATCCACAAGGGACATTACTGAGGACATAATGGCAAGCCTAAGAGCATCAAGTGGGAGGCAGTTCTTTTGATGGTAGAGGATGCCAAGTCATGAGTTAGCGGTGGCTGTGAGGGCTGTAATGTGGCCATGAAAGGTGAGGGCCGAGTCAAAGATGATCCCAAGGTATTTGTAAGAGTAAATTTGTTCAAGCGGTTGTAGGGTGCAGGGGAGGATTTGGAGGGGTTGTTGCTGGCTTAGTTCTGGTGGTGGGCAAAGATCATTGACTTGTTTTTTTTGAGGTTAATGACTAGTCTACTCTCCTTAAACCAGTTCTCTGTATTATAGGAAGGAGTGTTGGAGGGAGTCTTAGAGGGAGGTGGGATTCCTGTGAGTGCATAAATAACAGCTTCATCAGCGTACAGAAGAATATTGCCAGAACAGGCACTGGGCAGGGTGTTTAGGTAGAGACTAAAGAGTAGTGGACCCAAGATAGAGCCCTGGGAACCCCTGAGTTGATGGGATAGGTTTCCAAGAGTGTCCCATTGTTTTGACAAGCATGGGAGCAGGCTGATAGGTAACTCGAGCACCAGGCGAGGTGGCCAGCAGAGAAACCTGTATGGTAGGTTCATTTAGTAGGAGGGTGGGAGTCAGTGTCAAAGGCCTTGGAGAGGTCAATGAACACTGTTCCAGCTAGGGAGTTGGAGTCCAGGGAGGAGTGCAGGAAGTTGGAGAACTCCATTAATGCTGTACTTGTGCTGTGACCAGTGCAGAAGCCATGCTGTTCCAGGCATAGAATGTTGTATTTTGCCAGATATTAGGCGAGTTGAGTGGCCACCACTTTTCTAAGGCTTTGGGGGGATAGAGACTGGACCATAGTTGCTGGGGTGGACCTGTCGCCCCTTTGAACAGGTGTGACTATAGCTGTTTTTCAAGCTGTGGAGAATTGCCCCAGACAGAGGGACTAGTTTAGTAGGCCAGTGGTGGGACTAGGACATCATCCAGAATCAGCTGGAGTATTTTGGGATCCAGGGAGTCGTTGCTAGGACTGTTGCTGTTTAGTGCTTTAAGCAGGAGAGTTCTGGCTTCCTGGACCGATACTTTGCATAGATAGAACCAGGGGCATTGAAGAACTGGGGGCAGTGTGTCGGGGTAGGGTAGAAAAAGTTACTAGGGAGGACAAGGCTAAGATCCGTAAAGGAGGAGTTAAGGCAGTTGGCAATGTCAGTTGGGTCAGTAAAGGTGGAGCAGTCAGCAGTAAGCTGGGATGGGTGAGCGTGATTTCCCGTTTATCTCTTTTATATTGTCCCAGAAGGTTCGGCACACCCCCATGAGGAGGTGAGGGTGGCCTGGTAGTGGTTTGCCTTGGATTTACAGATAGCCCATGTGCACCTGATACATGCAGCATTGTAGGCTTGTCTGTCAGCTGTCCAGCTGGTCTCGGTGGCTAGGTGCCAGAGATTATCCCTATCCCTGAGCATTTGGAGTAGGGCACGGTGACCCAAGGCGTGTTATGCTTTTTGGACTGGATTTTGGTGAAGAGTGCAAAAACATCACAGGCCTTGTTAAAGGCTTGTGAGAAGAGGTCGAGGGCAGCAACAATGTTGGATGCATGGTGGATGGGGGACCAATCAATCTGAGTGAGAAACTGTTTGAGTTTTTTCAGCCCTCCACTGCGGAGATGCCTGCAGTGTGTGGTTTGGGCTACAGGTCTGGGGGTGGGAGCAGACCAGAGGAATAGGAGAGGGGAGTGGTCACTTAAGGAGTCCAGAAGGACTTGAATGTCCTGCATCATCTGATGGTGGTTGGTGACAATAGCGTTTAGGAGGGTGCAGGTTCCTGTAGTTTGGTTACATCAAGTGGGTTGGAGACGAGTTGGGTCAGGTCTAAGGCAGCAAAGGTGTCTCTTATTGGTGAGGCAGAGGACTGAGCCAGTTCATGTTGAGGTCCGACTATGACTTGTTCTGCTTGATGAGGGAGGGAGGGAGGAGAATATTCAGTGAGAGGCGATATCGCTGGATTCTGATTCCTAGGGGGTACATAGGAGACCGTGAGGTAGAGTGAGCTCTTGGAAGGGTCCGGGTTAAGTTTGAGGGTGAGGGCCTGGGCACCATTATCAAGCTTGGGAGCAGGGAGTGCATGGCCAATGATGGTGTCACAAGTATAAATCGCACAATCACCTCCGCGTTTACCTGCTCGGTCCTCACGATATATGGTATAGCCCGGAAGAGAGACAAAGGAGTCTGGGGTGGATGTAGTTAGCCAGGTTTCTACTAGGGCTATGATGTCTGGTTGGTGTAGTATGACCCAGCACTGAATGGCAGCAATTTTTTTCAGCAGGCTGCATATGTTCGAAGAGGCAATGCGGAGTCCAGTGGACCTAGTTGTTGGACTGGTGGGGGCAGGGCCTGAATTAGGATGGATATTACCAGAGATGAGTAATAGAAAGACCAAGGTTCTAGTCTTAGTGTGGCAGCCTGTTAACTTTTTGGGAGTATGTTGAGAGGAGGGGGAGGCTATAGGGGCGCAAGTAATGGGCAGGGTTTGGAGGGTTGGGAAGACACAAACGAGGTGGAACCAAGGGGAGCCAGGGTAGGCGCTGGGGTTAAGTGGGTAGCTAGGGGGTGGATAGGGGTCCTGGGTGCAATGACAGTGCAGTGGGGGATGGGTTACTCCAGAGAGATACAAAGGTGCAGTCCACAAAGGGCATGGGGTGAGGTCTGGCTGGTGGGAGGTGGGCCTCTGGATGGTTATGAAGACGAGGCACATAAAGAGGAAGCAAACAGACGTGATGCCTAGGTAGACTTGGAGGCAGAACAAAGTGGTGGTGGGGGGGCCAGAAGCTTTAAGAGCTTTAAAAAAAACAAAAAAAAAATCAAAAGAAATTAGCTTGGCTTAGTGGTAATGCTGCTGTCTTTGGTGGCAAGAACACAGAGTTCGAGACTTGCAATAGGATAGTATCAATGTATTTTTAGCAAACTAGGGAGCCAGAAGATTTAAGAGCTTTAAAACACTGAGAACAAATTAGCTTGACTTGTTGGCTTAGTGGTAGAACTGCTGACTTTGAAATCAAGGTACAGAGTTTGAGAGCTGCAGGGGACAGTAGCAAACTAAAGAAGGGAGTTTAGCCCTAGGAAAGTGGAGAGGAGGAGAGTAAACAGAGTGGTGTAAGGAAGGCAGAAACAGGGGCTAGGAAGGACACTATAGTTACTCCTAGTGGTCAGAAACCAATATTAGCTACAAATAGGAGGAGTGGAGATGAGGAGAGTTAACAGAGTGGTGCCTGGAAGGGCACTGCAGCAACTCCTACTGGTCAGAAACTATAAGCTGCAAATGGGAGAGTAACATGATATGTTGTCACATGACCAGCATGCAGCAATAAAGGTAGAGCTGAGGTAGGTGGGTGGGGCAGATGGCGCGCACACAGTGCTGATGGGATAACACCCCTGCCGAATATAAGCTGGAAGGAGAGAGGCTTTACCTCTTACAGCTCCTCTGTGAATCCTGCAGTCCCCTGATGTGAGCTCTTCAGTTGGGCAGATGCCCTGATGTGCTCATCCTCCACTACCTCAATGCCATCCCTGACATAGTTGGATACTCCTCTCCCTAAACCTTTTCCTCTGTGGCTCCTGAATGAATAACCAGGAAACATCAGGTCCCAGTTATTATTTTCTGTAGTCCACTTTTCCAAGTTGAGCTGCAAGTTCTATCTCAGTGTCTGCCATCAGTGCCTGTAGCTCACTAATTGTATTACCCAGGCTCCTGGTATTAAGGCATATTCCATTCCATCTGACCCTGACCCTACTTTGCTATTCCCCAACTTATGACTCTTGTGTTTCCCATGTTCTCTTAGCCTCTTGTTTTTCTTGGTGTTTCTGTTCCCTCCCTCCCTCTAAAGTCCCTTCACCTGCCCCAGATTGTACCTCATGCATCTTTATACCTGCTGAGCTGCTACTAACCCCCAGATATGTGGGAATACTAGATAGGATCCTTCTTCTCACCTGTTGCCATACTTCCCTAGTCCCAATTTCTCCTGCAGTCAATTCAAATGTGTGATACTGACATCAAAATTCTGCATCAGCAAGCAGGGCCCTTCTCTTTCAGGTGGAGTCCATCACCCTTGAAGAGCTTCCTGTCCCAGAAGTTCCCCAGTATCCCTTATCCTAACACCATTCATTATGCCACTCATTAAACTCCTCTATCTCATTCCTTATTATTCTGTCCTTCTTTCCCTCCTTGTCTCACACAGTGTGGACCTCAGAAAACGCATGGGAAACCGAGTGCACTGCCGATCTGTCCCCAAATCATTGAAAGTTCTTCTTCTCTATCTCCACAGACTGGTTCCCCAGATCATTAGTACCCAGGTGTACAGGTGTACCAGCACCCCCAGCTCACCACCTCTCTACCATCCTCCCTATCCTGTCACTATCATGGATAGCTGATGCACCAGGAAGACATCTGACTATCCCACTTCCTTTCAATCCCCCCCCACTCTCTCCACACCTCTAATCATTAAGTCCCAACCACCGGACTTTTCTGGTAGACTTGCATCTGCTCATTCCTTTGGGTGCTTATGTGCTGACCTGCCACACATCGCTGACTAAATCAGAGTCTCCCCAATGATGTCAGGTACCTGATCCTCTTCTACACGTGCAAAATGATTTGCCATCTGGATGGTGTTGGGCTGGGCAACCTCTCTGTTGCTAATCCTGCTTCCCTTCCCCCCAAACCACTATCCACCCCCTGGGCCAGTGGGCCTCAGAGAAAGTGGAGGGAGTGGGGGTCATCTCCAGTTGAACTGGTGACATAACTGGGATATCTCTACCCTTGCTTCCACCAGCTGAGCATAGAGCTCCGCTGCGGTCCTGCAGGCGGGGCAGTGGCCCATCTTCAGGAGCATATTACTAGAAATGAGCACCCCACAAAACTGACTGTCTCTCCTCTGTACCCCATATTAATATAATGTAATGTAACCAATGTAATTCAAAGGCAACTAAGCTTTTTTTTCATGCAGCATTTTGAAAATGTCATTTACTGCAAGGTACTGTGTTGTATGCTGGTTGACTCCACTAAAAATCATTCTTCAGGGCTGTCTTTCTGAAAACTTTGTCCCATATGGATGGAAAACAACGAATGCCATTCCACTATATAAGAATGGGCCTAAAGCAAACTGAGAATATTATAGGCCAATCAGCCTCACTTCCCCTATCTGTAAAATTATGGAAAGTCTAATCAAATACATTATAGCCTAATCAGACATTATTACTCCTGTACTTAAAGGTGACCTGTAAACTTATGCCTGCAGCCTGCTCCGGTCCCACATACCTTTGTTAGCAGTGGTGGGAGTCTGGGGTTGCTTTCATAGAAACATAGAATTTGACAGCAGATAAGGACCTCTTGGCCCACCCAGTCTGCCCATTTCCCTACCTAATGGATAAACTGCAGATCCTAGTTAACTAGCAGCATACTTCTTCCTACCCCAACCCCCTAGAATTGCCTTATGACTGTCCCATGCATGCTTGAATTCCACCACAGTTTTTGACTCCACAAGCTCCTCCAGAAGGCCGTTCCATGCCTCCACAACCCTGTCTGAGAAAAAATATTTCCTTACATTACCTCTGAGCCACCCCCCCATCTTCAAATTGTGCCCCCTTGTTCTTGCACACCTCTTTTTTTGAAAGATGCTATCCTTTTGGACTTTGTTGATTCCCTTGAGGTACTTGAAAGTTTCTATCATGTCCCCACTCTCCCTCCTTTCCTCGAGGCTATACATATTCAGCTCCTTAAGTCTCTCTTCATATGTCTTCCGGTGCAGACCCTGCACCATTTTAGTTGCCCTCCTCTGGACAGCTTCCATCCTGTCTATGTCTTTGCAGAGATTGGGTCTCCAGAACTGCACGCAGTACTCCAGATGGGGTCTCACCAGCTGTCTGTACAGAGGGATAACAACTTCCTATTTTCTACTGGTGATGCCTCTCCCTATGCATCCCAGTATCCCCCCAGCCCTCCTTACTGCCCTCTCACATTGCTTGCCCACCTTTAGGTCATCTGATATAACTACCTTCAGGTCTTTTTCCATTTTTGTTGTTGTTAGTATCTCACCCCCCATTCTGTACTCTTCCCCAGGGTTTTTGTTTCCCAGGTGCATTACCTTGCACTTCTTAGCATTGAATATAAGCTGCCATTACATTTGACCATTCCTCTAACCTTGCCAAGTCCCTTCTCATCCTTTCCACCCCACCTTGTGCACTACCTCTGTTGCAGATCATTGTGTCATCTGCAAAGAGACTTACTTTTCCTTCCAGTCCCTCTGCAATGTCACTTATAAAGACATTGAAGAGGACTGGTCCTACTACTGAGCCCTGTGGTACCCCACTAGTAACCCCCCTTTCTTCAGAGTAGACTCCATTTACTATTACCCTCTGTGTCCTATTCTCCAGCCAATTCTTTACCCAGACTATCATCTTGGGACCCCTCCCAGGATGGCTAACTATATTAATCTTTTGTGTGGGACTGTGTCAAATGCCTTGCTAAAGTCTAGGTAGGCCATGTCCACAGCCCCTCCCTGATCTACTACTTTGGTCACTCAGTCAAAGAAATCTATTAGATTCATCTGGCATGACCTTCCCACTGTGAATACATGCTGCCTTGGGTCCTGTGCCCCTCTGGCCTCTAGGTACTCGACAGTTCTTTCCTTCAGAAGTGATTCTATCATTTTCCCTATCACTGAGGTTAAACTAACAGGTCTGTAGTTTCCTGCTTCTGCCCTGCTCCCACTTTCGTGAAGGGAATCACATCTGCCCTCCTCTAGTCCTCAGGTACCACCCCATCCTCCCATGATTTGTTAAAGAGGGTAGTCAGTGATGTCACTAGTTCTACACTTAGTTCTTTTAGAATTCTGGGATGAATCCCATCAGGCCCCATTGCTTTGTCCGCCTTCAGTTTTAAGAGTTCATTCAGAACCCTTTCTTCTGTAAATGGGCTAGTGTCAACTTCTGTATCCAGAGTGTTTCTATTGTTTGTTTTAGGTACCTCCTACTCTTCATTTATAAATACTGAGCAAAAATATTTGTTTAGTATCTCTGCCTTTTCACAGTCACACTCTGCCCACCCCCTTCCCTTTATTAAACCTCACTATTCCTCCCTTGGTCTTCCTTCACTCCCTAATGTACCTATAAAAGGTTTTATCCCCCTTCTTAACTGAGTTGGCTATCTTCTCCTTGGTTCGGGCCTTTGCTGTTCTGACTGCCTTCCCAGCTTCCTTTTGCTTTAAATGATAAAGTTCTCTGTCCTGCCCCTTCTGTGATTCCTTGTACTTCCTGAATGCTTTCTTTTTCTCTTGAACCTTCACTGTCACCTCCTTAGAGAACCATAGTGGTTGCTTACATGTTTTGTTTATTTGCTTCACACAAAGGCTTGTTACCTCAGTGATGGCAGTTTTTATTATTCCCCATTGTTCTTCCACCCCTCCTTCCTGCCCACTGCTAGTGCATTCCTTAGACACTCATCCATTTGGCAAAGTCAACCCTCCTAAAGTCCAGTACTTTTGCCTTTGTGGCTTGACTCTACTGCTGTGTTTATTGTGAACCATACTGTTCGATGGTCGCTAGTTCCCAGATGGCTACCCACTTCTACCTCTGTGATCCTCTCTACATCTAAATTTTGAGAGAACCAGGTCTAAGATTGCTCCCTGTCGAGTGGGTTCCAATACTAGTTGTCTAAGGCATGAACCCTGTAGGGCATCTAGAATAACCCCACTCTTAGAAGTGGCTGCTGCAACTGCACTCCAGTTAACATCTGGCATATTCAGATCACCCATCAGCAATATCTCCTTTTTCTGCCATTCTAGTATACTTTCTATCATTTCCTTGTCCATTTCCTCCCCTGAGAGAGTCTGTCTCTAACCCTGTTCGGATCTGTGGTGCTGTTGCCTGTCTCCAAATTGACCCACTGTGCTTCTTCTCCTCCCTGTTTACCCTTTTGTTCTGTTGCTTTGATTCCTTCCCTTATGTAAAGAGCTACTCCTCCTCCTCTTTTACCCTCCCTGTCCCTCCTGTAGATAGTGCAACCTGTTATGTTTATGTCCCAGTCATGATTCTGTGTGTACCATGTTTCTGTGACTGCCATGATATCCAGATGTTCCTCCTCCATCATGGCCACTAATTCAGGAAGCTTGTTACCCAGACTACAGGTATTGGTACTCATTGCTCTCCATTTTTTGATGGCTTTATCTTCTATGGCAGCATCCCCCACTGACCTTTCTACCTTGGTCTTTTTCTCATTTAGTACCCTGTTTTGTAGGGGGAGGCTGGGATTTTCCTGCTGCTTATCAGTGCCTACCCCCTTGACTAGTTTAAAAACTTGCCAATGAAGCATTTAAACTGATTGCCCAAAAGACTTGTTCCCTTCCTGGACAGATGCAGACCATCCTGCCAGTATAGGCTAGTGTCCCTCCAGGTGGAACCCCAGTCCCCAATGAAGCTAAACCCCTGTGCTCCACACCATTTTTTCAATCATTCATTAAACTGCATGATGCAAAGTACCTTCGCCTCACCCATGCCATTGACAGGCAGCACCTCTGAGAAGGATACTGTGTGTGCTACTTGTCTTAGGCCCCCCCAAACTATTCAAAGTCCCCCTACACTGCTCTAATCTCATGATGAGCTAAGTCATTTGTCCCTAGGTGGACAATGACATCCAGCTCAGACTCCAGTGCAGCTGTTCTTGTGATCCTCAGGATGTGCCTCCTGTCCCTCCAAGCCATGGCACCAGGTAGGCTCCTTACTTCAGTTTTTGCTGCTCCTCCCAGTTCTATCCCCATAATAATTGAGTCCCCCACCAGAAGCAGCTTCCTTTCCCTGTGGTGTCCTCTGCCTCCTTCCTGTGGGCCTCCCTTGTGACAGTTGTCCTCACTCTTCTTAGTCTCCTCTGCGGGTACATTCATGGGGGAACTATGCTCCCCCAGAATGGTGTATGGATTGTGGAGTGGAACAACTGACTGGGTGTGCCTCTGTTCCACCACCCTCACCCTCCCTGAGCCCTTTTGGGAACCCTTTCTAAATAGTTCTTACACTCCCATCCCACATACCTTTATTTGCAATGGCGGGAGTCTGGGGCTGCTTTTGGGAATATTTTCTAAATATTTCTTACATTTTAAAATCTTGCTGAAACTTTTCGGTGAATACAGAAGTGGTGGCTGTGTCCCAATCGAGCAGGTGCAAGTTTACCTGAGTATTCCACCCAGTTTTGTGACATTTTAAATACCATAGGGCTCTATGAAGCAGCAGGGGAGGGGGGCTTAAAATGCTTATTTTATTACTTTTGCGGGAGTCTTGATGCTTAAATTAATGTCTACTGCAACATCGTAACAGGTCATTGCTGTAGATACTAATTTAAACATCAGGGCCCTCAAAAGTAATAAAATAAGCATTTAAGCCTCCCTCCCTCCTGCTTCTCCATAGAGAAAACCCTATGGTGTTATCACAACAAAACTGGGTGGAATGCAAATGGCTTTGCACCTGCATTAGTTTCTATTTTCTCTTACTAAATTAAATACTTTAAAATGTAAGAAATATTTAGAAAATATTCCAAAAAGAGCACCAGACTCCATACATATAGTATGTGGGATGGGAGTGGGCTGCAGGTATAAGTTTGCAGGTCACCTTTAACATTTCTGATACTGAGCAACATGGATTCAAACAAGAAAGAAGATGCCTCACTAACCTGATGAGTTTTTATGAGAAAATCAGCTATAATGTGGATAACAACTTACCTTGCAACATCATATTTATAGACTTTAGTAAGGCTTTCAATATGCCACATTGGGCCTTAATGATAAAACTTTCGAAATTGCTGATTCATAAAAACATTATTTTATGGATAAATAACTAGTTATCCCAGAGAATTGAATGTGTTATGATAAATGGACAAATGGATAAAATCACAAATGGGGTTAATAAATGGGAGATGAAGCTCAGTTCAAATAAATGTAAAATCATGCATCTAGGTAGGCACAATCCACTTATTTCATATATACTAAATTGGTCTCCTCTCCTCTTCTACCCACAACGGATGAGAAAGATTTGGGAGTAATTATTTCTATAGATTTTGATAACTCTAAGTGTATTACTGAGGCTATTAGCAAATTGAGTGAAGTTATTTGGTCAGTCCGTCACAATATCCAATCAAGGGATAAAACAGTTTTGACGCCCTTGTTTAGAGCTTATGTAAGGCTACATTTGAAATACTGTATGCCTCACAGCTTTGGAGTCCATACAAAAAATCTGATTGCCAACAGCTTGAAAGGGTTCAACACAATTTCACTAAGAATATTTATGGTTTTCATGACATTTCTTTTGATAACAGATTAAAGATTCTAAACCTAATATCTCAACCAACCCGTAGATTAAGGGGTGACATACTGCTATTATATGATGTTAGTAAAGATCTTTATCTATTGAATGAATTAGTCACCAGTTTAAAGATCTGACCTATAATACTAGAGGTCATCCCTTTCAACTAACAGGTCAACAATTTAAACATTATAAAAGAAAGTATTTTTTCACCCTTAGAGTGATCAACTCTTGGAATAAATTACCTATAGAATTATTTGTAAGTAAAACTAAGAATTAAAAAAAATGACTAGATAATTATATACTAACTGTAGGTTCCCTGAATTACTATACCTGTTGATTACCAGGGGCATTCATGGGCATTGCCTGCCTTCTTGCTCCTTACCCATCCTTAGTATGATTATGGGAGCATAGCAAAATTCAGCCTCTTTGGCCAAGCCAGTCATCAGGGACAGTCTTGATGTTCTCCTTGGATAACAAAATGCCTGTACTCCCCAATTGTTCCTCATGGGAATCAGTATAGAACAACTGCAAGGCCACCAGTAGTTTAGAATTGCTCTTACATCAGCCTTAAACAAAAAAGTGACCCTCTGACACTAGTCGGACATAGAAATCACCACTTTCAAAGAATGGCACCAATTGAATTTGGATGCGTTGAGAATGGAGAAAATTCTCATTAACCTGCATCATGACAAGAAAATTTATCGTATTCAATTGGACAAATTACATACCCTGCTACTATTATTAAATTAAAGGTGCATAATCACCCAGCAGCAACCTTTTCCAAAGCTTGCGACCTACCTAATATAGGGGAAAAATTCTGGATTTTGGTGTTTGGTTTACAAATATAATGTGCCATACCAATGTATTATTCAGATAGTACAGTCATGTTATAACACATTGTATCTGATACATCATCATGTCAGACTATCATTTAATGGTGACAGGGTTTGTGAGACTGCTTGTATTGTTTTTCTTTTTTTTATTCTGTTCTATAAATTTTAATACAATTATTCTAGTTCTGTAATAAATAAAAGAGATGCACATAAATAACGTGTCACTTTTTTCTGATATACAGTAAAAGCAAATAGAAAAATGTATACCTACTTTATTACAAATGCTCTTTTGATATGTTTATCAAGTGCAATATTTGCAGTTGTTCATTTTACAAATAAGTAATCTTCTTGCTGTTTCCCACGATTCTATCAATTACCCGGGTACTTGACTGTGGGCATAACTTTTGTCCACAACTTTGCACCCTGGTCATAGGTAAGACTGTCTACTCCTATGTGTCCTGGTCCTTCCTTAACTTATATGTCTCAAATGAGTGATGACTTGCTAAAAGTTGCCTGTGAACCTACTCGCCCTGGGGGTGCCTAACTATAAAGTTATAAGTTATATTATGACCAACCACTCTTTTGGAAAATGTTACTACTCCTATATGTTACTTTTATTGTCATGATGTACTTTATCCTATATGTTTGTTATATTTGTCATGATATACTTGCATTCTTTCTGTACAATTATCTGTATCCTTATGTTGTATTCTCCTGGGTCGTTCCTGAAAATAGGCATAATACTTGTCTAGTGTACTTACTGGGTCAACAAAAGCTAAATAAATAAATACTTTAACTTATCTATATGTTACTAGCCTCTCTCTTTACTCAGCTTGAGGATAGTTACAAGAGGTCTCTTGAAGGGTTTAGCCTGGCCGTGGAGATTGACCCTGACACTTGTCCTCTAGGGAGATTTTACTTGGAGACAGGATGTCTGGGTGTGTGTGCTCTGAGTGGCCTAGCTCAGCTAGAACTGTAAAAGTCCAGCATGAATATTCATGGTTCTGCCATTTCCCTCAAAACATTATAACAGGGGAAGGCAAGCTGTTCTAATGGTTCAATGGGATAAAAGGTGTTCCAGCAAGAGCAGGAGTATGACCATCTACAGAGTTCAGTTCTCCTGGCTGTGACTGAGCTGAGGGGCCCTGCAGTCTCAGGAATGGTAATGGAGTCCTTGGGTTTGGGTGGTACTGGTTCCCCTGGTACTGTTAAGAAGCTTGGCACCCTATGTTTCCAGCAAGAAGGAGGTGAACTCAACAGCCTCACCTTAAAAATACCCAGAGAAAGGGTTGATGTACCTGATATGCAAGCAATAACACACAATGAGGTGTGGTTTATCACCTGATAACAGCATGCCTAGGGGTGCACTAAGGCATGAGGCGCTTGCGCCGAGTGCCTTATGCCACTGGGCATGCTCTTATCAGGCGATAAACCACACCTCAGAGTGTGTTATTGCACTTATAAAATGGGCACTTTAGTAAAGAAGTTAATTGAAAAAACAGAAAGTAGAAAGTGAAAATAAAAACAGTATGATAATATGATCAATAAAAAAATAATAAAAAGTAGCCCCTGCCATTCTGTTTTACTGGAAATGTTTTATGTAGGTGCTTGACTAGTGTTTGTGTCTAAAGTCCCTAAGTATCAGTCACACACAGAAAAATATTCAAATCATGTTTTTACTTCACACACAGACACATATTCAAACCCATGTTTTTTTTTAATATTTCTTACTTTACGCAGGCTGTTTCAGTTATAGGCACTGAATCACCAAGACAGTTTGAGTTGCAGGAAGTGGGAATTGACCTTTGCAGTGTTTCTTGGCTCCCTTCCTGTTCTCCGAAGATAGAGAAAGCCATTTTTTTTTTTTGAGGTTCAACAGTTTACTGTGTTTATTTAAATTAAATGGCTTGCTGACTGGGAGCGAGCATGTCCCTCAGCAGCCACCGTACAAACTCGTTTCGTGTTTGCATTTTGTAAAATGTTAGGTTGATGGAGAAAAGGAAACTTAGTTCACTTTTGTGGTGACAGATGATATTTTTGGGAATGGGAGTAAAGTGCAGCGCACTCTAAAGTGGGATCCTAGACAGAGGATCACTGTCGGATGTGTGGCAGGATTTTTAAACCCGTGGCTTCTACTTTGCTGATTTTGCCATCCGTACAGGTTAGGCTTGTTTTTGAATGGTTTTACTTCCCTTGAACTTTCACTTTATTTGGGTTTGGTTGCAGTGTGGTCCTGAAGGGGGATGCTAGTCAGCAAGTACAGGTTCTGCATGGTGTTTCCACGTATGGGAAATACTATCTGAAGTATAAAAAGCTTATTGATCTTTCCCTGTTGTGCAGTCCCCCAGGAAAGAAAAGTGCCAGCTGACATAGATATGTCCTGATAAGGACATGGCTGAAAACAGGTTTCAGCCAATCAGGAATCTGAATTTCTATTGCCCGTTTTATAATATTTGTTATAACATGATTGCACTATTTGAACAATGCATTGGGTATTACTGTTTTATACATTGTCTAACTAAATCTTTTTCATAACTGTGGCCTTCATTTGGCAAATGTACAATTTAATGTCTGTTCCATTTGTACCCCCTCCACTAGGACACACTGGGAGATGAGCAATACCAATTGCTCAGTGTGCTTTCCTGGTGAAACTTTTCAATAAATAAACTTTTCAAGAAATAAATAAATCATGTCCAACATGGCACCCTAGGCACTTGTGCTGGGCCACCCCTCAAGGGAGGTCATTGGGATTCATGAGGATCTTCTTCCACCATTGAAGATGAGAGAGACAGAGAGAGAGAGAGAGAGAGAGAGAGAGAGAGAGCGAGAGAGTTGTAAGTAAGCTTTGCATTAAACATGCTCTAAGTGATGATCAGAAAACCTAGGTAAAATGTATAATACCCTAGCAGGTAACCAGATAAAATGGGTCATCAGTAGAAGGGGTCCTGGCAAGATTTGGAGTTGGTAAGTCCCTGGGATAGGGCCAGGCAAGGGAGCCTGTTGTTTGAACCATTAGATTCATCAGTGATGTAGCCAGAGGGAGGCACACACAACCAGACCAACTATAGTTTGAAATTATGTGTGGGTCATAGTCTTAATTACATATGAACATGAGGAAGTGCCAGCAGAAGAAGGCAATCAGGTCTATCAAGTTTGCTCATATTGCAGGGTCTCTAACTTACACCAGTGCCCCTTCCCCTTCCCCATTTCTTTCTTCCACTTCATCTGCCCTCCACAGGTCCCATGGTTTCCCTCTGTGCCTATCCCAGTCCCCCCTAAAACTGCCCACTGTCTTTACTGAGACATTTCCTCTGGTAGAGCATTCCAACTGGACACCACCTTCTCCATGAAGAAGTGCTTCTTAACATCCCTCCTAAACCTTCCCACCCACCAGCCTCAAACTGTGCCCCCTCATGGTTTGGCTGTCCCCTAGCTTGAAAAGACTCTCCCTATCCACTCTATTTATCCCCTTCAAGTATCTGAATGTCTCTAACCTGTTCCCTCTCTCCCTTCTCTCCTCCAGGGAGTACAGCTTCAGGACTCCCAGCCTCTCCTTGTAAGACATACCCTGTTGACCAGTGATCCACTGGACTTTCTTCAGCAGGCTGATGTTCTTCTTAGGGTATGGACACCAGTACCTTGCTCCATACTCTAGGTAGTCTAGCCAGCAACCTGTAAAGGGCCAGTATAACCTCCTTCCACCTGCTGCTGATCCCCCTGGCTATATTGACTTAACAAAAGCCTTTGACACAGTGCAACATGCCTACTTACTTGATTAGCTTGCAGCCACTGGCCTCTCTAATGACACTGTTGGCTGGTTCAGAAGCTATCTACACAGTTGAATGCAGCAAGTGAAGATAGGCAACATCCATTCTGACAGAAGGCTCATCCTCTCAGGAGTACCACAAAGGTCCATTCTAGGGTTGCTCCTGTTTAGTATCTTCCTCAACCCACTCCCAGCTGCATGTCAAGCCACATGCTGCTTTCTGCAGATGACGCCGTCATTTTCACCAATAACCCTGAGGAACAAATCTAGCAACACTTTGTTGATGTAGAAAGCTAGTTTAGCAATCACAAACTCATAATGAACTATAAGAAGGCCAAAACGATGTTATTCTCCAATCCTCAAAATAAGCACAGGACCTGTCCCCTTACCATCAATAATGCCATAGGCTCCCCACTGGAGCTCGTCCCTCAGTTTAAGTACCTGGGGGTCACTATTGACAATAGCTTGCCTTTTATTCCCCACATAGACGATGTTGCCAAATCAGCTAGTTTTCACCTCTGGTTACTCTATAGACATAAGCATTGCCTAACCCCTGAATCCCTTAACCTTGCCATCCATAGCTCGGTTGTTTCACTCATCAATTATGGCCTGGTCATTTATGGAGCAGCCACTGACACTGCCCTCTGCTGAATAAAGGTATCTCTAAACAAAGCCTGCTGCCTCCTTACTGGTGCTAGGCACATGACCCATAATTGCAACCTGCACTCCCAGGCTAACTGGCTCCAGCTCAAGCACAGGCTCATGTATCAAACTTGACTATTAGCCTTGAACTGCTGCCATTGGGGGAACTGAAGCTCCTCTCCCCCTCCAACACTCAAAGACAAACACGAAGTGCAGAGTGTCAATTATTTAGGATCCCTGTTGTCATACCTCCCTAAAACAAAGGTCATTTGCCCACCGAGCTCCACTCTGGTTCTGCTTCCTCAGTAATGAATGCAACCACTACCCTGGGCTCATTTAACCCTTAAGCAGCCAACAGAATTTGAACTTATAAGAATTTTGGACTGATATATCAGTCTACAGCCCTGCAAGAGTTAAGAGGATGTTGTGCTAACCTTCCTATATCTGGATCCTAGCACTTAAGCTCCCCTCCTCACTGACTTGTTGCACTTCATCCTCCATGAGCCCCACTACCTTCCCCCCCATTTCTCTCCAACCCACCTCCCATCTCCCTCATACATCTCTCCTCCTGGTTCCATGCCTACTCTCTGTATCAACTCTGCACTCACTCCAGCCCCCCCACCTCCTCCTTACCTTACTACCTCCACTTCCCTTCCCCTCCCCATCTCCCTCTACACCCTTCACTTGTGCACCCCTTACTGTCTAATCTAGACTCTTCTGCTACCTCTGCTTCCCTCTTTAATCCCCACTCACACACCACCCTCCACCCCCATCCCCAGCCACTCCCTTTCTTCTTCCCCTCCCTTCTACATTGTATACCTTTCTGACAAGGACCCCTGGGCTGATTCCCTACCTTCCCTCTTCTCTGTCCCACCTGCTGACAAGGCATCCTCAGCTGATTCCCCCCCCCCGAAGGGTTCCCCCCACTGTCTTGGTTCTCCTAGCCAAAGCCTAAGCCTAACTGTACACTACTCACCAAGACACATGGGTTTCCTCATCCTCTCTTTATGTGCATTCCTTCCTACTTGCCCCACCCCCTCACGTGTCCAACTGATGTCTGTAAGTGGTCGTTCTCTGTATGTTGCCATTTCATGTGTGCCACAGAGTTCTGTAAGTGGATGTTTCCCTGTATTTTGCCATTTCAAGATTACATTGCTTAACTGTACTGCCTTGTCACTTTAATTCTTTGTAAATGTTGCTAGCAGTCAGCTTGCAGAATAATCTTTACTGTTATATAACTTACTTGAAGTGGAACCTATGTAAAGAGCTTCTAGCTCAAGTAGTGTCTTCCAAGATTTCAATAAATAAAAAATAAAATACATGTACTCCAACATCCTGCTGGCATCTGCTGCTACATTTTTGCACTGCAAGGAGTGCTTCAGGTTGCTAGTTATCATCACTCCCAGATCATTTCCTCCTCTGTTGCTGCTACCCTGACCACCCCAAGATAGTTCTGGTTCCTTGGGCTTCTGGCTCCATCGTGCATCACTTTGCATTTCCTGGCATTGAAGACAACTTGCCAGATCTCTCACTGTCTCTCAAGTTTTTTGAGGTCTTCCAGCAGCTCTTGTGTCCTCTCCATTGTGTTCTCCCTCCCACAGAGCTTGGTGTCATCTGAAAACTGTCACATTTTGCCCTTAATTCCCTCCTAAATGTCATTTATGAAGATATTTAACAACACCGGCCCCAGCACTGAGCCCTGCAGGACCCTGCAGGTGACTTTCCTGGTGCTGGATAACCCCCACCCCGCCATCACCCTCAGGGTCCTGCCCCTCATCCAGCTCTCTACCCACCTTGTCATTTTCTCCAAAACCCATAGATCAGACAGTTTCCTGATCAACCTATTGTTTGACACTGAGTTGAAGGCCTTGCTGAAGTCCAGGTACAGGATGTCTACCACTTGGCCTCTGTCAATTGCTCTGGTGACCCAGTCAAAGAAGTTAATCAGGTTCGTTTGGCATGATCATCCTCCCACAAATCCGTGCTGCTTTTCATGCTGGAGACCATTCTTCTACATGTACCTTACTAACCTTGAGTATGGTCTCCATGAGCTTGCATACAATTGAGGTCAGACTGACTGGCCTGTAGTTCCCTGGGTCATCCCTGGAACCACTCTTGTGGCACCACATGTGCCATTCTCCAGTCCTGCAGCACCATGTCTCACTCCAGAGAGCTTTTGAAGAGGCCCCCCAGTGGCCCTGCAAGCTCCTTTGTAAGCTCCCTTAGAACCCTTGGAATTATGCCGTCTTGTCCCAGGGACTTGTCTACCTTTACTGCTAGCAGCCCCTTCCTCACTCTATCCTCTTCTATCATCATGTCTCTACCCCTTTTTCCCCTCCCCCTTCTCCACCCTGATAGTTCTTGTATTTTTCCCTAGTGAAGACTGTGCAGAAGTAATCACTCAATACTTCTGCCTTGCACCAGTCTTCCTCCACCCAGTCTTCCCCTTTCCTAAGCCTAACAATCCCTTCCTTTCTACCCTGTTTCTCACTTTTGTAATGAAAGAAGGCCTTCTCCCCCACTCTTAATCTCTACAGCTATTTAGCCAGCTGCACTACCCTGCTTGTCACTTTGGCCAACTTCAGGTAGTTCTTCTTATCCACCTCACTTGCAGTTCTCTTGTATCTCCTGCAGGACCTCCTCTTGTCCATCACCACTAGGACAACTTCAGGGTTGAACCAGGGTGCATAGGGTGCATCTTGTCCCTTAGGCACTTAATTGCTTGCCTGGATGTGTCCCATCCTTTAGGCACTTAATTGCAATTACTGACATGTTCCAGTAACTGGGGTAGAACTGTATTCATAATGGTACAAAAATAGTGTATTTAATGTGTGTTCTGCCAAGACTAAGGAATAGAACTTATTGCATAAGAACTGTTTGGTACATTTTTAAGGCTTCTTGAATATTCCGGCCTATGCTAGTCACAGATAGGGAGAGACCAAACACAGCCTCCCTTATCAGGTGGTCAGGAGGGCAGTACTCCAGAGAAAGGAGCTGACACCTGGTCTGGATTTGCTGTTGTGGGGAACTGCAAGGGTTTGTGAGAAGAGGAGAGTGTAACCAACCTCTTACTTCACTCAGCTTGAGGCTGGTTACTAGAGGGATTTGAAGGGTTACACCTTACTGTATGAGTTGTCCTCTAAGGGAATTCTGCTTGGAGACAGGATATCTGGGTGTTTGTGCTGTGAGTGGTGTGATTCAACTACTGTAGAAGCAGTAAAGTCCAATGTGAATATTCATGGTCCTGCTCTTCCCCCAAAAATACTATAAGATGGGGAGGCAAGCTATGGTCAGCAGGGAGAGGAGGAAAAAAGGTCAGGCAAGTACTGTATTAGGATCACTTACATGTCCCAGCTGCCCCAGCTACAGATGATCTGAATAGGCCTGCAGGTACAGGGTCTCTAGCAGGGCCCCTCTGGCAAGATATCTGAAGAATAAAGACCTAGTCAGGGTTGTGGAGGTAAGCACATCCCCATATCTGCAGTTCAAAGGAGGCAGACAACAGCAGCCTCACCTCAAGAAGCCCAGAGTTTGTGATTAGCATGACACCTCAGGGAGTTGTGGTGGGCCACTCCTCAAGAGAGGTCATTAGGATCCATGAAGATCTGCTTAGCCTTCCACCATGAAGATGCCTGAGAGAGAGAGAAAACACAATTGTAAGTAAACCTTGCCATAAGGATGCTCTAAGGTACAATCTGAAAACCTACAGTAGGTAAAATGTGTAGCCACCATGCAGGTAGCCAAATATGTTTCATCAGGAAGAGATGACCTGGCAATAGTTGGGGCTAGTAAGTACCCCTGTATGGGGCCAGGTAGAAAGCCTGTTCTTTGGAGCACTAGGATCGTCAGTGATAAAGCTGGAGGGAGGCACACATGGCCATACTAACTATAGTTTGAAATTAGTGTGGATTATAGTTTGAGTTACAGTTTGAATTGATGCCACTGACTGGCACAGTACCAAATGTTGGCATGATTGCCTTAGGGTAGTACTTGTTCTGCATGAGAAGATACCATTGCACAGTGGCATGGACGTGTTAAGGCTCCAAATGTCCTAAATTCAGTGTGAGGCAAAATAACAGCAGAAAGCCTTTGTAGCAGAGACAGGTAACCTATGATTTTACATATGATTACAATGACATTACACTAGTTGTAAGAAGTGGTTGGCAAGGAAAATGTCCTTTATTTGATGTGTAATATCAGGGAACAACATAATAAGATACATCGAGCTTGATCCCAACTCCAGTTTAGAAGTTGGTGAGTGTGTTTAATGATGCCCTGGGTTGTGCATAGGTAACCCTGGCCACATTATCCAAGACCCAAGGTGACACCTTTTGCTTTTTACTTTAACAGCTGATTCTACCTTACATGGATCATATGGCAAAGAAGCAACTGGTGCATGTAACAGCTTTGACCTGGCATTGGGTTAGCAGCACTCCAGTTCAGGAAGCCTAGCCTACTATACAAATGAGCTGATCATGAAGAGGGCCTGCACACTGGCTGTGTGCTTGAGAAGAAGCTTGCATAGAGAAGATGCAGGACAACAATTCAGGGAGTGACACTGAGATTGAAGAAGACAACCCCAGTGGAACCAGAATTAACTGATAATATAATTGTGAAAACATCGCCACAATAATGTCATGGCTTAGAATGTTATAGGTATTGCAGTGACTGGGGTATTGCATTGTTGTGAAGTTATACCTACCCCTATCGCTCTATGTGGGCAGTGAAGGAAATGCAGTAATGGGGGAGGGATAAGGGAGCTGGAGATGTGGTGCCTGGTTGAGCTGCTCTCATGGTGGAGTGGATAGGGCACTTGCTCCCGTAGTGAAGGAGATCTGGGCACCAGCGTTTGGTTCCCCATCTCCCAGAACTGAACCTTAGTGTTTATTATGTTTTTCTGAAAGACATTTCCCCCCTCCAGAGTTTCTCTCCTTCCCTGAGATCCACACCCCCTCAGAGTTGATTATTATAATTCCAGGGGGTATGGGGTGAAGCCCCCCACATCAGGGTGTGTGTGGGGCACAGCCCCCCACAAAACAAAGAGCTCCTGCTGTTTTCTTTTTGTGTTGTGTCAGGATTTCTGTTGTCTCTGTTTTTGCAGTCTATTTAGTTACTTTCAGTATTTTGATTGCATCATACTGTGCCGTGATGTTGTTGTTGGCAATGTTATCACCTAGAACCGTGAAACCAGAGCAGAGGCTGGACCAAGGACTAAGACCTCAGAACTACAGTATGCCCTCTGACCCTTCCAAGTGACTCCTAAGGGCACATGAAAATCATCAATGACTGACACCACAGCACCTCAGCTACAGAAGTCAGCAACAGCTTCAGCTGGCCCATACTGTCTCTCCCTGCCCAAAAGAGGGATGTGCACACATCAGCCTTGACTAACAATTGCAGTAGGGCATTAATTAAGGACACCATTCATGAATCCACTCTCCCTGGCAACATTACCCCAGATCCAAGGTGGTTCACATGGCATAAGGCAGGTACTCCTCTGATGAGAAATACCATCGTATTCCCCTAGACACAAGAGTATACTGTTAGGTGGGTGATGCAATTAGGATGCTGCAATTAGGGTTCAGCAACCAGTTTGCCTGTAATGCTGGCGAACTGAATTTTGTGGTTCTTGGCAGGGATGGCACCATAGGGGTGTTGTGCCCTTTGCCCCATCAACCTCTGACCTGGAGATGGTTATAATATAGTATAGGGGAGTGTGGGCATGCAGCCCCCTCCCATAAACAGCCAGAACATGCCCTGGGGCATTTGGCACAATGGGGTTTGGGCGGGAAAATGGACGGGCACGATGTTCTCCACTTGCATTGTGCAGGCGTCCTCAAGATGGTCACCCTGTTTCATGGCACTGTGACATGGGTGAACTGACACAACGAGGTTCTCTAGTCTTACACTACTAGTATCTCCTCCAGTTCTATGTATTATATATAGAATAAAGTATGGGTCGGGGTGTGTAACGAGATTTTATACACACCTGAATTGTGGGATGCTACATAAACCCTGAGGGCGAAGCCTGAGGGGTTTGTGAAAAGCATCCCACAATGAGGGTGTGTGTAAAACAGAGTTTGACACCCCGACCCATTTTTTATTTTATATAATTGCTGGGTTTCCCTTTTTTGCCACAGCAATTATATAAAATAAACAGCTCTCAGTGTATCCTCCCAGTGTAACCTACGGTCGGTCTTTTTAGTCCGGTTCAGAGATTTCTATATTTTAAAACTGTTTTTTTTTTTCCATTTCTTCAGGTCTTTGTGTGTTTCCAGGGTATAAGGGGGGAGAAAAGAAAAGAAAAGGACTTACCGTCGAGTTCTTGTGGCGGTTCTGTTTCAGGAAACAGGGAAGCGGTGAGCGGTCTCTAACTGGTCGCGCTGCTGCGTGAGCATGTGTACAGGAAGGGAAATTGTGCTTGTGTTTGCCATTATAAACGCTCCTTTATAACAGCAAATTATGCTACAGTGTCCTTATGGGAAAAAGGCAGAGCCAGTTATTATACAGCCTTATATGTATTTAGAACTCAAAGTTATTTTCAAAGAAACAACAATGAATTATTATTGGGATGAAAATATCATCTATGGTGACCATATAATATCATAATCGTATTTCTGTACCCTCACAACAGCTTGTCCATCTGAAAATCCTTATAAACTGAGCCTATCTGTACCTACTCATTTTAAGGGAATTTTTGAAACCACTTTCTAGTGATATATTCCTTTCTGCATCACTAGAATTAAGCAATAACGCATGGCAGGGCATGTGTCATGCTGGGATATCATTATGCCTAGGGTGATTGGGCACAAGGCCACAGGCCGAGTGCATCCAACACAAAGAAGTGCCATTATCCCAGTATGCCACACATACTGGAATGAATTATTGCTATTATGCAAATGCTCCTTTGACGAGAAAAAGAAGTCCCTTTTTTTTCCCTTTCTTTCTTTATCTCCACCACCACCCTCCCAGCCCCATCATCTCGGCATCCACTGGTACTCATCTCTGGTGTTGAGGTGCCAACTGGTTGGGTGTGGTACCCACAGGGTGTCAGTTTTATCCCGCTGATTGGTGGGATTTTCACCTCCATTTTCTTCCCTTCCTCGAGTGTGGAGCTGTGACCTGCAATGATGCTAATGGACGAGCCATGCATGCATCTGCATGTGGCACACGGCATCTGCTTGGTCTCCACCCCATGTCTTGGAGCCAGTGTGTCAGCCTCCAGCCACTGCTAGGGGCTGGGTGTGCACCAGTCTCCAAACCCGCCCCTCCCCAGGATAGGAGAGCTGTCCTTCAGATGCTTAATACTCTCCCTTCCTAGTTGGTCCCAAGCGACCTGCTTGCACTGCGATCCTGGATCGTTGGCATAGCAGGAGGTAAGGCAATGATACCTCAGCCCTCCATGCCACTGTGCCAGCAGTCCATTTTTCTTAAATCAGTTAACTGTTATTTTGGTAATGGTTACAGCAGTATGACATCTAATATGCTGATTTAAACACAGCAACAAGGAACTCTCGGTAGACTATAAAAGTTATCTTAAATTTTTCTTACTCAGCAGTGCAGTCTCCTATTTTGGTAGTGGTGACTGCAGTATAGAACCTAACATGTAATGGCTACAGCAGTACAACAGCTAATATGTTGATTTACATAGAGCAACAAGGAATTTTTACTTGATATTACTCATTATTAAAGGCAAAAGGAGGCACAAGGCCCATCGGTATTGCCTTTTCCACACAGTGCATGGTAAATTAACCTGACATATAAAGATGTTTATCCAGTGCTGTCTTAAAGTTAGTAAAGCCAGAGATGTCCACAATACTTTCTAGAAGGGTATTCCACAATCTACAAGCCTGAATAGTGAAATAGCCATTTCTCTTATTGGCTGTTGCCCTCTGGATACAAAGTTGCTTATTGTGGGAGCATAAGTTAGGTGGCTTAGGAGCAAAAGTAATGTTCATGTCTCTTATCAAGTCTTCATCATGTAGGATGTTAAATAACGTCAGAATGCCTCCTTTATCTCTACACATCTGCAAGTCATACTGGTTTAAGGCCTGTAGCCTGTCTGAATATTATAGTCCTTTTAGTCTTGGCACCGTTCTGGTAACTCTATGCTGGATGTTGTCTGATAGCTTTTTATCTTTTACTAGATAAGGAGCCCATAAGAAGGCAGCATAATGAAGGTGAAGTCTCACAAAGGCTTTATACAGAGGTTTCAAACATAATTCACTCTTACTAATAAAGGACTTGCGGATAGATGTAATTATTCTATTTCCCCTTAATGCAATCTTCCTACACTGATCCCCCTGTGTGAAATCGTTATTTATTGTTATACCCAGATCTGTTTCTGATGTAACCTCCTTCAAGATAGTACTGCTTAAAGTGTAATTATACCATCTGTTTTTCATGCCAGATGAATTATATAGCACTTATCTACACTAAAGAACATTTCATTGTTAAAAGCTCAGTTCTCTATCTTGCGTAGATCATTTTTAAGTGTATTATATTTGTCAATGTTATCCACTTCAAAACCTAGCTTCGTATCATCTGTGAATTTGATAGTGTTACACTGGAGTGTATGGTGTAAGTCACTAATAAAGATTCCAAACAGAATTCGGTCCAGGATCAAACATTGGGGAACACCACTAGTTACTACAATTTCCTTGGACAGGGTATTTGAGATCTTGACTTGTTGAGTTCGGCCCTGTAGCCACTCCTCAACCCAATATATAATGTATGGGTTTAATCCCATGTTAATCATTTTAAGTATTTATTGGTGTGAGATACCTTGTTAAGTGCTTTTCGGAAATCAAGATAGATTACATCCATGGGGACACCTCAATCAAGGCTATCACTGACCTTTTCGTAGAAAGACAATAAGTATGTCGTACAAGATCTCCCTTTAACAAAACCATGTTGTGTTTTATCTCGAAGTCCTCTGTTTATTATTGCCTTTACCAATCAGATTTTTAGTAGTTTTTCCATAACCTTACAGATCACTGATGTCAGGCTAATCAGTCGGAAGTTACTAGCTAGTGATCTTTTGCCCTTTGTATAGATTGGGATGACAATTGCCTTCTTTCAGTCTGATGGTATAAATCCAGAACTTAAGGATTTATTGAAAAGGATAGTAAGTGGTAATGTCAAATGATCTGCACATTCTTTGATGAATTTAGAGTTTATGAGGCCTGGTTCTGATGATGAATGATTGTTTAACTGTTTAAGAGCAGTATTAACTTCTGGTAAGATGATTTTGAGCATGCTATAGTCTACTGAGATTGTTATTCTTGTTTTATCCTTCTTTGAAAAGACTGAACCAAAATATCTATTAAATGTGCCTGCAAGAACACTGGGTTCACTGATTTGTTCCCCCATCCTCTATTAGAGGACCAATTCCATTGTACTTTGACCAGTTGTAGTTTGTTTATGCAAAAAATGACTTTTGGTAATCTCTAGTGGTTGATAGTCTAAACTCCAATTTTCTTCTTTCTTTTCTGATCACGTATTTTGTTTTTTCAGCTCTGATTTATAAATTTCCTTATGTTGTTCGGTACTAGTCAGCTTATAGATTTTGAATGCTTTTTCCTTTTTACGGATTTGTTTCCTGACATTAGTTGCCAACCATTGTGGTGCATTGTATGTTTTGTTGTGAATTTGTTTAATTGGTATGTACAGATGTTCTAATTTATTTATGATAGATTTAAGTATTAGCCAGGACTCACCTATATCTACGTCAGAAAGTAAATCATTCCAATTATATGAATTAAGTGGCAAGTTGATATTATAGTAATTACCTTTTGCATAGTTGTATCAATTTTGGAAAAATTATAAAGATAACATAAATTGTCCTTACTCAGAAGTGCAGAAGCTTGGCAGAGAACACCAGGAGGAAGGAGTGCTGTGTGACTGGACTTCTCTACTGGGACTTTATTGCCCTCCTTCCCTCCTCTCCACCCTCCCACCCAAAGCTAGTTTTACTTTATAGGCACAGGATTTGACTAACAACAGGAACTTCCTGTTTGGGAGCAGGACTTGAGTGATCACAGAGCCACCAAAGACTCACCATCCTAGAAGGGCAAGAGTAGCTCTCTGGCCCCTCATAGCTACTGGAGGTCTGCCTCTGAGCAAGTAAGGGGTCTATTGAGAATTATTGGATCTTCTTGTCTCAGAACAGGATGATCTGGAGCTTTAAAGGCACAGAGGCAGTAAGTAAGTAGGGACAGAAAAAAAACAGGAAAGAGTAAAGATTCCAAACAACAGTGAAGGGGCCAGAAGTAGGACATGATGGGAGTGGTGCAGTGCAGTGGCTGTGGAGCAGCAGTCTTCCAGGAGACGTTCTGGAAGTTGAGGTGTTGTCCCATCTGCAGGCACCTCTCTGGGCTGAAGGAGGAGGTTGCTCATCTCCAGACTGAGTTGGTCAGGATTTGTGGGGCCTCCTCTTCCATCCAGGGACCACCAGGGCCACTGCTGTTGCCTCTGAGGTTACCAAGAAAGAGGAGCGGTTGAACCACAGTAGGCTGAGGGAGGGTGAGGGTGGTGGAACAGAGGTGCATCCCTCTGGTTGTACCTCTCCACAATTCCTGTGCCATTCTGGTGAAGTGTGGTTCCTCTATGGAGGCATCCGCAGTGGAGACCAAGGAGGATGCTGGGAACCTCCACAAGGGAGACCCACAGGAGGGTGGCATGGGATCCCACAGGGGAAAGAAACAACTCCTGGCAGGGGACTCCATTGTTAGGAAGGTAGAACTGGGGTAGGAAGGGGAGAGGAAGGTAAGGTGCCTGCCTGGTGCCATGGCTTGGAGGGACAGGGAGCGAATCCTCAGGCTCACCAGAGCAGCTGCACAGGGGAGGGAGCTGGATGTCATTGCCCACCTGGGGACAAATGACCTGGCTAAGAAAGAAATCAGAGCAGTACAGGAAGAGTTTGTGGAGTTGGGGAGAGGCCTTAGACAAGTAGCATGCACAGTAACCTTCTTGGAGGTGCTGCCTGTCTATAGTGTAGGTGAGGCTAGGGTGCTCCACACCATGGGATTCAATGAGTGGTTGAAAAACTGGTGCACAGCTCAGGGATTTGGCTTCATTGGGGACTGTGGGTCCATCTGGAGTGATGCAGGCATATATTGGCATGATGAGCCACATCTTTCCAAGATGGAAACCAGGATCCTAGGTGATAGGTTTAAATGCTTCATTGGCAAGCATTTAAACTAGCCAAGGGGGGGAGGCACTGGAAAGGAACAGAGAAATCCTAACCCCCCCCAAAAAAAAAGTCAGGGTAGTAAGTGAGGTAAACACCAAGATAGAGATGTTGATAGGGAGAAGGGCAGGGGTAAATGGAGAAAGTGACAAAGACAATAAGGACAGGGATGGAGCAAAAAGGAGTAAGGCCATCAAAAAATGGAGGGTAATGAGTACCAATGCCCACAGTCTGGGCAACAAGCTCCCTGAACTGGTCACCTTGATGGAAGAGGGATGCCTGGATATAGTAGTAGTCACAGAAACATGATACACAGAGAACCATGATTGGGATGTTAACGTACCAGGGTATATAACCTGCAGGAGAGACAGGAAGGGGAGAAGAGGGGGAGGAGTAGCTCTCTATGTAAAGGAAGGGATAAAAGCAACTGAACAAAAGAGTAAACAGGGAGGAGAGGAGACACTGTGGGTCACTTTAGAGATTGGAAATGGCATCACAGTCCACACAGGGGTTGCATACAGACCCCCATGTCAGGGGTTGGGAATGGACAAGGATATGATAGAAGGCATTCTTAGGATGGCAGAGAAATGGGAGATACTGTTGATGGGAGACCTGAATATGCCAGATGTTAACTGGAACACATTTGTTGCAGCCACATCCAAGAGCAGGGCCATTCTCGATGTCCTACTGGTGGCATGCCTTAGACTGCTAGTTTCAGAACCCAATCATAAAGGAGCAATCTCAGACCTTATACTCTGAAATGGGGACAGTGAGAGGATCTCAGATCTAGAAGTGGGTTGCCATCTGGGAACAAGTGACCATCAAACAGTGTGGTTCATGATAAACTCAGCTACAGAGTCAAGCCATACAAAAGTGAGGGTATGGGACTTCAGGAGGGCTGACTATGGCAAGATGGGAAAGTACCTTAGAAGAGCACTAGCAAACAGGCTAGAAGAAGGGGTGGAGCAACAATGGGGAAACATCAAAACTTCCATCACAGAGGCAACAAGCCTTTGTGTGAAGCAAATAAACAAATCAAAATGAAAGAAAAAGCCACTATGGTTCTCAAAAGAGTTGGTGGGGAAAGTTAGGGAGAAAAAGATAGCATTCAGGTAGTATAAGGAAACACAGAAGGAGCAGGACAGAGAGCTGTGCCAGTTAAGGCAGAAGGAAGCAGGGAGAGAAGTCAGAATAGCAAAGGCCCAAACTGAGGAACAGATAGCCAGCTCAGTTAAGAAGGGGGATAAAACCTGTTATAGGTACAGTACATCAGAGAGCATAGAAAGACAAAGGGAGGGATAGTGAGGCTGAATAGAATGGACAGTTGGTGGGCAGAGAGGGACAGTGAAAAAGCAGGGATACTGAACTAATATTTCTGCTCAGTATTCACCAAGGAGGAGGAAGAGGGGGAAGTGCCTAATCCAGTTAACAGAAGCACTTTTGATAGGGGTGTTGATCCCAGTCCTTTCACAGAAGAAAGAGTTGTGAAAGAACTCCTAAAACTGAAGGTGGACAAAGCAATGGGGCCTGATGGAATTCACCCCAGAATTCTAAAAGAATTAAGGGGAGAACTGGTGAAACCACTGACTACCCTTTTTAACAAATCATGGGAGAATGGTGTGGTACCTGAGGACTGGAGGAAGGTGGATGTGAATCCCGTTCACAAAAGTGGGACCAAGACAGAGGCAGGAAACTACAGACCTGTCAGTCTGACCTCTGTGTTAGGGAAAGTGATGGAGTCACTTCTGAAGGAAAGAATAGTTGAGTACCTAGAGGCCAGTGGAGGACAGGACCCAAGGCAGCATGGGTTCACAGCGGGAAGGTCATGTCAGACAAAACTAATTGATTTCTTTGACTGGGTGGCCAAAGTAGTAGACCAGTGAGGAACTGTGGACATGATCTACCTAGACTTTAGCAAGACATTTGACACAGTCCCACAGAAAAGATTGTCAAATGAACCAGCCTGGGAGTGGGTCCCAGGGTGGTAGCCTAGGTAAGACATTAGCTGGACAACAGGACTCAGAAGGTAGTTGTAAATGGAGTCCACTCTGAAGAAAGGGGTGTTACTAGTGGGGTACTGCAGGGTTCAGTACTGGGTCCAGTCCTTTTTAATGTCTTTGTACGTGACATTGCAGAGGGGCTGGAAGGAAAAGTATGCCTCTTTGCAGATGACACAAAGATCTGCAACAGGGTTGATACACAAGGAGGCATGGAAAGGAAGAGGAGGGACTTGGCAAGGTTGGAGGAATGGTCAGAAGTAGGGCAGCTTGGATTCAGTGCCAAGAAGTGCAAAATAATGCACCTGGGAAACAAAAACCCAGGGGAAGATTACACAATGGGGGTAATAACAACAACAAAAATGGAAAGGGACCTGGGGGCAATCATATCAGATGACCTTAAGGTTAGCAAGCAATGTGAGAAGGCAGTAGGGAGGGCTGGAGGTATACTGTGATATATAGGGAGAGGCATCATCATCAGAAAACAGGAAGCTGCTATCCCTCTGTACAGACAGTTGGTGAGACCCCATCTGGAGTACTACATCCAGTTCTGGAGACCCCATCTCCACAAGGACATAAACAGGATAGAGGCAGTCCAAAGAAGGGCAACTAAAATGGTACGGGGTCTGCAAGAGAAGCCATATGAGGAGAGACTAAAGGAGCTTAATATGTATACCCTTATGGAAAGAAGGGGGGGACATGATAGAAACTTTTAAGTACCTCAGTGCAATCAGCAAAGTCCAAGAGGGTAGCATCTTTCAGAAAAAGAGATGTTCAAGAACAAGGGGACACGATTTAAAGATGGGGGGGTGGTTCAGGGGCAATGTGAGGAAGTATTTTTTCACAGAGAGGGTGGTGGACACATGGAATAGCCTTCCTGAGAAGGTTGTGGGGTCTAAAACTGTGGAATAATTCAATAATACATGAGAGAGACATAAAACAATTCTTGTGGGTGGTAAGAAGAAATAGGCTGTTGGTTAACTAGGATCTGCAGCTTATCCTGTAGGTAGGGAAATGGGCAGATTAGGTGGGCCAAGCTGTCCTTATTTGCCATCAAAGTTTATGTTTCTGTGTTTCTATGTTTCAGTCTCCTAATTTGGTAGTGGTGACTGCAGGATAGCAGCTAATAGGTAATGATTACAGCAGTACAACAGCTAATATGCTGATTTCCATACAGCAACAAGGAATTTTGAGTAGATTATAAAGATAATTTAAATTTTCCTTACTCAGCAGTGCAGTTTTCTATTTTGGTAGTGGTGACTGCAGTATAACACATATTATGCAGATATGGCAAGGAATTTGGGGTACAATATGAGGCTGTTTTCCATTTTTTTTTACTGGGAGGGGCAGTCTGCTATGTTCGTACTGGTTACAACAATATAAGGTCTCAGATTTTTTTCTCTTTTGAAAATTGTGGCTTCTGTTGTTTATTCTTGGCTTCCTTGCACAGGTTTGATATATATGTTTAGTAAGATTCAATTTTCCCTTGCCTCCTCCCATTGTCCCTTCTCCTGTTTACTGATTTTTGAATATCATGTCCTTTTTATACAAGCTTGCAATTTAGTGATTTGAATAATATAATTTTTTTAATATAATCACCTACATTGTTTTTTCTTTTGTTTTTATAGGCAATAATAAGTATGCAGCAATACAAAGGATGCTTCATCTTATCTGGATGTTTAACCTGCTGCTTTCCTAGTTATTGTCATAATGGTTTTGCATTTTTCCAATATATTTGCTATTATTTATTAGATTCCTTAAGGGTTTTTAATTGTATATTAAAGTTGTGTGTTCTCGTCTTCTTTGTTTTAACAATGGCACTTAAAGAAATGTTTGATCAGGTGATCCTGATATGATGTCATCTTTATGTGGCAGTATATAAGGTGACTGTTTCTTTGAATTACATGCCTTTTGATAAAGAATTTTGTATTTGAAATGTGTCAAGGTGCTTTGTGTGTCACTTTAATAAATATTGGCACTTTATATGTTTTTGGACTGCAGTGACTCTTTACAAGTCTGTGATGGAGAGTGCTGGACTTCTTGTTTTGTTTAAGCTTGAGAGTAATCGTGATCAGCAAACCTGAAGCTGGCATATTCTGTTGAACTCAATAATCTCCTACGTATCCCTACATCACTCAGGTGCTGGGGCAGTCCTATTCAAAGTCTTCATTAGTGACATTGCAGAGCATCTGAAGGGAAAGGTGTGCCTCTTCACAGATGACACCAAGATCTCCAACAGAGTGGACACCAAAGGGGGTGGAAAAATCAGAAAGGACTTAAGGCTATTAGAGGAGTGGTTGGGTGTCTGTCAGTTGAGTTTCAATGCTAAAAAATGTAAGATCATGCACCTGGGTTACAGGAATTCAAGGGAGGAGTACAGGATGGGTGGGGACATTCTGGCCATTACAAGTCAGGAGAAAGACCCGGGGGTTATCATATCTGATGAACTGAAGGTGACCAAACAGTGTGAAAAGATGGCGGGGAGATCAAACAGAATGTTGGGGTGCATAGGGAGGGGCATAACAAGCAGGAGGAAAGAGATGGTGATGCCACTGTACAGATCACTGGTGAAGCCTCAGCTGGAGTACTGTGTCCAATTCTGGAGACCACATCTCTGAAAGGACATTAACAAAAAATAGGCAGTCCAGTGAACAGCAGTGAAGATGGTACATGGACTGCACCAGAAGCTCTATGAGGAAAGACTTAAGGACCTTAAGATCTATTCACTGGAGGAAAGAAGGGAGAGGGGAGATATGATAGAGGCTTTCAAGCACCTTAAGGGAATAAACAGGGTACAGGTGGAAAGCATATTTCAGAGAAATCTCTGCGTAAGAACAAGGGGGCATGTTATGAGGCTGAAGGGTGGAAGGCTCAGGGGTAATGTTAGGAAGTGCTTTTTCACTGAAAGATTAGTGGGCCTGGGAAACAGCCTTCCAGCAGAAGTGGTGGGAGTGAAAACAATATGGAGGTTCAAGAGTGCATGAGATAGACATAAGGGTACCCTGGAGATGTGCAAACAGGAGAGCCACAGATAAAATAGGATCTGGGGCTGCAGCAGTGAATAGGGAAGTGAGCAGACCAGGTGCGCCACATGGTCCTTTTCTACCAATAGTTTCTACATTTCTATATTCCAGTACTTGACAGAATCCTCCAAAAGTGCATACCAAACTCCATTACTGCCGTGAAGAAAACAATGACTGCTACTCACTCTTCTTCTTTGACAGTCCGCATATAATTTTTAAGAGACACACTGATGAACTACTTCTTTGCAGCCATCTACTTGCCTGGCCTAGTAAAATTATATCTGATGACATAGCTCATTAAACAAAAGGAGAAGGGGGGCAAGAGAAAGGCAATCCTATCAAATAGGCATCTGTCCTTTCTTGACACATAGATACATAGATACATAGACAGTGTCGGCAGATAAGGGCCTATGGCCCACCTAGTCTGCCCATTTGAGCTTGTAAGTTCAGTTTGTTTTCCTAGAAGTCTATTTCCCCTTACCCCTGACCTCTAGAATTCCTTTATGTCTATCCCATGCATTCTTAAATCCCGTGATTGTTTCAGCCCCCACCACTTCCTCTGGCAGGGTGTTCCACTTGTCCACCACCCGTTCTGTGAAGAAATTCTTTCTCATGTTTCCTCTGAATCGTCCTCCCTCCAACTTCATCCCATGCCCTCTAGTCCGGAAACATCTTTTTTGCTTAAAAATAGTGTTTTCCTGCACCCTGTTCCTCCCTGTAAGATACTTGTATGTCTCTATCATATCCCCTCTCTCCCTCCTCTCCTCCAGGGAGTACATGTTCAGTTCCTTCAACCTGTCTTCATAGGACTTGTGATGCAACCCATGCACCATCTTTGTTGCCCTCCTCTGAACCTTCTCTACCCTGTCTATGTCCTTACGTAGGTATGGTCTCCAGAACTGTACACTGTACTCCAGGTGGGGCCTCACTAGTGTCTTGAATAGCAGAATTATGACCTCTCTTTTTCTGCTGGTGATGCCCCTGCCTATACATCCCAGCATCCTATTTGCTTTACCTGATGCCTTGTCACACTGTTTCTTACCTTGAGGTCATCAGAGATGACAACCCCAAGATCCCTTTCCTGCTTGGTGCATGCTATATCCTCACCCCCAACTGATATATTGTGCCAGGGTTTTGTGCCCTATATGCATTATCTTGCACTTCTTTGCATTGAATTTCAACTGCCAAACCCTTGACCATTCTTCAAGTTTCTGCAGGTCCCTTCTCATTCTGTCTACACCCTCTGGTGTGTCTACTCTGTTACAGAGCTTTGTGTCATCAGCGAACAGTGAAATTCTGCCTTCTATATCCTGTGCAATGTCACTGATGAAGATGTTGAATAGGACCGGTCCCAGCACTGATCCCTGTGGTACCCCACTGGTCACTCTTCCCTCTGTGGAGTGACAGCCATTTACCACCACCCTCTGTGTCCTGCCACCCAGCCAGTTACCTACCCACCACACTACTGTCCTGCCCACCCATATTCCCCAGTTTGTGTAATAGTCTTCTATGTGGCACAGTGTCAAAGGCCTTGCTGAAGTCCAGATAGGCCATGTCCACTGCCCTCCCTGATCCACCTCCCTAGTCACCCAGTCAAAAATTCAATGAGGTTGGTCTGACTGACCTCCCCTGGTGAAACCATGCTGCCTTGGGTCCTGTAGTCCATTGACAACCAGATGTTCCACCAATCTCTCCTTCAGTAGTGCTTCCATGATCTTTCCCACTACAGGTGAGGCTGACTGGTCTGTAGTTCCTGCTTCCTCTTTGTTCCCACTTTCATATAAGGGACTACATCTGCTGTACTCAGTCTTTGGGTACCTCCCTGTTTCCAGTGATTGGCTGAACAGGATAGCCAGAGGTTCAGCCACCACTCTCTTAGTTCTTTAAGGACCCTGGGGTGCCGCCATCTGGCCCATTGCTTTATCAGCTCTTATTACTTCCAGTTCCTTCAGGACCCTTTCGTGTAAAGGGACTTGTGTCCATTTCTGCACCATTCTCACCCCTTGTACTCCTTCAGACCCATTACCCTCTTCCTTAGTAAAGACTGAGCAGAAATACCTGTTCAATATGTCAGCTTTACTGTTGTCATCCTCCACGCTGCTCCCATCCTCCCCCTTCAGTCTCACTATCCCTCCCTTTGTCCTTCTTTTTTCACTTATGTACCTGTAAAAGGTTTTGTCCCCTTTAACCACTGATTTTGCAATGTGTTCTTCTGTCTGAGCTTTGGCTTCCCTTACTGACTTCCCTGCCTCCCTTTGTTTCTCCTGGTACATCTCCCTATCACCTTCTGCCTGTGTCTTTTGTATTGCCTGAATGCAATCTTTTTGGCTTTCACTTTCTTTGCTACCTCTTTGGAAAACCATAATGGTCTCCTCTTTCTTTCCTCTTGCTAACCTGCTTAATGCATAATTCTGTTGTTCTTATAATCCCCATTTTAAATACTGCCCACTGTTCCTCAATCCCTGATTCCTGTCCCATTCCCTTAATGCCTCTTTCAAGCATCTCCCCATTTTCCCAAAGTCTGCCCCCTAAAATCCAGGATACGTGTTTTGTGTGGTTTGCTTCTGCTCTTTCTGTGATTTCAAACCACAATGACTGGTGGTCACTGTTACCCAGGTGCTCCCCCACTGTTACCCCCATCACACTGTCCCTGTTTGTGAGCACAAGGTCCAGTATTGCCTTCTGCCGAGTTGGTTCCATGACCAGTTGCTTGAGGAAGGCACCCTGAAGGGAGTCCAGGATAAATCTGCTCCTAGTTGACACATGTTGTACCTATTCTTTCATTACATTTTGCACACTTTGAAAAGCAAACCCTGTCTCAAAGCTTATGAATATGTAAAAATAAAACACAATTGTCGAGAATAAGAGAAAAAAAGAAAGCTATAACAAAACCAGTAAGACATCTCTTCCATAACCAAAAGATTATCCAGTCCTGAAAATGAATTCTTCACAAATAAAGGTCAAAACTGCATCATTCATCCTCATCACCTGGAAATGGAAAACACAGCATAGCCATCACGTTCTGGAAGTCCCATTGCCAGTGAGTGTCCCTTCAACAATTCTATGAAGTATGTTGTTTCTCATGCATGGAGGTTGCTGTAGAACTCAAAGCTCTCAGCCAGTAGTCAAGCAATTTCCTCTTGAACCTAAAATAAACCCTTTGTGTATTTACTATAAGCAAACATTATAAAATGGATAAGAAAATTCCCACAAACTGAATGATCAGTCTGGGACCTTATCCATATGTAAATCTTACAACAAACACACAGATAAAGTCCCAGCTGACCACCACTGGCCACATAACAGCCACAGACAGTGGTAGTAAGTGTCCGAACTTTCATGTGCGCTCAAACTGCCATTTTATAAACTGCTGACCAGCACACCTGAAAGATACAGTTGTCCCTCGGAAGTAAAAGCTGCACATCCAGTCAAGTAAAACAGAAAAATAAAGTGTTTAAATATGCCTTCTTTTGGACACTGTTCATGAAGAAAAAGGATAACTCTGTTTATTTGTTTTGCTTGTTTGCATTTTTCAGAATATGCATGGCGATTTAGCTTAATGTGACTTTTTTCCGCCATGTGACATGCAACAGCACAGCTTATGTTTTTTAAAAAAAACTCTAAATCACCATGCATATTTTGAGAAATAGAAACAAGCAAAAATCAGCAGAGTTGTCCTTTTTTCATGAACAGTGTACATTTGCTTCACAGTACAACCACCTAATCTGTGAAAGCGTATCAACGGAAGTGTCCTGATGTATTCTCCAGTACTTATCTCACCATCAGTTCATTGCTAGTGGAAAAACATGCTATTTTAACACAAAACATTGCATGAAAAAAATATTTGCTGATGTTTATTGGAGAAGCTTGCACTCAGTGAAGAATGGTCAGGGTCACTACTATGAGTGAGGAGGTTGCTGTGAGCAACTAAATGGCTTGTGACAGATGCGTGAACACTGCAGCTGTTAAGTCCTTGTGAAAGTAAAGCCTGCATCCAAAACTGAATTGTGTAACTGACAGAAATTCTCCCCATCATGTCACATCTGCAGTGCAGCTGGCTCTGCTAAGGCCATCACCCATGATTTCCAGCCAGCAAAGACTCCCTTGGATCCAGGCAAGCAGAGGCCCCTAACTGGGTGCTCCCACCACAGCCTGACCCTCCTTCTTCTCTTCTCCTCCGTGGTGTGGCTGGCTCTGCTAAGGCTGTTGCCCATGCTCTCCAGCCAGCAAAGACTCCCTTGGATCCAGGCAAGCAGAAGCCCTGACCAGGCACTCCCTCCACAGCCTGACCTACCTTCATCTCTTCTCCTCCGTGGTGTGGCTGGCTCTGCTAAGGCTGTTGCCACCGCTATCTAGCCAGCAAAGACTCCCTCAGATCCAGGCAAGTGGAGGATCCTGACTGAGTGCTCCCTCCACAGCCTGACCCACCTCATTCTCTTCTCCTCCACGGTGCAGCCAGCTCTGCTAAGACCATCTCCCATGCTCTCCAGCCAGCAAAGACTCCCTCTGATCCAGGTAGCCCAGCCCCTCCTGGGCGCTTTCTCAGGGGCAGCCCAGCTCATCTCTCGGCTGTCTGCTCACCAGCTTCCTGACCACCTACCCAGCCTAGTGGCACAACAGGTACGGCATCCAGGCTTGAAAGCCACTAACTTCATTGGCTCTACCAAATCAGCAGCTGTCCTTCAATTGGACGAGGCACCTTCCTCTGACTCTCCTTATAACTGCACTCTTAATTTTAAATATCAGTGCTCTTTTTTCATAAATTGAATTTTAAAGTCTAATTTTAAGAGTGCCTAGCTCGATGCAAGAAAATTTTGAATGATCCTACATTACATGTATATGCTCTGGGTGACATACTCATGTTTGCCGACAACTAAGTAATTCTGTGACTGAAAGTGTACCTCTTTGCCTGGCTTTTAAATGTAACATGGCAGGGGTCTGTATTTATTGGCATCTTCATTTAATCTGCACTGGGGACAAGAATTTAATTTGTCAGCCTTTGTTTGAAAGTTTATTTGCACAGCTGGGGTTAGAAATTCAACCTGCTAGCCTAAATAGTACAGCTCAGCTTTGGCTTTTAATTGTACTGGGGCTAGAACTTCTTTGTGTCAGCATATGCTATACTGATTAATTTGTAGAGCACAGTTTAACTAGTGCTACTGATTCTATCCTGCCTAAACTGTCCTCCTACAGCTATTGCACTAATATCCCTCCCTCGCTGCTGTAGGCTCTCAGCTCTCGTCTGCTGGTACTGTCGTTGGCTTCCCACCCACCCACCCTATCTGGACACTAAGCTTTATAAATATATGTTGTCACATAGCGTGCCCTTGTGAATTACTAACTACGGTGTTCCTCATTTGCAAGTTATATAACCTGCCACTAGAGGGCTTAGTATTTTGATATAATAGCCCTTCTGGCCCGGTGGTGCTGAGGGCTGAGGCATTGGATGCCTGTCCTCATGCTATGTCGGTGAGCCATATTCGGGAACGAGCACTGGCCTCCAGGGATCGGCAGGGGAGGAGAACGATTGAGCATACTGAGTGACTGCTCTCCTTCTCTAGGGAGGGGGGCCACCAGCAGTCGGTGTCGACTGGCCCTAGCTGTGGCTGGGGGACAGCAGACTGATGCTTAGAAAAGGGAGGAGAGGAGGCAGACCCTTGGAGGAGTGCATGCAGACACGTATGCGCTCTCCACATAGGGCATCATTGAATGCCTCCTCTCCTAAAGGGAGAAAAAGGGAGGAAAAAGAGTCCTGAGCACAGCATGATGAGAGTTGACCCCCACAGGCCCCACTCCGGTGAACAACAGCAACTTCAGCACCAGATTCATTCCAGCGGGTTGAGAGATCCCTGCCGCCCCACCATGGGGGGCAAGCAATGGAGGAAAGCAGAAGGTAGGCCACTAGCGGGGGATGGGGCTGGGGGATCAGGCATGAAGGTGTGCCACCCAGGGAGGAGAAAGAAATTAACTGCAAAAATATATAATAGCCCTTTGCTCACTCATTAAGCCCTCGTAGTGCTGAAGCTCCTGTAATTCACTTGTCCTGTTTCCAATAATCCTCACCAGTCATTTTCACTTTTATCCAACTACTCTGTCTTCTTACTCACTCTCCCCGACCATTCCTCTCCTCTTTCTCAATGGAAACTACCTATTCCTTTATTTAACCCCGGCTAATTCTCATAATCACCTTTTCTACTCCTACATTTCAACCTTCCCAGCCTAAGAACCAGGCCTTGCCCTTCCCCTACTCCATCTCATCCCAATACCCTATCCTTGCTATAACCCCTGCCCCCCTTTTTTGAACTCTGAACTCATTCTCCACAAATACCACTAGCTTCTATTCTCTCAATACCTAGCTACTTTGCATTCCTTCGCCTTCTAGTCACCTTCTCCCCTAGTCCACACTCCTCCCTAACATTTCCTAAATCCTCCTCCTGTCTAAATTGCCCTAAGCTCTACTTCCTCATTATTGCTCTCCTCCTACTCACTTCTGGTAACATTCATCTAAACCCCAGCCCATATACACCCAATTCCTCCTATGTATCCCCCACCTCTTAAATACACAACTCTCAAGACCATTCTGCCATCCCTAAAGGACTGAAAATCATTCACCTAAACATTTGCAGACTTACATCAAAGAGAGACCTCCTGCAAACATTGATTGTGTCCCTCTCATCTGATATTATAATTATAACTGAAACATGACTCACAGACAAGATGCCTGACCACTCCATCTCCAACCCCGGCTACTCCATCTCCAGGAAGGACAGGGCCAGTAGAGGTGGAGGCGTAGCTATGTATACACTGTCCTCACTAAACTATTTCACCATTTTCTCAGCTTCCCTCCCTGCTAACTATGAAGTCCTTGCTATCAGAATTGCCCTGCCCTTCTCCATCCTGATCTTCACAGCAGACATCTACTGCTGCCCTGGCATCCAGCCCACTGTCGTATCTGAACTAATTACAACTATAACTTCCCTCTCTTAGTTGTTTAACCAGGAGTAGCACACTAAGCTGAAAGCTTTTTTACAGGAGCGACCTGGGAGCACAAGAAAGTTAAGTGACTTGCTCAGGGTTGCCCAGTATGCAAGCAGAAGCTGTGGGATTCAAATCCAGGTCTGGTCTGCTGGATGTCACCAGATTTGCAGCTCAGAGCCTTAAACCACTACTTCACATTGACTGCCTCAGCCTGACCCTCACTTTCCCATTAGCAGGTTATACTTTCCTGCCACCAGGTGGCTGAGCTGAGTCACCTCCCACAACTTCCTGCCTCTCTAGTCTCCTCTAATGCAGACTTTCTCTACACTTCCTCCTCCATTCTTATCCTCCCCATCCTACAAGCCCAAATTCCATAGCCCTGCTTACAGTACCCAAAGTGCCCTCTAGAAGTTATTGCTGGCTCTTTCTGTTAGGCTCCCTTGCTACATATTTTGGATATGCATTTCCACCCTGTACCCCCTACATACATTGACACCCACCAAGTTTCTGGACCTGAGACTTGAACCTTGCATCCCTTTGCACCAGAGTCCAGGATACTACCACTACTCCAAAGTGGTTGCCACATTTCAGTACATCAATAGGAACCTCTTATACATTGATTCATGACCACTACTACAATGTTGCAGGTGCCTATTAGACTGACACTCCTCATACTAATGTTGCTAGGCATGACCACACCATCTCCCCACCACTCAGTGCCACAACCTCTCCCCACTACTCATTGCTGCCCCAGCTCCCCCACGCTGCCCACCCATGCCAAACACCCCCACTGTTCTCCAACACACCAACACAGACACCTCTCCAGCAATCTTACCCCTGCTCACCATGGCAGCCAATTTCTCCTGAGTTCCTCACCATCCACTCGATCGCTATTCCTGGCATCACCACCTTGTGTGGCACTAAAAGCCTAACACACTGCCGCACGAATAGATGACTTCCCCTACTTAGAATTATTTCCCTCCTTCTTTTACTATCTGGAAACATCCACCCCAATCCTGGCCCAGGCTCCTGCAAGCTGATGCGCCTACAACTCTCTTGTATATGACTCCTGCTTAGTAGCCAAATAATTTAACTCATAGTATACCACGTGTGCCTTGGCTCTTCTGAAGTCCATCCAAGCTTCTCACACCCCCCCTCCTCAGTCTCTCATCCCTCTCCTACATCTCCCACATTCGCCTTCTCAGCAGTCTCTCCTGATGAAACACTAAATGCACTAATTTCACTTAACCCTTCCAAAAGCTCCTCACCTGATGACATTGACCCAAGATCCTCTACCTCTCAGTCCCGGTTATAGTCTTTCCTCTCTCTCCTTAATCCTCAACCTCTCTTTTTCTTTCTCAACTGTCCCCTCAGCATGTAAATATGCTGTGGTCCTCCCCCTACTTAAGAGTGGCGACCGCACTTCTCCTGGTAATTTTTGCCCTCTCTTTCCTCCCCACCCTTGCTAAACTTAAAGAACACTTGGTTCTTTCTCAACTTACCTCCTTCCTAATTACCTCCTCCTTCTTCACCTCATTTCAATCTGGTTTTCAGAAAAATCAGTCCGCTACCACCTCCCTACTCAGGCTCACTAACTCCATCCTCACCAGCATGGACAATGGCCTAATCACCTCAGCCATCTTTGTCGACCTCACCAAGGCTTTCACACTGTCTCCCACACACTCCTTCTTGACTCCCTTATGTCAGCTGGTTTGTCTACATCTGCCTCCTTCTGGTTTTGGGACTACCTCACAAGCAGAACTCAATAGGTCAAGGTCCAAGATCCCATATCGCCTCCACTCTCTATCACCACAAGAGTCCCACAGGGCTCAGTGCTTGGTGCCATTATTTTTTCCATGTTCCTAAATGACCTGGCATGAGTCTGCTCCCCCTCTCCTCCATCCACATGTAAGCTGATGATATCATCTTGTACACCTCTGGCAAAAACCCAGCTGATGTTGAATCCACTCTGCAGCATGATTTTCACCAGATTCAGCTTTGGTTTTCCTCCCATCAGCACTAAACACCAAGAAAACTGTCTCCATGACCTTTGGCACCAAGCAGAGACTCTCAAGGCTCCCAGACCTGCCCTCTTTCCACACCCTGGATGGGACCATCTTAGAGGACACCACCTGATTCAGATACCTTGAGGTTTGGCTTGGCCAACAACTCAACTTCTCTGGGCAAGTTGATGCCATCCTGAAAAACTGTGCCCCAAGCTTGGTGTCTTATATAGGAACTATAGTTGAATGCATCCTACAGCCAAGTGTGAACTTGTCCAGAAGATGATCCTCCCCGTCTTTTACAACTGTGACATAGTCTATGGTGCCTCTCCCTAGTCCTCCATGGCCAGACTGGACACTTTCTTTAAATCCTTCTGTCGCTTCACTGTTGATGTTTCCCCACTCTCTAACGGGTGCCTCTCCCATTGTGCTAAACTCACCTCCAGATATTGGCTAGGTGAACTCGCTCCTTACCTCACCACATCTCCCTCAATCCCACCACCTCCACACTCCCTCAGATCTTCTGACATTCGCATTCTGGCTATCCCCCACTGCTCCACACTCATCAGGCAGTCTGGTTTTTCCTATAGGTTCCCTAAAGCCTGAAACTCCCTCCCCCCTCAAATATGCTACTCCTCCTCCTCCTACTCCCTCGGTTCTGCCCTTCACAAGTATTGGTCCTCCAGCTGGTCCTGCTTTAATCCACCTTAATCTCCCTCCTTTAATGTCTGCTCTAGTTACCCAACCCATTTCTCTCAACCTCAAATTTTCTCCCTACCAACCCTTTTTTCCAGCCTCCCTCCAGCCCTCCCTACCAATTATCTTATCCCTGCTTTACCTTTGCCTTTCTTCACCCCCTGGCAGGGTTCTCAGCATCCTGATGTGGTCAGATCATGGTTTGCCTCTCATCTCCTATTCTTCCTCTCCATCCACTCTATCTTCAGCTGCCTGTCCCCTGGCAGGGTTCTCAGCATCCTGAAGGTGACCAACCCTAGCATGCCTCCCGCTCCTTCACCCCTCCTTTACCTCCCCCTCCTCCTCTCCACTACTCTATATTATACCGGCAGCCCCTAAACAACATTGCACTTATATCTTATTCTGTACGTCTGCTGTATAGTTGATTATTGTACTGTTAATGCTGATTCCAGCCCACCTTTCCCCAAAACTGTTGTATACCAGTATTGCACTGTTTTCTAGCTACTCCCTTGCTCTCTTACCCTCACTAGTCATTGTGTATTTACTCAATCTGGGGCCCAGATATTCAAAAAGGTTGCACCATGTGCAATAGAGATGCACCAGCACAAGTACGGAAATGTGCCATTCTGCTATTCAGCGGGAGACAACTATGCTACACAAGTCGCACGCGCAGAGTGCAATGGTAATGAATGCATGCACAACTGTAGAGGGAGGAACCATGAATAAATGGCGCAGTGTGATATTCAACAGCACGTGCCATGCACAATAGGGGAGCAAGCGGAAGTTGCGGGATAGCGGAAATGATCCGAAATAAAAAGAAATAAGAGAGAGGTGCAAGAACGCTACAGGAAAGCCAGAGGTGGGAGCAAGGTGACAGCAACAGGAAAGAGAGCAGCAGTGAGTGGGACTGGGCAGGAGTAGGACAGGGTACACCTGGGAACGAACAGGAACAGGACAGGAGTAGGGAGCCTGTGCCACTGTGCAGGAGAGACAGGGAAGTGCCACAGTGGACTGAGGGTAGTGGCAGTAGGCAGGACAGCCAAAGGCTGGAGTATACCAGTGCAGGGGGAGCATCACAAAGGACAGTGGGGAGCAGGATAACAGCTGTTGGGGGGGAACACCAGCCAGGGACATGGCCAGTGCCACCTTCCAGATGGAGGCGACAATGAGGGGTGTGAGAAGGCAGGTAGCGGGGGGGGCGCGGCTGTGGATGGGTCCGTCAGCGGTATGCCCCCAACAGGCAGTACCGAGCCCACACCACCTTCGAGCACTACAGTGACACAAAGATTGTGGGCTGGTACCGCCTGAACTGGGTGATCCTGAGGTGGCTCTGTGAGCTGTGCAGTGATGAGATGTAGGCACCCACGTGACGGATCCATGCTCTGTCAGTGGAGACAAAGGTGACAGCTGTCATATGCCTGCTCACCATGGGCACTTCCCAGAGACCAACAGGGGACACAACAGGCATAACCCAGTCAGCCGTGTCATGCCTACTCACACAATTCCTCAGCACACTGCTGCCACATGCTGTGGAGTACATCCATTTCCCCAGCACACATGCGGAGCACACAGCACACATACAAGCATTCCACAGGGTAGAATGTATGCCTGGCGTGCTTGGGGCCATTGACTGCACCCATGTGGCCATCCACACGCCGCCTGGCCTGGATGGTGTAACATACATCAACCGAAAGGGTTATGCCAGCATCAATTGCCAGGTGTTGTGCAATGCCAGGGGGTGCATAACCAATGTCTGTGCCACGCACCCTGGGGAGCACATGATGCCTTCATCTGGCACCAGTCTGCACTGTGCCACAGGTTTGAGAGTGGGGACATCCCCACTGGCAACCTAGTGGGTGAGTATGCACATCATGCAGGATGACATGGGCATCTGGGGGAGTGCATAGTCAGAGGTGCCATGGGTACCGGCATTGATGGCCCATGGCAGAGCGATGCTGACCATCATACTAATATCCACCATCTACACACAGGTGACAGTGGCTACCCACTCCATCCCTGGCTGCTCACACCATACCGGTGCCCCACAACAACCATCGCAGCAACAGTACAATGAGGCACATGCCACCACACGTAATGTCATAGAGCGGGTGTTCAGGATGCTGAAGGCACATTTCCATTGCCTGGACACATCTGGCGGTGCCCTACAGTAAAGCCCCACGAAGGCCTGTGGGCTATTCCTGGCCTGTTGCATCCTGCACAACATGGCCAATGACTATGGGATAGCAGTAGAGGTCAAAGAGGAAGACAGCAATGGGGATGATGAGGACGCCAGTCCAGATGGCGATGGGCAGCCACCCCTTGGGTGAAGGGACCCCTGCCTGATCTGGATGTCGCAGCTGCACCAGGACACCATCACAGAGGAGCACTTTGACCAACATAGGTAGGTCATGGGGCCATGTGCAACCACCAATGGCAAGGGCACAACCCACAAACACACATGGACGAACCCCAGGGGACATGGTGGCAAGGGAATCAGCTGACCGTGGAACCGCACACGCCATCAGGGATGGGCAAGGCTTACCATGACACGTGGTCTTGCACGCACACACACACACACACACACACTGCACCCACACACCCCACAAGACATACACAAGGGGTAGAAGGCACACTGACCCCGACTGTTACCTCTAGCCACACACAGATCCACGGACAACCATGCCCAGTGCCTGGCATTGTGCATGATTCTGATGCTGGGTACTATTGCACATTGGCAGGCAGTGCAACGCAGGCATCATCATACACATGCCACAGCAGCCAGCAGCTGGGAGGGTGTACATATGGACCATGTGTGTGTGTGTGCAGGGCCAGGTACCCCACCAATGTGTCGCATGTTGCACAACACACTGCACACAGGGCAGCGTCAGAGAGTAGCCATGGTGGGAGACAGGTCAGTCACATGGCACAGTGCAACGGCCACCACGGATACATGGATGGCCCTCCTGAGACCTGCTAACCATGACAGGCTGACCAATGGCCTCATGGGGTGGCACTGATGGTCCCCAGGGGTGACGCTGTGGGAACGCGACTGTGTTCGAGCAGGGGTCTGCAGCTCACCGAACATGCCAGCACTAGACGTGATCGGGATGCCCACAGCTGAACCCAGTGTCAACATGGAGGGTGTCGCACGATGCTGGGAATGGAGGGTGGACATGATACTGCGTGGTGTCTGCGGCGCAAGTGCAAAATACTGTGTGCCCAATGTGGCCATGACAGCTGTGAATGCACGTGTCTGCTTGTCAATGGCAGCGGTCACATCCTCCCGCTGCCAGGCCATCTCCACCAGGAGCAGAGCATGGCCTCTGCTGCGCTGCTCCTCTGCCTGGTGCAGAACTGCACTGAGTGTGTCCACTGCCCTAACAAGCCATGACTGCTGATCCATGGAAGCCTGGAGTAGTCGGCTGTGCTCATCAAAGAGGTCATCCGCCAGATCAGCATAATGTCCCTCATGGTGTTCCTGGTCGTGTGCTGGGCATCACCCCTTGGTGATGGGCGCTGCACACCAGAGCCATGCCGGTTCATGTCCACACGTGGTGCACTGACGCCGTCCCCTGACACTGTCCCCCCATCGCCATTGGTCGACTGCTGACACTGCCCCTCCAGCTGCCACTCACCAGGGCTTGCCATTGCCGCCGCAGTGGGTGCAACAGCCCCACTGGCCTGGATGCACACCAGTGCTGCCCCACTGGTGCATACAGGCACAGGCTGGGACTGTGATGTCACGCAGGCCTCCACAGTGGAACCACCCACAGCTATGCCCATGCTCTCTTACCTGCTGTGTGGCCATTCTGTGGCCACACTTATCACTGTCTATGATATGTGCTCCATCATCATCAGTGCCAGATCCAGCACCAGTCCATGTCACAGCATGCTGGTATTCATGGACACTGTCATGCTGGGACATGGGCAGGGCCTCCTCCGCACCAGCACCACCAACTTCAGTCCGGACAGACAGGCAGGTATACTGTTGTCCTGACCCTTGGACACCTGTGGAGGTGGATGGGTGCTCCTCTGTGTCCAGGGTATCACCCTCAGTGGACACATCCTCCACTGCTGACCCATGTAGATGCTCCAGAGCTGTAAGGGAACACAGTAGCATTAATGTCTCTGCCTTACCCTGTGGCATTCCCCCAACCCCCCACACAGTGACAGAACAGGACCTACCATGTAGTGATGGGCTGCAACCTGTCTGGAAGCCACCACCTGCAATGCCCACTAGGGCACAACACCACATGCTGCCAGCCACCCACTCCTCCTGTGGCATCATGTGTGGCACATCTGGTTGTCCACCACCAGTTGCAGCACATGCTGCCCTGATGGCAGCCACCTTATCTTTTATCCTCCTCTTGTCCATGCCCACCTTCTTTTTGCACTCCTGCATGGACCACTGGTGGCTGCCATGCTGGTTGATGGCACGCACTACCTCATCCCATGCCGCAGCACGGGTCTGTGGTGTTTCCCCGCTGTCCACTGAGCAGCGGTTCCCTGTCAAGGTAGGCCTCAAACAGGGCATCTGATTCTGCCTGGGTGAATTTGGGCCTCCTCCATCTTCCACGTCTCTGTTCCTCCTCCTCCTCCTCCTCACGTTCAGTCATTATTGATCCTGTGGGAATGACAGGTGTTACCTCTGAAAGTGCAGTACCATGCATCTCCCACACACCACAGTCCACACTTCCAAACAGCATGCAACCCACCACAATAGACTACAATACCAAACAACGACCTCTGAAGCCCCATGTCACATTTATATAGTGCAAGGCATGCAAATGAGGTGAGGCGCAACTTTAAGTGGATGCTAATGCAGTGGCTGCACCATGGAATTGCTGATGAGCTGATTTGCATATGCTGGCTGAATATCATGCTGTTGCACCTTCGCAATTGTGTTGAGCGTGCTCAGGCAAAGGTGCAGCTCTGTGATGTGTGCAGTAGGCACTGCATGGCACATGCCCGAGGTGCTGACACTGACACCTGCAGTGCTGATGCCTTGCTGAGCATGGGAGGCAGTGCAGGGCTTGGCCACCACTGTACAGTGGTGTTAGTGCGCTGTTTACATGTATAGCACTCATGCCCTACAGCACCGTAGGCACCATGGTGCCACAGCACGGTAGGCCACTGCAGGGCATCACACACAGGCACCCGACTGTGCAACACATAGGGAGTCCCAATCATGCTGTGGCGGTCCATGCGTGACAGACCCTTGACCATCCAGTCTACCTTTGCCCCCTAAGCACCATGCATCCGCATGGGTGCACCCCTATCATTCTGTTCAGTGACAGCACAATGGGGAATGGCAGTGCTGTACCGCATAGCTTCTGCAAGTGGCAGATGTGCGCTACAGAGTGCCATTTTGTTAACCTAGCCGCTGTAGTCATGGCATGCAGGAGAGCAGCCCTGTGGAGCCCTCTTGAGCTGGCCAATTTGGTGGCCATTGTAGAGCCCCATGTTGGGGCCCTGTTTGGGGATGTGCCCTTTTATAGAGCTAGGAGTGCAGTGTAGGAGGAGGTGGCAGTATCACTGAAGTAGGCCACTGGTATATCCAGGAGTCCAGAACAGTGTTGCCACCACTATGGGGGCCTCCAGCAGAGGGACCCAGACAGGCATGTCCATCTACAGGCACACACCCGGCAAGGTGCAGTGCCACATCCAGTAGGTGCTCCATCCATACACTGGTAGCGTCCGTCCGGGTTTCACGGTGAGCATGTGTCCAGCGGGGGGGCTGTCCAGTGTGGGCAGTTTTGGTCAAGGTGAGGTTGCGGCATGGCTGGGCTGTTCAAGATCGCACACACCAGGGGGGCTTTGCTACTGTTTTGTACTGATGTTCCCCTCTCCATGTTTGCACCCTAGGCCCTGAGGAGAGGCAACGAGCCAGAGATGCACGGGCACGTGTGAATCAGACAGCTGCCCAGCAACAGCAATGTGATGGTGTGCCACAGCTACATTAGTGCCAAGATGTTGCAGATGCAGATGAGTACCTTTCTTCCTGGATATTCTGTGCATGCTGTGTTGCGAGGTAGGCGGGGCATGGCCATCATCCATTTACACCACTGACATGCACACCACACGGTACACTCAGCACTATCCTGTGGCACTGTTTGTGTGGGTCAGTGTCACTGGTGGTCCATGCATGCATCAGGTAGATGGCTGTGCCACTGCCTTCACATCGCATAGCCATGTCACTGTACAGCCACAGTGATGCTGTGCGGGACTTGGGCAGTGGGTGTGTGCAGTGGTCTGCATGGCTGTGTGCACCTGGGTGGGCAAGTCTTGTGGACATGATCACTGTGGGTGGTCGCACACCATCACAGCTGTATGGCCCATGGCTGTATGCCATGCACAATGGGTGGGCTGCAGGGGGATGGACATTGACACCTATTGACTCTGTTCCCTTCTCCTAGGTGGTCAGCATTGGATAGATCTGGAGAGAGCCTTGCAGGAGTTGCTGCAGCTTTCAAGAGTGTCCCTTAAAATCCTCCAGCTGCTAGAGGGGGCATGGTGTGCAGAGATGGCTCTCTCACAGGTGCCACAGGACCGATCAGTGGGGCAGACGTTAGGCCCTAAATGCCCCCCAGATGATCGTTACCTCCCTGGACCCACCCTCACATCCCTTCTTCCCTCTCCCAGTTGTTCACCCCTGCCCCTTACCTGCCCCCACCTTGTTTGTGGCCCTTCCCCCATTGTATATATCTATGTATATAGTTGAGTTTCTTGAATATTTATAATACATTTGTTTTGTTATGACAACTGTGGTGGTCTATGATTTGCAGTGGACTACAGGTGCTCAGCTGCAGTGGTGTACATGGTGTCAGGGTTGGTGCAGGCATGGGTGTGTGTGTGTGTCCAGAGGGGAACTGCCATTGGTGTGGGGGGGAATCAGTCACTGCCTGTAGTTTGTGTGTTGTTCTCTGTGCACTGATTGCCTGTGCAGTGGTCCATGGTGCATGCTCTGTGTCCATGGTGCCCCTGTCAGACCATCCATGGGCTGTGCAGCTGACACCCTTGCATGTCTGTGATATGCACCATCTGCTGGCATGTCAGTTGTGGCTGTCCATCCTGGACAACCACTGTACCCGGCACAATGCCAGGATGCCTCCGGTCACCAGTGTGGTGCACGTCTGCCTCAGGTGGCATTGTGGCCTACGCTGTTTGTTCCCCCTCCATGCTGTCACTTGTGCCTGTTGCAGGGGATGTGCTCCACTGTCTGTCACTTGTGCTCCAGCCGTGTGCTGGTAGCATACGGTTTCATGGTGCATGCGCAGGGTGGCTGGTACACCTGTGTCATGGAGGGGTGCTAGTCATGGGTATACGGCTTCTGTTGCCACATGCCAGTGGGTTTGTTGACCCACTACTGTGTCCCTGTGTTGGTGTGCACTTGGGTATGGGTTGGTGTTTGTCCATGCACTGTGTTGCATCCTGTGTGGCACATGCTTCCATGCACCACTGTGGGTTTCTTTGCTGGCTGTTGAGGCCAGTGCTGGGATGGGGTGTGTCCTTGGGAGGGTGCGCAGGGTTCTGTACTGATAGTGGTGGTGTCCGGGGCATGCCCTGTTGCATGTGTGGTACCTCATGTGCCGATGCATAGTCAGTCTCTCAGCTGTACCTCATGGGGGCCATGCAGGATGGCACTGTGTCTGTGGTTGTTGCATTGGTGTCTGCTGCCGCATGCTTCAGGGTGCTCGTGGTGGGGCTGCCTTGCATGTCTCAGTGGTGCACAGGGTTGCATTGTCACAGTGGGGGTGGTAGCATGCATGGGGTGTTCCGCAGTGTTGAGAGCAGCTCCTGGGCAGGGTGTCTGTGGAACGCTGTGCAGGGTGTACTCTGCATTGGTGGGATGGTGTAGCATGGGGTGGAAGGACCTCCTTGTTTGCAGGTCACAGCTTGCCAGGGGGTGTGCTGTGGCACCATGCCCCAGCTGTGGGATTGTGGCTGGTTTCCATGGGCTAGTGGTTCTTCCAGCTCTCCTCTGGTTGGGCAGTTCATGGGGTGTGGGGGGCACTGTCTGTTCTGCTGTGTGCTCCTCAGCCCATATCTTCCATGTGTGTGGGACCCCTGTATCCTGTCCCTGAGCATCCCGGCTGATGCGCTGCTACCCTGCTCCACTGTGCATCCCTGGTTGTGCTACTGCACACCAGACCTGCACCACTGCACATCCCTAGTTGTGCCCTGGTGCAGCTGCCGTGATATTCAGTTGTGTGGCGCAAGTGCATCTAGCCCAGCACAATGTTTGAATATCGCAGCGTGTTCCGCATAGGCACACCATACTTGAGCCTGCTCCTGCTATTGCAGTACTCTGTGGTGCAGTCTGAATATCTGGGGCTATGTATTTCCTAGTTGCATGTTAACCAAATGCATATTTTGTTATATTGTATAAATCTCTGTAATTATCCTTATGTTACCCCACCCCCCAGGTCGCACTGTGAGATGAGCAACTTGTTGTTCAGTGTGCCTTCCTGGTGAAACATTTCAATAAATAAATAAAATATCCATCCCTGATACTCCTGGGCTTGCACTTCACAGCTCGCTGCAATTTCGGACCATTTGAAAAAAATGGCAGCAGGCAAATTGACAAATTAACCTGTACTAGGGCTTTATATTTATACATTTACATTTCAAACTTGTGCAGCATGGTTCTCCAGACATGACAAATCAATTAATCAGTACAACTGCACTACCTATTTAATGTACAGATGTTTTGTGTGCTTCAGTGCTTGAAAAAGTAATATGTAATAATCATTGCATACTAATTGCAGTACTAAAAAAATGATGCCCCATGATAATACTGTGTTAAGTAACAAGTATTATGAACAGTACTGGATTATGATCAGTTTTCCATACAAATGTGGGAATGTTATTTCTATGTGCATTAAATAATTATACCATGATAATCAATCAATCAATCAATCAATCAAACTTTATTTAACCAGGCGTAGACACCATTGAGCAAGCTCGTTTTCAAAGTGGTCCTGGACATAAATACAGAACAAGGGCAACAAATAAAGGGTAGACTGGGAAAGGACATAATACATTTGGAAGAGTATTCAGGCCTATACATATGTAACTCACAAAGGATACATAGATGCGAGTCATAAACTAGTATGCCAATACATGCATAACTAACATTGATGTTAGGTCTTAATTAGATTTCAGGAGGCAATATATAATACATAGATAGTCATCAGTAACAATCATTTATAACAATAAGAAGCAAAGTATGCAAGGGGGTAGAGGAGAGGTGAATGTAAGGGGCAGAGGAGGGACAGGGGGAAGGGGAAGAGACTAGTAAGTGCTAGATGCTCCCTTGAAGTGAGATGGCATATGGTGGGTTACAGTAATATTGGAGTCGTAGGTGATACTGGTGGTAAAATAGAAACATGTATATAGAGTGGGAGGGGGAAGGAGGGATGGGCAGAGGAAAGGGGAGAGAGATTAAGAAGTGCTAGGCACCCCCAAACATGGGGATAAATGGGGTGGTAGCAATGATGCCAGATATGGGAATGATACAATGGACTACAGGTGCCCAGTCACTTAAAGCAGCTACAGGTTTTCTTAAGGTATTTAGCTAATAGAGCTTTAAGATTGAATGGATCAGGAAGGGTTGAGAATTGAAATGTACTTTGCATGGCATTCCATAAGGACAGGAGGGAAAAAATGATTGCAGCCACACCATGGGTTGTTTTTACTCTGAGCATGTGATAGCAGAGTAAGGAAAAGCATCTCAATCCATAAGATCCCTTGGCATGCTCAAAGAAGTTCAAAATGTAAGCAGGGAGTTTGTTGGACAAGGCTCTGAATAACCAAAGAAGGGCATTCCTTTTCCTCCTTGTAGAGAGGGATGATCATCCCAATTCTTGGTACAGTATGCAGTGGTGAGTGCGAGAGGGCAAGTTTAGGATAAATCTTATGGCCCGGTGGTAGAGCGTGTCGAGTTTGCTGAGCACCACAGAGCGGCAATGGATATAGAGAAAGTCAGCATAGTCTAGTAAGAGTTAAAATGTAGAGTGCACTAATCTCTTTATAACTTCTTTGGTAAGTAGGTGCTTAATACGGTAGAGCATGCCTAGTCGCTGCCTTAATTTTTTTTAAACCTCATTTAAGTTGCACAGGAAGTTGAGCTTGTTATCCAGCCAGAACCCTCGGTATTTGAAGGTATCTTCTGTTTCAAGGGGTTCATCCAATATCATTAGAATCACATGCTTATGTGTTGGTCCTGGTGCTGCCTTAGGTGAGAGGATCATGGCTTTGTTTTTTTTTTTGCATTGAGTAGGAGCTTATATTTGATTAGGTTATGCTGGAGAGAGATGAAGTCTTGCTGTAGATCCTCGAAGGCTGAATCCAGGGATGGGCTAGAAGAATACAGGACAGTATCATCTGCAAATATATGCACATTAGCCGTGGACAGTTGGGCATCAAGGTTATTAATATAAATTGCAAACAGGATCAGACCCAGGATGGATCCTTGGGGGACACCTCATAGAAGTGTTTTTAATGGGGAAAATTCACCTGATGCTTTAACCTGTTGTAACCTGTTGGTAAGGTAACAGGTGAACCATATAATGGCAGTGGTATCAAGGCCGATATTGTAAGCATAATATTATGGTCCACTGTGTCAAATGCCTTACTCAGGTCAAGGAAGAGGGCATACACATACTTCTTAGTGTCTAGGGCAATTGGCCAGTCAGTGGTTACTTTTGCAAGGGGAGTAACTGTACAGTGTTTGACTCTAAATCCAGACTGTGCAGGATTTAGTAGTTTCTGTGACTCCAGATACTCTCTAATTTGGGTGTTGATGATTTTTTCCAATAATTTTGATAGGGTAGATAATATGGATATAGTTCTGTAATTGTTCAGGTCACTCTAATCCCCAGCTTTAAACAAGGGTATGATATGTGAAGTCTTCCAGAGCACCGGCAGCTCACCCTGCATCAGGGAGATATTGAATAAGTGGGTGATGGGGCCGTTAAGTAGTAATAGCACAGTTTTAGGAAATGAGGTTCAATATTGTTGGCCTCAGCACTCTTTTCTGTATCCAGTGACAGTAGGAGGTCTTCTACTTGCTTAAACATGACTGTATCGAAGCTGAAAGAGGAGGGATGAGATAGGTTGTTAATGCTGTTAGCAATAAGGACAGCAATGGGGTCCCCTGGTGGGCTGAGCTTATTGATTGGTGAGGCATCAAAGGCCAGCCCCACTGTGGCAAAGTGGTCATTGAGCCGGTCTAATATTGCAGACCTATCTGTGCAAATAGACCCACTGGACACTATTTTGCCAGGAAGGGAGGCATCAGTAGTGTGTCCTTCAACTTCTTTGAGGATGCGCCAAAATTTGGTAGCATCATTTTTGTTGTCTTCGAACGCAGTTTAGAAGTATTTAGATTTTTCAGATCTAATTAATTTAGTGCAAGCATTTCTGGAGGTACAGAATGCTTTCCAATCAGCCTCCAGCCAGGATTTCCTTGCCCTTTTCCACCAAAAATCTCTATTCTTGAGAGCTTTCTTCAGAGTAGAGGAGAACCAACCAGATGGTTATTTTTCAGATTTGATCAGCCTTAAGGGGGCATGTTTGTCTATTAGGTCTTTTAAGAGGCTGTGGAAGATATTAAAGGCCTAAGTAAGTGTGGGGGCTTGATAGAAATCCTGCCACCTGATGTTACCCAGGTCTCTCAGGAAGGCATCTTGGCAAAACTTTTTCAGGCGTCTTCTTAAGGTAAAATTAGGGGAAGATTTTATTTGGGGTGAATGTCTGATGCAGGCACAGTGATCACTTAGGTCATTAGAGTGGACTCCTGTATTCAAAAAGTTGTGGGGTTTATTGACTAACATGAGGTCTAGTAAGGAACTTCATTCGGGGTTCTTTCTATTGGGTCTGGTGATTTGGGGAGTTATTTGTAACATCCTACTTGTATCGCAGAAGTCCTTGAGTTTCTTAAAACTCTCACTGTTACAGTTTTGGTTGAAATCCCCCATTATGATAAGCTTGGTGTTAGTTGAATCGATAAGGCTTTGGAGGTGCGGCAGGATGGCTAAGCCACCAGTTGGTAGGCGGTAGCATGCAGCAACAGGGAGCACCTTTTCATTGGAAAGGGCTAACTTTAGTGCCAGATATTCAAATTCTTTTTCCTTTGAGTTGCAATTGACAACTGTGACCGAAAATTTACTCTTAACATATATGATGACTCCCCCTCCCCAGTAGGTCTGTTACAATGGTAGGTGCTGTAACCCAGTAAGTTAATAAGTTTGTCTGGTGTTGATGGTGAAAGCCAAGATTCTGAAATTATAAAGAAATTAGGGGATGTGTGTAAGGCCCAGGTCTGGATCAAGTCAAACGTTTTGAGGAGGCTGTAAACATTCATGTGGAGGAAGCTGATACCTTTGCATTAATGGAGGTCTGCCAGTGTGCTTAGAGCAGCAGGTGGGCCTGGGTTCAGTTCGACATTTCCAGAGCAGAGTAGGAGAAGCAATAATAGCTTCTTGAGGTGTTGAATTAGCCTACTTAGTAGCCACTTATGGATTTGCTTGGTCCAGGTATGTTTGGTTGTGGATAAATATGGGCTATCAGCTTAGTGGATTAGGGAAACATCATAGATAATCATTCCAGCTGACAGATTCAGAGGCAGTCTCACATAAACTCTGTTTAGAGCCTGCTGTGAGGGAGGGCGAGGCCCTTGGGTGTTCGATCCCTCTGTGTGTTGTCATTGTTTATTTAGAGTTGGCAGAGCTTGGCTAGGCGATGAGCTTTGGCTAGGGTGCATCTTGGCGACTGGGATTATAACTGGAGTATAGGTTAGTAGGAATAGGCAGCTCAACAGAATAGTTCCATTTCATGGCATTGTCTGATAGTGAAAAATGCCACCTAGAAGAATTTATTTGTACAGGATAGATAGGATCAAATGTAAGGTGACTGCATTAAGATGCAGGCCTGTCTGGTAGAGGGGGCTAGGAGATGGATGAGGTTCATCTGATTTGCTGCAATAGGAGTAAGAGGGGTTGGCCTAGCTCTCAGGAGGTGAGCATTTAATAGAGGCCAGTGTTGGGAAGAAAATTTAGAGAAGCAGGTACAGTACACAAGCAGGGAGAAATTGTGAGCAGCCGTAGAAAGCTGAAACTCCAGGCAGCCAATCACAAGGCAAGCCGTAAAGCGGCAGCCAATTGGCAGGACTCCTGGCAAGTGTTTGGACCAATCGGGGCTCCACAACTATTCCCCGATGCTTTCGGCAGGTTTACCCAGCTTAAGGAACTTCTGGTCAGGCTGGTGGATGGCACGTGGCTGGTTGACTTCTCTAGCTGCAGCTGTGGGAGCATAGAGGCATTCGCCTGGTCAGGGGCTTCTTAGATCAAGAAGAGATACAGTTGGGGGTTAGTTATAAGCAGAAAGGACAAGGGACAAAATGAACAGTAAATCAGTGGGCGGAGGTGCAGGCTAAGGAATCAGAGGCATGTTGGGTGGGAGGGGAGAGAGAGAATACGGGCAGGCACTAGCCAGCAAAGTGATTTGCAGTGGCACTGCTTCTTAATCAAGGGAGTTGAACAGAAGGAGGTGGGGATGGGGAAGGGAGATAGAGAGAGAGAGAATGTGTGAGCGAGACAGCGAAAGGGGGAGATTAGAGGTATCAGCTGAGAATTAAAAGGTATGAGGACGGAAGAGATATTTAAAACATTTGTGAGTCCCCACAGTTAATGCACAAATACTGGACTTGACTAGTTCCAATGATAACTCACCACAGTTTAACAATTCTAAGAGGCAGATACAGTAATAGAGACACTTTAAGCAGTATACAGTAATTCCCCCTAAATTTTAGTAAGAACTAGAGCATTAGAGCAGTATTAAATCGCCACAGTTTAGGAGTAATGTCACTGTCTCAAAGTATGATGAGATGAGAACAGCAATTTCTGAAACAACAAATATCATACTTCCATGCAGTAAAAGTGTAATTATGATATAGATTTTTTTTCTGTTTTGTAAGGCGCTCTCATTCTGCAGACTGAAGTGGGTGTGTATGTGTTGAAGTGTGAATGTGTGTCCATGGCTATAGAAGTGCTAGATCATGATAATAGATGTCTCTTGTGTTATCTGCACAGAGTTGTATGTTGTTGTCTTACTTGATGATGGCTGTCAGTAGCTGCTTGTGAATTCTTGTCCCTTTCACTGCTCGTGTCTGTGTGTGTGTGTGTGGGGGGGGGGAGGAGTTAGAGTTGGAAACCCCAACACCACATTTCCCCACTTTTGTTGTTTTAAGGTTAATCCTAACTGATGCATTAACAGAGTTTTCTTCAAAGAATTTCCTTTTTTTCAAGATGATAGACAAAATGTATACATATGACTCTGTTTCTTAATACAGCAACCTACCAAGACACGAGTTCAGTAATGTTCACAAGACTACTTATTTGACTCTTCGCATACCACCTTTTCATGTTCACCATCTACTGCACTAATATAAAAGGTTATTTTATGTGGCAAGATTTCTGAAGTACAGTGACTCTTTTAGACTTATAAGTGGCTTTTGTAAAACAAATTCTATCTATCATGTTTATGTACCAAATACCGGCTGTCACCCCTCATATTTGCTTTGTGTTTGCAACACTGTAAATAAAGATATACTTACAATTTATAAAGAAATGCATACAACAAAGAAAATAACTTTCAAAAATATATTAGAGAAAAAATGTCAATTCAGTTTAGTGCCACATTGGTACTGGTTCATATAAAGGATGAAAAACCAAGTATTAAAAAAAAAGGTATAAAACAATAATTGCAATCATAACACTAAGTCATCTAACACAAATAAAACATAGATTGCTGTTTACTATATATGTAGTATGAAAGTACATACTGTAACTATTTACAACTATTTACAAGGGAGTACTTGAACAATTCCTCAGTTGACCCCTTAATAAAGGTGAACCTATGAAACAGCAGGAACACTGCATAACCAGTATTCTAGATGAACCACTGAAATGTAAATCAAATTTCTGCTTTATAACATGCAACTTTGTAACTGGTAACATTTTTTGAAGATGAAATGTAACCAGTAACGCATTTTGTTGTTTCAGTATATGGTGGTGTGCATGCAAATAATAAAAAAAAAAGCTACATACAGGCATGCACAGATGTACAAAACTGCATTACATTCCAGTCTATGTAGTTACATATTTAGTAGTGTAAAGTATTTACACAGCAAGACATTTTCAGCATCAATTACATAGATACATCTGAGCTGTACTTTGGTGGGAGATGACAAGTCATACATATATGGTACAGATCAAACAGTGCATTGCATTGTGCTATTTTACATGGCAATGTGATGTATGGATGTAAATGAAGTGTTGTGTGTAATATTGTTATGGTCAAACATCTACATGTGACAGAATGTGTTATAATAACTGATTATACATACAGTCCTCCATCCTCATAAGAGTCCATTGAAACCAAAATTAGATCAGTCCCATCATTAAAAGTATCCAGCCACTACATGCAGAAACAAATTGTTAAACAAATAATACTTAAGTAACTGAATGATGGTATGAAAATGGAAGCAATGTCACAGACATATATATGGATGTGTACCTGTTTGAACCCTAGTTAACTGAGATATTATTGGTAACTATTGTTCTACAGCTGCTTTTTAGAACAATGACATATGCATCCTTGAGATTCTTTGGAAGCATCTCCATAAAAGTATATATTGCATCATTACACTCTATCTACCCACAACTCTATCTGGATCAGGTGACGTAATCATCAAAATGCACAGAACCTCTATGGTGGGAAATTATTGCATGAGTTTCAAAACACATATATTAAAATATGACTCTGCTTCTGATAAATTCATTCTGGTGTTCCAGCTTTGACTCCCCATGAGTCAAATCCTTGTAGCATAAGCATGAGGTAGTTTGCAGAATGGCTCACTCTCAGTGATCTGGAACTGTTCCTACCACACCTTCTGAACTCACAGACAGATTTTGCATTCCTAAAGAAGTTTCTGAATTTGACAAACAGTTCATGTGAGATAGATACAGAAATCCACAACATCTCATCAGTCACTTCTCTGTCAACATTTCCACAGGACAGGCAAGCATATTTGCAGACACTTTTACTGTAAAGTAATGCCTTACTGGAATTTATTCACCTTGTCATGTGTTAATAATTGCCATCATGAACTCTGTAACATCTTGCTGAATATTGTCAGAAATGTCCTATGCTGTTCAGAAGCTACCAAAGTTCGAAACAGTGGTGTCAGTGACTGCAAACTATTACTTGGTTGTTGACTTGACAGTCACAGCATGTTTTAGTGAATCAGAAAAAAAAGTCAACTGAGAAGCACTTACTGTGACAAAAAAATGACACATGCAGGAACGCCTGCATTGCAGAATTGGCATAGGAATTAACTCCAGTACTGTTGTCAAATGCCACAGTTGAAAGTAGACCAAGTAATTTCTTTAAGAGCAGTGATATCATAGGATCAGGTAGAGTGGATCGCTTATCACATCTTAAACTGGAAGAGTGATGTATACTTGAATTCCTCCTCTTCAGTTTTTGTGACATCTCCAAAGATGCATCATCCATTACTACATCACTTAGTTAGTGGAATCAAAGACAGGTTGGGTTGATGAAGAGTGTACATCTGATAGTACTCTATGAAGCACTTTTTCTCAGCGTTAATTTTATTAGGACCAATATTTATGATGTACAATCCTGCCAGAGTTGTGACACATGACAAAACAAAATAGCTCATCCCATCTTTGAAGATACCGTTTCCTATGTCTATCATCAAAATATCTCAACTCAAACCTTGCAACTTGTGAATTGATACTGCAAATGCAACACACAATGGAAACCATTTTCATGTTCCATAAATGTCTTTCACAGGCAGGAATTTTACCAAGTATCTGTCAATGCTTTGTAAGTAATCAAGGTTGTTTACCACAAGCATTTCAACAAATGTTCTCTGAACATTATACAGTACTGAAAGTCAATGGTATGCCTCATTGCACCATTGACCAGTTCCCGATCCACATTAAGATTACAACTTAGTGCCACGTGCATTTTTACAGCCTGTCAGAGCTGCCTCCACATCAGCCATTCTTGACAGGTCTGCACTCATTCCTTTCAGATGATGAATCACCTTTGAGATCAATTTCAGGCTTAAACAAGCACCATTGATGGAATCAAGCAGTGACAGGGTGACAAATGGTTGCTGCAGTCTCCCCAGCATAACTGGATTGAATTCTTCACACTACTTATGCTTCGGCCTCAAACAAACAATGTATGTTCCGTCACAATACAGTTTCAAAAACAGATCACATGCATCAGACATGGAACTGGTGCCTTTCCCAGTGACACGTGTTCAATAAAGAGGCATTGGAAACTTAATTGTTTGGATTAGAATTCGTTTAAACAAGTTCAGGCAACCAATCTCCATGGGTGTAACATCTGCCTCCATATTGTTTAAAACTGACCTAGGAGGCAAGACATATGTTTTTATCTTTCTGAAATAGTACAAGCACATGTACACTGTTTCTTCTAATACAAACTCACTTTTCAGTAACAAGTATGTTAGCAAACATCACCACATCTCATTCCTCTTTCCAGTGTTAGTCAGATCAACTTTAATACTTTGATAACTATAGATCTGGTGGTTGAATGATTCTGAGACACTGTCAGATTCAAATTGTTCTCTGTTTGCCAGCTCAAATGTTGCTATTTGATTATTAAATGTGCCAATTAACTGTGTCTCTGTTACTATAAAACAGTGTAGGAACAAACTATACGTTACAAAAATATTTCATAATATAATATGTAGTTATAATATCTAGTTCTAATATTTAGTTATAGAATATGTGGTTATTTTATTTGGGGAGGGATGTAATACTAAAACAGTTGGTTTAAAAATGTCAGGGGTTTTATTTCCCTGAATGGACACATGAAGTCAAGAAAGAACAAAACAAACAAACAAAAAGAAAACAAACTTGCATTCTAAAAAGTACAGTTCCTTTTGCAAGAGAAGTGGGCTCCACTGAATTTCCAGCAGGCTGACTTCAATGTCTGAGAATGTGGGCATTAACACCAGGACCAGATAGGATTCTATAACAATCACATACCAATCCTTAAAAACAGAAAAGGGACGAGGTCTCTTGATACTTCAAGAGGAAAAAAAAGTAAATGCATTTTAATACTGAATATGTACTTTTGTTTACTGCAACCAAACCCAAGGTGCCACAAAAATAAATATAACAACATTTCAAAACTTGTGTTTCTACCTACTGGATGACTAAAGTTCATAAATGTGTTTTGTGGAAAATAATATTCACCAAAATGTGTTACACCAAACGTTCAAGAGATAATCTATTAATATCAAGGACTTTATGAAAGCTCACATGGTGAGATATCAAAAATATATATTTTGGAGGTTTGAATGACTGCAGGACTGAATTATGCTACCTTAAAATGTTGCTGTAACAAGCTTGGTAAATAATTAGTCATTTAATAATTTATGGACACTGCTAAGATGAGCTAAAACAAAGAAACTGCTTCTCAAGAAAGGGAGTTGCCTGTTTAAAGGCAACCTAATTGTCAGGGGGTTTCCCTAATGAAATGCCTGGGAGTGAAGTCAGTGGGCTCAGAGGAAAGGAGGAGAAAAGGTGATGGGGGGATTGACTGAAGGAGTATGGGAAGCAGGTGATTGGTCAGAGGGCAAGCCTAGGGGTGTGCCCAAGGAAGAGTATACAGGCAGCTCCTGGAAGGACAGTGCCCTTCTTTTGCTAGTGCTCAAACTGAATACTAGCATATCAATTGGCAGGAGTCAGTGAGAGATAGGTCTGCAGACAGTCTGGTACAGGTAAAATAAATGTAGTGCTGAACAGGTTGTGGTCTACTTTTGAAATATTAATTGTTTGATAATGAGCTGGTGTGAGTAACAGGTCTTAGATGGGGCTATAGGGGAAAATATTTGAGAGAAGTGGTTAGAGTGCTTATTCATTTGTGTAGATAAGCAGGTGTTTAGGTTTTTAGTTTTGCTGCAGGAAAAGGTACAGAATGAAAAGCAATTGGGCTATGGCAGCAATAGCAGGCATAGTGAGGCAAGGCATGGAGTGGATTATGCACAGTAGGGATTTCTGTGGGAGGACTTACAAAAAAAGTTTGCTGAGTTTGCGGTTTGAATGGTTGGTTCATATGAAGATGGGGGCAATGAGGAAAACCCTGGAGGTTTGGATAGTCAGCCCAAAGGTTGGGGGCATTTTTTTCTTTTGGTGTGCAGACACTGAGAAAAGGCCAGATGCAGCAGCCTGCCATTTGGCAATAGAGGAAAGCAGGATGGAAAGAGCAAGAATATACTGGTTGGACAGAGGCCTTTAGATGGAGCTACGTGGGCAGTAGCAGGCAGACAGGGAGAGAAGGACTACAGATAACCAATTGGTATGGAGCCCTAAAAATATGACATGCATCCACTCAGCTGTAGCTAGCATAGCATCCAAATTTATAAATGAGTTCAGCTGGGTTGTGCAGTCAGTTGGAATTCATGGTCAAATGAAGTCAAGCACCAGAGTGGGGGTATCTTAAAGAGTTGCTGCTGCAATGGGATGATCCTTTGTTTTTTTGACTATGCTCTGTAGGGAATCCCAAGATGAAGAATGGCTTTTGGTGGTTAAAAAGCAGTGGGAAGGTACAGCAGTCACAGGCACAGGGGCCTCTTGCCATAGGTTACATTACAAGGCCTATGAGTGGTGCTGAAGTTCAAGATAGTAGGCAACAATGAGGGCATGGAGTTGATATTGATTGTAATTTTCTCAGGACAAGCATTTTTTTTGGTTACAGTTTACTCCAAGCATGTTCTTGACATTATTCCATGTTAGCGTACACATTCGTTTATGATTTAGTAAGATATTTTTGCTTAAAATGTTTTCCTGTCACTGTAGTTTGCAAGTCTATATGATCAATACAGAAGAAATAAATTTACACTGCATCGATAAACTGTTTTTTTTGGTCAGATTTGAGGGAAGCATTATTATGTGTCTAGTTAGGAAAGCAATGCAGGTTGTAGTTTGGAACGTTTCCTCAGTTTCAGACAACGATCCCCATTTTTGATTACGGGCCATGGGCCACATGCAGAAAGGAGCGGACATGGGGCAACAGTTTGTTTGCTCATTGGTAATGTCACCAGGAGGGCACCCAACCTGGGGGGGGGTGCGTTTTCCGAGTTAAGGTTAAATTGCAGAATAAGGTGATAATGTTTCAAGCATAGTATACAGAGGCTCTAGCCACATTTAAACAGCAGTATAGCAATCTCAATCTTGAAGTCTGAATGAAAGCATTGGGGCTGATTTTTTATATTATTTTAGTATGGGATCATAGTTTATTTCATGGCAGGAGCAGGGTGAACAGTGTGCCTGCATGTAAGAGTGTCAATTTTGGGAAGTATGAAGAGAGGTGGGGGGTGGAGGGACAAGATAGTGGCACAAAGGGGGCACATGAGAGGGGATGCAAGCAGTACAAAGGATAAAGGAGGAAAGAAAACTATGCTGGGTGAGTTAATGACAGTGGGTTTGGGCTTAATGGCACCACAGAAGAATGTAGGTATAGAGAATTCAGACAGAGACTTATCAATCAGTAGTTCAGGCTTTCTCCTATATGGTGGAAAATCTGATTCAGGTGCGTGGGCAACAGGCAGGGAAAAGACCCAGATACAGGCCTGTGGGAGTTGAATGGGCCTAGCAGAGGATGGGTTGATAAAATATGGATAATTTAAAAAAAAAGACCAAAAAAAAATATATGTGTAGATATTTATTTATTTATTTATTAAGTTTTAACAACCAGGTAAGCCCACTGGGTCCTGAAGGTACCTTTTTCAGGAGTGACCAGGGATTAGATACATAAAGCAAGGCAAATACATACAAGTAGTACAGTGCAGGACACAGAGTACGGGATTACAATGACAGTATACAGTTTTCATAGTAGAGAGCAGTTATATACATCAAATTTGCACAATTCAATAGTGGCAGCTAAAAGACTTAGGGCATTAGTTTTTTTAATCAAACCACAGAAGGCAAGTTGGCTAGCCTTCGGAATCAGAGCACAGACTATGGTTTAGGATGTGCATGTGCAGTCCCTTCAGGAATGATGATAGGGAGGAAGGGGGATTCCTGAAGGTGTCCAGACAGCTTAGTCCATTGCGCAGGGGCTATATGGGCAAAGGACTTACTGCCCACTGTAGAGCTGGCCAAGGCAATTCCAGGATTTTTTTACATGAAGTGCAGAGTAGTCTGCTGGACCACTTTGTGGCAAGTAGCCTGTTTAACCCTGCAGGAGGGTCGATGTTAAGAAGTTTATATGTCCAGCTTAATGGGGGCTACTGAAGCCTATGGCTCAGGGTGGGCCAGTTAAGTGAGACAAGGACTTCACAACAATGGGTCTTTGGATGAGTTTTCAGGGCAAATTGTGCAATTTTGTGGTACAATGTTTGTAGTCTACAACTGTCAAGTTCTGCAATGCCGAGTAGGGTTGGGGCAGCATAGGTAAGAGTTAGGAAAAGGATACTCTGTGCGATCACCAATCTAGTCTTTGGTATCAAGTTAGTGCTTAGATAGTAGAGCAGGCCAAATTTTTGGTGCATGTATTTTGTTACTAGATCCACGTGTGGTTTTAAAGTGAGCCCCTGATCTAGTGTAAGGCCCAGATATCTGAAGGATTGGACCACCTCAATTTTAGAGCAAGATACAGTAACAAGTGGAAGCAGGTGGGCCTGGGAAGGACCCAGGGTTTTCAGTCCAAACAGGAGTGCTTTGGTCTTATTAGGGTGAAGGATCTGTTGATTTTTGACTAGCCATGCTTCTGCCTTGGTAAAGTCTGATTGGAGCAGGGCTCTAGATCATCCAAGTGTGTTGCAGTTCTATAGAGTATGGTGTCATCAACATACTGAACCATGGAGCTGCTCCTACAGTGGCAACGGAGGTCATTGACGAACAGGGAGAACAAGAGTGGGCCCAAGATAGAACCTTGTGGAACCTCCTCATTTAAAGGTAGTGTTCCAGCGGTTGCATCTCTCCACTTGATCTGTTGGGAGTGGCTGGACACGTAGTTGCAGAACCAGTTCAGGGATTGTTGGTCAAGTCCAAATTTACTCAACTTTGTTAGCAGGAGGGGGTGGTCTACCAGGTCAAAGGCCTTGGTTAGGTAAATAAAGACGTCAGAGGTGAACCTGATGAGGGTAGTGTCAGTCCCATGGTTCTACTGGAAACCATGTAGGTTGGGGGCCAGAAGTCGGTTTGCTTCCAGGTAATCCCTTAGTCCACTAGTTTCTCCTGGATCTTTGCAAGTGGGCAGAGGATAGAGATGGGTCTGTCGTGACCTATTGTTTCCCTAGTTCACCCTTATGGATTGGGACCACGTGGGCCTGCTTCCATATTTTGAGGACTACTCCATCCTGCAGGGATCTGTTTATGAGCAGGGAAACAAGTAAGGCAATGGCATGGGCAGCAGCCTTGAGCAGCCTTGGGTCCAATCCATCTGGTCTCGGTGAACCGGTGGATTTTAAGGCTGGTAGGAGGGGCAGCACTTCTTTGATGTTCACTGTCCTTAGGTAGAAGTAGGAGGTAGGAGGATCCTGAATTTCAGTGACCAGAAGGCACTGATTGTGGTGAAGAGGGTTAGTTCTGTATGTGCTCAGATTGATGAAGAAGCTATTGAAGGCTGCAGCTGCCTTGTCTCCATCAGTTAAGGTTTGTCTGTTGCAGATTATATTGCCCTTTGGAGGTTTATTTGTGCCTTTTAAAGGGGAATTGATGCTAGACCAGAAGGACTTAGGGTCTGTCAGGGTTTTCCGCTGGAGGGTTTTGAAGTAGTCCCTTTTTGCTGTTTGAAGCCCCTGGCTACTATGAGCCTGGGGGGAATCCTAGCAGGCCTGGTTTTCCAAATGCAAAAAGTGGGAGAATGGTCACTCAGGGCATCCGACATCATGCCAGTTGCTTGGATATTTGCTGGCCTTTAGGCTAAGATCCAATCAAGGGTGGAGTGGTTCCCTGTCTTTAAGTTTTGCCTGGTGATCTCTGTGATGACCTGGGTCAGGTTTGCTTCTAGGAGTGAGGCCCTGTGAACTTGCTCAGTAGTGGGTTCCCACCAAAGATTGAAATCTCGTAGGACCAGTAGCTCCACGGGAGAGGTCCCTGCTAGGATGTGTGTTAAGTCCTGAAGCTCTGAGCTGCCACCATTGGGAGGGTTATATATGCAGCATATGGTTAGGTGTTTTGCATGGCCCAAGATGATTTTGATAAATAGGATGGGGACATACCAAGTGGCCATCTGATAGGTACGTGTAACAGGGCTCCAACAGCACAGAAGGGCACCAAGGCTGGGACACATGGGGTGGGCCGGGGCAACCCACAAAGTGCGATGCAGGTGCATGGGCCCTGAGACAGCAGGGGTGTGCAAGGGTACACAGGCGGACACAGACGGGGCATGCAGGTGCAGCTGAGGTAGGGATGCAGGACTGCCAGTAATGGGGATGCATGGGCGGTAGAGCAGGACAGGTGCACACGTCACTGAGGCCAGGGTTGAGGACAGGGCACATGCCACAATGTTACCCAGTGTACTAACAGACACAAGTCTACTCCCACAGGAGATGCTGTATATCCACTGAGGCCCTGGCTGCTCAATCCCTTCCAATGACCTGGAACATAGCCAGAGGAGCGATACAATGAGGCACACATTGCGAGACGAGCCATCATACAGAGTGTCTTCAGCATGCTGAAGATGCAATTCAGGTGCTTGTGTCAGTCAGGTGGTGCCCTACAGTATAGCCCTGAGAAGGCCTGTGGCATATTCCTGACCTGTTGTATGCTACACAACATGGCCCTGAACCATGGGATACCTGTCAAGGCCGGTGAGGGTGACAGTTCCGCGGAGGAGTAGGGGGTGGGGTTGGGGAGGGAGAGGACAGAGCACCCCTGAGGACCAGGGAGGCAATGCCAGACAGGGCCAGAGAGACCCGAGATTGGCGGCCAGAGCAAGATACCACTACAGGTGTGTGGTGGAGGAACACTTTGGGCAATGCGGGTGAGTATGCAGGTATGTATGCATGCAGGTGGTGCACCAAGGTGTAGGGAATGCATGTCATGGGCACAGTGGACACCAGACACCACACAGTGGTGCACACAGAGGCACACACATGGTGGGTGACAGACAGACACAGACACACACACACCAGGTATGCAACAACCATGCACCACCCAGGCCATGTCACAGACGTCATGGGTCAGTGTGCACTGCAGCCTGTGCATTGGCACGGCAGACACCAGAATGCACTCATCATTCCCATGACACATGGCACAACAGTGGTGCACACAGACATGCAGAATTTCCTGCACAGGTAGCACAGAGTGGTGCCAGGATGGCAGTGGGCAGGCAACCTCCACACACACCACCACCGGCACCACCTGCAGGGCATCCAGTGCACACAGGCGTGCTATACTGCCACCAATGGCCCAGAGAAATGGGCATCACAGGGTGTCTCCCTGGCCACCATGGACCTCTGTCATGGCTGGTGGTGGTGGGTGTGCCACCTCCAGACAAAGGGGGTGCTACCTGTGACCCTGCAGGGGTGCTGCACTGAGACCATGAATGGTTGCCCAGTGGAGAGGCCAACCCATGGTCACCAGCCAAGCCATGTACAGTGGACGTGGAGGCCAGTGGTGACAGAGTCAGCAGCAGGGGGTTCACCTGGCTCCACGGCTGGGGTATGTGGGATGTGCTCCTGGGCATCTGACTGGATGCACAATGTCCACGGCATGCTGTGGAGGCAGCCACTGCCTCCGCAGCACCTGTAATCCACTCCAGAGCTGCGGTCATGCCCAAACACATGATGCATATCTCTGCCAGCATCTGTGCATGCCAAGCAGCCGTGGACTCATGCTCCTGGACCATCACAGCCCTGTGGCTACAGAACTCTGCACGGAGGGCCTCCTGCCCCTCTACAGTCACCCACAGGAGGGAAAGGTAGGCCTCTGTGTCATCGGCGGGTGATGCGTCACGGTGGTGTCGCCGATGAGTAGAGGATGTATCAGCCTGTCCTGGTGCATCCACAGGTGGTGGTTGCACCCTGGCAGTCTGCGACATGGGAGGGGCTTGGCTGGGCACCTCCACTGACTGCCCATGGGTGGTATCCTCCAGGGCCAATGGAGCGGGTGTGTGCACTGAGGCACCCTGCCTGGATGACACTGACGTGGCTTGCACTGCACTTGGCAGTGGTGTAGGGGGCACAGCACCCTCAGCAGCAGGCAGCTGTGCTGCATCTGCACCTGCACGTCGTACAGTGGGAACATCAGTGGCACCCAGAGCCACGTGTACAGGCAACCCTGTGATGTGTGTACCACTGTCTGCCATGTCTGCGCCAGTGGTGTCGGTGACGAACGTGGGGTTGCCAATGCCTTCCCCCTGCATGCCACTGGTGAGCACAAGGAGAGCATCAGCAATGTCCACTGCATCATCTGGGTCAGCATCAGACAACCTGGACAGGCTCCCCAACCAAGAGATATTCCAACCGGCTGTCCCACCAGCACTGGCCGACGGGCCCATAGGGCCCGCCTGCACTGGGACTGTGACCGGTGTTGCTTGGGACATGGCCAGTGTTGGTGCAGAGTCATCCATGGTGGTGTCATCGGCCCCCTGAGATGGGCCTGAATCATTGTCCGCAAGGGAATCATGTACAGCCATGGCCATGGCCACATCCTGGAGGCATGATGGTGCTGTGGAGAGAAGAAGGGAGAACATGGTTATGTACAGTACACAGCCATCTAGATGGTACCAAGGCTGCAGGCCTGACCACCCCAGAGCCATGGCATGACATCGCTATACAGGCCATGCAATGGTCATGTCTTTCACTGTCCCATTATGCACAGTGCGCTGCAGTGGTGGCACATGCCACATGGATGCACAGCGGACACGTGCCCCCAGGTGCAGTGGCATGGCAGCCACAGCACCACTGGGCATGTCGTGTCAGGCCAGGGGCAAGTGTCCCGGGTAGCTGTGCCTGGGTATACAGTGACAGTGCACACCATGTAGGGACAGGCGTGGTGACTGTGGCACACTGGTGGGCAGGCCTGTCTAGGACACACAGCTACTCACCATGCTGTGATGGGCTGCCACCATTCTGGAATCCACCACCAGGGCATGGCTATCTAGGACACACTGGTGGCCAGGAGGGCCTCATTAGGGCTGAGCTGTTCTGCCATGCTTGGGAAACCCCTGTCTGCCACAGGGAGGCCTGGATGTTGGCCACCTTCTCCTTGGCCCTCCTGCACCCATCGTTCCAGTGCTTATGACACTCTAGGACTGTGTGATTGTATGGTGCCACAGCATTCACCTGCCAGGCCACCTCCTCCCAGCCCACTGCCTGTGCTGTCTGGCTGCTTCCCCTGACAGTGAGGACATCCAGGCATAAGTGGCATGCTTCAATGAGTGCCCTCTCCTCATCCTTGATGAAGCTTGGTAGCCACCTGGTGGTGGCACCTGCATTCTCTGCCTTATTGGCTACTGTGGGGAGAAGCATCCAGGTGTTGGCCATGCCTGTGGGTACACATGTTCCTGCACCCATCCACCTCTGTCTGTTGCCCCCCCCCAGGTTCCCTGCCACCAGTGCTCTGGGTGGTGGTCTGCAGGTGGGTGTCCTGGCACAGGGGGCTATGCCCCATGGTACATGATCCACTGTGGACAGTGCACATGCCATGTATGGCCACTGGTCAACAGCTGGGTCAACATTATAGTTGGCCAAGGGTGGCACACATGCAGTTTGTCATGGACATGACCTGGTACCTCAGCAGCATGTGTGTAGCTGCTGTGGTACCCTGTTGGTCCTGGGTACCACCCTTGCTACACCTGTGGGGTGGGGGCACAGGAGATGTAGCTACAGCCATGGTGCAGCTGGCTGCAGTGTGCAGCATGGCAACACTGTCATTGTGCCTGAACAGGTGCTGCTGTGTGCCTTGGACAGACCTGTAGCACATCGCTGCATCCACCACACATTGCCAGAGACACCCAGTCACACATACCTCTCAACTGTTCCACTATACCAGGAACAGTTCTTCTGTTTATGTCGCATAACCTCCCTGTTCCACATTGCACGCCTTGTCCCACTGATATCCATAACATTGTACAGCAGTACTGTATTGTAAATGCTGAGATGTGTACATCATGGTTCACTAATAGCCTTTCTGGACATGACAGGAAACAGTTTATCAGTGATCTGTGCTTCTTATGTGCTGCTCTGATTGAGTGTTCCACATTATAACCATGTGTTCCACATATTGGGAGGCAATGTTCCACATATGGGGGACATAATCATTGAGGGTTATGCATGCACATATTCAAACCCCACCAATATGTTCTGTAGATCTTGTGAATATAGCTGTGTACTTATCTTCAAGGCTCTGTCTCCTCTCAGTCAGCTGGTCTCAGCCTGCTGAATTGGAAGCATTTATGGCTCAGGGCATGCAAATGAGGCCTGGGCCTCTGGTATTGAGATGCTAATCAGCTGAGATGCCCATGCATGTGGAATGAGGCTGTTTTAGGCGCATTATCTGTGAATTGCACAATTGCCCCCAGCTTATCTCACTTTACAAGTGGCATCTCAGATTTGTGCCAATGCCAGTACAGCACATCTGTGGTGCATACATGTACCAATCTACATGGTGCATCTGTCGTGCATGCATGGTCACGGTGTTCAATGGCACATCTTCCATAATGTGTCTCTATACCGCTTACCCAGTGTGCTGCTGCAGGGCAGCTGTCCATTATGCTGTGCACTCTATCATGCAGTGTAATCCCACATGCACGGTACATACTGCACCGAGTGTTCACAGTGACTGTGGGTCGTGCGCTGCACACGATAGGTGTACGTAGACATGGCAGCCTCATACATGTGCAACCTGGCCATGGCCTTGCTATGTCTTTGCGCATGCACGGCTGTGTTGCCTTTGACCTATCACTCTTTACACACAGTGCGCGCGCTGTACTGCATGTGCCTCAGTGTTTCACATGGCACATACTGAATACTCAGCTGTGCATTGCCGCATTGCTCCATAACACTGTTTCTTGCATTTACAATATGCCTAGAGCAGGGAGACAGACACCTAGGGCCATGAACTGGTCCCAGGTGGAGCTGCTGCATCAGGTGGCTCTTGCCATTCCTGTGGAGAGGCAGTTGTTTGGGCAGGATGACCTCCATGTGCCCAGGGCTGAGGTGTGGGCCTCCATTGCCAGAAGGCTTGTGCAGCACACAGGGATGCCACGTACTGTGGAGCAGTGCAGACATTAGTTTGGTGACTTCCAGAGGCAGGACCCAGAGAGACTGGCACAGCTGCATCACCGTGCATGCAAGGGTGCACAGCCAAGGCCAGGTAGATGTTGCTCATCTGGCTCCTTTTGTGGCGTGGGTGTGTGTGTGTGTGTTGAGGCCCTCATGGGGCACCCACATGGGTCACAGGCATCATGCACACATGGCAGTGGCTGCATCTACCCAGTGCAGCCATATCATGTGTGCCATGGGGGGGCACTAGGTGGTGCTGTGTCTGCTTACAGGCTGCTGGGGACTGCATGGCTGGTTACCACTGTATACTGCATGGACACAGGCTAGTGGTGGGGGCACTGTGGCTGTGCATCCTGCACAGTGGCAGTGTCTGGCTGTCCCTACACCACCTGGGCATGTCGATATTGTGGTGTGTTTCTGGCACTGCTGTTTTGACTCATGGTGCTGTCTGTTGTGTTTTGCAGGACCAGAAGCCAGGCAGAGGACCATGGACACCGTTGGGGTGAGGAGGAGGATCATGGGTGCCAGGCCTGATGCTCTTGCAGGGGCAGGTGAGTGGTGCATTCTGTAATTGCTGCATTTCTGCTGCTGTGGGTTACTGCTGGGTGGGGGTGTTGTCCACATTCAGGCCCTCAGTGTGTGTTCTCTCTGTCATTGCTGTAGGTCTCCAGGATTGCTGGCCATCCAGGCAGCCCTAAGACCAGTGTCATGGACTGTGCAGAGCCTGTCGGCTGCCCTGCAGGGAGTCCTGCAGTGAATGCCATTGTGTGGCCATGCCAGGGTGTGGCATGTAGGGGCACGGTGATGATAGTGGCCCCTGCCTCTTCTTGAGGCCAGCCCATGTATAAAGTTTCTGTACATAGCCCCCTGTTACTGTCCCCTTCCTACCCTCCTTCCCATCCCTGCCATTCCTACCCTTCTCCTTTCTCTGTGAGTTGTTGTTCCAGTTGTTTGTTGTTCTACTTTTGTGTTGTACAGTTTTTATCTGATTTTCCACTTTTATAAACATGTTGCTCTCAGCACCTGAGTTCATGGGTTTCATTGTTCCAGCTTCATGGTTGCTCACTATTTCCCTGCTGGCTTGCTCCACTTTCTCTGAATTGCTCCCCTGTGTGACTCAAGGCATCCAGGGTGCCCTGGTGCATCTCCATTTGCACTGGCGCATCTTCAGTTGTGCTGTACTGTTTCTGGATGATTCACAGAGGGGCTGCGCTCGGTGCATCCCATTGCGCATGCCTCTGTGAATCGCTCTGTCTGTGCTCAGTGTATCTGATTTGTGCCAGTGCATTTGGGATGCACTCAGTGCAAATTCTTTGTGAATCCTGCCTGATGTATTTATGATTATATTATCATGTACTGTAAATTAATGTCAATGAAATGCAGTGAAATAAAGGACCATGTGAGAAGGTGAATGCAAAGTTATAAAGCTCTTAATAAATAACTGCCAATTGAGCTCCCAAGCAGGTTGTATGGTGTTTCATTTCATGAGGGAAATCCCAATGACAAGGGATTTTGGACTCTTAATAGACTTCCTGAAGGTTGATCCGATGGAAAAATATATCATCTTGAAGCCCAAGACATGAGCATGAGAAGTAAGTCAATTATTTCCTATTAAAGAAATCTGATTGTAAACAATGTTTATAGCCATCATTGACTTATCTTGTGAACTATAGACATTACAGGCAAAAGACTCACAGTAAAACATGTAGAATTTTGCCCTGAATCTGAATATCTGTGTATAAAAGTTTTATTTGGTTACATTTAAATACAAGGAGAAAAAAACAGTTTTGAACTTTAATTCTGTTAAAAAGTGAGCAAGTCTTAAAGAGGGGTAGCCAGAAGAAGAAAGGACTAGCCACCCCTACCTCATTTGCCTGATCCAATCAAAACTGGTGAATCTGAATATATGTATCATAATGAGATGGAGTGTAAAAATCCCATCTCCTTGGGAAACAATCAGAACTACCAAAACCTTGATGCCAGAAGGACCTATGTCGGTTGAGGCCATGTCTCTTATCTGATGCATGAGGGAAATACTCTTGACATATTCAAATATGGGTGAACAAAGACATTCTTTGAAATATTTATACAAAGAAATTCATAAATGCAAAGAAACTTTTAAGTATTTATGCATGAACAACAATGTATTTACAAAAGTTGACTAAGACTGCATATTGTCTAATTACTTTTGTTCATTTTTGTTTCTTGTTTGCAAGTTATTGCTTTCTGTTTATTTTGCTTTGTACACTATTTATAGTGTTTACAAAACCTGATATTTATGCCATATATTCTTATTGGTTATAAGTGTATATTGTATTAGGATAATAATTGTTTTATATCATTCCAATGGTGTCACAGGAAAGTTCACTCATAATTATCAGAGCTTTTTATACAAAATAGGAAGTGATGCAAGACCTGCGCCAATCTCAAATTGTTTTACATGGTTTCTAAAGTAGGACTGGGACTTAGCCAAGTGCCTGTCTCATTATGTGTTTATGTGAGATACCATGGCTTGTTTTGTTCTGCTGAAGAATCATTTTCTTCCTGCATCTCATGCAAATTGCATTTTTCTACAGATGGCAAAACACTGCGTTTTGCCAGCTTCATCAACACAGCTGCTTGCTTATTGTATGGATGGTACATATACTCCCAAAAATATGCCTCTCTGTGCTTACTGTGTATCCAACACCCATCACATATGAGACAGAAGGGGGTGTGTGGCCAAGCTGGGAAACCAGGATGGCAGCTTAAAGGGAACGTAAACAGATCCTGTATTTCTTTATTAAGAAAAACAATCCTGTATACCCCATACTTGTTTTGTTCAGTGCTGTGAACTTGAAAATGTACAAAACAGCATTTTTAGCTAACAAAAATTACTTTTTTCCCTTGGCAGCACTGCAGATCACAGTCAGTTTATCAGTAATGAGCTGAGCTGAGCCAATCACATTATCAGATGACATCAGATTAGCAACAAGAGAATGACAGTGCTCCACATTCGACCAGTGAGTCAGTAAATACTGAGGGGCATATATAGCAGATTAAAACAAAAAAGCTTTAATACATTTTACGAGTGTCTTACTTTAGAGCAGTTAAAACATTGAATAGTTTTCCAGCTGAGCTTGTGGAAGCATGGACTTTTGGATAATTTGTAACACAAGTTAGATAAATACATGGATGTAAATCACAATGGTGGAATCTGATGAAAGGCAGAGAGACATTCCTAATAGACCTCACCATCTTCTTATATCTCTCAAACCAATGTATTAACCTAAAATTAGAGGATTATGACTTTATGGCAGTGTTAAAAGATGAAATTCAAGGGAAAAGTATCCTGTTTTTGTTTAAATATATTTTATTCAGTTAAAAAAATATGCAAGACATTTGAAAACCCCTAAGCATGGGATGAATACATACAGATATTTCACAGTACAGCTTAATCTGGTTCTATCTCACTTGGCATGATTCTGTGTGTGGGTAATTGTGAGAGGGAAGGGGCAGCTGCAAAGTGGGGTGCTAACTGCACACTCGAGCAGACTTGATAGACCACATGGCCTGTATCTGCTGGCAAGTAGTAAGTAAGTAATTAAAGAGGAGAAGGAACACTATATTTTTTGGAACAGCATGACCTAAAATATCTAACAGTTTAACACTGTAAACCAAAAATTAATCATACACTATTAGCCATTTGCAGCAATGTCATGGACTATTTTCTAATAAACATTTCTGGAAATGTTCCAGGTAATGAACTCAGCACCAATATGCCAGCTTGTCTATAGCAATACAAAGTCCAAGCTGTCAAACTGGTAAGAAACAGATTGGAAGATCCGTCTCTGATAAACAGTAAGTAATGGTCATCTGAGGCCCCAAAATACACCCTTTTCTAAAGTAACGTCATCACATGCTGCTATAAAATGCAACCCAATTTAGCAGATGGGCTATCTTTAGCATGTTTAAACTCTTTGATCATAAACAGTTTGAGATCCCAACACCAATATTTACATCAACACCTTTCTAAAGTGTTTATACCTTGCATAAAATTCAATGCAATAGTTAATAACTGTAACCCTTCCTAAATTACCTGAATATGTGTTGAACTATCCGTTTTAACTACACAAACTATTAAATACAGCATCCTTTGTCATTTATAATTTCTCATATGGAATGAATCTGAATTAGTATCATGATATTCCCAGCCCCTTACATAGATTAAAGGCTTTGTATGTGTGGACTCATTGCCTAGCCCATATAGCATCACATAGACTGGAGAGTAAGTGCCATCATTACTGTCTTCTGGTCCCCTTGATGGCAAGGGATGTTCTTGCCACTGTTGAGATATAAGAGGCTTAATTATTTTAAAACTGATCAATATCTGTGGAGTGCCACACATACTATACACATGGCACTGTATTGGAAAATATGCTGATCAGATCCTAGTTGGGAGCCCATCACGTACTTGTGGTAAAATTAACTGTAATGCAATATATATATATATATATATATATATATATATATATATATATACATTTATATGGCTTACAGGTAACAGCAGTTCACTTTTTAAGTGACTACAGCTCACGTAATGCTTATGAGTGCAAAGTCTGTAATACATTATCAGTTCCTAGTAGCCAAATCTGTTTATCCAGCATCTTCTGAAGCAAAGTCCATTTAATGCTTTCAAGGTTTTGGCCGGCATCCACCAGATCATTAAAAATAGGCAAATTGTCAAAGTAGGTCACTCTTAGTTTAGCTGCTAATTGCTGGGTATGGGCTATTCCAAGGGAGTGCGATGCAGCCAGAACCTCATCAAATACATTATGGCACTGCCGTGTAGAATAACTGAGGTTTGAAAAGACCTATAGTATGGAACCATCATCCCCTACTAAATGTCTTCTTTAGTATGCTGCTAGCAGGACTGAATCTGTGATGCGTTGTCCGTGCATTACAATCAGCAGGGTCCTGGGCTGGATTATGTTGTGTACTCTGTATTTGGGGGTGATTCAATATACTTTGTAGTTGTAAAGGGTTTGTCCTTCTAAACTACTATATACCTGTTTAAGTAGTATGTCTGTTTTGCTACTGTGGCAACACAGCTTAGATCAGATAGTTAATCTAATACTGTTAAAAGCACAAAAACAACATGGTGCTTCTGCATCACCATAGTAAATCTGATCTAATAACAGTAGTCTCGTAAATGTAATTTGAAAGCCGCTATGCCAATCATTTTGTGTGCACTTAGTTGGGGAGATATAATGACATGCATAAAATTAAAGATGGAATATATGTAGGGAGTGTTTGATCTCATGCCCTCTTTAGCATAGAGTTTATCTGGTTCGATTCCTGGTACTGATGTTTTTGTCTAACCTGTCAGTGACATCTTAAAAAACAATCCAACAAATAGAGGCATTATTAAGATAGTTGAACGAAAAAATAATTTGAAACACAGTAACCTGTATTATATATATATATATATACTGTGTGTGTGTGTGTGTGTGTGTGTGAGGGTTTTCTTTTTCCTATGTCAGTCTAATGCATTTCTAAAATCTTGAACATGTAGAAGTCGCAGAACTGCATAATCTTGTATCCAGTCATTTAATGATATCTACGTTTATTTTCTCTATACAAAAAAAAATGGAACTTGTCTCTGGAATGAGGGAAGCACCTCCAGCCTGCTCTGTGTGTTGCACTGAAGGTCCCAATTGGCAGGTTCAAGATATGCTAATCGTGTGTTGCATATTTGGGGAAAAGGCTATTTTCATTCAAGACAGACAGGCAAAAAAAAGATGACAATGCATTAGAAATAGTCTTTTAAGTACATAAAAAATAAACCTAGGTACCATTAAATGACTGGTTACAAGATTGCGCAGCTCTGCAACCAAGGCGTACTTATACAAGTTCTCAGTTTTAAACTGAATTAGATTGAGGAGGAGGAAAACAAACTCACACACAGTCTATATATTATTTCTTTAGCTTTTGTTAACCAGCTAAGTACACTAGACAACACATATGCCTATTTTCAGGTATGGCCCGGGAGACTACAGGAATTAAAAGAGCATAGAGTGTATAACTTGAGGTAAGTAGGGCAGATAAACTGAGATCAGAAAAAAAGCATAACATACATAGAAGAAAACTCAGGTTACATCAGTGGAGCAGTCAAATATAAGATCAATACATAGTCACTATGACAATGATCAAAGCAGTATATACAGATATATACAAAATGTTCACACTTAACACAGAGCCACACCCAGGTGGGCAGGCAACCACAGTAGAACCAGAGCCAAGATGCAGGATATAATATGCTAAAGTACAATGCAGGTGGCCAGGTAATCAAGGAAAATAGTGAGATTTAAGACAGTCACATACTGAGGAGAGCTTCAAGTATGTCCACAGGGAAGTTCGTAGGCATACATGTGAAGGGGAGGAATGGACCTGGACAGGAAGGGAGTTCCATAATCTGGGGGCACATGACACAAAATCCCTGCCCCCCATTTGGGTGCACCTAGCAGGAACCTTGAGGATAGCAAAACTCATGGACCTTAGGGAGTAAACAGAGGAGGCAGCAGTTGCAAGGAACTCTGCTAATCTGGGGCGTACTTGAGCCCAGCACCTTACCCGTAAAGCAGCCCACCACAAAGATCGTGTGGTTGGATGAGGAGAGTCAGTTAAAACTTAGCATACAGATCGCAATGGTGAGTGAGGCGAGGGGCTGCTAGTGCAAAATGCAAATGTTTTAGTAGGCAACGGTGCACCTAGTGAGCTGGACCTTGGAAGTACCTGCAAACAAAAGTAGCCCATAGCAGAGAGATGGTAGAAACACACCTCTGGCCAATACTAGGTGAGCAGTCGAAGTCAGATTATTCTTTGCCCTATATGCCAAACCCAACTTCCAGTTAGCAGTACAACACACATTGCGGATGTGGTGACCAAGATCAAACTGAGGGTCAAGTGTCACCCCAAGGTATTTGATGGTGTTGGTGATGAGAATGGGAGCACCATCACTACCTGAGATGCACAGAGGAATAGGGAAGGCCTTTATCTTAGACTGGGATCCAAACAGCATGGCCTGGGTCTTTTTAAGATTTAGGACCAGCTTATGAGACGATATCCAGGACTGGATACTCCTGAAATCCTCACTCAGTTGATGGTTAGTGACCCCAATATCCTGAGAATAAGTGAGAATAACAATGTCATCGGCATATAGTATGGACCTGCAGGAGGCAGCAGAGGAGGGAAGATTATTGATGAATATGGAGAAGAGCAGGGGTCCAAGGACTGACCCCTGGGGAACCCTGAGGACACTGCGGTGATGTCTGAGAGCACCTTACTATATTTGGTAAGTTGCTGCCTGCCCTGAAGGTAATTGGAGAACCAACTGTGTACAGGACTGAACAGGCCCAAGGACCTAAGCTGAGTGCAAAGTAGTGCATGGTCAACTAGGTCAAAGGCCTTAGAGAGATCAATAAAGATCGTTCCAGAGAGTCTGCCCTGGTCCATAGCAGCCCTTATCCCAGAAGTGACAGTGACCAGGGCTAAGGTTGTACTGTGGCCTTTCTAAAGTCATGCTGTGAGAGAGACAGTAGCTCATGAGACTGAATATAATCTTTGAGTTGCCCTGCCACAACTTTCTCAAGAAGCTTACTGATAGCAGACAGGACGGCAATCAGTCAATAGTTGTCCAGACTCCAAGGGTTACACTGTCTGAAAACAGGGACATCCCTCGCCACCTTCCATAAGTCAGGGATAACCCCAGAGGCTAAAGATAGGTTGACGATATGGGCCACTGCAGAGGAAATGAAGGCAGCAGCAAGGCAGAGAAACTTGGGTTCCATACCATCATGGCCAGTACTAGAAAAGGGAGAGAGATCAGAGAGCAATCTCTGCATCTCTTGTGACATTACAGCCTTGAAGGAGAACAGAGGATGAGAGGTAGGTGCCAGTTGAGGCAGAGGGGTCTGGGCAGGCTTATTACAACCATTGGGGGAGAATAGAAGGTGAGGGCTGACAGGTCATAGAAATGTGAGTTGAATGCATTGGCAATGGTTAGTGGATTATTACAGCTAGCACCATCAATAAGCATGTCAGGAGCCTCACAGGTGGAGGAGCCACTTATTATATTTTTGATATTCCTCCAGATGTTCCTAAGGTTCTTAGCTGAGGTCGGAAAGGCATCTTTGCAAAATTCACTTTTTGCAGCCCTGATCACCTTTTTGCATTCATTCCTAAGCCTTCTGTAATTTTGTGATATGGCCTGGTCCATTGAGACCTTGAAATTGTCCCAGCACTTGTCTCTAGCCCTTATGAGAGCAAGGAGGCTCCCATGCAACCATTTTGTAGCAGACCCTCTTACTCTCCATCTGACAATAGGGGCATGCTTATCCTGTAGCACCCCAAAGGCACTAAGGAAATGACTGACTGCAGAGGAGACAGTCTGGGCATTCTTCACTTCAGACTAGTCTGTTTGCATAAGATCCTCCTGGCACCACTGCTTTCTTGGGCTGGTCTGTGTGGCACCAATGAATGAGCATGCTGTCTGTGACAGCACTTCAGAAGCATGCCACCAACATGAAAAAATTCCCCGCTGCAATAAGAGACAGGCTCATTATTGCAGCGGCAGATTTCACACCCCTCCCTTACGTGCCCCTGGTGAAACATTTCACAAAGCATGGCGGTGACTCCTGCCATCTGCCTCTCATAGTCTCTACAAAGTCAAAGTTGAGGGTGCCCAATTTCCCTGTTGGCATGCCAACTCCCCAGTTCATTTGCAGATGGAGGAGCCCAATCCCCATCAGCATAATGTCCCCCTTGTTTTGTCTGCTGAGGGGGGTGCCCACTCCTCCTTGGCATCATGCCCCCAAAACACAGAGATGCTTTTTTTTTTTCTGGTGGGTGGCCCAGTCCCCAATGGCTTTCATCCCCCCCTCACAAAAAAACACAGGTGGCACACTGGGAGACCACCTCAGTGCGCAGAAAGCAAATCTGTAAATAAAGAACCTTCCCACAATGTCCCTTTTGTTTTTTGTTCCCTGTAAAACAGAAAATGTTCCCTCATGGTCAAAAGGCCCCCTTCCCCAACCTGCACCCACCCTCTGTGCACCCCACCTCCCTGCACCCCCTCACCCCATACTTATGTCTGGAGTCTGGCGCAATGATCTTTGGTGTAGTGGGAGACATCTGAACTCTTCAAAAGCCAACCACTAACTGAAGAAAATCATGGTAAGCTGTATAATGGCATCAATGGGGGGGGAGTTGGGTATCTCAGCCATTTTTGTGACTTTTGGCACCAAATTTTCAACATGGGGTTCTTGGGACCCTACCTGATAAACTCAGTCACTGTCATTTTGTTATTCAATCCCGAAAGGTGATTTTGCGGTCACTGTGTGGAATCACCTTTCAGGATCGATTAATGAAACAACAGTGTCATTGCTCATGAGGAGGGCTCCCAAAAAGCTTATGGTTGCAAATTTGGAGGAAACATTCTAATAAATGACCATGTTATAAGCGTGCATTGCACAATTTCCATGCGTGCTCATAACATTGAGAATTATTAATATTTTCACTCCAGATTTTCAACATTGCCATTATTTTACACCTCCTTATGAACAGTACAGCTTCCATTTTCCACATCCTGCCCAAAATGTGTTTTTGCAGATCTGGTGCACAATGGCACAGTCACTGTGAGAAATCTACGTTTGGGACAGATGAAGAAAATCATAGTGACACTGTTCATGAGCAGAGGATCCAAAATGCCTACTTTGAAAATTTGGTGAAAACATTTCACAAAATGACTGTTACAAGCATGCATTGTGCACTTTCCATGCACGCTCATAACTGCAAGAATTTTTAATATTTTCACTCCAGATTTTCAACATTGCCATTTCTTCACACCTCCTTATGAAGGGTACAGCTGTTATTTTTCACATCCTGACCGAAGTGTGTTTTTGCACATCTGGCACAGAATGCAATGGTCACTGTGGGAAATCAATGTTTGGGACAGAGTAACAAAATTGCAGTGCTGCTTTTCATGAGCAGAAGTCCCAAATGCTTTCATGAGGTGGGGTCTCAAAAAGCTCATGTTGAAAATTTTGAGTGCAAATACCAACAAACGCCTGCGGTGTTAGGGTTTCTAACCATAACGTCCTACCCTGTAGAGACTGACAGGCATCAGGGGAGTTACTTTGGATTTGTTGGCTGTAATGCTCATGCCATTCCACCTCCACCCCCAGCCTACAGCTAGTGACAGGCATCAAGGTGTGCCTTGGTCTCTTTGGCCCCAAAGTGCACCTCATTCTCCTATACTGCATCCATCTCAATGTATTTCCTTATGGAATGGCATGAGCATAAGCACCGATGACCCCAGTGCACAACACGACACTTGACAGTGTCTGCAGGGTAAGGTGAGGTGAAATGGCATGAGCGTTATGGCTGATGACCCAAAGGCACTCCTCAGTGCCTATCAGTCTCTGCAGGGTGGGGTGGGGTTGTCATAAGTTCCATACTTCACTGCCATTCCTATTATGCATCTGTCTACTGTAAGTCCTGCACTACCAATGCCAATGTCAGCAGGATAACATTCAGCATTATCAGATGCTTGTTTTTTATAGTATTAGATAAAATAACTGGTTTGAAATGAGTCATTACAATAGCAAGACCTATGCCTTACACACATATACAGTAGTTTAGAAGGACAAGCATTCCCCCACAAACAAAAAACAAAATACTTTGAATGATCAACAAGTGATCGGAAGACAGCTTTATCTATGAACAGCTGTTTTTTTGACAGTAGCCATTCCGACATGATATTAATTTTAACAGTTTTGTTTACGAGAAAAAGTCATTCATGCACTATGTACTGACTGTCACAATGAGGTCAAATTTGCTGTCAGACAGAACAAAAAAAAAACAAGACTAGACACATTGCTTGTTATTAAAATAATCCATTTATTACACTGCTGTAGAAAACTACTGGGAAAGTTAAGATTTAAAATATATTTGCCATTGCTCATTAAGGCATGCCAAGTTGCTCGCTTTACAGAAGAGGTTTCCTCATTTTTAATTCCACAAGTATAACAAATAAGTACTATAGTAACATAGTAACTCTGTTATTAACTTTGAATAGACATTCACTGAATTATTGCAAGTTGCAGACCAGAAAGACAAAAAATACACACTGAGTTTTCTTTTACAACACATTTTATTAAGAAACTATTTACAGGAATGCAATGGAACACAACATAGTGCTCCAGGATGATACAGAGAAAAATTGCTAAAGTGACATCATCAGCATGTGTTCTCTTGTGTGAATACAGGCACTGGGACTTAAACATGCATACAGCTCACTTCCTGGAATTGCAGCTTTTAAAACAAAACCAACTCTCATTTTAACACTTTGTTTTTCACCCTTGTTGTGTAATGGTACATTTGGGGACCAGGGCAGCTGCACAGTAAGTAATGTATTGCAAAATATGTGTGTCTATGTTCCCTTTAACTCAGAAGCTTCATGCAATCTAACATAATCTTGAGCCATCTAAATCCTTTTTTTCATGCTACACCAGTGAATTACTAAAAATGTAACAGCCTTGATTGCCTTGTGTGGTTATGGAAAAAAAAAACAATTGTATTTGAACTTTAAATCCGTGATGGACACCTCAAGGCAGCAAAGCCTGGAGCCGCCTACCACGTGAGCAGCATCCAAAATGGGAGGAGAAGAAGGATGGGGCCTGGGTCCTTCTAACTTGTCAGCAGCCGCAAATTCTACTCAGTCTCTAGAAAAACTAATTACTAAAATAAAATATGACTTGACAGTTCGAATGAATTCGGGATATGACAACATCATGACGCAGCTTTCTCACGTACAACACTACATCAATACATTCTGTGAGAAGTTTGAACAACATACCTCTCTGATTACTGAGCTAGAAGAGAGAGTGGGAACCCAGAAGGACACAGTTCGTCAGCTTGAAACATCTTTGCAACAGACTGTCTGAGAAATAGATAAGCTGAAAGCTGCTATGGATGACAATGAGAACCAGGAGTGCCACTGCAATATCCACATGGTCGGTGTACCAGAAGGTGGGGAGGGCAACAACTGTGCCTCCTATCTCCAATCCTGCCTCTGACAAAAGCTACAAATCACTGAGGCTGTCTTGCTTGAGATTCAAAGGGTACATCACTTGCCGGGCAGGAAACCGGGCCCTGAGGAATGGCCCAGGCACATCATAGCCAAATTTCTCAGGTATCAAGACTGACAATTGGTCCTGGAGGCTGCACAGCACCATGAGCCCATCACCTTGCAGAAGAATCGAGTCAGCATATTTCCTTATTATTCTAGGTAGCTGCAATCTGAAACATAGGCCTTCCAGGAAGTCAAAACGAAACTACATAACCTGCAGTGGCCATTTGCCTTAATTTACCCTGCGAGGCTGATCATCCGACACCAAGACAAGCCAGCAAAGGCCTTCACTAGTCCAGATGCAGCCATGGAATATATCACTCAGGAATCAGAGAATGCAAAAGACCCAGTCAACCCTGATGATCAGCCTATGGACACCTGAATATGGTCCCTAAAGATACTGTAATCACTTTTGGATTTTTATGGGGATGGGGAGTTTGGGGTGGGTGGAGAGAGGTCTACGTGCCAAAGCTAATCAATTCCACTACCAACAGAGAAAGTGATCATAGACCTGGTGGGGTATACTGAATATTCGGTGACCTTAAATCATTGGGGATTAAACACAGAGACTTTCATGGGACTACTGAAAAGACTGGGAAGGGAGCCTGTGAGAACACTTCTAGCCTGAGTGTCTCCCAGGGAATGGGGGATGAGACAATGACAGAGGCTAAACTAGACATAGTAGCCATTAATGAGACATGGTTCACCAGTAACCACACTTGTGAGACTATTGTACCCGGCTATGTACTGTTCAGAAAAGACCGAGGTGAAAAACAGGGGGGGAGGGGAAGTGGCTTTTTATGTCAATGAAAATATCAAAGCTACAGAAATTCAGAATACACATAAGGAGCCAGAAGAACTGGGAAGCACCAAGGGAGGTCGACAGTGAAAATGCCGACCTCCCCCACAGAGATGACACAGTACCGATGCTGGTATTGTGCTGCCTATTCTAACAGTGTTTTCTAAGGGGGCTGCACTACCACACCCCCCATGCAGGGGGCTCTGCCACCTGCACCACCCGGACTTTAGGATTCTAACTCCAGGTTGGAGTTGGTCCCGGGAGGGGGCGTAACACTGGAGGAAGGTGAAACATGGAAAAAGGACCATTATCGTGAATGTCACCATAATGGTCTTTTTTACTGTTTTGCTGTCTAGTTGTCGATCATAAAGGTGCACTAGAAGCACTGTGAGTCACCCTGGAAACTGAAAATGGGACAGCCATATAACCTGGGGCTGTCTACAGGCTTCCAGACCAGAGTGAGGACATATACACATTACTGTTAGAAGATATACAAAATATGAGAGCTAAAGGGGAGGTTCTGCTAATGGGAAACTTCAACATGCCAGATACAGATTGGTCAATACCAGCCAGAACATCTGCCAGAACTTGGCACATAGTGGATTCCCTGCAGGGGGAGGGCCTCAAACAATTGGTGCAACAGCCCACAAGAGACAGGGCTATCCTGGATCTAGTACTGACTAATGGGGAAAGGATCACAGATCTCCAGGTAGAAGGTCACTTGGGGGGCAGTGACTATCACATGGTATGGTTCAATTCGGCCACTAAAACTAAATTATCCCATTCCAAGGCAAAAATATGGAACTTCAGAGGAGCTGACTTCGATAAGGTGGCCAACAGAGCTAAGCTAGCCCTAGCAAGAAGAAATACAGGTGAGGGGGTACAAGCAAAGTGGGCAAGCATTAAGGATGTAATACTTGAAGCAACATCCCATTGTGTTTGGGAGAAAAGCATGAGCAAAAGAAGGAGGAAACCACTCTGATTCTCAAAAACAGTAGCAGAAAAGGTCAGAGCCAAAAGGCTGGCCTTTAGAAAATATAAGGAAATGCAGAGGTATGAAGATAGAGAGGCATACCAAACTTCACTAAGGGAAGCAGGGAAGGCAGTAAGGCAGGCAAGGGCCCAAACTGAGGAAACACTAGCACAAACAGTAAAAGAAGGAGACAAGACTTTCTATAGATACATTAGTGAAAAGAGAAAGTCCAGAGGGGGTATTGCTAAGCTCAAAGGATAAGGGTGAGTGTGTGGAGGAGGACCCTGTAAAAACTTCTATTCTAAATAGATACTTCTGCTCAGTATTTACTGAGGAGAAGGTAGAGCAGGGCCCACAGATCAGCACCATGGACACAGGGGGAAGCAAGGTGTGCGCAAGTCCCTTCACAAAAGAAGGGGTCCTACAAAAGGTCACTAAGCTCAGGGTGGAGAAGGCAATGGGACCTGATGGCATACACCCCAGAGTACTATAGGAGGCAAGGATGGAACTAGCAGAGCCATTAGCAGAACTGTTTAGTGAGTCTCTGAGCACAGAAGAGGTCCCAGAAGACTGCAGAAGGGCTCATGTGATCCCACTCCACGAGAATGGCAGCAGGGAGGAGGCAGGGAACTACAGACCAGTCAGTTTGACCTCAGTAGTGGGCAAGATTATGGAGGCACTCCTTAAGGAAAGGATAGTGCAACACCTGAAATCCACAGGAGCACAATATCCATACAGCATGGGTTTAAAACAGGATGGTCCTGTCAAGCTAATCTCAAAGATTTCTTTGACTGGGTAACCAGAGTGGTGGACTAAGAGGGTGCAGTTGATGTCGCGTACCTTGACTTCAGCAAAGCATTCAATACTGTTCCACACAGAAGACTGATTAATAAGCTCGGGTGGGTCAAACGTTGGTCAACTGGGTGGCAAATTGGTTGGCAGGCAGAAAACAGAGAGTGGTGGTAAATGGTATACAGTCAGAAGAGATGCAAGTCACAAGTGGGGTACCTCAGGGATCAGTCCTGGGGCCAGTCCTCTTCAATATCTTCATTAGTGACATTGGAGATGGACTAGAGGGTAAGGCTTGTCTGTTTGCAGATGACACCAAGAACTGCAACATAGTAAATGATCTAGATGGGGTGGGCAGAATGAGAAGAGATCTGGAAAAACTGGCAAAATTGTCTGAAGAGTGGTAACCTGGGTTTAACACAAAGAAGTGCAAGATCATGCACATAGGGAAGAGAAACCCTGAAGCTACCTATAGGTTGGGAGGGGAGCTGCTGACAATCACAAAGGAAGAAAGAGACTTGGGTATCATCATCACAGATGACCTGAAATCATCCAAGCAGACCACTAAAGCAGTAGGTAAGGCTAGAGGGATGTTAACATGTATTAGGAGGGGTATCACAAATTATAATAGGGAGGTAATAATCCCTCTTTACAAGATACTGGTTAGGCCCCATCTGGAGTACTGCATGCAGTACTGGAGGCTGCACCTGCACAAGGACATTAACAAAATGGAGGCATTCCAGAGAAGGGCAACCAAAATGGTGCAGGGACCGTATCAGAAAACATATGAGGATAGATTAATGGAACTCAATATATATACCCTAGAACAAAGGAGGGAGGGAGAGAGGTCATATGATTGAAACATTCAAATATCTTAAGGGCATTAACAAGGTGTAAAAAATGTAATGTGTTTCAATAGAAGAAAAATAGCAGGACAAGAGGGCACAGCATAAAGTTTGAGGGAGGCCAATTAAAGGGTAATGTGAGGAAGTTATTTTTCACAGAAAGGTTGGTGGATGCATAAAACGGCCTACCTCAGGAAGTGGTGGATATGAATACAGTGCAGAGCTTCAAACAGGCATGGGATAGTCATAAGGGAGCAATACAGATGAGTATGAGTAAATAAGCCATTGACAGAGTAAAGGCCTATGGCACATTCATAAGGTAGAAAAAAATGGGCGGACTGGATGGGCCTTGCAATCCTTATCTGATATCAACTTCTATGTTTCTATGTTTCCATATTTTAAACTGTCCTTTGCTGGTGAAGCAACCCCACGCATTCTTTTTCAAAGGGTGAAGGACCAACATTAACATTTAGTTTCTTTTAATAAAAGACACACTGGGTATCCATTCAGGAGAGTGGTCCTTCACCCCAACCAGAGAGACCTTTGGAATGCAGTAACATATCTTACAAGTAAAATCCTATACTGCAACATAGAGCTGGTGTAAATAAGTTTGCAATTGTTATTAGGAGAAGATGAAAGTAAAAAACAATGCTGAGCTACAGATATGAAGGAGGGGAAAATGAACATTCGAATGGGTGGGGTGGTGGTGGGGAATTGCTGCCACTCATGCTGAGTATACGATACAGAATTATGTAGGGGGAATCTTTCAGTGTCTCCAAGTGGGGCCTTCACTAGCACTAGAAGCAATAAATGGTAAATCACCATGACAGGATTATTAATCCAGGGACGTGCGAGCAAGTAAGGTAATCTGTGAAGTGCATTGTTGCAGGGGGGTGGGGAGGGGACTTTCTTTTCAGTGGTCCCCTTTTCCTCTGATACCTCTTCTGGCCTGTCTTACTGTAGCTAGGGAAGGAGGCCTTCCAGTAGGATGATAAGGAGAGCCCCACCCACATTAACAACATTAACAACAGACATGAGGGTTAAGTTGTGCCCTCCTTTAATACCCAGTAGTAACATTACATATTCTTGGGGTTGAGGGGTATAACTTCTTGGCCCTCCCAGCTAAAGCTTTAAAGGTTGTAGTGCTTCAGGAGCTGCAGCTGCTTGCATCCACCCCTGAAAGAATGTCAAGCTCAACAACATAAGGTTCATAGAGATTGCCAGCCTGCAAAATCCATGAAAAGTAGTGGGACATATGGACTCTTCTGAGCAGGAGAGATTGGGGGATGGGGTGAGAGGGGATGTTTGATGCCTGTTGCACACTTTATTTTCTTGTTTTGAGGAGGAATCCATGGGGGTAAGGAGTACTGGGGGAAGAATTGTTGGAGCGGAAGGAGGGGAGGGAGTGAAAGTTTGGAAGTTCGAATGGCAGCAGGCTGGGGATTGTTTCAAAAAATGTCAAAATCTGTAGTCAGCTAACAGTTATTGTATTTTTTTCCAAAAGCAGTTATATTGCAAGATGGATTACAGAAACCAGTATTGGTGCATTTTTATGCCATGGGTACCCTAAATGTTTTGTCCTGGAACGTCAATAGCCTAAAAACTGTAGTGAAAAGAAAAACGGTTTGGTCATACATTAAAAAGGAATGGGGTGATGTAGCTGTCCTACAAGAAGTCCACCTTACATGCCAGGAAGCGGATAGACTATCCACCTCATGGGGAGGGATACTGCTAGCAGCCCCTTTTACCTCCAAAGCAAGGAGAGTGGTGGTCTGGTTCAGACCTGAGTTGCACACTAAAATCCATACTACAGTGGCGGACCCCTTGGGGAGGTATGTTATTGTGGATGCCACAGTGGAAGAGCAGAGATATACCTTTATATCTCTATGTGGACCAAACTACGATGCACCAGATTTCTTTCACCATATGGCGGTGATATTGGCTGCATATGGAGAAAACATTGTATTGGGGGGAAATTTCAATACCTATTGGGATGTCTTACTGGACCACTCAGGTACAAAAGTGCTGCGGCTGCCAAAAAGTGTCCTAGCTTTACGGAGTATGGCAACAGAGAGAGAGCCCTGGTGGAGGCCAGGAGGTATTACAACCCCAATAAAAAAAAATTCTCCTCCTACTAACATGTCAAAGGGTCTACACTAGAATAGACTATCTTTTTCTGTCACCCACTTTGGTATGACAAAGGGGGTGAGCACCTCCTATGGCCCAATAATGATATCCTTTCATGCCCCTCTGAAAACTATCCTTATAACAGGATGAGATACACCAGAACCTAGGCAGTGGAGATATAATGCCACCTTAGTAAGTGATCCTGCTTTTGTGCCCCTCATCTCTGACTGTCTCAGGGAGTACTTTGTCACCAATGTGGGGATAGGTACCTCCTCTGCGGTGGTCTGAGATGCAATGAAAGCACATGCGAGGGGGAAATAATCTCCTTTGCAGCATTTAATTGAAAGCAGGAGAGAGAGAAGAAGAATGGAGGCTAGAATGAGAGATAAGCCACCTAGAGAGACAACTGATGGACAGTGATCAGAGGGCAGATAGATCCAAACTGGTCCAGTTGAAAGGGGAATTAAACCAGAGGGCATCTAGGAGAATAAGAAGAGCCTTATTATTCACTCAATTGAAGAATTACTTCGAAGGATATAAATTGGAGAAATGGCTTGCCTGGCAATTAAAGAAACAAACCTCAGAGAAAATTATTCCAGAAACTGAAATGCCAGAGGGAGACACCTCAGCTGATCCTATAGTAATAAATGACACATTCATACAATTTTACCAGACTCTATACACCTCCCAGGTCCCCCCACAGAGTGACCCTGAATCTTTCTTGAAGAAAATATCCCTCCCCACCTTAAGTGATGAAAACTGGGAAGTCTTGGACACCCCTGTTACATTGGGAAAAGTCAAGAGGGCGGCTGGTCATCCTGATCAAACAAAGCACCAGGCCAGATGACCTGCCAGCAGAATTCTATAAGACCTTGTGGCTGGCTTTGGGGACCCAAATGATACAAATAGTACAAGAGACATTAGATTCTGGGGAGCTACCTAGATTACAACTGTTAGCCATTATAACAGCACTACCCAAGACAGTAAAAGACCCAAAGAAATATAGTTCCTATAGACCTATTTCACTGCTTAATGTAGACTATAAAATTATGGCAAAAATTATAGCCCTCAGGATCCAGGATATCCTCCTGGATTTAATTCACCATGACCAAGGAGGATTTGTCCCTGGAAGTCAGCAAAACATAACATCTGGTGTACCTTGAACATGATGTACTCATGGGTCCAAGGGTGGGAGCAGCAGAAGCCAGGGCCTTCTAGCACTTGATGTAGAAAAGGTTTTTGATTGGGTGGAGAGGCCATTTATGTTTGCAGTGCTGAACAAATATAAATTTGGAACTCGGCTTAGTTCTTGGGTGCATTGTTTAGACTGCTCCCCAATGGCACAAGTGATGTCAAACTACACTGTCTCTGTGCCTTTTAGGCGAATGCAAGGCACAGGGCAGGGGTGTTCCCTCTCTCCCATATTATATGTTTTAACTATTGAGTACTTGGCAGTTACGGTCAGATCCCACCCATATATCCGAGGTTTTAGAAAGGGGGAGGTGGAGCATGTCATCTTGCTCTTTGCAGACGATGTGCTACTGTTCCTTGAGCAACCAGATAGGGCCCTACCAGCCTTGACAGCCCTTTTTGATCAGTATAGCCTACTTTCCAGGCACAAGATTAATTGGGGAAAATGTGAATGGCTATTCCTGGGCAAATCAAAGACCAATATTTCTGTGGGAGGGATGGACATCATCCCAGCAATAGAGAGTAAATACCTAGGAATCTGGTTACTCCGAGTCATATCAAAACTGATGGAGATCAGTTATAGACCCCTTATAAGCAAAATCAAGAAGTACTGCAGGAGGTGGCAGTCCCTGGTTCTAACCCTTAAAGGCTGAGTGAATTCACTTAAAATTAACATCCTCCCTCAATGCCTATACATGTTCCAAACACTGCCTGTACATCTCCCTATAAAATACATTAAAGCTATAGAGAGTGCCATAACTTCATTGATCTGGAAGGTAAAAGACCACACATTAAAAAAGCAATATTGTGGTACCCTGCTAGCAAAGGGGGATTAGGAATCCCAAATATCAGGTTATATTACTTAGCTGCACAGCTGTCTTATGTGTCAGACTTAACTTCAAAAGTGACAAGGGGGAGAGCATGTGTAACCCTGGAAACCCCAATAGAGGGAATCCCCCTTTATGAGACTACCAGACATCAACTAATTTGGACACAGGATGGAGCAAGACAAAAAAGCCCTTTACATGATTCACTATTAAAGTTTGGATCCAAGGCCACAGATTAATTAATCACAGCCCCTCTTTGTCTCCAGATGCCTTTTCGGGAGTGGCCCTACAGCCTCACACTAAGACCTACAGGCAATTCAGAGATATAATAGCCTCCTAGCACCACAAGGGCCTAAACTGCATAGCCAAACTATGCAATGAAGGCCAGGTACTTCCCTTTTCAGATCTTAAAATGGACTTCGGCCTTAGCACATCCCATTCTTTTTGATACCTAAAGCTCAGCAGTAAGATTCAAACACTACTATGACAACCCAATGCACCGAAGCAGATCGAGAGGTTGTCTATAGAAGAAGTTTTTACAAATCCCATAGTTTCTAGGATAAGGAAATCGCTGAGAAAATGTTATAAACTGTTAGAGGTAGCAATGCCAGACCCCTTCACTCAGCTTAAAGGGAAATAGGAAAGGGGTCTCCAGGAGACCCTGATGGAAAGGGATTGGAGGGAAATAATGAAAACCAGCATGTCTTGCTCAGTGAATAATATACTGAGAGCTATCCACTACAGTATTTTGCACAGGACCTACTTTACCCCAATACTAGCCAATAAGATAGATCCAGACTCCTCAGACTTATGTCAGAAGTGTAAGGAAGCACCAGGTAACTTCTTTCATTTGCTATGGTCATGCCCAAAGGTCTACTCTTATTGGGTGGAAGTACTGAATATAATATCCCATGTACTCAGGACCGCATGACTAGTGGACCATAGGGAGTTACTGTTTGGTGTATCTGGGGAGGGTTTGCGAGACAGGATGAAGCCCACTTGCTCAAGTGCCTAGGCAAAACAGTGGATAAGCAGATATTGGCTCAATATTGGTTATCAGAGCAAACCACATCAGTTGCACACTGGGCTGGCTCACTGGTGCAGTGCAAAAAATTGGAACATACCCAATATATGGTTTTGAATCAAGAATCCAAATTCCAAAAAATCTGGTCTCCACTTAGGATGGCCTTAGGCCAACCATGCTTTCCTCTACTGTGCGCAAGGCAAGGAAATGACTGGTTTGCCCACCTATAGAATTAACTAATCTAGGCTAGATATGACATTCAGGGAAGGGACCCAAGTAACCCTCTGGGGCCCCAGGGGGAGTGAAAGTACTTGAATGCTATATACCCATGCAGAGAGATGTACAGTATATATGATTGTAATATGTAAGTTATTCTGTAATGCGTTATATGTTAAACTAACTCCAGACGAGATGGACTTGTAACACTGGGAAACTTGTTTATTTCTGACTTTAACTGTAAAGCTGACTTTTAAATAAAATTTACAAAAAACAAGTATGAGACATAAGTTATTTATTTGTATATTAGAGAAGTCCTACAACTCATTTTAATTTTCACATATTTTTCTTTAAGTCATTTATTTGAGCCATCATCTGTGGCCCCACAAATGATTGTACATTTACAGCTACTGTGTGTATACTAATTTTTTTTACTCTAAGATGTAATTTCATCAGCTGAATTTTGATTTTGATTTTCTTACCCTTATGTCTTATTATTGCAGATATGAGGCACTCGATTTTGGCTTTTGCAGACAACATCTTAAAATACTTTGCTCTAGTCTGATGGCTGCTAGCTACACAGACAAGTCAAGATTTTTGTTTTATTTGTTTCAATATGTGGGTGTTCCTAACTATTTTATGCTTCTGTTTTGTTTTATCTGTTTTCCTATTGTCAATGGATCAACCAACCTGAACAAATGTGCCACATTCAATACGTGGGTGCTCAATTGGCAACTTTATTTTACCAAATTATTTAATTACAAATTTTATATCAAGCAGTCGTCCATAACATGTTTATATCTTCTTGCAACCCCAACATTCCCTTAGTCCCTTTTCTTGTCTTCAATCTTCTCAGGCCTGGCTGTGTAACCTGATGCCCCCTCACCTTCCCAGCACTGTTGACCTCTGTTCTTGTCGTTGTGCTTGGGTGTCTCAACCGATGCCCCCTCTGTCCTATCCAACCTGCTGGAATGTCTTCCAGAGTTGCCCCCCCACCTGGGTGTTAATCCAGTCCAAGCCTGTCGCTAGTGGCCCCCACCCCTTATACCTCCCCATTTCTTCTTTCTACTAGTGCACCTCCAGTTCCACATTGAAAGGTGTGCTTCCCCCCACTCCCCCTTTCTCCAATGCTCATTCCTCAATTGCCTCATCATACCTATTGGTAAATAAGGTGATACGCACTTCTGACAGTTGGACCCCATCTGCCCTATAAGCTTCTGGGCTGTTGTATGCAGTCATATGGTACATGCCCCCTTTCTCCTTAATGAACACCCCCATCCTCCTATTCAGCATCTTCCTAGCTCTCTATATCCCTTTAGGATCCCTAGCCTGTCTCCACACCCTCCTGGGAATAATCTCGGACCATGCTACCATAATGCCTGGCCACCATGTCCTCACTAACTCAATATCATGTTGGATTTCCAACAACAAATCCACCCATGGACACTCCCCCAAAGCATTGCCCACCTAAGTGTATAATTAACATATCTGTTCTGGGAATTCTGTTCTTCATTTCCTGTAGCAAAGGCAACAACTGACCTCACCTCATGCCCTGCAGACCCTGTCAAAACAAACAAACTTCATCAGTCACTCTCTGCAGCTGTTTCCCACCTGGTCTGCTGACTGCTTTCCTTTCAGCCCAGAAGATGAAGGAATGGTCTTTAATCCAGACCATCTTTTGGTGCCCTGCACCTGAAACAAAGAACAGAAACCATGAACCAACTATTCCTGCACAGACCTCTTGAAACAGGTTGATTTCCACCTGCCCTTCTCCTTAATCCCCTCCTCTGCTACCCCCCCGATGGCTGTGGCTGATGCAGCCCAATCTGAAAAAAATGGAATGAAAATCTACTGGCATCCTCCCCCATGAATGCCATCCCTTTTTTCACCACTGCTGATATCTGGTATGTTGACACACCCATTCAATCCCCATGTACAAAGAAAATTCATTGGGTAGCTGGCCTGACCCTACCATAATCCTCTAATGCATTTACCACACACATGCCCTGCTCAGACCCCTTTGCTAAACAAACCCTGGCTCCTACACGAAACTGATCGTTTTTTGATCTTCTTAGTATAATCACTGCCCCCGACTGGTCCCACTGAATACCCTCACAGCTTAACCCCCCTCTTCCTTGTCTCGACCTGTAGGGTACCACCTCATTCACCCTAAATGCCCCTTGATGCATGACCAAAAATAGATCCTTGATTAAAACTGCCTCGTATGCTGAGCTGCAGATGCATCTCAAACTAGCTAAAAGTTTTCTCATCAACTCCCCCTAAATCAGCCGTCTCTGATTGGGGATACTCCCTTGTACCCTTTTACATCCTTGCATCATGCATCTCACCACCTGAGTTCTGCCTGAAGTCCCCAACCCCGTGCCTCACATCCCACTCCTATGGCTGCTAATTATGTGCCATTGTAGAATGAGCCATCCCCTCTTCCCATTTTTTCACCAAAAACCTAATCACCTCCCACTCAGTGACCCTATTGCCTGTCCCCATCCCATTCTGTACCTTAACTCCTGAAAACATGCCCATGCACCCTCATAGTCCTTTAGAGTATTGCTGGCCCAGGAGGAACGGTACCACATGCTGACTTTTTCCACCCAATCTGTCATAGATGAGGGGAAAACCACCATCCTGCTGGCCGATGCTGCCAGAGTTACTTCCCAAAATGTATGAACCTGCAAGCGGGACAAACTATCAACCACCTTATTGCATAACCCTGCAATGTCTTTAACCTTAAATGGCATGCTCAGCTGTAAATCCACCTGCAACAATTGCCACACCACCCTGATCACGCTCTCTGTAGTTCCCCTCTGCCACTTCAACATCTCCACCACCTCTCCAGGAAACCACTTTTTTATTCTGTAGTAGTTAACACCACACCACTGCTGCCACTCAGATGGGATCCATCTTTTGCATGAGATGTTAAACTGAGGTCCGATCTGCCTGGACTGGTGGTAGTTCAGTTAGATGTTAAAGATCCCATAGCACTTATTGAAAAGAGTAGGGGAATTTCCCCGGTGTCCTGGCCAAATTTCCCTCATTCACTAAAAATACCACTAACAGCTTAATCTGGTTAAAGGTCAGTTGGCATTCACCTGTATCCCGCTCCTCTGGGTTGTGCCTGAAAATAGGCTGGATTTGTCTAGTGCCCTTACCCAGTCAACAGAAACTAAATAAACAAATAAAATAAAAATAGCTCCAAGAACATTATATCCTTTAGCAGACCTTCTCTCTCTCACCTGACTGGCCATACTCCAGAGATCCACTCCCCCAGAAAATACTCGCCCATCCCTATTGCTCCTGCTGCATCAGTGTACAATTCCAGTTTCATGTTGCACAGCCAGTCTTTCTGCCATAGCATGAACCCATTGTGAGTGTCCAAAAACTGCTCACATACTGTTAAATCCTCCCTTATCCCTCTTGTGATGTCCACCCAGTGGTGGGAAGCCACACCTTGCCCATTATTCTGGCAAGGCTCCATGTAAATACCCGTCCTGGGGCCACCACCCAGCATGCAAAATTCAAATGCCCCAATATCTGCTGTATTACCAACAACTGAAACCTCCTCTTGACTCTGACAATGTGTAATAAACCTTTCAGCCTGTCAATTTTCCCTATAAATAGGTGGAAAACTCCCACCTCCACATCCACCTCTATGCCCCAAAACTCCAACTTCCTATTCGGATCCTCTGTTTTCTCCTTTGCCAGCAGTACCCCTAAGGTCCTGCACATGCCCTGAATATCCTCCAACATCTTCCCTGTGCCCTGCTCCCCCTCCTCTACTAATAAAAAATCATCCAAATAGTGCACAATGGTGCCATGCCCCCACCTGTCTGCAAATACCCACTGCAACTATTCCAGTATCCCTCGGTCCATTCCTTTAAAATGTCCATGTGTGTAATAGTACAGGCCCCTTCAAACCCCCTCCCCCTTGTATGTTCTCCAATTTGGTTACTTGCCCCTCTTAACCTGCCGCCCCATAACTTCTTTCTCTCCCCCTTGCACCCCTCCTCCTCCTCTCACTTCCCAGGAGATCCCACAAAATGGCATGAAAATCCTCCATCTTCCCCATGCCCTGCGCCCCCACCCCTACTAATAAAAAATCATCCAAGTAGTGCACCATGGTGCTATGCCCCCACCTGTCTGCAGATATCCACTGCCACCATCTGGGTATCCCTCCATCCATTCCCTCAAAATGTCCACTTGTGTAATAGTACAGGCCCCTTGAAACCCCTTTTCCCTTCTACCTTCTCCAATTCAGCTACTTGCCCCTCTGAACCCTTCCCCTTGCACCCATCCTCCTCTCGCTCTTCAAGAGGTTCCATATAATGGCCCCCCACTTTCACCTTCTGGGTTGCCCATCCCTTGACAATAAGAATTGCCTTGGAATGGCAAACCCCCTTATACTGTCTCTTTTTGTGTGACAAGCAATGTGATTTATAACCAGATTTGACATGCTTGCTCTTTTAATTTCTTGTTGTAAATCAGAGGCATTAATTGTTGCCTCTGCTGTAGTATGTAATACTGCACCATTAGCATTGTAAGGCAAGCAATGTGTACCGATGTAGCTGTGCCATCTCTTTACAGTGTTAGCACATTCTCTTGTGGGCATTTTGTTGTAATAGACATTGCTGCAACACAGTTTTTACAGACTTCAGTATCTGTGAAAAGAAAGGAAAAAATGGAATTAAATTCAGTGTTTTCATATTGTTTTTCTGTTTTATGTGTGATAAACAGGTACTGTACCTTTAAAAAGATGGAAAGAAACTGCCAAATCATAGTTTAATAAAATAGATATACTCAAATATGTTAGAAACCATACGTACACCTAAGAATATCTTTAGGCTACATAAGCAACACATCAATACATGTGAAATTGGTTTCAGTCATCTGCTATCATTTCCATACAGAAACAGAATTCTTCTTTCATAAGTTGACTCTTTTTTGGTAAGCCGAAAAATCCTCTTTTGTGACATGCTTATGAAAGATGAATTTTTGGCCATGAAAGAGGATTTGAAAAGAAACAGGAAATGGAATCTGTGGACCAACAGAAATGCAGTTCTAAAGGTCAACACAACTCAGGAAGTTGGTCATCTTGCTTTTCAACTACTTAACACTCCAGAGAATTATATAAGTACTTCTCATAATTCCTAAAGTATTTATACTAGTTAAATTTATATTTGTTAGGAAATAAAGGTAGCTCAGAAGAGATCATGTACAGTGAAGTCCACCAGGATGACGCACAGTGCTGTAGAATTCTACAGTAGAGTAACTGCACCAAACAATGCAATTTCAATAGGAGTTAATCCCTGTTGTCATGCAGTAAAGCTACGTATCAGACTGCACTTCATTCTGGTGGGCTTTACTGTACCAAGCACTTCATCCTAGTGGGCTTCACTGTACCAAGCTCAAGCCACATGTACGCCTGATGACTGTAAGTGGCTATTTTGCATGGAAATTATGTTTTAAAGCCTCAACTACAGGTACTTTTTTGTTTCTTGACTCATCAGTTCACATTCATGAGAACAAATGAAAGTAATTCACAAAAGAGTATTGCCAAGACACAAAGAAAATGTTTTTTTAAATGGTCCAGAGGACATTAAAAAGTCCCCCTTGCTTACAAAACTCCCCAAAGTGGTGCTTTTAATATCAGAATCAACAGAAAGCTATAATAGTATCAGAATAACTGCATATTAACTTGAAATACAGCAAGCTAAAAACCTCTATACAGGATATTTTGTAGCGGCTACAATCTTTGTACTGTTGCATTGTATTAACAGAACATAACTATTATGCTTGAAATATTACATATTAGTTCACAATATCAAGAAATGACATGAAATATCACAGTCAAATGTTTCTTTCTACAGCACAGTCTTACCACCTAGAATGCCAGGCAAAAACAGAGGGGAAAAGGTCTGTGTGCCACTACCTAGAGGGGATAACTGAGCAGTCAGACACAATGTATAGTACAGGATAATTATAAATCCTTTTATGCCTATATAAACAAAAAAGGGGCAAGTGTAGAACAGTAGGACCACTGAAGGATACTAGTAATAGCCTTATAACAGATAACAAAGCCATGGCTGATAGGCTGAATACTTATTTTTCCTCAGTCTTTAATGTTGCTCATAAAATTGGGGATCCTGATAATGGGTTATGTGACATAACCTGCCCTAAAATTGAGGTAGAGGATGTTTGGAGGAGGCTGAGCAATCTGAACCCATTTAAGGCACAAGGTCCAGACGACATGCATCCTAGAATGCTTAAACAATTGGCGGACTGTTTGGTGGGGCCAGTTACTTTATTATTCCAGCAATCTTTAGAGACAGGTCAGGTTGTTGAGGCCTGGAAACAAGTTGTAGTGATCCCCCTCTATAAAAAGGGTTCTAGACAGGAGGTTACAAACTATAGACCAATCAGCCGGACATCTGTTCTTGGGAAGATATTGGAAGGCATAATTAAGGATCAAGTTATGACTAGTGTTGAGGGAAAAGGGGTTCTGGATGCTTCACAACATGGTTTTACAAGGAGGCGTTCATGCCAGACAAATTTATTGGAGTTCTATGGGAAGGTCAGCAAAACTTTGGATGAGTGCAAATCGGTAGATGTCATCTTTTTGGACTTTGCCAAGAACTTTGATAAAGTCCCATATGACCAGCTGATACTAACCCTTAGTAATGCAGGCATACAGGCACACCTAATTCTATGGATTAAGGTATGGTTGTTCGGCAGAAGGCAAAGAGTGAGTATGCTGGGTGAACTGTCAGATTGGATGGGGTTATTAGTGGGGTCCCTCAGGGATCTGTACTGGGACCATGTCTATATAATTTTTATATTTCAACTATGAAGCCTAATATAAATATTTGGCTGACAAAATTTGCAGATGACACACGCATAAATTTTCCAGTAAACAGCCAAGCTGAGGGTACAAAAATCCAGGAAGTCCTAACTGAATTGGAGGATTGGGCCCATGATATTGGTGCTATATATAATGTTGACAAGTGTACAGTGATGCACATGAGTAGGAATAATCCAGGGGTAGTGTATAAACTAGCAGGGCAAGAATTAAGTGTGGTCCAGGAAGAGCAAGATTTAGGAATTAAGGTAAATAATAATCCTAACTTCAACTTACAATGTATACAGGTGATTAAAAAAGCAGGAGGTATACTTAGTTGTATACATAGACATGTCAAGAGCAGGGACAAGGAAGTTTTGCTTCCACTGTATAAGTCCCTGGTGAGGCCACATACAGAGTACTGTGCGCAGTTCTGGGCACCAGGCCAAAGGGGTGCTATAAACATGACTGAGGGGATTCAGAGAAGAGCTACAAGAAACATTAAGGAAGTCCAGGGCCTTGATTATGAAGCAAAGTTAAAAAAATTGGATCTCTTCTCATTAGAATATCATAGGTTATGTGGGGACATGTGCATGGTGTATCGGGCCATGTTGGACCATCAACTTTGAGAGTTGTTGGGCTTTGAGTTGCGGGAACAGAATTACAATACATGAGCTCATCCCCTACAGTTAAAGGCAAGAAAACATTGGTTTTCAGTAAGAGTTATTCAAATATCTAATGAGTTGCCTATAGAAGTCGTTGGTTCTCAAACAATGACAGCATTTAAACATTCCTTAGATTTACATCTACGGAGTAAAAATATATCCTGGTATTAGCAAGACTTGTGATGAGCAAATAGGCCTATGGTCTTTTTAAAGCTCAGTTTTTTTTTACCTATGAAATCTAATGACAAGCTTTCTATTGAAATATTAGACAATCATGTCTTTATTTTTCCCTCTAAAAAGTCAGCATTTTCTGAAGTTTAACCAATCAAACAGAAGTACACTTACAAATATACACATCATCAACAAATAAAGAGAGTAGATAAACCTGCCAGTAAAACTTGTAACCTGACTGGCAAATAAGTAGGAATGGTGGCTGTTGAAATTGCAAGAGAGACAGCATGTTTCCCCTGTATTCTGACTGCCAACACAAAACTGTTAAACTGAAACAGAAACTGTCAGCTGTCAGAGAGTGCTGTGAGGGACACACACATTTAGGACAGCTGTTACTTGCAGTGTCTTTAAAGAGACTAAGCATGGTTAGAAAGCTTTGCATGGTAGAAAGCTTCATTACAACATTTTGGATTGTGGGTAGTTCACTTATGTGAAGGGTGCACAGTTTGCCAGGCAATGCCATTTTGGGAATAATTTGCAACTAGAAAATTATGATGTTCATTGGTTTGGTAAGGGTGGCATGAGATGGAAGTAGATCATTACAGCCATGCATAGGCTTTTGTTCAGTCACCCTCAGACAGACATACTGCACATCCATCTTGGAGGTAAAGATTTCAGCCACAAAATGGGTATAGACATAATAAAAGTAGCTAAATCTGATTTGGTTGAACTACATGAAATGTTGCCTAACTGTAAGATTCTGTATTTGTATATTACAGAACACATGATTGGGAGAGGCCAGCACTATGCACCTGGAATTAAAAGATCACACAGAAAAGTGAGCATTCAGATATCTGGCTTTATGAGTGATCTGGGTATGCACAGCATTAATCACCCCCAATTTTTATAATGATTTACTTTTTTTTTAAAAGTTGCTGAGCATTTCTCAGACATTGGAAATTGTATTTTCCTGGGAGACCTCCAACACAGGATCCAAAGTGTGTTGTGATGTGTGGTCCCAACCAGTACCTACAGATTAGTAGTACCCTGATACCACCCCACAACAGCTCTTTTTAGAGCCATATCTACCTTGCTCAAAAAATAGATGAACAATACATACATGACACACACATACATCGACTTGCCTTACAATCTTTTGTCAACAAAATATACAGTAACACACTGCACAGTAGCCATACCTACAGCAAGCATGAATACACACAAAATCTGCTGTGCTGTAACACATCTAACAGGTACATATACATTATATTGTAGCCCCCAGGTATAAGATCATTAGTGGTATCTCATGACACTAAGTGATGTTCTTTCTGAGATGTGACACATGAATACTTACATTCCTGTGCCTTTATAGACATTCAGAACACAGTCATAAGACATATGTACTACTATAAGACTCATGCACAACTTCTTGGCATTTCACATACAGAAGTACTTAAAACACCTTGAGGATAGGTTATTACTGAAAAACTGCTGCATTACTTCATTTTTGCATATTCATTTTCTTTTAGCTTTGTTCATTAAAATAGTATAGTGCCCAAGAAATGGACAGATAAGGTGCTAGTCCTGGTAAAAGGGATCAAGAAGCATGGGAAGGCAAACAGAGTGATGAGTGGGACAAACCTTTTCCCTGAAGAAGATGTGGAAAAAACGTGACTAGCTACCTGCAGAAGAAGGGATACACTAAGAATTATGACTCCTGCCATTACAAATGGAAGCTGCTGCAATGACAATTCTACAAGATGAAAAAAAAAACTGGCTGTGTCCAGGCTAAGGAGAAGGAGTGGTTCCAGTGGGCTGAGATCCATGTGGAAGAAGGCAGGGAAGCCAGACAAGGCTGACAGACAACATGGACATGACAGCATGTAAGTTTGTTTAAAAATGCAGGTGCTGCTAAGAAATATTTCTAACAACTGACACTTGCTGGTATCTAAAGTCAGAATTCCCACTTTGTGAAACACTTGTTTTATACATAATAATTCAGAACATTATGCTAAGTATCAGTACAAAATACAATAACAATTGCTCATAATTATGGTTTTGAAATACTTTCTTTATCATGAAAAACAGTCCATGATTGGTGGGCATAATATAATGTGACATGACAGGTGAATCTTCAACAACATATTACATATGGCTGTAACAGACATTTTATTACCTTTAAATGAAGTGCAGAGTAGAATATTTTTTTTGGGGGGGGCAAAGTATCACATCTTTTCTCAGGATAGTATGGAATGGGTGGAGCAGAGAGGGGAGAATATTTTTTTCAGGGGTTGCAAATGTTTTGCATATGGGCGACATTTGGTACTCGCTCAACTCACAATGCTAATTTTTAAAGTACTTGTATATTTTCATAGTAAATTGAGATCCTTATGGCTACAGCACACATCACATTGTGCAGCAAACACCTTGAGAAACACTAGAATATGGTAAATGGAATAAATAAAATGTTTTATTGAATTTTGTTGACCCAATAAGCCCACTGGGCCTAGAAATCCCTTTTTCAGGGGTGACGGGGGATACAGATGGTAAGCAACTAAAATTGAACCAGATTAAGGTGCTGGTGGTATTTTTAGTGAATGGGAGAAATTTGACCAGGACACTGGGGAAATTCCCTTACTCTTGCTGCAGATGGTACTGAAGTGCTGCAGGAGAGATGGAGGATCTCAGTCAGCATCAGATCTGTGGAAGGGGAAGGTCAAGTTTTGTAGCTCCGGAAAATATTCTGGATCCATCTGTGGAGGAATAGCATGAAGTTATGGATCAGTCACAGGATGTTTTATTAGTAGACTCTGAATCATTGCCTTTGAATACCAGGATGAATGATGGGATGGAAGATGAAGAAGCAAAACTGAACTAGAACTTTAGGAAAAAAACAGCAGTTACTGACAATGATTTCAGTGGCTGAACATGAGTTCCAAGTTAGTAGAACCAAACTTGAAGAACCAAAAAAAAGAGGAAAAGATCTACAGTAAGTCCTTTACAAGGAACAAGCAAGTGGTTGCCTCTAGACAATCCAGGGAGGCAGTATAGCACAGTGGTTTAAGGCTCTGATCTGCAAATCTGAAGACCTGGGTTTGAATCCCACAGCCCCCACTTGCATATACTGTATGACCCTGAGCAAGTCACTTAACTTCCATGTGCTTCCAGGTTGCACCTGTAAAAAAAACTTTCAGCTAAGTGTGTCTCACCTGGTTAAACAATTGAAAAAAAAAATCCACCAGAACCCAGGTCAGTGCTTTCCAGTTATGAAACTAACGAAGTTTTGGCTCAAGGTTCTGAAGTGCAAGAAGTGGAATAAATGGGTGACTTAGAAGTGTGGACCCCTGAAGGAGCGTTACAAAAAGTGGATTGGGAGTATCGGGGGAACCAGTGGGTTCCTGATTCATCGATACCTCTTTCAGGTTCCCCAGCAAGTTTTGCTTTGAGAGAGACTTGGGTTTCTGCTTTAGACACTCAGGAACTACAAGATGCACATTCTCAGGAAACTAAGTCCCCACTGTCTACTACTACAGCTGAATGGGATGAAGTAGAGGTGGCAGCTATGGTTGCTATAACAGATTCAGAAGACCTTGCACGGGAGGTCTCAGAGGATCACCAACTTGCTGATACTATGGAGGTACTTGAACAGGAGGAGACTTTACCTACTTTAGGAAGTGAGCAGGTAAGAGGGGACTGTGCTGGCCGCAGACCTACAAGGTCTTTTCCATCGGATACTGGTCAGAGCGAAGGGACAGACTGCACTTTCCAAAATGAACATGGGCCAAGATCTTATGCAGGGTTGTTCAGAAAACCGGCAGAGGCTGCTAAGAGATGGTTTTTAGTTCATTAACATTACAAGGTTGCAGCTCCTATTCCTCCTGATATACTTTGGTTAGGGAAAACATTAATGAAAGAGTCTTTGGGATTTTCACTGACTGAGGTATATGCCTTTATCCACACCACAGGTGTGCTATGATGTTAGCTTTTGCACTATATCCTTGTTTGATAAATTCTGGAAACTATACTATGAATTGAAGGATTTGGAAATATGGCAAGATTTTGTAGCTATTCCTATAACGAAGCCTATGATCAAGACAGTGACAGTACTATTCAGGAACAAGGTGTGGATGTAAATGATATTATTTTTTGGCTTGAAAAATGTATAATTTATGAACATCCATGACCAGTTATGGATTACAGTAGATTTTGGACTTGGGGTGGCATTTCAGGGTACAGTTTAAACAAAATGACACTGTTATCCAGCATTTACCCATTTCCTTTTATCTGGAAAGAGACCGTGGGATATTATTTTATGCTGGGCAACCAAAGAATTGCTATCAGTGTGGATCTTTGCAACATTTGAATAATGATTGTGATAGTATTAAATGTTTTCTTTGTGGTGCTTTAGGCCATTCAGCAGCCCAGTGTACAGACCCCCCATCTGTAATTTGTGTGGAGATGATGAACATGACTTTCAAGATTGTCCCTGGGTGGCTCACAACTCTGAAGATGTTTCTGATCATGATTCTATTTCATCCCAAGCTCACCGACCCTTTAACCCACTTCAAAAAGATATGGGAAATTATTTTCCCCAAACTAGATGTAAAGGGAGAGAGAGAGAGGTGGATACAGGGAGACTAGAGCAGGAGGAAGTAAATCTAGGGAAAGGCCTCTAGTAGAAAAGAGAGTTTTGCCTTCTGTATCGAGTGTCCAAAACTTGGGAACAGTAGAAAGAGAGGAGGAGTTAGCAGATATAAATGATACACCCTTTGTTACATCACAAGGTTCACCAAAAATAATTCCTCCACGACTTTTCACTTTAGATCGAGGATTAAGCTCTACAGTACTAGTAGATTCATCACTGATAGAACCTAGGGGGAACCGAGTAGATTTGGTTTCTCCCCCCTTAATATGTCCAGTGCAATTTTGTTCAGTTCCAGGGAGGAACATTACAGAGGCTTTACTTCTCTTGAGGGAGATAGTGGAAGGAGATATGGGGTATAGTCAGGGTATACAAACAAGATTTTTGGTCAGCCTGGATCAAGCCAAAGCTTTTGATAGGGTTTCTCATAAATATTTATGGCAATGTTTGGCAATTTGTGGGATACCACCAGAATTTGTACTGGATTTGGCTTGGGGCGATGTCGTTTGGTTTTGCAGTAAAAACATATTTCTCCCTTTTAGCTTTTTCAAATGTTTATCACGGAATTGAAACAGTGGAAAGCAGAAGAAAGATTATGAGTGGACCAGGTGGTATGCTTTTGATTTCATTTAATGTGGAGAAGATTTCTATGTAGTCACACATAACTCTGTTTTTTTTGTATGATTTCATACTGTAGTTATAATGGATTAGGATGAAATAATATAAAGGTTTCCCCTACTCTAAAAGTGTGTGTGTCTGTGGGGGTGGGGGGGAGTTGTAGTATGGGGATGTTTTGAGTTTTTCATCTGCATCTGGAAGAATATTAGAACATGTATGATTGTAATACTTGTTTAATATTAATTTGTGTTGATATTAATTTAGTGTGCATTAACACTGTCATGTATGGATTGGATTTTGAAGAAGGAAGACATTTCCCCTACTCTTTTGGTAGGGTGGGGGGTGGTAATTTCCTTTTAGTATATGTTCTTTCCTGACTGGAGTTCATGTATTAATTGTTATGCCTCTGCAATTATGTTTTTCCCTTTTTTGTTTATATACCTTATTTTTTGAAGTATGAAATAAAACTTTGTTGATTTTTTTCATTTTCCATGTTACTTGTTAAGCCTGGGGTTATAGTAATGTAAATTATTTATTTATGGTTTTGATTTTACTTATTATGTGTTTGTATGATGTAAAGACAAAGAACCTCTGTGTGCAAGCACTGAGGCAATGGTTACCCAAAGGGCATTTGGCTGGGAAGCCAAGTTTCAAAGAAATAACAAAATCATACATGCCCCCACAATGCAAAGCACCATGGGCTGCATATGCAAATCACCACAGAATATTATGCTGGTTCAACTTTAAGCAGAAATGCATGGTGCCGAAAGCCACTCACACAGTTTGCAATGTATGATGTAATAACTGATTTTAATTTATCTGTTTCTTATGGTTTCAATAAACAATTTCCCTACTGGTCAGTAGGGGCAACCTCTGACTGTGACAGTCATAGAACCTCTCAGTCCACTGGAGACTCTGCAGCAAGAAGGTTGTGTTTCTCAGTGCTCCATAGAGATGGACTTTAATCTTGACTCTGGACCTGGTTTAATACCAGAAAATGAACAGGTGCTTTTGAATACTGAAGACCCGCTTCATCGGGAATTATTAGAAAAAAAATCTCAGTTTCAAAAATTGTTGTTGGAAACGGATCAGGATTTGGTACACCCTAAATTGGTGGATGATGAAAAAAAGCGTAAAAGATCTGAACAAAACCCTACAGTAATGCCGTTGAAAAAAAGTTTATTCCAAGAGGGAGAACCAAGTACTTTTACCACAAATCTTGTACTTCCTGGTTCCCCTGGGTTATCACAGGATTCTATTTTGTTTTCTTTTTCAGCTAGTGATTCTGCTTGGCAACCTGCACAGGCTCTTGTTAAGTCTGGATGGTTATTATAGGATGGAATATGGATCCCGGACCCTAGCATTCTTCTACCTGAGGTTGCTGGATTAGCGAGCAGGTCCTTATCTCTGACTCTTCAGCAAGAAGATACAACTGTAGGTATGGCTGGACTGCAATTTGCTGTTACACCTGTGATGGAGGTTCTCCAGGGTTCCGAACACCCTGTGCTTATTTCTGCATCAGACGAGGTGTGTGTGCCAGCCAGACAGCCAGTGACACAGGATACTGGTTTACTTCCCATTGGTAATATGGCTGGAAACTTCCCCCTTAGCCCAGTGACACCCTGGTTTACAGCAGCAAGGAATGACTTCTCCTTCTTCAGGTATTCCATTACTGTCTAACCCAGGTGAGCCTCATAGAGAACCAGGCAGGTCAGACCCTCAGTGCAGACCTCCTAGTTATGCTGGTTTATTTTGTAAACTTGCAGAAGCAGTTCAAAGTCACTTTCTGGTCCGACTATATTATAAAAGAGGTCTGGACTTACCCCCAGACAGGAATTATGTAGGCAAACATCTTATTATTGACTCCCTTCACTTTATTTTGGCTGAAGTATATGCGTTCATCCATGCTTCAGGTGACCATAACTTTGACATTAGTTTTAGAACTGCCACATTGCTGGATAAATTCTGCATGGCCTACTATGAGGTAAAGAACACTCCTCTCTGGAAACCATTAACGGCAATTCCAATCACCAGACCCACTGCGAAGGTGGTTATTGTTTTGTTCAGGAATGAGGGAGTTAATGTTCTGGATATAGTCTACTGGTTGGAGAAGTGATGTACAGTTAATGGTTTACCACAGGCCTTTATTGACGACAATGGTTTCTGGACGGGGGGTTGGAAGTTTTCAGTCCAGCTTACCCTCACAGAAGATGGGATAAAACATTTGCCTAGTTGTTTCTATTTGGGCAGAGATCAAGGTATTCTGTTTTAACAGGGCCAACCTCAGTCCTGCTATAGATGTGGGTCTACCTCACATCTCAATTCAAACTGTGACCAGATTAAATGTTCCATTTGTGGAACTTTGGGTCATTCAACTACTACATGTGTGGTGCCTCCTTCATGCAACCTTTGTGGTGCAGAGAGATCATGTGTTTTCTTCCTGTCCTTGGGCAGCTCATAATTCTTAGGATTACATGGAACATGATTTTTATTTTACCAAAGTTGCTAAAGAACATACTGCTGTGAAAAGCCACAGTCATATTCTTCTTCTTCATCTAGATGGCCCCAAGCGCCCTTACAGGTTCCTTCTGGTTCAGTTTCAGGTCAGTCGAGTAAACTACCTTCTGCAGTTCCGATTTCAACCCCTCTACACCTGAACCACCCTTGCTGGATGTGGTTTGTCTGGAGGAAAAACTTCCTAGTGATGACATGACTTTTCAGCCAGTGTCAACAAAAAGATCTACAAAGAGACTTCAGTTGAAGACAGAGTTACCTGGCCCAATGCCTACATCCAATCACTATGAGATTTTGCAAACTTGGGGTGACATTATAGATAGTGAGGATTCAGAGGTTCCAGTTTGCCCTTTTCAGACCAATACCCCTTTGGAGGCATTACTCCCTATTGCTGCTGATGTTCCATCTACTATGAAGAAGAGACATATTAGAGCTAATAAGAAGAAACTTAAAGTATTATGAGATGGCTGCTTAAATTTTTCTTGTGCATTTTATGTCTTTCTTGCTTTCATGATTGCTAGCTTAAATGCCAATAGCATTAAGTCAGACTTTAAGTGTAAAGCTTCTTGTGCTGCATTACAGTTGGCCCCTTGTGACATTTACCTTTTACAGGATGCTAGACTTTTTTCAGATTTTGAGTTGCATAAAACATCTGCTGAATGGTTTGGGGGGAATCTCTATGGTCTGTTGGTCAGGATACTTGTTCTGGTTTGAGTATTTGTTTTTACAGGCACAGACTATACGGTACAAAAATTTGTGGATATTGACCCTGGGAGGGCATTTTTTGTAGACATTATTGTAATTTTTTTTGTAGAGTGATTAATATATATGCTCCACAGCAAAAAGCACTCTGTGTAGCTCTTTTTCACAAAATTAAGCCCTATCTGTTTACTAATAGACAACTTATTTGGGGTGGTGATTTCAATAGTTTACATCAGAAAGGAAATAAGAAAATATGTTGTGTTACACGTGCTTTATGTAGCATCTTGCATCAAGCTACTTTATGTGATACTTTAGAGAAGACTGTCTACCTTTTCCAAAGGATCACTTCATTCTAGAATAGATTATTTGTTTGTTTCAGAGTATTTGCCCATTTCATTTGTGAATGTAGTGCCATTTGAAATGTCTGACCACTGTTTAATCAGTATACAGGTTTCACCTCACCCTCCATCCTTGCCTGGTACTGGGGTTTTGAGGTTAAATGCTAGTCTATTGGATAATTCTGATGCTTTTGCATTATTCACAGGGGTTTTAGAATATAGAGAATCTGTTTTGTTTTTGTATGACTCCCCATAGATTGTAGGGAGGATATGACACAGTGTTTGTGAAATTTTTTTTAAACAGCAGTCTCGAGATTTGACACAGACTAGACAACAGAGTGAATTGTTTACATTGTTTTCTTTAGTACAAACAGGCCATTCTATTGATTCACAGAAAATTTCAGATTTAAAAAGGAGCCTGACGCAGTTGCAGTATAATCGACAATTAACCTTAGAGAGAGAGAACAAAGTTTTGGAACTCAAGGTAGAAAGGCACAGACAGTTCCATATGATGATTGTCAGAAATGTACACAGCCTAAATGAATGTGTGCAATACAGGATGAATCTGGTTCATTAGGACTAGGGTCTGATATTTTGTATTTACTGGATGGGTATATTGATACTAAATTCAGGTTACCTTTTGCCTTTACTGAAAGTATGTTGTCTGTTTTGCAAGCTGTGGCACCTCTGAAACTATCATGTAAGCAGAAAGATGTTTAATTGCAGATTTTACATCTGATGAAGTAGGATTGATTATTCAATGGCTATGGGGTAATACAGCACCAGAGTCTGATGGTTTACCTGCTGAGGTCTACAACGCAGTTTGGAGTATTACTCCAGTTACATTGTTATGGGTTTTCAATACCTTTCTTATGGAAGATAGAATTACGAAGGATATGTATGAAGGGCTGATGATTTTTTTTGTTTGAAAAAGGGGATAGGACAGCTATTGACAACAGGAGGCCGATTACTCTTTTGAACACTGATTTCAAAATATTTTCCAAATTATTATGTAATAGGTTATTGGGGGTGATGCCGGATTTAATACATTCTTCGCAATATTGTTCGGTGCCATATTGATCTATACAGGATGCTTTAACTTTACTCAGAGAACTTTTTGCAGCGGGGGGCTGGTGGTTTACAGAGTGGGTATTTATTTAGCTTTGATCAAGCAAAGGCTTTTGATCAGCTTTTTCAAGAATTTTTATGGCATGCCTTACTACCATATGATTTTCCTATTGAAATTCGAAACAGGATTCAAATGTGTTATTCTTTAGCATATGTTATGCCGTATGTTAATAGGAGGGTGGGTAAGAGGTGTTATACCAGGAGAGGTGTTAGGCAGGGCTGTCCTCTCAGTCCAGTCCTGTTTGTCTTGGCTTTGAAACATAGAAACATAGAAGCTGACAGCAGATAAGGACCGCAAGACCCATCCAGTCTGCCCATTTCTTTTTCTGCCTTATGAATGTGCCATTGACCTTTGCACTGTCAATGGCCTATCTATTCACATTATTGCTCCCTTACACCTATGCCAAGCCTGTTTGAAGCCCTGCACTGTATTCATATCCACCACTTCCTGAGGTAGGCCGTTCCATGCATCCACCACCCTTTCTGTGAAAAAGAACTTCCTCACATTACCCCTTAACCAGCCTCCCTCTAATCTCATTCTTGTCCTCTTGTCATGTTGTTTTTCTTATATTGAAACATGTTAGACTCTTTTGCCTTGCTAATTCCCGTAAAGCGTTTAAATGTTTCATTCATATCACCTCTCTCCCTCCTTTGCTCTAGGGTATACATATTGAGCTCCATTAATCTGTCCTCATATGTTTTCTGATGCAGTCCCTGCATCATTTTGGTTGCCCTTCTCTGTACTGCCACAATTTGGTTAATGTCCTTGTGAAGGTGTGGCATTCAGTACTGTACACTGTACTCCAGGTAGGGCCTAACCAGTGTCTTGTAAACAGGGATTATTACCTCCCTCTTCTGACTTGTGATACCCCTTCTAATACACCCCAACATCCCTCAAGCCTTACCTACTGCTATAGTGGTCTGCTTGGATGATTTCAGGTCATCAGTGATGATGACACCCATGTCTCTTTCTTCCCTTGTGATTGCCAGCAACTCCCCTCTCAGCCTATAAGTGGCTTCAGGGTTTCTCTTCCCTATGTGCATTATCTTGCACTTCTTTGCGTTAAACTCCAGTTGCCACTCTTCCAACCATTTTGCTAGTTTATCCAGATCTCTTCTCATGCTGCCCACCCCATCTGGATCATCTACTCCATTGCAGATCTTGGTGTCATCTGCAAACAGACAAACCTTACCCTCCAGTCCTTCTGCAATGTCACTGATAAAGATATTGAAGAGGACTGGCCCCAGAACTGATCCCTGAGGTAACTCACTTGTGACTTGCATCTCTTCTGACTGTCTACTATTTAATACCACTCTCTGTTTTCTGCCCAACAACCAGTTTGCCACCCATTTGACCAACTTTTGACCTGAGCCTACCCATCTTATTAATCAATCTTCTATGTGGAACAGTATCAAAAGCTTTGTTGAAGTCAAGATAGGTGACATCAACTGCTCCCCCTTGGTCCACCACTCTGGTTACCCAGTCAAAGAGATCTATGAGATTAGTTTGACAGGACTTTCCTTTTGCAAACCCATGCTGTCTTGGGTCCTGTGATCCTAAGGATTCCAGATGTTGCACTATCATTTCCTTAAGGAGTGCCTCCATAATCTTGCCCACTACTGAGGTAAGACTGACTGGTCTGTAGTTCCCTGCCTTCTCCCTGCTACCACTCTTGTGGAGTGGGGTCACATGAACTCTTCTCCAGTGTTCTGGGACCTCTCCTGTGCTCATAGATTCACTAAACAGTTCTGATAATATCTCTGCTAATTCTACCCTTAGCTCCTTTAGTACCCTGGGATGTATGCCATCAGGTTCCATTGCCTTGTCCACCCTGAGCTTATCGAGCTCTTGTAGGACCCTTTCTTTTGTGAAGGGGCTAGTGCACACCTCCCTCTCCCTGTGTCCATCAGACTGAGCTGTGGCCTTGCCCTACCTTCTTTTCAGTAAATACTAAGCAGAAGTATCTATTTAGGACAGATGCTTTTACATGGTCCTCCTCCTCACATGCCCCTTTATCCCCTTTGATCTTAACAATATCCCCTCTGGACTTTCTCCTTTCACGAATATATCTATAGAAAGACTTGTCACCTTCTTTTACTGTTTGTGCTAGTGTTTCCTCAGTTTGGGCTTTTGGCTGCATTACTGCCTTCCCTGCTTCCCTTAGGGAAGTTTGGTATGCCTCCCTATCTTCATCCTGCTGTGTTCCCTTATATTTTCTGAAGGCCAGCCTTTTGGCTCTGCCCTTTTTTTTGCTACTGTGTTTTAGAACCAAAGTGGTTTCCTTCTTCTTTTGCACTTCTTTTCTCTCTAACACAGTGGAATGTTGCGTCAAGTATTGCATCTTTAATGCTTGCCCACTTTGCCTGTACCACCTCACCTGTATTTCTTTTTGCCAGGCTAGCTTGACTCTTTTGGTCATCTTATCAAAGTCAGCTCTTCTGAAGTCCCATTTTTTGTGCCTTGAAATGAGATGATTTAGTTGTAGTGGCCAACTTGAACCATGCCATGTGATGGTCACTGGACCCCAGGTGACCTTCCACCTGGAGATCTGTGATCATTTCCCTGTTAGTCAGTACTAGATCTAGGATAGCCCTGCCTCTTGTGGGTTGTTGTACCAGTTGTTTGAGTCCCTCCCCCTGCAGGGAATCAACCATGTGTCTAGTTCTGGCAGATGTTCCTGCTGGTACTGACCAATCTGTGTCTGGCATATTGAAGTCTCCCATTATCAGAACCTCCCCTTTAGCTGTCATGTTTTGTATGTTTTCTAACAGTAATGTGTCTATGTCCTCCCCCTGGTCTGGAGGTCTGTACACAACCCCAGTTCATATGGCTGTCCCATTTCCTGTTTCCAGAGTGACCCACAGGTCTTCTGGCTCCTTATGTGTATTCAGAACATCTGTAACTTTGATATTTTCATTGACATACAGGGATACTTCACTCCCCTTTTTGCACCTTGGTCTCTTCTGAAAAGTATATAGTCTGGTACTGAAGTCTTCCAAGTGTGGTTACTGATAAACCCTGTCTCTTTAATTGCTACTATGTCCAGTTTAGCTTCTGTCATTATTGCTTGCAGGTCTGGGATATTGTTTTCCAGACTGCAAGCATTTGTGTACATGATTTTTCATTGGCCAGATTTTGGTGTGTTAGTTGTTGGGTGAGGTCTGGCATTTCCCCTGTGCATCGTATGGTGAGCTGGACCTTTTTCTTTACCTGGTAATGCAAATGAACTGTAAACATTCTGATCTCCTGTTTGACCACTAGCTGAGCAGGGAGGGGTGTTCTTCCCATTCGATGTATGGGGTGCTGCACCCCCTCATCATTAGCTAGTTTAAATATTCTGCAAAGACATCAAACTTCTGCTCTATTGCACTGACTCCCTCCTTAGTCAGATGCAGTCCATCAAATTTAAAGAGCTTTCACTCCCAAAACTGTTGCCAGTTCCCTACAAATTTGTGTCCTTTTTCCTGGCACCAGCCCTTGAGCCACATGTTTAGCTCCCCTGTCTCCCCTTCTCTGACATTCTGTCCATCTGCCCTCTCTCCCAGCCCTCTCCCAGACTGACAGGATCTCAGAGAAGGAGATGCCAGATGAAATGGATGATAGTTTGTCACTCAGCCTGGTCAGGTGTTCCTTGGTCTCCACAATTGAGTGGCTAGCGAGATCATTAATCCCTATGTATATCAGGACAGCAATGTTTTCTCCAACTTCCTGAACAATTTTAGCAATGTGGTCAGTGTCTTTCCATGCTGATGTACCTGGGAGACATCTGACCATTACCCCTGGCTGGAGATAGGTATCAACTGCCCAAATCATGGAATCTCCTTTTTTTTTCATTAAGTATGTTTTATTTGAGCATAATCACATACATTGTCAGCATGTTGCATTAGTGCATAATTGGTTATCATCAGCTCATTCTTTTCATCTCTATTCCCCTAAGTCCCCCCCAAATAAAGGAAAAACAATGAACCTTACTCACCCACTCCCCCCATCTCTAGCTAGCCCTCCCACCCCCTTGCCAAGTACAGAATCCAGTAATGCTAACCGAGTTCTGACTCCTATTATTCAAAGGAAAGGGAGATGTACAGATATGCTGACAAAGGGAGAATACAGCCTCTTAGGGTTTCCAAACTGCCAGTGCAGCGTCAAGTGAGCCCCATAGAGTAAAATAAGCATCTCTTCTGTGCCTCATATGAGCAATATGTTTTTCTAACTGTAATGCCAATAGCATTTCTCTATGCCATTCTGTCACCAAGGGTGTTAGGTCATCCTTCCAATGTCTAAGAATTATCAATTTGACGTTTGCTGCCACTAGAGCAATGTGGGCCTTTTGTCACACTGTAGTATTAGGGAAACAGGTGTATTAAACAAGCTTCTGGGGTAAACAATGACTGCAGATCAAGAAGAGGATCTAACCTTTCATCACAAAGTGCCAGAGGGCCTGATATTTGGGCAGGTCCATAACATATGGAACAATGTGCCTTTTTCCACATGGCATCTTCTACACAAAGGTGTAGGGATAAGTCCACATTTATGCAGCCTTACTGGTGTGTAATATATGTTATGCATTATGTTAAATTGCATCATGCGGAGCCTATCCTGTTTGACGAATCTATAGCAATTTCGCCATATTCTCCTCCATGCTTCTGTATCCTGTGTCAGCATCATGGAATCTCCTTTGATCAGCATGATTTAGCATCCACTTGAACTAAAACCAATCCAGACAGATGGAACCTCAGTTTAATGTCTCATCCAAAAGACGACACCTCAGAAGTGCAGTACCCACCTCATGCTGCACTGCAGTGTCAGTATTGGGATATTAACCCAAGTGCCAGATGTGGGAACTGAGCCCACAGCCCTCTGATCTCCCAGCCTCAGAGGTGAGTGTGCTACCTACTGAGCCACTGACACTATAAACAAATAAACAGTACATTGTTATCTTAATATTTTTGGACATAAGAAGTCCCTATCATTGTGTGCCTTATTACTATTAAAATGCATATTTCCATGCCAATTCATTAACATCAGTGTTATTATCTTTTTATCTTACATGAAAAGATTCAAGAGTATATCTGGCAAAGATAGGAGCAGACAGGGGAAGCCTAACTGCCCAGTCAAAAAGTAGGTAGCACATCCTTTTTATGCATATTTGAATATTGTTTGTTTAGCCTACCTGGTGTAAAAGGCATTACTACAAATGGATTTTTTTTAGTACTGTTTTATCCTTTAAGAAAACCTTGTTGGTGCTTTATTACAGTTTTGTTAGTTTTAAATGAATTCAGACTTGTGTCTAACATGGGGTATTAGTTTTTGTTAATTTCATGACAGTGCAAAGTGTGCCTTGTCTGTAATGCTCTCCACATGCTTAATGGCTGTTTTTTTCCCACTCTTGGACACTGCTCCTTGTTTCCTTGGCACCATGGTCCTGAGCTGTGACCCATCCAGCCTCTCATGAGCTGGTGGCATCCGCACAGGAGAATGGAAATAGATTTTTTTTTACAAAACCATATTTTGCAGCCCTGTTTTAATGTCCAGGATTGGTGAGCCCTCTACCACCCCTTGACTGCCTTTACTAATCAATGCATTTGAATATTATCAGTCCTTGTCTCCCCGTTTTTACAGCTGCATAGAAGTGCTGTGTTGACATATTGTTATGACATAGTAGAGAAAGGGGCACTGGTAGCGTGTGACCAGATACTGGTACTTGGACTGTATCCTTCCACCAGTGGAGCTGAAGCAAAGCAGTTCTCTCAAATGACCACAGTGCTGTTTTTTTTTGTCTCCCTCTCACCTCACTATTTTCCTTCTCTGCGCTCACTTCCACTTCACTTCCAGGAACCTTACAAGACAAAAACTATTTATTATGGCTCCTGTTCTTTTGGAACAAAGCTGGCTACCGGTTTGTCATCACTATTGCACTCTGGTGGTGTTCCTTTAAGCTAATGGCCAGAAAGGAGCAGCCTCCTGCCCATCTCATGCACCAAAATGCTACTCCTACTTGGCTATGGCAGTTCCTTTGATCTGTGGCATGCCAGCAGCTCCTTTGATGTGCAGCATGGAGCCATGATAAACACAGGCTCACATGGCACTGAATACAAACTGCCTTTCTGCCCTCCCAGAATCTCTCCAGAACCCCTGAAACAAATTGAATTCCCTAGGTGTGGAAGTGATATGGTAACCCATGAGGTGGGTGCATGAGGAAGGTCACTGTCTGTAACAGAGACACCTTCCTGGCATGATCCCTCATGGCAATGGGAGGGTAGGGCGACTGGATGTGGGGGTGGATGAACTGGGTGACAGGATGTCACTATGCATACATGCGCAAGGGGGTTGGGAGCGAGCATGGTGAACGCGGGCTGGGAGGGGGTGGAGAGGCTGTAGGGGGTGGTGCTGTGGTGGATGGCCAAGCTACGTCATGGAATCGGGGGTTAGCTACTGGCTGGGGTGGCTGAGGTACCGGGTTCAGGTCCAGGCACTGGTGCAATGTTATTGCGCCTGGCCAGAATCTTTATTTTTTTTAATGCTTTCACCCCCCCAACATGCACCTTCCTGGTGCCGTTGTGCTGTGTGCCAGGGTTGTCAGAGTGCTGAAAAGCTTTCTGGCACTCTGACTGTGCAATAACGGAGATAGCCTTTAGGATGTTCGCCATTATCACATAGACCCAAGTGATATCACTGGCAGCCATGACTGGTGCCAACAGATGGGTGCAGAGTGTGCCAGAAACAACCTTTAGGGTTGTGATGTTGCTCCTCCATGGTTACAGTTTCTTAACACTGCCTCTACTATGAGGTATGGCTTGTAACAGTACAAGTTTTGTCATTTTATATAGTTATTTATGTTTTCATATATATATATATATATATATATATATATATATATATATATATATATATATATATATATATATATAGAAGAGAGAGAGAGAGAGAGAGAATAATGGATGGGGAAGGGGTTGATATGAGAATTTAATGCACTCCTGAGTTGTGGGATGCTACATAAACCCAGAGGCGAAGCCCGAGGGTTTATGAAAGCATCCACAACGAGGAATGTGCATAAAATTCTCAAGCATCCTCCCATCTTTATTTTTTATAATAACAGGCCAGCAATTTTTCTCCAGCAGTTTATGAAACTGTTTGGCCCCGCCCACATACAGAATGTTGGTCAATGAGGCAGCAGCATAGTTTGACTGGCATGGCTCATGAATGTCATAACAACCAGCCGGTTGTTATGGAAAATATCAACCTGGTCAGTACATTGAGACAAACTGCTCACCAGTTATTATATAACATTTATACACATCCCTGGGAATACTGCCGCATACAAGCCAGGAGGATGGGGGGTTTGACTATGGCAGGGTGTTATACCATCCCTGCACAAAAAAAAAATGAAGTAGCACTGAGAAGCAGTTGTAGAAGACTGCCCATAGCTTTCTGCAAATCCTCTTGACTAGGATGGTGAGAGACATCCTTAGCTAACAAATGCAGCTGTACAGGCTGAAATACCACAAAACAGTGACTTGGAGAGATATTTTTATTATTATATTTTTTTCACTAGTGCCTCATGGGACACTGTTGTGAATGATCCAGATGTGTGGAGGGGAAGGTGCTCTTGCAGTGTGGTCACAATCCTGTTATGGGCTGGTTGGAATCAACTGGGAAGCACCTCATGTGAACCCACCAGGCTGACCACTGCTTACTTTTGTGCATGAGCAGAACTCACCCTCTTAGTTGGGGCTTGAACAACTCCTCTTTCCTACCAGACTGTCCAAGAACCCTATTCTGCTATGAATTTCATTCATTTTGTTTTCTTTCTTTTTGATTATCTCAGTCCGTAAATCTACTCTCCCACCTTTCACTACCATCAAAAACATTACTAGGCTGCCATATTGGATCTGACCAGAATTTGTTTTTAATATCACCAGATGAACTCTTTCAGCTCCCTAGGATGACCTGCTATCCCCCCACAAATTGTCTCAGTTACTAAATAGGTTTTCACCCTGGTCCTTCTCCTGCCTTTGTTCAACTGACACTGATACCTCTTAATCTCATTAACCAATCAAAGCTGGCTGAAGGAGCTAAGAGGCTGGGCTCCCATGCCTTGGCTCTTAAGTAGCCTCCTAGCTCCTACCCTGGCCAACTCCACCCACCCATTGGTTTCCCCTTCTATCTGATCCTCCACCTATTCCCTACCTCCCTATCCCCCTCCTCCCTGGCCATCTTCTACCAGCTGTCAGGTGAAGTGTCTTCAAACAAAGGATTGAAGGCTTCAAAGGGTGGAGGCTTCAATTTCAGTCTGATATGTAGGTCAGGTAACCAAACAAATATAAATAATTACAGGTCAGTTGCCTTACTTTACCCTTTAGCTAAGGTTCTCCAACAAATTGTTTTTGATCATTTGCAAAAATATTTAAATATAAAATGAGAACCTTGACATATGCACAACATTGCTTTAAGCCTAAATATAGTACTACAACAGCACTGATGAGGTTCACCCAAAACGTGCATGCTGCTTTGGATGCTGGAGACTGGGTTGCTGCCATCTGTTTGGACCTCACAAAGGCTTTCAATTAGGGATAGGTTTCTTATTTGAAGTTTGTAGGTGGTTTAGGACTGTCTCCAAGATCAACAGCAGAGAGTAAAAATAGGAGATAATTTCTTCCCTTTTTTGATTTATTCCCTTGATGAGTCACAGGGATCTGATTTGGTTTTGCTTCTATTTAGCTTCTCTTTAAACTCCCTCCTTCCCTCCAGCATGTGCCATTGTGAAAGTAATTCTTCATGCAGATGATGAAGGTTTATAGTGCATGAGCAACAGCCCTGGGAGACTGAGAGTGGAATTGCAGGTAGGTTTTGATTCACTGCAGCCTTGGTTTGTGGACCATCGGCTTTCACTGAATTCTAAAAATACTAAGGCTATGTTTTTTCTTAACACAAGAAGGCAAATCTACCAGAATGGTAACTTTACAGTTACTTTAGATGGGGATAATTTAGATTTTGTGAGCTCTTTTTCATATCTGGGGATTATCTTAGATTGTTCTTCATCTTATGGGGATCATGTAGACTCATTAATGAAGACAACTCATACACTTTTAGGGATGTTGTACATAGTAAAATCTTCACTTTTGCCTGAAACAAGAAAACTGGTCGCATAAAACTTTTTGTTGTCAGCCCTGAAATATGGTCTTATTTGTTATGAAGCAGCCCCAAACCCGATCCAGGAGAAAACTGAAGTATTGTATAAAATCATTTGTTTTGTATAACAGGCTTCTTGAAGTATGTACCATGGTGATCTTTTGAAGCTGGGCAAAGTCTATCTAAGGAACAGCATTTTAAATTCCTGTCTGTGTGCTTTCTATTCAGTATTTTGATTTTCTACCAGAGTCGATTAGTTCTCTAGACCTCCAGTGTCAACCATGTTAACCAGACAAACCTATAAACTACTGTATGTTTTGAGATACTGTTTATGTGTACATCAATAGGACAGCAATTGATGGTTTATCAGGCTCTGTCCTTTTCAACCACCTTGCCAATTGAGAATTTAATGTGAAATATAGAAAAATAGACTTTGACAGCAGATAAGGACCATTTGGCCCACCTTGTCTGCCCATTTCACTACCTGTTGAATAAGCTGCACATCCTAGTTAACCAACAGACTACTTCTTCCTAATCCACACCAGAATTGCCTTATGTCTGTCCCATGCATTCTTGAATTCTTCCACTGTTTTTGACCCCACAACCTCCTCAGGAAGGCCATTCCATGCATCCACCACCCTCTCCATGAAAAAATAATTCCTCACATTGCCCCTGAACTGTCCCCCTTCTATCTTGAAATTGTGACCCCTTGTTCTTGCACATCTCTTTTTCTGAAAGATATTATCCTCTTGGACTTTGTTGATTCCATTGAGGTACTTGAAAGTTTCTATCATGCCTCCCTCCCTCCTTTCCTGAAAGGTATACATATTAAGCTCTTTTAGTGTCTCTTCATATGGTTTCTTGTGCAGACCTTGCATCATTTTAGTTGCCCTCCTCTGGACTGCCTCCATCCTGTCTATATCCTTGTGGAGATGGGGTCTCCAGAACCGCATGCTGTACTCCAGATGGGGTCTCACCAATTGTACAGAGGGATAACAACTTCCTGTTTTCTAATGGTTATGCCTCTCCTTATACAGTATGTCTTAGTATCCACCAGTCCTTCTCACTGCCTTCTCACATTGCTTGCTTACCTTTAGGTCATCTGATATGACTACTCCTAGGTCCCTTTCCATTTTTGTTGTTGTTAGTACCCCTCCCCATTGTGTACTTTTCACCTGGGTATTTGTTTCCCATGTGCATTACTTTGCACTTTTTGGCATTTAATTTAGGCTGCCATACTTTTGACCATCCCTTCTCATCCTTTCTACCCCCCTTGTGTATCAACCCTGTTGCAGATCTTTGTGTTGTCTGCAAAGAGGCATTCTTTTCCTTCCAGTCCCTCTGCAATGTCACCTATAAAGACATTAAACAGGACTGGTCCCAGTACTGAACCCTGTTGTATCCCATTAGTAACCTCCCTTTCTTCAGAGTGGACTCCATTTACTATCACTGTCTGTGTCCTGTAGTCCAGCCAATTTTTAACCCAGGCTACCACCCTGGGACCCACTCTCAGGCTGGCTAACTTGTTTATTAATCTTTTGTGTGGGACTGTGTCAGCTGTCTTTCCAAAGTCTAGGTAGGCCATGTCCACAGCCCCTCCCTGGTTTACTACTTTGGTCACCCAGTCAAAGAAATCTATTAGATCAGGAGTTCTCACACTTTGTCATAATGAGCCTCCCTCAAGCCTTGGAAAAGATCTTGAGCCTTCCCCTAATATAGAAATAATTTTGGGCCTCCCCATAGTTGGAACAATGATAATACTTTGCACATTACTGGACGAATACAATGAAATGCATTTGAGTAGTTGAGTTTATTCTCATTTTATTGACGTTATTATTCTCCTTCTCTATAACCCCCCAGGTCAGCCTACTCGCTCCATACCTCTATGTTCCCCTCATTGCAATACCGCCATGAGTCAGACTGTTTTCTTTGTCAGTTTTACCCTGCTTTTAAATACCTTCTCTGGGACCATTTTGCTCCCTCCTGGCCTTGCTCCTAGTATATCTCTCCTTAGCCTTTATATTTGTGCTTTTCTGCAGCCAGTATAATGGGTCAATTGTTATCTTCTTCCTATTCATTTGTATTATTTTGCATTTTGTTTTGCACAGTTTCCAAGAATTGTATTTCCTCCATTCAGCTTTCCCCCATGTTATACCAGGAAACAAGTGTTTGTTGAGCATGTTTTCCTGGTAACCATTTAGTACATAAATTCACATGTCATTAATCACTTTCAGTTTGCTGCATCCTTTCACACAAAGCATCCAAAACTTGACATTTAAATATAGTACATTTTAAGGCTTGCTTGAGACTCCCATGGAACAGGTTGGAGCCTCTCCTGGCAGGCTGGCCTCACCATTTGAGAAACCCTGTAATAGCTTCATCTGATATGACCTTCCCACTGTGAATATGCAGATCTTTTAGTGGTTTTAAAGGTAATTTAAAGAAATATTTACTTGATAGTAATGTTTGTTCTTGCTTTTGAAATGGTATTTTGTAAGATCTATGTACTGTGATTGTATGTACTATGTGTAATTTTTTTTTATTCTGTTACTGTTTCAATCCTAGTTGATCAAGAAAATGGACAATTTGCTCATGGTCTTACAAAGTCAGAGCTGAAAATTAAAACAAATAAAATTGAAACTGAAGTTGCAGCTGGTTAGCTGGCAGTGGTGCACTTTAAAACAGAATAAACACTTCCATTTAACTCAAACCCCACCAGTCGATGCAATTGCTTAAATGGCAAACCTCAAAAGAGGTATTTGTAGATCCTGGTCTGATGTCCAAAGCTTTAGCTTGGGTGGCAAACATTATACAAAATCCTAGTTACAGTGCAAGCCCTGGAAGAACTCACAATTCTTGTATTACCAGTATCTGTAACAACTGGTGCTCCTCTTCCTCTTCCTCCTCTCTGCAGGTGCAGGTTCTCTTGAACAGTTTATTAGCTGTGCACATGGTGGAGTGTCAGCTCAACAATGGAGGTCTCAGGTGTCTCTGGGCTGGAATCAGGCTTTCTGCTCTGGCAGTCATTTCAACCTCTCTGACTCATCTCTCCTTCTCCTCTGCAGAACACTGCAGTATAGGGATCTGGGGCCACACATCACATTCATCTAGACATCTGGACCCTAAAGCAGTATGCTAGCCAGTGCCTAGCAATAGTGCTGACCATCAGTCTCCCTAACTGCAGTCTTAATGCAGGCTTTTATATAGCAGTACTCACACAAAGTCACAGGTCGCACTGCTGACTGACGGCAGTGAGATAATTACTGGATCAGCACACTTTTACTCCTTTCATAGGAAAACAGGAAGCTTCTCTTTCTCCAACAAGGTGTCATTTTGACACAGTCAGCAAACACACAGTTCAGTCTCTAAACCTTACAGATTTTAGAAACCTCAAAGTCACCTGCTGATGAATAGCTGTTGATGGTGTATACAATCTTCCTTCAGTGACTTTAGCCAACAGCACAAACCCTCCTTACACTGTGATAACTCACAAATGAACAACCAGTCCAGGACCTACTCTCAGACTTTCTCTGGGCAAGAGCAGCAATCAGATTATACCTAAGGGCTGTGTCTGCCCTTAGACTTTCCCCCAGGCAAGGGCAGCAACCTGACTGGCATAACAAGCTGTCAACCTCATATGTTCCAAGATGCCAGTGTGGTCCCTTTAATTTATTTTATTGTTTAAATGAAGCCAGAAGTTATCCAAAATACAAAAAGATACTTTGAAAATGTGGCAAGATGTAGTGATATCAGAAAATGATATATTTGTTACAATAGATGTGATAAGTTTGTATTCTAATATTCCCCATGAAGGTGGTCTAAACACATTGCAAAGGAACTTAAATCAAAGAACCAAAACCAAGCCCAGCACCCATTTTATATTACAGCTAGCACAATTCATACTAGAACAAAGTTATTTTTGGTACAAAGGCTCTTTTTATATTGAAATATAGGGCACTGCAATGGGGACCACATTTGCTCCCAGTTTAGCCAATCTGTATATGGGGTGAATGGGAGGAGACTAACATCTATAACCAAACTAACAATGTTTTTCTAAAGTACATCAAGTTATGGAAATGCTACATCGATGATTGTTTGATGGTTTGGACTGGGACTATGAAACAACTGCAACATTTTATGGTGTATGTAAACCACACTAGCTCTCATTGGAAATTTACTTATGAGAGCAATATGAACAATATTCCATACTTAAGATACTTTAATGGAAAAAATGGACATGGCCTTTCTATGAAGATGTACAGAAAGCCTCTGTTGAGGAATATTCTCTGTTAAAATATGACAGCTGCCATCCAAGATCCGTTATCACAAATATTCCAAAAGGACAATACATTAGAGCAAAATGGATTTGGTTTGATACTGAGTCTTATAATGAGATAAAAAAAGAAATAACGGACAGATTTATTATGAGAGGCTATCAACCAGAAGTACTTTTAGATGGTTTACATATGGTTAATAATATTGAGAGGGAATCATTATTAGTATCAAGTCTGCAAATGGATGAGAAAGATGAGAAAAATAAGTTACTTTTTGTAACAGAGTTTAATCCTTTGGCACCCAAAATTGATAAGATCATTTACAGACACTGGAATGTTATCAACTCTGATCTGAGACTGAGAGAAATAGGGCATAATCGCCCCATAGTCTCTTACACCAAGGGATAAAATTTAAAAGACATGTTGGTTAGATCGTATATACCTGTTAAAAATATTGATATGCTTAAAAATTGGTTGCCTCCTTCACCCAAAGGCAATTTTCGGTGTGGACGTTGTGTTCATTGTTCAAATACATCATATGTAAAATGCTTCCATCATCCGAGATCTGGGAAAAGTTATGACATTAAGACCTTTATTAATTGCAACACACAAGGTGTAATTTACATGTTGGTATGCCCGTGTGGTATGCCTTATGTAGGTCAAACTAAAAGATCTCTCAAACTTTGAATAGGGGAACATGAGGAGGCTATTAGAAATAAAAACATGGATTATGCTATATCCCACCACTACCAGGAACCACAACATGGATCCCTGCAACCCTTAGATTTGTGGGCCTTGAAAAAGTAGATACTGGATTTCAAGGTGGAGATTTAAACATGAAGTTGTTACAAAGAAACACATATTGGATCTTTGAACTTAATACCATTACACCTTTCGGTCTTGATGATATTCCTATCTATAGTTATCTGTACAGGTACAATTACCATTTAGCTCTATCTATTGGTAATTCAGGTGTGAATATGACTTTTGCATGCTCTGTTCACATATGGAAATAAGACTTTACAGCTCTGTTTCCTTTTTTTGGGTGCTTTATTTATTTGTACACTATGTTCACTTGTTTTGCATACATAATTCTAGCATTTATACACTTGGTTGTATGGGTTTAAGGTGCACATTTAATAATATTCATGACCATGACTTGTCATGCTCTGGCCATGAATTAGAGGACATGACTTGTTCGGCTCTGCTCTCTTTTTTACTGATATTCTGTTTTCTGTTATTGTTGTAAGTCGTTTTCTGTATCTTTTCTATATTTTTATATTAATGTTAATGGTAGCTTGCTATTAGTGAACAATAATGTGCTTTGTCCCTTTAAGTTTTGTTCTATTTAAGAAAAGGGTTATGGAGACTCGTCATGCTCTGAATAAGACCACAGATTGGTCGATACATAAGCATGACGTCATTTCCATGTGGAGACTCTGCAGTGTATGCGGCGTGTGTGGCAAGCGGCGTGTGGTGGCTTTTTACAGACACCTAATTTTTGGAGTTTTCAGAGTTGTGCTTTTTTGCTTTTGTGTATGCTATATTTGTTCAAGCAGCAGCTGAAGCTGGAAGTTTTGCCTACGTTACTTCAAATCCATCAGTGCCGGCGCCATACATAGACACGCTGCTTCCCGTTGCACTTTCTTTTTGACCTGCTCTTTCCTATATGGATTTGGGTGCACTTACATGCTGAAACAGAATTCTTTGTTGAGACCAAACCTTTTTTATTCATTCTGTGTGTTATCATGTGCGATGCATTAAAATATTGCGCTGACCCCACATCTTTTCAGTCCTTATTTTATTGTTTGTTTTGTTTATTTTTAACCAAGTGGTGGACTGGGCACAGCCCTTTTTCAGCCACACCCAACATAAAATTAACATACAATACAAGACTCACAAACAATAATAACAATTACATACATTGACACTTATTATTACAATACAAATGTTAAAATAGCAAACACTTAACATGTTTCACATTATTTGCACAATTTACAACATCTGCAAAATCATTTAAAAAGTGATGGTGCAAACCACTGAAAAGCTTTCTGATTCATATCTAACTTAATTAGAGGAATGGAGTGCAAGTTCCTAGTGCTACTTCTAGTCATTCAGTCTTTTAATAATGGAAGTAATACACCCGATAGTAATTTAGATTCCTACTTCTTTCCCACTCTATAAACAAAGGAAGCAGCAGGAAATTTAATCCTTGACTCAGGGGACAAACCATTCAATTCTGTGTATAACAAACAATGGCATGTCCTGTGGGTATCTCTAAAGGCAAATTGACAGATGTTACTAAATACAGTTTTATACTTAGTACCAGAAAGACTACTATGATTAATGAACATTATACTGCCATAATCCAGAACTGGTATTAACAGTTGCTTAGGTATAGTCAGGGAGGCCAAATTACGATATAAAAAACAATTTCTGATTCACTTTACTACTCATCCTTTCTATATGGGGAACCATACTTAAGTTAGGGTCAAGTTTAAACCCCAAATATTTAAAGGTTTTACCTGTGGAAGACAGTCCCCATTTTCCCAATAATATGTAACTTACCAGATTCCTTCAATAACATTTGTGTAGTGCCGAACTTCATTACTTTTGTCTTTGATTCATTTAAAATAAATATATTCTCTCATCCAATGGGTCAACTTTACATACCTGTTTTGCATAGATACCTGAACTGAATTTCCTTAATGGAAGGGGCAGAATACCAAACAACTGCATTGTCTGCATATAGTAGACTGTTATTTATAGAGAAGGGATTAGGTAAACCATTTACAAATATAGAAAATAATAGGGGACCTAGAACAGACCCCAGTGGTACTCCTGCCTTTACAAGCATAGGATCTGATAATTTATTACCAATTCCTAATCTCTGCACTCTATACCTTAAGTAACTATCAAACCATGCTAAACCTGTCCCATGGACCCCTATTCTCCCCCAACTTATTCAGTAAAAATTCATGATCCACTGTATCGAAAGTGCCGGCCATGTCCATGTACACCATGCCAGTGGCTAGGCTCCCTTCGCAGGACCCAGCATGGCATCCACAAACCCAGCCAGCGCAGTCATGGTGGATCAACCCTTTCTAAATCTATGTGTTGTTGGTCCATCAACAGACCATACCTCTCTAAATGAGCAAGGACCTGGTGAAAAACATATTTCTCCTGGAGTTTACTCAATGCCAACAATAGTGAGATTGACCTATAGTGTGATACAGAAAACTTATCCCCCATTTATATATGGGAATTACTTTAGAGCCTTTCCATACTGATGGCATCAGTCCCTTTTCAAGTGAGAGGTTAAATAAGGTTGTTACAGGGCCCACTATCTTGAATGCTGATATCTTCAACAATCCAGGGTGGAGTTTGTCTAACTAACCACTCTTCCCTATTTTAATGCATTTAGCAGAGACAATTCTTCATCTTTCTGTACTTTTTCAAATGCAAAGGATAGGTTATTATTATCCAATCTCTTTATAGTTACTGTTGTGGGGTCTCTCTCCTTCCTGACCATTATCCTCACCCTTACCTCATGTAGCTTTGGAAATGAAATGCTTGTTAAAGCAATCTACCATTATCTTGTCATCCTGTATTATACTGTCACCTTCTTTTATGTGTTTAATTACCCTTGTATTCTGTGGATTACAAATCTGTCTAAATGAATTCCAAAAATGTTTAGGGTCTTGCATATTATTTACCTGTGCCTGATGATAATATTCAGATTTAGCCTTATTGATCATGCAGTCACTGACTTTTAAGGAACATCCGTCCATGGAATATCCTTTAATATAGCATCTGGTATTTTGCCATTCTTTTTGTGAGATTTATATTGCTTCCCCACACCAGCAAGCCCGTGTCTTAAGCTGTTTCTTTTCCAAGCCTCAAGTACATGAGCCAGACAGCCAGGCAGGCTGCAACAAGAAGACCATGGGTCAAATAGAGCAACAAACAAATGGTGCCATGCAGTTTGGACAGGCAGTTTGTGCAGGCAGAGAGCAAGGGTGTTGGCAGGCATACTCACTGTATGCATTTGTGTACAGTTTTGTTGCGTGTCTGTCACAGCCAATATGCCTTTCTGTTAACATTTTCATTCTAATGTGTAGTATATGGGTTAGTGTAGACCATTGAGGAGTGTTTCTGTTTAAACTTCTGTTGTATAGGAGACAGATACATGTATAACCTCTTTATAGATTAGAGGATTCATCTGACAACAATCTGACTTGTTTGGACAGGGGTACCATTTGGAGAAGATGTGTACATTTTTTAATGGTGTGTGTGTGTGTAACTGTTGGAGATTGTGTGTACAAAATGGAAATTTCTGGCCACACCGCTGGCAGAGAGAACAAAGATAAGCCCCACCATTTGGGGGTGTTACACTTGAATATACATCTGTTTCATGCTGCTCTTTCATGTGCTGTTTGGAGTGCAAATATATTTTTGCTGTTTTGTAATTGAAAGTATTATTTGAATACTCAGTTCTGTAGATGTCACAAAGTCCACTGAATAATATATTCCATAAGGTGTACCTGGAGGTGTATTTGTTTCTGATTCTGTTGGTTTCTCTTAAATATTTAAACTTAATACTTAAATAATAGGACTGACTTTTTCACATAGATGCATAAATACACAGATGCTGATGGCAGAAAAAGGCTCTTGGACAACTCATCCAGTCTGCCCGTCCTACCTAACTATTTTGCCTTAGTGGCAGTCCTCCACTTTAGTACTGTCTCCCTTTGTCTAACTAAATCCACATGCCGGTCCCATTCCTGCTAGAAGCTGCAAATTAATTTGGCTTATGCCACTTCCACTGGTAGCTTATTCCATTTGTCCCACACCCCATCCATGAAGAAGTGCTTATAGATGTCCCTTTTGATCCATCCCCCCACTTCCAGCTTTACTGAAGTTTCTCTATTCCCTGTGTTTGAACTAAAGGGGAAGTGTTCCTTGGTATTTACTCAGTTTATCTGGTTCAGGAACTGGTATGATTGCGATATCTTCCTTTCCCTCCTCTTCTGCAGTGTGCACATGTTAAGTCCTGTAGCCTTTCCTTGTACGTCATTTCTCCAAGGCCATGGGCCATCTTACTTGCCCTGCACTGTACTGTCTCCACCTTGCTGCAGTCTTTCATCAGGTGTGTCCTCCATTACCGTGCACAGTATTCCAGGTGCAGCTGTGACAGTGACCTGAATAGTAGGAGGATCACTGCCTGACTTTTACTGTTTAAATCCTTCCCTATGCATCTAAGCATTCTGTTTACTTTGCTCTTGACCCTGTTGAAGTGCACCAACATTTTATGGTCTCCAATATCATCATTCCTAAATTCTTTTCTTAAATAGTGCTATCCAGCAGCCTCTCCCATTTTGTATTGCACCATTCCTTTTCAAATGAGCATTACTTTACATTTTTAGCATTGAAGTTAAGTTGCCAAGTCTTGGACCAGTTCTCCATCCTGCCCAGATCCTTCCTTAGTTCCCTTCTCCCCTCCTCCATGTCTACCCCTTTGCATATCTTTTTGTCATCTGAAGAGAGGGCATGCCTTACTCCTGATTCGTACACCTATGTCACAGATGAATATACTGCAGAGGATCAGTCCTAGAACTACCACCCTCAGTAGAGCAGTGCAAAAATTATTGCACTGGTGGAATTTCCACGAAAGTCCGACTTTCACGTCCACGAAAGTTTGAAAAGCAAAAGATCAACTTTCATGGAAATTTTCAGTGGACAGCACCCTACATCATAATATTTCTCTCCCTGAATTCTTGGTGTCTTGTGGTCCCCCACACCAGCCGCTGATCACCACCTATCAAGTAAATTTCCCTGGTGTCCAGTAGCCCCCCGTAACCCTGCTCAAAATAAAAATAAAATTCCCTGGTGGCTAGCAGTTCCTCCCCCCCACCCAATCACTCACCTCATAAATAAAACATACTTCCCGGGTGGCTAGTGGTCCCTCTCCCTTCCTGATTACTTGCCCCATAAATTAAATATACTTCCCTGGTGGCTAACGGTCCATCCCCCCACCCAATCATTATCCCCATAAATAAATCTACTTCCCTGGTGGCTAGTGGTCCCTCCTCCCACCTGATCGCTTGCCCCATAAATAAAATATACTTCTCTGGTGGCTAGTGGTCCCACCCCTACCCACTCACTTGCCCCATAAATAAAACATACATCTCTGGTGGCTAGCAGTTCCTCCACCCCACCTGATAACTCACCCTATACACCCCATAAATAAAATATACTTCCCTGGTGTCTAGCAGTCCTTCTCTGCACCTGATCACCCACCCAACATGGACATCAATATGCCCTGGTGTCCCAACTCCAGTGTATCCCCCCTTCCTGATCTTCTGTAAAGTGTTTATATGAATGAACATCTCCCTGGTGGTCTAGTGAACTCCCCCTCCCTGTCTCTGATCTTCATTAGATGAAGCTATTCCAAATCCCTGGTGGTATAGTTCACCCACTGCCCCCAGCAGGTAGGGTCCCACCACCCCACTCCCCCATCCCAAATCCAAGCAGGTGACTGACACAGTTCTCCATTCTCTACCACAGCCAACCAGCCCCTGAGCTATCAATGAATGAGCACATGCTTATACAAGCATGCACTCATTCATTGACAGCTCAGTGGGTGGCTAGCCATGGTGGCAAGCAGAAGGCTGTGATGGTTGCTTGCTCAGGTTCGGGATGAGGGGAGTGGGATGGTATGACAGTACCTGCCGGGGTGGGGTGCACTAGTCCACCAGGGAATGGAAATAGCTTCACCTACTGGGGATCTGTGATAGGGAGGGTGGTTCACAAGACCACCAGGGAAATGTTCATTCATATAAAGACTATACAGAGGATCAGGATGAGGGGGGTTACACTGCAGTCTGGACACCAAGGCATATTGATGTCCATGTTGGTTGGTGGGGAGGATTGCTAGCCACTTGGGAAGTATATTTTATTTATGGGGCAAGTGATCAGGTGGGGGGAGGGACCACTAGCCACCAGGAAATTTTTATTTTTATTTTGGGCGGGACTTCCAGGGAGGCCACTGGACACCAGGTAAAGTTTTTTTTTTATTTTCTTCCACCTATTTCTGAGTGGAACTGGGTGAAATTTCACCCAAAACATTTGGAAGATTTCCGAGTTGCCACAGGCGGAAGTTCAGAAACATCCATGAAAGTTGTAAAATTTTGTGGAAGTTCCGCTAAGGAGGAAATTACAACTTTCACTCACCTCTAACCCTCGGTGTTCTAACAGTCAACCAGTTCTCGAACCAAATTTGCCATTTTACTGTACCTCAGGGTCCCTAATGTTCTTGGCCAGCCTGCTGTGGGGAACTGATTCAAACACCTTGCTGAAGTCTAGCCATACTATATCAGCTGTGTGCTCCTTGTCTGCTGCTGTGATTACCCAGTTGATCTTGACCAGATTCTTCTGACAAGACCTTCCCCTTGTGAACCATGCTGTCTGAGGTCCTGCAGCCCATTCTCTACTATGAAGTCCACCAGATCCTCCCTCAGCAGAGACTCCAGAATTTACAACACCATAGATGTCATGCTGACTGGCCTACAGGTCTCTGGCACATCCCTCTTCCAACTCTTTTGTAGCAGAATCATATCTGCTGTCCTCCTGTCCCTAGGGACACCCATGGGCTAGTGAGCAGTTGAAAATGTCTTCTTGTGGCCCTGCTGTAGCCCCTGCTACCTCTCATACAGTTGCAGCCTCAGTTTTAAGCCATGAGGCACATAGATTTATCTACTTTCAACTCTGTTACTTTTTTCAACACTCTTTTCTCCATCATCTGGACCATTCCCCCAGAGTCTTTGCTCCCCCCTTCCAACCCCATCTTCTGGCAGTGGTCCATTTGTCTACTTTGTAAATACCAAACAAAAATAACTGTTCAATATCTTTGCCTTCACCTTTCCCCTCTTCTTCATCCCCTCATTGCTACAATAGTAGCACCGAATTTGTCAAGCAATTTTGTGAGATTCCCTATTTATCCTTCACAAAAGTTAGGGAAAAATCCTCTAAAATTATTTTTGTTATACTTACAGAAAGAGGCCAGTTCCTATTACAGTACTTCAGTGCCATCTTGTAGATTTTCAACTACACTATCAGATGAGACAACCTTCTCTGGGTAGCAGTGAACACACTAATAAACAAAACAAAATCCTTAACTAAAGGTTTCACAATTCTCAATACGTATTTTTAAAAATCCTTAAAATCCTTTGTACTATGAGTGTACTGATAGTTATTGTTTGAATTGAGTGCTGGCCAATTACTCTGGCAGCCATGGTTGCAGCTGATTGATGCTTTTACCAGTTATTTTCCTCCTCTGACTACCAAGATGTCCATCCTCATGATCAAGGCAATACAGAGACATGTACCACCTGATTAAAGAAAGAGAAGGATAGCCAGCTTACCAGCACAGTGGTAGCACTACCACTTGCTGCACTGAAGACCCAGGATCCGAAGCAAATTCAGGGCATTGGACGGTTGTCGGGGGTGGGTGTCTCAAGTGTCCATGGGACTGCTCTCTACCTCTGTGGGTGAGGGGGACATGAGCCCAGTATGCACCTTACCCATACAGTAGACTAGATAGAAGGCAGTCTGGGGCGCCAGAAGTGCACAGAGGCACATTGACCATCATTGTTTATTGTGCAGAAGTGTGTGACATGTGTTATGACAGCATTACATGTCCACACCTTCTGGGGAAAAAATGAGAAATCTCCCAGCCAGCAGGATAACATTGGTCACCTGCAGGCCCCAAACCCTGCTATCCAGTCCCTGTCAAACACACCAGATCCTGTTCTGGTAGGATTTAGGATGCCCACCAACCACACCGGGGGGGTAAATCCTGTTGGAAGACATGGACAAATATGTCCTAGAGGATGCTATTGTGACAGGGCTGGGCTAACTGGCTGAAAGTGTCTGGTCAGAGAGGTGCAGAAAAAGATTAGCAAAATAAAAAAAGAAAAAGAAAAATGGATATGTGACTGACCGACTGTAGGAAAGTAATATTGATTGATGAATGATGGGATGGTGAAGGGGTACAACCTAAATAATTGCTGCCACTCCAGTAGCTGTTTATGGTGCTCATGGGGGGGTCTGAGTAATAGATATCACTCACCCTCCCCGGCCTCTTTGATTAGAAAGGATTCTTGCTTGCAGTCACTTGAAAGCTAACATACTGCATACAGTATTACTATAATGGACTGCAAAATAAATATTGTTTGCCATCACCACAGTGAAATTTGAACAGTGAATGACATTACAGAGACAATTCACCTTTGCTGCTGTAATGTCACTGCGGGATCCATGCACTGCTTTCTTAGGGTCTTGCACCACCTCACTGAATCAACTCAGATTCTTAGTTGATTATATTAATTATGGGGGGTGCAGGAGGCAGACGCCCCCGCATGTGGGCTTTGGTTGACGATGCCCCAGAAAAAAAAACAAAGTTGTCTTGGACGGGTTTATGCCGACTGCAATTGCGGTCGACATAAATCCATCACTGTAAGGTCGTGTCATGGAAAAGTTGTATCTTCACAGAATACATTTTTTCAGAGCACTATATATGGACTGAGTTTTTAAGATATACAAAGAGATATAAAAAATGCAATTACTGTTGTGTTACTTTTCATTCACAACAGAGCTGTATCTGGAAAATACAGTAGAGACTTCTGATGGTGTCATGGACTGGTATCTCTGCTGAGAGAGAACTCCCTGCTGACTCCTTCAACAAAACCCCTACAAAGCAGAGTTTTATGGCTTAAAGGAGATGGGAAACTGCTTTCTGCATCTGTTTTTTTGTTTTTAATAAAGTCAGATAACCACACAAGCTGTGTCTGTGTCATTTTTAAACTTTCTTACTGCATTTTACTCAGTTTTGTTATCACGTTGTGAAGTGGCCAGTCTGAGGTAGTCCATGAAATGGGAGCTCTCTCTTTTTTTTCTTCTCTTATCTCCACATGCCTGCAATTCAGAGGTGATGACATAGACACCTTCATAACTGTATGGTTAGGCTTCAGTGTTACTCTTTGCGGTCCATGACTAAGTGTATGTTGATACAGCTACAGCAAAATTTTATATTTGGTAAGTTATTTTATATGTAGTTGATGTTACGCTGACTGTCATCAATTAGGAATTTGTTTTTTAAGATTGCGGTTATTACTGTTCTTGTCTCTGCCTAACTGCTACCTGTCCGTTGCTGTCCTACATTGAAAATGAGATACATCTGTCACTGAATTTGAATTATGTACATTATTTTGTATTTCTAGTCATGTTTTGTGCAACAGATGTATGCCATACTACTTTGTCTTTTTGCTGCGTGTACTTCCCCTTAGCTCAATTGAACATTTTACCACATAAAAAGTTATAAAAAAATGCCATTCTCAGTGCTACTCATCTCAGGCTATGACTGCCATAGGTTGACTCACTGAACAACATCAAGCCATACATTACAGAAGTATATATTCATAAATAATATCTCTGGATGAGATGCAGATGGTTTCATGTGGAATTAGTAAATTTGCTTTTTGTTGGTAATAAAATCAGGGTATCGGAGATAGCACACAATTATGATATGCAACTGAAAATACTGATGAATTCAGTCAGGCACCCATTTTGTTTGTTTTGCTCATCCCCATATTTTGTTTTTTCCTTTTTATTATCTTGTAATATTGCAATTTTTTGGTGCAAATCTGGAGGCATGTTGTATTGGGTGGGAGGGTGCTGGTTTGGGGTGGGCATGTGAGTTGTAATTTTTGCACTGTGTCCCATATAACTGATTGTTTTCTCAAGTGATTTATCTTATTAGTATTTTGTAAGGTGAGCCTGTTCATATTTCTTCACTATTGGGACACTATGTAATGTGATAGGGGGTGTCAATCTGCATCAGGGTCTTTAATATCCAGATGGGTGTGGATGCAATAAAACTAATGACAACCCCATACCCTGTGAAAGATTTTTTTGTAAGTCAATAGTTATCCATTTGTTCTGCAGCCCTATATCCCTAAATGCCCTGACCATACCTATAAAAATAAAAAATAAGGTGTCAGTCTGCACCAGTAGATTAAATCCAGGATTCTGCATCTAAGAAACTGTTTAATTTTCTTTTATTTCTTAAATCCTTTTGCAAAATTGATAGTTGGCAGTATCACAAATTGAACTTCTTGCAGCCATAAAACTGAATTACTCATTTGACATTCATTGGAGACATGTTTGGGTGACTGCATATATTATGCTTCCAATCTCTCCTCTAACCAGGTTAAACTAGTGTTACTGGAAATATAATTGTTGAAATCTAATATAGGTTGACTCTTGCACTGTGCTTGTGCAGAGCTGTTGTTAGTTTAGAGAACTTTAGGTTGGGGACATCTCAAGTATGGCTCTCTATGTGAATGGAGGAACGGTCTTTTTACAGGTCTGTGCACTGTCCTATATTTCACTCTTTTGAATAAAGAATAAAGGTTCATGGTTGATGTAACTGAGTTCATGATAAACCTTATCTAGTTTCACCCTTGGAGTTGAATGTCTCAATTGTATTACCATGATGTCTGCTGACCTTGTATTGCACAACAAACAGTTCTCTGTTCACTCTAAATGTTGCAATCCATTAAAAAAATTGTCTAGTTGAAATTGAAGAGAAAATTACATAGTCAGCATCTAAGAGAGTGAATCTCAACATGTTATTGAAATTTTCATATTTACATGCACTCCAATCTGCAAATAACCGTGGACCCCAAAGAATGGCTATCCCCACCCCTTCATACATGTCTCAGCTGTTCAGGTTTTCCCTTCCTTTGCATAATTCTTTTCTTTAAACCTAATCACATATAGCTCTCTAACTAATGCTGTGCACAGATGTGTAATCGTTACTAGTGAGAATCTAACATGAACAACATGAATGATGGCAAGCATCAGTGTGCATATGGGTATGTTCACTGTCAACTTATTATTTTTTTTCTAACTTGTGTAAACAGGAAGGTCAGACAGATTTTACAAGCAGCAGGAGATTGTGCATGCTAACATATGGAACTAGCTCTTTTATTGGAAATTAATTGGGGAATGCATAACAGTAGTGACGGGGTAATAGGTACAATATGAAGCAGAACAGTCTGATATTTGGTACTGTACAGTTAATATAAAAAGTGGTGTTCCCTCCACCAGCCTCAAACAAACAAACAAGCAAATAGTAGTGATGAATTTATTTGTATTATAATGACCATTTGGAGCTAGATTCAATGATTCAGCAACATCAGTGAACCTATTTCAGTATATATATATATATATATATATATATATATATATATATATATATGTGGGCATTAACAAGAGACGGGATCAATGTAGTGGGTATGAGGGAGGGGGGATGGATGCAGACAAGGCAAGTGGCAGTTGGCAAATCATAGCTAGAACATGGAGAGATGTTCAACAGCATGTTGATATGTAGACTATGCCTCTACCGCAGGCAATCCCCAAAGCTAACAACAAGGAAAAAACATTAAAAAAATTAAAAATGGAGAGCAACCAATACATTGTACAGCATATTAAAATCTTCATGTGGTACTTAAACATCACAGCTTTTTGTCACCTAAATTGTTATTTTTTTTCTAATTACAAATAGGGTTATAGTATTACTATCATCACCATGTCAAGTCAAAGACATCATTTACTGAGTCCGGCTGCTGTTCCCCATTGAATCATCATTATATGATGATTCTTCATCTTCTGCCTCACTGTGTACTGGGAGATTCTTATTGACAGATGTCAAATGTTCATACATATATGGCTGTACAAGATGCTGTAATGCTAAAAAGGCATAAAGTCTGCCACCTTCACTTTCCATATCTGACTTTTTGTCATTGTCTGTGAATAAGTGCTAAACCATTGAAAATCATTCTGCCATCATGATCAGTAATATGAACACCACTACAGTCTTTGGAGTTAATCACATCACTGTGTCACTGACAGCTCGTACCACCTGAATCTGAAACTGTAGGGCTGGCAGTCATGACTAGCACAAATGTATTAATTTACAAAACACTCTTGCAGGCATTTAACACACATAATTATTTTTTGAACATGTCCTGAGTTCACACAGTCACCAAAAGAACACATTCCAACACCAATTCAGTGTATTTTTTTCTAATCTCCTTTAAATCTTTTGCAAAGGCAGGAGGAGGTTCGAAGGATGACTGGTAAACCTGTTCCCATTCACAATTAAAACTAGCTCAGCAGGATGCAGAAGGATTGCCCTTGAAAAATCTCCAGGGAAGAACCTGAAAGTGAATTTAAGACTGCACCAAATGCTTACCAAAATGGTGAAGAGAGTTGAGGTGGAAGAGTACTGAGTAGGCCAGGTGAAGGATAGTAAAATACAGCTGAGGCAGGCCATGGAGGTTCTCATATACCATACTGCAGCCCTATAGGATAAGTGCACTGATTTAGTGGAATGCTCCAGGGCTGACAATCTTAAAATACTGTATATGTGTTGCAGGAGGGGTCTGAGAAGGGATTTTGTACAGATTTTCTCATGGATCTATTGAGAAGCATCTGAGCCCTCCCCATGGACATTACGTTTCCACTGAGCAAGTGCATGGGGTGCTGATCCCTAACCAAAAGCAAAACACCATTCATTGACTGTTAAGTTTTTCAGTTTCAAAGCCAAAGGAGAAATACTCTGCTGAGCCTGGTGAAAAAAAAGAGGTTATGTATTTAGGGATATGACCACTATTTGATTATGACTATCCTCCAGAGATTCAATAGCAAATGCAAGCATATGGGTACTTGATGAAGCTGCTGAGAGGCAACCAAATATGTTTCCATACCCTGTATCCAGCCAAGCTATGAATATTTTGTTAAGATGGGACTTCAGGACTGGGTTAAGGCATAGGAAACACAAGCCCAGGCCAAGGGCCTCCTCCTGCCATGGGGTCCCCAGCAACCCCCAAAATATATTTACCACATTTCTTTTTCATGTCTGCCTGAGCTACAATTTTTTTCCTTTTAAAGACTCATCTGCTGAGTAATCTGAGCAAGGTGGGAGCTGAACTGTGACTTGACTATCACCTCCCTGCTTAGGTGTAAAGTACAACTGATAGAGGCTGGCCTGCAGACACAGCAGTAGAGCTACCACTTGTCATGCTGATGGCCTGGGTTCAGGAATGAGCTGAGAGCATCAGAGAGCCAGCTTGGGGGGTAGGATGAGCATCCCATGAACAGCTCTCCTCGACAGGGATGGGTGGGGGCATGAGCTCCCAGCATGAGTGACTCCAGTAAAATCTGGGTGTACACCATCCAAGACTGTGTAGAAAGGAGCAGAGATGGCAGCAGACATCTGTGGGACTGTCGTGGAAGCATGCATGTCTGTGCACTGACATAATTGCATGTCCATCTCTCCAGGGGAAACACTACAAAGAAAACCCTCCAGGCAAACTTCAGTATGAAGCCCAGGATCCATGACCACTGCACTACCGAAATGACCCAGACATACTGTACAGTAAGTCTCAGCCAGGGCTCTAGGGTGATCATGGTCTCTCTCCAAGGGGAGTTTCTCCATGAGGGAAAAGTCACTGTCCTCCCAGACCAGACTGCCATGGGAAGTGTTGGGGAAGGGGTTGGATAGGGGGTCTGCGGGCAGATGAAGAGTACATACTTGCCCTTGCCAGAAGAGCCAGAAAAATAATTGAAAACCAAAAAAAGACAGTAGATAGCATCAGAGGGCCTGGGTCATATTGAATTTAAGGTGTAAACAGGCCCATTACCTATGCTTTGTCTCCTACTCTCCTAGTATTCCATGTGGGGAGAAGCGGCTAGGAAGATCCCTGACACAACTGTTGTTCCTGATAAGGAGAGTGACTAGTGCAAATCTTAAGTTGGGGCCATCTGCAGTAGTTTGTCCACTACTTGCCTAATATTGTACATTTGAGGGGACTCCTATCATTCATAGCAGAAGGATTAGCAAGCCAGCAGAGCCTTCCTGTTGGACAGCCTGTTCCAAGTTGCAGGCCTCTCTCATTTGCACAGGGATGTTATGTGACTTGTCCTGGCCCTGGGTCAATCAGTATGCAGGTAGAGGCTGTGTTTCAAAATCCAAGTCTTCTGAGTACATGTTTACCAAGTAGACTTTAGCCACTAGCCTTCATTACCTAATATATTAATTCATTCTAACACTCCTTCATTGGAAGCGGATCATTGTTAAATGCTCTTCTTCACTCAGGGGAAAATAGATACTGAGGTGGGGTTGACTTTGTGTTGGGATAATGAGTGTCATGAAAATGATCATTGAAATTCTATGCCTGTAGTTCAATGAGGTGAACAACCAGCCATGCCCCTTTCCTGAGCTATATAAGCTGTTCCTTCCAGCCTCCTTCTGTAGCACCTTTTCCTTGAGGCCAGTGGGTCTGTCAGTCTGTCTTCTCCCTTGGAGCCTGCTGGGGCTTTGCTTCCCTCCCCAGTGTTGCCATGCTTGGACTCTGCTGGTTTGTGCTGGACTTTGTTTTTGTGTTCTGCTTTTGGTTTGCATTTCTTGCCTCCAGCTGCTCTTTGCTTCCATGTGTGCTTGTTTCCCTCCTGTACTTGTGTTTGCTTTATCTGTCTCTTTGTGTCTTTCTAGTTTTATAGCACCCAGTATATGGATTGTTTATTCATGCTTCAGGCTGCATATGATTGTTCCTTACCTTAAGCTGCCCTTTGATTCAGGCTCCATTTACTCATCATATTTTGCTTAGCCTGCTGCTTTCCTTCCTACCAATTCTCAATTTTCCTGCAATTGTTTTGCATGCTTCAGTTCCCATTTGTGGTTCTCTGCTGCCGTCTGTGCTCCATCTTAATTGCTTCCACCTGATTCTAGCTTACTTTGCAAGCTAGCTGCCTCTCCCTGTTCTTTAACTCTGCTGCAGTTTATTGTTGCCCTACTGCTTCAGCAGCTATCATTTGGCTGTCCTTACCTGGGACTCTGCCAGTAAAAGTACCTCTATTTTGGGAGCTCCTACACTATCAACTTGACAGTGTTGATTGGTCTCATGGTGCTCAGCTGTGGCTTCTTGTTATTCCCATGGCTGGGGACTGTGTTGTCGCAGTGGGGCATCTTGGCTCTGAGTAGTGGGAGCACATTTTATGTAACCTACAGTATATGATTTTATTCTGCTTTCTTGCCTTCATGGCTTTCAGTTATTCATGTATAAATCAGTAACCTCGCAGCCTACCTGGCCTTCAGATGTGCATTGCATTTCATTACTGTGCTGCATGCTTCTTACTGGGATAACCTATCTCTGCCTTAATGGCATTGTAGGTATTCATACCAATCATATCAATTCACCATTCATGCAATCATATCAATTCTCTATTTACGCTGAAACCATAGCATCAAATGCTTTTATGTAAACTATGATTTGCTCCTTTATGGAACTGGTTGGCCAAGCATAAAAGTAATTCAGCTTACCTAACATGTGATGCATCATGCTTACCTATGCTGCTGCCCATTACATTGCTATTGCAGATGCTGCTATGTATCTCTTATCTGCTATACCTCATTGATTCATTTAGGCTAAACTTCACTGATTCAATCACTGGCATCATAGCATATCACTGCCTAAACACCTACCTTCTATGTTACCATCAATTTGGCTTCCGTAATAGACTTGGTTGGCTTGTTTTCTGCTGGTTGCTACCACAATCAAACCACCAAATGTTGGCTCACAATGCAGCCTCCTACATCAACCAGGCCCCACCTGATAGTCCTCATGGTTGCAGAGTTTGTGCACAACCTTTCAATCTTGTGGTTGCAGAGTTCGCTCACAGCATTTCATGGCCTGCCTCATCAAGCATGTGCTACTTAATCTATGTCTGCTAGTTTCACCCAGCCTCCTCCTATCTGGCACTCAGTGTTGAATCACACTCTCATTAATACATTGTAGGCATCCCAACCATGTCCATTACCTTTTCCAGCTCTGGACTTGCTCTGTAAGCCGACGGTCTCGCTTTGCACTTGCAAAGTCTGCATCTTGAGCATGTGAACCTTGGGGTGGGGTCCATCTCATCTGGCCCACAGTGGGAATGCCCTCATTCTGGGTGGAGCTTTAGCATGCAATTATATGGTGCACCTCTTAATGCAGAATTTAAGACTTCAGCTGCCTAGGGGTGGGCCACTTACAGCCCAAGGGTGCTCCTTTGGCTATGACCCTTGGTTCACTCAGTTTGTTTTAGTCAGTAGGACATCTAAGCACCTCAGAGGTTGTCACTCTCCTCCTTCTGCCTTGAGGGTTGACTCTTACTACAGAGTACCCAGTGTTACAGAGGCCTTTCGCAACCCCAAAAGGTGTTCCCGTTAAAGGAATTGTAAAACAGCTTTCCACCAAACTGGAATATTCCTCTCCTGTGATTTGGTTTCTAAAATGCAGCAGCAGAGCTGTCAATAGACAAACTATGCCTAGCCTGGAGGGAAGGTGACCAAGGCCTTGGATTCCCAGAGGTTTCCTCCTGTTAAAAGGTTTTTTTTCCACTCCTCCATGCCAAAGGTCATAATGTGTAGTTAGTTATTTATAGTATATTCCCTAGTTTCTTTAGGTAGGTTTCTACTGTTGGATAGAGATGAATGGTAGCCTGACTAGCTATTCCTTCTCTCCTTAGAAAGCCCCCTGATATCATCAGTGCAGCCATTTTATCACTACAATCCTGACAAACTTTGCATCTTATTTATGTTTCATTAAGCTGTCAGTTGCTGTCAGTCTGCTTCTCTACCTCATAGGAAATGTTTACTGCTCAATGTTCTTTTTGTGACTCCTTTCTAAGGTACCTTTAGCCAAGAGACTCTTTCCTCGGACCATCTAGAGGTGGAACTCTCTTTGAGGGTTCCTTGCCTTCAGTACCCCTACAGGTTGGTAATTCCCAGTGGAATAGAGAGTGTGAACAGCCAAACAGTTATCACAGTTGAATAAGCATAACACTACTCTGGTTGCATAGGCCCATTGAATTGTAAAGATATGCCTGTAGTTTAAAGGGATGAGCAACCAGCCATGCCTCCTTCCTGAGCTATATAAGCAGTTCCTCCCAGCCTCCTTCTGAAGCACCTTTTCCTTGCCCCATCATCCTCCCCTCCCCTCCTCCTCCAGCAGCACACCTCTCTCTTCAGGGGGCTCTTCTTAAGGTATCTTTAGCCAAGGGACTCTTTCCTGTGGCACCTGTAGGGGTGGAACCCCCTTTGAGGGTTCCTTGCCTTTGGTACCTCTGCAGGGTGCTAATTCCCTGTGGAATAGAGATTGTGAATGGCCAAATAGTTATGACAGTTGCACAAGCATAACACTACTCTGGTTGTGTAGGCCCATTTAAGCAAAGTTTTGAGTAAAAGAACAAACTAGCCAGAGCCAATATGGCTGCAAAATTATATTATTGATGTTAGTGAAAAATATGTAAGAAAGACAGTATCATAACAAACACATACAATATGTGTTTTTTGAGCAGCACAAGCATTTGGACATTAATCAAAAGCTTACATCCATGAGTCTCTAGCTCCTCCATGAAGGTTATATTCCTTCTTCACAAACTAGTGGTATTATAAAGTGATGAGATTTTCATCATGTGATTGATTTGCATGTTCCAACCTCATTTTTCCTTTTTTATATATGTACAGGAGGGAGGGTCATTCACACCCGGTGCAATAATGCAATAATACAGATTGGTTCAGGACCTGAGGACACCTGAGGATGGAAGCAGGGTAGGAGAATCATGGGGCCTGCTTCTGCTTCCAGTTTTTCATTTTCTCCTCCCATCCCTGCACTGGGGCATGCAAGCCAGACATGGGTACGTGGAGGAGCATGCACACCCAGAGAATGCTACAGTTCTCTCCTTTCCCTGCCATCCTCAGACCAGCATTACCACCACACCTCCACCTGGTGGCAGTCATTCAGTGGGAGAGGCAGTCCTCCCTCCCTGGGAAATTGGAACAGTCAAGTGGACCCTAAATCCTTTCCCTTCTTGGCCAACCCCCAGCACCCCAGGCTCATTCCTGGACCAGGGTTGCAGACATGACAAGAGGTAAGGCATCCAGTGCCTACTCATTTACACCACTGGACCAGCTACTAATGTTGTTTATTTGCCAAACTTTAATTTAATTACATCAACAATTACAAGCACATAAGCAATTACAATGGACTAGATAGGTTGGGCAGTGAATATAATTAATCATGTTTTACTTTTTATTTTTACATGTTCTCTCTGTTCCCTACCACTACAGTTGTAAGGTTGTGTGGTAAATTGAGCTGTATTGTTCATAACCTCACAGTGGGTGGTCACGGAGTTCAGAAGGGGACTGGTATGCTCATGTGATTAGAAAAAAAACCTTCTCACTTGACAGAATTACCATCCTGGAATTTAAGCAACCCCAGTTACACGATACAATTTATACCTGTACCTATATTAACCACCAAATGATATATTTGCAGAAGTAGTGCAAGAAACAACTATATCACACATTTCCATTCCATGTCATGCATTTATACTTGCCCCATGACAGAATATTCTATAATTCTTTAAAAAACTATTTTCTAAATCCATTTCAGTGAACTTCACTAAGGCCCAAGTTGACTGTATTGGCTATCATAAACTAATAAGAGTGCAAAAGTTCTCCTTTAGAAACTGCACTAACAGGGTCCACAGAACCCAATACAAACTGGGGAGATAATGTAACAGGGACATGGATTCAAATTATTAATATATTGGGTACTGCAGTTTTGTAAAAACAGTTTAAAAAATAAGGTACTAACAATTGTGAACAGTGACCCTGTCAGTGCAGTTCTGAAAGGAAAACATTTGTGCTCTTTATTCATTAATGGTTGCCAATGCTGTCACCTTGCCCCTTAGTGTTCACCAAAATGGATTTAGAAAACAGTTTTTAAACAATTATAGCACATTTTGTCATGGAGCAAGTGTAAATACATGGCACAGAATGGAAATGTGTGAAATGCTGCAGTTGTTTCTTGTGCAACTTTTGTAAATATCTCATTTTGTGGTTAATATCACCACAGATATAAACTGTATAGTATAGTATAATTGTGGTTGCTTAAATTGCAGGATGGAAATTCTATCAAGTGATATTTTTTTTCTAAAACACATGAGCATTTCTGTCCCCATTTGACCTCCATGACCTCACAGTGTGATGAGACTGTGGCGTTGTGAATTATGTAGCTCAAATTAACACACAGCACAACAAGCTGTAGTTGCAGATACCAGAGAGAAAGTGATAAATGTAAAAAGAAACAGTAAAACATAAATAATTATATTCACTGCATAACTTATCTAGTCCAATGCAATTGCTTATGTGCTCTTGATTGCTGATGTAATTAAATTACAGTTTGGTAAATTAATAAGATTTGTGACATGAGTGGGGAATCCAATCCCTGAATAAATATATAGACTAAGGTTCTAATGCAAGGTCAAAAAATACACATAAAAAAGGGAAAAACATGTTGGAATGTGTACATCAATCACAGGACAAAAATCTAATTTCTTTATAATACTACTAGGAGAACAGGCAGATAGAACTGGAATGTAACAGAATGCTGGACTACATCAGTCCATGGTAGCAAAGCAAGGCTAAAACACAGTGGTGTGTGTGTGTTTGTTTGTTTGTTTGTGAGAATGTTAAATCCAAGGAGGAAACAACATGGCAGTGATTGATTGAGCACAGCACTGTTAACTCTTACTGCCTACAGACAGAATTGGGATGTTATGTAAAGGAATTCTGGACTAATGACTGATATGTGATTCTTGCAAAGTACGGTAGGATAGATGTTGCAACTGCTAAGGAAACACGCTTTGTTTTTCTTGGGAAGGGTCTTTTTTATCTGGCATAGGAGACTGTTCTACAAGTCCAACAAATTATTCAGTGGGAAAGAATCCTCTGAAGTAATGCCGAGTCTGTTTTTGAAGCAGCATGTCTGCAGGGCTCTGCCCACTGCAGCCATAAAAAATTGTAATTTTGGTTGCAGTTTAAAGGTGATATGAGTGATTTACAGCTGGGCTTGCATTCCAGTAAAAAAAAAAAGTTTTGCCAGACACAAAATGGGAAAAAGTAGTGGATGTTTCAATACTTTAACTTCACAGTGGGAGGTCATGGGAGGTCTGAGTTATATCTGTACTGATATTAACGACCTAATGAGATATTTACAAAAGTAGCGCAAGAAGCAACTATATCACACATTTCTATTCCATGTCATGCATGTACACTTGCCCCATGACAGAATATTTTATAATTCTTTAAAAAATATTTTCTAAATCCATTTCAGTGAACTTCACTAAAGGGCAATGTGACTGCACCAGCTACCGTAAACTAATAGGAGTTCAAAAGTTCTCCTTTAAGAACTGCACTAACAGGGTCCACAGAATCCAATAAAAAAGGGGTGGGGGATAATGCAGCAAGGACATTGAGTCAAATTATCAATATATTGGGTACTGCAATTTAAAAAAAAAAAGTATAAAAAAGAATGTACTAACAAGTGTGGACAGTGACCCTGTTAGTGCAGTTCTTAAGGGAAAACTTTTGTGCTGTTTATAGGTTTATGGTTGCCAATGCTGTCACCATGCCCCTTAGTGTTTACTAAAATGGATTTACAAAAACAGTTTTTAGAGACTTATAGAAGATTTTGTCATGGGACTAGTGCAAATATGTGGCCAGAAAGGAAATATACAATATACAGTAGTAGTTTATTGTGCTACTGTAAAAGAATGCTAGACTATGTCAGTCCATGACAGCAAAGTAAGGCTAAAACACAATGGTGTGTGTGTGTGTGTGTGTGTGTGTGTGTGAGAATTTTAAAACATAGGAGGAAACAACATTGCAGTGATTGATTAAGTACAGCACTGTTAACCCTTACTGCCTACAGACAGAAGTGGAATGTTATGTAAAGGAATTCTGGACTAATGACTGATATGTGACACAAAGTACAGTAAGAGAGATGTTGTAACTGCAAAGGAAACACTTTGGTTTTTTCCTGTTTTTTTGGGAAGGGCCTTTGTTATCTTTCATGGGAGACTGTGCTGCAAGGCCAACATGTTATTCAGTGGGAAAGAATGCTTTAAAGTAATGCTGAGTCCCTTTTTGAAGCAAGATGTCTGCAGGGCTCTGCCCACTGCAGCCATATTTTTTAAATTTTGGTTGATATGTGACTCTTGCAAAGTACAGTAGGAGAGATGTTGCAACTGCAAAGAAAACACTTTGTTTTTTCTTGTTTTCTGGGAAGGGACTTTATTATCTGGTGTAGTTATCTGGCATAGGAGACTGTGCTGCAAGTCCAGCATGATTTTCAGTGGAAAAGAATGCTTTGAAGTAATACTGAGTCCCTTTCTGAAGCAAAATGTCTGCATGGCTCAGCCCACTGCAGCCATAAAAAGGGAACCAAATTGTATAAGTCCTTCAACAATACTGCACTGCAATTTGAAAACAGTAATGCTAAACCCTATCTTAAATACCATCCACAAACCCACATGTTGATGACACAAAGAAGCAAAGGGGCTACAGTGCTATAGAAAGGCTTACAATGCTGTCAGGGGCAGCAAGAGGCTTCAGATCATATTTGTTTACTTTGTGGGGTGAGATACAGTTTGTATATACTGTAAATGGTTCCCAAGCTGCCTTACCATCTGTGAGAGGATCTCTTTGTGGCAAAGGGGCATTGTTGTTGCAAGGGGTGCCCCAGATTTCTCTTGGGCTAAGGGCCACAGGTTGCCTTAATCTGGCCCTGAAGGACTGTGGTGTGCATCTCCACAGAGGACTCTCAGAAGGCTTTTTTCACTAAGGATATGCAAGTACCACAGCAGATAGAGCTTTCTGGGACCAAACAGAAGGCTTTCACAATGGAGTGGCAGATAGTCAAAGCACAGAAGGCTCAAGTATCCAGATGACTGGCAGCTCCTGGAGCCATTAGCCATATTCAACAGATTTTGCAGAATCAGAAACACAGCAAAGACACAAACATCTACCAGTTTGAAGTGGATACTTGAACTGGGTCAACCAGGTAACAGCTCCTCTTCAGAGCCCTTTGTATCTTCTAAAGTATTTCAGGATGGGCTGATTGCCTCCCTGATCATTTTCTAAGACAGTGTCCTATCTTGGTGCAGTTACAGTATGTAGTGTAGCTTGACTGTGTTACAGAGACTGGAAGCAGTTTGCTGCTTTTTTGAACTCTGTTGTTAACTTTACACTGTGATCCCCCAAATTTGATTTATATTTATCTGAACTCATGCACATCAGGGTGGGTTATGTAAGGTTTGGTTGGCTGGCCTCAGACACTTTGGCTTGGACTTGGACCCAGGGCTTATGTATGGGTGGCCAATGGTCCCACTGGGGCCTGGGTTGTCCTAGGTTGGTGGTGGGACACCTTCCATCTCACAGTCCCCTGGACTGCTCATCTCCCTGCCCTTACTGTGTAAACCCCCTCCCAGTGCTGGGGGCAGTGTACCATGACCCATGGTATGGGGCATAGTATTCTGGGACTCATGTATTTCATGCACCAGGGTATATGCACCATTCATGGTTCCAGTTTTATCTTTCTTTTTCTTCTACAGAGATGGATGGAGCAAAACCAACTTTCTCTGGACTATATATTACATGGACCCAGTGTGTTTCTGTTTGACATCCTGTATGTCATATTCCTAATTTGCAAGTGGTGCTGACCAGTCAGTCAAGATACTATAAGTGGATGGCAAGATGGGGCACCTTTGGAGAGGGGTTTTATGTGTTAGCTGTTCTGACCTATGCCCTCTACTGCCTTTTATAGCCTACCCACACATTGTTTGCCTCATGGTGAGTTTCCCCAGATGTGAGGGGAACAGATCCTCATTCACCCCCCAGCTGTTTTACTACTTATTTCTTGGCCAGATGGCAGGAATAGAGGTCTTGCTTTCCAGACCTCTTGCCTTAGATGTACAAAGGTCATAGACCATTGCTGGTACATTGCACTGTTAGATGTTGTTCTTGGTTCATTGTTTTCTTTATTTCTTGTTTCTAAGCTCCAACTCGCAGTGTCAGATGCACAGGCTTTTTATGCCAGACCAAAAGGATGGGCTGAGCCACATGGCTTAAACAGATTGGCATGTGTCATCGTGGAAAATGACAACTGTTAGCACATTGTTTGTGTCCCACAATGTCCATGGTCTCACAAGCCTTGTTAAATGTACTGTAGCAAGCAGGTTTATTTTCTTAACAAAATCACATACAGACTTTGTCTTCCTGCAGGAGACACATTTGGCACCCTGTGAACATGAAATGTTAAGGACTTTTGGGTTCCAGACCACTGTCATCCACTATAAAGCTGGGGCTGAGGAGGGGGCAGTGGTGATGGTCCCAAACTCTGTGGCTTTTGAAGTGAAAGATACAAAAACTGATACAGAGGGTAGATATGCCTTAGTGAAAAGTGTTTTTGGTGGATCCCCCTTGACACTGGCATCAATTTATGCATATCCAAGCTCTTTTGCCAACTATATCTCCTGTGGTGGACGGGGGATTCCCTGATTTGTAGAGGGGATCTCAACTTAATGTTTCTTTCCCATTTAGACAGTACCTCTCAAATCCCAAAGAGGAACCACTTATTTGTAAAGAAGGTTTGCAAGTTACTGACAGTGCTGGGTTATTTAGTTGCCTGGAGATATTTGAGTGGTCAGTCTCATGACTATATGTATTCCTCAGTCCCACACTAAATTTATTTGAGGCTTGACTACTTTTTGATCAATAAGGAATTGGTGCATATGATGGCCTGTAGCTGGATGGGAGACTTAGGTTTTTCTGACCATTTGCCTATATTTTTGAAGATCCAGTTAGGAACAGGGTAAAAAGATCTTCTGGTGTATGAATACCTCAGTTGTGAAAGATGAAGAAATGAAAAACTCTGTTGCACAATTGATTGAGTAGGCAATACACTATCCACCCATTTAGGTATCTTTATGGACACAAAGAAGAACATCTTGAGGGGGAAATTTGTTGAATACTGTGCGAGAAAGAAAAAAACATGGGGAGGCCCAAAAGTCAAAATTGGAAGGTCAAATTACAGCCGGAGACACAGCAGAAAATCAGAGTAGTAAGGGGAACAGCAAAGGAACTGGGGAAGTTAACAAAAGAACTGTGTACTATCCTAGACTTTAGGCCAGAACAGAAATTACTTTTTCAGGCAGCAATATTATTGGGGATTCCCTGAAGTTGTTAGCTGGGAGACTATGAGCCCAGAGAGGAAGATCACAGATAGTGAGAATTACACACTTGGGGATGGGACAGAAAACTAGTGACATACATGTGATTGAAAATGCCTTTATGGCCTATGCAGATCTCTATAGGGCTTTGCCACTGGTCCCACAGGGTGATATTATTGCATTCATGGATAAGTTAGGGTCCCCTTAGGTGACAGAGGAGCACAATGCTACCTGGATAGCTATCATTTCTGAAGTTGAGGATTTCCTGGGCCATTACAAAATTGAAAACTGGGACATTTCTGGGAATGGATGGACTGAGGGCAGAGTCTGATAAACAACTCCAGGACTCTGTCTTGCTTGTCCCGGGGAGGCATTTTCAGCAGCCCTGCAGGAGGACAGACAAATGGTCCTGTACTAATCTCAGGCTATTATTTCTGTGATACCCATGCCCAGCAAGGACCCCTTGAATTATGCCTTATATAGGCCCATTTTTGTTTTAAACATAAACTATAAGATGCTTACAGCCATATTCAGAAGAGGGTTAGAACCTATTATGCCTCATCTAATTAATATGGATCAAGCAAGCTTTGTCCCAGAGTGTCAAGCTCAGGATAATATATGCAGAACAGTCCACCTAGTAGATCATTTAAACAGAAGTCACTAACTGACCCCCCTCATGAGTTTGAACATGGAAAAGGTATTTGCTAAGGTCTGATGGAAGAAAACAAGAACCTGTTATTTATCTGTGTTAAGAATGTACTCTGAAAGTCTAGAGTGAGGTATTGTTTCCAACTTGACACTAGGAAAGAATAAATTTCTTCATACTTATCATAATTTTGTTTTCTGTTAGTTCCAACTTTGTCAATGGGTAGTCATTACAACTTGGTACTGTGCAGCCCTACTAGGAGAAATTACACAGCCCAAGGCTTTTAACAGAATAGAATGTTGGGCACATGAAGATAACATCAGCAACTTTCCAGTCACTATTGTCCATGCAGTGCCTCTAAATATGAAAATAAATGCCATACCGGTCAACTTGACATCAAAAAACACACAAATTTGCTATCTACACAGAAATTACTCTAGCCAGAATAAAATACAGTAAACAGTGGCCTACCTCCCATTGCTGCTTACTCATTGGTTGTCTGCAATGACTGTCTGGGAGAATCATGACTGGAAGATTTGGCAGCTCTGTTAGGCCAGAATGGCACACTTAGGATGGCAGAGTGGGTGAGCTGAGACCGGGAGTAACAGCGCTGCAATCTGTGGTCTGCTTTAATGCTGTGCTGTCTTTAACAGACATTTGGAAAACTGGGGGTGTCTGGTGTTCTGTCTCTCCCTCCCGGTTGTTTGTATACTGCAGTCCCTACTTCTGATCCCTTATGTTTCAATGTCTTCCCTCCCTATAGAATTACCCCATTTCCTGACTCCTGCCATTATGAATGCCAGCTTAAGACTCACTGTATGAAAAAACACAGGGACACTGGTTTACAGTACCATGATTGATAAGCTCAAATTCCATTTTGCAGATGGGAAAAAACAATATTGTCACCAGTGTCTGCAATGCCAAAATCAGATGTTACAAGTGTTCTATCCTTGTATCCTTTTGGTATGTGTATAAATATTCAGAATAACAGAAGGCTAAGTGTACATCAAATTAAATAAAGCAAATTAAAAATAGTACAGGAAAGAATGTGTAGAAAAATACAATTTCTAAAGAGTCACTGCTCTACTAAAAAAAGGCTTATTCCATGAAATTCTTTGTTTTTATTGGTGTATAGAAAGACTAAATTATGGAATGTTACCACATTTTCCAGTAAAGATCAGAATCAATGTCTTTGAAAAGGGCTTCTCCTAGTTAGATGTTCATTTTTTTTTTTGATGGAGGGCAGAGATCTTGTGGTCACACTCACATTTTGGACCACTGACTGTTGGGAGCGCAGCTGGTTGGAAGCATGTCGATTCAGGATGTCAGTATTTTAATCTTATAATGCTATTTGTGTTTCTGGGAGTTACAAAGGGCACTGTAGTTCAAGTGTTTCTTTGAGGTGGAGGGGACTGACTCACTAATCCAACAGAAAAAATGGTTGCAGTTTATTTTTAAACATTCTGTGGGGCTCTGTGATACTAGCTGGCAATGAGGAACGTGGCATTGGATCCTGTTTTACCCAGTCTGTGTTGTCACATAAATGACTTGATGGGGTGCTCAGCCAATCAGAGACCAGGATTTTTTTTCAACCCATTTTGTAATTTAAGTTAGGCCACTGAACATTCTCTATATCTCTGTCAACCCTGTTTCCCCAAAGAACCTTTCTGTATCTGTAGGTATTTCCTTAATGAACAAAATAAATTAGCCTTGAAATATTAGATAGCATTCATTACATCTATTTTATTGCCAATAATAACATCATTCTGTAGTATCAAACTGTGTATCAGTTCTTCCTTTTGAATATTCATATAGATTAATCAATTTATAAAACAGGGTCTGGAAAATTCTGGCTTCTTATGGGTCAGTACCTTGTCACATCACACTGCACAAACCTAGCACATACTCCAGCTCATATGGCATAATTGCAGTGCAGTAATCGAGAGCACAACCATTTGGGGTCAAAAAGGTCAATGTGCTAATTGTGTAACATTTGGATCTCAAAAGTCATTATCAAACCAAACAACCAAGCAACAACAAAAAGAAATCATACAAACAAAAAAATGACAAAAAAGTACCATCCCCTCCCTCACAGCAACATTTATTAATAATCACTAACTGCAAAGGAAAACCATCCAACAGTTTTGAAAAACCATACTTCCTACTCAAAAATCCAAACTCAAAAACCTCAGTGCTACTTATACAAGAAAACTAAATGTTAAAACACTTAATGAAATCACAAAATATATTCCAAAACCATAATTGTACACAACAACTAAAATACATACACATACATTGCTAAACCCCTAACAAAAGTTTTACAAATGTTGCTCTAAAAGCCAGTCAAATATCAAATTATCTATCTGGAGTGCAGCAACAAACACAGAACAGTCTCAAACTCTGCTTCCACCTCAATGCCAGCTACAGTGAGATCACATGGAAAGTACAGGAAGCACAGCACAGGCTTCCAGTTCAGCCTCAGAGATCACACGGAAAGTTCAGGAAGTTAAAACCCTGGGATAGATACCTATTTAAAGCAATGTGACAAGCTATAACCATGCAACCATAATTCACTCCCTGCAGTGCAACTGCACCCAATTAGTGAAGCAGTCTAGCTGCAATCTATTCCTTGCTGCATCTCTAGTTTTTATGCTAATGCCCTAAAATTGCCCCTCAAAGATACTGTACCAATGTTATTACTAATAAATTGTAAGTGTTGTAAGGAAATTTCATTGGGGATACTTTGCTTGTCAGTGCATCTCCTAGTGATTGAAACCCCCCTGCCTTGAAGCTTAGAACTCCAACTGACCATTGAGTACATCAACACAGCAAAATCTCTCCTCCATTTTACTTAATTCCTTACATATGCAATACAGTTCAGTGTTGTGGGATTGCCACAGTGGCAGTGCTGCCAGCTGGAGACCCCAGTTTCCAGGTGAACTTCAGTGTACTACCTTGAAAACAATGAAGGCTGGCATCAATGAGTGGGTGAGCTGCTTAATACATGGAGTAGTGTACATAGTGCTTCCTGCTCTCACTCCCCTGTTGGCTGAATACAGAGCAGCACTGGTGTCTTATTCAAAGGCAACCTCTCACATAATCTCACGGCTGGAGGATAAGGCAGGGTTATGGCAACAAACATGGGAGATGAGCAAGGTGAAAATGGTAAAAACAAGGTATCTCTTTCCCCTACACTATGTGTATTATGGGAATGCTGGGTCACAAGTTTGCAACTAAAGTTAACTATTAATATGTGACACATGTCACACCATTGGTAAACTGAAGCTACATGCCATTTTTATTAGAGAATCATATAATCTGCGTGTTCCTCACTTTGGAGTTATAGGCCTCTATCAGAAGGAAACAGAAACCACTGCAGAAGCCCAATTAGTTCTACTAGCTATTTTACCCCATACCTCTGAAAGTGACTGTAATCAAACCAATCAGTTTCTTATTTTTCTGACGTCAATAGTACATCCCATGCTTTCTGCAAAACACAAAACGTCATTATAAATAACACTGTTATTGAAAGTGCAGGCATTGGGCTTTCAGCTGTTATACAAAAGAACAGCAGAGATGAGGCAGTCTTCATTAGAAAGCTTTATATATTTTGACAAGGCAAACAACCTCCAGGTGCTCATCCTTCATTGGCCTATTTCCACTTTCTTGCATAATGTGAGTCAAAGCAGCCTCCTGTTAGTTAAGGGAAGATGCACCTGAGTAATTTTTTTACAGACTAACTCAGCTGTACATAGTAGAATGAGATCATCTACCACTGACTGTCTGAACACTGCTGATAGTGCTTCAGTATATTAAGCAGCAGAAATAACTGCCATTTGTTGTTTAGATTATATTGGAGAAATTAACACCACCAGTATCCAGTTTCTTCTTATGGGATACTTTTAATCACAGCGTTAAAGTCAAAGGTGTTTACCAGGGTTTCAAACTCCAGAATGGAGATCTTAATGAAATGGTAGTGCATACAGTACTGAGAGAGCAAAAGTTAACTATTAAACACAACAAATGATAAGATCTTTTGGTAGACAGTATCAGTGTTTAGTTTGTCCATGAAAAGTTTTTCTACTTGACATCCCTTTCAAAAAACAGATGCCACTATGTAGGGCTTAGAGCCAAGACTGCTTCAGGGTCTGCAACACAGCAAGTCTTGACCTTGTTATATGGGAAGTGAGTTTTAAATTAGAGCTTACTCACAGCACCACACAGCCAGTGTATCAATTAAACCTCTCCTCAGTGGCAAAAAAAAAGGAGGGACAAATTCTTCAAATGACATTAAGCATTTCTTCCTTAGTATCTATATAGGTTAACTCAGCATTGTGCTCTAATTGTGTCAGCCTTCTTGACATTTCCCTCTGTCTTCCCACAGAGTCATTTGCTTCCTGCCTGCTACCACTGGTTCACACCTAAGGAATCTAATGCCAGTTATTTTTCCTCTGAAAGTCAAGGCTGTGTAAGAACCTTTAGGAAGGCTCATTATACTCAGTGTCCCTGGCAGGTTACTCCAATACAAGGCATTAATACAAGTCAATTTCCTGACTAGTCAGTCTCAAATATCGTAAAAGAAGACATAATATTCCTGTAATCTTTATTTAGTGCTGGTTAGAGTTGTTATTTGTACTGGTTCTTTGTTCAGGGTCTAGCCACTGACAATAAATAAATTACACTCTCCAGTTGGTAAATTGCACTGCTCTGTTGAGGGCTTCTTAGCAACAAAGCAAAGTGATGGATCTGTAGCCCAAAGAGGTTTATTCATGAATAACCCCTCTGATTGGTTTAAAGGCATTTCTCGTCTTTACACAGCTGAAGATAGATTTACTACTTAAAGCTATTGGTAAAGCTTTTAGTCTAAAGCAAATGCAGTAATCATGGCTACTTAACCACTTACATGCAGACTTAGTATTTTTTACTGAATTTGCTTTCAGTTCCACTGCCGTAGTTAGACAAGTTTTCTATTCTTGCCATCAACAGAAAAAGTCTAATGCAGCATTTTACTTAAGCAAATGAAACAAAATGGAAAAATAATACTAAAATAATGTTTTTGGTTTCTTGTCTGCTTATAACTTCAGTGGATTTAGATTGCTTTTTGTGACTCTCATTTGTTCATATTTGAATTAAATCACAGTTATTGCAGTCAGGGTCATATATCTTAGCTGACTGAGATAATACTTTCAGTAAGTGCCTTTATCTTCAGAGACCTGAGTCCAGACCAAGATCATCTAAAAGTCTTTCCTCACTGACAGTTTCTAAGTGTCACTGGGGAAATGAGTTCTGGCAGTCTGAGCCTACTCCTAAGTGGGAATGATTCCCTGCCCACTCTGCCACTGCTTAAAATTCAGCACCTGCCTCAGCAGCCTAAGAAGCTCTTTTTATTCCACAGTGTGTCAAGCAAGGCAATTCAACATTTCTGTATTGTGGCAGACTACATTTAACTCTTTAGGACACTGAAGCATTAGTACTATAGTTTATAAAAGGGTTTTAGAGCTATTAATACCTACTTCTATAAAATAATTATCTTTTTTTCAGTCTGCTTCACTCTCTTTTTAGATGATTTGTCTCTGATAATATAGAAGCCCACTGACGGGCACTCCATTAAATAAACTATGCTTATCTACTATGATCAAGAGGTGAGTGCTGATTAAATGGCCTACTGGCAGCTATAACTTATCAGTATGACCTTTGGGACCACTAAGAAACCACTGACTGATTGAACATTGATAAATTGGCTATTGGTATTAAACAGAGCAAATCTCTCAGAATTACGTACAAATAGTTCTACTACATCTGCTACTGGGTGTGCACTGTAATCAAACATGTTGCCTTATACCACATGTATTTTTAGGTTTAATTGTGCTTTTTCATTACAAAAGTCCCATCTTCTATAAATGGGATATTGTGTAAGCAGAGCTGGGCAAATGATACAAATTCTACTTTCATGGAACTTTCGTGAAATTTTGTAAATTTTGTGAAATTTTCCAGACTTCACCATTAGTGAGATTTAAATCCTCTGAATGTGTTTGGTGGATTTTCATCCTGTTCTGTGGAATTTTTTTTCTGAACTGTGGAATAATATGCATGAACTGTGAAATGACAGTTCTGAGGAATATTATTCTGTAATTTAATGGATTATTCCACAATACAAGTAGTCATTCGGCAGTTCAGTGATCCGTTTTGTGTAATTTCTTTCTGCAGTATCATTAATTAAGCCTCAGTTCATACATTCATTCATTATGCAATCAATGAGTCACTGAACTGCAGTTTAATGCAATAATCTGCAATTCATACATTTATTCTGCAGTTGTAAATCAGAATTTCCACGAAAATTGCCAAAGTGCATTCTCAAATTTTGTGAAAGCAAAATTCTGACTTTTGCCAAAATTCCACTGGCAGAAGTTTAATTTTGCATGGCCCTAAGTGTAAATTACTGTGGATTATTTAGAAAAAGGTTTCCATCAACCAGTGAGAAAGCAGAGAATGATCCAATTATTCTTCTATAACCATACAGTACACTCAGTAAGGGGACTTCAGGTTAATCCATGCATTCTGATTGGGAAACATTCACAAATTTGTTCTTCATTATCAACATTTAGTCACTCTAAGAACCAGCTACAACTGACAATAATCTCCACTCCCCCCCCAAAAAAAAGTTGAGTTATTAACTTTAATATGGTTTTTGTGTTATCTTAATTCTAAGGTTGTCAGATCCTTTTTAGTGTTTTAAAAATATTGCAACCACCAATATTACTGGAATAGAAATAAATCTTGCTGATTTAAAAATCTACAATACATCAAATGTGTACATTGCATTGTTTGAATTTTCTGTTTTTGTATTCAGTATGATAGCTGTTATAGCTATTGTAGTTAAGTTTAGTCATGAACAACCATATTTGTGAAATCATAAATGCCTCATCCTGTAACTTCAATGTTTATAAACTCCCATATACTTACAGTACCTCATAAACCTCAACCATTGTTCTACTGCTAAAATAAAAAAAAAAAATCAGTGCTTAGGCAAACATCCTACCATGTGGCTAATAAAATGAAAGATGGGTATATAGTGTTTGAGGTCACTAGAAAATAATTGATCATAGTTATTTCAGTTGGACAGGAATAATCCAAGTATTTAGTCAATCTTGAATTTATTTCCAGCCATCATTATATATTTCTGAACTACTCATGCTATGTTGTACCTCAAACTGTTAAAGTGGTGACTTCTATGTACTTTAACATATTTTTGAATTGCTTTCCTTGACACCATGTAGAAAGCAATAGCAGTATCTGCCCCAAATCAGGTACCCCTTGTTTGATTCCTAACATCCCCCCCTTGGCTGATGTCACCCAATTGTCAAGAACTTCTTTTCAGGGGATCCCATGAGTGAGATATAGTAAGACCTCGAAGCTGCAGGCAATTAGACAGCTACTTTTAATATATTATTCCATAGTCTGTTTCTTGTATTCTGTTATATTATACTGTATCTTGTTCTGTTTATTTATATTTCATTTATTTTCATCCTTAATGCAATATATTATAAGTGCAATTTAAATATGTATACATAACAACTTTGAAAATGGGGTATTTGGTTCGTAAGTTTTTATCCTGTCAAAATTAAGATTTTTCTACTTCTACTTTGTAACCCTGTTTTACAGACAGCTGCACTTTTACTGAATGTTTGGTTTTGTGCTTTTGAGTTATTCTATGGTAAAAACATTATATTTACAACTGTCTCAGTCTTCATCTTGTCTGTTATATCCATGAGAGCTTTTACTTTTTGTTTGGTTGGATTTATCAGGGGCTGAACACTCTTATAAGGGCATCACTTCCTTATCCCTGTAGCAAATCTTCTTCGTTAGTGTTAGGTGCACCTCATCTTCCATCATCCTGATATCTCTGTTGTCCCTTCATTCATGGATGCCCTCTAGCCTACCTACAATCCTTGGCCCCCTGACAACACCATCTCCTCTTGTGATGGACTTCTACTTCTGTATTTTTGCACTTCAAATAATTTGGCAAATGCAGACTTGTTTATTTATTCTCTTCCCCAAGGCTCTGCTTTGTGTCATCAGGCCTGTGGTAGTCATCCCCATCAACTCTACCCCTCTGTCTTAGGCCATTTGTTGTAATGCAAGGTTACTGAGGCAATAAACTGCCAGCAATGGAGTATTTCATTACTGATTCCTTGGCCAATCTTGTTTGCATAATGTAGACCTGGTTGGGTTATGACTCAAGTTCTGTACTGGAGAAATAAATTCTGTCCACATACTTGGTGGTGAATTGCCTGAGGTGCAATCACAAGATGGTGAGAGACAATTTGTTTTAACTCTGTAGTGGGACTCACTGCATTCCCGATGGGAACTTCTAGGTACTTTGTACTATATATGTGGCAGGTATAAGTGTGCCAGGTGTTGGGTACAAAGGCATGCTCATATACTGGTCTCCTAGATATAGGATGACTTTTTGCAGGAGCTAGTGGATTTCATCCTTGAACTAGTACAGAAGAACATAAGCAAAAAATGACAGGAGGGAGCAAAAAAGCCCTTCCAGCCTGTCCACATGATGGTTTTGAATGCTACCAGACTTCTGGTGCCAAAGACTTCAATGCCTTGGTGAAAAAAGAAACTTCATCCGTTTGTCAGCAGCTCTTTAATTGATGATCTCTCTCTGGGCCTAACACAAGCAGTTTCCTCTGGCTTGTATCAACATGGTCACACCTTGGACTTGGTCTTGTCTTAGGTCTTGATGTTAGTGTGGTCAGGGTTGATCTGGTCTCACGGTTAGCTGATAATGTAGTGTTGCTCCTTTCCAGGGTCCCCTCCACATGGAGATGATCCAGTACAATCCACAACACAATTTGGAGCCTCAGAAATTCAAAGAGGTGCTGGACATCTCAAGCACGATGTTGCCTTTTGCTTGGGTAGCTGAGAAAACTGAGGAGCACTATAATGCTGTTATCATGGTTGCCTTGGACACAATAGCAGTACATCTAGGTGAAAGTTGTGATTTCTGCTTTAGTGGAACTTCTGCGAAATTTCACAACTTTCGCAGAAATTTCCAAACTTCTGCCTGTGACAGATCGGAAATCTTCCTAATGTTTTGGGCAAATTTTCACCCTGTTCCACTTGATACAGTACAACCTCCCCTCCCTAAAAAAAAAAAACTTTACCTGGTGTCCAGTGGCCCCCCACCCAAATCCCTGCCCCAAATAGAAATAAAATTCCCTTGTGGCTTGCAGTCCCTCCTGCCTCCCGCTCACCCACCCCATATATAAAAAACAATTTCCTGGTGGCTAATAGTCCCTCCCCCACCCAATCACATGCCCCATATATAAAAAATAATTCAGGACCCACTTTACATGCATGGAATGGCCTTCCGGAGGAGGTTGTGGAGTCAAAAACAGTGGTGGAATTCAGGCATGCATGGTACAGTCATAAGGCAATTCTAGGGGGTGGGGGTAGGAAGAAGTAGGTGGCTGGTTAACTAGAATCTGCAGCTTATCCATTAGGTAGAGAAATGGGCAGACTGGGTGGGCCAAGAGGTCCCTATCTGCCGTCAAATTCTATGTTTCTATGTTTCTATGTTACTGGTAGCCAGCAGTCTGATCTCCAACCTGATCACCTACCGGATGTGGACATGATGCCCTGGTGTCCAGTGTAACCCCCCCCATCCTGATCAGTATAAATATTTCCCTGGTGGTCTAGTGAACCCCCTCCATTTCCATTATCCCCAGTATGTGAATTCATAGCGATAACCTGGTGGTCTAATACACTCCCCACTCCCTCACCCCAGCAGGTAGTGTCCCACCACCCCACTCCTCCCATCCTTAACCCGAGCTGATGACCAGCACAGCCCTCCTCTCTCCATTAAGATTGGCCACTGACTAAGCTCTCAATGAATGAGTACTGTATACAGTAAGCACTCATTAAATGACAGCTCACTCCGAGCTATCGATCACTGCCAATGAGCATGTACTGTATACAGTACACACTCATTGAGCTCAGTCAACAGCAAGCCATGGTATAGAGAAGGACTGTACTGACTGCTAGCTTGGGTTCCCAGGATGAAGATGAGTATTAAGTTCTAGTTTCTGGGGGGAAGTGCACTAGACAACCAGGGAATATCTGTAATTTCACCTAATGGGGATTGGGGATGGAGGGGTTGACTAGACCACCAAGGAAATATTTATATTGACTCTATGGGGGATCAGGATGGGGGTAACACTGGACACCAGGGCATGATGTCCACATCAAGTAGATGATCAGGTGGGGGGGGGACTGCTAGGCATCAGGGAATTATTTTTGAATTATGGTGTGGGCAGATGATTGGGTGGTGGGAGGGTCCACTAGCCACCAGGAAATAATTTTTTATATATTTGGCGGGTGGGTGATTGGGTGGCGGCTGCAACTGCTAGCCACCAGGGAATTATTTTTGATATATGGGGCAAGTGATCAGGAGGAGGGACCTATAGCGACCATGGAATTTTTTTTTTGTTTATGGGGCAGGCTGGTGATTGGGTGGGGGGAGGGACCACTATCCACAAGGGAAGTGTTTGTTATATATGGGGCAAGTGACTGGGTGGGGTGAGGGGCCACTAGCCACCAGGAAATTTTATTTGTATTTTGGGCAGGGCATTGGGTGGGTAGGCCACTGGACACCAGGGAAATCTTGTATGTTGGACATCAGGTTGCGATTGGCACTGGTGGGGGTGCCACTAGACACCAAGGAAATATTGAATAGTACTGGTAGAGTAGAGTGCCGGTAAATAGTCAGAATTTCTGCTACAGTTGCGAGTTTGATTTCTCAATTTTCACAGAAACAAAAGTCTGACTTTCACAGAATTTCTGCCAGCAGAAGTTTTTTTTTCACACAGCTCTTACTAGCACCTTATCATATTTATCTTTTGATACCATTGTTTTTTTTAATTACTTGTTTATCTTTTTTTCACCCAACCTGCCTACATGTGGACTGGTTCCTCCAGCCCCATTACTCAGCTTCTCTGGGTCTTACCTGCATGCTTTGATATGTTATCTGCCACAGGATAGTCAGTGGTGCCCAGTTGCCAGTGTGGGGTGTGTGCAGGACTGGGCAAACAGCATGTACAATGATGCACTGTGTGTGCTACTCCTCTGTGGAGATGCTCCCCAATGTCCTGTGGGTGGGATCACTTTCCCTTGCATCCCACTGTGCTGCCACCTAGATTCCTCTAGATGGCAGACACTGAGTGGTTTGCATATACCCCCATCCCCAAGGGAGAACAGCGATCCTTAAGATATCCAATTCTCCCTCGTCCAGCCAGCCCCCAAGGGACTCACATCCATTCCTGAACCCTGGTTGCTGGCTTGGCAGGAAATGAGGCACTCTGCACCTCAGCCCTCCATGCCACTGGGCTATCTTTCACCATGGTATTGTAATGAACTAAGGTGGCTGACAACTATGGAATGGAAGTTGTAGTATTTCTTGGTTAAAGTCCGCAGAGGAAAGATTGGTGCTGGTAACTCACTATGGTGAGTATGATGGGCAATCATCCTGAAAAAGATAGAGTTCCTGTCGAGGAGAATTGCTTCACTAAGAAATTGGCTGGCTCGGCTCTTCTGGACAGATTGATTAATTCCCCTGTTTGCCATCCATTTAAGCTTTATAAACTGAAAAGTGTGAGGACTTTAGTAGATTTGTTGCTGATAAAGTGTCCTCTATTCAGATGGGAATTTCCTCAAGCAGTCTGCCCACCTGGGCTGAGTTCCACCAGTTGTTGAAAAGGAGGTGCTCCAGGAGCTCTTGGGTTTGCACTCCACCTGCTATACACTGGACACTGGGCTTATCTGGTTGTGTTTGGGTTGTCAGGAATCCCTGGGGTCAATTTTCACTGAGATTGTTGGGTGTTCATTGAGGGTTAGAGTGTTTTCTGCCACTTTGAAAAGGTTGGTAGTTAAATTACTCCTGGAAAAAAACCCATCTCTGAACCCTGATGATCTTGTGAATTACAGGCTGGTCTCAAACCTTCCCTTTTAGCGAAGATTATTGAGAAGGTGGTGTTGGCACAGCCTGAGGCTTACCTGGAACAATATGACATCTATGAGCTTCTCCAGTTGGGGTTTAGGCCTGCACTCATCAGGGTAACACATGATCTCATGATTGCAAGCGATCAAGGACTATGCTCCATCTTGAATATCTCTTTGACGTTTGACAGTGTTGACCATGGGGTGCTGTTATATCACCTGGGGAACTATGTGAGTCTACTGGACTCTTTTGGTGAGGTGGAGGGGAGGGACCACTAGCCACCAGGGCATTTGTGGGGCAGGGATGGGGTGGGGGAGAGATTGCAACCACTGGGGCATTTAATTTTTTTTAGGTCCTGTGGTAGGTGATCCTCTGTGGGGTGGGACTGCTTGTCACCAGGGATAGTTTATGTACTTGTGGGACCGGTGGGGGAAGGGACCACTAGCCACCAGAGGTTTTAATAATGTAACTGGGCAAAACTTCACCTGTAACATTCGCGGATGTTTTCTGCTCTTCCACAGGTAGAAGTTTGGAAACTTCCATGAAAGTTACCTGATTTTCACAGACGTTCTGCCGCAGTGGAAAATCCCACTTTTGCCCACCTCTAATTAGCCTGTCTGCCCTAGAATGAATTAGCAGACCTTGTTTAGTACTATCCTGACTCTACTGAGGACAGTGTCAGTGGCTGCACTGTATACTGATAAGCCATAGTCAAATACTGGGAGAACAGAGCCAGTCACTACCAGTCATTTAGCTGCAGGGGTGAGGTAGTGTCTGCTTAAATAGGACCCCAAATCTTAAGTTCACAGCTTTTACTACTTTATCCACATGAGGAAAAGAAAGTGAGTCATCAAATGTGACTACTAAGTACTAGAAGGTGGTAACTTGTTCTAGTGGTTCTCCTTTATTGTTTAAGATGATGTGTGGGGAGGCCTTTTTCCTCACCGTTGAACCAGCAAACAACATGGCCTTTGTCTTTTTATAGTTCATCAGCAGATTACTTTGGCCGAACCATTTCTTAAGAGCTTCAAAACTGCTTTGAAGTTCATCTGAGATGGACCTTTGCTCCTGGCTGCTAGTAAAGATGACAGCTTCATCTGCATACAGAAGTAGTTTTGATGGGCAGGCTGATGGAAGGGAGTTTACGAATAGTCCAAATAGTAGGGGCCCCAGGATTCATCCTTAAGGCACTCCTATTGCAACATTTCTGGCTTCAGATAATGTTCCATTGATTATTACCCATTGGGATCTGTGTGAGACATTGCTAATAAACCAGGAGATAGTTTCCCTAGAGAGATCTAGTGTGTGAAGTTTGGAGAGGAGAATAGAGTGGTTGACCAGGACGAAAGTTTTTGTTACATCAATATAGATGGCTCCCACTAGTTCTCCACTGTCCAGTGCCTCATGTATATAACTGTTGTACTCGATCAGGGCAGTGTTTATGCTGTGTAATTTCCTAAAACTGTGTTGCTGTGGGCCTTGTATATTGTATTTGCATAGGTGATCAGATCGTTGGTCAGAAACTATCTGCTCCCAGACTTTAGACAGAGGACAGAGAATGGATATAGGTCTGTAACTGGTCACTAGGGTACGGTCTTCCTGTTTATGGACAGGGGTTACCAGTGCAGTTGTCCAAATTCCTGGTAATTGGGAGTAGCAGAGAGAGAAGCTGAACCTTTTGGTTAGTAGCAGTGCAAGTTCATCTCAGGTCAGGGCTACCATTTTCATGTCAACTGTCTCACTGCCCAGTCTTGTTTTCCCCAGGACCCACTTTACATATTTTATTGTGTCCACTTTGGAGACAGACCTGAAGTAGAACTGTGGAATGCTGGGGTTATGAAGGAAAGCTGCATAAACAGGATCACTTTGATTGTGGGAATCAACTGCCAATGGAAGAAACATTAGGGAGTAAAATGGAACTGAGATCTGTAAAAGCATTATTGATGATCTTAGCAATCTCGCCTGTGTCCTGGATGGTGGTTCCATGAATACTGAGTGCCACTGGTTGGGATTTGTCTTCTTTACCCAAGAAGTCTTTTAGGTTCCCCCAGAATCTATTACCATCTCCCCAACTGTTGTCCTTCTTTCTTTGAAATAGAAACATAGAAATATAGAAAGGTGACAGCAGAAGGAGACCAAAGGTCCATCAAGTCTGGTCTTGAGATCCCAAAATCCTAGGTGATCCTGGGTCCTAGCTGGTAGATTCCACTGTAGATTTGATTCTAACATTCTCCTTATCCCAACCCTTTTTAATGCTGATATGGTCCTAGCTCCTACCACCTTCACAGGCAGTTTGTTCTATGGCTTCACCATCCTTTATGAGAAACAGTGTTTCCTAAGATCCATCTGAAACTCCAACCCCTCAGTTTCCATCCATGTCCCCTCGTGTTTGACTTGGGAGCCTTGGTGAATAGTTTAGCATAGGGTACTGAATTTAAACCCATCATGTACTTACATGATTCTAACATATCCCCCTTTCTCTCCTAGATTCAAGTGAGTGCATGTTTAATGCCTCTAACCACCCCACGTACAACAGCCTCTGAAGCACCTGTATCATTTTGGTTGACATTCTTTAAATGGTCTCTATCCTGTCCCTATCCCTCTTAAGGTACAGTCTCCAAAACTGTACACAGCATTCCAAATGTGGTCTCACCACAGATCTGTTCAGTGGGAGTAGGCTGCTTTGGTCAGCCATATGTCCCTGGTGCATGTATACCTAGTGGCCCTATACTTTCATAAGTTCCCTTGTGTCCGTCCAAGTGGCTCTGTGTTAGGGTTATCCCTTTCTTGCATCTGGGCTAGTAGGGTTGGAGTGACGCAGCCCCTGCATGTTCCTCAGGCCTTGCATCTTTTGAGGGGGGCAAATAGGTCACAGGCCTTGATGAGCTGTCTGATGAAGTTTTCCAAGGCTGTGTCAATGTCTTGAATGGAGTCTGGGCAGATCCAAACCACATGGGTAATGGGAGCTTTGGAGTCTGCCAGTTTTCCTTTGTGGAGTACTCTACTGGTTACCAATTTAAGGGGTGTTTTTGGGGGGGTTTATGTAACCAGGAACATGTCATGGGGGACTGGTCACTTAAGGTGTCTTTGATGACAGAGTTCTCAATGAGCCTTTCAGTGTTTGTGGTCATTATCCAGTCTATTAGTGTGATGGTACCTGTTCTGTAGTTGGTCCTGATGCAGTCCATAACTACATGTGTGAGGTTGAGATTTGTTACTAGGTCTCTGGGTGCTGCATTATCCATAGCAAGCCAGTTACTGTTGAAATACCCCATAACAATAGTTTACCACTTATGGGTCATCTGTCTGAAGCACCTAGTGAATGCTTCTAGGCTAGCTCTATGTCTACTAAGGGGTATGTAAACAGTCATTAGGGCTAGGGTATTACTGCCTTGCCTACCAGCAGTTTTACTGCCATGCATTCAAGGTCACTAGTGGTACTGTCTAGCAGCATTTTGTGTCCCTGTAAATGGGACTTTAGGAAGCACAGATATCCTCTGCCCTGTTTACCCTGCCAGTCCTATCTAATCACACTATAGCCATCCAGCATGAGGGCAGTGTCAGGGATTTTGTGGTTAAGCCAAGTTTCTGTTAGAGAGATGATATCAGGCCTCACGTGTGTCACCCATGCCTAAAATTGTGTGAACTTAGGCAATAGGCTTCCTATGTTGAGTGAGGCAATTCTTAGGTGACTTGCTGTGCTGTCCTGGCCCCTGCTATGTCAGGTGGACCTGGGTTTGGGTGCGTGTTGCCAGAGATGAGCAGCAGGGCAAGCATCAGTTTCTTTAGTGCATTTATGTTGTGCACAGACTGCCGTGGTTTGTTGATTCACACTATGTTTTTAATGTGAGTTATGCAGGTTGGGGGGCTAAGTGGGTATGTGCTGGACAGGCTATGGTGGGCTGATTTGTTCTGGGTGGGTTTGCCTGAGGTACATAAGAGGGCTGTGCCGACTACCTGGAGGTATGAGTTACCCTGTTACCCTAGGGCCCAATTTAGGAGGCTGTGCAAAGACAGGGGGATTGGTAATGTAGTGGTCATTGACTAGTAAGTCGAGTAAGATTATAGACAGCACAACTATAGCTTCAAGTATCTCTTTCTTGAGGTGCATGTTTTGGGGACCCAATGTTCAGGAGTAGAAAAGCAGAGCCAGTAATTACCAAATGGCTTAAGTGAGGCAGTTCAACATATGCAGTATAGAATAGCAGAACAAATATTGAGTTAAGCAAGTTCAGTAGACACTTTCTCATTAATACATAATATGTAATTACTAATCAACAAGTTTACATTGCATTAGAACAGTATAAATGGCTAGGATCCTGTAAAGTCCAATACAGAATTGTTGGCGGCTTTGGATGAAGAGCTCTAATGAATTACAGCTCACAGTGAATAATTGATGATTACAAGGGGGAGGAGACCAGGTATATAGATTCAGTACAGGCAGGGCATGTGGAATTACAGGAATGTAACAAAAACATGTACCTAACAGCTTAATTAATTACATCATAGAAGATAATCCTATTAATTCGCTGTGGCAGACTATGGATTAGGAGGTACAGGAAGTGGATAGATTTAAAGGAAGAGATGGAGCCCAGGAGAGACGGTGGGGGAGGGAGGGCGATCCTTAGGGCTGTAGTACACTCAGTCATCAATGTTAGGATAGGGCTGTAGTGCACATGGTCATTAATGTTAGGAGTAGCAAGAAGCTGTAATGGATACCTAGCTAAATGCAATATCTAACAACCAAGTAAGGACAGAAGGGTAACCTGTGGCCTGTTGCAATATAAATAGTTTAAAGGATAGACAAACTGAGAATTAAATGTGAAGATGGGTGTGTTTTTTAGTGTAGTTTGGCTTCATGTCAACGTATGAGCAAATGGATGGTATACTGCCATCTTCATTTATGGTACAGTACAACAATGGTAATATTCTGTAGTCACTAATAAGGGATTTGGGACAGTACAGGACAGAAACATTCTCACAATAGTGGAACTGGTGAGCTGTGTTTGAGCAGCCAGGGAACTGAAAAAATGAAAATTTTAATGTTTAATGTTAAATGGTTAGATGATTTTCTCTGTTTTAGCCTACTGTATTTAGACTTTTTGCTGTTGATGAAACAATATATATATATATATATATATATATATACACACAAACATGCATTACATAGAAACTTAGAAACACAGACTTTGACAGCAGATAAGGATCGCTTGGCCCACATTTTGCAATTACAAATTGATTTTATTTTTACCGCCACTAAGGGTTGCATGTTACATCAGAACTGTATGATCCCCTCACTATCAGAGCAGGGAGAGAAATGCCAAACTCAGTTGGAGCAGAATGCTGTTGCTCTCCATAATATTGAGTCAGTGTTTTGTAAGTATCTGCTCTGAGGCATTTTGTTTTTATAGAAGAGCTTTTTTAATTCAATAACTCAGCTGAATTGTTCAGCATCCTTAGTGCACTGAGCATTTGTGTTTTTTTTCTTTCAGCCAGCAAGGCGCTACATAGTTTCAACTTTTTGATGCAATGTACAAGATTTTTAACCGCTGCCCCAAAATGAAGTTCTTATTTCTCTAGATTTGAACTCCAGTTAATTCGATCCATTTTGGTACTGAATATTTTGTCTGCTTTCTCAGATATTTTTAGGTCTGAATAGTTGCTAGAGGAGTGCAAAAGCTGTTATTTCCACCTTAGAGGAACTTGTGTGAGATCTAACAACTTTCATGAAAGTTTCTGAACTTCCACAAGTGGCTGATCGGAAAATGTCCAAATATTTTGGGCAAAATTTCACCCTGTTCTGCGCAGTTATACTCCAGGTGGAAGGGAAAAAAAAAAACTTTTCCTAGTGTCCCGTGCCCCCCCAAGCCCTGTATAAAATAAAAATAATAATTCCATGATGGCTAGTGGTCCCTCTCTCCACCCGATCACCTGCCCGATGTTTAGCAAAAAAATTCTCAGGTGGCTGGCAGTCCCTCTCACCACCCACTCACCCACCCGATATTTAGTAAAAAAGTCCCTGGTGGCTAGTGATCCCTCCCACCACCCGCTCACCTGCCTGACATTTAGTAAAAAAATCCCTGGTGGCTAATGGTCCCTCCACCACCCAACCATCCACCGGATGTTTAGTAAAAAAAATCTGTGGTGGCTAGCAGTCCCTCCCCCCACAGCATCACTCCCGACATTTAATAAAAAAATCCCTGGTGTCTAGCGGTCCCCTCCCCACCCGATCACCTCCCAACATGTCCAGTGTAACCCTCTCATCCCTATCCTCTGTATAGTATAATGTAAACATCTTTTTACTTTTTTCCCTGGTGGTAAAGTGAATCTCCCCCTTCCTATCCTTGATTTCCAGTATGTGAACTTATTCCTGGTCATCTAGTGGATCACCCACCCCCATACCCCAGCAGGTAGTGTCCCACCACCCTGCTCCCCCATCCCAAAACAGGGCGGATGGCCATCACAGCCCTCCGCTCTCCTTCACAGCTGGGCCACACACTGAGCTGTCAAAGAATGAGCATGTACTTGCACAAGCTCATATAAAACTGTGTAAGACAGTTCAAACAATGGATAGGGGAGCACATATACACCCATAAACTATTGCTTTGTCAAATCACATACACCAGGCTGGAACTTCACACAGGTTCAAGTTCACTGCTCTGGCAAAAGTTACACTGGGACCAAGAGGTGGCAGTCTAGATGATGTACTGGTACAAAGGGAATCATATTGGAAGTGCACTCTCAGGGCTTTGTCACTGCCTGGTATAAATGAAAAATTCCAACTGAAACCCATTTAAAAAAAACAATAGTGAAGCCCTATTGACCAGAAATGGATTTTAAGCTCCTGATCCTTTAGCATTCAGTCCTATGTGGGTTTAGTACCTTGAATAGGGATTTCTATTTACCCCCCCCCCCATGAATTACTTAAATACTAACACCTCTACCTTTTCTTTCTTCCTTTTGGGGTCTACTTCCTTACAATGGGTTAGAGATCTCCCAACATGTGTTGTAACTTATTTAAAAAAAGATTTATAAAGATTTAAGAATATAGAACATGTTGCTATATATTTTGTAGCTTTGAATTTGAAGTGTTTACAGGGAATTCAACCTTTTTTAATACATCGTGGTCATCATTTTTTTGTTTTACATTTTATCTGTTATTCAGACCCCCTTTTCTCCCCTCACTACCACTCCTCCCCCCCAGCACCTCCCTTTCCTTGTGTATTTCTTGATGCAGCAAATACTGTATACAGTATATATATATATTGTTGGTTGTGGATTTTTTCGATATAGTGTTTTTAACTAAGTTATTGGCATGTGCATCTTGGGCAATTGAATACTTATGTGTTTTGTACCATGTGATTGTTTTTACATGTGTTCACCATTAGGGATCCTATTTAAACATATCACTATCCTACCCAAACCACTTCTTGACAAAGAGCCAGGGTGGCTCGAAACATAGAAGCTTGAAACTTTGTGGTGGTAGTTGCTATTTGGTTTGATTTTACATCATTTTCTAACACTGAATAAATGTTTCAATGCATGAAGTACTGTATCCTCAGACTTTGTATCATTTGTGGGGGCGATTGTTGAGATCAGCTTTCTTTTGGCTACTAACACTGTAAATGACTGTTTATGAGCACACATACTGGTACAAGGTGTTTCAATTTCAAGTTCTCAATGTTAATGAGACCTCTTGAGCTTTGTTTCTGATGTCTATTGGTCACATGGAAACTTCTTGTTTTAATCACAGCCTTGTTGTGTATGGGTGCTCATACACAAACTTCTATATTGTGCATGCCAGTGAAAGCTCAGGATGCCAGTGGAGTTTTAAAAAAGAGAATGACCTCCTTCAGTGTTGCAGATGGAGCATGCATGGCCGAAGGGTTCACAGGAGTTCAAACATATAACCTGTGCCCATATAGTGCTAGGTCTTTTTTATTTCAAATCCTCCTTTATATGGATTGTGCCACTTTACCAGTAGACAATACACTCATCACTGGAAATATTGGAGTCAACCTTGAAAAGCCTGTCAATATCTCATCAGTCATGTTTGGCACCATCTGCAGGCTCCGCAGTAAACCTCAACTGAGCACAGTGTATACAGTGTTACAGAAACAACATGGTTGGGAGAAAAGTATATGGCCTCATTCTGTTCATATGGGTGGCTATTCTCCAAGGCATACCCACACTGCACAAGAGCAGTGTGTACGGTCGCAGCACACAAGGTGCGGATGGAACGTGGCATTCAGAAACAACGTTGCACCGGGGTAACAGCAGGTGCAGTGTACAAGAAGATGCAGAGCAGTGTGCAGGGGCTGGGAAGAGGCCTGCACAGCCCAGGGACACACCCCATGAACCCACCAAATAAGGTCATGCACAGAGGCAGCGTGCATGCTTGAATGCAGAAGTGAGAGCAGAATGGCAATGCCAATGAACAATGCTTAGATCCCGGGGGGGGGCCCAGCTGAAGACTGGCCTGGACCAGGCAGCAGGGGCATGAGCACCACCGGGAAGAAGGTGAGGTCCAGCAATTTCACCACCGCCCAGGTGACAGCCCTGGTAATGGACATCCAGGCCAACTACAACGTGCTGTATGGTGAAGAGTCACTGACAGCACCCACCGAGATCAAGCAGTGACACTAGCTGGAGATCCAGACAGCTGTCAGTGCCGCTGGACCTGAGGCACGGACCCTCTCCACCATTAAACACAAGTGGAGGGACCACTGTGAAATGGAAGCTGGTGGCAGCACACAAAGCACACACAGGAACAGGGGGTGGATCATCGTTGCCTGGAACAAGGCTGTCACCCTTGGAGAGGATCGTGGAACAGACTGTCACCAAGGTCACTTGGCAGGGTCTGCCAGAAGGATGTGACACATCAGCAGGTAGGCATGGGAGGGCCACCGAGGGGGAGAGTCACTTTGGACAGCACAGCCCTCTGACCGTGCCCATCTCACCCATGCAGGGCACCCACACAGGACCAGTGCAGCATTCAACAGCAGCACAGGCATTGCAGGGAGAACAGCAGTGATGGAGGGTACATATGTCACTGCATGCCTGCCAGCAGGTATGCACACTGGGCACACCAGACTGACACTGGCACCCCTGCCCCCCCACAGGGTCCCTGTACCAGGACACACTGGAGGAGGTGGAACCAGTGACTGGGGTGGATACCAACCTGGACATCCCAGATGATGCTGCTATAATGGATGACCCACTGCTGACCCCAGACTCTGAGCTGGAGGACAGCACACCAATGCTACAGACCTGTGGCATGGGGGAAACAACCCTGGCGAGTGCAGGACACAACATGTGCCCTGTGGCCTCAACCATCCCTGTGGCACACCCATGCACAGAAGCACCATCACTGATACCACGCCCATCCACAGACCCACTGGCAAGTGGTGCCCATGGGACAGGGTGCGCCACCACAGAATAGGGCGGCGGACAAGGCCAGGTCACACAACAGTGTGTCATGTGTCCCACAGGTGCAGGGGTGCTGACCATGCACTACACAGAGCTGTGATGGCTAAAGAAGGACAGGCTAATGGCACAGAGGGAACAGACAGAGGCCATCTGCAAGCTCGCCCATGTGGTGGAGGGTATGGCACAGGGCATGACCCGTATCGGAATGTGCTGGAAATGGTAGCAGCCAGGGAGCGTGAGGCACCCGGTATGTGCACACATGGCCCTGTGCATGCCCATACCACGAGGGCCACACAGACATGTGGAGACATGGGACAGGATATGCTGGAACCTGCAGCATCGCTATGCACGAGGCCTGCCGGCACACTGCTGTGTAGTGCACCGGCACACCATGAGAGTGCTGCTGTAGCTGCCCATCCTAGCAGACTGCCCCCAGTGGGCCTGCAGAACCCTGACCCTGATGGCAGCAGCAGCCCCCGACCAGACAGCCAAGCCCCACACAGGTGGGGTGTCCCCCGGTGACAAGACAGACACTTGGTACCCTGTTCAGGGCATGCAGCCAGTAGGGGGGTGATGCCTGATGCCACTGTGTCATGCTGTGGCCCATGGATGCATGGGTAGGGTGCAGCCATGAGCCGGTGAGGGTGGCCAAGGCATGCCACACCACTGGGGAGGTGGAGGGTGCCGGCATGCAGGCAGCACACATGGTATACACACTGAGGGGGATAGGGTGGTGGACATGGCATGTCCTGGGGTACTTCCACCATGCTGCACAGTCCATACGCTGCGCCACTGCCATAGCTGTGCAGGACGACATGGGCCATAGCCTTGGACATGACCAGGGGCACTCAGAACACAGGATCATCACTGCGCCCATGGCCCATGGGGCACTCAACTGAAGGTACCATGCACCACAGTGTGGCAGACCGCATGGCCGGTTGGCGTGTCTTGGGCCCCATCCGGATTCTGGTGGCATGTCAGAGGGCTGCATGTTGCATGGGGGAAGGGGTGGGCATGGCATCCCACAGCAGATGCAGATGTTATACAGCATCGCACACATGGTGAACACTCTGCAGGTGAACCCAGGTTCATGCATCATCATCATGCCCCCAGTGTGGCCCAGGCACCGGAACCTCATCTTCAGGATGCCAATGGTGCACTCCAAGCACCCACGTGTCCATCGATGCACCTCATTGTAGGCCATCTCTGCCCTGTCCTGAGGCACGAGGTATGGTGTCATCAGGTAATGCCACAGGGTGTATCTGCTGTCACCTGTGGGGGGGATTCAGAGGCATGATTACAGCTTTTACAGCCCTGGGGACACAAACCACCATGCCATCCTCAGCACATGACCACACATGCACACACACACAGACACACACACATCTGCACACACGCACAGCACTGCCGTCCCACCCAGGGCATTCACCCAGCAGCCATCTGGAACCTCCATCCCCTGCTGCAAATTGTGCTCCAATGACAAAGTTGTCGAATACATAGGTGTCATGGCATGAGCTGGGGTACTGTGCGCACACGTCCATGATGCAGCACCAGGCATCACACATCACCTGGCAGTTGAGGCTGTGGAAGCCCTTCTTATTCTGATATGCCACCTCATTCATGGCCAGTGTCAACACCAGCATGTGCATGCCATCCATGACACCAAGCATGTTGGGCATGCCATGCAGGGCAAAAAAGGCTTTCTTGGCAGCATGCTGTTCCTGCAGTGATGAAGGAAAGCATATGTGGTCACCCACCACCTGCAGCAATGCACCAGTGACCTGATGTACAGCTCTAGACACTGACAACTGGCTGACAATGGTCACATCCCCGCACACCAGCTGGAACAAACTGGTGGCATAGTAGGACAGGGCACAAAGGACCTTGGTCTCCATGGACAAGGCATGTGAGTGGCGCATCTGTGGCCACACTGTCTGCCCAACAATATCACACAGGTATGCCACTGTACCATGGTCAACCCAGAATCTGTCCATACACTGCTGCACCCTGACGTCTGCGTCCCTGAGCCAGAGGCGGTATGATCTGGGCCTATTCCGAGCTCATCGGTCCAATACCTGTGCGTTAACAGCATCCAGTAGTGCTTTGTTGAGCAGCAACCCAGGGCACATCGTTGTGGCCACGGGTGTGTGCAGCTGTACCTAGTAGGTGGTCAGCCTTGGATGCTGCACTGTGTCTGTGCTCTGCCCCTTATACCCCTGACACCTGCCCACCACTGGTGGTGGCATAGTGCACACACATGCCACACCCTGTGGGCATGGCATGCACTTGGGTGTGGCCCCCTGTCACCTGTACATACATGGCCATGGTAGTGGCAGCAGGTGCAAGCGGGCATGGCATGCATGTGGGCAGGTCAGCGGCCTACCCACAGAAACTGTGGTATGTCTCCTCATGGTGCTACCAGGACTGCCTCGAGGGAGATGTGATCTGGGATGTCACCGAGCCTCCGGAGGTGAGTGACCCCTCTGCACCCAGTCCATGGCATGGCCACCTATGTGTGTTACTGCTGCCCTTGACACTGTCCTGTTCTCCATTGCAGACCGCTACTGGGCAGCCGGAGCACTTTGCTGTGGAGCTCCATGACCTTGGGGATGGCAGCACGGGACAGGTCATGGTGAGGTGGCAGGAGTGGACCCAACAACTGCTGGACTTCATCTCCCTCAGGGTTGGCAGCAGGGACATCTATTACAAGGATGACTGTGGCTGGTACTGGTGTGTCGTGGAATCATCTAAGGTAAGGTGTTCGCCATTGTGGGTGTCTGGAGGAGGATGGGTCTGGCAGCATGCATGGGGCTGATGTGTCCATTTCACTGTGCTTTCTCCATACAGGGATACCATGGCCCATTGTGGAGGATGCTCCTAGAGGTGTGGGACTACACTGCCACTGCACCTGAGCATTCATCCGAGGAGGAGGAGGAGGAGGAGGAGGAGGAGGCTGGGGCCAGCTAGAGCCGGCCTTGTTTAGGCCACACCATCTACATGGCTGGTCGGGGCCATTGCTGGTGGTCTCCCACTGCTGAACTGTTCAGGATATGGTGCAACTGTTTATCTGGGGAGGGGGCTGCTGTCTGTGTGCTGTAGGGACTCCATGGCCATTGCCACCTGCTTGTTTGTGGGGTCCTACTTGTTTTGATCAGGTCCTACTGGGGGAGCCTGGTCGTGTTCATCTGCAGGGGGTATTTTGCCCTGTATGATGGTGCTTTGGTGGGTGGGTGGCTGTGCCCACTGTTGTCATGGTTTTGCACTGCATTGCCTCTGTGCTCTGTTCATGATGTTGGTTTGTGGCAGTAAACATACCTGTCCCATGCACCCATGTCTTTGCCTCTTTTGCGTGCCTGTGCATTGTGTGCTTGGTATGTCCTGCTGCGTTTGGGGCCATGGGGTGGGGCCCACCGTGCTGGCTATTGTGCACTTCCCTGCAGTTGCCTACTCACGTGCCTGGTTATGTCTCCCCCATTGGGGCATATGGCTGCGCTCCCCTTTGCACACCATTTCCTGTCATATCAGCATTTGTGCACGTGCGTGGGTGGCTGATGTGTGGTCTGCACCATGCAGCCATGCCCCTCTGCCTGTGCGTAGCACTGGGTGTGCGGTGGATCTTCCACACCTCCACTCTGCTGTCCTGTGCAGTGTTTGTGCATGCCATGTACCATGTTGTGCCCTGTGTGCTGAGCGGTTCCCGGTTTGTGCCCTCTTTCCACGTGGTGTGTGCCTTGGAGAATAGCCACCAATGAGAGTGGAAGCTAGGTCAACCTCCTGTGTGACATGGGCACCCACCTTATCTTGCTTTAATCCACTCATAAACAGTGTATCCTCTTGAAGTACTAATCATTTCAACAAGTCCATAAAATGCAACAATATGTTTTGTTTAATTCATACATAAAATAGTTATTCTTTTAACATTTAAAAAGCATTTGGTAATTTTCATTGTTCTGACCATAACATATATTTTTTTATAGGTTGATCCAAAATTCCAGATGTCTTCATACAAAATGGACATTTCTGAAGGCAACTTATCAGAAACTGAAACTACAGACTATGAACACTCCAAAACCTTCAAAAAGTGGAAAGAAGAAATGTGGGCACAATGCAGTAATGGAGACTCTGTTTAAAGATGATGGAATGCTGCAGCAGAGTACTGGAAGTTCAAGATGTTATTTGAGGGCAAAATCCAGTAGAAGCAGCAGAGGTAGATGCATAGTTTTGTAAATCGATGCTGAAAAGTTGAAACAGGCACACAAACTTTGTTATAGTAAATTGCAAGTAAGTACTTATTAAAGTGTCATAGTACTTAATTGTGCATAAATGAAACAGTTGTAAAATGGTGACAGACTCAGCACTCAGAGGACTATGGAACATGAACTCAGCATGACATTGGCCTCAACAGTCATTTTGGGTATAGAAACATAGAAATTGTCGGCAGTTAAGGACCACAAGGCCCATCTAGTCTGTCTGTGACCCTATACTTGACCCTATCTGGTCAGTGGCATACCCTCCCTCTGTCCTACCTCCAAGATTCCCCCATGCCTGTCCCAGGTATGTTTCAATCCCTCCATCGTGCTTGCTCCCACCACCTCCTGTGGCAGACCATTCCATGCATCCACCACCCTCTCTGTGAAGAAGAACTTCCTTGCATTCCCTTTCAACCTGCCACCTTCCAATTTCATATCATGACCCCTCATTCTTGTACTCCTCCTGTATCGGAAGGTGTCTCCTCATTGCACCTTGTTTATGCCCTTTAGGTTCTTGAATGTTTCTATCATGTCCCCCCTCCTCCCTCCTCTCCTCCAGTGAGAACATATTGAGGTCCTTCAATCTCACCTCATAAGTTTTGTGGTGCAAGTCCTGTAGCCTCTTAGTTGCCCTTCTCTGTACTGCCTCCACCCTGTCAGTGTCCTTCCGAAGGTGCAGCCTCCAGAGCTGCACACAGTACTCCAGGTGATGCCTGACTAGTATTTTATACAAAGGCATCACTACCTCCCGCCTTATGCTAATGATACCCCTGCCTATGCACCCCAGCATGTCACTGGCCCTCCCTGCAGTTTTGGCACACTGCTTTGACACTTTTAGGTCATCAAAAATAATAACCCCAAGGTCCCTTTCTTCCTTGGTGATAGTCAAAATCTAGATTTAGTAGTTGCTGTATTGGTCCTTGCAAGAATAGATCCAGAAGCAAATGATTTGATACCTTTTAATGGACCAACATAGATGTAACAACAAGAACAAAGTGCTCTAGCTTTCGGACCAACCAGTCCATCTTCAGAAGCTCATGGCAGTTGTTTAGAAAATACAATACTTATAATAGCTAGATAATGCAGAAAAAAACAGAAAAAATCCCCATTGGTTTAAAATACTCATTAAAAAAAAAAACAGAAGATGATGTCAGGGAAGTTTAACAGTACCATACTGCCTTCAGCCAGGAGGAACCCTGGGTCAAAGGTGCTTGGTGGAACACACATACAAAGAATCCTACTGCATATAAATTTAACTGACATAAGATAACACTGCTGACGCAGATAACCCCTAAATCAAGCTATGAGTGTCACAGGTTGTATAAGGATGTGATTACCCCCACCCAGATTAAAGACAAACTAAGATTGGTATAGGGCTCATGAAGTTTCAATGTCTGCATTATAGACAAGAATTTACCAGTACAGTTGTGTTAAAAACATCAGTGCACACTGTGTGATGTGTAAAACCTAGCGGGACCTGTCACCCAGCTGTACTCTCAAGCTAGATATAAGGCCAAAGAAATTTCAAAAACCTCAGGACTATATAAATGATAATTTAAATATAAATTGACAATATTACTGTCAAACAAAAAACTCTAGTTGAGGAACCTCAAGGAATTAAGATCATGTAGCCTGATATGTACTGATGGGGGTAAATTCAGATTTCTTTTCTTATCCATTACATTATTGCTGTTTGCACTGTCTTCACTACCAGTGATTTCTTCCCTGCCATGAAAGAATTCTTTAAGTCTCAATCTACGGAAGTATTCGTCCAGTTCACCACAAAACTGTATGTTATTCAGTGGTTTTGTTGGGCAGAAAGTGAGGCCCTTTGAAAGTACATTTAGTTCTCCAGTAGTCAGTTTGTGGTTGGACAAATTAACAACTGAAAAGTGCCCATCAGTATTGGTCAGTACTGGGTTGTGTGTGTGTGTGTGTGTGTGTGTGTGTGTGTGTGTGTGTGTGTGTGTGTGTGTGTGTGTGTGTGTGTGTCTGTGGGAGAGAGAGAGAAGAGAGAGAGAGAGAGAGGGAGGGAGAGAGAGAGAGAGAAAAAGGGGGGGAGAGAGAGAGAGAGAACATCTCCTTAAAGCTATGTATCTCCCCCACCCACATTATGGTGATGTGGGGTGAGTTAAGGTGTATTGTTTGTATGAAGAGGAGGAGAGAAATTACATTTTTATCTTTTTTTCAGATTCCTTAGACACTTTTGGTACATCAAGTTGTTATATTCTCAGTGTATATTGACATCAGTACTTATCAGGCTACATGATCTTAATTCCTTGAGGTTCCTCGACTACAGTTTTTTGTTTGACACTAATATTGTCAATTTATATTTAAATTATCATTTATATAGTCCTGAGGTTTTTGAAATTTCTTGGGCCTTATATCTAGCTTGAGAGTACAGCTGGGTGACAGGTCCAGCTAGGTTTTACACATCACACAGTGTGCACTGATGTTTTTAACACAACTTTACTGGTAAATTCTTGTCTATAATGCAGACATTGAAACTTCATCAGCCCTATAACAATATTAGTTTTTCTTTAATCTGGGTGGGGGTTGCCTTTCAGTAATCACATCCTTATACAAACTGTGATACTCATAGCTTGATTTAGGAGTTATCTGCTTCATCAGTGTTATCTTATGTCAATTAAACTTATATACAGTAGGATTCTTTGTATGTGTGTTCCACCAAGCACCTTTGACCCAGGGTTCCTCCTGGCTGAAGGCAGTATGGTACTGTTAAGCTTCTCTGACATCATCTTCTTTTTTTTTAAATGAGTATTTTAAACCAATGGGGATTTTTTTTCTGTTTTTTTTCTGCATTATCTAGCTGTTATAAGTATTGTATTTTCTAAACAACTGCCATGAGCTTCTGAAGAAGGATTGGTTTGTCCGAAAGCTAGAGCACTTTGTTCTTGTTGTTACATCTATGTTGTTCCATTAAAAGGTAACAAATCAATTGCTTCTGGATCTATTCTTGGTGAAAGTCAATAACTCCCTCCCATCCTGTAGCTCACCCCAGCATTCCTTTGTCTGAGGTGCATAATTGTGCAGTTCTAAGCATTAAACCTCAGCTGCCACACCCCCAGACCATTGTTCCAGCTTCTCCTTGTCTCTCCTCAATTTCTCCACCCCATCAGGAGTGTTCACCGCTTTGCAGATTTTGGTGTCATCTGCAGAGAGGTAGACCTTTCCCTCCTGTCCTTCTGTGATATCACTAATGAAGATATTGAACAGAACTTGCCCCAGGACTGATCCCTGAGGTACCCCGCTGGTCACCTCCCTCTCCCAAGACTGAATCCCATTAACCCATCACCCTCTGCCTCCTGCCTGTTAGCCAGTTCTTAACCCAGTTTACCACCTTGTGCCCCATGCCCAGACTACCCATCTTGTTTACCAGCCTCTTATGTGGGACAGTGTCGAAGACCTTACTGAAACTGAGGCAGGTGATACCCACTGCCCCCCCAATTTACTTTCTTCATCACCCAGTCAAAGAAATCTACCAGATTTGTCTGGCATGACCTACCTGCTGTGAATCCATGTTGCCTTGGGTCCTGGGTCATGTTGGATTCCAGATGACCCACTCTTCTTTCTTTAAGCAGTGTCTCCATGATCTTCCCCACTACTGAGGTGAGTCTGACTAGCCTATAGTTCCCTGCCTACTCTCTACTGCCGGATTTGTGTAGAGGAATGACATGTGCCCTCTTCCAGTCCTCTAGAACCACTCCTGTGTTAAGTGACTCTGTGAATAATGCTGCCAGAGGCACTGCTAACTCTTTTCACAGTTCCCCTAATATCCTTGGGCATATGCCATCTGGCCCCATTGCTTTGTCCACCTTCAGTTTTGTGAGCTATTCTAGGACTCTCTCCACTGTGAATGGTCTGATGTCCACCTCTCCCCCCCTCACATCAGTTGCCCAGCTGTGGTCCCTAACCCTCCCCCTCTTCAGTGAATACTGAACAGAGGTATTTGTTCAGTATATCTGCCTTTTCCAGGTCTCCCTCCCTACACTCCCCTTCATCCCCTTTTAGTCTTACAATATCCCCTGTTTTTTCTTCTTTTGCTGAAGTACCTGTAAAATGTCTTGTCCCCCTTCTTTACCATCTGTGCTAATCCTTCCTCAGTTTGCACCTTAACTCTCCTAACAGCCTTACCCGCTTCCCTTAGACACTCTAGGAATATGTCCCTGTCTTCCTCCCTTTGGGTTTCCTTTATTTCCTGAATCCTGCCCTTTTAGCCCTTACTTTGACTGTTACCTCTTTCAAGAACCATAGCAGCTTCCTTCTTTTCTTGCCCTTGAATATCAATCTGATGCATTGATTTGTCACTTCCACAATGACTCATTATGTGCCCCCACTGCTCTTCCACCACCCCTTCCTCTCTCTTTTGCAGGGCTATTCTGATACATCTCACCATTTCAGCTAAGTCTGCCTTCTTGAGATCCAAAACTTTCACCCTTGTGTGACTTGACTGGGTCCCTGTTCACATGCTAAACCACACTATGTGGTGATCACTGGATCCCAGTTGCCCCTCCATCTGGACATCTGTGATTCTGTTCTCATAGGTCAGTATCAGGTTGAGAATCACCGTTTCCCTGGTGGGATCAAGCACAAGCTTCCTGAGACCTGTCCCCTGTAGGGATTCCAAGATGCTTCTGCTTCTGGCTGAACCAATCATTGTCTGGCATATTGAAATCCCCCAGTAGCAGTACTTCACCTTTCACTGCCATCTTGTGTATTTTGATAACAAGCTCCCTGTCCACTCCTTCCCCCTGCACTGGAGGCCTGTAGATCACCCTGTGAGTATTGCTGCTCCATTGACAAGTTCAAGGGTGATCCACAGCACCTCAGCCTCCCCCTGCCTACCACATACCTCTGTCACATTTATCCCCTGTCTGACATACAGGGCCACCCCCTCTTTTGTACCCCTTCATCCCTCCCGAAAAGCGCATAACCCACTATAATTATGTCCCAATCATGATTAACTGTGTACCATGTCTCGATTATTGCAACTATGTCCAGGTCTGCCTCTACTATCAATACCTCCATGCCTTGGATTTTATTTCCTAGCCTGGGGGCATTAGTTACCATGGCCTTCCATGTTTTGCATCATATCCCTCTCTTACCCCTGCTGCTGCTCTCTTGCTTCTTTCCCCTCCCCATCTTTGCTTCTTCCCCCCTCCCCAGTTGTCTTTCTTCTGTGACCCCAAATTCACTGCTTCCCCCTCTCCATCTGATTTCAGTGTCCCAGACTTCAATTTGTTTTCCTGCATGTGTCCCGGGGGTGGGGGGGTGATATAGTCAATGTATTAATCATACAGTAAGATTATGATGAATGATTGCTTTTCTTGATTCTGAGAAAGCTGCAATAATTATGAAATCTGTTTTTAAATGTGTTATTACTATTCAGTCATTTCACTAAAGCTATGAAAGATATGCTGCAGTCTGTGTAGGGTCATGTTACTTGTAACAGAACTGGGTTTGTTTGTCATAAGTTACACTGCCAATCAGTTTCATGTTCATCAACCAGTTTTTCTTCCACTGTGCTACCAGGCCCATCTTTAAAAAAAATAATTCTTAGTTCTTCTCCTTATGTTATCAAACAATAATAATATGTAAGCAGTAAGATGGGGTGCATTATGGTTATATCATTGCACACCTCATGTGTGCTGTTAGGAACAAGGTGCTGATGAGTGCCTTTCAATGCACATATGAAGTGCGAATTATGTCACCATACTGACAAACAGTGGAAAATCTTATGGATCTTATTATTAAGCATTAAAGCAATGTTTTACCCCATGGTTATGGGCATTGCAAGACACAAGGTATAGCCAATTGCCTTCAACACCTGACGGTGGGGTACACCTAGTACAACCAATGTCCCTGAAGTGCCTCATTGCTTATATAAAATGGGCCCACTGGCAAGTTTTAAAGAAAGAACACTCAAAAAGTTTTAAAAGCCACAAAAAAAGTTAAAACAAAGGTGCTAAATAATGTAAAATTGTTCCTCCACAGAAGTGTTTCAACTGTCAGTCATCTCTGTTTCTACACATTCAATACACTGTGTGACTGTTTACCATGGAATCGAAGAATTCAAAGCTCTGCAATATTCCAGGAGTAGAATGATCCTCCAAAAATAAAACCACACAGTACATTATATAAGGAATAAAGTATGGGTGCCCATACACAACGAGCCTGTGTTTCCATTGAGGGGTTGGGATACCAGCATACGAACCTTGAGAGCAAACAACCCCGAGATGGAAACATAAGGCAAGTTCTGTATGGCTTCCCATACTTTATTTGTTATAGTATATGGTTTCCCCCTCAAAAATGAAAAAAAAAAATACTGGAGAGTTGGTTGTTGTTTAGTGTAGTTTTTTATGTGGTAAAGTTATGGTAACAATGTAACGCTGCTAAATAAAAGTAAGTAGAACATTTATAGAACAGGAGTTCCTGGGTTCTGTTCCTGACAGGCACTTTTCAGTGGTAGCAGCATTGTTCAGAAGTCTTTAAGAGCTGAGGTGTTTTCTTTTGTCCTGGGGCTTTTTGTCAGTGAGACTGCTTCAGTTACTGTTCGATGGTAACCTTTTCTCATCTGTTTCAGCTACCATTTTGCCACAGGGATAAACTTATTGTGGCACTTTTCAGGAGGACAGTGTTTCAGTCCGTTTGTCCACCACTTTTTACCTAATAAAGTTTGCCTGACTGAATTTAAAAGACTGCTCGATTTTTGCCATTTGCTTGTGCTGCAGGTCTCATCCTGAGAGATATGGAGCCATAGGGGATGTCTGCGAGAGAGGTAGAGAGTGTAAGTCAGCTACACAGGTGGCAGACAGTGCAAGCCAGCCTGTCAGGTAGAATTTTATTATAAACGATGCACAACAACATTTGGAATGTGCAAAACAACATTTGAAATGTGCACAAGGTTAGTGCAACCACTGAATTCCATACACAATAAGCATTAACCATATACTGTAACATTGTTCAAGGGTTGGATTTCTGTCCTCAGCAACACCCCCACCATACACTATACTGTTTTAGATAATGGGTAAACTAAAACTTGCATCCTCATTGTCTGAAGCAGCCTGTCACCAGGGCTGTTATTTCTTAACAATGCCCGCTCTAAAACAAGTGCCAGCTCTGCCCAACATAATGCCACTGTAATTTCAAACCCTGTCACCATGTTTTCTTACTTATCGAGACAGCAACCCAAAGGTCCCACCCCTCCTAATTGTCCAAAACAGTCACCGAAAAACAAATTTAACATTTTCACCATTAGAAAACAGATTGCACAATTTTTTACATTTTGTCCCCACCACCTGACACTATTGAAGCACTCAGGCTCCTCCCAACCTACGATCGCCAGCCACTCCCACAAACATCTCAACCTAGCAGCCCGACTCCATCTGTGGGACACAAATCACAACACTCCTGTTCCTGTCTTTCCTTGCTGCACTTCTTCCTGATCCCCACCAGCTGTCTTGCTCACTCTCTCTCATGCAAAAACTTCAACCCACCAGCCTGACTGTACCTGTAAAATGAGCACTTTATCTTCTTTTTAACTCCCAAAGTCTTCAGAATCTTTATTTTTTTAATAAACAATTTGTTTTACTGTCCCTTTCATGACCTCACATTACAGTACTACATCTCCCATAAATCAGTGGCACAAAAATCCAAATCAATCCGACAGGTTCTCCTGAACAGCACTCCCAGGGACTATTTCACAAAACATATCTAGTTTTATTCTTTCATATTTATTCAGCTTCCTATTTACTTTTATTCCATTTTATTAAAAATCTTATATACAAACCACTATCTAAATGTAATAATACCCTCCAGGGTGGGTGTTATGGGATATAATGGAACTTCCAAGGGCTATAAGGTCCTCCGCCTATGGTGTCGGGCCTCATTGGGCCCCTTGGGTGGTCCGTTATATCCCAATAATGCCCACCCTGTCGGGTATTATTACTTACTTAAGGCATGCCACAGATCTGGTTAATTTTTTTTTTACAGAACTTACTAAGTTGTGTGTGTTATTTCCTAATAAACATACATCCAACAGCAGTAAGCCAATCTGTTTGTGGCCCCCCACTTCACTACTTCTGTTGGCTTGCATTTATTTGAGCAGAATGTAAACCCAGTCTAGTGTCACTGATGCCTTGTGAAACTGACATCAATATCACAGAGATTTTATTGGTGGAATGTTGTGGGTAATGCTGGGTGATGCTGTGAACTTTTACATCAATCATGGGATTGCACATCAGTTATGTGATGTTGATGGTTATAAAATTGGAAGACTGGGACTTGGCTCTATTACTGGTGTGTCGATGTGTTTGGTACATAGTAACAATAGGAAACGTAAGTTTATTCCTATGTATTTGGGTGACATTATAGTGTTGCATCAATGCATATCACTATGGATCTGAAATGGTTGCTCAAATGACATGTGTTCTGATATTTTTTCCCACAACACATCTTTTGATAGATTTTCTGTACAGTATTTCTTAATCTTAATTTACATCTCTGTTATTCAACAGTAGAAGCATGCAATGACTACATTCAATGTATATGAGTATAAAACTAGTCCTGCTCTCCATTGTGTATGCTAATCTGTAGGAAATAGACTAGTTGATTCCTGACCCAGGGGTTCTATGTGGCAACGGCAACCGCCGAAGGGCAATTATTGTTACGGTAAAGTCAGAGCATCAACAATCAGTTTCGGTGTTCTGACTCCCCAGCACACAATAAAACAGCACTGGGGACTTGCATTTTTTACATTTATGATGGGGCTCTGCCCCCACACCCCACTTAAGGATTCTCAACCCAGGGGGTGCATGTCGGGGGCAAATAAAAAAAAAATAAAATTCGGGCCAGGCGCAACAAAAACGAACCTGCACCCAGACCTGAACCCAGCACCCTATCCACCAATGCAATGAGCTTACCACTACACCATGGGGCCAGCTCAGCAACCTACCACAGTGCCACCCCTCAAAGTCCCTCCAACCCCTCGTGGAGCATGCTCGGTCCCACCCCCCTGCATGTGTACCTGTAGTGTGCTTGCTCCCGCTCCCCCCCCATGCATATCTGTAGTGACTTTCTGTTGCTATGGTCACCAACCCACCTCATCCGGTAGCTGTAGCTGCCTGGTAGCTGCTGTGCCAAGCATTGCAATTGAGTCACTCTTTTGGGGGTCACTCAATTGCGGTGGCGCACATCACGGTATACCGACCCAGGAGTTCTACAAATCTCAGGCACATATCAATGTGATATATTCACATTGCTTGTTGAAGAAGATGTGAATAAGAATTGTAGCTGTACAGTGTATCATCACTTGGTTTTATGGTGACACAGTCTTTTGAGATATGGTGTACATACGGCATATCTATACCAAGTCGCTGCATCTGGAATATCACAGGCAGTTATCCAGACCTTTCTAGACATTACAAAGGGTTTTTGTACTCAAAAACTGGGTAATAACCATATCATGTGATTGCTTTGATATGCTTAATTACTTTTGCTAGTTATAAATAAATATTATAAAATGACTTTAACAATAAAAATTACATTGTTTTACTGTATGTTTCATGTATGCAGGGTTGGTTTTCATAAGTATTTTTCAGTTATATGTAAGTTTTCTCTGTAAATCATTTAATAAGACATGGAAATACAAAAGTGCCATATATGATTTCTTTTCAAGTCTATCTTTCAAAGCAGCTAAGGTACTGGTGAATTTGAAACTTCACATAGCCAAAAACTTGAACAGCAACAGTAAAAAACTGTCTATTTTGGTAGTGGTAGACTATGCAAGAAATACATATGTGCTAATTAATACATGGACTGTTATATTTCTCAGATAAGACCTATAAGACCTCTATAATACCTCAGGACATCTGTAATGCAGCAACAATTGGCTCTTTTAAACACAAACTGCGCCAACACCTTCTCACCATGGGTACCTGTCCTTGGCTCCACTAAATACTGCCTCAAGTCAGTAATCCCATTGCCATAGTCTGCACTTACCCTCTAGCACTTCTTAACCCTGTCACTGTTCCACTGGGTAGCTCTGACCTTGCACTTCACTGACCCATCATCCTCTCCCATGGCTCTGCCACCCCACCCCCCACCTCTTCCCTACCTCTACTCCTCCACCTCCTACCCCCACCAACCCCTTTCTCTTACCATTACCTCTCCATCTTCTCCCCCCTTCTCCTCCATCTGTCTACTCTACTGATTTTTGTCTCTCCTTGATGCAGGCATACATTGTATAGTAACTCAGTATAGTGTAACCATGAACTTTGTCTGTATTGTTGTACCATGACATGTGTTTGTGTATTTGCTACTGAACCACTCTGTATTTGAATGTTTATGTATCACGCTGTACTTGTTAACTGATGTGAAACCAATTAACGAGCATCCGCTCACTGGTGCTATCCAAGATTTCAAAATAAATAAATAATTGCATTTTCAAATGTTACAGTGACACTGACTGTATTGTACTTAATTTTTTCAGCATCATAGAGGAAGTTGCCTAGACCCCTGGTGCTTGTAAAAGCTCAGAGTAAGATGAAATCGACAAAGTAGTTCCTTTTTCATGCTGCATGCCCAAAGGTACTTAAATTCCATTAAGAAAGGTACTGTGGAACAATTTTCAGAAGGACAGTCTTACAGGATTTAGCACACTGTCCTACATGCTGGGCCTTTGGAGATCTTCGGTCTCAGCTCCGGGCAGCATGGGCAGAGATTGCACACCTCAAATTTCATATTGAAGAGGAAATACATTATAAGAACCACCCGCCATTTCCCCAGCATCCAACAGAAAAACCTCGACCGCAGAGGGTAGTTGGTCCAGGAGGTTGGCAGGTGGTTAGAGGAGCAAATCAGGTGCCCCATCACTCTCTGCTCTCCAACACATTACCCAAAACCATATAAACGCTATAAACAGGTATCTGCCTCTATCTCTGAAATCAAATAAAGAGGCAGAAGACACTGCAGAGCAGGACACTGCGGCACAGGAGCTAGCACAACAATACTCACCCAAATCAGGAACCAAAACTAAACAAGCACAAAGGAAATCCAAAAAACTTCTGATCATAGGAGACTCCATGATTCGGGGAGTTGATACCCATCTCCAGCCAGGGGTGATGGTCAGATGTCTCCCAGGTACATCAGCATGGAGAGACACTGACCGCATTGCTAAAATTGTTCACAAAGCAGGAGAAACATTGATGTCCTAGTACACATAGGGACTAATGATCTCGCCAGCCGGTCAGTTGTGGAGACCAAGGAACACCTGACTAAGCTGGGTGACAAACTATCATCTATTTCGTCTGCATCTCCTTCTCTGAGATCCTGCCAGTCTGGGAGAAGGGAACAGATGGACGGAAGGTCAGAGAAGGAGAGATAGGGAGCTAAACACGTGGCTCAAGGACTGGTGCCAGGAAAAGGACACAGATTTGTAGGAACTGGCAACAGTTCTGGGAGCGAAAGTTCTTTAAATTTGATGGACTGCATCTGACTAAAGAGGGAGTCAGTGCATTGGGGCAGAAGTTTGACGTCTTTGCAGAATATTTAAACTAGCAATTGGGGAGAGGGGTGCAGCACCCCATACGTCGAATGGGAAGAACACCCCTCCCCCCTCAGCTAGTGGTCAAACAGGAATTCAGCGTGTTTGCCATTCATTTGCATCACCAGGTAAGAAAAAAGGTTTGTCTCCCCATACGATGCACAGGGGTAATGCCAAACTTCACCCAACAACTAACACACCAAAATCTGGCCAATGGAAAATCATGTACATAATAATGCTCACAGCCTGGGAAATAAGATCCCAGACCTGCAGGCAATAATGTCAGAGGCTAAACTGGACATAGTAGCATTAGTGAGACGTGGTTTACCAGTAACCACACTTGGGAGACTTCAGTACCTGGCTATGTATTGTTCAGAAGAGACCGAGGTGCAAAAGGGGGGAGAGTGGCCTGTATGTTAATGAAAATATCAAAGCTACAGAAATTCAGAATACACATAAGGAGCCAGAAGAACTGTGGGTCACCCTGGAAACAGGAAATGGGACAGCCATAAGAACTGGGGTTGTCTACAGGCCCCTAGACCAGAGGGAGGACATAACACATTACTGTTAGAAGATATACAAACATGACAGCTAAAGGGAGGTTCTGATAATGGGAGACTTCAACATGCCAGATATAGATTGGTCAATACCAGCAGGAACATCTGCCAGAACTAGACTCATAGTGGATTCCCTGCAGGAGGGCCTCAAACAACTGGTACAGCAACCACAAGAGACAGGGCTATCCTAGATCTAGTACTGACTAACAAAGAAGGGATCACAGATCTCCAGGTAGAAGGTCACCTGGGGTCCAGTGACCATCACATGGTATGGTTCAATTTGGCTACTACATCTAAATCATCCCATTCCAAGGCAAAATATGGGACTTCAGAGGAGCTGACTTTGATAAGATGGCCAACAGAGTTAAGCTAGCCCTGGCAAAAAGAAACACAGGTGAGGAGGTACAGGCAAAGTGGGCAAGCATTAAGGATACAATACTTGAAGCAACATCCCATTGTGTTAGACAGAAAAGGAAGTGCAAAAGAAGAAGGAAACCACTTTGGTTCTCAAATACAGTAGCAGAAAAGGTCAGAGCCAAAAGGCTGGCCTTCAGAAAATATAAGGGAACACAGCGGGATGAAGATAGGGAGGCATACCAAACTGCCCTAAGGGAAGCAGGTAAGGCAGTAAGGCAGGCAAAGTCCCAAACTGAGGAAACACTAGCACGAACAGTAAAGAAGGTGACAAGACTTTCTATAGATACATTAGTGAAAAGAGAAAGTCCAGAGGGGTATTGCTAAGCTTAATGGAGAAAAGGGAGCATGAGGAGGAGGACCCTGTAAAGGCATCTATCCTAAATAGATACTTTTGCTCAGTATTTACTGAAGAGAAGGTAGGGCAGGGCCCACAGCTCAGCATCATGGACACAGGGGGGAGGGAGGTGAGCACTACTCCCTTCACAAAAGAAAGGGTCCTACAAGAGCTTGCTAAGCTCAGGGTGGATAAGGCAATGGGACCTGATGGCATACATCCCAGGGTACTTAAGGAGCTAAAGGAGGAACTAGCAGAGCCATTAGCAGAATTGTTTAGTGAGTCTCTGAGCACAGGAGAGGTCCCAGAAGACTGGAGAAGGGTTTATGTGATCCCGCCCACAAGAGTGGTAGCAGGAGGAGGGGGAACTACAGACCAGTCAGTCTTACCTCAGTAGTGGGCAAGATTATGGAGGCTCCTTAAGGAAAGGATAGTGCAACACCTGGAATCCATAGGGGCACAGGATCCAAGACAGCATGGGTTTACAAAGGAAGGTCCTGTCAAACTAATCTCATAGATTTCTTTGACTGGGTAACCAGAGTGGTGGACCAAGGGGAGCAGTTGATGTCGCTACCTTGATTTCAGCAAAGCTTTTGACACTGTTCCACATAGAAGATTGATAAATAAGCTAGGTAGGCTCGGGTGGGTCAGAAGTTGGTCAACTGGGTGGCAAACTGGTTGACTGGCAGAAACAGAGAGTGGTGGTAAATGGTATACAGTCAGAAGAGATGCAAGTCACAAGTGGGTACCTCAGGGATCAGTCCTGGGGCCAGTCCTATTCAACATCTTCATTAGTGACCCGCAGATGGACTAGAGGGTAAGGCTTGTCTGTTTGCAGATGACACCAAGATCTGCAACAGAGTAGATGATCCAGATGGGTGGGCAGAATGAGAAGAGATCTGGATAAACTAGCAAAATGGTCAGAAGAGTGGCAACTGGGATTTAATGCAAAGAAGTGCAAAATCATGCACATAGGGAAGAGAAACCCTGAAGCCACTTATAGGCTGGGAGGAGTTGCTAGCAGTCACAAAGGAAGAAAGAGACTTGGGCATCATCATCACTGATGACCTAAAATCATCCAAGCAGACCTCTAAAGCAGTAGGTAGGCTAGGGGGTGTTAGGGTGTATTAGTAGGGGTAATCACAAGTCGTAAGAGGGAGGTAATCCTCTGTACAAGACATTGGTTAGGCCCCATCTGAGTACTGCGTGCAGTATTGAGGCACACCTTCACAAGGACATTAACCAAATTGAGGCAGTCCAGAGAAGGGCACCAAAATGGTGCAGGGACTGCATCAGAAGACATATGAGGACAGATTAACGGAGCTCAATATGTATACCCTTGAGCAAAGGAGGGAGAGAGGTGATATGATCGAGACATTTAAACACCTTAAGGGCATAAACAAGGTGAAAGAGTCTAACATGTTTAAATATAAGAAAAATTGCAGGACAAGAGGACACAGCATGAGATTAGAGGGAGGCCGATTAAGGGGAATGTGAAATTCTTTTTCACAGAAAATTGGTAGATGCATGGAATAGCTACCACAAGAAGTGGTGGCTATGAATACAGTGCAGGGCTTCAAACAGGCATGGGATAGGCATAAGGGAGCAATACAAATGACTATGAATAGATAGGTCACTGACAGAGCAAAGGCCGATGGCACATTTATAAGGTAGAAAAAGAAATGGGCAGACTGGATGGGCCTTGCGGTCCTTATCTGCTGTCAACTTCTATGTTTCTATGTTTCTATGTTTCTATGATACTGTTCATGCAGTGGCCAATGTACATGTCCACTGTTATGGGTCATTGTCTAGTGCACTTACCCGGTCAACAAAAACAAAATAAATAAATAAATAATTTAAATGGGAATTTAAACAAGTTAAGGTACATGGCATTAACAATGCAATACAGTGCAGAGTTAAGCCTGCTGTATCCTATTACATCCTTTTTTTAACTCAAATGGGTCTTCATGGATGAAACTTGTACATGTACAGTATGATCCCACTTTGTGGTTCGGCAGCAATTTACAACTCTAAACATGCTTTGGTAGCTGGCGACCTCAAATATCACTGGACTCATAAAGTTCAAATGTTCACTCAAATGGATTAAAATTGCCAAAGGATTTTAGCAGGCACCTTTACAATTTATTTTTGATTGGATTGTACACTGCTGCATGAGGTGCTGGCAAGTTCCTTAAAAAAGCACCCCCCAAAAAAATAAGTTCAAGGTAGACATTCTCCCTTTAAAAGATTGATTAAAGACAAGAACTGTTAATTCAACAACTTATATTGATAGGAATGTAGTTTGAATTGGAACTACTTGAAAAAATGAACCATATTTACAGACTCAAAGTATTTATTTAGTACTACAGTTCTGCACTATATAATTTTGCTGAAGACATTTCATTATATAGAGTGTTAATGGATAAAACATTCAAGCATGCATTGTATGTTTCCCATCCAAATTTCATGTAGTAATTTTAAATTTTTTTGCTGCTACACTTCTCAAAACTTGTTTGCCTTGCACTTGATGAGTAAACAAAACATTGAAAGACCATACCATATATAAGTTTGTTATTAATTATTTACATTACAGAGAGAAACATTACAGAACTTCAAACTTGTATCAGGTTTTAACAGGGCTCAGTACATTTTCCTAGAGTGTTCCAGTACAGAACCAGGAAAAATTTATTTTAGCACAGTCCTAACTTTAAATACAAATTTCCTATCACTACTATTGTAATGCTGTAGTTACATTCAGTAGCTGCATTAACCCAATTCAGGTTTGTTAGGTATACACATGTATTACAACATCCCTGGTTATGCACTTGAAGTGTCTATCGCATATCACGCTGTATCTTTCTGCGTACTTATACAGCTTGTTGAACAGTGCAGTACAAAGTGCTGACAATGCAACCTCTGTGTAGCACTGTTTAGAGTGGTTTATTTTTTGAGTGACACAATTTATTTCTTCAAATCACATCTAAATAGTGTTTTCAAAGCATATTTAACTGACAGTATGATATCCTCATGTTGTGATAATTGGTACCTTATCTGTTTTTCCATTTTGAATATGGTTCAGGGCTTATTTTTATGTTAAAAACTGCATATGTTATTTCACAGATTGGATGATGTGCTTGCAACATTACATACATCATATTCTGTTCCTCAAATTTTAATCAATACACATTTTTCTCATCCAATATTTTTGTTTCTGGTGGTGGAATTGGAGATATATTCATCTGGAGCTATCTTGGGTCTTCTGGTCTTATGTGTAAACACTGCATTACAAGTGTCTGGTGTTGCAGTCATAATTCAACCATTTTCCTCTTAATATCCTAAATGTATGATTAGGACTTCTTCGCTTTTTTAGTCATAACCATTCATCCATCAGATTTCTTGTTGAATAGTTATCTGTATCTATTAAATCAACTTATAAAAATGTATCAGTCTTCCATTCAGCAAGTCAGGGCATTGGATGTGCTGGTTTTAGAATATGCTTAGGGCCATAATAAGTCACAAGGCTGCTGGCCAATTATCAACACCTTCTGAAAGTGAGGTAAAAACAGCAAAGCCATCTATGTGGTTGGCTTTTACGCTGAAAAACCCCAGTAATCCCCAAAAATCTAAACGTTAATAGTTATACTATAAAGTGTTACTAGCTGCAGTACAGAACACTGAGTTACCCAAATGGTCTCCCATCCTGATCAGCACAAACTTCATTATACATTACCCACTGTCTTCTACCTTCTAATCAATTTATTAGCACAGTTACCTCCCTGGTGTCAATATACAATCTACCAAGCATGCTCACCACTTCAATATGGTGAACAGTGCTGAAATACGTAATGACTGCATTTTGGAAGATCCAAACTACATATGACAAAATATAGTTACCAGCCACCAGCTGTTCCCCATTTTCAGCCATTTATCTGAGTGCAACGGACTATACTCTATCTAGATGATGGTATCTATATCTGGGATCCCATATCACAGACTTCTATCACAGGCTAACATGGCCACCAAACTTTGGTAGTACTCCTTTAGTTTCACCCCTTCTTTCAGATATTTCAGATATTTTTTTTGAATGTTCCATTCCCCCTCCCATACTCATTACATTTGTCTGTTACAGAGATTATACTGTACGTGCTATCTGCGCCTGTCATCCCACACTACATAATGAATCTGATTATGATCTGTTACCAGCTCAGTAAGTATGACCTGATGAAACTTTCGGAATAAATAAATAATTTAATGCATGTAATGGTTAACAGTTACATTTTCTCTCCATTCCTGTTCAGCAGGTGTGGGCGATTCAGAAGGGGATTGTAGTCACTGCCAGCCAGAAGGTTGCAAGTATGGTAAACTGGAAAGGTATATGATTATCTTTTACCTGTGTACATTAAGATATATTGCTGAAATTATTACAAATGTGTGGTACTCTGATTGGAAGAGATTTACTCTATTTAATCAGTTGGTTAAGACATGAGAAGGCATTAGCCCATTTTGTGTGTCTTCAGCTCCTAGTGGGAATCTCAGTTAATGTTGATCCTATTCCAGTTGAGGTGTCTTTCTAGTTTGTTTTTAAAGACTGTAGGATTTTTTGAATTAACCACTTCTGAGGAAGCAAATTCCATATTTTTGCAGCCCTGATTATAAAGTTATCTTTTACACATGTTGGCCCTTGGTGTGTGTGTGTGTGTGTGTGTGAATATATATATATCTATAGATATAGATATATGATTATGAGTATCAGATAAAAGGAGGTAGCAGGCAGAGATTCCTGATACAAAAAAAGATGGCAGCAGCTGTGTTGGGCTAGTTGTTTGTTCATCCATCTGTTTTCATTTCATCTGACTATTAACCTGTTTTACCCTGCATCGCTTTATTTGGTGCTGTGCTGTGTTTCTATTTTACCGTGTTTTTACATTTTTTCTGGTCACCACGTTTGCTTTGCTGATTTGTGGATTGTATCTGAGGACCTGGGGTGAGCAGTAATTTCAGCCTGAAATACATCGAGTTAAGGTGGCTGAGCTGTGATGCCTTCTGCTGGATCGGAGTGAGAAGAACCGAGGATTGCTTGTCCGTTTGTTCTTGCCAGACACCATCTGAGTGTGTTTTGACTGTTTTCAATCGTTCTCTGGATCCTTTTTGGGAAGTACCACTCTGCTGTTGGCTTGCTTGGCTCCGGAGAATTTGATCTGGGATCCCGGCAGGGATCCTACTGTATGGGGCCTGGTACGGCTTCCAGTGGTATTACTTTTATTTTAAACATCAAATGGACATTTCAGCTCTGAAGTTTCTTTCAAAGTCTCTCTGTATTTGATCCTAGTGAGGATAAATCAGGAGTCTGTCCTGGAGGCCTGATTTGGGACTTTTTGCTCTGGAGATCATTTACTCTGTGTTTTGGCAAAGGAATAACTGAACTTGGATTTACTTGAACTGATTGATGGGTCTCTGAGGGGCTTTGGGGGGTTAGTGTCCCATGCAGGGTTGGGGAATGGGGTTGGTTGCAGGACCTGGCCTATTATTCCCCCCTCCTAGGCTTCTGGGGTAGTCCACCAGGGGGTGGACTTGTCTCAGAGCCGTAGTGGTGGACCACTGACCTGATTTAATGGAGTTATTCCCTCATTGATGGTGGAAGAATTCCTGTACCCTGTTGGTTGTCTTAACATCTGTAAATTGGAAGACTGAGGATTTACTTGTATTCCCAATTTTTGGATGACACTGGCCCTGGCACAAGCAAATCCCTATATTTGACTGTTTTAGTCTGTGGGTTGGTTGGATTACAGCCAGTTTGATCTTTCTCCAACAGCAAGTACTTTTTGATTTTATATATTTTGTGGAAGTTATGAAAAGTGAGAGGGCTCAGTTAACATCTGTGAATTCACCCTGTTACAGAGATTTGTGAGAGACTTTTCTGGAGGGTGATTCTGAATAACTTCCATAAACTTTTCAGTTTGTTTATTTTATTATTTTGGTTCGAATGTTAGAGCACTGGGGAGTGAGAGTCCCGGTGCTATAATTTTGTTTTGTTAGGTGGCCCAGGTAGTGAGAGGACTGGTGGACCAATTTATTTTGTGTGGTAGGGAGGTTAGGTTTTATTGTTTAAGATTTTTAGTTATTTGTTTTATTTAGAGTTGGTATAATTATTTAGTTGGGGTGGTGAGAAAAGGTTTGGCTGTGATTTGGGTTTTATACATTTTGTTTAATTGTTATAATTAACCAATTAGACTGGTGTTGTTTGGCTATGTGGGGGTAATGGGATAATTGTCAGCTTGGGTTCCCACAAGTCATGCGCTATTCAGCCTCCACCCTCCATGCCCTCCACCCTTTCTGCCCCCCTCCATTGGCTTTTTCTATCTTTCAACATTGCAGGGCTTTAGGTATTGCCCGTAGGGAGGGAGGGTGGGGTGGGGGTGAACAGCGGAGACTGAAAGAGTGGGGTGCTCCTATTGGGGTTAAGTTCAGAAGATGCCCTAGGGTGAAATGGAGTCTAAAGCATGGGCCACCATGCCTGGTCTCCATACCCAAGAGCACCATCATTGGGGATGGGCCTGTGGTCGGGGCATCCCAGGAGTTCAGTCCAACTCGGGCGGTGTTGTGCAATGCCAGATCTGTCAAGAACAAGACCACTGTGATTGTGGATCTTGTCAGGTCAGCAGATCTGGCTTGCATCACTGAAACCTGGCTGGATAATAATGCGGGTCCCATATTTGAGCCCACTATTCCAACTGGGTATGCGGTGATACACCGCCCGAGATCGGACCGCCGGGGGGGGGGTTGTGGTCTTTTCAAGACTGAATTGGAGCTCACCAGTGTTCCAGTTGAGTTGACCAGCTCATTTGAATGTGCTGTAGTGGCAGGTGCAGGCTATAGAATAGCTCTCATCTATCGTCCACCCGGAGATGAGAAGCAATTCCTTAAGGAAGTGACAGACTTCGTCATCGATATGGCATTTGAGTCACCCAGGTTGATGGTCCTGGGTGACTTCAATGCCTGGATCGACAATGAACTCTTGCAATTTGGACAACACTTCCTCCAGTTGATGAATTCACTGGGCCTGACACAGGTGGTTACCACTGCTACTCATAAATGTGGCCATTCCCTTGACCTGGTTTTCCTCCTGGGGATTGAGGCCTCAGACATGGGGGTGGAACCAGTCGGTTGGTTGGATAACTACATGGTGAGGTTCAATTTTGACATCCCCCCCTTGTAGGCCGATCCCTGTGGAGATGGTCAAGTTCCGACCTTTACGGAATGTTACATCTGATGGCCTAGCAGCAGTCCCTGACCTATCAGAACTCCCTGTGGATTGCAAGGATCCTGAAACCTTGGTCTTGGCATATAATAGTGCCATCACCTCATCTTTAGATACCATTGCACCAGTATGTGTGCGTCCTCTCTCCCTCCCTCCACCCTCAGGCTCCATGGTTTGATGGAGCCTTGAGGGAGTTGTGGTGACTAGGTCGCAGGTTAGAATATTGTTGGAGGAAACCCGGCCTATATGCTGACCACCTTAGATGGCTAGAACATTATCAGTTCTACCAGTCAGAAATTTTCCATAAGAAGGCAGAGTTCCTGTCCAGGGAAATTTCTGCTATTCAGAATTGACCAACTCAGCTCTTCAGAACCATGGACAGGTTGTGCAACCCAACCTGTATGCAGCTCCAAAGAGCGTTTTCACAATTGCAGTGTGATGAGCTTGCTCGGTTCTTTGCTGATAAGGTGGCTTATCAGGTCGGAGATCCTTGGGACACATTCTATGCAAGTTGCGGAGGATCAGGTTTTGGTCACAGTCCCTCTGTTCTCCTGCAGTACCTTCCACCATCCGGAAGTCATGGATGTTATGTGGATTGTCCAGGGGATGTGCCCTACATGCTGTAGTTTGGACCCAGGCCCAACATCCCTGATTATGGGTTGTGGTGATCTTATTGGCCCGGTTCTGGCACAGATAATATGGTGCTTCCTTGACTCTGATGTTTATCCCTGCTCATTGAAAGAGGCAGTGGTGACACCGTTGTTGAAGAAAGCTTCTTTGGACCCAGATTCTCTTGCTAACTACAGGCCTATCTCGAACCTTCCTTTTTTGGGGAAGGTGATCGAGAAAGTAGTGGCTGCACAACCAGAGAACCATTTAACCATCCACAGTATCTACGAACCTCTCCAATCTGGTTTCTGGAAGAGGCATAGTACTGAGATTGCTCTGGTTCAGGTGCTCAGTGAGCTTCTGATGGTGAGAGACCAGAGAAAACAGGCCATTTTGGTACTTTTAGATCTGTCATCAGCTTTTGACACCGTTGACCATGGGGTGCTGCTTGAGCACCTTAGATCTATCTGCAGACTCTCTGGGTTGGTCTACAGATGGTTTACATTGTACCTCATGGGAAGAACTCAGAAAGTTGTGTTGTTTTTTTTTTCTTCTGATCTGATCCTGCTGTCATGTGGGGTTCCTCAGGGCTCAGTATTGTCCCCCATGTTGTTTGCGGTGTATATGCTTCCCCTCGGAGACATTGTAAGATTGGTATGGGCTGAGGTTTCATTGCTATGCTGATGATACCCAGCTCTACCTGTCTTTTGCTCCTGACCAGAAAAGAGTAGTCTCAGTATTTAATAACTGCCTCGATGAAATCAAAGATTGGATGAAGTCCAGTTGGTTGAAGTTGAACCCTGGGAAGATGGAGGTGATGGTTTTGGATCCAGGCAGCTGGATGGGGGGCTGGGGGTAGGCTGCTTCCTAGGAATGTTCCTGGGAGACAATGAGCTCCAGGCCTCTGAACAGGTGCGAGACCTGGGGGTGTTGTTAGATGCGGGACTGACACTTCGAGCACAGGTGTTGGCCATCATAAAGTCATCTTTTTACCATTTAAGAAACATCTCCAGGATCAAGCACCTTGTTCTGTCTGTAGATCTGCCTACATTGATCCATGCCTTTGTGACCTCACGCTTAGATTACTACAATTTGCTTTACTTTGGGCTACTAGGGGTTGATATCCATCGCTTGCAGCTGGTGCAGAACTCAGCAACCCAGTTGTTGATGAGGATTTCAAGATCTGCCCATATTACACCAGTGCTGTGAGAACTGCACTGGCTGCTGGTTCAGTGGCAGATCTCCTTCAAAGTTGGGTTACTGACATACAAAGCCCTACACAGACTGGGCCCTGACTACCTAAAAGAGCTCCTGGGTCCTTATCACCCTGAGTGACCACTTCGCTCGGCCGATGAGGGGTTGCTGGAGATTCTAAGGTTGACTTTAAAATCTGCGGGAGCCCTGGCATTTATGTTCGTGGCCCCAACCCTATGGAATTCTCTACCCCGTCGGATCAGGAAGTGAGTGACTGTGGGTTGATTCAAACAGGCCCTAAAAATTTTCCTGTGGAATGAGGCATACAGTGAAGATGTTGGCTGACATGTTTGTATTTATTGAATGTGATGATGTTTTTACATGTTTTAATTGTTCTGATTATTATGCGCCTTGGTTTTGAAAGGCACACTATAAATAAAGAATTATTATATATATACACATACACAGTCATGCTCTGATATACACATGCCTTGGTGTGCGTTATGACAGCCTCATGCACTCAACCACCCAAGGTGTGCTTATAACAGAGCCCGACCACACGCCCTAGAGTGAGTTATCTATGTTATAAAATAGCCACAAATATTGGGGGGGGGTACAAAAAGTAGTCTCTGTCTGCTCAAATAAGTATATAGTTGATGATGATCTGGTTGATGCTGCTATAATTGTGATAGGTTTGAAGTTATACAGTAGGGGATATTTATCTGGCTAATCCTGTCATGGTTTGTTAAGAGAAAGTGATTACAAAACAAGGTATCTGGTTGATCCTGTGATTTGTTGTGGTCTTACTTTTAAATAACTTTCACTTTTATAGTTGTACTGTAGCGTGACTGAGCGGTGGTCATAAGCTTGCTTTAATCACAGAAATATAAATAATCTTAAGTTAAAATGAATTTTACATAGTTTTACCACATAAGACATGTTATTTTAAACCTCTATTAGCATGTCCATTAGCATTATGACTACTGCTCAGTCATGTTACATTACAACTATGAAAGTGAAAGTACTGAGAATCACAGGATCCACAAGATAAGATTTTTTTGTACATGATTTATTGTGCAGAAATTGAAAAAAATTGTGGCGCTATCAATCAGATATATACAGCATGGGGCAGCTATATTTAGTTTATGGCTGCATGTGCCAGGTTGTCCATGCCAGATGTGTATGTGCTGGGGGGCAGTCTTTTTGTGCCAGGTGTGGAGTGATTTCACTGCTCGTGATAAGGTTTGGAGGACTAGAAGGTAGTTCAGGTATGCAGTCGTACTGGGAGGTGTGCTGTCATTGTGGAATAATGTACAGTCATGTGACATGTTTTGTTCAATCAGGACACTGGGTTTTCACTAATTTCTCTTACCCATATATATATATATATATATATATATATAATTGAAAGAATCCCACACTCTCTAACTCAAAATGTAAAAAGACTTGCTCACCAGGTATTCAAATAAAGTGCTTCATTTTACTGTAGGTGCCATGTGCAAGGCCCGGACACATTTTGGAATCAATGTTCCTTTTTCCTTTGAAATGTTCCAACAAAATGAAGCAGTTCATTTGAATAAGTGGTAGGCAAGTCTTTTTACAACATGGGTTAGAGAGTGTGGGATGGCTGATGCACTTGTGCGTATATTAGAGCAAGACCGCATACACTAAGAGTTGGTTATCTATTATATATATATTTATATATATATATATATATATATATATATTATATATATATATATATATATATATATATATATATATATATGTATATCTATATATGTATATGTGTGTGCGTGTGTGTATATATATATATATATGTTTTTTTGTTGTGGCTTCTAAGATTAGCATTTTTAGTCATTTACTTGAACCACATCGGTCAGTTAGATCCCTATCATTTAATAGTTTATTGAGCTGCAACATGTCACCCCTAGTTCTTCTTTCCTTGAGTATGACTATGCCTGTCCTTTGTAATTATCATTCATAAGATAAATGCCTTAGGTTGGGGATCAAATTGGTTGTTCTTCTCTGCACGTACTCCAACAATTTTTTGTCTTTGTTAAAATGGGGGCTCCAAAAGGGTGTACCAAAATCCAGATCAGTCCGTATATGAGTTTGGTACAGTGGAATTATAAAGGATATTTTTCTGTTAATGAATGTACAATTCATTTTCTTTTTTTAATTTATTATACTTTTTGACTCCCATTTACCACCTGACATCAGCCCTTTCTTATCACCTTGCATCCCCTATAGCCTTGCCCTCGCTGATTTCCCCGACTTACCCCTCGATGCGGGGCCGCCACTTTCCAACCAGGCCTTCTACATCGGGTAAGGTGTCATTTTTTGAGACCAACATTGCCTCCCTGGATTCTACTCCAGGGCAGCATTCGGGTCCAGTTGTCTGGTGGTGGAACTGGGTCTGAGTCAGTGAGGAGGTAAGAAGCACTGAGGCCAGTGGGAGTGCTTCACAATGGTGGCTGGCAAGAGAGATTTTTGCCATTAGCAGGGGCAGGGATGTGCAATGATGCCAGCATCTACCCTGCCCTGCCCCTCAAACATGATGGTGCCAGATGCATGGGATCCCCCAGCCTCCACCAGGAGTCCCTAGTGTGCCAGCACTCAACCCGATCTCCCCACCAGAGAAGGAGAGCAGTCCATAGGATGCTCGATCCTACTCCCCTGGCCAGCCCTCCAGTTCCCCAGGTCTGTTCCCAAATCTGGGTCACTGGCATTGTAGATGGAATTCTAAACATTGCAATTGTGGGCCAGCTTATGTACAATTAATTCTATTTAATAACGAGTTTTCTGTCTGTATTACATGTTTACATTCATCCCTGGATGTGAGACCGATGTTAACTATGACTCCCAGGTCATGCTCTTTGGCTGAGGCTCTAAGCATTTGGTTGCTTAGGTAGTAAGAGTATTTGGGATTGTTAGAACCAAAATGTAACATAACACATTTATCCTGATTAAGTATAATTTTATTTTCAGCAAACCAGTGTTCACATTTTTGCAAATCACTGCAGATTGTTTGGTATTTATCTATAGATGTAGATCTATATAGATGAAGCATATAGTTTAAAACATGGAGATATATTCTATTAATGTTGTGCCATTACCCTTTAATGATTATAAATAATATTCATTTTTAGATATTTTAATTAAACTGGTGTGATGTATATAGGAAACATTTCTATGGCAGTGGCAATGGCAATGGCAATTTTATTTAGATGACACCAAATCCATGAGGCTCTTTCTGCCTTACAATAAATAACAAATAAAACAACAATCAATAACAAAACTATAAATCATAAAATCAAGAATACAGGCCAAAACATAAATAAAAAAAAAATGAGGTTTTCAAGGATTTTTTAAAAGCAGCCAGTGAAGGAGCACTTCTCACCTCCAGGGGAAGGGCATTCCAAAGAGTGAGGGCTGCAACACTGAATACTCTGTCACCCGAAGAGTTTAGTTGTGTTCTTGGTATGGACAAGAGGTCTGCCTTCACTGACAGGATGGCATGACCAGGAATGTGTGGTACCAGAAGGTCTTGCAGGTAGACTGGACCCAGACCACACTGGGCCTTGTACATCAACATGCAAACCTGAGAACAGGTTGAAGAACTTGAATATGTACTCCTTGGAGGAGGAGGAAGGGAGAGAGAGGATATGATAGAGACATACAATTATCTAACAGGGAGGAACAGGGTGCAGCAGGAATACACTATTTTTAAGCAAAAAAGATGTTCTAGGACTAGAGGGCATGGGTTGAAGTTGGAAGGAGGATGATTCAGAGGAAATGTGAGGAAGAATTTCTTCACAGAACAGGTGGTGGACAAGTGGAATACCCTGCCAGAGGAAGTGGTGGGGCTGAAACAATTACAAGGTTTAAGAATGCATGGGATAGACATAAAGGAATTCTGGAGGTCAGGGTTAAGGTGCAACAGACTTCTAGGAAAATACAAAGTGAACTTACAAGCTTAAATTTGCAGACTGGGTGGGCCGTAGGCCCTTGTCTGCCGATACTGTCTATGTCACTATGTATCTAATGTGCCTCCTGACTGGGAGCCAGTGGAGAGCATGGAGGACTGGCATGATATCCTTGGAATGAGTTGTCCCAGCAGCCATCTGAACTGCCACATTCTGAAATAGCTGCAGACAACGCATCATCCTCTAGGATAACCCAAGGTAGAGCAGCATTAGAGTAATCCAATCTAGGTTAAGACCATGGTGTGCACTAGTGTTGCCAGATCAGTTGGGTCAGAAAGGACTTGATTCGGGCAATGATACAAAGATGGTAAAAAACACTTCAGACAACACTCAACACCTGGAACTCCAGAAATGTCTTGGAGTCCACAATGACACCCAGATTCTTCTCCCTTTATGTGACACAAAGGGCCATGCCATCCTGCAAAAGAATGACTGCAGTACTGCTTAGTTGCCACAGAAACTGACCGGCCTGGTTCCACCTGTACACCTCCATCAAGGATGGATTGAGTCTAAGCCAACTAGCCACTATCCAGTCTTGGATTTCTTTAAGGCACTCACTCAGTTCCAGGACAGCAACACTGTCATCGGGGGCACAGTACACATACAAGTGTGTGTCCTCATTGTATGAATGAAATGCCAAACTGTAGCATCTAATGATCTTCCCTAATAGCAACATGTACACAGTGAATAAAATGGGAGCCAGGATTGCCCCCTGAGGCATGCCACAGCAGGGTGCAGCACTGCTCAATGTAAAGGACCTAAGTGTCAATTGTTGTGTTCTCCTGGACCTGTAGAACTCAAATTAGCACAGCACTGTTCGTGAGAATTACACATAGCGACTAAGGCAATCCAGCAATACCCCATGATTCACCATGTCAAATACCAAAGAGGAGTCTTACAGGACAAGAATGTAATGATGTCTGCTATCCTTCACCTGTGAGAGGAAAGCTGTCTTTTTCAGGGTGATTGCCCACTGATACTCACCATAGTACATCCTCAGTGCCGCTTTGTCCTTCTCCAAGACAAGTGGCAGATGGTAGAAGGAGGTCTCTACCTGTCCCAGCTCAGGAGTTGAAATAAAAAAAAATACCTGAATGTCAGAAAATATTTTATAGATTTCAAAAATCTATCATTCATTACAACGTTTGTCTGTTCCTTAGGTGCTATCAGCCTAGGTGTTAGCCATTATCTTTCTGATTCACATCCAGCGGACCATGTGAACATGCTTCTTTTTCACTAGCATTATCAAAAAGCCATTCATGTTGATTTGCAGCATGATGAATGACTTCTGATTGACTTCTGACCACATTCCCTGTAAATCACCAGTGAATATCTGTGTTTGTCTGTATGCGAAATATTGTTTTATAATAACCTGTAACTGCAATATATCATGTAATCAGGTAACATAACATGTATTTACCACTCCATCTGTCAAACATACTAGCTTCTTTTCAACAGAACCATATATGGTTCATTATTTCTGTATACCATCATAGTATGATTTTGTAGTCCTTCTGTTGACCAGCCTAAAAGTGGAGAAAGACATACTTTACATTAGACTGGAAATATATCTATTTTGTTGTATTACATTGCATAATGTAGCATATACTTATTGCTGTTAGCTTTTATCTCAGATTGTTTGCAACATGACAAATGTCACATAAGTAATCTCTTTCTATTCTTTTGATATGGGCAGGGTAATAAATGTTTGAAAGTGAAAAACAAAAACAAAACAGGTATATAACATAGAGGATAATGTATGGTCTTTGGTTAATAACCACTCTGTAAACACTTCGAGAGGTTGCCATAGCATAATTGTAAAGCTTGAGAGCATAGCTCGAGAGGTTTTTGGAATTCATGGCAACCTCCAGAAGTGTTTTCAGCATGGTTATTAAACAAAGACCATACATTAAATTTTATAGTGGATGGGCTACCAAGATTGTGTAATCACGGATTGAAACATAAAAACATAGAAACATAGAAGTTGACGGTAGATAAGGACCACAAGGCCAATCCAGTCTGGCCATTTCTTTTTCTACCTTACAAATGTGCCATCGGCATTTGCTCTGTCAGTGGCCTATCTATTCAAACTCATCTGTATTGCTCCCTTATGCCTATCCTATGCCTGTTTGAAGCCCTGCACTGTATGCATAGCCACCACTTCCTGAGATAGACCATTCCATGCATCCACCACCCTATCTGTGAAAAACAATTTTCTCACATTCCCCCTTAATTGGCCTCCCTCTAATCTCATGCTGTGTCCTCTTGTCCTGCTATTTTCTTATATTTAAACATGTTAGACTCTTTCACCTTGTTAATGCCGTTAAAGTGTTTGAATGTTTCGATCATATCACCTCTCCTCCTTTGTCTAGGGTATACATATTGAGCTCCGTTAATCTGTCCTCATATGTCTTCTGATGCAGTCTCTGCACCATTTTGGTTGCCCTTTCTGGACTGCCTCAATTTGGTTAATGTTCTTGTGAAGGTGTGGCCTCCAGTACTGCATGCAGTACTCCAGATGGGGCCTAACCAGTGTCTTGTAAAGAGGAATTATTACCTCCTTCTGACTTGTGATACCCCTACTAATACACCTTAACATCCCCCTAGTCTTACCTACTGCTTTAGAGGTCTGCTTGGATGATTTCAGGTCATCGGTGATGATGATGCCCAAGTCTTTTTCTTCCTTTGTGACTGCCAGCAACTGCCCTCCCAGCCTGTAGGTGGCTTCAGGGTTTCTCTTTCCTGTGTGCATGATCTTGCACTTCTTTGCATTAAATCCCAGTTGTCACTCTTCTGACCATTTAGCTAGTTTATCCAGATCTCTTCTCATTCTACTCTCTCCATCTGGATCATCTACTCTGTTGCAGATCTTGGTGTCATCAACAAATAGACAAACCTTACCCTCTAGTCCATCTCCAATGTCACTAATGAAGATATTAAAGAGGACTGGCCCCAGGACTGATTCCTGAGGTACCCCACTTGTGACTTGTATCTCTTCTGACTGTATACCATTTACCACCACTCTCTGTTTTCTGCCAATCAACCAGTTTGCCACCCAGTTGACAAACTTCTGACCCACCCCGAGCCTACCGAGCTTATTTATCAATCTTCTACATGGAACAGTGTCAAAAGCTTTGCTGTGTCAAGGTAGGCAACATCAACTGCTCCCCCTTGGTCTACCACTCTGGTTACCCAGTCAAAGAAATCTATGAGATTAGTTTGACAGGACCTTCCTTTTGTAAACCCATACTGTCTTGGATCCTGTGCCCCTATGGATTCCAGGTGTTGCACTATCCTTTCCTTAAGGAGTGCCTCCATAGTCTTGCCCACTACTGAGGTAAGACTGACTGGTCTGTAGTTCTCTGCCTCCTCCCTGCTATCACTCTTGTGGAGCAGGATCACATGAGCCCTTTTCCAGTCTTCTGGGACCTCTCCTGTGCTCTGAGACTAACTAAACAGTTCTGCTAATGGCTCTGCTAGTTCCACCCTTAGCTCCTTAATACCCTGGGATGTATGCCATCAGGTCCCACTGCCTTGTCCACCCTGAGCTTAGCAAGCTCTTGTAGGACCCTTTCTTTTGTGAAGGGACTAGTGCACACCTCCCTCCCCCTGTGTCCATGGTGCTGAACTGTGGGCCCTGCCCTACCTTCTCTTCAGTAAATACTGAACAAAAATATCTATTTAGGATAGATGCTTTTACAGGGTCCTCCTCCTCACATGCCCCCTTTTCTCCTTTGAGCTTAGCAATACCCACTCTGGACTTTCTTCTTTCACTAATGTATCTATAGAAAGTCTTGTCACCTTCTTTTACTGTTCGTGCTAGTGTTTCCTCAGTTTGGGACTTTGCCTACCTTATTGCCTTCCCTGTTTCCTTTAGGGCAATTTGGTATGCTTCCCTAGCTTCATATCGCTGTGTTCCCTTATATTTCCTGAAGGCCAGCCTTTTGGCTCTGACCTTTTCTACTACTGTATTTGAGAACCAAAGTGGTTTCCTTCTTCTTTTGCACTTCCTTTTCTGTCTAACACAATGGGATGTTGCTTCAAGTATTGCATCCTTAATGCTTGCCCACTTTGCCTGTACCCCCTCACCTGTGTTTCTTTTTGGCAGGGTTAGCTTAACTCTGTTGGCCATCTTATCAAAGTCAGCTACTCTGAAGTCCCATATTTTTGCCTTGGAATGGGATGATTTAGATGTAGTGGCCAAATTGAACCATACCATGTGATGGTCACTGGCCCCCAGGTGACCTTCTACCTGGAGATCTGTGATCCCTTCCCTGTTAGTCAGTACTAGATCTAGGATAGCCCTGTCTCTTGTGGGTTGTTGTACCAGTTGTTTGAGGCCCTCCCCTTGCAGGGAATCCACCATGTGTCTAGTTCTGGCAGATGTTCCTGCTGGTATTGACCAATCTGTATCCGGCATGTTGAAGTCTCCCATTATCAGAACCTCCCCTTTAGCTGTCATGTTTTGTATATCTTCTAACAGTAATGTGTCTATGTCCTTCTCCTGGTCTGGTGGCCTGTCAACAACCCCAGTTCTTATGGCTGTCCCATTTCCTGTTTCCAGCATGACCCACAGTTCTTCTGGATCCTTATGTGTATTCTGAATTTCTGTAGCTTTGATATTTTCATTGGCATACATGGCCACTCCACCTCTTCCCCTTTTTGCACCTCGGTCTCTTTTGAACAGTACATAGCCAGGTACTGAAGTCTCCCAAGTGTGGTTACTGGTAAACCACATCTCACTAATTGCTACTATGTCCAGTTTAGCCTCTGACATTATTGCTTGCAGGTCTGAGATCTTATTTCCCAGGATATGAGCATTTGTGTACATGATTTTCCATTGGCCAGATTTCGGTGTGTTAGTCGTTGGGTGAGGTTTGGCATTTCCCTTGTATGTTGTGTGGGGAGACAGACCTTTTTTCTTACCTGGTGATGCAAATGAACTGCAAACATGCTGAATCCCTGTTTGACCACTAGCTGGGGGGAGGGGGTTCTTCCCATTTGATATATGGGGTGCTGCACCCTCTCCCCATTTGCTAGCTTAAATATTCTGCAAAGACATCAAACTTCTGCCACAATGCACTGACTCCCTCCTTAATCAGATGCAGCCCATCAAATTTAAAGAACTTTCACTCCCAGAACTGTTGTCAGTTTCCTACAAATCTGTATCCTTTTTCCTGGCACCAGCCCTTGAGCCACATGTTTAGCTCCCCTATCTCCCCTTCTCTGACCTTCCGTCCATCTGCCCCCCTCTCCCAGACTGGCAGGATCTCAGAGAAGGAGATGTCAGATGAAATGGATGCTAGTTTGTCACCCAGCCTGGTCAGGTGTTCCTTGGTCTCCACAGCTGACTGGCTGGTGAGATCCTTAGTCCCTATGTGTACCAGGACATCAATGTTTTCTCCTGCTTTCTGAACAATTTTAGCAATGCAGTCAGTGTCTCTCCATGCTGATGTACCTGGGAGACATCTGACCATTACCCCTGGCTGGAGATGGGTATCAGCTCCCCAAATCATGGAGTGTCCTATGATCAGAAGTTTTTGGGATTTCCTTTTTGCTTTTTTTGTTTTGGTTCCTGATTTGGGTGAGTTTTGTTGTGCTAGATCCTGTGCTGCATGTCCTGCTCTGCAGTGTCCTCTGCCCCTTTGTTTGATTTCGGAGATAGAGGCAGATACCTGTTTGTAGTTTTTATATGTTTTTTGAAAGTAATATGTTGGAGAGTACAGATTGATGGGGCACCCAATTTGCCCCTCTTAACCACCTGCCAACCTCCTGGACCAACTTCCCTCTGCGGTCGAGGTTCTTCTTTTGGATGTTTGGGAAATGGCGGGTGGTTCTTATAATGTATTTCCTCTTGAATATGAAATTTGAGGTGCGCAATCTCTGCCCATGCTGCCTGGAGCTGAGCCCTAAGATCTCCAAAGGCCCAACATGTAGGACAGTGTCCTAATCCTGTAAGACTGTCCTTCTGAAAAGTGTTCCAGTATCTGCAGTTAATGATATCAATTCCAGATAAGTTGCTGGGTTTATAACCTGGCCAGAGTAATTAGAAGGAAGAAAATGCAAGTAATGGTTTGATTGTGTGTTTTGTTTTCATACAACTTTTTATAACAAGTTAAATTACTAATGCCCCTGTAAATGAGCTCACCTTGTGGATGCCCCACTGATCCACCCTTCCTGCTTTGCCACAGGAAATGTCACAACTGTGGTACCCTATAAAAGGAGTGTAGTGTGGGGTGGTTGGGGATGTGGGTGAGTGGCTGCCCTTGCTGAAAAAGAAAAACCACGGATGAAAGAACAAGGAGGTAAGAGCAGAAACAATCAGTCAACAACAAATGCAGTAACCCTGAAAGCTTATCCTAATGTTAGATAAAACTGTAAAACCTGTAAAGCACCACCTGTAATAATTTCAGAGAAGATATACCCTGTAAGAAACACTTTGCTACAGAGAAAAATAAAGCAGTAACAGAAGATATACCTTGCAAAAGACAATTTAAATCAGAAGATTACAGCAGTAATCTGTTAGCACACACCTGTAGGCACACCTTGTAATAATGCAGAAGAAGGTATACCAGCAACAACAATTTGAATCAGAGAAAAATAAAGCAATGAAATGTTAGCAACAAACAGTAGTAATCCCTGTGAGTACAAAATAAAAATAACAACACACAGTAAATCTGCTAAGCCAAAAAAAAGTCTTAATCCTTTTCCCTTACTCTGGTAAGGTTCTCTGCCCTGTCCTTTCAAGCAATCTTAGAAAGACAGAGCTCAGGTGAAGCTAGGCGCCTTTGCCAGCAAACCAAGTCTTTCTACTTTTCTGAGTAATTCTTACCTTAACAGTTGTGAATCATGCAGGAAGATTCCTCAGCAAAGTTTGTTGTGTGTTCTTTGCAGCACTATTAATCTATACAGCCTGGCACAAATCAATTAAGCAGAATGTTGAATGTTGTGAGCATTCCATTGTGTTATACTATTGATATGATATGCTCAAGAAGGATTAACAACAGAGTGATGTCATAATGATGTCATAATAAGGTTGCAATCTGCTTGATTTCAGTTAGTAATAAGGGCCCCTCCATACACTATAATATCATTGCTGCACTGACACAAATGTGACGTAATACAGAGTATTGCTAATAATAATAAGTAGAAATATTACCTATGTGTTACAATTTCTAAGCACCAACTTCATTTGAAGATTTTTTCTTTTTAATCTAAAGAGATTTTGAGTGAGACACTCACCCATATCATACATCATAGTTAAACTTAAGAACAGTAAAGGATTTGGAATGACAACATATATCTTTACTCTTCATGCTGGCAACTTGTATATGTACACGTGTTACAATCTCCTTAACTTTAATTCCTTGCTGCTTCAGATTTGCAAGGGTTCTCCTCAAAGTCAGTTTCTTCATATTGGTTGATTTATTATTTATTTTCTCCTTTATCAACAATAGTAAGAGTTATGATCTCATTTGAGTTTCCATCCACACACGTATATGAGCAGTACTGGGCACTATGCACGAGGCTGTCCATATGTCAATCTCCTATATTAAGATGTAAATGCAATGTTTACATTTATTATCAACATACAGGAAGGCAAGGCATGAGATACAAAAGTATGCATAGAAGTGATGTAGCAAACTAAACACAATACCTAAACAAATAAGAAAATACATAATTAAAAAGAAAAAAAGGAAAGAATATAGATTAAATAATAACCATTTTGCAGAAAATGGAAAAATAAGTTTTCTAGTTCCAGTAGGTTTCTGCCACTAAGTGGCACTGCTTAACACTTTTGAGTGACATCACTGTAAGTGCTAGTATCACTTTTTACTAAGACTCTTTTGGCATCCTGTTTTTGGTTTTAGTCCCCCACCCCCCACCTCCGGCAGCATGTTTTCCTTTCCTTATGTAGGTTAAGTTAATAAAAACTGCATTAAACATTTACCTACTATGATAACCTCTTTCTTTTTCTGGTATTGAATATCTCCTGCTGATGCCTTTGCCAGAACTGTTCTATCACCGGAACAAAATAATGCCGTTGGTATCTGAAAAGTGATGATTTGCTTATCATCTTCAATGTCATACTCTTGGCCTTCAGGGAAATCTTTCCATAATTAGTACCTGAAATCACAATACTGGCTGATATCAAGAGATAACCAGCATGTAAAGTGTTGCAAATCATAACATAGCTGCAGTGGAGAGTCTCATTTAAATGCATTATGATGATTTCTGCATACCTATGATAAAATGAAGCAAGCCAGAGATTAGGTATAAACATATACCTTGTATTTAACTCATTCAATTTTGAATTTTAATTTAATGCAAAGTTATCCACTGATATCTCCATGTAAAGTATGGAACTTGAATACCGTCTGGACTGCAGTCCACAAAAAGATAATGAAAACTGTAAAGATGCATTCATTTGAGTGAGTGCACTTTGGTGCATGTGTGGATACCTTTTATCAATTTACAAATCCGATTATGCTACCAACAGAGCTCACCCGTGAGGCATGAGCAGTAGGATGAACAGAAGCACTCTCTTGATAATGTGAACAGTGACTGTGTGCACAATCTGCTCAACACATCACACCATGAAGTTCAAAGTGTAGATATGTATCTATATATATATATATATATATATATAGATATATTTAGATATGTTATTTATGAATGCTGTATTTATTGTTTGTGTAGTGTGTTTTAAAGTGGTTTTGAATTGCTGTAAAAGTGCCCTGAGCTTGGGAAGGGTGCTTGAAAGAAATACATTTTACTTCACTTTACTTTAGATAATGTTTTTGAGAATTGGTAGTCAGTTTCTCATGTGTTAGTGCTGCTGCTGTGCAAACAGCCTAGCATGGGCAATGTGCAACAATGTACCTGATAAAAGTAAACATGGGTTATGAAATTCAGACTTATAGAAGATATATTGTAAACTGTAGCTGCATTGCCCACATTCATGCTAGCGAATACTTGGAAACATGTATCATACTTTTTAATGAAAATATTACAGTGTAAGTCACAACTGTTCATTCAATTTATTGGTTTAACATATTCCAATGAGTGGTCTAATGTGTGCAGTGTTCAGTTCAATAAATAGTAAAAAGTTTCCTATGGTTGTCAGTTAGCTGGTTTTCAGTTTCAACTTGCTTTTAAGCTGGCTGCTTAAGAGTTTCATTTTGGTTTCATGGGTACAGTACTACATTCTACAGTTCTGTACACTGTGTATAGTACAATGTAGTAATAACTGGTTTTCCACTTTAATGAGTGAGGTACTGTACAGTTTTTCAGCATGTAAAATCCTGATTTATACAGTGCTGTATCTCTCCTGCTGCACATGGTGCATTTGTCCATTTGTGATGTGTTTCGAATATATTTTTAAGCTACTCATCCTAAATGCCTGCCAAAATATACTCCCACATGTGTATTAATAGAAAATTGTACTGCTGCATGACCCAGCCTTGACATGCTATGCTGGCACTTGTTCGTGAATAAGTTTATTTTGTCTTAGATAAGAAGTGTTTTGGTTAAAACAGACTTCACTGAGCTCTGCAAAGTTAATTCTTTTTGAAGAAGATCACTGTCACATGTTTAATTTACTACATATACGCATGCCCAGAATTACGATTTCAAGTTTCAAACAGTAAATGAAACATTTTATGGTGATCTTTTTCAGACAGAGGCAGTGTCATAAAGCAATACTGTTTTATATTAATACACATGTGGCAGCATCTTTCAGTAAGCATTCAGGATGAAAAGCTTAAAAAAATAATTTTAATCATATCTTTCACAAATGCAAAGTTTCCCTAGTGATAATGGATGGGATGTACACAGTGCAGATGGGCAATGGAATGACTGCGTGCAATGCAGTGAATGGGTGGAGACAAACAGGCAGCACTGCATTGCATAAAGATTGAAAAACAGTTGAAGGTAAGTTAGAGAAGGGTTGAAAGGTCATTGCCTGTGAGTGGAACTTTGGTTGGAAAAGTTTTAATGTAAAAAATTGCCACTGCATTTTCATCACTAAAAAATAATAAAAGAGCAGTGGGTTGGATGAACAGTTTAATGTGACCTATACTGTACTGCTGTAGACCAATGTCTGAACATGACGATAACACAGTATTTGGAAATCAGTCATGCCACTTATTACTATCACTCTTTCGTGCTAAAAACAATTTTAGTTGCTATTGTTTTCTCATAGTTACTCAAATTATCTAATTATTCTTGGCTTTGTGTACACCTATAAAAAGACCATATATATCAGTGTAGAGGATCAGGTATGTGATAGACTGTGGAGAATTCCAAATCAGTCTTAAAGGCCTACTTATTCAATCCCCCCCTTCTCAGACTATGAGTAATAACTACAGTATACCACGATTAGGTATTTTGTGGTTTTATTGTGTTTTTATCTATTTTTCATTTTATTCATTTTACAGCACTTGGATACCTGTTGACTTGTGCTTTATAAATAAAATGAAGTTGAAGTTGAAAGTTGAAGGTACATGCATTACTTTATACATTGCTACACACTTATAACAATGGCAAGAAAAATCTATTAATTTCATTGATCAAGAGATGTCAGCTGAACATGCATTCAATTTTTTTAAATGCACTGTTAGATGTTGAATCTCATTTTCTTCCCCCACAAAAAAAAAAAAAAAAACTAGTTAGTGAACATATCACTAAGCTTCCAAACAGAAAGATAAAACAAATCCAGTGGCCATCTTAATGAAGATATGGGCATTTACTACACAGAAATTTAAATATATACAAAAAAGATCCAATTTTTAAGTGTGATAAGTCACTCCAGGGTGTCTATTAAAATGTTTTAATGCACTTCCCAGGGACATAAGGACAAGTGGCATGTGGCCTCATGCCTTAGCATGCACCAGGGTTGTGCTTTAAAATCCTTTAATGCACACCTTGTCATGTCTTAATAGTTAATTATATCAATATTTGGCAGACAATACTCAAAAAGAACAGTCATAGACAATCTGCAGTTATGATCAGTACTGGTTACTTTAATAGTGCTGTAATCCTTATAGTCATAGAAGTGCCATTCAGTATACTGCATATATGTAGTTTGAGCTCTCTGGCATAATTGACATCATTTCCCGGGGCCTGGACATCAACTCATATCATGATTCTGGCTGCATATGAGAAATGGCTGCCCATGTGCTCCAACTAATGGTCAGATTCATAATACACCAAAAAAGGCAGTGCCGGAGATGAGAAGAAGGGTCCCATCTAAATTACCAAACACCACTACAGTAAATCTCCTCTGACCCCCTTTGTAGTGCACTCAGCATAATGTATTGTATGTGCTGAGTCCTTGAGAGGGACGAGAGCTGACTGTCTTCTGGTTTATTGGTGGATGTTACACTAAATGATCTACCTCAAAACTACATAGAATGAAGCACAGACTTTAATAGTTAAATATTGTGCTTTCATTTGAAACTGAATTATACATACAGACATTTATTTATTTATTGAAAATGTTTCACCAGGAAAGGCACACTGAGCAAAAAGATGCTCATCTCACGGTGCGACCTGGGGGGAGGGGTTACAATGGAGGCAGGTATACATACAAAAGTTGAATTTAGAAATAGCACAATACAAATAATGTACATAGTTGGGTGGGATTACATTAGCACTTTTTACACAAGGAGAACAGTACAGAACATGAACATCAAGGACAGGGCATACATATCATGGGTACACCTCGAGGGCAATACATGATTACTTAAGTGTCAATAACAGAACCTGAGTGCCAGTAACAGGACTTGAGCTGGGCGAGATGCACCAAGTTGACAGTAGGAGTTGGAGGAGAAGATGGGGGTGGTTTGGGTGGGGGAAGGAGGGAGCAGTAGCAGTGAGTAAGGCTGAAGAGCATGGGTTGTTGGAAGGAGGGAAGGGAAGGAGATTGGGAGGAATAGGTGGTGGGAGTGAGTGTGTAAGTGTGTAGGGCAGTGTATAAGCCAGACAATTAGGTGAAGGCTGAGCCACTGGTCAGGCACTAAGGGGGGATGGGGGAAGAGAAGCTATCGGGGGGTCAGCGGCAGTTGCAATTTGGTGCAAGGAAGTTAGTGAGGGCAGAGGATAGGGAGTGTTTGGATGATAAATGGTGGATCTGGGCCAGCAGGCAGTTCCAGAGTTTAGGGAAGAGGTAAGAGAAGACTGATTGTCCGGCGGTGGTCCTACAGTGAGGGATGACTAATAGCCTAGCATCAGTAGACCTGAGGGCGTGGGTAGGGGTAGGAGGGTAAGATAGGGAGGATATGAGGTAAGGAGGGAGGGAGCCAAGCCAGAAGTTGGAAGCAAATTTAGCACTATGAATTAGGCGCCAGTTGCTCAGGGATGGCAGGGCCAGTGAATGGTAGAGAGCGCAGTGATGTGAGCAGGAGGGCATCGAGGGCAAAGCGGCAGAAAGCATTAAAGAGGGGGTCAAGTCTGGCTAGGGTGGTCTTAGAGGTGGAGCTGTAAATGACATCACAGTAGTCGAAGCAGGGTAGGATCATTTTCAGGACTAATTCATGTCTGACAGGTAGCGGGAGTCTAGAGCAGTTTCAATAGAGAGCACCAAGTTTTGGGTGCAGTTTTGAAATGATGGCATCCACGTGTGTGGCAAAGGATAGGTGGTGATCAAGTCAAACCCCTAGATACCCGAAGGAGGGCACTTTGTCAAGGATGGTGTTATTTAGGGTATGGAAGATCAGAGGGGAGGTGAGTTTGGATAGATGCTGTCTAGTGCTGAAAGACATAGAGACAGTTTTCTTGGCATTTAGGGAGAGTTGGTTGGTATTGAACCAGTGTTGGATTTTGTTGAAATCGGTTTGAAGTTTGGAGGAGACTTCTTCATGGGTCCGGCCGGAGGTAAAGAGGACCATGTCGTCTGCATACATGTGGACTGCAGTAGTGGAGCAAGAGTTAGGCAGATCATTTAGAAGGATGGAGAAGAGGATGGGGCCAAGAACTGAGCCTTGGGGAATGCCAGTGGTGATGGGGGGGAGGTGTGGTCAGCTATTTTAGTGGATTGGGTTCTATTTAGTAGGTAGGCACTGAACCAGTTTGTGGCAGACACTGCTAACCCAGCCCCTGATAGGCAGGATAGTAGGAGAGGATGGGAAACCATGTCAAAGGCTTTTGCTAGGTCAATGAAAATAGTGGCAGTGATTAGTCCTTTATCCATCCCAGTGAGGATGGAGTCCATGAGTCTTAGTAGGAAGGAGGTGGTAGAGTGGTGTTTTCTGAAACAGGACTGAAATGGGGTGAAGAAGTTAGTTTCAGAGAGAAAGTGGGAGTGTTTGGAATGGCACTAGGTGTTCCTGGAGTTTGGTGAGGGTGGGGAGGAGGGAGGTGGGACGGTAGTTAGCTGTTGGTTAGGATCACCACCTTTTGGAAGGGGTATGACAGTGGCATGCTTCCATTCAGAGGGGAGTGACTTGGTGGTGAAAGAGAGATTTAGTAGGGCCACGAGGGGAGTAGCAATGGTGGGGGCAGATAGGAAGGGGAGTTTGTTATCAAGACCATCAAGGGATTTGCCTTTGGAGGGGTTCAGGGAGTGAAGGGCATCTAGGGTTTCGGTGGGGGAGATGTGTCTGAAGGAAAAGGGGCTCCTACCAGATGGTAGGGGGATAGATGTCTAGAGAGTGGGTGTGGTTGCAGGAGGAAGGGAATCTAGGAGGGCCTGGGCGCAGGTAGTACAATAGGAATTAAACTCGGAGGCTACCTTCAGTTGGTCAGAGAGGAGAGTCCCTTAGGTGAGGTGGAGGGGGGCTTGTTGTTTGGGGAGAGAAAAGGGATTTAATGACTTTCCAGAATTTAGAAGGTCTCCCAAGATTTGCATTTAGGGTGTTGTTAAAATATCCATCCTTAGTTAAGTGGATGGCCTTTGTGCACTTGTTGTGAAGCATGCGGTAGGTGATATAGTTGCCAGGGAGGCGTGGTTGTAGTTTATGAGGCCTTGTCATAGGCTTGTTGACTTAAGCTCTCGGAAATACAGGAAGGTGAGACCTAACGGACTCTAGCCCGGCGCAGGGGGGCGTGTTTGTCCCAGGCGGTGAGGAAGGTGTTCCGAAAGTGTGTAAGGGCTGCATCCATGTTAGAGCAGCTTGAGCTCGGGACCCAATTAGAGTGAGATAAATCCTCCAGGAGGGGGGAGAGGTTAAGGGATTTGTATGACCATTGGAATATACATTTGGGAGGGGATTTAACTCTGTGGATCTTGCGGACCAAGTAGATTAGGTGGTGGTCACATACAAATGTTACTTAATTTTAGAAAATAAGTCTAATTTCTTATACTGTACATCTATATGTATTGAAGAGATTCCTTTTAAAAGTGTGATTCAACAAATTTTTCTTCCTTAGACAAGATATATATATATATATATATATATCTATATATATATATATATATGCACATATATATTATAGTGGCACAGTAGCATCACTATAGTTGGGGTTGAGTGTTCAGTTTAAAGTTAAAGACCAATTTTTTTACTTTAATAGATTTGCAATGGTTCAACAGATTTGCACGATGTTTTCCATGCATAAGTTCATGGTACAGATGTCCTGATGTGGCAAGTTTTGTTCCAATCACTTTTGTGGTTTCAGAGATACATAGTATAACAAATTGTATAATTTTTGTGTTTTTGTCTGTTTCTTTGTCCACCTTTATCTCCAAAATTGTTTTCAATTGTCTTCTGACATTTTCAGGGTATGCAGGGTTTGCCTCACTGGTGAGCCTTTTGCAGGTTTGGTGAAAAAATATTAATCTGTTCCAAAATTATTAAATTTTGAAGTTCCCATTATTTTCAGTGGGAAATGATAGATGTTTAGCTTGAAAAAGGATCCTTTGTCACAATCACAAATTCCTTTTTCACAGATGGGTTATCCATTGTCACAGATTGAAAAATCCTTTTTCGAGCTGCTGCCATTTTGGTTTTTTAGTTAGTGAAAGAAAGAAAACATAAAAATCAATACATTAACAAAATCATCAGAAGCTAGCTAAACAGGACCCATTTCCATTTAGCTACATTCTGATGTTTGTTTTTTAATATGATGCCAACAAATACCTTTTCTGGACACCCAAAATCCAGAGTGCCCAGCTTAGCAAGAGGAGCACTTCCCCCAAATTCTCTGTATCGGAATTTCTCAACTTCTGCAGCTGCAGCTGAACTCCTGCCACCAGTTATAGTGTGATCTGTTTGTGGTTTCCCTAGTGTTTGCTTCCTCCCTTCTCCATTGCCTCTTCTTGGTGTCTAGTGGCACCCCCACTCACCGATCACCATCTCTGTTAATTTATATTCCCTGGTGTCTAGTAGCACCCCCCACCCACTGATTGCCGTCCTTATTTTTTTTTTTTATTCCCTGGTGTCTAGTGGCACCCCCCACCCTCCAATCACTGTCCCTAATGTTTCAATTTTGCTACCTGGTTTCTAGAGGCTCCCCCTACTCTCCCATTTCAGGTACAACCCTGAAATAAAGAAAGCGTTCCTTCGATTACTTTTTTATTTTTCCCAAAATCTGTAAAAGAAAAAAAAATGGTCCCTCAATGATCAGCTCCTCTCCACCCCCACCTTCCACTCAGCACTCTCCAGCCCACACACCCCAGTACACCCCCACACACCCTCACTCACCTGAACAGGTTCCACATTCAAGATCTGCTCTGAGATTGAAGACACATCTTGCTGCTGGAACTGTGACTGCTATATGAGAAAATAAGGTAAATGTGGAGCAATGTATTTCAATGAGGGTTTCAACTTTTATGCTTAACTTAGCTATTTTTTGAGATTTTGACCCCAGATTTTCAACATGGCCTTTGGGGGACCCCCACCTCATGAACAATATGACTATCATTATGCAACTCCTGCTTGAAAGGTGATTTTGCAGTTGGTTGGTGAAATCACCTTTCAGCTAGGATTTGACAATTTCTCCTGACTTTGTTCATGAGGTGGGTCATAAGAAGGCTATGCTGAAAATTTTGGGTCAACATTATTAAAAATCACAAAATTATGACCATTCATTGGAATTTTGCTATACACACTCATAACTTTGGAAATTGTAATTACTTTGATCCTAGATTTTTGACATAGCCTTGCAGTCGTCAGGCCTAATGGTCACCCCAGTCTCTTTCACTATACCCATCTTAGTTTATTTACTTACTGTGTTGTCCAGATAGCTCACATCATTGGTGCTGTGTGGTGTCTCATTCTTCCCTCCCCTCAGCGGACTGAACCCCTCTCCATGGGGCTGTCAGATGCCCACTCGGTACACTATTTTTCTCTTTCATTTCTGGAGTCTGTTCAATGCATGCATGCAAAGCATAGTGTGGCAACTGATGCCATTCTCAAGATGGTCATCATGCTTCATTGTGCATGCATGAATCACTGCAAATACATGAAAGTACAGCAGCCATCTTGAGCACGGTGGTATTTTTTGCAGTGAGCTAAGTTTCAAGAACTTTTGCTCACCTCCTGGAACTCCTTGTGCAGTGAGCTCAGTTTTCACAGCGCTCTTGCTAGCTCCCAGAACTCCATGAGCAGCTGTATTCAGCCATATTGGCTCTGATAAGAACTTGTTTTAAATAGCAGCAATGTTTTGTTCATGCACAGCCAGTATTAAAATGATAAACTTTGCTGCAATTGAATTCATTTTGTTCTTTTCTTTATTTATGCAATAAGGCAGGAGAGGGGAATAGGGTAAACCTGGTACAGCCAACATTCCTAAAGTGCCTTTTTGCTTATGTAACATGTGCCTATCAGCAACATTTTTGAAAGGAGCATTGTAAAAGTTTTAAAGGCCTCAAAAACGTTGAAAAAAAAATTATAATACTCCCTCCACAAAAAATGTCCACCTGTCTATTATTTGTCTTCCTACACATTAAATACACTGTGTAAGGTTTTACAATAGAATAGTACAATTCAAAGTGCTAAAGTATTGCAGTAGTAGAATGCTCACCACACACACACACACACTCAAACAAATGGAATGATAACAAGGAATACTGTTTTCAGAATTCTTCAGAGTATTAATGGAATACACACAAAGACATACCTGAAGTGGAGTCAGAGCATTCATGTGGTTACAGGGTGACATTCTGCATTAAATGACTCATGCATCCTGATGTTCTCTTCTGTTTTTTTTTTACATATTTGATGTATTAACGTGTTCTTCTTCTTTTGCATATGATATACAAACTATAAATTGCAAGATTGTATTGATTGTGCTTGTATTATATGTTCATCAAACTGTACAAACTATAATCTATGTGCAAGACTGTATTTATAGTGCCTTACAGTATATGTTCATCTAACTTTTTATATTATATACCTTTACCTATACCAGGTCCAACTTGTAAATGAGCTGTCTCAATGGTGTTTTGCCTGGCTAAATAAAGATTGATTGATTGATTGATTGATTAATTGATTTGATCTTTTCCAGTGTTAAAAGCAGGGAATTCTCTGGGAAATTGGTATGGGCAGCTGGGAGTTTTTTCATGTGCATCATAGAAACAACAGAAATGTAAACTCTGAATACTATGAATTTTTGTTTTAACTTCTGTATGTGTGAATGGAGTGGTTCCTGAACACAAATATCATTAAATTATATACCTTGTTTAATTTCATGGACTTTCTTTGGTATGGCCTAGTTGAATGTTTTATATATAAATAAATTTGACAGCTATTTCTGTACTCAAAATTAGGAAATACTGTACAGTAGGTGGCTTATGAATTCTTTGTGTCCCCCTCTGAGGCAGCAGCATTCAAGTTCTTATCACTATCATACTATTGTATTGACATATTAGCTATTCACCAACATTGACTTCAGCAACTGTAAAAATTTAAAATTTGGCACACATCATTATTAAATTATTATAACTCTATCAGAATGGGAGAGAAAAAGTATCTCATACCTGATTTCGATCTTTATATGATACCACTTCATTGTGCTAGTTGTATACCATTACAGATACCATTCACATATACAATAATAAAACACTGTACAACCCACCAAATAAACAGGTACACACACATAAAACAGACACATAGATATAGTTTAACATTGATAATGCAAGCTTATTCGAAACAAAAATATCACCTTAGCCACAAACAATCTTCACAAAGTGTAGTGACCCCTGATTGCAAACTGGCGGATGAACTATGTTACCCTCTTATTACTCTTTAAATAATATTTGTTTGTACTTCTGATTCTTTATTTTACCTTTTTCCCCAGCAAAAACTAACTTTAATTAACCCTAAATGCACAACAGGGTGTTACTTGTACTAGGTGTACCCCACAGTCAGAGGCTGAATGCCCTCTGGTTCACCTCATGACTTACATTATAAATGACAGTTGAGTAAATCTAGTACAACCAATGCTCCTTTGTGCCATTTTGCTTGGTGTAGTGGGTTAAAATATACATTTCAGCTTGCAACTGCAAAGCAGAATATCATGACCAATGAATCTAATAGATTTATTTGACTAGTTGATAAAGTATTTAGAACAAGTGAAAGCAGGGGCTGTGGCATACTAAGACTTCAGTATGAATCATGACACAGTTCTACAAATAAGACTAGCATGCAATCTAGGTTAGTGCATGAGTTGGTCCAAAGATGGTAATCAGAATCACAAACTGATTGATGGATAGGTGGCAGAGGATGGTGGCGAGTGGAGTCACTCTACAGAATGGATGGTAACCAGTGGGGTACTTCTGGGATCAACACTTGGAGTCCTCTTTAATGTCTTTATAAGTGACATTGCATATGAACTGAATGTAACTTTTTGGCATTTAGCAGATCATAACAATATCTGCACTAAAGTGGTCACTGTGGAGTTGGGGTGGGGTGGAAAAGGATAAGCAAAGAACAGATAAGACTGTATGAGTGATCAAGGGTTTTACAGCTATGTTTTAATGTGAAAAAGTAAATAAATAATGCACTAATGTCACAGCAACCGAGAGCCAGAAAACAAAATGGTTGGAGTGGTATTAACGATCACTGATCATAAAAAAGACATATGGGTAATCATATCTGAAGACATAAAAAGAGGATTGACAGGAAGAGATGGCAGTCAGAAGGACTTCTGAAATGTATGGTTCTATAGGGAGGTGTCACCAGAAGAAAGAGGGAGGTGGTGTTGCCTCTGTATACATCACTGGTAAGATCCAAAGCACCCATAGTGCTGAACATGAATCACACAAACCAAGTAAAAATCTGGCAAGGTCTACTTTATAAAGTGCTGAAAGTGCAATAACTGGCACAAGTGGCTAGTTACAAGAAAATTGTGACTGACGTTTCCCCTAGCATGCTGCTAGGCTTCTTCAGAATGGATTTGGCTCATTGTTCTATTTACTGACAGCAGCCATAGTAGAGTGTATTGGTGATTAGTCCAGTTTCTGTGCATCACCGGTAAGACACCACCTATGGTACTGTGATCAATTATGGAGACCACATCTCAGGAAGCACATAAACAGTGTAGAGGTGGTACATAGAAGGGCAACTAAAATGGTGCCGCCCTAAGAGAAGACTCTAAAAAACCTTAATAGGTATCAACTAAAAAAGAGATGGAAGATGGGGGGGTATTAGCGAGATTTTGTAGTCTGTTTCAGACAGGAACTGTGGATCAGGGAGGTGCCAGTTGGAACTACTAACTCCTATGAGTGTATAGTGGGTGCAGGTTCAGGCTACAGGATCCTTCTCATCTACTGTCCACCAGGTGATGGGAGGGTTTTCCTGAAGGAGATTGCAGACATCATCACTGAGGTGGTATTGGAGACCCACAGATGGTTGGTTCTGGGGGACTTCAATGCCTAGGTCAATGATGAACTCTTGCCTTTTTGACAAACCCTCCTCCAATTGATGGAATCATTGGGCCTGACATGGGTTATTACCATCGCAACACACCGGGGAGGACACTCGTTGGACTTGGTGTTCTAACTGGGGATGGAAATCTCTGATATGGAGGTGGATCCAATCAGGTGGTCTGACCATGATGCCCAGAGATTCAGTTTCACAGTCCCCCGAAATAGGCCTGCCACTAAGGAGCTGATACAGTACTGTCCTTTGAGAGGAGTTACCTCAGAAGACCTATTGATGGTACTGGACCTTTTGGGAATTCCGACAGATAGCACTGACCCAGGAACCCCTTGTACTAGCCTATAATAGGGCTGTTGCTGGGGCCCTGTATGTCATTCCTACAGTGCATGTTTTCCCTCTTACTCTTCACCCAGATGCCCCATGGTATGATGGGACACCTCAGGAGCTGAAGAGGCAAGGGTGAAGGTTGAAGAGACTTTGGAAGAAAACTCGCCTGGAGGAGGATAGACTTAGATTGCTAGAACATTATAAGATCTACCAGTCAGCAATTTCCCATAAGAAGGCAGAGTTCCTGTCCAGGGAAATTGCTGCAGTGAAAAATATACCAGCTCAGTTCTTCCATACTATGGACAGACTGTGCAATGCAGCCTGTCTTCATTCTGGTCAAGCATTGTCACATGGAAAGTGTGAAGATTTTGCACAGTTTTTTGCTGATAAGTTGTCCTCTATCAGGGATGAGATCAGCTAATGCCTCACCATTGGACCTTGCATTGACCAATTGGGTGGTACAAATGCCCAGAAGACCTGTTCTACCTTCAGCCAACTGGTAGTCAAGGATATAGTGAGAATCATCCAGACTCTGCGGCCAGCTTGCTGTAGTTTGGACCCAAGCCCAAATCATCTTCTTTTAGGGTGTGTTGAGGTGATTGGCCTGGTCCTGGCTGAGATAGTAAGGGTTTCATTGGAGAGAGGGATCTTTCCTGATCCCTTAAAGGAGATGACCCCTCTTGAAAAGCCCTCCCTTAACCTGGACTGTCCAGCAAACTACAGACCAGTCTCTAACTTACTCTTTACAGGGAAAGTTATTGAGAAGGTGGTCACCCTGCAGCTGGAGGATCATTTATCCATCCACAATATCTATGACTCTCTCCAGTTGGGCTTCAGAAAAAGGCATAGCGTAGGTGTGGGTGCTAAATTATCTTCTAATGGCTAGAGATTGGAGAACCCATTCCATCTTGGTTCCCCTTAATCTCTCTCAGCAGCATTAAAAATTGTGGACCATGGGGTGCTACTTGAGTGCCTACAGTTTTTCTGTGGACTGAGGGGGCAGGCCTCAGTTGGGTTCAATCCTTCCTTAAGGGAAGATCTCAGAAAGTGGTGTCGGGGATTCATTACTTGCCCCCTCGCTGTCTGCCCTGCGGGGTACTGCAGGGCTTGGCACTGTCCTCCATGTTGTTTGTAATGTACATGCTGCCATTGAAGGACATTATAAGACAGTGTGGGTTGAGTTTTCACTGCTGTGCAGATGATTCTCAACTGCACATGTCTTTTGTGCCTGAACAGGAGTTAGACACTGTCTTGATGTTTAACAACTGTCTATTGGAGTTACAGGACTGGATGAGTGCTAGCTGGCTGAGATTAAACTCAGGAAAGATGGAGGTATTGGTAGTAGGTCCTGATCATAAGATGACTAGGACATAGGTGGGAAAACCCTTCAGTTTATACCTTGGGGGGCCCCACTAAATGCCTCATGCCAGGTGTGTAATCTGGCATGTTATTGGATGAATGCCTGACCCTGAGGGCTCAGGTGTCAGCCTTGGTCAAATCTTCTTTTTACCATCTGAGCAATATCACCAAGGTGAATCACCTTGTTCCATCTGAAGATCTTCACACCTTTGTCACCATTTATTTTAATTACTTCAACACCTTTTACCTAGGGCTACATGGGGTAGATATCCGCTGATTGCAGCTAGTGCAGAACGTGATGGCCAGGTTGTTAACTGGAACCCCTAGATCCAGCCACATAACACCTGTGCTGCGTGAACTGCACTGGCTGTTGATACAGTGGTAGATCAACTTCAAGGTTGCATTGCTGACCTATAAGGCCTTACATGACCAGGGGACCCAGTACCTGCAAGATCTCCTGTCTTCTTACTGTTATACCCGCCCACTTTGTCCTCTGATGAGGGATTGCTAGAGATTCCCAGGGTACACCTGACAACTTCAGGAGGAAGATTATTTGCCTTTATGGCTCCTACCCTATGGAATTCTTTACCTCGTCAAATATGAGATTGCCTGACCATTGAGGGCTTTAAAAACTCACTTAAGGCCTACTTGTTTCAACAGGCATTTGAAGGGTCTTGGGAAAGTTGATGTCAGAAACACTGTAAGATTGTATATATTTATTGCTTTAGTGTATTTTAAGAGGTTCTTATATTGTTTTATTTATGTTGTTAAAGTACCCTGTGCTCTGGAAGTGCATCTAATACAAATAAAGTTTTACTCACTTACTTTACTTACAGTACCACACAGGGTAAATAATGTACAGGAGAGAAGTATTTTTCAGAAAAAAAAAGTACCCAGGAAGAAGTGTACATGCTGTGAAACTGAAAGGATTTAGATTCAGGAGAGATGTAAGTACTTTGTCACAGAAGACTGATGGATTCATGAAACAGTCTTCTTGCGGACATAGTGTGAGTGAAACCAGCAGTACAGTTCAAGAATGGAATGGGTAGGAAGAAGGTAGTCATAATGGAAAGGACAAGATGAGAGGGAAAAAGATGTGTAGAACAAGTAATGTATGTGGGTATAATCAAGGTAGGGAAAATTGGGCAAACTTGGTCTAACAGATCCTTATCTGTAGTCAAATTTTATGTTTCAATGCTTCTATGTTTCTAAGGTGCTGCTACACAGCAAAAACTCTCTAAAATAAATAGTCACGTTATCTCAGCTCATGGTCATCCTGAAAAATCTGAATGAGGAGTGTGGACCAGTGATTACGTGGTCAGGTATTCACAAGAAAGAGAAAGGACTACTTGACAAGAGCCTCTCTCAGAGCAACAGTTGTTGATGTCTGAGGCTGGCTTATCAAATACTACATTTGAGTACTTCTTGCACATTGTTCAACAATAGTAAAATTGGGGGGAAGCTGTACTGAGCATTACAGTCAGCTTTATATTGATATGGCAACACGATACAGTAAAAATGTTGCACATAAGAACATTTGATAAAATGTAAACATCAAGCTATATTTGGCAACTTTGTCATGGCAGATATGTGTGGGTTCGAATCCCTGTACTGCACTCAAACTATTAGACTTTTATTTACACATTGCATTAGAATTGACCAAGTAGGTGATGCAATAAAAATATAGTTCCAACACTTCACAGTACAGACAATTACACAAACAAGCATGCACGCATGCATGCACATGCACACACATACAGTAGCAGCATATAACAGATGCTGAGTTTATTACTTTGTATGCTGCTGTGCTGAAAGCATTATGCATAAGACGGTGATAGTACAATGCATACTGACCCTGTTTGTTTTACCATTCTTTCTTTTTCCCACTACCAGTAAATACAGTTCAACATTATGTTTCCACATTTTGCTGCCATTTAGCACATTTCATACTTACTGACACTATTTTATGACACTGCAAAAAGCACTGTTTGAATTTGGCAAATGTGTGTTTTTGTGTGGTGCGTGTGGGGGGAGTGGCATATGTGACATTGTAACATTGCTGACACAAATGATTAAAAAGAAAGGAACTACCCAAATTAACAACTTCACTGACATTACCATGATTTCACAGTGATGAAAACTAAGTGGTTGTCATAGTGACATTTACAAATCTGCCACTAAGAAATATTATGGGTTTTACTATGGGCAAATATCAGCACAGTGCCAAAACAGCTTTTGTTAAAAACTGGATATTAGGGAAAAAAATAAAAAAATACTTCAAATAATTCAAACACCTCACCTCTAAAGATATTGCCATTTTTGTGTTGTACAGCACCCCTACTCTTTTGCCACTAATTGAAAGGCTGACAGCTAGCTTTCTCACAACTTGAGTTAGGTGCATACACTAATCTCGAGAATCACAGGTGTGATCGTATTCAAGTGTGCTCACAGCTTGAACAGCCCACCTCTCAGACATCATCTTCATGCCAGAGACAAGCACGTAGCAGGGCAATCATTTGGCATTTTGGCTGGCCCACTGGGTTACAAATTTAAATGAAAAAATCAAAGAAGGTAACACACACATACAACATTTATTCACTGTTTTTATAGTTCAGCAGTTTCCTTCAAATGTGATTTCCACTTTACCTGATAAAAAGAGTGATATCCAAGACAGTGTCCCATTAAGCCTGATTTTCTCCACAAGAAGTAAACTCACAGAGCCCAAATACTTAAAGCCAAACCTAGCCAAGCCAAGACTGATATGGACTGACATTTCTTTCATATATTATTCTGGACTGATTTTGTGAAATTAAACACCTATTTATACTTTCACAATTTTTATAGTGATTGTGTTAAGCGCACACATTGCATTGACACTTTATGTATTTTATGTAATTTTTCGACTTATAATACTTAAGGTCAAGCAAAACATTCTGTATTATATTAATAAAATTCTTCCTGATTAGTATTAGTATGAGAACTAGGAACAATAAGACACCCATTACTCCCTTTTACTCCCTCCTCTACAGTGGAGTTAGAAAGAGATATGGCACTAAACAGAAGAAAAAGGGAAAAACAAAACCCCAATCTAGCTGATTGTTTAGTTGAGGAAGAAGCAAACAACAAAAAGCCTAACAAGATACAAAAGAAAAACAAGGTTCCTAAGGAAAAAAAATTAAACTAACAGCACATCCACTTATAATGAAACATTTAGAGATGGCAGAGATGCAAGCAGATGAGGTTACTCATTGTGTCATTTTGATTTTTAATCCATTATTAGAAAATAAGGCTAGTAATTATACTAATAACAGTCTTAATAAAATACCTGTAAATCATTTAGTACATCATTCACCACCTAGCCAAATTCTTTGGAGAAATCACCTGTGATTAATGTTGATTCCTTCATTATAGAGGAAGATAAAATTACTAGAGTATCTAATATAAACAACATAGAAAGCAAACAACCTACAATGGATAACCAACCAAAACCAAACATTTTCTTGAGGCTCTCCAATCCCCATGTCTATGAGAGGATGAAAAAACAGAACAAATAGAGCAGAACAGAAAAAGTTGGTCTAACTTGTAACAGTTGGTGTACAGGATCAAACATCCTGCTTGCCGGCTAAGAGAATTGCACAAGCCCCATACACCATATGTTAAGTGTAATGGGGGCTTATAGCATTCTCAGCCCTTGCAACATCAGACCCCATATCTTTAAGAGATGATGTAGCTATAAATGATTGTCAATTACAAGAACTCATGGAATACAAGAGGAAACAACATGAAAAAGAAAATGAGTCCTTAGTACTAATTCCATTTGGAAAATCTAATTCCTCCGGAAGGTGAGGCACAAAAGGAATTGCCTCAATTATTTTTCCACAAGAATCCCAAACCACCCAGACAAAAAAGAAAGTTAAACATGTTGATCATCTAACTAAACAATTCATAAAAGACTGGGGATGCTGTACAGGATAAACCAATTTTTGATTCAGGAATTTCTTACATTATTGACAAACAGTTTATCATATCTAAGTTTGATTATGGTAGCATCTTTTATCTCTTTTTGACCGATAAGTTGACTAATAGACTAAAAACAACCTAAAACTCTATTTGTAGGTTTGCAACTAGTATGAGAGGGCATGATCATCACTGTCAGTTATATAAGTCTATGAGGTGTCTCCCACTTAAATAATGGAATGAATTCAAATGCTCCATTTTACTCCACAAAATAGTGTTAGACTTGTAGCCTAGTTCGGTAATTGATCAATTCCCAAGAATTACAAACATGTTTTTCACTAGGTCCCAAAATAGATTTTAGTTTTCAAAGTTCAAAGTTTATTTCAACATAAAGTATATAACATTCAAGATTATTACACTTAAAAACATACAAATAGGATATCAGCAACACATTCTTATTCTTACAATATTAAAGAAAAATGCAATCCAATAAAGTGACTAATCTTGTTTTTGCAATAATAAAGATACATTTCTCTCTTTCAGATAAACCATCCTTTGTTGTTAATAATGGACTTATATAACTCAATCTTTCCCTTTGCAGTTTGTCACATTGTAATAGAAAAGGCTGGATTACAGAAATATTAGATTACCTCAAGCATCCACATACATATAAGTTCATAGGTTCATAGTATTTTATAAGTTCAATAGGCAGTTTGCCTTTTAGTGAACTCGCCACCTTAATATTCTTTAAAGGCGGAGCATGCATTTTTTTGTCTCCCATATATTGATTTACTCTATATTTGAAGGTGTTGATGTTACTTTACACTATCTGCTGTGGTAGAATATTCCACATATTAATAACACTCTGAGTAAAATATTTGTTTCTTTTCTTAGTATTATTATTTTCTTCTATTAGCCTATAATCTTGGGATCTGGTTGTTCTTGTTACAGTATGTTTCCTTAGTCCAACTGTTTCCATAATAGCTTGGTCATGGAATGCCCTATATGTTAAACATAAATCCCCTCTAATTTGTCTGTATTCTGTAGAGAATAGTCCTAAATGTTTTAATCTGGTATTATAGCTAAGCTGTTTTACACCCTTGATTTGTTTGGTTACTTTTCTTTGAACCTCTTCTACAAAGGATCTACTTTTTTCTGTTTGTGGTGCACAAAACTATGGACAGTATTCTAGATGTGAATGTATAAGACTTGAATACAGGGGAATTAGTACCTCAGGGTCTCTACTTTTAATATTTTTCAAAATGCAACCTACAATTTTCTGACATTTTTTAACAGTGTATTTGGTATGACTGTAAAATGTAAAGTTATCTGAGATACTCACTCCCAGATCTGTTTCAGCTTTGGTACTTTCCAATATAATATTATTGAGTTTATAGCTTACTTGTTTTTCACCCCAGATGCATTACCTTACACTTATTTTCATTAAAACTCAGTTTATGTTCCTTGGCTCATTCTGATAATTTGCTAATGTTCTCCTGCATTTGTACTCCCTCTATTTGTGTTTGGCCAATACCACCAAGTTTACAGTCATCTGCATATTTGCAGATCCATGAATTTTCACAGGTTTTCAATGTTGATACCATTATATTAAACAGGGTTGGGCATAAAACAGATCCCTGTGGTACCCCAGTTGTGACTTGTCCCCAGTCTGACTGATATCCTCTGATGGATATATTTTGCTGCCTGTTATCTAACCATGATATGATCCATTTTATTATGTTTGGGTCTAATTTTATTTTTCGTAGTTGCTTGATTAATATTTTATGAGATACCTTATCAAAAGCGTTAGCAAAATCCAAATAAATAATGTCAACCAGAATTCCTTTATGCAGGGACATGCTAATCAGTTAAAAGAAATGCATCAGATTGATGAGGCATGATCTGCCAGGAATGAACCCATGCTGGCTTATATCCACTATTTTTTCTTGATTCATATGTTCAGTTATTCATTTTTGTAAAAGTCTTTCCATTATTTTTCCAATTACTGAAGTAAGACTTATGGGTCTATAAATGGTTATATCAGATCATTTCCACTTTTATAAACAGGTGTTACTAAAGCCTGCTTCCATTCTATCAATGCTTTACCTTCCATAAGTGAAGCATTAAATAAGTGGGTTAAGGGGCCTCTTAATTCATTTACTAATTCTTGTATAAATTTTGGGGTAATACAATCAGGACCTGCAGAACTGTTGGATTTTAATGCCTTAATGATTGTATGTATTTCATCAGTGTTAAACGGTAATGTGTTACCTATACTATTGATATGTGATGCATTGATGTTTTCCTTGGGCTCATATATATATACACTCAGGAAATACTTATTAAGTTTAGACGCTATATCAGACTCATTGGTTATGGTACCAATAGGTGTATCTAGTGGACTGGCACCTTTTTGATTACCTTTAATTGATCCAACATAATTATAAAATTGTTTCTCATTGTCCTTAACTGTTGTGGCCAGTTTAATTTCTAAATTTCTTTTCACTTTTTTGATCCTGCTTTAGTTTTATTAACGTATTGTTTAAATTTGAGCTTATTTCCCCCAGTTGGATTATTTTTTAGTTTCTGATAAACCTTCTCTTTCCTCTCAATGATTTTTTTTAATATTGTTGTATCACCAAGGGGGCAGCGTATGTTTCTTTTTTATATTTGTATCTAACTGGTACCCATTTGTCTGAACAGTACTTTATTTTGTTATTATTTTTTTATATAATAACACTATTACTTAATCTCTCTGAGCCACAGCCATAAAAAAAGACCTAATCTCATTTTACATAAAATATTTCTATGTTATCTTTTTTCACAAAAACAAATATCTATCTGCCCACATATTGTTTTTACTTGTGAGTATAAATTGTATTTATCAAGTTCATGGATTACTTCAAAATTTCTTTGGATAGAGATAATTTGTATTCTTTGTATTAATTCATTACAGTTTTCTTTAATTATCATAGCGGCTTTATAAGACCAGATCTCTGGCATCCGTAATCTTTTAACCATATTGTTTAATTTATTAAACCACATGTTACAATGTTTACCTTTTTGCAATTCTTGTATTACTTCATTCCAGGCCATCTTTGCTAAACTGTTGACTGGCATTCCTATAATTATTTTCCCAGAATTTTCCATCATTATTATTCTTGCCTCAATTAATAGGCTGCTGGTTTCCAGATGAATAAATGCCACTGGTGTAGTTTTAGGTAAGTTTAATACATATTTAAAGAAACAATTTTGAATAAGTTCTATGTGGAAACACTTTCAAATATCTGTGTTTATATCCCAAATTTCACAACCATAAAGACTTTGGTTTATATTTTTAGCCTCATAGTTGATTTTCAATGCTTAAAATGAATCACCAGCAAATCTGTACCCAAATGAGATGATAGCTCCAGTGGTTTTAGAGGCCTGCTCTTTAACCATTTACAAGTAGCTTGTCCATCTTACTTGTCTATCAAAAGTTATTCCCAAATATTTAGACTCCTTCACTTCCTCAAAATGTAAGCCACTCACATTCCATTATTGTAATTATGCTTTCTTATTTCCAAAGGTTACTATTTTAGTTTTATCAACATTTATTTCCAGATTTAACTGTTTTAATGTTGTAATGACCATTTGCAAACCTCTCTTCAAACCAACTGGAGTCTGCATATAGTAATATCTTAATTCTTCCATCATTGATTTCAAGTAGAAATGTCTCTGCCATCTTCAAACTTTTGACAAGTGTCTCCACATATAAATTAAATAATTGCAGTTCCAGAAGGCAACCCTGTCTGATGCCACTATCCACAATTATGGATTCTGTTAATGCACCATCTAACGCATATCTAATACGAACTTTAGTATTCAAGTACAAGATCTTTAATATAGCCAATTTCTGGTTCTCAATGCCTAAATTTTCCAAAAGTTCCCATAAGATTTCTCTATCTATTGTATTGAATGCTGATTTTATGTTAATAAAACACACATACAGATTTTGCCCTTTCCCTGGACATAAGTTTCTATTAAAAGGTTTAAGGTAAATGCCAAGTCCAAACTATTAAGATTCTTTTTAAAACCTATTTGAAATTTCAAAATTAGATCCCTTTCCTCAATCCACAGCATTAATTTATCCAACATTAATCTTGAATATATTTTCTGGGTGATTGGTAATAGTGTAATTGGTATATAGCACTTTGGATCACTCCTTAAAAGAGGGACAATTACTCCATAATGCCAATCACTAGGAATAGTGAAATTTTTGTTAATTTGTGTGTATTATTGAACTAAAATTTTGGCCCAATGTGTTGTGTTATACTGAAATGGATCTGCTGGTAAATCATCTATACCTGGAGCCTTATTTCTTCTTTGTGATGACATGGCATGGGTTACGTTTTTCATAGTTATGGCAGACCAACCAGTTAAGCCTGCTGATATTCCCCCCATAATATATACACTATCTTCATTTCTTCCTTCAACAGATTTATAAATCTTTCTACAGTGTTGCACCCACTCATTTTTTTGTAATATTTGCACATATGTTGTGCCTTTATGCCTCTTTGATGCACCCATAAGCAACCATGTTCCAAAAAGTCTTCATATCTTTTTCTCTTAGTGCATTTTGTAAACCTATCCACAGTTTATTTTTATGCTCATATTTTTTTCTATCTAATAAGCCACTTATATTCTTGATTTAGGTTGTGCATGGCAGCACTACTAGTGGTATTGGTAGATTTCAATATAAATCTACTGACTTTATTTATAATCTTTTTAAGTTACAGTACTTACAAACTTTATCATACCATGCCTTGTCATTCACATTCTTATTATTTCTTATACATCTACAGTATTTGCAAAATTTAGTTATGCTGAGATCAAAATCATATAACTATTATATTCATCTATTGAGATAGCTGAATTTTCTAAGAACATGTTAGACTCAGGTAAACATCGAATCTTATCCATAATGTCTCTTGTATATGGATTCCACTTAATTTTCCTACTATATATAATGGCCATATTCTCATTTGCATCACTTTCCACTAAACCACCAATATCCATCCTATCTTTATTAACAGCTTTTCTTGTGCCCAATTTACAGTTTATTGGGAAGTGATGGCTGTTCCAATTTTCCAGCACTTTTAATAGTCTTATTTTCTTATAATTTTAAACCTCTAATATACAAAATCCAATATGCTACCACCTTTTTTGTTGGAAATGTATGTTGTCCCTTCCAATCACCCTTTGTTCATCCATCTAAAGTATGTAAATTCTGTGTAGGTAGTGTTTTAAATAAACGTTTACCTTTGTTATTAATAAATGTGTCCCTGGAGTTTCTATTTGGGATCTCCAAAGCATCGCCTAACCCCCATTCATTAGATTGAACCCCTACAGTTGGTGCCCTTTTCTGGCATTAAAATCACCTGATATAAAAATAAATACACCTGGGTATCTAACTTTTTAATATTACAATCTCTTCTTCTCTGAGTTCCATTACTTTATGAAATTCCTGAAGTTTCAAACTATGTGGGAAATAGGCATTGGGAAGTGCTATTATTTCTGAATCTGTTTGTGCAATAACCAGTAATTATCCTGCACAATGTGACTTGACCTCTAAAAACTTTGAAATGGATCTAGTATTAATATATACCACTAAACTCCCTTTATAGAGCTGTATTTGACATCTCTGTTTACAGGTATGCACCACATTTAGAATCCAAGTTCAAATCATTTCCCTCACTGGTCCAGGTCTCCTGAAATATTAGGATGTCATATGTTTTCATTTCTTTAAGCCAACTCTTATCACTTAATTTGTCCCTAAGGCCTGCTATGTTCCAACACAGCAGAGATATGATTCTTTCCTGGTCCTTATCCAGTCACAACAAAGTACCTGAAATTTCTATTGTACTATTAATAATTGAATTTCCCTCAATGTCTAACACATTTTCTGTTATAGTTTCCTTCATACTGGAGTCTGACAAAACCAAGCTATTATTTATTATTGGTCCTTTAACTCTCCTATCTCTAATAAACTGATCTTTTGTTTCATCACCTTTTAGTTTGTGTTCTGTAACTACTGGTTTCATAAAAACAGTATTCTGTGTTCATGAGGTTCTACTGAACGCTCAGCAGTTGTTTCTTTTTTTTGCAGCCTTTCCTAATATTTTGACCTGTCCTGATTTGCAGCTATTCGAATTGTTGAATCTAACATTATTCCTATATTTCTAAATTCCTTCATATTATCCATGACTACTTTCCTTTTTTTCTGTGTTCTTGAATTGAATACAGATCCATCCTTTATTTGGTTGAGCCTTATATCTATATACAGTTAATAGATCATTCCACCCTATTTTCTGTGTTAATATCTCTTTTATTAGATTATATACTGTCAGCTTCAGAACAAATAGATTTTCATTTCTTGTTTTTGGTAGACCTTTCAGATAGATTGTTGGTAAGAGTCTACCTTCTTGTGTCTTTCCTTATATTTAACTTTTGCCATTTCATTTTCTATATTTACAGACTTTGTCTGATCAAATCTTACTGTTTTTGATTTATTCATACTATATCCCTTTTCTTTATCATTTTGTACTCTTGGATTACTTATTTTATTTAACTAATGGGGTACAACTTCTCTGCTAGCATGATTTTCTGTATTTAAGAGTGGCTCTGTTTGACAACCTGTGTTGATTTTAGACTTTTTATGATTAGGTGCTTGTTTTGCTATCTTGTTTTTCTGCTTATTTTTTAGATTCACTACTAAATCTTTGATCTCTTTGTGTTCCTTATTTGCTATGCTTTCTGAAGTCATACACATTCTATCTTTATTTGATTTTCTGCTCATTCAATTGTCAGTCTTTTTGTCTTAATTTTGCTCAGTCTTTGCCCCTTAACTTTGGTTTTTTTTATTTTCACTTTACATCCCTTTCCACCCACTTTATCCTCCATAAAGGGTTTTGTAAATTTTTCCATTAAAATTACTAATTTATCCAGATAGTAATTATTAGCAATTTCTTGCTTTATCTCTGTTAATTTGTGTAATAACATTTGGTTGTTATCAACTTTTGAACTACTGTTTGGGTTATTTGAAGATCATAAATGAGGACTAGCAGGTGGTTTACTGGAGGGGAGTTCAACTTTAATTTTTTCATATAGGGAGTTAAAGAAGTTTCAAACTCTTTTAGAAAGGAGTGCTGTATAACATGCTCATCCCTTTTATTTGCGGTACTATTTTTATCCCATCCCACTGGTGATTGGTCTTTACACCCTGCTTGGTCTATCTGCTTTTCTATGTCTGCTTGATCTCCCTGTACCTGGGGAACCTCTAGATCAGAGAGGTGAAGTTCCTACCCAATCAACTCTGATAAGTCAGTTAGTGGTATCTTGACATTATTAGCCATCATGTTATCACATACTTCCTGTCTATGAATTTCTGCTAACACTGGATGTATAGACAAATATGTTTCCCTCCTAAAAAGGCAAACTCAGTTGTCTCAGGCCCTGGATAATAGAGTGGATGTTAGGCAGGAGATAAGTAGCAGGAGGGGGGTTGTTCTTGGGGGGAAGGAACTGAGGGCAGCCCATTCATGAAGAGAGATAGGCAGGTGGAATTCAGAGAGGGGTGGGGTCTCATGACATCATGCCAGGAGAGGTGAAGGTGATTGGGAAATGAACAGGGGGGAGCAAAGAGGGGTTTAAAGGGACAGGCGAGGCAGAAAGAGTTCACAATTTGCTTTGGTAAAATTCCCACCCACCAACCCTAAGGAGAAAGGGAAGGAAACAGGAGGGGAAAAAGGAAGGGGTAGGTGCACAGCAGAGGGTCAGACTGCTGAAGGTGGACAGCAGGTCTGCCAGGACTGCCGAAGGTGGTCGGCAGTGAAGAAGAAGAAGGGGCACAGAAAAAGGGGAGGGGGATGAAAATGAGGTGGGATAATTTGACTCAGAGGGCTGCAGAACAACACCAGACAGATGAGTGGTATGTGTGTACATGCATACCCAACAAGAGAGAAGAAAATGAAGACAGCGTTCCCTAGATGTACGTCTGGGGGGGCAAGTAGAGAAAACAAGAATGGAAAGGTGGTTTATGAATATTGCGGCAGCCCCCAGACTTACATCGGGGCCAAAAAGGGAAAACAAGGAGAAAAATGTGGTGCATAGAATTTGTGTATAGTAAAGATATGATGAACATAAAGTTGTAAGATATGAGGATGAAATTATTGTTGAAATTGGATATCAATAAATTAATTGCTGACTGAGCATCCACACAAATGGTAGTCTGTGTCTTTATTGGGCAGGGTTCTGGGGACAATAGGACTGGGGCAGTTGACTTGCTTGGATTTTGACTAGAAAAATTAACATGAGCAGGAGATGATGTTAATGTTGGTTTAAGAGTGTCCTTTCTTATAAATTTCTTATCACCTCTTAAGACCAGATAATTCCTTTCTTGCTCATTGGCCATGAAGAAATCTATTATTTTGTCTCCACTTCCCCCTTTCCTACTTTCTTGTCTTTGATATTGCTTTTTGGGTTGTCTTTCTTATTACTAGCTTTAACCTTAGCTTGGTGTCTTCTCAACCTTTTTTTTACTTTACTGTTAATTTATTATTACTGAAATTCTAAGGCTGATATAGAGCAAAGTAGGTTTAAAGCAGAATGCAAAGCAATACAGCAGCAATGAGGTTGATTTCAACTGATAAGTCTGTCATAAATACACGAATCTTAAGTAAAAGACAATAAATAGTAATAAAACAGAGAGTTCCCCTTCTTTACTAAATATCTGTGTATTCCAATCACTCCAATTAGATCAGAAAAGAAAACAATGGTAAAAGTCCTATATGCTCCTTTGACTTCAGCTTCTACTTCTGCCTTATACTTAACACAGGGTTACACATATAGCCCAAATGGGCTGACTGTTCCTTTGATTTTCTTTTCTTTTCCTGACAGCCTCTATTAAGTAATGCTAGTTTTGGCACGTTATCTCAGAAAAGGCAGCCTGTTGCTCCCAAAACCAAAAAAAGCTGCATACAAGAAGAAAAAAATTAAAATCTTGTTTGGTTCCTTATCATTTTATTTAGCAATCCTAAAAATCTGTTCTAAATGTTAAAAGACTACTGGCTGCTCTTGCCCAGTGCTATCTCAGATGCAATATAGAGGATTGTCTCTGGGAAGGCATGCACAACAAGGGTATTCTTGATCGAGAGGTATCCATGGCAATGTGTAACCCTGAGATCGAGAGGCCAGAGAGGTTTCACCTTGCCATGGATACCTTTGAGATCAACGAGTACCTTTGTTAGTGCAAAAACTCCATAGACAATCTTTTATAGTGTATGGGGAGTCGCAATGAAAACAAATGGACACGATGTTTTGTCAGACTTTTTTTTTTACTAGATACGAGCGATAATAGGCAAACAAGAAAACAAATACCATTGCAGCGATTCAAATAAATGTCACATTTACTCAGTACAATAACAAGCAGGCAGACACAAAACAAATAGCCTTTCTACAATTCGCACAAATGGCCCATATAAGAAAATGTCTTATCTGATCATGAAAAATCAGCGTTTGTATTCTTGGATCCACCTGCGGATAGATCGCGATGCTTATGTCCCCTGGGTGAGCTTCTTCCATGTTGCCGGTACATTCTGAGCAGGGCGAGAGAAAAAAATACCTTATTAAATGATAGGTTGCTCTAATTATGCCAGGCTCATTATTCAATCACTCTTTTGTACAGTTACGGGAAGCCAGGAGGGTGGGTACTTACCTTATTGGTCATCTGAACTGCCACTGTCAGTATTCACAGTCACATGGTTCTTCCTCTTCCACTGGCCATAGTTATGGACGATGTTCACCATGAACGGGTGCTGGAAGATACAGTTTTGTCTGAAAATATTTATTTGAGAACCATCACTGAAAGGTACTTTACACTTTGGGGGTGGTAGACACTGTATCTCTGGGCTGGATGTTATTACTGTGGCTGAACACAATTAATTTGATGAATGGCATAGTAACTTTGAGTTTCTTTCCTGCTTATCATCTGAGAATGTGCTGTAATTGCTTATTGACTGTATGGAGCGGTGTCCAGATACTTGCTGGACCTCGTTTGGGAGTACACCTTGGTCAACAAGTCACAGGACTGCTGTTTTCCTTGTGGAATGGTTGGTTATTCACTTTTGGGTGGACAGACCAGCATGGGACTTTATACGTTGAAGCATGCATTGTGTCTTGTTTTCACCCACTGCCATTGCCCTATACCACAACGAAGCACCAGGTTTGTAGTTTATGTTTGGTGCTAAGTAAAATGGGGAGTCTTGATTTATTTTATTTATTTAGTTTTTGTTGACCAGGTACTTTTGTTGACCAGGTACTTGACCCTGTGGGAGTGCGACGTGAGGACTAGGTCCAGTAGTGAATGGTTACTAGTTTTGTAGTTCATGCGAGTAGGTTCCTGTATTAGTTGTGCCAGGTTTAGTGACTCTATGTCAGAGTGAGTTTTGGCTAGTGTGTTAGAGAGCCAATTGATGTTAGGGTCACCCATTATGTACAGCTCACCAGCGTGGGCAAGGGCCGTTAGTTTCTTGATCAGATCAGTGACTTGGGAAGTGGGTTGGCCCGGGCTGCAGTATATGCCCAAGATAAATAGAGGGCAGCAGTAGAGGAGCTTCAGGTTGAGGAGGATAGCTTTGTGGGAGGAAGGAGAGATGACTTTCAATACAACTGTGTGCTGTAGGGAGTTGGAGACATAGATTGCCACTCCACCACTTCTTCCTTGTCTGTCCATACAAGTTATGGTGAATCCAAGAATAAGGACTTCTTGGTCCATGATATAACCCGAGAGGCAAGTTTCTGAGACGATGATGACATCAGGTTTATATTCGAGGACCATGACCTGCAGTATGGGTAGTTTGTTGGTAAGGCTGCAGACATTTTGGTGGATAATTTTTAGGCCATTCAGGAGGGCTAAGGGAGTGGGGGGTGCATGCAGGGTGGTAGGGGAGTTTGTTGAAGGGAGACCAGGGTTGGGGTGGACATCACCAGCCAGCAGGAGGAGGAGCAGGAAAGCAAGAAATCTAGCTTTGTGGCATTTATGGGTTGCTGAGTAGCACCGAGCATGGAATCCAGGTAGTGTACACTACAGGGAGCAGTTGAAGATATATTGAGCAGCGTGATCAGTAGGTCAGGCAGGCAAGGAAGAGAGGCACAAGGTAGTGAGGGGTAGTGCGGGTAATTGGTGTGGCACAGTGTCCGGGTGTGTGGCAGCATTATCAATGCACACAGTGGTGTATGATCCCTGCCCCTTGGCAGCACTGGTGGTTGTGATCCCCACTTCCACCTGACACATCCCTGCTAGTACAGAGCTATATTGAAAATCCAGCTCTGGTAGTCTAGGGGGCCCCTGATCCTAACTGCTGTCAGTACTGTGCAATAGTGTAACTGTGCACCATTAAAGATCCAAATCCTAGGTAGTCTACTGGACACCCCTCCCTTTCTCTTTCTCTGAATTTATTGTATTACTGCACTAAAGCTCCTCTTCAACAACCTAGAGGACCCCCTCCCTCAACTGAACCTTGTCTGTATTGTGAAACAGTATTAAAGCCCTTCACTGATAACCTATTGAACTCCCCTACCCCCATCCATCCCTGTCTGTATTTTGGAACTGTACTAAAGCCTTTCATTGGAAGTCCAGTAGACCCCACTTCCTCAGCTGTCCCTTCAGTTTAGTGTTATATACCATGCTGGATCACTGTTAAAAATCCTTGGCTCACCAACTGAGCACCCCTCCACCAAGAAACAGCTTCTGACTCACCCGTGCATCCTTAGGTGAGCTGTCCTCTGGTCTTCAAATGGCAACTGGCACAGACTTTCCTCTCATCACCTCAGCTGGCCACCATCTGACTGAAAAGGAGTGAATGCATCCATAAGGATTCTTGTTATAGGGTGCATATTAAAAAATAAAGTGCCACTCTGGAGTAGAGGCATGGTAAAAGATGCATTTGTACTGTCTCAACTAAGTTGCATTTTTATGGTAGGTGTATGCCTTTAATATGCTGAATTATAGGATGCTGACTGCTGCAAATTCTGTTTCACTTCTGTTTTAATCCTCCTGGATCATGCCTGAAAACAGGTAACTCCTGTCTAGTGCAGTTACCTGATAAACAAAAAATAAATAAATAAAATAATTCAATAATTAATTCCTTTCTAAAATATATTCTTGTTTAATATTCGCCTTGTTACTGCTTGTCATTTTTTCTGTCCAGATTAAGTTTTTTCATGTCATGAATATTTCTTGCAAATGCAATTGTAACCAAAAAGTCACAATACTGCCATATTAAAACTGCACCAAGCATTGACCACACGTATTATCAAGCTGTTTTAAAAAGACTCTTCTGCTGCAAGGAGCAAGTGTATTGTGAGTAGTTTTGGAAAGGAATTCACTATTGAGTTAAAGCAGAATTGACATAGAATGTGTAATAGGAGGTGTCCTTCAATGCAGCATATTAAAGCCATCCAATTACCATGAAAAATAGAGCTCTAAACCAAGAAAATAAATGAATCAGGACTATAAAGAAGTAAGAGTCATGGGAAGAATGTATTTGCTTACACTGTTTTCCAGCTTATAGTTATATAAGCCTAAGATACAACTATCCACTAGTAAGCAGGCATCAAGCAGTGGTGGCAGTTCACATAGGTGGGTCAATAGGATAGAGTCATTAGATCATGAATATTTTTCTGTTTTCTGCACATCACAGTTGTGATGAGGCATATGTATACAAGAACAAGATGCAGTCATGTTTATTTATTATTCCTGACTGACCTCTGGTATAGGTAGTCAGTATGAGTATGATAAAGAGAGTTCTAGAAACTTGATGAAATACATAAAAAAAATTAAGGTAGCTATTCTCCACCTTGGAAACCAAGCTGAAAATGAGTTTAAACATTTTTTAAATGTATGATTGTATGCTTTTGGCATTTTATTTGATTTGCCTTTTAGAAGTCCCCTGAAGAAGCCATCCAGATGAAACATTGGGATGTTATGTAATAATAAATTATCTTTTTGCTCGTTTATGGTTTGTAGTAGCTTTCTCAAAAGCCTGGTGAACAGTCACTGACATAGTTCTGGAACTTGTGAAATGCCTGGGTCAGGTCCCACATGAATACAAGGACATTAGTAATTGCCTGCTATGTCATTGTTGCAAAATGTTCTGGAATCTGGGTGGGAAAAACATTCAGAGTCATCAGAAGTTTGCAACACAGGCAGACTGAGTGCAGAGTACTATTGGATCTTTTTTTTATTTCCAAATTGTGGATTTCATTTAAATATTGCTTAAACTACTAATGTTGGTATATATTATGTTTCCATCACCAGTTACCACCATGAGCAGTTTCTCAGAGACAGGAGACAGTGTACATACACTTTGTCTTTGTTAGATTGTGTCAGAATGATAAGGCTAGACATTTACAACAAATGAAGGGTGTAGGAACTTGTATGTGGCCAGGGCTCAGTATCCCAAATGAAGCATGAAGCAAATTGAACATTTAAAACATAAGGATGGCAGGCTTTAATGGCACAGTCTCACCCTGCACAATACATAGAATATCCTGGGGCCTGTGAGTTATGATTTTGCTAAAAATAAGGATTATCTTACCAACCCAACAAAACAAAGTGAAATGGTATACACATGAAGTTCTAGGTAGGTGTCACATTGGTCCTCACAGAGGTAATGAAAAATGAAATTCTAAAATGCAAATTGGACACTACTGACTGTAATGAATTTTTGTAAACAATACAAAGAAATTGGCTGACTTTTAAAATACCAGTGTGCAACAAAAGCTAAAAAAAGTCCCACGTGACTCTGTGGATATTTGTTCCAACCACCCAAACATTTGGGACATTTAAGGACTGCACTGAATGAAGAACAGGAAGTTGATGTTTTTCAGCACTGGAGCTGAAGTTACAGGGGTAAATTATGGAAATAAAATGAAAATGCCATTAATGAAACCAAGTGAAAGAATACATCCATAGATATGCATTATTTAAAGCATTAACCAATTCCAGTTAGCTAATCAATCATATATATCCAAGGTGCCTACTAACTAACTACTGGAACTGCTGCTGGAAGTTAACATATTCCTAAAAGTGATCAATTAAACGTACCATTTTATAAGTAATAAAGGACATGTTCAAATTTGTCTAACTGGCCTACTTTTTCCTCAACCAACACAGACATAGCAGTGTATAATATCTTGTTACAAACCATCAGTTTTTTTTAGCACTGTACATTTCTGTATGCTGTTTCTGTTGTCATTATTTAAGGAGCAGGCATCTACTGAAACTAAATATTTAATGTATAATCTCAATAAGAATAAAGGGCAGGATTATCAAAGCGTGGCACAGGGCTTATGCCAAGCCCTGAACCAGGACACTTAGGCCCTGGACACACTGGGGAACGTAAAATGGTTTAAGTGCTTTAACATGGTTTAAATCTCCCTAGCACTGTTTGCAGACAGACTACAAGCCCCTTAAAACGTTTTAACAAAAGTGTTTTTAAACCCAGTTAGATACCTAGTCTTAAAACCATTTTTAAAAATGTTTTAGAGCTAGCATGGTTTTACTTATAGGTCTGTCCAGGAGTAAAAGTGTTTTAAGCTGTTATGGTTTAACTAAAACAGTTCTAGCTGCAGTGTGTCCAGGCAAGCACAGTTCTGTGTGCTGGACTTAACACCAAATGGTTACAAAGAGAACAGGTTTAACACTAGCAGTGTGGCCACATAAACCGTTATCGAAAATGGTTACTGAGTAGTGTGGCTGCACTGAAATGGTTTAGCTAAACTAGTTTTAAAAACGGTTTTCTTAAACAGTTCTGTAGTGTGTCCAGGGCCTTAGGTTCTGGCAGTGCACCAACCCCATCATCGCAACTGCACCTGGTTCCACAATCTTGGGTGCAGTTGTGACAGTTTTCATGATTTACAGAAGCTTGCATGAAATACCTGGCACATGCTCTGTAGAAAAGGCCCCCAGAATTACCACAAGTTAGACCAGAAAAAGCTGGTCTAACTTGTGGTGATTGTCACATGGGATATAAACTTCCATTAGATTGCCACAGGCCCCATGTGCTGTATTGTTGGCACACACAGGCCTTCTGGTGATCTCAGCCTTTTGAAAATCCTGCCCAAAGTCATAAAAAAGCATCATTTGTACAGCAATTGCATAGAACTTCATTTCTTTCAAAGTATTTGGCTTGTCCCCCCAAGTAGTCTTAAAAATATTACAAATTGATAGGTATATACTCAATTGTCTACTTCAAACACATCTGAATGCTCCCCACTCACCTTGCAATTTCTGTATTTGTGAAATCAATGTCTGCTGTCATGGTAATGACTAGGATGTCATATCATGTGCAGTAGGAAATCAGAAAATCCTGAGAAATGTTTCTTGCACAGACGTGTATATCAGAGTTCTCAAACATGAGTGCAACACCTGGAAAATATATGGGCAATTAAAAATACTATATTCTCTAGTGTATTGAAGTAGCTAACTAGAGAGTTTACAAAATTATATACTGAAAAGCATATCAGCTTTTTAAAAACAAAACAAGATGATGTAACTAATTTAAAATAAGGAAAACATTACACTATACAAGCATAGACTAGGGACACTTTGCAGCTTTGTTAAAGAAAATGCCTAAAGTGATCTTAGATAATGGGTAAAGTCAAACTTGCTTCCTGAATGACTGAAACAGCCTGCCACCTGGGCTGCTATTTCTTAACAACAGCCCGCTGAATAACAAGTTCCCCCTGCAGTACCCATCACCTTCTGATATCCCTGCCTCCACACACCGATAGCCAGTATTTTTTTACTATGAACACCCACATACACTCAATCTTGAAACCACTCAATATTAACATGCTGCAAAAAAGTAAAAAACAATTTTTGTTTCTTGCTTTTTCCCCTGACTAAGCCACCCTTCAGTCTGGCGCTGACAAGTCCAAAAACCTTTCACCCTTTTGCAACTGCCGCTACCCAGCACTGCTGATCAATCAGTACCAACAACTGGAATGAAACTCCTGCTCCTCCATTTCCATTTTTAAACAAAAAATGAAGCACCTTCTTTGTTTCTCTCTCCACAGCTCATTGTCTGACAGCCACATCACCGACTCCTGTGTCACAGAAGATGCCACCATTCCCGCTCTACACCTCACCCTCTCGCTCCCAACTGTCTTGCAAATGAAACCATATGTAGCCACATAATTCAAATACATTATGCACCCTCTAGGGAGACTAAATGGACTATTTTACATATCCAGGCATTTCTCTTCATTTTTACTAACATTTTCCACTTTTTAAAAATTAAATCATTGTTTTATAAAAAATATTAATAAAATTCCATTATCTAAGTATAATAATACCCTCCAGGGTGGGCGTTATGGATATAATGGACCTTTCAGGGGCTATAAGGTCCTCCGCCTGTGGCGTCAGGCCTCATTACGCCCCTGGGTGGTTCGATGTATCCCAGTAATGCCCACCCTGGAGGGTATTATTACTTACATAGCACACTACAGAGAAGCCATCATTTTTAGAGGCACAAATAGGAGAAGAAGTAGTGATTCTGTGACTGTAATGAACATCAGTGATTGAAAGCTGTGGTTCCTTGTAGGGGATCAGGCCATCAAGCAAACTGAATTATTAGTCATGAAGATAAATCATTGAATTATTAGTCATAGAGATAAATCAGTGGCATCACAAAAACACAGGCGATTCTGTGAAAGCATGAATTTCTGATGAACTTCATGACAAGGGGAAAAATACTGAGATTACTGCAACAATTCACTATTCAGAAGAGGAATGCTACTAGCCTCATTTAATCCTTCATTTTAATAGTTTGTTCTTTTTTGTGAAATCTTTTTTCTTGTATTCTCTCATCCTGACTCCAGTCATCAATCATTACAGCTCTCCAAGACTGCACATTATCTTCTAGCCACACTGCCACCCATCCATGGTTAGCTAGAAGGGGTACACAAGTGCTGAGTGCCCTAAAACATCACTCACATACAACTAAAAACATAGAAACATAGAAACATAGAATTTGACGGCAGATAAGGACCGCTTGGCCCACCTAGTCTGCCCATTTTCCTACCTAACAGATAAGCTGCAGATCCTAGTTAGCCAACAGCTTACTTCCTCCTACCCCCCACTAGGACTGCCTTATGTCTGTCCCATGCTTTCTTGAATTCCCCCACTGTTCTTGACTCCACGACCTCCTCAGGGAGGCTGTTCCATGCATCCACAACCTTCTCCATGAAAAAATACTTCCTCACATTACCTCTGAGCTGTCCCCTCTATCTTCAAATTGTGCCTCTTGTTCTTGCACATCTCTTTTTCTGAAAGATGCTACCCTCTTGGACTTTGTTGATTCCCTTGAGGTACTTGGAAAGTTTCTATCATGTCCCTCTCTTCCTCCTTTCCTCAAGGGTATACATATTAAGCTCCTTCAGTCTTTCTTCATATGTCTTCTGGTGCAGACCCTGCACCATTTTGGTTGCCCTCCTCTGGACAGCCTCCACTCTGTCTATGTCTTTGTGGAGATGGTGTCTCCAGAACTGCACACAGTACTCCAGAAGGGGTCTCACCAACTGTCTGTACAGAGGGATAACAACTTCCTGTTTTCTACTATTGATGCCTCTTCCTATGCATCCCAATATTCCCCAGCTTTACTTACTGCCTTCTCGCATTGCTTTCCACCTTTAGGTCATCTGATATAATTACCCCCAGGACCCTTTCCATTTTTACTGTTGTCTGTATCTCACCCCTCATTGTGTACTCTTCTCCTGGATTTTTGTTTCCCATGTGCATTACCTTGCACTTCTTTGCATTGAATCTGAGCTGCCATACATTTGACCATTCCTCCAACCTTGCCAAGTCCCTTCTCATCCTTTCCACCCTGTTGCAGATCTTTGTGTCACCTGCAAAGAAACATACTTTTCCTTCCAGTTCCCCTGCAATGTCACTTATAAAGACATTAAAAAGGACTGGTCCCAGTACTGAACCCTGCGGTACCCCACTAGTAACCCTCCTTTCTTCACTGTGTACCCATTTACTACTACCCTTTGTGTCCTGTTGTTCAGCCATTTTTATCCAAGCTACCACCTGGGGCCCACTCCAAGGCTGGCTAATTTGTTTATTAATCTTTTGTGGGACTGTATCAAATGCCTTGATAAAATCTAGGTAGGCCATGTCCACAGCCCTCCCTGGTCTACTACTTTGGTCACCCAGTCAAAGAAATCTATTAGATTCATCTGACACGACCTTCCCATCGTGAATCCATGCTGCCTTGGGTCCTAGTGCCCACTGGCCTCTAGGTACTCAACAATTCTTTCCTTCAGAAGTGATTCCATCATTTTCCTACCACTGAGGTCAAACTAACTGGTCTGTAGTTGCCTGCCTCTGTCCTGCTCCCACTTTTGTGAAGATGAATCACATCTGCCCTCCTCCAGTCCTCAGGTACCACCCCATCCTCCCATGATTTGTTGAAGAGAGTAGTCAGTGGTGTCACTAGTTCTACCCTTAGTTCTTTTAGAATTCTTGGGTGAATCCCATCAGGCAAAACAACTGTGACAATACTATCTGCCAGTTTTAGCATCACAGCTGAAGCCAGGTTTTCAAAACTGGCTGTTTTTGGCACCACAGCTCTGTGATTTACAGCAGCTTATGACCATTTTGTAGTGCAACTGTGCCAAAATGATACACCTGATTGGACCAGATGTAACAGTCTCTGCAGCTGTGCCTACCACCAATGTGCCAATTAATACTTGTCACAGATATGTAGGAAAAACCGGCCAGGTGCAAATGTACTACTGTACATTGTGGAGCCAGTCTCAAATGACTCAACAATTGAAAATACTGCACATGCGGAAAAAAACTTGCAGACCTGCAAGATTTTCCTGCATGGGTAGTGAAAGCAGCCTGCTTCGAAAATCCAGCCCCTGGTCTATATTTGAACTCAGGTCTCTCAGGTAGTAGGACCAGAAGTTGTCACTATGTATGGTTATGTTCTTTTATGTAGATTGATTCAGAAATGTCATATTTGCTAATGATTTTCATGTCTTGTATAGTGCTGAGCAAAAATCCATTTTGTGCACTTTTCATGAAATTCCGCCATTTATATGCAATTTTGTGAACTGAGCAGAGTATACAGTATACAATTGTATGGCTTTTTTAGCAAAATAATTGTAATTGCACACTTTTACAGATTATGGTTTCTAAAAATGCACACTTTAAAAAGTGCACATTTGCATACAAATACTAGTGCAATGTTACCCAAAAAATGATTTATTTTATTTTGAGGTTGAGGGAAGGCTTTCCCCATGATTCCTGTTTGACTTACAAAGAGCATACTCCAGTGTTGATTAGCCATCTCTGCATTTAAGGGAGAGCTTTCAGAAGACTTAGTACTTCAGAGCTGCAATATAGAGCAATCCTTGATAAAATACATTTTTAAAATTATTGGTTATTTTTTAATAACTGTTTCACCAGCTATACATAAAATACAGAGATATACAAACCATCTTGTTTACAGATCTGACCTAGGGGAAGGGGAAAGGGGGACAAACATGCAATAAAAAGGAACTGTAATTTATGGATCTTCATAATAATACTATCAGAAAGTATACCGAAAATTTCCCGTAATACTATTGTTGGAATCCATCAATAGTGCTATGAGATCTCCTATCAATAGACCTCCAACAATAGTGTTGCAGGAAAGAACACTCAGCGCATGCTAGAAAGTGAAAATGAAACGCTGTCCTGCCTAGACTCCACTATCAGCTGCCAAATAAAACACTCTCTCTCCACACATCTCCAAACCAAAACTAAAAAAGTAAAGCTCACACCCATATATTACAAATAATAACAAATAGGGAACTGCAATTTCTTTGCTACAATATCATCTTAAGGTTCTGGGGATATGTTGGAACCACATGAGTATTGCTTTCAAGGTCCACATATTTGCAGAAATTATCAGTGGTACAGTATCTTAGCCTTGTAATACACAGTCTCCTGTATCTTTTCCTTTTTTTCTAACTCTTTTTAGCACCTGGACGATAGTCAGGGGGATGTACCTCCCAATCAGCCCTTGGACTCATTCTCCCAGCATCTCCCACTAGGTTGCCCATGCAGGGTGGACCATAGCTTGCTGCCGATGTCCAGGCTTCCCTGGGGTGGTGGTGGAGGAGGGACTGAAATCTATCAGAGGCCCATCTGAGGCTTACACCTGAGGTGTCAATCAGGAGGCAGTTCAGGAGCTTCACAAAGCTCTGTAACCAGGGTTTGTCCTGTTTTGGATCCCCAGGAGTGTGGACATGCAATGGCATTAGCACAGGACAGGCACTCTCCCACATCCATCTCACAGACATTGCAGTGCCAGTAGATTCCAGCTGCTGGAAACCCAGTCTCTGCTGGATGTCACTAGTATGCCGGGAGACCACAACCTTCCCCCCAGAGATGGAGAGCTGTCCGTGTGATGCTCATCCAGCCTCCCCCAGCTGACCTTCTGATGCACCGTGCTCACTTCTGAACATTGGTCATCAGCATCACAGGCGGTAGTGCTACCACTGCGCTGGTGGGCCAGACTCTTTTTCTATGTATACACTATATAAGTGGTACACAAAAAGTCAGATAACGTTTACAATAAACATCAGACATGTTCATCAGTTAGTGGACAGGAAGACAACAGCAATTTTCCAGCAAATCAGGTACAGTCACAGTAGGACACAATTAGATTTTTGAGAAACAATTTAGCAGTGGCAATAGTGGTGTGTTTGCTGTTAACCAAGATAATGTGTTTCCACATCTGAGGGATCCTGGAACTAGAAGCAGTTGCCTGGAATTCAGTTTGCAGTGTGGGACAAAGAATCTCTTACCAGAGTGGGAGCTAAGATGAGATGCTGGCAGATCAGTAAGGGTGAGGAGGGTGCACAAGTAATTCAGGAGTATGTTCAGCTAGTATTTAAATCTAAACAGAGAAAGATGTTGTTCATATCTGCCAGACAGTGAAGATCAGCCCAGACAGTCATATAGTATGCAATGATACATCCAATCATGGGCTTGGAGGATAAATGTACACAAGACAGTACATAGGATGTCCAGTTTCATTAACTGGCATTTTGGGGTGACACTGTAAACATCCCAAAAATCAGTGACAGGAAGGATTAAACACTCAACCAGGCATTTGCGTTTGGAAGGGTGTATAGTATACCAGTTAAGAGCACTGAGCTGCAAACCTAGAGAACTGGGATTGAATCCCACAGCCACCACTTGCATACTGTGTGACCATGAGCAAGTCACTTAACTTTCCTGTGCTCCCAGGATGCACTGGAAACAAGTCTTAGCTTAATGTGTCTGTCCTTGACAAAATTTTAAAATAAATAAATAACTAAAAAATCCACATACAAAGGAAAGGCAGTCTCACACCCGAGAGACAGCACCAAGCTTCCTGTGGAATTTAGAAACTTGGGTCTGGATATATGAAGAAAAATCATGGGAATTATCCAGAATGACTTATATTCAGACACAAAGGATAAGGAGATACCATCCAAGGTATGAATAGTTAGGGCACGGATGGCAGCTAGACAACATTTGGTTCCAAAGAGCATAGTTACAGTTTTGGATTGACTGAAAGCTTGAAAGTAGTTTGATTAAACCAACTTGATAGTATGTTGATGTCCAATTGCAGGGCAGCAGAGATATTATCAGGGCAACATCCAGATGAATAAATGATGGTGCCATCCATGTACATGTGAACACTGCGGGATTCTATAGACTGCGGTGTGTCATTTACAAAAATAGTAAAAGGAAGGGACCCTAGAAAAGAGCCTTGTGGGACCCCCATGGTGATATATCTAGTATCATAAAGCTGGGCCAGTAGAGACAGACTGAGTGCATCTAGAGAGGTAACATAAGAAATACGAAATGGAAGAGCAGGTGAGGCCAGAGGCCATGAGTTTATTTAGTAGAAGAGAATATTCAACACTGTCAGACACAACCAAATCAAAGAAAATAATATTGGTTTGTAGACCCATATCCTTGTTAGAAAGAATAAATCAGTGAGTCTCAGCACAGAAATAAATGTAGACTGTGTTGCATGAAACCCAGACATTCTAATAAGAAAGATTTTTTAACAGAGGTAGGCAGATAGTTGTTTGGCAATGGCAACCAGCATCTCCATTGTTTGGAGAGAACAGGGAGTGCAGAGGTAGACTTGTTGTTCACAGGGGAGTTAGTGGGGCAACATTTATGCAGGAGGATTACTGTAGCATGTTTCCAGACCTAGGGCAAAATATCAGTGGTAAGGGAGCAGGTAATATTTGGTCGGGGGCAGCAATATAAGGGGCACACAACTTCTGATCTTTTTTTCTTTTGTAACCTGTTAAAAAAGTAGTAAGCAAGCCATGTTTTAATCTTATTTTTGTAGTGCCTTCAGTTGATAGGGTGTATTTAGAATGTCTTAATTCTGTCATAGCAAAGTAGTCAAGGAAGGAAAAGAACAGTTTTTGCTGAGCTTTATAATTTAGCATAGAAACATAAACATAGAAACATAGCAATTGTCGGTAGATAAAGACTGCCTGGCCCATCTAGTCTGCCCATAAGCCCTTGCACTGGATTACTGCTTCTGATCCACCCGTTTCTGTATCTCTGTGATTCCCATATGCCTGTCCCAAGCATGCTTGAATCCATCCACAGTGCTCACTCCCACCACCTCCTGAGGCAGACCATTCCATGCATCCAACAACTTCTCTGTAAAGAACTTTCTCACATTCCCTCTTAACCTCCCACCTTCCAATTTCATGTCATGCCCTGTCATTCTTGTGCTTCTCCTCCTGTATTGAAAAATGTCTCCCCCTGCACCTTGTTTATACCCTTGAGGTACTTGAATGTTTCTAACATGTCCGCTCTTTCCCTCCTCTCTTCATGTGAGTACATATTTAGGTCTCTTATTTTCTCCTCATAGGTTTTGTGGTGCAAGCCCTGTAACATCTTAGTTGCCCTTCTATGGACCTTCTCCAGCCTGTTAATGTCCTTTTGAAGGTGCAGCCTCCAGAACTGCACAAAGTACTCCATGTGAGGCAGGACCAGGATTTTATATAATGGCATCAGTATCTCCCACCTTCTGTCAGTGATAACCCTGCCTGTGCACCCCAGCATGACAATGGCCTTCCCTGCTACCCTTGTACTCTGCTTTAACATTTTCAGGTTATCTGAAATAACCTCCAGGACACTTTCTTCCTTGGTGACTGTCAGCAGCTCCTCCCACTTCCCATCCTGAAGCTTTCTCCAGAGTTTCTATGCCCCACGTGCATAGTTTTGCACTTCTTTGAATTAAACATCAGTTATCACTCCTCAGACTATTTCTCAGCTTCCACAGGTCCTTACTCTTTTTCTCCACCCCATCTAGAGTATCCACCCTGTTGCAGATCTTTTGTCATCTGCAAACAGGCAGACCTTCCCTTCCAGCCCCTCTGCAGTGTCACTGATGAAAACATTGAACAGGACTGTCCCACAGACTGATCCCTGAGGTACCCTGCTGGTCACCCCCCTTTTCACCAGATTGTACCCAATTTATCATCACCCTTTGCCTCCTGCCTGTTAGTCAGTTCCTAACCCAGTTTACCATCTTGTCTCCCATGCCCAGACTACCCAATTTGTTAACCAGCCTCTTATGTGGGACGTGACAAAGGCTTTGCTGAAGTTGAGTTAGGTGACGGCCACCCCCCAATTGACTTCCTTCATCAACCAGACAAAGAAACATAGAAAAATAGAAGTTGACGGCAGATAAGGACTGCAAAGCCCATCCAATCTGCCCATTTTTTCTACCTTATGAATGTGTCATAGGCCTTTACTCTGTCAATGGCTTATTTATTCATACTTATCTGTATTGCTCCCTTATGCCGATCCCATGCTCATTTGAAACCCTGCACTGTATTAATATCCACCACTTCCTGAGGCAGGCTGTTCCATGCATCCACCACCTTTTCTGTGAAAGCGAACTTCCTCACATTACCCCTTATTCGGCCTCCCTCTAATCTCATGCTGTGGCCTCTTGTCCTGCTATTTTTCTTATGTTGAAACATGTTAGACTCTTTCACCTTGTAAATACCCTTAAGATGTTTGAATATTTTGATTATATCACCTCTCTCCCTCCTTTGACCTAGGGTATACATATTGAGCTCCATTAATCTGTCCTCATATGTTCTCTGATGCAGTCCCTGCACCATTTTGGTTGCCCTTCTCTGGACTGCCTCCATTTTGTTAATGGTCTTGTGCAGGTATGGCCTCCAGTACTGCATGCAGTACTCTACATGTGGACTAACCAGTGTCTTGTAAAGAGGGATTATTACCTCCCTCTTATGACTTGTGATACCCCACCATGCATGAACAATCTATCAGATTCATCTGACATGACCTACCCACTGTGAAACCATGCTGTCTAGAGTCCTGGGCACCAGTGGCTTCTAGATGTCCCATTATCCTTTCCTTAAACAATGCCTCTATGATCTTCCCCACTACTGAGGTGAGGCTGACTGGCCTATAGTTCCCCACCTCCTCTCTTCTGCCAGATTTGAGTAAAGGGACCACATGTGCCCTCCTTTAATCCTCTGGTACCACTCATGTGTTGATTGGCTCTGTGAACAAGGCTACCAGAGGTTCTGCTATCTCTCTTCAGAGCTCATTTAATATCCTTGGATATATGTTGTCTGGCCTCATTGCTTTGTCTACCTTCAATTTAGTGAGCTCCTGCAGGACTCTCTCTCCAGTGAATGGACCATTGTCCACCTGTTCCCCCTCTTGGCATCTGTTGTAAGGCTTTGGTCCTCCCCTTCTTCTGGGAATACTGAACAGACGTATTTATTCAGTATTTCTGCCTTATCTATGTCTCCCTCCTTACACATCATATGTCACTGCATAGGACATCTGCAGTGCTGTTATTCCCATGCAACAGCACTGACAATCTCAACATAGCTGCAGCAGGACTGCCATGAAAAATTGTACAGTGAAATTGTGCTATCAGCTGCATATTAAAAGGAAAACACTATTGTTGTGCTCAGCCTGTGGCATTATTTGCTGAAACTGCACATTTTTAAGAACTCACATTTTTAAAAAATGCACTACTGCTGGCCCGGTGGCACTGAGGGTTGAGGCGCTGGATGCCACAACTCGCACCACACTGGTGACCCAGGTTCTGATGTGAGCCAGGGACATCAGAGGTTGGCAGTGGAGGGATGGGATTGAGCATCCAGAGCACTGCTCTCTCATCCCAGGGAAGGATTCAGGGAATCACTGCTAGAGATGGGTGAAGTGGCCGAAATTCACTCCGCAGAGTGATTCACGGAGTAACGCAGAATCCACGAAGTGCTCTGCAACATGAAGTGGAAGTACTTCGTGTTACAAAGGGGAACTCTAAGTCAATTGAAAACAATGACTTTGCGTTATTCTGCCTTCCCCAAACCACTTCTCTACCAATTGTAAGGAGAAGTACATTGAAATCAATGTACTTTGCATCACTTCGCCTTGTTATTGAGCTCCAAGGTGAATTTGCAGTGCTTCATGGGATTGCAGGTCACATGGACTCTAGATTGTTCTGCACAGCCTCAGTTCTGTGTAGTGTTTTTATAGTAGAAGATGGAGTCAGTTTCCTCTCAGAGCTCTGGGATTCAAATCCTCTAAAAGTTGTTAAAACAATCTTTTTGAGACATATTTTTGCTCAAAAGTTAGTGCATCAATTGTAGGAAACCCTCCTGTGCTCACATCATTGAGTGTTTATTGTTTGTGTGTGGATTTTGAATGTTAATTTAGAACAGTTAGTCTGTGTACTGTGAAGTGCGCTTTGGGGGAGGGGCTTAGGTAGATTAACTGGGAGAAAAAGGCAGTCTTTCTGTTTTGGTTATATTTTTCTTATATAACTGTGTTAATGTACACACAGTAATATTTTCAGTAATTCTTGACATTCTTTTGCTGAGTGTAGTGGTGCAGCAGTGTATAATTTCAGTTTGTTTAAAACATTTGGTTATATTGCTAAAGGTTTTCGATTTGCTATGCAATACTTGCAGTGTGTGTGTGTGTGACTGTGTGTGCAATGCGTACCATTAAATCAGACAACTTGTATTGTGCCATAGTAATTGCAGCAGTGTGAACCTGATATCCACTGCATATGCATGAATGCTTTATACTGCTTTGTGGTATCTTTACTGGTAGTGGACTGTTACTGCTGTGCACTACCCACCCAACCAGCAAAATATATTATTTTCCAGATTTTGATTTGTGACTTGTGAGCACTGGTTAGTTGTTGTTGTGCCTTCGCATCTGACTCTGTATCTCTTGAGTGTGCAGCGCAATCTTAATCTATCTGTGCATTTGCAGTATACCATTAATTCTGGGAGACTTTGCATTTCTTGTTATGCAATCATTTCACTTCGTCAGCACTGGGGAATTTTCTGGACACAAGACACTAGCATTTTGGGGATGCAAATGAATTCTGGTGACTGCGTGTGGCCACTGCTCGCATGCCAGAGTACACCATTAATTCTGGGAGACTTTGTATTTTTTGTTACCCTCTCATTTCACTTCGGCAGCACTGGGAAATTTTCTGGACACAAGACAGTAGCATTTTGGGGATGCAAATGAATTCTGGTGACTGTCTGTGACCACTGCATTCATGACTGAGTGTGCCATTTATTCTGGCAGACTTTGCATATTTTGTTACCCTCTCATTTCACTTCACCAGCACTGAGAAATTTTCTGAACACAAGACAGTAGCATTTTGGGGATGCAAATTAATGCTGGTGACTGTGTGTGACCACTGTGTGCATGACTGAGTGTGCCATTAATTCTGGGGGACTTCGTATTTCTTGTTACGCTCTCATTTCACTTTGTCAGCATTGGGGAATTTTCTGGACACAAGACAGTAGCATTTTGGGGATGTACATTAATTATGGTGTCTGTGTGTGATGTGACCACATCCACTGTGTGCATGACTGAGTGTGCCATTAATTCTGTGAGACTTTGTGTTTCTTGTTGTGCTCTCATTTTTACTTTGTCAGCACTGGGGAGTTTTCTGGACACTAGACAGTAGCATTTTGGGGATGCCCACTAATTCTCGTGACTATGTGTGTGTGGGGGGGCACTGGGGGGCTGCCAGTACTGTTGCCACTCCACCTTACTTCGCGTTAAGGTGGAATGACAATGCGAAGTAATAATTACAAGGAGAAGTGAGCCTTTCCTATTGGCCACTCCACATAGTGGAGTGGCAACACGAAGTAGCCACTTCATGTTCATTTCACCAGCAGAGTTTAATTTCACTGCATCTCTAATCACTGCTCTGTAGCTGCCCCTGGTGATAACCGGGGGGACTACTAGAGTGGTGCAGAAAAGGGTGGAGTGTGGCAGACGTTGGTGTATTGTGACATCATTTCATGCTCACACCCCATAGGGACCACAAAAGGAGGAAAAAGGCAGCACAAAGTCCATGGCAGCTTGATGGCCCCAGCTTCACCAGCTGGTGAATGCCTGGAAAGAGGCGTGTGATGGTAATGGATCCTGGATGGTGTGGAGGCATTGGAGGGAGCCCTCTCTACAGTACAGCAGTGTATGCCAGCTGGGCACGCACAAACTCTGGGGTCAGCAGTGAGGAGGAGCGGTGGCTGGAGGTAGGCAGGGACTGTGGCTGCAGGAGGAAAAATAGACAGGAGATAAAAAAAATAAAATGTACTACTTGGGAAAAAATGTGAAATTTCAGGAAAAACAAAAAGCACAGATACACTGAATTTTGATGCAATTTTGCAAAATTGCATGAATACAAAATTGGCAATTTCAGGCAATTTTGCAAGAGTACTAGAAATTCTGCCTAGCATTAGTCCTGAGTCTCACTGTTTGGATCAAATCAGTGGGCCATCAATGATGGCATCTTGCAACATATTTCTTTCTTTTATGCAATCAATATTTGGAAAACTATGTGGTTAAGAACACACTGAAACATATTACTTTAAGGCCAGAAAGGGCTTTATGTCCATAAGGTCTGCAACAACCATAACTTCATAAACAACAATTCAAAAAAAACCTTCATAAACAGCTATTAAAAAGATTGCTGTGTAAATGTACTAAATGTGGAGGATTACCACCCACCATACTACCCATGGTACCATGTTATTCCCCGGGTAAGCAGAACATTGTCTAAGCTTACTTTAATGCAAACATTTTCTTTGTATCCACTGTCTCTGCTGGAAGGCTATTATATATGTTCACCACCCTCTATAAGAAGAAGTATCTTCTAACAGTGCCACTGAAGTCACAACTTCCGAGTAAATCAATAACAAAGTGAGTTAGCTATACCACCAAAAAAAACAAAAAAAAAAACATGCACAACTTTTCATTATGAGTGACCTGAAAGCAGAAACAAAATTGAACCTGGGTAAGCAAATGTACAATATATGAGCATGCAAAACTGTAACCAGATAAGACTTTCTGGAATTAAATACTTATTACAGTATATTTAACAGAGAACATCAGATCATGTAAGTGGTACTACAGTTAGTGTGTGTTCAAAAATTAACTTATTACTTGATGAGTTTCCATATTCTTTAGGTCTGTAAGGTCTTTTTTACAAATGTTTTTTCTAACCTTTGTTCAGTTGGTGGTCTTTACTGATGATCAATGTAAATGTATAGTTAGTTTGCCTCACACCCAGAGTGAGCAGCACTGTAAAATGTACTGTTTAAACAGTAAAGGACTACATACTGTACTGCTAAATTACTGTAGTTGCCAATGTCCATTTAACATATAACTAATCTGAAGTTTTAACATATGTAATGAAAATAGATTATAAATGCCTCACAAAGCACTTACTCTTGAAATACTATATAACACAACATATTAGTTCACTTGTTAGCTTAGATTTCATTTAGTAATACATGTACTTACAAACTGTATTACTAAGCCTGCAACAGTACCTCTCCATTGATTACTTCAAAGAAGTCAATCCAGAGATAACTTTAAAGAACCTGAGTGAGACTTGAGATCGGCTGGTCAGTTTTTAAAAAAGCTGATGTTATTACATTAGACAGGCTTATTTATTTTAAGATGTGTATTTTAAATGTTAATTATTGTAAAGTAAGGTGGAAATAAACTGTACATAGTTTACTGTTCACTATACTGTACCTTTCTTATAAACAAAGCAGGAAAGATTTTCAACTGTTCCTTGCCACACTAGCCTTCCTGTTTAAGAAACAAGACTGTCTTTTTATGTTCACTGTGCATGCACACACAGTAACCATTTTTTTTAGGAGAGTGGGTTTTGAGAGGTGTGATGCTGTCAGTCCAATAGAGAGTGGTCTGCAAGGGGCTGGTCAGTGTCACACCTGTCATCAGGCAAGCTGATCATGACACCTTTCTGGCTTGCTGGGTGAAAGCTGATGTAGTTCAAAGGAGAGAGCTGACCCAATGATAGAGTGGCTCTTTCCTTTGATCGACATGATGCTACACAAAAAGCACAGCTGATCTGTCATGATCAGCCTGCTGAAAACTGTCCCTCATAGATTTTTTTATTACACTCTATAACAAAGAAAGCCATCCATTGATGTGTGTTGCTGCTGCAGCCATTGCTGTCTCTTTACCTAACCTTTCCACTCAGCACCAACCACCCCACACACCCCCAACTCAACCCATGCATGTTAATATTCCAGCATGGGGTTGCCCAATCCCCCTGTGCTGGCTGCTACCAGCCACCCTTCCCATTTTGATTCTGCAACACCAGTAAGCTACCCCCGGTCCTGCCAAATAGAACACTGACACTGGAGTGCCCAATCCCCAGTGTCACAACCTGAAATAAAGAAAACTGTCCCTCGTGTTTTGTTTTCTATACCCTGTAAAAAAGAAAACAAGCCATCAATGTCTGTTGCTGCTGCCACTGTTACTGTGCCCCCACCTGACCCTCCCACTCAGTACCCACCACCCCACAACCCCCCAACCCTGTACATACCTGCTGAACCATGAACTGAGGCAGTCAGGTATGCATTACAATGGGGTTTTGAACATGTTGTCATAACTTGATCATTTTTGAACTTGTTTGCTTGCAAATTTTCAACATGCATTTTTTGGGAGCCCACCTCATGAAGAATTGCAGTGAAATTAGGCATATCAGTCCTGAAGGTGATTTTGTGGTTGCTGCATGAAATCACCTTTCAGGCAGGAGTTGAACATTTTCTCCATCCTTGTTTGAAGGCTATGTTGAAAATTTGGGGTAAAAGTATCAAAAAACAAACATAGTTATTAGCCTATGTAGAAATGTATGAATGCAGGACCATAACTTTGTTCATTTTCAATATTTTGGCCCCAAATTTTCAACATAGCCATTTCTTCACAGTACTTCATAAATGCGAGAGCTGTCATTTTTTAGATTCCTACCATATGTGTTTTCACACTTGTGGTGCAAAATCACATTTTGTAAGTAAGTAAAAATTTATTTTAAAGCGCTTTTCAAAACCAAAGCACTGTACAAATAGGCAAGCAATTAAAATACAAACATATAACATTAACAACAATAATAACAATACTATCACAATAAAATCATAATAAAATCACTCTCCATATGCTTTTAAAAATAAATACGTTTTTAATTCTGACTTAAAACTCTCGACAGTGAGGCAGCTTCGTATCTGATGAGGTAGAGAATTCCACAGGGTGGGGGCAGCGTGAGAAATGCCCATGCCCCAGATGTTTTTAAATGAACCTTGGGAATTCTAGAAATCCCTCATCAGCGGAGCGAGTGAGGAGGACAGTAGGGAATAAGGAGATCTTGAAGATACTGCGGTCCCTGTTCGTATAGGGCTTTATAGGTCAGTAACCCAATCTTGAAGGTGATCTGCCACTGAACTGGCAGCCAGTGCAGTTAGTGCAGCACAGGCATGATAAGACTTCTCATAGATGTCCCAGTCAAACATCTGGCTGCTGAGTTCTGCACCAGCTGCAAGCGGCGGATATCAACCCCCGGTAGCCCTAGGTACAGGGCATTGCAGTAATCAAGGCAAGAAGTAACAAAGGCATGGACCAATGTCGGAAGGTCAGCCAGAGGAACTAGGTATTTTACCCGAGTGATATTCCTAAGATGGTAAAAGGAGGATTTGACAGCGGATGACACCTGAGATTTCAGGGTCAAACCATTGTCAATAATAATGCCCAGGTTACACACCCGGTCTGAGGTTGGGAACTGGGCACCATCGATCCATATGCCCGAAGGAAGCCCAGCCCTACAACCCACCTCAAGGCAACCTGGGTCCACCACCAACACCTCAGTCTTATCCGGGTTTAAGCTTAGCCAGCTGGCACTCATCCAATCCGTGATCTCAGATAGACAGCTGTTAAGTATAGAGACTGCATCTTCCTGTCCGGGACTAAAGGACAAATACAGCTGGGTGTCATCTGCATAGCAGTGAAAACCCAAGTTGTATTGCTAATAATGTCTCCCAATGGCAGCATGTAGACAGCAAACAACATTGGTGCCAAAATGGAACCTTGTGGAACCCCACAGGGCAGGAGGACGGTATCAGAGGAATAAATTCCGGTGATGACCCTCTGTCTCCGCCCCGTGAGGAAAGATCAAAACCATTGCAGAACTGTATCAGACAGTTCACAATAGAGCCGTGCAGGCATTCCAGGAGCACACCATGGTCCACAGTATCAAATGCTGCAGAGAGATCAAGAAGGACTAGAATAGTATGAGCCTTTCGATCTCTCGCTATCAGGAGATCATTTAGAACCCGGACAAGGGCAGTCTCAGTACTATGTCTTTTCCTAAATCCTGATTGAAGAGTATAATAGATATTGTGATTTGTAAGGTGGTCATCCAGTTGTAGTGCAACCACCTTTTCAATAACCTTACCCAGAAAGGGCAGGTTAGAGACAGGTCTGTAGTTGGCTGGACAGTTCGGATTCAGTGAAGGTTTTTTCAGGAGTGGTCAAATGACCACCTCCTTTAGGGGATCAGGAAAGATCCCCTGCTCCAGAGATTGCCAAACAATTTCAGCAATGATCGGACAGATAGTATCTACGCAACTTAGTAATAGTGGCATAGGGCCCGGATCCAAACTACAGCTGGTTGGACATACAGTCTGGACAATTCTCACAATATCCATGAATTCCGGCTTACCAAAGTCAAACCAGGTGACACAGGTGTTTGTTTCCCCTTGCCGATCACCGCAAACCATTAAAGAGTGAGCCAGGCCGATATCTGGCCTAATGCTGGCAATCTTATCTGCGAAAAACCGAGCAAGCTCATCACACTGTATTTATGAAAAATCTCTTCCAGACTGTAGACAGAGTGGATTGCACAGTCTGTCGACAGTCCGAAAGAGTTGAGCTGGTTGGTTCTTCGCAGCAGCAATCTCCCTGGACAGGAATTCTGCCTTCTTACAGGTTATTGCAGATTGATAGATACCATAATGATCCATCAACCTAGGTCTGTCAGCATCCAGGCAAGATTTCCACCAGGCCCTATTTAGCCTTCGCCCCACTCTTCTCAGTTCCTTCAAAGACTCATCGAACCATGGAGTCTTTGAGTGCTGAGTGAATGGGCGAACACGAACAGGAGCAATTTAGTCCAAGGCCTTGTTCACCACCTTATTATAGGCAAGAACAAGGTCCCCTGGACCCATGCTTTCACCCGAAATACCTGATAGGTCCAGTACCGCTAGTAGGCCCTCTAGGTTAACTCCCCTTAAAGGGCAATACTGGACCATCTCCATAGAGGCAGGCCTATTACGGGGTGACCCAAAGCTGAATCTTATGGTGTGATGGTCTGTCCACACATTCGGTTCCACCCCCAGATGTGTGACATCCAAATCCAGTAGGAACACCAGGTCCAAAGAGTGACCCCCTATATGGGTACCAGAGGTAACTACCTGTGACAGGCCCAACATAGACATAAGTTGGAGGAAGTTCTTTTCAAACTGCGAGAGTTCATCGTCGACCCAGGTATTGAAGTCACCCAGTATTAACCATCTGGGAGACTCCAATGCCATGTCAATGATGAAGTCCGCGAACTCCTTCAGGAATTCTCCACCGTCACTGGGTGGACAGTAGATGAGGAGAATCCTAAACTCTGCACCTGCTGCCAGGATACACTCAAAAGATCTGGTGTTACCCACTGGCAGCTCCACAAGACTCAGATCTGTTCTAAAAAAGATGGCTACTCCCCCGCCCCTACGATCCAATCTCAGACGGTGCATCACCGAGAACCCAGCCGGAGCAGCAGAGTCTAATATAGGACCTGTGTTCTCATCCAGCCAGGGCTCGGTGATACATGCCAGGTCAGATGTTGCAACAAGATCTGAAATAATTGCAGTTTTGCTCCTAATGGACCTGGCATTACATAACACCGCCCGAGTTGGATGGGTTTTCGGAGAGGAGCTCAGTACCTGCCCACAATCTGTGGAGCCCTTGGGTATGGGAATCAGGCAAGGAGGACCCCTATCCTGATCCCATTTCACCCCAGGGCATCTCCTCGTCCCAACTATCCCTATATGCCCACTCCACTCCAGTCTCCCACTCTGTCCAACCCATCCATCCCTTAAATGCCTTCTCACTATTCCCGCTGTACGACAGTTATTAAAGACGTCATTAGGCAAGCGGGGAGAGTGAAAAGGACGGAGACCCCGGAGCAGAGCAAGAGAATAGCGCCTGACCATTGTAGACCCCATCAAACACATCTTAACAACCAATATTTAACAAACTATCTCAACTTAGAACAACCTATCTTAATTAAACAGATAATATTTTACTAACCAAACAAAACCTATAATAAAATAAAATAAAACGAATAATAAAGTTATATTAAAATTACTATTAATCCAGTAACAAAATATAGACTCAAATAATATCATAGAATCTGAGAAAGCATAAGAAGGTGAATAATGAGTTTAAAAATATAAAGTTCTGCTCAGCAAAAGTTCTCACTATTATGTAATAGTGGATGCAAGCAGTCACGATCTTTCAAAAATCATCAAATGTTCAAATTTAGGAACTCCAGGCTCTCTAAAACCCAGACAATCAGAGTCAGGCTGTCTTGTAGGCAAGATGGACAAAATAGAACTTAGTTCTAATCTGGAGGAAAAAGGTATCCCAGCAATCGTGTGATGGAGAATAGCCCCCCCAGAGTGGATTACTGATCCAAGCCGGACCCTCAGCAATAACCCCCGGAATGGTGTCCATCCACTGGTAGACCCCTCCGGTAGGTTCAGGAGACTTCCAGCAACTCACACCCACCCACCAGCAGGTCAAGGCCAGAGTCACCCACCTTGGGCCCAGCCAGCACCAACCACCCCAAGCAACTATCCCGCAACACACCTCCAAGCCAAGACCACCACAAAAACCACAAGATCCAAAAGAACAAGTCCTCTTCAAAATCTCCTCTCAATCAGGCAGCAGAGACTGGGGGGCCAGCACAATCACACTCTCCTCCTAAAACTTCACTGGCCTCAGACACCCCGATATAAGATACAGTTCAATGCCAAGTGTTCCAAAAGGTCTCCCCTCACAAATCAATGGTTCCTACTCAGTAACGCGTCAGGGGCTTGAATAACTCCAATAACAGTCCAGCCCAACTCCCAAAAACCCAGTACAACTCACGTTTTTTTCTGAGTAATATTACGAGAACCAAGAGAACCAAAAGAATTTCCAGTTGCTATCCACTCATTGTAGGGAAAAAATGTAGCCCAACTCCAACAGTAGCAAATGAATCCTCCTCCGACAGCAGCCATGCCACTTGTAAATATCCAACCGGCTGTTTGCGAAAACATACAAGTCGCAACGCCGCCACCTTAACTCTCCTCAAACTCCAAAATAACTCCAAAATAATTAGCAGATTAGCAGACAATAATCCTCCACCAGACACCCAAAGATGCACAGGAGAGCAGAGGGAATGAGACAGAAGGCTCCAAAACAACTCCAAAAATGGACGAACGAATGGACGAACGAACATGCAATGCAGTGACTAGCCCAGCATGGCCACCATCTTCCATAAGAAGTGCCGTGCATGGGGTGCCACCCCTGAAGTCTACCATCTAAGTTTTTGTCCTTGTTATCTCCTGTCCCAGATCTATATAGAACCATAATGCTCTGTGGTCAGGATTTGAGAATTTTCTCCACCCTTTTTTATGAGGTGGGCTCATAAGAAGGCTATGTGGGGTCATAAGAAGGCCATGTTGAAAATTTGGGGTAAAATATAAGAAAACAATGTCATGAGTGTAAGTTGCAATTTTTTCACTACACGCTTGTAACTGATAATTTTTAATATTTTGACCCCAACTTTTCAACATAGCCATTTTTTTACATCATTTCAAGAAGGTGACAGCTGTTTTTTCTTAGACCTTCCCCAAAATGTTACTAGAACATGGAGAATATTTAGTTGCGCTCTTAAATCAAATTTGGTGATACCACAAAGAAAATTCAGTGCCTGATAGCAGGGACATATGTAGCTGTGAAGTTACCAAAGGCAGATTAGTCTATTAGCACTCGAAAGTGATTGCAATCAAACCCAAAATGTGTTTATGTATATATATATATATGGCGTAAAATGACATTTCAGCCATTGCTTTATGACACCTATCATGCTCAGAAGGAGTGGACATAAAACAATTATGTTAAAAATTTGGGGTAAAAATGTGAAAAACCAACTAGGTTATAAGGAAATAAATTGTTCCAACATTTACCCATAACTTTATTTTTTGCAGATTTTGGCCCCTAATGTTCAACATATCCCTTGTGTTACCCCACCTCCTGAACATATGAACATACAATTATGCCAGCAAATAGAGGTCTTACGGTCTATCAAGTCTGCATGAGTGTGCAGCTCTCAGTGTTGAGTACTGATGCTGCCCCATCCCCCTCTTTCTCTTCCTCTCTACATGCACCATGTGAGTTATCACCATCCTCAACTCTGCATGGCAGGTGTCATTTTTCACATCTCCTCTGAAATTTATTTCCACAGTCACACAACAAAATCACCTTTCACATGGGTTTTAAAAAACTTCACCTGTCTTGATCATAACATCAGGTCACAACATGACTGTTGGACATTTGGGGTCAAAATGTGGGTGCACACTTAAAAGCAGATATTGCCTCTCAGCTGCCCTGTCCTGGGAAATTATAATCTAACAATGTGTAAAAGTATGCTACCACTGAAAATGAGACATTGCATCTCATCGTCTCTATCCTGGGTAAATATATAGTAAAAATGTGTGTAAAGCAAGACCTGGTACAACAGCAATACCAGCGGCAAACATTCGACATTGACAAATGCTTGTTAATCCATTGAAATGTTCCATTACTCTAACCTGATACATAGCACTTCTATCACTGAGCTGCATCATCCTTGGACAAAAAAAAACAAACTTAAGTACAGCATCGACAAATGTTGAAGTAAGAAAACAACTGTGTAAAGTCTGTATAATTTGTATTGTGATCAATACATGTTTTGTTAAATCATACTTCTTCTCATATGGAACCCATCTACCTTAAGTGGATACAAGAATCTGGCACTGCTATTGATGAGTCTGAATAGATTGGTGCACTTCAGAAATAATGGACAGTGACGGCCTCACCCACTTGGCATGAATTTCACTAGAAAATTTTTGTGAGATTCTTCTGGACCCCCACAATTACAAAGCACATCCAACCTACCCATTCCAACTTGTGTTGGTGAGATTACAGTTTGGTGGGCTCCCATTGGCATGTTTTTGGCACTGCCCTGTTCTAATACCATTCTGGTAAAATATACATGTTGGCCTGGTGTTTGCTCTGATTGTCCACTGTTCCTTGTCTGAGGGGGTCTTTCCTGATGCCTTGAAGGAGGCATTGGTAAGACCTCCCTTAAACAAACCATCTTTGGACCCAGAGGTTATGGCAAATTACCAACCTATCTCCAATCTTCCGTTTTTGGTGAAGGTTGTGAAGAAGGTAGTGGTACTTCAGTTGGAGGAGCACCTAGTAACTCACGAGTTCTATGAACACTTCCAGTTGGGATTTCAGGTAAGGCATAATACAGAAACTGCACTTGTTCAGGTGCAGAATGATGTCCTCAGGGCTAGAGATTGAGGAGAAAAGACAATTCTTGTTCTTCTTGATTTCTCATCAGCCTTTGACACTGTGGACCATTGTGTGTTGCTTGACCACCTCAGAGAACTCTGCAGACTCACTGGCACTGTCATTTGCTGGTTTGAGTCCTTTATAACCAACAGGAGGCAACAGGTCATGATGTGGAATGTCTCCTCCACCCCAACCCACTATCTTGCTGAGTACCTCAGGGGTCAGTGTTAGCCCCAATGTTGTTTGCAGTGTATATGCTACCCTGAGAGGGATCATTAGGAGGTATGGCTTGCGTTTTCATTGCTATGCTGATGATACCCAGCTATACTTATCCTTTTCCCCAGGAATATCCAACATAGTAGATGTGCTAAACAGCTGCCTTGCTGAGATCAATGATTGGATGGCCTCTAGCTGGTTGTGACTGAACCCCAATAAGATGCAGGTATTGGTGGTGGAGTTGAACAGAATGCATGACAGGGTGGCCTCTGGATCAGAGACTGGATTTGTTCTGGGATCTGTTCCATTGAAGGCCTACTCTAGGGTGTGAAATCTTGGTATCATTCTGGATAGGAGTTTGATGATGGAAGTGCAGATATCTTCCACTGTCTGCTCCTGCTTTTTTCATCTCAGAAATGTTGCCAGGATAAAGCCCCTTGTTCTGCCTCTGGACCTCCCACTTTGATACATGCCTTAGTCACATCAAGGCTTGACTATTTTAATGCGCTCTACCTCAGTGTCATGGGAGGATCTCTCCACAGACTGCTGCTAGTGCAGAACACAGCTGCCTGGTTACTTACTGGGCAGTCACAATTTTGCCACATTACACCAGCATTGCATGAGCTGCACTGGCTGCCGGTCAGGTGGAGGATCCACTTTAAGGTAGATCTTCTCACCTATAAGGCCATACACAGTCAGGGCCCTGGTTATCTGTTAGACATTCTTGCACCTGCTCTCTTGGTTCACCCCCTCCATTCCTCCTGTATGAACCCCCTGGTGATTCCCAGGCCAAGGTTGAAATTGGCTGATGACTGGGCATTTAGTGTCGCCACCCTCATCCTGTGGAATTCCCTGCCACTCGGGGTTAAGGGGGCCCTTACTTTGGAGGTATTCAAGGCCCACCTTAAGTCTCTCCTATGTGCCCAGGCCTTTCTGGATTAAGCTGTCTATTTATAGATCTGACTATAGCTATTGGTAATTTGATGCTGAGTTTATCATTTATGGGAAATGTTTTTATGTGGAGTTAATTATATGTTTATATTTTTCTTTTTTGTTTTTATTATTTGTACAGAGCCTCTGGGATTGGGCATCTTTTAAAATAAATGTTGCCTTGTCTTGCCTATATAGTGACGGTATTAGATATTCCATTCCCCTTTACTTTCTCTAGCCTGGTTCTGAGATTGGATGGGATAACCCAAAATTTGGGATATACATGGAAGCTTTGTCATATTTTAAGAACAGCTGCCTTAAAATGTATCACCCTGAAGTGGTTTTCACCAGAGCCCCCTACCTTTACCCAATGGAAACATAAGGTTTGGGAGCTGGAAACTATGGAGAGGATTGCAACTGCCTTATGCATTAATATGGATGGATTTTTGGCTGTAGGCACCCTTGGCATTTAGCAGAAAAGGCACAAGGTGGGATGATGCAAACACTGCCACAGATTTAGTCAACCCCCAATATTCTCTTCCCATATCCCTATTTCCTCCCTTTTTTATTTTTTCTTCCCATATTTTCTCTTTTTTCTTCCTTCTTCCCCTTTTTCTTAAAAGCCCTTAAATACATTAGATACAGTACTACACTAAATACAGTAAACTATCTTTTTAATAGACCCCATATCTTTGATAATGACATACAGTACATGGATTACAGCAGACATAAGACATACTGCACACATCAGTTCAATTGTTTAAATGTTTTTATTGCCTTTTTTCATAACAATCTTTTTGATATTGTTGTAACTGTTCATATTTTGGCAATGCAACCAGGCAACCAAGTCTTTCTCCATCTGGGCTGAAGGTATGGACATTTTGAAGGCCTGCCTTTCTGGCACTGGGACCAAAAAGAGCTGACAAGAACAGTGTCAGCTAGGCATGCGCAGCAATAATGACATCTTTTTTCTTTTTTGGGGGCTCTGTCCCCCACACCCCCTAGGCTTATGGATTCCCACTCCCAGTGGGAGCAGATCATGGGCTAAGTTAAAAATCTGGGGCTGTGGAATACCATTCCACAGCACCTTGTAAAAAAAAAATGTCCCAAAGCTAGCAAAAGTTGGGAGACCAGAATTAGAACCCTTGTCTCCATTGCTAGTGGACAAGCTACTACATGCCCAGCCCTCCATGCCACAGGAACAGCTCAGCCAACCTTCTGTTCCCTGCAGCCCGTGTCCTGTGTACAGGACTATGGACATCGACTAGGGGAGTGCTTACAGCAAGTGCTGTAGTAATCTAGTCACTGTCTGTGTGACCACTTAACAGACTAGCGCTCTGAAGTGCAGTGCTATTCTGGTAGTGCTCATCTATCCGGGTACTGCCTTGGCTTGTGGAAGATCTTGGACAGTTTCCATAAGTGGATCTATTGTTAATTCCTGAGAAAACAAAACACCACTTTTTACAGCTTTGCAATGGTTGCATCTTTGTATGCTAATATCCATTTTCTAATTGTTATGTACTATAAAAAATTACTATGTTGATAGAGATACTTTTCAATGAATTCAGGCTTTTCTGGTTTTAAAATACTGTAATATATAAGTAGGTTTACCTTACTGAAAATGCCATTTGCCTAGACTTCATGCTTTCTTTTGATGCAAAGTGAACTTGTAAGCAATAAGACATGACAGGGTGTGCATTCCGCTGTGATAACTGCACTCCCAAGAGTATAGTTAGGCACAAGGCTGCAGGCCAAGTACTGGCTGCCTCTAGGAGTGCAGTCATCATGGCGTAATGCACATCCCCTGCAGTCTTTTTACACTTATAAAATGCTCAACTAAGTCAATTTAAAAATAAAAGAAAGTTTAAAAATAACAAAAACAAATTTGATTCTTTTAGAAAAATATAGAAAATAGTCCTTCCTCCATTGAATGTTAACAGTGGGTGCTGTCAGTGGTTTGCCAAGCAGTTTTTCTTTTATTTTTTTACTTTCTTGTCCATATTTTACACTACCTGTACCATGAAATTACCCCCACCCCCAAACACAAACAAGTAACATCCCCCAGGCTGTAACATGTGTGGAAAGAGAGCCAGAGAGTGATTTTCATGATTCAGGTTCTAGACTTCAGTTTAGATTGTTAAATAAAAGTGATACCTGTGTTATGTAACTCTATCTTCCTGGTCATGGTGTATAATATGTACAGTAGAGCAGGAGTAGTAAGGATGAAAGGAAACACTTGCATTACTGAAAGTGAAAGTGGGTGGGTAGCACTATGCAGGTCAGAGTGAGACTATGATTGGGTGGAAAGTCCTTCTGGCAGCATGCTACCATCTGCAGTAGCAAGATTCAGGAAATTCTTGCTAGTCTGTGTCTTGCTGGGCTGAACAAGTTCTCTGTGTATGGGGAAGATTTATTTTATTTATTTATTTCAAAAGTTTTGCCACGAAAGACATACTGAGCTGTAAACAGATCATTTCCAGAAGTCCCCTGGGGAAGGGGGAGAGGAGAGTCATGAATAACAATCAGAACAATAGTTAAATTTCAGGTAAAATCTAGACATCATATGCAAAGCTACTAAACAACAAACAATTTCTTTTTCAATATGCATAAGTCATGCAAGGATAAAGAAGATCATACAATCCAGAGGGCATCAAGGACTTACAGATAAAATGCAATATATGCAAGGACGAGGTTTCAAGGAAGCATGAAGGAGGTAAAAATCGACATGCAGAGGAAACTGGCGGTTAGCAGTAGGAGATAGGGCATGTTGCTACTGGGTCAGAAAAGGAGTGTGGTAAGTTTAGATCAGAAGGAGTAGGAGGAAACAGGTAATGAGTAGTGGAACTGGGACTGTTATCAGGTGCAAGTGCAGGTGTGGGAAGTGAAGTCATGGAGAAGAGAGGAGGGTGAGCATTTGGAAGAGGCAGAGTGGATGTTTAGGGGAAGAGAGTTCTAAAGTTTGGGGAAGTAATGGGAGAAAGCAACCTGACCAACTAGGGATTTCCTTGAAGGGAATACAAGGAAACAATAGCTAGAGCTACAAAAGGAGTAGGAAGTAGGTGGGGAAGGGGACAAGAGTGAGGTAAGGTAGGAGGGGAAAGAGCCAAGCCAGTGTTTAGAGATAAAAGATCTATAGTGAGCAAGGTGTCTGAGTGTTGTCAGAAATGAAAGCAGTTGGAGCTGCTAATGTTTAAGAGTTTTGAGTCAGGTAAATAAAGCAAGTGAAGTTTATAAAGCTTTACATTTTAAATTAATTTAGACTGCTTTGATATGTACAGTGTTCTTCTTCTTTAGCAGATGCAAGTGCAAGCATAAGGAGAGTGTTTGAAGTAATGAGTGGGCACTGCTCAGTGATGAAATGGTAAAAATGTTGAAGAATAAACCATAAAGACAAAATGTTCCCACTTCCTTTTAATTTGTGATGGGGATTTTATAGCATTTGACTAACTGTAAAAAACAACTGCTTTCAAATTTTTTAAATGCCATTGGGACCTAAAAGCATTGATTTAGAATCTTAAAATTCTGTATTTCTTCCCAATAGCTGGTACTTGTTACAGTGCATTATATAGAGAATAAAGTATGGGTCTCGGTGTGCAACGAGAATTTACACACACCCGAGGGGTTTATGCATAGCATCAAACCCCGAGGGTGTGTGTAAATTCGAGTTTACACACCGAGACTCATATTTTATTTTATATAATTGTTGGGTTTCTCTTTTTCACCTCAGCAATTATATAAAATAAAAAAAGCCTTCTGTGCCAGCACAGTCAGATTACCTCAACGCACAAGGTCTGCTTTCGCCTCATTTAAAATATTGTCAGGGTGGTCCATCCGGTAGCCATGTGGAACATTACAAGTAATTGTAAAAATTACTTACTGCTGAGTGTCCATGGCAGTTTCTATGGTGGGTTTGCGGTAGGGGAAGGGTTTCTTCTTCAGGAAGGACTCAGCAAGCGAGGAGTTCGAGCATGCGTAGTGTGGGAAAAACCGTGCGTGTGTTTGCCATTATAAACGCTACTTTATAATGGAAAATTACGCCATGGTTTCCCAATAGGAAAAAGGGAAGCCCATTAATTATACTCCTATAATGTACTATAAGTAACCTATTGGATTGCTTCATTCTTCACTGCCATTTTATAAGCAAGCAGTAATTGCTAACAGGGTGGGTGGTATTCGGCTATACCAGACTAGCTCAGCAGAGTAATGAGGATTGACACTGCAGGTGGATGGCCTTATAGCACCTAGAAGGCCTGGTCTTATTGCCCTTAGACAAAGTTTTTTTTTTTGTTTTTGAAAATTTTTTCCAAATTATAAAAACGTCTAAAAAACAGACAACAATAAAAGAAAACTTCAAAAAACTTTATTTGCAAAGTAGACCCTCCTCTCCTTGAACTGGCAGTAGATGGTGCTGTTACATGTTACTGTTTGAATGCTGTAAATGGTGTGCTCTACTCTCCCTGTACCACTCCTCCCCAAAAAAAAAACAGCATATGGGTTCTGAGCCTCCCCTTCAAAAAAAGGTTTCCTTTTCAGAGGTCCGAGTTGAAGTTATGTTTGAATGCAGGACTATTTTCTTTTAATACCAGTTTCTGAAATAGTCACTGCTGTTAGTGGCTCATCCTAAGAGTGAATGGAACTGCAGCACTGTCTGCGGTTGATAAGGACAAGAGCGAGTGCAGTGTCATGGTAGCTTCAGCAGGATGGCAGTGTGATGGAACCTCCAAGTCAAATGTTCCCCCTTCACCTGCCACCATGGAAACAAAAGAGGAATTGGGGTAACTTTTTTTCTTTTTAACAGTGGTTAGCAGGATGATTCCATGACCATGGTTTGGGTGCCTGTGGACAAACAGTTGAATTGACAAGATCCAGACAGTGTAGCGCTAACAGGTAAGCATGGTCTCTGCTAGTGCTACACGTAATGGATGCTATGTGCCAAGCAGGCGGGGGGTACATGGAAAAGTTATGTACCCTGCCCACTGAAATTCACACCCACAGACAGGTGCACCCTTACTGGCATACACAAAAGCCACACACCTGTCCACAATGCCACCCCCCAGTGTACAGGAACCTGCAGGGTGGCCAGGGGAGGAGTAGTTGTCCTGGGTGGGCATCCAATGGGATGCCCCCCCGGGACCCCTATTGGATCCTTGGCATAGGTAGGCATGGGTCTGGGGCTGTGCATGCTGATTGCAGGCACACAGACCCACGTGGCACCATCCCATTCCAGTGCCAACACTCCTGTCCATTGCCAGGCACTCACTCTTCCAGCTGCCCCTGCTGTCTCAAGCTGCCCAGTAGTCAGGGACAGCATGGTGAGCTGTGTCTCAGTCTCCCTGTGACTGGTGGCCTGTGTCTATGGGGGCACACAGTGGGTTATGGCAGGGTCCCCTTTGCTATTACCTGTGCCCTGCTCCACACCTAAGTGGCCAGCACTACATGGGTTTGTGCATACTGCATAGTGCTGGCACACCCCTAGAATGCCCCCTGCCTGCCCATAGTATGCTGCTGTCCATGCAGCCAGGGGATTGGGCAGGTTGCCCTTGCGATTCAGTGTTGTGAATGCTGTACAGCCACTGCTCTGTGGCATTCACGTGCATGATGACAATGTGCTCGATTTATGCAGGAGCATTGGCAGCATACATAGGGTCCAGAAAATTTTTTGTTTTGTTTTTATCTGTGGTAAGGAGGAACAGAGGCAATATCAGCATGGCACAGTTTGTGGCATTCATGTAGACGGTGCTGAGGGCTGCTCACTTGCTAATCAAGTCACCTCCCACACCCTTTTTAACAAAGCCCCCACAGGGCCGCTGCCCACATCCCGGATCCCTCACCCTAACTCTCTACATCAATTCCACTACATAGCTGGATCTAGCTCCCTGGCTACTGAAGATTATAACTTTGTGCTTAGCCTTTGGCTATTGTAAATTATACCTGTGTACCTGACAATGTTTGGCCTTGTCATGTTTCCTTGCATGTACCAGATAGCTTATGTCTCTGTTTGTAATGTTTCACTCTTATAATTTGCTTATACTGGGGCTCCACCATCCTTTGTTTTCTTGTTCTCAGTTGTTCACGCTTTGTTGTACCTCATGTGGAACCTTTGTAAAAGAGCTTTTGCTGAAAGGTAATGTCTGAATCTTGAAATAAATAAATTAATAGATAACGAATCGAGGGGGAAAACATGGCAGATGAATGTTTTTCAAAATTCAGCTGGCACATTGATATGTTTTTCTAGTAGGGTAGGCTGGCACCAGGACTACTTATTTCCTGGTCTATGTTGGCACATAAATGTTTCCCTTGCCATGGGTTTTAGCCAATCAGAGGCCATGAAATCTCTTTACCCATTTTCTAAGCCACATTTACCTGCTGCATCTGTCTGCTTACACCCTGCAACAGCAGCTACTGGCATCTTCTCAACTGGAGCCTAACCAAGATATATTTAATGTACAAAATAGGTATTCTTGTCTTTTAAAAAGTAGGATGTTGTTTTACTAATTGTGCATAATTATTAAGTTTATAATACAATGCATGATTCAATTACATAAACAGTATTAGGCAGAATTCTAAAAATAAATCATCAGAGATCTGCCAGTCACTATTTTTGAAAGGCAAGTCCATCTGACCTGTTAGACCACCCATTTGATGGTCTAACAGCATCTGAATTTTGCAACAAAAAAGTCACACAGTTGTGAGGGAAAATGATACAGACAACATTTGCATTGCTCTGTACTGCAAATCATGACTATTTAAGCTGAAATACAGGAACAAGGGGGAACTCATTGAAACTTGCATGGGTGGAGCTTCAAAATGGAAATCCACAAGTACTTGTTCACTAAAAGAGTAGTAGTAAAGTACTAAAATGTTTTTATTCACAGCAAATGTAAAAAAAGGATATACTCAATTGAGCCAGGGCTCATTTACAACGAGGTTCCATAGTACAAGGTAACATAATATTAAAGTTCCATATAAAAGTAATTTACAAAAATCGATAATAGACAATTAAAAAACACTACACAGAATAAAATAAAAATAATTAAAAAATTAAACAGTTAAACATGTTACTTTTTCAGACAAAAGACAGAAGTTTTTTCAGTTCCCAGGCCAAATCACTAAACAGCTTCAATCAGAGATTTTTAATTATTTATAATTTCTGACCAGGAAAGGCACACTAAGCTAACATAACTTGTTTTTAGGTGCATCCTAGGGGAAGAGTTGCATGGATTTTTTTTTGACAGGGGGAGTGTTGGCCATGACACCAGGGAAACTCCCCAGCTTTTTGTCAGTAAATGAAATGGGATCTTATACTTCCACCTGGTCAGTGACCAAAGATGGTCAGAAGGGGCTCTAGTTTAATATCTCATCCAAAGAATGGCACACACCAATGCAGCACCCCTTACAGGGTCAGTTATGGGTCTTACCCCAAGTGCTTGGCATGAGGTCAGAACCCCCAACCAGAAAATCTTCCAGCCCCTGAAGTGAGTGTGCTACCTGATGAGCCACTAACACTGATAGGGATGGGACAGGCATGTGGAATTAGTTACAACATGGGTAGAAGACTCAAAGGAGGATCAGCATCTAAGAACAATGCAAAGTTATTAAGTAGGGAGCGGAAACCAGGGGAGATGTCGGGTTCAGTTTCAGTAAGTGTTTTTAGAGCTGCAGGAGAAGCTGAGTTGTTTGGGGATACGCCGCCCATGGGAAATGCAAAAGTAACTCTGACTTGAGGAAGCTACACCAGCAAAAGATGCAATTTTGGATAATCACACAGCATTCACGCTGCTCAAATGGGTCACTTTGAAGGCTGACAGACATTACTGTGGCTGCATCTCTTTAGAAGCTTACATTAAGGTTGGTCATTCACCATGAGGGCTGAATATTACTAAACTACCCAGCTATGGACATGAACAGGAAGAATTTATGAATGATTGGAAAGATGCTTTGCAGACAGATACTACTTTATTAATGAAATGCATAAAGCCTAGTTAGCTTAACAGCAAGGCATACGGTTAGATGTTCAAAAGAAGGAAGAAGCAGTTCTGCAATTTAAAGATCACCTGGAATTTTCTATTTTGGAAAAGAAATTAAAATTAAAAATAAAAAACTACAGAAATTTGAGAGAGATAGATTGGATTATTTACATGATAGAGTTTTCCCATGGAATCAAAGGGAAAATACAGATGGCTAATACAACAGAGGATGGAGCCTTGACCAAAGCAATATGGCTAACCCCCTAAATTCTATTTTGAAATATAGGGGTGCCTCATCATCTTATTATATGTCCACCAATGAATCAGATTCTGAAGCACAGGATTCTTTTTTAGAAGAAGCAGAGAAAAACCCAACTGTCCTGTGGTGCAGCGAATGGATTGTACCATTCAAGGGGTTACAACTGAGACTGCATCAAGGACAAGGAAACTTACAAGGTGAGGTGGCAGAAGGCACAAGTAGAAGACAACAATAAGCCTGAAGGGGGAGACAGCCAGACCAATTAAATCACCTGATAGCATTGTTATTAACATTTTGGACACTGTTCTGACATTTGACCAACTATCAATACACTAAAGAGGGTTTTCATCCAGCCCCTCCTTTGCAAAACTGAAAATGTTTAAAATGTTTGCCCAGCTTTGCATGGATGTAGTGCCAGTAATCATGAATGAGCAGGAAATCTTAGAAGATGTGATAGTGATCTCCCCTAGACTGGCAGCCCTTCTAACACTGATATGAGCATCTGATCCCCACCCCCAAAGTAAGCCATTATTGATAGGATGGAAAGGAACCTAACCAGAATATTCAACTAATGCTCTCCATAAATGAGAAGCAGTAACTTTCACACCTTTCTCCAATATTTTACTCCAATCCTCAGGCTGGATTCTCAAAACACTCTGAAGGTGCAGAAACATCCGCAAGTCCCCAAACATTCTGCAGTTCTAGGAAAAAAGGGGAAATTGCACCAAGTGGGATACACAAAACTTCTGCAGCTGTAGAAAAAATACACTGGAGACTGTGAAAAAAAGTGCAGCTGCTGATGTTCCTGAGGGTAAAAAGTCATTGAAAAATATGGCATATCCAATTTAAGGCCAGTGTTTTTTTGCAATTACGGAAAAAATGTTGCACATATGCTGCACCACAGAGACTGAGGTGTAACACTCCCTGAGCAAAATGTAGTGAACCAACAATTGGTATACAATTATAGTGAAGGTTCAGGCACCAAGCAACAGCAAACCATTGGGTGTATAGTAGTGTCAGTTGTTACAACAAAAAAAGCCCACATTTTCATTAAGAGGCAACAAACCACAGCCAGTAGACCCAGTACAGCCCATAAAGGAGACCCACAGGCAGTAGAGGCAGAGCTGATAACAGCCTGCAGTGAGTGCTACTGAAACAGGCAACGTAAACACTCCAGGGAGAGACACAACCATCTGTTCCACCGTCAGTTACGGACAGTCACTGGGGTGCATGGTCCTTCTGGTACCAGTGGTGCTGCAGTGGTCCCAGTCAGCCAGCTGATCTCTCTGTAAGTACTTTCTGCTACATCTATGGCCAGATTGTCAAAGTCTGCTGCTCCAGTTAATAGAGATCACATGTTGTTGTGCCTGCTGAGCCTTTTCCTCAGGTGCAGATCCACACTTGCAAATTTTTAGCACCTGCAGAAAAAAATGCTGCAGATTTCCAGCACTTGCACAATTTCTTTATGAATATGCCGCAACTAAATTTCTGCAGTGCTGCAAGGCAGTTTTCTGCAACTGAGAAAGTTCTGGCTCTCTTTGTGATTCCTGACCCTCATCTTCTATCACTGTACCCAATTCCACCTACTAATTCCTTCTAACTCTCTAATTCCCACCCCCACCATCTGCTTCTCACAACAATTAATACTGTATACTATGGACATAAATTTATATCTTGTGAGGTGGTGCATCACCCAGTCTATCAGTCTTCTAGTTTGGTTGGGTCCCATGATATTTTAGCTTTAATTTTCCCATATTATTTTAATGGTAGATCTGAAGGTAATTAAAAAAGGGTCACTACTGGGAATGTGAAATTGCTATTTCCACATGTCAAATGAGACATAAGCCCATTCTGATGAAATTTGGTGTAAGTGGATCAGCATGTTTTGATTTAATCTCAGGAACCCTTTTTTTCATATTTTATACATTTTAAAGATAACACTTTAACAGAAGTATACAGTCAGTACAAATACCAACACAATCACCTGGCCGGAGCACAGACGCTCCATGTAAATACAATCTAGAAGTACCCATGTGTTCACAGCCATCCCTAATAGACATATCATCTAACTTTATAATATATACTGTATATGTTAGCTAGAAAAATCTTATAACAAGAGAAAAAACTGAATTGAGCTATGTACCTAAAAGCTAAAATTATGCATCTGTTGAAAAAGAGAAATCTGCTACAGACACCACAATTGTGAGTATCACATGTCCAAGACATGAGAAGCCCCAGTCATGTGTTAATCATGGAGCCCCTGTTGCCTAAACAATCTTAGGTTGTTAGAGTAAATAATAATAATACTAATAATACAGATTCTTATGTCTTCGGAGTCTGCCAAGAAACATTTGTAAACAAGCACGAGTACTAATAGAGGTGTATTATACTACTTACATGTGACAGAGAAAATCACAAGGGAGATGGGTTTCTCGCCACTCTTCTGAAGAATGTACATAATCTCTAGAATTTGTAGGATCTCAGGTTCTCCAAGATCTCATTCTTTCTGCATGTGGAACCAGGTGACACAAACTTATATACTACACATAACAGATTAGCAACAGAGATTACATCATAGTTATGGATATGAGAAACATTAGGTATTGGATAATGACTTAGGAGACAGAATTACTAATGAGTATCATATGAGACATAGAAAATGCTTCAGTTAGCATTGTAACTTGGACAAAATAAATGCTGACTGGCTCTATTACACGTGGCATTTCTTGCTTATGTATAAGACAAAGAGAAGTGCTGACTGGCCACTACTACATATGATTATATGAGAACATATATATAGTGTATAACATAATCACTGATGATCCCTCAGAGTCATCATATCAGTAATTAGGTAGATTATATATATGGAATATGTGTAAATGACAAACATAATGCATTATAGTGAGGTATAATAATAATGCATGATCTAATCCTGTAAAAGGATATAAACATTAACAAATATTAGCAGCAAAGCACATTCCTGACACTCATGCTTATATGATTGGTGTCTGAATCTACATGTTAGTGCAAAATAGCAGTATCACAGTACAATAGACCAAGAATACAGTGTAAGGTATATGTGGGATGATAGGGAGCATAACCCTGGTACAACAGTCCTCTCTTTGTTGCCCTAATTGCAAAAGCAGCAACACAACAAAAAGATGAAAGTTAGGCACCATTCAACTATAGGCCCAAGGCATGAGCCTGATAGAGGAATTTTAACTGATCATGGTGGTGTTTCAGGGTTTTCCTTAAACAACAAAATGTAATTATAAGGGAAAATGATCGTACACCTTGTATTACTATAAGCATTTGGAATTAAACTTCACAATGGAGTTTTCTAATATCAAAACAATCAGTAAATACTGATATGTATCAGGTGTGTACCTGTCCTATTGGGAAGAGATTGGAGAGACAAAGTTACGTTGCCCCTATGGATATATTAAAAATAAGTAAAAATTGAGATGGAGCATCAAGATAATTAGGACTAGACTTAATGGTATCTGGTTCTGGGATGTGAACAGGTGTGATTACCGTATAACCTATTACCAGTTTAGAGAGTAAACATAGAAGTTAGAAAAGTTCACTTTGCATAACTATTAGTCCATATCAGAAGAAAGTATAGTTGGTCACCACACAATGTTCCACATCAGCAGAATATACCACCTTGAAGGATGGCATTTTTCAGTTGATAAGTTGAACAGGACACTAAATCTCATTGTTCACAAGCCATACACTATGAATAGTTCCAGGGATAAATCCAGGGTTTCTTCAAGTGTTAGATGAAGATTCATAGTTCAAATTCAAAGCATTCAGATTTTCCAAAGGTAGATCCAAATATTCAGGAGGCAGTAGTATTTTCAATGGAATAGCAACAGTGTTCAGATGAAGATGATCACATGGCTCCACAAAGTGTAAAAGTTTATAACAGTACTCAGTTTGTATGAGCTGCCAGTCAGGCTTGAAAACAAGCAGTGAAGAAAATGGATTTCTTGACCGTAGATCAAACGAAGACGAGTCTTCTTGTTGAAGTTAAGGGAATGCCCCTACCCCATGCTTGCTTCATAGTATGCATAACAATAAGCTTGATTGTAGAATCTTAATTGGCTGGACTGAATACAGTTTATTTGAGCGTTCACAAGGGGAAGCCTAATTTCAAATATTAGACCAGTATTCTCAAGTTGGTAAGACAAGCTGGAAGATGTCACATCTGCATAAAAGGTGGTGTTCCTTTCAGATACAACAATCAAAGTTTGGAGTCAGTCATGATTCCAAGACCTCATGGTAAACAAGGAAAGAAGGTAGTTTCAACCTTTCAAGATAAAAGTTCTCATCAAGATGACCAATAGAATTGACAGTTGACAGACAATCAGAGATGGATGTTGCCAGATGAAAATGTGGCAATGACACTGTGAGAGTCACAAACATGGCTTCCTGGATTGTGCAGGAATAAGTTTTGAAACATGTAACAGTACGGCCTGCATCCATCCTGAAGGGGAATCCAGGAACTCAATGATAAGTTTAAATGCTACATTGACAAGCATTTAAACTAGCAAAGGAGGGTGGCAGGCCAGCAAGGAGGGTACCTACTTGCTCACCCCCCCACAGCTAGCAGTGGAACCAGTGAACCGGAGGAGTGGCTATCTCTACAAAGCAGTGTGCAAAAGATGGAGATTAGCACCCAAGAGGTGGATAGGCAGAAAAGGGGCAAAATTCAACAGAAGGGCAGACAGCAAGGAGAACCAGGAGTAAAGGACAACCAAGGAAGGGGCTGGAGTAGAACAGCAAAACAATCTAGGGAGGTCAAATCATGGAAAGCCATGTGTGCCAATGCCAGGAGCCTTAGCAACAAGATGAAAGATCTGGAGGCTGTCATGGTGCAGTCAGACCTGGACATTGTGGCCATCACTGAAACCTGGTGTAATGATAACCACGACTGGGAGATGGCCATACCTGGCTACAACATATTCAGAAGAGACAGGGCAGGTAGGAAGGGAGAAATAGTGGCACTGTATGTGAAAAATGACATAAGGGCCACAGAGATCCAGGAGGAACAAAATGAGGGAGAGATACTGTAGGTTAAACTGGAAAGGAAAATGGGCCCAGCCATCCGCACTGGTGTGGTCTATAGACCACCAGTACAGGAGGAAGAAACAGATAGGGAGCTGATGCTAGCCATCCAAGGGATGGCAGACAAGGGTGAGGTAGTACTGGTTGGAGACTTCAATATTCCAGACGTGGACTGGAGCATCCCAACAGCAGCATCAACTAGGAGCAGATTTATCCTGGACTCCCTTCAGGGTGCCTTCCTCAAGCAACTGGTCATGGAACGAACTCGGCAGAAGGCAATACTGGACCTTGTGCTCACAAACAGAGACAGTGTGATGGGGTAACAGTGGGGGAGCACCTGGGGAACAGTGACCACCAGTCTTTGTGGTTTGAAATCACAGAAAGAGCAGAACCAAACCACGCAAAAACACGTATCCTGGATTTTAGGGGGGCAGACTTTGGGAAAATGGGGAGATACTTGAAAGAGGCATTAAGAGGAATGGGGCAGGAATCAGGGGTTGAGGAACAGTGGGCAGTATTTAAAATGGGGATTACAAGAGCAACAGGATTATGCATTAAGCAGGTTAGCAAAAGGAAAAGGAAGAGGAGACCATTATGGTTTTCCAAAGTGGTAGCAAAGAAAGTGAAAGCCAAAAAGATTGCATTCAGGCAATATAAAAAGACACAGGCAGAAGGGGATACAGAGAAGTACCAGGAGAAGCAAAGGGAGGCAGGGAGGTCAGTAAGGGAAGCCAAAGCTCATACAGAAGAACACATTGCAAAATCAGTGGGTAGAGGGGACAAAACCTTTTACAGGTACATAAGTGAGAAAAGAAAGGCAAAGGGAGGGATAGTGAGACTGAAGGGGGAGGATGGGAGCCGCCTGGAGGATGACAACAGTAAAGCTGACATAATGAACAGGTATTTCTGCTCAGTCTTTACTGAGGAAGAGGAGGGTAATGGGTCTGAAGGGAGTACAAGGGGTGAGAATGGTGCAGAAATGGACACAAGTCCCTTTACACGAGAAAGGGTCCTTAAGGAACTGGAAGTAATAAGAGTTGATAAAGCAATGGGGCCAGATGGGGTGCACCCCAGGGTCCTTAAAGAACTAAGAGAGGTGGTGGCTGAACCTCTGGCTATCCTGTTTAGTTGATCACTGGAAACAGGGGAGGTACCCAAAGACTGGAGGACAGCAGATGTAGTCCCCTTATACAAAAGTGGGAACAAAGAGAAAGCGGGGAACTACAGACCAGTCAGCCTCACCTCGGTAGTGGGGAAGATCATGGAAGCACTACTGAAGGAGAGATTGGTGGAACATCTGGTTGTCAATAGACTACAGGACCCAAGGCAGCATGGTTTCACCAGGGTGAGGTCATGTCAGACCAACCTCGTTGAATTTTTTGACTGGGTGACTAGGGAGGTGGATCAGGGGAGGGCAGTGGACATGGCCTATCTGGACTTCAGTAAGGCCTTTGACACTGTGCCACATAGAAGACTATTACATAAACTGGGGAATATGGGTGTGAGCAGGACAGTAGTGTGGTGGGTAGGTAACTGGCTCAGTGGCAGGACACAGAGGGTGGTGGTAAATGGCTGTCATGCAACAGAGGGAAGAGTGACCAGTGGGGTACCACAGGGATCAGTGCTGGGACCGGTCCTATTCAACATCTTCATCAGTGACATTATGCAGGACCTAGAAGGCAGAATTTCACTGTTCGCTGATGACACAAAGCTCTGTAACAGAGTAGACACCCCAGAGGGTGTAGACAGAATGAGAAGGGACCTGCAGAAACGTGAAGAATGATCAGGGGTTTGGCAGCTGAAATTCAATGCAAAGAAGTGCAAGATAATGCATATGGGGCACAAAAATCCTGGCACAATATATCAGTTGGGGGATGAGGATATAGCATGCACCAAGCAGGAAAGGGATCTTGGGGTTATCATCTCTGATGACCTCAAGGTAGGGAAACAGTGTGACAAGGCAGCAGGTAAAGCAAATAGAATGCTGGGATGCATAGGCAGGGGCATCACCAGCAGGAAAAGGGAGGTCATAATTCCACTATACAAGACACTAGTGAGGCCCCACCTGGAGTACAGTGTACAGTTCTGGAGATCTTACCTAAGTAAGGACATAGACAGGGTAGAGAAGGTTCAGAGGAGGGCAACAAAGATGGTACATGGATTGCATCACAAGTCCTATGAGGACAGGTTGAAGGAACTGAATATGTACTCCCTGGAGGAGAGGAGGGAGAGAGAGAGGGGATATGATAGAGACATACAAGTATCTTACGTGGAGGAACAGGATGCAGGAATACACTATTTTTAAGCAAAAAAGATGTTCCAGGACTAGAGGGCATGGGATGAAGTTGGAGGGAGGGTGATTCAGAGGAAACGTGACAAAGAATTTCTTCACAGAACGGGTGGTGGACAAGTGGAACACCCTGCCAGAGGAAGTGGTGGGGGCTGAAACAATCACGGGATTTAAGAATGCATGGAATAGACAGAAAGGAATTCTGGAGGTCAGGGGTAAGGGGCAAGCAACAGACTTCTAGGAAAACATAAACTAAACTTACAAGCTCAAATGGGCAGACTGGGTGGGCCATAGGCCCTTATCTGCTGACACTCTCTATGTATCTATGTATCTATGTACTGGTGTATGTGGTGACACACCCAAGGTTCCTTGCCATTGACAATGGAATAGTGCTAGATTCAAATAAACATTAGTTAACAGATGCAGAAAAAGTGCAAAATGTGGCAATACCACTGACCCATACATCTGTCATGTATGAGATCAGGGATATGCCCTAATTCCAGATCCCGGAAGAGATAACTAAAAGGTTGTTTGAACATAATAGCTGTAGACAGTGCAAATTACTTTCCTAGCTATGTGATTCTCATCTGCTTCCTTTATGTGAGCAGAAAATAAATTCATTAACATGAACCTTTGTCAGGTTAACCCCTTCACAATATCCTTAATATTGTAAATGTAAATTGCTTTTCATGAGCAAGACCATGTATACCATGCAATGGTGGGAGAGGGGGGTCAGTGGGGTATGATATTATATTTCATACTATCATGAACCTTTAACATATGTGCTTAAATAATGGCTATATTAGCCTTATTTCAAATAGATATGTCGGAGTCAAACAGGCCTGTGTCTAAACCTGTTTTTTTTCTTTAAATAAAAAAAAAAGAAAACAAAAATGCTAAGTGTGTTTGGGTAGGTTTACTATTATAAAATGTACCACTAGCAGTCAGGATGTGAAAATTCTGTGTGTGTATGTGGTGCATGCGTGCTATGAGCCCCTGTATGGGGGTCATTAATGAGTACCTGGTATGCTGCCAGGGTATTCAATCACATCATTATTAAAAAAAGTGGGAAATGTTTGTTGTGAAACATGTAACAAATAATTACAAGTTTTAAAAAGTGAGATTTAAAATCACTGGGTTGTGCATGAGCTGCACATTATTAACTAGGGTACCTGGCTGAGAAGTGGTATTTAGATCACTGGGTGGCCAGGGTTCTGTTTTGGGCACTCTGTATTAAGTGTAACAACTTCTGGGGCATCATAGGGTAAAACCTTAAGGTCTAATGACTTTTATTGCCATATAAATTTTGGATGCAAAATTCCTGATTATCAATAAAATGTAAACAGGGGTCCAGATCAAGTCTAGCTCCTAGGATTAATCTGAAGCAATGATCATAACATTCAGTAGTGCCTCACTACCCTTCTAGATGATAAACATATATTTTAGGACTTTAGTGTGAATTCCATAGGATGCATTTAAATCATGTGGGCTTGTGAGGTACTCTGCCTCAATAAGCTATTTAGCATTAGGTCATTGGTTCTTATCTGCAGTAAAATGTGCAGTTTGGGCTTGTAAGAAGACCCATACTTTCGAAAGTATAATAAGCATTAAAGGAAGCATCTCTCTCTTTGTAACATAAAAGGAAAAAGAAAAGAAAAATATAGTTAATTTAGTATTATTCTGCTCGTGGGGGTATGGAAAAGTAATTTAATCTCCTTTAAACAAGTTAATTTGATTGGCATGTAGCCATTTATCAATGGCTGTTATTATGAGGTAGTCTAACTTGGTAGACTGCTGGACTGAGTTTGTTTACAATGGGATAGGGCCTGTTGCTGGGCCTTGTCCATACATTGTACAGCAAACAAGTGTACCTTTTGGATGTCTTGCTTGAGTTAACAGATTTATTTACTGATGCTCCATCAGTAGTGGCAGCACACAGGTCCAGAAGTACATGTTCTGGGAGTCTCCTGGACTGTCCGGTCATGATTTCAAATGGGGTATACTGTGTACCTGCAGAGGGTGTCCCTCTTACTGCCATAAGGAGTAAAGGCAATAATGAATTCTAGTCCGTTTTGGGGTTTTCTGAACAAGTTTGGATAACATAACTTTGATCTGCCTGTTAGCCTGTTCCGCCTGCCCTGATGACTGGGTTGTAAGGGATATGAAACTTTTGTTTTACCCATAACAAATGCAGAATTTCCTGCATTACTTTGGCTATAAAGCTGGCTCACTGTTATCAGAATTTACCTTTAGGGGTACCCCCCACCTGGTAAATCGCTGGTTTACCAAGACATTTGCAGTCACTTTGGCTGTTCTTAGTGGTTGGCAAAGGGCCAATGTAGCCAGTCTGGATGCTGTTCCAGGGGCCTGATTGCCTCTGGGGTAACAATGCATTTTTCCTAGCTGGTATAGAATTGTTCTGTGCACAGATCAAACAGTTACTAATGTAGTGTTCTACATCATTTCTCATGTGTGACCACCAGACAGAGGATTTCAGTCTGTCTTGGGTTTCTATTGACTCCCTGGTGTCTACCAGTTGGAGTATCATGTACTAGGTACAGTAGATAAAATCTACCCTCAGGTGTACAGGAACTACCTATAACTTTCATGAGTATTACGGCAGTGATACCAAATGAGTAGGCCATCACTGGATAAGTGAAGGCCATTATCACTTTCTTTTATAAGGGCTATTTTGGAAGTTATTCCTTACTTCCTTTATTAAGGAACCTATATACTGCCCTCAAATGAGGGTCCTTCTTTTGGAGCATAAGGTTCATGTTTACAAAATGCTTGAACCTTATGAATATACAGTTTGTATTTAACTGGTTAGTGTTGTGATCTACACAAAAAAGTCACTGTATTTCACAGTGGTACTATAGAGTATTGGAAGTTAGGTTTTTTTTCCCAAAAGAAATTCAGTTTAGAGAGAAACAGACCCAATTAGAATCCGTAATAAAAAATATAGTGTCTGCAATCTTTCTGTAATTAGAGTACAAGGTCAATTGCTAAACTGCAGTGCTTAACCCTCTCTTAGAAAATGGGCAAACACGATTCTTATTCCTGATTGGCTGTCACATTCATAGAACGCTGGTATCATGTTATGCAAGGAAACAAAATCTTGTAATTCCTTATTAACGTAAGCTGTGTCTTTCTCAAGGACTTTAGCAGCCCTGTAAACCATCCACAAACATTTGTGGTGATTATAAGGAGACTCCTTGCCTCCCTGCTTTTCATTTTATTTGCCAGGCATGTTTTAACATTATCTGTGAATCGTACACATATATTGATATATATATATATATATATATATATATATATATATATATATATATATAAAACCCTACTTTCTGACCCTCGTTGGTATGTGAGGTTGAGTCTTCAGTCAAACATGACATACAGTGGTGTCTTTTAACACTTTTTGAGGTTCTATCAGAAAGGGCCCTGGGACAGGTAGGTCAGGGGGTTGGAGTAAACAATCATGGGTCTCTCCTGCAAATTATAGGCCATAGGCCAGCAAGGATGGAGTTTTGATAGGAAGGACAGTGATGTCATGATCCTGAAAAATGAGAGACCAGTGTGCAAGTCTGGCATTGGAGCCAGAGTCATTGTTTACTCTGTCTGACAACAGAAAGTTAGTTGGCAAATGATTGGAATGCAGCACAATGGGTACATATCCAATGGTGTACATAAAGTGTCTCACTGCCCAGTATGTAGCCAAAAGATTCCTTTCACAAAGGTTGTATTTTGGCTCCACTGGGGAGAGCATCTGGGATGCATAAGCAATGGATCTGATGTGTCCATTGTATGTTTGGGCTAAAACTGCTAGAAAAGACAATATCAAAATCATAGTACCTTGCAACTTCTTGCCAGAAGTGTCTGCTACTGGCAGTGATGAGAATAACCCAGACTGTTCCTGGCTTGTGCTTGCTATTGAAGCCACAGTATGGGATGATCCATGTGTCACTGGTGGAGGGGGGGTTCAGCATCATGTGCTGGCAGTGCTGGCACTATCAGGGGTGCCTGCACAGTGGAGAAAAGTGCTGTGCAAGCTGCACATAGTTCTCCAGCTTTGGATTGTGGTTCAGCAGCCCTCAGGGCTGGAGAAAGTAGTACTGAAACAGCCGTCAGCCCAAGTTCAGAAATCAAACCTGTAACCCCCCCCAACTTGGTCTGTGATGCTGAAAATATGACAACCACGGGGCTTTCAGAATCAGGGTTGTCCCCCTCCCTCATCAAATGTAAAGTGTGTTTACCCACCAGAAGGTTGCTGGATGGTAGCAACATTGTTTCTAATGTTACAGCTTAAGGTATTAACACACTGCATATGTTCAGTGCTGTCAGTGATAGGAAAAACAGGAAATTCAGCCTTCTTAGGGAAAGCTGATGTTATTTCACATAGGGAAGAATCACAACAGTTCATGTAATTAGCACAATGTGTTCCTTAACTAAAGACAATCTAGCATAGTAAACATTGCTCGCAGTAGCTGCTTCAGCAGCATCAGACACTGCCTTCATGACAGGTTGTGAACCAGCCTCATTCAAAAGTATGTCAACACCATTTTTAATGAGAATCTTTTGTCCCTCAGAAACACTAGTGTTACTGATTACATTATTAATCATGCCACAAACCTCTGGTATGTTTTGCTTGGTTATGGCAGCAATCACAGGTCCTTGTGACTGCATGATCCAGCCTTGGTGATGTGGTGGTCAGCCATTTTGGAACACATCATGGGCATCTAGGGTTACTGTGTTATGACCATCATCACATGACCATGAGTCCCCATCTTGGGGATGACATGGGAATGCAACCTGATGAGATGTGTGCCCACCATTTTGAGAGTCTAACAATTCTCCATTTTGTGAATCACAGAAAAACAAGTGGCTAGCCTTGTTCTAGTCCACCCCACAGCATACTGTGTGTGTTTAAAATCAAACTCTTGAACATCAGAAGAGGCAAGGCCTATGGGCAGTAAGTTAATATGAACTGCCATTATCTCTGGCTGACGGTGCAAGTTCACCATTTCTGCCTTGCAATTTATATGCTCAACCTCAGATTTGGTATCACACAAATTATGCATTACCTGTTTTTCCAACTTTCTACACACAGTGGTAAGTTGGGCATTTTCCTTACTCTTACATTCTAGCTCCTTAAAAACATGAGTGAGCACACTGTAAAGTAATCTAACTTCAGCCCACAGGACTTTCTCATAGTGTAAAACTAGTCTGTTATCAAGAGAAGCCTTATCACATTTGATTTTCAAAGCATACATTTTACGTCTACTGTTTTCATAACTACTTAGTAATGAATCACATTGCTTAGTCAAGGTCCTGTTTTGAAATAACAGTTCATTAATTTTCTCAGTAGACTGGACATTCAACACACTCATCTTTTGCTGAATCCAGTGTAATCTGACTTCAGAGTATCACATTTTTTTTATAGAAAATTCTAAGCAAGAGAATAGTGTTGCAACTAGCAAATTTTCAGGAATATCTTCCTTGGTACCATGTTTTAAGTCACTATAGCGTTCAGAAACTACCCTCATGGGACTGTTTCTGGTTTTTGCCACATTGTCAAAATCATTTAAACCACCATAGGCAGTTTGATTTTGTGAGGCATCCAACCTCAACTTCAGTATTGATTTTTTAGACATGTCATTTAAAAAATGAGAAACCTCTAGCTGTCTGTGGATCAAAAATGTTGTTTGCAACCAAAGTTCTTGACAGGACACAGACAGCATTTGGCATATGTGGACTCCTAGATGAGTATAGACCCATTAGGTTTTGAAACCACAACTAAAAGCAGTATCTCTATCTGTTCAGACCCCTTTACAGCTGTGTGTTCCTACAGAGAAAGAAGAGGAAAAAACAAAAAACAAAAATAAAACAACTTATTACTCAGAGATTGAATATCTGCCAAGAGATTGTTTTGTCTGCACTGTGGTACACAACTGACCAAAAATTTAAACAGGAGACGCTCTCATCTGCTTGTTACTGGGGATTTCTCACCCAGTGTTTTAATTTAGAAAGGAAATTAAAATGTAACTTTGTCAAACACCCAGACACCTGCCGCAGTCACCATTTATGTTGCCTAAACAATCTTAGGTTGTTAGAGTAAATAATAATAATAATACAGATTCTTATGTCTTCAGAGTTTGCCAAGAAACATTCATAAACAAGTAGGAGTACTAATAGAAGTTTATTATACTACTTACAACAAGCATGTGACAGAGAAAATCACAAGGGAGATGGGTTTCTCACCACTCTTCTGAAGAAGGTACATAATCTCCAGAATTTGTAGGGTCTTAGGTTCTCCAAGATCTAGTTCTCTCTGTTTGTGGAATTAGGTTACACAAACTTATATGCTACAGATAACAGAGTAGCAACATAGATTACATCATATTTACAGATATGAGAAACATTATGTATTGATAATGGCTTAAGAGACAGAATTACTAATGAGTATCATATGAGTCATAGAATATGCTTTGGTTAGCATTATAGCTTAGACAACAGAAATACTGACTGGCTCTATCACATGTGGCATTTCTTGCTTATGTATAAGACAAAGAGAAGTGCTGACTGGCCACTACTACATATGATTATATGAGAATATATATATATATAGTGTATAAAGTAATCACTGATGATCCCTCAGAGTCATCATATCAGTAATTAGGTAGATAATATATATGGAATATATGCAAAAGACAAACATAATGCATTATGGTAAGGTATAATGATGCATGATCTAATCCTATAAAAGGGTGTAAACATTAACAAATGTTAACAGCAAAGCACATTCCTGGCACTCATGCTTATATGATGGGTGTTTGAATCTACATGTTAGTGCAAAATAGCAGTATCACAGTACAGTAGACCAGGAATACAGTGTAAGGTGCATGTGGGATGATAGAGGGCATAACCCAGGTTTAACACCTCTACCCTTAAACCAAGCTTGAAGTCCTGCCACTGCATGGGTAAAAACAAAATAGAAATCCCTGAGTACCTGCATGCCTTAGTATTGTAGCTTCCAAAGCCTTCACTAGAAGGGACAATATGGAAGTAAGCTAGAAGGGCAAAAAGGGGAGAGGAAGGAAAGAGGGAAAGAAAAGAAAAGAATATGAGGTGCAGAGGGTCCCCTAGCCCCCCCTGTACACATAACAACCTATGTCATCAAGCATTGGGTAACAGGGGTATTACTCCCTCCCAATCCCAAACAAAGGGACTAGCCTGGATTTGTATGAGATGCCAAACAATCCCTACCTTTAGGAATATAAATAGTCATAAACTCCAATAAGGGATGCCATATACATTCAAATTTATTCTAACTTATTTATAGACAAATATGACAAGTGTCCAAAACCAGCCACCTGGATCATACAATCCAAACATTCCCCCATGGTGAAGGATCTCAGAGGACCACATTGACATAAAATAACCCTCTTAGCTTCTGTGATGGCCATCATGAACCATGATTTTTTAAAGTTGGAGAAACCACACAACTTTAAAGTGTTTCCCAGGATTAGAAGAGAGGGATCAAACTCCAACTTGCAGCCCAAGATGGTTTCCGAGGTCCTGTGTAAACTTTGCCACAACACCTTAAGCTTAAAGAAACCCCATAAAAGATGGATTAATGAGCCTTTATCTGTATCACATCTTCAGCATCTGTATTGCGACTGAAGTTTCATCATGTACAATAAGGCCATGGTATGATACCACAAGAGCAAGGTCTTTAACTGGATTAATCTGCCCATGGTATCTTTACAAACTCCGTAACTGTTGGCTCAAATAGTCTTCCATGCTGATGCCTCTACGATAAAGTCCAGCATTGATTCCCATATCCTTTCTAAATTAGTGGTATCCAGGGCTTTAACATCCTGTAAAATTTTATAGAGACTACCAGCTTTAGGGGGCATCTTACTGACCAGACTCTGAAACCCTAATGCAAAGACCCTATTCCATAATTCAATATCTGATAACTGAAAATGGCCACCTAGCTTAGAACTCAACATATGCTTCAACTGCCGAAACTTCCAATGTTCCAAGTTAGGGAGGGAATATTGGTACCTCAGCTCTTCAAAGGACATGAGATGACCTCTTGGGTATAAAAATAGGTACCCAATCATCTAATACCCACCTCATACCACTGAGACTACTGGAATGGGGAACCTCCTATATTTAATCTAGAGTTACACCACAACATCCACAAATGTAATGGCATCTCCCAGCGTACACACAGATAAATCCTTGCCAGCTTCCATACATGCACTGCATATTCCTGTGTGGGTAAGAGTTAGAGAGAAGCCCTTTCATCCATAACACTTGCTTGGGGGGAGCATTTTATCCAGGTGCTTTTCTAGGTCTAACTAATGAATAGAGGAGGCCCACTGTTCTGAATGAAGCCATAACCAAATCTGGCAAAGCCCAGTACCTATATAGTACTCCAGTAGCCATCAGGAGGAGAACCCCCCCCCTTCTTGTATGGGGCCATCAGGTGAGCCATAGAAATCCTCAGTTTAAGACCTTCTCAGTAAAAGGAGGAGGAGATAGCCACATTAAATTGATACCACTACGCATCCAAGATTCTTAGAGGGAGATATCTAATCACATATAAAACTCTGGACAAAAAGATCATCCTGATCACTTGAACTTTGCCCCACAAAGATAATCTCAGGTACTTCCATCTCAGAATATCTCTCTCCTAAGTTCAACCAAAAGAGCATGCAAGTTTAAAGACACCCATTCCACCATCCAAGAGGAGATCAAGATTCCTAGATATTTGATTGGACCCTGGGACCATTTTACTCCAAGTCTCTGGTAACTTGGATCCCTACTAAGAGCACAACAGGAGTTCAGTTTTATCCCAGTTATTGTGCAGTCCAGATAGAGATGCAAAAGAGTTCAGCAATTGAATTAATGTAGGCAAGGAAAACTTCACATTCCACAAGGTTAGGAGCACACCATCTGTAAAAAGCATAGCTTTATATTCCCGTGGCCCTATATGAAAACCTTCTATCTCCTTAGATTCCCTAATCTTTTGTGCCAAAGGCTCAATAGCCAACAGGAACAAGGCAGGGGATAATGGGCAACCCTGATGCATGCAACAATCCAAATGAAAGGATGGGGAAAGTCTCCCATTAGTTAACATGGATGCCCTTGAGGCAGAGTAAAGAACCCTAATACAATGTACACTGAGGGCCAAAGCCAAAGGCTTCTAAGGTGGACAATAAATAGGGCAACTCCACTGAATCAAATGCCTTCTCCGTGTCCAGGGCCACTACTGCTGAGGTCCAAGAAAGGGACCCCAAGACAAAGAGACGATCCGTTAGGTGTTGGATATAGTCTGCTCCATCCCTTCCACCCACAAAACCCACCTAATCGGGATGTATCAATGCAGGTAAAACCATGGACAATCGATTTGCAAAGATCTTCACCAAAACATTGTAGTCCATGTTTAAAAAAGATACCAGTTGGTAACTCTTACAACTTGATGGGCCCTTGTCTTTTTTTGGTAAAACCAAAATCACTGCATCATTTATAGTGTGGGTGTGTGTGAGGGGGAGTTCTCGGATGCCATGCTGCCTTCACTACTCCTATAAACAAGGAGCAAACCAAGTCCTATGCCGCCCTGTAGAATTCAATGGGAAAACCATCAGGACCAGGATTTTTCCCTCCTTGGAGTTATCCAGGGCTTTCTGAAATTGTTCAGGGGTGACAGGGGAATCTAAAGCAGCATGCCGAACCTCCGATAATCTGAGGAGAGAAAGAGTGTGCAAAAAGGATAAAATATCTTGCTGATCCCCTTCCAATCCCTGTCTTGTTGAGTAAAGCTGGCCATAAAATACATAAAAGGCATCATTAATACCTTTAGGGTCTAGGATCACCCACCCATTCTGCTTGATCCCAGAGATTACCCTCAAAGATTCCATTTTCTTCAACCTAAAGGCCAGAAGCCTTCCCGCCTCCCCCCCCACTTCCCAATAAGACTGTTTTGTCTTATATAAAGCAGGTTCTGTTTGCTGGGTATTCATCACATTTAACTGGAACTTCAGCTCCCTTATGTGATGCAGCAAAGTTGAGTCCTGTGGCCTGCACTTATGCTGACCTCTAAACCCTTCAGTTGAGCTTCTAACTTCTGAACTCTAACCTGACTTTCCTTCTTATGTGCTGTCATATAAGCAATCACCCAACCTCTTATGTAAGCCTTTAGGCCTTCCCACACCCATTGGGTTGTCACCTCTCCCGTATCATTGGTCTCCAAATACTCCTTCACATGTTCCCGAAGCCATTCATGAAATGAATGATCAGATAAAAAACTAGTATTGCATCTCCATCTAAATGCAGCCACTCCCTCCTGGTCAGTAGAAAAAGTTCAAACAATTGGAGAATGGTCCAAAATTAAAATGGGCTGTATAGATATTTGGGTAGTAAGCCATACTTTAACCTTAGAGGCCCAGATCAGTTCAATGTGGCTATAAGATTGGTGCACAGATGAAAAAAAGGTATACAGTAGTCCCGAATGGAGGGATGGCAGAGGCACCATACATCACATAAACCATGTTCAGAACATAAAGCTTGTAAAGCCTCAGAGCCTGGGGTAACTATATGGCTTTGGAAGCTGCTATGGTTACAAAGATGGCCCATAACTTTGTTCATATCCCCTGCCATTACAGTGGTTCCCACTGCCTTGTCATGTGAGGTCTGGGAAAATTTCCCCAAAAAATTATGCTCCATTTTCTTTGGGACCATAAACAGAGGCATGGGTATAAGGCTGGCTGTCTAAAGGACCTGACATGACTATCCATTTTCCCTGGGGATCCCTGCTTTCCTCCATGGTGGACCAGTTAACCCCTCTGGCTACAAGCACCATCAACCCCCTCCTTCTGGAGGAGCACAATGTTGCAAAAAGCTACCCTCTCCAACTCGGCCTAAGTTGATCAACTTCTTTAGAATGTAAATGCATTTTCTGAAGGAAAATTAATTGCCGTTTCAACTTCTTCATGTATTTAAACACTCTTCCATTTAATAGGGTCATTCATGTCCCACACATTCCAGGACATGACTATTTTGAGACCCCCTGGACATAACTATGAACCCCCTTCCCCTAAAACCCCAGCAGCAGCAGGACTCCATTCCACACAACACTGTTTGATAGACACCAAATAGAATACCCCAACAACACTCAGCCCCCAAGCAATCCCAAACTATATACAAATGAAAAAGTGCTAAACAATAAAAGTATAGGCATAGCAGTACTCACCAGGAACGTCCCCCCTCGCCAAATCCCCAGTGCCCCTATTATGATCAACCCCCTCCCTTAATAAAAGCATCTCCTTAAGGATGGATACAACATATAAAAAAAACAGTAAAACTAAAACTCCCTCCTCTGTATCCAAGTGTGGTCATAACCAATCCCACCAGATAAAACAAGGACTTATACTAATGTCCCAAACATAACAAAATATATAGAATAGCTATCAGACATCTATCTGCATCCATACAGCACAAAGATTACAACCCCTCACTAAAGTTTTCTACATAATAATATAAACAGAGGAGTTATAAAGTTCCAAAAGCTTTAGCCTAAACCCTGTCCCCCCACAACCACTGCTACTTTCCAGTTGGACCATCATCCTCTCTCATTACGGTAAGAGCAAGTATTGCAGACATAAAAGATAGCTAGCATGTAGCTCCCAAAACAATGTCTCTAACAAAATTATAAGTTTCATAATCCCCAGGAAAGCACAATGGCAACAATAAGTCCAAAGGGAAGAAATACATCCATGTCCAAAAGAAGAATAAGCAATGTGTGTTGCGTGAAAGTTTCTGAGATCTTGCTCTCAACCGCCTATGGCTGTAGTTACTCTCTGTCCTCGGTTTACAAAATCATAGTAAAGAACTGACTGCAGCTAATTCAAACAGGTGGACAGGCAACACAAATACAAAAGTCCCAAAATCTATTCTATGCAGTATCTCTTTACTCATGCAGCAGGCAATGTAAATCCGAGGAAAAAGAATGTTCCAGAATCCAGAGTGCAAGTCCGCAATGTCTGCTGCATTAGAGCCACTCACTTCCATACTTCCTCCCCCCTGCAGTCACCAAGAACATAGGAGAAAATCCTAATTCAAGTGAGAAATAAAAAATATAAAATCAGACCCATAAGAAAGTGTCACAGCCTGCTCAGTCCCAAAAGAATAGATGAAGTTTACCAATAAGGATATGCAGCTACTCATCAACAATAATCAAACCCCTTCCCTCCAAAGTAGCTGTTCCGTAGCTCCAGAGAACAAAGTGTCCACCTCCACTGTCCTGTTTCAATCCATAGTGTCCTCTTCACTGGAGGTCTCCGGTAAAGCAGTAGGCTGGCTGGATCCCTGCTCTGATGCTAAAGCTCTATGCATCCTGTCTCTGTCTTGCTGCGGTCATGGAGAATGGTGATCAGTCCCCATATTTCTCATTGCATCTACTTTTACCGACCTCTCGGACAGAAAGTTCAGAACTTCTTTTTTTTTTCAAATTATTTATCTTTTTTCTCCCCTGTTTTCAACCGCCTGCCCTCATGTCTATGGTACAAGTGTGCACATGTGGAGGTACACACATGCCATGCACTGTGGGATGCCCCACCCTGCTGGTCACCCATGCCCACCTGTGCTACCACCAGACCTCCACCCAGTGATGGTGGCACTGTGGGAGGGTGACACCCCCTCTCCAGGAGTGGAGAGCCACTGCAAGGCTGCTCAATATTGCTCCATCCTTCCCCCTCCCCCGCCGTGCCGGCTCCTGACTACCCAAGGTCATTCCTAAACTTTGTTGTCGACATAGTGTGAGATACGGCAGAAATGCCTCAGCCCTCTGTGCCACCAGGACAGCTCAAGTTCAGAGCTTCTTCAGGTGTAGAAAACATTGCTGCTTGGTTATTAATCACCAATTTCAAGGTAGCTGATGGAAGTAGGTAGTATTTAAATCCAAATCTCCTTGCCTGGTCATGAACCTTGTTGAAAGACTTCCATTTATCCACCAACATCTTAGAAAAGTCTTGGTGAAAAAACAATCTGACTCCATTGAACCGAACTTCCTTAACTGATCTAGCATCCCTAAGGATTCTCTCCTAGTCCTGATGATGCAGTAATTTAAAAACCACAGGCCTGGGATGGGTTAAAGTCTCAGAAGCAGGAGGCCCTGTAGGCACCCAATGAGCTCTCTCAATTTCCACCACCAAATCTGGATGCCAACCAAGCCAAATTGGTAAGTGCTTATGAAGAAAGGTCAGCATGTCCATACCTTTGGACTTCTCGGGTAAGCTGAAAAGCCTAACATTGCATCTACCGTTATGGGATTCAAGATCGTCTATTTTATCCCATAAGGAGCAAATCTCTCTTTCCGCAAACTCAGCCTCCTCTCTGCCCATCCGGCCCAGTCTTCCAGCTGTTCTTTCCAGTTCTCAGCTTGTTTCACTCAGTGTCGTAATGCCTCCATTGAAACACGAATGGCTGTAGCTGAACTGTAATGTGGGCAAGATCTGTTTTATTGCCACTCATGAACAATTTTATTTCACCAATCTTCCTGGAAACCAAACTGGTGTCTAATTCTCTCTCCACATGTGTCTCAGAATTCGGGCCCAGCATTTCCTCAGTTGAGGGATGCAAAGCCAATAATTTATACTTTTTCCTCACCAAGGCTCCCTTTTCCTCCTATTCTGGTTTTGTAGCCATCGAAAAAGATACCAAAAATGATTTTGGAGGGCAAACAATATAAAAGGAGGAGGAAAAAATACACGTTTATGGTGGGAAGAGATGGAGTGAAAAAAATGTGCTGCAGCTAGCACAGCTGCATCATGTGACTCCCCCCATTATTTGTTTTTGAGGGAGTGAAATTGGGCTTACCAATTATTCTTGTGAGGGGGTTGCACATCATCTAGAGTTGCCCTTCTAGAGAAGGGCAACCAAAATGGTGCAGGGACTGCATCAGAAGACATATGAGGACAGATTAACGGAGCTCAATATGTATACCCTTGAGCAAAGGAGGGAGAGAGGTGATATGATCGAGACATTTAAACACCTTAAGGGCATAAACAAGGTGAAAGAGTCTAACATGTTTAAATATAAGAAAAATTGCAGGACAAGAGGACACAGCATGAGATTAGGGGAGGCCGATTAAGGGGAATGTGAGAAATTCTTTTTCACAGAAAGTGGTAGATGCATGGAATAGCTTACCACAAGAAGTGGTGGCTATGAATACAGTGCAGGGCTTCAAACAGGCATGGGATAGGCAAAAGGGAGCAATACAAATGACTATGAATAGATAGGTCACTGACAGAGCAAAGGCCGATGGCACATTTATAAGGTAGAAAAAGAAATGGGCAGACTGGATGGGCCTTGCGGTCCTTATCTGCCGTCAACTTCTATGTTTCTATGTTTCTAGTATCTGTCAACTAGCAGATATGGGCAAGAACCTTTAATGATAGCTGAGTGAAAGGGTTACAGACTGCCTTCAACCATGGCAGCAACAGTCTAGTATATGGAAGGTATATAGTGGGACCAAGAGAGACTTCCTGTTCTCAACTGCATACCATCTAGAGTCACCCTATTGCTTTGTCATATATATCAACTGTACCATTTAGGCTGCTAAGTAATATAACTCAAAATGTAGAAGTTGAAGGCCTCATTCTCTAGGAAGCATTAAAGTTTTCCTACACACTCTGATTCAGTGGTCCTGCCTTAGAAACTTTAAGGTCAGTTTTTTTCAATTTCTTCCAGAAGGTCCTAGGCATTGTGATGGGGAGGGCCTGAAAGTAAAACAATAGGTGGGGCAGAACATTTATTTTGAGAACTGCAGTATTTCATCCCTGGATCAGCAGAAGCAAAGCTCAAGGGTTTAGTTTACCCACTATCTTATCAACTGTAGAAATATTATGTTACTGTAATGGGGAGATTTGGCCAACACTGGAATAGAAAAAATACACTGCCTAAGCACAGTACTCCTAAACAGGACTGATGCTTAACAGCTTTACATATTGTAAATGACTGCTGTCTTGCACAGCCAAAAAAGATTTTCCTGTAATATTTCTGATTCTTTACTTCTCTCTTCCTCTCTCTTCTACAGGACTAGAGCCCCCCTTGACCTGGGTGCGCTCCCCCACTCAGTGCGGTTTTCTCTGCAGATGCCACTTGCCTCACCCTCCTCAGTCACATGAAAATCTAGGACTAGAGCCCCCTCCGACCTGGGTGAACTCCCCCCACAGTGTGGCTTTCACTGCAGATGCCGCCCGCCTCGCCATCCCCAGTTGCATGAAAATCCAGGACTAGAATGCCCCCGACCTAGGTGCACTTCCCTACAGTGTGGCATTCCATGAAGACACTGCCCACTGTGCCCTCCTCAGCCACATGAAAATTCAGGACTAGAGCCCCATTGACCTGGGTGCACCACCCCTCCCCCCCCACGGTGTGGCTTTCCCTGTAGACGCTGCCCACCTAGCCCTCCTCATTTGCATGAAAATCCAGGTAAGGCCCGCTTAGGCTTGCAGGAACATTTTCAAATTTTTGGCATCCTCCAGCTACTTACAGGTGATTGGCTACCTCTGTGGTGTGCTCCCCCTCATTGACTCCTAGAGTGAGGCAATTGAACTCCAGTTGAAATCTGCTGCCAGGCTCCTAAACTGCCTTTTTTCTTCAGTTACTTCTACCATCTAAATTTTGTCCCACCTGCCCTCCCCCACCACCCAGCACTCTTTAACTCATTCACACCACAGGAGCTCTTTGAGACTTCCACCACTTGTGCCCTGTATACTTTTAGCACTGCATCCTGGGCCTTTCTAAGCAAAATCAAGCCATAATCAGCATGCCACAATCAAATGTGACTATCTCTTGAACCGTAAGTGCTACACAAAAAGTATGAGGGCCAAAATTGTTCAGCACAACGTTACCTTTCCAATGGTGCAATTCAATCAGTTGTAATCAATTTAGTTTTTATTTTATACTAGCTGTAATACCAAACAACAGATTTTTCTGATTTTTTCAGATTGCTTAGGTGGCATGAGTGACAAATGTCAGCCATGCACACCATACCTTAAACAAATGCAAATAACTCTAAAGTATATGTGGTAGACACAAAGTATTAGTGGCAAAATTGTTCAGCAAAATAACCTTTCTAATGGTGCTATGCAATCAATTGTAATCCATTTAGTTTTTATTTTATAGTAGCTGAAATACCAAACAACTGTTTTTTCAGATTTATTCAAGGTGCTTAGGTGAGGCTTGAGAGACAAATGTTAGCCATGCACACCATACCTTAAACAAATATGAATAACTCCTAAAGAATATACATGATAGACACAAAGTATCTGCAGCAAAATTGTTCAGAGCAAAATTACCTTTCTGACGGTGCTATGCATTCAATTCTAAGCAATTCGGTTTGTTTAATAGTTAGGTAAAAACTGCCAACTTCCTCAGACGTTTCTAGGCCTGAGTGAAAGTCAGTTGAGTACGTCTACAGGCGTTATTGTCCTGAGTGGTTATGCTTTCAGACACCGCCTGCAGACGTCTCTAGGCCTGAATGAGTTAAATGCTCTTGCTGCACCTCAGACTCCACCCTACAGTGCAGCTGGTCCAATTGAATCCCAGTAGTATTCGTCCATAACATCAATCCTAATTTTCTCTCCTCACATCTCCTCCCACAGTCGCTGCCTGCTGTCAATCCCAGTAGGCCAGTCCTCCTGTCTCTTCCTAGTAATACTAATCCCCACTTCTCCACTTCTGTTCTTCCTCTCCTCCATTCTTAACTCTCTGCTCTCTACTCTCTCACTGCTCCTATGATCACCCACCACACCCTGCAAATGGATCTCTCTCTCCTGACCATGTCGTCCACCTTCTGTCTCTCTCCTCCCACATCTCTCTTGTTTCTCTTACTCACTCACCTTCCTTCCTTCCTCCCATCATTCCCTCCTTCTTGCCCCTCCCCCTCAGTTGCCCTTGACCTTTCTCCCCTTATTCACTTATCCACCTATCACCCCCTCTATCAGCTCCCCCACCCCAATGATCCACCCCTGCACTATCCTTTCACCTACCTCTTCCCTTCTCCTCCTCCATGTCCCATCCCTCTACTCCTCTCCCCCTTTCCCCCTTCATTCACCCTCACTGCTCCTCCCCCCACCTCCTAAACCACAAGGCTCTCTAACGTTGCTTAAACCTCTATGCCCCACCCTCTGTCCACTGTTCTGGCAAATGAAAACACCCACCGCTCCTTACCCTCTCCCTCCTCCTCTTGTTTCTAGCCAGTGACATTCAACCATCTCTGGCCCTTCCATGCCCCAACCCACCACCACCTCATCCACAGCCCGCCTCGGGCTACCACCATGCCAGGCTTCGTCTTCACTTCCCATGGCCCTCTGCATTTTTCATCTTAATGATACAAGCCTCCTCACAGAAATTAATGCCCTAAATGTATGGTTCACCCAATACCACCCAGGGTCGTAGCTACAAGGGTACAGAGGGTGCAGTCGCACCCGGACCCATGAGGTTTGAGGGGCCCAAATCATAATTTTGATGTTTATTCAAAACTGGGGGGGGGGCCTATAACATACCCTTGCACCCAGGCCCTCTGGGAATTTGCTACACCACTGATACCACCCTGACATACTCTGCATCTCATAAACCTGGTTATCCCCCCAAATTCCTAACTCCTCTCTCACTATTCCTGACTATAATTTATTCAGTCAGGACAGAGGTAAGTGAGGTGGGGGAGGGGTAGCCCTGTACATCGGGCAATCCATCTCATGTTCCATTATTTTCAAGGAATCCTGATCTTCCTCCCACAAATTCATTGTTGATCACTTGACCTTTCCCTTCTCCACCCCCCACTACATTGGTGCTCTGTACGCCCTGCCGAAGACCTCACCTGATTCCCTCATCAAGGCCATCTCTTCCATCTCCTCCAGCACCTCCAACAGTGAACTCTTACTATTAGGTGACTTCAATCTCGACTGGCTCTCCTCATCTGCCAAGCCTATCATCCTAATGATAGAAGCCCTCGGTCTCTCCCAGCTAATCCAGGAACCAACCCATCTAAACCATTGGTCTCAGATCCACTCCCTTCTGGACTGGATTTTAGCCTCCCATCCCCACCAGATCTCAGCCTTGGGCATCCTCTCCGATGCCCTTAGCAACCACTGTATTACTTATTGCATCCACAAAATTCACTCCCCCCACTCTGCTCCAAATTCATTTGGTCTCGCTCCCTCCACTCCATTCATTCAATGAATCCACCCTGCAGCATGACCTCACAAATGCAGATTGGCAACCAGGCTTTTCTACCCCTAAAGTTGACCTTGCCTTATCCAATTTATACAACATCTTTAAACACATTTGGGACCTCCATGCACCCCTTAGGAAAGTAAGGGTGAAATACTACCACCACCTCTGGATCATCTCTGTCCTCATAGCCATGTAGCATTCCAAGGACAAAGCCTGAAGGCTGTACAAAGCTTCCCACACCCAAAGCAACCTCCAATCTTACAAACAACTCAGAAACAGATGCATCAAGGCCATCCATCAGTCCAAGGCATTATACATAAAATTCCAGCTTGATCAGAGCTAAAATTCCCCTGCGTCTTTCTGGAAGGTGATCCACTCCCTCCTGGATCCCCCCCTCCAAACAGGGAGACAGGGAGGGGGGTTGTGCTGTATGACAGCATTGTGCTCTCAGTAACAAAAGGAGGAGAAAGTAGTGCTAGGGTTCCCAACCCTAACACCCCAGCCCCCCCAAATAGCAAAATGACAAGACCACACAAGCAACCACAGACAGCCATCATCAGGTAAGACAATCAACATACAACTGTTGAAAATTATAGAAATGCAGTAGCACTGATGTGCTACCTTGGTGGATTTGTGCCTAATGTACGCACAGAGCAAGACATACACACTCACTTGTCACTGCAGATATAAATCCATGACGCTCAAATCACAATAATGTGTGTAGAAGCACAGTTCCCTGCAACCACAAATAGAAATCCACAATACCCACAATACCCAAATTACAAGAGTTCCTTTGTCTGTAGAAGTACTGGCCCCTATGGGGTCACTGCTTCTATAGCTTCAGGTACTCATGCACACTGCAAGACATACACACACATCATGGGCTGGATCTTCTGCAGCTGTGCGTGTAAGACATACATACTGACCTCTGGCTGCAGAAGCACAAGCAACACAAAATCCACTATACCAAAATTGCTACAGTATTTTTGTCTGCAGAAGTGCAGGTCCCTGGGAGATCTGCACCTCTTCAGTCACAGGTGTAAGACATATACACTGACTTCTGGCTCCAGAATAGCAGGCCTGTTTGGGGTCTGCAGTTACACAAACAAAAGTACTGTAGCAATGTGGGTATCATGGTTTCAGCAGCAGATCTAGAAACTGTTCATGGGAGTAACAGTTTTTCAGTTGAACAAGCTGCACATAGAAACTGTGCAGAAGTGGATCATGCTATCTAGTGAGATACCTCTTACAGCATAAATGAGTACCTCTGGCTGCAGAGGTGCAGGCCTCATGGGGCCTTCTGTTTGCAGAAGCACAGGCAGAGGTCTTGTTCTTCTGCAGACACACAAACTCAAGTACACTGCACATCACACACACACACACATTTGCAGCTGCATAAGCACAGGTTCCAGATGGGTTTGTGCTTATGCAGCCACAGACACAAGTCTATGAAGGTAGCACAACAGTGCCACTGCATTTCTGTCATCTGGTTGTATGTTCTTTGTCTTACATGATGATGGCTGTTTGTAGTTTCTTGTGTGGTCTTATCCTTTAAGTGCTTGGGGGGAGTGGGGAGTCAGAGATTGAAATTCTAATACAACATTTCCCTACAACTGTGGTGTTAATTTGAACCATCACTTGTGCATAAATGATGTTTTTTGCAAAGCATTTCCTCAAAGGGACCTACGTGAGGAGATACACACATGCAGGGCCCTCTTGGGCATGTGCCATGGGAAGAATCCATCCACCTACAGAGGGTCCTGCACTTTAGTGCAATGGCAGTTGTCAAGGAGTCATGGGACAGTATGGTTAGCTGTGAAAGCACAGGGCCCTTTGGGACCTGCAATTCCATGTGGCTGCAGATACAGACACACAGGACAAAGAGTTAGTCTCTCAAGCAAGGCACAGGGCCCTCTGGTACCCACAGTTGCAGTGGTGCACCTTTTTTGATTGGGATTTTGTTTCACAGCCACCCATTTACATTTGGTAAAATAGAGGCTGCTTTATACATTTGCCTTATCCAGTTAACAAATATTTCAGGAATTCCAAAGGATTTTAAAACTAAAAATAGAAATTCATGAGATAGCCTGTCAAAGGCTTTTTCCTGGTCTAATGCCAACAAAAACCCTTTCAAAGTATCCGCTTCCCCTTTATTAAAAATTTCCCTTAGGATTATCAGATTGTCCTGTTATTTTTCTTCCAGGAACGTGCACATCTGTCTAGGACTTATTAAGTAATTTGTCACCTTCAATAGTCTCTCTAAAAGGATTTTAGTAAGGATTTTCAGGTCTGTGTTTAATAAACTTAGTGAGCACCAATTATGTATATTATTTTTTTCTCCCTTCTTATATAGCAAGATCATGATTGCTTCCTGCATAGAGGCACCATATGTGGATGTTTCCAAACTAGTATTAAAAGATATACCAGTATGGGAGCCAAATCAGTGCAAAATGTCCTTTAAAACCTGGTTCCTTTTCCGTCCGTCATTGATGCTGTACAGTATTAGGGGCTTGGTTTGAAATTGCCCCTTTGACTTCCTCTAATGTTACTTCAGTAATCAGCAGTTCTGCATTTATCTGTTTAACCTGTCGTAAGTCTAGGGAGTGCAATAAAGTTTGTGCATTCTCAACAACCTGAGGGTTTCCAAATTGTTCAGCTGCATAGGGCTCAACTATATGAAGAAGATCTTTAGGGGAATAAACCAAAGTTCCTTCTGGGGAAATGAGTTCTAAAATAATTTTGCTCTCTACTCTTCATGTGGATCTAATGAGCCTTTTGACATCCTAGTTCCAAATGTTTTCTCTTGATTCAGAGACTGGGCGCTGTCATACTGTATTGCTGCCATTTTTTGTTTAGTGATCTTCATTTGTGCACTATAGTCCTGATTAGACTGCGAAGCTTGCATCATTAGGTGCTGCAAATGGTGTCTTAACTGTAAATAAGATATGTAGTTCTTTTGAGCTACATATTAAGCTCTTTTCTGAAAAAAAAAACTCTTGCCAACTCTTTTTTGTGTCCTCCCACAGTCTGTAATGTTCTCAAATACATTTAGTACAGAGAGACGAGCTGACCATTCCCTTTTCCATTTTATTTCTAGACATGGATCATCTAATAGTGACTTATTAAGCCTCCATTGGTTCTTTTTACATCTGGGAGTATTATCCCATGTGATTTGTGCCATTACTAAAACATGGTCTGAGAATTCAGTGGGATGGATTTTTGCTTGACTGATTCCTAGAAAGCGGAAAGCAAAAATGAAGTCTATCCAAGTTTTTAATGTACCTTTATGATACGTATAACCTTTATTGGAGCAGCAAATTCTGTAAGCATCTTTTAAATTAGCAGTTTGGAGCATTTGCTTCAATGTTTGTGTATCACAGAACAGCTTATTTGTACTTAAACCTCTATCTTGAATGGACAGCCCACAATTAAAATCACCCATCCAAAGCAATATTCTAGATGCATGTAAAAAGGGTTGAGTTTCTTTAAATAAGACTACTATTTGGGCTTTTGTGTGGGGAACATAAAGAACAATTAAACAAAATCTTTCTGAAAAATAGGAGATATCCAATAGTAGTGTATGACCAGGATGAATTTCTATTAACCTAGAAACCTTGAGAAAGGGATTAGAAAAGGGTATACCCACCCCGTCACATGCGTCCAGCCCTGTAGACCAAAATGAGGTACCAAGAGTCCAGGCTCATGAAGCTTGCTGGAGCTCAAAATGTGTTTTTAATCTAGTATCTTGCATGCATAATATATCATATCAATTCTCTTGTAATGAGAATAATGCCCCTATGTGCTTCCTATTGCTTTTGATACTGCTTATGTTCAATGGTGCAATTGTGAGGGAGTGCATAGTTGTAGGTTGTTACTAAAAAGGAGTACCAGTTTTCATAAGTTTTCAGATATTTTTAACATTTTTCTTTTGTCTGGTTCTTTTTGCTGTAGGCTTTTTCCCTCCCGCTTCTGTGTCTGTAGTGGAAGCCACTGAGGAAGAAACAGTGCCCTCCCTTTCAGAATCACCATCTGTACCTTCTGAAACTAATATAATGCCCCAAAGTAAGGGGTTAAAAGTCAAAGGGACATCACAGAAAGAGTTTAGGGGTTTGCTTTACCTCAGAGGTCCCCGTGATGTGCTGTGGAGTTCAGGGTCTCAGGTTGAGGGTCCCCTGTATTACCTCTGGGGAAAGTGTTAGGCAGGGCTGATAAAAAAAAAGAAAAGAAAATTGCTCCATTCCACCCCCCTCCCAGAGCAGGCAGCAGGAGAATGGGCACACACGCGCTTGGACTGCTGTTCCTGACTAGCACATCGTGCCATGTTCTAGCCCTTGGCATTTGTGTGGTATGAGCTTGGGGTTTGAGCATTCAAACCCCGAGCACTTTTTCAAACAGGAGATTTGGCCATTTGAGGTAGTTGTCATGCTGGGCTGTGGAGTGTGAGGACCTGGGAGTACAACGGAGACAGGGCTTACCTGATCTTGGTTGAAGCCACCCCGTTGACTCCGCTGGGTGCCTCCTTCAGCCAGCGAAGATTCCTGCTGCTGCTCCTGGTGCTCTTCCTTGCTGTGTGGTCGAGTCCAGCGGTCTGCCCTGAAGTAAAAAAGAAGATTTCGGCCTCCAAAGCGGTTTGGTCTCTGTTCAGCCCCATTTTTTTTTTTTTTTAAAGTATTTTGGTCCGCCGTCAGCAGCATAGAAAAGCTGCATCGTGACCGAATTGCCGATGACCGTCGGAAGCCCCCTGTCATCGCTCCCGGTGACTGCCTTCCCAACTGCTCTTCTTTCCTCCCTGTACCAGCAAGACCTCCCGCCTCCTGTTCATTCCCTCTATTTCCTGTGTGGTATGCGGTGAGTCAGCGGCAGCACACAGATTCATGCTGTCCACCTAAAACAATAAAGGAAGGACTGTTTTTTTTCTTGGGTCAGCACATTAGGTGCAAAAAGGAGGTGGCTGAGTGCTGCAGATTGTTGGGGCAGAAGGACCCTGTAATTAGGATTCAGGAGGGCAGGACAGGTAGCGACGCCCATGGGGAGGGGCCAATACAGTAAGACCAAGAAGAGGCATATTAATAGTCATTTGGAGGGGTGGGATTAGCTGTCAATTTAGCACTGAGTAACAGCAGGCTCTTGTGAGTCAAATAATTGAAGGGGCAGCACAGTTTAGAGAGGGCGCCAGGCCCACATGTAAAGAGGGTGCCAGGCCCATTATAAAGTGGGCACCAGACCCAGTATAAGGAGGGCTACCAGGCACAAAATAAAGCAGTGGGCACCAGGCCCAAAGTAACAAGGGCATTAGGCTCATTATAAAGCAGGGCTACCAGGCCCAAAATAAAGCAGTGGGCACCAGGCTCAAAGCAACAAGGGCATTAGGCTCATTATAAAGCAGGGCACTAGTCCCACAGGTAAAGAGGGCACCAGGCCCAAGGTAAAGTAGGGCAACCAGCACACAGTGTTTAGGGCTACCAGGCCCATGGTAAAATAGGGCATCAGGCCCGAGGTAAATGTAGGGCACCAGACCCAAGGTAAAGCAGGGTTTCCAGGCTAGAATAAAAGGGGCCATGGCCTAAAAAGGTAGGGCAAGCCAGCCTAATGGTAGTAAGGGCAGCCGTGGCCTAGTGAGTTAGAGCAAGCCAGCCCAGTAGTAGTAAATGGTAGACCAGGCCTAGCCAGCAAAGGCAAGCCAGCCTAGCAGTAAGTAGGGCTTATAGGCCCCATAGTAAATCAGGCATTTAGGCCTCCAGTGTTCAAGGCTACTATTATAGGGTAAGTGAGACAAACTAGTATAGTGATTGGGGCATTCATAGCATAACGTTCAGGGGTAGCCAGATCCTATTCCAGTAGGTCCTACAGTCAGAGAAGGGTCCATTCAAGGGTGCTTAGCTCAAGATAATTTACAAAGTATTTGTGATGACTGTACTATTTATGCCACTGTTTATTGCTCAAGCATCTGAACAATTGTATATTGGCTGAAAGCACCAAGACTGCATTGTGACATTAGGATTGTGATTATTTTCCCTGGTTGTATGAACTATTGCCCCAGGCATCTGAACTATTGCCCCGTGCATTTTAACTATTGCCCCAAGCATCTGAACTATTGCCCTGTGCATCTGAACTATTGCCCTGTGCATCTGAACAATTGCCCCACAAGTAAATAATTGCTTCAAAATTGATAATTTGCCACTTCTCCTTGCAACTTATCTGGTCGCTATACAATTCTCTTGGCATTGCAGGAAGCTGTATCTATAGCTATACTATTGCCAGCGTATAGGGACAGTCTCCATCTTCTTCCACATTGATGTTACATGGTGTGGTCTGTTATTCTACATATCCAGAATCAGTCTTTACCCAGAAGAGGACATCTTCATCATCATTCTTCACAAGAGAGTGTCCAACCAGCAGATCATTTGCTCCATCAGTGTCATCCGCCGAGGTTGAGTTCATCGCAGTTCGTACAAGTTGCATCCGCCGTTTCTTCTGTTCCACAGTTTGAAGTTACATTTGCCAAAGTTCAAGTGCATCACTACCACCATGCCAGTGTCATATCATTTGGTTCCTGTTCTGGATGTTCCGAGGTTGGTCACCCTCTGCAGAAGAGTGCGCACATCCTGGAAGAACCTGGTCTGCGTCCCCTGGTCGTTTGCCGCAAGTCGAGTCCATCGAGGCCCAGTGTGGGACGCATCCACCTTTTCCTTGTTTTGTTCTAGTTCCTTGTGACAAGACTACAGAATCAACCATCTTCATTTCAGATCATTCTGATTCCTGGTTGCATCAGAGATCCATCTTCACGTCAGATCCTTCAGAGTCTTGCTGGCCATTGGAGTGCTGCAGCATCATCCAGGTTGTGGTAGTCCTCCAGTGGATTCATTGCCATGCATCTCCTGGTTCTTCTTCTTCCTTGGCAGCCCTGGAAGTGGGTTGTGGCCACGGAATCCTTTGCATCCAGTGTGGGATCCGACAGCCCATAAGTGGGTTAATTCCAGAAACCAGCTTCTCTGGTTCATTCTTTCCGGCAGCCTTGGAGAGAGTGGGCTTTTGGCAAGAAACCTATCGTCTGTTTATGAAACCTCTCACCTCCCCAGTGGCCTTATCTAGGTCTTTGCTGGGAATTGTGTTTAGGGTTCTACAGTTCTGTTTTACTTCTCTTGTAGCTACCAACGGAGAATGACGATGCGTATGAAGACCTCAGACACTCGGACTTGAGAATTCTGTGGTCATTGTAAAACCAGATATTATATTGTGGGTAGTGAATAACACCTGATTTCTGCCTAAGCACTAATTGCACTTATAGATTACTGCTGAAGAATTGTAGAAGTATAGTGGCATTAGGCCAATGTGCATATGCTAATATTGTTGTAATCATTTTAGCAGCATTAGATAAAAGTAATTCTGTCTTTTCTATCACCCTGTTATTGTTGTGGGGCCTACCTTCTCTTGTGACTGTGTCTCCCTACCCACTGGTACTAAATAAATGCCCTGCGGGCACTGAATCTCTTGGAGGACTCCTGCCTCTCCTTGTCTGGGTAACTGTTATCTTATCCACAATAATTCAGACCTCAGTGTTCCATCTTCATCCTGAGATCACCACAAAACAAACATTTTTTGTGTAGTCAGTAGGATACAGAAAATTATTTATCCAATGAGTCCAAAGTTGGAGTTGCTTAGGAAGAAGTACAAATGGAACCAGGGTGCACTAGTGGACTGTCCAGTGGAGATACAGAGTCAATTGGAAGAGACCGAGATGGGCCTCAAGGGAGTATTCCACCATCTCTATTAACTTTGCCATATTACTTTGGAGTGTCATGGTTTCCATGGTTTTTGGGAGAAAGAGACAGAAGCAGAACCAGCAACTTAGGGGAGTTTCACTCGAAGATGCAGGCTATGTTTAGGTTATACTAGGTCCCCGAGCAACAGAAGGTTGAAATCCTAATTGGGCAACTAAAAGGAGCGGCTCACAGAGAAGTACAGTCCTGGCCAAGTTGAGCAAAAGTTATGGCAGAACAGACTCTATAAAGGCTGCAGAAAATCTTTGATGCTCAAACTGTGTCCGACTTAAAGATGAAATTATTTTCTTGCACTCAGAACCCCAAGAGACCCTGTGTGAGTTTGTATTGAGCCTGCAAAAGCTGTTGTGAGCTATAGAGAGGGTAGATGCGGAAGTCCGAGATGCGGACTGAGTGCTGGTAGAGAAGTTCATTGAAGGGGTGCATAGCAAAGCCATGAGGAGAGAGCTCTGCATTCTACATTTGCAGGACCCCAAGACTGATTTCCTAGACTTTAAGGAGAAAGCAATTAAGGTGTCTGGTTCCAGACACTCCGGAGATGAAGCTCAGGCCTATCTGCAGATGGCAGCTTCAATGGGAACTGTGTGGCCTGGATATCCTCAAGAAAGATGGAAGGAAGACAACACTTGGAAAAAAGGACTTCAACCCAAGGAACTGTACCTACAGAGACTGGAGTACAGAAGAGAACCTGTCATGTATCCAAGCCAGTATTCAGAGCATGAACAGATGTGTGGACCAAGGATACAGACACTGATCTGTTCTGTGCAGGCCAGTGCCAGTCAACACTCTGAGCTGACCAAACAGATTGCCACCCTGACCCACCAGATGGCAGAGAAGTGCAAAGAAATGCAAGGCCTAAAGGCAGGGAGGAAAAATGAAATATCCCTTAATCAACCTGGAAAAGAAAGGAAGGGAAATGATCATATAAATCATCAGAGGAGAGTTGAAGGAAGGCACCCCATGGATCAGTTTGATAACCAGGGAAGGCCCATTTGTCATTGGTGTGGCGTTAGTGGCCATACAGAGTGAAGAACCAGTCAGCCAGCGGATGCCACCCTTACATTAAACAGAAATGTTTCGGGGATGAGGACCAACCCTCGAAGAGCAGACGACTAGGTCCAGCAGCTCCATTAGATTAGTCTTATTTAATTGGCAAAAGTCTGATGGTACCTGTAAAGGTAGACGGTATCAAACTTATGGCTTTGTTAGATACTGGATCACGGGTCACCACGATACAGGGACGAGACTTCCAGAGGTATTGGATGCCTGCTGATCTTAAGCCACCTCCCAGATCTTGGGTGAAGTTAATAGTGAGCAATGGGGATGAAGTACCATGTCTGCGATACCTGGAAGCTGATATCCAATTGGGAAAAAACACTCATAGCAGACAGGGCACGATTATTAGTGACCTGAAAAGTGATCATTTGCCACCGTTAACCTTGGGGATGAATGTTTTACAAAATTGTTTCAATGAGCTAGTGCACATCCTCCAACAGAAAGCCAAGCTTGTACCCCAAGTGGATAAACATGGTCTGCAGCAAACTATCAATCATTTGCAATGCCACCAACAGTTTGCTAATGCTGACAGTGAGATTGGCAAAGTACAAGTGACAGACACCAGTCCAGTAATGTTAAAGCCGGGCACAGAAACCACCCTATGGTGCAAAGCAAAGGTGGGCCCGAGTGGTCAGGATTATGATGCTTTGGTGGAACCATATCTTACAACAAAAGAAGAACCTATAATAGTGGCTCGGAGTATATCTACCATGACCAGAGGTCGGATTCCTGTTAGAGTGCTAAATTACCAGACTCACGATGTGTAACTTTACCAAAATCAGCCTGTTGCTCAGATGCACACTGTGTGCTTGCAAGGCATTATTGAGGCTGAGGAAAAGATAAAGGTAGTACCTAAAGAAAAGATGGAAAGTGGTAGTTTACCAAAATGGGCTAAGGATATTCATTTGGGCAACCCCAAGACCACTGCAAAACAGAGCTGACGTACTAGGAGTGGTTTCATGCCATGAAGAAGCTTTTAGCCAACACTTCTTAGACTTTGGCATAGCTCGTGGGGTACAGTACCACATCAGCACCAATGGGCATCCACCCATCAGGGAGTGATTCAGATCTATCCTGCCAGCAATGTACCAACAAGTAAAGGAGATGATCAAAGAGATGAAAGAGGCTGAAGGGATTAAAGAAAGCCACAGCCCATAGGCAGCTCCAATTGTTTTGGTTAAGAAGAAGGATGATAAAATTCGATTCTGTGTCAATTACCACAAGTTAAATTCCATCACCCATAAAGATGCATATCCTTTGCCCCAGATAGAAGATTCCCTTATGGCTCTCCAATCTGCTGCCATGTTCTCCACTCTAGACTTAACCAGCAGATACTGGCAAGTTCCTATGGCATCTAAAGATCAGGAAAAAACAGCCTTTATCATCCACATGGGTCTATTTGAATTCACAAGGATGCCTTTTGGACTTTGTAATGCCCTGGGAACTTTTCAGAGACTTGTAGAACTTTGTCTTGGAAGTCAAAATGTTGATATCCTATTACTATATCTGGGTGATATCACTGTGTATTCAAATACTCATGAAGATCATTTATTGCACTTGGGGGAGGTATTTCAAAGACTAATTCGATATGGTCTTAAGATAAAACCATCTAAATGCCATATATTACAATCTAAAGTAAGTTATCTGGGACACATAGTTTCCTCAGAGGGAGTGTCGCCAAACCCAGGAAAGACAGAGGTGGTAAAGGATTGGCCTGTTCCTACTACTGTCAGAGAGGTCCAAAAGCTTCTAGGTTTCGTTGGATATTACCGTAGATTTATCAAGAACTTTTTGCATGAACTTCTTAGAAGATCGACAGAGGGTCAAGTCCCAAAAAATCGTCCGTTGTATGGGCAGTTGAGCAACAGAGAGCACTTGATCAGTTAAAGAAAGTACTAACTGAGGCTCCTATACTAGCTTATCCTGATTACGCTAAACCTTTCCTTTTACATACCAATGCTAGCAACAAAGGATTGGGTGTGGTACTCACACAAGAACAGAATGGTGTAGAATGAGTTATAGCTTATGCAAGCTGAGGGTTAAGAGGCTCTGAGTAGAATGGAGCCCGCTACAGCTCTTTTAAACTCAAGTTCCTAGCACTGGTATGGGCCATCACAGAAAAGTTCCATCAATATTTGGCTGCTACCCCTTTTACGGTTTTCACAGATAACAACCATTAGTGCACTTGAATACTGCAAAGCTAGAAGCCCTAGAGCAGAGGTGGGCCTCCCGACTTGTGAATTATCAATTCTCCCTAAAATATCGTTCTGGTAAAGTGAATGTGAATGCAGATGCATTGTCTCAAATGCCTGGACAAGAGGAAGCAGAAGTAGATGATACCTCATTGGAAAACATAGAAATGCTGCCTTTTCTTCAAGTACCAGCTGAAATTGTCCAAGCTTGTTGTCAAGTTGTTCCAGAGTCAGAAGTGGAAACCCAACCTGAAGTAGATGATACAATTGCAAACCCAAAAAGTTTCTGGGTGAAATTGCAGGACCAAGATCCTACTGTCAACCAAGTTAAAGCTCTAGTTTCTGCTCAAAAATGTATGACCCAGTGAGAATGAAAGAAGCTAAACCTAGCAGTAATGAAACTTTGGAGGCACAGAACTTGTCTGGCCATAGAAGACTGTCACTTAGTTAAGAAAAGTAGAGACCCTACTACGCATATGGAATTGACCCAGATCATAGTCCCAAGGACCAGCGCATCAGTAGTATTAGAGGCATACCATGATCACTCAGGACACTTTGGACACCAGAAAACAGAGGCTGTTATTAGAAGAACGTTTTACTGGATAGGAATGTGTAATGATATAATAAAGTGGTGTGAAGAATGCCCAGCCTGTAATTTAAAAAGCAGAGAAATGAGTAATCAGAAACTCCTCTTCACCCTGTAGTTAGTAATGCACCATTGGAATTAGTTGCTCTAGATCACTTAAAGTTGGAACCAAGCACCAATGGGCACATATATGTTCTCACTATGGTTGATCACTTTTCAAAGTTTGTGGTTGCTAGTGCAGATAAAGATCTATCCACTTGAACTACCGCTGAGACCTTTTTGAGATGTTTTATACGACCTTTCAGATATCCTACAAAAATCCTTACAGATCAAGGAACCTCTTTTGAATCTAAACTTTTTCATGAACTCTGTACCCTTTACGGAAGTCATAAACTGAAAACCACAGCCTACCATCCCCAAAGTAATGGACTCTGTGAAAGAACAAATCAGGCTCTACTTGAAATGCTGAGAGCCTTACCAGAGTATAAACATCCATACTGGCCAGCTTTGCTTCCCTAACTTAGTATCGATATAATAATACCATACACTGTTCTACTGGTTATACACCTCATTATTTAATGTTTGGATGCCACGGAAAACTTCCCATGGACTTAGTATTGGAAGTACTGCTTAATGAAACCAAAGTAGAAAGGCCTGTTATGAACTGGGTGCAAGAACATAACCAACGTCTGCAAGAAGCTGGACAAATTGTCGGCAAACACATGGAGCAAGTGTGTCAAAAACAAAAAGCAAACTATGATACCAAGGCTAATGCTATGTCCTTACTTACTGGAGAAAGAGTAATGCTGAAGAAAACTCAGAAATGCAGCAAATTAGCTTCAAGATGGGAACCTGAACTGTACCACATTATAAGGGATATGCAGCGGTTCAGTGTGTGATAATGCATTTATCTTGTACAGTTTCCAGCGACCTCAAGTAACCTCACAAGTGCCGAAGGCATGAGTGAGGGTTACGAGAGGTCACTGGAAACTGTACAAAATAAATGCATTCAACACTCAACGCTGCATATTCCATTTATGCAACAGGTTTAGATGTTGTGTGAACATTTTGATTTTGGTAGGTGTAAATAATTTGTCAAAAGGAAAAGAAAATTGAATTTTATGCTGTTTTTGCTAATTATAAAAAACAAATGGTATCTATAAATGAAACACCACTCATTTTGTAGATATATTTGAGCTGAACATTTTCGTGCTCACAGTACCATGCTATCATTTTTGTTTTAAAGTTATTTATATTTATTTGTCAAAAGTGAACAAAAATTACATTTTCTTCCGTTTTCTTGCTAATCATATACAATATACAGGGTTTATATAAATGAAACAGTATTCATTTTGCAGATAATTTTTGTGCTGAACAATTTTCGTGCTCACAGTACCATGTTATCTTTTTCGTTTTAACTTATTGACATTTAAATATGGTTAGTACTGCTTCTGAGGCTGAACATTCTAAATGAATTCTGAAGAGAACTGTGTAGATAAATGAGCTAGTGATGTAGTTACTGTGTGAATAAATGGGTGATAATGTAGTTACTATGTGGATAAATAAATTTATTACCATAGTAGCGAAGATAAATGGTTTTATTCTACAGTTTTTATCCTGACCCCTGTTGCATAAATTAAGATATCTTATCCTGAGTTACCTGTACACAAGATCCAGTAAGAATTAAAAAAACAATACCAGGATTGTTCACCGGAATCTCTTAAAAGCCTGTACTTTCAGAGACACTGTTCTAACAAAAGATCAGGACAGTCCTATGCCAAAAGGAGAGGCAGGAGTCCATAAAGGACAAAATGTTGGGACTACAATTGCCAACCAGTTGGTGCAAAGAACTTTGGATTCGCACTTCTAATGTGGATTCCTTTGACCACCTGAATGTTGCACCAGTGATAAATCCTGAAATGCCAGATCTTAAAGAACCAGAATGCATTGTCCAAGTACCGGTAAGTTTCCAACCCTGTAGATCCCAAAGATCTAATGCAGGTGTTCCCCCTAGAAGGTATATAATGGAAGCCTCCCAACTTGTCTCTTGGCACCATATGTAAATCTATTCAAAGTAATTCCCCAGACACAGTCACTTTAGCTTAAGTGATTTAAAGTTTTACAGTAGTTGTAGATATCTTGAAAAGTTTTACTAGAGTAAAGTTTCATAAAGTAATAAGTAAGATATTAAAATGTTTAGAAAGTGTCTTTTATAAGTGTTTAAGGGAATACATGGGGACATGTATTTTTAGGCAGGCCTGAATCTGTAATGCCCCAAAGTAAGGGGTTAAATGTCAAAGGGGCATCACAGAAAAAGTTTGGAGGTTTGCTTTACCCCAAGGGTCCCTGTGATGTGATGTGGAGTTCAGGGTCTCAGGCTGAGGGTCCCCTGTTATACCTCTGGGGAAAGCGTTAGGCAGGGCTGATAAAAAAAAAAAAAGACATTTTTTTTTCTTTCTCTCTCTTCCTGCTGCCTGTCTGCTCCATTCCACCCCCCTTCCAGAGCAGGCAGCAAGAGAATGGGCACCCATGCACTTGCACCGCTGTTCCTGGCCAGCGTATGGTGCCATGTTCTAGCCCTTGGCATTTGTGTGGTGCGAGCTCAGGGTCCGAGAATTCGAACCCAGAGTGCTTTTTTGAATGGGAGACTTGGCCGTTTGAGGTAGTTGTTATGCTGAGCTGTGGGGTATGAGGACCTGGGAGTGCAATGGAGACAGGGCTTACCTGGTCTTGGTTGAAGCCATCCTGTTGACACTGTTGGGTGCCTCCTCCAGCCAGTGAAGATCCCTGCTGCTGCTCCCGGTGCTCCTCCTTGCTGTGCGGTCGAGTCTGGTGGTCTGCCCTGAAGAAAAAAAGAAGATTTCAGCCTCCAAAGCCGTTTTAGGCTACATTCAGCCCCGTTCATTTTTTTATTTTAAAAGTATTTTGGTCCCCCTACGGTGCATAGAAAAGCCACATTGAGACCGCATTGCCGATGGCCGTCGGAAGCCCTCTGTCATCCCTCACAGTGCCTGCCTTCCCAACTGCTCTTCTTTTCTCCCTCTGCCAGCAAGACCTCCTGCCTCCCGTTCGCTCCCTCGGTCTCCCGTGTGGTGTGCGGTGAGTCGGCGGCAGCACGTAGATTCGTGCTGTCCACCTAAAATAATAAAGGAAGGACTATTTTTTTTGTTGGGTCAGTGCACGAGGCACATAAAGGAGGTGACTGAGCGCCACGAGTTGTTGGGGCACAAGGACTCTGTAATTAGGATTCAGGAGGACAGGGCAGGTAAAAATGCCCATGGGGAGGGGCCAACACAGTAAGGCCAAGCAGAGGCCTATTAATACTCATTTGGAGGGGCAGGATTAGGCGGTAATTTGCCACTGAGTGACAGCAGGCTCTTATGAGCCAAATAATTACAGGGGCAGTGCACTTTAGAGAGGGCACCAGGCCCACATGTAAAGAGGGCATCAGGCCCACATGTAAAGAGGGCACCAGGCCGATAATAAAGTGAGCACCAGGCCCAGTATAAGGAGGGCTACCAGGCACAAAATAAAGCAGTGGGCACCGGGCCTAAAGTAACGAGGGTATTAGGCCCATTATAAAGCAGGGCATCAGACCCACAGGTAAAGAGGGCACCAGGCCTGAGGTAAAGCAGGGCAACTTGCATGCAGTGTTTAGGGCTACCAGGCGTGAGATAGAATAGGGCATCAGGCCTGAGGTAAATGTAGGGCACCAGTCCTGAGGTAAAGCAGGGTTTCCCGGCCAGAATAAAAGGGGCCATGGCCTAAAAAGGTAGGGCAAGCCAGCCTAGTGGTGGTAAGGGCAGCCCCTGCCTAATGAGTTAGGGCAAGTGAGCCCAGTAGTAGTAAAGGGAGCCCCGGCCTAGTGAGTAAGGACAAGCCAGCCCAGTGGTAGTAAGGGTAGCCCTGGCCTAGTGAGTTAGGGCAAGCCAGGCCAGTAATAGTAAAGGGGTAGCCCAGACCTAGCCAGCAAAGGCAAGCCAGCCTAGTAGTAAGTAGGGCACATACGCCCCATAGCAAATAAGGCATTTAGGCCTCCAGTGTTCAGGGCTAGAAGTATAGGGTAAGTGAGACCCACTAGTATAGTGATTGGGGCATTCATAGTATAATGTTCAGGGGTAGCCAGATCCTATTCCAGTAGGTCCTACAGTCAGAGAAGGGGTCCATTCAAGGGTGCTTAGCTCACGATAGGTTACAAAGTAACTGTGACGACAGTACTATTTATGCCACTGTTTATTGCTCCAGCATCTGAACAATTGTGTATTGGCTGAAAGCACCAAGACTGCATTGTGACATTAGGATTGTGATTATTTTCCCCTGGTTGTTTGAACTATTGCCCCAGGCATCTAAACTATTGCCCCATGCATTTGAACTATTGCCCCAAGCATCTGAACTATCGCCCCATGCATCAGAACTATTGCCCCAAGCATCTGAACTATTTCCCCATGCATCAGAACAATTGCCCCACAAGTAAATAATTGCCCCAAAAGTGATAATTCTCCCCTTCTCTTGGCAAATTATCTGGTCACTATACAAGTCTCTTGGCATTGCAGAAAGGTGTATCTATTGCTACACTGCTGCCAGTGTATGGGGACAGTCTCAATCTTCTACCACATTGATGCTCCATGGTGTGGTCTGTTATTCTATGTATCCAGAATCAGTCTCTACCCAGAAGAGGACGTCTTCATCATCTTTCTTCACCAGAGAGTGTCCAACCAGCAGATCATTTGCTCCATCTGTGTCATCCGCTGAAGTCGAGTTCATCGCCGTTCGTACAAGTTGCATCTACTGTTTCTTCTGTTCCACAGTTTGAAGTTACCTTCACTGAAGTTCAAGCTCATCATGACCGCCATGCCAGTATCATCTCATTTGGTTCCTGTTCTGGATGTCCTGAAGTTGGTCGCCCTCCGCAGAAGAGTGTGCACATCCTGGAAGAACCTGTTCTGCGTCCCCTTGTCGTTCACCGCAAGTTGAGTCTGTCAAAGCCCAGTGCGGGACGTGTCCGCCATTTCCTTGTTTTGTTCTAGTTCCTTGTGACAAGACTACAGAATCAACCATCTTCACTTAAGGTCATTCTGGTTCCTGGTTGCATCAGAGATCCATCTTCACCTCAGATCCTTCAGAGTCTTGCTGGTCCTTGGAGTGCAGCAGCATCGTCCAGGTTGTGGTAGTCCTCCAGTGGATTCGTCGCCACACATCTACTTTTTTTTCTTCTTCCTTGGTGGCCCTGGAAGTGGGTTTTGGCCGAGGAATCCTTTGCATCCAGTGTAGGATCCGACAGCCCATAAGTGGGTTCATTCCAGGAACCAGCTTCTCTGGTTCATTCTTTACAGCAGCCTTGGAGAGAGTGGGCTTTTGCCAAGAAACCTATCGTCTGTTTATGAAACCTCTCACCACCCCAGTGGCCTTATCTAGGTCCTTACTGGGAATTGTGTTTAGGGTTCTACAGTTCTGTTTTACTTCCCGTGTAGCTACCAATGGAGAATGATGGTGCACACGAAGACTTCAGACACTCGGACTTGTGAGAATTCTGTGGTCATTGTAAAACCAAATATTACATTGTGGGTAATGAATAACACCTGATTTCTGCCTAAGCACCAATTGCACTTATAGGTTACTGCTGAAGAATTGTAGAAGTATAGTGGCATTAGGCCAAGGTGCATATGCTAATACTGTAATCATTTTAGCAGTATTAGATAAAAGTAATTCTGTCTTCTCTATCACCTTGTTATTGTTGTGGGGTCTATCTTCTCTTGTGACTGTGTCTTTGTACCCACTGGTACTAAATAAACACCCTGCGGGCACTGAATCTCTTGGATGACTCCTGCCTCTCCTTGTCTGGGTAACTGTTATCTTATCCATAATAATTCGGACCTCGGTGTTCCATCTTCATCCTGAGATCACCACAGTAATATCGTGAATTTATTGCTAGTCGGGATGGGTCCTGCTGCTGAATCAATTGTAGGTACAGTTTTCCCCTACCTATTTCTCTTCTTTGGGGGTACTTTTTTGAAAGGTGGATCCTTGCCTCCTGGTGGGAGAGGGGAGGCATACCTGTGTCCATAGACTCTGATGCTGATGTTTGGTCAGACACAACTGGGGTCTCAACTATTTGGGGTTCTGAGACTGAATCTGCCTCTTCAGCTCTATCAGGCTATCGGTATGGGCCTCCCTGGGGCATTATTGGGGCCTGGTTGTCTATATCTCTAGTGTCTCTTTCAGCAACCATTTTTGCCTGCTGGTGCTACTCTATATTGATCAAACCCTCATGAGAAGGGCAATCATCCATGTTGTGGGAGGCCCATAGGCATCTCCCATAAGCATGGCCTGTTTGCTCGCATAGGTTACATTTAAGCAAATTAAGACATGCTGATGCTTTATGCCCACAATCTAAACAGTGATTACATCTTGAAGAATCACAGGCTGAACTTAGGTGAGCTCTTGATCTGCATTTAAAACAGGATTTAGGTTGCCCTATATATAAAATAGCACAACAGTCTTTCCCTAGATAGAAGGAGCTTGGAAGATGCACTGGGCCTGTAGTTGTGGTGAATAACTTTACCTTAATCTGCCAACTCCCATCCCAGATCTGCTCACTATCTAGGTTAAGAAAGAGTTTCCCCATAATTTCACACCTTTGCCGTAACCAAAACATGATGTCCTCTATATTTACCCCTTAATTTTTGAAGAGAACCATTATGGTTTTAATCAGGGGTTTGGTTAATGGGATTACATGAAAGGTTATCCTTTCTGGCTTGTTTCTGAGAGTCTGGTATTGAGCCCAGAAATAGTCAAGACTGGGCACAGCTTTAAAACTAATATCATAGCTCCCGTTGTCTAGCCCAATTAATGCAAAGATTTCGGAAGAAAAAAACTCATAGATGCTTTCAGTAAAGTTTTGGCTATGTAGAGCCTATCTGCGGGGGTTTCTAATCTACCTCTATACAATAAACGAACTGCACTGCATCTAGGGGCGGGTTTGCCCTTATTTGCAAATAGTTCAGCGAGTTTAAACATTGGCATCAGAGATGACACTGCAAGGTTGTCATTTAAATCATTTTTACTAGGCCCTAAATGCATAGAATCTGCCTCATCTCCATCTGCCACATTATCAATTACCCCCTCTGTAAATGTCACAGTATTAATATTTGCAACTTCACATGTCACTGGAATATCATTAACAACAGTTATATTTTTAGAAATGTCAATGTTATTACCCCAGAGTGAGTTTAAGCTCAGTGGAGTATTCTTGTTGGTGGCCACTCCTGTCGAGGAAGAGCAAGGTGGAGTCTGAGAAACATGGACCCATGGGTCTGGTATCCACTGAACTGTATGTCCCTTCATCCAGCCTGCTTGGGCTAATGCATTTTCAGGTGTCCAAGAATCAAAGTCAATGTGAGAGTCCAAATCCATTCTGGTGCCCCAATCTTTATTTACTTGTCTCTCCATGAAAGAAACATTTTTTCTCTGGTTCTAGGCATTGCAACAGTGCCGCATGCATTCCCAACCCCTAAGCGATGTTTAGTTGGTCTGTCTTTCAGCTCCTCTGTGCATGGGCATGTGTGTAACGTTTCTGGTGGCTTTTGGCACAGGTGTGGAATTACTCTATCACTGCCAGCCACTACAGAGGCTGTTTCTGAACTTTTGACAGGCTCCCTGGAAACTTTTGGCTGCTGTTTTACCTCCGGATGACTCATCAGCTGCTTGGCAGCTGTCTGCAAGTTTCCAGCAGCTTCTCCTCTTTTGAGCTACCGCAAATCTTTGTCCAGCTCCAACGCCTGAACCAGCAGCTTCTCTCTTTGCAACAACAAGGTATTTTTTACATCAATACCTGATTTTGAGATTGTCTGACCAGTGGCTTTGACATTTTCCAAATGGTTATTTTTTTCTTGCAAAATCCCTGTCTTGGGATCTGACTGATGTTTAGATCTTCAGATTCAAAGGAGTCCAAAACTTGTTCAGCATCTGCGAGTTCCTGAGATGACAATGCAGGCCTAGAATCAGGGCCTTCAGCTTGCAGCACATCCTGCTCTTCTGCTGGCTCCTCCATTCTGGCTAGCTAGGGAAAGCCGGCCGAGGGTTCCCCCTACTGGCGAGTAGGGGAATTTTTATTGAAAAATTGGGTTTCATTACATATCAATCAAAGAAAAAAATAATGCTATACATTACTTATACGTTAAAGTAAGAAAAACATTTCATGATAAGCATAACAAAGCAAAAAGAACAGTAATGTCATTTAGTTGCACCATTCTGTACAATTCAACCATAAATGTTTCACTTTCTCAGGTGGAAATCTATCCATCTCAAATTGCATAGTTGTTTTTAAAGAACATTTTACATTCTGAAACACCTTAATATGTGAAACTTTATTTTGCTGTAGGATCCATAAACACCTGGATTGCCAAATGAAATATTTGATTAACACAAAAACAATATAAAAAGTGTCTGCGTGAAATAATTATCAGCTGGCTCATATACCAAAGAAGGGTAATCTATAGTTAAAAACATTGGTTCCTTCCATTTGTCTGCTATTAGTTGCCAAAAAGGCTGAATATAAGCACATGTCAAAAATTAAATGCTGCTGGAGGTCACGTGATGGCAGCCTGAGCTAAAGCAGCAGTTCCTCGGAGCTCCGTTCCCTGCCCTTCGATTCTAACCTAATAACTGGTTTTAAAAGTGAGAATTGCCCTACCAGAGAAAGTCACCAGCAAGATAACCGAGGTAGGATCTGTGGGATCGAATGTTGAATGGAGGTATAAATGAAAAAAGTGTTACCCAGATGATCCCCACCGCTGACCCCAGAGAAAGACAAGGCCTCAAAACGTCTGCGGCAGCAAGCTCCGAACTTGCCAAAAATGGCCACGATTTCTACAGCACTTTTGGGGAGAAATTTATGGAAATAATGCAACTGCTGCAGACAGCAATTACGACGATCTCTGAGGACCTTCAAGCAGTTAAAACTTCCGTAGAATCCTTGTCACGAAGAGTTGAGTACTCCAAAACCAAAATTACGTCATTGGAAAAAAGGCAGGATAAGGCCGACCTAGACGTTGTTAACATCGAGCGCAGATTTAAAAAGTTAGAGGAGAAGATAGAGGACTTGAAGGGGCGCAGCAGACGGAACAACCCAGTAGTAATAGGCATTCCTGAGAAAGAGGAAGGGAATGCAGCAATCATTTTCATGCAAAAGTTTTGTGCTAAAATAGCCAGCCCCCCCGAATGGTGGAGACTATGTGATTGAGAGGGCCCACCAAGCTCTAAGCCCCCCACCAGTCCCTGGTCAGCCCCCGAGACCAATGATCTTCAAGCTCTTAAATTTCATCGGTAAGCAGCATATATTAAATAAAGTAAAAGAAATCCAAGAAGTGACCTGGGAGGGCAGGAAAATCTGAATTGTGCAGGACCTTCCTCACTCGGTGTGATTAAGAAGACAGGAACTCCATCCGATTGTGTCTAAATTGATTGCAGCGGCAAAGCAGTTCAGGGTCAAGTACCCCGTAGTCCTGATGGTCAAATATGGTGTCAAATGGGTCTCCTTTGACTCCCCTGTGCAAGCCTTGCAAGGCTTAAAAGAGCTCATTCCAGACCTGTTCAAGTGAGGGCAAGTTAGAATTCAAGAATGTCAATGCACGTACCTATAGCTATGGAGTGCTTCCTTCGAACACTGTGTGTAGACTCTCTTAATATATGACAGTTAAGTTTGATCCCATATGTTAGACACAAACTGCCAGAACAGAGGATCGTTGAGCTGTTCTTAAATGCGATCCCATGAGGTTTCGTAAATATACCCAGGTTTATTTTGAAGTCTTGCTTTCAGAGCCCGAAGTGATATCAGTAATGTAAGAGAGTTTTGACATGGCCAGGAATTCGCGAGTGCACCATATTAGACCAGCCTGTCTAAGTCCATCGCATCTGACAGACAACCGTAGCTCTTTACATTCACCCGGCATTGCGGTTTGAAGTGGGAGATAATCGGTGATTTAATAAAAGGTTAATGGTGCAAGTGGATATGAAGACCCGCTGCTACTATAGTAGCCTATTTCCCATTTGTTAACTGAAACTAAGAGTTAATGCAGATGGTGACAATGTAATATAAACAAATACAACAACTTCATCTGGACTGCAAATGCAGTACGCGGGAGTAGAACTCGATGAGACTAGATGTGGGGAACTGGATCGCTCTGAAATGACTTTGGTTTAATCCTGGTTATGTACACTTTCTTTTGCCTGGACAATCATGTCAATCTACGCCTTTATCACCATTAATCCCACCTCAGAGGACCGGTAGCGCTCTAGTGAGGGCAGTTAGACTATGCGATGTTGTCCCAGATATAAATCAATGCTGTACCTAAAAAAAGTCCTCTTATAGGCTTTAGGGAAAGCTTAACGTTTCTGTACTGCTTAGATGTTAACATTTTAGTATTTAGTAATGGTAGAATTATTGATTTCACTCCTTTTCCTCTCTTTAAAATGTAGAGCTGCAATGAGTAGCTGAAAGGGGATAATATAATTTAGACAAGCTATTTCCAGGCTGATTGCATGCTTACTAAGCTCTCCATTCTAGATAGAGATAATGAATACATATATAGATGTTTGTTATTCTTATTCCTGGATAATCATAGTTCCATCTGTGGGCTTTAATAGATGTATGTTAGACATAGGAAATGTATTGAACTTTTAAGATACCTGTTGGTAATGCAAACAAACATCACCCCCCTCTTTTTTTTTCTTTTTTTTTTCTTTTTCTTTTCTCTCTCTTTTACTTTTTTCTGAACAGCTGTCAGCGGTGGGGCAAGGAGAAGAGGGGAGCTCTGGGCAGCAATGTTGTTAAGCTGGAGTCTGCTTTATTGTTTAAATCATGTGGCATAGTAGGGGTAGGAGTGCAGTGAGCTGGTACTGGGGGTATTGCATTAAGTTATGGGTTATAATTTATAATCTTAGTAGATATCTAGGGATGGGTAGTAAAGTTGTTATTGTGGGAGGGAAAAGCACTACACACTTTCAACTGCGAAGGTTCAAAACATTGTCAGGATGCCTTCTCACTTTTCAGTTAGACTTGTTATGTTTCCCAGATGGCTTGGTGCATAGGGCCAGGAGGACAACCTCAATATAGGTTTGGTTTGGCTAATCCGCCCATTTTTATCTCTTCACAATTAGTACATAAAATTAGTAATAGTTATCATTGTGAGTTGGAATGTTAAAGGAGCCAAGGATAGGGTCAAAAGACAGGCTGTTTTAAAACACCTACAACAGATGTAAGCACAAATAGCTTTTTTACAGGAAACACATTTAAAAAGAGAGGATGCGCCCCTCTTTAGAAGACTTTGGGTGGGTCAGGTATTTAGTGCTGGAGCTTCCACTAGCAAAGGGGGAGTAGTGATTTTACTGGCTAGGAGTGTTCTGTTTAAATTAGCTCAAGAAATATTGGACCCAGAGGGCAGATACATAATTGTACATGGATCCTTGGAGTTTTGCCCGGTTCTCCTTGGTTCAATATATGGGCCTAATAGTGACTCTCCATCTTTCTTTGTGAAATTGTTAAACCTAGTAGTAACTAATCACCCAAACTCACAATATTGGGAGGATTGAATTTAGTCCCTCAGACGGACTTAGACAGGTCTGAGTGTTTGCTGAGAGGCCTATCCCAAGCGCAGACAGCGTTGAAAGATTTAATGTATAGTGTGGCACTAGTTGATGCGTGGAGAGTTTTTAACTCTTCTGAAAGACAATATACTTTTTTTTCTGCTGCGTACAAAACATATTCCCGGATAGATTACCTACTTTTAAGCTCTACTGCAATCCCTGAGGTTAAGCAGATAGGAATTTCTGCTAGGGTACTGTCTGATCATGCTCCGGTTGACATGGAATTTAGGCTAGGGACAGGGGGCAAATGCTCCCCACAATGGCGCCTAAATAGCCAATTATTAAAAGATCAGCTACTGTGGGATATATCAAGGAACACATTGCCGTCTTCCTTAACTGTAACCTGGGGACAGTAGATAAATATGATTTAATTTGGGCTGCCTTAAAATGCTCCTTGAGGGGGGAATTTATCAAAATGGCCTCCAAAAGGGTTAAGAACCAAAGAGCCCAGTTAGATGCGCTTCTAGCATCTATTAAAAATTTAGAACATAGCTTATCACGTACCGCCCCTGCAGAGATGTGGACTAGACTATGCCAACTGCAAGCCCAGTATGCAGGGTTAACATCTCAGAGGGCAGAGTTATCCTTACACAGAACCAAAATGAAACATCTAGATATGGGAGAGAGGGCGAGTAAGATGCTGACAATGCATATTCGCCAATTGGATACCTCGCATTTTATTGCTGGTATTTGCTCTAAAGAAAATGGATGAATCTGCACCGATCCCAAAAAAATAACGGAAATGTTTGGATCGTATTATCGGGATTTATATGCAGTGGCCCCATCTCACGGCCCATGGAAGGGGACATAAATTCATATCTCAGTTCTGTGAATTTGCCCAAGGTCACCATCCCAGAAGCAACCATATTAAGTGCCCCAATTACCCTAGGTGAAATCCAAGAGGCTATCCAACAGATGCCATTGGACAAATCCCCCGGACCTGATGGCTTACCAAGTAATTTTTAGAAAACTTGCCAAGCTGAGATAGTACCTATATTAAAGGATCTCTTTACTTATTGGTACAATAATGGGGTATCAGATCCTAGCTTTCAAGAGGCTGTGGTATCCTTAATTCTAAAGCCCTGGAAGGACCCACAAAATCTTAGTAGTTACCGTCCTATATCCTTATTAAATACGAACACAAAAATATTGGCTAAAGTCCTGGCTAATAGACTCACTAAAATCATAGGCAGTCTGATAGGACACGAGCAGGTTGGATTCATGGCCGGAAGGTCATCTTAAGACCATACGAGGAAACTGTTGCATCTCATTGCGACTGCCAGAGACTCCGAGGTTCCAATGGTGCTGATCTCTTTGGACATTTAAAAGGCATTCAATAGGGTCTCCTGGGACTTTTTGTTCACCACCTTAACTTCCTTTGGTTTTCCAGAGGAATTTATAAAGTGGATTAAGGTTTTGTACTCCTGCCCATCGGCTAGAGTTAAATGTAATGGGCTATTGTTTCCCCCTTTCAAACTAGCTCGGGGTACCAGACAAGGATGCCCCCTTTCTCCCCTACTCTTTAATATATACTTAGAGCCCTTGCTTCTTAGAATGGCAAGTAACAACAATATAGCAGGTATTCAAATAGGAGATATGAAGTATGTCTTTTCGGTATATGCAGATGACATTTTATTGCATTTAGAGAGGCCAGATGTCTCAGTTCCTGCTGTTCTAGAGGAAATCAAGGAATATTCCAGGATATCTTATTATAAGATAAATTGAATAAAAACAAAGGTAATGCCCCTAAATTATAAAGTGAATAAAGCGGAGTTATCCATGTTGGGCCTTGCTTGGGAAACGAAGTCTATTGACTATCTAGGAATTAAGATCTTCAGGGAACTGAGGATCATAATGCGAAACAATATTGATAACATAATTAAAACAATAGTTTTGGACCTGGAGAGATGGCAGTTACTCTCTATCTCTCTCTCTGGGGTAGACTAAGTATTATTAAAATGAATCTGCTTCCGAGGATATTATACCCTTTGGGAATGCAGGGGGTATACCTTCCACAAATGTGGTTTTCCAGGCTGCAAAGCATACTAAACTCCTTTATGTGGAACAAAAAGAGTGTCCGAAGGTCTTATCTAAAATTGAAAGCTCCAAAATTAAGGGGAGGACTTGCAGCCCCCTCTTTTTTTCTATACTATGTTGCGCAGCAGATTAGTAAACTCTTCTTCTGGCACAGAGAGTCAGAACATGTAGTATACTCCCCACTCTGGCTACTTATAGAAAGACATTTGGCATCCAGAGTAAAGTGCTCGTTGTGGGCCCTTTTATATGTCTCCCCATCTCACATTCCCAAACCTCTCAGAAATAATCCGGTGGGCTGGTCAATAAAGGCTTCACACCAGGCTCAAAAATACTTTGCTGTGAACTGGTCACAGTCCTTTGACCAGCCAATCTTTAATAACCCACATTTTAAGATTGGTGGCACTCCAATACCATCCACCTTTTGGCCTTGGCTGAGCCAGTGCAAAGTCTCAGAATTGTGGATGAGTGGGAAACCGGTTCCCTTTGGTCAACTGCAACTTACTATGGGTGCTGCAGATAATGAAGCCTTTAAATATTTCCAAGTTTGTAAGGCCCTCATTTCGTTTTCCTTGGCGACCCCATTAATGGACATGGGGGATAGAAATCTAAATACTCTTATGCAGGTTGCCTCCCAACCACATGCAGTGTCTAATATATATAAAACTTTACAAGATTGGGACCACAGACTGCCACCTGGGACTTGTCCCTACTGGTTAAGAGAACTTGATATCCCCGAAGACACTAACTTATGGAAAAAACTTTGGATATCAATGTATAAATTTACTAAACAAGACAGACTTAGGTTAGTCCATTATAATATAATGCATAATATCTATTTGACACCAGATAAGCTCTTTAGATATGGGACATTAGCTGCTGCAACATGTAACAAATGTAAGAGTGATACCGGTTCTCTATATCATATGCTGTGGCAATGCCCCTGTATAAAGACATTCTGGCAGTCTGTTAGTAACACTTTGGACCCTATCCTTGGCCTAAGAGAATTATTTGCACTGGAAGTCTGTATAATAAATCATTTTCCAGCTGGCACCCCTAAAAACAGGAGAGCACACATGATACTCATTGCTGCAATGGCTAAACTTGTAATTATGAGGCACTGGGTAGAGGAGAAACCTCCCACATTGTTGGAATGGTACAGGGAGAGTGTCTTGGCACTGCAGCTGGAAAGACATATTGCACTTATGCAAGATAGAGTGCAAGCTTTTACCTCGTTATGGGGTGGACTAGAGGCTATCCTGACAACTTGGAAGTCCAATTGATGTGGGACCGCACTTATTTTATTTCTATATGATTAGTAACTGTGTGTAGACTGGGGGGATGGGTTGGGGAAGGGGTAGTTTTTGTTTTGGGGTCTTGTACATGTTGTCTCATTTGTTGGATTAACCTATGTATCTATCTTTGGTGCTTAAAACTAATAAAGCTTTCTTTAATAAAAAAAATAAATAAATGCTGCTATGTTTCTAGTATTTGTGAACATGTATCCCTAGGGCAATTCCTTTCCACTAACTGTCTGTGTTTACTATTGCTTTTAACACTTAGTCTATTGTAGTTACAGTACATAACCAAACACACTCCCATGCATATGGTGGTATTCTTTTGTCTATCAGGTACTGGAGGACTTTTTTCAATCTTGTCACAGGAAAACCTGGACATTCTAACTCTGCTTTACTTTCTGCTTGTAAAATCAAAGAATAAAATGATTTTCTTTCATTAACTTGTATTTGCATAGGAGTAATACCCCATTTTATGAGACTTTTCAAAGTGTCCAAACCATACTGATGAATACCCTGCCTAGTGATGAGCTGTGTTTGTCTATATTTCAAAAATTGAAGGCATGGTCTTGGTCTTGGTCATGAATCTACTAGGTGCTTCCAGGTAAAAAAAAAAAAAGGCCTAAGTGTCTGACTAAAATTATATGCAAAAATAAACTTGTATAAAAAGCAAGAGGGTTTGCCATCCCCAATCCCCCTTTGTCTATTGAACGATAAACATGTTCCCTTTTAATATGGTTCAGTCTAGACCCCCAAAAAGCTTAAAAAAAATGCTAATCGGACTCGTATGCTTAGAACAAGGGGGAGTGGGATAAATATAACAGATATAGAAAAACAGACAATGATAAGGTTTTGATCATAATTGCTGCCCTTTCCAGGAATTTACCGATCTTGTATCTTTAGCTAATCCTTTATCCCAGTTATGTGAAGCTATGTCCCCTGGCCCAAAATCAGTACCCATAACAGTTATGGGCTGTGTAACCAAAGTAATCCCAAAAGATTTACCTGTGAGGGGGATGGGAGTATTTCCTATTGCCATTCCTTTACTTTTCCCTAAGTTTATTCTTGACCCTGATATACTAGAGAAGGTTTTAAAGGTGTCTGTCATAAACCTGTTTCTGAGACTGTAGGTGGCACTATAAGTACCATGCCATATGCATAAAATAAGATCTTAATCTCTGGGGAAATTTGAATGACCTTTATGCCAAAAAAATAAGGGTTCTTATCAATCTGCCTTATCAGAATATCTATGGCAAAAACATATAGTAGTGGGCTCAATGGACACCCCTGCCTGACACCCCTCTGAACTGAGATCTTACCTCCCAACCACCCGCTTACATTAGGTATCAGTACTGCCTGTCTATACTTCTGTGTGACCCAATTTACAAAGCTATCTGGTACCTCAAATGCTTTTAACACTGCACAGAGATATCTGTGTGACAGCCGGCCGAAGGCCTTTTCCTGGTCTAAAGCTAACATAAAGCCTTTGATATTTCCAGATTCTCCTTTATAGAATAATTCCCTTAATAGAATCAAGTTATCTTGTTGTTTCCTCCTCTGGGTGGATTAAATACTGAACAACTTTTGTTAATCTGTTTATTAATATTTTACTTAAAATTTTAAAATCAGTGTTTAGTAAGCTTAGAGGATGCCAGTTTTTGATATCTTTCCTATCACCTTTCTTATATAGTAAAATTAAAACTGCTTCTTGCATAGTAGTCCCATACCTGGAAAGATCTAATATGGCATTATATACATGTACTAGAGCAGGGGCCAGACCGTCACAAAAGGTTTTATAAAATCCAATGCTTAACCCATCTGAACCTGGATCTGTATTGGCTGCTAATCTAGAGATGGTGTGTTTAACCTCAGTTAATGTTATCTTTGCATTTAACATCAGTGCATCTTCTTGTGTAACTTTAGGAAGGTTTAGTGAATTTAATAATTCTGGGGCATCCTCAGTGATTGAGTCAGATCCAAACTGTTCCTTAATGTAATTTTCTACATTATATAGTAGGTCATGAGGTGATGAAACTAAATCCCCAGAGGGAGAAAAAGCTCTGTAATAGGTTTATTTTATACTCCTTTTTTACATTCTTTATAAGGGTCCATGGATCCTTTTTGTATCTGTGTCCCAAACTTCATCTCTTGATTAAGTGACTGTGCTCTACTGTATTGCATGTTTCTCATCTGTTGCTTAATTTTCTGTATCTGAGTACTATAATCATGAGACGTTTGTGCAGCTTGTGAAATAAGGTTTTGTAAGTGATATCTAAGTTTTGAATGTATAAGATAATCATTCTGGGTTACAAACAGAGCACAATTTTGAAACAAAATCTTGCCATTCCTTTTTATTATCCTCCCACCAATCGATAATATTGTCATAAAAATCTAATACAGAAAGATTTGCAGTCCATTTCTTCTTCGACTTTTTTTTTTGAAATTTGGATCATCTAAAAGTTTCTCATTCAGCCTCCATTTATATTTGTTTGCATCTGGGGCTGTTTTCCCATGAAAAATGAGCTGCTACCATAACATGGTCAGAAAATTCATTAAGAGAAGTGCCTACTTTAAGGACCTCAAGTGTTTGGGAGGAGAAAATAAAATTAATTCTTGTTTTAAGGGTACCTTATAGTATGTAAAGCTCCCATCTGGAAAGTGTGTTGTATATGTATCTTTTAAACTGGCTGTCTGAGTGATCTGTCTAAGGATTTGTGAATCACAAAACAGTTTTCCAGTTTGCAGACTTCTGCCTTTTGTGGACAATCTGCAATTAATATCACCCAACCATACCACTAGCCTAGAGGTGTGCAAATAAGGCTGTACCTCTTTAAATAAAGATACCCTTTGAGCTTTTGTTTGCGGTGCCTATATCACAATTAAGTGAAACCTCTCAGAAAGATAAGAAAAATCCATCATTAAGGACTGTCCCGTGTTAATCTCAATTAGCCTAGATACTCTAAGTAAAGGGTTAAAAAAATATACCCACCCCATTGCAAATATCTGGTCCAATGGACCAGAAAGTAGGCCAATTTCTCCAGGCCTGGGAAGTCTGTTGCAACTCATAATGTGTCTTTAACCTAATGTCCTGTTAACAAATAATATTATATTTTAAGCTATTAAGGTGGTAAAGCACTCCCATATACTTCCTATCATTCTTAATGCTGTTTATATTTAAAGATGCTATTGTAGGGGAGCGCATAAGAAGGAAAGTTCCTAGAAAAGAAAAATTATTTAGTCTCTAAATTTTTGAGAATGTTTGGATGGCCTACGTTGCCTTGTACTTTTAGCTATAGGATCTGCTCTTCCACCTTCTTTATCTGTGGCGGAAATAATTGAAGATGTGTCTGTCCCTTCCCCTTCAGACTCTCCATCAGTACCCTCAGAGGTTAAAACAGTAAATTTATTTCCTGTCATAATTATTCCTAAATCAGATACCTTTACCTGCACAGATTTACCCTGTCTATTTCTTTTATGGGAAGTATTTTGATAAAGGGTGAATATGAGCTTGTGGGTGGTGGGGGCATATCAGTTTCCATTACCTCAGTTGTTACTTCTTGTATCACTTCCATCTCAGCCTGTGTTTCTGTTGCTGAAATTCTGGGCCTTTCAGTGGGTTCCTGGGGTGTGTCTTTCTCTGTCTTCTGAGCTGGGTTTTGATTAAGTGAATCCCCATCTTCATGGTCTGCAATTCTTTTTACCTGTTGGTGTTGGGCAATATTGATCAGACCTTCATGTGAAGGAGAGTCATCTATATTATGAGAGGCCCAAGGGCACCTCCCATAAGTGTGGCCTGTTTATTCACACAGATTGCATTTAAATAGGTTAAAGCATTCTGAAGTTTTATGCCCAAAGTCAAGACAGTGACTGCACCTATATGAATCACATGCAGTATTAAAATGCAATGTAAAACCTCATTTAAAACATGATTTGGGTTATCCTATATAAAAAATGGCACCTTGATCTTTTCCCTCAAAAAATACACTTGGCAGATGTACAGGTGCTGCGTTTATTGAAAATAACTTTACCTTCTTTTTCCAACTGCCATCCTAAATCTGTTCACTGTCTAAATTTGGAAAAGGTTTCCCTAAACTCTCACAGCATTGTCTAAGAGAGAACATAATGTCCTCTATATTCACACCTTCATTTTTAAAAAGAACTGCAATTGTTTTAACCAAGGGTTTTGTTAATGGTACAACATGAAATGGAATCCAAACTGGCTTATTTTTGAAAGACTGATATTGGGTCCAAAACCTATCCCGGCTTGGTACTGCCTTGAAGCTAACATCGTAACTTCCATTACCCAAACTTAATAATGTAAAAATCTCTGAAGAAAAAAATGTCATTGACATTTTCAATAATGTTTTTGCAATATAAATTCTATCAGGAGAGTTTTCTAACCCCCTTTATACAGCAAATGGACTGCATTGCATCTTGGGGCTGGCTCTCCCCAATTAGGAAAGAGATCTGAAAGCTTAAACACTGGAGCTAGAGTAGGCCCTGCAGGGTCCCTGTTTAAGTCTGCTTAACTAGGGCCTAGACAAAAATTATCAGACCCTTCTTTATCAGGTATAGCTTCTGATAATATATCTGATTCAGAGTTTTCCTGATTTAAACTTGACATATTCAAAACAGAAATATTATTAACCACAGTGTCTAATAATATAGTAGAATTTTTACCCTGGGGTGAGTTGAAGCTCACTGTAGTTTTCTCCCAAGTCTCTACCACAGCAGAAGTTGAACTAACATGCTCTTGATCCATTGGAAACTTTAAGTCAGGGACCCATTGCCCAGATTTATTCTGGGACCATCTGGCTTTAGTTAATGCAGAATCAGGAGTCCAGATAGAAAAGTCAATTTTTGTGTCCTTTTCTGCAGCAGATTCTTCAGCTCTGGTGACCCAATCTTTTGCCGGATATCTATCTTTAAAGGAATATGATTTTTTCCATGGTTATAGAACCAACATTCATTTTATTTAGCTGTGTCTTCGTTTTACACATACCCAGCGGAGATTTACTGTTTTGAGTCTTAACTTCATTATTAGGACCTGGAGATTCTGGTACAGTTTCCTGAGGCTGTTGACACAAGGTTTTTAGGATATTTTTGTTGCCAGCCTGCTTAGTTGCTTGTTGTAGTGCAGTGCTGGTTTGTATATTGTGCTCTGCACCTGACATAACAGCTGACTGTACCTCAGACGCCGAGCGACTCAGCAGTTTACTGACAGCCACTGTCAGAAGTGTAGCAGCTTCTGAATCAGACAGTTGTTGCAGTTCAGCATCTAAACACCTTGCCTGCACCAGATTTTTTTCCTTTTCCAGTAATAACAGTCGATTCTTTTTAGAGCAACATTCTGAGGTAGAAGAGTTAACACTACTCACAATGTTCCGTTAGTTGTCTTTTTGCAAAGCAATACTGGTGTCAGGATCTAGCAGGCTAGGATACAAATTATCCAGATTCAAGGTATGCAGTGCAAATTCGGCATCTTCTAACTCTTGGGAAGATAGCGCTTTATCGTCTTCTGGTTCTCTCACAGGCAAAATGTTCTGCTCCTCCTCTGTCTCCTCTATTCTGGCTGAAGAGAATGTAGGCCTTGAAATTGGGCCTCCTTCTTGCAGCACAACCTGCTTCCCTGCCAACTCAGCACTTCCTCCTCTTCCTGTGTCTGGCTGTAAACTGGGACCCTCCATCCTGTCCACAGTAAGTGACAGCACCTCTGCAGGCAGAGTAGGAGAATTTCCCCAGTGTCCTGGCCAAATGTCCCCCATTCACTAAAAATACCTCTAACAGCTTAATCTGGTTCAATTTCAGTTGGTTACCATCTGTATCCCCTCTCCCTCCCTCCGGTCACCTCTGGAAAAGGGACTTCTAGTCTCAGTGGGCCTACCGAGTCAACAAAATTCAATAAATAAATAAATTACTAGGTGGTGTGAAAAATGGCTATGTGCAATGTTATGAGTGAAGGTTGAAATATTTCAATATTCACTCATATCTTGGTCATTTTACCACATTTTCCACCCAATTTTCAACATAGTCTTCTTATGATGCTACCTTATGAACATGGTAAGTGGAAATTTTCAAATCCCACCCAAAAAAAATGATTTTGCACAGTGATTGCAAACCCATCTTTCAGGGTGGATCTTAAAATGTTCACATATGTTGTTCATGAGGTGGTGTCCAAAAAAGGTCATGTTGGAAATCTGGTGTAAAAAAATTGAAAAATGACAAAGCTATGAGTAAAAGTTCAATGCCAACTGAAATACATTAAGTCCGACTTACCTTATTATCTCATATCACATTTGTCACTTCCAGCAGCAAGATTTATTTTTGATTGGAGAGTGGATCTTTGCATTGGTACAGACTTAGGTGAGTGAAGGTGTGTGTGTGTGGAGGGGGGTAGTGGGTGCTGAATGAGTGGTTGTGGTGGGTGGGAGTGTGGGGGTGGTCAGATTGGTGATGGACTGTTTTCTGTTTTACAGGTTTCTGTATAAAAAAGATCAATAAGGAACTGTTTCCTTTTTTGACAGGGATCCTAGCTGACAATGGGGACTGGGCACCCCTCTGTCAAGATACTGTTCAGTGGCACTGAGGGTGGGCAACCCAGTGCCTCTACCCATACTGTATATTGGAGAGGATGGTAAAGTATCCTGGAGTGCAGGGGAGGGTTGAGAGAAGTGGTGCCAGGGTTGGCACCCCAGTGCATTAACTATGTATTTTATTTTTTATTTTTGAACATTGGGAAGGGGCAGGCAACCTGTAGGGGAGAGGGCAAAGAAGTAGTACTAAGGGATCAGCACCCTGTACCACTTAGTATATATTAATTATATAGTTAGACAGATAAGATAGATTACATCCCTGAGCTTATGTTCTACACTTTGCCCTTTCAGAGCCTGTCTTGGCTGTGGGATCACTGCAAACCGAATCATGTCTTGCCATTGTCAATTTTTATTTCAGTTCACAGCAGTATTCCACTAGGGAAGTGCAAGATGCTCTTCCAAAGGCATTGTCAAGGAGCTTCCTACTATCCCTTCCCCTCCCTGGAGCAAAACTGCCCTTTGATGATCACAGTTTAGTTTCTATAAAATCATAGCTGTGCCTTCTTTAAGTTGACAGCTGAAATATGGGCCTCTCTTTGTTCATGCAGTAGACATTAAATTATCAGGGATTACCTGCACAGTGCACTGTCTTTATAATTTTTTATGGAGGTCAAGTTGCCAAAAAAAAATCATGCAATGTAAGGACAGCTTGGAGTTGATTTGTGGCTATTCCCTTCATTGCTCTATTAGTTTGCTACAGCAAACTCCGTCTCCAACCATAGACAAACAGAATGATTAGCAGCAAATATAACTGCTAGAATAGCTACTTTCAGAGGAGTTTTGTTAACACTATAAGTGCCATTTAATTTCTCTTTCCATTAAATATTTGTGAGTGGATTAGTGTTCCTGATAAGTAAGGGACTGATAACACAGATAGAGAGAGAGAGAGAGAGAGAGAGAGAGAGAGAGAGATAGATAGATAGATACAAGAAACTCAACAGGAACAGGCTGCTGGCTTACTGGACTGCCAGCTCATTGCTCCCACTCCAGCTGGCAATAGAACTCCAGCTCAGATTTACAATTCAAGAAAATCCCAGTGTTCTCATACAGAGAATATGGGTGAATGGTTCCTCTCACTAAGCTGGGCACCTAGGACTTTCACATGTGCCAAAAAACTTATTTCTAGGCATATTTAAAAAAATAATAATAATAACACCAAAATCTAGCTGAACATGTCTTGTTTACCTAGGTTTATGTGTTTGTTTTAAGAAAATATATCAATTTTAAGTATTTTCAAGGTTTTTTAGTTAAAAAATATGGCTGCCGTCACAATCGATTTTTTTTCTCCTGATCAATAATTTGCAATAAATTATGTAATATTTTTTTTATCAGTAATATCACATGCTTTTTCAAAAATCCTACTGAGCATGCTAAGAAGAAAATGTAAATACTTATAACTCTGGAACCTGTTAATATTATTTTATGAAACCTACAAAAGGCACTACATTGACACAGTCTGCTTCTACCCTAAAACTTTGAGAAATAATTTCTTACAATCTAGGCTGTATGTGACAGCAAACAAATGTGTTTTACATACAGGATAAAACTGCACTTTATTAAAAGCCAGTTCTCTGTATCTCAGAAACACACAACATACCAGCACAAAACTTTTCTGCTTTTAAGACCCTGCCAACCATACCACTCATACCAAATTTTGGGCTATTTTTGCCAAACACTGACAAAGTTATTAAGGGCATAGTTTGGAGTTAAACATTAAACACATTACTCAACCATAAGTATACTGCCACTATTGCACCAGTATAACATAATTAGGCTTGCCAGGATTAGACTGAAATAGTTAAAAATTGATAAACATCGATTTCAGATGGATTTGTGAAACTGATGGTAAACAAAATTACATCGATACTGATCAATCTTTCTTATTTCTTTTTTCAAATCTTCTCCTCCAACTCTGTCATCTCATCAAGTTTCATAGTCAGGAAATTAAAAATAATAGATTGCAATAAATCAGCAGCAGTATTGGATACTGCAACCTCACAGACCTTTCCATCTGCCACAACTCAGGCAATTAAAGCCTTTTACCCTGGCTCTGACATGTCACAGTGGCTCCCAGTCAGGTATTTTTTTTTTTTTAATAAATTGCAATGAAACAACAGCAGTATTGGATGCAGCAACCTTCCTATCCCTTCTTCCAACCACAAAGAGGGCCATTAAAGCCATGTCCTCGCTTCTGGCATCTCACCGAGGCTCCTGACCCAATCAGCTGTGACTTGTATTCACTTTTTACTTGCTTTGACTAGGGCAATTTATACAACTCAGGCAATCAAAGCTTAACCCCCAATCCTGCATCTCATTGGCTTTGAGCAGCTAGTCAATACTACTTGAAACAAAAAGCTTAAAAGCCTAAGATGTCATACAGCTGTTTTAATTTCAATCCATAAAAATCAGAAACAGGTACTGAAAATAAAACGTGATTTTGGCCATCGAAATTGAGGAAAATTAAAAATTGAATCCTGGAAACTCTAAATATAATGTAATGTAAAGTAAGGTCACATAACGTAACATAATGTATCGTAACACAATGTAACGTAACGTAACGTAACGTAACATAACATAACATAACATAACATACCATAACACAACGTGTACAAACATATGCATATAGTGCTTGTTCAAGACCCTGGCTCTGGACACAGAAGGGCTTCCCTATCAGGAATAGGTTTGCCTATAGCAGCTGGTGAGTGGGAATGTGGGCTTTGATAGGGCATTCTATAGCACTGAGTAAAAAGCAGACATATAAGAGGGGTGTGGAACTTTTCATTAAGACAAGGGCTGAAGTGGGTTGGGCAGAGAAGAGGCCTGTTCTTGAATCTCAGATATGTTCATATATCCTGCATGCCAGGACAAAAGGAATATTGCATCAGTCAGTTAGCCATCATTTTATTGTCTTGGTTTTCCAGAGTCATGGAGCAAGAGGACCATATCCTTCAAACATCAGATGATGCTGGTGACTGTGCCAAGGTAGAATAAAGGGTTCTGTATGTTAGATGCCAACTAGTGACAATGATGCTTGATGCAATTTGGTTACTCCTTTTTTGCATTTTTGCTAGCCAGTATGAGCCACTGCTGTTTAGGATCATCTACATGATGGCATTCTGCAGTGCTCTAAATGTTATGGAGGTCATGGCATGGAGCAGGAAGGATACAGGGCAACAAGACCTACTATGGGACAACATGGTATGCAAGACAGAGGGATTCATTATAAGAATATGCCAGTCAAAAACAGATCAGTGGGTTATAAGGACATGGATATGAGTCAGCCACCCTGTAGCAGTATAGGATGTTGTACAACTGTTATGGAGCCACACTTCTTCATCAATCAAGAAGATTCTCCTCTGACAAAATTTCAGTATATTTGAGTCCATCAGGTGGTCTAACAAGCATAGCAGAGGAGCCCAGCAGGTTTTAGAACAAGCTCATTCCAAATAGTGATGACTACACAAGCAGCAGCCCAGATGATATGAGAAGTAGGAGTCAAGACATTGGGACAATGGTGCACAAGAGGTACATCTGTCCGCAACTGCCATGACTAATGTTTTTGTTATTCTTGTTAGCAGGACATGAGACAAGCAACATGGTTGTTTGGGTGTGTGTGCACACTCACTCATGCAATGGGCTGCACTGGGAGATGAAGACTGGGGCTCAGTTGGTGTTTTAGAATGAGCAGGCACAGGTAACATAGATGGGTCAGAGAGGATGGAAAGGCCTAGTATCCCTCCTAGCCTGGGAGCCCATAGAAACAGAAAATTAGAATTTGCCTATAAATAAGGATCACATGGCCCACCAAGTCTACCCATTTTTCACTGCCCAAAGTATCACCACAGATCCTACTTGATCTCTGGCTCATTCATCAACCCCCACTTCCCTTTCACTTAGATTCCTTTATGCCTATCCCATGCATGATTGAACCCCACCATTGTTTTCACCCCCAGCACCTCTGCTGAAAGACTGTTCCAGGAATCCATCACTTTTTCTGTGAAGAAGTACTTCCTCACATCTCTCCAGAATCTACCCCCCCAGCTTCTTGTCATACTCCCTTGCCCTTGAGCATCTTTTTTCTGAAAAATACTACCCTCTTCTACCTTATTTACCCCATGAGGTATTTAAAAGTCACTATCATATCTGATTTCTCTCTCATCTCTTCCAGGATTTACATATTTAGGTCTGTAAGTCTTTCCTCATTTGACTTCTGATGCAGACCCTGCAACATTTTAGTTGCTGTCCTCTGGACTGCCTCCACTGTCTATGTCCTTCTGGAGATGTCTCCTGAACTGGACATGGTACTCTAGATAGGGTCTTACTAGTGATCTACACAGAGGCAGTACCACCTCCTTCTTTCTTTTTTTTTTTAACAAAGAACATTATTTCAAATAGTCCAATATATAGGACAGGTTAACACATAGCCATAACATATCCTGGAGGAATAATCAAGAAAAAGGTTACGGAACATAATTCCTACTGTAACTTATTTTCAAAATAGAAATCAAACTTTATGTTTTTTTACTTCTAGGTCCATGCAGTGCTATCTCTGCTAAGACATCACTCCCAAGAAGGGAAATGAGCCTTTGCATCAAAAATGCTTCTCTAAACCAAATAACAGTCCAGGAGGAAAAGGCAAATTTCATCTGACACTACAACCATGTAAAAGAAAATCAATAAAAATGTTTATATTGTTGTGTGCCTTTTGTCTGTCTTCTTTCTTTCCTGTCCTGTCAACTTAGCCTTTCATACTAAAAGTGAACAATAAAACATATAGGGCAGGATTCACAAAGGATGTGCATTTGGTGCATCTCGGATGCCCCAGCACAAATGAACTGTGCTGAGCACAGAGTGGTATTCACAGAAGATGTACCGGGGGATGCTCCCAGTGCATCCCCTCTGTGAATACCACAGTTGTGCCCAGCCCTGGATGCACCAGCACAAACCCCTGGTGGGCTGTGAATCCAGTGGAGGAGTGTATCTCCTGAAGCGCTGCACCAAAAAATGCCATTCACAGCCAAAGACATGCAAATGGGCATTAGGCATGCAAGGTGCAATAGGTTCATTTGCATATCTTTTTGGCCCCATTTCCATGCACCATGCAGGGATGCACCCAGCAGAATGCTCAGGGCACCCTGCAGTTGTGGCTGGACAGTCACTAAACCTAGCACCACAGTCAGGGAATTGCCCCCCTTCACAAATGGCAGAGTACAGTACTCACTGCATGCCCATTGATTGACAGGGTTCACCAATGGGCTTTCAGTAGTACAGTAGATGTCAGTCCCAGATAGCTCGGTCGGTGGGCAGCTGTGGTGGAATGAGGGAGGGCTGTGCTGTCCACTGACTGCAGGGACCTGCAGGGATGGGGGAGTGAGATGGGTGAGGGTGCTTGAGTGGGTGGGGGGTCTGCTGGTGTACAGGGGTTTCATCTGGAGAGCCATCAGTGGTGCATGTGGGTAGGAGTGGGGTTACTGTGTATGACTATCTACAGCTGTGGTGTGTGGCATGGAATTGGGTTTGCAGACAGGGTGGGGGGGGTTCTCTGTGCACAGTGCTACCATCACAGTGTGCGGCATGGTTACATGGACTCAGGTGGGGAGAGAGGTTTCTTTGGACACTGTAATACAGCCACAGTGAGTGGCATGGCTATGGTGACATGGGCGGGGGGGTCCTGTGTTCCTTCCATTACTGACGCAGTGTGCGGCATTTCTCTGGGGACACAGGCAGAGAGTGGAGCACACTGGACTACCAGGGTGGGCAGGCTGCCATGCTGCTGTCTGCAGTATGGCAGCCTGCTTGTGAGTGGCAAGCCACATAAGTCTACTTGTTTTAGACTTATCTTTAGAAGACGCATCTCTGGACTAGCCGCCCCGGGGATGCACCTACAGGTTGAGCTGTGAATGGGGCTGTGCACCATATGCATGAGCACATCCCCTGCACTGCCACTCCAGATGCACTGCATATCATTGTGGGCTATATGCAGCACATCGGTCCTCTGTCATTGTGCAAGTCGGGGATGCGTTGGTGCATCTTAAATGAGCTGGGCGCATCCCCTTTGTGAATCCCGCCCATAATCAATAAACAAACCATTAATTTGTTAATGTCAGTGTGTAGTTCTACATTCATCTAGTTATTCCTTTATTTATTCATTTGCTGCGTCCCAGATAAAATGCAGAGGATGGTATAGTTCCCCAGGGAGACATCCTCCCCTAATCATGGAGTCAGGTGAGTGATATACAGATTGATAACCAGACCAGGTAAAATCCAAAAGCAATTCCACTGATAATTACCCCATTAAAAGTTGCTCCAGTACTGGGGTCCCCTCCTTTTCTTTCATATAATTGAAAAAAGGAAGCCATCTGGCACTGAACTTGTCAGTTTGTAACCTTAGTTGAGCAGTGATGGCTTCCATTGATTTAATGGATTTTAAATTTGAGAACCAGTTTGAAAGGGTCAGTGCTTTTGGTGTAATCCAGTGCTGAGTAATGACTTTAAGAGCTATTACAATTAAGATGTAAAATAAATATTTTTCAGCCGAGGTTGAGACACCGACTGGTGGCAGTCCCAGTGTACCATTTTCAAACTCAAGATGCCATAAGTGTAATATGAGTTGAATAGTACTCGCCACACCCTCCAAAAAATTTCTAATTTTGGGACAATCCCAAAAAATGTGACAGTGTGAGCCTACCATACCACAATTCCTCCAACATTGACCTGATGGATAGGATGCAAAATGTTTGGAAATTACCGGGGTCCTAAAGTACCTGGTGGAAGTTTTCCAGTGAATTCCTGCCAGGATATTGAATTGGAGGGCTTGTGTATTCCTTTCATATCTTTTGCCAGTCTGGTTCCTCTATCTCTCTCTCTCTCCCCATCTCAAGGTGCCACCTCTCCTCAATCTTCTGAATGGCCAGAGTCCCCCTTCATCCTGCAATGTTGTGTAAATCCATGAAATAAATTGCTTAGTATCCTTCAATTGACTTTTGTGGTGGGTCAATATGAGTGGGCTGGCAGTTCCTAAGAAAGAGCTAAGGGGCCTGAGACTGATTGTATATAGTGTTGACACTGTAGGAACCTAAAGCAGTTCTTCTGAGGTAACCACAGCTCTTCCTTTAAAGTTATAAATCTCTTAATCACTCCTCTGTCTATAAACTGGTGAAGATATTTCAAACCCAACATATCCCGCTGTGAAAAGCAAGGATCCCCTCTTTACATCAGAAAAGCTAGTAAGTGGGATAAAGGAATATATCTCCATACTGGAGAAGGGATCTCCACCATTGTCATGTCAACAACCAGACCAAAAGTGTGTATCTTGTCCATCGATTAGTATTTCCATTTAAGTCTTTTGGAAGTATCACCCATGGTAGGTCATTCAGTGGGCCTGGTAGGCTGGACAGGACCTCCATGGAGATCCAACACCCCCTGTCTCTCAGGTGTCAGCATTTTAAGTACTGGCAACAGTTGATCCGCTATGTAATAATGCTGTAAATTGAGTAGCCCGAGGCCCCCCTTATATTTAGATTCTGTTAACACCTCCTTTTTTCTGTTGGTGATACCCCTCCCAATGTACCCCAGTATCCCACTAGCACTCTTAACTGCCTTGTCACACTGCCTGTATTCCTTTAGGTCGTACAATATAATCATCCACAGGTCTCTTTGATGCTTGGTGGTCGTCAGTACCACTCCTCCCATTTAGTAGACTGCCTCTGAGTTTCTGTGCCCCAAATGCATAATTTTGCACTTTTTCACATTGGAACTCACCCGCCATACCCTTGACCACTCCTCAGATTTTTCCAGGCCACTGCTCATCCTTTTCACACACACACATACCCAGGAATGTCAACTATATTGCAGATGTTGGTGTCATCCACCAAGAGGCAGATCTTCCCTTTCAGCTTCTCTGCAATGTAAGTTATAAAGACAAGAGAACCCGTCCCAACACTGATCCCTGAGGCACCCCACTGGTTAACCTCCTTTCCTCTGAGTAAACTCAGTTTACCACCACCACCCTATGTCACTTATCCCCTAATCAGTTTCATATCGAGTTTACCACCCTTGGACCTTTGACCCCACTCCTAAGCTACCCAGCTTGCTTATTAGCCTGCTATGTGGAACAATGTTGAAAGCCTTATTGAAATATGGCATTGAACCAAGGCCACTGGCAAACAGGCAGGTATTCAGAAATACAAAACAACCAGAAACATCTGCACCAAAGAGATCAGACTTGCTAAATCATATTATTTCAAAGATTGCCTTACTAATTCCTGGGGAGATGGAAGAAAATTCTGTGAAAACCTGAAGGACCTTACTGGTAAAAAAAAAATTCTCGCCCTCCATGCTACTGGTGAATGGGGAAAACATGCAAGACCCTAGCACCTTCGCCAATACCTTGAATCTCAGCTCCAAAGTGATTTCACTGCAGTAGAAGCTTGTTTCTCCAAATACAAGATTCTAATGAACTACAAAAAAACTAAAGTAATGTTATTTGCGAACCCCCACAATTAGCATAAGGACTTTCTTATGACAGTCCTGAATAGTATGCACACCCCATTGAAAAAGAACAAACTTTTAAATATCTAGACATCACCCTGGACAGCTCTCTATCCTTTGTACAACACGCAGATCAAATTGTTAAGGTTGTCAACCCTAGCATTGGCCTACTATATAGGCACCGTCATTGCCTGACCCAAGAGGCCTTGTCATTGCCATAAAAAGTGCAATACTGTCTATCATTGATTACTGGTTAGTGGCGTATGGTGCAGCCCCCAACTCCACCATTAAAAGGATTAGTGTTGCCCTTAATAAATCCTGCAGGCTGCTTCTAGGTGCTCATAGACTAACACACACTTGTGACCTCAATGCACAAACCAATTTGCTTACCCTACAAGGTAAAGTACAGTACCAGGTATGTCTCCTCGGGGAACAGAAACCTGCCTTGGCCTATCCACACCTGCAATACAGAACCTCCTCTACATAGCTCCCAACCTCCACTGCACAAGAAGCATTGCCAGACAATCATTGTGTATCCCCTTCTTCCGTACCTGACAAGCGCGAATGTCTTTTGCATACCTTGCCCCACGTTGGCTTAATGAACTCCCCCTATATATAACTAATGAGTCTAAGCTGGGGCCATTTAAGAGAAAACTCCACCAGCACCTCACCAATCTGAGCAGCTGTGACTGCTAGCCTGTTTCTTTCATTGATCACCCACCTCCTGCCCTCTTCACCCACTGCCTCCCACCCCCTCTCCCTACCCCAGTGATCCCTTGCTAACCTCCTGCCTTATCAACATCTCATATCCTCCATGAGGCATTTATTTCCACCCCACCTCTCTTTTCCTACCCTTTCTCTGTCTCTTTGAACTTAGACAAAGAAATATCATTCTGCTTAAATACTTCATGTTTTGTAACTGTGTATGCACATTGTATGTATGTAACCTTGTATTCTGCTGTATGGTTAACTGTGCCCTGTAAAATGGCACTTATACTGTTTGCATTGTTCCAATTATGAAATGTATGTATTGTGTTATTTTTTGTTTGACATGGAACCTTTCTAAATGAGCTTCCAGCTCAAATGCGTTATTCCAAGATTTAAATAAGTAAATAAATAAATAAACACATAAATAAATAAAAATCTAGGTAAGCCACATCCACTGCTCCACCCTGCTCTAATTTTTTGGTCACTCAGCCAAACTCTATCAGATTAATTTGACATGATCCCCCCACCTCCCCACCCATGAATCCATGCTGCTTCAGGTCTTGCAACCCATTGTATTCAAGATATTCCACAATCCTTTCCTCCAGCAGTAACTCCATTAACTTGTCCATCATCAGAGTCAGACTGACTGGCCTGTAATTGCCATCCTCTTCTCTGCTACCACTTTTGTGAAGCAGGACTACATCTGTCCTCCTCCAGTCCTCCAGAACCACTCTTGTTTCCAATTACATGTTAAATAGGACTGTCAGAGGTGCAGTCAATACCTCTTTGAGCTCCCTCAATGCCCTTAGGCAATATCCTTGGATGCACCTCATTTAGCCCCATTGCTTTGTTCACTTTCAGATTAGTGAGTCCCTTCAGGACTCTCTCCTCTGAAAATGAACTAATGTCCACTTCCCTTCCTCCAATGCCCATGTTACTTTTTGTGTGGCCCATCCCCTTCTCCTTCCTCTGTAAACACTGAACAAAAGTATTTAATCAGGATGTCTGCCTTTTCCTCTGCACACTCTGGGCTTTGAGTCTGCCGAATATCCTAATTTTTCACCTTAGGAGTAACAACTTAGAGTCCATGAAGTCAGTCAACCTGTTGCAGATGATGAAGTAGGATCTCTGGATCATTTAGCTGTAGATGCCAAAAACAAAGCTGGTCTAGTCTCACATGATACAATGACAGTCATGGAGTGGCACCAAAGATGCTAAGGCAGTGGAGTGGACAAGCAAGAAAGAGAATGCAAAGACATGGAACTTCATGCGTTCAGTCAGGGAGGAGTAATCAGGCACTGGATGGAATGTCCTGAGTTTGAATGGGGGATGGAGTTCACTGGCTAATAAGGGCTTAGATATTTTCCTATTGCACCTTTAAGCATCAGTCAGAGAACACCTAGTATGTCATTCTGGAGGGCCAAGCTGCAGCAAAAGTACTGAGTCAGTACATGGGCTACAAATAAAGCAAAGAGGTTATATTTAATGCTTACTGAAAGTAAAAAAAAAATGAACTCATGATTATCTTTTAGAGTAAACTTATTCTCAGTGAAAGAACAGGAGACTACGAGTCCCCAAGAAACTGAATAGGAGTTGTTCAGTCATGGTGATAATGTGGGGTGGAAAGAGACATCTTGTTGCACATCTACCACCACCAGCAACTGCCATGCACAGATGCTTGTACCATGGGGACTAATGTGCAACACAGATCAGTCAGAAAGATTTTAGTCACCCTTAAACTGGGTTTGCAGTTGCTACCTTACTAGCTTATGGCAGCCAGAGTGGTCTGAGCAAAGTACAGCACCAGTTGATTATTCTATGGACCAAGTTCTAGGCAAATGGTGCTATCCTTGTACATTTTCACCACCAACATCCCCTCACCTTTATGCCTGCCTCTGTTCATGAGAATTGTTTTTTAGCATTGCCTTTAGTCATCTATGTCCAATAGCACTTCCATCCACTCTCCAATATCTTCATCATCTCGTGTGACCACGACTTGTTTTTCCAGCATGATGCTTATTTTATCTGGTCCCTTGTTGATCTACATCCTGCTCTTGCTGCTGAGGACCTCATTGTAGAGTAGCAGCACTCCTCATGCCTTCCTGCATTAGCTCTACAAGCAGGGATGGAGATCATGTGAGATGAAATTGATAGATTTCTTTGACTGAGTGACCAGAGAAATACATTAGGAGGGATGAGCGGACATGGTCTACTTAGACTTCAGCAAGGCCTTTGACACCATGCCGCATGGGTGGCTCATAAAGAAATTGGGAAGGTCAGAAAACTCTGCAATGGGGTTTGTAAGGGCCACCATGCTTTATGCATGGCTGTGGGCTTTTTCATGAAAGTGACCCACCTCCACTATCCCCACATGGTAACAATTGAGTAGGCAACCATGCAGGGAATGGTGTATGATCTTGTTATGTACAATGTGAAACAAGACAAAGAAGTAGCAGGAAGTGTTTTTTAACAGTGCCAGTCCCTTGTGACTTCTGACTGTGTAGTGGGCCCATACATTCTAATATTACTGGCATTTTATATAGAATGTAGGTCACAGCTGACAATGAACCAATCTATATCATATAATTGCATATCAATTTCCAAACTGTCAATCTACAAATTGTGACTGAGGGACTTGCAGGCAATAAACCATTAGAATAACTGACCTAATGTACTCATACATAACCAAAATGCATGACACAGAATATAAGGGGCATACATCTCTACAGTTTGTGGGGACTGCAAAACAGGTGCATTTTGGATGAACCACTATACCTCCATCTAACAGCACAGCATACAAAGACTGGCATATTTCTCAAAGGAGAGGAGACGCATCCCTCCACTACGGCAGAGGTTCATTATAAATTAGAGAAGATACAATGAGATGAAGAGAGAAAAAGATAGAAAGATGTACCAGTAAAATCAGAAGGAAGCAGGGAAATTGGTGATCGGAGCTAAGGCACAGACTGAGGAAAGAACAGTATGGGTAACAAAGGGGGACACAACCATTTTAGGTATAAAAGTGTAAATGAAAGACAAAGGGAGGAATTGTGTGACTAAGGGGTGCAGAGGGAGCCGGAGATATCCCGAACAAATGCCTCTGTTCTGTGTTCACAATGGAAGGGTAAGGGTAAGGGGATCAACAACATATAGTGTAGGTTACAGAACCACTGGAGGGAGGGAAGTCAACATGAGTTCATTCAAAGAGGAAAGAGTCCTGAAGGGACTTGCAAATCTATAAGCGAGAAGGCTATGTACCAGATGGGGTACATCCAAGGCTATTGAAGGAGCTTATGCAGGTAGTGGCTGCACCTCTGACAGTCTTATTCAATAGCTCACAAGATAAAGGGGTGGTCCCAGAGGACTGGTGAAGCATAGATATAGTCCTGCTCCATAACAGTGGCAGCAGGGTAGATGCTGGCAAATACAGGCTGGTTAGTCTGACTCCAAATGTGGGGAAACTAATGGAGTAACTTCTAAAGGAAAGATTGGTAGATTATCTTGCATCCGGCAGGTTACAGGACCAATGACAGAACTGAGTCACAGGAGGGAGCTCATATGAGATGAAATTGATAGATTTCTTTGACTGAGTGACCAGAGAAATACATTAGGAGGGACCAGTGGACATGGTCTACTTAGACTTCAGCAAGGCCTTTGACATCATGCCACATAGGTGGCTCATAAAGAAACTGGGAAGGTTGGTAAACTCTGAAATGGGGTTTGTAAGGGCCTCCATGCTTTATACATGGCTGTGGCTTTTTCATGAAGGTGACCCACCTCCACTATCCCCACATGGTATCAATTGAGTAAGCAACAATGCAGAGAATGGTGTATGATCTTGTTAAATATAATGAGAAACAAGACAAAGAAGTAGCAGTACATGTTTTTTAACAGTTAGCAACAGTCCCTTGTAGTTTCTGACTGTGCATTGGGCCCATATAGTCTAATATTATTGGCATTTTGAATAGAACATAGGTCACAGCTGCCAATGAACCAATCTGTATCACTTAACTGCATATCAATTTCCAAACTGCCTCAATCTACAAATTGTGATTGAGGGACTTACGGGCAACAAGCCATTAAAATAACTGGCCTAATGTACTCATACATAACCAATATGCATAACACAGATTATATGGGGCATACTTCTCTACAGTTTGGGGGTGGTGCAAAACTGGTGCATTTTGGATGAACCACTACACCTCCATCTGACAGCACAGCATAAAAAGACTGGCACATTTCTCAAAGGAAAGGAGATCCATCTCTCCTCTATGGCAGATATTCATTATAAATTAGAGAAGACACAATGATACAAAGAGAGAAGAAGATAGAGAGGTGTACCAGCAAAATCAGAAGGAAGCAGGGAAAGTGGTGATAGGAGCTAAGGCACAAACTGAGGAAAGAACAGTTAGGGGTAACAAAGGGGGACACAACCATTTTTAATGTAAGTGTAAAAGAAGACAAAGGGAGGAACTGTGTGACTGACGGGTGCAGAGGAAGACTGATATATCCCAAACAAATGCCTCTGTTCTGTGTTCACAATGGAAGGGTAAGGGATCGACAACATATAGTGTAGGTTACGGAACCACTGAAGGGGGGGAAGTCAACACAAGTTCATTCAAAGAGGAAAGAGTCCTTAAAGGACTTGCAAATCTAAAAGAGGACAAGGCTATGTACTAGATAGGGTACATCCAAAGGTATGGAAGTAGCCCATGCAGGTAGTGGCTGCACCTTTAACAATCTTATTCAATAACTCACAAGATAGAGGGGTGGTCCCAGAGGACTGGTAAAGTATAAATGTAGTCCCTCTCCATAAGAGTGGCAGCAGGGAAGATGCTGGCAAATACAGACCGGTCAGTCTGATTGCAATTGTGGGGAAACTACTGGAGTAACTTCTAAAGGAAAGACTGGTAGATTATCTTGCATCCGGCCTGATGTAGGACCAAAGACAGAACTGAGTCACAGGAGGGAGATCATGTCAGACAAAACTGTTAGATTTCTTTGGCTGGGTTACCAGAGAAATACATTGGGTGAATGGTGGGCATGGTCTATTTAAACTTCAGTAAGGCCTTTGACACAATGCCACATAAGAGGCTAATAAATAACCTGGGATGCTTAGGAGTGGGAACCAATGTGGTTCACTGAGTATATAATTGGCTGACAGGAAACAGAGGGTGGTAGTAAACAGCACTCACTGTAGGGAAGGGGAAGGGAAAGAGGCCAGCAGGGTTTCTGAGGGCTCAGCACTGGGTTCAGTCCTCTTTAATGTCTGTAAATGACATTGCAGAAGAACTGGCAGGAAAGTTGTGCCTCTTTGCAGATGACACCAAGATCTGCAATAGGGTGGATAATCCGGAGGGGTGGAGAGAGTGAATACTGACCTGACAAAGCTGGAGGAATGGTCAAGGGATTGTCAGCTGGGTTTCAATACAAAAAAGTGCAAAATTGTGTACCTTGGGTACAGAAACCCAGAGGCAGAGTATAGAATGAGACAGGAGGTATTGACAGACAATAAACAGGAAAGGGACCTAGAGGTAATCATAAAGGATTACCCTAAGGAGGCAAATTAATTTGACAAAGCAGTAGGGAAAGGCAGTGTGATGCTGGGGTGCACAGGGAGGGGTATCACCTACAGAAGAAGAGAGGTGGTGTTGCCAATATATCCATCACTGATGAGACCACATCTGGAGTACTGTCTCCGGTTCTGGAGATCACACCTCAGAAAGGACATAGAAATGGTAGAGGCCATCCAAAAAAGGTCTACATAAATGGCACAGTGGTTGCATCAAATGTCCTATGAGGAGAGACTGAGGAATCTAAACATGTACATCCTGGAAGAGTGGAGAGAGAGAGAGAGAGAGAGGCACATGATAAAGATGTTTAAATATCTCAAAGGAGTGAATAAGTCACAGAAAGGAGCATTTTTCAGAAAAGAATGTGTACAAGAGCTAGAGGGCATGCAAGGAAGCTGGAGGTGGGGACGTTTAGGAGGGATATGAAGAAATATTTCTTCACTGATAGGCTGGTGGATGCCTGGAACCATCTTCCAGTGGGGATGGGGTCAATAATAATGGTGGACTTTAAGCATGCATGGGATAAGTATAAAGGAAAGCAGGTATCAAAAGAGGGGGGAGGTAGCCAGAGACCAGGTAGGGTTTGTGGTGGCAGAATAGGCAGGGAAAAGAGAGGCAGACTAGGTGGACAAAGAGGTTCTTGTCTGCTGACAAATTCTGTGTTTCTATGTCGCTATGTATGCTGACAGCTTGTGCAAAGTTGAACAATGATAAGGAGACATGTCTTTTAAAACAAGGTTGAACTGGTTCAGTATCATAATGAGTTGTTATATTCACATTTCCAATGTTCTTTGAATCTTCTCTACGTGCTTTCACATTTTACCTTAGAATTGTTTCTTGCATTTGAGGAAGTCAGTCCTAAGTACGTTGTCTAAAGCACAGCAAGTAAAATCGCTTTTTATAGCACAGTCCAGATTAGTTTTCTGCCTGCATAAGCAGTTGGTTTCATTGGCTTGGGAGCAAAGCTTGCAATTCTGCTGTAGGCATTTGCTCATTCTAGTCTCCTTAATCTGTGCACTGAATTTGCTATTAAGACTTTTTTAGTTTTAGTCCTTCAAAACACCTCATTACTTGCTCCATGTAATTCTAAGAACAGCTGGAGAACAGGAAAAAATATATAAACTGTATTATTCATGCAGAAGGTGTACAACACAAAGAGTACCTTGGGCAGAATAAAAATTGCTATTTTATCTCTAGATTTTTTTTAGAAAGTAGGCTTGACATATTGTTCACATTTGGATACAAAGGCCCATGTTCCATGTTCTAGGACTAGGAAATTTACAATAAACTGTCCATGTTTGGGGCAGAACCTTGCAAGATTTGTCTCTAAGCACTGGAGTTTACTTATTTTGAATCTTCCAGTGAAGTTCTATAGTTTGCATCAACAAAAATCAGTTCTATAAAATTAAAAAAAGAAATCAGAATATGAAGCCATTTCCATTCCTTATTACTAAAGGAATATGAGTAGAAATTGTGTCATTGACCCAAATGCTGTATAGCACATGTTCAGCAGGCTGTAATATCCAACACTCTGTAGCCAAAGGGAGACAGACTTCAATCATTCATATACTGGAGTTACAGTACTTTTAGGAATGCCACTGTAATTTGCAACAGTTCCTCAATGTGTAAGGCTGCTGGCAAGAAATCTTCCTGCTTTTGACATAAACATCCAGCACTTTATACTGACTGACTGGTCTGCACAGTAGTAGGGCTACCACTCATGATGATAGTGAGCCAGGTTTGGGAATGATCCTGGATCACTGGGTGCATCGGGGGAGGGGATAGGGCATTCCAAAGGGTACTCTTCTTCTCCAGCGCATGAGGCTCACTGCTTCTGCTCCAGTACTGACACCCAAGTGACCACAGGTGGTAGTGCAGAACAAGTATGATTTAGTGTGGAAGGATGTTGGCCAGAGCCTGTGCAGCCATACTTGCATGTGCCTGGACACCAAACCATGCTGAAATCAGCAGGGGTAGGGAGGAAGAGAACACCAGAAAACTCATAGTGCACACAGTGATGATGGATCACACTCTGACCTTGGCCTAACCAACCAGCTACCCTGTCCTGGAGGTCCTAAGGAATGAGGACTAATCACTCACCTTGTGTAATCAGCTGGGTGAGCCCTGCCTTGGGGAAAAAACAGGTGACTGGAAAGGAGTAAGCCCAGAAGAAGGTTGAGTACAGGGCTGGGTGGTAGCCAATAGGTAAGGACAGTTCCAGAGAAAAAGAAAGCAGAATAGGAGAGTGCCTAAGGAATGTACTAGCAAAAGGGCAGGAAGGAGTGGTGGAGGAACACTGGAGCATAATTAAGACTGCCATCACAGAGGCAACAAGCATTTGTGTGAAGCAAATAAACAAAATAAAATGAAGGAGAAAATCACTATGGTTCTCAAAAGAGGTGGCAGGAACGTTAGGGATTAAAAGATAGTATTTAGAGAGTATAAGGAATCACCGAAGGAAGAAGTGAAGACAGTCAGAATAGCAAAGGACCAAACTGAGGAAAAGATAGCCAACTCAGTTAAGAAGGGGGATAAAACATTTTATACAGTAGGTATATCAATGAGTGAAGAAGATCAAGGGAAGGATAGTAAGGCTTAATAAAGGGGAGGGGTGGTCAGAGGATGACAGTGAAAAGGCAGAGATACTGAATGAATACCTTTGTTCAGTATTCACAAAAGAAGAAGAGGGGGACATACCTAAACCAAAAAATAGAAGACCTCTAGATATTGAGGCTGATATCCATTCACAGAAGAAAGGGTCATGAAAGAACTCCTCAAACTCATGGTGGACAAGGCAATGGGGCCTGACAGGATTCACCCCAGAATTCTGAAGGAACTGAGGTGAGAACTAGTGACACAACTGTCTACCCTTTTTAACAAATCATGGTAGGATGGTGTGGTACCTAAGAACTGGAAGAAGGTGGATGTGATTCCCCTTCACAAAAGTGGGAGCAAGGCAGAGGCAGGAAACTACAGACCTGTTAGTTTGACCTCAGTGGTAGGGAAAATGATGGAATCACTTCTGAAAGAAAATTATTGCATACCTAGAGGTCAGTGAGGCAAAGGACTCAAGGCATGGATTCAAAGTGGGATAGTCATGTCAGACAAATCTAATCAATTTCTTTGACTGGGTGACCAAAGTAGTAGATCAGGGAGGGGTTGTGGACATGGCCTACCTAGACTTTAGCAAAGCATTTGACACAGTCCCACACAAAGGATTAATAAACAAGTTAGTCAGCCTGGGAGTGGGTCCCAAAGTGGTAGCCTGGGTAAAACATTGGCTGGACGACAGGATGCAGAGGGTAATAGTAAACTCAGTCCACTCCGAAGAAAGGGAGTTACTAGCGGGGTACTGCAGGATTCAGTATTAGGGCCGGTCCTCTTTAATGTCTTTATAAGTGACATTGCAGAGGGACTGAAATGAAAAGTATGCCTCTTTGCAGATGACATAAAGATCTGCAACAGGGTTGATACACATTGGGGGTGTGGAAAGGATGAGAAGGGAGTTGACAAAGTTGGAGGAATGGTCAGAAGTATGGCAGCTTAGATTCAATGCAAAGAAGTGCAGAGTAATGTACCTGGGAAACAAAAAACCAGGGGAAGAGTACCTAATGAGGGGGGGTACTAACAACAGCAAAAATGAAAAGGGACCTGGGGGTAGTCATATCAGACAACATAAATGTAGTCAAGCAATGTGAGAAGGCAGTAAGGAAGGCTGGGAGGGGATACTGGGTTGTATAGGGAGAGGCAACACCAGTCGAAAACAGGAAGTTGTCATCCCTCTGTACGGACAGTTGGTGAGACCCCATCTGGAGTACTGCATGAAGTTCTGGAGACCTCATCCTGGCAAGGACATAGGATGGAGGCAGTCCAGAGGAGGGTAACTAAAATGGTGCAGAGTCTGCACCAGAAACCATACGAAGAGAAACTAAAGAAGGTTAATATGTATGCCCTTGAGGAAAGGATGTGGAGGGGGACATGCTAGAAATTTTCAAGTATCTCATGGGAATCAACAAAGTCCAAGAGGGTAGCACCTTTCAGAAAAAGAGATGTGCAAAAACAAGTGGGCACAGCTTGATTGATAAGGACTGCTAAGGGGAAATGTGAGGAAGTATTTTTTCACAGAGAGGGTGATGGTCACATGGAATAGCTTTCCTGAGGAGGTTGTGAGGTCAAAAACAGTGGGGGGGGAGTTCAAGAATGCATGGGACAGACATAAGGTAATTATAGTGGAGGTAGCAAGAAGTAGGCTGTTGGTTAACTAGGATCTGCAGTTTCTCCAATAGGTAGGGAAAAGGGAAGACTGGATAGTCCAAGTGCTCCTTATCTGCCATCAAAGTCTATGTTTCTATGAATAAACAAAGTAGTAAAAAAATTTTCTGTACTGTAGAAAGTAGAAGTGGCTTCTAAGGGTTAACACACAACAGGCTGTGCATCACAGAAAGATAAAGCACAATCTAGGGAGTTATTTATGTATTTATTAGTTAAGCTATTAAATGCAGCCTGCAAAAATAAACAAGAAATGGAATGACTAAATATTAAGTGAAAACTGTTGCAGTATTTGTGACTTTGTGACTTTTATATGGTACTTTGCAAATGAATGTAAACCAATCAGGTGGACGTTATCATTTATTTGTTCAGCTGATTGCAAAGAGATGAGCCGTCATTCATAAGAGGGAGTAGATTTCCAAGTCATCAGTCATCGCTGAACTGCTTTAACTTTTTGAGTTTTTAGTGTAGAGAGAGAGGATAGGTGCTACTCAAGGGTAGGGTTGGGGTGCTTTGATGAATTCTGGGTTCAGGTGACTGGAGATGGAAGGTGGAGGAGGAATGTTACTTGTTTGGAGCCATGAGTGACTCAGTTATAAGTCCCCACCATGAATGGTATGGAGCTGAGTTACTACTTCTTTTACAGCTGCTCACATTTGCTTATTACAACTTTGCCTGTCTGTCTTTTGCCTCATCCTCATCCTCCTGTATGATTATTTGTTCTGTTTGATGGTATCACTTAAAGTTCTCTTAACTACACTGTAACTGCATAGCAAATGTGATCTAGTTACATACAACAAACATGTAACTACAGTGTAATTATCCCTGTTGCATGTAATTAATGATTACCCACCCCTCACTTACATTGAAACTGACACATAAAATAAAGTGTGACTGTTTAATATAAAACAAAAACAAATTGGCATTAATTGATGGCAAAATGTTTTATTTATTTATTGAAATGTTTCACCAGGAAGGCACACTGAGCAACACGTCGCTCATCTCCCGGTGTGACCTGGGAGGAAGGGGTACAACTGGAATGAGACAGAATACATTCAAGTTACAAAAGCAACATTAGCATACAGTTGTAAGGCAGGTGTTACAAACAGTGTTACAACAGTGTTGTGCATAACATATAGAAAGAGTTGACAATAATAAGTGCTGGGTTAATAAGTAAACAAGTGCTTACATGAAAGAAAAGGGGGAAAGGGGAAGGAGGGGTGGGGTGGAGGAGGGGAAGAGTTGTGCTCCTGGAGATCCCTTCAGGATGTAAGGAACCCTGTAAAGGGACTGGGGGGACTAGAGAGAAAGGGATAAGGCAATGTCCTAGAGAGACCCTTTTAAGAATGTGAGGGAAAGGAGTAGATGAGAGATACAAGCCCCTGGGGGCAGGAGAGGGATGCATGGAGAGCATTCAGGGTCCTTTATATTCTGTGAGAGATCAAGGGAGGCCAGTAAGCGGGTGCAATTAGGGGGAAGTGGAGAAGGGCTAGGGGGGTTGGGGTGCACAGGGTAAAATGAAGGTGAGGGTAGGGTTTGTCTATGGCTTAGAGGAGGGAATTAGGAAGGGACATGGCAGGAGCAGCGAGGTGCAAAGTAATTATTGAGGGCAGAGGTGATGGCATAGGTGGAGGATGAGTGCCAGATTTGGGGGGGCAGGGAATTCCACATTTTTGGGAGGCAGTGAGGAGTAACTGAATTGGCTGATTTGGGTAGATCTGCGGTGGACAACTAGGGTACAGAAGTTGGATGATCTAAGGAGTGGGAGGGGGGGGTGTTATAAAGGTGGAGGTGAGGTAGGAAGGAGCTCACTCAGCCAGTGCTTGGATGTGAATTTAGCACAGTGGGAGAGTCACCTATTTGTAAGAGAGGGGAAGAATAGGGCATGATAAAGATTGCAGTGATGGGTGTGGGGGGGGCATCCAAGGCAAAGCAGCAGAAGGAATTGAAGACAGTGTCCCATCTGGCCAGGGAGGACTTACTGACAGCACCATAGACCACATCACAGTTGTAGAAAATGGGAAGTATCATCTTCTGAACAAGTTTATGGCTAGCCATAGGAGGGATGCAACTATGGTTCCTAAACAGGGCACCAAGCTTGGGGCGCAGTTTATTTTTGGATGAAGTAAATATGTCCAGAGAAGTTTAGGTGTTAGTCCAACCAAACACCTAAGTACCTGAAGAAGGATGTGTCCTCAAGTAAAGTTCCCTCAAGGGTGTGAAAAGTGGGTAGGGAGGGAAGCCTAGAGAGTCTCTGCCTTGTACCAAAGGTCATGGAGACAGTCTTTTTATTGTTGATGAAAAGTTTATGGTTAGCAAACCAGAGACAAACCTTGTTGAAGTCTTGATGTAAGCTGGTTGTAACTTCAACAGGAGAGGAGCCAGATGCATACAGGACTGTATCATCTGCATACATATGTATAGCGGAGGACAGGGAGTAAACAGAGGGGAGGTCATTTAAGAAGACAGAGAATAGATGTGGCCCTAATACCAAGTCCTGGGGAACACAAGTGCTAATCGGGAGGGGAGGGGAAGTGGCATTCAAGATCTTAACTGATTGGGTTCTACCAATTAGGCAGGCCTTGAACCAGTTTGTTGCGGAGTGAGATAGGTCAGCTGCTGGGAGTGAGTTGAGGAGAAGGGAGTGAGAGACAGTGTTGAAGGCCTTGGCCAGGTTGACAAAAATGGCAGAGGTAATTTTCCCATTGTCCATCCTGGTTAGGATGGAGTCTGTCAGCCATAGCAGAGAGGTGGTGGTTGAGTAGTTTTTCCTGAAACCAGACTGAAAAGGGATGAAAAAGGAGGAGTCAGATAGAAAAGAGGTGAGTTGCGAGAGGACAATGTGTTCTGTTGTGTCTGGTGCCATGGCTTGGAGGGACAGGAAGTGAATCCTCAAGATTGCAGAAGCAGCATCACAGGAGAGGGAACTAGATATCATTGTCCACCTTGGGACAAATGACCTAGCTAGGCATGGGATCAGTGCAGTGCAGAATGAATTTGTGGAGTTGGGAAGGGGCCTCAGATGGGTAGCAAGCATGGCAACCTTCTCAGAGGTGCTGCCAGTCCATGGCAGGGGTGAGGCTAAGGTACTGCACACCATGCAGCTTAAAGAATGGTTGCAAAACTGGTGCAAAGCACAGGGCTTTGGCTTCATTGGGGACTCGGGGTCCACCTGGAGAGATAAAGGTTTATACTGGCACGATGGTCTGCATCTGTCCACAAAGGGAACCAGACTCCTAGGTGACAGGTTTAAATGCTTCCTTGGCAAGCTTTTAAACTAGCCAAGGGGGGAAGTGCTGATAAGAGGCAGGAAATTTCAAGCTTCCCCCTACAAAACATGGCAGGTATTAAGGTAAACACTGAGGTACAGAGCTCAACACAGGGCAGAACAGGGGTAAATGGAAAAATAGACAAGGGCAATAAGAGCAGGGATGGGGGAAAAAAGGATAAAAACATCATTAAATGGAGAGCAATGAGTACCAATGCCCGTAGTCTGGGAAACAAGCTTCCTGAGCTAGTAGCCCTGATGGAAGATGAACAATTGGATATTGTGGCAGTCACGGAAACATGGTACACAGAGAACCAGGACTGGGATGTCAACATACCGGGGTACACAATCTACAGAAGGGACAGGGAAGGTAAAAGAGGAGGAGGTGGAGTAGCTCTATACATAAGAGAAGGGATCAAAGCTACAGAACTAAAAAGTAAAGGGGGAGGACAAGAGGCACTCTGGGTCTCCTTGGAGACAGGGAATGGCATCACAGTCTACACAGGGGTTGTAAACAGACCCCCATCTCAAGGGAAGGAAATGGACAAGAAAATGATAGAGGACATTCTCAAAATGGCTGAAAAAGGGGAGATACTGTTGATGGGGGACCTGAATATGCCAGATATTAACTGGATGACATGTACTGCAGCCACATCCAAGAGCAGGGTCATTCTCAATGCCCTGCAGGGGGAAGGCCTTAGACAGCTAGTGTTGGAGCCAACTCAGGATGGAGCAATACTAGACCTGCTACTCTCAAATGGAGAGAGGATCACAAATTTAGAAGTCAGTAGACATCTGGGAACAAGCAACCACTGCACAGTGTGCTTCACAATGAGCACAACCATTGAGATAAGCCATACAAAAACAAGGATACTGGACTTTAGAAGGGCTGACTTTGGCAAAATGGGTGAATACTTGAAGAATGCACTAGCAAATGGCCAAAAAAGAAGGGTGGAAGAACAATGGAGAAAAATCAAAACTGCCATCATAGCCTTTGTGTGAAACAAATAAAGAAACCAAAGCGGAGTAAAAAACCACTATGGTTCTCAAAAGAGGTGGCATGGAAGGTTAAGGAGAATAAGGCTGCATTCAAAAAGGATAAGGAATCACAGAAGGAGCACGACAGGGAACTGTATCAATTAAAGCAGAAAGAAGTGGGGAAGGCAGTCAGAATAGCAAAGACCCAAAACAAGGAAAAAGTAGCCAACTCAGTTAAGAAGCGGGATAAAACCTTTTATAGGTACATTAGGGAGCATAGAAAGGTTAAGGGAGGGATAGTGAAGATTAATAAGGGACAGGTAAGGTGGGCAGAGGGAGACAGTGAAAAGGAAGAGATACTGAATGAACACTTTTGCTCAGTATTCACAAAAGAAGATGAGGAGGAGTTACCTAAACCAGACAATAGAAGCACTCTGGGTAGGGGGATTGACACCAGTCCATTCACAGAAGAAAGAGTCCTGAAAGAACTTCTAAAACTCAAGGTGGACAAAGCAATGGGGCCTGATGGGATTCACCCCAGAATCCTAAAAGAACTAAGGGAGGACCTTGTGACACCACTGACCACGCTTTTTAACAAATCATGGCAGGATGGAATGGTACCTGAGGACTGGAGGAGGGCAGATGTGATTCCCCTTCACAAAAGTGGGAGTAAGGCAGAAGCAGGAAACTACAGACCTGTAAGTTTGACCTCAGTGGTAGGGAAAATGATGGTACCACTTCTGAAAGAAAGAATGGTTGAGTACCTAGAGGCCAGCGGGGCACAGTACCCAAAGCAGCATGGATTTACAGCAGGAAGGTCATGTCAGATGAATCTAATTGATTTCTTTAACTGGGTGACCAAAGTAATAGACCAGGGAGGGGCTGTGGATATGGCCTACCTAGACTTTAGCAAGGCATTTGACACAGTCCCGCACAAAAGATTAATAATCAAGTTAGCCAGCCTGGGAGTGGGTCCCAGGGTGATAGCCTGGGTAGCAAACTGGCTGCACAACAGGACACAGAAGGTAATAGTGAATGGAACACATTCTGAAGAAAGGGGGTTTACTAGTGGAGTACCTCAGGACTCAGTACTGGTTCAGTCCTCTTTAACATCTTTATAGGTGACATTGCAGAGGGTTTGGAGGGAAAGGTATGCATCTTTGCAGATGACACAAAGATCTGTAATAGAGTTGATACACAAGATGGGGTAGAAAAGATGAGAAGGGACTTGACAAGGTTGGAGAAATGGTCAGACATATGGCAACTTAGATTAAATGCAAAGAAGTGCAAAGTAATGCACCTGGGAAACAAAAATCCAGGAGAAGAGTACACAATAGCAGGGGTGGTACTAACAACAACAAAAATGGAAAGGGACCTGGAGGTAGTCCTATCAGATGACCTAAAGGTGGGTAAGCAATGTGACAAGTCGGTAAGGAGAGCCAGGGGGATACTGGGATGCATAGGAAGGGGCATCACAAGTAGAAAAAGGGAAGTTGTTATCCCTCTGTACAGACAGTTGGTGAGACCCCATCTGGAGTACTGTGTGCGGTTTTGGAGACCTCATCTATGCAAGGACATAGACAGGATGGAAGCAGTCCAGAGGAGTGAAACTAAAATGGTGCAGGGTCTGCAGCAGAAACCATATGAAGAGAGACTGAGAGAGCTTAATATGTATACTCTTGATGAAAGGAGGGACAGGGTGGACATGATAGAAACTTTCAAGTACCTCAAGGGAGTCAACAAAGTCCAGGAGGGTAGCATCTTTCAAAAAAAGAGATGTGTAACAACAAGGGGGCACAATTTAAAGATAGAGGGGGAATGGCTCAGGGGTAATGTGAGGACATTTTTTTTCATGGAGAGAGTGGTGGATGCATGGAACCACCTTTCTGAGGAAGTTGTTGGGTCTAAAACAGTGGGGGAATTCAAACATTCATGGGAAAGACATAAGGCAATTATAGTGGGGGGTTGCAGGAAGTAGGCTGTTGGTTAACTAGAATCTGCAGCTTATCCAGTAGGTAGGGAAATGGGCAGACTGGGTGGGCCAAGTGGTCCTTATCTGCTGTCAAAGTCTATGTTTCTATGTTTCTATTTTTCTTGAAGCTTGGCAAGGGTAGGGAGGATAGAAATGGTGCGATAGTTGCAAGGGGATGAGGGATCACCCCCTTTTGGTAAAGGGAGGACCACAGCATGTTTCCAAGAAGAGGGGGCAGAGGCAGTAGAGAATGAGAGATATAGGATTATTGAGAGGAGGCATTATATTGTGATGGACAATATACTGCCCTCAAGTTAATTTCTTTTCATTTGTTTTTCTTTTATGTTTTTGATGCCTTTTAGGGTGTATAATTTTAAAATATATTCGGCAAAAAAGAACATAATAATTGACATGGAGGTAAAGCAGAGATTAGAGGGTGGTATTTTGTAAATCTTGAGGTCAACAATGACTATTATTACTGTAGAACAACACTGGTCTGCAGTGGTCTTGGATATAGACTCTATCTCAGTGTCAAAAACGTAGCAATCCCCAGCAGTGGCATGTGACTACATAGAAACATAGAAACATAGAATTTGACGGCAGATAAGGACCGCTTGGCCCACCCAGTCTGCCCATTTCCCTACCTACTGGATAAGCTGCAGATCCTAGATAACCAGCAGCCTACTTCTTCCTACCCCAACCCCCTAGAATTGCTTTATGACTGTCCCATGCGCTTGAATTCCACCACTGTTTTTGACTCCACAACCTCCTCCAGAAGGCCGTTCCATGCATCCACAACCCTCTCTGTGAAAAAATACTTCCTTAAATTACCTCTGAGCCACCCCCCCATCTTCAAATTGTGCCCCTTGTTCTTGCACACCTCTTTTTTGAAAGATGCTACCCTCTTGGACTTTGTTGATTCCCTTGAGGTACTTGAAAGTTTCTATCATGTCCCCCTCTCCCTCCTTTCCTCGAGGCTATACATATTAAGCTCCTTAAGTCTCTCTTCCATATGTCTTCCAGTGCAGGCCCTGCACCATTTTAGTGCCCTCCTCTGGACAGCTTCCATCCTATGTCTTCTTGAGATTGGGTCTCAGGGCACACAGTACTCCAGATGGGGGTCTCACCAGCTGTCTGTACAGAGGATAATAACTTCCTGTTTTCTACTTGTGATGCCTCTCCCTATGCATCCCAGTATCCCCCCAGCCCTCCTTGCTGCCCTCTCACTTTGCTTGCCCACCTTTTGGTCATCCGATATGACTATCCCAGGTCCCTTTCCATTTTTGTTGTTGTTAGTATCTCACCCCCCATTGTGTACTCTTCCCCTGGGTTTTTGTTTCCCAGGTGCATTACCTTGCACTTCTTAGCTTTGAATCTAAGCTGCCATACATTTGACCATTCCTCTAACCTTGCCAAGTCCCTTCTCATCTTTTCCACCCCACCTTGTGCACCAACTCTGTTGCAGATCTTTGTGCCATCTGAAAAGAGACATACTTTTCCTTACAGTCCCTCTGCAATGTCGCTTATAAAGACATTGAAGAGGACCGGTCCTAATGCTGAACCCTGCGGTACCCCACTAGTAACCCTCCTTTCTTCAGAGTGGACTCCATTTACTATTACTCTCTGTGTCCTATTCTCCAGCCAATTCTTTACCCAGGCTGTCATCTTGGGACCCATTCCCAGGCTGGCTAACTTGTATATTAATCTTTTGTGTGGGACTGTGTCAAATGCCTTGCTTTCCTTTCCCTCCCAAAGTTTCACCTTATTGTTCTTTTTTCATCTACAAGACTATGTGTTTTTTTTTCTTTTTTAATTTTATAAACTGTTATCTTTGCTTATGATTGTCTCAATTGTACCAATGACGTGGAACCTTTGTAAAAGAGCCTTGGCTCAAAGGTATTTGTAATCCTAGAATAAATAAATAAAATAAATAAATAAAAATAAAAAGTCTAGGTAGGCCATGTCCACAGCCTCTCCCTGATCTACTACTTTGGTCACCCAGTCAAAGAAATCTATCAGATTCATCTGGCATGACCTTCCCGCTGTGAATCCATGCTGCCTTGGGTCCTGTGCCCCTCTGGTCTCTAGATACTCAACAATTCTTTCCTTCAGAAGTGATTCCATCATTTTCCCTATCACTGAGGATAAACTAACAGGTCTGTAGTTTCCTTTCTGCCCTTGCTCCCACTTTTGTGAAGGGGAATCACATCTGCCCTCCTCCAGTCCTCGGTACCACCCTATCCTCCCATGATTTGTTAAAGAGGGTAGTCAGTGGTGTCACTAGTTCTACCCTTAGTTCTTTAGAATTCTGGGATGAATCCCATCAGGCCCCATTGCTTTGTCCACCTTCAGATTTAAGAGTTCTTTCAGAACCCTTTCTTCTGTAAATGGGCTGGTATCAACTTCTGTATCCAGAGTGTTTCTACTGTTTGTTTTAGGCACCTCCCCCTCTTCATTTGTAAATACTGAGCAAAAATATTTGTTTAGTATCTCTGCCTTTTCACAGTCACCCTCTGCCCACCTCCCTCCGCTTTATTAAGCCTCACTATCCCTCCCTTGGTCTTTCTTCACTCCCTGTTGTACCTATAAAAGGTTTTATCCCCCTTCTTAACTGAGTTGGCTATCTTTTCCTCGGTTTGGGCCTTTGCTGTTCTGACTGCCTTCCCAGCTTCCTTTTGCTTTAACTGACACAGTTCTCTGTCATGCTCCTTCTGTGATTCCTTGTACTTCCTGAATGCTTTCTTTTTCTCTTGAACCTTCATTGCCACTTCCTTTGAGAACCATAGTGGTTTCTTACATAATTTTGTTTTGTTTATTTGCTTCACACAAAGGCTTGTTACCTCTGTGATGGTAGTTTTTATTATTCCCCATTGTTCTTCCACCCTCCTTCCTGCCCATTTGCAAGTGCATTCCTTAGGCACTCACCCATTTTGGCAAAGTCAGCCCTCCTAAAGTCCAGTACTTTTGCCTTTGTATGGCTTGACTCTATTGCTGTGTTTATTGTGAACCATACTGTTCAATGGACGCTAGTTCCCAGATGGCTACCCACTTCTACATCTGTGATCCTCTCTCCATCTCCATTTGAGACAACCAGGTCTAAGATTGCTCCCTCTCGAGTGGGCTCCAATACTAGTTGTCTAAGGCATGCCCCTTGTAGGGCATCTAGAATAACCCCACTTTTCAAAGTGGCTGCTGCAACTGCACTCCAGTTAACATCTAGCATATTCAGATCAGGGACACTGGTTTACCGGGATTGAGAAAGGGCATATTCCATTTTGCACATTGTAAAAATCGGTATTGTCACCGGTGTCTGCTAAGCCAAAATCCAGTTTTACTGGTATTTGGTTCTGTGTACTTTATTTAACAATTTTCAACTCTGCTAAAATGCATTTTAGCAATTTTGACCTCCACTATTGCACATCTATCCATCCTTGTACCAATTTAAAGCTATTTTAGGTACAAGATGTGATGGCAACAGCAACAACTACAGCCCCCATCCCTAAGGTGTGATGGAAGCAGCACACAGCCTCATCCCTCAGGTGTGATGGCAGTGCCAACAACACTACAGCCGCCATCCCTCTGGTGTGATGGCAGCAGAAACAGCACTGTGACCTCCCTCCCTTAGGTGTGACAGAAGCAGCAGCATTGCGGCCCCCATCCCTTAAGTGTGATGGCAGCAGTACTACATTCCCCATCCACCAGTGGTGATGGCAGAAGCACTACAGCCCCCACCCCTTTGGTGTGATGGCAGTAGCAACACTGCAGTCCACATCCCTCTGGGGTGATGGCAGTAGTGACAGCACTATGATCCCCTTTCTTCAACACCCACACCCCACATGCACAAGTTACAAATGACTTGCTCTTTTTGCTTTTTAGAACTCAGATGTGAATTAATCTGAGCCATAACTGCTAAGATGGACTACCTTTGTTTTTTACTATCTATAATTTAACTGCCTGAATTGGATTTCTGCCTGTGACACACTGACCAGGTTTAGGGAACAGACTTGACTTGGGTGTTGGGGGGCCAGCTAGTGGGTGAAGGCTTGAGTGTCCAACGACCACCACCTTCTCCTGGGAGGGCAGGTAGGTTTACGGCTCAGCATTTGCTGGTCCCTGGTGGAGGCCAGAGGCATGACAACACATCCGCCCTCACTGTGGGAGGAAGTGTGACAGACGTTGGCTTGTGCTTTGCCATCATGTGGCCTGTCAAGCTCCCAAGAAAATGGGAAAACACAAGCTGGCCAACTGAAGGATGGCTGCTGGTCCCTCCATAAGCTGAAAGCCCCAGACATGTATCCATTCTGACCCCTGCCATGCCCAGGATACACAGGAAGCTCTTTGGGTCAATTCTCCTCCCCCGGTAGCCTTCCACAAGGTTAGAGGCCCACTCATTGAAGGGTTACTTTGGGTTACCTGGTAGCACAGCAGTAAGGGGCAGTGGATGGTGGTTGGGACTCAGCAGCGGTGATAGGGAGCCTTGGCAGGCCTGAAGGAGTAGACAGCCAGGGGGTAGGAGGAGCAAAAAAAAATGCTTGAATTTGCTTCTTTGAAATGAAGTGTCTTCACCTAAAAAATCCACAAGTGGGCCTTCAAATGGATTCATGCATCTTCTAGACATGTGGATACTTTTCTTTTACTTGGTGTCCATGAGAAGGGTGTCTCCCACTTTACATGTCTGAGCTCAGATGTGAATTGAGCACCACTCTGCCCACCAGCATCATACAGCCTCTGGGGTCTTACCTTCTGTATGTCATTGAATGTGCTTTCAAAATCCACTGGCAAACATAAGTACACTTAAATACTTAACATTTGCTTTTTGTTGAAGCAGTCTATCAGAAAACTTTTTGTTATCACAGAGACTGAAACAGTAGGTGGGAGAAAAGATACAAATGATACAAATCACCTAAATGGGGTGCTAACTGTGAAGTCTTTTCATAAGTAGTAAGGCAGTTTTTTCCTTGTGAACATATTTCCATTCAGACTAGTTTTCATTCAAACAACTGAGGATTTTGGATGGCCCTGCTGATTATAAACTTGAATAAGCTAGTTGGTAACAGTGATCCTGCATTTAGCAGTCTACAACCTAGATGCTCATATGCAAAGAATACAATAAAAACCTGATTAAAATCTAAAAGCAAGCTTATAAAACACATAAAATGTATCGGAACATTCATCTTTACCTATACAAAATCATTGCAGCCCAAGTAAAACTCAAGTAAATTACATGGTACCCTGACTACTATTCTATGATGTAGTAAACATATATTAGTATTTTTTTATATTCTTTGTAAATTAGGTAAGGCCCACTAGGCAGAACTGCCTGTTTTCAGGAGTGACCTAGAAGCACTGGGGAGGTTAAATGATTTGCTTGGAGTCACACAGTATGCAAGTGGAGATTGTGGGAATCAAATCCAAGTCTGCTGGATGTACCCAGTTCAATCACTGTTTGTTACTCTAACCACTAGGCTATACTGCCAGCCATAATAACACCCATATATTACATTTTAACATATGATTTTAATAATAGTGCACAGTACCTATGGTTATGAACATGAAACACTTTACAACATTTTACTAAAACTGAACTATTTGCCACTCCGTCTGCTTATTTTTTCTTACATCAAAGTCGGTGAATAGTTGACAGAGCACTGTAAATAGCTTTTGATCAGGTTTCATTATTCTACATCCAGAAACAGATACAATTTGTTTATTCTGGATTTATTTAATATTGATTTTCTGTGGCTCACTAAATAGAATCTAGCACTGTATAAGGCAGATGTTTTTACATTTTGGAAGAGGCAACACATCTTATCTGTTTAGGATTCATGTTAGAAACAGAAGTTTTTCTTCATATTTAAAACATATTCAAGTGTCAGTGTATTCATTTAGTAGTTTATGCTGACTAATAAAAACTGTAGAAAACAGTAAAGGATTTATTGTGAAGCACTCCGGATCTATAGAAGAACTCCTGCAATTTCCCAGCAAGTTTTGCAAAAAATCTCTGCAATTTCAGGTTACTTTTCCTGCAATTTTCCAGTGGCCCTGCCCATGTGAGCTGATACTTGTATTTTTATTGTATCACATAATGTAATATAGTGTAATATAAATAGTAAAAGACACTTAGGCACATACTACATGAAAACTGTGTTTTTTCAGGAAGGAAAGCAGTCCTCAGGTGATGGAGATGTTGGTGGGAAGCATGGGTGGTTAAACTGAATGGCTGGTTACAACAAAGCAGTGCGGGTGATTTCCTTACTGACTCTATATGCAGCAAAGCAGAAAGAATGTGAAGCACATCAACATTCATTATAAGATGCTGAAATCTTGGTCAGCCCCTTAGTGCTGTGGTACCACTACTGCTTGCAATGCCAGTGACCCAGGATCAGAAGCAAACTCGGGTTGCTGAAGGTCTGGCCAGGGGAGTAGGATTGAGCACCTGGGGGACTGCTCTCCTCCTCCTCCGGGGAGGGTGGGTTGCAGGTCCTACTGCATTACCACCACCTGTGTGACCATGGGAGGTGGTGCAATGGTGCTGCAGAGTGATCAGGAGGGGAGGACGCTAGCCAGGATCTGGAGCAGTGGCATGTCTCTATGTGACCTACCTCCTTGGATCTCCTCTAGTGCTGGTGCCATCAGGTACAGAGAACAGAAAACCAGGAACAATCACCCCACATCAGCCACTGGCAGAAGGGACCCAGGTGCCCCAGACTTCATAACCAGGCTCCATGAGGGACTCACTGAGCTGCCTGACACACACTAAGGGAGTGTGAAGGGGTGAACTGGGGTCCCATCCCTTCCCAACTGGGGGAGTACAACCCAGGCAGGATTGGAGCAGGCCCACAGGAGCTTGTGAGCATTACCTGGGATGAAGCTAGGGGATACCCAGCCTAGGGATCTCTGAAAAGTGGAGACTGATGCTGTGAGAAGGAGGCATAAAAAGAGAAATTAAAAAAAGATTAAAAAGATGCTGAAATCTTAGAGATTCTGTGCAGTGACATGCAATTTCCGTGAGGCACCGGTACAAGAATTCAAAATCTGCAAACCAAGCAGGATTCCGTGATTGCTACCGGTGTTACCGGTAAAAATGCAAAACCAGGGTCCCTGATTCAGATCACCCATCAGCAATATCTCCCCTTTTTCTGCCATTCTAAGTATACTTTCTATCATTTCCTTGTCCATTTCCTCCCCCTGAGAAGGGGGGTCTGTATACAACCCCCATGCAGATTGTGGTGCCATTCCCTGTCTCCAAATTTACCCACAGTGCTTCTTCTCCTCCCTGTTTACCCTTTTGTTCTGTTGCTTTGATTCTTTCCCTTATGTAAAGAGCTACTCCTCCTCCTCCTCTTTTACCCTCCCTGTCCCTCCTGTAGATAGTGTATCCTGGTTTGTTTATGCCCCCAATCATAGTTTTGTGTGTACCATGTTTCTGTGACTGCCACAATAGCCAGATGTTCCTCCTCCATCAAGGCTACTAATTCAGGAAGCTTGTTACCCACACTACGGGCATTGATACTCATTGCTCTCCATTTCTTGATGGCTTTACCTTCTGTTGCAGCATCCCCCACTGACCTTTCTACCTCGGTCTTTTTCTCATTTAGTACCCTGTTTTGTAAGGAGAGGCTGGGATTTTCCTGTTGTTTATCAGTGCCTCCCCCCTTGACTAGTTTAAAAGCTTGCCAATGAAGCATTTAAACCGATTGTTCAAAAGACTTGTTCCCTTCCTGGACAGATGCAGACCATCCTGCCAGTATACGCTGGTGTCCCTTAAGGTGGAACCCAGTCCCCAATGAAGCCAAACCCCTGTGCTCCACACCATTTTTTCAACCATTCATTAAACTGCATGGTGCAAAGTACCCTCGCCTCATCCATGCCATTGACAGACAGCACCTATGAGAAGGATACTGTGTGTGTTACTTGTCTTAGGCCCCTCCCAAACTCTACAAAGTCCTCCTGCACTGCTCTAATCTCATGATGAGCCAAGTCATTTGTCCCTAGGTGGACAATGACGTCCAGCTCAGACTCCCGTGCAGCTGTTCTCGTGATCCTGAGGATGCGCTTCCTGTCCCTCCAAGCCATGGCACCAGGCAGGCACATTACTTCAGTTTTCCTGCTCCCCAGTTCTATCCCCCTAATAATTGAGTCCCCCACCAGGAGCTGCTTCCTTTCCCTTTGGTGTCCTCTGCCTTCTTCCTATGGGCCTCCCTTGTGACAGTTGTCATCAGCCTCCTTAGTCTCCTCTGTGGGTGCATCCATAGGGAAGCTATGCTCCCCCAGAATGGTGTATGGATTGTGGAGTGGAACAACTGACTGGGTGTGCCTCTGTTCCACCATCCTCTCCCTCCCTGAGTCCACTGTGGTCCAACTGCTGTGCTTTCTTCACAACCTCTGAGGTAGTGGTGGTGGCTCTGGTGCTCCCTGGATGGGGGAGGTTCCCTTCCTACTGTCCAGTGTGGCCTGGGGGAAGGTTCCCTTACCACTGTCCAGTGTGGCCTGAAGACGGGCAACTTTCTCCCTCAGGGCAGAGAGTTGTCTGCAAATAGGGCAGCATCTCAGCCTCCAGAAAGACTCCCAGAAGACTGCTGCCCCACAGCCATTACATTGCACTACTCCCCACATGTTTATCTACTTTTTTGTGTGTGTTTGTGTGTGTGTGATTGGTTTGTTATATAGAAATATATATATTATACAATGTGTATGCTTATATTGTCAGTGCAGTGTGCTAGAGAGGATATGACAGTGATACGCACCTTGCACTCTTGAGGAATTATGTCAGAACCCCAGGTACAAAGGGACTATTTCCAGAGGTGGGTGGGGTGAGGGTGGGCAGGGGTTGGGCCTAAACTGTGCCCTCATGAAACAATCAGTTAAAAGCTCTGACCCACCACTGCGATGAATGCCTTCCAGTCAGCAAGATGCCCTACACAACAATTTGACAGAGAAAATACCCTGCTAATCAAACAGAGAAAAATCCAGACGTCCAAGTCAGACACAGGTAAACCTCCCTAGCCCCAAAACAGCCTGGTGGTTTGTGCTCTAAAAGCAGTCAGTCCCAAAATAAGTCAGCTGTGCTTTAAACTCTTCCTGCACTGAAAATCTTAAGAATTGTAACAAAAGTAAAGCTAGATCCACCTCCTCTGTTGCTTGAAAGACTGTCTTTCCTGATAATTCTAAGTTCCTTATTTCACCTTTCAGTTAGAAGTAGCCTCCACCTGCAGAATATCTTCTACAAACCAAAGACAATTATAAGGTTCACTCCCTCTGTTGTGAGCACAACTCGCTTTCTTGCAAATCCTATGTTCAGTATTGCAGCTTCTCCAGCCTGAGGTAGCTTCACCTGAAGAATATTAGCTGTTCTGATGAGTTTGCTATAAAACACTTGCTTATAATACTGTTGTTCTCAGGTCTGTAAGACTCTTCCAAAAGCTATTGGCTGATAAGTAGCTATGATGTAAGCACTTCCTGACACAGTCTGGCCTGGCCTTTTAAGGCACACACAGATAAACACAAAAAACAGTTTCCACACCCTGGGGCACTTGTCTGGGTCAAATACACAGCCTGTGCCTGCACTTACTTCAGGACTTATGACACATTCTTAGCCCAGGGTTTAAACTCTTCCTGCACTGAAAATCTTAAGAATTGGAACAAAAGTAAAGCTAGATCCACCACCCTCTGTTGCTTGAAAGACTGTCTTTCCTGATAATTCTAAGTTCCTTATTTCATCTTTCAGTTAGAAGTAGCCTCCACCTGCAGAATATCTGCTACAAACCAAAGACAATTGTAAGGTTCACCTCCCTCTGTTGTGAGCACAACTCGCTTTCTTGCAAATCCTATGTTCAGTATACCAGCTATGAAGAAGCTAACATATTATACACATATATTGTTTGCTGACCTCAAGACCTTTATTACCTTGTATTTGAAATGTGCTTAATTCCATGCCATTACTGCACTGGATCATAAAGTGATTCACCTAAATGATTGATGATTAGCAGAATTCAAGATGCCCAGATTGAACCCTTACTCAGATGGCAGTTCTGAAGGCTGTCTACAGCTACCTCTAAATGAACACTGGATGAAAATCTGAATCAATCCAAAACTGGAATGTATCCAGCACCAAAATTCTGGTTTTCCTTTTCACCTTAAATGCAATGGAAATAGCATTTCCCAAGCTCCATCTGCTAGCCCAGTGTAAGGGCTGTTGCCCTTAAAATCAGCAGTGTTATTTAAGATGCATTGCTTTGTAGTCCAGGGAAAAGCATGAGATGTCTGTCATCATGATCTAAGGATGCAGGGATGTCAGCGTCGGACACAATGACATCACTAAGTTAGTTCTGGTCCAGCAGCAGCCACTGTATAAAAGGGGTCTAAAGTCATTACATGTTCTCTCTGCCCCAGGGGGTCCACTATTTATTTATTTTTTTATTCTTTGGTAACCAGGTAAGGTCCACTAGGCACAGGTGCCGATTTGTAGGGGTTACCCAGGAGCAATGAGGAGGTGAAGCAACTTGTTCAGAGTCACACAGTATGCATGTGGAGGCTATGGTACTCAAACCCAAGTCTGTTTGCTCATTTACCAAGCTCATTCACAGCTCATTACTCTAACCTCTAGGCTATACTGCCAGCTGCACTATATTGTATGATACACAGACTGCAACTTTGGTAAGCTGCTCTTATTTATTAGAAATAGAAGAAAGTTAATACATTTATAGCCAATGAAATGTCTTTACTCTGTAGAGGCAAACACTGGGCTCACAAGTATATTTTAATGTTTTCTTCCACAATACTGGTTGCACATTCAGAATGTGGAAATCGAAAAGTTATAAAATATTACACCTATGAGGTGAGCAGGTTAATAGAAATAACTTTTTTTATACTGATCCTTAGGCAGTATATCAACAGAGAAAGCAAAGTAATATTAATTGAAGACATAAAATGAAAACAATATTGAATATTTGTGGCAGAGGAAAGCAAAGAACTTTAATACAGAATAAGAGAAGCACAGGTATAACCATTCTTGTGGTTGCATTTATTCATTCAATATAAACAATTCTTGTGATTGTATTTATTGATTAAATATATTAAACATAAATAAGTAATTATATATAGATTTGTATATTCACAGGTTCCCTTTTATATCTTATCTCTATCTATTATTGATATACTGTAAATTGGAAGTGAACAAATGATAAAGAAAAACACAGATCTGTGGTGGATTTATGTACAGCACTCATAATGATGAATCCATTTGGATAATTAGTGATATTGACCAGGATATTCAAAGCAGTTGCACAATGCGTAACAGTAATGCACCGGTGCAAGTGCACCAATGCATGCTTCTGTGTTGTGCAGGGTGGGCAGTGGGGTTGGGGGTGGGACATGGCCCTCTGTGTGCATGGCCCCCTCCAGCTGTGCACTGCCTGCTGTGTCCTCTGCACCATAATGTGGCTATTGCACATGTGGGTTGCTGCTGCAAGTAAGCTGTGGGTGCACCCAGGTTCCAACTCTGCCGCTGACAACTGCCTCATGGCCATGCCGCCTGCCTGCCTTGCAGTGGTGTGCTGCACATGGGCAGTGTTGGAGTGCAGTGTTCTGCATGGCTGTGGGTCTCTGGGTGGGCAGCTCGTGTGGGTGAACTCAATGCGGGTAGTGGAATGCCAGCCCAGGGGTGCATGTCACCGATGCCCGCTGCACACGGTGGGTGGGCTGCAGCATTCTGGACATGCACTCATGTGGTGTTCACTCCTTTGTCCTAGGTGTCAGGACCAGAGATGTCCATACACACCTTCTCCGGCAGATCCTGTGGATATCAACTGCCATGCTACAGGTGGTGCAGCAGCTGGTGCTCTCACAGCGCAGACAGTGATGCCAATGCCCATGATGATCTTCAGTGGAGCATGGACAGCCATTGGGCCCATCTGCCAGTTTGCTTACCCCTTCCCTGAGCAACTTCCCTTGCCCTCCCTTGTCCCTACTCTTGCCTTTGCCCCTGCCCCCTGCCTCCCTTCCCTGGCCTACCTGTATGTGGGTGGTTCCTCCTTTCCCTGAACCTTGTATATGTGTGTATATAGTTGTTTTGCCTGTTACAAGACATTATTTTTGGTAAGCCATCTGTGTCTGTGTCTGCTTTGCAGCTGTCGTGTGGAGCCATGCTGCAGTGGTGTGCCTGGCTGCTGTGTGGTACATCTGGGGTGGATGGGGGGTTGTACCTGGTGGTGGTCCACCATGGTTTAGGTGGGGTGGCTGTGGTCTGTCCTTTCAGGTCATGTGGTGTGTGCCATGTGTGCTGTTTGCCTGTGTGTTGCCAGCTGTGGTCTGGGTGGCATGTCCCCAGCCTCCCTGTGGTGTTGTCAGGGACTGTTCATCAGGTGCCATCGTTGCCACCTTGCCACCATGCCCCACTGTGGTGTGCATGGTCAGGGGTCTACTGCCTCCATGTGCTCACTGGGCAGTGTGACTACGTGTGCCTACAGTGGCTCTCAGCTGGCGCACTGTGCTCCCTGGTGATGGGGCCTCTGACCCCTGTGGCATGCTGCCTGCTGTGCCTGTTGCCTTTCCCTGTGTGTCCTGGAGCATGCTCCTCTACACCTTGCACACTGGTGGCCACTGATATTGTGCTACTTGGCTTGCTCCTCTGCGCTTCCCTGGGTGCGCTACGGTGCATCCGTGCAATATTCAGCCATGTTGCGCAGGTGCATCCTGTTGTGCGCAACCTTTGAATATCAATCAATCAATCAGTCAATCAACTTTAATTAACCAGGCATAGACACCACTGAGCAAGCTAATTTTCAAGGTGCTCCTGGACATCAACAGTATACAGACACAGGTAGACAATCACAAGAGTACATGAGTAGATCGTACATATCATAAAAATACAGACATCATAATAAATGCAGTTGGAAAAGACATCACAATAAAAATTATTTGCATGTATGTATATACTAGGCCAGAGAAGGATGGACGAGAGTGAGAGTGAGAGTGAGAGAGAGAGGAGGAGAGAGAGAGAGGAAGGAAAATACGAGAGGGAGAGGAGAGAGAGAGTGGGAGGAGAATGAGAGAGAGAGAGAGAGGAGGGCGTGAAAGAGAATGAGAAGAGGGAGGGAGGAGAGAGAGAGGAGGGAGAGTGAGGGAGATGGGAGAAGGAATGAGAGATTGCGGAGGAGAGAGGGGAGAAAGAGAGAGAGAGAGAGAGAGAGGGAGAGAGAGAGAGAGAGAGAGAGAGACAGAGAGAGAGAGAGAATGACAGAGGGAGAGAAAGAGTGAGGAACAGGAGAAGGAAAGGGCAAGTACTGGGAGCTCCATAACTAGGGAACTAGGCAATCTAAGTGCAAGAGTAAACACAAAAAGTATTGGAGGTTGCGGGAGTTGGGTCACCTAAAGCAGTTACAGGTATCTTTCGGGTATTCAGTTATCTTTGCTTTGAAGGAGAATGGACAGGGGTGGATATAAAGTTTTAAGGAGTTTTGCATGGTATTCCATAGGAAGGGAAGGAGAAAGTAATTGCAGTCGAGCAGTAGGATGTTTTAACTCTTGGTGTCTGAAGGCAAAGTAGGGAGAAGCATCACAAACTGTAAGCACCCTTGGCATGCTCGAAGAGGCTCGAGATGTATACCGGAAGCCTATCAGACAGTGCTCTGTAGAGCCAGAGAAGAGCATTTATTTTCCTCCTTGTGGGGAGGGAGGGCCATCCCAGCTCACGGTAGAGCAGACAATGATGAGTGCAAGAAGGTAGATTAAGGATGAACCTCAAGGCCCTGTGGTAGAGGATGTCAAGCTTACTAAGCGCTAAGGAGGACAGTTATCATACAGGAAATCGGCATAGTCCAGGAGTGCATGAATGTAGATAGCACTAGCCTCTTCCTGGCATCTTTGGTGAGGAGGTGTTTGATGCGGTAGAATATGCCTAAGCATTGTCTTAGTTTTTTGGTGACCTCATTCAGGTGAAATAGAAAATTAAGTTTATTGTCCAGCAAGAACCCCAGATATTTAAAGTTGTCCACAGTTTAAGGGGTTCGCCCAACAGAGTTAGGATCTTGTGATTGCTAGAGGGGCCAGGGGCTGCCTTGGGTGAGATAATCATAGCTTTAGTTTTTTTAGCGTTGAGTAGGAGCTTGTGTTTAATTAAATTATGCTGTAGAGAAATAAAATTTTGCTGTAGGTCCTCAAATGCCAAGTTCAGAGTGGGGTTGACGGTGTAGAGGACAGTATTGTCTGCAAACAGGTGAACATTAGCTGTGCACAGATTTGAGTCAAGATTGTTGATGTAGATTGTAAAAAGGATTGGGACCAGAATGGAGCCTTGAGGGACAGCTCGTAGCAATGGCTTTAGAGGAGACAGGTCACCTGAGGCTTTGACTTGCTGGTGTCTATTAGTAAGGTAGCAGGTGAACCATTTAACGGCGGCACTGTTGAGACTGGTGTCACTCACAGCATTAAGCATAATGTTATGGTCCACCATAGTCAAATGCCTTGCTGAGGTTAAGGAAGAGAGCAGACACATACTTCTTGGAGTCTAAGGTCATCTGCCAATCTGTGGTAACTTTAGTAAGGGCAGAAACCATGCTGTGCTTAGCTCTAAAACCCGATTGAGTGGTGTTTAGCAGATTCTGTGAGTCCAGGTGCTCCCTGATTTGGATGTTAAGAATTTTTTCAAGTAGTTTTGAGAGAGTGGGTAGTAGGGAGATTGGCCAGTAGTTATTCATGTTGCTCGGTTCCCCGGATTTAAACAAGGGGATGATGGGTTCAGTTTTCCATAGGTTGGGTAGCATGCCTTGCATTAGGGAGGAGTTGAATAGATGGGTAATGGGGGAGGTCAGGTGTCGGCAACCAATTTTTAGGATGAAGGGTTCAATGTTGCCTGCACCTGTACTATTTTTTGTATCTAGTGCCAATAGCAGGTCCTCAACCTGCTTGAAGCTAACAGGTCGGAAACTGAAGGTAGCATAGTGACGCTCAATAAAGTTAGCATTGGGTCTAGTGTCAACAGTGGTATCGCCGTGTGGACTCAGTTTTCAGATTGGGGAGCAGTCAAAGGCTAGCCCCGCAGTAGCGAAATGATCATTAAGGTTGTTTTATGGTCTCAGCTTTGTCAGTGAAGACATTGTTCCCAGACACTATTTTGGTGGGGAGAAAGGATACAGTTGTGTGACCTTCAACCTCTTTGAGGATGTTCCAAAACTTGGCCGTGTTGTACTTGTTATCTTCTAATGCTGCTTGAGAAAAGCTAGCTTTTTTGGATCTAATAAGTTTGGTGCAGGTGTCTCTGGCAGCATGAAATGCGAACCTGTCTGTTTCTGACTGAGATATTTCCTGACTGAGAATATCACGCCCATTACACCATGGCACACTGTACTTGCACTGCACCCCTCTTGTGCCTGCCTCTGGCACAGCTCTGAATATCCTGGCCATAGTATACATAGTGTCTTATCCAATGTATGTTTTGTACATACAGAATGCAGAGTAGTTCTGAAGAAGTGTGATTTTCACACAAAACATTGGCCCATGACTATGAACTATCAGTTCAAAATGAAAAAGAAACTATATTACATATACTTGATGAGTGAACCTTATTTCCACCTACTTCTGTACTACAAACAATATAGGTGTACTGCAGCTGTGATCCAGAGGCAGGGAGCTGTGGTTAGATGGCACAGGTAGTAAGACCTGGTTTGGGAAGATGATAATTTCCGGGGCTCTAATGGCTACTTACTGCCTCTCCAAACCTACCAGCATGCCAGTGCACCTATATGCAAGGTGCTTTCAACTGCTATTCATAGGGCTAATCCCAAATGGATTATTAACTCATTAACCATGCCACCTAATATGGCATTATACAGTCCTTCCGTGCTTTGGGGGTGCAAAGTAGTGTTAGCAAGTCATTGACCTGTTTTGAGCTCAATGTAGCACTTTGAATACTCCTGCCCTGCTCTCCAGGAGCCCCATACATAGTTAAAATTGCAGGATGCAAACATTTGGGGAGCAAAGAAGCAGTCTGTTGTTTTGCTATCAAAAAACTGCCAAACACAAAGCAGTTATATAGCCTCCTGGGAAAGGAGACTAGATAGATCATACTGTCCCCTTCTGCTGGTACTTTCTTATGTTCTTATGTTAACTCCCCCACTACTAAGTTGCAAGTCAGATTAGTTGGCCAGACGTTAGGCAGTTCAAACACAGCTTGCAGCTATTCACATATGGTTTTATAACAGGCACAGAGGTCTGGGGATGGAATAATGTCAGTCAGTTCATGCTATGCAACGCCCTTAGCCAAATTCTGATGCAGCTACCACTGTACACTTCAAACCCGTACACTTATCTTATGATCATCTTCTTGGCTTGTGCGTTCATGAGATGTAATGTTATCTTTCTTAAGTCCCCGGTGGTCCAGTGGCCCACTTCCCACTCTGCAGCCCATATAACATCCCAGGTGCTCACTGTAACCCTCCATCCTTGCCCCATTCCCTCATGTGGTGGCTTCTGTGCTGTGGGCTCTTGCCAGTCACCATCTCCTCAGGAACTTCTGTTGCAGCTCAAAAGCATGTGTTCCCACCTGTAACACTGTTTGATACAATTATACATGTCATGAGTTGGTCTGGCTTATGACCAAGTGAGTGGGGCTGGTGAGAAAAAGTGAACTGCATAAAGAAAAACTTGTGGCCAATGTTGTAAAGTGTGACAGTGTGCAAGCTGAATGACTGTCACTCAGTGGTCATATCAGCCACTTAGTGTTAGTCAGTTGTGACTGTGTATTGGGTCCCTGATCTTCTGATTCACAGTGTTGTACTTCAATCACAGGGTTATACTGATTTGTGTATCCTGATATCAGGATGTTGGTGTTAATGTCTAACTGGATGTGGGGGGACTGCCTCCACATAAGCTGCAGGATCCAGTGATGGCTGGCATGGTTACTAAACCATTGATTCCTGCCTCATTGCTTCCCCCAAGGCAACAAGGGTGTAGGTATGTATGCATCTGCAGGAACCATCTGCCCTCTACAATAGAGGCACTATACAGTACTTCGCAGATGTCTTACTAGGATTCACCTTTCCACACAGAAAATTTGGGCCTTGCAATGTAAACCTAGGTCTCCTACAGCTGCATACGAGTGCTACCACTAATCCAGGGGGCAGGTGAGTGCTTTGATCTGTTATGGCGCTCAAAATCTGTTTAAAAATAAATGTACCAAATTGACTACATTTACAATAAATGGATTTTCTTATTCTTTATCTTATAGTACATTAATGAAGAATACAGAACAGCATTCTTATTGTATTAATCAGACTATCAGATTTCACTGTCTAAGTACTATAAATGTTGCAGCTCACATTTCGTTATAACCCCACAGAAACTTGATTTAAAATGCATGCTTGGTGAAAATAGGGAGTCTCTTTTTAAACTGCTTAAAATCTATTGCAAGTCGACTACAACCAATTATTTTCTATGCCAAGATTTGTATTTAAATTTTTAAATATCTTCCGCACACATGCTAGTGCAGTGGATGGCCAAACTTATATTTAATACAGAAGTCCTCAAGGTTATACTGGAATGGCAAAACAAGTTTTATAAAATGCCAATGAAATGTCAATATAATCTTAGGAGGATTAAAAGGCTGAGAAGTCCTATTAATCTGTGCTGTACTTAAAAGCTTGTTAGATTAATAGGTGTTAGTGTTTATTAGAAATTTGTATTCCAAGTATTTTCTATTGAATGGACAAATACAGTATGCCACATGTTTTAAAAGGATGCTGCTTTAAATGGCATAAATTAAAAGGTAATTCAGAAAGCATTTATAAATAGATCCAGGTAGCAACCAGCATCACACTGAATTGATTGACATGATGCAATTGAGTGCTAGCAAAGTGAATCACATTGGCCTCAAACCACAGAAAAAGGACATGCCACTTGGGGACAACATAAAGAAATACATTTTTGGAAAAAAATTCACAGCCTTCAATGATGCTCAGAAGCACTGAAACTCTTCAAGTTAATGTCATTGCTTCATTAAAGCATGCTAAAAAGTCATTAACCTAATCAGATCCTGATAATGATGCTTCTTCCCTTGCTCTAGAAAAGGATATCATCTGTTGCTATGTCTGGATAATTCTAGTAAGTCAACCTTGGGTTTCACAGCTAAGCATATGAAGGTTTTACACTGTTATAATCATAGTTTTATATTTTTGTTAATGTAGTCAGGAATACAATACTGTTTTTTTAGTCATTCTGTAAATTACTTTCATATAGAGTTGTTAGTTACTGATTTCAATCATATAGCAATGGACGTATTAATACAAGGGTCCTAAAAGGGGAACCCATATTTCCATTTAAATGGATTTCTCTCATTCCTTTTATTAATGACATACTAGGAATGCAGAAATGAAGAGAGGTTAGCAAAGCGAGAGAGAGACTATTTTTAGTACTACAATCCAAAAATCATTTCAGGAGTCTTAAGTTCCAAAGTTACTACATAAATTTGTGGTTAAGCTCAATGCCCCATCAAAGCAACTAAAGATATTGTATCACTGTCCCTTTCAAAACCACACCGTCTAATACAGAAAATTAAATTGAGGTTCAGGTTATTCACTCACTCACTCACTCACTTGCTCACTCAGTCACTCACTCACTCTCTCACTCACTCAAGCATTCAATGCACTAACATTTCTCATGTATAAAAAAAAAAAACATTAAATCCAGTTGGCTATCTCAGACAGGCTAAGCAGGTTGGCAGGTCCTGAATGCTTCCTATGATCTCACAGTATTTAGACCATGTACATGTTTTTGAATATAAATGAGAAATGTTAATATCTCTAATACGGGCCTTTATGTGAATAGCAAATTAGGATTTACATGTCTTTGAAATATTTCAATTTAAGTTATGGATTAAGGATTTTTTTTTCATACATTTGCAGCATTTTTGTAACACAGTTGTTCTACTTGCAATCTGATTGTTAAATCATAAAAAAGGTGGTCTAACCCCATGCTGCAAGTGTGGTAGGCTGTGCAGTGAAAATGACCCATGTGAAAATAATGGTACAAGTATTATTTTTGTACATTAATGTTGGAAACATGCCACAAATGTATTTATTTATTTAAAAGAGATTTACCTGGAAAGACTTAATGAACCACAAAGCTTGTTTCCAGATGTGTCCTGGGGAAGGGGGGAGGGATAAGTACAAATAAGTGGAAGCATTGTAATAACAATTCAACAACACACAATATGTACAATAATATACATTACCAGAGCAAATAATAATGCAGGTTAAACATCAGAAGTGTGAAGTGCCCAGCACACACAAGAAGGTAATATCATAAAATAGGGAAGAGTAGGAGAGAGAGTAACTAGAGGAGGGTGAGAAAGAGAGACTGTGTGTGTGTGTGTGTGTGTGTGTGTGTGTGTGTGTGTGTGTGTGTGTGTGTGAAAAGATAAAGTAGCAGTGGAAGTAAAAGAAAAAAGAACAGATTATGATGGGTAGGTAGGGAAATAGAGTGTAGAGAATTAGGAAGGGGTAGAAAGAGTGATTACTGGGGTGGAAGTAAGTGAGAAAGAAGGAAGGGAGTGAGCGGAAGCAGTGGAGGGGAAAGGGAGTAGAGGAAGGGGATAAAGTGGGGTGGTGAAAAGTATTGAGGTCAGTGTAGATAAGGAGACGTGTAGAGCAATGGGGCTAAGGGCATTTATAAGAGGGGGTAGTGTGGCCTTGGAGAAGAGAAGAATGGGAGCATTTGGAGGTATCAGAATGAAATGCTAGTGGAAGGGATTTCCAAAGATTAGGAAGGCTGGAAAAGAAACCAGACTGGCCAGCTAGTGATTTATGAGAGGGGAGCAAAAGAGAATGGTAACCTGTGTTGCAGAGAAAGTACATGGAGGGGGACATAGGGGAGAGGAGAGAGCGCTGAGGTAAGGAGAGCGCTAAGCCAATCAGAATTTAGAAATAAAGGAGGCACAGTGAATGAGATGGCAGTCATTTACGGATGGGAGGGAGAGATGAATGTACAGAGAACAGTGGTGAGTCAGGGTTGGGGGACAGGCCAAGGTAAAATGGCAAAAGGAGTGGAAGAGGGGATCCAATCTGGCCAGGGTGGATTTAAGTGCAGCATCATAGACTAAGTCACCATCATCAAAAATGGGGAGGATCATTTTAGTGAGGATGTCCTGGTGGGCAGATATAGAGATATAGTTTTTGTTCATATACAGTAAAGTGCATTGAGCTTAAGGTGGAGTTTTTTTATGCATGGACTTTTTGTGATGAGAAAAAACAAGATGAGAGTCAAGCCAGACACCTAGATACTTAAATAAAGATATGACATCAATTTACCTGTATCAAGTGGAAGGAAGATGGGGAGTAAAGGGAGTCTAGAAAGTCTCTGTCATGTTATGAAATACATGGAGACAGTTTTCTTATCAATAAGGGACAGTTGATTAGCCCCGAACCATTTCTGGACAGTGTTGAAATCAGGCTGAAGCCTAGATGTTAACAGTGATGGAGAAGAGCCAGAAGAAAACAGGACTGTGTCATCTGCATACATGTGGATGGATGCAGCGGAGCAGGCTGAGTGGAAGTAATTGAAGAATATGGAGAAAAGCAAAGGGCCAAGGGCAGAACCTTGGGGAATGCCAGTGTGTATGGGTAGGGAGGGAGATAGAGCCTCCAGTTCTCACTGACTGAGATAGACCTTCAAGGTAGGAGTTGAACCACCTGGCTCACCTGGTAGGAGTTTAACCTGGTTCAGTATCAATCAGTACTTTCTGCATCCCTTGGTGAGGCTGAAAACAAGAAAATGTTTCTAAGCCCTCCTTTCTTGGTCAACAAAAACAAACAAATAAATATATTTTGGAACATCTGGATTGGCTGAAATATATATTTTTTTTACCCATTGGCTTACTATAGTACAACCAATTGGTAAAAACAACTTCTTCCAACTAGGAAGCAACAGCTGGCAGATTCATTTGCTACTGTATATATTTTAAATAGGCATTCCTCTGCTGCAGCCATGTTATACCCACTAAGAAAAATATGGAATACCCAAGACTTCTTTTATATGATTTTCAGAAGGATAATTCGAGATGGGTTCGCCTCCACCACTATTCTCAAAACAGAAATGCATCCAGATGATGAGACCATATTTTATGTGGTTCAACAACGTGTACCTTTTATGACAAAATAAACATGTAGTTGCAGTAAAAAACAATACTAACTGAATTTTCATCAATAAATCTTTTGAAAACAGCAATAGAGTAGCTTACAAACACTGGGCATATGCAGAAAATGCAGACACAGTCACACCATGCATTTACGTCAATGACTCCCTTTTTGAAAATAGTAATAATAATAATAACTTTATTTTTATGGCACCTTTCAAATGCCAAGGTGCTGTACAATTTAAAATCAGAAAACAAATCTTAATAAACAATCATAAAATCAAACATCATCATATCATCATTAATTAATCAATCATTCACTGTATGCCTGGTGCCACAGAAAAGTCTTTAGGGCTTGCTTGAAACCCTCCACAGTTGTGCACTCCTGTAACTGACTAGGTAGAGAATTCCAAAGTGTAGGTGCCACAAACATAAATGCTCTGGCCTCAGAAGATTTCAAATGTACCTTAGGTATCTCTAGCAACCCCTCGCTGGCTGAGCAGAGCAATTGCCTGGAGCAATAAGAGACCAGGAGCTCTTTCAGGTAGACCAGGCCCAGTCCATATAGGGCTTTGAAAGTCAGCAAGCACCGGCAAAATATGACAGGACTGAGATGATCCCATCAAATGTCGGGTTGCTGCATTCTGCACCAGCTGCAAGCAGTGAATTTCCACCACAGGAAGTCCAAGGTATAAGGAGTTGCAGTAATCTAAGCGTAAGGACACAAAGGCGTGGACCAGAACAGGAAGGTTGCTAGATGGGACCAGATGTTTAATCCTGAAGATATTCCTTAAATCAGGGTTTCTCAAATGGTGATGCCAGCCTCCTTGGGGAGGCCCCAACCTGTTCCAGGGGAGGCTCAAGCAAGTCTGAAAAAGTAGTGTATTTGAATTTTGAGTTTAAGATATTTTGTGTGAAGGGATGAGGCAAACTGAAAGAGGATAACAGGGCAATTTATGAATTTATTTACATATTGGTGACCAGGAAAGGTACACTGAGCTAAGGCTTATTACAGGTAAACCCGGGAAAGGCTAGCAAGTGAATACAGTTCCCAAGGTAACGGCAAAGCAGTCAAGCAATACAAAATGAACAATAGTGCAAACAAATAGGAACCATGAAAAAATAGTGAGAGGCAACAATTGACCAATTAGGCTTGTGGCAGAACAACTGAGTATAACAGCCCATATACAAGGCTTTAGCAGAGCGGTACTAGGAGCAAGAGCAGGAGAAAGCAAAAGGATCCCTGAGGAGTTGCTTAAGAGCAGAATAAGAGGGGGAAGAGGTGGAGGTGGGTAGGAAGGTTATTCCAGATAGGAGGTAAACAGAATGAGAAAGCAGTCTGACCATGAAGGTATTGCAACAAGGGGGGTAACAATAGTTCGAGAATCAAAATAGCAGAGCAAGTAGGTTGATGGGGGGGTCAATAAGCTGAATAAAGTGAGAACCAACTACTCAAAGGAGTTTCACTTTATTCCTGATGAACTGTGAAAAGTATGCCATTTTTCTAAGGGGAGGCCCATGATTATTTCAATATTTGGGGGAGGCTCAAGATCTTTTCCATGGCTTGGAGAAGGCTCACTACGACAAAGACTGAGAATGATTGCCTTAGATAATAAAAGGAAGATTTAACAACAGCCGACACCTGCGAATGCTGGGTCAACCCTGCTTCAAAAATTACCCCCATGTTTCACACCTGGTCAGAGGTCAGGAGACAGACAACTCTGAGAATAAGTCTGGAGGGTGACCCACCCCCCAGACCCCCCTGTCCAGTGGCTAGGATCCACACCCAACACCTCAGTCTTTCTAGAGTTCAACTTCAGCCAACTCGAATCCATCCACTCCTGGATTTCTTTGAGACAGCTATTAAAGACCGAGAGAGCTATATCCTGGTCAGGCGCAAAAGAAGGGTAGAGCTGAGTATCATCAGCATAGCAATGAAACCTCAGCCCATACCTTCTTACAATGTCTCTGTGGGGCAGCATGTACACCACGAACAACATGGATGACAATACTGAGCCCTGAGGGACCCCACATGACAGAGAAACTGGGTCTGAGGAATAAACCCAGACACCACTCTGAGTTCTTCCAGTGAGGAACAAGTTAAACCACCTGAGGACTGTTCCCAACAGTCCGCAGATGCACTTCAGATGGCTGAGCAACACCCCATGGTCCACAGTGTCAAATGGTGATGAGGGATCCAGAAGAACTAAGATGGAACAGTTCTTGTGATTTCTAGCCATCGGGAGATCATTGAGCACCCTAACCAGTGCTGTCTCGGTACTATGTCTCTTTCGAAAACTGGACTGAAGAGGCTCATAGATGTCATGGATGGTCAAATGGTCATTCAGTTGTGCTGCCACTACTTTCTCAATCACCTTCCCTAAAAAGGGAAGGTAAGAGATTAATCTGTATTTGGCGTAGCAGTTTGGGTCCAAAGTAGCTTTCTTCAAGAGCGGTATCACTACCACCTCTTTCAGAGAGCTAGGAAACTCTCTGGATTCCAAGGAGCACCAGACTATCCACACTAGGACTGGACTGACAGCATCAATACAACCCAAAATCAGGGAAGTTGGTACAGGGTCCAAACTATAACACGTAGGGTGCATACACTGGATGATCCGCATGACATCCATGAACTCCAGGCGGCTGAAGGTACTCCAGGAAAACTGAGGAGCAGTGACCTCATGCTGATCTAAAGCAATGCCCATAGAGCGTGCTGGTTGGAGCACTGCCCTGATGTCGGCCACCTTAGTAGCAAAGAATCGAGCAAGATCATTGCACTCTATTTGCGAAAAAGCTTTCCGAACTTGAAGACAGGCTGGGTTGTACAGTCTGTCCACAGTTCGGAACAGCTGAGCTGGTCGATTCTGAGCTACCACAATCTCCTGGACAGGAATTCTTTCTTCTTATGGGTGATTGTGGATTGATAGGCTTGATAATGGTCCATCAATCTGAGGCAGTTGGCATCAAGGACAGATTTCTGCCAGCGATGCTCTAACCTTCGTCCTAGTCACTGCATCTCCCTCAAAACCCCATCAAACCATGAGGCTCGAGGGCAAAGGGAGAGAGGGTGAACATGGACTGGAGCAATAGAATCCAGAGCCATCAAGACAGCCATATTATAAGCCATCAAGAGGGTCTCTGGGTCACTGCTTGCCACTGAAAAGAACGATAGGTCAAGTACCGCTGCTAGGATATAAGGACCTATATCTCATAAAGGGCAGTACCTGACCATCTCCACAGGGGGAGGCCTACAAGGGGGGTACTAAAACTAAACCTCACGGTGTGATGATCGGACAACCCAACTGGTTCCACCCCCACAGCAGAGGCTTTGAGCCCTAGGAGGAAGACTAAGTCAAGAGAGTGTCCGTGTTTATGGGTAGCAGTGGAAACCACCTGTGTGAGGACCAGAGATGTCATCAACTGGAGGAAATGTTGTCCAAATTATGAGAGTTCATTGTCGATCCAGGCATTGAAGTCACCCAGAACCATCAGTCTGGGCCACTCAAATGCCACGTCAAGGACGAAATCTGCCACTTCCTGAAGGAATCTCTTCTCATCACCGGGTGGACGGTAGATGAGGGCAATCCAACAACCTACACCTGCTACTATGGTACACTCAAATGACTCCGTCTCCTCAACTAGTACATTTGTGAGGTTAAGTTCAGTCTTAAAACAGACTGCAACCCCCCTCTGTGGTCCAATCATGGGTGGTGTATCACCACATACCCAGCTGGAGTTAAAGCCTCCAAAATGGGGCCAGAATTTTCATCAAGCCAGGTCTCAGTGATGCAAGCCAGGTCCACTGTTTCAACAAGATCCACAATAATTACAGTCTTGTTTTTAATGGATCTGGCATTGGATAACACAGCCTGAGTTGTACGAACTTCTCGGGCTGCCAGAACCATCTGTCCACCACAATTGGTAGTGCCCTTGGGTATGGAAACCAAACATGGTGAATCACACTCTGGGTTCCATTTCACCCCAGGGTGTCTCCTGGATCTTACTACACCAATGTGGTGGCCCCCCTCATTCACCCTCCTCTGTTCACATCCCCCACCTTCTCTGACTCCTACGCACAATACCCAGAGCCCTACAGCGCTGGTAAGTTGCAAACTGGAGAGGAGGAGGAAAAAAAGAATGGAGGGTGAGAAGAACAGAGGGTGACTAGTGCACAACCGAGGAAGGAAGTATCCCATGCATTCAAGTAACCCAACAAAGTAAAAAATCAAATAAATACCCTCAAACAATCCCATACAAAATAATCCTCAAACACCCCAAAAACATACAATATAAAATCCTGCCTCATGCATGTAAATTTATCATTCATCATATTTTACACACAGGCAGGCTCCAAGAGAAGATCCACTGAATCAGCAGTCAAGTCCTGCCAATGAAGTCTGAAGTGTTTCATAGTCTTCTTAGTAGGGAAAAATGACTGCCAGTGGAAAACCATCTTATGCACTCTAAGTGGGAGCACTCGAAGTATTCTCTGTCAGTGGAGAAATTAACCTTTTGCAGTGCAAACTGACAAAAGAACTCCCAAATCAGATTATTTTTTTAAACAAACCTATTCCAGTGAGAAATGTAGAAACAGCTGCCACGTCTGTGTTTTTTTTAATCAGACCCACTCAAGTGTCAATCGTCAGTGTCAGTGGCTCAGTAGGTAGCACACTCACCTCTGAGGCCGGGAGATCAGAGGGCTGTGGGTTCAGTTCCCACATCTGGCACTTGGGTTAATATCCCAGTACTGACACTGCAGTGCAGCATGAGAGGGGTGCTGCACTTCTGAGGTGCCGTCTCTCAGATGAGACGTTAAACCGAGGTCCCATCTGCCTGGATTGGTGGTAGTTCAGATGGATGTTAAAGATCCCATGGCACTTATCGAAAAGAGTAGGGGAATTTCCCCGGTGTCCTGGCCAAATTTCCCTCAGTCACTAAAAATACCACAAACAGCTTAATCTGGTTCAAGGTCAGTTGGCATTCATCTGTATCCCCCTCCCCCGGGTCGTGCCTGAAAATAGGCAGGATTTGTCTAGTGCACTTACCCGGTCAACAAAAGCTAAATAAATAAAAATAAAATAAATAAAGTGTGTACACAGAAGACAACTGATGAGTCTGCATATCTGATTTTTAACCTCCTTTTTCTCCTTCTACCTCCTGCAGCCCCCTTTAGCTTCACAGCCTCCTAACCCCACTCAATCCTTCTCTTTAGCTTACCCACTTCTCTTACCCCAAAAGTATCCCTCCAGATTGGGGTCCATGGGGGGCCAGTCCAAAATGCATACTAGAATGCCACCTTTGTTGAAGGTGGTGGACAATTACACCATCTGGGCTAAATAGTGTCAGCATTATCATACATCACTTGTAGGGGTTTTCCACATTTCTTCACCAGCCCTATAGGACATTGGCATTGTAGACTAAGTGATGCCCATGTATGCAATGCTTGTCAGTACATGTTGAAGCCCATCTGCATCAATATCTCTGCACTCCAGCTCCAGCTGCACCACCACTTGTAATTACCCTGATGGTGGTATCATGACAGAGTCTATGAGCAATCCCTCCCTTAACAGGAAAGCATCCTCTGGGATGCATGACCCTTCTCCCCTGGCAGCCAAAACTTTTCATAGATGAGCAATTTGGTTTTAGATCAGGTAGATTGACACTAGACAGTTGCATAATACTTTGCCACCTAATGGGAAAAAAGGTGCTGTATATCTATGTATATTGTATGTATATATATATATATATATATATATATATATATATATATATATTCATGGCAAAAACTCCGTTTAATGCATCAGTTAGGGTTGTCCCACAGTGACAAAGTGAGAAATTACGCTGTTAGGGTTGAAAACCCTAACTCGAATCCCCCACAGCACGACACACACACAGACACACACACACACACATGCAAGTATGGGGAGGACCAAGTCAACACAACCAATGACAGACATCCAGCAGCAGGTGACAGAAATAGCAAACAATTGTCTAAATGTACTACGAGACATCCCCACCCCCCTGACCAGGTACTGCATGCTCAGTGGAGATCAACAGCAAAACTGAGGCCATGTACACCAAACGTACACATCCCTGATTGCAGCTGCACACAACGTACCACACTTAGTAGTTGCATGGCCTTACCTACTGATGCCCCACACCAGACCACACCACTTGTGGTGGGTCACCTGAGCAACAGAGTTCAGCAAAACCAAGGAGTTGTACAGGTATAATATCTCTGATTATAACAAGGGTTTGAGAAATGCAGCTTTCTAATTGACTGTAAACATTGTAACAGCCTTATGTTTAGTTTTTATTAACATACATGTAGAGCCTAACCATATGATGAACATGGTTTAATGTTGTTTAAAAACAGTTTTATTATGATAGCAATAAGCCACTCCAGGTATTATATTAATGGTCAGTTTATCACTGTCTAGTGACATGTGGCACTCGGCTATGCCTCATTCAACATTAAACCCCTACAGGGTGATTAACAGACCATTTAACATAACTGTTGGTCATGCCATATTGCTTAATTGTCTTTATGAGTAGATACTTTCCCTCTGCTAGGCACTGCAGCAGCTTTGCAACACAGTGTCCCACCCAGTTACACCATACACTGTCTAGTTACTGGAGAATGGCTGTGAATATGAACTCATGAAGATGAACAGTGTAACTTGATCATTACAGTCATCGAAACCCTAGTGTGATTATAACTGACAGAGTCAGTGATAGAGGATAACCCCCTGCTGTCCTAGTACACTTACCCCATTGTGAGTTAAATCAATACTAAAAGACATTCTGTTTATATCTACACCATACCTACTTGATTCCTGTTGTACAACAATTAACATAGTTATCACTTTGATAGCATCAGTGACAGAAGTGTGGCAAACCCAAATAGTAGGCATACAGCCTGAGTATGAAACAACTGTTAAAAAAATCACACTGTGTCCATAAGTGGCATAGATCACTCATTGCAGCAATAGTAAATGTATTACTATTTGAATAAGTTAGTCATCACAGATGCAATGAGATTGTCTTTATCAGGTACAACATACTCAGTAAGTGCCTACAGGAAAATCTCTCCTATATACATCTCCGATACAGGTACATCATTGTTGGCTCAGTAGTGCTATGATATTTAGGAGTTGCTTGGCCTGATCCATGCAATTACAATGTTTCTTACAAAGAATACTTACTGCATCTTTAGTATTGAAACACACTGAAGGTCTATGTATGTACATCAGCAGTACACCTTCATCAGTAAGAATGCATGTGATACTGGCAGTACTAATTTCACAGCGTCGAACAGGAATGCCTTTCCATACGTTTACATCAGCCTCTCTAGTTGAGTAAACCATTGCAGTAAATGTACTACTATGTAAATCACCTACTAAATGTATCACTACTTTTATCTTGAGCATGCTAGTGTCTTGTAGTTAATTTATGTGCTTCTCTTAATTTATGTATACTCACTAGTGTTAAAACCTTTCTACAACTGTCATCATGCACCTTCAGCATTTATATTGAATAATGGCACAGTACCAGTTGTGGTGTGGTGTGGGGCATCGGTAGGTAAGGCCATGCAACTACTAAGTGTGGTACGTTGTGTGCAGCTGCAATCAGGGATGTGTACGTGATCTCCACTGAGCATGCAGTACCTGGTCAGGGGGTTGGGGATGTCTCGTAGTACATTTAGACAATTGTTTGATATTTCTGTCACCTGCTGCTGGATGTCTGTCATTGGTTGTGTTGACTTGGTCCTCCCCCATACTTGCATATGTGTGTGTGTGTGTGTGTCTGTGTGTGTCGTGCTTGGGGGGGGGAATTCGGAGTTAGGGTTTTCAACCCTAACAGCGAATTTCCTCACTTTTGTCACTGTGGAACAACCCTAACTGATGCATTAAATGGAGTTTTTTGCAATGAATATCCTGTCTTTTTCAGAACTATTACTCAGTATAGTACATGATTTATAGTTGTAAGAATAGTGCATATACATAAAAAAAGTTCCAATATCAGAAATACTTCAACTCTTGTAGTTGCATTTACTGTTATTAACAGTAACAGTAGTTAACTGTGAATCATATTGTTTTTATAACTTTATTAATTGTAATTTGTCATTGTTATTCCATGTAATATTTTTATGTAAAAGTGTCTTACTCCTTTTGTTTGTGAGCACATATGTAAATAAAAAGATGTAAATAACTAAAAGACAATATGACATGACATGGACACCATTAGTTCATCTACTGAACAAATGGATATGTTACTGTAGTAACTTGAGATTTGATAGAGTGCTTGTACTACCAACTGAGGTGGTACCACCAATCATGTGAACAGTGGTGGAAGAGGTTTGCTGGTACTGAATACATAAGTTTGTTGTAAGTATGCCAACACAGACATTTCACTGTTGTACTAGCAGGTACATACTTATCTTCATCATGATACACATACACACATTCTGTAGCAGTAGGTGTATGAAACAACAACAGTGTGCCACAAATAGTGTAACGTAGCATTGTCACACATCTAACTTACTTCTATGGAGAATCCCAACTCTAATACCACAATAGTGTGGTATGAGGTTTCACCAAATGAGAAAATCACAGTTGTATAAATCTTGTTAAAACTATTTTCAAGAAACATCTCGACTACACAATAACACACCAAACACAAGAGAGTATAAATTCACTTTTTTTTACTATAAAAATATTTTATATATAAAAAATTACAAACAAAAATATTTTTCTTTGTATAAACAATACAAAAATATATATTCACACAAATAATATTCATACAGGCCAAAAAAAGTAATAAAAGTGTGTATTACATCATACACAAAAATAAATAATTAAAATACATTTTTGTTACATAAATAAAAAAATATATAAAAAGTTTTATTTTGTTTTGTAACTTTTGTGCAACACTTGCGAGAGGTGTATGCACTGCTTGAGGCAATCCAGGCTAGAAACTGGATTCGATGTGGAGGCGCAAAGGAAGTGGAAGTCTGTGCGCCCGGAGGAGATACCGGACCACTATGAAGGGTGGCCAGTTTCACCCAGGGAAGCTGCAGGAACAGATGGTGTTTGTGGAGGTGAAGCACTGCTACTCGGCACAGCACCATCACCCACTGCTACGACTGGCTCTAGCACGAGGTTGACATTCTGCTGCTGTGCATCCAAGAGAGACTGGATTCTGTCCAGCCTCTCAAGGATGACAGTGTTTTGTTCACGCAGACTGCCAACCTTGCGCGCTAGCCGTCTGTAGCAGCGGTAGTGGGCCATGCATTTTTGCAGTCACCGGCGCCCTACAAAGATTTAAAAAAAAGTAATGATGAATATACAACACAAATTAAACAATTATGACTTTCAAATATTTTACTTCAAATATTTCTTATCTACTGCAATATCAGAAATGCATTCATTTCAAAGTTATGATAATAGTTTTAAGTATGATGCTAAACTATTTAGTATCTTATTTCTGTCTCTGTCATACTTGATTATCTATATGATCTAATAAGCTGACAACATAAAAAAACGTATAGTTAGCTGTGGCTTAGAATGCTACTCTTGTATTTTCTTTCACTACTCATAAATATTCAGTATGTGCATACTTTTGCATTATTGACACTATTATACCATACAATTGAAATACATCCTCATCAAGTGTGAGAATTTTTACTTCACCATGTCTGCCTATAATGTGTAGTCATGTCTGCACTAAAAAAACAAAGTACCTTGACATTAACACTATCATAATATACTTTTCATGTGTACACAATCATGATCACTTTAATGATAGTTTGAAAGCAAACAGCTTTTTACCCTTGTTTCAGGCCCTCAACACACGTCACTACTTTAAATAATTAAGTCACTGATATGACATGTGCTCCAAAACCATACCAGACATCTTCAAGTATATCAAGAACATAAATGACAGATTTCTAGGTAGCATAACAATAAGACATTCAGACAAGTAACCTAAAACTTAAACTGCAGTATGCTAAAATCTACTCAAAATAAAGACATTTAATTCATTGCTGTACTGTTGGATGCCCATAATGTCTACATCACTGTGCTTTTGCACTGCCACATGGTAAAATTCTTCAAAACAATGTGGCACAGCAGTAATAAAGTTCTTCAATGTACTATCTGACATTAAAGCAATAATGCACTCCACAGTAAGTGTTGTGGTGTGATAACGTCGCACCTGTTGTCATTAGACAAGAGGCCACAGGCGAAGTGAATTAATCACCCCAAAAGTAACATTATCCCAGCACAACACACACCCCAAAGGACATTATTCTATTATACAATGGCTTGTTGGTACTAATAAAACAAAAAATTTTTAGAAAAAGTCTTAAAAAGTATTTTATAATTTCATTTCTCAGTGGTTAAGCACAATGAATAGAGAAACAGTCCCCCTGTAATGTTATTGTGTGTCTGCTATCTCCTGCTGCACCCACCCCCTCACAGGAAAGTACAACAGTCCACACACTAAGATCCCAATATGGAACTGGGTAATATTTTTTTAATTAGTATTTTTTTTTTTGAATGGGTTTAAATTCAACCGCAGGGCGGTTAAGGAACCGTAATACCAGTTATGGGTTGTTTGAGCACTTACTGATTTCCAGGAATGCAGTACAGTTTTGTGCACTCCCTATTTGAATGTGACTGTCATTTTATCGATAATTTGTTTAATTTACAATGTTCATGGTAACAGTGCACGAGTTTGAAAAAGTGAGCGGTAATCACAGGACAGTGGTAATCTGAAAGGCCTCGTGCTCCTGCTGACATGGAAATTGAAATGATGTCTAAAATGACATATTTTTTTTTAGTTAAAACATCTGTTTATAGTCAGGGATAATGTTGGTGAATATTTCTTTAGGTGTTTTGCCTGGCAAGTTGTACACAATTACTGTGCTGATGGACCAGCGGACACATATATTTAAATGCCATCTATAATGATGTTTTTTTTTTATGAAAATGGACACACTGTGTGTCAGTGGGGGACAGGGAGTTATTCCACTATATCTGCTGGGAAAATGAGCAACATAGGGACAATTTGCACTGTCATGGCCAGCGATCACTAGCAGCCGAGTCGGAAGCACTCACAGTAGGTTAAAGGCACTTAAGAGTGTGAATGAGAAATGTGGAATTGCACTGTCAAGCAGCTACATGTAGTGACTTCTTGTTTTTCCAAAAACTTATCTGGTCACCCTGGTGCTGGGACTACAGCTGTGACGTTGTGCTGCGATAACATGACGCTTACAGTCCCATAGTCACCAATGGGAGCCCAGGCTTTGTCTTTGTGATGGTATAATATGAAATTAACAATTATCAATAATAATTATTGATTTGCTATCTTTAACATTGATAGTGTAATAGTAACAAACTTTCTTACTGATGACAAAGGACTCGCACCCTGCACAGAATGACAGGCATTAGCATGTACCTCTGGCTATTAGATGTAGCAGGGCAGAAAAATATGTTTTTTATAGTGCTGTGAGAAAAAAACAACTGTGCAGTACATTAGCAGGTGAAAAATAAATTACAGTGTTAAACATTTAGTATATAAATACACAACATTTTCAAACCTACTACAGTGTATTGGAAATATCTAATACCTGATTGTAATGATAGCATGTAATGCTCATCTTGCAACAAATGTTTTAAATAGACATATTACCACCTTTACTCACATACAGTCTCACTGTTATGTCCTCACACTGTCCCAAAAAGTTATGTCACACAGCAACCACAACATCATATAGTAAAGTATAAAAAACACAGTTTGACAGTATAGGTGCTCATTCAAAGTATGACTGTGTGTCGCAAGACCATGCAGCATTGAATAATGTAGCAATGTGATGTCTGTGGCCCAATATTTAACACAGTTTCACTACTCAAGAACTTGTTTTAATAGCACCCAACCCAGTAATATGCAGCGTATGATGTAGTGGAATTTGCACCACTGCAAGTAGTCATAGTACTGCATTTTACATGTGGTGAGACAACTTCCATAGTGCTATATAGAAATGTGCAATATTCATAGTGTGACACGCAAACAGTCCCATTATTCACTGTATTATTACTTTTATCGACATTCCTCAGTTCATGATCACCTTTTAAAATACATATATCTGACAGTGCACTGAACAGCATCACACTGGATTGTAGAGGTAAGTATGAGGCTGGCAAGGCTGAAGACAGACACACTGCACAGCTATTCAGTTTAACTGGGAAAAGGGGGTCATGAAGACTACAAGGCACATTTTTAACTTGTACATTGAGAAAAAAAAAAATCATAATTGGACACTTTCTGCATTGCACACCATTTAGGTCACTACAATATCCTCCCACCATGTTGTGTTTTTTAGGTGGTTGGGTATCTGCAGTCATCAACGCATTGCCACCCTTATAAGGTCACAGCACAAATAAAGTAAATAATGTCAACAGTGATTCGCCCCCCCACAACAAACAAAAGAAAGTGGTACTGGCTCGGCAACGAAGGGGTGTTGCTCACATCCCAGGCAATTGAACATTTGCAGTGAGTATGCCAACAGACAGTGCACTCCCCCTATCTGCAGTAAGACAGCAAGGTGTAGTTATCAACAGGAGCATTGATCACCACGAATGTTGACAACCATATGGTACTTCTCAACCATGCAGATAATAGCAGCAACAGATTTCACTTACATGGTGGGCTGGCACCAGCTTCCTGCTTCACCTCCACTTGTTCAAGAGCAGCAGCTTCCTGGGCTCTATTAAAGCAAACAAGTAAAAAAATGATCACATCAATAGATGAAATATCAAGGTAAAAGTGTTTTTCTTTAAAACATCAATTTCTAATACTACATCATTCATACAACTATCATATGAACACATATCTCTTTACGGAAACAGCTGTCTCTCCAACTAGATGTATGTTGTTAAGTCAGTATTACATGCATATAACAAGTCTTCTCATCTGCAAAAAAGCCACACAAAGTTGAAATTATGACACCATGTATATATCTTTTTCCAAGACAAATGTCCATCCAATCCAGAACAGTTAATATAAGAAATTCATTTTTTTTCCTGGTGATTCCCCTAACACTGTTTCTTCAATTACGTTTTTTCCAAAAGAAAACTCAGAAATATATTATTGGTAGTATGCAGTGCAGAACAAGCAGTGCCTGCCCATCAATCGCAAGAGTTATAACATTGTCATAATGCATATTTGTTACACAGAAACATCCTAAAAACATTACATGTACCTTCAATTTACATACATGCATACCTAATTATATGACGATCTGTTCCTTAAACAGTTTTAAAATGTGAGTTATTATAATAAGAATAACACAAACATAACGATAATGTTACTGTTCACTCAATGACCCTCTAGCTGAATATGGCAGCCGTTTATGTGTTATTAAGCATATTACCCCTACAGGGCTATTAAAACACATTAACAAACATGTAGATATTCTATGCTGTCCATTAATAACTATTGCAATAATAAAAATGAAACATTGGCAGGAGATATAGAAATAGTAAGTGAATAAGATCTAGGGACAGGTCATAATTAGCAACAGATAATTAAGCAGCACACCATTGAATACCACTGAGACACATACAACATTACAATTGGTTATCTATTACTCATTGTACATTAAACTCCACCACCAAAAGTAGCAGAGAAGAAGACCCCCCCCCCCCACAACACCACATCTACCGCTATGGACATACATCCATTCTCAGATTCATGAACAATAGTATTCCACTCACATGTGTAGTAATACCAGTTTGTTATGGTAGTACAGGATCTTCTGCCATGGTGGCACTGCACATTCACTAAACTTGGTTAACACCTTTGAAGTATTTTGGGTGGGATATTCAAAATGGTTGCACCATACACAATAGGGTTGCACATGCTGACGAAATTCGCCATTCTGCGATATTCAGTAGAAGACAGTTGCGCCACTGAAAACAGGCTGAGCAACAGCGCAATGCAAATGAATGCATGCTCAAGTGGAGGGAGGAACCATGAATGAACCCAGAGCCCGATATTCAGCCGGCTGTTCAGAGCTGTGTAGCCATTAACCCCAACCAAGCCTGCACGACTTGGAGGCAAAAAGGCCCAAGTCGAGGGCCACCCACAGGTGAGCTGCTGGATTGCAGGTGAAACACAGCAGCTGCCACCTGTGTTGGCCCCCAACCCAGTCCCTGCCCCCTGCAGCCCGATTGCAGGCACCTGACTGTAAATTCCTCCCACCCCCTCCCAGTGGCCCAACCGCGGGCATTGTGTACTCCCCCCCAACACCAGGCCAATCGCGGGCAGCAATGTGGCTCCCCCCGAATGTATCCCTGGTGGTCCAGTGGACCGAAATGCCCGATCATGGGCAGTAAGTTAAATAACCCACCCAAATGTATCCCTCGTGGTCCAGTGGACCAAAATGCCCAATTGCAGGCAGTAAGTAAAATAACCCACTCCTCCTCCTGAATGTATCCCTGGTGGTCCAGTGGACCGAAATAACTAATCGTGGGCAGTAAGTTTAATAACCCCCACAAAGATAGCCCTGGTGGCTAGTGTCCCCCTACCCCATCCACCCACGAAGCACCAGTACCCCGCCACCCTCACAGGCAGCGGGCAGCATCATCCCACCCACCTGCCACCGTCAACTGACTGCCCATTAGGGCTGCACACCCATTGTGCAGACCAAGAGCCAATAGACGCGCATCCCATACTGTACATATCACAATCCAGATTTGTGGAATCAATTCATTCATTCAAAAATCTGAACTGTCATGTATGGTATGGGCTGCATACCCATTGGCTGTACTCTACACCAATGGCCGTGCAGCCCTACCGGGAAGTCAGTTGGTGGGTGGCGGGGTGGCAGGCATGTGGGATGCTGCCACCCACCAGCTGCCGGGGGGGACCAGGGTGGTGGAGCTTAGCAAGTGGGTGGTGTGGGTGGTACAGTACCCACCAGGGCTATGTTCAGGTAGGGGTTATTAAACTTACTACCTGCGATCGACCTTTTCAGTCCACTGGATCAGCAGGGATACGTTCGTGGGGGCCACATTGCTGCCCGCGATCGAGCTGTTGGGGGGGAAATTGAACCATGCCCATGATTGGCCCAGTGAGGGGTGCTGTGGGGTATTCTACACTGTTTTGTCTATGATCGGGGGTGCAGCGGGGCATTGTTCCCCGATGACTGCAGCCTGTCAGGGCACCACGTGCAATTCCTTGGGGATCGGCAGACCTACATGGTAATGCCATGCAAATCGCGCCATAATCACATGCAAATGCCCCCACACTGCGGCTTGCATGAATTATACCCCATTTGCATGTCACGTTTTGAATATCAGAATTTTGCGCATGGCGCAATGGTACTTATGTCACCACAAGTTGAATGCTCCACTCTGTGAACTTCCAGTGGCGCAAGTTCCACCGCACCATGCACAGTGGCTGTGGCTGGGAGGTGATATTCAAAGGAGTTCCTCAATAGCGTAACTCCTTTGAATGTCGCCCCGGACACACAGCTGTGCAACTATTTTGCACAACACAATGGCTTGCGCTTATGAATGGCACAATTTGAATATCCCACCCTTTGTGTCATGAGAAACCCTCGTTTCTTATTTGTAAACAGCATAGCAAATTTGTGATAATAAAGTCTTACCGTCGGAGTCAATCAAAATGACACTTTCGGTCTCCGACCGACCACCCTCCACAGCTTGACTCTGTGCTGGCACTACCTCGTGTGAAGCTGGGGGACACCTCCGATGTTCTACCATGAACCAAAAAAAAAAATATTTAAGTGTTAGATGTGAATCACAGTACAGTTTTGAAAGACTTACAACAACAGTAAATCAGCCACGACATACATAACATTGCTTCTAATTATACAGACCACAAGCATTATGGTCACATATTATAATAACATTCTATATTTCTGTGCAGAGGCCCAGCACACCATTATCTACAAAGTCTGTAACTCGTGGGGCATCAAACACTATTGATATGTACATTTGTACTGTGTCTGTCTGTGTATTGAGCATTTCGTCCACTGAACCACCAGGTATAATGCTCAGAGGGTGGTGGGTTTATTACACTTACTACATGTGATCGGCATTTCCTCCACTGGACCGTCCACAGGACACGTTCATGAGGAGAGGGATGGTTTATTACACAGTATTACAGACTTGTACAAGTTTTATACCACTACATCACAATAACTAAACAGTAACATATTGTTCTCTTCCAACATACCATAGTAGTAAGTGCGTATATGTATAAATGTGCTATTTTCTGGCATGGCTATCTTAGCAAGCTCTGGTTTGTGACTGAACAACAGCACAGTAAATAAATGGAAGAATTAGGTTACATGTTTTCATAGTACATCCTTACATATAGTATTAAGTATTTTAAAAACGTTGTGAGAAATACAGGTTTCTGATTAGTAGCAAACACGTTATTAGCTGTATGTCAATCTTTGATTAACATATATGTAGAGACTAAGCACATACAAAACAATGTTCAACACTATTTACAAAATATTGGTATGATAATACTAATAAGGCACTCTGAGTGTTTATATTAATGGTCACTTAATCACTGTGTGGGGGCATGTAGTACTCAGCTGTGGCTCATGCCATTACACCATAAACACTGATTTACACAACATTAACATAATCCTCCTCATGTCTTTATTTCTTAATCATGCAGTATACAATTATTTTTGCAAATTATGGATACATGCAAACTATTATGAAAAGTTGTGCTGATTTACTTACGGTGAGTAAGGCGCCCTCGCAGCTTATTTTGCTGTTAGCTTCCCCAAACCTCGTATGCGAGGTAGTACCAGCACGTATCATTGTCCGGTATCCCCTCACATTGTTTCAAAATGTAGAAATGTTGGCGCAACAGCTTCCACTTCTTCTTTAACTGTACAACAGTCTTATTCTTTACTTTTAAAGCTATGTACAAATAGCTGTTTATGCGCCTCCACATCGAATCCAGTTTCCGATTTGTACTCCTCATCAAAACCTTCGGATTCCCTCTAGCCTGGACTGCCTCAAGCAGTGCACACACCTCTTGCAAGGTCCACTGCCTCATTCTGTCAGTTTAGAATTGTTTAGTTCTGAAATACAAACAGAAACAAATATCTACATTAGTATCTTGTAACAATATAAATCATTTCTTAAATGAATTCCATATAATACTAATTAAATTAAAGAGCACATGTCCTTCAACATAGCAGAAACACACCTCAATAGCATTATGCAGGGCCTAGAAAGGATTCAGCCACCTCAACAGTAACAACAACTGCTGCTACACTATGGTGTTCCACCAACATACAATCCAGTAGTCTCAGGGTGGGGGCTCATTTGCATCGAACATGACATTGGATACACCATCACATATCCATGTCTACTACACTAACTGTTCACACACCATAACAAAGTGATGTTGGAACACAGATGAACACACATTGCACAACTGTGCAGACACTTAGAAATATAGCTTAATAAATGTGAAGACAGCTAACAAACCGATTGAAAGTTAAATAGTATGATAATTCCATTGTACATTCATGGTAGCTGTATACCCTTTAATTCATATCTGCTACATTCAAAATACCTCTATTTCTGACATACCAGTAAAGAAACATATACATTGAACAGCATTCACTGCATTTTATTGTTGTTGCACACATACTGCATTGTAACAGCTACACATTGTAAGACCAATAATTAAATGCTACAGTCATTTAACATACCAAACCTATACAATTATTAAAAGCTTCTCAGAAATGCTGCAATCTTATTGGCTGTTAGGATTCCAACAGCCTTACATTAATCCATGTTATACTGTCATGTATAGCCTGATCACCAGGGTACACGGATTGCTTCTGTCAGCATTCCATCCTCTAGCACAGCTGAATGTGTGTAATGATGCATTCTGATTTTGAACCAGCATTCTTAAACTGCTGCTGTAAGAACTATTTTATTAAAAATCTCCTGTGTAAATCAGAAAGCATTTTAACGGATGTTTTTAACACTTTTCTTTCAAAAACGTTTATAATAGCAATAAGGCAGTCCCATGAGTTGCTACAATAGTCATTTATATCACCCCCTTAGGGGCAGTATGGCACTCAGCTGCACCTTCTGCCACATTACACCTCTAGTGACGGTTGGCACAGTTAATCTAAACCTGGTCATACCTTATTGCTAAATGTTGAGACATAACAACATTTGGTGTAATTGTGTTGCTTCTGCAACTAAATTCACCCAGCGTTTGACTCAAATCATTGCCTCCAAGATGTATTAGCAGTATGTCAGAGGAGTGAGTTATCAAAGTTCGTTCATGGCTGGTCAAGATGTTCCCACCTCATGCCACCACAACTAAACCATCTACATAGCAATTGGGGAGCTGCAGGTCCTCCCAAAATTACTATGAACTGCAAACTCAGCTGCTCATCTTATGTAACTGCTTCCAACTATCCACAAAATCCTTTATTATTTTCTGCCATTCTCAAGTTTTAAAACTCAGAACTGTATAGAGAGCTACAAAGAAAGTCAGTGTTCACCCTGCAGTGACCAGACAGCACTGAAAATCAAACTGATATTTTCCCTCCTTATTTCAAGCTAGCTTTAGTGGGTTCAGACAAAACACACAAATCAAATAAAAAACATTCCCTGCTGCTCTGGCTTCATTAACCAATCTAACTGATGCATTCAGTATTACTAGACCTATGTTCCTGCAAAAATCTGCAACCACTGACAATTTTGAAAATGCATCCTTTTCATAGGCAGTTTTAAACAATGACAACATCAGAAAAAAGTCTGATTGGTTTCATTTTCTCATAGAACTCCATGTGCACCTTCCTATCTACCTCCATTTGCAGCTGTATCTGTACAAGTTAGTACAAAAATGATTTCTCACTTTTAACTATTTTTTCTTAAGAATATAGCCTGCTAAACAATAACAAATAACACTGTGAGATTCAACATCAAAAAACATTTTTATTAATAGTATTTACATGTTGTTATGAGTTTTTTTAATACTAGAAATAATCATTTGAAGATAGACTGTACTTACAGTTTCAAACTGCTCTCTCAGCAATATTGCAAATGGCTCCTGTTTACTTCTTCTTCAGTGTTGTCCATCTCCGATTGGTTCTCAGAAATGGCCTGACAAATCTTAAATTACATTGGTAGACATAGCTGTCAGTCAAACAGACTGTTTTCTGATTTGATAATGAATGTTTTTGGCACTCCCAAGTGTTACATTAATTTTACTGTCGAATACACGAAAGTACATTTGCGACACTTTCGATAGCACGACAGTAAAATTTATGGAAGTTTAAGTTCGACAGTACTTTTGACCATATTTTTGAATGCACGAAAGTAAGATTTGCGACACTTTCGTAATGCATCGAAGTGTTTTATTGAAAGTTTCGTGCTCATAAAGCAATTTTCCAAGACTGTCTATTTATTGCCACAATTTCAGATTTAATGGAAAATAGCTAAATTTCAATTATAAACACATTATGTGCTGATAGACAGCTCTCAACTCAGTGGCTTCAGATATGTAACATTTACGAATGTCAAGCGGTATAACAACTGTGCAATGCAGACTTGTGAAACAGTTGTTAGTTGTAATTTTCATACCCAAATCTAAACATAGCCATTTTAAGACCTATCCTCATAACATGTGTCACTCTGATTATTATACATGTGTACTATATAGTAATTTCTCACATCAATTGACCCAAAATGCAGCACATAACCAGAACACAATTTGTCAAGATGTGAAAATGCAATCTATGTACTATTCTTAAGGTTGTGTGTTAAAACTAAAATTGTAAATTCTCAACTGAAAAGTATGACAATACACAAACTTACAAGGTACATCTGAACTGCACTGTGCAAGCTTGTAAATCAGAAATGTTTCAGAATTCTCACACCAATTTTTCTATATATTCATTTTAAGTCGTCTGCTCATAAACACAGGCACTGTAATTTTGTGACTGTGCTGCATACAGTTATTTCTGCTAATCAACTGCAGCATTGCACACAGTACATGTGCAGAAAACATTTTTTCCATGTTGTTAAAAATAACAGCTCCAATAGTGATACACAGGAGTACTAAAAACACAATGTTGATAATATGCAGCAAAGATATTGAAATTTTGTTAACATGCAAGCATACTTAGCAACTGTAGTAGATGCAGTCACACAACAGTAATAGTGGCATGTTCTCTCTCTAATTGTAAACATACTAATTGTTACAGATTTGGTAATGAACACTATCACTCTCAAGTTTTGGGTCTACCATATAGTAAATTAGCATACTGACTATGCCATGACATGCTACATGGTAGAAAACACATTTTCATCCACATGTAACAAATTACACCTATCCTAATCATAAGTACACATGGGAAAAAAAATCTTTTAAATGTGGACTAGAAATATTGAGAATGCACAAACTTCTGATATTACGTAGCAGCTGTGCAATGCACATTCATAAAAACTATCGTTTAGTTATGTTTTTACCAAATTGTTAACATACTTAATGTACAATTCTATCAATACACACTGTTATAAGAAATTTACTGAAGCCTATTCTAAAACTTTTTTTTCTCTCTCATACAGGTGCCTGATACTTCTGTAAGATTGCTTACTGTCACTGTCAACCATAATAGCAAAATATGCCAACTAAATACAGACGTAGATGTCTCAAAAATGAGAGCGGTATAATAGTACTACACTGTTGTATAAGGGCAACAAACAAAACAGTAAAGGCACACCAAAAAATGAACATCGACAGAGCTTTACTGCAACAGTGACCCCTACATCAAGTCACTGCACAACCAAACAAAATTCCTTAACAGAAAAGAAAAAATGTATACCATCACAAATGTTGTGTCGATCTCTGAGATGAAACACAACTATTTTGAGTGTAACCATCAAGAAACGCTCAAAACAACACCGAAACTCAAAAATAGTGATTTACAACTCAGAAAGAGAAAGTATTTCCGATCACTAGCAAGTAAAGCTAAGATCGAAAGACTTATCGCTGCTGTGCTGCAGGCACACCTGCAAAAAGAGCAAGAGTCACCTTTCTCTGATGAATTTACATCTGAAAGTATGAACTTTTGTCAACAGAGCACTGTTTGTACTACAACGATTGTGGCGTAAGATGTGTCATGTGCTTGAACAATTCAGGAAACTTGTATATGCATAAAAAAGGCTTCAACAGTATCCTTGTTTGACTGTTGACAACTTCTGTCATGTTTTCACAGGACAGTGGCTGCACACACAGCACTCAGAAGCATATTTCTGGGAAGAGTCTTATCATTACTTAACAAAAGAACAGACGTTCAGTATTGATGAGTCCGCAACTAAAAATGTCCTCAGTATCTCTGATGACAATCAATTGATACTGATGATGACTGTGATCCAACCACAGTCTTCAATAAACGGCACTGCCTGGACATGGTCATGTGATGATACCTGCAACCGTAGGCAATCGTCATTTCAAAAACTAGAACACTTTGTTAACCTATTTGTAATAACAGATCGCAAAGAGAGACATAAACTGTTTACAAAAATTGACCATTGTGAAATCCGGCCACATACTGGACTCATGGGTCACTCACTTGCATGTCTCGATAGTGGTGTTTGTGATAGTATTTTTCACAACATGCGGATGCTTGCAGTGCATCAAACAGGCATGCAAAACTTTGTCTACAGAGTATATGAAGTACAGCGAGCTGTACATCAGTACACTTGTTTAAATGACTTATTGCAGTCAGGTGACATGCAGGGTGCCATCACTTTCCTAAAAAAACTGCAACACATTACTTCTGTACCAGAAACAACTAATTTTCAGTGTAACACTTCTGTAGAAAAATCTGTTTCAGTGTTAGAAAATGACATTCTGAAACAGTATGGGAAGGAAATTGCTAAGTTTGAGGTTGCAAAGTCTCAGAAGTTTGATTCTGTATGTGTGTCATGCAACCGTTTGTGCTACACAAAACAAACAGTCACAGTCAACCTAGAAACCTTGTCACCATACAATGACATGTGGTTCTGCCTGGCAGCATTCTTGCTGCTGAAATCTGACTTTCACTTACAAGACACCATTGTGCTATGCAAACACTGTTTTTCAAAACTGAAGTGTAACACTTTGCCAGCAAGGTCAATGCTAAACAACATGGAAACAGATGTTACACCAAGTGAGATTTCAACATTGAATATGTTTGAACGTATTCTAATTCAGACAATGAAACCATTCCAAACGATTCTACGTCTGAACACAAAGACACAGAACATTCCACAGAAAGAGCTTGTTAGATCTCTAAAGGGTTCTGTGATGTATCTACCACTTCCTCTACAGGAAAATGTTCAAGCAATCTCAACAGAAAATAGCTTGGTAATTCTTGTAAATGGTGTGCCTACAAAGGCCAAGGTCATCTGGCAAGATGTTGTCAATGTGCAAAAGGTAAAGCTTGCTCTTGCTTATTTAAAGAGTAACAATTCCTTTTATATAGACCTTGACATAGATCAGATGGCCAGTCTCTCTGTGCAACATGATCTATTAGAAAAAAGTAAGCCAATCATTGAGAAAGGTCAGTACACAGACAAGTGACAATGTGTATGAACAGTACACAATTCACCCACTACATGGCAGAGATCCATTAGGAGACAACATTGATCTCTATCAAATGAAGCAGGTGGAAGGTGAGCCTGTCAGCATTTGGGAGGCAACACTAGAAGCACGCTGTTTCCCAGACCTATTTCCAAAAGGGTCAGGCAGACGCCTAGATGAAAGAGAAGTACGGGTACAGGGTGCTGAGTACCGCACTAGCCGTGTCCTCAGCAAAGATGGCAAATTCAGACGTAACATACAGTACCTGTTCCATCTGCTCTGGGAGAGTGAACTTAGCATTTTCTGTCTAGCACATACTATTCAGCACAAGTCCACTAGATGGAATAACAGCTGCTCAATTTCTAGAGAAATTAAAGCAGAAAGATGAAAATGCAAGTGAATCTGTCTTCCATACTTTCAAGTCTACGTGGCACCAAAGAATATTGGTATCGCAGACACTCGGAAGTGATGACAATGTGAGAGAGTATGGTGCAGCCACATGGTTTGTCACACTTAGTTGTGCTGAATATGCCTGGGACAAACTCATTGAACTGTTGAAGTGGGCAAATTCTGATGTCAAGGCATCTCATCAATGACTGTCGGAGAAATGTGTTCACTTGATCCTGTGTCTGTCACAAGACATTTTCACAAGCGGTTCCATGACATTCTGACTTTCATCTTGTCAAAGGACAATCCTCCTCTAGGTATTGTGGAACATTACTTTTGGAGGACAGAATATCAAGCACGAGGTGCCCCTCATATCCATATGTTATTGTGGATCAAGGATGCGCCATGCATTGGTGAACATGAAGCAGCAGAAGTGCTATCATTCATCAAAAAATATATCACTTGTCACATTCCAGACAAGTATGACAGTCCTACACTATGGAAGTTGGTACAAAAGTTCCAGCGACATATTTGCGCAAAATATTGCCGGCGAGTAGTAAAGAACAAATCTAATTGGTACACACGATGTCGCTTTGGATTTCCTAGATGAGTTTGTCAGAATGGTGCCATGAATGACCTTTTTCTCAGCAATGCGACACCACTTGAAGGCAAAATCAACCAAGAGGGTATACGAGTTACCCAGAGATGAAAAAGAGGTGTACATCAATGACTACAACCCAACTCTTCTCCTAATGTGGCAAGCAAACATAGATGTTCAGTTTGTGGCTGATAACTCACTGGCCCTGGTTCGGTACGTCACTTCATACATAACCAAACATGAACAGACTAGCTTGCAAGATCTTTGGGAAGATATTGCCACTTCAAGCAAAAGCCTGACATCTCAGCTGTGGTCATTGGGTTTGAAGACTCTTTCACACAGAGAATGTGGAGCTTACGAAGCCAGTGACCGGTTAATGGGTACACATCTGTACGGGAAGTCTGACGCTGTACGTTTCCTCAGTGTAAACTACAAAGAGAAACGGAAGCGTGTACTGATTCCTCATGCCAAAATTGAGGAGCTCGCTGTCAATACACCTTCTTCAAAACATATCTTGAAGAATAACCTGATAGACACATACTACCCACGTAGACACAACGACATGAATGATATGTGTCTGTTTGAGGTGGCTAAGTGGTATGACTACAAGACAGGTGCAGCACCTGACTCAACACGCCACATTTACAAGGTCAATGGACTAGATGGCTGTCTTGTGAAGAGACACAAGCCATGGCTTATAGATCACTGCAAACTGCATCTAGGCACATCAGAGAGCACAGAACATTACTACTTTGCTCTCCTATTCCTATTTAGACCCTGGAGGAGTGAGTCTGAATTAAAAGGTGACTCTGACACATTCGAAGACCAGTTCAATCTCACTTATGAGAATTTCCAAACTGAGTACTCACAAACATATATACAAAGACTAAAAGCTGAGAAAGAACAGCTTGAGAAGGCAGAGAAGCAACTTCAGGAAGACACTCCAGTTAGTTCACAAGACAACCTTGATCCAGAAGGACAAGGTGTTCTAGGTGACCCTCTGCCCTTAAATGCCCCAGAAGTGTTAATGTCAGAAATTGAGACAGCCATGCAACATGGCACACACTCTATGGTCAACCCAGCTGACTTAAGAGAAAGACTAAATCAGCTGCAGCATACAGTTCACTCTCAAGTAGTTGAAGCTGTCCAACATGGCATACTACATGAAACAAAACAATGTGACTGCACTCGCTACAAGCCACTACTAATGTTTGTTAGCGGTTCAGCTGGCACAGGAAAGAGTTTTCTGATTGAAGCCATCACTGCAGAAGTACTGGAGTGTGACAGGCTCTTCAATGTCTGTTGCTGTAACTGCTCCCACAGGACTAGCAGCATACAACATTGGTGGAGTAACATTACACCGTCTCTTTATGTTGCCAGTCGAACATGGGAGAACTGGAGAGTATCGTAAACTGTCATTTGAGGTTGCATCTCAGCTCCGTTCCATGTTCACAAAGATGCAGTTACTCATCGTTGATGAAATCAGCATGGTCTCCAATGTCATGCTTGCCTGTATTCATCTACGTCTACAGCAGATCTTAGGTACTGATGATGGAGTCCATTTGTGGCAAAAGTATACTTGTGTTGGGAGACCTTTTACAACTTGCACCAGTCAATGCAGAGCATGTATTTACAACTCTGACTGCCAAGCAAGCTAAGAATATCCTCGGTTGCATTGCAGGCTATAACATATGGGAATTATTTACCTATGTTGAGTTGTCTGAGAACATGCGCCAAAGTGGTGATCTAGCTTACAAATCACTTTTAGATGAAGCTCTCATAGGTTCTCTATCACCAGAACATGTTTGTATGTTAAATGATCGAAAAATCACAGTACATAGTACATGCATAGAAACAGCATGTAATGTCTTCAGCGATATATACTCTACTGGCAGACACATAGTGTGTCTTATGCCATGACTAAAGAAATGCACTGAATTCAACAATCTAATGCTGCAGAGAGAAAACCAAGAGATTCTAACTCTGCATGCAGTTGATACAGTTGATGGCGTTATTCTTAGTCGAAAGCTAGTAGCAAAGATGACTGAATGACTAAGTGAACTGAAGTCAGATGTTTCACTAACAGCTGGCCTAGAAGCTGTTCTCACAGTTTGTAAGAATGCACGTATCATGCTGCGACATAATCTAGATGTAGAACAAGGTATGGTAAACGGTGCCATGGGAAACATCACTGACTTTGTCTACAATGTCCAGAAGACATATATTGAGACACTTGTAGTGCACTTTGACAACATGCAGCAGTCTGTACACATAGATCGAACTGCAGTAAATTCCAGGTTTTAAGGATGTCTATGTAAACAGAAACAGTTCCCATTATGTGTTGCATATGCTGTCTCCATTCACAAATCTCAGGGATTGAGTTTGGATTCAGCAATGGTAGACATAGGTACAGACATTTTCAAGGATGGCATGAGCTACGTGCGCACTTTCAGCGGCACGTAGCCTTCTGGATTGCACATCATTAGTATAGCACCTCAGAAAATACGAGCTGACAAGCGATGTATTCTTGAGTACAACAGGTTACGTACTCTACATCAGCCACAAATGTCTTTAATACCACTGCCTACATATCTGTCTGTCTCACACAATTCAGTCACAGCTAGAGGTAGCAACAAACAGCAGCAAGCTTCCAAAAGTGATTCAACAAAAAAGAGTTCAGCAAAGGCCACAACTTCAAGTAAACATTCACAACCAGCAATTCATCAGAAATCAGTTGGTGTAGCTGCTGTACCAGTCTTTGACAACAGCAGTAGAGTAAACTGCTATGCTAACTCAGCTATGCAAGTTTTTCTACACATGCCACACTTTGTGCAGGCAATATCTGCTTCACAAGACAATCCCCTATCAAACGCTTTGAAGCAGATTATCAACATGACTTCTGACCACTCTAACAATGTACAGTCACTAACACCACTATGACAGGTGTTAGCTACATATGCTGGATGTAGTACTTTTGCTGCAGAAATACAGCAAGACACTATTGAGTTTATGATGGCTGTCATAAACAACCTGGATGAAGACTGCACCCAATGCAGCAGTACTTCACAGTAACATATGTTACAAAATATGTATGTGTTTCATGGCATCCACAGCGTGAAACCACACAAGACATGCTGTGGATTACTCTTTGTCCCTGAAACCAAAAGTGTCAAATTTCGACAGCTATTCACCAATGCTGAATGTAGTCATGCCTGTGGAAGGTGTGGAGGCAGATGCACTCAGTCCATACGCCTCAGGAGTTCATCTCAATATCTGTTGCTTATGTTGCACAGATTTGACCCAACAGGCTCAGAGTTGATACTCCTATCACAGATTACACAGCTAGTAGAATAGTCTTCAACCAATCAGTGTTTGACACTCACAGTATAATCTATCACCATGGTCAATCCATGCATTCTGGGCATTACACCTCGTTACTAAGGTGCAGAACTGGATGGTTAGAGTGTGACGACTCTACAAGCAGTTTTAAACAGAGACTGCCATAGACACTTGAAAAATGCATATCTTCTAATATTGAAGAATTATGACAACCTTCATATTTCAGAAGAATAGGACAAAACATGTTGCATTTAAAATGACTACTTTGTCCAAAAACATTCATGCCTCATTACAATGTTGTATAATGTACGACTCTAAATAAACCATACAATTTCAACAAAATGGTATTCTTGCAGAGACATTACATACACTGTAACATGTAAGATCTAGTGGATCAGTGACTACATGAAAATTGTTGTAGTGGCTTCAATCGCGCAACAATATTCACAGTCACTAGGGAAACCATGATTACATGTCTATCAAAGATTGTACATCTAAAAACTGAAGCCTTACTGCTCTCCTCCTCTGTACATATCTTTAATTATCCATGTATCAACTCATGCATAACAACAAATTTATATGAGTTATAAACTGTTACTCTTTGCAAACAAAGAGAAGTTCTCAGTTATCATCGTAAATAACTAAGCAACTAACATTCAACAAACATTCCACTCTGTCTCAAGTTGTCTACCAACACTTCCATTTGATCTTCTAATATTGAACAATTATGATAACCTTCATATTTCAGAAGAATAGGACAAAACATGTTCCATTTAAAACATGACTACTTTGTCCCAAAAACATTCATACCTCATTACAATGTTGTATAATGTACGACTCTAAACAAACCATACAATTTCAACAAAATGCAGTTCTGACAGAGACATTCCATACAGTGTAACATGTAAGATCTTGTGTGGATCAATGACTACATGAAAGTTGTTTTAGTGGCTTCAATCAGCACCAACAATATTCACAGTCACTAGAGAAACCATGATTACATATGTATCAAAGATTGTACATCTAAAAACTGAGGACTTACTGCTCTCCTCCTCTGTACATATCTTTAAGCATCCATGTATCAACTCATATATAACAACAAATTGATATGACTTATAAGCTCTTACTTTTTGCAAACAAAGAGAACTTCTCAGTTATTATCGTAAATAACTGAGCTACACTTCTAACATTCAGCAAACATTCCACTCTGTCACAAGTTGTCTATCAACACTTCAATTTGTCTATTGACTCTTGACATATAGAGAACATCATTCGGTCACCATGCAACAGTGTAGAACTATCACGCTTTCATGCATAATACTAGTATTGTACATATGTAAAAATAACTACCTTTATTGATAATGCAAGAAGCTGAATTGCACAACTGTAAATAAGAACCAATTGCAGAATCTCATTTACTGACTTTCACATGTGTTTGCAATTACTTGTACATAATATAAACATTTGTATTCAGGTGTACATTGTTAATAACTAGTTTGATACCTGTACTAAAAATACTAGTGTAGCACTAAAGTACAAGTGAATGTTTTACATATTATTCAGCACTATACTAACTACATTTAATTAACCATAAGTTTGTTAAAAAATGCATTCCATGCACAGTTTTAGTATTTACAAGTTAAGAATTTACATAGAAGCCAATGTAAGAATTGATAATATGTCATTTGTTCATGTAAAATATTATTTTTAAACTTGTCACATAAGTAATTCTACCGTATGTAAAAAATATTGACAATTGTAAATCAGACACTGTTACTGATCACAACAAACTGCATACCTGTTCCTGACAATATTTATGATTGCCTCAATTGAGGGGTCGGGTGGGAATTTTCCATTTGCGCCTAGTCAGTGACATATTATTATTAACAAAAATCAAATGTCACAAAACTAAAATTTTGTATATTGTACTACTTAGACACTCAGCATATGGTTTTTCGCCCACCCCAGGAACATCCACATTAGCAGTCACACAATTACAACAAAACACTTGTCTATCATGTGTGTAATCACACTTCACAACCTACTGACATTGCCTTATTAACGTACCACACAAGTAATGCACTACACATAATTACAACATAAACCATTTTTAAAAAAGTTACATTTTTTTACAAACTGCATTCACATTCAATAGTAAATATATAATGAAGCACCACAGCTTCAGCCTGACTATTAGAATTCCAGGTCGAATGTCAGAAACTACTTCCTCACATAAAGAGTAGTGAGTACTGAAACATAACTAGAAACACACAACACCTGATTAGTTTCCTATTATATCACACACTTACTCCAATCCATATTATACAGTTCTTATTATTCTTACACATTTACATATATGACAAGCAATGATTGCACACATACAAAGATTGTATTGTGAGACTGCTTCTGTTAACTAAATTTCACTCTTGATTGGACCTTTTCTCCATTTGACAAATTGGCAATAAATTTTTTCAAACCATAACCACCTGTGTCTCTCTTTACTTTAAATACCATTATGACATAAAAATAAGTGTCTATGACTTAAGCATACAAATCAATGTTAACTAATACTGCTACAACTATACCCCATCAATTTGTTTGGTACTTATGACATACAGTCAGTATCACAGCATATGCAACGATGTGGGACATTGCATGTCACATTTGACAAATTCTAACAGTGTAAAAACTCAGCAATGTACTTACTTTTCCTGTGCCTATGCAGTCATTATTACTATACCAAAGTGCCACACATCAGCACCCAACAGGTCACAGCTGTGACTATAAATGTACCAATCAGTCACTACTATGTGTACTTCAGAGTCTGACAAAATGGACGTTTCTCATTGGCTGCAAACATCCTAACAACCTTATGTTAATCTTTTATTACCATACATGAAGAGCTTAACAATATACTGAACAAGGTTTAAAACTGTTTAAAAACATGTTTCATTATTATAGCAATAAGTCACTCCCAAGAATTGTGTTAATGGTCAGTCAATCACCCTGTAGAGACATGTGCCACTCGGCCACACCTCGTGCCACAGCACACCCCTAGAACATGATTGACAGACCATTAACATAACCCCTTGTCATGCCTTATTAATAAATTATAAAAAGGGTCTCAGAAACTGAGCTTTCTGACCGCTGCAAACATTCTAACAGACTTCTGTAAATCTTTTATTTACATACATACAGAGGTTAACCATTTCCTGAACAAGCTTTTAAACAGTTTAAAAACATTTTTATTATAATACCAATAAGGCATTACTAACGGCAATGATAATAGTCAGTTAATCACCCTATCGGACATATGCCACTCGGCTACACCTCATGCCACAGTACACCCCTTAAAGGTGATTAACAGACCATTAACATAACCCTGCATCATGCATTATCGCTTAATTTAATTTAAATAACCGTATAGCCCACAAGTCCCCAGACATCCTTTTTCAGGGGTGACCCGGAAAGCAAACAGTAGATCAAATAGAACACAATTGTACATATACAAGCTGAGGGTATACAGTATGCTTCAGTTTACAAATACATCTGTGTGGTCATCTACACCTACAATTACAATATACTACCTAACTTTGTCTGACATTGGCTGCTCCACTGCCTACCCGACCCTGTTGGTGATGTCTTGTGTCATACTAACACCAACAGCAATGCAAACAGAAGCACTAACAGTGGCACATATGGTAACAGAAGTGAAAATGAGAGCATAAATGGCAACACACATAGTGACACAGATAACAACGATCTGCCACGTGATGTGTTAAATGGAGGCTTGTAATTCCTCCAAACATCCTAACAGCCTTATGTTAATCTTTTATTGACATACATGATGAGGTAAACCATTTACTGAACAAGGTTTAAGACCGGGATGCACATTGGTTGTCGTTAGACGTAACTCTCACCCCATCACGTGTGTAAAGCAGCAAAAGTATAGGAGAATGAGGTGAGAGTTAGAACCCATGATCCCAATGCCCACCCCAATGCTAGTTGGGGGGGTGGGCACGGGGGTCAAAGGGTGGTTTTCAACCGTGACAGCGGATTTCCTCATTTTTGTCACTGTGGAACAACCCTAACTAATGCATTAAACAGAGTTTTTTGCCTCTAATTTCCCTTCTTTTTGAGAATGATAACGAGAAATAGTGAATGTAATGCAGTGCCAGGAGCCCCGCACTCCCACCACATGATGTCTTATAGCATACTAACAGGAACAGCAACGCAAACAGAAGCACTAACAGTAGCGCACAAGGTAACACAACCACGAATGAGGATAGAAAGAGTAATGAACACGATGGAGTAGACGGAAACGTTGTACCACGTGATGTCTTGTCACATAGTAACATGGTGCCTGTAAATGAAAATATCAATGGGCATGGTGACGAAAACTGAAACAGAAAGAGAAACAGTATGGAAGACACAAATGGCAAAAAAGCTACAGAAACGCAATCGCAAATGAAAACACAAAGGATAACACACATGGTGGCACAGACATCAACGGAAAGTTAAACGGGTACGGAACTGCAAGCAGAAAGTGCAACAGTAACATTAATGTAAGCGCACAGGCTGGTTTCTTAAAGCAACAGAAGTAAAGGAGAATGGGGTGAGAGTTAGGACCCATGATCCCAATGCACACCCCAGTACTGGTTCGGGGGGCGGGGTCAAGGGGGTTTCAACCCTAACAACGAATTTTCTCACTTTTGTCGCTGGAACAACCCTAACTAATGCATTAAATGGAGTTGTTTGCCTCTAATTGCCCTTCTTTTGAGAATGATAACGAGAAATAGTGAATGTAATGCAGTGGCAGGAGTGTAGGTTAGGACCCATGATCCCAATGCAGACCCCAGTGCCAGTTGGGGGGTGGGCGGGTCCAAGGGGGGTTTTCAACCCTAACAGCGAATTTCCTCACTTTTGTCGCTGTGGAACAACCCTAACTAATGCATTAAATGGAGTTTTTTGCCTCTAATTGCCCATCTTTTTGAGAATGATAATGAGAAATAGTGAATGTAATGCAGCGGCGGGAGCACAGGTTAGGACCCATGATCCCAATGCACACCCCAGTGCCAGTTGGGGGGGTGGCGGGGGTCCAAGGGGGTTTTCAACCCTAACAGCAAATTTCCTCACTTTTGTCGCTGTGGAACAACCTTGACTAATGCATTAAATGGAGTTTTTTGCCTCTAATTGCCCTTCTTTTTGAGAATGACAACAAGAAATAGTGAATGTAATACAGCGGCGGGAGCGCTAGGCCCTTCGGGCCCCGCGCTCCCACCACATGATGTCTTGTGGCATACTAACAGGGACAGCAATGCAAACAGAAATGCTAACAGTGGGCCACATGGTAACACAAGTGCAAATGAGAACAGAAAGGGTAACGCACATGGTGGCATAGACCGGAACGGTCTGCCACGTGATCTGTTGTCAGAGAGTAACATGGTGCCTGCAAACAGAAATGTCAATGGGCATGGTGACGTAAAGTGAAACAGAAAGATAAACAGTACTGTAGACAGAAATGGCAAAAAATAACAGAAACACAAGCGCAAATGAAAGCATAAGGATACCGACATGGTGGCACAGACATCAACGGTAAGTGAAACAGGTACGTAACCGCAAGCGGAAAGGGCAACAGTAACAGTAATGTGTGCACAGGCTGGTTTTTCCCAAAACCTGCATAGAGAAAGACAGTGAGTACAAATAATGTATGCATAATAATGAGTATCGGCACACAAAATGAGAACTTGGAATACTAAATATGTTATATCTCAGGAACCATACGACGTAGAAAAAAAATTTTAAAGTCATATTATTTACGACTGTCCTGGCTAATTTTGTACTGGGGGCTAAGAATTTTTCCAATGAAAAGTCTGTATCTCACACCGTTTCTGAGATACGGGCCCTGAAAAGCACGGCGAATGCCGCAATGTTATCCTATGGGAAAAAAAGAGAAGTTCGGAGTGCCATAACTTTGCCTCCCTGTAATATTTTTTCACCAAACCACTGAAAGGCACATCTGTGGGCTCTTGGCTGTCTTCCTTCCAAATTTCAGCAAAAAATACCAAACCGTTATTTTGCAGCACGGATCAAAAGGATTTCTGTAATGCATCGGGCGCCGTAATGTTATCCTATGGGAAAAAGTGTCAACTTTGGAGTGCCGTAACTTTTCCGCCATGTAATATTTTTTCACCAAACCACTGAAAGTCACATCTGTGAGATGTTAGCTCTGTTCCCTCCAAATTGTAGCCCAAAACTCCCAATGGTTCTTTTGCAGCACAGTGCCAAAGAATCACTGTCACTTTCCCACAGATGGAAAACTACTGTCGAAATTTTCGAAAGCTTTCGCACAAAAGTTCAACACTTTCATGAGCACGAAAGTAATTTGCGAAAGTACTTTTTCCAGAAATTTGAAAAACATATTTCTGTGGTGTTTTAACACAAAATAAAGATATGGCAAGCATCCTCAGGGCCCGACTAGGTGAATACAAAAAGAATTACGTTGCTAGAGGGTCTCAAATTTAAATGTCAACCATTTTTCTGATCACCAACTGAAAACAAAATGGCAGATTTGCGAAAGTAACAGGCCCACTTGCCGAAAGTAAAAATGCATTTGCGACACTGTCAAACTTTTTGTTAACTTTTCCCATTGACTTATAATGGGAAACTGTTTTTTGAATAACTTTTGAACCGTTTAATATTTTTTCACCAAATCTTCAAAAGGCACATCGGAGACCCTGGCCTCACGTTCCCTGAAGATTTTGGGCCGGTCGTGCAAACCGTACGACCTGTAGGCGCGACCATAGAATTCCAGAAAAAGCGTAAACATGTGCACAGATCATGCTTAATAACTCCATAGCCATATACCCAACCAGTACAAAACTTAGCAGATCCCAAGGCCCATGGTTCTTGATCATGTATTCCAAATTTCAGGCAAATCCATCAAACGGTTGCAAAGTTATTAAGGTGCAAAGTTTTGGGGTTTAACATAGAAATGGCTCCTCAACCCTAACTATGGTAGCACTACCGTGCTACCATAATACATATATATATATATATATATGGTACATAGTGTACATGTATATATTATAGTGGTGCAGTCGTTCCACTATATTTAGGGTTGAGATGTCACTTCTATGTTAAAGTCAAAATTCTGTGCATTAATAGCTTTGGACCTGTTTAATGGATTTGCCTGAAATTTGGTATGCAAGGTGGGGCATGGTATATCTCTTGATATGCCAAATTTTGTTTTGGTCGAACTTACAGTCTTTGTGCACCAAAATGCTGAAAAATGCAAAATAGGGCCGGCCCGTCAGCGCAGCGGTTGGATTTCCACCTGTGACACCAGTGACCCAGGTTTGGGAACGAGCTCGGGGCGCTGGAGGGCCGTCCAGGGGGGAGGCAGCTTGAGCATCCCACGACTGCTCGCTGTCTCCAGGGAGGGTAGGGGGCATGACCCGGTGCTGAAGCAACCACTGGCGGAGGCTGGTGGTAGAGCAGCAAGTCAGGGTCATTGGGGTGGTGCATGACAGACATCGGCTCTCGCCTTGACGTCCGGATGTCACGCACCTCAAGAAAGCCAGAAAAATTGCTCGCTGGCCTCCAGATGATGGCTCTCTGTTCCTGATGGCTTCCGCTGCCTTCCTGGCACCTCCTGTTCCCCAGCAGCATCCCCAGGCCCTAGAAGTGTGCGCTGGGGCTATCCTCTCCCCCGGTGCCTTCACCCTCAGAGGAGAGAGACCCGCCTGGAGAAGGGATACACCAGGACATCCCGGGGTCAGCTGTGATCTGGGGAATCAGAGGAAGGCCAGGCAAGGACAGGTGGGAACTTGGAAAGAGCCCAAAGGAGTGGATGACCAGCGAGCATGGGACGGAAAAAATAGATCATACAAAAAAAAAAAGAAAAATGCAAAATTATTTGTTTTTGGAGGCAGCTTTTGGAATTTTGTATGTGGCCCTGTGCAGCCATCATGTGTCATGCCACTCTGCAAGATGGCTCATTTGAAAGAGCTTTGGTGGCTGAACATGATGCTTTTTTCTTGGTGAAAAAATATTAAGGCATTCAAAAGTTATGCCACTTTTAAGTTCCCATTTTAAGTCAATGGGAAAATTTATATGTATGTTTTGTGAACAAAGAATGGGGTTCTGGCCATCTCGTCCCACCTAACAGTCAAAATATTTGCAGCCTCATGGTTCAAGAATCTTTGTCCCTGAGAATTCGTTGATCGCGAGGTCCGCCATCTCGTTTTTAGATTTCTGATCGTAAAAACACAAATATCTCAGCTCAGGGGTCACTCCTGAAGTAAAACTTGGATGGGTTTTACTCAGGGGGCTCCTATCTATCGAGCCATGCCTTTGGTTTCATACAAAATGGTCAAAAAATAGAGTTATAAGTTTTTAAATTCATTGATCGTGGCTCGCTGACAATCTTTGTTCACGAGCCTGCAAATTCTTTGATAGTGAGATTCTTTGATAGCGATCTTGCATCGCAACCTAAAAATAAAATTATCTCATCTCAGGGGTGGCCTAGGAAGACAAATCAGGGTGGGTTTTGATCAGGAGGCTCTGCTCTATCGAGGCATGGTGGTGGTTTCATCTAAATCAGCCAAAAACTCACGTTTCACCATTTTTTATTCTTTGATCATGAGCGTGCAATTTCTTTCATCATGAGCCTGCAAATGTTTTAATTGTGAGATTCTTTGATAGCGATCTTGCATCATGAGTGAGGGACGAGATGGCCATTTGAAAAATATAATTTTCTCAGCGGAGGGGTGGCCTAGGAAGACAAATGAGGGTGGGTTCTGCTCAGGGGGCTTCGTTCTGTCGAACCATGGTGGTGGTTGGCTGCATTTTTGTCACAATTTTGATTTTCAGCATTTGTTATTCTTTGATCATGAGCCTGCAAATTCTTTGACCGTGCGATTCTTTGATCGCGGTCTTTGCTCGTGAGATAGGGACAAGATGGCCAGATTTTATAATGCATTAGATAGGCCAATTTTTCTAATCTTTAAAATGATATATCTCGGAAACAGTTTGGTCTTTTTACTTGAAATTTGGAGGGTGTTTACGGCATGCCCTGTAGATGTCAATTACTGTTTTTACATGTCAGACAATATGTGTTCTGTGGAGATATTGCATGGCACACTTTACGCTTTGCAGACAGTGTTTTGCATTGTTGTGGTGGCTTGAAATTGATAGGGTACCTAGCCTTAGTGTCATGGATGCACTTTTCAGTCGTTGTGTCTGTAAAATGTCAACAGGTGCAGAATTGTACAACTCCGATGAATGAAAATCTTAAATTTTAACATGTTATGTCTCAGAAACAGTTTGGTCTTTTTACTTGAACTTTGGAGGGAATTACAGTGCTTACATGTTGAAGAAAATTTTTTACGGAGAAATTGAATGATGCAATTTACACGTTGCAGACAGTGTTTTGCATTGCGCTGGTGGCTTGAAATTGATAGGGTCCCTAGCCTTAGTGTCATGGATGTAGTTTTCAGTCGTTATGCCTGTTAAATGTTAACAGCTGTGGAATTCTGCATCTCTGATGAATGAAAATCTCAAACTTTTACATGTTATATCATGGACACGGTTTGGTGTTTTACATTGAAATTTGGAGGGTCTTGATGGTACACATACATTTACAAGTTGGTGGGAGCACAGGGCCCAAAGGGCCCAAGTTCCAACCAAGTTCCATAGGTTGGTCAGGCCCGAGCTCCCACCAACTTGCACAAGTACTTAGTTTTGTATTCTTTCTCAAAAAGTAAGGAAATTCTATGCAAAAAACTGCATTAATGCATCATTTAGGGTTAAAAAAAAAAGTCAGGAAATTAAAAATCTTTAGGGTTGCCCCTCCCCCCACCCGTCAATCATCCCCAGATTGACAGATGACGGGGTGTGTCATTGGGGTTGTGAGGCCTAAATGTCACTCCTCAGCAAATCTTTCAATACTGTTACACATGAAAGATTGTTTAATGAGTGGGTAGGCATGGGTCGGTCAGAAGTTGGTCAAATGGGTGGCAAACTGTTTTCTTCTTTACATGTATAAATTACTATATATTTCAGGACACTGACAGTGGACAGCGGCATCGAGTCGTCTAGTGCTGACACAGGGATTGGGCACCCTGTTGTTGGCAAAGTAATTGTACATTGGAGCAGTTGACGACTTTTGACTTACCTCTGTCTGTGTGAGGCTGATAGAGAAACTGTCACATAATCTATCATTGGCATGAAGTACGAAACTGACAGTGTATGGATTTGCAATGGACTGATGTGAATTGGTGTGTACAGCTTTACTTTGTGATGTGCTGACTTGTTAATGAAAGTAAAAAAAAAATACTGAAACAATGGCCAATTTTTCTTGTCTGGAGTCAACCACACAATATTCACTGGTGCCTCTGAACTCACTTATCAGTGATTAACTTTTTTATATGGACAATGCTGAATCTGTAGCAACATTTGATGTTTCACAAATAATTTGTTTTTCTAAGCACAATGTACTGTCAGTATTTAAATTTAGTGACTGCATACTTAATTACTGTTGTAGTGCAGACTGGCTTTCATTGTACATCGTCCTGCCATGGTTTGCTGTGCCTTGATTTTCTTCCTAGTGCAAGCTGTTTCTTTTGACATGGGGGAAGGTTAAATTATTCATTGATGTGGCTATGACCAGGCATTGACATTTTTAGACTTTTATTGCTGTAAAGTGTTTGATCAGACATCTTGCAGTATGGGTTCTACTTCCAACTACTCTGGGATTTGTATTGCCACTGTTGGCAGTTGTCAAAGCCTCTTTTTATCATCTGAGGAACATCACCCGGGTGAAGCACCTGGTTCCTCCTGATGATGTTCCTACTCTGGTCCATGCCTTCATTACCTCCGTCTTGACTACTGCAACTCCCTTTATCTTGGGCTACCGGGGGCTGATATTCGCCGTTTGCAGCTAGTGCAGAATGTGGCTGCCAGACTATTGACCGGTTCCTCTAGGTCCAGTCATATAATGCCTGTGCTCCGCAGACTGCATTGGCTGCCAATAGGTTGGCATATCACCTTCAAGGTTGGTTTGCTGACCTATAATGCCCTACATGATCAGGGACCTGACTACCTGAAAGATCTCCTTCATCCCTACTGTCCCCCCTGCTCTCTCTGATCCACTGACAAGGGATTGCTAGAGATTCCCAGGGTTCATTTGAAGACCTCTGGGGCCAGATCTTTTAGTTTTATGGCCCTGACCCTGTGGAATTCTCTACCTTATCAGGTACGAGACTGCCCAACCGTCCAAACTTTTAAGGGAGCACTTAAAACATATCTTTTTAAAAATCCGAATAATGATTTTTAAATGTTATTAAGTTTGGATAATTTTATTGTTTTTAGTAATATTGTTTTATTATGTGATATACAGGCACCTTGGTTCTAGAAAGGCGCCTTTTATAAATAAAGTATTGATTGATTGATTGATATTTGCCACATAAATCACCATTTGTGAAATTGATTCTTTTGGTTACCATCTTTTGGTTACCTGTGGTGGTTGAGTTACAGTATTTGTCAGTCGAACTATACTGTATATTCATTTATCATTCATGTACACCATCAGTGCATCATTTACTGATGAGCATAAATAATATTAGTGTATTTTACATAAGGAAATCAATGTTTATATTTATTGGTACAACATTCAAGTTAAACATTTGTTGCTTATTCTCATGTCTCATGACTGTTTTTCACTATTTGTAGATTTGCACACTACCGTTTTTGCTTCAGATATGGCTATGACTTTTTTTTTAGTTCCACCACAGTTTTCAAGTATATTAAAGCTCCAGGTTGTGCTGCAACAAAGCGATCAACACATTTACTGTGTATCACTACTATTCCACATATACACTGAATCTATCACCATCCAGAATCATGCCCTGACCACTTTTTTATTATGTCTATGATTTCCATGAAATATTTTAGACCTGCTCACTGGCCATTCACTGATTTATTTTAATGTGTTTCTCATGTTCAAATCTCTCTCCCTCTCTCCACTGTATTTTATAGTGTTCTATAACTGCATCTGTTATAGTATATGAAAGTGCATGAAATTTTATTTCCCTTCCTCAGCAATGCTTACCTTTGCATTCTATCAGATCTGTGGCACTACATTAGACAAATTACTTATAGTGTGTCACACTACTGACATTTAGTCCATTCATAAACATAAGGGCCCTTTGAGAATCGTACTTCATGTATTCAGCCTGATGTTGCATTTCAATGTCAAAGCTGCAGTATTTATTTAATTGAGTTTTACCAATGTATTTTAAGCACAACATATGGACCTATTTGTTTGTGCACTTACATATGAACTAGTCCCATCATCTCTCTTCTACAGTTTATTAAAAAATAAAATTAAAAAAAAAGGTTCAGTAGCCATAATACCCACTCAAACAGTTTCTATTACTACACTACGGGGTTGGGGGGATTCTGTCTCAAGACAGTGGGAGTGGTATCCCCAGTGTCAAACACTGGTAGGAGGAGTGGGGCTTCTACAGCACCCATGGAGATTTGGCACCACAATGTCAGAAAACATACATGTACATTTAAAACATGCCTCAGCCACCCCTGGAGGCAGTAAAAGGATACATAATCCTTTTACTGACTTCCAGTGATGTCATCACTTTGATGGCTGCACTCCTTTAGAGCTCCCTAACTTCCGTTTAATAATCCCTACCAGAACAGCACTGAGTAAATCCAAAACTACCTAAAATGGCATCTGGAACAGATGGAGGGACCAGATCTGGCAGATACTGGGCAACAGGCACCTATAATGAGAAGGATGGAGGAGGATTAATGGACTGAGTGACCCCCAGCAGGAGCTACTCACCAGCCAGCAATGTAGACCTGGACATGGATATCAACTCGGAGACAGAAAGCCTGGCTTGATCAAGATTCAAAATGCTACTGGCAGAGATAAAGGCATTTTGAGATGAAAATCAACAAGAATTTCAAGCATTACATACCAGAATGCAGGTAGTAGAAGGGATAATGGAAACATCTGAGAAGCGAGTGGTGGCAGTGGAGGGCGAGACGGAGCAGCAGCTACACGCAGGTTGATTACTGGTAGATTATCAGGAGGCCATGCAGCATAAATTATTGGACCTTGAAGCCTGCTCACAGAGAGATAACCTGCATATTTATAGTTTCCCAGAGGGAGAGAAGACTAGTAGGATGGAGGAGTTTTTGGAAGACCTCCTTTGAGATGTTTTAAACTTGCCTTAAACTTTCGATTTCTGCACTGAGCAGGCACACCGAGCCTTAATGGCTAAACCAGCGGACCCCGCTACCAGACCTCGCTCAGTAGTGATGAAGTTCTCCAGCTTCAAAGACAAGGAAGTGATACTGAGAACTGCCTGGGTTCAAAAGACTGTAAAATACAATGCAGCACATCTTATAATTGACCATGACTATCCAATGGAAATATTTAAACAATGCACAGCATACTCGTTTATCCTCAGAATGCTTAAGGAGAATAAAATTAATTTCCAGACTCCATACCCAGCAACACTTTAAGTGTTCTGGGACTCAGGCATAGTTACCTATAACACGCCTGAGGAAGCTCACCATGTACTGCAGGAGAAGGGCTGGAAAGTGTCCGTGGACCCCTGAAGGAGCAAGCATAGACCTCGCCCAGCACCATCCAAATGCAATCAAGAGGCCAACACCAACACAGAAATAAAACTAAGCCAGCTAGACTCTGGTTGACTCAGGATATTAGAGACTTACTGGGGAAGATGAGATCTAGAAGCATGGGGAGTGCACCAGCCCAACAGATGATGGACATTTGAACATTGTCTGGTATGAGTTTCCTTCTTTACTGGCTCTCTAAGAAGAACACTTGAAGCCCATTTATGGGGTCTGTCAGCCCAGGTAGCTTCCTGAGCTGAGATTGGGGGGTTCCTGAGCTGATGGACTCTCTTGGTATGTGTTGGAGCATGGCCTGATCCAGTGACCCCCTTTTAAGGTGGGACATTTTGGAATAGGATCACTTGAAACACGGAACATTCTGCCTAAGTTTAAAATAGCAATCTGTTATGAAGAGGTTGTTGACTGGCATAAAACCAAGATGGGACTTACTCTGCAGCAATAAATGACTTTTTACTATGAAACAAGGATCAGAGGGAACACAAATTCAAAGCATGGGATGGGGACATGAGTGATGCAATGAGGAAGGGGGGAACAGATCACATAACTTTTTTCCCTACTGGTTGGTCATTTCTCTGTGTTCTCTCTGATTCACCCTGCAATTGGGAAATGGTAGTACCCTTAATATGGCAATAACTTGTAGGGCTTTTGGGAGGAGGTGCTGTGGGGGTGGGGAGGGAAATGAGTAAATGCCAGTCAGTGCAATGATGGTATCATTTAACTAGAGGGAATGAGCATGGGTCTCTACCAGCCTTACTAAACAGTTATGATGTAATGTAAGTTTTTATTGTTCTCTCCTCTTTTAAATTACTTCCTTTCTTCGGTTTCTTTCATTACATATAATGCTGAGTCACCAGAATGGGGTATGGCAAAATGTTTTTAACATCAGGATCTCAAGACAATCCTTGGAATGACATGTAATGGGAGTTAACGTTGACAACCACCTACTATGCTAAGTCTCCAGGGATATGAAGGTTTCCCAGAAGCTTACAGGGAGATTATCTTTTTGTACCTGTCCATCTTATTAGAGTCTGATATTTTTGTGAACCAGGGAGGCCTGGCAATTCTTTTGACCACTCTACCTCCCTATTGGGGGAGATCTCTATTGGGACCTATTCTCCAATTGTGTAGAGGGTGTAACAAATAATCCTCCTGCCTTGGAAGCATTTATGTTCATAGGTTGTGTTTGTATGTTTATTGTTCTCTACTTGTTATTTGTTATACTCAGCTTGATGGTAATAGGTACTTTTGTGTTCTGAAACACCCAAAATGAAGGATGCAGTGGATCACTGGAGAAGAGAAAGGGGATGATCGTGGGTATGACAGAGGGGGCCTTTATAGGGGTCTCAGGGAAGAGGGTAGATAGTAAGATGGCCATGAAACTACAAGTCACTATTAGCTCACAAAACATGAACAAGTTAAATAACCCAGTTAGGAGGCATAAGGTGCTTGCTTCAGTTAAAAAACAGAAACTCACTTTCATTATGCTCCAGGAAACTCATTTAAGCAGAGACGAGCACCAAAAACTAACTAAATTTGGGTTCAGCCATGTTATAGCCTCCTCATCTAAAGGGGGAAAATGCAGAGGGGACACCATTTTAATTCCCTAGGCTACTCCATTTCAGGTGAATGCATCCTATTTGGACCAGGAGTGTTGACTAGCAGTGGTTAATGGGAACTTAAAGGGCCACACAATTACCTTAGCATCAATATATATACCACCTGGGTAAAAAGACAAAGTTGTACAGGCACTAGTACAGAAAATCACAGAGCAACATCAGGGAGTTTTAATAGTGGGGGGAGATCATAATCAGATTTATGAACACATTGACACCACTAACCCCAGAGTACCCAAAAGATATGCTACCCAGCAAGCAGTGCTAACATATTTTAAGGAATTACAGTGGACAGATGTATGGAGGTCCCTTCACCCAGGATGAAGGGCATACACCCATTATTCTGCACCTCACAGAATATATACCAGGATAGATTATTTTCATATCTTGGGTGAGCATCAGCAGCAAGTTTGGGAATGCTGGCTCCTGCCCTTTCCAATATCTAATCACTCTGCCCTGCTTCTTAAGCTGGATTGAGAGTCAGAGAGGAGGGAGACATTCTGGCAACTTAATTATTTGCTGAACCTGCAAGTCTTTAAAACTTTAGTGGAGGAGCATATTCCCCAAATTTTACAGGAAAATGAAGCCCCTGATATACAGCAGAAGACGCTGTGGGACACTGTTAAGGTGGTACTATGGGGTGATATAATACAATTTGCTTCCCACTACAAGAAACAGCAAGCAGCCCAACTAGATAAATTCCAACAGCATTTGAAAGACTTGCAGGAACAGCATGCAGCCAGGGACTCAGCAGTTTATCCTCTGCTGCAGATAACTAGACAACAAATACAGAGACTCTTGGGCATTAAAATGGAACAGGCCCTTCATTGCTTAAAACAGAAGTATTATGAAAAGGGTCTGAGAGCCACCTGCCTCTTAGCCCACAGACATAGACAACAAGTCACCCATACCACTGTCACGAAGGTTAGAGATCCTTGATCAGGCAAAATGGTAAAATTACCCTCACATATTATGCAAGCCTTTAGAGGCTACTATCAGTCTCTCTATACCCCTGATCATGGAATGGACCTGCAGAGAATTCAATCTTTTCTTGTGGACCTCCGATTACCCACTCTCTCCAAGGATCAAATAGCTCTGGACAGGCCTATTACACTGGGAGAACTATACAGAGTTATTACCAATTTAAAAACACACAAAAGTCCAGGTCCAGATGGATATATGGGGGAGTTCTACAAGATGTTTAAGGAGAAGTTGCTCCCATCCCTGCTAGAGGTATCCTGGGGAGTTCAAGAGGGGGAGAGGGCCCCAAGAACATGGGGATACACTACGATTACTAGTATCCCTAAACCTGGAAAGAATCATACATTTTATTCATCCTATCACCCAGTCTCAATGCTTAATGTAGACTATAACATTTTTGCATCAGTGATGGTCAGGAAACTGGAGACCTTCCTGCCATTTTTGATTAACATGGAACAAACAGTATTCATGCCTAGTAGGCAGACACAGGATAACATCAAATGGATGCTTCACCTCCTTCGAAATGCTGCCAGGTCAAGGGTCTCATTTTTGTTACTAAGCCTGGATGCAGAGAAGGCCTTCAACCAGGTGGCATGCCCATTTGTGGAGGCAGTGCTGAGGAGGGTGGGTTTCTCTGAGGGGTTCACTTGGATCATTACATCTCCATATTCTGTCCCCATGGTGTATGTCAGGGTTAGTGGGTCAGTCTCGAATCCAGTGCCATTGCTACATGGCACCAGACAGGGGTGGCCCCTGTTGCCTCTGCTTTTCACCATATATCTGGAATCATTGACCCAGGCAATAAGCCAGGATGAGAGCATTCAGGGACTTGAGGTGGGAGGTGCCCACCATAAGTTAGTCCTCTATGCAGATGACCTGCTAGTGTATCTTTCAGACCCAGAGCAGTCCTTGGAACCCATATGGCACATACTGAAAGAATTTGGGAAATTGGCGGGATATAGAATTAACTCCACCAAGACTGAGGCTTTGAAATTTTATTATGATCCATTGAAGATATTAAATCTCTGTTTCCATTCCATTGGAATTTACAACTTTTGAAATATTTAGGAATTCAACTAACACAGGATAGCACTCAGTTATTTAATACTAATTAAAGCCCTTTTCTGAATCAGCTCTCTTCGGATCTAGTAAGGTGAAGGGTAATCCCTTTGCCAATGCACCACAGAATAGATGTAGTGAGAATGAATTTGTTTCCCTGCTTCTTATATCTAGCTCAGACCTTACCCATCTCAGTCCCTAAAGGCTTCTTCAGAAACCTAAATAAAAAAAAATAACATGGTACATATGGAACTTGTAGAGGCCTAGGATCCGGTATACTACCCTGCAACTTCCAAAAAAGTTGGGAGGATTGGCCTTACTAGATCTAAAACTGTATTATTATGTAGCTCATCTCAGAACCATATTTTATTGGTTGCATCCTCAGTACCAGGCCAGATGGAAGGCGTTGGAGATCCAGCAGGAGGATCTTACCAACCTTAGCTAGGTGCTGTTGGAATATCCCTATAAGCCAATTCAAGAAATAACAGATAATCCTTACACTGTCACAAGCATAAAATGCTGGCACACCATTTTGAATTTCAGAGGTATGTCTGGGTATAGGCCTTTGTTATACTCCCTCCCATACGTGGATCCTTTTTTATACCTACAGTATTAAACTTGATATTGGATACCATGGTTGGGAGAGGTTGGGGCCACACTTAGTATCTCATTTTATAAAAAATGGGATTTTACTCACATTGAAGGACTTAGGGGCACAGTTTGGCATATCTCCAAGAGATGGTCTCGGGTGGTAGATCTCTTGATTTGCCAAGTTGCGTTTCGATCAGATTTGCATGTGTTGCACAGGGAAGGGTCAAATAATGTATTTTTTGCTTTTTTGGCAAATGTCAGGCTCATTTGTTGACATCACACTGCACACACAGTGTTTGGCATTTTGGCCTGCAATTTTCAGGGTAGAAAGAGGTTATCCTAAGGAACAAACCAGCATTAGTTTGGTGAAAAAAATATTAATCCGTTCCAAAGTTATTAGATTTTGAAATTATGGGTTCTGAGCATGCTTAGTTCAGTCTTTGGGATAGATGTACAGTTTTGATCAAAGATTTCTGGTCGTGAACGGCTGGCGAACAGGGATTTTGAGAAGAGATTGGTAAATCTTGGAAAATCACTGTTTGTCTGCCACCATTTTGTTTTCTCACTTAGCGAGGTGAGAAAACAAAATGTTGTACTGTAACTTATCCCAGGGAAGTGTTTTAAAAAAAATCAAGTCATGGATTTTGGTGAGGGGGACATCCTCTACCCACCCATGCCTTTGTTTTTTTCTAACATAAAAAATTTGTTTTTTTTTAATGTTTATAATCCCTTTTCGCAATCCCTTTTTGCCAGTCAATCTCTTTTCACATTGAACTGCTGTTTTGATGCAGAATTATACATCTTGCAAATCCCTCCCACCCCAAGCACTGTGGGACAATGGGGATCCCACTCCGTGTCCCCAAACACCCCCACACACAAGCACTGTGGTACACTGGGCTCCCAGTGCCCTGTAATCAGCCCCAACCCTTTTTTTATATAATTAAAACCTAAAGGAAGAAAACTGTCCCTTGTCAGGAGGCACTGGGAAGCCCACTCCCAGGGGACCATTAATTAATTATTTATTGCTGACATCTGGGTGCCCAATCCCTGTGTCAGCATTTACAACCCCCCAGCAGCATGGGACACTGGAGATCCAATCCCTAGTATCCTGATCCATGTAGGACCCCCCAGTAGTGTAGCAGTGTAGTACACTGGTAGTGCCCACCCACAGTGTCCCCAAACAGTTATGTCCTGAAAAAAGTAGACCGTCCCTGTCATGTTTTTTTTTTTTATAAAGTCCTGGAAAGAAGAAAACAGTCCCTTGTCATCTTCCCTGTACCACTCCCCCATCCCAACCCTCCCTCTGCACACCCACCTCCTCACATCCCCCCTTACCCCACACTTACCCTCCAAGGTCGGTGGCTGCGATCTTCTGTGGACTGGAACATGTTTGCACTTTTCATCGCTGAACTGCAAACTGAGAAATCAAGGTAAGCACCATATAATGGCTGTCAATGGGGTTTTCAACTTATGTTGTTATTTCAGCCATGTTTAGGTTTCTGTACCCCACATTTTCCACATGGGGTTCTTGGGACCGCACCTCATGAACACTAGCACTGTCATGCTGTTACTCAGTCCTGAAAGGTGATTCCATGATCTGATTAACAAAATGACAATGCCAGTGTTCATGGGGAGAGGTCCCAAAATGCTGACTTTGAAAATTTGGTGCAAAAAATGCCCAAAATGACTGTTACGAGCATGCATTGCACAGTTTCTATGCATGCTCATAACTTTGCCAATTTTTAATATTTTCACTCCAGATTTTCAACATTAGTATATTTTCACACCTCCTCGTGAACAGTACAGTTGTCATTTTTCACATCTTGCACAACATTTGTTTTTGCACCTGTGGTGCAGAATGGCACAGTCACTGTGCAAAATCAACTTTCAGGATAGTGTAATGAAATCACAGTTGCACTGTTCATGATGTGGGGTCACCAGAAGGCCATATTGAAAATTTGGTACAAAAATACCCCAAAATGCCTGAGTTATGCGTGGTCACTGAAATTTCGCTATGCATGTGCATAACTTTGACAATTTATCATATTTTCATTCTAAATTTTCAACATTGTCATTTTTAACAGCACCTCATGAACAGTACAGCTGTAATTTTTTAAATCCTGCAAAAACATTTTTTCCACACCTGTAGCGCAGAATGGCATTACAGTTGAACAGAATTGCATTTCTATTGGGATTTGAAAATTTTCTGTACTGGGTACATGGGGTGAGGTGATAAGAAATTGATGTTGAGCATTTGGGATGAAAATTATTTAAGATGATACAGTTATGATTATTTGTTGCAATTTCACTATGCCTGCTCGCAACTTAATGTGTGGAAGTGCGGGGCCGTAGACCCCTGTGCTTCCACAGCTAGATATATTTTGTATGTGCATCTGTGGAGGGATGGCTTTGGACCCTGCACTCCCACATCAAAATAAAGATACTATTATACTATCTTAAAAAGTAAGGAAATAAATTGCAAAAAAACTTCATTAATGCATCAGTTAAGACTGAATGACAAAAGTAGGGAAATGAGATATTAGGGTTGAGACCCTAATGCCCCCTTCCCACCCAATCCTACCAGCCCAGCCCTCACTCACCCACCACAGACCAACATGAATTAGGGTGTGCCTTTAGGTCATTGGCCCTAACTTTCACCCCATTCTCCTATACTGTACCATGTCAACTTTCTCACTCATGGAATGGGGTGAGAGTTAGGCCTGAGAACCCCAAGACATACCCTAACACATGTTGGTCTGTGGAGGGTGGGTGTGGGCCAGGCTGGTGGGGTTGCATGGGAGGGGGCATTAGGTGCTCAACCTTAATATCTCATTTCCCTACTTTTGTCTCTTCAACCCTAACTGATGAGTGAATGAATTTATTTATATATTTATATGTATATATACACACACACACACACACATTGTGTGTGTGTATATTATATACACACACACATACTATATTGAAATAACTTCATTATATATATATATATATATATATATATATATATATATATATATACATATTAGTTAAGGTTGATTTCATACAGAAAAAAGTCTGGAAATTTCATCTAAGGGTTACCGACCCTACTACCCCACCCCTACTTCCCCACCCTTCACACACCAACAGGCATCGGAGTGTGCCTTGGGGTCATCGGCCCTAACTCTAACCCCATTCCATGTGTAAACAAGCTGAGATGGTACAATATAGGAGAATGGGTGAGAGGTCTGACAACCTCAAGGCACACCCCGATGCCTGTTATTGTGTGAAGTGGGGGGTGGAACTGGGGTGGTAGGGTTTGTAACCCTTACATGGAATTTCCAGACTTTTGTCAGTGTGAAATCAACCATAACTGATGCATTAATGGAGTTTTTTGCAATGAATTTCCTATCTTTTTAAGAAAGTGGATTGTTACTCGTATCCATACTGTATGTGGGAGCACAGGCCCACTGGGAGCTGCACATGCACCAATTTATAAGCATAGAGACATAGTGCAGGAGGGCCCTGTGGTGCCAGTTTTGTGAAATGGTATAAAATAGTTTGTAGCGTGGACCCTCTGGGCTCTTCACTTCCACCTACCCATAAGCCTAGAAACATAGCTCAGTAGGGCCCTGTGCTCACAGTTTTGCATCATGGTATCCATATGTGAGAGCATGGGCCCTCTGAGCCCTGCATTCCCATTCACCCATAGGTATAGACACATAGTGCAGGAGGGCACTATGCTCTCAGGTTGGCAAAATGTTATCCATAGGTGGGACTACTGGTCCTCCAGGCCCCACCACCCACCCACCCACCCATAAATGTAGAGGTATAGTGCAGAAGGGCCCTCTGCTCCCAGTTTTGCATAATGGGATCCATAGGTGGGAGCATGGGCCCTATATGCCCTGTGCTTCCTCCAAACCATAAGTGTACAGACAATGCACAGCAGGGCCTAGTGCTCCCAGTTTTGAAAAATGGTATCCATAGGCAGGGGTGCAAGCCCTCTGGGCCCTGCACTCCCACCCACCCATAACTATACAGGTATAGTGCAGAAGGGCCCTCTGCTCTCAGTTTTGCATAATTTGGATCCATAGGTATGAGCACAGGGCCCTGCACTCCTACTCATCCTTAAGTGTAGAGACATAGTCTAGAAGAGCTCTGTGCTACCAGTTTAACATAAATGTTATATATAGGTTGGAGCATGGGCCTTATGGGCCCTGTAGTCCAAACTACCCATAAGTATAGACACATAGCTCAGGCCTAGAGACATTCCAAGTAACCCTTGTACTGCAAATGTGTCAATATCTCAGTAACTATATCAACTTTGTAAAAAATTCCACCACAGTTGTATTCATGACCTGGGCACCTCCACATGTGCTTAGTGTACTAAGCTGCACTAAGCAAAAAATTTGTATCTAGAACCGTTTTTGAGATATAGGTGTTGTGGTCAACACAGTGTTATCCTATGGGAAAAGTTGCAACTTCAGAGTACTGTAGCTGTAGAACCAGTGAAAATTTTTTTCACCAAACCAGCAAATATATATATATATATATATATATATATATATATATATATATATATTCATTGCAAGAAAACTTTGTTAATGCATCAATTGGCATTGAAGCAACAAAAGTAGGAAATGGAGCATTAGGGTGGAGACCCTTACACCCCCCACCCTACCATCCACCACACCCCACCCTCCAGCAGACCAACAGGTGACAGGGTGTGCCTTGGGATCATTGGGCCTAACTCTCACCCCATTCCATGTGTAAGAAAGCTGACATGGTACATTATAGGAGAATGGAGTGAGAGTGAGGCCCAATGACCAAAAGGCACACCCTGCCACCTGTTGGTCTGTGGAGGGTGGTGGGGGTGTTAAGGAGTCAATCCTAATGCCTAATTTCCCTACTACTTTTGCTTCAACCCTAACTGATGCATTAACAAAGTTTTTTGCAATGAATGTCCTTGCTTTTTGAGAAATTGTAATCTTACCCTTATATGGTTTAGGGAGCACATGGCCCTCCCATGTTATCACATTTTGAGAACTCAGGTCCCACAGACATTGTAAAGAGCTGTCATTTCCCTAGGGCACTGCACTCTCAGTATTGCATAATGGATGGCCCAACAGTCCGATAACTGCTTAATGATATCCATATGTGGGAGTGCAGGGCCTTCTGGGCCCTGCACTCCCTCCTTCCTGTAATTGTAGAGATGCAGTGCAGCCCTAGACAAATTCCAAGAAAGCCTTGTGTTGCAAATGGTGCACTATCTCATTAACTACAGAAACTTTGGAAAAAATTCCACTGCAGTTGTAATGATGGCCTGGTAACCTGCACACATCTTTAGTAAGCTGCGCTTAGCCAAAAATCCATACCTCAAACTGTTTTTGAGACACAAGCACTGAAAGTCACTGCATTCACCACAATGTTATCCTATGGGAAATTTCTCAACTTTGGAATGCCATAACTATGTAACTCATGTAAACTGTTACACCAAACCAGCATACATCAAATCTCTGTGACACCCCCTTTTCACTCTGCAGATTTCAAGACAAAAGTCCTAACCATTTCTTTGTAGTGAAGTGGCAAAGAAACAGCAACCTTTAAAAATCCCTGTTCGGGATCTGTCAGACAGTATAGTGCAGTGGTTTAAAGCTCTAAGCTGCAAACCTGGAGACCTGGGTTTGAATCCCACAGCCCCCACTTGCATACTGTGTGACCCTGAGCAAGCCACTTAACTTCCTTGTGCTCCCAGGTAGTAACAGTAAACAAGCTTTTAGCTTAGTGTGTCTCCCCTGGTAAAAAAAAAAAAATCCATGCTTGTGAGCTGTCAAAATCCTTGTTCATGAGCTGATTCCCTGTTCAGGAGGTGTCAAAATCCCTGTTCATAAGCCAATCCCTGTTCATGAGGTAGGGCCATCTGATCGTCCCCTCACGAACAAAGATTTTGGCAGCTCATGAACAGGGATTTTGACAGCTCACAAACAGGGATTTTTAGGGCCATCTGGTCATCCACTCATGAACAGGGATTTTGACAGATCATGAGCAAGGATTTCTCAAGAACAAGGATTTTGACAGCTCATGAACAGGGATTCTGACAGCTCACGAACAGGGATTACTTTTTAGAATCCCTGTTCATGAGCTGTCAAAATCCCCATCCGTGAGCCAAATCCCTGTTTGTGAGCTGTCAAAATCCCTATTCATGACTCAATCCTGTTCACAAGATTGGACCATCTGGTCATCGCTATATGAACAGGGATTTTGACACCTCATGAACAGGGATTGGAAGTGAGTTGTGAACAGGGATTATCGAATTAAAAAACAGCTGTTTTTTGACTAAACAAAATGGAACCAAAGCCATGGGTTTGTAGAGGGCGTCACCCTGTACAAAACCCTTATTTCAATCTCCACAAAAGACATCCATGTGGCAAGTCACAACATTTTGTTTTTTGGGAAAAATTGAAAACGAGATGGCGGCTCGCAAACATGGATTTTTTTTTCATACGAACAGGGATTAAATGAATGGAGCTTAATATGTATACCCTTGAGGAAAGAAGGGAGAGGGGGGACATGATGGAAACTTTTATGTACCTCAGTGGAATCAACAAAGTGCAAGAGGGTAGCATCTTTCAGAAAAAGAGACGTGCAAGAACAAGGGAACACAATTTAAAGATGGGGCAGTTCAGGGGCAATGTGAGGAAGTATTATTTCACAGAGAGGGTAGTGGATGCATGGAACAGCCTTCCTGAGGAGGTTGTGGGGTCTAAAACTGTGGGAGAATTCAAGAATGCATGGGACAGACATAAGGCAATTCTTGTGGGGGGTAGGAAGAACTAGGCTGTTGGTTAACTAGGATCTGCGGCCTATCCTGTAGGTAGGGAAATGGGCAGACTAGATGGGCCAAGCGGTCCTTATCTGCCATCAAAGTCTATGTTTCTATGTTTCTATGTTTCATGTGCTGTCAAAATCCCTGTTTGTGAGTCCAGATCCTTGTTCAAAGCTGTGCAGCTACCCAAAAGACTGAACTGAGCATGCTCAGAACCCAAATTTCAAAATTATATAACTTTCGGATGGATTAATATTTTTTGACAAACCAATGCTGACTTCTACTTTGGGGAAAGCTCTTTCCATCTGAACATATCAGGCCAAAATACTAAATAGTGTGGCTGCAATGTGATGAGGAAAAATCTGCAAAAATGGGCAAAAAGAGCAACTTTTACACTTTTTCCACTATGTCCAGTGCAAAATCTTCATATCTGATTGACACAAAACTTGGCATGTCAAGAGATCTACCCCCATGGGACCACGCATACCAAATTTTGTGCTAATATTTGAACAGTTGCAAAGCTATTAAAAATCAAAATTTGGGGTTTAACATTAAACTGCTTACTCGACCCTAACTATAGTGCATTACGTGCCACTATATATATATATATATATATATATATATATATACATATATATCTGTATGTATGTATGTAGATATTATATGGGTGTTAGGGTGTATATTGGGGTAATTGACTAACACTCATCCCATTCCATGTGTAAGGAAGCTGAGATGGTACAGCATAGGAGAATGGGGTGAGCATTAGGGTTGATGACCCCAAGACACACCCCAAAGTCTGTTGGTGTGTGGAGGGTGGGGGTGGGGTGGTAAGGTTGGTTGGCGGAGTGACATGAGGTGTTAGGGTTGAGAACCCTAACACTACATTTCTATACTTTTGTCACAGTAATATGAACCCTAACTGATGCATTAACTGAGTTTTTGTAATGAATGTCCTTACTTTTTGTGAAAGTATCCCCATAGCCATAGTTATTTATAGAAGTGCAGGGCCAGGGCCATCTATTCATAAGTTTAGAGACACTGTAACTAATCTTCATCTCCCTGTTGAAGTGCAGGGCCCTTCGAGCCCTGGGCTTTTATACCCCATGATTTTCTTTATTTTATTGTGGGAGCCACACCAAGCCCTCTGTAGATGCATGAGCAAATTATCACCATAGCCATCTGATTACCCCAGGACATGTAGCTAGTACAGAAAATGTTCAAATCCCCACCAACACATATTTCTGTGCAATTGTGATACCATTCCATGCCACAGCTGTGAAAATACATTTTGGGCAGGATTTGAAAAATTACAGCTGTGACATACATGAGGTGGGGTAATAAGAAGGCTATGTTGTAAATTTGGGATCAAAATATTTAACATTTTCATAGTTATGAGTAGCCATATTGAAATTTCAGCAAATGGTCATAACTTTATCATTTTTCCATATTTTGACCCCATATTTTCAACACTGTCTTCTTATTGCCCAACCTCATAAATCACATAGGTGAAAATGTCATAATCCATGGCAAAACACCATTCCACACCACAGGTGTGGAAACATCTTCTGGCTAGGATGTGAGAAATGACAGCTGTACTGGGCATGAGGTGGTGTCGAAAAATGGCAATGTTGAAAATTTGGAGGGAAAATATTAAAAATTGCTGAAGTTATAAGCATGCATAGAAAAAGTTCAATGACCATGTAACTTGGGAGTTTCGATATTTTTGCACCAAATTCATAACAAGGGCTTTTTGGGACCCCACCTCAGGAACACTGGCACTGTCATTTCATTACTCAGTCCCGAAAGATGATTTCGCACAGCAACCACACCATTCTGCACCACAGGTGTGAAAACACATTTTCTGGCAGGTTGTGAAAACTAACAGCTGTACTGTTCATGAGGTGGTGTGAAAAAATGGCAATGTTAAAAATTTGGAGTGAAAATATTATAAAATTGCCGAGGTTACGAGTGTGTATAGAAAAATTTCAACAACCAAGCATAACTTGGGTGTTTTTTGGCATTTTTGCGACAATTTTCAACATGGGCTTTTGGGGATCCCTCACTGGCACTGACATTTCATTACTCAGTCCCAAAAGGTGATTTTGCACAGCGATCGTGAAGTCACCTTATGGGGTCTGATTAAAGAAATTACAGTGTTCATGAGGTGGGGTCCCAAAAAGCCCATGTTGAAAATTTGGTGAAAAAATGCAGAAAAATGGCCATAATATTAACATAAGTTCAAAACACCATTGACAACCATTATATAGCAATAACCTTGATTCTTCAGTTCATGGTTCAGTTTTCAAGAGTGTAGTCATGTCCCGGTCCACAGAAGATGAGAGAAGATGATCTCTGGTGGTATGTATAGGGCAAGGGTGTGAGTGGGGTGTTGGGTTGCTCAGTGGGAGGCTCAGGATGGGGGAGAGGGGACAAGGAGATGATGAGTGGCCGTTTTCTTTTTTACAGGATAAAAAAAGACTTCAGAAGACAGTTTTCTTTTTTTAACAGGGTCAAAATCTTTATTTTGGGACAATGGAGGAGGTTTTCATAATGCCAACATGGGGATTTGGCACTCCAATGTTGGCAAACATAAAGGTTAGAACAGGCTTGGGGGGATCCAAAACTGGGGGGGTAGACATCCAGGTGTTGGAAAGAACAGTTAAAAAATTGTCCCACATTACTGAGGGGGAGTAAATGCAGACATGGGAATGGGCACCCCATTGGTGGCAAAACATTTCTTATGATTAAAACATTTTTTATTATTAAAACATGCCTCACTCCCCCCTTGGAGGCAGAAAAAGGAGAAAACCTCCTGTTATTAGATAAACACCAACAGGTGTTTAGCTAAACAGGGGCTGAGGAACATGATGTTTTAGTTATTTTGTCCTAAAAGTGACCAGTAAAGTTTTTTTGTTTTTTTTACAGGGGCCGATGGTTATTTTACATTAAAGTAGTGCCACAAATTTGGGCAGTTTTCCTGAAAAGTGTGGCAAATTTGCAGCAGTTTTCATGCAACAGTGCCATTAGTTGCATGAAAACTGCCACAATGTGTGGTAGTTTTGCAAAAGTAGTGCCACAAATCTGTGATACTACCAATGGCCAAACACAAAAAACATATTTCTAGCCACTATTGTAAACAAATAATGCCAGAATCATGTTCCTCGGGCCCCGATTAAGTAAATACAACTGCTGGTGTTTACCAAGGGGCAGTATGTTTTGAATTACAACATTTTGTTCTCCCATCGCTAACTGAAAAAAAGATGACGGCAGCACAGCACTAACTTTTCCATTTGTGAAAGCAAAAAGTGCTTTCGTGAAAGCAGAAACTGCTTTTGTATCAGACATCTAATTTTTCTCATCGTCTATAATGGAAAACTTAAAACTTTGATAGCTTTTAAATGGATTAATATTTTTTTACCACATCTTTAAAAGGCACATCTGTGGCCCAGACATCGTAATACTCTTAACAGTTTCAGATCAGACCCCCAACCTGTTTTGGAGATGCAGCTGAGCAAAGAATTTGCACCCAAATGGTAATTTTTACATTTTTTGACACTCAACAGCTTCACAACTGCACATCTGACTGGAACAAAACTTGCCACATCAAGAGATCTATGGTACCTGACAGCACATGAAAACTTTTGTGCAAATCAGTTGTACTGTTACAAAGTTATTAAAGTGCAAAATTTAGGGTTTTACATAGAAATGACCATTGAACACTAACTACAGTATACTGGCACTGTGTGTGTGTATATATATATATATATATATATATATATATATATATATATATATATATATATATATATATATATATATATATATATATATATATATCTTATACTGGCCTGGTAGGGATTGTATAGTTAGGGTTGTATGGTCACTTCTATGTTAAACATCAAAATTTGCACTTCAATAGCCTTGCAACCGTTTGTCTGATTTGCCTGAAATATTGCATGTGTAACCACCAACCATAGATCTCTGGATATGGAAAGTTTAGTTCCAGTCAGATGTATGGGTGCTCAAAATGTGAAAAATCACCAACTTTTGCGCATTTGTCATTAAGCCATAATGGACTGAAGAATGTGTTTGAGTGGCTTGAGATTTGTTTGTCTACATGTGGCCTGGGTTGAACTGGTGCCTTTTAAAGATCTGGTGAAAAAATATTGCTCCATTTAAAAGTTATTCAAGTTTTTCATGTCCCATTATAGCCTATGGGAAAATTTATAAGTGCATTGCGAAAACTTTTGCTATCACATTTTTGTTGTCAAACCCCTAGAAATTGTTTTCGTGCTGCTCCCATCTTGTTTTCAGTTAGTGAGAGAGAAAAAACATTGTAACTCAAAAAATAATGCCCTTTGGTAAACAGCAACAGCTGTGTGTTTATCTAGTTGGGCCCTAAGGGACATGACCCTGGCATTAGTTTTTTAGTAGCTGGTCTGCAAATATGTTTTTTAAATTTTTGCTGTTTTCTGATCACGGCAACATTTTTTGTTGCCACAAAAATAATTGCGATCAGAAAAAGTAATCTCTGCAACATTTTTCTGTGTAAGATAAAATTTCCATTATAGAGAGAGGAGTGCCACAAAAACATTAAAGTAATCGCGATAACACTGCATGAACACATTTTGTAAGGTGATGTTTTCTTTGTCACTTCATTGTGCCAAGGTGGATTGTGCTTTTGGCATGAAATTTTCAGGGTGGCAAGCCCTGGTCCCACAGTTGTTCCTTTTGGTGCTTTGGTACCAAAACATTTAACAAGTCCATAATTACAGTGCTCTGAAGTTGAGAAATCTTCTCATAGGATAACATTGTGGTGCCCGTGACACTTTTCGGCGTCTGTATCTAGAAAATGGTTTGAGATACAGATTTTTCATTTCAAAAATTCTTAGTCCTCCTATAGGCAGAATAGGTACAGAAACAGGTTGGAAAGCCATGAATACCATGAATTTAGAAATTTTTTTCTAAGTATTCCAATGGCTCATTTTCATGTCTGTAGGCCAATATTATGCCCTCAAAGTTAGCACTCACAGTGCATTTTTGGTGCCCGTATCTTGAAAACAATGTGAGATATGGATTTCATCAATTTACCTCATGTGGAGGTCTCGCTGTCATGATTACAACAGCACTGAAATTATTTTCCTAGCTGCTACGGTTGCTGAGATATTAGCAAATACGTGTTGTAAGGGTTCCTTGCCCTATAGGGCTGCTGTATGGCTCCATAGTTATGTGTAAGTGGGAGCACAGGGCCTGGAGGGCTTGTGCTCCCACTGACAAATATCATTATGCACAAATGGGCAGCTTGGTGGGAGTGCAGGATCCAAACAAATCATTTACTATTTATATTACAGTTTTCCAAAAAGAAAGAAAATTCTTTGCAAAAAACTTCATTAATGCATCTGTTAGGGTTGTTTCCACAGTAACAAAAGTGTGTAAATTCAATGTTAGGGTTACCACTCCACCACCACACCCCTACGCCCCATCCTCCACACACCAACAGACGTCGGGGTGTACCATGGTGTCATCAGTCCTAACTCTCACCCCATTCTCCTATACTATAGCATGTCAACTTGCTTACATATGGAATGGGGTGAGAGTTGGGCCTCATGACCCTGGCACCCTTGACTCTGTTGGTGTGTGGAGGATGGGGACATGGGGTGGGGTTGTAAACCCACGTTAATTAAACACTTTTGTCGCTGTCAAACAATCTTAACTGATGCCTTAACGGTTTTTAAAGAATATATATATATATATATAGAGAGAGAGAGAGAGAGAAAGAGAGAGAGAGAGACAGCAAGACAGAGAGAGAAAGAGAGAGAGAGAGACAGAGACAGAGAGAGAGAGAGTAAATAATGGATAAGGGTGGTATTCACAGATGTATACCCATTGAGGTGGTGAATTAGAGCTATAAAGCCACAAGTGCAAAGGGAGAGTGGCTTTATTGCCCTAATTAGCCCCTGAGATGGGTATTCCTGACTTGACTTGGTTACACTGTCCTTCAGCAGTGGTGAGAGCACATCTGGACTCTGAATCCCGATGATTCTTTTGGCTTCAAATCTGTTATTCACTTTTTGAAATAGATTTTCTGGAAGTCCACTGGATTTTTGGAATCTTATCTGTTGTTTTGTATTCATTTGTATTACTAGGGAACATTGTGGTTTATAAAGAGGTGGTTGGGATTTACATAGTATATGAGTGTGGCTGTGTGTTGTTAGGTTTTTCTGCATTTATTTATTGTATGAATGTGGGTTGCATGTTTAGGTTACATTTTTGAATGAATATATTGTCTCAGTTTAAGGTTAATTCTGAGTGTGTAGGATAAAGCAGAATGTGTTGGAGTTCCAGGCACCTTCGTATTGTTAACACAGCGGCCCTACTGCATAAACTCTGCCCCTTTGTTGATCTTCCTCTCCTAGCTGTTACAGCAAGATTCTGCTGGGAGGTAGGTATTTGCTGGTGGCAGGTGAGTTGGTGGTGGGGTGCTGTGTGCACAACAGAGCCGAGTGGGATTAGGGTGGTCAGGAGCGGGAGGTGCCCTGGGAATAGACGGAGCCTTGAGAGAGGCCCAACTTGTTTGGTATCCATTGCTAGGGTTCCCACTGCACCATGTGGGCAGGTAGCTAGAGGGTCTGCAACTTCCTCTGGTCCCATTCGGGCTGTGCTATGCAATGCCAGATCGATAAGTAATAAGATCGCAATTATTTTGGACTTGATTTCCTTGGACAGTCTGACTTGCATTACTGAGACCAGGCTGGGGGATAATGCAGGACCAGTTTTGGAGGCATCTGTCCCTGCCAGGTACTGTGCTCTGCCCAAAGAGGGAACACAGGAGTGGGGAGGTGGCCATTTGTTTAGCTCCAGCCTGAACTTTTCTGTGCACCCAGTGGGCTCTACCTTGTCATTTGAATGTGTGGTAGTCCATGGGGGTCCAGGTGTGGGCTGTTGGATTCTCTTGGTTTATCATCCTCCCGGACCAGGAGGAAAATTCCTGCAGGAAGTAATGGACTTCGACACCGACTGGGTGTTGGAATGTCCCATTCTGGGGGCATTCATTGCCTGGGTCGATGACTAATCCTCACAACCTGGACACGACCTCCTCCAGTTGATGTCATCTCTGGGCCTAGCACAAGCAGTTGCTTCTGCTACCCATCACTACAGCCACACCTTGGACCTCACATTCTCACTGGAGCTTGAGGTCACAAACCTCAGGACTGATCAGGTCACTTGGTCCAATCATTGCATGGTTGAGTTCTTGTTTGGGCCCCCTCCGATAGTCCTCACCTGTTGAGCTGGTCAGTTACCACCCTTTAAGGGGACTGTCCCCACAATGACGTTTGGTGGTGGGTGATATTTCTGGAGTGAGTGCTGCATGTGCAATTGGCATTGGTGAGGCAGTGGCAGCCTATAATGGGGCTGTCTCCAAGCCGCTCTATGTTATTTCATCGGTTCATATATGACCTAGATCCTCTCGCTTGAGACCCCCATAGTTTGATGTGGTTCTCAAGGAGATGAAGATCAAGGGTCTGAATTTGGAGCATTGTTGGCAGAGGCCCCAGTCCATGAAGGACAGGCTGACTTTGAGAAATCATTATAATTATTTTCAAAGGACAATTGACCATAAGATGGCAGAGTTCCTATCCAGGGAGATTGCTGCAGGGAAGAACAGATCTGCTCAGCTCTTTTGGACTGTGTACAAACTACTTCATCTAGTCTGTCTACAGCTGAAAAGAGCCCTTTCAACCACATTGTGTGATGAATTCGCTATGTTCTTTTCTGACAGGGTGTCCTCTATTCGGGCAGGGATCACCCCAGTGAGATTAGGTCAACCTCACAGTGGTGCATCTGGGCTTGACAGGGGCACTTCCATTGTCTGGGGGGAGTTTTGGCCACTGGAGGTGGCTGAGGTCATTGAGGTGACTTTGAAGCTGTGACTCATCTGTTGTGAATTGGACCCTGGCCCAACTCATCTCCTAGTGGGATATGCCGAGGCCATTGGTACAGTGTTCACCGGGATTATCCAGTGCTTGCTCCCAGGTGGTCTTTTCCTGATGCCTGGAAGGAGGCATTGGTGAAGCCATTTCTGAAGAAACCATCACTTGAACTGGATGTCCTGGCAAATCATAGACCTGTCTCCACCCTCCCATTTTTAAGGAAAGTTGTTGAGAAAGTAGTGGTGCTGCAGCTCGAGGTACATCTCATGATCTTTGACATCTATGAGCCATTCCAGTTTGGATTTAAGGCCAGGCACAGCACTGAGACAGTGCTAGTTTGAGTGCAAAATGGTGTCCTCAGGGCAAGAGATAGAGGGGAGTAGTCATTTCTCATTCTCCTTGAGTTCTCATCAGCCTTTAACACCATGAACAACATGGTGCTATTGGATCACCTTAGAGAGTATTATGGACTCAATGGAACAGTCATCCACTGGTTTGAGTCCTATCTCTTGGGCAGGAGTCAACGGTTAGTGATGGGGAATTTCTCCTCCTCATCAAAGCCCGAGTCATGTGGACTTCCTCAGGGCTTGATCCTGTCACCGATGCTGTTCATGGTGTACATGCTGCCCCTGAGTGAGCTTATTATACACAACAGTTTGGGTATTCATTGCTATGCAGATGATCCTCAACTGTATACAGTATGTCATTTTCCCCCAGAGCAAATGGCACAGTGAAAGGGCTGACTAGGTACCTGACTGAAATCCAGGTCTGGATGTCCTCAAACTGGATGAGATTGACCCAGACAAGACTGAGGTACTGGTGATTGAGCTGGGTCATGGGTGAGATGGGAGTGAAGCCAGAATGGTAACAGGATTGTTCCTGGGTCCTACACCATAGATGGTATCCCCCAAGGTGAAAAATCTGGGCATCATCTTGAATGACAGACAGATGCTCAATGCTCAGGTGTTGTATGTTGTCCAAAGTGATTTTCACCACTTAAAGAATGTCTCATGTATCACACCCTTGATTCTGCCTGAGGATCAAGCCATCACTGGTACATGACTTTGTTATGTCCAGGCTGGATTACTGTAACACTCTATACTTCAGGATCAGTGGAATTAGCCTCCGCTGACTGCAGCTGGTACAGAATGCAGTGGCCAGGTTGCTGACAGGCCTGCCAAGGTCCTGTCATGTAACCCCAGTCCTGTGAGATCTGCACTGACTGTTGGTCAGGTGGAGGATCATCTTCAAGGTGGGCTTGCTCACATACAAGGTCCAATACAGCTTGGGCCCTGCCTACATGTCTGAACTCCTTCCTCCTGCCATCCCAGTTTGCTCCCTCCATTCCTCCACCAGGGGCCTTCTAGCAGTTCAGAGGGCCAGACTAAAAGCCTCAGGTGATCATTCATTTGAGGTGGCCAGCCCACCCTTCTGAAACTCACTTCAAACATCTTTGAGGAGAAGATATTAAAATGGGGTCTAAAGACCTACCTTTTTAACAAAGCCTTTTCTGAGGATTTTAGCTGATTTACACTGATTTTATTTATTATTTATTAATTGATAATGTACTCTGTTTTATACTGTATCCTATCTGCTAACCCTGTCTACTATCTGTAAGGTGCCCAGAGGCTCTGGGATTGGGTGCCATATAAATGCATTTTTACTTAATTACTTACAAGTGTTCCACCCTTAGCCATTGTTTGTTGACAGGAAGGCACTCATTGCAACAGTAGGTCAGTGCTTTTAGCTGATTGTTTCATGACGGCACTGTTTAGGCCCAAACCCTTCCCACCCCTCACCCCACCCACTCTTGGAAATAGTTCCTTTATACCTGGGGTTCTGACATAATTTCCTCAAGAGTGCAAGGTGCATATCACTGTCATATCCTCTCTAGCACACTGCACTGACAATATAAGAATACACATTATATAATATATATATTTCTATATAACAAACCAATCACACACACACACACACACACACACACACACAGACACAAAAGAGAAGGTAGAAATACATGTGGGGAGTAGTGCAATGTAATGGCTGTGGGGCAGCAGTCTTCCGGGAGTCTTTCTGGAGGTTGAGATGCTGCCCTGTTTGCAGACAACTCTCTGCCCTAAGGGAGGAAGTTGTCCATTTTCAAGCCACACTGGACAGTAGTAAGGGAACCTTCCCCCAGGCAGCACTGGACAGTAGTAAGGAGACCTCCCCCATCCAGGGTGCACCAGAGCCACGACCACTACTTCAGAGGTTGTGAAGAAAGCACAGCAGTTGGACCACAGTGGGCTCAGGGAGGGTAAGGGTGGTGGAACAGAGGCACACCCAGTCAGTTGTTCCACTCCACAATCCATACACCATTCTGGGGGAGCATAGTTCCCCTATGGATGCACCCGCAGAGGAGACTAAGGAGGTTGCAGACAACTGTCACAAGGGAGGCCCTCAGGAAGGAGGCAGAGGACACCATAGGTAAAGGAAGCAGCTCCAGGTGGGAGAATTAATTATTAGGGGATAGAAATGGGGAGAGCAGGGAAAACTGAAGTAATGTGCCTGCCTGGTGCCATGGCTTGGAGGGACAGGAAGCACATCCTTAGGATCATGAGAACAGTTGCACGGGAGTCTGAACTGGATGTCATTGTCCACCTAGGGACAAATGACTTGGCTCATCATGAGATTAGAGCAGTGCAGAAGGACTTTGCAGAGTTGGGGAGGGGCCTAAGACAAGTAGCACACACAGTATCCTTCTCAGAGGTGCTGCCTGTCAGTGGCATGGGTGAGGCAAGGGTACTTTTCACCATGCAAGTTAACGAATGGTTGAAAAAATGGTGTGGAGCACAGGGGTTTGGCTTCATTGGGGACTGGGGGTCCACCTGGAGGGACACCAGCCTATACTGGCAGGATAGTCTGCATCTGTCCAGGAAGGGAACAAGTCTTTTGGGCAATCGGTTTAAATGCTTCATTGGCAAGCTTTTAAACTAGTCAAGGGGGGAGGCACTGATAAGCAGCAGGAAAATACCAGCCTCCCCCTACAAAACATGGTACTAAATAAGAAAAAGAACATGGTAGAAAGGTCAGTGGGGGATGCTGCTACAGAAGGTAAAGCCATCAAAAAATGGAGAGCAATGAGTACCAATGCCCATAGTCTGGGTAACAAGCTTCCTGAATTAGTGGCCTTGATGGAGGAGGAACATCTGGATATCATGGCAGTCACAGAAACATGGTACACACAGAACCATGACTGGGATGTAAACATACCAGGATGCACCGTCTACAGGAGGGACAGGGAGGGTAAATGAGGAGGAGGAGTAGCTCTCTACATAAGGAAAGGAATCAAAGCAACAGAACAAAAGGGTAAACAGGGAGGAGAAGAAGCACTGTGGGTCAATTTGGAGACAGGCAAAGGCACCACAATCCACACAGGGGTTTTATACAGACTCCCCTCTCAGGGGAGGAAATGGACTAGGAAATGTTAGAAAGTATACTTAGAATGGCAGAAAAAGGGGATATATTGCTGATGGGTGATCTGAATATGCCAGATGTTAGCTGGAGTGCAGTTGCAGCAGCCACTTCTAAGAGTGGGGTTATTCTAGATGCCCTACAGGGGGCATGCCTTAGACACCTAGTATTGGAACCCACTTGAGAGGGAGCAATCTTAGACCTGGTTCTTTCAAATGAAGATGGAGAGAGGATCACAGATGTAGAAGTAGGTAGCCATCTGGGAACTAGCAACCATCAAACAGTATGGTTCACAATAAACACAGCAATAGAGTCAAGCCATACACAGGCAAAAGTACTGGATTTCAGGATGGCTGACTTTGCCAAAATGGGTGAGTGCCTAAGGAATGCACTAGCAAATGGGCAGGAAGGAGGGGTGGAAGAACAATGGGGAATAATAAAAACTGCCATCGCAGAGGTAACAATCCTTTGTGTGAAGCAAATAAACAAAACAAAACAATGTAAGAAACCACTATGGTTCTCAAAGAAGGTGGCAGTGAAGGTTCAAGAGAAAAAGAAAGCATTCAGAAAGTACAAGGAATCAAAGAAGGAGCAGGACAGAGAATTGTATCAGTTATAGCAAAAGGAAGCTGGGAAGGCAGTCAGAACAGCAAAGGCCTGAACTGAGGAAAAGACAGCCAACTCAGTTAAGAAGGGGGATAAAACCTTTTTTAGGTAGATCAGGGAGCAAAGGAAGACCAAGGGAGGGACAGTGAGGCTTAATAAAAGAGAGGGGTGGGAAGAGGGTGACAGTGAAAAGGCAGAGATACTAAACAAATATTTTTTCTCAGTATTTCCGAATGAAGAGGGGGTGGTACCTAAAACAAACAATAGAAACACTCTGGATACAGAAATTGATACCAGCCCATTTACAGAAGAAAGGGTTCTGAAAGAACTCTAAAAACTGAAGGTGGACAAAGCAATGGGGCCTGATGAGATTCATCCCAGAATTCTAAAAGAACTAAGGGTAGAACTAGTGACACCACTGACTACCCTCTTTAACAAATCATGGGAGGATGAGGGTGGTACCTGAGGACTGGAGGAAGGCAGATGTGATTCCCCTTCACAAAAGCGGGAGCAGGGCAGAAGCAGGAAACTACAGACCTGTTAGTTTAACCTCAGCGAGAGGGAAAATAATGGAATCACTTCTGAAGGAAAGAATTGTCAAGTACCTAGAGGCCAGAGGGGCACAGGACCCAAGGCAGCATGGATTTACAACAGGAAGGCCATGCCAGATGAATCTAATATATTTTTTTGACTGGGTGACCAAAGTAGTAGATCAGGGAGGGGCTGTGGACATGACCTGCCTAGACTTTAGCAAGGCATTTGACACAGTCCCACACAAAAGCTTAATATGCAAGTTAGCTAGCCTGGGAGTGGGTCCCAAGATGACAGCCTGGGTAAAGAACTGGCTGGAAACTAGGACACAGAGGGTAATAGTAAATGGAGTCCACTCTGAAGAAAGGGGGGTTACTAGTGGGGTACTGCAGGGTTCAGTATTAGGACCGGTCCTCTTCAATGTCTTTATAAGCGACATTGCAGAGGGACTGTAAGGAAAAGTATGTCTCTCTGCAGATGACACAAAGATCTGCAACAGAGTTGATGAACAAGGTGGGGTGGAAAGGATGAGAAAGGACTTGACAAGGTTAGAGGAATGGTCAGATATATGGCAGCTTAGATTCATTGCTAAGAAGTGCAAGGTAATGCACCTGGGAAACAAAAACCCAGGGGAAGAGTACACAATGGGGGGGGTGAGATACTAACAACAACAAAAATGGAAAGAGACCTGGGGGTAGTTATATCAGATGACTTAAAGATGGGCAAGCAATGTGAGAGGGCAGTAAGGAGAGCTGGGAGGATACTGGGTGCAGAGGGAGAGGCATCACCAGTAGAAAACAGGAAGTTGTTATCCCTCTCTACAGACAGCTGGTGAGACCCCATCTGGAGTACTGCATGCAGTTCTGGAGACCCAGTCTCCGCAAGGACACAGACAGAATGGAAGCTGTCCAGAGGAGGGCAACTAAAATGGTGCAGGGTCTGCACAGGAGGACATATGAAGGGAGACTAAAGGAGATTAGTATGTATAGCCTCAAGAAAAGGAGGGAGAAGGGGGACATGATACAAACTTTCAAGTACCTCAAGGGAATCAACAAAGTCCAAGAGGGTAGCATCTTTCAAAAAAAGAGGCATGCAAGAACAAGGGGGCACAATTGGAAGATGGGGTGGCAGCTCAGAGGTAATGTAAGGAAGTATTTTTTCACAGAGAGGGTTATGGATGCATGGAATGGCCTTCTGGAGGAGGTTGTGGTGTCAAAAACAGTGGTTGAATTCAAGCATGCATGGGACAGTCATAAGACAATTCTAGGAGGTGGGGGTAGAAAGCAGTAGGCTGCTGGTTAACTAGGATCTGCAGCTTATCCATTAGGTAGGGAAATGGGCAGACTGGGTGGGCCAAGCAGTCCTTATCAGCCATCAAATTCTAGGTTTCTATGTTTCTATAATACATTAGGATGGTTATTGATATGGAGACTGCATTTGTGATTACATTATGGCACCTGAAGTTCTCTTGCAGCAAGGAAAGAATGATGTGTAGTGAGTGCAGGTAGGCATTTGGGAGATTTGGGGGTTTGGGAGGGTTTTGTGTGTCTTTTTTAATGTTCTTTTGCAGCTTAATTGATTTGGCTACCTTTGTAACAATGTGATTAGTTGATATCTTTCCAACTCCCACCCCTCCAAGTTGCCACCCCCCATGAATAGGTGGTGACACCGTGGTGCCCACCCATGGTGCTGACATACAGTTAAGCCAACAGTGAGGTGCCCAACCCCCAGTGCAAGATCTAATAAACTCCTTCAGAAAAGAAAGCAGTCCCTCAATGCCATTTTTTGTTAATCAATCTGTAAAAAAAGAAAATGGTTGCTTGCTAATTTGACCCCCAGACCCCATCCATCCTATTCCAACTCCCCACTCAGCACCCCCCCAACGAACACCCCACACATGCACCCTCACTCACCTGAACATGTCCTAGAGTATGGTGTAGATCCACTCTCCAATCATAGACATGTTTTACTGCTGGAACCAGTGGCTGCAATATGAGAAAAAGTTACAGTATGTCTAGTTTAATGTATTTCAATGGGGTTTGACCTTTTACTCATAACTTGGCCAGTTTTTAATGTTTTTGCACCAAAATTGCAACATGGCCTTTTTGCGATCCACCTCATGCACAACTGAGGATGAATTTTTCAAATCTGCCCTGAAAGCCGATTTTGTGGTCACTGTGCAAAATCACCATTCAGGAAGGCTTTCAAAATTTTCAGCTACCAGGTTTATGAGTAGAGATATGCGAAGTCTGCAAGCTTCATTCTGCAAAATATTTCATGAATATTGTGCAATTTGCAAAATATTCCATGGGTGCAAAGTGCGAAGAGCCTCCCCAGTGACTCCCCTACCGTGGCTTGACACTCAGCCAACAGGAGGGTGAAGAGGGCCTTGGCTCAGAAGGAAGCTGTGCAGGGAGTCACGTGATACAAGGATCTGGCTAGCAGCTTCTCTCTTCAGCTCCTGCTTCTCTGAACTGAAAATCCCTCTTCTTTCAGTTTACTTGCTTGGAGACTAACACAGTTTACTTACAGTACCTTCCTGCATCCTTGGGAAAAGATCTGGACCATCATTTTGCCAAAATAGATGCTGAAATGCCACCTAAGCATACTCCACCACTCAATCCTGAGAAAACTCCCAAGCACTCCAAGGCCAACGTGCCTTCCTCAGGCTGCTCCACCACAACTACTTTGGCACCAGCCCCACTCTCAGAAAAATGCTTTCTATCGGAATTTCTTCCCTTTAAGGAGGAATTACACAGGCTCACCAAAGAATTAAAAGCAATGCAGGTCTCCGTGAAAGAACTTACCTGCCGTTTTTGGGACAATGAAACGTACACCTGCTCTCTCAAAAACTGGAGAGATAAAATGGATCCTGAGCATGCTGTGCTCTGACACAAAACAACCATGTTGGAGGCTTAACTAGAGGACTTAGAGTGTGGGAGCTACAGGAATAATATTGTCATCATTGGACACCCTGAGAAAGCAGAAGGCTCTGACCCTCTCCTGTTCGCCCAAAAGTTGGTCACTAAGGTTGCTGGTCCCTCATCCTATGGCTCTACATATCTTATTGAGCGTGCTCATAGTTCACTTCGACCAATGCCCCAGAGTGGCTCGCCTTCCAGATCCTTCATCTTGTGGTTCCTAAACTACTTGGCTAAACAGCAACTGTTAAATAAAACTAAGGACCTTATGGAGGTGTCCTTGGAAGGCCTTTGTATTTGCATGGCTCAAGACCTTCCTGGTACAATGAGGCAGAGACGTACCTGATTCCACCCTACTGTCTCCAAGTTAATTGCATCTGGTAGATGGTTCAGGATGGTGTACCCAGCCCATTTACACATATTGGTGCAAGGCTCCTGGAAAATGTTTGAGTCAGCAGAGAGAGAGCTGCAGTTGAGCTGAAGAAGCTACTTCCATAACTGTTTAAAGATTGCTGATATGGACTTTAACAGGATTCTTATGCTGACATAGCTGTGGTCATTCTGCTTGGCTGTGACATTGCGCTTGGATCCCTCTATTCTGCCTTCTTGTGTCAGCTAATTGGCTGTCCTTGCTGGCCCAGCTGAAGCTATATTTGATTGGTGCCTACTGTTTCCACCTGCTTTCTGACCAGTTTTGTGTTACAGGAGTACCTCCACTATTTCTGCTGACCTGTTGCCTGGACTTCATCATTGGAGAGACTGTGTCAGTTCACCATGGACGTTCAGTTCAAGGGAGGTCCCCCTTTATATTGTTTTGGATAAGTTTTGACAGATCTTCTGGTTCATGTGCTGGCTCAATCCTCTTATTGACTTTCTTTGTTCTGTTCACTAATTTTGGTAGAGAAACGCTCCATGTCAGTGGTAGACCGAGCCTTTCTTGAGGTACTGTTAACTAAATTATTTCACTTCTTGTGCACCTTCAGCTTGATGCTCCACAGGATTTGTCTTGTGTAATTAGGACTTCCCTTGGGAGTTTTCAAGAGGCATATATAGCCACTAGAAGGTGTACCTCCAAGTTTCCACTGGTATTTGATAGCAATGCCAAGGTTACGACTGGTTTTACAGACTTCATTTTTTGTTAATAGTCTGAAAAAGATTTACATATTTTCTTTTATACCTCCTAATTATGTTTCACTGTTGTTCAGCTAGATTAGACTGATGAGAGTAGTTCTTTGTCATACGCCCCTTACACCATCTTTAAAGCTCCCTGGGTTTCAGGCTTATAGATCTGGTGATATATTCACTAACAGTTGTTTGTACCATGTTCATTTCTGAATGTTATTTATTTAATTAGGTACTTGGTCTCTATATTGCTCTGTATTTTATTTGGCTGGGGCTGATAGGCTAATCAGCCTATACAATACTAAATTGAATACTGGGATGAGCCATTTTTATGTTTATATGAATATATTTGAATTGTACTTTTATATGGTCCCCTCTGTTTTGGGATTTTTGGGTGGGGATAGCGGGGGGCTTTTGAGGGGAAAATTGTTGGATCTGGTTCATCATGGGCCTGTTAGTGTGTGTAGCTCACTTTATGAGGGAAGGGCTTGTTTTTGATATTTAAGATGCTACGAATCTGGAGTTGTGTTGGTGGGTATATGGGGTGGGGATATATTGTCAATGTTTCATTTTTTGGCATGCCCCAGGAAGTTTACTCAAAATGCACTTTATGTTCAGCTTTGTCTTATTGTTAGTATTTTTTTCATGGGTTTGGGGATTATACTTAAAGGGCATGACTTACGCTATAAGGGATGGTGATGTAGTAGCAGATTAGACTTCTTTTGTAAGCCTTAAGGTATTCATATTAACAGAATGGTTTTGCCTGCATTCTCCTTTATCATTCTGCTTAAGCTATAGTAATGGCTAATACCATCATATTTACTTCTTGGAATATTAGAGGGGGTCATTCCAGAGTATAGTGATACCAGCTTATTCAGCACTTGCAACTGTTTCAATGGGGTGTTGCATTTTTACAGGAGACTCATCTTCTTAAAACTGAACGTAACCTTTTTCATAGGCAGTTAGTTGGCCAGGTTTTCACAGTAGGAAATAGTACTAATAGTAGAGGGGTGGACATTTTAATTTCTAGACACATTAATTTTTCTTGTACCCAGTGTTTAGAAGATCAACGGGGTAAACTTATTTTCCTTAAGGGCACATTGGACAGATCTGAGGCTTTACCTAATAGTGTATATGGCCCTAGTGTTGATTCTCTCTCTTTTTTTATGGCATTATACTTGTTATTAACACCATTCCTATCACTTCCTAGGATTATTGAAAAATCTACTTTACCTAAGACTTGGACAGAAATGGCAGGTCCCTTCCTGGCCTGTCTCCTGCCCGATGTTTTATTTGGGACATGCTGGACTTGTTGGATTTATATGATCCCTGGTGGATACTGCACCCCATGGACAGAGAATTCACTTTCTAGTCTCCAGTTCATGGGTCATCTTCCCATACTGATTATATATGGACTTGTCAGTCTGTCTTGAAGGGGGTGCTGGGATGTGAGAATGCTCCCAAGGTTATGTCAGACCATTCTTTTGTCTGGCTTAAACAGTCTCTGCAGTCAACTGCCCAGAAGGAAACTTTTGGAAACTGAACCATCAACTTTTGCAAGATGAATATGTTATTTCCTGTATTAAAGAGCAAATGGTGATTTTCACATCTCAAAATGCAGGGTCTATTAAGAGTGTAGATAAGGAATGGTGTGCTCTTGAATGTTTTCTTCAGGGGGAAATTTATCCTTCTTGCCTCTAAACGCAAACAGAAGATGGAGTTAGACGCTACTACCATACTAAATCTTATTTGAGAAATTGAGAAACACTCTTGCTCCCAAACTCCTGACACTCCACGAGCTAAATTATTGCTGCTTCGGGACAAATATTTAGAACTTTTAAGGAAAAAGGCAGAATATGCTATTTTTAAAAGTCACTCTAAATAGATTGACCAATTGGAAAAGGCTGGCTGCCTTTTGGCCTTGCGTCTTCAGCAGTAGGAAGCATCCCGCTGGTTATGCCATTGAATGTTTATCTTTCTAAGTTGGATATTACCAACCTGGGTCTTTCATGGGAGCCTAAAGCCCTTACCTATTTGGGGATTCGAGTACCGCATTGCCTCTCTGACCTAGTTTCCCTTAACCTCTCTCCTCTTTTACAAAGTATAAAGTTTGACCTCGCTAAATGAATGGCACGGCCGTTATCTTTTTGGGGTTGCTTCCATACCATTAAGATGATCATTTTACAGTGGGTTCTTTATCCATTGGAATGTTGGGGGTCTTTTTACCAAGGGCCTGGTTCACCTCCTTGCAATGGCTCCTGCATTGATTCCTCTGGAAGGAGTTAGCGGTCTGTCGGGCTTACAGAAAACTCACCCTCTCGAGAGATAAAGGTGGCTTACGGTTGCCCCATTTCTACTTTTACTACTTGGCCCTGCATGTGGCTAAGTTTCTACAATGGACCAGTGCTCTTGGCAGACCAGATGGGGAGGAATACATGCTTATTTGGTTGCGGTTTGAGGCCTCCCTTTCCTGGCAGGTGGGTATCTGACTTCCCAGCCTTTTATATGCCACATTGTCTAGCCTTCGCTTGGCCTTTAGTATGGTAATTTAAGGCTCAAGGGCCGGCCCGTAGGCACAGTGGTGGGATTTCTGCTTGCGACGCCGGTGAACTGGGTTCAGGAACGGATCCGGGTCATTGGAGGGCCGGCCGGGGGGAGTAGGATCGAGCATCCGATGGGCAGCTCTCCTACTCCAGGGGAAGGGCACGGGCAGCACTCGGTGCGATAGGGACCCCTGGTGGAGACGGGGTTCACGCAACCCGACTCGGCGTGGGGGAGGCTGGGCCAGGCGCTGGCATCCACTGCACATCCCCGCCTCCTCCGGGGAGAAAATCTGGTGGAAAAAGAAGGCGGGCAGGACCACCGATCTATGAAGCCCTCCCTGGAGAGCCTCACATTGCCTCCGTCGCTGCGGGACCCCGACCAGTTACAGTTCCGGGGTCACGAAGGTGGCCTGCGGCCCCACCCTCCGGGGGGCAAGCCGGGGGTGACTGTGGGTCCCCAGCAGCAATTGACAGAGGTAGAGGTCTCCAGGGGCCGTGACCAGGGCGGATGGCCCCGGTGGTCCTGCCAGGAAAAAGGGCAAATTTAAAAAAAAAAAAAAAAAAGGCTCAAGGACAGCTGGAACATTTTCTTGGGCAGACATGGTATAAGTCTTTGGACCAGCCAGTTCTGGCTAACCTGAATATATATATTGGTGGCAAGCCAATCCAGTTTTCATTTTACCCTTATCAAAAGTCAGCCTCCATGTTCTCCCTACATGAGCAGGGTGTGCTCCTACTGCCTGAGCACTTCCAGGAGGTTTTCTTGATTCCCCAGTTCCATCCCTTTAAATATTTACAATTGTCCAAGGCCCTAACTTCTCACTTTGGTAGTATCCCCTGGCACAGGGAGGAACAGGATTTGTTACCCAAGCCACAAGCTGTGTCCCAGCTATACACCTATTTACAACTGGCTGATCTTACCCCTACTTCAGGAGTCTGCTACTACTGGCAGCAGACATTGGGTGGAAGCCTGGAACTGAGGCACTGGCATGCTATTTGGACAAACTTGTACAAATATGTGAAATGTGACCACTACAGATAGACCCAGTTCCAGATCCTCCAGGACATGTACTATACTCCCCCTTCGGTCATTCCAGATGGGAGAGTTGGACTCTCTGGCCTGTTCCTGATGTGCCAAGAGACTCGGAACTTGCTACATATGTTGTGGGAATGCCCCTAAATCATTTCCTTTTGGTGGAAGATTCAGGATTCATTAGACCCCTTGTTCAGGCTGGAGGATGCCTTTACATCTGAAATTTGCTTGTTGGGGGATTACCCCTGATCACAGGCTGTCCATTGCAGGGCACACATGGCCTTAATTTCAGTGGTGGCTAAAGTCATCATCTTGCAATACTGATGGGATGATGCCACTCCGCCCTATAGGGAATGATTTAATGAGTTACTACAGGCTCTCATGGTTGAGAAACAAATCTCCAGGCTGTGCCAAAGAGATGTCCTTGTCTGGAAGCATTGGGAAACCTTGTATACCCTTATATCAGTTCAGCCTGTGTCTCAAGAGCGTGACCCACTTGTGTCTTCTTTAATTTTTCTCAAGCCAGCTCCCTTATTTCTTTTGTTTTTCCTTTTGTTGGCACATCTTTTCTCCATTCCCTTATGCTTCTGAATGGTTCTCCGGGAGGGACGGGAGGGAGGGAGGGGTTTTGGGTTGGGGAAGGGGTTGGTTTTTGTGGTTGGTATTATTATATTTTACTGCATAATCTTTGTTCTTAGATCCTTGATTGGGGAGGGGTGTCATAGTTGTTTATTGTTTGGGGTGTTTTATTACCTTCCTGTTGGATTTCTTAAGTCCTGATGTATCTGTGCTTACCTCAAAAATTTAATAAACTTTTAATTATAAAACAAAGGAAGCATCCCACTTAATACCATCTATTTAGTCAGTTAAAGATGGATCCATAAAAACTCAACCCCAGGATACAGCCAGAGAACTCAAGCAGTATTATAGAAGGTTATATGGGTCTATGACAAACCCCCCTTCCATATCCACTATTAGTGATTATTTAGCTTCCATTCCTCTTCCATCCCTAACTGATGCACATCAATTCTAATTTTGCCCCCTTCATCCAATCCAAGATTTTAAAGGCAATTAGTGATTTGCTTCTTAATAAAGCCCCTGAGCCTGATGGCTTTTCGCTAAAGAGCTTGTCCCTTGATTGCACCGCCTTCTCCTTCATATGTTTGGCATTTTGGATGTTTCCCTCCTTGAAGCTTTGCTTGTTCTGCTTCCCAAACCTGACAAAACCCTAAATAGAGTTAACAGTTACTGTCCCAACTCTTTATTGAACTATGACATTAAAATTTTGTCTAAAATCCTGGGTTCACGTATTAATGAGGTTTGGGCAGCCTTATTGGTTGTGAACAGGTTGGCATTATGTCTATCTATTCAGCGACAGACCACATGCGTAAGCTTTGTCACATCTTCTCCACATCCAGGGACACCAAGATTCCTATTGCTCTGGTGTCGTTGGTTGTGGAGAAGGCTTTTGATAGAGAAAATTTGAACTTTTTGTTTGCTACATTAGATAAATTAGGTTTGCCATCATGTTTTTTGGGATGTGTCAAGATTTTATACTCTTGCCCTAGCGCTATGCTATATTGCAATGGGGTTTTCTCTTTAGCTTTTCTTTTACAATCTGGAACTAGACAGGGTTGTACTTTATCCCCCTTTTTATTTAATTTATGCCTAGAACCCCTTCTGATATAACTTAAATCCAATCCAAGTCTAACCGGAGTGCAGGTTGGGTCCTAGAATTTAAAGTTATCTGCTTATACAGATGATATTTTATTGCATGTGTCTCACTCTGACTTCACCATGCTGGCTTCCCTGAGTAATATTCAAGAATATAGTGCCCTCTCTAATTATAGACTTAATTTTGAAAAAATGTTGGTTATGCATTTGAATTCAGCTGTTTTCAAATCTGACATTCTTTCTCTTGGGCTGTCCTGGTCTCCTAGGCTGCATAAGTATCCGGGTATTATTCTTTCAAGGAGCACAACCCAACTTAAAAAGCTTAATCTAGATAATTTAGTGCCCTTTTTGAAGCAAGCCTTACAGAGATGGAAGTCCTTCCCTTTAACTCTCTGGGATAGAATAAACATTGTTAAAAAGAACATTCTCCCTCATTTATTCTACCCCATCAATATGCTTAATGTTTGGTTGCCCCTCACATGATTTAAAAAGATTCATAGTCTCATTTCTAATTTCATTTGGTCTGGTAAGCCTGCCAGATCTTATACTAAACTAGCAGCTCCTAAGAAGTGTTTCGGCTCCCCCACTTCACTCTAAATTATATGGCTAGTCATGCCAGTAAGTATTTTAGATGGCTTAGCTGGTCGAGAAAGATGAGGGTGCAACTTACTCCCCTATTTGGTTGGCTCTAGAGAAAGAGCAAAATCTAGATCTGGCCTGGGCCCCCAGGCTATGCTGTTTATATCTCCCAAGGACCTTACATAATTCTGTTATTGGACTTTCTGTTCGGGTTCATTTGCAGTTATGCACACTTTTGCATTATAAGCAAGTCCGAGATATTTCACAACCAGTATTTCAAACCCTAATTTCAGAATTGGTGGGCAAGTCCTTATGGAAGCCTAGTTACCTCAGCTCACTAATGTCAGAGTGTGTGACCTGGACTACAATGGTACTTTACTTTCCTCTAAGGAAATTTCGGAATTTTTCAATCTAGATCCCAAGTTAATTTTTAAAATCTACCAAGTCCATCATGTTATTCTTAGATGGTTTGGCAATATGCCATGGGACACTAACTTCATGGAATTCCTAGAATCCTTACAGGATATGGTGTCTTTTCCACATGCAGTTTCTAATTTGCGTACCCTTTTCTTTTCCGGGATGTTTTTGAGGACTTCCTCTTATTGGAATGCCCAACTCCCTCACCATGCATTTGACTGGAACAAAATATGGAACAACCTTTATGTTTATACCTCCCAAGACAGGCTACATCTTGTTCAATTTCAGATTCTGAACAATTTGTATATTTTACACCCACTAAGTTAGCAAAAATGGGTAAGCTCCAATCTTCTCTATGCACTCGGTGTGAAATTGCTCCCGTGTGGACCTCAATTAAGAATAGGGCTGACCATCTTCTTGGGATAGAGGGAGTCTTTATCCCCAAGATTTGCATAGTGGGTGATTATAGTAACTTAGTGGTGAAGGAACAGAGGTAGTTTATGGTTTTAATCTCCATGTCAGTCAAACAGGTTGACCTATGTCACTAGTTGGATTCAACATGAATGGCTGCAGGAACTCCTATTTAATATTCATGTTGAACGTGTGATTGCCAGTCTGTGACATCGGCTGTCATCCTTCAACAAGACATGGGACAGGTTGCACACTCTGCACATGATTCAATAAGCAGAGGACAAGCCACCTTCAGGATGTCTTTATTAGTAATGCATAGATTATTTTCCTTTTTCCTTTTTAACTGCTTTCTTTTGGATTTTGACCTGTATTATTTATGACAGAACAATTCAGTTGGTTCCATATCTCCCTTTTTTTTCTTGACCTTGAGTGACTAAATACATGTTTGAATCTATTACCTATATTCTAAGGGTATTTTAAGCCACTTTGTGAGGGAGGGAGGGTGGGAGCTGGGAGGGTGGTTCTTCTTGGGAGTGATGTTTGGTGTTGTTGGTAGTGTTTTGTCTTGTATTTTGTCTTGTATAAATAAATAAAACATATTAAGTAAAACAAAATTAAGGAAGCCGAGCAATTCAGATGTGATGGTGGTGGTAGGGGATTCTCAACATCCCATGACCAGCAAGGGTGTATTCTGTACAGTCGTCCTCCCCACATAAGTTGCCAGAAACCATAGTCAGACCTCCCTCCCTGGACCCAAAGCTGAACATACTGTTGGAGGTTGCAATGGGTATTGTGGTGGCAGTTGAGGCCCAGCAGCAAGAGGTGGCTGCAGACCAGATTATATCAGGGTCGGAAGGCAGTGGGACAACATCAGCAGCAAAGCCTCCTGCCTCTGGGCATTATGTCATCATAGCCAAGCCAGTGGGATCTCATTTGTCCAACAAAGTCTGACAGCGGATAAGCAGACATGAATATGTGGACATGTTTTCCTTATTGAACTGGTCCAAAAAGCCAGAGGAAAATGATGAGAAAAAAGAGGACCATAAAAAAAATGGGTTAAAGTTTGAAAAGACATGTAGCCAAACCTTCATGTAGGGCATGAGCTCTTTTGAAAGAAGCAAGGCAAATCAAATTATGGCAAGCCCACACACTCCAGTGAGAGTGGACCAGCTTAGGCCCTGGCTTGAGAAATACCAAAGCCATGAGGCAACCACTCTGCTGGTGAAGGGATTCATGGTGGGCTTTAGGATCCTGTAGAAGGGCCCTCATCAGGGCTAGGACACAGAGAATCTGAAGTAAGCCAGAAATAGGCAGCTGGCAGTTTAGAACAAACTCTGCAAAGAGCTGAATTTGGGAACTATTAGCAGTCTTTATTCCCTCCTCCCCCAATCTCTTGTCAATAGGTTCCCTTATTGGCCCAGTGCCCAAAAGAGTCCTGGATGAGTACTTCATGACCAACCACCTGTCATATCCTGACGGTGACTCAGTGAATGATCACATTAACCCACGCCACATGGTAGTTCAGTATGTGTCATTTGACAGGGCTGTTGAGGCTGTGCATGCTGTGGATCTGAGGGCTGTCACGGCTAATGCGGTAATTGAGTCAATCTTCTGATTGCTTCCCATCTGCCTGATTGCATAGATCTCTTGGGGATGAAATTTGAGGAGCAGTATTATACAGATAACTGCATGACTATGTTGTGTTCATTGGCTAATGCAGTGTTTGAATACTTTAGTATATTCACACACACTGAGCAACTGCAAAATAAGCCAGGAGGCATGGTATTGTTCACTATCTGGGTGACTTCCTATGTATGGATCTAGCTAGGGGTCAGTTAATTTATTTTTAGTAGAAGTCAATTACTTCCATGAGTCAAAATCTGGAAGTCATTCAGATTTTTTGGAAGTCAAGATAATTGCCATATCCCACAATTTGAAAACCAGTATTCTAGGAATGATCAATTTATGGATGCTAATACAAATATTAGTGGTAACATGCAATTTCTTTTAGGAAAAAATCCGTAATTTCTTAGCTTATGTGCCTGCAGTTTTGAAAGTCATCTAATTTAGTTTTTTTTTTATATTTGGAAGTCAATGACTTCCTTGCTTTATTTTTGGGAATCAAATACTCCCAAAATGGAGTTATCTGAAGCCCTGGATCTAGCCTACTTCCTGGTTTGAGGAAAGAAATTAGAATCTTTTTACAGCTGTGCCGCAGCTTTAGGGTCCAATTGCCCCTGAAAAAGTAGAAGCCCCAAACCATGTATTATCATTTTCGAGCATCAAGATAGATACAGAAGCATAGGAATGTTGCTTGCTCCAGCACAATACCAAGGCACTTGTGGTTCTCTTCTGGGCTGTGCAATGGCAGCCAAGAAAATCGCACTAAATGAGCTTCAGCAGCTGGTAGAGCAATTGAACTTTGCCTTCTAGGTCATCCTAATGGGGAGGACAATTTTGCAGTGGATGGCAAAGTTGGGGTCTGACACCAGTAAACCTCAACACTGGAAGGTGATGGAAGGTTTCAGGGAAGACCTCAATGTTTGGCAAACCTTCATGGCCCACTTTAATGGAGTCTCCATGTGGCCTGCTACAGTGGACAGCTGGGAGCTTGAACTGGTTACTGATTCATTTGAGGGACTGGGCTTTGTGGCATACTTCAGAGGCATGTGATGTGATGTGCCATTAGGTGGCCCCCAAGTTGAGTAGTGATGAGACTCATGAAGCAAGTCACCCTACTGGAGTTTTTCTCAATAGTGGTCACACTGATCATGTGGGGGCACATGTTGAGGGATAAAAGCGTTATTTTTCAGACTGACAACACAGACCTGGTTCACAGCATCAGTAGGCAGCTGGAGGCGAAGGGCCCTTTGGGAGACATCATGAGGATATTTTCCTCAGATGTATGTTGCTTAACATTCATTTTAAAGCTGTGCATGTCCCTGGTATAGAGAATGGTATCGCTAATGTTTTATCTCATTCACAGTGGCAGAAGTTCAGGGAATTGGCTCCAACAGTGAACCGAGATCCATGTTCAGTCCCGACTTTGCTGTGGGATGCAGTGACCCAGAGGCCTTGGACCAGACAGGCATATTCTCAAGAAGAAGAACACTTTTATGCCATGCAAGCTGAGGTTGGTTGGCCAAACAGTTGGCTGATTCCTGAAAAGCACTTATGCGGCTACATCTTGGAGAAAAAGTGAAGGGGCCTGTTGCCTGGGGTGCTAGGGCAGCTGAGTACAGACAAAGGTGCTGCACTCATTGACTTGCCTGGTGACACAGGAACACAGGATGTAGGAAACGACTGGCACTGATATCAATCATAAGTTGTAAGTCAGTTTGTCCCATTGCAGTGCAATAGTGAAAAACCCTCATAAATCCAACATAGTGAAGGAAACAGTAACCACTTAAACTAATGCTCCAACTAGTTTTGAGCATGAGTTCTTATGTAGGGAGGCCAGTCATGCACTGACAGTTGATTTTTATAGTGATAGCCTCATAAAGACACAGTGCTTAATTATGGAGAACCCTAAAGTTTTTGCAATATGTAAGGCCACATTTTCTTTAACAGTGTCTTGTGGTTTTCCAGGTTCCCTGATGGTTTCAAGTGGTTTTGGATCTTCAGACAGTCCATCATAAACCAGGCAGCAGAGATAACAGAATACCAGCCTGGGAATAGGAACCTAGTGTTTTTACCATGTGAGTGGTATGACCTGGTTATAGTTATCCAAATCCAAACTTGGAAGCCAAATGTGTGGGAGGCAACCTGACTTACTTTATACTAACCCAAGAGCAAATCTTAATCACAGTGGAGTGGACCTCACATAAATCACACAATGTTGCGAGTTTCACAGGACAAGCAGATAACACAAAACTTGTACAACAGGAAACATTCATGACACTCACTCCTAAATTAAAATGCAGGCAAATGAAAGTATTGCTGATTCCTTTATTTAAGTGTCCATGGTACAAAAGTTAAAAGTCCACTTGAGAAATAACCTAATGTGTTTTTCACATAGTGCTTTCTCAAAGACTTGGGTGCCTTACATTTGACAAAATGTACAGGGTGCCTCTTAGGGAAAGATTCATATAACATTATTATGACAGAAGCAGCACCCAAATAGTCATAACTGATAGCTGTGCAGGCATTAACAAATAAGTACATACATATTTAAAATTGAAAATGTGTTAAAAAGAAATTGCTTATTACCTGATCAACTATTAAATATATAATTGTTAGTAAATAACTGATTTCGTATTGCTTCATGTTTCAGGTAACTGATCAGTCACTAAATCAAAAGTTTGCTGGCATTAATGAGGGTTCTAGTGTTCAATTCTTATGGCCTCTTCTTCTTGACACACTGAACCTCTCATTATTACCTTCTGAGGTACTGTAAGGGAACCAGATCAAAACAATTAGTATGTATCACTCAAATGCATTTATGTTATACTATGTTTTTAATGAAAGGCACCAGATCGAATCCATGGTTCAATCCCAGCCACTAATTAGCTCCCAATTCATATATCCCAAAATTCTCCCTCATAAGTACCTTCTGAACAAAGTTGCCCCCCCCCCACATGTGAGTGCATCTTTTTGATATCCTCAAACTTAAACTGGAGCATGCACCCATCTCTGATTGTATGAATATGATTAGCCATGACATTTTTATTCAAAATTGCCCAACTGTATCCAGGCAGCAGAGAGAGAGAGAGAGAGAGAAAGCAGGATACCGGCCTGGGGAAGAGGAACCTTGCCTTTCTATCATGCAAGTAGTATGACCCTATTGTAGTTACCCTAATCCAAACTTCAAAGTCAAATGTGTGGGAGGCAACCTGGCTTACTTTATACTAGCCCAAGAGCAAATCCTTATCCTAGTGCAATGGACCTCACATAAATCAAACAATGATATGAGTTTCGCAGGACAAGCAACAAGAAACCTGTACTACACAATTCAATAGGTTTCATTTTAAGCAACACAGACTTGGAAAAAAATAGTATATAAGCAATTAGGAAGTTATTAATCAAGTCTTTTTCAAATGCATTTGTCTCAAGTCTTTTTCAAATACATTTGTCTCAGTGAACTTCCCTTAGAGTTATGTATATCCACTGAAAAAGTAACAGTGTTTACCATACCCATTTCCCTTTCACTGCCAAATAAGTAACATTTCTTTTGACAGGATTAAGTCTGCTTCTTCAGAAAAGCTGAAAAAAAAAACAATGTAATTTCACTTCCATGTTCAGTGGATACGTAACTAATATAGGTTCATCTGCCAGACTGGTAACCATCTCAAGCAGCACAATGATCCTGGAGTACTTTGCAGACGATACTGTGATTGATCTCGAGGAAGATCCATTATTGTATTGGAAACAAAAGAGAAGAATATGGCCAGATCTAACAAATCTTGCAATAATGTACCTCAGTTGTCCACCTTCAAGTGTATATTGAGAATGCATATTTAGTGCACTTGAAGGAGTAGTCACTGACCATAGAACACTTCTAAGTCCTGCAAATGTGGAACAGCTTACATTTCTCAAAATGAATGCTGTGGAGGGGGTATGGTAAACCCCATTATTTGCTGACAATTTCCAAATTATCACAAACACTGATTTATGTCAGTCTGACCCTGAAAACGAACAGCAGCCTGCAAACCATGATATTGAATATAATGGCTATGTTGTGTACGAAACAAATGGAACCATCGCCACTGCCACCATGCCAGCCACATGTGCCACACTAGTACTACTCTTAGTTTTCTTTTGTCAGTCATCAGTTTATATTATGTAAGTTTGATTGGTGCCAACCATGGGTATAATTTTTTAAAATAGCAGCAGGCTTAGTCACAGCAGCTGTTCCTCTTGTACCTACCTCAGCAATGCCAGTCAAGCGTAGAATTTTTTTAAAACAGCAGCAGGCTCAATCACAGAAGCTGCGCTTCTCATATCTACCACAGAAATGCTTGCCATGGGTATCATTTTTGGACACAGCAGCAGGCTTACTCATAGCAATGTGCCTCTTGTACCTACCTCAGCAATGCGCACCATGGGAATAATTTTTTGAAACAGCAGCCAGCTCACTCATAGCAGCTATGCCTTTCATACTTGCCTCAGCAATGCCCGCCATGGGAGTCTCACTCATAGCGGCTGCCCCTCTCATGCCTACCTCAGCAATGCCCACCATGGGTACAATTTTTGGAAACAGCTGCAGGCTCACTTACAGCAGCTGTGCCTCTTGTACCTGCCTCTGCAATGCCCACCATGGGTATATTTTTTGGAAACAGCAGCAGGCTCACTAAGAGAGTCTGTGCCTCTTGTACCTGCCTCAGTAATGCCCTCATGGGTATAATGGATCAAGGCACTTAACAGAATGTGTAATAGTCCCCCCAAAAAACAGTTTTTATATGATTTTTGTTATGGTCAGGGTCGGGTAATCAGGTATCAGAATGGGTCAGGTAATGACTATCTGACCAGACCTGACTACTTGGATTTAATCCAGGTTTTTTTCAGATACTTTTGGGGTATCCAAGGATTGTCTTGGTGATCAGGTATTTTAGCACCCACCCATCCCTAGTGGTGACTTTACCTCTGAAATAAATAGTCATTGACTTGGAATCAGAGAAAAATGAGTCTGTTGTGAAAGAAACAATGTTCTCCTTTACATACAGCTGAGTTACTGAACTGAGAGGACCTGTTAAAAAGAAAGTGTTCTGATCAGAGACAATTCCTAATAAAAGCAAATTAAATATGATTCTAATGTACTTAAAATGACAGAAGCATGATAAAAGTCACAGCAAAAAAAAACAGAGTTCAGAACAGGTTTAAACAGGATGTGGACAAAGATATTACAAAACATAACATACTAATAACAATGTGATAATCTTAAAATATTGATAATCAAATTGATACTGGTGTAGCATATACTGTACTGTGGGGCTGATGAAATGGCTGCATTGATAAACACTGACAGTGATGATACAACAGAGAATAATATGGTATATGTCCATATTATATAGCCAAAATAATGATTTTGCATCCACATTCAAAAAATCATGGCCTGGGTCACATTTTCCAAGCACTTTCAAGTTGCAAGACCCCACCCCTCAACTGAATAAAGTCTATATTTTCAGAGTTTGCATGAAAATAACATTAAGTGTGATTTTTGTCTGCTTTTGCAGCACCTTGGATTGACAGATGTGAATGAACACATCTACTGTACCACTATGACTCCTTGCAGAAAGACTTTAATTAATAACTTTTACTGCAAATTGGACAACATGGAAATTGTTCAGGTTTCTGCAATAAGTCCTGGCTCTAACAAAGCAGAAGCTTTAGGAAGAATCCCAGTACTTCATAGCTGTTTGAAAAATACGGTCCATGATACTGCAGCAGCTTAGGATGTGCTGATGGATTGTTTTCATTTAGAAGGTTCATAGACTGGTTTGGTTACCAATAAAACATTACTCAAAATGAAACAGAAAGTGAGTAATAAATACGAAGCAGAGAACAGCGATAAAGAGATGAGATGAATTCAGTGGGTCAGATTTTAGTACGGGGTCCCTACAGTGTGCCAAACTGTGGAACCTTTATGCATATTTAAGGCTGCTGCTTCCTGAATGTGGCAAAAACAGAGACAAACAGTAGAGGTGTCCCAGATGTCTACCACTGATAAAGAGACATAAGCATAGCATTCAGAGCTAAAACGAAACAGTGTTGCAAGTGTCACTTTGGGAGGATGCTTATGCTCCACAATCCCTTCTAAAATGAAGCCCACAAACCAGACAGCTGGTGCGGTGGTAGCACTACCACTTGTGATACCGACAACCTGGATTTGGGAGTGAACCCAGGGCTGTCAGAGGGCCAGCTGGGAGGAAAAGGCTGTGCGTCCATCCAACTGCTCACCTGCTCCAGGGAGGGAGGGGAACTGGTGCCTGGCTTCTACTGACCTCTAACGATTTCTGGAGGTAATTGATCCTGGGACCAGTACTGATGGTCAGATTGGCAGATGTTAAAGATGTCTACATGTTGGGAGTGGGAGTGCACCTGACCATGTGCTGAGATCATTGCATGTCCACCTCCATTGAGAGAGGATGCAGCAGAAGTCACTCGACTGAAATACCCCATGGATGAGCCAGCATGGAGTCTAGGATCCTTCAGGGGACTCAGCTGACTGATGTGGGCTATATCCCCATGACTAACAAAGGAGAATAAAAACACAGTCATGATAAAAATAAATAAATAAAACAAAGTCCGGTTAGTGCTACAATAAGACTGCTGCTGATGAAGTTGCACATTTATTTTAAAGAAAAGCAAGAAATACAGCCTTAAGAAATGATAAAGTCATATTAACCCTTATATTAATTTGCTTTAAAAAGAAAACAAGATCTTGAGAAAGATTCTGTATGTAAAATAAAAATGTTGAATGATTAGGAGACCTTTAAAGCTGAAGAAGTACTCTATGCTGTTTTAACTATATATGGACATTATTAATGCTAGTTCCCTACCAAGTCAGTTCTGATGTGGTCTTAATACTCAACTATTTATTTTGAAATGTCAGTCTAGTTAGACTTATTATGTGCACTGTATCCTTATAATTGAAAAATATAGAACTATTGTAAATCAAACTGAACAGTACCAGCTGCAGTGAAAAGGTGGGAATGGTGTGTTTAATTTGGCCATGGTAACTGGAGAGGGTTAGAATTGGGTGTGCTTAAAAGGTGGAGGAAAGAGTTAATTTTTTCTGGAACTTGGGATGAGGAGGGCCGTGGTTTGTGGGTGCTGCCAGTGGATGTGGGGAAGGGGGTATACTCAAACTAGATAGGCTGGGTGGTGCAACGAGACTGGGATGGTGTGCTTTAAGAGTATGGTGGAAGGAAATCTTGCTTTCTTGGTAACAAAACTAAGTGAAAGTTATTGGGACAGTATTGGTCACTAGACCCATGCAAAGTTTAAACTTTGTGGATGAACATGCTACAAAGCAGTCCACTTCATTTTTGAGTTTTTGCTGAATGGCTACTTTATATTTTGACATAGTTTTATGAAGTTTAATTTGCAGTTTACCACTCTGAAGCAAAAATAAAGCTGCTAAGTGGTGAAATACCACACTTCGCATAGTTCTTACTACATGAAGTGTGAATGTCACATAGCGAAACACTCCACAAAGTTAGGCTCTTTACATTGAACTCTGTGAAGTGTGAAGTTTAAAAGACTTTTCATGGGCCTATTCACTGCTAATAAATTAAAACACTAATTGTAATGACAAATAAATAATGTGGCCAAAGTGGAACAGAACCCAGAGTTCAAGATTACTTTCTGAAATGGTGTTCTCAGAGTAGAGATGTTGTGAAGTTTTAATTTGCAGGTAAAGTTCTGGCAAAGTTGCCAAATTCACCTCTGTAGATCATTTTACAAAGTTTTGCTATTAAATAGGAAATTCGCCATTTGTAACTTTGCCTGTAACTTCTCCTTGGGGTACACAAAGACGACGCTGGGTCAAAATGACTTCCACCAACTACTCCTTTTGGGTTTTTAGGCATAACTCAGTTCAATTTTGTCCAATTTGTCTGAAACTTTGTATGGTTGTAGTCCAAGAGGAGGTGCATATTTATGGCACTGGGTCATAATATCATGGCAAAAACAGCACAGCAAACAATGCCACAGCCAAAATGCTGTGTGCCACATTCAGAATCGGTGAAAACACTGACCAAAACAAAAACAGTACACACCATAGAAATGAATGGGAGACATTGATTTTTTTTGTTTTTGTGGGGATGCTCTGCCCCTTGCACCCCCTGACATGGGGTGCTTTGTCTCTACACCCCCTGAAACTAAAATAACTAACTCCGAGGGGGGTGTGGACTAAGGGGATAAAGGGAATCTTGGGAGGGGGGAACTTTGTTTCTGGCAGCAGAAAAAAAAATTTAACTATTGGGGGATGGGAAATCAAACCCTGATCCCAAAATCTACACTGCCTCAGGTGCTTATGCCTTAGCCACTCCACCATGGCAGCAGCTCAGTCAGGCACACCACCTTAGGATTCTTCATTCCTTCCTTCAGTATACTGTTTCAGCAGCGTTATATTGACCCAGTACCCATATTTGTTGCATTTTTGATGATTATTGGACTTGTGGATTTGGCACCATGGTCAAGTTGGGAGGTGGTTTTGGGGTGTTGCATAAAGCTGGCCAGCAAACAGCTGAGTAGATTTCATGTATACATCTATAGGAAAAGGTTATATAAAAATCCTTCCCTGGTGTCTAGCGGCTGCCCCCTTGCCGATTGCTGGCCCAATGTGTAAAAGACACTTTCCATTGTGCCTAGTGGTTCCCCCTCTCTGACCAGAGGCCCAATGTGAAAATTACACTATCCCTGGTATCTAGTGGTGCCCCCTTTCCAATTGCCAGCCCAATATGTAAAATATCCTTTCCCTGGTGTCTAGTGGTTCCGACCTCACCAGTTGCTGGTCTGATGTGAAAATGACACTTTCCTTGATGTCTACTGGTTCCCTTCCTCATTGATCACTGGTATGATGTGTAGAAGACACTTTCCCTTGTGACTAGCAGTCCCCCCCCTTACTGATCACTGGCCCAATGTGAAAATGACACTTTGCTTGGTGTCTAGAGGTCTCCTTCCCTCACCAATCACTGGTCTGATGTGTAAAAGGCACTTTCTCTAGTGTCTAGTGGTCATCCCCCTCTCCAATCACCAGCTGGATGTGACAATGACACTTTCCTTGGTGTCTAGTGATCCCCCTGCCAATTGCTAGACCAATGTGTAAAATACATTTTCTTTGATGACTAGTGGTCCCCCCTTGCCAATCTCTGGCTGATGTGTAAAAGACCCTTTCCTTGGTGTCTAGTGGTCCTCCCCTCACCGATCACTGGCCCAATGTGTAAAAGACACTTTTCCTAGTGTCTAGTGGTCCCCCCATTGCTGATCACCAACCTGATGTGAAAATGACATGTTCCCTGGTATCTAGTGGTCCCACCCTCACCAATCACTGGACCGATGTATAAAAGACACCTCCCCTGGTGTCTAGTGGTCCCTCCCTCCCTCAGTGATAGCCAGAACAATGTGAAAATGACACATTCCCTGGTGTCTAGTGGTTACCCCCTCTATGATTGCAAGTCTGATGTGTGAAATACACTTTCCCTGGTATCTAATGGTCCCCTCTTGCTGCTTGCTGGCCCAATGTGAAAATAGCACTTTCTCTAGTGGTTCCCCCTCTTGCTGATCACCAGCTTGATGCACAACAGACACTTTCCCTGGTGTCTAGGGGACCTCCCCACCCCCCAACCTGGCACGTAGTACCCCACCACCCCACTCTCCCTATCCTGACACTGAGCCAGTGATCAGCACAGCCCTCCACCCTCCACTCTCTCCCATTGCTTGCCGCAGATTGAGCTGTTCAATGAGCATGTACTGTTTCACTACTTGCTCATTGACAGCTCAGTCTGTGGCCAACCATGGTGGAGAGCAGAGGGCTATGCCAGTCACCATTTTGGGTTGGGATGGGGGAACAGCAGGGTGGTGGGGCACTACCTGCCGGTGGGGGGGGGCTGTAGACACCAGGGAAAGTATCTATTGTACATAGGGCTGACAATTGGCAAAGTGGGGGAGCACTAGACAGCAGGGAAAGTGAAATTTTTACATGGGGCCAGCGATCAGCAAGGGGGGCCACTAGACACCAAAGAAAGTGTGTTTTACATAGTGCACCAGTGATCAGTGAGAGGGGCCAGTAGACACTAGGGCAAGTGTCATTTGCTCATCGAGCCGGTGATCGGTGAGGGGGTACCACTAGACATCAGGGAAAGTGTCATTTTTTACATCAGGTCCGCAGTTGTTGAGGGGATGGACCATTAGATAACAGGGAAAGTATCACACACATCTGGCCAGTGATTGGCAAGAGAGGGGGGATAACTGGACACCAGGGAAAGTATCGTTTACACATTATACTGCCAATCAGCGAAGGGGGATGACTCATTTATTTTTTTATTAATTTGAACATCAGGGTACCTTTGAGCTAAGTGCTCATTTGAAAAGGTTCCACATCAAGTTCTGTAAACAAACAAAGCTGTAAGCATGCAGCATAGGAGCAGTTGTCATTACATTCAGGTTTCATGTCAAGTGTTGTGAACACACAAGTTTGTATATTTATTTGTTTCACAATTCGGAGAGTACCTTTGAGTCGAAGACTCATTTACAAAGGTTTCACGTCACATTTAGTAGAACAATACAACAGTGAACACACCACAAAGTAGTACTCAAACAGACTTGTTACACTGAATACAGTAACTAGCTAACAATCGTATACAAGCAGCAAAAGCATTTGTTTATGCATTCATAATGAAGAATACAGGCAGCTCAGAAGAGCATTTGTCAGAGCAATAATTACCTAATGTACAAAAGTTTATAACCCCCAGTTGGATACAAATGTACAATTTGATTAGGAGAGGAGAAGGGACCTGAATCAGGTAGCCAGGGTGTTGGAATTCAGAGTTGGTAGGGGGATGGGAGAAGTAATGGGGGTCATGTAGGGTTAGGTTTAGGAAAGCATCTGCATGTGGAAGATAGGGTGAGTTCATTCTTGAAGGCTGTCTTGAACTGAGGTAGTTTTGCTATATCTGTGATGGAGGTTGGAAGGTTGTTTTGCCAATGTGCAACTCGACAGGCAAAAGCTCTTTGGCTCTAATTGGTCATTCATTTGGGAACCATCAATGCATGTCTTGCCATGCTCCTGGTGGTGTTCTGGGTATGTACTAAGTGGAAATGCAAGGCTATGGGGGCTACAAGTGTTTTTTTTGCCAGTAGGAGACTGGTATTGTTTTTGTGCTACCAAGAGAAGCCAGTCTGTGAGGGAATATAAGATACAGCAATGTATAAGTATGTCAGAGCCAGTGATGAATCAGTAGGCCTTCTTGAGCAAAATTCTCATCTGTTCAAGACAGTAGGGGTAGCGGATCCATATACTGAAAGGCCATAATCAATGAGTGGGAAGACAAAGCTTTCTACAGCTAGGTTCCTGGCTTCTTTGGTTAAGTTCAGCCACTGTCTAAAAAGGGCTCCCAACTTTCTGTTGGCTGAGTTAACCATGTTGTCCACATGGTAAGTGAATATGAGGGATTCATCTAATGTGACCCCCCTGCTATCTAAAGGAGGACTCCTGCTCAAGTGGCATGCCTTGATTGTTCAAGATGCACAGAGAGTGGACTTTGCTCATGGTATGGGTACCAGCGAAGAGCATTGTTTTCATTTTTTTTAATTAAGGACAAGCTTGTTCAGCTTGAAACAGTGTTCAAGGGACCCAAAGTTAATTTGTAACTCTCTGGTGACTACCTCATGCTGAGGGCCACTCTAGAAGATGACTGCATCGACTTGGACCCAGAGAAGATGGCAGCATAATCTCTACTCCTCCGCAGCCTGATGACCAAGCAAACAGAATCCACCAATATGCTGGACTGAAATGCCGATTCTTACTATGAACAAAATTCTTTCACCTCTGTTGCCACTATAGAACTATTTTCTCCTGGGGATACCATGCTTTTACTGTCGTAATAGCACTGCACAAATACCAGATCCTCTGATACAACTAGGCCGCAAAGGCCAGAGCGCGGACTATGGGTGGAGCTACATCCTTGTGGTTAGGAATTATTTGGGCCACCCCTCCTCCTTTTTCCCCACACCAACCACCGGAGGGTGATTGATTGAGCCCGCAGATATAGACGCACTCACACTGCTTTGCCAGGCCCTGGAACCCACACCATCCACTAATTGCTCACGAACTATGGTGGCAAGATGGAACCTTTAGTGAACAATCATGCAGAATCTCCTAGTCAGGTCAACCTGCTGACTACTAACCAGGCCCAGGTAGGAGAGGCCTTGGAGAATATCACAAAAATGCTCAAAGCACTGTTAACCAGAGTGGACACCATTGGCACCTCCTTGGCAGGGAATTTGGCCAATGTCTGCTTCTTGGAGGACCAATACAATGTCCTTGAGCAATGGATGGAGGAACTAGAACAGCAAGATATGTATATATTACAGAAGCTGTGGGACCATGAAGCTAAACTGGCTTGGATATGGTTTAGGGCAGAAGATCAAGAAAATCGCAGCAGGAGAAACAATATAAGAATCCTGGGTGTGCTGGAGAGGGCAGAAGACCCAAATATGGAGAGATTCTTAAATGAGTGGATTCTACAGATACTGGGCAAGCGCTGGAAAGAACCAGTGGGGGTAGAACATGCACATTGGGTTCCCGGTAACCCAAACAACATCAGGGGACCTCAGACTATCATTGCCTATCTGCTGCGCTTCTCTGTTAAGGAGCGCCTATTTCAGGCCACAAGAGACCTTGGGGAATTAGTCTGGAGAGGTAGCACCATCTTGTTCTATAGAGACTTTACCCAGGAAGTAGCAGCCAATAGCTGGGCATTAAACCCCCTGGAAAAATTACTAAATGCCAACTCAATACAATACCAGTTCAAGGGTCTCACTGCACTGTAACCCTTCCAAAAATGGGCAATCCTTCACAGCTGAGTCACCCAAAGATGCTAAGGCCTGGATCCAGAGCCTTTGGCCGGGTATGCTGCTGAGAACTACCTCCCCCTGACGGCTCTGGGAGCCAAGGAACTACAAGGACCTGGGAACCAACAGGAAGGGAGCCAGCCCTCCAGGGGACAACAACTACTGCTGGTTTGGTCTGCTCAATAAGGGCTCCCCCACTCATAGACATGTAGGAACCATTCGAGAAATGGAGAATCGGCAATACCTGACTACCTCTGCACCATCCCCAGCTACTGAGATGCCCAGAGCCAATCTGCACTCTAAACACCAGGATTCTACTCCACATCCCTTGCCAGCTAGGCAACGGCAGCGATCCAGAAGCCCATGGTCACTGATATCGGATAACACTAATGCCTCCCCTTCTGCAAAACTCCTGAGAGCTGACACTTTTACCAAGAGCACCGAGGAGCACCTGGACCAGTCCGAAGAAGATGAGGCTGATCTGATGAATGATCCAGTTAGCTTAGACTGGGCGACTACAGTGGAACAAAGTGAAGACCTGGAAGCAGCAGACAGTGGCTCACTCAAACTGGGACTTAAGACATTTGTGGAGGTACTGGCCTCATGCACTGAACCTGCTAGAACTGATCCAAACTGTTGAATCGGAGATGCCATGTTGACGCATAACAACTGTTTGAGTAGCTGTTCCCGAGCCATCCTATGCTTTGTCCATAACAACTGTCCTGCATCCTTTTCAGGAAGTAGGGCCCTGATCTGGCACTGTCACAGGCAGAGCCCTGACCTGTAAAGTTTTCGCTCAGACGCTACAGGCGCTGTTACCTATGTAGGGTACTCCCCGCTCCTGCACCAACCTGTAGAATATGTCTCTCCTACCACATTTAATGGCTCACTCACATGCTCTAAGGCTGTCAACCCCATTCCCATAGTGATGATCTGCTCCTGTAGCTAGGATAATGATCAGCAGGCTCCTCTGGGTATCACAGATTCTGCATGATGGCAATCAGCGCACGTTTAGGAGGTTATGTCGTACTGTACATTAAACAGATGCTCTGGACAATACAGCATATAGCTGAAATCCCCTATAATTGTTGTTAGTGGCATGGGTGGCTGACAAAGGCCCCCCCTTTTTTTTGTCCCCATCTCCCCTTCCCCCATATGGATGGTCCCTGCCTTCTGTCTTAGGACTGACTATGACAGGGCAGGACGCGACCATTGGCATGCCTAGACTCTTCAGATCTGGCCTTCTGACTGGATGCATAGAGTTGGGCTGGGACAGAGCACCCATGTCTGGTGTGACTTCCCTTGCGCCTCCACTTTGGTGACTGAAGCAGTGTGGCTTAAAGGGCATATTTGTCTCTCTTCACATGTACAGCTCAGCACCAATACCTAAGTTCTTGTTCTTTGGTTAATATGTTAATATAGATTGTTATGTAACTGGATAGATACTGTTGGATATATATTAATCCAAGATATACTTTTTGTTTCTTTATCCTGATTAGGAATTCCTTAAAGCATGAAAAACCAGTAAGGCAAGTACACTCTCTATCCTCAACACTTCCTAACCATATCCTCTCTGTGGCTAACAGATACGTGTGACTTACCACGAAGTGGTGACAGGTTGCTTCTTTTTCTCTCTGTTGATTTTCTGTACTGCTGCCTATAGGTTAAGTACATTTTTTCTCATTTTACTGTTTGGTTGTGAACATCAATGGCAATGCTTCCCACAGCGTGGGGGGATTGGAGGTGCGTCTCCTGGAATGTCAAGGGGCTGAATCACCCTGCTAAGTGCACCAAGGTCTTGCAATTCCTACACTTGCTGGGGGCCAATATAGCCCTACTCCAGGAGATGCATCTCATGAACTGTACAGTGCAATGGCTAAAGAAACTCTGGGTGGGGACCATATTGGCCAGTTGTGCCACCACTAAGTCCAAAGGTGTTGCTATCCTTCTACGGAAAGTGGGACCTTGGATGGTTGAAGCTCAATGAATAGGCTCCCAGGGGAGGTGGATAGCAGCTAAACTTCCCTACCCAGGTGGCAAAGCCATAGTGGCCAATGTATACAGACATAATGCTGATGCAGGTGAAATTTATACTGAACTTAGCCAAGCCTTTACAGAACTGACAGATGGGGAGGAAGACATTCCAATCCTCTTAGGAGGGAACCATAACTTAGTCTTAGATATATTCCTAGACAAATCCTTCCCCATGCCACAATCCCACCCTAAAGTGCTAGCAACTCTAAACTCCTTGATCTCAGAGTGGGCCTTAGGGGATCATTGGAGGATAAGCCATCCAAAGGGAAGGATTACACCTTCTACTCGAATGTTCATGGCACTCACAGCAGGTTGGACTTTTGGCTGGCTAATAATACAGCTATACCAGGAGTGGGAGACCAGACCATTGGCAATATAGTTATCTCAGACCATGCCCCAGTAATGATTACATTCTCCCCGCCAGCCCAAAGCCCCCCCTCCATGAGATGGAGATGCAACCCCATATTACTACAGGATGCAACCTTTTGGGACTAATTAAAAGTGAGGCACAATCATACTTCTCCTTTAATACTCCGGGAGAGACCCATCTGACCACCATATGGGAATCTTTCAAAGCTGTCCTAAGGGGGAGAATCATTTCTTACTTTGCAGCCAAAAATAGGGAGCAAGCGAAGCAAATACAAGACCTACAGGACGAGCTCACTAGTCTGGAGCACCAGTTTAAAGCTTCTCCCAAGACTCCACTTAACTCCCCACTGCTGGCTCAGATCACAGGTTTGAAATATAAGATCAATGTGTTGTTGAATAGAAAGGCAGAGTGACAATTGATCTGAGCCAAACATAGGTCATGGGAAAGAGATGACAAAGGAGGGAAACTGCTAGCTTACTGGCTGCGGAAGCAGCAGGCATCCTCTAGGATCATGGCCCTTAAGGACAGACAGGGAAAGCTAATAGTGACACCTAAGGCCATCAACGAGGAGATACATAGCTTCTATCAGGAGCTCTATCAGTCCCAGAACACAATTCCAGATGATGTGCTCTCCCAATGGCTGGAGGCTTTATGTCAGAGCACGTCACTCCCCCAGCTCTCGATAGCTCACTGTAGAGACCTGGATACCCCATCACAATTGATGAGCTGCGCACTGCTATATCCCAGATGGTGAAAGAGAAAACCCCTGGGCTAGATGGGATGTTGGTAGAACTCTACCAAATCCTAAAAGATGAAATTACCACCCCGCTGTTACGAGCCCTTGAGGAAGCCCAAAAAGATTGCATGCTCCCCTCTACCATGCGCTAGGCCCTTATCACTTTAATCCCTAAAAAAGTCTCAGATATTCTACTCTGTGTGAATTTTCAGCCCATTTCACTGATATTAGTAGACACCAAGATAATTGCAAAAGTCCTGGTGAACAGGCTGTCCTTAATCCTGCCTACCCTTATCCACCCCTCTCAGACTGGGTTTCAAAAAGGAAAATCAAGTGCTGATAACCTACAACTGGTTCTAGATCTTAAGTGGCTGGCGCTCCAGTCCAAGACCCCAGCAGCCACCCTGGTGATAGATTTTGCCAAGGTGTTCGACTCCTTGGAATGGGCGTATCTCCACAATGTCCTTAAATTATATGGATTCAGGGCCTCCTTCTGTTCTTGGGTGTCGACACTGTACCATTCACCCACAGCTCGAATTGTCACTAATAGAGATACGTCTTACCCATTTGCATTACAAAGAGGAACCAGACAGGGCTGTCTCCTTTCTCCCCTACTCTTCCAAATAGCCCTGGACCCACTAATTAGAAAATTTATCAGTGCCCCTGACATCACTGGTATCCCCGTGAAGGATTCATCCTACCTGGTCAATGCATATGCGGACGATATGCTCCTCACACTTTCCAACCCCCAGATCCCTCAACCCACAATTCTGTTCACTCTGTAAGAGTTTGCCTCTCTTTCAGGACTAACAGTGAATCAAAAGAAAACCACCCTCTCTCTCCCCTGAATGGGGCATGCACCAGGCATTGTCTTGCTGGCATTGACATTACCTGGGCCCCTCAAGGGTTCCCTTACGTAGGGGTATATATCTCTCCATCCTGGAAAGATATAGAGTCAGTTAACTTTTCTCCTCTTCTGACTTCCCTAGTGGCTGAAATCCAACGATGGAAAAAGCTAAAATTAACTCTGAAAGGCAAGATAGAAGCTATCAGAATGTTTATTTTCTCCAGAGTATCCTACTTACTAAATAACCTCTCAATTCCGCTTACTCAAAAACCATTTAAAGCCATAGATAAATTAATCACACTTTTTCTATGGGAGGGTAAAGCCCCAAGGTGGGACGGGTGAAAGTACCGCCCCATTGGACCAAGGGTGGGCTCGGGCTACCCTGGTTTACAGGCTAACATTTGGCTTTTAGAATGGCCCAGGCTAAAACTTGGTTCCTTCCCCGCCTCTCCCCCACCCCAATGGGTAAGTTTGGAAGCTGCTTTATCGACAGCCAACCCCCTGTATTCCTTATTATCTAGGAAAAAGCCTGGGGAACACCACCTTGTACCAATTATGACAGAAACGTGCAGGTCATGGTGTAGAGCGATGGCGCTTACCGGGGTCCCTAGCTCAGACACCTTCCCTCCCATCTGTTATGCTCCACTCTGAGATAACTCTCTTATTATAGTGAACCACAAGCCACTCAAATGGACCTCATGGGCTACAAACAGTATTTGAACTGTAGGAGACCTTCTCCTCCCGAATACCAGAACCCTTATGTCCTTTGTGCAGATTCAAGGCCAGTATGGATTACCCTCGTCAGATTTTTGGAAATTTTTACAGATTAGGAGCACTTTATCTCCCCTTCTAAAACAATCACCAATCCAGTCACCATGGCACTGTTTACACAATCTCCCTCAATGCAGGAAAGGCCAAGGCCTCATAAGCTTCCTTTACAAAACCCTCAGGGATGCTCAGCCTGATACTACCCTATCTAGTAGAACTGCCTGGGAGAGTGAACTACACCATCCCATATCCCCAACAGCAGTGGTCAGATTGCCTCAGAGCTACTCACACAGCTTATGTGGACTCTTAGAGTCAGTTAATACAACTTAAAATCCTCCTTAGATGGTATAGAACCCCTTCGGTCCTACATAGCTTGAAAATTAGTCCACACAATTACTGCTGGAGATGTCACTCTTCTCCTGCCCACCTACTTCACATATTGTGGACCTGCCCGAGTTTACAGGTCTTCTGGATGCAGGTTTTAGATGATTGCTCTAGGATTATAGGCAAATCACTCTCTCTCCAACAACACTTTCTCCTTCTGGGAGACACTACGGCTTTACACCCACTCTGTCCCCCTAGTAAGGCTTTGGTCTTAGTAGCCCTAATGGAGGCCAAATGGGCCATTCTACTGAGATGGAGGCAGCCTGTACCCCCTTTATTATCACAATGGAGAGCAGTCATGGACAGATTGGCTGCTTTTGAGAGGCTCACTGCAGTGGCCAAGGGAGGGCTTACTAGGTACTATAGAAAATGGGAGGCATATTTGAATTCCCACATATGCTCTGTGGCACCTCCTCCATTGCAAACCCCCCCACTATCTTAAACTGTATAACAGATGGTCACTATGACAACAATTGATGGTTGTCGAATGTTCCCACCACTTCCTGTTATCATACTATGCTATTCTACCTATTCCTCTGTTGCCACCTTCTGGTGCTTTAGATTGTTATACTGGTTCGATAGGGATCTGATAGCTGTACACACCTGACCACAGCTAAATATACACATGGGATAGTAGAAATGTTTTGCACCACCCTGTTATGTTACATCATAGTAACTCCAAGTATATGGAGTCCATGGAAGTTAGTGTGAACATAACCTTAATCTTCTTCTTGTATAAGGTATAAGTTTCCTACCTGTGTTTACGATAAAGCGTCCTTTTGTAGCTGGATGAAGCTTATTCTGTTCAAAAGGTTTTAGTAGTAATCTGTATTTAAGTTTATGGTAGTGTGGTTATGCAAGAACATGGTATGTGTATGCCATTAGATGGCTGATTGTACCTGGAAAACTTAATAAAATATTATATGATGAAAAAAGAAGAAGACTGCATCATCCCCATAGAGCAACATCTGTGTTTGGACACCAGGGAAAGCGGGGTTCAGCATAGGTAAATATATCAACCACCTCCTCTTGAGTCACACAGATGGACAACTCCAAATCCTGCACAGACACACCCATCTCCTCCTCCTCAGAACACACACACACACACACACACCTTGCACCACAACACCACCAACTGGCAGATCTGCTGTTTGTCCTCATAGATGACACTGCAGTAGTTTGCAGGGCAAAGCCATGATTTTCAGGGTGAGTCATGGAAGTGGGTGCCAACACAGCAAGGGATAACACCGACATGCATTCACATAAAACAATTTCTGGGGGGAGACAACCAAGACCAAAGCTACAGAAGAAAGACCCAGTGACCTTGAGCAATACTGTAAATCTGAATTGTTATAGAAGTTTTCCAGTTGGGATGACTCTGATGAGGAGGGGTTGGATGGATGATCTTTAGCATCCTCTCAACAAAATCTGTGGCTATAGTAAACCCCATCATTTTTGTTATAGTTTTTTTCAGATAATTTTGGTCCAGTTTTGTGTAATAAAGGTGGGTGTTGGGGGCAGAGTCTCAGCTTGGTGTTAAAACCCTTTTTTCTCTAAATGGAGAGCCGGCAAGACACACTGGCATAGAGTTGTTAAAAATGGGCCTAGTCTTCTGGCATTTCTTAAAGATAGTCTAAACAAACTGATCTCTTGGAAATGTCAAACTTCATGTTTAATGGCTATGCCAAGGAAAATCTTACATTTACATATTTTCAGTAACATAGAAACATGGAATCATAGAAGGTGACGGCAGATAAGGACCGTGTGGCCCACCTAGTCTATCCCTTTTCCCTGCCTAATGCAACACTGCAGACCCTAGTTGATCTGCTGTATACCCTCTCTTCCCTATTGTGAGAGTACTCATGTTTATCCCATGCTTTCTTGAATTCCCCTACTGTTTAGCCCCCACCACCTCCACAGGGAGGCTGTTCCAATCATCCACTGCTCCTTCTGTGAAAAAGTACTTCCTCATGTTGCCCCTGAGCCTACCCTCCAGCCTCATATGCTGCCCCCTTGTTCTTGTACACCTTCTTTTCTGAAAGATGCTACCATCATGCATCTTATTTATACCCCTGAAGTACTGGAATGCCTCTATCATGCCCTCCCTCTCTCTCTCCTTTCCTCCAGGGAATACACAGTGAGGTCCTCTAGTCTTTCCTCATATGACTTTCGGTGCAGTCCTTGCACCATTTTTGTTACCCTTCTCTGGATTGCCTCTATTTTGTCTTTGTCTTTCCGAAGGGATTCGTGATACAATGGCAATAACCTTTTTCCAACATGACACTACAGCGATGGATTTATGTCGACCACAAGTTGCGGTCAACATAAATCCATAGGGAAACTGTCTGTTTTTTTTCAGGGGGCTCTGTCCCCCGCACCTCCCGTAACTAAGGATTATCAACCCCAGGTTGGAGCTGATTCAGGGAGTGGGGTAAAACCCCAGAGAAAGCAGTGCCAGGGTCCTTCAGGTACATTACAGCAGCAACAGTGACTTGCCGCTATAATGTACTACGCTATCAAAATGTTGCTGTGGCATCAGCATGTGCTTCCAGAGATGTGGCATCCTGAACTGGACTCGGTACTCCAGATGAGGTCTCACTAATGATCTGTACAGTAGCATAACCACCTCCTTTTCTCTGCTGGTTATACTTCTCCCTATGCACCTTAGCATCCCACTGACTCTCCCCACAGCCTCCTCACATTGTCTAGTTACCTTTAGGTCATCAACTATGATTACCCACAGGTTCCTTTCTTGATTTGGGGCATCATTACCTCTCGCCCCCATCTTGTACTCCTCTCCTGGATTTCTGTGCCCCAAATGCATAATTTTGCACTTCTTTGCATTGAATCTTAGCTGCCACACTCTCAACCACTCCTCAAGTATGTTTAGGACCTTTTTCATTTTTTTCACCCCCCCTAGAGTGTTGACCCTGATGTAGATCTTAGTGTCATCTACAAAGAGGCATACCTCCCCCTCCAGCCTCCATGCAATGTCACTTATGAAGAAATTAAAGAGGACTGGCTCCAACACGGATACCTATGGCACCCTGCTGGTCACCCCTCTCTCCTCAGATTGAATGTCATTTATGACCACCTTCTGTGTCCTGTTACTCAACCAGTTTTTGACCCAGTTTACCACCTTGGAGCATACTCCCAGGCTGCCCAACTTATTTGCCAACTTCATATGTGGAACAGTGTTGAAGATCTTGCTGAAATCTTGGAAGGCCACATCCACAACCCCTCCCTAATCTACTTCCCTGGTCACCCAGTCAAAGACATGTATCAGATTTGTTTGAAAAGACCTTCCCGCTGTGAATCCATGCTGCCTCAGACCCTGTGCTCTTCTGGATTCAAGAAATATCACAATCCTTCCTTTAACATTTAATTTCCCCACCACCAAGGTTAGGCTGATCAGCCTGTAGTTGCCAGCCTCCTCCCCGTTCCCACTTTTGTGGAGAGGGACTACATTCACCCTCCTCCTGTCCCCCTGGAACCACCCCTGTCTCTATCAGTTTGTTGAATTGAGCTGTTAGTGGTGCTGCCAGCACCTTTCTAAGTTCTTTTAATATTCTGGGATGTATCTCATTTGACCTGATAGCCTTATCTCCTTTCAGGTTCTTGAGATCCTTTAGGACTCATTCCTCCATAAATGGACTGTTGTCTACCTATCTCCAATTGGTGCCCCTATTGTCCAATAGTGGTCATTCTCTTTCCCCTTCTTCTGTGAATACTGAACAAAAGTATTTGTTCAAGATGTCTGCCTTTTCCTTGTCCCCCTCCACACACACACACACCCTCCCTTTTCATCTTAAAACAAACCTGACCAGGGACAGATATTTAAAACTTAGCCCTGGAGCAAAATTAGTACTGCACAGCATGCTAAATTAGCCTGGAACCGTTAGAACGATATATTCAAAGGAATACCCTGGGCTAAACCTGCTGAATATAGCGTGCAAGGTAAGCCATGCAAACAAAGCTGTGAGTGCAGTGCAAAATAACACAGCAAAGAAGACAGCACTGAATATAGCAACAAAGACAGCTCTGAATATAGCAGGCAGGCACTGCAAACAGCAACAGCAGCACAGTGCAGAGGGGAACCAAATGGCCACTGGGTGTGCATGCAAAGATGTGCAGCCCCGGAAGTGTAAACAAGTGCAAACAGCAATGGAGAAAACAAACAATGGCAAACCAGCAACCAAAGGCAATGACATGAAACCACACAAGTGCCAAGAACTAAAACCCAAAGACAAGAACAGCAACCTGAATGATATAACAGACAGGCAATAAAGACACAGGACACAGATGTGCCAAAGCAGAAAAGGTGTATTAAAAGTACAACAACAACAGCAAGAAGCGACACTATTTAAAACAAACCATAAACTGGGGAGGAGGAAATATCAAACAGGGCAACAATATGTACGTCACACAGTATGTGAATGCTACACAAACACAACTACAAACTGGAAGACACAACTGTAAATCAGCTACAAAGGTGTATGGGGGGACAAGGAAGGGTGCAAAACAAGGGAAGTGTCCTCAATGGTCTGCTGGCTGGGGCTGTGTGGGAGCAGGGAGATGCTCCTCCAGTATCCTGGCCACCCTTCTCGTTTTGGAAGTCATGACAGCCTGCTGCTCAGTCAGAGTTCTCTGCTGCTGCACTACCCTCCTCAACAGGTCATCCCACCCCTCATCCTCTCACCATAGCCCTTTGTCTCCTGGATTCAGTCATTGTACCCTGATGTGTCTGCTAGCACTGCCAGCACCCTCACATGCCATCAGACACAAAGTGGCACAGGAGATGGGGGACTTGCACAATCGTGCAGCACTATACAACTGTGAGTGGTGCTAAAAAGGTTTAGCACCATACAAGCAAAAGTGTGTACCACTGCGCATGCGTGACCTCTGCATGGCTCCACATGCCACCACGTCATTGCACATGTGCAGATAAGGAGTTGCAAAGCGCACTTGTGCAGTGCTGATCATGTAGAATGGCACTTCAGTTTGCCCAGTGCTAATGCGTTAGCCAGGGACTAAATTTTGCCATATTCAAAGACAGTATGCAAATGATCGATTAGCTATTCATTGGGCAAACCTCCAATGGAGCACCTCATTATAGCCTCATCTGCACACATTAGCATGTGGACTGTCTGGCTGGGCTATTTAAGGCCTCAAAGGGCTCCCCCTGCTCGTCTGTGAGGCATAGCAGGTGTATGGAGGAAGACCATCAGAGGAAATCAGCTCCAACAGTATGTCACAGCAGAATGAGCAGGCAGATTCAGGTATTTTGGACACTGTAACCACAATCTTGAATGTATGGCAAGACAGAGTGCATGCAGATGCATGTCAGTGTACTGGTACCATGTGGTGGGGACTGGCTGTTCTACAAATGATTCAAAACTCCTGCAACACTGCAGGCCTGAGTGCTGCAGTGCCTGCATACAGGCACACACATACCCAGTGAAGCATGAAGAGACAGGCCCATGTCTGTTGGTCAGTCTGCATGTGGCGGTTACAGCACATACAGGGGAGTTCACATGGCAGCAATACCACAGCAACTGGGTAATGGTACAATGGGAGGGATGCACCACATACACACAGCAATGTCTGTATCACAGGTACTATGGTATGCTTCTGTGCATCACAGGTACACCATTTGTGTGTCACTGGCTACACACATGCCAGGACATGTGCAGGACATGGTCCACCGCACAGGCATCTCCATGCACTGTGTGATGGCTGTCGCACTCATGGACTGTGTGTCAGCCATCTGGCCTGTGGTAACAGGTCCTGCCCATGTGCTGTTAGCTGTTGGTCCAGGGACTGCCACATGGGTGTGTTCAGCGACATGGATGGACATACCACAGGTGCCAAGTGCTGTAGCTGGGTTACACAGCACAGAGGGGCCCATGCCTGGGTCACCCACCAGCACCTGAATGTTTGCATCATGCCACTCCCACAGCCTTACAGGGTCGACTGGGCATGGCAAGGCCATGCCCCCAATTGTCCACAACCACACCTGAGATCCTGCAGCTGCTGTGGGTGTACACACATGTGTACAGCGTCTTTGGGACATTGACATGATCCTGCCATCCTGTGGTACTGAGTGCTAGTTGTGAAACATGGCCATGCCTGGTGCACTGGTGTAACGCTGACTCTGACATGCCTGTGTCATGGTACCTCAGTGATGTCCGTGTACCCATGGCTGGCAGTCACATACACATTGTGGGACACATGCATGAGAGGGCCACACACAGGCTATGACAGACACATGCAGAGGCACACACACACACACACACACACACATATGCATGCCATGGTACTGCCAGTCACTCACAAGGTGTCCAGTCAGTTCAGCCTGGTAAATTCAGCCTGGTGAATTCAGTCCCATAGCAATTCAGCCTGAGGCAATTCAGCTCCAATGTCAATTCTGCCCCAATCAATTCAGTCCAAGTTAATTCAGCTCCATGTCAGTTCAGCTCCTATGTCAATTCAGCCCCAGTCAATTAAGCTCCTGTGGCAGTTCAGATCCTATGCCAATTCAGCCCCACGTCAGCTCAGCCCCACGCCAGTTCAGCTGCTATGTCAATTCAGACCTTATGTAAATTCAGCTCCTTTTGGTTCTGCACTAGAATAAACATAACTAACAACATATGTAAACATATTTAGAATTTATTGAAAGCTTTAAAATATATTTTTTTGCAATTAAGTACACTTTATAGAAAATGTTAATTTGCACATACAGTACACGCAGCAAACACCAGTCACATACACCAGACAGAAAAAAAAACAACAGAACACAAATAAGCCTAAACATAACCTTCTAACCCACACAACACACAAACTACCCCGACTAACCCACCCCGACCCTCATGTGCAGATTCAAACAGCTCCAGGTGTGAATACTAGAATGGACAGTGACTAAGGATATAACTGCCATTTGAATTTTTTGCTTAATGGTGGGAAGGGCAGAGTGCTCTCCCAAAAGACAAATGTCCTCTGTAAAAAATGGAGGAAATGCTGAAGAGTGGAGCATTAAAACATATTGGCCTCTATTCACGAATAGATGCACATGAGGTGCTTATAGGGGCATGCAGTTCTGCACCCATGGGATTTCCATGCGGGGGACGCATTCTCGAACACTGATCCCCACCCGGCTCCCATATGCGGCCCCCCAGTTAGTCGGGGTGGTTTATGTGTTGTGTGGGTTAGAAGGTTATGTTTAGGCTTATTTGTGTTCCATTGTTTTGTCTTTCTGTCTGGTGTATGTGATTGGTGTTTGCTGCATGTATTGTATGTGCAAATTAAATATTTTCAATAAAGTGTACTGAATTGCAAAAATACCTGTTTTAAAGCTTTTGATAAAGCTTAAATATGTTTATATATGTTATTATTTATGTTTATTCTAGTGCAGAACCAAAAGGAGTTAAATTGACAAAGGGCTGAATTGACATAGGGGCTGAATTAGCATAGGGGCTGAACTGACATGGGGCTGAATTGACGTGGGGCTGAATTGACATACTGTAGTAGCTAAACTGACTCACGCTCAATTGACTGGGGCTGAACTAACATAGGAGCTGAAATAACATGGAGCTGAACTGACATGGAGCCGAACTGACTGGGGTTTAATTGACACAGGAGCTGAACTGACTCGGGCTGAATTGTCATGGGGCTGAATTCACCAGGATGAATTGACAGGTGTTCACTCACGACAGCTCCCCTCCTCCCCACACAGGTGCTAATGAGGGACATGTGCACCTACTGGTGTACACATTCTCCAATGTGGAACTGAAGGCCCTAGTGACTGCATACAAGGACAGACTGGCCCAGATGCTGACATACTGGAACACTGATGCCACCATCCAGCTAATGTGGGTAGAGATCGCCACAGCGGTCAATGTAGTGGGTGGATGTGGATGGAGTATAGAGGCCTGCAGGAAGTGGTGGCATGACCTGCAGAGACGTGCCAAGAAGGAAGAGGCACAGCTGTTGAGATTGTTGATGGGGATGGGCGGCGGTCCCATGTAGGCCGAGTTGAGGAGGGAGGACCCAGTAATGGATGTCATTGTATGCCCACTCAGGCCGGTGGCCCTGGAAATGTGGAGGGTGGGGGATGCAAGACACCACTGGATCTGTACAGAGCATGTGAGTGTCAGGCCATGCAGTTACTGTTGCGCATGGTGACAACTGGATGTCCTGTAGGACTCACAACTGTGGTGGGACATGTCTGGTGCCTACAGTGCACAGCAGTGTGCATGTGCCTGAACCGGTGGTGCAATGTGTGCCGTGGCCTATTTCCGCAGTGTGTGGGCATGTGTGCTGCATGTGCCCATTGTTGCAGGCCATGATTATCACACAAGTGGGCTGTGCCGCATGGCATGCATGCCTCATGCGGTTGTGCCTATGCACCATGTTGTGACGCGTTATGCCATTTGGGGCACTGTCTGTGATACAGGTCCTGCAGGTATAGTATGGCAGCCAACACTTGTGCATGCGGGTGTGTGTACCACACAGTGGAAACAGGGGTTCACATGCACTCTGTGCTGCATGGTGTGGGTGTGGTTCCCTGTGCACCTTTCCTGTGGCGGTGTGTGGGCATGCAACACTGGGTTGGGGCAGGCACTGTGTGATATTGGGAGCACCCTGGTGTTGTGCATGTGGTTGCAGTTGTGTGGGCACACTCTGCCATGTACAGTGGACTCAATATGTTTCTCCTGCTCCACAGCCCAGACCATCAGACAGGCAGCAATGGCCATGTGGTGGAGGTAGGCAATGACAGCCAGCCAAGACCATCATGTTCAGACTTGTAGAGGCATAGTGGACAGGACACTACAGCTATAGGTCACACCTCCATGGGGTCCATTGCAGCTATGGCATATGAAGAGAATGATGACGTTGAAGATGATGATGAGACCTATGTACCAGGGTTGGAATGCCTTGTGGACATTGAATTTGGGGATGAGGGCTCACCTTTGGGATTCACCATTGGACCTGAGGACCTCTCCATAGCTGCAGGCGGCAGCCTGGGTGCTGCCACACACACATCACCTTCCAAGTGGGCCATGCCCTTGATCCTGCCAGGGTCACTGGTACTGTTTGGTACTGGTACAGCTGCAGTGGCATTGGATAGCAGCAACACAACAACCGCCAACACCAACAGCACTGCCAATGCCACCAGGGATGGTCAGCAGACAGGTGGCAGTCGAACAGTACCCCTGACACAACATCACATGCAGTGGACCAGGCAGCAATGCCCTTACCTCCACAAGGGTGTCATGAAATGCTAGAGGCCACTATGGGCCAGCAGGCAGCTGAGCCTGTTGCATGCCAAACACAGCTGATGCACATACCCCAGCCCCCCCCCATTCAGGGTGTTCAGTCACAGGAGGGACATGACAACACCGGTACCCAAGTGCTCCTCCACAGTGCTGTGGACTCACAGTCAGCTGCACAGTAGGAGCTACATGTATTCAGGAGGGAAGTGCGGCAGGAACTGCCCCTGTTCCATGAGGCAGCTGCCACTGTCCTGTGGGCCTAGCAGTGGGTGGAGGACCATGCTAAATAGAACCACATTGCCCATGACCATGGGTTTAGTGCACTCACCGAGGCTGTGTCTGACCTCACCACCATTGTTAGGGAGGTGATGCTGTGAGAGCGCAGCTGCAGACAGGTGGTGCAGGCCATCACTGCACCAGTGGTGCTCTGCAGTGTGCCTCCATGGCAAGCGGTTGGCGTTCAGGGTCATCCAGCATTGCATCCACTGTGGCATGTGCACAGAAAACTGTCTGTCATGGGTCACTGGTATCAGCAAGCCCACACCGTGGATGCAGCCACAATAGAGCTGCATCCACACCGGTGTCATAGCCTGCGGCATCGTCTACCCACAGTACACCCCCCTACAGTATTCACCGTGGTGACTCTGTCAGGGCCCGTGGTGGGAGACGGCAGTGAAAGCGTGTCACCACTGCTCATAGACACTCACGGCACAGTCACACACCACCCCCATACACATCTGCTACACTGCACACATACCACCCCCTTCATCATTGCACTTATGTTTGCATTTGTGTTCACTGTTAGCCACCAATAGCACATTCCTTTGTGTTGCACATGTTGACACATTTCCATTAAAGGTCACTGCATGCATGTTTGTCATCTTATTTGTCATCACTCACCTGGCCATCTGTACTAGTGTCTCGATGATGTGGGTTCTGTGCTCCTGTGCCCTCCTGGCCGTGCAAGGTTCCCCCCTCTCCAGTTGCTCTACCATTCCCTGGACCTCTGGCTCTGTGTCACTGTCTGGCTGTTCCTCGGGTTCAGGTGTGTGTATTCCATGGTTCAGTTCCATACTGTGCAACATACAACTTGCAAGAAATATGTAAAAGACCTTCCGAGGGTGATATTGTAGGGCACCACCAGACTGGTCCAGGCAGCAAAAATGCATCTTGAGCATAACATAGACACTTTCTATGACATTCCTGGTGGAGGCATTTGCCTCATTGTACTGCTCCTCGGCCACTGTTGCTGGTCGGAGGACCGATGGTAACAGCCAGGTTCTCAGGGGATAGGCACTGTCCCCTGTGAACACATTACATTGTGTTAGCAATGTCCTACTGGTACTCACACACCATGACTGCCTGCTGTGCTACTGTGCTGGCTGCCTATCACACTCCCCCACCACCATCCATGTGTGCATTCTCATTGCACTGTCCCACCATAGGGGTGGGCTGTGTCATGCCTACTGGTTGTACTCATCTACAAGATGCCCACTGGGAATGTGGCCATCCTCAAACATCTGGCACAGCCTGGACTGGTGCCAGATAAAAGAGTTGTGGGCACTGCTCGGGTACTGTGCAAAGACATTGATAATGTGCCCTATTGCATCGCACAACACCTGGCAATTGATGGAATGGGAGCCCTTCCTGTTCAGGTACACATCTCCACGATCACCAGGTGACTTCACTACCATGCTTGGGAATATGATAAATTCATCAGCATGTGGCAGGAAAGCATCCAAGAACTGGGCCAGCAGGCTTGAGGTGCCAGACTGCTATACACTGATAGTATCACCCACTAGTGTCTGGAAGGATCCAATGGCGAGGAAACACATCACAGCTGTCACCTTTTCCTCCACAGTCATTGCATTGCTGCCTCTGGTGTTACTCTGAAGCTGATAGTGGAGGAGCTCACAGAACTGCCTCAACAGGACCCGGTCCATCCTGTACCAGTCCACAAGGTGGTCATCTGGGAGTGTCTCAAAAGACATTCTGTGCTGGTACAGCCTGTGTGCAGCTTATCTCCTCCTTGGACTGCGGTGTGGGCCAGGATGGGCCTGCTGCCTCTCTTTCTCTTCCAGCACTTCAGCCATCGTATGGCCAGCACAGCATTGTTTGCCACAGCCATCTTCTTCCAGGTGTGTGTCCATGCCCCCCCCCCATGATTTGCCCTGAGTTTAGATCTGCCTTTTATAGGTGGTAACTCGCACCTCGCAATGGGTGGCGCTAATTGTCCTTGCACGGCGCTATTCCTTTGAATATAGCTTAGCGCCAGTACGCATGTCCCCACCCCTCAGTTTGCAACTTGCATACAATATCTTTTAGCACCAGCATTATGGCCTTGCACTGGTGCTATTTCACCCTTTGAATGTTGCACCATGATGCTTATGCAGCACAGTTGTGGCGCAATGGTTTTGCACCAGGTGCAAAGCTCTGAATATCTTGTCCCTGGTCTTCTTTATTTAACTAATGTATTTGAAAAAGGTCATGTCTCCTTTCTTAATTGTCTGGGCTATTTTTCCCTCCATTTGCGCTTTGGCACTCCTGACTGCTTTTCCCACCTCCCTGCTTTCCAGGTACAGTTCCCTGTCCCCCACCCATGCTTGCTTGGACCTGCTGAAAGTTACTGTTTTCTCTCTTACCTTCCTGGCCAAATCCTTTGAGAACCATAGTGTTTTTTTCTTTCTCCTTGTTTTGCTTAGTTGACCAACACAAAGGTTTGTTTCCTCTACTATGGCTCCCTTAAGGTTAGCCCATTGTTTTTCTACAAACCCCTCCCCCTTCTTCTTCCCCTGCCAGAGCTTCCTTGAGTGGTACATGTCAGATCGACCTACAGTGTGGGACTTGCACTCAGCTGTACTCTCAGACATTTTTTGTCTGCCTTATGTGACAAACAGATTCCTGCTAGAATGTGGGATGTCCTGTGACTTTCCACAGATGAACGACTGCAGGTGAAAAACAATAACACGCATAAGAGTGTGGAATAAAAGTTTTGTCCTTCAGAGTCCGGTACTATGATCTTGGAAACACAAGACCATCATTTTATTTCCTGTCCCTATGCAAAGGTGTTTTTGAGGTATGTTAGCACTCTTTTGGGGGGAGTCCTTTCTCTACATTACTTAGGATGAACTGGTCTGTGCTTTATTTTGGCAGGATGGCAGAAATATAATTTTGGCATGCTGATGGTGTGCTTTGCAATAACTGAGTTTTTTTTTTTTTTTATGTGGCAGGCCACATGCCAAATGGTAATTTACCAGAAACAAATCCATGTGGAAGATGTGAGAAACTGGCTGAAAAATGCTCTGATTGGGGTTTTCCGTCAGGACTTGAGGACAGTTGTGGCTCATTTATGGCCTCAGTTGTGGAAGAATATGTCCTGGAATTCCCTAGGTAATGATCTGTTTGGTTTCTCCTTATGTATATTCCCAATTTTTTTTCTTTTTTTGATTTATTTATAAACTATAATTATGGGTTCGCTTATTTACTTTTTTATTTCTTTGTAGATATGTAAATAATATTTCTTGTATATAGTTTTTCTTTTTATTTATTCCCCTACTCTTCAATAAGTACCATGGGATCCTTTACTTATACCTGGACAGTGACCAGAGATAGGCAGAAGGGACTTTGGTTTTAATGTCAAGTGTGTAGCACCCCGTTTGTACTGCACTAGTGTCAGTTATGGTTACAATACAGTTATTACTACAAGTGCCTGGTGTGGGGCTAGGGTCCATGACCATTTGACCTTCCAGTCCCAGAGATGAGTGTGCTACCTATGGATACACTGACACTGGTAAATGCTCAGGTTCAGGGAGTGTGTGCTTGTGAAAATAAGCTGTGCTGTGGAACACTATGGTGTCAAATTGTCCCTAACCAGATTGAAATTAAAGATTCTGAACATGTAATTAGAGCAGCTGACAACTAAACAAAGAGTTAGTTTTACATATAAAATTGGTATTTATTTATTTTTTCACTCAGGAAAGAACATGTTGAACTGCAAACAGATTATTTTAAGGTGTATTCTGTGAGGAAGACACCTCTTGGGAAATTCCAGTCATGGGTTCAGTAGTTAAAATTGATATTGGTACAATAACAAATATGAATTGAAATATCTGTAATAGAAGAAAACATGAAACGCCAGTGCAATTTTTGAATTGATGAAGGATAATATTTGAAACATTTAATGGTGAAAAAATGCATATCAAAATAAAAGGTAGAAAAAAAGGTATTTTTAGAATACGTGTATGGGTAGTAGGAGACACATTTGGCTGCATGCTTAAGGTTGAGTCATTAACATGCTGTGCAGCTGGTCTGGTGGCAGTGAGGGTTGAGGAGCTGATGACATACGTCACATTTTATCAGCAACCTAGGTTTGTGAATGGATTCAGATTGCTGGTGGATCAGTCAGGATGGGAGAGGATAGAGCACTAAGTGGGCTGCTCTCCTGGAAAAGGAGAGCTGTTGTATCTGCCTGGTAGAGGCTGGGTGGCAGTGCAAGTTGGGGCATCATGTAAGAGAGGGTGTTAACTGCCCCACCCACCCACCATGGCTTGGCACATCCTATATAGGCACTGTCTTGTGACATCACTTCCTGGGTATCATCCCTACTTTTCCATTTGCAGGTTATACCTGCTAGCCATAAGAGGGACCCCCTGACTTTTCACCTCTAACTCACCACCTCAACTTCCTCCTCCTGCTTCCTGGAACCCTCTACCTACTTATGCTACTTCTCTATCCCTACTCTCATCCCCTACTTCCTGGAACCCCCTACCTACTCACACTACTTTTCTCCCCTCTGCCCACACCTCACCGTCACACCCAGCCTCCTACCTAACCCTATATACTGACCCCTACCCTACCACCGGACCCACACCCAACCTGCCACTAACCCAATGACCACTAGGAGTCGCTATTTCCACCCTGATTTTGGCCCAAACCTAGCCTGCTTTTGAGTCCACCAGAACCTAGATCCCTGCTCTCACTCAGGTCCTAACACAACGGCTCTGCCAAGGTTTCGAACCTTGTACCCTGTCCTCCAGAGTCCGTGACACTACCACTACTCCAAAGTGGTATTTACGCTTTCTGAAGGGCAGCCAAGATACTTGAACCTTTCTGCCCTGCTGCTACCTTAGACACTATGTTTGTACACCTCCTCCTCAAATGCATCCCCCTCATTTACATGCTAGTACCCACATCCCATCAGCCAAACATCTCCCCAGGCCCACTTATACCAGCACCCATAACTCTCCCTAACCTAGTCCGATCCCACCCTACACTGATCATGTACCCTGGCCCACGGCACCCACACCCTGGATGCCCCCCCCGCAGCCTACTTGCCTCCCCATAGTTGCTACTCGTCCTCGCCCTCCCAACCCCTCAAACACTGCCCATTCCTTGTTCCCCTATGGCCTCCTCCCCATCACAGCATTCCCCCCGGAAGCTTACATACTACCACCCCCCTGGTCAGAGCCTTGGTTTTCCTACTACTCCTATCGGGTAATATACATCCAAACCCAGGCCCCGCACCCTCCAGCCCACCAGCTGGATCCACTGGTCTCTGCATAGCCTCCATGAATATATGCAGCCTACTGAAAAAATTTGATGCCCTCCAGTGCTGGGCCATGTTACACAAACCAGGCATCATTGCCCTTGTGGGAACCTGGCTATCCAAATCCACCCCTGACTCCTTTGTCTCCCTCCCAGGCTATACCCTATACTGGGAGGACCGAGTAGGCAAACACGGGGGTGGCTGTGCAATCTATACCAGGGACACAATCATCGGACAAGTGCTCCCTGCCCCCTGCTCTTGTAAGTGGGGCCCAGGCCCTAACCCTCAAACTTGCTCCTGACCCCCTCCAGGGGCCCTCTTTATCTCAGTACTGCCTACATTCCCCCAAAGAACCCGAACCCAGCACTGATATCTTTAACAGACTATCTTGCCACCCTCCACCACAAGGCGGAACAAATCCTAGTGGGGGACCTAAATGTCAACTGGCTCAGCGCCTCCTCTTCCACTACCTGAGATTCTTTCACTGCCCTAGACCTGACACAACTTATTTCCCAGCCAACTAGAGTAAACCCAAAGAGAGGTACCAGTACCCTTCTGGATGTAATAATCACCAACTGCCCCCAAAAAATCCATAACATCCAGGTCCTCCCAGACTCACTAAGTGACCACTCCCCCATCCTATTCTTTTGGGCAGCCCCCACTCCCAAACCCACAGCCCTGACCACACTCTAGAGGTGCCTCCGACCTGGTGGACTGATAAAACTCAAACAATTTCTCGCCCAGACTAACTGGTCCCCCATTCGTCATTCACCAGACATGGACACTGCCCTCGCCTTTTTCTCCCAAACCTTTAACAAGGCCTGTGACCTCTTCACTCCCCTCACAAGAATTTGATCTAAGAAACATAATGCATCCTGGGTTACCCGGCCCTGCTACAAATGCTCAGAATTAGGTATAACCTCTGGTATCTTGCCACTGAAATGGGCCTGATGGCCGATAGACAGGCCCACAATGCTGCTCGGAACAGGTGCACATTGCCCATCCATTAAGCCAAGGCCGACCATTACCAGGCAACACTCACCTCCTCCTGGGGGTGTGCTCGGATGTTATGGGACAATGTTAAACAACTAAATGGGAAATCATGCTCCCCTCCCCCATTCCGAATAACTATTGATGACTCTATCTCCACCGACCCTGCCTGCATAGCTAACTACCTTAACACCTCCTTTACTGACCTTAGCTCTGTCCTCCGCAGTAATTTCTTTGACCCTCCCCCCAACCTACCTCCCCCTGTCCTCCAACGCCCTGGCTTCCACCTATGCAGGGTATCTGCCCAGGAAGCCAGACCTCTCCTAATCAAAGCATTAAATAGCAATAATCCTGGCAGCGACTCCATGGATCTGTGTATTCTCCGGCTGGTGCTGGATGAAGTCCTTGCCCCACTCACCAGCTTACTTAACCGATCCCTCTGCCTGGGGAAATTCCCCACTGCATGGAAAGTGGCCATAGTCACACCAATACATAAAGGGGGCGACAGGTCCTCCGCCGGGAATTACTGACCAATCTCCATCCCCCCCCCCTCCAAAGCCCTGGAAAAAATGGTGGCCATTCAAATCACTGAATATCTGACCAAGCATAACATCCTATGCCCAGAGCAGCACAGTTTCCATGCTGGTCACAGTACTGGTACTGCTCTAGTTGAGTTCTCCAATTTCCTACACTCCTCCCTGGATGCCAGCTCCCTAGCTGGTGCAGTGTTCGTTGACCTCTCAAAGGCCTTTGACACTGTCTCCCACCCTCTTCTGCTGGATGCCCTCTGCTACACTGGTTTCTCTGCTGGCCCTCTTGCCTGGTGCACAAGCTATCTATCTACTCACTCCCAATGTGTAAAAATCAATGGGACACTCTCCAAAACTCTTCCCATCTGCTCAGGGGTACCCCAGGGCTCCATCCTGGGCCCCCTACTCTTCTCACTCTTTCTAAACACCCTGCCCAGTGCATGCTCTGGCAAAATTCATTTGTCCTCAGACGACGCTGTCATTTTTGCCACCCACCACAATCCCACCTCCCTCCAGAACACCCTACAGCAATCCTACAATGATGCTGAAGCCTGGTTTAAAGAGCACAGACTTGTCATTAACCTCAAAAAAAAAAAAAAACAATGCTTTTTGCCCACCCCCAAAACAAAGCCTGCAACTTCCCACTCCAGATCCTCCCCAGTACCAAACAACCACTTGAACAAGTCTGCTCCTGTAAATATCTTGGGGTTTCTTTCGACTCAGCCCTCACCTACTACACCCACATTGATGCCCTTGCATCATCCACTAACACAAGGCTTGGAATCCTCTACCACTATAAAAACTGCCTCCCCCAATGCTCTCCAACTTGCAGTTACATCTTCAGTACTGTCCCTAGTTGACTATGGCCTGCCGGTCTATGGTACTGCTAACACTACCGCCCCCAACAAAATCAGGCTCACCCTAAATAAGGCCTGCAGGCTGATTACTGGTGCCCCCAGGTTCACACACACTTGTTAACTCTATGTTGAGGCAAAACTGCTTAACCTGGATGAACGGCTACACAATAAAACCTGCCTCATCACAAAAAAAGCTCTACTCGGACTATTCCACTCCCGGGGTGACAGCCGCCATCTGCCACACCCAACCCACTATCACAACTAGAACCTCTGCAAGACCACTCTACTGGTTCTCAGATCCAGGACCACCCATGGTCAGAGGTCCTTCTGTTACAGAGCTCCGTCCTGGTTTAACTCTCTCCCTGCTCCCATCTCCAATGCCCTCACAATCTCCAACTTCAAAACCGCCCTTCAGAGCCAACAATTTAGCTCTTGCAGCTGCTCCTGTCTGTAAATATGGCCCTGATCTCTCCACACTTGACAACGCCCATTGGGAGGCACTCCACCTCCCCCCCCACAACTCTCCCCGTTGCATATTGCCTCTGTTAATACCAGCATGTGCTCAGCTGTATCAATGTAATTGCAACTAAATTGCATCATTGTAATTGCAATTAAGTTGTCTAAATGTATGAAACCACTCTGTGTACCACTAATGACATGACTTTTATGCTGTGACCTAAATGTTTTATGCTGTAACCGAAATTTGTTTCTGTCTGTCCTCTATGTGATGAGGTACCTTTGGAAATGAGCCTCTGGCTCAAAGGTTGTAAACTGATGTACAAATAAATAAAATAAATAAATGCAGGACTCGCATGGTGTGTTGAATGCCTTCACACACATGCACCTGCATACATGCCCCAGCACGAGAAACAGAAGAAAAAGAATGGTTAAAAAACAGAGGGACTGACTCCATGACATTGTGTCTGCTACCCTCCACTGGCTGCAACACCAGGATCCTGGGTCCACATCTGGATGAGTGATTCCAGGGGAGGGGAAGGATAAACCTCCCACCTGGCACCACCAAAGGGGGCGATCTATGGGAGATTTGGAGGGTCAAGGAAGTCCCAGGGTGGTGGATGCGGTCAAGGGTGGGTAAAGATGCTGAAGAACATGCCAGCTATAGCCACTGGAGAGATAAAAGCCTTTACAGAAAGAAAACAAAACATGTGAAACCATTGTTGGTCTAGAGTCAGATGTTGACATAGAGGGAAAGATCAGACTCATGCAGGCTAAACATTTCCTGCCTCTGCCTCTTGGAGGCTAGCCATGGTGGGGTGGACTGTGGGAGAGAAGGGATGGAGTTAAAGAAGGTAAAAGAAGTGTCATTGAGAATACAGCTCGTTCAGCCAACAGGTACTGTCTAAAAGTAAGTGGCTGACAGTATTGCCTAGAGGTTAGAGTAACAAGCTATGAATGAGCTTGGTACATCCGGTAGACCTGGGTTTGATTCCCACAACCTCTAATGGAGAGAGTAGGAAGGGGATTGTGGTAGACACAAGGGGAGAGGAAAGGTAATTAGGACCAATCACTAGTACTCTGATTCCTACCTCTCAACAAATTTGATGTCCATTTCCTGCTCACTATGTGGACTAGGTATTGCACTAGTTTCTCCATGAATGTTCCAAACAATCCAGAGTTAAACACCCCAAGCAATCCAGAGTTAAACATCTTACAAAGGTGCATAAAGGCTTGACTCCATTAACCACACAGCCCATATAAATCTAGTTAATTAACTCTTCCAAGAAGACATTCAGGTTGGTGTAGTAGGACATACTTTTTGAGAAATAACGTGTGTTAAAGGGACACTGTCAACCCTTTTTGCATTTTATTCTTTCCAGTTGAAAAGCCTCATTGTATGACTGCTTACCTTCTCTAAAACTCATTGATGTTGCTGGTTGTTTTATCTGGCTCATTTCTTTCTTTTTTCTTTACAGTTAATTATTTCTATTGAAAATATTTTAACAACAGAAAAAATGGCATAAATACAATTTACATTCGAGGTCCCCAAGCAAATATGCAATATGATATAATGGAAGTACATGGATCAGAAGCTAAAGACATAATTTCAAAACAGAGTGGGTATAGACAGGATGATGACTTGAGCCCACCAGTAGATCCATCATTCTTGAGTTGGAGAGGGTTACACTAGGCATTGGGGGGATTCCCTTATGCCTTGCTAGAGAGCTAATATCTTCCATGGGGGAACATCTGGGGGAAGTGGGGCCTACTCCAGGCCCTTTGAGGCATGTTGAGAAGACAGGAAAGGATTCCACACATCATAGTAGCTTGGGAGGGCCTCCTTGCAAAATGTAACAATTTGCCCAGAGTGGCTAATTTTCTAACTTACCAGCCATTGGGATAAAAAGGGGACTTTCTCTGAATTCCATCACTGAAGTATCAGTTTTTTGACTTCAGTGCTCACCATCATAAGCCATTTCAGCCATCCATATGAGAGGGGGACAATAGGAGTGGGTACACTCAGAATGTATCGGTGAAGGATGAAGGGGACAAAGCCACCTAGGATTTGGTTACAACACAGATGGAGTCTGTCCCAAAACTGAGAATTGTTTGGCAGCTTCACAGAATGGTCAGAAGATCGGCCCCAGGGCCTTGACATCTCCAGCACTTATCTTAGTTCATTTGTCAGAGATATTTCAGTTGAATGGATTGTGGTATCAGAAATGCATGATTTTGATTTGTAGAAGAGACTTCAGGTATCTTAGCAAACCTTGTGGATGATCCTCCAAAGGTGAGTCCAATTAATTTCCGACACTGGAGACCCTAAGGGCCAGGGACACTGGAATGTTGCTCATTCAGAGGGACCTATGGCCTCTAGCAGGATCTTTTTGTAGATTAGCCCTGACCTGACCTTTGCCATGGGCAACCACTGTTGAAGAGCAAGTGGTGTGGTCAGTGGGAGGCTTGGGGAGATTTTTAAGGCAGTCATTAATGGTGCTGCAGATCTGAAGATATCTCCATAAGTCACCTTTGGGGAGGTAAAAATGGTCCCTAAGGCTTTCAAAGAGACTAAATGTTAGGGAGCTGGTTGTTACAGGTCTGAGAGATGATATATTCCTCTCTTCTTCCAGGCTTCCCAGTCCAGTGGAGAGCCACCAACCTTGAACAGTGGGTTAATCCAGAGTGAGAATACAGATAACGGTGTAAGGCAAATTCAGATTTAGGTTTCAGTCCTCTTCCAGACCTTAAGGGTGGAAGCTATACTGAGGCTCTCCTTCCTAACAGCAAGTAGAAGAGAGAAGAGGTGGATAGAGGGGCCTGATGGCAGGCACTTGTAATTTTCGATCGATACCTAAAGGGAGAGCCAGTGGTGAGGGTAGGTGTGAACCATTGCAAAGCCTGGGCACAGCGGAAGGCAATGTAATAGCTATATCACCAGGGTATTCCCCATCTATCCTTTCTCCAAGAGGTTCCTAGTTTTTCCCTACTGTAGTGGGGTGTTTTACCTTTCCAGAGTAAATCCACAATTAATGTATCCATTTTCGAGAACCATCGGGAAGGGGTGTTGATCACTAAGTGAGTAAGGCAGTGTGTAAGTTTGTGGGCCATGGTCATTTTGTTAGCTGCAATTTTCCCTGCTAAGAACAGTGTGGCAGTTTCCACCAGTCACAATCCTCTACTGTAAGTGTTTTGAGTAGTGGGGTGAGGTTGTCTGAGACCATCCCTTCTGTGTCCATATGGATACAGATAATCAAATATTTAATACCCTTTGGAGACCACTGGAGCCCAAAAGCCACCAATGATTCCTGGCTACCCTGGATGTTAAAGGCAGAAACTATGTGTTTCTGGAGTTAGTCTTTAAACCGGAGATGTCATAAAATACTCCTAGCATGCTAAGTAAAGTGTGGCTATCAGAGGGGGCATCTTGGAGAAGAAACAGTCAGTCATCTGCATACAGCAGTGTACACATGTCCATCTTCCCAACCTGCATGCCCTTTAGCTTAAAGTGCTGTCTCAAAGATATGGCCAGGGCTTCTACAGCTATCACAGTGAGCAAGGGAGAGAGAGGAACCACCCTAGTGAGTGCATCTCTGCACAGTGAAGGGGTGGAGAGAACTGAGTTGATTAGTACCGGGTCAGATGGCTGCATATATAGTGCTTTAACCCATCCCCTGAATTGGGGTCCAAAGCCAATTCTAAACAAGATGGCTTGTAGGTATTCCCACTCCACTGAATTGAAGGTCTTCTTGAAGTTAAGTGACTGCCACAGCTGGAGATCAGGCAGATGAGGCTTGAGACATTGTGAAAAGCAGTGCCCTGTGATGGTCAGAGCTAAGGTGGCCCTTCACGAATCCCACCTGGGATGGGTGGATTAGGTGAGGTAGGATGAGTTGGCAAAAATATTTGCCTCTGCATTAATGAGTGAGATGTGTCTGTAGCTTCTGAAGTTGGAAGGATCTTTGCCCTCCTTGGTGAACATGGTGATTACCACTTCTCTCATTTACTGTATGGCAGGAGAAGAGAGCAGCTGTAATATTCTTGAAAGTCATCAAGAAGAATTGAGGAGACTAACTTCAGAATCAGTTGATACATATCTATTAGGGTATCATTGCTCCCTTGGTCCTTATACAGGAAGAGGGCAGAGATAGCATTGCAGATCTCTAAGGTAATGAGTGGAGCCTCTAGCACTGCTTTCTGTTCATCAGTGAGGAAGGGAATGGGAAGATTTGTGAAAAAGAAAGACAGTTTGCCCTGATTCAGGGGGCCCTGAGAGGAGTACAACTTTTTGTAAAATGAGTGCATCATTTGGTTGACCAGAGCAGGCTTATTTTGCAATGCGTATCTTTGCCTGGTAGGCTATGGATGTACCTATCTGCTTGCTGTTTGTGCAGCATATATGACAAGAACTTGCCCATCTTTTCTCTTCCATCCCAATATCTATGTTTTAGGCTCAGAATCACCAGTTCGACCTTCCTAGTCACCATAGAATTGAGCTGCATATTAAGTGACTTAACATCCATCAGCATGGAGGGCTTTAATTCAAAGGGTAAAGCTTCCTTCTGCTCCTTCTCCTTTGCCATAAGCTTTGAATGAAGTTTCTTCTGCTCTGTCTCCCTTTCGCTGCATATCACAGAAGCATACCCTATGATACACCCCCAGATGAACTCCTTAAAGGTTTCCCACAATGTAGCTTTGGGAGTGTACCCTGTGTCATTTAACTCAAAGCACATGCCTGTCTCCTTATGAAGCCATGGAGCAAAGACTTTGCCCTGGAGAAAGAGGGGGTCCAATTGCCAGGAGACAGAGTTAGGGAGGTCGGGCTCCAGGTGACTATAAGTTCCATGGGGGCATAGTCAAAAAGATACTGAGGGGCTATACAGGAATCAATCACCATCTGGGAGGCAGGGAGTTAGGTTAGTTGGAAGTCAGTCTGGCTGGATTTAAAGTGGGAAGCTGAGATGCAAAAGTAGTCCAGGGTACATCAGTGCTGCTGGTGCTAATTGCCATTCAGATAGAGCACCAAATTAATCTCCTGCACCACTGCCAACACCCTCATATGTATCTCCGATCCCCCAGAATTTATGTCCATAAAGACATCTACAGTTAGATTGAAATCATCCTCTTATAAAAAGGAGTATTGGGCAATACAAGATCCATCACCATGTGGCAAAGGGCGTTCCATATGTCAGGGTTATCCTGGTTACTACATAGACATTAGCTATGACCAAGGGTCATGCTGGCATGCAGAGTTAGCATCCACCTACCTTCCATCTGCATCTGCCTTTGAGACTTCTAGAGAACAACAAAGCAATTTGTGGATAAGGATGAAGACACCAACTTTAGAGAAGTGGGCACAGCTGTGCACTTCCAAACCCCCCATTACCTCCACAACTTAGTGACTTCCTCCTGATGGAGCTTGGTTTCCTGCAGCAGGGACACTTTAGTTTTTAGGGTTTCCAGTCTGGTCAGAATGTTACGTTTGACTGGGGAGGTGAGGTAAATACTAAGTATGTCATCATGAGGGCAATATATATGATTTGCTATTGTGTTGATGAGCTGATACAGTGACTAGTGACCCCAAATCAAGCCTAACCTGGATGGCCTTCATCAGTCACTCTTTGTGAGAATTCCCCCACCAGTTAACTGTGCCTCTATCATAGTAATATATTTAGAGTGCAAACAATCAAAAGTAAGGCACATAAGAACAATAAAACCCAGTATAGATAATATTTGGTAAATGCATTTGAAATGGATAACTGAACATATAGGAAGAGCTATTGAAGTCTCTGATCTCCACAGGATGGAGCCACCTAGAAAAGGGGCCCCAACACCCAGGTCCAGAGTAGACAGTAGAGGTATGTAGGGAAAATAATTCTTCTAGACTAGGGCTCATGGACAGGTGCAGTCACTATAACCCACTGACTGTCTCTCCAAGCGAATTGTCGAAAATACCAGCAGTGAGTGTGAGGCATATCACAACATACTGTATACAACATAAGCTTTTAAGGACTGGTGGACAAGTCATCTGAATCTGTCCATTGGGGTGCTGTAAATAGAGTAGAGGGCAGTGGGAGGGAGAAGAGTTGGGTGGTGCAAAGGAGAGTAAGAGCCACGTGAAAGGGGAAAAGTGGCGAAGAGGATATACAATGTAGAGGGCTACTCAGGATGCTGTTCATTAGGTCGCACCTCGGTTGTGCACCTTGTACATGGCCCAGGAGTACCTGCATAATTAGTAATGTCCAGCAGGGTCTGGTACCAAGGGAGAGGCTAACAGAGCACTGTGCCCATGCCAGAGCCATAGAACATTCTGCTGCAGGCCTCTGGGTCTCCCAGGCCAACCCCAGAGAGAGGTTTCTGGTGGGCTGGAGAAAGCTGCTTTGTTGCCATAAATGGACTGAATCAAAAGGAAAAAAGATCCTGAGGATATCATAATGTAGAGACTACCACCTCACCTTGTCTACCAGCCTGGCTAGACACAAATTCCCCATCAGTTAGCCTACTTATACACCACCTCTGGAGTAACTAATTGGGAGGAGGGTGATGTAATAGGAGGCAGGCCATGGATGTGAGCATTAGTAAGAAAAGGGAGGGCTGGACAGCATAGCTAGGTATAGAATGGTGGGGGGGGTAGGTTGGAAGAAGGAAGATTAACAGAGGCAAGAGCTGCCTTGGCACCACAGAAACAGCTTCCAATGCTGCCTCCTTTAATAAAAAAAACAAACAGTTTAAGCTTTGGTGAAACAGCAAGGTACACCTTCTGACCAAATAGAATGAGCAATGCCAGCAGCCTAGTTGGGCCACTGGAATGACATATGACACAGATTGTGGTTCCAGTACACAAAAGGATACCAGCAGTGGGCTGGACATTAAGTAGTATGTGCAGTTTTTTCTGTAAGTGGGATCGTCAGAGAAACCAGTCCCAGAACAGAGAGAGTTCATCACTTTATTGTCCTCCTTCCAATATGGTGAGTTAGTTAGTCAGACCATAGAGCAGGAATGTAGAACAGCCTCTGCCATTCAGTAACATTGGGGTAGGTCTGACCGACTGATCTTTCTGACTGATCTACTGTCCCCTCTGACAGAGGCACGAGTACAAGCTAGGGAGGTTGTCAAGATTTTTCTACCACCCGAGGAACCTGTAGAACTGTTCCCATTTTAATATGAATGTTTCCAGGCAGGGGAAAAGACTGACATAGTTTTTGCTAGACCTTGTCTTCACAGCTGCAGCAAGTCTTCCCTGTTGTCATTTCAAATGAAAACTTAGATGGTGCTCAGAGGCTAACTTCGGCAGGAACAAGCTGGGCAGCAGTAACAATGAGCTGCATTGACTGGTAATGGTGAGGATACTGTGTAGGCAATTTCTAAACATTATAACCTAGAAAGTCAAGATGTTTCAAACTAAGACAGAAAAAAAAGCAAAGTGCCCCAGAATCGATGAAGAAGCATAAGGGGAGTTATGGTTTCGGAGGAAGGAAGCACACTTTTGGTAGTTGATGTTCCAGTCTGGGGTTCCCTCTCTGCCCTTTCAGCCCCAATCAATGTGCTGAAGCACCTGCCATAATGGAGCATTGTGGGGCAAGATCAAGGCTGGAAGAGCATAGGACACTTATGGGGCAAAACATCCAATGGGGGGGCAGTATAAAGTGAGCAAGGAGGAACATATCTGTACCTTATGCACTGTACTTACAACTTCACCATGGCTGCTTCTGTAGGGAACGATGAGCTTTAGGTTCTGAGGTTGATTGTGGCTGCTGAGGATAAGGCAGAGGTAGTGCATGTGGAGCAGCACCATGGTCTGCCTAGGATTAAGCATCAGGTTCAGCAGAGACTGACATCTTGGTTGGTTGGGTCAGGCACATTCAGCTGGTGGTTTGGGGTGATGTAGTTTCATTCATAGCTTTAGAGGTTGAAATTTGGCAGAGCGGGTCAAACCTCTTCTTTATGGGAAAGGGAGTTTCTTCAATGGGGCTGCTTGAGGAACCAGAGGAGAGGGAGATTCCCCCCATGTCTGCTTCTGGATCTGTTCCTGAGGTTCTTTATACCTAAATGCGCCCCCCTTGTAGCTTTTGTGTCCCCAACCTCTGTGCTGTTGCACCCACTGGGAGTCATCATCTTGGGTTGCCAGGAGGGTACCTCTTCGGGCTGATGCCATCACTAACTGAGATTTACATTATGCTGGACATTGAATGACTGCTGCTGAAGTAATAGTGAGGCAGGGAATTTTTATTCAGGTCATTGCCATGGGAAGAAGTCTTCCACTGCATCTTGTGAGTTAGACTGATAGGTGGACCCATTCACCATTATTTGGAGCTGCGCTGGATATCTGAGTGCAGTCTTGGTGCCTAAGTGATTTAATTTCCATATTACTCCCACGTAAGCCCTGCAGCAGTGATAAAGCTCAGAGGAAAAGTCCTGGTAGAAGAAGAACTGGTGGCCTTCTTATCTTAGCAGCCCCCACTTTCATGGCAGCCAGAGGATGTTTTCTTTAATTGGGTAGCAGAGGAATTTAATCAGAATAGGTCATGGGCAATCTCCAGGCCAGGGCAAGGGACTAGTGATCTATACTCCCTCTCAATCTTTAAAGAGGGAGAATTAGGTACATTTAAGACTACCGGGACAAGTCTCTCTAGGAATGGGATTAGGTCACTACCCTCCACCCTTTCTGGCAGTTAAACCAGTCTAATGGTTTTCCTTCCAGCCCTGTATTCAAGATCAGTGACATTTGAGTGCTGGTATCTGATAGCCCTGTGCTGCTCTCAAAGTTGACCCTAAACATCTCTGTCCTTCTCCTCTAACTTGTTGAAGCAGCTCTCCATGCCCTAGACTCTCAATCCCCAGGCCACCAGGTCTTTGTTTGGGCTGCAGATACTTTTAAATCAGTTCTGTCTTACAGAATCCTCTGCAGCAGGGCCATAATACTGGCCATTTCTGAGAAGGCTGTTTGTAAAGCTGCCATTGTGCCTACTCCTCTCAAATTGCAGGCTCTGCAGGTTGATGTTCACTAGGTGGTCAACACATTCACTTATGGTAGTGCAGTGCAAACAACAAAAACAGTCTGCCAGCTCTTAGTTGACTTGGGCATGAAATGAGAACTACCAGCAGATTCAGCGTGAGGAGGGCTCCCTAGTCTATACCTGGAAATCGGCTGATGCCTTCAGTTCTGGGTGGATGGTCAATGATTTGTCAGTGAATAACAGGAGCCACTAAAACTAGGCTGCCATCTTGTTGGTACCTACCAAATCCCCTCATTTGTTTCCTTTCTTAGTAGAACTGAAATGCATGCTAGTGGTGTAATATACCCAACCTTGTTTTGTTCATCCTTGATCCACTCTTATTGAATACGGTCACAGCCAAAGACATTGTCAGATATTTCCTGATGTTTCTGTGATATTTCTAGAGAAATCTCCTGCTTTCTTCAGTTCCACAGTAGGGGCAGCAGATAGGAACACTTTAGAAATTTCCAAAATACCTGGAAATATCTGACCGTATCTCTAGCTACTACTGTACTTCCTAAACAGTAGGAACACCTCGCACACTGCAGCCATTCATGGTGCAATAGTTTCCTCTCCTCCCACTGCATCATGAATTACTAGACTATGTGGAGGGTGTTGCCAAATCCTGGACAGTTGCATTGGAAGTTGATCAAGGTCAGTAAGCAAACACATTTTTGTGTGGTAACACCAGTATAGTGGGCAGTCTGTTTTTCACTTTTAAAAATAAAAAAAAAGATTCAGAATCAAACTGATAGCCACAGCAGTGATCACTACAGAATGTGACCAATCATAACATGTTTTTTTCAACTAAAGACACTTTGTTGCCCAAGGAGGATGACAGTGTCCCTTTAAAGAACGAACAATTAATTGTCTTCTACAGTACATGCTGAACCACTAAATGTATTAATAATTGACACAAACACTTTGCCAAACACTGTGGTTAGGCTCACTGGTTTGTAATTACCTAGGGCGGACCTTGCCCCATCTTGTATAGAATGATGACACTGATCATTTACCAGTCATCCAGCACTGTCCCCGTCAGTAAGGGAGTAAAGTGTTAGTCTGAACCCTTCTTAGCTCTATGAGTACCCTGGGATGAATACCATCTGGACCAAGAGATTTTCCCAGACTCACACCCTCTAGATATTTACCTACTAATTCTGGCTTGATCAGTACTACCTTCTGTTAAGTCTGTGCCTTTTCTATAACTTCCATCTCAGCTGACCATGCACCTCAACTTTCTGGCTGAATACTGACAAAAGTAATTATTCAGCATCTCTACTCCTCTCTCTACTCTTCTCTCTACCTTTCTAAATGATTGCCTTACTCTCCACTATAATCATGGGCTCCATCTTATCCCTGCCTCACTCTTTGATAACAATGTATTGAAAACAGGTTTATTATTCCCACCGATCCTCTTTAAAGTCCTTTTTTCCAGACCACTGTAATAATACAATACTTTCTCCTCAGAACTGCTGTTTCTACGGGGAGTGGAGAGAAGCTCCTAAGCCAGTCTGGCTTGGGATTTACCTTGGGCAGCTCTCTGGGACTGGTGTACTGAACTTTTAGAACTCTTTGGACTGTATTGCTGGTTTGTTGTGTGCCCCATGTCCTCCAGTTGGGAGGTGCTGCTGGTGTGGGTAGGGCTAGTCAAGAGAGTACAGCAACAATCACAGCTTTTGAAATGCTGGTCGAGCAAGGAAAGTTGTCAATTAACATCCTACGTTAGCTGGCAGTGGAGAAATGCTGCTGAGCCAGTTGGGCTAGGGATTCACCTTGGGTAGCTCTCTGGGACTGATGTGCTGGACATTTACCATTGTTTGAACTATATTGCTGGTAGCCCCGCATCCTCAAATCAGGAGGCGCTGCTGGTGTGGACAAAGCTAACTGACAGTATTTGAAGACTCTGGCAAGCAGTCCTTCAAAGTGGTCCTCAAGCTAGAGGGCTGAGCTTAATGGTGACACACTTGGGGTGACAGCATTGAGTGGCAGTCAGCAGGAGACACTGCACCCCACGTGCAAAACCCTAAGCTGTTGTTATCAAATTGTAAGGCAAGGCAATGCAATTTTATTTCTAAGGTGCCCAATCCCAGAGGCTCTGGACGCTGTACACACTAAGAACAGAATACAAAATACAAAAATAACATCCTGGAGGCTCTGGGTGCCGTAAACAATAAGAACAGAATACAAAATACAGAAATAACATTTGTGCAGTAACAAAATCTTTGAAACAACATTCTTAAAAGCATAAATGTAAAATATAAAATAGTTGAGGGTAGGTTGGGGGGAAGATGGCTTAGTCCCCAAAAGCCTGGTGAAGAGATAGGCCTTAAGCCTCTGCTTAAAGACACCAATTGAAGGGGCCCCCAGACTGCAGCTGGAAGCGTGTTCCACAGGGTTGGCCCAGAGACACTAAATGCTTGGTCACTGGAGGTCTTGAGCCAAACCCTGGGAACATCCAGGAGGCCCTTTGAAGTGGAGCAGACAGAGCAGGCAGAGGTCATAGGAGACAGAAACTCAGATAGGTAGTCAGGACCCAGCCCATTTAGGGCCTTATAAGTGAACAAGCCCACCTTGAAAGGGATCCTCCATCTGACCAGCAGCCAGTGTAGATCATGCAGAACCGGAGTCACATGGCATGATCAAGATAGTCCCGCCAGTAACCTGGCTGCCCCATTCTGCACCAGCTGCAGCCTGCAGGGGGTCCCTTACATGATCCCAAAGTAAAGAGCATTACAGTAGTCAAGTCTGGTGGTCACAAAGGCATGTACTAGGGTCGGAAGATCTTTGGGTGGAATGAGGGGCTTGATCCTGGTGATGTTCCATAAGTAATAAAAAACGCTCTTCACAACAGATGACACCTGATCTTCAAAGGTCAGTCTGCTGTCCAGGATCACACCTAGATTTTGCACCTTTGAGGAAGCAACCAATGGAGCAGACTCTAGGAAAAGACCAGTGTCCACTCCAGGTAGCAACCCATCACGCCCATGACCCAGCTTGACCACCAGCACCTCTGTCTTGTCCGACTTGAGTCAAAGTCAGCTGGAAGCCATCCAGCATTGATTTTAGCCAGACAGATATTAAGTACATCAACCGCACCAGATGTCCTGGGAGCAAATGACAGTTACAGCTGCATGTCATCTGTATAGCAGTGAAACTCCACGCTGTACTGTCAAATGATCTCACCCAGGGGCAGCATATACACCAAGAACAACATCGGTGACAAGATTGAGCCCTGTGGAACTCCACAAGACAGAGGCATTGGAGAGCAGGAGATATTCCCCATCACTACCCGCTGCACCCTGTCTGAAAGATAGGACTCAAACCATTAGATGACAACACCGGCAAGTCCACAAAACTCTCAGAGCTGATCAAGAAGCACAATGTAGTCTACGGTGTCAAAAGCTGAAGACCGATCGAGAAGCACAAAAACTGACCTGTCTCCTCTATTTCTAGCTCTGAGTAAGTCATTTTGCACCCTGACTACTGTGGTTTCTGTGCTGTGTCTAGCCCAAAAACCCAACTGAAATGGCTCATAGGTGTCGAAGGACACAAGCCAATTCTTGAGCTTCTGTGCTACCAGCTTCGTAACAACCTTGCTCAAAAAGTCATGTTAGAGATAGGGCGGTAATTCACTAGGACGTGTGGGTTGAGGGAAGATTTCTTTAGGAGGGGTCTCACCATCACCTCTTTCAGAGCAACTGGGAACACCCCCTCCACCATTAAATGCCTGGTTATACCAGTGAACACTGGGCCAACAGCCTTGGTGCATTTCATCAAGAAATGCTGGGTCCAGTTCACAAGATGTATGCACCTGGGAAACAAGAACCCAGGGGAAGAATACACAATGGGGAGGGAGGTAGTAACAACAACAAAAAAGGAAAGGGACCTGGGGGTAATCATATCAGATGACCTTAAGGTTAGCAAGCAATGTGAGAAGGCAGTAGGGAGGGCTGGGGGTATACTGGGATGCATAGGGAGAGGCATAAGCAGCAGAAAACAGGAAGTTGTTATCCCTCTGTACAGACTGTTGGTGAGACTCCATCTGGAGTACTGCGTCCAGTTCTGGAGACCCCATCTCCGCAAGGACATAGACAGGATAGAGGCAGTCCAGAGGTGGGCAACTGAAATGGTGCAGGGTCTGCAAGAGAAGCCATATGAGGAGAGACTAAAGGAGTTTAATATGTATACCCTTGAGGAAAGAAGGGATGATGAAGAAGCCTGTCCTCAGTCAAAAAAAAAACTGAGCAGGTCTGTTCCTCCCTGCCGCAATCTCCCTGGACAGGAACTCTGCCTTCTTATGGGACATTGCCTCCTGGTACTGATGATAGTGGATGCACAGGACCAGTTTGTCAGCATCTATCTGGGACTTCTGCCAGCAATGCTGCAACTTCCAACCCTTGATCTTCATTGCCTTGAGAGCCCCATCAAGCCAAGGAGGTCTCAAGTGAAAAGATCTGGGTCATATAAGAACTGGTGCTATGGCATCCAGAGCTTCAGACACCACCTTATTATAGGTGGCCACTACCTCAGCAGTGCCAATCACACAAGTCGCCTCTACCCTAGATAGGTCAGCTACAGCCAAAAGTCCTTCTGGGTCTAGCCCCCTTAAAGGGCAATAACTAACCATCTCCACAGGGACAGGACTATCGGGGGGGAGGCCCAAATGTGAACTTCACAGTGCAGTGATCGGATCAAAAAAATGAATCAGTCCTGAGGTTATCAACCCCAAGACCCAGCTAGAACACCAGATCGAGTGTGTGATTGTGTTGGTGGATTGCAGAAGCAACCCACTTGTTTCAGGTCCAGTGAAGACATTAACTGGAGGAGGTCATAACTGAAACATGAGGATTCGTTATCGACCCAGATGTTGAAGCCCCCAGGATTAAATTGGGACTCCAACACCTGATCAACGATGAAGTCCAATACCTTCTGCAGGAATTCTCTCCCTGGCACAGGTGGGCAATAAATGAGGAGAATCCTGCAGCCTGCACCTGGATTCCCCTGAACGGTGACACACTCAGAAGACCTGGTGTTACTAACTGAATGCACTGTGAAGCACAGATTGGCTCAAAAATTTATAGCCACCCCCCCCGCACCTGTGATCCTTCCTCGGGCAGTGCACAATGGAGTACCCAGTGGGGACAGCAGCCACTAGAACTGGGCCGGCATCATCGTCCAACCAAGTCTCCATAATGAAAACCAAGTAGGCAGAGGAAATCACATCTGCAAAAATAGCAGTCTTGTTCCTAATCGACTTGCATTGCAAAGCACTGCCCAAAGAGGATTATGGGAAGTGGGCAGTCCTGTAGCTACCTGCCCACTCAGTCCAGTCTCAGTACAGAAGCTCAACACATCTCCCTCTGCCCTGTTTACACCCAGGGCATCTTCTGGAACTTACAACCTCAATGTGCCTCACTACCTCATCCTCTGCTGCTCTCTGCCAGCAATGGCTCAACCACCACCTAGTTATTCCGACCTCTCTGCAGCATCTAGCATCATTGTTATGATGTGTAAGTTTTGTGAGGGGAAACACCTAGCATCAATACATCAGATGCAGTAGGTATACATGTTGGCTTAATTTACAAAATCTCTAAGGTGGTCCAAAAGGAGTTGGTAATCTGTATTTTGTTTCCATTTGCAATACTTCACATTTTTATTATTTTTGTTAATGTGGTAGCATAGATGTACTGATGCTGACATTTTTTTAAAGATTATTGGAGTATGTTCAACACATTTATGGAAAGTCATTTATACAGTATCAAGGGTAAGGGTACGTAAGAGATGGGAAGAAGGTAAAGGGTAGGCCAAAACTTAGAATGGGAACAACACCCAATTTAAAGTAGGTGTACAAAGGGCATACCAAGTAACAAAAGGGGAAAACTAGAAATACCCTATCAGGGATAAAGGCACCTACAGTAACTATTTCCTAGTAACACAGGGAAGTGGAATGATTGAAAATGCTGGGTGTGATGCAGTGCAGTAGCCGTTTTCATAGAGACTTTCTGGAGACTGCGGTGCTGCCCCATCTGCAGCACCTCTCTTGGTAGAATGATGAGTTCACTAGACTTCAGGCCAAGTTGGCCAGGTTTTGGGCAACCTCCTCCAACCCAAGGGGCTACCAAGTCTGACACTGTTGCCTCAGAGGATTCCTAGGAGGAGGAGTGACTCGACTATGGTGGGCTCAGTAAAGGTGGGGATGCTGGGTCCAAGGTACATTCCTCAACTGGTACCACTACATAATTCCTGCACTACTCTGGCACAATGGGATTGCTGGGAGGAGGCACCTGTGGTAGTGGACAGGAAGGATGAGGGGGCCCTCTATAATGGAGACCTCAAGAAGTTTGGTAGAGGAACCCAGAGGAGGAGGAGGAAGCAACTTCTGGTTGTGGACTCTACTGTGAGGGGGATAGATCTGATAACAGGATGGGAAGGGGAGAGTAAGGTTAGATGATTGTGAGGCACCAGGGTCTGGTGGGTTGGGAAGCAGATCCTGAGGATCACTAGGGTAGATGGACAGGATGGAGAGCTGGATGTCATTGGGCTGGTCTGTCAGTACAGTGGAAGGATTTCCGTCTGTGATACCAACAACCTGAGTTCAGATGAGAGCTGAGGGAGTCGGAGGGCCAGCAAGGGGGAGGAGGATAGAGCATGTGATGGACTGCTCTCCTCCTCCTCCAGGGGGAAAGGTGGGGAAGCATTCAGTTCTTAACTAACCCTTGCTGAAGGCCAGGGGTGTTGCAACCAAATCTCACAGGTTTCAGGGAGGTATACAGGACATCGGCTTGTACACGGCCTTACATCTTTCCATGCCACATGTCCCAACATAAAACAAGGAAAGTTAGCCAGGCTGAAGCAGGAGGCAATCCACTCTCATTATCATCAAGCCCCATGTACTGTAGCAAGGCCCAGGGACTCTGATCCTGGATCACCATAAGGCACCATTTGGGGAGTTAGAGGGTCCTCCTTGATTGCCCTATCTTGGGGAGTAATCCAGGGTGTACTCTGGGAGGCAGAAGGTTAAGTCCTTGGTGATGGGATGGGGTGTTGAGAGAGAGAGAGAGAGAGAGAGAGGCATACTGATAGAAGCCAGTCAGCAGCAACCTTGGTACTAATGACCAGGCTATGGATGGGGCTGAGAGAGTGCAGGGGGGTTTTCAGGAACTGAGGAGAGGTCTTAGGCAGGTAGCACATACAGTGGCCTTTTGGTGAGGTTCTGCCTGTTTACGACAGGAAGGAGGCGAGGAGAGGGATCATGACAAGTCATGCCTGAAAGTAGGCATTCAATTGTCTAGTGTACTTACCTGGTTACCAAAAACCCACATAAATAAATAAATAAACACATACATACATACTGTACATAAATACATAAATAGCTTCAACTCATGGTTGAAGGAATGGTGCAGAGAAGAGGAATTTGGCTACATAGGTGACTGGAGATTCACCTGGAAGGATAAGGGCCTATACAGAGAAGATGGGTTCCATGTCATAACAGTGATCACAGAAAGACAATCACCATTATGGCGAGCGTACGTCACCGAAAAACAATTTTGGTGATGCACACTTGCAGCGCAGACAAAAACAGCACCTGAGACCTATGGGTCTCATTTTTAATGTGGGGAGCTGTGCCCCCTACATTCTCCCCCATGGTGGGCAGCACCCCCCATATCCTCCTACTTATAGGTTCTCAAATCCATGGGGGTGCATGTTGAGGTCTGTGAAAAACGTAAAAAATATAAAGTCACCTGCTGGCAAAAAAAAAACCCCACCGCACCGGACCCGAACCCTGTACTCTGCACCTCCCAGCTGACCACCATCTCCACCACACTAGTGGACCAGCTAGGCAGCTGCCCACCATACCTCCTCCCACATATCATCCCTCCCCTGCCTCTCCCCCTCATGTGTGTGCACACGCATGTATACCTGCTACTTCCCATTGTGGTATTTCACCCACCTCAGTATCAAGTCACCCCCCGCTTGGTAGCCATGAACACAGGCACCATAACTGAGTCGCCATTTTTGTAGGCACCCAATTTCAATCGCCTTTGTTCACTGGATACCGGGAAGATGGCATACATATGTCCAGAAAGGGAACCATAGTCCTCAGTGGAATGTTTAAATGTTACTTTGACAAACATTTAAACTAGCTGAGGAAGATGGCAGAAGAAATTCAGGTGGCAGAAACTGCACCACAACAGGCTAAAGAAGGAAGTAGAGATAACCCGAGAGGCGAAGAGTACCTCAAACAGGGTTGGGGGGAAGTAGGGATGGCAAAAAGGAAAAAAAGTGACAACAAGCTAAGTGGTAACAAAATCTGGAAGGTCATGTGTACGAATGCTAGAAGATTAGGAAATAAGATCCTAGAACAAGAGGCAGCTATGGCAGAGGCTGACCTGGATGCTGTGGCCATTACAGAGTCATGATATACTGAAAACCATGACTGGGTCATGGCCATATCAAGCTGTGCTCTGTTCAGGAAGGACAGAGGGGGAAGGAAAGGAGGGAGTGTGTTGCTCTATATGAAGGAAAGCATAAAGGTGTCAGAGATACAGGACATATGGGGGAAACGGAGGTACTGTGACTCACCCTGGAAAAGAGGAACAGAAAAGAAATGGATTTTATTGTCCACCTTGGTACTAATGACCTGGCTATTGATGGAGCTGAGAGAGTGCAGGGGGATTTCAAGGAACTGGGGAGAGATCTGAGGCAGGTAACACATTCAGTGGTCTTTGGTGAGGTGCTGCCTGTCTGCGACAGGAAAGAGGAGAGGGATCATGACGAGTCATGCCTGAAAGTAGGCATTCAATTGTCCAGTGTACTTACCTGGTTACCAAAAACCCACATTAACACATACATACATACATAAATACATACTGTACATACATACATAAATAGCTTCAACTTATGGTTGAAGTGATGGTCACCCTGGAAAAGAGGAACAGAACCAGTATTCATACTGGTGTGATATTCAGATTTCCAGCACAGGGGAGGAGTTCAATAAGGTACTGGTGGAAGCCATTGGCAAGCTGGTGGAAAAGGGGGAAGTGCTGTTGGTGGGGGACTTCAACCTGTCAGATGTAAATTGCAGCCACCCATCTGCAACTTTAGCTAGAAGCAGGAGTATGCTGGACTTCTTTTATGGGGATTTCCTCAGGTAACTTGTTACTAAACCCAGGTGTGAGGGGGCAATACTGGACTTGGTACTCACTAACACAGACAGTGCTGCAGACGTAAAGATGGGAGGCCACCTGGGGACTAGTGATCACCATACAGTGTGCTTTAATATAAGGACAGTTGCAGAAACAAACCACACAAGGATGAGAGTCCTGGACATCAAGAGGGCAGATTTTATTAAAGTGGTTGATAGCCACATGGATAAACTATCAATCAGGAATGCCCTGGGTGGGGTGGAGGACAGTGGGTAAAGCTGAAAGGGAACATACAGAAGGCAGCAAACCACTGCATCAAGCAAGTGAGCAAAAGCAAGAGGAAAAGGAAACCACTATGATTCTCAGAATAGCTGGCAGAAAAAGTACAGGCTAAAAGGGCAGCATTAGAAGGTAAAGGAGACATAGAGGGAGGGAGGAAGATAGGGAGGTGTATCAGTGGAATCAGAGAGAAGCAGGGAAAGCAGTAAGGTGTGCAAAGGCTCAAAGTTAAAAAATCAAAAAGGGGACAAGACATTCTTTAGGCATGTAAGTGAAAAAAGGAAGATCAGTAGAAAGACTGTAAGGTTAAACGGGAAAGGGTGTGGGGGATTGTGGAGAGGAGGACCAGGAAAAGGCAATTATCCTAAACAAACAATTTTGTGCTAAACTGTTTTTGTGTGAGCACTAACTGGTCCTTACAGCATATGCTAATGAATGCTAGAGTACTGCATAGTGCACAGTGGCATATTGACATTTTTTGGAAATGCTAACAGTGTAGCAGTGCTACTCTAGTTAACAATTCTGAAAACCTTCTTTTACAATTTCACACAGTGCTGCATGGTCCACCCCCCCACCTGATGCCCATGCAGGTCTGTTTTGAAATTCCCTGTTAGTCTAGTGGTTCTCCTCTTTTACCTACCCCCACATCATCTGTATGATTATTATATCTCTTGTAGTCCAGTCGTCCCTCAGTCTAATCTTCTTGCCATCTTACTGATTATTATATTCCTGATATTCTTGTAGTACCCATCCCTCACCTGATCCTGCTACCATCTGAATAATTATTATATCTCTCATAGTATAGTGGACCCCTCACCTGATGCCCATACAAGTCTGATTTGAAAACTCTATTACTCTCTGGTAGTATAGTGGACCCCCTACCAGTCCTTAAATATTATACCACCCCTTGCCCTCCATGGCAGCAGCAACCATCACAGACTCACATCTCAACTCCATGGTCATCTGCCTTATTCAGACATTACATAATAGTAGACTTTTTCTAGGGGTAATGGTTTTGATGACTTTAGAAATGAATCTGGATAATAGTACTACAAACTCAGATTTTAATAACTGTACAGAGATAAGTATTTTTGAGAGAACAGAGGTGTTCATAGCTTAAAATGGAAACAAAGGAAAAACAAAATACTAAGAATTGGTGATTATGCCCATGGTGAGCCACAATGGCCACAACACAGAGATGTGTAGCAGTAGCAAGTAAAGCAGGCACTCAAATATATAACAGCAGACTGTTACTATAAAACAGGCACTGAAATATGCACAGCAGAATGTTACTATAAAGTAAGCACTCAAATAAGTACATCAGAATGTTACTAACAGGCAGGCACTCAAATATATAACACCAGACTGTTACTATAAAGTAGGCACTGAAATAGTTACAGCAGACTGTTACTATAAAACAGGCACTCAAATATATAGCAGCAGACTTGTAGTATAAAGCAGGCACTCAAATATGTACAGCATACTGTTACTATAAAGCAAACACTCAAATATATAGCAGCAGACTTGTACTATGAAGCAGGCACTCAAATATGTACAGCAGACTGTTACTATAAAGAAAGCACTCAAATAGATAACAAGCAGACTGTTACTATAAAGCAAGCACTCAAATATATAACAGCAGACTGTCACTATAAAGCAAGCACTCAAATATATAACAGCAGACTGTTACTATAAAGCAGGCAGTGAAATACGTACAGCAGACTGTTAATATAAAGCAAGCACTCAACTATATAGCAGCAAACTTGTACTATAAAGCAGGTACTCAAATATGTACAGCAGACTGTTACTATAAAGAAAGCACTCAGATAACAGCAGACTGTTACTGTAAAGCAGGCACTCAAGTATATAACAGCAGACTCTTGCTATAAAACAGTCACTCAGATATGTACAGCAGACTGTTACTATAAAGCAAGCACTCAAATATATAACAGCAGACTGTTATCATAAAGCAGACTCTCAAATATGTACAGCAGAATGTTACTAACAGGCAGGCACTCAAATATATAACAGCAGACTATTACTATAAAGCAGGTACTGAAATATGTACAGCAGATTGTTACTATAAAGCAATCACTCAAATAAGTACAGCAGACTGTTACCATAAAGCAATCACTCAAAAATGAACAGCAGACTGTTACTATAAAGCAATCACTCAAATAAGTACAGCAGACTGTTACCATAAAGCAATCACTCAAAAATGTATAGCAGACTGTTACTATAAAGCAGACACTCAAATATGTACAGCAGACTGTTACTATAAAGCAAGCACTTAAATATGTACAGCAGACTGTTTCTATAAAGCAGGCACTCAAATATGTATATCAGAATGTTACTATAAAGCAAACACTCAAATATATAAGAGCACACTGTTATTATAAAGCAAGCACTCAAATATATAACAGCAGACTGGTATTATAAAGCAGGCACTCAAATATGTACAGCAGACTGTTACTATAATGAAAGCACTCAAATAGATAACAGCAGATTGATACTATAGAGTAGGTACTGGAATATGTACAGCAGACTGTTACTGTAAAGCAAGCACTCAAATATATAACAGCAGACTGTTACCATAAAGCAGGCACTGAAATATGTACAGCAGACTGTTATTATAAAGCAAACACTCAAATATATAACAGCAGACTGTTACTATAAAGCAGGCACTGAAATATTTACAGCAGACTGATACGATAAAGCAGGCAGTGAAATATGTACAGCAGACTCTTGCTATAAAGCAAGCACTCAAATACATAACAGCAGACTGTTGCTATAAAGCAGGCACTCAAATATGTACAGCAGACTGTTACTATAAAACACACACTCAAATATATAACAGCAGACTGTTATTATAAAGCAGGCACTCAAATATGTACAGCAGACTTATTATAAAGCAAACACTCAAATACAAAACAGCAGACTGTTACTATAAAGCAGGCACTCAAATATGTACAGCAGATGTTACTATAAAGCAAGCACTCAAATATATAACAGCAGACTGTTACTGTAAAGCAAGCTCTGAAATATGTACAACAGACTGTTTCTATAAAGCAAGCACTCAAATATATAACAGCAGACTGTTACTATAAAGCAGGCAGTGAAATACGTACAGCAGACTGTTACTATAAAGCAGGCACTGAAATATTTACAGCAGACTGTTACTATAAAGCAAGCACTCAAATACATAACAGCAGACTGATACGATAAAGCAGGCTGTGAAATATGTACAGCAGACTCTTGCTATAAAGCAAGCACTCAAATACATAACAGCAGACTGTTGCTATAAAGCAGGCACTCAGATATGTACAGCAGACTGTTACTATAAAACACACACTCAAATATATAACTGCAGACTGTTATTATAAAGCAGGCACTCAAATATGTACAGCAGACTTATTATAAAGCAAACACTCAAATACAAAACAGCAGACTGTTACAATAAAGCAGGCACTCAAATATGTACAGCAGATGTTACTATAAAGCAAGCACTGAAATATATAACAGCAGACTGTTACTGTAAAGCAAGCTCTGAAATATGTACAACAGACTGTCTCTATAAAGCAAGCACTCAAATATATAACAGCAGGCTGTTACTATAAAGCAGGCACTGAAATATTTACAGCAGACTGTTACTAAAAAGCAAGCACTCAAATACATAACAGCAGACTATACGATAAAGCAGGCAGTGAAATATGTACAGCAGACTCTTGCTATAAAGCAAGCACTCAAATACATAACAGCAGACTGTTGCTATAAAGCAGGCATTCAAATATGTACAGCAGACTGTTACTATAAAGCAAGTACTCAAATATGTAACAGCAGACTGTTACTATAAAGCAGGCACTCAAGTATATAACAGCAGACTCTTGCTATAAAACAGGCACTCAGATATGTACAGCAGACTGTTACTATAAAGCAAGCACTCAAATATATAACAGCAGACTGTTACTATAAAGTAGGCACTGACATATGTACAGCAGAATGTTACTTAAAGGCAGGCACTCAAATATATAACAGCAGACTGTTACTATAAAGCAGGCAGTGAAATACATAGAGCAGACTGTTACTATAAAGCAAGCACTCAAATACATAACAGCAGACTGATACTATAAAGCAGGCACTCAAATATGTACAGCAGACTTACTATAAAGCAAGCACTCAAATATATAGCAGCAGACTGTTGCTATAAAGCAGGCACTCAAGTATATAACAGCAGACTGTTACTATAAAGTAGGCACTCAAATATGTACAGCAGACTGTTACTTTAAAGTAGGCACTCAAATATGTACAGCAGACTGTTAATATAAAGCAAGCACTCAAATGTATAGCAGCAGACTGTTGCTATAAAGCAGGCACTCAAGTATATAACAGCAGACTGTTACTATAAAGCAGGCAGTGAAATACGTACAGCAGACTGTTACTATAAAGCAAGCACTCAAATATATAGCAGCAGACTGTTGCTGTAAAGCAGGCACTCAAGTATGTAACAGCAGACTGTTACTACAAAGTTAGGCACTCAAATATGTACAACAGACTGTTACTATAAAGTAGGCACTCAAATATGTACAGCAGACTGTTAATATAAAGCAAGCACTCAAACATGACAGCAGACTGCTACTATAAAGCAGGCACTCAAGTATATAACAGCAGACTCTTGCTATGAAGCAAGCACTCAAATATATAGCAGTGGACTGTTACTATAAAGCAGGCACTCAAATATATAACAGCAGACTGTTACTATGAAGCAGGCACTCAGATATGTACAGCAGACCGTTAGTATAAAGCAGGCACTGAAATATGTATAGCAGACTCTTACTATAAAGCAAGCACTGAAATATATAGCAGCAGACTTACTATAATGCAGGCACTCAAGTATATAACAACAGACTGTTACTATAAAGCAGACATTCAAATATATAACAGCAGATTGTTACTATAAAGCAGGCACTCAAATATGTACAGCAGACTGTTACTGTAAAGTAAGCACTCAAATATGTACAGCAGACTGTTACTATAAAGCAGGTACTGAGATATGTATAGCAGACTTACTAAAAATCAGGCACTCAAATATGTACAGCAGGCTGTTATTATAAAGCATGTACTCAACTATATAACAGAAGACTGTTATTATACAGCTGAAAAAAAAACAAGTGTGCTTCATTTTGAGAGCAAGAAGTACACAGCCTGATCCATGAAAACAAACAGGCAGCATGTTACCCCAATACAGGGGAAACAGAAAAGACATCAACTGACTCCCAGCTGTTTCTACACTGGGTGCATGCTCCCTCCCCATTATTCAGATAGTGGCCAACCAGTGGGATGAGCAGTGGAGCTCTACCAGTCACCATTACAGGGAGGAGGGTGCCTGCTTGATTAAATGAGGGGCACCAAGAAGAGGAGGTGAACAGACCTGATGGGCATGATGGGAAGAGGGGGTTGGACATGGGATCAGGGGATAGAGGAGCCACTGCACTCGCAGAGAATATTTGTCTCCATACAGACTGGTGTTTGACGGGTGGGGAGACCTCTAGATACAAGGAATGTATTTATTAAGGGGGTGGGGGCATCTGTACTGTAATCAGGGGGTGGGGAACTATTAGATGCCAGGAATGTATTAATAATGATCAGGGGCACCTGGACTGTGCTAGAAAGTGGGGAGACCACCAGGCCAAAGAATGCATTTATTATAGGGATGGGGGCATCTAAACGTTAATTGGTGGTGGGGAGCAATGCACAATGCTGTATGCTCCAAAAAAGACAGGGTTTTGGAGGCGTTAAACAGTGCTGCAATTTCTTTTTTTTTAATTAAATAAACTTTATTGATTTATTCCATATCACCAGTTTCTAACAGGCATACAACTCTCCAGTAAAATTACATTGGTACAGTGGCATGAGTCCAAAACAAGGCATAATACAATACCTAAAAAGGTTTTACAGCAGTTTGCCATATATTAAACGTATGAAAAATACATTAACCTACTCACGCCTTCTAACCAGCGGTTAACTACCCCCAAACCACCCCCCATCCCCTAACCCCTCCCCAACCCACCCCCAGAGCCATTTTCACTTTCCCCAATGGTGCCATTCTTTAACTAAGTAACACCACAACCCCTGCTATCTATAAAACATGGAATAGGAATATCATCCATGTGGGTCCCTCTGGAGAGGGCCTCCTGTGGACCCTAATAGGGTATCCCTGTAGGGTATTATCGTATACCTTCAAGTCTTCTCTACTACTTTGGTTTCCTAAGATGCCGAGGGGAGGGACCAAAGCGTAAAAAGCTTCTCTCACCTGGATTTATACTAGGGGAGTTTACCCCTTAGGCTTGCAATTGCTCTTTTCCATTTTTAAATTATATAGGAGTTCTTTTACCCATTCAAGGTAGGAGATTGCATGCTGGTCCTTCCAATAACAAAGGACAAGCCTTTTGACCGACAAAGATATAATGGCCATATGGTATCTCTTCTCCTTGAAAGGGATAGTAGTATAGTCCCCCACTATACATACCTGTGGTGAGAAATGTTCTTGCAACCCCAATAAAGGGTCGGCCCTTTCCCGAATAGCTTTCCAGAGACTGGCTACCTTGGGACAGTCCCATAGTATGTGTAGTAACATCTCAGTTTCCTGTTCACATCTAAAACACATTGAGTTCTGTATCTTCCCCATTCCATGCAGTCTAGTTGGAGTATAATAGATATTATGCAGTACATAAAACTGTGTTAGTCTTAAGTGATCATTGGTACTATATAAGAGGATTCCCTCCCAAATTTTCCCCCATGAAAAATTATCAGGTGGAAAATTACGCTCCCAGTAAGTAGAACGACCTGATACCTCCGGATTAAGTTTCCCATATAACAATGAGACTAACTGGGATACCACATGCAGCTGCTTAACACATTCAAAGAACTATTGAAAGGGGGGCACCTGTTGCGTATTCCATATTCCTGAGCCAAACCATTTTATCAGCATATGCCTGATTTGAAGCACAAAAAATAAATATTTATTGGGAAGCTGAAGGACCTTTAGAATTTCTGACGTTCCCCTAATTTACCATCAACAACCAAATCACTAACTTTAATTTGGGGACCAGGACATCCTTTGGGGGGGGACAATTAAGTTATCACCTACCTTAAAATTGGAATTATTAAACACTGGTTGAGACAGGTCCATTTGGTTATTGTATTTCACTGACCTACAAAACTGTGAATGGACCTTTAGAGAGACATACAACACTGAGCCTTGTAAATTGCTGGGAAATTTACTCGGGGCTATGAATAAAAGGCTGTCCGGGGACAGTCCCACTAATAAGTACTGTTCAATCTGCAACCATATAGGAGATTCAGTAACATTATCTGATCCCAAAGGAGTATCCCTCCAGTGCTGCAATTTTACTGTTTAGATAATTCAAATCTCTATAAATATCAATGTCCTCTGCATGCAGGATGGGGTTCCTGATTTGCATGGACAAAGTGGTTATGTGCATATGTGCTATCTGGTCAGCACCACACACTAAGGGACCACTGAAAATGGCCTCTGCCCTGTCTATCCACAACACTTCTGGTAAGCATTGTGCAGTTTACGAGGTAAGCTACCATAAGGCTCATCTGCTTGCAAGCTGAGAAAAAGTAGTAACTCTATATCTATGCTCTCTTGAGTCTTGCATTGGCATAGTGAATGAAGTGTCACAAACGGGCACTTAGTGCCTATGAAGCATAATAAATATGAAGCAATATTTTCCATCTGTTTACTTGCAGGCATACTGAAGTAAGAAATTAAAGTGTCATGGAATCTTTAATGAATTGCACTAACTTGATAGTATGTTACTTGAGAATTTTTATAAACACATTGAAACAAATTTTGAAAATCATACTGGCTAATGTTTTTAATATACTGCATGTATGTATGTATGTATTTATTTTTGTATTTGTAATTCATAAAACACCTTTGAGCACAAGTGCTCTTTTACAAAGGTTCCATATCAGTATAGGACAAAATACAAATTAACACAAATTGGAATACAACAGACATTCTCCAACTCCAAGAGAGCCTGGTCAGATGCAAACATCAGAAATTACTAGGAGAGATAACTTTAAGATGTTTCATAGCAGTCCCTGAGGGACAAAATTTAACAAATACCAGTGAGGTATTACCAATGAAGATTACAAGCTTTGATACTTAAGGAGCAACATGGATAAACGTAGGTATGAGTAAAGTAGAAGAGCAGCAGGTTGTATTCTGTGCAATATATTATATAGGAAGGATAAGATGAGATAAGATATATGAAAGAATATAAAAATTGATAATAGCTTCTGGTAGCCAGTATGAAGAAATTTGAGACATTACATTTTGCACATCAAATTTAACAATATGTTAAAATATAGGAACCTGATATGAGTGTGTATATACCAATTATGCAATATTGGGAAAAATATTCAGAAACTTATTAGGCAATGGACCAGAATCTTATGTACTCTTACCATGTCTTTATTTAGGAATTGTAAAAAATGTATAATGAGCTGAATGGACAGTGTTATGACACTACTAGCACCGTGTGTTATCCAGGTAGGAGTTTGAGCAATGCATTTTACATACATTACTAATGTAACTTAGGTGTGTCTGCAAATTATGTTTCAGACCCGATTTTATGAACACTGAATTTAAGTAAATGTTAAAGCATAAGAAAAGCCTTTATGAGTGAGCACAAAGCAACTAAGGAATATTAGAAAAATTACTTATAAGGAATGTATTTTGTGGTAGAACAGAACCTTATATCTAGTTACCATTCCTTACTTAGGAAATGAGACAGAGGGCCAGATATTCAAAACTTTGCGCTGGGCAAAAACCATTTGAGCAGGTTTAGTGTTGGATTAGTGCTGGTTTGCTATATTCTAAAGGCTAAATAGCATGCGCAAACTGCATTAGCGCCTGGCAAAATCATAATGTATGCAATGGGAAAACTGAGGGTGTGTGTACATGAATACAGGCACAATGCTATATTCAATGACTAGCACCGCTCAAAGTGGTTTTTGCTCGACTTAGCGTGACTCTTAGCACGGTGCACATTACCGCCCAGGAAAAAGTAGTCTTAACCCTGGGTGATCAGCTTTGTGCAACATTTTGGCTTTGTGCAGTGTTTGCGTGGCTTTTGCATGGCTTTACGTGACCCTAACAAATAAATATGACACATAGACAAAGGCAGACATAGATGACACATGCTACTCACTGATGGCATCACAATGTTGCCATCATCTGCCACCAGTCCCAGCCATGCCAGGCAGTAAATGGTGACCCTGCTACCAGTGGACAGCATGGCAGTGTGGCCATACAGCACAGACCTGTGGACCACTCTTCTGTGGACACTAACAGATGCCAGCACACACATGCAGCACTGTGGACATGGAGGATGTTGAGGGGAGAGTGTACTGGTGGCTAGGCTGTGCCACAGACCAGGTGTGGCCACAAGGCTGGGACACATCATTCAGTGCACATGGCCAGTATTGGGAATACCCCAACACCAGTGTGCCTTTCTGATAATATATGCCCCCTCGGCCACATACCGTACAGCTGTACAACTGCCACAGCACACAAAGCTGGACATGTATATGTAACTGAGAGCATCCCATGCCAGAGGTGCAGCATCTGTGGGTCACACAACAGTATAACAGTAAAGTCCACTGTCAGTAAACACCTGCATGTTGGGCCTGTCACTGTGTATAGTGCAGTCATCAGCACTCCCCTACACACCATAGGCAGTGCTGTGTCCACACTGTACTGGCCCCCTTGCTACTGTAGTGTCTGCTGTGTACTGTAGCATGACCTACAGTGTGACAGTTGCATGCAGCACCACCACCACCATCTGTGCCTATGCTGTGTTGTCCCCTGGGGTACGATATTCTATGCTGTTCTTTACTGTACATGTAGCCTACAGCCATCATCATGCACTGCCAAACTGACCTACAGGTGGAGCTGAGGTCAGACCTGGCCAGCCTCTGTACTTCCAGACTGACCTACAGATGGAGCTGTGGGACCCTGCAGTAACGTTGGGCAAACTGCATGCAAATCAGGGCATAATGAGATGCTAATCTGGATGTTTGCCCAGAGACTACCTAAGTAGGCTCATTTGCATGTCAGTTTTGAATATGGCAAAGTTTAGTGCCGGTCAAACGTGTTTGCACCGGGCTAATGGTTTAGCCCTCTGCTAACCCAGTGCAAACGTGTTAGCACAGTGCAAACAGTTCGGGGAATGTCCTGTATCTGGATTTCAGTAAGGCAGTAGGCACAGGGGCAGGTCCAAAGCTGGCAAGATGGGTAGGGAACTGTCTTCAGGGAAGGCAACAGAGGGTGGTGGTGGGTGGGGAGCTCTTACACCCAAGGGTAGTGACGAGCGATGTTCCACAGGGCTCGGTGTTGAGATCAGTGTTGTTTGGGATATTCATTGCAGACATATCATTGGACATCAAGAGCAACATCCGTCTGTTTGCTGATGATACCAAGAGGTGGATGACCTAGGGGGATGGCAGGGGTTGCATGATGATCTGGCAAAGCTTGAAACCTGGTCAGACACCTGGCAACTGGGGTTTAATGCCAAAAAGTGCAAGGTGCTGAATTTTGGGATAAAGAACCCACGGAGGAGTTACCAGCTGGGGAGAGTGCAGCTAGCTCAGACAGAGGAGGAGAAGGATCTGGGGGTGCTCATTACAGGGTCAATGAACAACTCGGCACAATGTAGGAAGGCAACTGCAAAGGCCAACAAAATGCCTGGTTGTATTGCAAGGGGTATATTCTCGAGGAGGGAGGAGGTGATTCTGCCACTGTACAGGTCATTAGTTAGACTGCACCTGGATTACTGCATGCAGTACTGGTGCCCGTATCTGAAGAGGGACATTAAGTAACTGGAGAGGGTGCAGCGCAGGGTGACAAAGATGATCGAGGGGCTGGGGGACTTATCATACGAGAGGAGGCTGAGGGAGTTTAACATGTACTCTCTGGAGGAGAGGAGGGACGGAGGGACATGATTGAAACTTTTAAGTACATGAACGGAATAAACAAGACAGGTACAGAGGGGCTGTTCAAAGTAAGGGAGGGGAGGGACACCAGGGGCCGTGATATGAGACTGAAGGGAGGAAGGTTCAGGAGGGAGATGAGGAGACACATTTTTACAGAGAGGGTGGTGGCTGGGTGGAATGCGTTACCTGCAGAAATGGTATCCAGTAGAACAGTGGACTTCTTCAAAATGGGATGGGACAGGACAACGGGGAGGGTCAATGAAGGGGAAGAGTGGAAGGGAGGGGCAGCTGCAGAATAAGGGGAGCTAGCTGCACGATCAAGCAGACTTGATAGACCTCTAGGCCTTTATCTGCTGGCAAATTTTGTATGTTTGTATATTCGTAATATTATACAATTTTGAACACTGTACTTTCACATACTCTGCTGCATGCAGCTGTACTGGGTCCACACATTTTCTGGCACAGACATTGGCCACATAGTTTACCTCTACTTACCTTCACGTCGCTATGCACTGTGTTGCTGATGTGGTTTGCACTTCCTGGTTGCTATATTCAGAGCTGTCTTACTCCAGGGCTAAGTTTGCCCTGCGCACCCAGCCCAGTTTGCCCAGCCTTATTCCCATGCTATATTCAGAAGCTGTTTGCCCCAGGCTATTCCTTTTGAATATAGTTTACTTTTTGCTCCTGGCTAAGTTTGCCTTCCGGGCAGTGTTAATTTAGCCTCGGGGCAAAATTTTGAGTATCTGGCCCTAACGAGCAGAACTGCCAGGGTCACAACACTACAGTATCTACACCACGTGACTGGCAGGTATGGGTTTAAACAACGTAAGTTATATATGCCACAAATGCAATTTAGGTGGTAACAATGGGGCTGTTATTTTACAATTTAACAATGCATAAAAGAAAATCTGAATACAATGGGGGGAGAAAGAAGCGGAGTTATGTGAATATTGTGAGTTGAGAGAATAGAAGCAGTATGGAAATGAAAGTATGACTGTGTCATGCATGAATATTAATTGTGTATTATTACATATTTACATGTAGATCCTAGCCCCTGAAAAAACCCACAGAGGCCAAAGTGTTAGGCGTGGTTAGGGGATCATAGTGTGAAATACAAAGCTAAAAAGGAACTTTACCTTGGAGTGTGGCTGATACTTTTTGACTTGTTAACATGTTTAATGCCATGCTAACCCTACGGAGTATTTTAATTAGAAATGCAAAATATTTTTGATGATCTCAGAAAACAGTTGACACAAACTTTAATGACCTCAACGCATTCATGAAAGACACAGTAACGTGTGTCTGGTAACACATGACCACCATGTCCAGTTGTGCCGTAGCTATTATTTCCCAAGGCAAACATGAAAGAGATCATTTCTAGGATACTGGCTCGAGAAAGCCAAATTAATTTTCTGAAATTTATGGTCAGCCAACATAATAATGTATCAATCCTACCTGTACCAGCTTGTTTGTATCTCTGTCTTAAGTAACTGTTATACTGTGTTATACTGTTATACTGTGTATTTTCATTTGTCTTACTGTGACAAGGTATCTTTGTAAATGAGCCTATGGCTCAAAGGTTTTCCAAACTGCTGTCTAAATAAATAAATAAATAAATAATGGTCATATATTGTGAAATGTTAGCTGCTACATTTCTCTTTAACAATTCTAGAAAGCTTGAACGTATTACTCACATTCTAAACAATCATCATTGGCTACACCATCACTACAGAATACACAACATACCAACAAAGAAACACAGATTTTGTCAGCAGAAAAGGACCTTCATACCTATCCAGTCTACCCTTGTTCCTGCCTATTCCATCACCACTTACCCTAGTTGATCATACTGTAGGTTTCACTCCCTCTTATTACTGTACCTAATATGCCCCTGTGTCTATTCCTCACATGCTTGAAGCTCCCCACAGTCTTCGCCCACTACCTCCTCTTGTAGAATGTTCCAGTAATCCACCACCTTTTCTATGAAGAAGTATTTCTGCATATCTCTCCTAAACTTCCCGCTCTTAGGTTTGTTATGTGCCCTTTGTTCTAGTGCCTTCTTATCTGAAACAGACCCTCAACTTTCACCTCATTCACTCTTGTGAGGTGCTTGTAGGTTTCAATCATGTGCTCTATTGCTCTCTTCTCTTCCATGGTGTACATGTTGAGCTCCTGCAGCCTTTCCTTCTATGGCTTCTTGTGCAGCCCCCTCAACATTTTTGTTGCCCTCCTCTGTACTGCCTCCATCCTTTCAATGTCTTTGCAGAGGCGCAGCCTCCAGAACTTGACACAGTACTCAAGGTGGGGCCTCACAAGTGAGTGATAAAGCAGCAGCATCATCTCCCTCCTCCTGCTGCAAATCCCTCTCCCAATGCTCCCCAACATCCTACTAGTCTTTCTACTGCTTTTTCACACTGCTCAGTTACTTTGAGGTCATCAGATATGATGATCCCTAGGTATCTTTCTTGCTTGGTGACTGTAAGCTCCACTTCCCCATCTTATATACAGCCCCTTAGTTCCACAGCATTAAGTGCATAGCCTTGCACCCAGCTGCCACCCAGAGATCATTCCTCTAGTTTCCTCAGATTCCTTTGCATTCTCTCCACCCCTTTCTGTCAACCTTCTTGCAGATTTTTCCATCATCCACAAAAAGACACCTTACCCTCAAGTTCCTCCGCAGTGTCACTTACGAAGACACTGAAGAGAGCTGGTCCCAGCACCAAATCCTGTGGCACTACATTAGTTACCCTCCTATTGCCTGATCGACTACAGTTTACAGCCACCCTTGCCCTCCTATCCCTTAACCAGTTTGATACCCAGCTTTTCATTTTGTCCCCACCCCCAGGATGCTTGATTTCTTAACTAGCCTCATATGTAGCACAGTGTTGAAAGCCTTACTGAAATCCAGATAGGCCAGGTCCACTGCTCTCCCATAATCCACCTCCCTGGTAACCCAGTCAAAGAAATCTATGAGGCTGGTTTAACATGACCTTCCCCCTGTGAAACCATCCTGTTGGTGGTCCTGCAGCCCTTTGCCTCTAGCTCCACGAGTCTCTCCTTCAGTAGTGTCTCCATTAACTTCCCCACCACTGATGTGAGACTGACTGGCCTGTAGTTGCTAGCATCCTCCCTACTGCCGCTTTTGAGCAGAGGGACCACATCAGCCCTCCTCCAGTCCTCTTGAACTTCCCCATCTCCACTGAGGTTCTAAAAAGTGCTGCCAGAGTGACCAGCACCATCCTCAGTTCCTTTATGACCCTTGCTTGAATCCCATCCAGCCTAATTGCATTATTCTCTTTTAAGGCTTCCAGTCCCTTCCAGACTCTCTCCATTGAGAAGAGACTTGTGTCCACTTCCCTACCCTCTTGTGCTTACTGTACCCCTCAACTCTATACCATAAAGACTGAGCAGAGGTAATCATTTAGTATTGCCGCTTTCTCTTGATCTTCCTCTCTGAAGTCCCTCCTACCCTCCTGATTCTCATTATCTCTCCCTTGTCTTCCTCTTTTCCCTCACATATTTGAAGGTCTTGTCCCCTTTGTTGACCTCCTTAGCTAACCTGTTTTCTGTTATTGCTTTGCCTGTGCTCACCCTCCCTTCTGCCTCCTTGTGTTTCATCAGATATAGCTCCTTGTCTTCATCCTTGTGGGGTGCTCTTGCACTTTTCAAATGCTGTTTTCTCCTCTGTCATTGCCCTTGACACCTCTTTAGAGAACCATAGTGGCTTCTTCCCCTTGCTCACTTCTTTCAAACAGCATGCCATTGCCTGAGCTATACCTTCCTTATTTTTTCTCCATTGAGCATCCGCTCACCATCATCTCCCTACCCTTGAGGCATTATCTGAGACAGTTTTCCATTTTTTTTAAATTGGCCCTCCTGAAGTCCAGGAACCTCATCTTAGTGTGTTTTTTTTCCTTCTATCTGTATGCCAAACCACACAGTACAGTGTTCATTTGTTCCCAGGGGACCACCCACTGTGATGTCAGCAATGCTTTCTCTGTTGGTAAGTACCAGGCCCAGCACTACCCCATACATAGTGTGTTGCAGAACCAGCTTCCTGAGAAATTCCCCTTGTATGGAGTCAAGGACAGCCCTGCCTCTTGATGTTGATGCTGTAAGAATGCCCCAATCTACATCCAGCAGATTAAAGTCCCCCATAATCAAAATTTCCCCCTTGCTGGCAGTTTTGCTAATGGCTTCCCTCAGGGCTCTGTCTAAATCCTCCCCTTTGTTGAAAGCCTGTACATCACCCCCTGTGCAAATAACAGCCTCGACCCCATCTCTAGGCTGACCCATAGTACCTTCAGCCCTTCCTTGACCCCGTTGCCCTCCATCTCAGTGGCCCTTATACCTGCCTTCGCATATAAAACAAACCTTCTGCCTTTCCTTCCTGATCTGTCCTTCTGGAACATCGTGTACCCTGGAATGGTCACTTCCCAGTTGTGGTTGTTCATGCACCATGAATCCATTATGGTCACATAATCCAGGTCTGTCTCCCCAATGATTGCCACAAGGTCAGGAATTTTGTTTCCTATACTCCTTGTGTTGGCACACATGGCTGTCCATTCTATTCCTCCTCCCTCCTCCTCTCTCTCTCCTCTAACCTGCCTCCCTTCTTACTTCCCTTGCACCCTCTGTTACCCCAGTCCTGCCCTCCCATTACATTGTCTTCCTGCTTTCAACTATCTTCCAGCTAAAGTTCATCCTCTAGACTTGCCTGTCCTTCTTTTTGTTTTCATCAACCTCCAGAAATTTCTGCCTCCCTCAGTCTTTCTGCCTCTTTTCTGTATTGAAATTTCTTCTTGGAAGGGCACAAAACAATCTTTCTGTATTCATTCACATGTAGTCATCAATAAGACTTCTTTGTGATTCTGACATTGACATATTTAAGTTTCTAGTGTGAAACTTTTTAAAGTTGATACTTGATATTTTTTTTCCTCTGCTCCCCCTGGAATCTGGAATTGCCTCCCTATCAATATTCACTGACTTGACTCTTTCCCCTGTCTTACAATTTCAATTAAAATATTTTTTTTTCTACATTGCATTTGAGATATAATCATACCTTGTCTCTATCTTATTTTGTAATTTTCCTATTTTCATTCTTCTGTTTTTTTCTTCTTACCTCCAATTTGTTTGCTTAATGCTCATTTGGGAAGCATGTTGGGCTACCTTTTAGGGCTACAGATGGGTGTAGCCCTGCAGTCCTTTTATGATCATGGAGTAAAAGGACTTTGCATTCCTTCCATATGAACAACATTTTGGATTGTGTCACAGTCGTCTCCGTGTCTGTGAAGTAATTTGCCCAGTTTGTCCCTACAAACCTCAGCACTGCACCATTTCACAGTGTTGGCAGTCAAGGCAGAACATGGCACACTCTGTTGTGTCCAAGATGGCTGCTGCACTGTGCTGCACATACACTAGTAGTCGTGCATGCGCAGTAGCATGAGGCGGCCATCTTGGTCATGGCTAAGTGAGCCGTGTTCCGCCAGGACCACCGACACTTTTTTATTTATTTATTTTTTTTAAGATTATAGAAAATACCGCCACCTGATGCTCCCTCTTAGCACCCCCTCCCCAGAAATATAGAAATGACACAGGGGATGCCCAGTCCCCCAGTGTTGTAATCAGGAATCCTCAGTTTTTTTTTTTTCACCCCACCCCCAGAAACATAGAAATTACACTGGGGGTACCCAATCCCCTAGTGTTGGGATCAGCAACTGTTGGTCTTTTTTCTGACACTGGGGGTGCCCAATCCCCCAGTGTCAGAATCGGGGATCATTTTTTTTCCTTTCTTTTTTCACCTGTATTTTCACCTGTTAAAAAAAAAAAACAGATCCATCCATGACTTCCTCCACATAACTGTGACACTGGGGGTGCCCAATCCCACAGTATCATGACTGTGGATCATCGTTCTCATTTTTTTCCTTCAGCTGTAAAAAATAAAACAGCCCATTGATGTCTTCGTGGCTGTTTCTACCCCACCCAACCTCCCACTGAGCATCCCTCCCCCATGCCCTTATTTATGTATCAGGGGTCCAATTCCGTAATTTACTCTGGACAGCAAACACGTCTTCTCTCTTCAAAGCCAGACCGCAAACTGAAGACGCAGATACTGTATGCAGTTCAAAGTATTTCAATGGAGTTTTGAACTGTGTGCCATAACTTGTTGTTATTAGGGGTGACAGTAATGGATAAGAGCTCTAATAAATCTGCTTATCTGTATAGTATCAGTTTCCAACAGGTAGGATAAGATGCAGGGTTGTTGTATTCAGAATTATCTAATTTTACCCAAGCTTTGGATGGAAATATTATGTGAACGTGTTTAAGCCAGGCAGATACTGTCCACAGACCCACACTCCAAGTGTACAAGGAAGGCAGGCAAATTGCTACCACAACAGGTCTCATTTCCATTTGCTTATTAGAGACGCAGTCAGACTATAAAAGATCCTCCACCATCAATAAGTGTGCTACTGGCCTACTTTCCCTGATGTAATTACTGCACAGACATTATAGTGGTGGAGTAATACCACTATAATTAAGGGTTGAGTGGGCACTTTAATGGTAAAGTGTGGTATTTGGACATTGACAAATTTACTGTCCTTTGAGCTAGGGACCTGAACATTGATATGCATATCTTTTTGACTGATATCATAATAAAGCTAATTGGTAACATTTGCTCAAAAAGTTTGAAAGTTAGATGTGGTTATTGAAACAGCAAACAATTACTTTTTCAAGTGCTTTTGTTGTTGAAAAATGGAAATTCAATAATAGTTAAAATTTCAAATCTGAAACAATCAAAATGTAGTGAACATGGCACAAAGGGGTTATTTTATGATTTTATTAAACATAAATGAAAGCAAGAGTTATCATTTGAAAAGTATCAGGCTGTGCATGCATGTTGGCATACTGGGTGAGAGAAGATGGCCACTGGCAAATTTGTTTTGGCTTCCATTTGCCCCACCCCCACCCAACAAGGGTTTGCCTCTGATACTTTTGTCAAAACCTGTAGGTTCCTTGAGATAAAAATCTGGCAGGCTACACATAGGGATATGCAGCAACCTTCCACCAACCCTGCCCCACCCCAGTCACTTTGCATGCTGTGCACAGCACACAGGCACTCATCTTTTCTTGCTGTTGTCAGTATGTTGTTCATTCAATCCATCAATAGCAATCATTATCTATGCCTCTACTGCTTTCTATCTCAGTCAGTGCAAATGCCTACAATTAGCACATCTTTAAACCTGCCATTCACTTACTGAAGTTTTCATCAAAAGTCATTGTTCTTCAGCCTCCCACTCTGTGCTCAGCAACAGTCTGCCACACTATCCCCATGCTGCAGCTCACTCTCTTAACCCCCACCCCACTCATTCATTTGCTGATGATAAGCACAGATTTCTCAATTGCTTCCCCATACTAAGTTTACTGTTTCTTCAATCAAAAGTGCACTGTTTGAGATGATGATGATGCTGGCTGATGAAGATTAATGGCCAACATGGCACCAGAGGCTGAGTGGTTCTCCAATGGCTATTTAAATGAATGATACTTAACATCAGTAATCTGGGAAATAAATAAGTAACAGACACACAGAGGTCCCTATATTTACTGCTGGCTCATTGTGCTATGCACATGAGATACAGCAGCATACAGACAGCCCAGGGACCATATTCTCTCAGGTTGTTTGCCCTGACCAGAGCACTCTATCTGCCTGAATATGGCAGTGTTAGCACAGTGGACAGTGACTACACACTTTGCCAACATAGCCCACTTCAGGAATACGGCCCACATCACTGAATATCTCAAACAGGATAATGCCATTGCTCCTGTGAGCCATAATCAGATGCTGGCATGCTAATAACCCCATAGGGCATGGAAGGTGCTAAGTGGCCATTTGTATGCCATCATGGGCTTCTGATGGGTGGTCCTTGGGGTATTAGATAAGAAGCTCAATAGGCACAAAGTGCAAGACAAATTAATAATAAGGCACCTAGGATGTCCAGTAAGCTGGGGAACATTGTAAGACAGTAGCCAGTATTTATTCCAGGAAGCTAGAGTAAACAGAAAAACAGAACATCACCTACCTGAAGAAGTGGTGTAGCCACAAAACATCTTGCTTTAGGTGCAAGACAAAACAAAAGATATTTAGCAGAATACAAGAGTTTAACCTTCATTATTGTTGATTTTGCTCAGTGACATCTCCACACATGGCTACCAGGCATTGTATGGAACCTGTGATCACTGATCAGATGCTCCCAACCTGTGTAGCAAACAAGTCCCCGACACCTAGTGGTCCTCCCCCCCTCCCCCGATTATCAATCAGATACCCCTGATCTGGGATTTGCACATACTGTATAGAAGCATGGAATTTGTCAGCAGATAAGGATTGCTTGGCCCATTGAGTCTGCCCATTTTTTTTCACACACACCCACCCACAGTAACACAACAGACCCTTCAGGACTTTCTCCTCCAAAAAGAGCTAGTGTCCACCTCCCTCATCCAAAGCTCCTGTTACTTTTCTGTGGCCCCTCCACTTATCCTTCTTCTGCAAACACTCAAAGAAAAGTGTTCATTCAGGATATATGCCTTTTCCTGGTCCCTTCTGCACAGTGGCCTCCTTTCAATTTTAACATTTCAATCCCTCCTCTTGTCTTCTTCTTTACCCTTAGATACCTAAACATAGAAACATAGAATGTGATGGCAGATAAGGACCGCTTGGCCCACCTAGTCTGCCAATTTTCCTACCTAACAGATAAGCTGCAGATCCTAGTTAACTAACAGTTTACTTCCTCCTACTCCCCTCACTAGGACTGCCTTATGTCTGTCCAATGCATTCTTGAATTCCCCCACTATTCTTGACTCCACAACCTCCTCAGGGAGGCTGTTCCATGCATCCACAATGCTGTCTGTGAAAAAATACTTCCTCACATTACCTCTGAGCTGTTCCTCCTCTATCTTCAAATTGTGCCCCCTTGCTCTTGCACATCTCTTTTTCTGAAAGATGCTACCCTCTTGGACTTTGTTGATTCCCTTGAGGTACTTGAAAGTTTTATCATGTCCCCTCCCTTCTTTCCTCAAGGGTATACATATTAAGCTCCTTTAGTCTTTCTTCAGATGTCTTCTGGTGCAGACCCTGCACCATTTTGGTTGCCCTCCTCTGGATAGCCTCCACTCTGTCTATGTCTTTTCGGAGATGGGGTCTCCAGAACTGTACATAGTACTCCAGATGGGGTCTCACTAACTGTCTGTACAGAGGGATAACAACTTCTTGTTTTCTACTATCGATGCCTCTCCCTATGCATCCCAGTATCCCTCCAGCCTTCCTTACTGCCTTCCCACATTGCTTGCCCACCTTTAGGTCATCTGATATAATTACCCCCAGGTCCCTTTCCATTTTTACTGTTGTCAGTGTCTCACCACCCATTGTGCACTCTTCTCCTGGGTTTTTGTTTCCCAGGTGCATTACCTTGCACTTCTTTGCATTGAATCTGAGCTGCCATACATCTGACCATTCCTCCAACCTTGCCAAGTCCCTTCACATCCTTTCCACTCCATCTTGTGTATCAACCCTGTTGTAGATCTTTGTGTCATCTGCAAAGAGACATACTTTTCCTTCCAGTTCCTCTGCAATGTCTCTTATAAAGACATTAAAAAGGACCAGTCCTAGTACCGAACCCTGTGGTACCCCGCTAGTAACCCTTCTTTCTTCACTGTGGACTCCATTTACTACTATCCTTTGTGTCCTGTTGTCTAGCCAATTCTTTATCCAGGCTACCACCTTGGGACCCACTCCAAGGCTGTCTAACTTGTGTATTAATCTTTAGTGTGGGACTGTATCAAATGCCTTGCTAAAATCTAGGTAGGCCATGTCCACAGCCCCTCCCTGGTCTACTACTTTGGTCACCCAGTCAAAGAAATCTATTAGATTCATCTGACACAACCTTTCCATTGTGAATCCATGTTGCCTTGGGTCCTGTGCCCCACTGGCCTCTAGGTACTCAACAATTCTTTCCTTCAGAAGTGATTCCATCATTTTTCCTACCACTGAAGTCAAACTAACTGGTCTGTAGTTTCCTGCTTCTGTCCTGCTCCCACTTTTGTGAAGAGGAATCACATCCTCCCTCCTCCAGTCCTCAGGTACCACCCCATCCTCCCATGATTTGTTAAAGAGAGTAGTCAGCGGTGTCACTAGTTAAAAAAGTCTCTTGTCCCCTTTTGTACTGCCTGGGATATTTTCTCTTCAGTTTGCATCTTCACACTTCTTGCTGCATTCCCTGCTGCTCTCTATTTTCCCTGATACACCTTCCTATCCTACTCCCTCTGTATCTCCTTATACCACCTGGATGCTACCCTTTCATCATTTACCTTTTCAGTCACCTCCTTTGAGAAGCATAGTAGTCTATTTTTCTTCCTGATTTTGCTCACTTGCTTGATGCAGAGAGGTGTTGCCTCCACTATGGCCACTTTTAGCTTCTCTTACTGTTCCTCCACCCAACCCAGGCACTCCCCTCCTGCCAGGTCATCCCTGAGGCATTCGTCCATCTTTATAAAATCTGCCCTCCTAAAGTCCAGGACCCTCACCCTTATGTGGTTTGATTCTGCAGCCATCCTTGTTTTGAACTACACTGTACAGTGATCACGCATCCACAGGTGGCCTCCCATCTTGAAATCTGCAATACTGTCCCTGTTAATAAGTACCATGTCTAGTATTTCCCCATCATGAGTGGGTTTGCTGACTAGTTGCCTGAGTAATGCTCCCTGTAGGGAGTCTATGATGTTCCTGCCACTAGCAGAAGCCACAGCTGAGAAGCTGCAATCTATATCAGGCAGAATAAAGTACCCCACTGGCAGCACTTCCCCCTTTCCTGCCATCTTGCCAGTGAATTCCACCAGTACCCTATGTAGCTTCTTCCCCTGTGCTGGAGGTCAGTAGATCATGCCAATCTGAAGAGTGGCTCCTTTCTCCATCTCCAAGGTGATCCACAGTACCTCTGCCCCTCTTGTATTCCATGTATCTCCATTGTTTTTATTCTTTTCATTACACAAAGCAACACATCCTCTCCTTTCATTCTCACCCTGTCTTTCCTGAACAGAGTATAGCCTGGTGTGGCCATGTTCCATTCATGGATTTCAGTGCACCATGACTTGGTGATGACCACAATTTCCAGACTGGCATCTGCCATGATGCCATCTAGGTCCAGTAACTTATTTCTTAGACTTCTAACATTCACACACGGCCTTCTAGATTTTGTTTCCACTCTGCTTCTTATCCCTTTTTTTAGGGCTGCAGTTGGCATAGTCCTGCAGACCTCTTGCTAGGAGAAAAGGACACAGCGCATTTCTTCTGACCGAGCAACATGTTGGAGTTACACCACAGTCGTCTCCATGTCCATGAAGCAGTCTGCTTGTTGTCTACAGTGAAAGTAGTACTGCACTATTTTTACTGTGTTCATGGTCACAGCAGAACATGGCACACTTCACCATGTCCAAGAAGGATGCCAAACTGTATTGCACATGCAGGACTGCTAGCACATGTGCAGTACAGTGCAGCCTTCATGGTCATGGTGGAGGGTGCCATTCTCTGCCGTGAATGCCAATTTATTTTGTTTTTGTTTCCATTAAAGTTATCCCCCCACCTGACCCTCTCTCTCAGCAACCTCCCCACAGAAACATAACAGTGACACTGGGGTGCCCAATCCTGCCAGTGTCATGATGAAGAATCCTTGGAGGTTGCCCTCCACTACCGCGCAAATGCAGTTACTTTTTAAATTTTTGTTATCTATATATATCTTTTCCTTCCCACCCACCTGACCCTGCCTCAAAACACCCAGACCCACACCCCTGAAACATAACAGTGACACTGGGGGTGCCTAATCCCCCAGTGTCATGAGGAGGAATCCTCGTTCCTTTCTTTATGTTTTTTAAAACCCTATAAAAAGAAAAACTGTCCATCAATGTCTTTTGCACTGTAATTGCCCCCACCCAACCCTCCCACTCAGCACCCACCACACCGCACCATCCCCATATCCTTACGTACCCATTGGAGTCCAAGGTTATAATCCTCTCTGGATTGGAAGAGTGAAGACGTGTCTGCAGTCCACACCATGAACTGAAGAAACAGGCATGTGGTTCAATGTATTTCAATGGTGTTTTGAACTTAGTGGCATAACTTGGCCATTTTTGAATACTTTTGGCCCACATTTTCAGCATGCCTTTTTTGGGACCCCACCTCATGATCAATTGCACTGTTATTATGCAAATCTGTCCTAAAAAGTGATTTCATGGTCCCTGCAAGAAATCACCTTTTGGGCAGCAGCTGAAAATTGTCTCTGCCCTTGTTCATGAGGTGGGTTATAAGAAGGCTATGTTGTAAATTTGGTGTAAAAATATTAAAAAACAACAAAATTATGAGCCTACATTAAATTTTGCAAATGCAGGCTCATAAGTTTGGTAATTTTCAATATTGCTACTCCAAATTTACAACATAGCCATATCTTTACAGCACCTCATGAATGTGACGGCTGTCATTTTTCGAATCCTGGCCAAAATGTTGTTTTACATCTAAAAGATGATTTTGTGGTCATTGCATGAAATCACCTTTCAGACAGGAGTTGAACATGTTCTCTGACCTTGTTCACGAGATGGATTCATAAGAAGGCTATGTTAAAAATCTGGTATAAAACTATTATAAAACAACAAAGTTATGAGCCTACATTACATACTGCTAAAGCAGGCTCATAACTTTGGTAATTTTCAATTTTCAATATTTTTACCCCAAATTCCTGAGCTGCAGCCCTATCAACTCTGGACAGAGTTTGCTTAAGAAAGATGCTACATGACAATAAGATACATTGTATTGTACTGTAGTGTACCTTAATCCTTATTGCAGGTTTTAAGTGGGATACTTGAAAGGTGGGGTTATAAGCATGTTAGTAAACAGCAATTTACATAAGCAAGCTGTCAATAGACTGAGGCAACACACACAAGGAAAACCATGCACATGTCTGTTATTTCTATGGAACGTAAGATTAAAAAGGCAGAGGACAAAGGCAATGCCAGCTGATAAAATGCACGATGCATGACTGGATGTAGAATGCTTGACAAATAAAGTAGCATAATAAAGAAAGTCCACTGCAATAGAGATACTGTGAAAAATATCAGTGAGTCTGGTATCTACTGTATATGCACCTTACTAATGGGGTATGTTTGCTCAGGATGAAGTTTAATATGCTTATCTTTGAAGTGCTTAGATTTCCAATGGTTGCAGTTTGGTAAAGCAAGTTAGCAACAATAGCAATTTTGGGAAAACACTGTTGGACAGAGTTTAATGGTGGATAACTGATTAAAATTGATGCTGAATACACATAAGACTGATCAGGAAGAAAGAAGAAAAATGATTAAGATGGCTAAAAAGATGAGGACATCATGTTCCCAGTGCTAGTGCAGATACATTCAAAAAGTGAGGGCCAGGCCTCTGGGGATCTTCCTGATACACAAAGATTTTAAACTGGCCACAAGGCATCAGGTGGCTGTAGTGCTGAGAAAGGCAATTACATTTGAGAGAATGAATTCCAGGGCTTGGAGTAGACACTGTTTTGGGTAGGTGCAGCATCAAAATTGCCTGCAGATGGTCTTCTGAGGCACAAATAAATAAAACTGAACCATTTCATTATGCCAGGTACAAAACTTATGTGAGCAATGTGAAACAGGTTTAACTGATTTTTTTTATTCTTAGAAAGTGTTTAACAGAAGAGAACTTGGCTTTGCAGTTAATGATTGGTTCAATGGACAGAAATGTAATAGGTAGGGTTGGGACACAGATGAATGACCTGAGTCAAGCCTGGGTGATATGTAGTAGGTATACAAAACATAATGGATACTGCTGATGCCTGTTATTGGTAGAATTTGAAAAGACAAAAAAAATGACATCACATTTTGTTAATTTTTATGGAAAGAAATTATTCGGGGGAAAAGGATCTGGGTTGAATTACTTCCAACAGTATTCTAATGCACAGACATAGGGCTTGATTTTAAAACAGCTCTTAGAACAATGCAACTTCACTCTAGGGCTATGGCAAACTCTTGGCACATCAGGGACCCTGCTCCCAATTTTCTAAAAGTGTGTGGGGGGGTGGAATCCCTGCACCACACACCCAGGAGTTGCTGCAGCTGCTGGCTTGCACCAAACATGTGGCACTCCTGTAGGGATTGATGCAGGGGTCCACCCCCCCAACCCAGCTCAACACTAGAGGGACCACAAGGGTGAGGGTGGGGGGTGAATATGCATGCCAGGAAAGGGGTGTCCTAGGGGGCATCGGGGAGACAGAGGTAATGACAGGGTAGTGATTTGGCATCTGGTGGGGTGCCATTTGTAAAGTCACACAGCTGATCTGATTGGACTGCTTCATGGGGAGATGGCAGGGATGGACCGTGACATGGCCTCAGGTAGGCACAGCTCTGACACTAGCCCCACAGGTGCAACAACTCCCAACCCAGTAGGCAGGAGGCAGCATGCCAGAACATGGGATGGTGGATACTAGGGGGCTTTTGCAGTGCCTGGAGAATGTTCCCCTCCACCACTGGCAGCTCTTAACCTGCAGCCACAGCTTCTCACCTACATGATTGGGATTTCACCTATGGGGCAGGTGCCTGGGTGGTGCTCACCTGAGGCCAGGTCACTGTCTGTCCCTTCCAACCCCCCCATGAAGTGGTCTCATCTGATCAGCCTTCTGTCATTGCAAATATCACCCCCCCAGGTGCCACATCACCACCCAGTCCTTGTTGCTGTCTCCCCAACACCCCCATGGAACCTTCCATGCTCTTTCTTCCCTTGGACTACTATTTTCAGGTCCCCCTAATCACCACAGTGTCTTGCAGTGGTGCATGGACCTTAGATCACCTCCTGGATGGTTTAACCTGAGTAGAGATGGACAAAGTCTGCAAAATTCGCTGTGCAAATTAATTTGCAAATTTTGCGGAATTCACGAAGTGCGCATTCATGAAATTATCAGATCATGAAGTGCAGAAATTCACAGCGAAATGCAGGATTTTGCCCATGAATTCCATACTTCGTGGGCAAAATTCTACACTTCTCAGCAAAAACATTGCAATTCAGCTGAAGACGAAGCTTTCCAGGTGTGGGGAAGCTTTGCAAAGCTCTGCAAAGTGCGAATTTTCAGCACTTCACTGTTGAAGTTTTACTTTGCCACATCTCTAAACCTGAGCCCCCTGTTGCATCCATGGTGGGATTTCCAAAATTAAAAATAAGAAGATGATGCAGCCCCACCATGGTGCATGCCCCCTTATGACCTGGCACAAGGGCACTTCTGTCTCAAGGGTGGTGTAGAGCAGCTTGGTTGCAAGGCATCCCTATTTCAAAGGAGCCTGCATTTGAAAATCTGGATTGCTGCAAAATTTTATACAAGTCGTCACTTGCATCAAACCCATTTGGCACAGGCACCTTGCATCAAACATGTTCTTTTTAAAATAAGGCCCATAGAATTTAATAAATTGCTTAATACTGATGAACAGTATAAATTGATTTGAGTAATAGTGTATTTATCACACTGCAAATTCAGTCTGGATAACGTTTGCTTGGAAAATTGGTGCTAGAGGTTTTTTTTTTCTAAACACTGATTACATTAAGACAGAGGTACATACTGTCATTAAAGAGTACATTTATCATTTTAACTTTATTTTATGTTAGGGTTCTCTTTTTCACCTGTCTTGTATGATTTCTGCATTCCCTGTTTTGACTCTGCATTCAGCTTTTTTGGGGTATGAAGTAATTCATCGAGCACTCATTTTAAAGAGCTAGTACACTGCCTGAAGATAACGTCTAATAACAATCGACTATTATTTTTTTTTTTTTGTATCTACAGAACTTCCAATCCCTTTTGCTAATTAGAGTATTCTGTACCTGACCTTACAAAGTGTGATGTATAAAATATAACTTCATCTGGAGCCAGACATGTCTAGTTCTCTTCCTTTTCATACCTCATCAGAATTGTGACCTCGCTAACTCTGACATCACAATTGACTAGCAAGTGTAACTCATCTGCTGCCAGACTGGTCACTAATAATGTAACAATGAGTGAAGTCACAATTTTTGATGAGGTATGACAATGAAGAGAAATAAACCTAGCTCTCTTAGCCCCCAGGTAAATTATGGCTCTTCACATTACACCTCACAATATCAGGTAGAAAACCATTTAACAAACAAATTGAAAAAAGGAAAATAAATCTGAAAAAAAATATAACAACTGACTACTTTTAAAAAATAATATTTTTTTGCCTGCTATTTTAATTCTGCTAGCTCTTCAATAGGGCTGTCCTCAGGATTTCATCAATATTCTCAGTGATTTTTGAACACCCATTATTATTTTCCCTGGGGCAAATATGAACAAGCAGGAAACAAACGCTGCTTTCTGACCTCATAGGATGATGGGTATTTATAAACAGCTCAGAATACTAATGAATGCCTGGGGATAGCCGTAATTAAAGAAGCGATCCTACAGTTATCTCAAATCTTTTTACATATAGCTGTTTGCTCCCTGCACTACCACCACCTCCACCTTTCCATGTAACATGTCTGGTGTCTTCTCAGTCCCATCAGCCACTTCCACTACTGTCTAGCCAGTGGCACCACACAGAGTGGGGCCAAGGGTACTAGAAGTCATTATAGAGGTGGCCAGGATGCAAGGGATTTTTTTTTTGGTCCTGTTTTAAATTGTGCCCACTTTCCACTGATACTGTGTGGTGCCTCATCTGGTCTGGTATGCATGCAGCAATGCCACTGTGGAGGAGGCAAGCTCCATGGTCTGCCAAAGAGGTTGATGCAGTGACAGAAGCCAGCACTGTCCCTTCCCTGGCTGGGACCATTACCATCTAGCAGCACTACCCAGCCCCCTCAACCAGTGATCTATCTCCCCAGTCCACTTACCAGATATATGTCACCAGCACGGGAGTGTGGCACACTACCTGCTGGGTTATTGGGTGGCCCATTTTTTTTCAGATCTTTAAAAACTGCAATGCTGGCTCAATAAAGGGCTACAAATGCATACAGGGGACTCTTCACAGAGGGTGAGTCAGATTTGTAGTTTATTAACTGGCTACCCAGAGGTTCCAAGGCTCCAGGCTCCTCAGTTTCTAATAGTGGCAAGCAGATTGCCTTTTCACAGATTAGAGTTCAGTTCAGCAATGAGTCCATTGCAGAAACAAAATCTGTAGTCTGCACTGGAGGACTGATTAACAAATAGTACTTCTAAGAGTATTTTGCTGACTGGTATGGAAAACAATTTAGTCAGAAAATATAGTTAGAAAAACTGTAGTGAGTAGTACAGGATTGAACAGAAGCCTTTGTACTGTATGTGTAAGAGATGCAATAATTCATTTCCTGCATTTTGCAGGGATTTCAACCTTTTATTTTTGTAGTGTATTTATTTATTTATTTAGTTTTTATTGACTGGGAAGGGAGGACTAGACACATTTTCAGCCTCATCCAGAGGTAGGGAGATACAGATAGATGCCAACTGACATTGAACCAGATAAAGCTATTGGTGGTATATTTTTATTTATGAATGGGGGAAATTTGGCGAGGGGACTTGCTGCCCATTTGTGTGTCAGTCTCTGTCTGTATGGAGATGGAGCAGGACGTGGAGAAGCTTGGAGTGCTGGATGCACCTCTTTCAGGTGATTTGAGTGACGTGGATACTTTCTTCGATGCAGAAGTCCATTTGGAGAATGATGTTGTGGTTTCTAAAGCAGTTGGACTGGTTGTCCTAGGATCTGCTGCTCAGTCTGACACTACAGAGGTATTGGTAGCCCCTAAATTATTTGATTCTGCTGCTGTTTCTTTGCCAGATACTCATCCTGCGCAGGTTTCTACTTCTGTGGACTTATCGGCTGTTGATGCTAGTGACCCGAGTATCTCCCTGGTGACTGGCGGGAGTTGTCAGGCGCCAGCCCAGAATACTTCTGCTGTGGGTGTGTTGGGTGATCAGCTTGGCATTCTACCTCCCGTTCCCTCAATAACTTTTCAGACCATGCCAACTGACCAGACTGGGGTTTCAGTATTTTAATTTATGGCTCCTAAATGTTCTACTCGGGAGAAACTATGTGCCAACTCTATTGCTGACTCTACTGCTCCTTGCCGAGCATGGGCTGATACTGAAATGGCTGATTCTGAGCCTTGGACTGTGGATAAATCGTTGCGTGTGACTGGTTGGTGAAGTCTCCTACATCGCACCAGTGGACCTCTGGATTTGCCCCATCCACATCCCTAGGGTCCGATTGCGGATGCCCTTGCCCAGTGCTGACCCATCGGGTCCTTGTACCCCTTCTGTGGCTGATGGAGATGCTTTTGATAGTGCCCCAGGGACTGACTTGGAACTTACTCATAATCTTGTACTGGACTCTGACAATATGGCTCTTCTGGGTGCTCGTGGTGTATATCCTCAATTGCCCAACCTTCCTGATCCTGTTACTGATGGTGCTGGGGGTTCTATTCCCTCTCCTGCTGCTGCTGCTGGATCTCGTCCTAAAACTTAGGCATCCTTCTTTCAGAAGAAGGTATTGCCTGCTAAAAACATAATGCAGTGTGCATTGTTTACAAGGGGGGCTTAGATGTTTTTCCTGATAGGGGTTATGTGAGGAAAGTCTTACTTAAAACCAGTCTGTGCTTTAATGCAGCTGAGCTCTATGCTCTGATCCATGTTTCTGGGGAGCGCTCCTTTGATGTGAGCTTTAAGCTACAAACCGGTTTGCAGGCCTTTTGGTTACGGTCCCATAAAGTTAAACATACTCCTTTATGGTCCCCCTTTGAAGTGATTCCCCTAACTAAGCCAGGCCACAAATCTGTCACCATTCTTTTTCGTAATGAAGGGGTCAGTGTGACTGATTTGCTTTTTTGGTTAAAGCAATGCTGTACAGTGCTGGGTCCCTCAGAAGCCATTTTTGATGATGAAAATATCTGGACTGGGGGTTGGAGGGTTAAGGTGATTTTGAATGCTATTGATGGGTCATTACAGCATTAACCTAACTCCTTTTTTATTGAAGGGGACAGGGGAGTTTTCTACTATCCCGGGCAGCCTAAAACTTGCTACAAGTGCGGTGCTCCCAGGCATATTAGTAATGCTTGTGATAAAATCCGCTGTTCTTTGTGTGGGAAGTTGGGCCACTTTTATTCTCAGTGCACTGAAAAGGTTTGTTGTAACCTATGTGATCAGCCTGGTCACTACTATATGGATTGTGATCAAGCTGCCTCTACTAAATCTGGGTCTGGTGATCTTGAGGAGCAATGGTTGCTAGTGGTGGAGGCTCAAAGGGAACATGGGCAATGGTGTGAGTCTGCTACTCAATCTAAACCCTCCCCAACTTCTCCTTTAGAGGCTCCATTGGATGTGCCTCCTTTGGCCCCTCCCCCCGAGTTTGGTTCTGATTCACCCTTGGAGGTTGCTCCTGTGAAGGTGCTGTCTAAAGTACTTCCTGTTGAAGTGCAACTCACCCTTCTGACTGTGGAGCCTCTAGATGCCCAATCACTCCCTTCCTCTGCAATGCCCCCCCGACTGTTCCGGTAGTGGATCCCGAACAGCGTGTAACTCGACGTAGGAATTGGAGGCAGCCTGCTTCTAAGGTCCCCAAAATTTCTGAAACCAAGACGTCTAATCCTTTCCATCCCCTTTTGTTAGACTCCAGTATGGTGGGGCTTGACTCTGAGGTGTCATCTGAAGATTCCTGCTGATTTAAACCTCTTTCTGATTCGAAATCTAGTGAGTTGGGAGATGTTGCTGTCAAAATGATGGACCCTAAGAAGGGTGCCACCCCTGTTAAAGGGAGGAAAAAGAGGATGGTAGGTGCTATTAAATCCCGGGCCTATAAACCTCCCTGAGTCCTCTGATGTGATCAACTCCCTCTTTATCTCTGTTGATGGTTAATGTCAACAGTATCAAAAATGTTAGGAAATGGAGTGTTTTTTTTTCACATTTGTTGACTTATACTGCTGATGTTATTTTTTTACAGGATACCCAGCTACACATACCTGTTGAGCTTCATCAGGTTCAGAATGAATGGTTTAAAGGACCCTCATATTGGTCTCCTGGTTTGGATTCTTGTACGGGGGTGGGTATTTCATTTACTTTACTGGTTCAACTTCTCAAATTGTTATATTTGATCCCTGGTAGGGTTTTAATTTTGGATGTTAAAATTTGGGGTACTTACTACCGGTTGATTACTATATATGCTCCTCAATCTAAGGCAGACCTTGTGGAGGCTTTTTCCACCATTCGCCCTTTTCTTTTTTCTGCTCAGACTGTGATATGGGGGGTGATTTCAATTGTGGTCTTACTTGTCAGGATCAGGGTAGTGGTACATCTACTATGAAAGTGTTTTGTGATATGTTCTTCTTATCTTCCACTGTACAACTAGCAAGTTTGGTGGATGAGTATAAATCCTTTCAGAAAATGGGGAAGCCGACCTTTCAAAGGGGTGTACATGCCACCTGTATTGATTTTGTTTTTATTACTAAGAGACTCCCAGTTACGAATGCTCAGGTTACTTCTGTGGCATTTTCTGATTATAAGGTGCTCTCGGTACTTCTTGGGTCCCCAGAATTGCCTTATGGGCCTGGTCTTTGGAAATTGAATACTTCAATTCTTGCTGAAAGCTCTGTTATCCACCAGATCTTGTATGCTGTCAGTGGACAGAAGACTTTGACTTATCTGATAACCCCTCTTTGTGGTGGGATTGTTTGAAGCATGATCTCCGGAATTTGTTGTTATCTGTTAGTAGATACAGATCTGATTCTGAGAACATTAAGTACTTGCAACATAGAAAACAGTTGCATCATTTGATGGGTTTAGCTCACACCACTGGTCATGATTTTGGGGGCCAAATTTCTGCAGTACAAACTGTTATGAGGGCTTTTCATGAGCATCAAATGGCATCTCTTATGATGCAGCAGAAATTTAGTACACAGGGGAAGTTAGAGACTATCTGACCCTTTATTGGTTGTCAGGACCGGATTCGGAAAAAGAAATTGTTGGCAGTTTGGGATTCAGCTGGGGTAACGGTGACATCTCAGTCTGACATAATGCGGGTGGTTTCTCATATCTTGAGGACCCAATTTGCTACTTCTGTTACTGACCGGACTGCTTTTTCACATTTTTTCGGTTTGTTGAATGTTCCCTCTATTCCTGGTGAGATGATTTCTGGCCTGACTAAGGTGGTTTCTTCTACTGAAGTCCTGGATGCAGCCTTAGCACTACCTAAAGGAAAGGTTCCTGGACTTCATGGTCTTCCTGCTGAGCTTTATAAGTTGATTGTCCCAATGACTGCACAAGAATTGGCCATAGTTTATACCTATCTGTTGGATATGGAGTCCCTTTCTTTGGACATGACACTTAGTGTGGTGGCACTTTTACATAAAAAAGGTGTCTGGGAGAATTTGGATAATTGGAGACCTATCTGTCTTTTGAATGTCGATTTAAGATTCTGATGAAGATTTTGGCATGTCGTCTGTCAAAAATTTCCCCCTTTGTTATTTCTCAGTTCCAATCTTGTTCTGTTCCTGGGAAAAGGATGCATGATCAACTACTACTGTTGCATGAGGTTTTTGTGTCTGGGACCTTCCATGATGCGACTGGGTATGTGGTATCTCTCGATCAAAGGAAGGCTTTTAAGTCTGTTGCCCATGATTTTTTATGGTTTATTTTGCAGATATATGGGATTCCAGCAGTTTTTATTCATTGGTTACAGGTGATTTATGGTCAGGCTGTCCTTCGACCTTTGGTGAATGGTTTTTTGGGTCCAGTGATTCCGGTACATCATGGGGTATGTCAGGGTTGCCCCTTGAGACCATTGCTTTTTGTTTTTAGTATTGATCCTTTTGCTTTGTCTATTGAATGATGTCCGTTTTTTTACTCCTGTTTCAGCTGGTCAGCATCCTCTTCCTTGAACAGCTGCTGCCTATGCTGACAATATTTGTTTACTTTTAAAATCCTCCACTGATATTTTAAGGGCTATTGACTTTTGATCATATTATGGGGCAGCTTCTGGGGTTCATTTAAATAAGCAGAAGTGTTTGATTAAATGTCTTGGGGTGGGTACCTCGGATCCCTGTGTTGCTGGGCTTACTATTCAGGATGGGCCTTTGACAGTTTTAGGGATTGCTTTTGATACTAGTCATCCGGATCTGCTGAATTGGGATATGAAACTTCGGCAGGGAAAACTGTTGGTGGATGGCTGGAATAAAAGTGTTATAGGTAAACAGAAAAGGGTCCATTTGGTTAGGACTTATCTTTTGCCTCTTTTTTTGTATGTTAATCTTGTGTTTCTTCCCCCTAGAGATCGAGATGCTGCTCTTTACGGTTTATTCTTTTCCGCAGTTTGGGGAAGCAGACTGAATCCAATTAAACATACTGTTTATACCTTAAAGTTATGGATGGGGGTCTTAACATGGTGAACACTGTATTGTTCTTTTTTCTTAATTTTAGATTTGCTAACCTGGGCCTCTTATGTCATAGGACTCCAACTTGGTGGATGGCATTATGTCTGAAAGGCTGAAGGCTTGGTATCCTGGTTGGGTTTCCAGTGATTTGAAAATATTTAAATCAGTTTTGTTTTCTCCCTAGTTTTATAGGGAGGTGTTTGTTCATTTGAAGCAGTGGGATCTCGTATACGGAGATGTTTTTCACAAATCAAAGAAACTATTTTATGCACAGGTTTTGGCCTCCTAATTCATTGATATTGATACCTTCCCCTTATGTCCTCCTTCGTCTGTACCTCATGTTCTACGAATTCTTCGTAATGAAAGAATTCCTGTTAAATTTTGGGATGTGTTATGGCTTTGTTGCTATCACAAGCTAAATGTTAAGGCTAATCAAAAACATAAAGCTTTGATTGAACCACAATGTGCCAGGCCTGCATGTTTAGGACAATTGGAGTCTAAGTCTCATTTTTTCTTTACTTGTTCCTTTATTCACTCCTTTTGGCATTACTTGGCTGGTTGTTGGGGTATGCCTCTTTTGAGAACCCTTTCTTATGATAATTTGATTTATGGGGTATTTGGTCAGGAATGGTCTAATTGGGATGTCCAGACATTGAATGTCTTATTTTCTGTAGTGAAATGGTATGTCTGGAATAGCAGAAGTCTATTTACTCTGCAACAAAAATTGCTTTCTTTTAAAGACCTCTTAGGCTGTATTTTGAAGGAGATTTGTAATATTTATTTTCATGAGAAGTCCTCTCATAATGCTGTATATATTGCAAATGTTTGGCGGAATCTTCCTTGGGTGACTGATTCCGATACTACTATTACATGAATTTGATTTGACAGTTTCTTGTGGACATTGTTGAGCTGGTATGATTTGTCCTCCTCATTTTTGATGTTGTATTTGAATATCTAATAAAAACAAAATTCTCCTACTCATTGGTAGGGGGCACTGGACTCTGGTTCGTTGGATGAGGAAGTCACTCTGACTATGGAGTGTGAGGAAAGAGGTACTGGTATTGTTGGTGGTGTAGGCTCTACGGAGAGTGTTTCACTGATGCAAGGTGGCAAGTTTCCAAGTGCTGGCACTGTAGAAGAAAACGTTCATGCCCCCAAATTAAATGCAAAAGTCTGAATGGATGCTGCACCACCTTTGGTGCCTTTGAAGGATTTACTGGATGTTTCTTGGTGTCAACTGGAACAAGCAGAGCTGGAGATGCAACATGTGGAGCAGCTCTGCGACGAAGAGGAAAAGAAGAGGAAAAGAGGTGCCAATGCCTCTTCAAGTACTCCAACGGCTCAAGCAGAAAAAGTTCTTATTCTTCTGTGACCAGAATGCAAGAAAAAGCTGTAAGAGATACGGAGGTCCCAGGTGGGCAATGTTGGTCTCCAGAAGCTGCTTTAAACCAAGCAGGTTGGCTACAAGAGAATGGAGGCTCATGGATCCCTGACCCCAAGCTTCTAATCCCAGGACATGATTTAAATGCCAGTGACCCAATAGCAATCACAACAATGCCTGTTGATTCTCTTCCTGCTGAGAAGGTACAACCAGTGGATGATTCCTCAGCAGGTAACTTCATTCACTCTAATAACATAGAGGGGGTAGTAATTACCAGTGGTGATGTGGACCAGGGACAGCATGGAAGGGGAGTGTATCCTGAACCGTGTGGTCATGAAGAACTGCAGGCTCCTGAGGCCCACCCCAGCCTATCTATGCAAGCCTTTTAAGGAAACTGGTAGAGCTTGCTAAATGACTTAATGCGGTACATCTGAGATACCTGGGGCCCTCTGATGACATGCCAGATTGTTTCAATGTGGGAAAAGTCCTCCTTAAGCAGATGCTAGGCTTTGTTTCCAGCTGAAGTTTATGCCTTGATTCACACGCCTGGTGAATCTACATATGACATTAGTTTTTGTACCCCAGATATCCTGGATAGATTCTGGGTGAAGTATGCCACATTGAAGACAAATCCAGCCTGGGTGCATTTCCTGGCAATACCATTAACTAAACAGACCTTTAAGGTTATTACTGTCTCATTTCAGAATGAAGGGGTGAACATCTCCGATATCCTATACTGGTTAGACAAAAAATGTAAGGTGCAGGGGAACCCTGAGCCTATACTGGATGATGAGGGCTTTTGGAATATGGGGTGGAGGATAAAAATGAACCTACACCAGGAGGTGTGGGGTTACAGCATCTTCCTAATTGTTTTGATTTGGGCAGGGACAAGGGGTTTATTTTTTTACCCTGAGCAACCAAAGCATTGCTATAAATGTGGTTCCCCTCACCATCTAAGCAGGACATGTGATGTAGTACAATGTGCACACTGTGGGGTAGCTGGCCATACCATGTTTCATTGCCGGAATCCTTTAAACTGTAGCTTGTGTGAAGAAAGCCACTCCTTTTCTAAATATCCCTGGGCTGCCAACAATACTACAAAGGCAGGTTGTGGTATACAGGATTTTTACATCAATACAGCTGTCAAAACCAACAGAACCCCTGCTCCTCCCACTCGTTCATCTGGTACAATAGGTGGCATAGTGGTCCCGGTGCTTGATGTAACCCACAGGAATATCATTCCTAACTCTGAGCCATCACAAATGGAAGTCCAAGTATCTCCCAGGCTGACGCCCAATCCCCCTGCACTGGATATGCCTCCACCCCTCCCAGTAGATGGTCTTACACTAAGGTGGAGTGGAAAAAAAGGGCAATGCAAAAAATTAAAAACTAAGAATGTGACCCCTGCAGCATCTTCCCCTGTAGAAACTTAAAACTCATATACTGTCTTACAGCCTGAAGATGGGGACTTGGAAACAGAGTCGGATTCAGCCTCCTTTCATTCCTCGCAACAGGATGCGGGATCAGATGTGGATACTTTAGTGGATGATAAGGGGCGAAAACCCCAGAAGACAAGAATAGGCTCAAGAGCCTGAGTAAAAATGAAAAATAAACTTCCTGATTGATCTTCCTGGGTACTTGGTATGACTTATTGTATCCCTGGCATCTTTGAATGCCAACAGTATCAAATCAGGTAGGAAGAGAACCTCACCTTTGCCCTCTTTCACTCGAACAGATTTGATGTGATATTTTTACAGGATACTTGGCTACACTCTGAAAAAGAGGTGCAAGAAGCCAAAGATGTGTGGCTTTGACAGGATTCCTATTGGTTTAAAGGGGTTGATCTCTGTAGTGGGGTAGTAGTTCTTTTTACTAATACTGCTATAAAAGTCATACATGTAGTAGATATTATGCCTGGTAGGGCCTTGTTAAGTGATGTGTTTGTACACGGGTTGCAAGAGTGAGGTAATGGTCACCCCAAAGGGCTTTGGCCGGGAAGCCAAGTTTCAAAAAAATACAAAATCACACATGCCCCCATAATGCAAAGCATCATGGGCTGCATATGCAAATCACCACAAAATATTATGCTGGTTCAACTTTAAGAAGAAATGCATATTGGCAAAAGGCCTCTCACACAGTTTGCAAAGGGTGCCATCAATAGACACAGACACATGTTTCGTCCTACCAGGACTCATCAGTGAGCCTCATCTGTTTGACACCCCAGTGGAATGAAACAGCTACCCTAAGATGGTACAAAAAGGGTATTTGTATGAATTGTATGATGTAATACTTATCCATGTTTATGTTAATATTTATTTTTCATTATGATTTGTGTGAAGTAACACAATTATGTATATATCTTGCTTTCAAGTTTTAATAAAAAATTCCCCTACTCACCTGTAGGGGAGTTGCTGTTGGACAAGTTGGTGGACCAGGTTGAAGAGGTGTAGTACTCTTTGAGGCAGGCTGAGGATCGATCCTCTGTCCCAGCTGTAGCAAGCCAGGAGGATGAGAAATCAGATACAGAGTTCATTTTGGCTCCTTCGGGAAAGAAGATTTGGACAGATAGTGCATCAGAGGCTGTGGATATTATGGAGGAGGAAAATCAATTAGACCAAGAACTCCAGGAGAAAAAATCAACCTTACTTAAACTAATGGCAGCAGATGAAAAGCAATATCAATGCAAAAAGGACAATAACAAAAATGGAAAGGGGCCTGGGGTTAGTTATATCAGGAGCCCTAAAGGTGGGCAAGCAATGTGAGAAGACAGTAAGGAGGGCTGGGGGGATACTAAGATGCATAGAGAGAGGCATCACCATTAGAAAACAGGAAGTTGTTATCCCTGTGTACAGACAGTTGGTGAGACCTCATCTGGAGTACTGCATGCAGTTCTGGAGACCCCATCTCTGCAAATACATAGACAGGGTGGAGGCTTTCCAGAGAAGGGCAATCAAAATGGTGCAGAGTCTGCACCAGAAGACATACAAAGAGAGACTAAAGGAGCTTAATATGTATACCCTAGAGGGAAGGAGGGAGAGGGGGGACATGATAGAAACTTTCAAGTACCTGAAGGGAATCAACAAAGTCCAAGAGGATAGCATCTTTCAGAAAAAGAGATGTGCAAGAACAAGGGGACACAGTTTGAAGGCCAGTGGGGCTCAGGACCCAAGGCAGCATGGATTCACAGTGGGATGGTCATGTCAGACAAATCTAATCGATTTCTTTGACTGGATGACCAAAGTAGTAGACCAGGGAGGGGCTGTGGACATGGCCTACCTAGACTTTAGCAAAGCATTTGACACAGTCCCACACAAAAGATTAATAAACAAGTTAGTCAGCCTGGGAATGGGTCCCAGGGTGGTAGCCTGCGTAAAACATTGGCTGGACAACAGGATACAGAGAGTAATAGTAAACGGAGTTCACTCTGAAGAAAGGGGGCTAATAGTGGGTACTGCAGGGTTCAGTATTGGGGCCGGTCATCTTTAATGTCTTTATAAGTGACATTGCAGAGGAACTGGAAGGAAAAGTATGCCTCTTTGCAGATGACATAAAGATCTGCAACAGGGTTGATACACATTGGGGGCATGGAAAGGATGAGAAGGGACTTGACAAGGTTGGAGGAATGGTCAGAAGTATGGCAGCTTAGATTCAATGCAAAGAAGTGCAGAGTAATGCACCTGGGAAACAAAAAAACAGGGGAAGAGTACATAATCGGGTGGGGTGAGTACTAGCAACAGCAAAATGGAAAGGACCTGGGGTTATCACATCAGACAACCTAAATGTAGTCAGGCAATGTGAGAAGGCAGTAAGGAGGGCTGGGGGGATACTGGGATGTATAGGGAGAGGCAACACCAGTGGAAAACAGGAAGCTGTCATCCCTCTGTATGGACAGTTGGTGAGACCCCATCTGGAGCACTGCATGAGGTTCTGGAGACCTCATCTAGGCAAGGACATGGGCAGGATGGAGGCAGTCCAGAGAAGGGTGACTAAAATGGTGCAGGGTCTGCACCAGAAACCATACGAAGAGAAACTAAAGAAGCTTAATATGTATGCCCTTGAGGAAAGGAGGTAGAGGGGGACATGACAGAAACTTTCAAGTATCTCAAGGGAATCAACAAAGTCCAAGAGGGTAGAATCTTTCAAAAAAGAGATATGCAAGAACAAGGGCACACAATTTGAAGGTAGGGAGATGGCTCAGAAGTAATATGAAGAAGTATTTTTTCATGGACTGTGTTGTGGATGCATGGAACAGCCTTTCTGAGGAGGTCATGGAGTCAAAAACAGTGGGGGAATTCAAGAATGCATGCGACAGAAATAAGGCAATTCTAGTGAGTGGTAGGAGGAAGCAGGCTGTTGGTTAACTAGGATCTGCAGCTTATCCATTAGGTAGGCAAATGGGCAGACTAGGTGGGCTAAACAGTCCTTATCTGCCATCAAATTCCATGTCTCTGTGTTTTTATGTAAGTTACAGCAGAAGAAGGAACGGGAGAAAATCCTTTGCAAACAGTGATTCATTACCAAAGAAACATCTCTTCTGAACACAGTCCCGAGTGATTTGTTTGGCATACAACATCCAGAAAGAGTGAAATAAGATCAAGCAGGGGTGGTAGATCAATCAAAGGTACTGTCTGCTAGCAGACAGGTGAGGGTGGCTTTTGGTCTGACAGATTTACCCGGGACCAGGAAGTGGATGCCAGAAAAAGCTTTACAGGAGGATGGGTGGAAGCAAATGGAGGCAGATGCTTGGGTTGTGGATCCTGAATGGGATTCATTGAAGACACCATAACACAAAACAAACAAGGACACTACCATGGAGTCTCAGGTAACACTTGATGATTCTTTAAATAATGCCACTATAACTAACACATCTCAGCCTCTACACAGTATCTTAACTGACTCAGTCTCAGACAACAATACAGTATCAGATGTTGATTCAGCCCGCAAGATGGTCAGCTCCACCACTGAATGAAGAATCAAGTGATTCTGGTAACAGTAGCAGTGATAAAGACACAAGTGGCAGATGCAGAAAAGATGTAGAGTTATGGTAATTTCCTTTTTATGTTACGTACTCTCATTTCTGTGTAGGTGATGATGGATAATTTAGAGAACGTTATGAAATGGCCAGTGAATTTCAAAGCTTCTCATAGGCCATCTACATCTCTGCCACCTAAGCACTGATGATACTGATATGTCAACATAGAATGTTGTGAAGAAAGGAAAAAACAGCCATATTTATTCTAGCAGAAACTGATAATGAGAAGCTTTGAAATTCACAAGTTATTTCATAATCTCCCAGTAACCGAGTCCATAGCCATAAAACTGCAGCTTACAGTGCAGTGTAAGTGCCAGACAACACAAATGATACTTGTTCCCTCCCCCCTGTTCCTGGATGACAGTTGCCGAGTGGCAGCTGAATGACCCAGGGCAGTGCTGAGAAACCCAGGGGTGTGGAGTGCTGCAGCAGCATTGCCTTATGTACTGCTACAGCGGTGACCCATTTGAATGTTGTCATTGGTCGTCTGGGTGGTAGTGGATCGAGCATACAGATGACTCCTGTCCTATCATTGGGAGGGGCATTGATATAGTTCAATGCTGGAATGACTCCTAGATGTGGTTGTGTGACAGTGCAACGAACCCTCACAGGGGGTGGTTGAGCTCAGCCAGATGCTTGGCACAGCTGTGAATTGAAGTGTGGATGGATTGACCATTACCATCATTTCATGCCTTTGCTCCACAATAGGGGATGGGTAAAAATGTAGGAGAAAGAGGTTACTGGCAGGATGAAGACAGTCTACCCACTGGAATGCTGGTGCAGAAATTGGCAGAGGCAATAGTCGGTGAGAAGCCCAGTGGCAGTGATGGTGTAGACCAGTGGCGGCTATGTGGTGGACTAGTGGAAGGGTGCCTGTGGGAGGTTGCATAAATACAACATAAAAAATATCAGGGTTAAGCACCTAGTTCTGTCCAGTGATCTGCCTACATTGGTCAAAGCCTTTGTGACCTCATGCCTTGATTACAGCAACTCCCTTTATCTAGAGCTACCTTGGGTTGATGTTCGCTGCTTGCAGCTAGTGCAGAAATGCTGCAGCCCAGTTGTTAAAGGGAATGCCCCAAAATTGTCATATCTCTCTGGTGCTGTGCGACCTGCACTGGATGTCGGTGCAGTGGCAGATCACCTTTAAATTCGGACTTCTGACTTACAAATCCCTATACAGTCTTAGCCCGGGCTACCTGAAAGAGTTTCTGGTTCCATACTGGCCCAGACAATTGCTCCACTTGGCTGATGAGGGGTTTCTAGAGATTCCAAGGTTTTGTTTAAAATGTTCGTGGGCACGTGCATTTATGTACGCAGCCCCAGGCCTTTTGAATTCTCTACCCAGTCAGTTTTAGGAGTGCGTGACCATGGAGGGATTTAAAAAGGCCTTAAAGACCTAGCTGTGGCACCGAGCCCACTCATTATGATATTATTTATATTCTGCATTTTATTGAATTTTGTATTTCATTGTTTTTATTGCATCCTGTTTTATCGTATGTTTTCTTATTGTATGGTGCCTTGATTTTTAGAAAGGCGTATTATAAATACAGTATTATTATTATTGTTAATATAAAATAGGTAGGCTAAACCAGCCAATCAGAAGCCAAGCTGTCCATACTTGAAACATTTTCCATGCATGTATAAAAAAAGGAGCTGGCAGTGAAAAGGCCAAGATTCTGGTGCTATAGAACGTTGCCATTTTTATTGGCAGCCATATTTTGTTTACCCAATGCAAGAGCATTCAGCCTACCCATTTCATAGTAGAACTCAATGGTTGGCAGTCTGCAGACAGACATAAACATCAGCAGGAGTCATGGTGAACATTATGGAATGGATGTTGTTGCTGGCCGTCAGAGCGAGTTCCGGGCTAGGGGACAAAGCTGGGCAGCAGCCGGAGTTTGGACCTCCTAGGACAACTGGTTTATCCAACCCTGTCATTCTTAACCTTCTCTATTTTACATAAAAACAGATGAATGACTAATATAATGATAGCAAGTAATAACTACGGGGGTGGTTAAGAAGCAATGCTTGTCTCCCAGCCAAGTCCAGCATTTTCAAGGAGGAAATGAAGCAATCTGCAGGAGATCATGTTATTTTCCAGCTTTTGGCAGGAAGCTGGAAAATGAAGAAACAACAGTAATCAATGCATTTGTAGGTATATCCCCGTTAATCTACCAATCCGCCGATCGCTCGCTGAGAGCAGTCGCTGCAGCTGTCAGGTTGAAGTTTTGTTCTGGTTTTGTTCCTTCTGTGTAACTGTGAACATCAGTTGGCAGACAGTATGTACTGGCAGTTTGTGTCCCTGCTTGTTGCCCCTCTAGCTGTCCTCCCATGTTACTAAAGCACTATATGCAAATGATCTCATAAATATTATGCAATGACCTCATGAATATTAACACAAGATCTGCCGAAGGACTGTTTTATCATACATTAGAATTATTATTTTTTTTTTTTACATACAAGGAAGATTTGTATAACTGCAAACAATAAAATAAAGCTAGGATCCCATTTTATAAGTGCAATAAGACAGTCCAGGTGTGTGCGTGGAACAGATATTACCACACGCCAGGGGCTAAAGGCACTTGTCCAAGGCCTCCTGCCTTATTATGCCCCTGGCCATGCAGTAACATTTGTTCCATGCACACCCTGTTGTGTCTTATTGCTTACGTATCATTCCTTACTGCACTGATTGACATACTGTCATTAATTTCACATTTATCATGAATAACCTTTATTTTTGTTCCTTTTTCCATTTCCAGGTGTGAATGTGGCAGATGTGCAGTCATGGAGTCTGAGGCTGAAAGCATCTGTTGCACCAAAGTTCCCAAGGTAGCCCATTTTGAAAATGAAAATGTGTCCTATGTTACTGAACTTCCAATGTTCCAGGACAACTGTTTGAAAAAAAATGTTATAACTGTGTCTTATTATGAATACTACCAGATGGAAGAGCCATTCGACGATGACATCCCACTAAATGAGTAAGTACTAACAATACATTTGTCTCCCAATACTGGTCTTATTTCTTTCTGATTTCCTGTTTAGGTTACATCTACAGCTTCATGCTGGTCAAATACTAGAAACACCGGTGTCCCGCACAAACCACTGGGTTATCACCCAAGGTGGTGAACATGATGTTCCACATCCCTTATCTTCTCTGGTATGGATGTTGTAATCGTTCACTGTTGTAATCATTGCCAGTTGTGCACATTATGTAGTACACCCTTAAAACACAATGAGTACCCATCCCAGTGGTGCTGATGGTTGATGATCTGCACGACACACTTTGCGCAACATCTATGAATTGTGTTCTGAGACAGACTTGGTTTAAGTGTGGTTGGCAGTGCATGGGGAGGATGGAGTATCCTTAGGCCAGCTCTCCTCTCTCTGGGTTTGGAACTGGGGAAGCTGTTCATGCTAGTGTCCCTCTATGTACTTCTGGGGTAATACAGGTATGTTGGGTAACGTGGTGGGCGGAGTGCTGCAGACACTGCCAGTGATCACCATGCTTTGGTGTCATTGCAAGCTGAAGTACAGCATTTAAACTATAACCCTTAAACAGACAATACCTTCTGTGGCCTAGTGGAGATGATGGGGACTCCAGGAGCAGGCCCACAATCAAGCACTATTCCAGCGCATCATGAGTGGTCTCCTTCACCAACTTCACTCCCAGGTATAGTTCCTTAAGGCTGTAACTTCACCACAGAGGTCGGACTCTACCCTTGGGTGAATGGTTACTTATGCCATGGGTATAGCCAGACAATATAAACATGTACACCAGGACCATGTTTGTTGACCCATTTGGCATACTAAATACTTTTGTACTTTCTCAGTGCTGACCACTGTGTTCTGTAACAACTCAAATACCATCTCCCTACCAGTTCCACCATTAACATCATATTGTTGTTTCCCCATGGTAACCCTGTATCAACCATGGCATTCTGAGTCACCATAGTTGGTGTGCAAAGATGCATCTGTGTGTGTCAAGGTACTCTGCATTGTCTGTTGTTGCAGTTGAGGCATTATTGGCTGTCTTGTGCTTCCATGCAGTCTGCTTCCCACAGACATTATTGTACTTTCACATGACCTAAATTTTGCTTCCATGTAATCCACATGATGGGGGGGGGGGGTTGTGATGCATACAGAGATTTATGATATGAATATCCCAAATAATAGTGTCACCATTATGTATCCTGGTGGCACATCACTCATCACTGCAGGTGGCAATGACAGGTTAAGTACCTTAAAGAGCCTTTGCTGCAACACCTGAGCATAATTTGTTAACAATCACACCATTCACTGGCCATCCACACTGCCTTAAAGATTCCTACTTAGAATCCCATGCATCACTGAATGAAACCCTTTAGTGCAATACCAGCACGGAACATGTACTGTATGGCTCCTGTTTAATTGCCAGTTTACCCAATCCTTCTTCAAAATATGTTGGTCTGACATGATCTGCACAAGACAAACCAATGCTGGCAGCTGTGTAGGACCCCATTTTCCTAAATGACTTAACGCAGTGTCTCTTTCAGGATTGTCTTCATCACCTTTCTCACAAAAGATGTGAGGCTTACCTGTGTGTAGTTGACAGGTTAATCCTTGTTGCTACCATTGTGTATGGGCACAGTGGGTACAATCATCTACTGTTGCAGTACAGAGTCCGAGACCAGGGATGCATTTAACAGGTGTGCATGGGATTATGTTACTACTTTGGCTACATCCCTCAGAACACTGTGATGTATGCCATCGGCCCCCGGTGCATTGTCCAACATCACTGCCTTCAAGCCCTCCAGAATCATGCACACTGTGATTTCCTCTGTCTGTCTCCTCCTCCTGTCCCCTGCCACACAGTGACCCACTGAATACTGTTCAGACTTCTGTTTACAAAACTGTTACCAGAACTACTGATTTACTGGTTCTGCACCTTCTGATGCTTTTACCACCAACACCTCTACCTTTAAATCCTGACAATGTCCACATTTGTTTCAGTTTAATTGTATTTTTTACAGACATTGCACATCTGTGTTTGATTTATATTGAGTAGTCACAGCAGGCATACTTATAACTGTGATGAGCCTTCTGTCAGTCACAAGCTGTATAAATATGATAAAAAATTATCCATTTGTATTTTTCCCTTTCTTTTAGGTCATATCGCCATGTGGCATATCGTCGTTTTGTTACATGGATCTGGCAGCATCTGGGACGGTGGAACCGGAAGATCTTGCCTTCCTGTGTAGTAACAGCAATACGAAAAGCCTTTCCATCAGACCACTACACAGGTTTAAAGTTACCTCCAGGACACCAAATAGAAGAACAATAAGAGCAACAACAGCAGCCTTAATCATAAAATGTAAATGATAATTATGTTGTATAATGAGTGATACACAATCAGCAGTACTGAAATAGTGACAGGGGTAAAGAGAGAAAAAGACAAAGGCAGTAAGGACAAGGATGGTGCTAAAAGGGGTAAGGCCACCGAAAAAATGGAGGGTAACGAGTACCAATGACCATAGTCTGGGGATAACAAGCTCCTTGAATTGGTGGCCTTGATGTAAGAGGGATGCCTGGATATCGTGGCTGTCACAGAAACATGGTACACAGAGAACTGTGACTGGGATGTCAACATACCAGGGTACACAATGTACATGGAGGGTACAAGAAAAGGAGGTGCTTCTCTGTATGTAAGGGAATAGATCAAAGCAATGGAACTAATGGGTAAAAATGGAGAACCGGAGGCACTGTGTGTTGCCATGAAGACTGGAAATGGCACTACAATACGTACAGGTGTTGTATACAGCCACCCCTTGAGGGTACCCTCAACTAGGGGTACAGCTACTTTATTGGCAGCTGCCACAGATATTCCCTTTGTGGAAATCTGTAAAGCAGCAACCTAGATAACATTTCATATATTAGCCAAGCATTACTCTCTGGATGTCCAGAGCTGGAGTAATGCAAGGTTTGGTATAGCAGCACTGAAGAACCTGTTCCAAAAGTAAGGTTATCTTTTCCCCTCTTCCAAGGGGGTACTGCTTAGTAGTCTGCATATTGTCACAATACAGCTAGACTGCATGTTGCTTGAAGGAAAAAATTACTCACCATAGTAATGTTATTTCTTCTAATGGAGTCTTACTGTATTCTGACATCCATCCCTGCCTCCCCTCTCAGAACATAACATTTTGGGATGTGGGTTGGCAGATACACTGCTGCCCCCAAATGGTGTACCTTGTCTCCTTCATGTCAGGTGGGGTGTTTTTTCTTACTGATTTGTGTTACTATATAGATTGTTTCACTATCTACTTGGTTTTATTCTTGGGTTCTCAACTTGAGTCTTTTGGACCCAAGTTTTGCCAGCTATGGCTTCAAAACTTTAAACAATTTCTATATTTACTAGTTAGTTAGTATTGCTTGTAAGAATCTGACAGTTACACTGAGATGTACCAGAGACTGAGGTTTGAAAACCGAGCTTGAGCTCAACGTTACATGATTCTGCATATAGTTGACTCTTTCCTCTCTGGGCAGTTCAAGTGCTGGGGCTAGCTGCATATTGTCAGAATACAGCAAGACTCCATTACAAGAAACAACATTACTATGGTGAGTAATTTTTTTCTTTTTAACAAATCAAGGGAGGATGGTGTGGTACCGGATGATAGGAGGATGGTGCATGTGATTCCCCTTCACCAAAGTTGGAACAACACTGAGGCAGGAAACTACAGACCTGTCAGGTTCATCTCAGTGGTAGTGAAAATGATGCAATCACTTAAGAAGGAAATAACTGTGGAGTACCTAGAGGCCAGTGGGCCACAGGACCCAAATCAGCATGGATTTGCAGAGGGAAGGTCATGTCAGACAAATCTAATCAATTTCTTTGACTGTGTGACCAAATAATAGACCAGGGAGCGGTTGTGGACATGGCCTACCCAGACTTCAGCAAGGCATTGGATGCAGTACAGCACAAAAGATTAATAAACAAATGACCAAGCCTGGGAGTGGGTCACAAGGTGGTAGCCTGGGGGAACATTGGCTGGACAACAGAACACAGAGGGTAACGGTAAAGGGAGCCCATAGTGAAGAAAGGGGGGTTACTATTGGGGCACCGCATGGTTCAGTACTGTGTCCGGTCCTTTTTACTGTCTTTATAAGTGTCATTGCAGAGGCACTGGAAGGGAAACTATGTATCTTTGCAGACGACACAAAGATCTGCAACAGGGTTGATACACGAGGTGTGGTTGAAAGGATGAGAAGGGACTTGGCAACGTTTGAAGAATGGTCGAATGGATGGCAGCTTACATTCAATGCAAAGAAGGAAACAATAACACACTCCAGGGTGTGCATGGAGCATATTTTAATGCACAGCAATGGACAGAATAAGGCACAAGGCATTGGGCAAGTGATTTCAGCCCCTGGCGTGTGGAAAAATATGTTCCATGCACACCCTGGATTGTCTTACTGCACTTATAAAATGGGCTCCAATATTTATTTTAACTTATATGGTTATAAAAATCTCGCTTTTATGTAGGCATAGTGGGATGCATAGGTAGATGCATCACCAGCAGAAACCAGGACGTTGTTATCCCTCTGTAGAGACAGTTGGTGAGACACCATCTGGAGTACAGTGTGCAGTTCTGGAGACACCATCACCGCAAAGACATAAAGAGGATGGAGGCTGTCCAGAGGAGGACAACTAAAATGGTGCAGGGTCAGCACCAGAAGTCAGACAGACAGTAACGGAGTGTAATATGTGTACCCTTGATGAAAGGAGGTGAGGGGGAGCATGACAGGAACTTTCAAATACCTCAAGGGAGTCAAACTCCGATATATGTTTCTATGTTGAAATATGTGGAAATGTAGTACCAATTGCCATGTGCCAGATGTCAAAGTGGTGCTTGACTGAAGGATGACTGTTCTTCATAAATGATTTAACCTGCACATGTCTGTCCATCACAAGGGTTTTAATGTCACAGCCATGCCCCTGTAGAAATTGTATCCCCCTTTTAGACCCTTCAAGCTCCATCACTAAGGAATTCTTAACTTGAGAACTCTGTGAAATTAGGAAGTATTTGTATGAATCTGGCGTCATAAAGTCATAGTTAACAGATGCCATAAAATCAATGAACAGAATCATATTAACCTGTACCAAATCAATGCTCACAACTTTGGTGTTCTCAAGATTCATCAGAGTATACAGGCTGTACTTGGTGGTAGAGTGTCCTGGAGAATCACAATGGCCATCACCTCCCAATATTAATGATTTTCCTTACAATTCAGTAAGCATGATATCCTGCTGATCCCGCCACACATTAGGTAATTATGTAACAACGCTGTATTGTGGTAGGTGACAAGAGATAGGTCAGGCATATTTAGGAATTTAAATACTCTTAGTGCCTTTGACAGAGTAATTACGCTGCAAAATACTGCACAGCACATCATTATGTTGCCCCATGGCATTGTCCTGCTAGTGTCTTGACTTGCCCACTACGGGTGATGTCCCTTGCTGCACTCAGTTGACATGATAATCATTGCTCTTACAGTTTGCTTGATTGTCGCTGTTGCTTTTGAGAAGCATTTTCTGCAATGATTGAACAGTAATGATAAACTTCTCTCTGACACCATGTAGTACTTGTGCTGTGAAGGATCCATACCTTCTGAAGAAATTACTGGTGGAGTGGTGGAGATGTACTGACAGTTGACTGAAATACTGTATGAAGGATAGGCGGCACATAATCAGAATCACTGTCGTATTCTTCCTGTGATGTGTCTAATAGGCTGCTATCACTAAGCAAAGTTAGAGAATCATCATGTGTGGGCACATTGGGAATATATTCAACAGTATCTCCTTCAAGATCATATTACGTGGACGCATCACATGTATCAACACTTTTTAGATGAACAGAAGCATTTTGTTCTTATCTTGTCTGTTTGGGTGCCTAGTGATCTGGACTTGATGCTGAGGGTAGATGGAGATGTGATGTTGTCTGTTGATAATAAATTCAGACATTCGCTCACAGAAGTAGAAGATACATGTAGCGATTCATTAGTTATGTCTTCCACAGGAACTGGATGGAATTCTAGAGTAAAATATCGTTCCATCAACAAATGACACAGTAAGGCATTTAAACAAATAATTGATTAATTGTAATGGCAAAAGCAGTATTACAATAAGCAAAATATATATATATATATATATATATATATATATATATATATATATATTAGAATAGCTGAAACTATCACAGAAGACTGTGCAGGAAAGTCATCCAACAGTTAGATACAATCTTCACACAACTACACTTGCTATGTAAAACCTCATGTATGGACATTTCTCTCCAAAACTGACCGTTTGTTTACTAATCAGCCAAAGAAATAATGACCAAATAAAAAAACATAATTTAAAAAAGGAAATACACACCATGTCACTTTATAAAAAAGGCTTTATTTTTTAAAATACAGTAAACATAATAATAAATTATATTAAACTTGTACAGTTTACATCTCCCTGATGTTATGCAAGACCACTCCCCCAAAACATCAGCCACATCAGGAAGGAATATAACACATTATGAAGGAGAACAGTTTTTAGGGTTTAGGGATGCACAATTCTATTAGAGGATAGTACCTGTCACATTTTTTCATTACTATTGCATTTATTCATCACTATTATTCTGTAAGCTATATTCAGTCATGTGCAGGATCACCAGAGACTGGAGAATTAGCAGAGAAACACTGACCACACCACGCTGTTCAATAACTTGACATATTAGGGGATGTGCTTTCTTGATAACCTAAATAGAACCTGATGCAAATATAAACATAGATACAACAAAACTGCTCCCTTTATTCATAAGACTTTATTGTAAAAACAATATTTCAATGCTTTTTTTTCTTCTCGTTCTATCACTCACAATGCTGTTCCACTTGGAGGATGGCTCCAATGACATCATTGTGATGACGCCACTGCACGCAGCATGTATTGTGCAGATCAAGATATGCTGCGCTGAGCAGTCTGGAAGAAATTCTTTGCGAGGAACTACATCCTAAAAACACTCCATATCATTTTAGAGGCGTCTAGTGATGAAACCAAAGGTAGGGACATTAACAGACACATCTAGTCTTACAGATTATGGGACTATGCATTCAAAAAGGCGCATTTAAAACATTTCCTGTTTAGGTGTCCTTTAAAGTTAGAGGGACACTCATGGATCTTTATGATACTTTAATCACATGGTGGGAAGATACAAAAAAGGATATTTTAGACTGGTTCAAAAAGTTTGGCAAATGGCAAAGTAAATTGCATTTTTTTTAAATATCTTTAACTTAGGGAGCAGTTATTATATTTGCAAACTGCAGCATTTTCTACCAGATTTGATGTTATGGATCAAATTTTAAAAATAAAACAGGAAATGCAAAATATACTGTATAGTAGAGTAGACACATTATATGCAGAATTATCATATGGTGCACACAAACACCTTTTGCTGACCCTTGTGAAGCCTGTAAAAATGCTTTGTTTTTTCAGGTCTCACTGATTCTCTCGGTTGTTATAATACTACCCCAAAGCATATTAGACCAGTAATGGAACATTATTTACAGCAATTTTCTGACACATCTTGTATAGATAAACAACTTCTGCAAAATGTTTTAGTCCATCAGAGGGGTGGGACACTAATAGAGCACTAGAAGCAGAAAGCACTCTGCCTACCACCCCAAAGGAGGTATTTAATATTATAGGGAAACTAAAAAATGACACTGTAGCAGGTAGGGATGGGCTCCCAAATGAATTTTATAAAACCTTTGAGTCAGAATTGGCAGCAATTTTGAGTATAGTATATAATGCTGTTCTGCAGAGCCAAAAGACATCTGTGACATTCCCCTGAAGGTGTTTTTTTTATACAAAAAAGGAGACAGATCGCAGATTCAAAATTGGAGGCCGACCTGTCTATTAAACTCGGATTTTAAAAGTTTGGCCTTATTATTACAGGAAAGACCAAAAACAATTGTGGTCTCCAGAATACACCCTTCTCAAACCTGTGCTATACCCGACCGTAAAATACATCGTAGTTTAATTTTACTCGGAGAGGTTTTGGAGTACTGCACACAAAAAAGAATAACAGAGTTTTTAGTTTCTCTAGACCAGAATCAGGCATTCGATAATATGAATCATGACTAACTTTTTCAGGTATTGGAACATTATAGAGTTCCTTCTATTTTGACTGGTTTAATCAAATTATTATATCAGCATGTCAATGTCACATATGACTCATCCAGTGTACTAAAACTCCAAGTACAAGTGCGAAATGGGGTTAAGACAGGAACATCCACTCAGCTCATTGTTCTAGACCTCTGCAATAGATCCCATTTTTTTTTTAACTCTATTTATTGCACCCATGGACTGGGCATCCTTCCGAGGTGCACTCTCGGTCAAGCCTCTCACTCCCTGCCTGAACTCCCCACTAGTCAGAACTTTTCCCCCCAACCCCAGGCAGGTCAGTCCCCCAGCAACCCACTCCCAAGGGAAGGCTTGTCCACCTGTGGTGACCTTACAAACTCAAAGACCTACCTCAGCACCAAGTGGCACCTGAGGAGGAGTCTGATGTGATGGAGCCGGTGGTGGGATGTGGGCAGGACTACTGGTGGCCTCTTCATTTCTGCAGTCCAAGAGAGGATTTTTGCTTCCCAGATTGCCCCCCAAGCATGGCGTGCAAAGATGCCATGGCACATGGCAACCCTGCTGGTGTCCACCACACTCTTCCCATCTTGCAAGTCTACATCCTGTAGTACCCCTGATCTCCATCGGGGGTCACCAGGATGCCAATCTTCCCCACAGCCCTCCCCCCTGGAGAGGAGAGCAGTCTACCAGATGCTCAATCCTCTCCCTCCCCTGCATATGCCCAGCACACGAGTTTGCTCCCGAACCCAGGTTGCCGGCATGGCATGAGGTGTGGCATCCAGCATCTCTACCCTCAGCGCCACCGGGCCAGATAATAGATCCCATTTTGAGGAAAGTACATCAGAACCCCCTTATTCAGGGTATCCCTGGGGTATAGCAGCTGGATACATTTAAAATGATGGCATATAATAATGATCTGTGCCTCCTGGTACAGAATGCATCTTTTATTCTCTCAGCCCTTCTAGACATGAGTAATTTTTCTAAATTTTCTGGGGCATCTCCAAATTTAGATAAATGTAAAGGTATACCAATTGGACCATGGCAGAACTCTTTTCTGCAATACATTGCTGGAATTGGGATACAGAAAGGATCCATGAACATGCTGGACATACAGTTTGAGACTTCAGATGCTGCTGCTTCTCTGAACTGGGATGTGGCTTTACAGATTTGTGAGAAAAAAGCTGATAAATGGAAAATTTGGAAATTGGCTAAACTGAAATGGATTCATTCTTAAACAATTTGTAATTCCCTTCATTTTATATGTTAGTATGATTTATCCATTACCACTTCATTTTGAAATCAAACTTCTTAGGATATTTTTTTAGGATGTTGTGGGGAAGTTGACTGAATCCCATGAAAAGGGAAAATACATATGGATAAGTTACAAAGGGAGGTCTTGGTATGATTAACCCAATATATTTCTTTTTTTTTCATGCTATCTTTCTAAATGTAAATATTACATTTTCACTAATGCACACTTCTTCCCTGGTCTCTAATTGGATGGTTTTAGTAAATCAGGGATGGTGGAATAAATGGGCTGAACAACCTCTCAAATATAACAATTCTCTGAATTTACTGACTTATATGAAACCAAGTTTTCATAAAATATATAAATGGAAAATACTTAAATCGGAAATACCTTCAAAAACTAGAATAAAGTTGTATACTTTAATTTTATATAGAATAGGTCCACAAGAACCAGTCTTGAGGGATTCTAGCTGATAGGTTTATGACTGTGTGTTTGTAATTGGCTGTGTCTGAACTTTAAGAGCAGGCATAATATTACAGGGATTGATGTAGTTTGAATGTGAGGTCTTAACCGCCATTTCAGTTTGATTCTTCATTTAGTTGGGGCAGGAATGAGGGATTCTAGCTGGTGAGTTTGTGAATGTGTGTTTGTAATTAAGTTTGAGGTCTTTTCTTAACTGCAATTTCTGTGTGCTTTTCCATTCAGTTTGGGCAGGATTGAGGGATTCTAGCTGATAAGTTTGTAACTGTGTGTTTGTAATTGGCTGTGTTTGGACCATGATGAGTGGAATGAGGAGCCACTGCCAGAGGACTCCTTGGCTGATTATTTTTAAAATAGCCCGTGGTGTAATCCCACCCACTCACTCCACATCCCACCAACTCCAGTGATCACCCAGTATTTACAGGGTGGGTCCCATAGGGCCTTGCAACATCCGACATCAATGCAGGAAGTAGAAAAGAGAGAAAGCATAATAAAAAGCAAAAGAAAAAAACAATATTTGGAAGATAACAAATAGCTATATTAAGCAGGCAGTTGATTGAGGAGGGAAACAGACATGATGGGGGAGTGGTGCAGTGCAGTGGTTGTGGAACAGCTGTCTTCAGGGAGACATTTTGGAGGCTGCAATGCTGCCCTATCTGCAGACACCTCTCTGGGCTGAGGGAGGAGGTTGTCTGTCTCCGAACAGAGTTGGCCAAGCTGAAGGCAGCATCGACCCCACCCAGAGACTACCAGGTCCACAACCTGTACCTCCAAGGATGCCACGGAAGATGAGTGATTTGACTATGGTGGACTCACAGAGGGTGAGGCAGGGGGTCAAAAGCACATCCCCCCCACCAGTCCCACTTAGTAACTCCTAAACTGTTTTAGAAGAATGGGAAAGCCTCACTCAGGAACCCAAGGCTGGGACTAAGGAGGATTAGAGGGTGTTCCAGAATGAAGCCCCATGGAAAGGAGGCAGGGGACCCGGAGGAGGGGGAATCTTCTCTTAGTGGTGGACTCTATTGTCCAGGGAGTGGAATTAGGGACACCTAGCAGGACAGAGAAGGAGGTCAAGTGCCTCCCAGAAAGCACTGAGTGGAGGCATGGGAAGCTGATCCATAGGTTCTCTACGGCACTAGCCAGGAGGGAGCAGCTGGATGTCATTGTCCACCTGGGGACCAATGACCTGGCCAGGAGAAGGGTGGAGATAGCCAGAGTCCAGGAGGATTTCAGGAAGCTAGGGAAACCTGAAACATATAACACTCTCTGTCTCATTCTCAGAGGTGCTACCTGTCCAGGGCACAGGGGAAGCTAAGGCACTCTACATAAGTACCTTAAACTCCTGGTTGAAGGATTGGTGTGGAAGGGAGTGTTTTGGATTCACAGGAGACTGATGCCTGACCTGGGCAGATGCGAGCTTATGTATGGAGGATGGCTTGCATCTGTCCAAGAAGGGGACCATGGTCATTTGTGAGATGTTTAAATGCTTCAGCTGTGAGCATTTAAACAAATCAAGGAGGGAGAGCCAGGAGGGTCAGAAGGCTTAGGAACGCTCTCCTCCATGGGGAAATGCAGGAACATAAGTTGACTATAGGAACAGCTAAAGCTGGCAGGCAGGGGCAGGCAAATGAAGAATGTATAACAAGTGATACAGGGGGAATAAGAGCACATAGGAATGGAAACCAGTGTGGGAGGAAGACACTGGAAAGGGAGAACAAGAGCAGAGAGAGAGGGGACTGTAAAACATGGAAGGTCATGTTAATGAATTCCTGTAACCTAAGAAATAAGGTTCCAGACAAGGGGGCCTTGTTGGCAGTTGCAGACCTTGACATTGGAGCAATAACAGAGATATGGTACTCTGCTAATCATGGCTGGGAAGTTAATGTACCAGGCTATACACTGTTCAGGAGAGACAGGAAGGGTAAAAAGGGTGTGGAAGTGGCGCTGTACATCAGAGATGGTATAAAAGCTACAGAAGTTCAAGGAAGACAGGGAGAGGCTGAGGTAATGTGGGTCACCCTGGAGCCATGGAATGGAATAGCAGTACGCACAGGGAAGACCTCCAGCACAGAAGAAGGAAGCAGACAGGGAACTAGTGGAGATAATACATGACATGGCAGCTAAAGGTAAGGTCCTGCTACTAGGGGATTTCAATATGCTGGACGTGGATTGTCCCACCCAGGTGGCTGCTTCAGCCAGAAGCATAGCCATCCTGGAATCCCTGCAGGGAGTTGGTCTCAGGCAGCTGGTGCATGAGCCAACCAGGGAAAAGCCAATTCTGGACCTGGTATGGACCAATGGGAATAGAGTTAAAGAAATACAGGTGGAAGGGCAGCTGAGGTACACTGACCACCACATAGTGTGATTCAGCATGGAGACTTGGACTCAATTAAGCCACATGGGGGCAACAGTATTAGATTTTAGGAGGGCAGATTTCACTGAATTTGGTAGATGTATATAAGCAGTCCTAGGGAAGGGAGAGGTAATAGAGGGGGTGGAAGAACAATGAGAGAAACTGAAAGGAGCCATAGTGGATATAACAAAACAGTGAATTAGGATAGTGGCCAAAGGGAAAAGAAGAAGGAAACCACTATGGTTCTTCAAAGAGGTGGGGGACAAAGTCAGGGCTCAAAAGCTGAGTTTCAGGAAATATAAGGGGAGCCAAATGGATGAGGACAGTGAGGTGCACCTTGAATGTCTAAGGGAAGCAGGGAAGGCTGTTAGGAGGGCGAAGGTACAGACAGAAGAGGGCTTAGCATGGTCTCTAAACAAAGGGAATAAGGCATTTTACAGGTACACCAGTGAAAGAAACAAAAACAGGGGGGTTGTGAGGCTCAAAGAGGAGAAGGAAGAGTGTGAGGAGGGGTTTCTGGACAAGGCAGAAATACTGAACAAATACTTCTGCTCAGTAGTCACTAAGGAGGGGGAGGGAGGGTCAAGGAGTACAGTTGGGTTGCAGAGGCAATGGGGGAGAAGTGGACATCAGTCCATTCACAGTGGAGAGAGTTCTGGAAGGACTCACAAAGCTGAAGGTGGATAAGGCCATGGGGCCAGACGGCATCCACCCTAGGATATTAAAAGAGCTGCGAAGGGAGCTAGCAGCACCTCTGGTGGCCTTGTTCTCAGAGTGACTCAACCTGGGTGTCATTCCAGAGGACTGGAGGAGGGCACATGTAGTCCCACTGCACAAAAGCGGCAGTAGGGAGGAGGCAGGAAACTACTGGCCAGTCAGCCTCACCTCAGTGGTTGGAAAGATCATGGAGACACTGCTGAAAGAAAGGATAGTGGCACATCTGGAATCCAGTGGTGCTCAGGATCTGATGCAACACAGATTCACAGCAAAAGATCATTTTAAATGAATCTAATAGATTGTTTTGATTTGGTGACTAGAGGGAAATAAATCAGGGAGGGACAGTAGATGTCACCTACCTAGATTTCAGCAAAACCTTCAACACCATCCCACATAGAAGGCTGAGTAACAAAATGGGTAGTCTGGGCATGGGAAACAAGGTGCTGAACTGGGTTAGGAACTGGTTAACAGACAGGAGAAAGAGTGTGGTGGTAAATGGGGTACAATCTGAGGAGAGGGGGTGACCAGCGGCATATCACAGGGATCAGTACTAGGACCAGTCCTGTTCAATGTTTTCATTAGTGACATTGCAGAGGGGCAAGAAGGAAAGGATTGCTTGTTTGCAGATGACACCAAGATCTGCAATAGGGTGGATACTCCAGAAGGGGTGCAGAAATGAAGAGGGACCTGGAGAAGATTGAAAGATGGTCAGAGACGTGGCAACTGAGGTTCAATATAAAGAAGTGCAAAGTAATGCACCTGGGTAGAGGGAACCCTGAGGAGAGCTATAGGTTGGGGGGGAGCTGACTGTCACCAAAGAGGAAAGGAACCTAGGGGTTATCATCTCTGATGATCTTAAGATATCAAACCAGTGCACAAAGGTGGCAGGGAGTGCCAGTGGCATGCTGAACTGCATAGACAGGGGTATCACTAGCAGGAGGTGGGAAGTGGTGATGCCATTGTATAAAACATTGGTAAGGCCTCACCTGGAGTACTGCATGCAGTTCTGGGGGCCACACCTGTGCAAGGACATAGATAAGGCATAGACTATCCAGAGAAGGACAACAAAGATGGTGCATGGCTTGCACCACAAAACATATGAGGAGAGACTAGAGGACCTCAATATGTACTCACTGGAGGAGAGGAGAGAGCAGGGGGACATGATTGAAACTTTCAAGTAACTCAAGGGCATAAACAAGGTGTAGGTGGGGGACCTTTTCCAAAGTAGAAAAAGTACTAGCATAAGGGGGCACAATATGAAATTGGAAGGGTGTAAATGAAGAGGTAATGTCAGGAAGTTTTTCTACACAGAAAGGGTAGTTGATGCTTGGAATAGTCTGCCACAGGAGGTAGTGGGGCAAGCACAGTGGAGAGGTTTAAGTATGCTTGGGCAGGCACAAGGGAAGCTTGGGAGGGGAGGGAGTGATGAAAAGCCACTGATCACAAAGGGTCAGTGGCCACATACAATGTATAGGGGCCCATGGGCAGACTGGATGGGCCTAGTGGTCCTTATCTGTTGACAATTTCTATGTTTCTATGTTTAAGGATTGTCCCTCTCATAAAACCCATATGGCAATACTGCAATTACAAAATAACAGGATTCCTAAGAGAATATGGGATATACAGTGGTTATGTACTTATGGTAGGCTTCAAGTGATGGGTAATAATAAACTTAAATCTAAGGAAGAAAGATATTGTCCATATCTGGAATGCCGGCAGAAGGAAGAAGAAACAATGCAACATAGATTGTGTTTACGCTAAACAGATTTGAAATTATTTGGCCAAAGAATGGGGTTTCCCCTGGTTGGAGAAAAATACTTATGACATGATTCTTTTTGGTGATTTTCCAGATACCTTACAAAGGTATAATAAAGAGACACTGATTGTATTATTCACCTGCATAAAATATTATTTATGGCAGGCTAGATGTTAGCTGGTCTTACAACAACAAAAGACTGCTTATGTTACTATAAGTTAACAATGTACTACTATGTTAACAGAGGCTCACTAGAAATATCTTAAGTTACATCCTAAAGATAAAGTAACAATGTGGTGGAGAGGATTTTCCTTTTTGATTAAGTATAAATAAACTCATACTGTTTTTGTAAAGTAATTTACTGGATATGTTACTTAAGATGTACCATAGAAACATAGAATTTGACGTCAGATAAGGACCGCTTGGCCCACCTAGTTTGTCCATTTCCCTACTTAATGGATAAGCAGCAGATCCTAGTTAACCAACAGCTTACATCCTCCTACTCCCCACTAGAATAGCCTTATGTCTGTCCCATGCATTCTTGAATTCCCCCCAGTTTTTGGCTTCACAATCTCCCCAGGAAGGCTGTTCCATGCATCCACAACCCTCTCCATGAAAAGATACTTCCTCACATTACCACTGAGGTGTCCCCCCTCTATCTTCAAATTGTGCCCACTTGTTCTTGCCCATCTCGTTTTCTGAAAGATGCTACCCTCTTGGACTTTGTTGATTCCCTTGAGGTACTTGAAAGTTTCTATCATGTCCCCCCTCTCCCTCCTTTCTTTGAGGGTATACATATTAAGCTCCTTTAGTCTCTCTTCGTATGTCTTCTGGTGCAGACCCTGCACCATTTTAGTTGTCCTTCTCTGGACTGCCTCCATCCTATCTATGTGCTTGAGGAGATGGAGTCTCCAGAACTGCATGCAGTACTCCAGATGGGGTCTCACCAATTGTCTGTACAGAGGGATAACAACATCCTGTTTTCTACTGGTGATGCCTCTCTCTATGCATCTCAATATCTCCCAGCCCTCCTTACTGCCTTCTCACATTGCTTGCCCACCTTTAGGTCATCTGATATGACTACCCCCAGGTCCCTTTCCATTTTTGTTGTTGTTAATATCTCACCCCCCATTTTGTAATCTTCCCCTGTTTTTTTTGTTAACCAGGTGCGTAACTTTGCACTTCTTTGCACTGAATCTAAGCTGCCATACATTTGACCATTCTTCCAACCTTGCCAAGTCCCTTCTCATCCTTTCCACCCTACCTTGTGTATTAACCCTGTTGCATATCTTTGTGTAGTCTGCAAAGAGACATACTTTTCCTTCCGGTCCCTCTGCAATGTCATTTAAAAAGACATTAAAGAGGAACAATCCCAGTACTGAACACTGCTGTACCTTGCTAGTAACCCCCCTTTCTTCAAAGTGGATTCCATTTACTGTTACCCTATGTGTCCTTTTGTACAGCCAGTTTTTTACCCAGACTACCACCTTAGGACCCACTCCAAGGCTGGCTAACATGTATATTAATCTTTTGTGTGGGACTGTGTCAAATGCCTTGCTAAAGTCTAGGTAGACCATGTCCACAGCCCCTCCCTGGTTTACTACTTTGGTCACCCAATCAAACAAATCTATTAGATTTGTCTGACATGACCTTCCTGCTGTGAATCCATGCTGGCTTGGGTCCTGTGCCCCACTGGCCTCTAGGTACTCAACAATTCTTCCCTTTAGAAGTAATTTCATCATTTTCCCTACCTCTGAGGTCACACTAACAGATCTGTAGTTTCCTGCAGCTGCCTTGCTCTCACTTTTGTGAAGTGGAATCACATCCACCCTCCTCCAGTCCTCAGGTACCACCCCATCCTCCCATGATTTAGTCATTGGTGTCACTAATTCTACCCTTAGTTCTTTTAGTATTCTTTGGTGAATCCCATCAGGCCCCATTGCTTTGTCCACCTTCAGTTTTAGGAGTTATTTCAGAACCCTTTCTTCTGTGAATGGAGTTGTATTGATCACCCTATCCAGAGTGTTTCTATTGTTTGGTTTAGGTACTTCCCCCTCCTCTTTCTTTGTGAATACTGAGCAGAAGTATTCATTCAGTATCCTTGCTTTTTCACTGTCACCCTCTGCCCACATTCCCTCCCCTTTATTAAGCCTCAGTATTCCTCCCTTGGTCTTTCTTCACTCTCTAATGTACCTATAAAAGGTTTTATCCCCCTTCTTAACAGAGTTGGCTATCTTTTCCTCAGTTTGGGCCTTTGCTACTCTGACTACTTTCCCAGCCTCCTTCTGCTTTAACTGATATACTAGTTATTTGTCCTGCTTTTTCTGCCTTCCCTTATATTTCCTGAATGATATCCTTTTCTCCTTAACCTTCCCTGCCACCTCATTTGAGAACCATAGTGGGTTTTTCCTTCATTTTGTTTTGTTGATTTGCTTTACACAAAGGCTTGTTGCCTCTATGATGGCAGTTTTGATTTTTCCCCATTGTTCTTCCACCCCCTCCTTCTTGTCTGTTTGCTAGAGTTTTTCTGAGGCACTCTCCCATTTTGCAAAAGTCAGCCATCCTAAAATCCAACACCTTTGTTTTTGTATGGCTTGACTCTATAGCTGTGTTTATTGTGAACCACACTGTTTGGTGGTCGCTTTTTCCCAGATGGCTACCTATTGTACTTCTAAATCTGAGATTGTCTCTCCATCCCCATTTGAGAGAACCAGGTCTAAGACCGCTCTCTACCAAGTGGGTTCCAACACTAGCTGTCTGAAGCATGCCCCCTGTAGGGCATCGAGAATGACCCTGCTCTTAGATGTGGCTGCAGTAATGGTGCTCCAGTTAACATCTGGCATATTCAGGTCTCCCATCAACAATATCTCTCATTTTTCTGCCATTATAAGAATTCCTCTTTCATTTCCTTGTCCATTGCCTCCCCCTGAGATGAGGGTCTGTAAACAAACCCTGTGTGGATTGTGGTGCCATTTTCTGTCTCCAGTGTGACCCACAATGCCTCCGCCCCTCCCTGTTTACCCTTTAGTTATGTTGCTTTGATTCCTTCCCTTATGTAAAGAGCTACTCCTCCTCTTCGTTTACCCTCCATGTCCCTCCTGTAGATTGTGTACCCTGGTAAGTTAACATCCCAGTAATGGTTCTCTGTGTACCATGTTTCTGTGACTGCCACAATATCCATACATCCCACTTCCATCAAGGCCACTAGTTCAGGGAGCTTGTTACCCAGACTATGGGCATTGACACACATTGCACTTCATTTTTTTGATGGCCTTACCATTTTTAGGCCCATCCCTGTCCTTACTTCCTTTGTCTTTTTCTGGATTTACACCTGTTCTGCTTCCTATTGACTTCTCTACCTTTGTGTCTACTTCATTTACTATCCTGTTTTGTGAGGGAGGGCTGGGATTTCCCTGCTTCTCTTCAGTGACTCCCCCCTTGGCTAGTTTAAATGCTTGCCAATGAAGCATTTAAACCTATCACCTAGGATCCTGGTTCTCCTCCTGGACAGATGAAGATAATCACACCAGCATAGGTCTGTATCCCTCCAGGTGGACCCCCAGTACCCAATGAAGCCAAATCCCTGAGCTCTACACCAGTTTTTCAACCAGTCATTGAATCCCATGGTGCAGTGTACCCTAGACTCACCCAGGCCATAGATAAGTAGCACTTCCAAGACAGTTAATGTGTGTGCTACTTGTCTAAGGCCTCTCCCCAACTCCACAAACTCATGCTGCACTGTTCTGATCCCATTCTGAGCCAGATCATTTGTCCCTAGGTGGACAATGACATCCATAGCCCTCCTCTATGCAGCTGCTCCCATGATCCTGTGGATTTACTTCCTGTCTCTCCAAGCCATGGTGCTGGGCAGGCATCTTACCTCCATCTCCCCTCCCTCTCCCAGTTCTATTCCCTAATGATTGAGTCCCCCACCAGAAGTTGTTTCCTTCCCCTGTGGATCCTGTGCCACCCTCTTGTGGTTCTTCTTGTGGAGGTTCCCAGCATCCTCCTTGTCTCTTCTGCGGGTGCCTCCACAGAGGCCTGAATGGTGAATGAGTTGGGGAGAGGCACAACTGGAGGGATGTGACTCTGTTTCACCACTCTCACCCTCCCTGAGCCCACCATGGTCCAACTGCTCCTCTTTCTTGGCTACCTCTGAGGCAGTGGTGCTGGCCTGGGTGGTCCCTGGGTTGAGGCGGAGGTTTCCCAAATCTTCACCAGGTCAGCATGGAGATGGGCAACCTCTTCCCTCATACCAGCGAGGTGCCTGAAAATAGGGCAGCAATGCAGCCTCCAGAATGTCTCCTGGAAGACTGCCTCTCCACAACCAGTGCATTGCACCACTCCCCACATGCCTGTCTTCCTTCCTTTTTAAGATGTTTTATTTTTTTTTCAGTGTGTGCAAGTGTGTGAGTGTGTTTACCCCCTAGTCTGTGTGCTGTGCCTTTAAGGATATGAATACTTGTATGTTCTCTGTACCTTTGGGGAAGTGATGTCAGAACCCCTGATAAAAAGGAAATGATGCACTTGGGGCAGGTGGAGTGAGGGCAGGTGGGTGGGACTAAGATGTGCCCTCCAGAAACAATCAACTATAATCTGACCCACCACCCAGGTCAGTGCCTTCTTTCCTTTCAGTCACATATTTCCACAGTATTTAAGTAACAGGTGTAGCCACAAATGACTGCAAATATTCTCCCAGCTAGATTTCCCCCCTGGCAAATAAAAGTTATGCTAAGAAAAGTCAACCTCCAAAACAGAGAAACAAAACACTGTCTTCTACTTCCTTACACAGGTCCCAAAATTAAGAATTCAATTCAGTGTACTTTATTACATCACCTTCTTGCTTTAAGGAAGCTGGTTGCTGCTCTCTGTCTCAGTTACAGCAGGCAGAGTCCACAAACAACTCCTGTTTTGAATCCACAGTTCCTCAAGCCCCTTTCAGCTACTCCCCTTATCAGACACCTATTTCACAGAGTTTAAGGAACAGGTGTAGTCACAAATGACTGCAGATATTCTCCCAGCTAGATTTCCTCCCTAGCAAATAAAAGTTTCACTAAGAAAAGTCAACACCCAAAACAGAGAACCAAAACACTGACGTGTACTTACTTACACAGGCCCCAAAATTAAGAATTCAATTCAGTGTACTCTATTAAATCACCTCCTTGCTTTAAGGAAGCTGGTGGCTGCTCTCTTTATCAACTACAGCAGTGCCACTGTTATGTCCCAAATAAAAAAAAAAACTACTCACCTGTAAGGGAACATCTGGCTGTCTAGGATGGCCACTTCATCGGAGATCCCAGAGAAAATGGACACTAAGGAGATAGGGGAAATGGTCTCCTCCTCTGCCTCTGTAGTACAAGAGACCATGTTTTTTTATGCCTCAGTTTCTGTGGATCACTTGGATCATGAAGAATGGAGAAGGCAACAGATTTACTACAGACACCAGAATCACCTATGCCACAGGAGCAGGTAAACACTTTAACAGCGGGCTCAACGGAGACTCAGGCACAAGCAGACACAATTAGTGAGGCAGACAAGTTATGGGAGCTGTTGCATATGGAAGAAGAATGGTTCAGACAACAGCAGCAGGAGCTGAAAGATTTATTTCTTTACAATAAAAACAGCATTGCTAGGGGAAGTCATGACAGAGAAGGCCAAGATGCAGTCCTCTGGCACAGATGAAAGCCAAGTGGAATGGCAGATGCAATTGGAAAGTGCATCAGGGGGAAGCCTACTCCAGCATGAACGTTAGATTCAGCTAAGAGTCAGACTTTTGACTATATTACAGGTACATCTGGAGAGACATTTTTTGTTTTCAAAGGAAATATTGCAGTCACACAGTGGGGTCTCACTGGGAATGGTGAGTACAGGTGAAGCTACACCTGGCTTAAGATGGGACCCCGATGTTGTTGCCTCCACTAGTACTATTCAGCCCTGGTCCATAGAGTCAGCATTATAGGTGGCTGGATGGGAAAGATCTGGCACTTCAGGACAATGGGTGTCAGGACCTGCCCCTGTCCAAATGCCTCAAAAAGAGAGTAATACTTCTGTGCAAGATAAGGATACAAGCCAGCCGTAGGTTTTAGGTGCTGTTGCAATTGAAATGGAAAGGGTTGATACCAGCAACATAACAATTCTGAGATCACCCCTGCACATTCCACTAGAACTACAAATGACTCAGAATCCAATTTTACAATTGCAAAGTATTTGCCTGAAACTAAAATACAACAAGGCACTTCAGGAATCCCACCCCCAACCAAAATAACAATTCTGGGTCAGGACAAGGTGCCTTTTTGAGAAATACAGGCCCTGACCAGCACAACATACCTTCTGAAAATGATGCTCCTCCAAATGCAGGGGGGCACAACCCTCAAGCTTATGCCTCTTTTTTCAGGGCACCAGCATATCCAACTAAAAGACACAATGCAGTGAGACTGCTTTATTGGAGAGGGTGTTGGAGATATTTCCTGACAGAGTATTTGTTGCCAGAACCTTACTGAAAGGTTCTATGAATTTTATAGCTGCAGAGATTTATGCCCAAATTCATGTTTCAGGGGATGCCACCTTGGACGTCAATTTCAAACTGAACAGAGGCCTACAAAAATTTGGAGAAAACACTGCTTGTTAAAAACTTCACCATTATGGGCCCCTTGCAAAGTAATACCACCTACTAATCCTTTGAACAGAATGATTATGGTTCTTTTCCGTAACAAGGGGATCAGCATCACTGACCTCCTGTACTGGTTAAAACAGAGGTGTATCATCATTGGAAATCCGGAAGCGATGTTTGACCATTGACAAATTTGGACAGGGGGATGGTGGATCAAAGTGGTTTTAAATACCACTGATACTGGACTTCAGCACCTGCCAAATTATTTTTTTATGGGAAGAGATAGAGGAGTACTATTCTTTGCAAGATAGCCTTAAGCATGTTATTGCTGTAGGCCTTCTGGTCACCTGAGTAGTCTCTCTGACAAACTTAAATGTACAATATGTAATGAACTGGATCATACCAGTGTTTTTTGAAGGAATGAACAGATCTGTAATTTATGTGACGTTAAGGAGGTGGAATTGTACCCAATGTGGAAATAACAGATGTCCCTGAGGATACAACAGGAATCCCTGCTAGGCAGTCAAAATTGTTGCAGAGTGCAGTAATAGGGATGCCACCCACTCTTCCCCTCAGGCTCCTAGAGAGGAAGTAACTAACAGGATGCTGACCAGACAAAGACAAAATTGGAAACAACCAGTCTCAAAAATGCCTCAAACTACTGATCTTCCCTTAATCAATAGGTTTGAGACTTTGACAGATAATGCTGTGATCCTGGGGAATGAGTCTGATGACTCCTCTCTCTGGTCCTCCCTCCCAGATCCAGGGTATGACTTAGAGGATCCCCCCAATCACTCAGTCAGCTAGGGAAGACACTGTGATTCCAAAAACTAAGGGTAAGCAAAAAGCAAACTAGATTCTCAAGGAATTTGAGGAATAAGCCACCTGAATTACCCATGAATGGTAAGACTGCTTTACTCACCCAAACCATAAATGGTTTCATCTCTACCACTAACACAATTAATGTCAACAGTATTAAGAGCCATCAGAAAAGACTGGCTGTATTTTCACAGTTAAAATATTACAGAGTTGGCATTTTCTTTCTGCAGGACACATGGTTACATACTACAGCAGAAGTCATGACACAATGGCAAGTTGGCCCATCATATTGGTCGACTGGGTCAGACACTTGTTCAGGTGTGGCAATATTATTCCAAAATTTACCAATTCAACTCTCAAAACTGATAGATCTGGTCCCTGTTACAGCCCTTATATTGGATATCAAAATACAGAATACCCTGTACCAACTTAGTAATCTTTATGCAGCACAGATTAATACTGCCAGGATAGAGCTCTTTCAAAAAATGCAGCCTTATTTGTATTCAGCACAGAATGTACTTCTTTTAGACGATTCAAATTGTGGTATGGCTATGTCAGACAGAGGCAAGGCCACTACTACTGGGAAAAAATATTTTGTGATATGAAAGTTTTAAAATCCTTAATCCAGAATATACATCTAAAGGATGAATGTCTCATGGCTTTAGGTAAACCTAACCCCACCTTTCATAAAGGGGCAGGGTTGATTATTTTTTTTTGTTTCAATCACACTTAATATCAGCAAGGCACAACTCCTGGTCACAGAATTCTAGGATCACAACATGCTTTTTATTCAGATAGGTAATGCATTTACCCCACCTAATGGGACAGGCACCTGAAAATTCAGCTCCTTCTTATTGTTTCAGTCAGACCTTGTACAAAACATACAGTATTTCTCACGGGGCAGGAAATCAGTATTTATAATGTACAAAGACTCTATGCTTTGGTGAGAGGACATTATTTTGGACCTTTTTGCTCTTTTAAAACAGCAAAGTAAAACTTATAGGAATAATACATACTTTACATATTTACAAAATAGGAAAGAACTACAAAACCTGCTGACGCTTTCTTATACTACAGGAAAAAACTTTACTCCATAGATAAAGGCTATTAGGAATCAAATGACCAATTATCATGAGTGATAGGCAAAAGGTTTATAGCAGCAGCAGAGATTTGGTACCAAGGGAAAAAAAATGGATATTTGCCCTTTTGCAAACTATCATGATAGGATAAATCAAAAAACAAATGAAGGGGTTATTGAATCACAATTCTAGCTACCTAGTCCCCTGGGGTTACTAGAATCCCATTAGTGTTAGACCAGGAAGGTTTCTGGGCAGTCTGTAGGTAGTTGTTAAAAGCTCCTTACAACATGGCATCATTGTTTACTCAGCTAGGCTGCACAGAGAATGGATTATGTCATTTAAACTTGTCACATCAGCATAAGCCACTTTGGAATCAGCTGCTAGGAGGCAGTTTAGATTGTTCAGACAGGAGTTCAGTTAGTTGGTGGTCAGCAGTAGTTCAGTGTGGAGCTCTGAGTGAGCAGCAGTGCTTAGAGTGGGAAGATGCCTGCCAGTCTCCTCTGTGACTGGGAGAAGGACTTTTGGCAGATTTTCACCCTAGTGTGTGAGAGCCAGCAGTACTAGAAGAAGAAGTGGTGGAGACGACTTGCCTGCAGGACCCCAGTGGATCAATTTCCACAGAGAAGTGAGAGGGCCTTCACTTTCTGTGAATGCAAGAGCAATTCCCTGAAGATGCTGAAGAGTGTCAGCTGCCCAGAAAGAAAGAGTATACAGTTGAAGCAATGACAAGCTACCAGTAAAGGGTAGAAGTGTTTTTCTTCCTGCTTCCATGTCTGTATCAAAGGGACAGACAAACCCTTGAGTACAGTTTCATTGGACTATTCTTAGGGGTTGGTCTGAGGTGTATGTGCCCAGACATAAGGCTAGAGTGCACCTGTCAGAGTCCCTGCATCACCACAAAAATGTGCTGAATGGTGAGTTTTAAAGTTTAGGAGTCCTTCAGCATTTTGTGGGAAATGAAGACTCATTTGGTGAAACTCAGAAGGAGTGGCAGAAACTGGTTGGGGCCGGATTGGGTATAACCCCAGTTTAATCCTCATTCAGCACTAACTGGTTCATGTATGGGCACCAGGTTACCCTGGGCATGTTAACAAAGTTTATCGTGTCAGGAGGAGTTTGTGAAAATTTTTTTTTTCAAGTGTGTGGCAACTTCCACAAGATATACACTTATTTGAAAAGTAAAACTCCAGAGATTCCTTGTACAGAGGGATGGACAGTTCAAACGTGTTTGTGAGGAAAGAATGTTCTAAAGCTCAAAACAGTCTGTTGTTCTGGAAAAGAAAGTTTCTTGCTCCTCTGTGTACAGTGACTAACCTGGTGAACCACCCCATTCTGCTTTTACCACCTTTTGTCCAAATAAAGCCATCCTGTACAATCCCATCTTCAATAGTGAATATTACAGTACATCTGTGTTTCCTGAGTGTAAATTGTTATGGGGCCCCCTCAGAAGTTAGACCTAGCATAGCCCTAGCACCTCTCTCCCAGAATCTGGAGTAAATATAAAGGTTATTTTGTACCCTAACCCCCGATCCCTTTACACTGCTGAGCCAGTTATTTGCCCCAGTGCTGGGAGGGGTGTCTATTGTTATGTCAACTTGTGGCCTGATGCCTTGTCTGTGGTACAAGTTAAGGGGATCCCATTTGCAAGATGCTGCTCTTGGCTGGGGTATGTGTTGCAAAATTGGGGGCTCATTAGAAGATATTGGGGGAGAGGAAACAGGTTGCCTTTTCAGTGCAAATGCTGAGGGTATGTCAAGGGTCTTTCTGTGTGTTGGCGGTGCCCTCAAAACAGGAATCATTGCCAAGGACAAGTAAATCTGTGCCAAAGTAAAGTTGTGCCCAACAAAAGGTGCCATCCAAGGAATCTTGCTGCCCGTGTATCTTAGAGGAATTTTTCTGCCTATTGTTCTGTGAAAAAATGTGCTGATTGTATTCTTAGAAAAGCTGTAATGCAAAGTGCTTAAGACTGTTGAATTGAGCAATGTGTGCCCCTGTCGTACAAAGTGCTTAAAACTGTTAAAATTTGAAATTTCAACATTAAAAGTTGTTGGGGACAAAAAGAACATTTGTGCCCAAGTCTCCAGAAAGATTCATGTGTTTGTCATGTAAAATGGGAGAGTCACAAGAGGAAATGTACAAAAAACTGTGCCAAATTGCCTAAAAAGCACTTCTGCACATTTAAATTTCAAGCTGAGAAAAAAGATTCAGTTTGCTAGTTACAATTGCCTGCTCGACGATCGTCATGAAGGGGAGCAAGCAAGAGAGAGAGAGAGAGAGAGAGAGAAGCTCATTTGCATTGTGTCATGTGATTGTTCAAACACAACAAAGTCCCACCCATTTCCTGGAGTCTCAGTGCAAGAGGAGTGTTCAAGAGGAGAGACAGTGAGGAGACTGGTGCATGAGGTACAGAGCAGCAGCAATAGGCAGATCATTGCAAAGGAGAAAAACTCGGAACTTTGGTGTTTTGGGACTTTAAAGTTACAGTCGGGCTTATCCTGACTAGCAACCACAAAAGCAGTGATTACAGTGTGCATGGTGCTGACCTGTGAGCTGGACAGCCCAACCAACCCCCAAATAAGCTTCAAATCTGGCACCAGGCTGCAAAACATCCATGGAGAGAATCAGTTGCTTGTGATTACATCTAAGGCACAGTAAATGAACTGTGTGCAAACACAATAGCTCTAAAGCTAAAGTCAGCAAAGACTGAGCAAATGCAAACTGTGTAAAAGAAAGAAAAGGGGACTGAGTTGTAGTAGCTGTAGCCAGTAGCAAGAAAACAAGCTGTAGAGTAGCCATGGGCAGTACTAAACAAAGTCAAGAAAAGTGTGTAAAGATTGAAAGCCTGTGCTGATTTTTCTAAAAGTGAAATTGCAATGGTTGTGTATAGAAAAAGCAAACACTGTGTTTAAAACTGAATACAAGTTGGAGTGAAGTGTATGTGACACAGAACATTTTCCTTGGCATGTGCAGCATAGTCTGCAGAAAGTAAACAAACAACCAAACACCATGTTGGGCAGAAGGTCTTGTGGTATCACAGTAAATGTGCAGAAAATATTTGAATCAAATGTGCAAATTCAGGTAGCATGTTTCAGCAGTACAGAAAGCAAATGGACATTTGCAGAGTAACCAAGTCAGACCAGTGTTCTAAATGCACAGAGCAGAGTAGTGATTGGGGACTTGCGTGTTTCCTTCTACAGAAAAAATGGCAACCGGACAGTCAGGTTATTCCCTCCATGCCAGATTGTGGATCAACTAATGAGAAAGAGAACTTGCCCAATATGAACAGCTTTATACTTGTGAAGGATCCCGAACAAATGTTACTTTACCGAACTTCCCAGGTCTGTGTAGTTTGAATGGGAACTGGGATGGATGTCCTCATGATTCTGCACTGTAGAGACCAGAGGAAGCAGTATGAAATGTGCATGGAAGGTGACATCGTGCAGGCAAAACAACGTCAATCTGTTCAGCTCCAATGTGGACTCTGGTAGAGGGTCCAACCTGTTCAGTGCAGCAAAAGGTTGAATGCAAGCAGGAACCAGAGGAGCTAGTTAAAGAGTTTTTCGAGGGTGTGACTCAGAGTAACTTGCAAGGGCATGAAGAAATGTTTTTTTCCACTTCAGAAATGGTGGAAAGAGGCATACCAGAGCTTGAGTAAATAGATTTATGGGCAGCAGGCCCAAGTCAGAGTTTAGTCAGAGCAGATGAAATCGAAGAGGCTTTGCCCTGTTAGACACAAGGCTCTGAATGCAGTGAAGAATGGACTGAATCTAGAACTAAATCAGCTATCAGTTCCTGGGCAGAATCTGTAGAGTGAGCAGAACTGGAGCAAGTTGGTAAGGCAACTGGCAATGAGAATGGTCTGCCAGTAGCCCCAATTGCAAATGAGCCACAAGAGGCTGCTCAGGGCTCAGAAGTTGTAGAAATTACAGGGATTAACTGTTTTTTGCCTGTTGAGAACCCTTGTAGCAGGCTTGACCAGGTCTGGCCACCCCATAAGTTGGACCACTGGTTTGATTCTGCCGAAAAGCAGCAAGGAAGAAGGTCTAGTTAGACACAGAGTTGAGGCTGAGTATGGACAGACCTATCCATTTTTTTCAAGGTGGATATAGGAGGCCATAGAAGAAAGCAGAGCTACATGGCTATGGGAAGAAGCCAGTGCTTCCATCAGAGCTCATGTGAAAAAGTTTATGAGACTTAAACTGTGCCATGACAGACTGAAATTTTGGAAGTTAGGTCACACCCTCTACATTGATTCAGTCAGAGTAATAGACAAAACTAACAAAGAGACTTTGCATAACAAGAGAATGACTCATCCAAATGGGGAGATAGTCTATGCCCCCCACCTTAAGTGCTACTACCCTTGAGTGCCACAACTACAGCATTGTGCTGATTTGAAAGTCAGCCACAGTGACGTGGGTGCAGCTTTAATGGTGCATGTCTCTGGGCCAGCGCCAAGCAGAGAAGACTAACACTGGTGCAGCTTTAATTGTTTATTGTTTATTGATAAATATTGGATAACACCTAGGTGCATGGTGCATGTCTCCTTCTAAGTGTCAAGTGGAGGAGACCAACATGGATGCATCTGTACTGGCAGCTCCAGATCATATCCAGCAGCTACCAGGTTCAGTAGGTGGTGTGGAAGAACATGATTGGAAGATTTTCTTCAGCCCAGATGGAGGAGAGATCCAGCCCAGATCCAGAGAAGTGATACGGATAGTCTATCTGTGCCTAGAGTCTGGTAAGGCGTATAACTTCCTTTTTGACTTTTTTATGTTTATTGAATGTGCAACATAAGTGAAGATGTCCATGGAACTGTTAGCCCAAATGAGGCACTCCTTGTATCCGGACTGAAGTGTCAGCAGGCCTCGAGCCTCTGCAAGAACAGTTTTCTCAGGCTTCGGCCTATAGAGAATCTTCTTGCATGGAGTGCCTTCTGCACTGAGGACATTCTTCCTTTAGTATCCAGGACTTTTTAGGAACCCCCTCCCCAAATGTTATTGTAAATTTTTTTCTTTTATAGTTTTATACCACCTTTTGTAGAAAACTCTTTTAAATCTTTTTGGGATTGGCTAGTATCTGCTGGTGCGAGGTTTAGGTCACCGTGTTTTTCTTCCAGAATGTGTTTTGGAATGTTTTCTTTTGCAGGTGTTCCTGAAAGAAGAAATGAAGACACGAAGAGGATGTTTAGGGCTCATTGGAGTCCTCTCTTTTAGAGTATTTTGGGTATTTGAAATGTTTAACTAGAAATGTTAACCGTTTTTTGTGCTTTTCAGGTTTAGAATAAGTAGTTCTGGGGTTTGGGAAATGCATAGCAATGTTATATGTATGTTTCTAAAGCAGTCTACAGTTTAGACTTGTGAAAAGTGTGTTTGGGTATATGTACCCTGTAGGTAGCTTAAGTCAGATAGCTTTTCCTTAGAGGGCTAGGGGGATAGACAGACTGGCGGTCTTAACTCGAGTATTGGCCTTCAGTGCTGTTCTGTCAGGGCATGCTTCAGGTAGTCTTTTGGAGCCACTGAGAGTCCTGTGATAGTTGATTAGGTGAATCTGAAGTTGCTTCAGTGGGCCTCTGTTTTCTGGTGCAATCTGCCCAGCTTTCGGCCTAGATAGGGGTGAGCCTGGCCACCTTGCCCCTTAGGGTGCCCAGAGGTTAGATGGCCTGCATTGCAGACTATAGCACTTGCTGTGGACAGCAAGGCTCACCTAGTTGGTGGTGAGTGTAACCATGCAGTCCCCTGGGGTTATTAGAATCCCATCAGTTTTAGATTAGGAAGGTTCCTGGGCAGTCTGTGGGGAGTTGTTAAAAGCTCCTTACAACATGACATCTTTGTTTACTTAGCTAAGCTGAGCAGAGAATGGATTATGTAATTTAGAATTCTCACAGCAGCATAAGCCACTTTGGAATCAGCTGCTAGGAGGCAGTTTAGAATGTTCAGATGGGAGTTCAGTTAGTTGATGGTCAGTAGTAGTTCAGTGTGGAGCTCTGAGTAAGCAGCAGTGCTCAGAGTGGGGAGATGCCTGCCAGTCTACTCTAAGACTGAGTAAGGGACCTTTGACAGTTTTTCACCCTAGTGTGTGACAGCCAGCAGTACCAGAAGAGGTGCTGGAGACCATTCGCCTGCAGGACACCAGTGTGACAATTTCCACAGAGAAGTGAGAGGGACTTCAACTTCTGTGGATCCAAGGGACAATCCCCTGAAGATCCTGAATAGTGTCAGCTGCCCTGAAAGAAAGACTGTACAGTTGAAGGGTAGCACGTGAGGTGGGCACCTGAATTAAGGCACTGTCTGAAATGGTGACACAATGTGGGCGAAAGCCTGAATGGCAAGGGGGGGTGAGAGGGCAACTGGATGTGGTGGGGTAGGCGACCCTAGTGACAGAGGACTGGACAGGAATAAATGGAAAAATAGACAAAGGATATAAGAACAGGGATGGGGGGAAGGATAAAGCCAACATTTTATGGAGGGCAATGAGTACCAATGCCCATAGTCTGGAAAACAAGCCTCCTGAGCTAGTAGCTCTGATGAAAGAGGAACACTTGGATATTGTGTCAGTCATGTAAACATGGTACACAGAGAACCATGACTGGGATGTCAACATAGCAGGGAACACAATCTACAGAAGGAACAGGGAGGGTAAAAGAGGAGGTGGAGTAGCTCTCTACATAAGGGAAGGGATCAAAGCTACAGAACTAAAAAGTAAAGGGGGAGGACAAGAGGCACTGTGGGTTACCTTGGAGACAGGAAGTGGCATCACAATCTGCACAGGGGTTGTATACAGACCCCCATCTCAAGGGGAGGAAATGGACAAGAAAATGATAAAGGACATTCTCAAAATGGCTGAAAAGGGGGAGATACTGTTGACGGGGGACCTGAATATGCCAGATGTTAACTGGACAACATATACTGCAAGCCACATCCAAGAGCATGTTAATTCTCGATGCCCTACAGGGGGCATGCCTTAGACAGCTAGTGTTGAAACCCACTTGGGAGGGAGCAATATTAGACCTGGTACTCTCAAATGGAGAGTGGATCACAGATTTAGAAGTCAGTAGCCATCTGGGAGCAAGTGACCACCACACAGTGTAGTTCACAATAAGCACAGCCATGGAGACAAGCCATACAAAAACAAGGATATTGGACTTTAGAAGGGCTGACTTTGGCAAAATGGGTGTGTGCCTAAGGAATGCACTAACAAATGGGCAGGAAGGAGGGATGGAAGAACAATGGAGAAAAATCAAAACTGCCATCAACAATCCTTTGTGTGAAACAAATAAAGAAAACAAAATGGAGTAAAAAGCCACTATGGTTCTCAAAAGAGGTGGAGGATGGCCTCCACTTGTGGTGCATGGGGTTCTGGGTTCAGGTTTGGATCTGGGTGCTACTGTGGTTTTGTTGCGCCCAGTCCAAAATGTGCATTTTTTTTTGCTTTCACCCCCCCATTCGACATGCACCCCCTGAGTTGAGAATCCTTGTTGAGGGTGGAGGTGAGCCCCCACATGTGTGGAGGTAAATGCATTAAGTCCCTGGTGCCATTCTTCCATGTGCTGAGGATGTCAGGGTGGCAAAATGTTTTCACCACCTGACATTCGTGATAACGTGGGTCGCCATTCAGCACTCGTCATTATCACATAGAACCCAGTTGAAGCTATGACAAGCTACTAGTAAAGGGAAGAGGTGATTTTCATCCTGCTTCCTTGTCTGTATCAAAGGAACACACAAAACCATGAGTACAGGTTCATGGGATTATTCTTGGGGTTGGTCTGAGGTGTATGCACCTAGAGATAAAGTTAGAGTGCATCTGTCAGAGCCAATGCATCACCACAAAAAATGTACTGAATGTTCAGTTTTAAAATTTGGGAGTCCTTTATCATTTCATGGGAAGGGAAGGCTTATTTAGTGCAACTCAGAAGGAATGGCAGAGACTGGTTGGGGCCGGATTTGGTATAATCCCAGTTTAATCCTCATTCAGGGTGAACTGGTTCACGTATGGGCACCAGGTTAAGCTGGACATGTTAACAAAGTTCATCACATCAGGAGGAGTTTGTGAAATGTTTTTTCAAATGTTTGGCAACTCCCACAAGATATGCTCTTATTTGGAAAGTAAAAGTACAGAGATTCCTAGTACAGAGGGATGGACAGTTTGAAAGTGTTTGTGAGGGAAAGAATGTTTTAAAATCGAAAGCAGTCTTTTGTTCTGGAAAAGAAAGTTTCTTGCTCCTGTGTGTATAGTGACAAAACTGGGGGATCACCCCATTCTGCTATTACCACCTGTTGTCAGAATAAAGCCATACTGTACAATTCCATCTTCGGTAGTGGACATTACAGTATATCTGTGTTTCCTGAGTGTAAATTGTTATGGGGCCCCCTCAGAAGTTAGACCTAGCATAACCCTAGCACCTCTCTCCCGAACCTGGAGTAAACATAAATGTTATTTTGTACCCTAACCCCCAACCCCTTTAGACTGCTGAGCCAGGTATTTGCCTCAGTGCTATGGGGATGCCTATTGTTTATGACAACTTGTGGCCTGCTGCCTTATCAATGGTACAAGTAAGGGGTTCCCAGTTGCCAGAGGCTGATCTTGGCCGAGGAATGGGTTGCATAATAATGTAGTATGCACAGACCCACAGGGCATGTTGGACATTATTAGAGAACATTCTTCGCACCTTTTTTAAAAAAAACATCTTCCAAACCCAGACAGCTTTTTTTGATATGTTTATTATTCCTACACCTTCAATGGATCTCCTGAATCAGATGGTACAGGACAGCTCACCAGCAGAAACAGAAATAGCTCTAAATACTTTAGCTACAGATAAAGCACCTGGACAAGATGCACTTATGGGCAAACTGTATAAATTCTTAAGCAAGGAGTTAGCTACAGAATTAGCAATTGTTTTTACTAAAATCCTGGAGAACCAGTCTCCTTTGCTTCGGATGACAAATGGACTCCTTATTGATCTATACAAAAAAGGCAACAAGCAAGATGTACAGACCCGGAAACCCATTAATCTACTTAATACTGATTTTAAACAACTAAAAAATCTTGAATGCTAGACTCTTACTTGTTGCTAAACAGCTTATTTCATTAGGCCAAACTTGTGCTATATCTGGCAGAAGTATAACAGAACATTTAATTTTATTGAGGGAAGTATTTGAACACAGCAATAAAAAATGTTTGTCCAGCCTTCTGCTATCATTGGATCAGCAGAAGGCATTTGATTCAGTTGATCATGCCTTCCTTTGAATTATTCTTCACAAATATGGTATTCCACTGACATTCATACACTGGATCCAAGGATTATATAAAACAGCAACAGTTAGATGAGTTGTTAATGGTTGGACAGGCCCTATGATTCCAGTATTGAGAAGAGTTAGGCAGGGGTGCCCTTTGAGCCCCCTGTTGTATACCTTCTGCATCAACCCTTTGTTAAGGGTATTAAACAATTCTCCTACCATAATTTGTATTGCTACCCTTGAGTTTTTTGTTCCACACAATGCTATGGCATTTGCAGACAATCTCTGCATTTTCGTTCAGGCTGAACAACCTACAGAAGAAGCTGCTAGACTTTATCATATTTATGGCTTTTTCTGGGGTAACTTTGAGTATGGCAAAATGTTCAGGGAGGAAGTTGGGCCAATATAATTCACAAACCATGGTTATAGCAGCCATAAGAATATTAGAGTAACCCATCCACATCTTTTGTATCATTTATGGGTCTACACAAATGAATTTACAAATTGGGAAAATAAAATTCAGCAATGAAAAAGTCTAATTGCTCAGTGGAATAGATGTCAACCCAGCAAAAAGAAGAGAATTTACTTAATGCAAACTTACCTGCTGTCCATTTTTCTTTAAATTAGTTATGTGTTTCCACCACCAAGGTCACTGGAAACAATTATTCTTTGTGTATTTTTCTAGCAGAATGGGGATCCAGACTGAATCCACTCAATGGCTTAGGGGTAGTTAACCACATTGTTTTCTTTTATTGTATTTTTTGTAAGCTAATATACACCCTTTGATGGCATATATGGGACAAGGGTGGACTCCACTCCTATTTTTTTCCCCTGTCATCATTGGTTCCAACAATAGGAATCAGGCAGATTGGGTACTTTAAGTTTACCATGAATATTCCAGACTGTATTAGATAGACATTTGTTAAGTTGAAACTTTGGTAACTATCCAGTCAGCTCCTGCTGACCAAAAATAGAAAATGTTTCTCTGTCTGGGTTATGGAGCAACACTTTCAAGAAACAGATACATTTCCCCCTTGTCCCCCTCAATATTTACCTGCACTCTTACATTTAATAAAAGAGAAAAGGGTTCTTCCTAATATGTGGGATCATCATTAGTTAAGCTGCCAAACCCAAGATTAATGTGAAGGCCAATCAAACACACAAACAGCTAGAAGAAAGGCTGTGCAGCAGGCCAGGATGTATATAGCAGTTAGAAACTATTGACCATTTGTTCCTCACCTGTTCATATGTTTTGGGTTTTTGGCACTCGCTTTCTGCTTTTTGGAAAAAACCTTGGTTTGCCTCTGTGTCTTACGAAAGACTCATATTCGGGCATTATACCGGACAATGTTCTAAAGGAAGTACGAGTACACTCCATATTGTTCTTTTAGTTGTTAAATGGTTCTTATGGAATACTAGGAGTCTGTATATACTGCAGCAAAAGCAGATAAATCTTGTAAAAATGATTACTAAAATTACTGTGGAACTACAAAAAATGTATTGTATGGAAGCCAAACAAATGACAAGCAGGTGTCTCATGGTAGCATGGAGAAATATGCCATGGGTAACAGATTCTGATAAACCAGTTACTTAGATATATACAGAGAGGAAGTTTTAAGTAACAGGTTGATGTTGTATTATTCTTCAGATATTTTTAATTTTTAAAAAGGGAACCCTGTAACACACCCATATTACAAAGGCTTGCATCTTATTATTTGCATAAGGAGGAATTTACTTAGATAATTATATCCTTTCCTTAAAGAATTGTTTCTCCTTTTCTCCCCGGCATGAATGCGAATGCTTTCACTTTTCTTTCAAATAGTATGTTTAATTAATGTTGTTAAGTTAAATTTGATTGCATGTTAATTTTTCCTCATGATATATTATTTTGTTTAAATTCTTTTTTCCTTATAAACTCTCTTACTCTTTTTGAGAAGTGCCATGAGATTGTTAACATTCACCTGAACTACCACCAGAACAGGCAGATGGGACCTTGCTTAAAAATCTCATCAGCAAGATAGCACCTCAAAAGTGCAGCACCCCAGTCATGCAGCACTACGTGTAAGTACTGGGATTTAATCCAAATGCCTTGTGTGTGGGATCCTTTGCTTAGTGAGGGCCAGTTGTGGAGAGGCAAGTAATTCTAAAAGAAAAGCTGCAAATCAGATTTTATCACTATTTATGATAATTAATTTAATTAGTGACACTTTTTGCTTAAGGACAACCTGTGATCCCTATGAGAGATGTGACTGAGCACCACAGTGCTGTGGTCACACATCATCCATAAGTGCGGATAGTAGTATGCATTGGACCAAAGGGCAATAGACAGGGTACACAGGAGGATCAGCATGGAACTGCACACCTTCATGGACTCTATTGGTAGGATGGTGGTGAGGCAATTACATGACCAGGACAATACCTAGGCTGTATGCCAAGGATGGGGTGCATTAATCAGCCTACAGATGCGACTTATTTAACTAGTCAGTGTAGAAGGTCTTGGAGGAGTGTTTTAGGTGATGTACTTGTGGGTATTGATGTTCATCCAGTGACAGCATTGGAATCTCACAAAAAGGAATCATACAAGGGATAAAGAGGGATCAGCTTCCACCTTGACAGGTCCTCCCCAGTTGGCACGAGGTGAAGGTTGCATGACCGGGGGCAGGTTTGGTCAGATTGGTGTCTTGCCTCATTGTGCTTATCCCACGAGTGAAGCACTTACCAGAAGGAGCTAGGCACCTACTGCCTGGTCAAAGGGCCTCCCCTTTCTCAGAGGCTTTGTCCTTCCAAGAATACATGTGACATCATGGGGAAAGGGACATTTGAAGGCCTAAAGTGGCTATGGTGAGGTTCCAAAGCTGTGCAAATCACTTACTACAGTAAATTGAACAGAATGTTTAATCAACACATGGCTGTGGTCTTTTCTCCAAAACAGTGAGTTTGTGTATCTATCCAGGAAAACAAGAAGGGATATTGCCAATTAAATCAATGGAGACTTTCTTTCATGGGCACTAAAGTTCATTACATTCAGATGTCAGTCACATAGCTATGGCATGCAGAAACAGATTTTTGAAATACTGCAAATGGAAAAGCTAGAACTTTTTAACAATCTTGTTCTACTAGACAGTCGGTACTGGAAAACACAGCATTAGCAGTTCTTGTATTTAAAAAAAAAGACAGCTTAGGAAGGGTAGAGGCAAGAGCCAATAAGAGAAGGAGGGAATAGCATTATGCCTAAACAGAGCTCAGAAGCAGTAGTAGTGCAGCCAAACAGCCAGAAAGCATATTACTAGCACAACAATATTTCAATATAAGAAACACAAAATGCTTTATATCGATATAAGATAAAAAAATGGGTCACAAAAAAGTTAATGTTGTGTTATATTCTCAGACTTCTAAGTTTTCACAATTGACAGAGCAGATGTTACTGCTTTCAAAATATAATTTCAAGCATTATAAAATATCATAAAAGATTATTTTGAAAATGGTTACAAGGTACTGGTGGTTGTTCTGTCTATGATTAAACACGTTCTTTTCTAGTTGAAGTACATAATCTAGGTGAATGAAGCCTTGTGAATTGTTCTGGCAAGTAATGAGAATACACCCTGGGCCAGATTTTCAAAGCAACACGAATGGCACAAGCCCTGTGTGTGCTGAACAAATGGCACATGGGGCATGCGGCATTCATCTGGTCAGTGATCTGGATTTTCCATCCCATGCACCAATTGTTGCAAGTTAGATCAACATTTTCTGGTCTAGCTTGCATTGATCTCAGGTACCCTTTTCACAGGGCATGCACCAAATGTTTGGTGCAAGCTGCCATAAAGTGGGTAAAGTGTTGCAACTGTGCACAACCTACCAAAATTGGGCAAAGTTGCAGCAAAGCTATCTGGTGCAGCTGCAACAAAAAATAGGTTTGACACTGGGCTTGATGCAAGCCCTGTGTCACCCTTTGAAAATCCAGCCCCCTGTATTCATCTCCATGTAGTTATCTTAAATGATAGACTAGGATTAGGCATGAATGAGTTACCTTGATTTGATAACTAAGCTTAACCCTACTTCAGTTTGCAATCTGTCAGTTTCTCTAAAAAGGGAAAAGAGACTCAGTACTCACCCACCACATGCCAGTGTGACCAAGGAAATTATCTACAGTACAATCCACTTGAGTATGGAATATATTTTTAATTCTTTGCAAAAAACTTTGTTAATGCAGCTGTTGAGATTCCAGCGACAATATTTGGGTAATATGTTGTTAAGGTTTCCAACCCTAACACCACACCCCACCGTGCATACAGCGACAGGTGTGTGGGAGTTTGCATTGGGGAAGTCAGTGCTAATGCTCTTTCCATTCCATGAGTAAATAAGCTGAGATGGCTACATTATAGGAGAAATGGGTGAGCGTTAGGGCTGACAACCCTGAAGCACATCACCTATGCCTGTTGCTGCATGCAGGGTGGAGATGGGGTGCTAAGGCAGGATATTTCCCAACTTTTGTCACTGGAACCCTAACTGATGCATTAACAAAGTTTTTTAAAAAATGTCCTTAATTTTTGAGATTGTATAAACGTAGCTTTATTTGGTTGTGGGAGCACAGGGCCCTCTGAGCCCAGCACCTCATCCATCCATAATTTTGAGAGATTACAATTGTATCATTATTTCCCTGTGGGAGCATAGGGCCCTCTGGGTCCTGCTCTCTCATCACTCCATAATGCCCTGGATATTTGCGTGTGGGAATGCAGTGCCCCCCAGGCCCTGCGCTGCCATCTATCCATAAGGCCAGCACTCCAATCACTTCACAATGGTATTCATATTTACATGTGGGAGCACACGGTGCCATCCATCCATAATTTTTTAGATACTGTAATCGCATCTATTGCCATCAGTGTATGATGGTATCTGTATTTGCATAATTTTTGAGATGGTGTAGTAGTATTTTATTTTGCGCCCCTATCCTGTAATGTGCAGTGGCCAAAAACAGAATAGTAAACACAGCAAAATTTGAAACCCGTGTAACTGGACACAAAATTAATATATTTTCACAAAACTAGTAAAAGGCACATTAGTGGCACAAGCCCTTTCTTCCCAGTGAAGTGACAAAGAAACCACTATGTACACCTGATATTAGAGCATTATTCTATGGGAAACAAAGCAAATTTAAACCCACAGAACTCGACAGTTCAGTAATCTATTTTCACCGAAGCAGCAAAAGACATAGCTGTTGGGTAAGCCTTTTGTACCCATATAATTTCAGACCAAAATCACAAACCATTTCTTATTTGTGGAGTGACAAAGAAACAGCTATCTTAAAATTATTTTTCACAAATTTTGAAAATAATCCTTTTCTGTAGTTCCTTTTTCCGCAATTTGTGGGAAAAGCAAATCCCTTTTTTTGCAAATTGTGAAAAAGGATCTTGTTTAGTGATTCCTTTTTCACACTTTGCAGAAACACAAAATCTTTTTGCAAATTGCAAAAAGGGATTCTGTTTCAAGTTTGTTCCCCCAGTTTGCAAAACAGGATTTTGCCATGTTAAAAAACACATTTCTAAGTAACATATTAAAAAAAAATAGCCCCAGATTCAGATTCTACTAGTCCCGATTAGGTAAAGATGTTGTTGTATACTAAACCAGTATATTTTTTTGGTTATTTAATTTTGTTTTCACCGCTAACTGAAAACAAGATGGCAGAAGCACGAAAAATATTCTATATTTGAGGCAAAAGATTCCGCTTTTGTGGAAAAGGATTCCACATTTGTGATAAAGAATCCTTTTTTGAGAGGGACATCTAAATGGCCCCTTAGGAAATAATGGGAAACTTTGAAATTTAATGACTTTGGAATGGATTAATATTTTTTTACCAACTCTTCAAAAGGCACATCGAAACCCAAGACCTTTCTACTTTAACAATTTCAGACCGAATTTCCACACCATTATTGTACTGTGGCATGACAAAGAATTTCACCAAAAATGATCATTTTCACATTTTGTGAGAATCCTTATCTCTGCACCCAGAGATTTGACCAGAATGAAACATGCCACATCAAGAGATCTTTGGTCCCTAATGGCATATGTAAAAGTTCATGTGAATTGCTTGAACAGTTGCTAAGTTATTAAAGTGCAACATTTTGAGTTTAACATAGAAGTGAAGACTGAACCCTAACTATAGGGGCTCGATCACACCCCGATGATGAAGTATTTTTGTGATCTAACTAATGATGGAGTTCGGATACTGCACCTTTATGGTCATAACATTTAAATAACACCAATGAACTGCTAAACCATTTTTGACTAAGTGTTTTTAATGAAAAATGTCAAGTCTAATTGTTGCTGCTGCCTGCTCTATCTGCACTGTTACTATTTTTGCACATAATAAAGGAAGAATTTGTATCACTGATTCAAGTGGGTTACAGATTTTTTTTTTCCATGTTGTGCTGGCATGTAGTGGGTCTATGTTGTATCTCTTTCCCTTGGTGAATCTGACCTGTCTCTTGCACCCACATCCCAGGTGCTGCTGACCCTTTCCAATAAAATCTGTCCATTTCATTCTGTTTTTTAGACCACTGTTAATGTTACATACTGTAATAATGCTTTACAAAGCAACTGTCAGTAGTGCAACTAAAGTACAGTGCAATTTTTTTTCTGATGCCTGATCTTCCTTTGGTTTTTCAGTACTGCAAGAAGGCAAAATCTGGTACAGAGATATAACAGGGCTTATAGTTCTCAAGTAGTGATTTCTTAAAGGAATGGCTCATGTGCATCACTCTAGGCAGTTGCTTTGAGCACATCTTTCCATTTTCCAAACATCACAATGGGTGGCAGATCAGAACTGGAAGGGGACAGGACCAGTTGTGTTCCAGGACAGTAGCTGCTTCTTGTTGTTTTTACAGGGTTTCTTGTGGATTTTACTTGGTAGAAGGTTATTTCTTATCTTTCTTACTTCTAAGGGGCTAGCAGGGTATTGTTTTTGGGGAGGCTGTTGGAAGTCTGAAAACTGGTTTGGTGGCTGTAAGTGGGCTCATTTGTTGGATGTTTCACTGTGTAACAGGCTGTGCTGATGGAGGCCTATTTCTTCTGATTTAAAACCTATTTGGTGGGATTTGCTTGGGGCTGGTTATTTGAATTGGAGACCTATATCTGTTAATTTCAAGCCTATTTTGTTGTGTTGTTAGTGATGCTGATTAAATTGGAGACCTGTTTTCTTTGGCAGCAAACATATTTTGGGGGCTTTTAGTTGAATTTTGATTCCTTTTTATTTTATTTATTTAGTTATTTAGTTAAACATCAGTTTAGAAACCTTTGAGCCAGAGGCTCATTTACAAAGGTACATCATCACAAAGAGGACATCAGAACAGTAGTACAAGGGACAAAGTACTTACAAACAAAAAAGTTACAGTTCAATTACAATTTTGTTACAATAGAATACAATCTCCAACGAAGCAAAAGATAACAATAGGTGCAAAACTTATGGTCGGGGGAGAGCTGGTGGGAGTAGAAGGGAGGGAGATAGGGGAGGAGGAATTAGTAGGGAAAGGAAGCGGGGGAGCCGCTCAGTGAGCATTGTCAAACAGAGTACATATATTTTTTTTTTTACACTAGGCTAGCAGTTTTTGCTGACTTCACTAGCTGCAAAGGTTAGTGCATAGTTGGGGAAGGGTGTTAATGGTCTGGCCAGGTCTCACTCAGCTAATTGACTGGAGGCAGAACTGAATCAGGTTTGTGGTGTTAGTTGCTTTGGATTCTCAGAAGGAACTGGAAGGGGACAGGATCAGTTGTGTTCCAGGACAGTAGCTGCTTCTTGTTGTTTTTACAGGGTTTCTTGTGGATTTTACTTGGTAGAAGGTTATTTATTTTCTTTCTTACTTCTAAGGGACTAGTAGGGTATTGTTTTTTGGGGGCTGTTGGAAGTTTGAAAACTGGTTTGGTGGCTGTAAGTGGGCTCATTTGTTGGATGTCTCACTGTGTAACAGGCTGTGCAGGTGGAGGCCTGTTTCTTCTGATTTAAAACCTATTTGGTGGGATTTGCTTGGGGCTGGTTCTTTGGCTGCAGGGCTTGGAGGGGCAGACACAGGGCTGATACGCTCTCTCTCGAGAGTCGGGTGTAGGCCCAAGACCCACCCTCCCCCACCCCTCCCTCCCCAGAGCTCTGCTAATTTATAGGGGAACACCTGCCCTGCAATTGGAGGAAAAGGCTGCAGGTGCAGCTCATGTAGTTCTAGCCACTGGGGGTTGGATTTAAAGGCTGTGAGAGAGGAGATTATGGAGTTGTTCACTTCCCTTATAAGTTTACTGTGTTGTACTGCACCTAGTAACAGGGTTACCGGTTTACTGTGGGACTGTAGCTAGGATTAGTGGGTGAACTGATTAGGCAATCGAATCCAACAGAAAAACAGCGCAACACTATGAGCGGGTGTTCACAGCATGAGGTGCAAACCTCAATACTTCACACAAAAGCCAAGGTAATGAGTGCTTCGGCTCTATGCCTTCAAAGGGGGATAACCCCTTTGAAGGCATCGAAAGTGTAGACTTGCCATTTGGATTAAAATCACTTGCAGTATACGCGATTCTGAAAACCAAGGCCCTGTATCTGAACCAGGGTGAGAAATCAGGTAGGCTTTTAGCGATGAGGTTAAGGGCGGTGGAGGCATCTAGGATAGTCCAGAGTATCATGTCTAGTGTTGATGGGACGGTCAAAACAACACTTATGGAAATTGTTAAGGAATTTGAAGATTACTACAAGGCTCTATACAGCCCAATGACCCCTAGGCCTAGTAGGCAGGAGGTAGAGGATTTCTTATCTGCCTGTAGTCTCCCCCAGGTACCAGAAGGTCAAAGGAGAGAGCTCTCACTTCCTATCTCGGAGGAAGAGATTTTGGAGGCAATTAAAACACTTTCCAACGATAGGGCCCCTGGTCTGGATCGATTTACACCTAATTTCTGCAAAAGTTTTGCGACCTTGCTATGTCCCGGGTTAAAAAGATTATTTCAGAGTATTTTGACCCAGGACAAAGTAGATGGTTACCTATTCGAAGCCCTGATAGTGCTCATTCCGAAGGAAGGGAAGGAGTTAGATAAAGTTACAGGTTATAGACCCATTTCCCTGATTAACTATGACATCAAGATTTTGGCGAAGATTTTAGCCTCAAGGTTGTCCAGGGTCATGCCCAGGCTAGTTCACCATGACCAGGTCGGGTTTATGAGGGGTAGGCTAGTGTCGGATCTCCTGCATAAATTGTCTCATGTTTTCTCCATCTCCAAGGACTGTAAATCTCCATGTGTATTGATGTCAGTGGATGCGGAGAAGGCATTCGACAGAGTGGACTGGAAGTTTTTAGCTATTACTATGGAAAAATTTGGTTTCCCAGCCCAGTTTATCAAGTTTGTGTTTGCCTTATATAGGGACCCAAAGGCCAAAATATATGTAATGGTGTATTTTCGGCAAGTTTTTTGCTTAATTCCGGCACTAGGCAGGGTTGTCCCTTATCGCCTCTTTTATTCAATTTATATCTGGAGCCTCTCCTCACTAGAATGAGATTAGACTCTAGGGTTATGGGCATTAGAGTCGGATCGCAGGAGTTCAAAGTTTCAGCATATGCGGATGACATCTTGTTGCATGTTGTTCAGCCAAGTAGCTCAGTCCGAGCAGTGCTGGAAATTATTGGAGAGTATAGCAGATTGTCTAACTACAGGATTAACGTGGGGAAAACCCAAATTTTCCGCTGAATATGAAGTGCACAGATTGGAAGTGTTGGAAATGGGTATGCAATGGACTCCATATGCTGAAATATCTGGGTATATACTTGGCCAGATCGGATCTGAAGTTAGTCAATCTTAATTTGAGCATCATCAGGAATATGATTAAGCAGGATTTGCAAAGGTGGAGCGGATTGCTGCTTTCTCTCTGGGGCAGATTAGCATAGTTAAAATGAATATCCTGCCTAGATTTTTATCCATAATATGCTCAATGTTTTGCTACCCCAAAGATGGTTTAGAGATTGCACGTACTGATTTCTGATTTCATCTGGAGAGGAAAAAAGGCCCATAAGTCTACAGTAGGCTGGCGGCTCCCAGGAGAAAGCGGGTCTGGAGACTTCCACACTGGGTTATATTACTGGGCAAGTAGTCTGTGTAAATATATGAAATGGGTGGTCCCTGTCAGCAAACTTGATTCTCTGCCCTATGTCCCTTCGTGAGTTAGATTAGAGATCGAGGTGATCAGGGAGGTAGGATTGGATCCGATTGCATTTCTCTATTCCACCCCCAAGAGATTGCCTTCTAGGCTGGTTAATAATCCGATAGTAAAATTTTTGCGTATTCATAGGCAGATTTGTGCTAAGCTCGGGTATGCCCCAGATAGGGATAAGCATCAACCGGTATGCCAAAATTCGAACTTGAGGATTGGGGGGAAAATGATTTCGGGTAAGTGGATTCCCCAATTGGAGGGGTTGCGAATTGAGGACTTAATGGAAGAGAACCCAGTACTCCCAATTGGGAGATCCTGGTGAAGTACAATATAGATGTTAAGCAGGTTTTAAATTATACCAGCTTACTCATTTATTAGCATAAGTTAGGATCAATCTCCAGTGGGGCGTGTGAGCAGGATTTGGTTGAATCATTAGCGCCAAGTTGTGTGGGAGCCACATGCGGTCTCTGGTGTATATAGAAACTTCGCACCAAAGTCTTAGGGATTTGGATCACATACCGAGATATTGGACTAACTGCTTGGGAGCAAGAGCGAGATTGGGAGGCAGTCTGAGGCATACGACAAATATGTTAGACAGGACAGGCTGAGGGTGATGCAGTTTCACTCTTGAATAACTTATTCTGGACCCCTCAAGTTATTTGAGGTGGGTGGTAGGACGGACCAAAATTGTTTCCGGTGCTGTCAAGCGGTGGGAGACTTGTATCATATTTTCTGGGAGTGCCCACGATAAAGCAATTGTGGATGCAGATTAAGCAGAGGCAGACCCGTTGTTGGGTATTGACCAGTATTTTACCTGATATTTGTTTGATAGGGGATTATTCTGGCATTATGTATGGGGCGTCAGGTTTACATGGCTCTGATTTCAGGTTAAGCAAAAGGTAGTTTATGACATTGGATGACTGACTCCTAATTACGATACGGAATGGCTGCAGGAGATGTTGTCTAATTCAAACATGATAAAATGGGAGCGGAAGGACAATAGGTTTCATATATTTGAAAAGACTTGGAGTCACTTTTATGCGCTATACCTTCCCAAGTAGCTGGATTGAGTAAAGCAGGAGGAGGGATGACGGTGGGTGAGCAGATCTTCTTCAAGGGTATGTGGTGGTGGGGGGGTTAGGGTATGGTGGGGATGGGGTTGTTACCGTTGAGAGTAGGGGAGAGAAAATTGGAGACTTGAATTTATTTTGTCATCTGCTTGGGTAGAACAAAATATGCTGGTTTCTTATTATGTGTATTGTATTTGATGTGAAATTCTGTCACAATAAAATTTTGAATTTCAAAAAAAAAATCACTTGCAGTATATTTTTCTGTGTCCTGGAGTGCTCATTATCTTGGCTTTTGAACTGATTAGGCAGTAGGGGTGTATCTTGGACTAGTGGGGAACCTGGTGGCTTACTCAAAGAAACCTACTTGGAGGGGGATGGGACCACATGTCATTAGGGCCGGCATCTTTGGGAGGGTGGTGGGGTGCACAGGGTGTGGACCAGCTATGATACTGGACTGGGCTTGGATGTTCAGTGGTTGCCCAGTGTGCTACCAGCTGGCACAGCTTAGGGAGGAGGTTGCGGGATTAGGAGACAACAGGAGGAAGGGGGGAGGCATGGTTGAGGAAGGGGGCAGGGGATCTCCCATGGGGTTTCACCTAGCACTATGGGTGGGGGCATAGGGAAAGGAGTGCAGGAGAATACTCGAGGGTCACATAGGGACCCTGGCAGAGGGGGCCCAAAGGAGGACACTACCAAGGAAGCAGGCAGGTAACTGGGGACCTTCACAAAGGGGGGGCCAGAGGGACAACATTCTCAGGGAAGTAGGCAGATGGCTGGGTCTGGACAGAAAGAAGCAAGGCGGGGAGGTGGATCAGACCTTATGCTCAGTAACCACTTCAATTTTCTTCTTCTGCTTGAGGATGAGGGGGGTGATGTAGCCATGACAGGGGTGGTTAGAGATAGAAAGGGAGTAGGGGGCAGGAAGCAGGGGCCGGATAGCAGGAGGAACAGGGCTAACCTGGAATGCAGGGAAAGGGGGAGCAGTGAATCAGAGCAGGAGGGGCAGGGGGAAGAGGGAGAAAAGCGCAAGGAGAAGGACCAGTTGGGAGGAAAGGGCAAGGAGAAGGACCAGAAGTACAAGAAGGATACAGTAAAAGGAGCTGAGGGTTTAGACCAGGGGAGCACGACAAGCAAGGAGGGACTAAACGGAGACAGGAAGGAAGGGAGGATGAGCCAGGCTAGTTTAGTGGATGGGGGAGAAGGATCAGAAGCGAGCAGTGAGGGGAGAGTTAGAGGTACAGAAGGATACTTGGGAGGAGGAGAGGCATAGGATAGGAGGGTGGGGTGGCCAGGAGTAAATAAGGAGGCGGCATGTGCACATAGATAGGGAGGAACAAGGAGCTGGCTGGGTGGAGGGCGGTAGAAAGGATGAGGGACATGCAAGGGGGGGAAATGGAGGAAAAAGAGCGGTCAGAGTGCTCCTGTTGGGGGATTCTATGATCAGGGGTATCAAATGGGATAGGAAGGGAGAAGCCTGGCCAGTTAGAACAAAATGCTTCCCTGGACTAATGGAGCACAGGGCCAAGCACGAGGTATATCAGCTGGCACAGGATTGTGGGGGTTCCCCAGACATACTGGTCCACCTGGGTGCAAATGACATTGAGGGAAATAGCGAGCTAGAGATACAGGCAAGATTCAGGGAGCTTGCCAGGGTCTGTCATGACATAGGATGCACAGTTCCTTCTCCAGAAATCCTGCCAGTGCCAAGGGCTGAGTGGGGAACACAAAAGGAAGATTAGGAGATAAACCAGTGGCTCAGGGGAGTGATGTGGAGGCCAGAGGTATGGGTTGATGGGGATTGGGGGGAGACCTGGGAGGATAAGGAGCTGTATGCTAGAGATAGCCTCCATCTCAATTTGGAGAGGAGGGGAATCCTTAAGTTGAAAATAGAGGGGTTCATTGGTGAAAAGTGGGGTTAAACTTGTGAACAGAGGAGAGATGGGAGAAAAAGGCTGTCGAGGGTGCCAATAAAGGAGGACTCTGTCTCCACCCCGGGGCTGGAGGAGGAAGTATGGGAAAAAGGCCGACTGTGAAAAGTGCAGACTAAGGAAAACAGAATCCCCATGGGAACATGAGCAGGGAAATAGAAGTATAGGGGGAAAAGGTGGAAGGTAGTCCTGCTAAATGCCAGGAGCTTGGGCAATAAAATGCCTGAGCTTCAGGTGATGCTAACTGAGGGAGCGGTGGATGTGGCAGTGGTCACTGAGACCTGGGCCACCACAGGACATGACTGGGACCTGAATCTGGAGGGTTACACTATGTTCAGGAAGGACAGGGGGGAGGGAAGAGGAGGAGGGGTAGAAATGATAGTCAAAAACTGCATTGGCATAGGGGGAGTAGAGGATGCGGAGGGAACCGTGGAGGCGATTTGGGTCACCTTGATAACAAGGGGGGGCAAGAGAGTAAAAATAGGAGTGGTGTATAGACCCCTGCACTTGCAGAGGAGCAGGAGGAGATTCTGCTGGAAGATGTTGGGAGACACTGCAGACTGGGCAGGGGAAGGGTGGTGGTGTTGGAAGACTTAAACATGCCAGGAACAGACTGGGAGACTATGACATCCTTGGTGGCCAGGGAACAGAGGTTGTTGGATGTCTTTCAAGACGTGTTCCTAACTCAGCAGATGGGGGAACCGACCAGGGAGGCGCAGGTACTGGATGTGGTCCTGGCAGACAGTGACCAGATTGGGAGTCTGGAGGTAAGGGACCCGTTGGTGGGGAGTGACCATGCCACGGTCTGGTTCTGCCTGGACCTAGGATGGGTAGAAGGCTGCACAAAGATGGAGGTAACTGACTTCAGGGGTGTGGACTTTAAGGAAATGGGAAGGATCCTTAAGAAGCATTTGGATGGGATTGGGTCAGACACGGACGCTAATAGTAGGTGGGAAATCATCAGGAGATGGGTGCAGGATGCTACCAGCACCTGTACAAGAGTAAGACTAAAATGTGGTAGGGCCTGGAAACCCTGCTGGTGGACCAGGGAGGTCCAGGAGGTGGTGCAGGGAAAGAAGGCAGCCTATAGGCAATTCAAGTGCTCAAGGCGTGAAAGAGATCGAGGGGAGTATGAGCTGATGGCTAGAAGGGCCACTAGGGTGGTGAGGGCAGCCAAGGCAAGGAAGGAGCAGAACCCAGCCAGGAAATGAGAGAGGAACAAGGGTTCTTTAGATACATTGGGAAAAACAAAGGGTGAAGGGCAGATTAGCAGGATTAAAACAGGGGAGAGATGGCACAAGACCGGTGGAGCAGGCTAAGGTACTAAATGAGTACTTCACCCAGTTTGTCACAGGAAAAGCAGATGGCATCATACATGGGAGGAGACAGGATTCTGAGGGGGACCCTTACTGATAAGTGGGTCTGGGGAGAGGTGGAGGCATCACTGGCAGGAAGGGGGAAGGCTAAGCAGGGAGAAGAGGTAGTGGAAGTGGAAATCACAGCAGAGAGAGTGAGGGAAGCCCTCAGGTCCCTTAAGATGGAGAAAGCACCGGGGCTGTATAAATTACATCCCAGAGTGCTGAAGGAACTTGCGGATGTCCTGGTGAAACCCCTAGCGGAGCTTTTCACCATTTCTCTGAGGACAGGGTGGGTGTCCCAGGACTGGAAGGTGGCGCATATAGTGCCTATCCACAAGGGAGTATCAAGGGAGGTGGCAGGAAACTACAGGCCTGTCAGCCTGACATCGGTGGTGGGCAAGGTGATGGAGGGCATTGTCAAGAAGAGGCTGGGGGGGACCTGGAAAAGTCAGGGTGCCTGGATGATAGACAGCATGGATTCAGCCCAGGGAAATCATGTCAGACAAACCTTGTGGAGTTCTATGACTGGGTGACGAGTGCCTTGGACCTGGGTAGACCAGTGGACATCCTCTTTCTAGACTTCAGCAAAGCATTTGACTCTGTTCTTCATGTGGGCCTGTTGGATAAGCTGGGAGAAATGGAGGTGGGGAACCAGATGATCAAATGGATAGGCAATTGGCTCCAGGACTGGACCCAGAGGGTCGTAGTTGGTGGGATAGTCTCATCCCCAAGGAGGGTCATTAGTGGGGTCCCACAGGGATCAGTCCTTGGGCCCCTCCTGTTCAATGCCTATGTCTCTGACATAAGGACAAGCATCAGGAGTGAGATGAGTCTCTTTGCAGATGACTCAAAATTGGGGGCGGTGGTGGATGGGGAGGAGGGGAGGGTGGCCCTACAGGGGGACCTGGAGGCTCTGGAAAGGTGGTCTAGAAAGTGGAAGCTGAGACTCAATGCAGGGAAATGCAAGGTATTGCACCTGGGGCCAGAAACCCGGGCCAAGTGTACACCCTGGGGGGGGTGATGCTATAAGTTTCAATGGCTGAGGGACCTGGGGTGGTGGTGGATGTCAAGATGAACAACTCAGAGACTTGTAAGAGGCAGCAGCCAAGGCCAACAGGATGCTGGGATGCATCGCTGGGGGAGCACCTCCAGAAGGAGGAAGTGATACTCCTTCTGTATAACTGCTTGGTGAGGCCGCACCTTGAGTACTGCATGCAGTTTGGAGGCCACACTTAAAGAGGACATTAAACTCCTGGAGAGGGTCCAGAGGGGGCAACCAAAATGATTTGGGGCTTGGGGACAGGACCTATGAGGAGAGGCTCAAGAGCTAAATATGTACACATTGGAAGAGAAGGGACCGGGGATATGATAGAGGTCTTCAGGTACATGAAGGGGTAAATATGGAGGAACAGTCAGGGTGCTTCAAGGAAGGAGGAGGGGCCACTAGAGGGCATGGGTGGAAGCTGGAGGGGGAAGATTCAGGGAGAAAGGAGGAGGTGCTACTCACTGAGAGGGTGGTGGAGCCATGAAATCGCTGCCTAGGGGCTGGTGGGGCAGAGACAGTGGAGGGGTTCAGAGGGGGTGGGACAGGTACAGGGGAAGGGTTCTGGAAACAAAATCCAATGCAGCGAGAATATACGGAACTGGGAAGGGAGAAGCCAGAGAAGGTGAGGGGCAGCAAGATCAGCTCCCAGGGTGGGGGCTGACCAAACGAGCAGATACGAAAGACCGTTAGGCCTATTCTGCTGGCATTTTAGTATGTTAGTATATATTGATATGACTTGAGCTGGCACTGTGTTGAAGGATGATTCATTCTGATAAACCAGTAGTTGGCTCTACTAGTGAGAGGTGTCCTTATCAGTTCCTAGATATTTCTTTTTACTTTCTTCTGGTGCTGAAACTGTTATAAGCTATGGCTAATAGCATGAAAGGTATTAACTACTGTGATTGAGTTCTGCCAGTACATCACTGCAGTATGAGAAGAATTTAAAACAGCTGCAAAGTTCCTGACAGATAATGCCACATACCAATTAATCTCTCAATTCTTCATTTATTTTAGCCTGTATGTAGCTATTCCTTCTGAACTATATTACCTTGTTGACTGTTATTATCCTCCTTGGGACCCCCATGAAAATGAGATTCTGTATCTCATGGGATTATCTCGGTTGGAGTAATTTCAAATAAGTAAATAAATTAATTAATTTAATTTCATTTAATTTAGTTAAATTACATGGGTTTCAAATTCACAGGTGGAAGCCAGCTTCTTGAAGTGTGCAATATACTCTGCAATAATTTTGCCTGGGTGGTCCTTCTGCTTTCACATTTACTTTTAGTGAATAATAATCTCTCAGGATTGTGAGAAGCTCAGAAAATGCAGTCTTGTCTAATTTCTTTGGGGATAATTTTGTCTAAGTACACCAAATGTTATGCTATTTTCTAGTCACCGATGGGAAAATTTACATTTATCTTCAACCTCAGTCTGTTTTACTTCCATAAATTGTTGCAGTCTTTCTTCATAATTTGAGAAGCTGTCTGACTTTATCAAAAAGCACATCTGACTCCTTGCCAAAACTTGGCATTTTTCTTCTCTGGATTCTTTCCAACCTCATCACCACCATTGTCTTTCACCTGTACTTGGGAAGACACTGCTTCAGCCCTTTGTGTGAATCAGATCTAGGACCATGAACCCTGAAGGCAGTAGCTATAATCCTTAGGTCATAGTTGGGATTTCAAGGAGCTTGTTTGAATTCTACACTGTAAACTTGCTATTCTATGAACCCCAACTTGATGTCTCATTGTGGTGTTACATTTACTCAACACTTCTTTGATTGCTATTCTCAGCTTTCACTGCTAGATGGCATTCTTCCCACAGAGTGCCTTTCACCCATTTATTAATCTGAAAAACCAAACCAAAATCTCATAGTGAAACCATGGTAAGAAAAAAAAAGGGAAAAACAAAACAAAAAGTCCCCCCCACACCAATATTCTGTCTATTCTTCTGTGGCCAGTACTGGCTGTGCTCCCCTTAGTTCTGCCCTGTGGATACCCACCATCCTTCATCTCCCCAGGACTTGCCCAAGTGCCAGAATACACACCATGGATTCCCTTTCATGGAGGGGTCAGGAGGAGGAGGGCTATCCTCCACCCTAAAGCACAATCCAGTATTTGGCATCCAAGTCCTGGTGATGGAAGTGGTGAAGGACTGGCAGACAGGCTTCATATACACCTGTCCTGACATAATTTTCCTCCATTTTTCCTCCCATCTCCATGATGGAATGTGCCCATCAATGTACATGTGTAGAGGTATGTGCATGCTGCAGAGTCCCACAGCACCTCCCTTTTTCTGCTGCTTTCATCCTGTATTACCACCAGGCCTCCACCTGCTGGCACTCATTTGTTGGAATACACAGTGCTTCCTTCCCAGGAGAGGAAATCGGTCTTCCTAACATTTGAACCTCTCCCTCCTTGGCCAACACTTGGCAACCCATGCTACTTCCTGAACATTGGTCGCTGGCATGGAGCAAGGTGTGGCATCCAGTGCCTCAACCCTCAGTGCCACCAGGCCAGCTAAAAAAAGTTTTAAGTGAACTACAAACCTTCTGGGGCATTGGTTTTGTTGGGATATGTGTGCTCTGGACTATCCTTGCAAGATAATATTTCAGAACCTTACCAGCAGCACCCATGTGCAATACTGTACATGAAGTAATATGAACTGGCTGGCCCAGTGTTAAGGTTGGTTGAGGCACTGGATGCCACACCACCAGCAATGCTGATAACCTGTGTTCATGAATGATTCACAGTCACTCGAGTTCCAGCTAGGTGAGGGAGTATCGAGCACCCAATTACAGCTCTCCCCCATCAGGGTGGTTAGTTCCTGGGTCCTGCCACTTGACTGCCATGTGATGGAAGCTGTATGGCAGTGATGGTGGAAACAGTGCAATTAGAGGGTATCAGCAGACATGGTAGATCATTGTATGCACAATGCCCTAAGGGAAGAAATGGAGGAAGTGACTAGGGATGGGCGAACCAGCTGTGGTGCAGTTCCAAGCCTCCCCCCCAGACTGAGCCAACTTTGCTTTGATAAGGAAAACTGAGCCTTTCAGGTCTCAACCCAAGTTGTCGAGTTGGTGTGGTTTGAATGTGCATTCCAGTGCAGAATAACACTCTCACCACAAGTACTGTATGGAAAGGACAGGGGCAGGGTGCAGAAAGGAGCAGAAAATTAAAAAAAAAAACATTTTTTTCCCACCGATCACTGCTGAAGACTCCCGAGTCCCTGGACCATCACATGATCAACAAAGGGAAACCCTCATGATCTTGGGGCACTGAAGAGAGCTAATCAATGAGGATATATGTTCTGTGATTAACACATGTTCTAGCCAATCCTGTCAGTCACAACAGAACATCCCTAGGAAATCAAGTATCAAGTGCATTTGGGGCTTTGCATTCAAAGGAGACAGTTTTGTGTGTGTGTGTGTGTGTGTGTGTGTGTAGATTTCCAAAAACAAATAGCAAACATCATTTTGTTAGAAAGGGTGAAGGAAAGAGGGAGAAACGGAGAGAAGAGACTGGGGTTTGAGAGACCAATGAATTCATCAGTAGAGTGCAGACACTGCAGCAGAAGAGTACTCTTCTCTTATTAAAAAAATGATTTTTTCTACTAGAAAGAGAGAGAGAGAGAGAGTAGAGACCAACAAATTCAACAGCAGAGTGCAGAGTGCAGATGTTACAGACTCCACAGTAAAAAAATGAAAAAAAAATGTTTTTGTTAGAGAGAGAGAGAGAGAGATGAATTCAACAGCAGAGTGCAGAAAATAAAACAAAATATTAAGAGGAGCAGAATCTGACAGGACAGAAAGACTCTGTTTGAAGGTCATAATGCCTCAGTAATTTTGAGAGGCAGGCATATAGTGCCATACAGATTTTTAAGAGGGTATCATCCATGTGTCAGACTCTGCATTTCCCATCTCTGTGCCTGAACTACTACTAGGTCATAGTGCCATACAGATTGTGAAGGATGATCACATCTCAAACTCTCTGTTGCCTGTCTCTGTGCCTGAAATACTGCTAAGTCATACTGCCATAATGTAGACTCTGTTGTCTGTCTTCTGTGCCTAAACTGCTTGGTCATATGGTTGGTGCCTCACATATTGTGAGGGGGGGTGTCACATCTCAGACTGTTTTGCCCATCTCTGTGCCTGAACTAATACTAGGTCATAGTGTCATACAGATTGTGTGGGTGGTAATCACGTCTCAGACCCTGTGTTGCCCATTTCAGTGCCTGAACTACTACAAGGTCTTATAGTGTGTCACATATTTTAAGAGGGAGTGTCACATCTCAGACTCTATGTTGTCCGTCTCTGAGTCTGAACTAATTCTGCCAATTAAGCAATTATGCTGGCCCCCAAAAAATGGATTCAGAATCAGAGTCTGTTATGGAAATGGAACATGTGGCCAACGCCAGCAGCATGGCTGAAACTGGTACACATAACAATAAAAATATTTCTTGAAAACAAATTCAGAAAGAAAAAGAGAAATTCAGTGCTGAAGAAATCATTAATACAATTCATGAAAATGAAGCAACACAACCAGAAAAAGATGAAGCAGATCAACCAGAAAAAAAAAAGAATGTTGGGGAATCCCCTGATCAAAGTAGTGCAGCACTGTCGGCACTGGCAGAACAATCAGATAAAAGTGAAACACAAAAACAGGTAGCCAAAACACTTAGACCTAGAAAGTCAATGATTATTAAAATGCTCTGTCTAGTACCACTAAATGTAGCACTCCACGATATGCCATTCATGCATATCAGGCTCCTTCATGAGAAAGCACTGCCTTTGAAGAAGAAAAGGTTGTAAATGTAGAAGAATAAGATCACATTCTCAATGTATCACAGTTAAGCTCTTCCAAAGGTACTGAATCTGAATGTGATTCTAATGAGGTAGAAGATGCCACCTGGGTTCCCCCACCCAAACAGAAAAAAACACATACAGCAGGTACCACCAGTAGTCACAGCCAGTAGTGGGGAAAAATCAATAATCATGGTATCTCTTCTGGGGACAGCCACAGTGTGCATGAATCAGGGTCAGAAACAACTGCCACCAAAATTGCTGCAGTTTCTGGCATGATGACAAAACGTTGCACCTCAGTTGTGTGGAGCTATTTTCATAGAAGTCCCAAAAATGAATCTGTGACAAGTAATGAAAGGCTGACAGTCACTAGTGTGCATACCGGCAAATAAAGAAGCCCATATCTTGGTCCTTTGTTAAAACATTTTATTGCACAGAATTCACAAACTCACCCCACCAGGGTCCACTAAGGTTTCTCTCACCTGACGGTGGGCTTTGTGGTAGCACACCACCTCAACAACTTGTTCAGCAAACACCACCACAGTGACAAATCTCGCCAGGTCACTGTGGTGGTCCACTGTATGCTGGCACCTCATCTCCCAGTGTTTCACCTCCACCCTGAACCAACTCCAACTCAGAGCTGGTTAATTGGAGATGGGGGGGGGTGCACTTTTACCCGATGGGAACACTGCTGACAGTTAGCATTGTTCCCGTTGTTGTTCTGGTTGTCAATAATATTGTTGTTGATATCCTGACATGGATCCAGGCTTTGTGAAGGATCATAACAAAGCCCACAGTCAGGTGGGTGAAACTTTGATGGACGCTGGTGGGGTGAGTTTGTGAATTCTGTGCAATAAAGCATTTTAATGAAGAACCAAGCAATGGGCTCCTTTATTTGCCAGTATGCACACCAGTGCCTGCCAGCCACTCATTACTCATTACACAGTTTGGTTTGGTATGATTTTTAAGTGTTCCCCAGGTGTGGAATCCCTTAGCCACTTCTAGTTTTGGTCTGATTTCCAAACATGACTATGTTGCTGTCTGCAGCTTTTGTCATTGAGAGAGTAGCAGAGGGAAGTGAGGGTCCAGTTCAGGACAACATCACTAAAAAGGCATCTGCAAAGAGCACATCCAACCATTTGGCGGGGCAGCAGTCCTGAGCAAGGGATAAATATCCGTGATGGAAATAATCCCACAGACAATAGTGGTGGTGAAGAGACTGAGAGACAGGGCAGGAAAAAAAAAACATGTTCAAGACCATTACTGGGATGCTCGAACAAAAAAACTGTCTACAGTAAATCACATCAAGTCATGTTAAAAATGTATCGGTTAATAGTTGAATTTATTGCCAAGGACTTACAACCATTTTCTGTGGTGGAGAGTGATAGTTTTAGAGTCTTTTTAAACTAGTGTGCTCCACTTTACAACATACCAAGCCATAAATATTTGGCGACTGTGGCAGTTCCCAAAATATACAAATGTATGCAAAGTAAAATAAAATCAGCTCTTCAGGACAGTGAATGTGGTTCTGTGCACCTGACCACAGACATGTGGCTGAGTTCTCAAACCAATGATTATACGTGCATCACAGCACATTGGGTGTCACAATCATTTTCAAACATCACCACAAGCAGCAGTGTACAGGAAGGTTGACAAAGAATGTTAACTCTTTGCAGTAGCATGTTTGGAAAGCATTGCACTGCTGAAAATTTTTTGGAAGTTGCGTGACAACATTTCTGAGTGGTTAGAGCCCCCTGGGACTCAATACTGAATTTGTGGTTTCAGACGATGGTGTCAATAGTGTTAGTGCATTGAAACATGGAGGTTTTACTCACATTTCCTGCTTTGCACACTCATTAAATCTATTAGTATGAGCTTTCTTATCTAGTAACAACAGTATCACAACAGTGAGAGCTGCAAAAAAAATATGTGGCCATTTTAGTCACTCTGTAAAATCATGTGTTATCTTGACTGACCTCCAGAAAATAAGACTTGCCAATAGAGCAAGTAAAACAAGTTGTTCCAACAATACAGAACTCAACATTTTACATGTGAGAGAGACTTCTCACAAAATAAAGAAATTCATGAATCTATCATGGAGCAGAATTTAGCAGATGGTGTTATGCAGAATTTATTTCAGTGGGGCCTCATGGAGTATCTTACATTGCTCTTGACTTCCTTTGAGGAAGCAACTCAGCAGATTAGAAAAGAGAATGCTGTGCTAAGTCAGGTTATTCCCATCATATAGATAACAATGTATGGGCAGCCATACGCAACAAGGCTGTGTTTCCATCAAGGGGTTGAGATGACGGCATATGGACCTCGAGAGCAAAGTTCGAGAGGTCCATGCTGTCATCTCATCCCCAAGATGGAAACACATGCTGAGTTGTGTGTGGTTGCCCATATTTTAGTTTATATAGTATTTGGTTTCGTACACATAAATCCCAGAAGTGTTACCTCCCTAAATAAAAACAAAAGAAAACAAACAAGAAAAAACTTGCCATTTCTTTATTCTGTTTTATGACCAGAATTAAATGTATAGATGTTTTCAATGTAAAATTTACAAATTTGGGCACTGGGTGGTTAGTAATCTGCTAGGTGTTGGGTGAATGAGGAATCTAAAATATTATGATATTTGAACTGTGCTGAACAACTGCTCGGAATGTGTATTAGCAATTCTCTTTGGAAATGCACATAATACCTAGAATGTAACAACAAGGTTTTTGAGCAGGCTGATTTTTATACAGAACAAAGTCCAGTCATATACTATGCATTTATTAAACAAGAAACTCAGGAGACTGAGCAGAGGTTTTGAACAAAACGGAGACAAGCTTGGTGTATCTCTTACAAAATGACTGATACAGCAATTCAAAAATTGCTGAAGATTTTACAATCTCACAACAGACAAAGATTTTCTTTCTTCAACTCTTCTTGACCCACAGTTTAAGTTGCAACAGCTGCCTCCTTCAGATCTCTGTGACACTTATGTCGAATACAAAAACATGCTGATTTCAGCAATTGCACAGGAAAAGAACAGGACTGTATTTAACAATACAAGTGAATCATGTGATGGGGATGCTGCTTCTGATGAAGCAGCATCTATTGCTGTTGACAGCAATAATTACCACTTAGTGCCTCCATGTACTCCTTCATCAACATTGGGTAGTCCTGCACAAAGTCCTTTTTTTTTCATTTAAAGTTTATTGAAGTTTTCAGCATACAACAATTAACACAGCATAACACAATAAATACAGAGTGCATCCAGGAGTAACCGGGAAAAACAAAGTCCTTTTTCACGGCCCTTGAAAAAGGCATGTCATTCTGAAAAGCACACAGATGATGCTTACATTTATTGGTCAAAACTCACAGAAACTTATAATTCAGATCTATCTGTCACGGAGCTGCCTTCTTTCTCTTGGATATTGAGGACGCCTATTTATGAGAACCACTCATTAATATAACTGATGACCTTTTTGAGTACTGGGTTTAAAAGAAAAACAAATGGCCTGCACTATCTGCCTTTGCTATTAATCTTCTTAGTTTCCCTCCCATGGGTGTTTACTGTGAGCGTATATTTAGCATAACTGGAAATGTTGTCTATGACAGTTACAGAAGGCTTACTCATGAAATTGTACAGTGCCTTACCTTCCTGAAAGTCAATCTCAACAAATTCTCCCACCAGTTCAGTGATTAGTTGCAAGAAAATAAAAGTGATGATGATGAAGAACAGCGGCAACAGGTGTCTCCTTATAAGGCTATTCCCTGTCAGTGATTGAAGATGATGGTGATGATATTACTAATGATTTATTTCTTTGAATTCAGAGGACAAAGGTCAGCAACCATAACAGAAAGATCTTGTAAAAAAATTCCTTCTTGTGTGGTCACAGTGTATATTACATCATATGTACTGCTTTGCTGAATGTGTTTTTCAATTGTGGAACCCAGGTGGAGTGTACCATGTGGAACCCTGCCAGCTTGATGATGGGGGGAGGTGGCAATGATGGGAGTGGGGACTGGCATGTGGGCTTCATTGCAGCAGTAGGTGGTGTTTGGGACCAAACAGCTCTATTAAAAAAATACTGCAATGATGCGGGGTGAGGCAAGGTCAATCAGCTAAAAAAAATATGTTAGAAAACACAAGTGATAAATTTGCCAATCAGGCAAGATTGTGTGGGATGGTTGGGGCCCATGATGTTTGCTATAACACCATGTAGGCAAGCAAAATAATTACAAATAAAAAAAATAATATCTCAAGTTAAAAGGGTGGGAGGGATGGCTGGGGTCCCATCACATACCCTGCTCATGCTACCTGTCTCCCACCAAAAAGCATGCCAGAATCAGTAAAGGTCTCTCTGCACTCTGCTGTTGTCTTTCTGCTGTTGAATTCGTTGGTCTCTCTCTCTCTCTCTTTCTGACTAATGTTTGACACACTGGCTGCCTTCTTTCACTGCAAAGCCCTAAATGACCTGCATACACTGGGCTGGATTTACAAACATTTTTGTGACTAAGTCCCATACCTCAATTCCAGTTGCAGACTGAAATCTCTGCAGCTGTGGAGATTGTTATTCACATTTATAACAGCTGCAGAAGATGCTATTGCTGGTCCTACTGGTTGTAACATTTTTCCGCAGCTGTGTGGATCTCCATGGCACCACCACCCACAAGCTGTCGTACATTGTAGAGCCAGTCGTAAACCGGCTACACTTTTGAGAATACTGTTGCTGCAGGGGAAATTGTGGTTCTGCAAGTGGCAACCCACTTTCACAGAGTTTTTCTTGCAGCTATGGGATTTTCAAGAGTTTGGTGAATACAACCCACTGTTTCCTACACATGTCATGTGGTGGCTGACAAACATGATTGGCAAGAACAACAGTCACTTTATTTTGCTGCTGTTGGCTGCTAGCTGACCTTGAAAAACTACTTGAAAATATAGACACAATTTGTTTTAAAAAGGTTAATTTTTTGGTTTTTTTTAACAGAGGGATCTAAAAGATGAATACTGATACATTTATCACACTCAAATAAACTAAAATAGGTCTACAATTCATCAAAGTAACTCAGAACTCTTTGGGAAAAATCAGAGTCGGAATCAGAACTGGGTCACAGCTGACCTGCCCAGCCCTAATAAAAAACCTCAGCTCACCCAGCATCCCCTGCAGGTACTGCATGACCTTACATGGCAGGCCACCAGAGGGTGATTAACCTGTACATCCCAGAGATGGATTGGTGACTGGGTTAGGGAAATACCACTGAGGCAAGGGGACCAAATCAGGCAGAGAAACTATATGTGAAAATATTAATATGAACAAGTCTTCAAAGTAAATAGCTAGCTTTTGTTTGGTTATGTTGTATACTGAATTTTTTTATAAAGGTTTTTATCTCTCCAGGCCAGATCAGATAGCTACTCATCATTGTTCCCACGTACCGCTGCATGTTCCTTACCTTACTCCTTATCAGGGGTTAGGTTCACCCATGGATTCCCTCCTGCACGGGGCTAGAGGAGGGCTTTCCTCCCTCCTGGGGACTGTTATCCAGATTCTCCTGACTGGAGCAGTAGGGCTGGTCATGGTGCCATGGGTAAGGATCCGCAAAGGCCAGGTCCCCATTTTTTATTCCTTTTTTCTCTCCATAATCCAGAGTCACCACAGCATGGAGGATGCATGTACATAGAGACCAGTGTGTTCCAGAATCGTAGCCTCTTCCACTCCCCTGACTGAAATCTGTCTCCTGAACATCTGCACAGAACATCTGCACTACCACATGATGCCACTTGGTGGCAGCCATGAGCCAAGCTGACTCACTACCCCAGTCTGGGATAGGAGAGCTGTCAGAAGCTGCTCAACTGTCTCCTAGTCCTCCCTCCTTCCCCCTGCCAGCCCCAGTTACTCAAACTTGATCCCGAACTTGGGTCACCAGTGTGGTTAGAGGTAAGGCACTTACAGTGCCTCAGTCTTCTGCACCACAGTGCCAGACATGTACTAAATTGTTTAAATGATTAAGGGGTGTACAACCCTGACTATACATCTCTAGCAGAATGACACTTTGAGATTTGATTTGGAAAGTTAAAAACAAAGCAACCTAACTTCAGCTCAATGTAGAGTAAGTGGATTAAAATATATGATAGAGTATGACTTGGCTTGCAAAGAGTTACTTTAAAGTGGTAGCTAGTAGTGTGTGAAATTGCTTACCTATATATCAACCTGTAATCAGAAAACCAAACTCCCTCATGTAAATCAAGGTGCAAAATAAAATAAGTAAGCAATAGTTAATGAAAGGTGTGAGCTGTGCTCTGAAAACCCACTGTTGGGGCCATGAGGCAAAGCTGAGTGGTCTCAGCGTCCATTTCTGTGGTGTTTCAGAGCACAACCCACAACTGACGAGTGTGCTGTTGTACTGTCACAATGGGACATTAACTGGTAAAAGAAAATGATAGTTGAGTATGCTTAAGCATAAGAGACATTGAGCGTGGCTTGCAGCCTAATTCAGCGGGTATTTTCTCCTTGAACTCTTAGGGACTCGGCCCTTCAATTCATGTTTTTAACCTTTAATGTCTGAAAATCCTGGAAATAACTATGATTATTGTGGACCTAAATGTTTTTTTATAGATTGATACCAGATACCTCAAGAAAATGAGCAAAAGATGTGAGGGTGTAAAAGTCTGAAAACCAGCCACCTGGAGCAACCTGGAGAAAATGTGAGTGTGGAGGCCCCTTTGGCCTCACTTGAAACTCTTCGGCATGCTGTGGATGCTCTAACAATAGCAGTTCAACAGATAGATGAAACCAATGGAGGCATTTACCTCCCACTTAGTTACTATTGAGCAAACAGTGAATAGTATGGTATTGGGGGGGTAAAGGAGGCCAAATTGTCCACCAGAAGGTTCTGGTGATTGCTGAAACCAACATTAAGGAGCAATCTCTCATCAAAGCCCAGTTAGAATACTTAGAAAATTCTACCAGGGCCTGGTACATACTTATTTTAGGATTGCCTGAAGGATCAGAGGGCTAGACACCAATGGACTTTCTTATTTTTTTCAAAGATATTGATTCATTTTCTGATCAACTGGCACTCCAGTTCCTTTGAACTGGATTTGCCAGTTAAGCTTAAAAAGTCATATAGAGTCTCCCCATGTAAAGCAGGGCCCAGGAAGAAGGTCAGAGAACTGTTCTGTTGGTGGTGGGATCGGCAGTGGTTTGGGAGTTAATTTTGAGGGTGCTCATGAGAAAAAATATTTTTGATGCTATCAAATGTAAGTTGTGAGAAATGGTGATGTAACAGGTTTTGCTTTATCCAGCTCATGTACAAGTTACAGTGAGTTAAAAAAATGTTTTATATACCAATCCACAAGAAGCTGGTAAACTGGTATCCAAACTGGAGGCAGACCAAAACTGGGAGACTGGAGTGCATCCACTGGATAATGAGAAAGACTGTAAAATTGGCTGCAGTGATTTCTGGAAGACTGCTGAGTTGGGAGCAATTCATTTCAGTCTGGGGATTGCATCATATGCCTAGTATATGTTTTTCTTTGCACGCAGATAAATACAATTTATTTATTTTTGTTTGGATCCTTGACTCTGGATTGCTCACTTAAATGAGGGATAATTTGCTTTCCCCTGCCTGTTTCATGGTTGTTTCAGTTGGGATTTAGATTTCTAATGATTTGACATGGAAGCAGACTGACAAGTACTTTTATTAAATTTCTGTAGTGTTTTGGGACATTGTAAACTTTGTAATTGATCTATACTTAGCAGGTGACTGAGACTGAACAATACAGTATTGAGACTGCAGTGAATTATATTGTTTCCCTTAGGTGTCTAGATATGTTTTTTCGACTCCTATGCTGACACAGTGATTGTATTTGTGCATTCATCATGGTGCAGGCTGCTGTGTTTATCACGTCTGATTGGGGGTGATAGTTAAAATGTTAAATGGTTAGGATCCTTAGCTGCTTCCTATTTTATTTATTTTTTGAAAACTTTGGATACTACCTTTGAGCAGAGGTGCTCATTTACAAAGGTTCCATGTCAAATACATAGTCACAAAAAACATTAAAAGTACAATAAGTGGGGCCGGCCCGGTGGTGCTGAGGGTTGAGGCGCTGGCTGCCACACCTCGCGCCAGCCAGCGACCCATGTTCGGGGAGCAGACACAGGTTGCACGTGGGTTGGCGGGGAGGAGATGGATTGAGCATCAGGGACTGCTCTCCATCTCCGGGGAGGATTTGGGCGGCGGGGCTTGCCTGACCCCTAGCGGAGGCTGGAGTCGACAGCATGTAGCTGCAAGCTTGGGGAAGTCGTGGCAGACACCTGGTTGGGGCCGCATGCAGGCGTCGTGCACTGATCATAGCGTCATTGCCGCCATGACCGCCAGGAGGAAAACAGCGAAAAGCCAGCCCGGTAGCATGAAGTTGTTCCCCGCGTGCCATTCCTGGAAGGGCGCCTCCCTGGCATGGATCCGTTGGGGTGGGTTGAGTCACTCCCCACCACCCTGCCGTGAAGGGTAAGTCACGGGGTGCACAAGGGAGGGGGTCTGATGTCCAGGGATGGCGCTGGGGGGAACAACAGAGGGCGGGGGTCGTAGCCAGAGCTCTGGAGGAGAGAAAATAATACCCCCCCCAAAAAAAAGTACAATAAGCAGTTCCAGAGGAAATGCAGTTGAATCAGGCTCGAAGCACTTAAGACAGATCAATTACATTTAGTTCTGAAAGAAAAATGCGATACAGATCATTGTATAATAAGTCACAGGATTTATATATAGGGAGAAACTGAATAAAACAGTTTAACGGTTTTATTTATTTTATTTATTTGCGTTTTTTTAACCGGGTAAGCACACTAGACAGCCAAGTGCCTATTTTCAGGTGCGACCCAGGAGATTACAAGGTACATACATGAACATCAGGCAAAAACAAGTGAAGGATTACATTAAAGAGAATTAGCACACAGGGACAATACAAGCAACAGTACCAGCAGGGATTTACATTGCAGGCAGTGGGAAGAAGTACAGTGTGGTTTCATTGTTCCAGGCAGCAATGTTGAAAGGCTTGCAGGTAGGCAAAGAGGAGTAACATTGGGATAGAGTGGGCCCAGAGCAAGATAAGGAAGTGCACAGTAATAATGCTCACCCTGTTGGGCAGGTGGGCCTCAGTGGTCTATTTTTCTAGCAAACTGTGAGTACAGGAGGTTACTATTGCATTGGACTGTAAGGGCAGACTGCAAAGATCTCTGAAAATGATTCATCTTGGGGAGATTGAGCAGAGTATCGGGCAGTTCATTTTACCAGTTAGCAGTCCTGACAGCAAATGACTGCTTGCATAGCTGAGTACACCAGAAAGGAGGCTTTAGGGCATTCCTGACCATTACAAAGGATAATGTATAGGCCACTATATATAACAAGCATGTGTAACCATTGAGAGGTTGCCATGGTGATCGATTAAACTTCAAGAGTCAAGCTGAAGAGGTTTACTTGGTCACCATGGCAACCTCAAGATGGCTACTCATACCTGTTGGGTATAGTGGCCCATACAGTGTCTTTTATAGAGTATTGTCTCACCACATAAGAAGCATGAGCCTAAGTAACATTAAATAACACTCACTTTTATTTGTAGCATACCGAACTGAAATCAGGGAATTTCAGGCTGCCAGAGCCACTAATATGCAACAATCTGAAAGGAACATTTCACATGGAGCAACCACGTGAACAATTATAACTGTCATACTGTAACTGCAGGTTTAAGCAAAATAAACCGCTTTCTCAAGGATCATTCCTACTGTTCTTCTTCAGCGTCTTCAGAAATCATTCAGGTGCTGGATTCACTGTGGAAACCATGCAATGACGAAACTACATGAGCTGGGGAAGAAACAAAAAAAGGTTAAGCATATATAGGAAGAATGTGGGCATGTAACAGAAATGTATTCAGTCCACAGAAAGCAGTGCTCTCAGTTATGAGTGCTTTAAGTTACGGGTCGGTGCTGGAAAATATAAATAGTACAAAAAATGAAGAACCAGCACTGCAGACCAGCTTATTCAGTAGTGAAAAAATGTTTTATTGTGCAATATCATAGTACTTATAATAAATATTGCAGTAAAATAAGCTTTGAGACACACCTCCTAAGGGGTAGGACACCCTGAAGTGCAGGGGCAAGATATATGTGTGTGTGTGTGTGTTGATTACAGCTTTAAACCTGAAATCTGACTTTGAAGTCTCAAAGCTTATTTTACTGCAATATTTATTGTAAGTGCTATGATATTTCACATTAAAACATTTTTTCACTAATGAATAAGCTGGTCTGGAATGCTGGTTCTTCACATTTTGTGTAACTGAGATGTATAGTTTCTTGTGGGATAGTGGGCAAGTTACATTTCTTACCTTAGTTGAAATCTGAGTCACTGGAGTCATGGATTACTGCCTTTCTGTTTGTGCCATTACCCAGGTAATTTATTATTTTCACAGACATGGCCTGAGGAAATAGGCAATAATCCCCAAATACTGTAGGTTGAAGTTTGTGAGTTCTCTCAGAGGGTTTATTGATGTCAGTACTTGCTTATCAGTGTGAGAAGTGACAGAAAGAAGCAGTAGAGGTGGAAGGCTGATCATTTACGTTGTTTACTCCACCAAAAATGGCACTGTTGTATTTCTGTTTTTCATTCGAAAGGACAGTATAGTTATTTAGGGATTGCAGTGACCTGTGACCCGGAAAATTTTTGGACTTCGGTAAGTGGCACATTGCTATCTATAAACCTCTGTATGGCAGTCTTTTGAGTGGAATGATTTGTTATCCATTTATTATCTGGCAAACCAGCTTGTATTTTTATTGTTTTCATCATCCCTCTTATCTTGTTTTCTCCAACTGCCATTGATTGAACCTATTTGGAGAGTCCAGGTTTATGGTACAGGTTTAGGGCTAGGTAAAATGGAGTCACTGTCTAACATGTTCTGAGGTCTCTGGGAGCAGTACTTCATACAGGCAGCAGCAGGGTATCTCATAGGATTTTTGCAGTCTGGCACATGCAGGGCTTAATCATGCAGATGTCTTGAGGGTTTTCTCCTGTCCTTGTTCTCCTTTGCAGCTCATTATACTGTAGATACTGTTGGCCATCTGTGTCTGTAAGTAGGTGTAAATTGCCCCACTTGATACTATGTTGCTCTGGAGTATGAAGTGCAAAATAAAGTCCATTATTATGGAGAACCACGTTCATGACAGAAGTAGCATTATGGAGACCCAGGGTGCCTGTGGAGTACAGTTTTTCAGTATCTGTTGGTGACAGTGCCTCCAAACTATTTGGTTTATTCCACTTTCCAAACTTATTAAGTAATTTTTGTTTTTGCATCAAGGGTTGATAATATCTCTCTGAATGATGTTATATTGCTATGAAAAATTGAATGTCTGTATCTTTCTTTCACAAGGTGCCTATCTGTACTGCGCAGTATCCCACAGATTGTACTTGACTCATATGGGGACCCATCTATCCACTCCAACTTTTAAATGAACTCTACCAATAAGTTGTCAAATGCACTGACAGGTATGATCATTATTATCTTGCTGTCTCCTGAGTCTGCTAAAAAAGTGTTTAAATAGTTTCAGGTCATGTTCTGTTTTTTTGTTTTTTTTTTAGTGTCTGTTGAATTTCCTGCTCCTGGAGAAGCCTTTCCCTGTTGCATTGTTGTTTAGAGAATACCGCAGCTACCATGGTTAGATACGCTAATGCTGTGTGAGCTGTCAAACTGTCAGTTTCACTTACACAATACATCTAATTGCTGCTGCAGCTCAAGCAGGTCTGGCGCAAGAATGTGTTACATGTTCTGCTGCAGTAGCTACATATGCAGTGTAGCATAACAACAAAATGATGTTGATACTGCAGCACAAAAATGTTTTTCTAGGTATGGATTTCTACCTAGAATCGCATTCCACAATACACTATTCCTGGGGTTGTATTGGTTGGAGATGCTACGTATGAATAAGTAAAGTCCAGTATGCACCTCCTCAAAAAAAGCTGCCCTAAAAAGCCTGTGATGGAGGATTTGTTCTCTTAGTTACCAAACTTTGGCCAAAATTTGAATAAGCCAAACCACCCCTTGGCCAAAGTTTGATAACTAAAAGCCCCTATTTAAAGGATAACAAGTAGGAATGAGAACTACAAATCCTCCATTGCAGGCCTTTTAGGGCAGTTTTGGGGAGGATGCACACTGGACTTTGCTTATTCATTGATATTAATCACAACCAGGAGCACCCTTGAAAATAATTAAATTGATAAAGCCAGGGTTGAGCAGATAACACTTGGAACTGATTTATGATTAGTGAACGAAGTGTCTCTTTCCCAGTGATTTGCTTCTAGCCACACCCAGAAGACTGCACTTTTTTAACGTGAGACAAGGAAACTGGAGGGTGGTCTTACAAACAGAGAGAATGAAACAGCAGGACTTCAACTCAGATCAGCAAGGTAAATTTAAAAATGATTTAAAGTGTAGGACCAAACTGATTGGAGCTACCATGGAGGGGGTGGTTTGGCTTATTTAAATTTCACACATAAGAAGTAGGAATGAAAAATACAAATCCTCCATCACAGGCTTTGCATTAAGCCTAGTGTCAAAATCATCCTTCCTAGATTGTGGAGAGCTCATTACCTTTTTTACTGACCAGTTCTGAATTTTGATTAGTCTGTAGCCATGCAGCAAATATGTTCCATTCATGGCTAAAAAAGTGTTGACCATCTGTGAAATGTCCAGAACTGGAATCACTGGTCATTTGGAACATTGGCATTTCAGTTGGTAGCCATTTTTATTTATCCACTTCAGTACTAAAAACTTGTTTTTGCAGTCTTTTAAAGAGACATGTTACTGCTTCCACCAATGACCCCCTAATTTTCTGGCTCTGCTTATCCCCATCATTCCCTCATTCACACCAATAAGTCCCCGGTCCCTTCCCTAATTTTTGCATCAGTACTCACCTCTGTCTGTCTTGTGCTAACTTACTGCCCCAGTAATTGATGTTCTTAACCTTCCCCTTGCCTTCTTTTCTTTTTACCTCTTCTGTAGTATTTTCTACACATAATGTAGATCCCTCATATATACTGTGTTTACTCTGTGTATTTTCTTATATATTACACCTGACTATTTTGTAATTTTGACCTGTCTGTATAGTGTACAGACTTGAATGCTGACATGGACACCTTCCATGCCCTTTAGCCACTGTATATTTCGATATGCTGTTTGTTTTGTTGTTGTTGTTGTCCCAGATTCCCCCTTTTCCCATCACAAAAAGACAGAGACCATTGTTTGTTGTTGTGCTCAGATTGGCAATCAATTTATTTATATTCATAATTCCATATTGCATTTCTCATTTCTTATTATCATATTTTCAGAAATTTCATTTATTTCCATCCATATATCAATCTCTGATTATCCCTCCTTCTTCCTCTTTTCTCCCCCCAGGTGAAAACCTGGGTGCCTTCTTCTTCTCCTTTTCTGTTAGGTAATGGTGAAAACTGAGACTGCTTTCTCCTTCATCTTCTTCCTCTTCTTGTGTTATTCCTTTTTCTTCCCCTCCCTCCCCCTTTTCCCCTTTTCTCCTGCTATCCACCTTTGGAAGTCCATAACCCTATTATCATCTGCCATCCACCTTTGGCAGTCCAAGCTGTCTGACTGGACATGTCTGTCATCCACCTTGACAGACCCACCATATAGTCCCATCTTGACTGTCTTCCCTCTTGCTCTGCCTAGTAGGGTGGGTGGGAGGATCAACAACTCCAGCAAAAAGTGGCTGGGGTCCCTTGTGCTGTCCCTTATGTGCCTCCCTTTGCCCCTCCCCTTCCTGTTACCTGCCCATTGTTCTAACCCTTAGCCCCTCCCTTCCCTTCCTCCCTCCCCTCCTGACCACAAACCATCCTATGAATGAGGGAAGGGGTGCACCAGGACAACCTGGTCTACCCCTCAAAGGGCAAACTCCATTGTCCCAGAATCCCCCCTTTTCCCTCACAAAAAGACAGAGACCATTGTTTGTTGTTGTGCTCAGATTGGCAATTAATTTATTTATATTCATAATTCCATATTGCATTTCTCATTTCTTATAATCATATTTTCAGAAATTTCATTTATTTCCATCCATATATCAATCTCTGATTATCCCTCCTTCTTCCTCTTTTCTCCCCCCAGGTGAAAACCTGGGTGCCTTCTTCTCCTTTCCGTTAGGTAACGATGAAAACCAAGACCGTTTTCTCCTTCATCTTCTTCCTCTTCTTGTGTTATTCCTTTTTTCTTCACCCCCATCCTCCCCCCCTTTTTCCCCACCAGCCAGTCTCCAACTTGCGTTGGACGTCTGGCTTCTCCCATACTTAGGGTATTATTCTCCCTTACCTCAGGAAGGATCCTCCTTACTCTTTCCTTCTTTTCCCTTTTTTTTAATTTTTATTTCCAATTTTTTGCATGTTTCCTCCATGCTTCTATAAAGCCCATTGTTTCCGTATTGAACATGTCTATGGCCAGATCTGACAGGTGCACACCGTCTGACCTGTAGAAATCTTCTACCCATTCTTCTACCCCCCGGAGTATCACCTGTCCTCCAATCTGTCTTACCAATGTCCCAACCCTTCTATTCATATTTATCCTGGCCCTCTCCACTGCTCTATGGCTGTGCTTCTGCCTCCACACCCTCCTTGGCATCATATCTGACCAGGCGAGGCATACCTGAGGCCACCACTGTCGTATTGCTCCTAAATCCCTTTTTATCTGTAAGTATGTGTCTACCCATGGCTTGCCTGCAAGGTCATTGCCCCCTAGATGTATAATAAATAGATCTGGTCTGGGGCACTGTTCCTTCAGTTTCTTCAAGGAGGGAAGCAGCTGTGCCCATCTCATCCCCCGTATGCCATGCCAAACCAATCTACACTGTTTCGCATCTTGGTACAGCTGCTTTCCCCCAGCCTTCTTCTCTGCTGTCTTTCCAGCCCAATAAATATAGGAATGGCTGCAGATCCAGACTTCCATGATCCTCCCTCTACCTATGGGGTTCAAGCAAAATTAATTATTTTACACATGCTCTCAGTGTCATCACCGTAGTATCCCTCTCTTCGCCCTCCTCTCATCTTTACCATTTCTTGCCCCCCCCAGATCTGCAGTTAAGCCAGGAGCACAACTTCCAATTTCTTACTTCAATGGTTGAATATATCTCTTACAACTGGCCAACTTCCAGTGTCTCTTTACCAAAATATCATTCACCGTCTCTCCTGTTGCTGCCCACTGTGAGGCAGCCCCAATCCACAAGGAATGGGATGAATAATTAGCCAGGTCTTCACCCATGAATTGCATGCCCTTTTTGAGCAATGCTGTGACTTGGTAGCCGATGACCCTTTTCCCACCACCATGTATGAATAATTTCCCCATCCTGGTCCCATGCTCTACGGTGAAAGCCCATAGAGCCTGTATTGGGCATACTGCAATCTCTACTTGCCCCTTCAGCGTCACTATGCTACCTTGTCCTCTTTGATCCATTTTTGACCTCCTAATCTTGATTCTTGATTCGTATCTCTTTCACCCCCCAGCTTATATCCTCCCATTCTTTATTTATTTATTTATTTTATTTAGTTTTTGTTGACCAGGTAAGTGCACTAGACAAATCCTGCCTATTTTCAGGCACGACCCAGGGAAGGGGGATACAGATGAATGCCAACTGACCTTGAACCAGATTAAGCTGTTTGTGGTATTTTTAGTGAGTGAGGGAAATTTGGCCAGGACACCGGGGAAATTCCCTTACTCTTTTCGATAAGTGCCATGGGATCTTTAACATCCACCTGAACTACCACCAACCCAGGCAGATGGGACCTCGGTTTAACGTCTCCTCCGAAAGACGTAACCCCCCTTCCCTGTCTTCTTTCCCGTGGCCTACCACCTCACTCACTCTTATGGCCACTGCAAACATTACCACATAAATTGTGTGAAATAGCTGGGCCTCGGCCTTTGATCTGCATATTGCCAGGAGCACGTCCTTTAGCTTTACTAGCCACTGCTCCTCTATAGGCCTTCTTTTATCTATTAGCCCTTGTTTCAACCTGCTCCATCCTTGCATCATTCTTCTGATGAGTAATGATTTTGTCAGGTCCTTCCACCCTTTTAGACTGAAGATAACACTAATCCCTGCAAAACAGACTCACATTGTGGTGTGGGCTGTACCTTTTTGCCACTGCTGCATGGTGAACATTCCCAACTGTTCCTCTGTGAGTGGCCTACTTACCTCCACCTGGTGCTCTTCCCTGAATGTTTGAAACACTCCCCAGGCCCCATCGTAGGCCCTCAGAGTCAGAGGCACCCATGAGCTGCAAAACAACAGTTCTGCTCCTTCTTGCCAATGTCTCAGATGTTTGCTGGTATGGGCGTTTTTTGTTCTTCTGCTGCCGGTGGCAGCCTCTGAAAATGGTCCAGCTGCAGACAGGAAAGGCTGTCAGCCAGGGTATTGTGTACCCCTTCTATGTGTTTTGCTCTGAATGACATGTTCAGCTGCAAAGCCCTTAACACTAAAAGTCTTAATACCAGCATGACTGTGTCTGACCTGGCTCCCCTGTTGTTCAGAACATCCACCACTGCTCTATTGTCACACCAAAATGTCACTTTCTGATCCTGTAATTCCTCCTCCCAGACCAAGGTACATGCCCATATGGGCATGATCTCCAGTAATGTTATATCCCTCACTTTCCCTTCCCTCATCCAGCTGGTAGGCCAGGGTTCTGCAAACCATCTACCTCAGGTACCCCCCATGCCTAGCCCCCCCAGCAGCATCTGGGTAGAGGTTGAGGTCTGTGTTGTATAGCCACTCCTCTTGCCAGAAAGAGCACCCATTATACTCCCTAAGGAATTCTTCCCAGATTTTAAAATCCTCCCTGACACCTTGTGTCAGGTCCACCCAGTGATGTGGAATGGTGACTGCTGCTGTGGCCCTAGCTAACCTCTTTGTGAATGCCCTTCCTGGTCCGATGGCCCTGCATGTGAAATTCAGGTGCCCCAGAACCTGCTGCACTAGTTTTAGTTGTACCCATCTCCTGCTAATGTGTACTTGAATCAGTTCCTTCAATTTACTTACTTTTTTGTCCGGTAGTCTAAATATTTCATTCAGGGCTTCTATCTCAATCCCCAAGAACTCCATAACTTTGTTGGGCCCCTCTGTTTTTTCTGGTGCCAGTGGGACCCCTAGCTCCTGGCACAACTCCTGAAACTTACCCAGCATCCTCTGTGTCTCTCTTTTCCCCTCCCGATGAAAAGGAAATCATCCAGATAATGGATGACCATCCTATAACCTGTTTTTTCCTGGAATATCCACTGCAAGCAGGTGCTGAATGCCTTGAATGTCGCACTTGCTATGGAACATCCCATTGGCATTGCTTTGTCAAAATAATACTGCCCTCCACTTTTAAAACCCAATAGATCCAAAGTCTTCCCGTCTAACTGGCAGCAGTCTGAAAGTGGATTCAATGTCCATTTTTGCCATCCATGCATCCTCTGTGGCCCGGATTATCTGGACTGCATCCTCTAGTGTCGCATATGTCACCTTACTATGCTGTTCACTGATGAAATCATTCACTGAGTCCACGTCCAGATAGGACAGGTGGTGGATCACCCTGTACTCCCCTTCTTGTTTCTTGGGTACCAAACCCAATGGTGAAATCCGCATGTTCAGCAATGGGGGGGTGTTAAATGGGCCTTCAACCCTACCTGCTGCCTTTTCTTTCTCTATCTTCTGTCTTAACATCTCTTTCTTTCCTTTTACTGACCCCGGGTTGCTCACCTCCCTCATTTGTCTGGGCCCCCCACACTGCAGTGAAAACCCTGTGTTAAAACCCCCTATAATCATATCCTGCACGCTAGTGTCTGGATATCTGTCCAGGCAGGCTGTCCATGTCCTCAAGTTGATGGGGGTTCTGGCCATCCCAAACTGCTCCCTGTCATGCCCCTTGCTACTCCTCCCAACTCCCTCCTTCTCATTTTGCCCAACCTCTCTTCTCTCAGTGATTCTGACCCTCTACTCACGTTCCCCTACCCCACCCTCCCTGTTCCATGTTTGTCCTTTAAACCCTTGACCTTCTTGAAAAAACTGCTGACTTGACTCTTGATCCCCGTGCCTTTGTGCCCCTTAGCCCATGTTGTTCTACATTTGTTTGCCAGGTGCCCTCCCCCATATTTTGAACAAGCATGCCAGAAATGACATTGAGGCCCTGTTGTAAGCCCAGCAGCATCTCTGGGGCGTAAACCCCTTTTTTCCCCACTCACCTTCGGGTGTGGACTGATTTGTTATGTAATCAGTCCACAAATCTATCTGCTTGGTGTCCCATCTCACGTCCCCAAATGTTGCCATTCTCTGTCAAAAAAATTAATCATAGTGTAACTACCCCACCCCACCCTTTGCTTTTGCCCTCCGTATTATCAAAGAGTAAGTAATGAGCGGGATGCTTCGGCCTTTTTTCCAGGACAATGGCTGAGAAAGTGGCAAAACCTAGGAACCACCAATCCCAAGTCTTCCCTTTTGTGAACTTGTCATCCTCTTTTTTCCCTAAAAGCACTATTGCCGCTGCCATTTCACTCTTACCTATGCCCTCAGTTTCCTCATACTTGGCTGCCACCTCCTGGCTCACCAAAGTGAAGATATCCACATATTCCCCTTTCCATATTTTTTCTTTTGTGGCCAGTGGCACATGCTCGCCTATCCTCATCCCAGCTGCATCTGTCTCCCTTGTACCTTTCCCACCCCTCTCTGCACCCCTTTCATCTTTTCCCGGCACCTCTTTCTCCATTCTAATCTCTGCCAGAGCTGATTCCATCTGCCCTAAACCTCCTGTCTCCAGAGCCGCCACAATTTGTGCTATATATTCTTTTATACTGTCCCCCACTGTGCTGGATGTGTTACTTGTAACCTTGTCTGGGCCGTGCTGCCTGGAGTGTTCCAAGGGTCCCCTTGTTTCTCCCTGCAGTTGAGGAGGAGGGTGAACTACTAGGGGTTGCGGAGGGAACACTACGTTCTGAGAATCGGGTCCGGGTTCAGCCAGGGAGATCCCACCTTGATTGGGGGAGTACTGGTGTCACTGGGTCTGTAGGCTGCAGAGGTACTGGATCAACCATCTTGGTGGGTCCCACTACCACCGGTGGCACCCTTGCGGGACTACGTGGCCCTTTGGCTGGTCGTTTCCCTCTGCCACCTTTTCCCGGGCCCACTTTTCTCTTCTCCCCGGTTTTCCCTGGTTCCTCCCCCTCCACCAGTTCCCACATTCTGTTGGCCTTTTCTGCCAATTCAATTATAGCCCTGTAAGCGACTTCCTCTGATGGCTTGCTCTTCTTTGGTGCCATGTCCTTATTTTTCTTTTCTCTGTGAAGACAACTACAGGAAGAGAAAAACAGGATTAATTGTATATATACATCTGTTTGTAATGCCTTCCCTCTGTCCCTCACACCACACGTCCACATGACTAGTCGGGCCACAGTAAAGGCCTCCATCATACCCGATAGGTCACCGGGTCCCTTGGCTGCTCTCTGCCATGTCCATTGGGAGAGACCCAATGCTACGTGGACCACTCCCTCCCTTGGCCTCTTCATCAGCCTTTCTAAGCCTTCTGGTGCGTACTTCCCTTCTGTGCACGTTCATGCTTCCGTTTCAGATGAGCCAGTCTCCCTTGCCCTCTCCTATCCCTCTCACTGCTCTTCTATTCATATCCCCCTTCCCCCACCCTTGTGCCCTGATGTCACGCCACATGGTCGCGATGTGTTTCACTTCCCTTGCTACTCGACCCCCCGCTGGCCCCGTCTCACCACCAATTGCTCCCCTTGCACCCACCTGGGCGCTTCCACTTTTTTAAACTGTCCTCGAGCCTCTAAAAAACATCCTGCTGCTGTCTCCCAGAAATGCTGAGCCATGCTGGCCTCCCCAGGAGCTTCCTACCAGTGGATGATAAAAACATTTTATTATTATTATTATTATTTTTTTTTAGCCTCCTAGCCTGCACTGGGTTAAATCCCAGCAGGGCATCACACGGTCAGCACCCCCAAACCAGAGGGAATGGTCACGCCACATGTTCACAAAATTTTTGGTCTCCTTGCCATTCTTCAGGCTTCTGCCGGCCTCTTCTCTTTTGCAGCAACCTCCGTCCAACAAGGGGGAGGGCCTAACACAGCAAGCAGCCCCACCAAAGGGGCACGGCTTCCACTGCAGCCCCCTTGTGGTGTGTGACATCACGCCACGAGGTCCCGGGTCACGCTTTCTCTCTTCCTCTGCCTCAGGCCTCTCCCAGGCCCCCTACTTTCCCCATTATGCTTAAAAAATGGCCAAAAAGCCACAACAATAGCACTGAGCAACACGTCATGTGGTCCCGTATCGCACTCTCTCCCCTGCCTCAGGGCCTCTTCAACACCTACTATCCTTATCAGGGAGCCAAAAAATGGCCACAAACAGCCACAACAGCTCCAAAACAAAGGAAAGGGCTTTTTTGCCAACCCTTACGCGGTGTGTGGCATCACGCCAAGCAGTCTCAGATCGCGCTCTCTCTCCTCTGCCTCCAAGCCTCTTCCAGGCCTACCATTCCAACCAGGCCACACAAAAAATGGCACAAACTGCTGAAAAGCACTGAGAAACCAGGGAAAGGCTTTTCCATACCCCCAGCCATGCGGCATCATGTTACATGGTCCTGGATCGCGCGCTCTCTCTCCCCTGCATGAGGGCCTCTTCCAGGCTGACTATTTTTACCAGGCAACCAAAAAACAGCCACAAACAGCTACAAAAGCACCGAAAGCAAAGGAAAGGCTTTTTACAAACCCCCATGCGGCGTGTGGCATCGCGCCATGTGGTCCTGGGTTGCTCTCTCTGCCCAATCCTCCTCCTGCAAGGCTCCTGCCATCCAACCAAAAACCCACAACTTTTGTTACCAGTGGCAAAACATCAACTCCTTTGAGCCACTAGCATTGCTTGTCCTACTACCAGTGTCCCCAGGCCTGCAAATCCCACAATCAAACTTAACAATCATGTCCCAAATTCCCTCATCTGATCCCCATCGCTATTCAGGACCCCCCCCCCATTTTCCTCTGTTATATACTGTGGCATATTTAGTCTTATTATTACATATATTATTTCTCCCTCTTTTTATTTTTATTTTTTTTTAAACAACTTCACATCTCCTCCTGCAAATCAATTGTTTGTTTCCTTACCTCTCTCTCCTGGTGAACAAACCTCAAAGAAATTGCCAAATCTGACATGCTGCAGTTGATGTAGATCAAAAACTCCAGCAAAAAGTTGCTGAGGCCCCCTTGTGCTGTTCCTTATGTACCTCCCTTCGCCCGTCCTCTTCCTGTTACCTGCCCATTGTTCTGACCCTGAGCCCTTCCCCTTCCCTTCCCTTTCTTCCTCCCTCCCCTCCTGAGCACAAACCATTCTATGAAGGAGGGAAGGGGTGCACCAGGACAACCTGGTCTGCCCCTCAAAGGGCAAACTCCATTGTTGAATTTTGTTGACCCTGTAAGCCCACTGGGCCTAGAAGTCCCTTTTTCTGGTGTGACCGGGGGGGGGGATACAGATGATAAGCAACTGAAATTGAACTAGATTAAGCTGTTGGTGGTATTTTTAATGAATGAGGAAAATTTGGCCAGGACACCGAGGAAATTCCCCTACTGGTTGTCAGTAGGGGGAGCTGCTGGTCTATCATGATGGCCACTCAGCTGAAGTCAGTGGATGGTATGGACATCTCTGGGGCAGGGGAGAGGGCCTCCTCTCCTGTGCTCAAAAATCTAGAGGCTATCATGGATTCACACAGAAAGAATGATTCAGCAGCTACACTACCAGATACGGAAGAGCCAGTATGTTTTTCAACAGCAGTGTTTCAAAAGGAAGATGTGTATCAGGTCTCGAGGGCTGGGTTACAGATAAGTAATATTTCTTTACAAAGGAAAGATGTAAGCCCCTTGTTCCCTTCGGAGCAAGTTACAACAATTTCAAGAGAACTTACTATTGTAACTGATAATCTTGGTGTTGACATCGGCCCTGCTGACAGCCCTGTCAATTTGAGTGATGCAGATGTATCAAAGGACAGCACCGCCCTAGATTCAGTGTGTCTCCCCTGTCAAATGCCCTTTGCAACCGTGCTTGAAGAATGGGAAGAAATGGCTGGCAGTGAAATTGCTATGAGCAGTGAGTGCCAAAAGCCGTTCTCTTTTTGGAAAGCAGTTCCCGAAGCAGTTACATCTGAAATTCAACAAAAAACATTTCTATGTGCTGAGCATTCTAGTTCACCTCAGGTACCTAAGCAGATTGAGGTGAGGCAAAGGGATAACAAGCAAACAAAACTCTTTACAATTGGTTCCCATTCAGCTGAGAATAAGGGAGCAAGAGCACAGGGTGGTGTTCGTCGTATATCACAGAATGAAATTATTTTCCAAATGGATTCTTCTAATCAAAATCAAGCAACTAGCTTCTCTTTTCAATCTAAAAGCCATATTTCAAAAATATCTCTGGAAGCGTTTAAAACTAAAAGAGTAGCTTTGACAGCAGCAAACCGCAATGTGAATACAGTACCCCCACTATGGAAGATGGAAAATAATTCTGCTGCAGTACAAAGCCCCTCAACCTCTACCCTTATTCAGCAAGCCTTTTCACTTCCTCCTAGAGAAAAAGACAAAACTGAAATCTGGTCCCCAGATATAGCCCTGGTGGAGTTAGAATGGAAAATGGGCCCCACAGGAATATGGATTCCAGACCCGGACTGGTCTTCTTCTCCTCTTTCTCCATGCCTCATTGAGTGGTCTCCTGCTGTGGCAGAATAAACTAATAGGCCTACCCCCAATTCTTCTGATCTAAAGACTGAAGTTTGTAAAGGACTCTTACCATCTGATATAGAACTTGGAAAAAATAATTTACCTGAGGAGAAAGATCCTAGTGAAGTTCCTGAGGTCCCCCCACAACCAAAAAGTTAAGGAAGCAGCACCTCAGAGGAATGCAGTGAGGATATGTTATAAAGGGGGCCTAGCTGAGAGACCAGATTGAGTATGTGGGAAAACATCTTCTTAAAGAATCCTTACAGTTTTCACCTAAAGATGTTTTCACTTTTATTAACATTTCAGGGGAGGATAACTATGATATTGGTTTTAGATCTCCTTTTTTGTTAGATCTTTTTTGGCAAAGGTATAATCAACTTAAGTTTTCCACTCTGTGGTCTCCCTTTATAGTTACACCACTAACACAATCTTTAATTAAATATGTGACTGTGATGTTTAGAAATGAAGGGGTTCACGTTGAAGACATCACTTTCTGGCTTTCTCAAAAATGTGAGGTGTTGAGTGCCCCAGAGTCAGTGCTAGATATAGAGTTGTTCTGGACTGGTAGCTGGAAATATAAGGTGAAATTGAGACAAACTGATAATGAGATGGACCATATCTCAAATTATTTTACCTTAAGGAGAGATAGGGGAGTATGTTTTTATGCAGGGCTGCCCTGAGCCTGCTATAAATGTGGGGCTTGGACGCATCTCTCAAGTTCATGTGACATCACTTGGTGTGAGATTTGTGGAGAAATAGGACATTGTAGTTTTCAGTGTCCCAATATGGTAAAATGTGACCTATGTGAAGAATCTGGGCATAGGTATAGGGACTGTCCTTGGGCAGCCAAAAATAAGGCCACAGTTATCAGTCCTGAGCTATTGATACAAAAAGCCCAAGATGAAGCCTATTCAAAAAATCAAAAAAAGGGGCCTAACCTCCCTCCACCTGGGAGAGAAGCAACGACAGGGAAGGAATGTGCACCAGATGCAGGCCCTCCCCAAAGGCAGGAGATGGGGTCAGAAACCCCAGATATTTTTAACAAAAATGATTTTCCTCCCATACGTTACCAGGAGATCGAGCAACTGAAACCCCAAAGCTCTGTTCCAAATGAAAAAAGAATAACTAGGAGTTCAAACCCCCTCCCACACACACCCCGACTCCTGAGGATCCACCTATCTTTGAAATGGATAATTCTTATGACATTTTAGATAGAATGGGAGGTTATTCAGACATGGATATAGGAACTACAGACCTTTCACAATCCTCTGGGAGCAAAACATCCCAAAATGATTACAAATGGGAAAAAAAAGAAAAGAAGGAAAAAAGGTCCTTAAATAAATTCTTCTGGCTAAACTAAGTATTGGGTCCTTAAAATGTAGCAGTTTATTGAATAAATTCAAAAGGACTGCTCTTTTTCAATTTCTCCACCAGGCAAACCTTGATATTTGTTTTTTACAAGAAACATGGATTTATACATTAGATCAGTGCTGTTTTGTAACAGCTGAATGGATCTGGGGACCCTTCTACTGGTCCTTTGGTTTAGACAAAGCAGATGGTATAGGGATTCTTTTTGGCTCTTATAATTAAACCCGTAGGAAATTTATAGATTTAATACCTGGGAGACTACTAATAATAGATGGGATTTGGAAACAGGCTAATTTTTGATTTATAGTTGTCTACGGGCCTCTGACTAAAGCTGGACGGGTTAACATGTATAACACCTTTTTATCTTATTTAGCCACTACTAGTCATATTATTTTTTGGGGAGGGTTTTAACTGCAAATTTCCATCTTCTAGTAGGGGTAAACCAGGTAAGAAAATATACTGTAATACTATAGCTTTAGGGAGAGTTATTAATTTAGCAGGTTTAAAAAATGGTAGGTGCTACCAAAAGGGGGGGGTTATTGTATACTTTTAAAAAAGGGAAATTAACTTCGACTATTTATTGATTACCTTTTTTTCTCAAATAATCTTTCCCCTCCCATCCATAAAACCCTTATAAATGAATTTTTGGATCACCTATTGATTACTTTGAGTTTTGGCTCTTCTTCTATTAGAAATACAAATGGAAGTAGATGGAAACTTAACACATCAGCGCTGCAAGACCCTAGGGTTGTGAAAGGTATAATTACATTGTTATGGGCAAGAACATCTGTAGCGGATCTATATGATGATCTACGGAATTGGTGGGAGGACACTAAAAATGATGTTAAGAAATGGTTTCAAAACTATGGGAAACATGGTTACAACACAATTTTTTCATTATTTAACATTAAGAAGGAAATTGCAGGGTTTACTCTCTAATGCTAACACTTCTAGAGTTGATTTCTCTATACAAATAAATCAAATTAAGTTAGCAATGAGAATGTGTCAATACGATAGAGCACGGACTCTGTGTACAGAGCTTTCCTTTGGGATACAAAAGAGCCCAATGGGAGATCCATTTGAGGCCTTCAAAGACAAAAGAAATTCCTCAGGTTTGGAAGTCTTACAAAATGACAATGGAGAGCTTAAAACCTCCCCTATTGATATGTGTAATATTATCCAAGATCATATAAGGGAACAAGACATTTTGGATGTTCCACAACAAAAGGAAATTATGGAATTTCTTCAAAATATTAGTTTACCAACCCCCCCCCGGTTTGGAACTTTAAAAACTAGCAAACCCTATATTGGGACCTGAAATCTTTAAAGTTATCTATTCTTTAAAATTACGGGTGTCCCCAGACTTAGATGGATTACCTTATGAGTTCTATAAATGTTTTCGGAATGTCCTGGCTTTATGCCTTAAAAAAGTTTTTTTTTTCCCTTCAAACTGCCTCTCGTATGCCCTTAAGATTTATGTCTGGTTTATTAGTATATACCTTTAAGGGGGGGATAAAACAAAGCTGAATAACTGGAGACCCATTACAATCCTGAATTCCGACTTCAAAATTTTGTCTCAGGTACTTAATAATAGGCTTAGAGCAGTTTCTGGGGATTTGTTATATCTCCTACAATTTTGTGAATACCGGATAGAAAAATTCAGTTTGCTTTAATAATTATTAGGGAAATAATTGAATTTTCCAATAGATACCCATCACAGAGCTGTATTTTATCCCTGGATCAAAATAAGGCCTTTGATAGGGTTTTTAGGCCTTTTTTATTTTCAGTATTAAAACATTATGGAGTCCCTCAAGGATTTATAAAATGGATTAAATTGATCTATGAAACTGTTCTAGTTTACCTAGTTATTAAAGGGAAGTCTTCTCTCCCCATTTCAGTTAATTTTGGAGTAAGACAGGGTTGCCTATTAAGCCCCTTACTATATGCATTCTCCCAAGACCCGTTACTTAGGAGCTTAGCTCAGATTGATACTCTTCCAGGTATATCAGGAAATATGAGAGGTGATACTGTGGTCTTCCAAACCTATGAGGATGATATCTGTGTTTTCTTAACTAATGTGGATCAGATTTCTGCTGTAATAGACTGTCTTGGAAGATATGAGAAGGTTTCAAACTCTAAATTAAATTTAGGGAAATCCAAAGGCCTCCTTTTAGGGCTAGTGACAGATGAAAAGATAAATATATCAGGAATTATTGTTTCCTCTAAACAATGTAAAATACTAGGTATACTTTCTGGATCCCAGAATCTCCCTCTAGAAAACTGGAAAGTGGCTTTGAAAAAGGCAGAAATGAAGGTTCAGAGATGGAAAGAGTGGAGACTGCCAAAAAAAAAAGAGGATTTATGTAATAAGAAATTCATTATACCTGGGTTATTATATGTTGCCATGGTATATCCCCCTCCTTTGGCTTTAGAAACACGTCTACACACCTGTTTCTTTTCCATGTTGTGAGGAAGTAGGCTTAACCCTATTAAACAGTGTTACACTTATCTACCTATTCTTCAAGGAGGTTTGGATATGGTGGAACCTTTAATTTTTTCCTACGCTTTATTTATTTCCCAGAATTTTAATTTTGATCCTCTTTGTCCGATGACTTTACAACAATTATGGATACTAAATAACTTTAAAAATTTCTTTGAGATATGGGAAAATCTTCTCCCTAGGATCCCAAAATGTGTTTATGTTCCATTATTTCTTAAACCTTGTGCTCAAAAATTGTTCAAATGGTCTATTTCTTACCAATGTGTGAGAGATAATATAGGAACTAAGCTGTATAACACTATTCTTTGGGAAATTTACCCAAATAAGCCTGAATTTGTTAATTGCCCCCCTTTTTTAAAAGAGTATGCCATTAAACAGCCAAATAATCCTAGAATACCTTATCATATGTGGGAAGTATTATGGTTCTCTGTTTATGGAAGACTGAATATTAAAGGGAATGCCAAACATAAGATAATGAGTGAAAGGTATTGTCCTTATTTACAGTGTCATGCTTTAGAAGAAACTATGGACCATTTTTTATTCAAATGTACCTATGCAAAAGGTTTATGGAATTTCTTGAGTACTGAATTAAGTTTTAGATGGTTATTAAAGTTGGATTATCAGACTTTGATTTTTTTCCCCCACCTCATTTCCTCTTATGATTGGGGCACGCTAATAGTCTTTTTTGTTGTTTAAAGTTTTATTTATGGTAGGCTAGATGCCAGTGGGTTTTGGAGCAAAAATGTATGCCCTATGATACTTTTTATGTATTATTGATGGAAGCAATGAAATCAGTTTACTTGATGGATAAAGGCATTTTCACTTCCATGAAAGTTTTTAAATGGTGGAGAGGATTGCACGTCTTTATTAAATATAAGTAAAAAAAATCTGTTTAAAAATAAAAAATACATAATAAAAATAGGAGACAGTATATATATATATATATATATATATATATATGAATGAAGTAAACTTCTATATACCTTATATGTTATTTGAAAAAGGGGTATTTAAATAAATTATAGAGTTTTTTTCTTTCCTCTTCCCCTTTCCCTTCCCTTATAGAGTATATGTCTAAAAATATGCTTAAAAAATATTGTAACATGGTTTAATTGATGTATTGTTATATGTGCCTTGTGTTTTTTTTCTTTTATTATTAATGATTCTTTTGTATACTAATGTGTTTTTTTAAGTATTTTGATGTGTTTTCAATAAAAACTCCCCTACTATTTTCGATAAGTGCCATGGGATCTTTTAACATCCACCTGAACTACTACCAATCCAGGAGATGGGACCTCGGTTTAACGTCTCATCCAAAAGACAGCACCTCAGAAGTGCAGCACCCCTCTCATGCTGCACTACAGTGTCAGTACTAGGATATTAACCTAAGTACCAGATGTGGGAGCTGAAGCCACAGCCCTCTGATCTCCAGGCCTCAGAGGTGAGTGTGCTACCTACTGAGCCACTGACACTGTCAATGAAGCTCTGTGAATGTATCATGTTGCTTTTGTGAACATTTTCCAGGTCCATTGAAAATGAATTTATCTCAATGGTGTTCCACCTGGTAAAATAAAGATTTGATTGATTAATTGATTGATAGATAGAGTGGTCACAATCGCTTGCCATGGACACCCAAAACCTGTGAATGTCAACATAAGTATAATGGAAGATGAGTTGGAGAACATCTTTGGACTGTCTGATGAAGAGGACACACAAGAAATTACACAGCAGCAGGTTGGCATAGTGAGTAATCAAATCAATTCAGTTGCTACAAATGCTGGCAGTAACTCTAGGCACCTGTCTCTAATTGCAAAAGCATTAGATGAAAAAAAGGCGCCAAAAACAAACCAAATACAAAAATAAAAAATGGTAGCCTGGGCACTGAAAGTGTTTGAAGACTGGCATGTATCAACACATATAATATCTGATTTTAAAACAGCTAGCACTGAACAGCTGAATATGTTTTTCATTCATTTTATGCAGAGATTAGAAACATTGATGGAAACAAGTACTCCATTAGTAGCTACTGCAGTCTCCGATCTGCTCTGAACAGACACCAAGACTTGATTGTGATCATAAGTAAAATAAACATTATAACTGACCCAGCATTTTCCACCAGTAATAATATGTTTGTACCTGTAATTAAACAATATAGAAAGGCACAAAAGGACAAATCCAAACACCATCCTGCTATCAGTAAAAGTGACTTGGAGATTTTGAAAAAGTCTCCTTTTATGTCTCCGAACACTGCTCCTGGCTTCCTGCAGAAAGTATGGATGAACATTCGGTTGTATATGGCCAGGAATGGTAGAGAGGGTCTGTGGCAGTTAAAGGCAGATTTTTTTTTTTCAAAGCATAAAAATAGCCATGAATATGTGACTCACTTTCAATGAGATAACTTAAAACCACAAAGAACTGACAGAGGCTCACAGGGATTTCATATACACAAAGTCAGGCTCGCCACAATGTTTGATTGCAAGCCTCAAGAAATATCTTGGCAAACTACTGGCCAATGCTCCAGCCTTCTACCGCCACCCCAAATGTCTGTCACCAAGCTTTTTAGAAACATCTGCCAACTGGTACGCTAAGCAGCCATTAGGTCTGAATTACCTCTTGTTCATGATGTCTCGCATCAGCAAGGAGACTGGTCTGTCCCAAGTCTACACCAATCATTCTGTCCATGCCACTGCTGTCCAGCTCCTGTCAGATGCTAGGTTGCAAAGTTTGGAGGTGATGTCAGTGACTGGTCACCACAACAAGGCAAGCCTCCATTCATACTGGAGTGCTTCCTGCTTGGATCAGAAGAAATGCAGCAGCATCCCGGGGAAAAACAACAAAGAAGAGCAGAAGGCTACTTCATCAATTAGGAACTCAGTAACTTCAGCCTCAGAAAACAGTGCCACAGAGCACCTAGTGAAAGTGCAGCATCATTTCACCAGGGACCATTTATTTTTAATGCTCCTCTACATTTCAATGGGCAAGTAAACTTCTACAGCATAGGAAATATCAAGCGATTTTATTATTTTGTTCTCATCAAGTATCAGAACAGTGCCACCCAGTGTTTACAGTATTTAGGTTTATTTTTTCCCTGACTAGTATTTATTTTTTCCACTCACTCCCTCATGTTAAAAGGAACTATTTAATTCTGCAAAATAATATTTCATTAAATAAAATTAATTTATGGACTTTACAACAGTTTGTTTGTCTGTTTTTTTGTTTTTAAATAGACTGTAAAGGACCATTTTATAAGCGCAATAAGACACTCTGAGGTGTGCATGGAACAGATTTTACCGCACTTCCATAGGTTGAAGGCACTCAGCCTACAGCCTTGTGCCTTTCTATGCCTCTGGGCGTGTGGTAAAATCTATCCCATGCACACCCCATCATGTCTTATTGCTTATGTAATTGCCAGTTTCAGTGGGATCGAGGACCTCTTGACCCTCCACCATGAGCACGTGAGGAGTGATTTAACTCTCTTGCCAAGGAACGCTGAGACATTGTCCCCAGAATATTTTCCTAGTGCTCCAGTTCTGGGTCTGCTGATCATTATAAAAGTCAGATTTGGCCTTTCTAATCATACTGGTGCACTTATTGCAGGCTCCTTGTACCTTTGCAAATAGGCAGGGGACCCTGTTTCCCTGGCCAGTGCCCACAGATTGTCCCTATCCCTCATTCAGACAAGGAGTTCAGGGGTGGTCCATCTTGATAGTGTTCCTCTTGCCATGCATTTTCTAAAGGGTGCAAATTTATCACAGGCATGTGTGACCTAGGAGACAAAGAATTCTAGGGCTGAGCTAATATCAGGAATGGCATCTAAAAAGCTCCAATCAATTTGGACCAATTAAGATTTGTATTCCAGCACCTTCTTTTTGTTAGGACTCGACTGACAGTGATGGGGGGGGCTTGTCTATTTAATTTCCCATAGACATTACACTGGGGAGTGGTCACTTATGGTATCTAGCAGAACCTTGACAACATTAACCCTATCTGGGTGTGTAACTAGTACCCAGTCAAGTAGTGTCAAGGTGCCTGCTTTATAGTTGGTCCTGGTGTGCCCATTGACCATTTGTTTGAGAAATAGGCTGGACATTTTATCCCTATGACCTGTGCTGGACTTAGCATTCCAACTGATGTTAAAGTCACCAGTAACACTATATTCTCAGTCCTGACTGAGTTGCATGAAATAGTGAATAAGTGACTCTAAGCCTGGATTCTGTTTACCCACTGGGGATATATACAGATAGGATGACAAGAGATTTGTGCCCTCCCCCAATCAAAAGCTTTATTTCCAAGCTTTCACAATCCTGGTTAATTCTCTGATCATGATTTTAGAGGTTTACAGGTCTGCTCTGATGTAGATAAGGCAGCCCTCTCCTCACTTGCTTATTCTATCCTCCCTAAAGATACTGAAGCCTGTCAATGAGATAGCGGCATCGGGTATGTGTGGACTGATCCAAGATACAGTTAGGCAAATAGCATTTGATTGCACTAACTCAACCAAGGCTTCAAACTGGGAAAATGTTGATAGGAGACCATAGATATTTAGGAAGACTATGTTCAGTAGTCCTTGGCTGTGGGTACAGACTCAGAACCACTAGCAGGGCCGGGACTAGGGTGGACATTGCTGGATAGTAGAATTAACATTAATGTAAGGCCTCTGGTGGCTCTGAGGTAGTGCTTCAGTCTCCAGGCTTATTCCTGGAGAGGAGTGTCAGATATGTGATCCTGGAGACATGGTCATGTCAGGCAAACCTGTGGCACTCCCCAAATGCCACCAGGGTTAGGTGTCGAATGTGGGGGGCTTATGACTGGGGGGCTTGGGTACTGTAGAGTTTTTCAGGGGGATGAGTAGGCCTTGGTATCAATGTGGGACCAAGGGAGGCTAGCCTCCTTATTCTCTGAGGGCTTTATGCATTCAGGTAGCAATGTTATGTGTAAGCAAGTTAGCAGCATTAAAATTGGAGAGAACATTTTCCAGCGAGGAAGGATGAGATCAGTTTGCAAGTAAAACAGGTAGGTTACTGACCTGTAGACCTTGAACACAATCCATCATGAGGGGTGTTAGCAAAATTAGAATAGTGATGTGAGTGAGAGCAGCAGTAATAAACAATTTAAACACTGTCACCATTCAGGAACAGGTACTAACAGCAGCCAATTCTTGTAGGTTCTTGATCAATTAACCTTAGGATACAATCCACTCAAGTAGTGTGTTAGCAGTGTTACCATGGAGCAATGCTACCATTGAGATAAGGGTGACAATGATCAAGCAGAATTGTAGCCCATACTTATATTTGGTACCCAAATAGTCACATAACTCTGGTGAGGTGTTTGTCAATACTGCCTTTTAGGTAACAGGAATATTCACAAAGGATAGTGTAATGCAAAGCAAAACTGTTTTTAACAGAATCCTTGTTAACTCACTGTATGACCAAAATTAAGTGACTGACTAGTCTCACCAGTAAAACACTTCAAAAGAGAAGTAACAGTGCCCAACCCCCACCAGGCAAGACAAGGCAGTAGCAAATAACAATGCACTGTAAACCTTTTAGTAGACTTGGAGGCAAGCAGTGGAAAGCTTGCAAACATTAGACCTAATATGTGTTCTGTAGGTTTGTGTCCAACTGATGAAACACACAAGTTCAAGTTCTGGTGGTAGAATGGGGTCCATGTGAGACACAGATTTAAGACTTTAAGGCAAGCAGATGAGTTGATATTGACCAAATGGCAACTAACAAATTTACAGACCTGTGTCCTAGATTAACATTGCGGGTCCCACAATCAGAATGAATAAACACACACCAAATTCTTCCCTGCAGATGTTAACCCCCAGCTATATATCATTGCACTCCAGAGATAGAGTCTGATGCAGTCACCAGCAACCAGGGTTCCACATCACTGCCCTAAATTAATTAATGCCAGATGAGAAAGTATGGTGGACTGAATAGGATAGAGTTCAACAGTCCATTTTTAGGGAGTGTAGCCTGCATTTTCCACACTCCTCCCTCTTCAAAAACAAACCAGTATTCCAAATAATTTGGTTTGACAACCCAAGCTGAAAGCAAACAGCTGGTTCCTCTCATAGCTCTGGGGTATAGTTCCTTACCACATTTATGCAATTTATACAGAGGTACACCAAGGTTAGCCATCTGTTACCACCTTGCACCTTCTGCCCTGCGTTGGAGTCTTCCCCTATTCCAAGTGTGTCATTTCTTGTGGCCTCCTACCCTTTGGGTTACTCCTCCCACTCTCCTTCCCAGTACCTCTGTCTGCCGGAACCCAGAACCAGACTTCAGATAGGCAGCCACCTGCCAGTACATTCCAAGCCAATAGTAAAATGGTGTCATATTTGCCAAGATTTCCCCATGGCTCAGTGGCCTAGAGTGACTGTAGCAAGCTTTCTCCATCTCCTCCTCTCTATAGGCTAGGGGCACCACTACTCTGGCCTCTACCCATATAGTATGGGGGTTGGGCTTCTTATGATACAGTGTACCTTGCTTCTCGCAAATCTGGTGCAAACCACCACAATGATTCCACCCCCATACCACTGGTATCCATGCTACCCTCCTGTACTGAAACATAGGTCATTAACTGTGCCACATCAGGATCCCCTGCCTGAATTTCCCCAGTTAGTACACAGGGTACTGGCAATGGCATCTATATCAGTATTAGCATCCCAAGTCTCTTCAATCATCTTGGCCTCTTCAGGCTTGATTGAAGTCTTCACCCCAGTACGCACAAGTCCAGTAACAGTCTTATCTTTACCTGGGAACTTATCTCCTCCTTCATCCTCAATCCAGTATGAGCCTGGGAACACCAGGAGCTCAGGAATCACAAAGTCTGTAGTGGGCTGCAATAATTCCATTAGGGGATATCCTCCAGATAACAGCCAGGAAAAATTGGCAAGACTAGTAACAAGGACTGCATCTGTGGGCCCTCCTCTTCTTGGTACACAGGCTCCTGGACATCCACAGTAACATCAGTTTCTACCAAATGGGTAATCTCTAGCAACACCTGCTATCAATGCTTCACATCTCTCCATTGTTGGTCAGCTGCCAACCATCGCCCACTCAGAAAATGGACAAACCATATTAGGTCTGCCACCTGGTCTTCAGATGCATCACATTCCCATGGTGCCTCACAAGGCCACCCCATCCAGTAGACCACATCATATCTGGTAGACATTTCTCTCCCATCCTCAACATCTGAGTGCTGTGCGGGTCTGCACTCCAAATGATCCATCTTCTCCCTTTAGATCTTGGATATCCATGGGCTCCAACTTGTGTGCCATCCTGAATGTTTGCCTCTATAAGTCTGGACAACAGGGCTGATGTCTAGCACTGGTCTCCCTATCATTTCACAAGATGACCAGTACCAATACCCATTTCTAGCCCCATATGTCACAGACGCTGGGAAATAATGCAGACAAGACAATGTTCCAAAGATTTAAAACACACTAGAATGTGACATTTATTTACAGAAATTTATGTAAAAAAAGGAAAAGAATAAACCAAGAAATCAGAAAAACCAAAATAATGTCAACATCAGGAAACTACCATGCAATACCAATGACCACTTGTTCCCTCAGTGGTTTCTTGCAATAGATTTTAAATACAGTCACAAGGCTGTAGAATTGCTACAGTCTAAATACTTCTGTATTACTCTTCTTGAATTCTCACAGTCTACCTCACTGTAGACCTCTCTGTCTCACTGTCAAGGCTCATCTGCTTAATGAACAGTGGAGGGGGATAGTTATACCCCGGGGCCATGGCCACCTGACTAGACCCTTAACAGTATACCTGCCCTTGTGAGCCTTTAGTAAAGATTTGGACAGCAGCAAGTGTCTTAAACCCTTATTTAATTCAATATGATTCCAATACTTTTTCTATTTACATAGTAAACTACTGTAAAAGATAAAACATTTATTCCTGTAGTAGAGTTAACTAGGCAACTAATTACCTAGCAACCCAGATGTGACAGTGCTGGTTACCATCTGAGTGACGGGAGATTAGCAGATGCCCATATAAAAAGGGAACAGCAAAGGGTGCTAATCCCCTAAGGAAATCCCCATTCTAAGATCTGCATGCTTGAAACAGCACTGTTTGTTTCTAAGTGCCCAGGTAAGATTTTCTACTTGGCTAAAAACCTGCTGAATTTATTTTTAAACCAACCATGTTAAAAACAAAAGCACACTATTTTATGTTCAGGCTGTACAGAATAGCAGAGGGTTTAGTTTACTCCCTTTAGAATTTGCTTCTGTTTTCATTCAAGTTTTCTTGTTTCCCATTTGCATTTTACAAAGTCTGCAGTACTGAAGGATAATGCTTTGCATGCTGGGTTTAGTCAGGGCACCCTTTCATATATACCTGCTACTGGCTTTGGGGATGAGTGAGTTTGTTTTTTCTAGGTTTTGCAGGGGCAGTGGCTGCAATTGTAAACTCCTGCTTTCATTCAGCCACCGATTCCTCTTTACCTTGCCTATTTATTTATTTTAATTCTTCTTTTGGGAGGCATGCTACCCTGACAGGTATGTCAGGAGTAAGGACAGCAGCCTTCTGGTGACTCCTAGGGAGTGTAATACAGTTTTCTCCTGTGTGAGTCATCTACAGCACGACTCACACTGAAAAATGAACTTTTTTTTATCACTTTTCCTTTCAGGTGGGTGGCTGCAATTTCCATTGCCACTCCACCTCTCTGGTTTACTTATTCTCTCCTATGTATTCTATGGCATTTAACAGAGCTTGCAAATAAAAGCTGTAACTAAATATCACAATATTCACTATAAACAGCTATGGCACAGGTTTTGCATGCATCGAGGAACAAACAAAACATTTTATTATTTCTTTACTTGAGTAGTTGCAAAGCTGCTTCACTTTGCCCCTAGTACATATAGCAACCCAAATCAAAGCTGCTTCCTTTATTCATTTAATACTTTCTTCTGTTACCTCTGGCAATATACTTTCACATCTTTTCCAGGATCCTGCCTTTTATATAAGCAGATCTTTATTCATTAGTCTGCTTTATCACATAAACTAAAAGATTTTCAAACAATAGTCTTCTCTGATTATTATGTCCGAGGACATACATACTTCTCTTCCTGTACAGTTTATTTCAACTGCCAACTCCCTGTCTCTTTGGAGTTGGGGGTTGGGGGGCTGTATGAACCAAAAGTAAAAGTTTTAGACAGAGCTAGAAAATAGAAATGAAGTACAGAAGTAGATAGTGCAGTTTTATCCCAGGTGGCCTACCTAGGATAATAGGAAACAAAATACAAAGTAGAAGAGATAAGAGGGTACTGTTGCAACAGCAGTTTTAAAGCAGAAGAAAAAAGAAGACAGGCTAGAGTTCAACAGTTCATTTTTAGGGATTGTAGCCTACATTTGCCACAAGCAACCAGGAGAAAACAGGATACAAGATGTCAACAAGCAGGAATCAGGTTTAAGGAATGACTCACAGCAATGTTGGAGGTAAGCAGCAATAAATGCTTTCTCTTTTGGAGAATGGACTGGTCATAAAATACCAGTTATCAGGTTTCTTGAACCCATAAGATGTTTGCTGAAGTCTCTTTGTTAGATTATAATCCATAAATGTTAGAAGTAATTCCTTAAAACTTACTCATTTTAGTGCTGCAATTATTCAAGGTGATGATTCAAGAGGTGTTCACTGAAGATATGGTGAAGACTGATAGAGTTACCACTAGTTTAGTGCACAAAAAAACCCCAAAAACTAAACTACAGACACAGACAGATATAAAAACTCAACCACCATCTAGGCGTCCATCTCTCTGACCCCGCTATTTCTTTTCCCCCTCACCCACCCACCTTCTAAACCTCTCTCCCTCTTTGCTGTCCTTCAGTCCTGGATGTTTCCCAAGGTGGTCCCCCTCCACTACCTCTCCCACCAACTTCTGACCCACCTCTCTCCTCCCCATTCTCAAACAGCAATAGAAGAAACTTGTTTACTCCCAGCTTGCCAACTTCCTCCTCTACTCTGGTTTCCTCACTCCCTTCCAATCTGGCTTTTATAAACACCACTCCACAGCCTACTCTGCTGCATTGCACTGATTCTGTTCTTACTAAGATGGATCAGAGACTTATCACAGCCAGCTGTTTTTATTGACTTGGCTAAAGCCTTTGACTTGGTAGCCCACCCCTTTTCTCGGATAAGATGAGCTCAGCTGGTCTCCCAGCCTCCACTACTGATTGGTTTAGGTCTTCTCTCTGGTCATCTCCAGTCAGTGTAGGTTGGAGGGACTCTTTCACCCCCCCTCCATATACATATTGAGCTCTTCCAAGGCTCCATTCTGAGTTCCATCCACTTCTCCATCTTTTAAAATGACCTCCCGTTCATCTGTACCAATTCACATATTCACATGTACAGTATGTGCATGACACAGTCATCTTTGCCTCAGGTGCCTTGGCCTCAGCCATAGAAGAATCACTTCAGTGTGATTTCCACAATGTCCTACATCAGTTCCTTGCCAGTCAACTGTGAGTCAACACTAAGAAAATTCTGTCCATGACCTTTGGCACCACTCATAAACTGGCCTTTTCTCTCTCTCTCTCTCTCTCTCTCTCTCTCCATTTTTACCACCCTGGATGGCTACCCCTTCAAAGCAGTTACCATGCTCAAATACAGTACCTCAGTGTGTGGCTCGACAGTAGGCTTGACTTCTCCACTCACATTATTGCCATCCACTCCAAAACTCCACCCTGAACTTGGTACCCTATATTGCAGCAAGGACTGCCTCTCTCCCCAGGTGCACTGGAACTGATCAGTAAAATTGTGCTTCCAGAGTTTAACTATAATAAATTAGCCTATGGTACCACCCCTTGTCCTCTCTCCCCACACCAAACACCCGCTGCAGTGCTTTCTGTTGCTTCGCTGCAAATGCCCCTTTTGTATGCATCATTTTTCCCTCCACTCATCTCTCTCTATTCCTTCCCCCTTCCTTCATGGCACCTAAGTGACTGTGCCACCCTCATCTCTAAATTCTGGTTTGAGTCTCTTTCCCCTTACTTCTCCTCCTTCCTCTCTTTTGTCCCTCCTTGACTCTTATGCTCTTTGCTCCAGAAACACATGTACATTTTCCCTTCCTGACTCCTTGTCTTCTGCTGGGCATTCTGCTTTCTTCTTTCAAATCCAATGCATCTGTAATAATCTCCCCTCTGCTCTACTTCTTCCCCCTCCAGTCTCTCCATCAAACACCAGCTTAAATTTCTTACTGCCCTGTCCTGCTCTTGCCAATCAAGCCCTCACCTGTCCCGGGCTCACTTCCTCTCTTTCCTCCTGTCAGTTGATGTGACTGACTCTGCATTTTGGCATTAGTTGCACATATGTTATGATCCTCCAAGCAAACTGAAACTGTTTTGAGTAACTGTCTATTTTTTGGTGCACGGCATGTACTTCAGTTGAACTACTACTGCCTTGCTCCTTGCTCCATCTGTATTATGCACACTGATGCACTTTACTCTGAATCATTATGTTGCTCATTTACCATGTTGATGTTCACACCTGTATCTCTGTATTTTGCATATCAATGCATTTTATGCAATTTACACTGTACCATTTCTTTGTTTGCTGTATCATTTTTGATGCTTGGTCCCTTGTACCACTGTCACCCCCCCAGCTTGCACTTGGAAATTAACCTTGGCTCAGTGTGCCATTCCCGGATACCAATTTTCACATAAATAGGCCAGGTGAAGACATTTTCAGTTTAATTTTCCATTTTTCTTTTGTCATGATCTAAGTGCTTCCCTTACAGAAATATAAGTGTGCTGTGTACATGCAGAATGCATGCCACATGCTTAACTGTGTAATGTTTGCATGCAGTTCGCATACACAAAGTGAACCTAATCAAACCAGGTCTGAAAAAGCAAATCAGGTTTGCATGTTGCAAGCTTGACATGTGTGTATCAGGTGAGCTGGTGCAAACATCTTCTAAAAATCACATCAGGTTCACATGTTGCGCACTTGACGTGAGTGCAGCCGTTAAGCTGGTGTGAACATCATTCAAAAATCACATCAGATTCACATTTTTGATGTTTGGTCCCTTGTACCACTGTCACCCCCCCCCAGCTTGTGTGTGTGGCAACTAAGCTGATGAGGAATGTTGCCTGCACTACTTGGTTCAATATATTTTTGCGGTGATAGTACTTATGGTTTAAGCTTATTGTTCTTGGCTCTCTAGGTTGCTGTTTATTAATCTTTGCTCTTATTATGGGCATTACTGGTCAAGCAGTATTGGTGTACACCAGTTCATCCATAAGCTGCATGCTGTGGAAAATCTGTGACTTTTTATTACTGGGTTATTCCCTTATGTAGTAGCAGTTTGGGAGGAGCTTTATAATGGTTACAATCTTCCATATGTCATCCTACTGTGATTTTACTATTTTGTAAGTTCTGACTTGCAAAATTCAATAAATACATAATCAATAAAAAAATACCAGTTTCTATTTCTTATACTACTGCTAGCAATTAGAGCCATTAAAATATATTTTTTCATTGATTTCCCATTAAAATTAGGTAAACTCATTAATTCTGATCCTTTTGCAAGTTGTTTAATGACTTTTGATTTTTGTCATTAAATTGGCATTAATTTGTAAAGTATTATTTTCCTACTACTTTAAACGCCTAGGATATAGTCAGCCAAAATCCCCCATTCCAGATGTTCGAAGAGGGGCCTTTCTGTTGTGAAGCCTAACCTTTTTGTTTTGGGCCATGCACATCCCCTTATGAATATATAGTGCTACTGTACAAATGTGTTTCTCTATGACTATCTTAGCTCACTTACATTCCCTTTGTCATTCTGTATAAAGCATATACACTATGGCCATGCTCAGCATTCTTTGTGCTGAGTAGGTTCTTGGAAACATGCACCATACCTCATTTTTGTCACTGAAATGAGGGACATGAGCACTCAAAATGAGGAACAATGAGGGTCCCTAACCCTCATGATGATCAGGACACATCCTGAAACATGGAGGTATAGTACCTCAGAACACAGTGGAAACCATTGTATTTAGTTGTACCAATAATAGCACCTGAGAATGAATTTCTACCATAAAGCAGGGGTGCTTTTGAAGTAAGGCTGAGGGGAGAAGTCCTCCCCCTCCGCATTTGTGCCTAGATTTTTCTTATGGTATGGCAATGATGGCATTAAAATTGGATTTAATCTTTTGCACCATAAGTGCTCCCCTGGCCTGTGTGCACTCAGGCTGCAGGCACACTCATGACTTGACTTTGTCTGTATTGTGTTGTCCACTCTCTCCACCTACTAGTGGTGGTGCCATCACATATGAAATGGAGGATTTACAGCCAATAAAGAGCACATTAGTCACATGAGTGCAACACTGTCTTTCCCATGACAGAGTAGACAGAATGCACACTACAGTTTGGAGGAATCAGTGAGCACTGAATTCTGAATAGCAGTGTTGTGGTGGCATATTTTTGTTGGTCTACTCTTAGTGAATCTCAGTCTCCATCTTCCCTGGTGGCTGAAGTGGCAGTGGGTGAGTTAGAAGCTAACTCGAGACTAGGCTACCTACTTACTCAACTAGGCTCATCTCACAAAAAACAGCACAGGCCCCTCATGGCAGCAAGCTAAATCTAGCAGCAGTTATGACAGCGGTGTGGGTAGCCTTCATAGGCCTTGATCAGTGCAGTGCAGCAGCAGCCAAGCAAGAAGCAACCAAAACAGGTTGGGTGGGTTCTGTTAGTGAGGTGACTTGGTCATGGACCACATTGGGAACCTGAAATGGTCAGTTCTAGCATCCAGTTTCCTGCAGAAAGGACAGAAGAGGAGCAATCTGAAATCTGGACCATGCCACAGGTTCTAGCCAGGTGGCCTATGTAAAAGTAAATATTTTTTTACAGGAAGATTAAGGAAGGACTGAAATATTGATGTGTTTTTCACATTTCTGTGCCTTTGGGTGGCTTCATGACCCATACGGGATGGGTATTGAATGGAATGGAGTCGGGGAGAGCAATCAGAGCAAAGTTTTTTGGGGGGAGGGGTTCATAACTTCAGCCAGGAAAAATATTAATTAGCAACTGGTTGGGTTTAAGCCAAAATCTGATGCACTGCTCCTGGGCATAGACAGACAAATCTTATATATTTTAATTATTCCTGATTTGCATATCAATTTCAGTCACAAGAAATAAGTTTTACCTTTTAGAGATGTTCCAGACATTCTAGAGCTTGCCACCTAGGGGTTAAGGTCCCCCCATTCTGAAATCTGAAATGGCACCCCTGCCATAAAGTTGAAATTTACAGGACATCCTCATTGTGAGCAGCATATTTTCTATGAGGGATGGATGAGGAGCAGAGCAGATTGCAGGGGTAAAATGAGGGCTACCCTTTGCATTCACAGACAGTTGAGCAGTATGATATGCACAGACTGTTAGAACCCCACTGTAGTCAGGCTTATGCCCCTCCCAGTGAAGCTGACCTCCATATCCCCATGTTCAGGCACATTATGACATAGAGCAATAAAGACTGCAGGGGCATGCACCATTGAAATAAATTCATTTTTTTTATTTCTATTTTATACATTATTGATGGAGAGTTGGAAATTAATGAAGATCACTGCTTAACTAACAAGGGCCTTGTTAGTAGAACAGTGGCCTCCGTTATTCTCCAGCTCATCATCATAATGTATAAAATAATAATAAAAAATAACTCTAATAATTTCAAGGGGGTACACTCTAGCACTCTGACCACTGGACATCACAGACTCCTGCCTTTAGCTCCCTAGTACTCAGGTAGGGCTCTTAACTTATATTTATACTTGGTGGGTTGTCTGTAGCAGCATGGCCACACCTGCTACAGTGTGTGTGCATGGGGGGGGGATTGGCCATGTGGGTGGGTGTTGAGTTATTGCTACTTTTGTGTTTGTCCCTTAAAGTCTGTTTGTGTGCAAGCATTCAAAACTATGGAGAGAAAATAGTAGAAGTACAGGCCAGACAGAAGTAATTAAGCAGTTTTGTGGGTAAGTGTGTACTGAGGGTGGGAAGAACCACATATGGTTCTATTGGTATGTGGGTTACAGTTCAACTGTGCAGCTCAGATGAGGGGGGACAAGAAAACTAAAAAGTATAACAGAGGCTATAAGCATACCACATGTGTGCAGATGTATGCAGATTTGTACTGAAGTACAAATGAGTCATATGTGTGCAGGCAGTATAGCTTAGAGGTTAAAGGCACTGAACTGCAAACCAGAAGACTTAGAAACCTGAAGACCTGGGTTTCAAGCTTTTCAGCCCCACTTGTATACGGTGTGATCCTGAGCAAGTCACTTAACTTTTATGTGTGCAGTCATCATTGACCACTTGCATTTTGCATGCATTCCACATGCATGCAGTCTGTTCCAATTTAACATAAAAAGTATGCTTTCCACACTCGTTTGCTGCACGCATGCCACATGCATTCAATCAGTTCCAATTTAATTTTTTTTTTGTATCTTCTATTTTTGCACCAACCTTTGAGGAACTCTCTCAGGCAGCCTCCAGTGCCCACTGCTCTACTTCCATGCCTGAGAGGCCTCCTTCTACCTTGCACCAACCTGGTGATACCCCCAGCTCTGAGCCCCCCAAGGTAGGGTCACCCTATCTGCCCAGGGTGCTCTATTTATAATCTGGCAGGCCAGGCTGGGCTCAGCCCAGGATAGGAGTGCGACTGGCAGTGGAGTGTGGCTGGATGGATGGAGGTGCCATTGCCTATCTCTGAGGTCGGAGATTTTCTATTGTAGCTTTCCTCCTGGGAGTGCAACGTGCCATGATTTCCATGCATGGCTGCTCTGCTGAAGTCTGCCACACTCCCATGCCCCACTGTTCAGGCTGGTGACCCTGTACTACCCCAATTTCCATTGGGGGTTGTGAGGACACCTAGCAGCCCCAGGAACCCTCCCCAGGGAGATGAAAGCAGTCCTCTGGATGCTCAATCCACTTCCTCCCCTGCCGACCCCTGGCTCCCTGAGTCTGTACCTGAACCTGGGTCACCAGCATGGTGTGAGGTGTGGAGTCCAGTGTCTCAACCCTCAGTGCCACCGGGCCTGCTCCAATTTAACATTTAAATCATGATTGCAGCATGCATATCACATGGGTAGTTTTATATGTACAACATGAAAACATTTCCTATAATTATTTCTGTAAGGATTTAGCTTCAATTATTGTTTATTATCTGGTATCCTGCCATACCCCCTTTTTGCTAGAAAGAAAACACAGAAACATGTCTTGGAGGAAATGGCCACAGCCATGCATTTATTGAATATTATTCCAGACAGACAGCAGTGTGTGCACCTGGGAAGATGAACTGCCCATGGTTGTAAGGGCTAAGGCTGCTTGGCCACCCCCATTAGGTGCCATTAGCCTTGCAGAATCATTGTACCTGCTGCAAGTGTACTATGACCCCTCCCCAGGTCAGAGTACTCAGTTTTCACCTCCATTCTGACCGGGGGGTCATGAGCCCTTCAGAAGAACTGGGCTCCTCACCACCCCCTAACCACTATTCCATCTCATAGTGATCCTTCCGAGACGCTCACCTTTGACTGTGACAAATTGACATAGATCATATGTTGACTATTTTGACTTGCCTGTTTAGTTTCTCCTACTTCTGCCTTGGTTTTGACACCTTTTTGGAGGAGGTGAAAAACCTGGGAAAAACCCTGTTACAGGGAAAGCCAGCAAAAGCTACTCCCCATCCCCTAGTGTGGTAACTCATAATGGGTCTAAAGAGGGACCCTACCTACCTGGTCCCACTTCACTGCTTTTATGAGGGTGGGTGGGAGATCCTTGAAGGGTAAAAGGAGAAAGAGGAGGGCCTGCTGGCTACAGTCCAAGAGATTCCTTTCTCTTTCCTCCCACAGGATGTGACCCCTCTCCCAAGTGGGTGGCCTTGGTGGTCCCTTGTTCAATCCCTGGATCCTGCCTAGCACCCCTAGGGACAACTTTTAGCTTCCCCCTCCCTCCACCTTCCCAGGTCCACTGGGAGGATGGTCCCAGACAAATTACAGCTGCTGCCATCTGTTGCAGCCTCTGCATTATCTGGTATCCCTCCATACCCCCCTTTCCCTGGAAAAATGACACAGACACATGTCTTGGAGGAAATGGCCACAGCCATGTGTTTATTGAATATTATTCCAGATAGAGAGCAACATGTGCACCCAGGAGGATCAACTGCCCATGGTCATAAAGGCCAAGGCTGCTTGGCCTCCCCCATCAGGCACCATTAGCCTTACAGTATCATTGTACCTACTCCAGGTGGACCATGACCCCTCCCCCAGGTCAGGGTACTCAATTTCTGCCTCCATGCCAATCAGGGGGATCACAAGCCCTTCAGAAGATCTCAGCTCATCACTGCCCCAACAAACTATTACATCTCATAGTGATCCTCTCGAGTTGCCACATTCCAGACAACATCTGAACCCCCAAGCCGACTACACTATCATTCCTCCAAGAACCCCTCTAGTTCTCCTATCCACAGCTCTAATCCCTTCTTGGTCAAACGTCCCATCTCGGCTACCATGATCTGATCAGATGCCTGACTCTTACTACGTTTTGCTATGGTCCCCCCTAGCGACCGCATGACCCCCCTCATCTCCTGGTTGATCCAAATACATGCCCTGTTGAGAGGAGTCACCCCTTCCCCATTTGGCCGGTTAACCCTCTTGATGAGCTGGGATCAGATGAGTATGGCTTGTGGCCACCACTCCCTAATGGTTTGAAAGTATTCCTTCATAACCAACAGCAAGTTCACTGCTTTCCAGCATCCAAGGTCTTTCCCTACAAGATGTACCATTAATACATCTGTGGTATGCCGTATCCACTCTTCCTTCCTTCCTTCCTCAGCAAGGGAAGCAATTCATCCCAGCACATGTGTTCTGACCCCAGCCATTGGATGAGGACCCTCAGATGATCCTTCTGCCTGGTCGCCTCTCTGCCCTGGCTGACATTCTTGCTGCTGCTTGCTGAATGAAAGCCTGGCCACAGATCCAGATTGAACCACCAGCCTCCAGGGACCCTGGAAGAAACAAAATCTGTTATTGTAAATGTGGGTGTACATACTTCAAGACCGCTTGCAACCTCCATTGCCCCAGCACCTGAATCTAGTCATTTGTTCACCCCAAACACCTGGCATTTGTGGCCACCCCTATCCTGAAGGAACCTTTCCCATACTCCTTTGGGTTAAATCCTACCTCTGGCCAGGGTAGTTCTAAACAGGTACGCAGTGACTGGACCCCCATCAGCATGTTGGAAGAATGCACCCTACTCTGGGGCTGACTGCCATATATGCCCACACCCTGTCCTAGACCCTCCAGGATGCTCCAGGCAGTGCCTCAACCAGGCACAAGTGTCCCTTCAGTTGGGAGGTCTAAACCTCACTTTTAGATTCTTGACGACATTGGGAATGTGAGTAATCACAGACACGTTGCATTAGAGTAATAAACAAGTTTATTACTACCAAAGGGATGAATCACAGTTGCCCTAAGCAGTTCTTACCAATATGAACCAGGAGCCAGTGCAAAGTGTTCCCTACACCTCAAGGTTTCTCTCTGTCTCTTGGGGTCTCTCAGGTCTCCAAGGTATAAGGCTTGTGCATTACATTATATACCTATGATAATTACCATGGTTACCAAAAGATAGAAACATTTCTAGTTACAGAGATGAGCCCTATTGGCTAAATTAGAGGTGGATCCACAGTCCAAGATAACATTATCCAATTCTGTAAAGTCATCAGTTTGAGAAGAAAAGAGTTCTTATACAGAGTCTTACATAACTCAGTGTAGTGATACAAATCACCAAAAGGTGGCAATGCTGTCTTACATATTATAATTACTCCAAGGACACATATGTCCTGGCATCTTACAAGTAAGAAATACACAGAAAATACATAGCAGAATTTATGTATTAGCAAGCAAAGTGTATTACAACAATGTGCATTCATATCCTGACATCTACTCTTGGACGGTAGATGCCCTTAGCCCTAAATGTTAGTATAACATATACCTAAGTGCTAGCTGTCTACGGTGTACCTCTGAGGGTACCAATTAGGGTGCAGGAAACTCATGTAACATTCCCCCTTGTTGCCTCCAAGGGCAACACAGACAGATGTCTTGGGAAAGGACAAGAGCAGTGGTCATTTATAAACCCGACGCGTGAGCCTTGTAAAGGAACTTGAGCAGCTCACAGTGTTGGCACAGTGTGCGCCATAGGCAGCAGAGCATAATGATCAAAATGAAAATTAAAAATGCTTGTATAATAACAAAACCTTTAAAAGTAATCTCTAACCAGGTGTTAGTCAATGCATTATACATATCTCCATCATTGATCAAGACGAGAACAGCTTCATTGGCTTTGGTCATTATATTGCTGATGTGGATGAGGTGTGTGTCTTTCCTGTCTAAAAGTGATTTCTATGTAAGTGTGAGTGGGTCTATGTGTACATTAAAGTATGGCGAGTATTCTGACAGTGTGAGCAGATAATCGGGGTTACCATCAATAATGTCTGCATCCTGAAGAGGGACAGGGGTTATAACAGTATGTCCAATAACAGTCTTCTGGAGGGGGACAGAACAGAAATTGGGGTGATCAATAGCACATGTAACAGATCCATATGTGTAAGACTTGTAATTCATGACTACGCAGTACTCGCCATCGGAATTATACTGTGAGCGCACAGTAGGCAGTCTCCACTTTTGCAACTGGACAGGGCAGGTGTAGGTCGTCTTCGAAATCCGTGTTGACAGGTGATGAACCTCCTCATGATAGGATTGGTAGAGCTTATCCAGAGCCAGAGTCGAGTCGAAGGAGTTGGTGCCATTCGCAGTGATGTCATCATCCATAGTGAAAGTCCAATCAATGCTGCCTGGCGAGTAACCACAAACAGGTTGAATAACATCAACCACATCACATCGGCACAAGTAAATATATTGCTTTTTTGCACAGCAGTCTGTGTGCGGAGCCACCCAGGCATCCAGGAAAGAATGATAAACCAGTAAAGGCGGTAGATCTAGACATTCCCTGTAGATGTCTGCATCCAAATGTCCAATAGAGTGTACCAGTGCAAGCTTGTTGAACGAAGCTGTAGTGGGATCAAAGAGTGATAAGGAGACAGTGAAAGAAACAAACATGGTATCTGTTATGGAACACTTCTTAGCAGTAAAACAAGAACCAGTATTAAGGTGTCTGGTCACAAACCCCAAATTTCTAGTTGTAGAAAGAGGAATGGTTAGAGTCTGTTGCATACACATGGAAACACAGCTAGTGGTTTTACATTGTGGACAATACCATTTGGAGATGTGTCTATCATGTATAATGTCAAGTATTCTTCCAGATTCTAGATCACGGAAGAGGTTATTGATGGTAGTGATAATGTAGGAGCCATAAGCAGAGCAGAGTATCTCTCTAGCAATGTATTGTTTATCTGCTTCTTTGTTGTTCTGTTGCCTGAGTGTGTTGATCTTATCTTTAGAATCAGTGAATGCCTTAGCAATGTCGTGCATGTTGTATACAGTGTATCTTTCTTCCTAATGCCATCAACAGCATGCAATAATGGGGGTAGTATGTATATTATCAATTCCTTTTACTTCACTGGGCTGCCATCAGAGGAGAGGAAGGAGTTTTTCTGCCAGAAGAGAAGAAATTCTGTAAGAGAACAACAAATCCAGTTAGAGTCTGTAAAGATGATGTTATCCTCGGTTCCATGCTGGATGAACTTGAGGGCACAGGCCACCGCTGCCATCTCTGCATACTGTGATGATGCTACACTACAGCGCTTAGATATTTTTACAGTGTTCCCATAAGGGTAGATCACTAGAATACCCATCCCTGCAGTCTGTCATCCCTGATAGTAGGATGTTGAACCATCAGTAAAGACACGGTACAAAGAAGTGTTATCAAGTATTTGTGGTGTGGCAGGGAGGAATGGACCTGGACCAGGAAGATCAGGTGACTGTAGTGTATAGTCATGGGGTTCTCCCTGGAAAAGGAGGCCATGAGCTAACATAGATGGAACTTTAGTCGTTGTACCTGTATGTCTCTGTCCTGGAGAAAAAGTGACCAGTGTGTCAGTCTGGTGTTAGAGACTGACCCATCCTTCACTCTATCTGAGAGCAGAAAAGTGGTTGGTGTGTGGTTGGTGTTAATGATCAGTGGTGAGTACCCAATGATATACAAGAAGTGCTTGACAGCCCAGTAGGTGGCCAGAAGGTTCCTTTCACAAAGGCCATACTTCTGTTCCACTGGGGTCAAGAGCTGTGAGGCATATGCAATGGGTCTCAAGGTGTCATGCACATTCTGAGCCAGCACTGCTGACATGGCAATGTCAGAGGTGGCACATTCCAGATGAAGTGGTAGTGCTGGATTGGGGTTAACCAGAGCTGGGGTGGAGGCCAAGGCCTGCTTCAGTGGCGTCACAGCCTGGGCGTGTATAGGGCCCCAAGTCCCTGGTACATCCTTTTTGAGTAAGTCATACAGAGGAGCAGCTTTCTGAGCAAAATCACAAATAAAATCTCTCGAATAGTTCACCATACCTAGAAACCTTCGAAGAATTGCCACACTGGTAGGTAATGACAAGTCTTGCAATCCCTGTACCTTCCTCCAGGTAGGGCTTTGACCTTGGTCAGTTATTTTTAGACCCAGAAAGAGTACTTCTTTCTGACACAACTGTGCTTTTGCTGGATTACATTTCAGGCCTGCTCTTGGAATGAGAGTCAGGAGTTTGTCCAAGAGATCCAAATGTTGTTCCTGTGTGGCTGTTGCCAGCAACAGGTCGTCCACATATTGTAAGAAACATTAGGGAGTAGAGAAACTCTCGAGGGTGTCCATCATGTGAAGATGGAACAGGGATGGACTGTTATGGAATCCTTGTGGCAAGCAAGTCCATGTGTACTGTCTTCCTTCAAAGGTGAAGGCAAACTTAAATTGACTCTTAAGGGCCAATGGTAATGACCAAAAACCACTGGAGATTTCCAGGGCACTGAACCATTTCAAATCAGGGGTCTGAAGTTGTAGCACATCTGGTGCTGATGCTACAGTTGGAGAACAACTGGGGGTGATCTGATTCAGTTTCCTGTAGTCAATAGTAAGTCTCCAGGCACCTGTGGGTTTCTTCACGGGTCATACTGGGGAGTTGGCAGTAGAAACACAAGTTCTGATTACTCCTTGCTTGAGGAGTGACTTGATCGTTTCTCTGAGGGAAGACAAGGCCTCAGCTGGGAAAGGATATTGCCATTGCCTCTCATGTGCCGAGCCTGGCACTTCAATGACAGTGTGCATTCTACCACAGTCATGCTTGTTGATTGCAAATGCTTCCAAATGTCATTACAAAATAGGTAGGAGCTTCGGGAAAAGTTCATGATTCTTGAACAAATCTATGACATCATACTCTTTGTCATTGGCAGATATCGTTGCCACAACGTGTGAATCAGGAATCAAAATGGTATGATATTGACCCTGAATCTGTATCAATAGCATGTTAGCTAGATCCACCACACAACTGTGCAGTGCAAGGAAGTCAATCCCTATGATACTAGGATGATCATGCAGTACCATTAGTTGGAAAGTGTGTAAGGCCTTTAGATGGCCTAGCTCTACCGGTAAGCGTAGAGAACGGTATACAGGTAGCCTAGTACCATCAACTCCTGACATGTTGGTCCTCCTTCCGGTGGACCAAGGGAATGTGTCCAGGTGTTCATCATGTAGCACAGATACAGCTGCACCTGTATCTAACAAAACTACTAGTAGGCGGCCCCCAACCTTAGCCTCGGTGCAGGGCCTTCCGTTTGTATCCAAGACTAGCTTGTTTACAATCCGGACTGGGGCCGGTAATTGTCAATCCGTACTGCTGGAAGCATGCAGAGGTTGTACCTGGCTCATGTGAATTGCTTCACCATGTTGCACTGATGCTATGTAGGGAGGAGCTTCTGGGTTCAGGCCTGAATGGGCCTGAGGGCCTGTACCGCCGGTGTCCTCATGGCCGGTTGGGGCCTGGGGCACCGGTTGTACTGCAGCAAGGGCATGTGTGGGAACAGCATCTGCCACAGAGCGTACTTGTCCCAGGAGCTCTCGAAATTTATTTTTTATTTATTTTATTTATTTATTTAAACAGCAGTTTGGAAAACCTTTGAGCCATAGGCTCATTTACAAAGGTACCTTGTCACAGTAAGACAAATGAAAATACACAGTATAACAGTATAACAGTAACTTAAGACATAGATACAAACAAGCTGGTACAGATAGGATTGATGCAAACAATACCAGAGTTATGTTGTCCTTAGCAGCTTAGTAGTAAGCTTTGTCGTAAGTATTGAGTACGGCTTTGACTAGTGGCAATTACAGCTTTGGGTGTTAACAAGGTGGTTCCGTAAGGAAGTTTTGAAACACGATATAGTTGGAGCTTCGGAGATGGAGGGGGGCAGTGTATTGAACCAGGAGGGGGCCCTAAAGCTGAAGGCTCTTTGGCCGTGAGAGGTCCTAGCTGTAGGGATAACAAGAGAGGTTTTCCCAGAGGTCCGAGTATGAACTAGTGGGACAGAGCGGCGGATGGTGGTGGTCAATCCTGGTGGGGATAGCCCAAGGAGGGTCTTTTTTGTAAGGGTACAGGTCAGATATTTCAGGCGCTTGTCAAGATCAAGTACCAGCGCTTTAGTGTACAGTAGACAGGTGTGTGGTAGCCTAGGTGCCCCAGTAATTAACCTGCAGGCCTTATTCAGAGTAGTGTGAATTTTATAGAGTGCGGTCTGATCAGCAGCACCATACACCAGCAGTCCATAGTCCACTAAGGACAGGATAGAGGAGGTGACTGCGAGTCAAAGAGCCTCCGGGGGGAGGCAGTGTTTATACCGATGTAAGATGCCCAATCGGATATTAGTGGCAGTGGCTAGGGCAGCGATGTGTCCATGGAAGGAGAGGGAGGGATCAAAATGGATCCCTAGGTATTTATAGGAGCAAACTTGTTCTAGTGGGAAAGAGGACCCAGAGTGAATGAGGAGTTTGAAGTTGCAGGACTTGTTTTGAGGATGAGTGATGAACATGGTTTTGGTTTTTTTAAGATTTATCACCAATCTATGTTCCTTGAACCAGCCCTCAGCTTCGTCGAAGGACTTCTGCAGCGAGTCCTGGAGGGCAATAGGGTTACAACTTGAGGCAAAGATGACTGCATCATCAGCATACAATAGAATGTTCCCTGAGCAAGAGAGTGGAAGGGTGTTAAGGTAATGGGAGAATAGTAAGGGGCCCAGAATGGAGCCCTGGGGAACCCCAGAAAAGATAGGACAGATGTTTGAGTAGGTCCCATTAATTTTTACACGCTGTGAGCAGTCAGACAGATAACTGGTGCACCAGGAGATAGGCCCAGCAGCAAAACCAGAGAGACTAAGGGCATCAAGAAGGAGGGTGGGAGACAGTGTGAAAGGTTTAGAGGTCAATGAAGACCGCACAGCCAGAGAACCAGTGTCTAAGGAGGAGGAGAAAGTTGGAGAACTCTAGGAGGGCTTTGTTGGTACTGTGGCCCGCTGGAAGCCATGCTGCTCAGGACATAGGACATTGTGGGTGGAGAGGTAGTCAGAGATTTGAGAGGCCACCACTTTTTCCAAGGCCTTGGAGAGGAGAGAATGGAGATTGGCGATAGTTTCCAGCTACAGTCCTATCACCACCTTTAAAGATAGGGGTGACAGTGGTGACTTTCCAGGCAGTTGAAACCTTCCCCAGGGAAAGAGAGCAGTTGATGAGGCATGTGATCGGGGTAAGGACTGTGTCTAAGACCAGCTGTAGGATACACGGATCCAGGGTGTCACTGCCTGTACTATCACTCTTGAGGGCAGTTACAAGGTGCCGCCTAAGTTCTTGGGCAGAAACACGGCGGAGGAGAAAATAAGGGTGAGAAAGATTTGACGGCAGGTGCTGGGAGGAGGTCAAAAAAATTTGTAGGAGGATAGGGCTAAGGTCAGTGAATGAGGTGTTGAGGTGGTTGGCTATGAGGGCTGGGTCTGAGGAGATCACGCCATTAATGTTGATCTGGGTGGGTGGGGAGTGTGCACTCCCATTTAACTGTTTAATGTTATCCCAGAAGGTTCTGGGGTTCCCCATGAGGCAGTGAGTGAGGACCGATGGTGCTCAGACTTGGCCTTTCTGATGGCCAGTGCACTTGTTTGGTGACAGCATACAACTGCCTGTCACTGGGCCAGCCAGTCTCAATGGCACGTGCCATAGAGTTGTCCCTATGTTTGAGTTGGTGGATCAAGCTGGGGTTACCCAGGGCATTCTGCCTTTTAGGCAATGGTCGACATTGGGGCAAAGATATCACAGGCGTTATTAAAAGTTCGGGTAAAGAAGGAGAGAGCTGTGTCGATGTCAGGAGTTGCCTGTATAGGAGGCCAGTCAATTTGGGACAGAAGTTCCTTAAGTTTTATCAGTCCACTAGGTATTAGATGCCGCCGGCATGTGGACTGTGCTATGGGTTTGGGGACTGAGGATGACCAGTGGAATAGAATGGGGGAGTGATCACTGAGAGAGTCTGGGAGGACTTGTACATTGGGGATCCGATTAGGGTGGTTGGTGAGTACCACATCAAGCAGGATACTGGAGCCTCTCTTGGAGTTAGTCCTGGTAGGGTGGGTAACTAGTTGCGTTAGGTCTATTGCAGAAAAGGAGTCATGGGTAGAGGAGGAGGAGGAGGGGCTGAGCCAGTTGACATTTAAGTCACCCACCAGAATTTGATCAGCGGAAGGAGGTAGTGAGGAAAGGTATTCTGTAAGAGAGGCAATGGCCTGCATTTGGTCCCTGGGGGGCACATATGCAGTAGTCAGATAAAGGGGTCCCTTTAAAGGGTCAGGGGTTAGTTTCAGCGTAAGCGCCTTGGCCTTGGGGTCAAGGATGGGAGCAGGCAGGGCTAGTACGGGGAGAGATTCCTTGACATAAATAGCGCAGCCACTGCCTCGTCTCCCAACACGGTCGGACCGGATGAGGGTGAAACCAGGAAGGGAGACTAGGGAGTCAGGGGAGGATTTCGACAGCCAAGTCTCAACCAGAGCGATGACATCAGGGTTAATTGATGTGACCAGGCATTGTAATGAGTCAAACTTTTTTAGGAGGCTACAGATATTCATGGAGACCATGCATAGGCCTGTGGTACTAGTTGGGGAGCTCCTGGGAACCGGGCCAGGGTTTGGATGAATGTTCCCTGACAGGAGTAGTAGCATGACTAACACCCTGGCTGGGAGATGGTGAGAGGTTTTCCTACGATTGACATGGGGGGGGGAGGCTAAGGGAGCAATTTCCGATTCTCTTCAGCTATCTCCCTGTATGAAGGACCCGTTCTCTGTTGTTGTGGTTTACCTCTACCCTTATGCTTCCTGTTCTTATGCCAATTCCGGTTCCCGCCCCACTGTTGTTGTTATGGTTGTTGTTGATAGGCCTGTTAGGGGTGTTGATTATCAGCTGGAGGGGCTTGCTGATGTTGGGCCTGCCCTTCCATTGTGTAGTGCGTCGTGGCCTCTGGAACGGAATCCACGGCAGCTACCTTTTTGGAACCGGAGCCCAGATCACGGATATAGAGTTGATACTCTCTCTCGGTTTTCCGAAGGATGTCGGCAAACCTATCCGTATTGGGGTAGGTGGTTGGCTCTACCTTTTCTCTCACTGCTGGAATCATGTTCCTTAGGAACAGGGTCTTATATTCAATAAGATCTACATCTAAAGCTTTTTGTCCCATGTGCTTTCCTGCTCGGTAGGCCATCCAAAGTCTCTGGTGGTAAGTTGCTGGACTTTCTTTTGCATTCTGCTTCACAGGGTATGCAAGCATCACTCCTACTACATCTGGGCTGTGAGCAGAAATGAGCTCAGCTACAACCTCGTCAAAGGTAGCGTTCCCATCCTGGCAAACAGCATCGGGGAGTTTGGCCCACAAACTAGGATCGATGGTCTAGCGTAGTATTTGGACCTGATATTCTGTAGCGAGGCTAAGCATCTCACAGTTAGAATGCACCTTCTCCAAGTGACAGCTGAGGTTGTTGGATGGATTCATCCGACCGATGCTATCAGCAATTTGCTGAACCGAGTAGGCCATTTGTAGGGGTTTAGTGGGTCGATCAGGCAAAGGTAGATTGTCTTGAGCACCATCCAGGGTTGCCCGAGCTGCAACTTCAGCCACAGTGCAGACAATCCCTTCCTGAGTGCCGGCCTCTTGCAGAAGCTGCCTAATCTGGGTTTTAATAGCCCGTTTACTCCTCTCAGGAAGAGGTACATTGCCTATCGCAGTTTCAATCATGGTTTCTATCTCCTGCCTGTCTTCCACATTAATAACAGCTACCGGAGATGCCGTCAGGACCAGGCTTGGGCCTGCTCCCCCCCATCATGAGGGCATACGTTGGTGTCTCCCATGATGAAGCGTCCTAATGTCATAGCGTGTGACATGGGTGTTGGGGCGGGACCCGCCATTCTGTGGATTATTGCGGTCTCTGGGCCATAGTAGGGGTGTGACTGGGCATTATATTTCGAAATGTCATCATCAGATAACTACCCTTTTGATGGCAAATGAAAGGCAGGGGTTACGCCTCCCATTGTCTTAACAAGTCCAGCCAGAACCTCTTGCTGATGGCGCAGAGTCACCATCTTAGTTCTACATTCATCATGACTCACACTTGCAACATCCATATCAACCTCATCTTGCTTTTGCTTTTGCAACACTCTGTACGTGGCGCTCAGTTCGCGATTGTCCCTGTAAGCCACTTCTAAATCATTGCGTACCTGGCTTATCTCGTCCTGCAGCTCACCCATTTCATCACTCAACTGAGCATTCGCAGCGCTCAGCAAATCATTCATTTGCACTGCCTGACTCTTATCATGTCTCAAACTTTCACACTTCTGCTTCAACATACATAGTTCCTGTTCTCCAGCTTGAGCTGAATGATGCAATAGTGAATCCTTTTCATTTCGCAGAGCTTGGAGTTCAGACTCCAAGTTCTGCTGCAGTCTAATACATTCTGTTTCTTGCAAACCCATCTGTTGCTTAAGAGATGAAATCTGCAGATCAAGGGTTCAAAACCTCACTTCGGAGGCTTCCAAAGCAGCGTAGAGAGCCGCGACCATCAACCCTTTAGCGTGATGCTTATTGGCTGATTGTCTCATCTCTGTATACTGGGTTGAAATCCCCAGTATAGGGTTTTCGGATTGACTTGCGTCCCACACGAAGTCAGCCCATCCTCCATGGGAGGCAAGGAAGTTTGAGACATCTAGTCTCAGTTCTGCGCAGATATCTGAGACTGTGGCCATTGTGTGGGAGGGAACGAAAATTCAAACTGTGAAAAAGGCACCATGCTGCATATCGATCCACAGCATGAGCACTTTATATACAGCCAGGCTACTGTATAAATTGTAGACTTGCAATTCAAAACTGCTATGGTGTGGGTCGAGACGGCATCGACCACACCCGAAAAGTCAGCCAGACTTTACAAGTTACTACAAACTGGTTTTAAAATGGGAGAGGTGATACAGGAATGTACACCTACTGTCCCCATGGGAAAGGGAAAAAGTTTAAGCAACAAGTGAAAACTTACAAACACCAAATATCGCCTGCACACAGTAGCAAATTTGTTGGGAGGTCTAAATCTCACTTTCAGATTCTTGATGATATTGGGAATGCAAGTAATCACAGACACGTTGCATTAGAGTAATAGACAAGTAGAAACATTTCTAGTTACAGCGATGGCTAAATTAGAGGTGGATCCACGGTCCAAGATAACATTATCCAATTCTGTAAAGTCATCAGTTTGAGAACAAAAGAGTTCTTATACAGAGTCTTACATAACTCAGTGTAGTGGTACAAATCACCAAAAGGTGGCAATGCCATCTTACATATTATAATTACTCCAAGGACACAGATGTCCTGGCATCTTACAAGTAAGAAATACACAGAAAATACATAGCAAAATTTATGTATTAGCAAGCAAAGTGTATTACAACAATATGCATTCATATCCTGGCATCTACTCTTGTACGATAGATGCCCTTAGCCCTAAATGTTAGTATAACATATACCTAAGTGCTAGCTGTCTACTGTGTACCTCTGAGGGTACCAATTAGGGTGCAGGGACCTCGTGTAACACTTCCACTCCTGGTCCATTTTACTCTTCCTAAGTCTCACCTAGGCCCCCAGCTCCGTCACAAGGACATCAACTGATTCCAACCCTATGGTCTTGGTACTCCGTGTGGGCTGTGTTAGCTCTGATACTGTAAAAGCCCCACAAAAAGCCACCAAAAACATAGTGTTACACAGCAGCACTTTGAATGGGGTCCAACAGACCATGAGACAACCCCCCCCCAGATACTCCCCAGGATCTCCGCAGTGATGGGGCACTTTGTGTCTTGGTTGGAAGCAATCAACTTCCCCACCCTTCAAGCACTTTTATCACCTTGAATGTCTTTGTGTTGTCAGTAACTCCCAGAGCCCTGGAGACCCAAGACAAGACAAGCCAGCGAGGTGCTTGAGCACCACCTCTGGTGTGACCTCATTCTGCTTTGATAGAATGATATATTGGCACAGCTGCACCACCAGAATGAGCCAATCCTCCTGCCAGCCTTGCTGTGACCGCACCCCCATGAAGTGTTCTGTCCCTCTCCAATATACTTCTCTTGTCCTTGGTGCAATGGAATTACCTACGCATTTCCAAGTCGAGATGTCACTACCCTCCACAAGAAGAGAGGTACCATCCTCAGCCACTGCTCTGCTGCTGGAGCCAGCTCTTGAAAATGTTGCCACTGTGAATGAGACAAAGCATCAGCAATCCTATTGTCAATGCCTGGTATGTGCTCAGCCTTAAATGTGATGTTCAACAGCAAGCACTTCAAGACGAGGATGTCAATCCCATCCCTCATTGGGCCCTTCAGCCCTAACTTCCCATCACTGGTGTTTGTCACCAGGCCAAAGGGTGATACCCACCATGACAGGATTGGTGGAACACTTAATGGCCCACTAACACTCCCCAGTTGCTTCTCCTACACCAGCTTCTCCTGCACTACCTGCAGATGATCCCATGAGGGCTTCAGATTCTCCACCTCATGCCCTCCCCAGGGCCTTCATTTGGAGGAAGAAACCCACTGTGAAACCTTCCTCCATCATATATGCAGCATACCTGTCTGGCTACTGGGTCAACCACGGACTAATCCTGTCCACCCTTACTGGGATAGGCAGGTGTGTTGCCCTGTGATTTTCCTGGCTTCTTGGTGGTGCCCCTGTATCCCCCTCTCAGAGAACATGGAGTGGCACACTGTATGAAGGGGTGCTGCTGCCCACAGACCATGCAGGCATGCCGAAAGTGGCACGTCGACCTGGATCACTTTGCCTGGTTGTAAGCGTAACATGTCTGAAACCCCATGATGCCCCTTTCTGCCTTCTGTGATGGTGCCGGCCACAGTGGCAAGCCACTGTCAATGTGCCCAACCCCTCCTCCATGCATGACATCCACCATGAGCATCATATTCATGGTCCCCCACCTGAGGGTACTGTCTTCCTGCCTCCTTTGCCAAAACTCCTCATCATACTCAAACCATGCCACCCCTTCCTTCCTGCAGTGCATGAGAATAATGCGATTCTGATAAGTGTACAACCCCAGCCCCTGCTCCTTATCCACCTGCAGGATGGTTCCCACATAAATGAGGAAGGCAGAGATCCAATTCTTGAATGTGTATGACACCTTCAGCAGCTTCTTGTCCATCACCTCACCCTTTTCTTTCTTTTTCTCCTCTTGCTCAGCTGGTCTATTTAATTAGGAGAACATGTCCATGTACTCACTATTGCTGATTTGCAGCCTAACCTTGTCTGTGAGGTGGGAGCCCAACTGCTTGTCCAAGCCCACATATGAGCCCGGTGGGGGGGGGAGGGGCCTCAGGAGTAACTTGGGCTGAGGGCATGGCCGTCCATGCAGCCGCGTCCTTTGCTCCTGCCTTCTCAACCATCACTGCCATGAGGTCCAGCAGCTTGTATAGCTTAACCTTGGCCCCTGTATGCCCCAGTCCATCAACTAGGGGTACCCTGTCCCCCCTCTCCCACAGCCACAGTCTGCCATCGAGGCTTCAATACCACCTCCATCTCCCCCTTGTGCTCTCAGGCCTAACCTGTTCCTGTAATCCATCCCCCAGGGCCATGTCCAGTACCTGCAACACCTCACCATCACTGAAATGTCTTACCTCATCTCACTGTTTACCTCTCCCTGGAGTGGTGGGAATCTTTGCAGGAGGTGCCACCCTCCATTTTGCAGTCTGCTTCTTTGGTGGTACCCCTCAGCCATTGCTGTTGATAGGCCCTCCAGCCCTTCCAAGCAGGCTTCTGACCATGTGGCTCTCTTTCTCCTATAAATCTCCTTCAGCTATGCTTCCAGCCCAGTTGTTATGTTGCACCTGAAAGACACTGAGAACCCCCCGACCCCAGAGACTGATTAGTAAGGCTACCACAGAGTCTTTCCCCAGGCTGGGGGAAATCAAGATCCACCCCCCGTGCCCCCCAGCAGCACCTCACACTTGTGGCTTAAGCTCCCCAGGCAGTGGAGGGGCATACTGCCCCACAGCATGCCCTGCCACGCAGTGGCCAGGAGCAAAGTCCATACTTCAACTAGGACCTAAGCCGAGTCCTGGGTGGGCTCCCAGCCCCCTTAGAGTAGCCTTATCCCCTGTGTCCTACCATGCAGCCTTACATAGCTGCTGCGTCCTGCCCCCTGGGGGGGGCGATACAAATAGGTGGCCAACCACTGCCACATTAGGGATACCACCTGTCCTGATTTTCACAGGATAGTCCTGATTTGGGAAGCTGCATCCTGCTGGAAAACGTGAACAGTACTACCTGTCCTGACATTATGGTAAGAAAATATTTTTTGACTTTCCTCTATTTCCCCAACATCCAACAGAAGAACCTCGACCGCAGAGGGTAGTTGGTCCAGGAGGTTGGCAGGTGGTTAGGAGGGGCAAATAGGGTGCCCCATCACTCTGTGCTCCAACATACTACCTCCAAAAACCATATAAACACTACAAACAGGTACCTGCCTCTATCTCCAAAATCAAACAAAGGGGCAGAGGACACTGCAGAGCAGGACACTGCAGCACAGGAGCTAGCACAACAAAACTCACCCAAATCAGGAACCAAAACAAGAAAAGCAAAAAGGAAATCTAAAAAACTTCTGATCATAGGAGACTCCATGATTTGCGGGGGGGGGGGGTTGATACCCATCTCCAGCCAGGAGTAATGGTCAGATGTCTCCCAGGTACATCAGCGTGGAGAGACACTGACCGCATTGCTAAAATTGTTCAGAAAGCAGGAGAAAACACTGACATCTTGGTACACAAAAGGACTAATGCTCTCGCCAGCCGGTCAGTTGTGGAGACCAAGGAACACCTGACCAGGCTGGGTGACAAACTATCATCCATTTAATCTGACATCTCCTTCTCTGAGATCCTGCCAGTCTGGGAAAGGGGGGGCAGAGGGACAGAAGGTCAGAGAAGGGGAGATAAGAGAGATAAACTTGTGGCTTAAGGGCTGGTGCCAGGAAAAAGGACACAGATTTGTAGGGAACTGGCAACAATTCTGGGAGTGAAAGTTCTTTAAATTTGATAGACTGCATCTGACTAAGGAGGGAGTCAGTGCATTGGGGCAGAAGTTTGATGTCTTTGCAGAATATTTTATTTATTTTTTTATTTGGTTTTTGTTTACCGATAAGTACACTAAACAACAATGTTGCCTATATTCAGGCATGACCCGAGAGAGTACAGACATGGGAGACCAGAGTCAACATTAAAGAGTATTCCATGATGCAGCATGAGGTAAGAACAAATATTTGAACAGTATACAGCCAGGTACAGTCATTACCGGTGATGACAAAGAGAAACAGATAACATTACATTAATTATTTTCGTCTGATGATACATCAGTGACTAAATTGAAATAACAAACAGCAAACAAAACTTAAGTGAAGTAACATTATAGCAATAGGATTTAAACTAGCAAATGGGGAGAGGGGTGCAGCACCCCATACATCGAATGGGAAAAACACCCCTCCCCCCTCAGCTAGTGGTCAAACAGGCATTCAGCATGTCTGCAGTTCATCTGAATCACCAGGTAAGAAAAAAGGTCCATCTCCCCATACGACACACAGGGGAAATGCCAAACCTCACTCAACAACTAACACACCAAAATCTGGACAATGGAAAATCATGTACACAAATGCTCACAACCTGGGAAATAAGATCCCAGAACTGCAGACAATAATGTCAGAGGCTAAACTGGACATAGTAGCAATTAGTGAGATGTGGTTTCCCAGTAGCCATACTTGGGAGACTTCAGTACCTGGCTATGTACTGTTCAGAAGAGACCGAGGTACAAAAAGGGGGAGGGGGTGGAGTGGCCCTGTATGTCAATGAAAATATCAAAGCTACATAAATTCAGAATACACATAAGGAGCATAAAGAACTGTGGGCCACCCTGGAAACAGGAAATGGGACAGTTATAAGAACTGGGGTTGTCTACAGACCCCCAGACCAGAGGGAGAACATAGACACATTACTGTTAGAAGATATACAAAACATGACAGCTAAAGGGGAGGTTCTGATAATGGGAGACTTCAACATGCCGGATACAGATTGATCAATACTAGCTGGAACATCTGCCAGAACTAGAGACATGGTGGATTCTCTGCAGTGGAGGGCCTCAAACAACTGGTACAACAACCCACAAGAGACAGGGCTATCCTAGATCTAGTACTGACTAACAGGGAAGGGATCACAGATCTCCAGGTAGAAGGTCACCTGGGGGCCAGTGACCATTACATGGTATGGTTCAATTTGGCCACTACATCTAAGTCATCCCATTCCAAGGCAAAAATATGGGACTTCAGAGGAGCTGACTTTGATAAGATGGCCAACAGAGTTAAGCTAGCCCTGGCAAAAAGAAACACAGGTGAGGGGGTACAGGCAAAGTGGGCAAGCATTAAGGATGCAATACTTGAAGCAACAACCCATTGTGTTAGACAGAAAAGGAAGTGCAAAAGAAGAAGGAAACCACTTTGGTTCTCAAATACAGTAGCAGAAAAGGTCAGAGCCAAAAGGCTGGCCTTCAGGAAATATAAGGGGACACAGCGGGATGAAGATATAGAGGCGTACCGAACTGCCCTAAGGGAAGCAGGGAAGGCAGTAAGGCAGGCAAAGTCCCAAACTGAGGAAACACTAGCACGAACAGTAAAAGAACGTGACAAGACTTTCTATAGATACATTAGTGAAAGGAGAAAGTTCAGAGGTGGTATCGCTAAGCTCAAAGGAGAAAAGGGGGCGTGTGAGGAGGAGGACCCTGTAAAAGCATCTATCCTAAGTAGATACTTTTGCTCAATATTTACTGAAGAGAAGGTAGGACAGGGCCCACAGCTCAGCACCATGGACACAGGGGGGAGGGAGGTGAGCACTACACCCTTCACAAAAGAAAGGGTCCTACAAGCAATCGCTAAGCTCATGGTGGACAAAGCAATGGGACCTGATGGCATACATCCCAGGGTACTTAAGGAGCTAAGGGTGGAACTAGCAGAGCCATTAGCAGAACTGTTTAGTGAGTCTCTGAGCACAGGAGAGGTCCCAGAAGACCGGAGAAGAGCTCATGTGATCCCTCTCCACAAGAGTGGTAGCAGGGAGGAGGCAGGGAACTACAGACCAGGCAGTCTAACCTCATTAGTGGGCAAGATTATGGAGACACTCCTTAAGGAAAGGATAGTGCAACGCCTGGAATCCACAGGAGCACAGGATCCAAGACAGCATGGGTTTACAACAGGAAGATACTGTCAAACCAATCTCTTAGATTTCTTTGACTCGGTAACAAGAGTGGTGGACCAAGGGGGAGCAGTTGATGTCGCCTACCTTGACTTCAGCAAAGCTTTCAACACTGTTCCACATAGAAGATTGATAAATAAGCTGGGTGGGCTCGGGGTGGGTCAGAAGTTGGTCAACTGGGTGACAAACTGGTTGACGGGCAGAAAACAGAGAGTGGTGGTAAATGGTATACAGTCAGAAGAGATGCAAGTCACAAGTGGGGTACCTCAGAGATCAGTCCTGGGGCCAGTACTCTTCAATATGGACTAGAGGGTAAGGCTTATCTGTTTGCAAATGACACCAAGATCTGCAACAGAGTAGATGATCCAGATGAGGTGGGCAGAATGAGAAGAGATCTGGATAAACTAGCAAAATGGTCAGAAGAGTGGCAAATGGGATTTAATGCAAAGAAGTGCAAGATCATGCACTTAGGGAAGAGAAACCCTGAAGCCACCTATAGGCTGGAAGGGGAGCTGCTGGCAGTCACAAAATAAGAAAGAGACTTGGGCATCGTCATCACCGATGACCTGAAATCATCCAAGCAGACCTCTAAAGCAGTAGGTAAGGCTAGGGGGATGTTAGGGTGTATTAGTAGGGGTATCACAAGTCGTAAGAGGGAGGTAATAATCCCTCTTTACAAGACACCGGTTAGACCCCATCTGGAGTACTGCATGCAGTACTGGAGGTCACACCTTCACAAGGACATTAACTAAATTGAGGCAGTCCAGAGAGGCAGCAAAATGGTGCATGGACTGCATCAGAAGACATATGAGGACAGATTAGCAGGCTCAATATATATATATATATATATATATATATACCCTTGAGCAAAGGAGGGAGAAGGTGATATGATCGAAACATTCAAACACCTTAAGGGCATTAACAAGGTGAAAGAGTCTAACATGTTTAAATATAAGAAAAATAGTAGGACAAGAGGACATAGCATGAGATTAGAGGGAGGCCGATTAAGGGGGATTGTGAGGAAATTCTTTTTCACAGGAAGGATGGTGGATGCATGGAACGGTCTACCCCAGGAAGTGGTGGCTATGAATACAGTGCAGGGCTTCAGACAGGCATGGGATAGGCATAAGGGAGCAATACAGATGAGTATGAATAGATAGGCCACTGGCAGAGCAAAGGCTGATGGCACATTTATAAGGCAGAAAAAGAAATGGGCAGACTGGATGGGCCTTGCGGTCCTTATCTGCCATCAACTTCTATGTTTCTATGTAAATGCTGCCCAAAACTATAATACCATAACTAAAATGCCTAAACATGATAAGAAACCCTAGGAACAACTTAAAACTACACACTTGGACTTAATTCTGATTATTTAATGAAACAAGTCTGCTGCATTAGTCATGGTCACATATTGTTCTGCGATAAATCATGTCTCAGTAAGAAATACTGTATCCCACTTTGGGCTCCTTAAAAGGTGGTAACCCTTTGCCAGGAACCACCTGTATCCATCACCCCTAAATGCATAAGGAAGTCGGCCCCATTTCTGGCTTACTCTTCATAATTTTTTTTTCTTGCCATCCACTACCGGTAGCAGCCTCTTTGTAGCTATCCTTCCCAAGATGAATGACGAGCACACACGAGGTCTCAGCCGGCTGTGCGTGAGTGCAATCCAAAAGATGGCCACTGAGACTCTCATGAGGGCTCATGATCCAATCAACGCACTGGGCTTCTCTTCATTAACTCTGTCCCTAGCCCGCGATGTTTAACCCAGGGGCTGCTGCTGCACCAAAATGTCTGGCACGCCCCCGGCCATTCCAATGCTCCTCGTCTGACTGGGCCCAAATCTGCCACACTTCTCCACAGTCCAGTGGCCTGCTAGCTATCAGGCCCTCCTTGGGCCAGAAGGAGACTCCCACCAGCCAAGAGGCAATGTCCGAAGCGTGGGGGTGGCAAGGCCGAGACACACCACCTGCTTCCCCTGAGCCTTACTGGCTAGCCACCAACCTATCACAACCTTTAAAGAATGCTCCCCTAGGGAGCCCCACACTGAGACAGACTGCTCCACTACAGTCATGCCACACCTTGCCCCGCCATGGCTCTTGCAGGACTGCAACAAATACGGAGGAATGGCAGATGACACCCCCCACCTATGAAGCATCGCTGAGCTGCTGGCCTAGGACTATGCCAGATACTCCTTCCAGGTAATACATTTTTCTAGCACAGCTCACTTAACTACTCCCCAGCTTCAGGCTCTAGCTTGCCCTCATTAATGTAGGATTTGAGTAGCCAGACTTCTGGCCAGATCAAGTTCCCAGGTCTCCGCCTGCGTGCAACAACAAGCCAAACCATGAGAAGAACCATGGGGATCACTAGCCTGATTACCCAGTCATCCTGTCTGCTAGCTACCTAGGCTAATCCACCCATTTCCACTATATATATATATATATATTTTTTTTTTGTTGTTGTTGTTTGTTTAAGAAAACTTTATTTATTTATTCTCTTCTTTTTTTATGTGGGATGCCTGCTAGAGCAACCTGGGACAATGCCCACTGACCTGTAGGCTCCCCATCCCTCTTTCTCCCTGGGTCCTGTACGTCCCTGAAGCCCCAGGTCGAATATCCCCCTAGACCTTTGTAGGCCCTTACTTGACTGAGCTGGCTGAGTGGACATCCTTATCCTTGATGGGTGAAAGGAGAAAGAGGAGGGACTGCTGGCTACAGTCCAATAAATTCTTCTTTCTCCTTCCCCCTACAGGATGTGAACCCCCTCCCAAGTGGGTGGCCTTTGTGGTCCCTTGTCCAATCCCTGGATCCTGCCTAACCCTCCCTTGGGACCACCTCTAGCTTCCCTCTCTCTCCTCCTTCCCAGGTCCAGGGGGAGGATGGCCTCAGACAAATTACGGCTCTGCCATCTGTTATAGCCTCTGCATTATCATAGCTCAGATACCTATTCTTTATCAAGGTACACATAGCCCTTTGTTCTGTATGTGGGATATATATATACATACTGGGAGTCAGTGTTTACTTAAATACATGTAAGTGATTGCTAGCTCTTTGTTGCAATCCAGTTAATTAAATACAGGGGTGGGATCCTGGCCTATTACTGTATGTCCAAGGATGTCCCTGTGGGTGGGGTGACCTGGAGGGAAGGGGTGCCTTCCTTCTATAGTACTCCCACTAGGGAGACAAGTACACAGCATACTCAGGATGGCTGAATGGATTCTTTGTCTGGCATCTTCTTGAACCACTTGCAGGCTCAGTCGTGGTGCTTGATACAATCTTTACTATTGGGCAATTAGTAACTCATAGGATTTGCTTTGATTTGGATCTTTAGATTAATTTGACTTTGCATTGTGGCTGTAAGAACCAGCTTATTTGGTCCATACTTATCATGTTTTGCTGTAATAAGAATGGAGCATTAACTGCATTGTGCCACGATTTAAGGTTTACGTTTTTCTAGATTTATAGTGGTGATTCCCCTCAAACTTGCAATGCATAATATATGTTTCTCATCTCCTGGATTAACAATGATGTATCAAGTCTGTGTTGTGTGTATATCCAATTAACATTGTACTGTAACGGTATATAATCTAAAGAAAAAGTAAAAACAAAACAAAAGAGATGTCTATTTTTTATAGTGAGTGTATTCTGCTGCAAGTGAAAATAGTTAATCTGAAAACAAAACAACATAGTTAATCTACCACTGTGATGTACTTCTAAACATTTTGTAATAACTGGCATCATTTTTTTTCCCTAGGGAAACTCGGTTATAATTCACTGTTATAACCCGCGGGTTATAACAGTGAACATATGCTGGGTTTCCTGCATTGTGTGTATGCTTGGAGCCCTCTCATGTCGACTAGTAACACCTGTTTTTCTCAGTACAGCACCGGGAGGGCAAAGACCACAATGAACTACTCCAGTCTCCACACTCACCAAAACAGGCTGTCTTCTTTCCTGGCTTTTGACTTCCTTTTTTTCTTTGCAGTAAAAAAAAAAAACTTTCAGTTTGCAGCTAACTAACGGAACTCAGCTCGACCGCAACTGTGTTCACCACCCAGCTATTCATTGTGCTACCTTTACACACTCAATCTACTAGGACTCAAATTCAAATAAATTTCAACAACGAATAACACCTTTAAATGAACAGGAAGACTTGAAAAATTCAATGAAATAAACACAGTCTGCACAAATAAGGACAATGTGCACAGCAGCACCATCTAGTGGCCATTGAAATTTGCAATTCCAGTAACAGAAAATGAAACAAGCATTTGTCAATGCCGAATGTTTGCTTGCTGGCATTAGCAGCTGAATTGCAGGAGTTAGACAGATGCAGTATAGGAATGGCATTGAAGTATTGAACTGATGCCAACTCCACCCTCACCCTGCAGAGATGGACAGGCATCTTGATGCCTATCACTGGCTACACAGTGGGGGTGGAATGACATGAGCATTACTGTTGAAAATCCTAAGTCACACCCCTAACACCTGTCAGTCCCTATAGGGTAGGGCATTATGGTCAAAAACCCTAACACCCTGGGTGTTTCTTGGTATTTTTCCTCCAAGTTTTCCACATGAGCTTTTTGTGACCTCATTACATTAACAGTGACACTATCAGTTCTTTATGCGAGAGGTGATTTTGCACAGCTCTGTGCCATTTGGCACCACAGATGCGAAGACACATTTCAAACAGGACGTGAAAAGTGACAGATGTACTGTTCATGAGAAGGTGTAAAAAATGGCACTGTTGAAAATCTGGAGTGAAAATATACAAAAACTGTTGAAGTCATGAGCATGCGTAGAAATTGCGCAATGCACACCCATAATGTAATTAGTTTGGGGATTTTGTAAAGCAGATTTTCAACATAGGCACTTTGGGACGTTCTCTCATGAACAGTGTCACTGTGATTTTCTTAATCTGTCCTGAACACTAATTTCCTACAGCAAACGTGCTATTCTGCGCTAGAAGTGGGAAAACACATTTCGGTCAGGTGTAAAAAATGACTGCTGTACTGTTCATAAGTTCGTGAACTTATGAGGGTGTGTGGAAATTGTACAGTGGATGCTTGTAACAGAGCCTTTTAATGGACATTTGTCAGAAAATTTTAAACATAGCCATTTTAACACCTCTGCTCATGAACAGTGTCACTGTAATATTCGTAATGTGTCCCAAACATTGATTTTGCACACTGACTGCAGTCCACCTGACCGAAACAGGGCTTGCAACTGCAATGCACTGCAGCATGGCAGTAGGGGCACTGCGGCTGATACAAGCTGCATCCTGCAATTCACAGGCATCACCTGGCAGGAGAAATTCTAAGTGTCCTTAGACAAGCCAGGGCAGTCGTAAGGGGACTTAGACATTCTCCCCCGGGTGACATGCCTGTGTGCAGCATACCATGGGTGATGGTCCACCCACCATACACCCCAGAGTGTGGCCTCGTATGTGTGGTCCCCATCCTAGTGATCTAATGGCACCCCTCACAGCTCTCCAATGCCACCTATGTACCATGTTGGTACCCCCGATCCTGATGCGACTCTCCTGATCCCCAATACCTGCCCTATTGGTGCAACTGCAGCACCAACATATGGTGGTACAGTGCCCACCCATGCCCCAGCAGGTGGTGACCAAACCCCCCGTACACCAGTGCAAACTGCTCCCCATTGCCCAGTACATCCCATCACTCACCTCTGTGGCCAGGCACCAATTGCACCAAACATGGTGGGGGGACATTGACCCATCAAGTTGGATCCACATGCTCATTACCTAGTGGGACAGGGAGTCCTGTGTTAGTATCTGGTGGCCCATGGTGGAACTGTGCAGTGCACCAGGGGCTTGCCACAGGGTTCTGGTCAGTGCTAGTGTGGAGACTTAGCCACTGGGACCCCTCCTGTACCTGAATCAGGTGCAGGGTCCCTGGTGCACCAGGCATTGGTGCAAGGTACTGCTTGCCACAGCTTGTGCCAGATGCAGGCCCCTATGAGAATCGGGCCGATGCAGTATAGGAATGGCAGTGAAGTACTGAACTGATGCCAACCCCACTCCCACCCTGCAGAGATGGGCAGGCACTGGGGTGTGCCTTTGGGTCATTGCCCATAACGGTCACGACATTTCCCCTCACCTAACCCTGCAGACACTGGTGTGCCTTGGGTGTTCGGGCTTTACTCATCTCATTCTATAAGAAAATATGCTGAAATGGGTGCAGTATAGGAGAATGGGATGGATTCTGGGGCCAAAGAGTCCAAGGTGCACCTCAAAGCCTGTTACTGGCTGCAGGGTGCGGGTGGGGGGGGCGGAATGGCATGAGCATTACTTTTGAAAATCCCAAGTCATATCCCTGATGGCTGTAGGGCAGTATGGTTGAAAACCCTAACACCCTGGCCTTTTCTTGGTATTTTTACTCCAAGTTTTCAGCATGGGCTTTTTGTGATCCCACCGCATGAAAAAGACACTATCAGTTTGCTAGCTGAAAGGTGATTTTGCACAGTGACAACAGCATTTGGTGCCACAGGTGTGAAAACATGTTTTGAACAGGATGCAAAAAATGACAGCTGTACTGTTCATGAGGAGGTGTAAAAAATGGCAATGTTGAAAATCTGGAATGAAAATATAAAAAAACTAGTGAAGTCATGAGTGTGCATAGAAACTGTGCAAAGCACACCCGTAATACAATTAGTTTGGGGATTTTTTACAGCAGAATTTCAACACAGGCATTTTGGGACCTCCGCTCATGGACAGACTCACTGCAATTTTCTTAATCTATCCCAAACACTGATTTTCAGCAGTGACCATGCTATTCTGCACCAGAAGTGTGAAAACACATTTCAGCCAAGTTGTAAAAAATGACACCTGTACAAGGAGGTGTGGAAAAATGCCAATGTTGAAAATCTGGACTGAAAAGATTACAAACTTGTGAACCTATGAGGGTGCATGGAAATTGCACAATGTACACTAGTAGCACAGTCATTTTATGGACTTTTGTCACCAAATTTCCAACATAGCCAGTTTAAGACCTCTGCTCATGAACGGTGTCACTGTGATTTTCTTAATTTGTTCCGAACGTTGATTTCATACACCAACCACGCCATCGTATTCTACATGTCTGGGTGAAATGTGAAAAATGACAGCTGTACTGTTCCTAAGGAGGTGTGGAAAAATGGCAATGTTGACAATGTGGAGTGAAATTTTGCAAATGTGCAAAGTTACTAGATTGCGTGGAAACTGCGCAACACATGTCCGTAACACAGTCCTTTCATGGACTTTTGTCACCAAATTTTTCCAAAAACCCCATGTTGACAATTTGGTGCCAAAATTCCCCAAAATGTCTGAAATATGCATCAAAGTTGAAAAAACCCTATGTATACCATTATACAGCTTATCGACATTTCCTCAGTTCGCGGTCGGCTTTGAAGAGTGCACACATGTTCTCGGTCCACCGAAGATCGTCACGCCAGACTACAGAGGTAAGTATGGAATTGGGGGTGGGGAGGCTGGAAGCGCAGAGGGTGGGTGCGGGTCTGGGAGAGTCACTGGACTCGACGCAGGACCGTTTTCTGCTTTACAAGTAAAAAAACATTGTGGGACCGTTTTTCATGTACAGAGTTTATTTGGCATGCTGGGTGGAATCAGCATGCCACCTAATCTTTTAGGGGTGCCTGTGGCGATGGGAATTAGGCACCCCCTTTGGCACATGTTGGAGGTGCAAGAGCTGAAAGCGATTGGGCACCCCTCAGCACAAACCAAATGTATTGGGGGGATATTATGCCAACGGGGAGTGGGCTCCCCCATCTGCAAATGACAGAGGGGGAATGATGCCAATGGGGATTGGGCCCCTCATCAGCAAAATAATGTTTCGGGGGCAGTGGCAAGAGCCGAGGGGAATTGGGCACCCCCTGGGCAGAACCTGAATTTTTTTTGGGTGGATATTATGCTGACAGGGAGTGGGCTACCCTGTTGGTTTTTATTGTTTTGTTTTTTTTTACTGTTTCACCAGGAAGGCACACTAAAGGGGGGGGGGAACCGGTGGCTTTCAACTCTATAATTGGCTGCTGCAGTCAGGGAGCGTACTGAACAGCTGAGTGCATGCTGACGGGGTGCACCCTGATTGCAGCGGTTCAATTCCTTTGATGTAGTGGCCTGCTTGTTTAACTGTGGTGATCCAGGGCATGCTCCTCTATTGGCCAGGCAGAGACCCGTCCCTGAATGGGCTGCTGCCATTCAGCACAACACTGCCACGTCTCCCTAACCCCTTTGTAAAGAAAGCTGACACAATGTGTTTCTTGTGCATGCATGCAAGCAAACACAAAAACTGATGCCAGTAATTTTTTATTTATTTATTTATTGAAATGTTTCACCAGGAAGGCACACTGAACAACAAGTTGCTTGTCTCCTGGTGTGATCGGGGGGGGGGGATACAGTAGTGTGTGATATAGACGTACAATTAACATTTATCATAACTTTGGCAGCACACACATTAGCATTAAATGACACAATATTTTAAATTTATAGAGAGGATCACAGAATTAAAATTTAATATGACTGAGAATTATACATACAGTAATATGTTCTGCCAGACATGGCAGGAAGTGCAATTGTTCTGATACGAGTGAGCTAATACCCATTTAAGTGCTGGGAAGTAAGGAGTCAGGGGAGAAGGGGAAGTAGGGAGTTAGGGGACTAGGGTGGAATGTTCTGGGGGCTTGGGGATGGGATGCGGCCTATAGTTGTCCCCTCCAGGATGCATAGAATCCTGCCAGAGGCTGATGTGTGGATGCCAGGAGGAAGAGAGGGAGGTAGGGATGGAGGAGGGAGGAAGGAGAGAAGAGAGGGAGATTGGGAGGGAGATGAAGGGGGAAATAGTTTTCATGTGTTGGGAGTGTAGAATGGGAGGAATAGGTGGTTGTATTAGAGGGGGAAGAAAGAAAGTTTGCCTAATCTGGCCTTTCCAGAATGTTGAAAACCCTGCCAGAAGGCAGATTAAGGGAGGCCAAGAATTGGATATGGAGCAGAGGGGATGGAGAAGGAAAGGGGAGGAAGAGTCAAGTAACCCTTCCAGGATGATAAGAATCCTGCCAGGGGTAAAATAAGTAGGGCAACAATTGGCATGGGGCAGAAGGGCAGACATGGAAGCAAGAGGGAGGAAAAAGTAGAAAGTGAGAGTGCTAGGTGGAAGACTCTTGTGGGGGAGGGAGGATTTGACAGGACAATGTTAAGTGAGTAGCAGAGAAGGCATGAAGGGGAACTTCATTACAGAGGGTTAAAACAGGAGCAGTTTACTGAGAGGAAGTTGTGTAAGGCAGAGGCAAGTGAGTTGGGGTGGAGGAATATCGTATTGGGGTGGTTCCAGATTTTGTGAAAGCGATGAGTAAAGCCTGATTGACTGATAAGGATGGAAAGGCAGGGGACCAGTAGAGTGCGAGTGTCAATGGATCTAGGGGAGTGGGAGGGAGCAGGGGGGCATAAAACAATTACATAAAACAATGCATGGGGTGAGGACAAACCCCCCCCATGCATTGTTGTACACATAACTAGTACATAATCAGTTACTGGATCTCTAATAATGCAATGAACAGGCTTACAAAACAGTTAAGGTGTGTTACAGATTTAAGCTGTGTATCTTGCACACCAGTTGCACTCAAGTAACTACCATTGGGTCACTTAAGAGCAGTATGAAAGACTTCTACTAATGCAGATTACTGATGTACAATATATCCAAGCTATAATGTTCTAGCTCTACAAGGGGGCTGGACAGCCTGCTCACAAGACATATACTGAAAGAGAGGAAATGATAAGTCTCTGTCAAACTCTGGAAGTACAGAAGGAAAGGGCAAGAGAAAGAAAAAGAGAGAGAGAAAGAGAGAGAAAGCACTAAAAGAGAGAATTTCCAAATGAGAATAATACTGCAAAATATCTATTGAGCTTTTATATGCATTAGCTGTTTGTCTGGTGAAAGGATTTTATTTGTGTTATGAGGTTTTGCTATCAGATTAGTGACCTATGTTCCCCCTAAGGTGTGCGCATGTGCGCCCACACAGCAGTCAGAAATAACCTGCCCACTGCTTCAGTAGTAGCACACAGAGCAGCTGACAGGGATAATCACATTCATGAAGTAGTGACAACAGTCATCACTCAGATTGCTGCTCTCTGTTTCAATAAATATGCCCGGTTGATGCCAAGTGGAGGAGTGCCAAGTTTGTTGTTCTTTTATAGAGATTCCTACAGTCTTATCCTTTTCCAGGAGACAGTCTCCATAGGGAGGTGCAGAGTGAGAAGGATACGATAGCACAGAGAAAAATCTTGCGAGTTTTAGAGGATCATCTACTGAAGCAGAGAGAATTATGGCTGAGTAGGACCATAACTATCTTTGGGTGGAAGGTTTCACTCAAGGATTCTCATAGGAACATTAGGGAAGATGTGTTGCTCTTCTTGGAAAGAGCATTAGGATTTTATTTCTCCAGAAACATAGTGGAGTCCATCAAATTATATGGAGATCCTGAGCCTACAACACAGATTGATATTACATTTAAAAATCCTCATACAGCTAGCAGCTTGCTTTCTCTGGTTGTAAGCTGGATGTTAGAAAATACATTTAGGTAACCCTTTAGACTTGGGCGAAGTCTTTCCCGGGTTGACACAGACTAAGGATAGTCCAGAATCAGTCTCAGAGGCAGATAACCCCCGATTGACTTTGGAAACCTAATTGACCCTAATACCTACTTGCTGCTGACAGTTATTGATTCTGCCTGACAAATGCAGCCTGTAGATAATATCAAACAAATGAACTCTGAATACCTGCTAGATTTGGATAAGGGAGCTGGGGATCAAGATGTGGATGCCCTTTCTATACTTTCATGGAATATTGAGGGCATCCATCTTAAAATAATTGACCCTGAAGTAGTGAGATTTCTGGATAATTTTAATATTATTGGACTGCAAGAAACATGGTGTACAGAAAATGTAGCTCCCCAATTGGTGGGATATTCTGTCTTTACTCTGCCAGCAACTAAAGATAAAATGTTTGGAAGGTTTAAAGGGGGTATTTCCTTTTTTATCAAAACTTTGCTAAATTTTCAGATCACTAACATTTATACTAAATCAGAGGGTATTTTGGCTCTAATGATTAGCACGGGACAAGAGAAGATCATTCTCTGCATTATATACTTTTCTACTCAAAATAGAGCTACAGATCCCGCTGACCTTTTCATATAGGATCTGAAAATGGCACTTGACGAATTGTCAGATAAGAGTATATCTTGTCCTATAATTATTTTGGGAGACTTTAATGCCAGAATTCCTTCTCATTTCTTGGAGGATGTATATTCAGATATGATCCATACAGTATCTATAATTAACCCAAATATCTCATATACTAGGACTGCTCAGGATCTAAAATCTAACCTCAGAGGTAGGGAATTGCTAGCGGGCTTGGCCAGTAGAAATTTCTGTATTTTAAATGGGAGAACTCAGGGAGATATAGTTGGATCCTTAACGTGTAGAGGACCTTCTGGCTCTTCAACCCCGATCAGGTTTGGACCAATTTGGAAGCAGTAAAGCTGATACAAAAGTTAGAGGTCATGGATAGATTGGAATCAGCACACTGTGCCATTGTAATTAACATCAGCTGCCCTTTTGGTACTTTAAGGAGTGAGGCACAAAGGGAAGAGAGTCTGGAAGTCATAAACGAGAGAAGGATTAGATGGGAGCCGATCCATCAGGCTAGTTTTGAAGAAATTCTTAGTACAGGAGTCTTAGATGATATTCACGAGTTGGTCCTGGACAAAAGTAAGGCCTTTAATATTTTGGAGAATTGGGAAAGTATTCTTCATTCTTTACTTGGACCTAGATGTAAAACAACATACCGTCCTAGGTTCCTTTATAAAAATCTTGGTTTAATTTGGTATGCCTACAGGCAAAGAAAGAGTTTGGAAAAAAACTAAGACAGTTTAAGAAGAAAAAAAATAAGTCTACAGCAGATTTTAAATTGCTAATGACTGAAAGAGAAAAATATAGGAACATTCTCAAATGGGAGGGACATAAACAAACTCAGAGAATTTGGGAAAAACTGAGGCAGGCTGTTTTGGATATAGGGATGGAAGGCAATTTTGGAATATTGTTGTCAAGGGATATAGTAGATATGCCAATAGGATTGAAGCCTATATTACACCTGAAGTTTGGGCATCTCATTTCTCCAAGCTCTATTATTCTCATGAAGAGCAGGAGACACCTGATGCTTTCAAAATAGAGGAGAATGAAATTTTTCTAAGACCTATTTTGATCACAGAGGACGAAATCCGGATGGCACTGATTAAGGCAAATAAAGTGCCAAGGCAGGATGGGGTCCTAGGTGATCTCTAAAAGGTTTTCCCCAACTGGTAGATTCCTTTTCTTCTTTTGCTTTTTAATGGCCTGGTTCAGGGGTACTCTTGCCCTGCCAGTTGGGCAGGTAGTTTTTTCTTCCCAGTTTAAAAAAAAAGAGGATCCAAATGACCCAAGGATGTATAGGCCTATTAGTTTGATAAATGTTTCACAGAATATTTTCTCTAGGATAATTTTGGGCAGATTGCTGTTGTGGGTTGAGGAGAACTCAGTATCGAATGAGGCACAGAACGGTTTCCGGAAGGACTGTTCTAGGGTACAACACTGTTACGTGCTTCAGTACCTGATCTGGAAGTATAGTAAAGTGAGAAAAAACAGATTATATTGCTGTTTTGTGGACTTCTCCTCGGCCTTCGATAGCATTAGTAGAAAAACCCTTTGGGCTACATTAAGGGATCTGAAGTTGGTGACCTCACTTCTTGATGTTATTATTAGACTCTATGAAAATACGTGGGCAAGGATCCAGTATAATTAGTATGGTCACCTAACTGATAGATTTGAAACAAATGTGGGGGTCAAACAGGGGTGTATTTTGGCCCCCACTCTCTTTAACATCTACATTAATACAGTCTTGGATCAGCTTGGTAACCCAGATTTTCATGCTCCAAAAATTAATGATCAAAGGATTGAATGTTTAGCATATGCAGACAATTTAGTCTTGCTTTCTACTTCAGTCCTAGGTCTTAAAAGAAAATTGGCTCACTTTGAATCTCTGTGTTCTCAAAGGAAACTAAAAGTTAATCTCAGCAAGACCAACATTGTAGTTTTTGGCTCTCAGACCAAGAATATGGAAGGCTTTAGGCTAAATGGTAACCATATAGACACTGTTAAGCGCTATGACTATTTAGGTGTCCGTTTTGCCTATAGGCTATCTTGGACCAAACATTTGGAGGCTATTTGATATAAAATGGGATCTTCGGTAAATGCCCCAAAAATATTTAACAGCAAGATAGGGAAGTCATCAGTGGGAGGGGTATTAAGAGTTGTTAATGCCAAAATGAGAACAAGCATGTTATATGCCTCTGAAATCTGGGGTTATACTAAGGTTAGAGAATTAGAAATAATTCTGAATAAACTCTATAGATACATCTTAATATTGCCAAATGGAACTCCAAGCTGTATTCTTGCCTTGGAGTTAGGACAACGTTCCTTGACTTCTCTCATCTGGGAATGACAGATTCTCTTTCTATTGAAACTTTTTCTTTTGCTCCAACAAATATATCCCAGAATGTATATAGAGGAAGCCATCAAATTGGACAGCATTGGATATGTACATCCCTTTATTCAACTTATTAAGGAAACAATAATACCGGCTGGATTGGGCCACCTCTTACATAAGATTTACATGAGACCATTTGAGGAGATTAGGCAGGATGTCAAATTGAAGCTTATTGACTTAGACATAAATTCTTGCTATGTTCAACTCTCCAAGCTTAAGCTATATGGGTTTTATAAAAAAGTAAAGATTTCATGGGAATATGAGCCCTATCTCTCTTTTTAACCTGTCCTAAACAAAGGAGAATCTATACAAGATTCAGAACTGAAAACTATAATGCTCAATGCATTCATTTCAGACAAAAAAAGAGAGGGGGTACTTTCTCCATATTGTAAATATGGAGTGGGGAGTATAGATGATCTCAAATATGTGGTACTCTTGTGTCCTAGGTATGAATCAACTAGGAAAAAACTGCTGGGTGCATTGTTAGGGGATCTCAGCCTCCACCTGGAGAATCTTTTGGAATATTTGTTAACTATGAAAGAGAAGAACAAGGTAGAGGTCTTTGCAGGATTTTTAATTTCAGCTCATTTCTACAGTTTAATTAGGGGGACCTGAAGTCCTGTGGAGGTTTTTTATGTGAGAAGGTACTCAATGGGCACTGTTAAACTGAATTGTACTGTAAAGCTATTTAAGTTCCTTGTTGATTTATTTATTGTCTATTTATATTTACTATGTATTTTGTCCTAATTTTAGTATATTGTACTGCGTTATGCTGAACAATAAATTGTACTACTACTACTACTACATTCCAAGCTTCTAGTGCTGACTATGAAAGAGGCTTCAGCTTCATGAACTACATTAAGAGCAAACAAAGAAACCGCTTGGAAGAACATCATTTTGATATGCTGATGCGAACAAAATTGTTTTTAGCATCTGGTGGAAAAATGGATCTTAATAAAAATTTACGTCCTCTGGAAGAATGGGAAAGACAGGAGAGAAAAACAGTATATGTTGATTTCTTAGCAATGCATCATCAGCAGCACCTCTTTTAGATGCATGTAAGACTCTTTAAAATGTACATAGTTTACATATGTTTTCGGTTCATACTGTTATGGTGCACAATGCACATTCAAGCTTCGGTCTGTGTCCAAATGTATATTTATACTTTGCATTGAGTATTTGTTTATGTTTTCTACTGTTTATTGGCAATAAAATAAATCACTTGTTTGGGCCACCCAATTTGTGCACATGAATACATTTTTTTGCACAAAATGCCACACACACATATCAGTCACCCACTCACAGAGACTAAAAATTAGAGGGAATATAGTTAGTGACCCAAAACAGTTTCTCACTTTCAGCAGTGTTCTGATCATATCAGTGTATCTGACATGTTTAATCAATCAATCACACTGCAGAAGTTTTGTCTTCCTTTGTTTGAAAGGCTTTGTAACCACACAAGAAGTACTTTTAAAGTATGCCTTAAAAGTAGACTACCTGAGTAAGTAGGTTCATAACTGGTTTACACAGTTTTTGTCAAAACATTTTAAGCACAGTACCTATGGGATAATATGGCTCTGCTTTCTCATCAGTCCTCCAGCTGCTCAGATTAGTTCCCAGAGTACAATCCAGAGCCTAAACAGTACAAACCATACCCCCAGCAGACCATACTGATATTTTCCTAGAGTTCTTCAGAAACACAGCCTGTCAGTTCACCCTGGAAAGCATTGCAATGCTCCTTGTACTTCCATCTACTGCTGTCTCTTGTGTGCATTGAAAAGTTGCAGTGTCTACACACACACACACACACACACACACACACACACACACACTTACTTTACTGATGTGTAGTCTTCCACCCAGTCAGCTCATGACCAAAATTCCATCTGGCTGCATGGGCTCCCCCCTCTGTGAATTGATAGCTTCACAGTTAATGTGTAGTCTCCTATTAAGTGGATGTCTGCCATTTGGAAGCTGTTCTGGCACAAAACTCTTCAGAAATGAGTGCCTTACAATCCTCTACAATGGACTATAAAAATGTCCCGTACTGATTGGATAATGAACTCATTCACATTATGTAAAAAAGCAGAATGTATTTATAATAATTAAGCTATGTAGCTAAGGAGTAGTTGACCATACCAGAACCAGTGTTTCATCCAAAGGCTTTCTTCACAGAGTATGGAAAACATAGGCCAGTAAGTGAATTATATTTCTTATAATATTTTGTTAAAGCAAATTGATACATTTTCATTAAAATGAATGCCTAAGGTGGTATGAACTTGCAGACCATCAACAATTAATATGTATAGCATGATGCAGATCTAAAAGTACAGTAAATACCTCATTAGATACAACTTTTTCTTCAAAAATGGGCAGAACAAATGGTATGGTTTGCTTATATGTCATAAACAAATGATTGCCAATTATAGTGAGGTCCAGTATGCTTATTAAATTTCTCAAGATGTTTTGATGTGAGAGAAAATACATATTCACTGTTTTTCTATATGATTCTTGACTTAAATGTATTGTACTTCAGATGTTACACCTAAGTGTTACATTACAAAAATGAGTTTCAAAATTATTGAAATGGTAGGAAGTACAGAAAGTGCATAAAAAGTAGCCTGTTCCTGAAGGAATTAGCATATCAAGTCAAGCACATCTGTACACAACTATCTTAACAGAGTATCAAAAACAGTAAGAATTAAAAGTAAGTATTTCTACTTGTCTCTTGAAGAATTCAATTCTGGATTTCAAAAGGTCTGGAATGGATAAGCAACTCTATAAAATATTACAAAAGAGTGACTCAGCACCTTATTGTACGTAAAGGCCAATGCAAAAAATTACTAAACTTCAAAATGCAAACTTCTCTGTGAAGGAAGTGAAGAAAATTACCTGCCAAATATTAAACATAAATGGCTAGCTCAGCATTGTTAGCGTGGAGCAGCTGGCTACCATGTCTGGGGACTCTTTGAATGAACAGGTTGCTAAGCAACACTGAGTCAGGCTAAACCGGAGAATGTTTTGTAGTCTAATGACATCAGACATGCATGCATGTCCTTATTTCAGCCCACACAACCCCACCCCCTGAAGGCAGCACTACATGACACATCAGAGGTAGTGATATGTCAAAAAGGGAATCCCTAAGTGGTGTATGCATGCAGTGACAGCCCAGCAATGGAGAACAGAATTATTTCACAACTGATACTTAAAAATCCTCTACAAGGGACTACATAAATGGCCAATGTGCAGCTGTGCAGTACATTCTACTGTATGGCTACAGTTGGGCAGTGGAAGGACAAGGAGCAAAGTTATAGCCAAGCATAAGCATTCTCATCCTGCCAACCTGAATTCCTAAAGTTAGTGTGGATGCTATGAACCACAGCATCTCTCATGGCTACACAAATGCCTTTTCAATTTATTTGGATTGCAAAGCAAAGCTGTGCAGTTCTGGCACACAAAGCAGTTGAGAAACTACTGGTATGACCATAAGCGGTGTCATAACTATTCATACTATAAATAATGGCAAGTAAATGAGCCAGCATTAGATATGCCAAGTAGTTAAGCACAAAATGTTTACTGAGCACTAAGACAATGTGCTATAAACAATTGCAACCCTGATGAAGTCCACTATGTGCCACATGGCCATACTGGTGAAACCATGTGCCCTCTCTGTGGCACTAGGATTCCAAGCGTAGTGTCACTGCTGCCTCTGTATCACACAGGACCTAACTAGCTGTGTCCAGGGCCACTCATAATGCACCCATCTCAAAGTTTCTCACATCCTGTTCAGCAACTCAGTGGACTTCATGAGACCCAAGTAATTTCCACCAAGGTGAATGAAGAGAACATCCAGAGGGCCATGGCATTGAGCTTCAGTGGTGATCCAGGGGAGCAGCTCCCCCCCATTTCATTCCTCTTTGGTCCACCAAATGTATTCACACCCTCTGGGGAAGAAAAAAGGAGATTTGCTTCCCCTGGAGCTGCTGTGCTCTCACAGCCACCCAATAGATGAATCAACAGCCACATATCCACATCTGCTTTGTCTGGAAGTCCTTAACTGTGAATAAAACAGAACAGAAAAGACTAAAGTAATGATGAATGCACATACTTCTCAAATGCTTGTGACATCCATCTCCCCAGTGACTGTATCTGAACCTCTGACAACCCTTCCACACTAGTGTGTGAAGTTGCCCAGTCCTGACTGAGTGTTATATTCCTGGTCTGCCATCCATAATGACCGCAGGGCCTTACCAATCAGGTGCCAGAACTTAAGCAAGGTGAGGGAAATAACCATCTTTGCAGTTAAAAATGGCCTGGCCAACAGGCTTCAACTGCTGGTTATACAATAGACACCCATATCCATATATCCCACTGTAACCCTGAAGGAGACCTAAGGGCAGATCAGCAGTTCCTGGCTCCCTTTTCCATATGACTCTAATGTAAGCAAGCAAACACGCCCTCAGAGGTTACCACCATGTCATCATTTCACAAGGCCACTGGCAAGACTGAGGATTTGCTTGACTGGATGATTTTGAACACCTTAAATGCCCCAAGAAAAGCCACTAGAAAGGCTGTCTGGAACAGCTGCACCTCTGAATCTGATGAACGAACCTTAGGCAAGACCAGCAAAATGTTTATCAGTAACACTGGGCTGATGGGTACTGTGCATGTCCCCTTTTTGTGGTCTTCCCAAGTCCATCCCTCTGGCATCTTGCGTACCCAAAAATACTATGTTGTGTCCCTCACCCCTGTTGCCTTTGTAAATCAGGCTGTTCCTGCCAAATGCTGTCTCATGCTGGTGTAGAGCCTAGGCACTTCATGTGGAGGAGGTATGTGCACAGCTGGTCTTCTGATACTGGTCAGGCAGCTTCCCAGCCTAGCTGCCTCTTCAACCCAAGAAAGGTGTCCAACCCCTTTGATATACTACCATCATGCTGGGCACTAGTGACGGCATGAGCAACTCCCATTCTTTTCGATCACCAAATCCCAGACATAAGGCAGGACTTCCCAGTGGCATGTTTCTGTTTCTGGCACCAGCTCTTGAAACCTCTCCCACTGTAAATGAAAAAGAGCATTAGCCACTTCATGGTCCACACCAGGTATGTGTATTGCCCTGAGCTATATATTCAACAGTAATCATTATAGTATGAACATCCTCATCAGGTTTCACAAGGGGCACTTCTCCTCAGTTGCCCATCCCTCAGTTGTCCATTAATTCTGTAGACTATTCCCATGTCGTTGGTCCTAAATTTCATCTATTTATTGCACAATTGCTCCCCCCAATCGCTAGCACCACAAAGATTGGAAATTTTTCGAGGAGTATGAAGCAGGCACTGTGAAAGTAGGCCCCAAAGCCTAATCCTCCAGACACATCCATGTAAAGCTCCCACTCTTGGCTTATAACCCCCATGGGCCAACATAACAGGAAGGTTAACTATACCTGGAGGTCATCCCGCATGGACTTAATAACTTGAAGCCTGTGAAGGGGGCTTGCTGCAGCCCGCCCTGCTCTTGGTCCATCTCCAGAGAAAAGTTGCCCCCATCACCATGGTCTTACTTGTGAAATTTAAATGCCCTATTAACTGTTGGAGCTCTCTCAAGGTAAGCTTGCCCCATGCCTTCACCACCTTCTGCATAAGCAGTTGAAGTGTGCTGACGTTCTCAGGTGGAACGTGGCACTCCATGTCGATACTATCAATTTCAATACACAGGAAATATAAGCAAATACCTGGCCCCTCTGTTTTAATATGGACTATGTGTAACACCAAGTCTTCCCACAGAGACCGATATGCTCGCATTAGTTGTGCACAGTGGTTCCTCTCTGCTTTACCCGCAAATAAAAATATCATCTAGGTAGTGGACAAGTTCTGTTCTTCCTGTCATCTGGGCAGTGGTTGAATGTAGAAAGGTGCTGAATTGTTTAAACACTGCACACGCCACCGCACATCCCATTATGGCATGCAAATGTCGACAAAATACCTGCCTTCAAACTTCATGCCCAATAAGTCCCTGTTCTCAGGGTGTACGGGCAAAAAACAAAATGCAGATTTGATTTCAAACATGCCCAATAGCACCCCCTTACCAACCCTCTTTCACTAGCTTCACAGCAGTGTCAAACAATACTTATGACACTGCCATGTTCTCAGGATCGATTTGGTGATTGGCTGAATCACCCTCCAGGTAAGACAAGTGATTTGTTCAACAAAACTCCCCCAGTTCCTGCTTCAGCACCAGGCCTATCAGTGATATCTGATGGTGAGGATAATGGGGCTAGTCAAAAGATGCTCTAACTCTACCTGTTCTATGTGATTTGGGTGACAAAAATGTAAAGGTGGCACCTCCCTTACTAAAATAACCAACTCTGGGGGGAAGCAACTCGGGGAGGGTGAAAGGCTGTAGTCACCATTTCAGTGATCACTGGGTTGTACCCCTCGCCATATGTGGCCACGCTCTTTTGGCTTTGCTGATTTTGGACTTGCTCTATTTTTTCTGTATATAGATGTTTTATTTATTTCCAGCAAAGCAAAATACATAAGAATGATCCAAAGGAAAAATCATATCCTAAAAACATAGGATGAGAAACACAACAAAAAACAGTCCTGCCAGTCAATACACTATCCAAAGAATTGTAGTCTATTCCATAACAAAACCATAAAAGCATACTAAAATCAATTCCTGTTAACCTTTTGCTAAAGCAAAAAACTTAATAAACACTCCAAACAACATCTTCTGAAAGGAAACAACATAAGAAAAGGAAATAAATATAAGGGTAATGAGAACTACTACACATAATTTAACCCACTTGGGGTTAATTAATAAAACTAACAAAGGACAATAAGAGATCATGATGCCGTGTTGCATTAAAATGTATAAATGTGGGGTAGTTCTTGCCAGCAAGTTTTTGCTCATTTTTCTGAACATTTTTTTCTCTTTAAAACATCTCTGTAGTTCTTTGCATGTAAGATTAATTAATTTGCTTCCTCATTGTTCCTTGTTTACTAATATACAAACATACGAAGATGCCATCAAAATAAGGCCATTTGGTCTGTATAGTCTGCTCATATTGCAGTGTCTATAGCTTAACCTACTGATCTCCCCCCCAGTCCTCCTATCCTTTCCATGCACCCCTCCCATGACCCTCTCTCTCTCTCTCTCTTTCTTCTCCTCCAGGGAGTACATGTTCAGGGCCTACAACCTCTCCTCATATGGTATACCCTGCTGGCCCATGAACATCTTTGTTGCCCTTCTCTGGACCGTCTCCAGCAGGTTAATGTACTGCTGGACACCACTGGTGACCTCCATGGTGCTATATAACTGTACCCCCCCACCACCCTCTGCGTCCTGTTCCTCTGCCAATTTACCACTCATCTGATCATCTGGTCACATTCTCCTCATCCCTGAGATCCGCCAGCTTTGTGACCAACCTCCTGTTGGACACAGCGTCAAATGCCTTACTGAAGTTTATGTAGAGAATGTCCACTGCTTAGCCCCTGTCTATTGTTTTCTTGACCCAGTCAAAGAAGTCCATCAGATTCTTTTGGCATGATCTCCCTCACATAAACCTGTGCTGCCTTGCATCATGAAGACCAAACTCCTCTACATACTCTACCACCTTTTCCTTAAGTATGGTCTTCATAAGCTTGGACATGGTTTGAGGTCAATCTGACTGGTCTGTAATTCCCATAATTCTGTAACCGGTCTGTAATTTCCATAAATATAATTCAAATCCAAACTCCTGAAATGAATAAAACAGTAGACTCCAATATACACCCAACAAGGGGGATTCAGTGACCCCACAATGACAGCAAACACCCACCAAAATGGCAGGCTCTCCCCTATAAACACCTGTCCCATAATTGAAATTTATTTCCATCTTGCCTTGCAATCTGTTCCTTCCTCAGCCAAAAAAAACAAAAGCAACAAACTCCCAGGTGACTGTACACTGACTGACTGCCAGGAATCCAAGCTATGTGAACTCAGGTGGTTGTATCTGTTGAAAAGCCATGTAATATCTGGCTCATGAGGGGCAGGGACCCTGCAGTGGTCAGCATCCTCTGAATGCATTCCCAGATCCCCCCTGCTGACTTGACTCCTGCCAACTGCACTTGCCTAGTAAGAGGCCTCACCTTGCCTTTCTGTTCTTCCCTTTCCCTTCTGTTATTTATTTATTTATTGTTGCAGTATGCAAACCACAGTGGGGAGATGGGAGCTTGAAAACCATGTGGTTGTTGGCATCCTCTAACTGTGCTCATGACTCAAACAATTCCCACCACCAAGTAGACCCCCCAAGCAAGCTAAACTGAGCCCTGTTCCTTAAAATACAGATATAACTCCTACAGCTGCTGGAACAGCTTGGTTGCTAATGTCAATGCCTGTCATCCTACATGGGCAGCAGCACCTTCTCTAACTAAAATCTCCCACTGCAGCATACAGGTGACTCCAGTGGGCACTTTGATTAAAACAATTAAATGTGCCTCCCTAATCATGATGCCATGGAACGTGTGCCCATCTCTGCTACTAAACTGCACAGTCCCATTTCATTCTTTAGTTTATCATTCAAAGCTATATGAATCAAAGCCAGGTCTGCTGGCGTCAGACACAACCTTTGGAAATTCCTATTCACCAGATACTATTTTTTTCTTGTCATCTAACCTCTTCACTGGTGCTCTGGTGCTCGGAGCTGGTATCTGCTGCAGTTAGGGACAAAAAAAAAAAGCAGAGCCATCAGTGCAGCCATTTAAATACCCAAGGCCCCTTCTCCATGCAGGTAACAGCTCCAACCTCCAGATAATGAGTACCCCTTGCCTAATTCTGCAGCTACTGGGCAAAACTGCCACATGGCCATCCACAGGTCATCCAGGGCATTCCCCCAGGCAAACTTCACCTGCTGTTATCCATTGCAAATTGTAGCATTCTCACCAAACCCACTTTCCTAAGTGTACCTGCCTGCCTGCTAGTGCTCACTAATAGAGAGGACTCTCATGACTTCATGCAACTATCGATATGCTGTGACATGACCTATTGACATACTGTTGAAATTGGATGTTATATGTGTGCGTATTCATGATGTTGGTTAATAGTTTTTAAGTTATTGCCTGTCAACATGAACTATTGCCCATTGCTGAGAAATAGCTGGGCAAAGGTTCCTACTAAATACTGTCATCTGTCTTGGTTTTGACCAATCACATAACAGTATTTACTGTAGAGCTAAGTTTTAACAACCATGAATTGGGTCTTTGCAGAATGTTGAATTCTAATGGCAAAATTAAATGCAAAATGGCAAATCTACTACTGATTTTCTTTTTAGAATCTCTTTCCAAATTTTGTGAAATTCTGAAAAGCAATTTCTGTGTAAACCACAGAATAATTTTCCATGGATCACATAAACTACAGAATAACTTTCTGCAGACTGCATAAAAAGTTTCTTCAATTTTTGTAAGCTGCAGATTCTTAATATGTGAAAACCATTTCCCTTACAAAATGTCAGAATTCCAGTACTAACAGAATTCTGCAGAATTTTCGAAAGTTTCATACAATTCCATCCTGTCAGAATCCAAACATTCCTCACAGCCTTAATATGTATATACAAGGTCTATATAATATGACTCTTTAGGCTTAAGTACTATAAGCTTGTCTCAACAAAATTGTTTTGGGGAAGGGGGTGCATGGCTTAGCATCTGAGGAGAACATACACTCCTTTGTTCGACTCCAGGAGAGATTTGACTTTATAAACTAAAAGGTTCATATCCAGCTAAGAAAATAACATTTTACACACCAGCTCTAACTAGAGTTTGAATTGAGCACTCAAACAATGAAGAAACCAAGGAATTCAGCCCCAGTGAGAAACTTTTTCAAGCCTAAATCTGCATTGGCTAAACAAAACAAGCTGCAACACCACGAGACAGCCTCAGAGTTGACTGATAATATTGAAGTTACTCTTATCATGGTAAACCACACCTTGAGGCAACTAGGTTGAATGGTCCAGATGTAGAGTGGCAGCGAAGTTAATTTCACCAGCAAAGTCAGGAATTTCACCCTGTGGAATATTTAGTCAAATCTGTAAAATACATGAAATAGTTCGTGGGTGTGCAAAATTAGAAATTTTTCCCACAAAATGCAGAATTTCGACCATGAATGGTGGCATTTCACCCACAAACAGCAACATTTTGACTGGGAGTGGCAAATTTAGAAACTAAAGTGGACAACTTCAAGTAGACCATGCAGCGAACAGAAGGGTCCTTCGAGATAGTACAAGATGTGGACTCTGGGCTTGTTAAAGAAAATACCTTATTATGGAACCATCTTAAGACCCTCAAGAATTAAGCCTGAGAGAAACATATGAGAATTATAGGTCTCCCTGAACTCGGAGGGTGAAGATGATACTGGTTTCACCCACAGCTTCTTACCTCAACTTTTCTGTCTTTCAGAATCTGACCAGAATCTGTCAGTTGAAAAGGCATATAACCCCACCTCATGATGGGCCCAAGCAAACAAAACTCAGACCAGAACTTTTATGGTTTATTTGCTCAGGGGTTGGGGACCATGACAGAGCTCTGGCAGCAGCTTGTTGAATCCATTCAATGTGATACAGGGATGCAGACATCTTTCAGTTCTCTGACTTGTCCTAAAGCACTCAACTTAGGAGGAATGGCTTTGACAGGGTTTGTGGGGTACTACAATTGCTGAAAATAAACCTTCAAATACTATTACTGGCCAAGTTGTGACTTGTTTGGGATGGCCAAAAATATATACATGCATACATACGTACATAGTTGCCAGCAGATTAGGCCCAATGGTATTTTGCGTCTGCCCAAGATGAAGCTCCTAATCAAGTTTCAGCAGCTGCCCCCCACTGTTGTGCTCCCCTCTAACTAGCACCCCAGCACCCTGCTGTTAACCTCCCCCAACCTGTACCTTGCCCATGTACCTGTCCCACCCCACCTCTAATCCATCCACTATTTCATTTGCCAACAGCTCCCCTGGTAGTGCATTCCAAGGTACCACAACCCACCTGTTCCTCTTCCCTACTAGTTTAAGGTTATGTCACCACATATTTCCCTCCCCATTCAATGTAAAGAGACCCCCTGTGTAAACCCAATTGAGCCCCTTCATATATTTTAAGACTTCTATCATATCCTTCTATACCACCTGACCTCCAGGGAGTACATATTCAACTTCCCAAGTCACTCCTTGTAGGACATGCCCCCCAGGCCATGGGTCATCCTTATGACTCGTCTTCGTACTCTCTCAAAAAGGTTAACATTCCTCTTTTACTGAGGTCTCCAAAATTATACACAATACTCCACATGAGGCCTCACCAAGGAGTTGTACAGGAGCAGATTGACCTCCCTTCTCCTCAAAGTTAACCCCCTAGAGATACACTCAAGCATTTTATTTGCCTTAGCAGCCGCTCTCAGGCACTGTTATGAGTTGTTCGTTTTGGCATCTATTACCACCTCCAGGTCTTTTGGCCCCTTAGATGTCAACTGCTGTCACCCCCTATAAGGCTTTATTCTGGGACCCGTCATTTTCTCTCTCTTCATAAACAACCTCTCTTCTGCCTGCTCCAACTACCTCATCCACATGTATGTTGTCGATACCATCCTTTTTTGGCTTTGGTACCGACCCCATGTCTATTAAGTCCACTCTATAAAAAGACTTTCACAATGTTCAGTCTTGGTTCCAAGACAATAAACTCAGACTAAACACCTCTAATACTGTCTTTATGACCTTCGGCACCTCTGAAAGGTTGGCAAAATCCTTCCTCTCCCCCTTCTCTCACTGAAATCTCATCCTATAAGTATCTAGGAGTTTGGCTGGACCCTCAGCTAAACTTCTCCTGTCATATCGACCATTCATCATCAAAACTTCTCCCTAAGCTTGGCATCCTTTATTGTACCAGGGACTGCCTCTCTCCCTTCCTGTCCATAAGGAACTTCTGACCAAAATGATGTTACCTATTCTTGACTATGTAGACATAAATTACTGCACTGCCTCCTCCTCCTCCTTGCTTGCTAGACTTGACTCTCTCTTTCATGCCTTTTGTCGTTTTGCCTCAAACTCTCCCTTAAGGACCCACCACTGCTCCCTCCTCTTTACTCTGGAACTCTCTCCCCTATCCCATAGGTGCTTTATCCTCTCTGTCTCTTTTATCTTCAAATACTGGTTCAACCTTCTCCCCTCCTAGCTCTCTGATCAGCTCACCTCCACTCCTCCCAGATCCTACTCCCACCGCTTAAGGAATTCCCATTCTTTCTTCCTTCTGGCCCAAATCATCCTCATACATTGGTAAATCTGCTTACACCTATCGTCTCCCCTCACTTCGGAACTCTCAACCTCCTGTCCTTCACAACTCCGTCTAACACCCCTCTGTCAGGTCTCAGCTATGCCTCCTGCCTCCTCCTACCAGCTCCCATGTCAACTGACAGCACTTATGAACTGTTACTTTTCGTAAACTGTAATCATGATCTGATGTGAAATTGCCACTTTTTTGTACCAACTTATTTATTGACACTGCCTTGTAAGCCACATGATCACTACTGCATGCTGTTTTAGCAGATTACTACTGTACACTGTCTACCATGCTAGCACTCCTGTACACTTTACTCTTCTGCCTCTGCAATTGTCCTGTTTATGTTAAGTAACTGCCCCTTAGAAACATAGAATTTGACAGCAGATAAGGACCGCTTGGCTCACCTAGTCTGCCCATTTCCCTACCTAATGGATAAGCTGCAGATCCTAGTTAACCAACAGCCTACTTCCTCCTACCCCCCACTAGAATTGCCTTATGTCTGTTCCATGCATTTTTGAATTCCCCAACTGTTTTTGACTCTACATCCTCCTCAGGAAGACCATTCCATGTATCTACAATTCTCTCTGTGAAGAAATACTTACTCACATTACATCTGAGACACCGCCAATCTTCAAATTGTGCCCCCTTGTTCTTGCACATCTCTTTTTCTGAAAGATGCTACCCTTTTGGACTTTGTTGATTCCCCTGAGGTATTTAAAAGTTTCTATCATATCCATCCTCTCCATACTTTCCTCGAGGCTATACATCTTAAGCTCCTTTAGTCTTTCTTCATATGTCTTCTGGTGCAGACTCTGCACCATTTTGGTTGCCCTCCTCTGAACAGCCTCCGCTCCGTCTATGTCTTTGCAGAGATGGGGTCTACAGAAATGTACACAGTACTCCAGATGTGGTCTTACCAACTGTCTGTACAGAGGGCCAATAACTTTCTGTTTTCTTCTGGTGATGCCTCTCCCTATGCATCCCATTATCCCCCCAGCCCACCTTACTGTCTTCTCACATTGCTGGCCCACCTTTAGGTCATCTAATATGACTACCCCCAGGTCCCTTTCCATTTTTATTGTTGTCAGTATTTCACCCCCATTGTGTACTCTTCCCCTGGGTTTTTTTTCCCAGGTGCATTACTTTGCACTTGTTTGCATTGAATCTAAGCTGCCATACATTTGACCATTCCTCCAACCTTGCCAAGTCCTTTTCATCCTTTCCACCCCATCTTGCATATATAAACCCTGTTGCAGATCTTTGTGTCATCTGCAAAGAGACATACTTTCCCTTTCAGTCTCTCTGCAATGTCACATATAAAGACATTAAAAAGTACTGGCCCCAGTACTGAACCCTGCGGTACCCCACTAGTAACCCCACTTTCTTCACTGTGGACTCCATTTACTATTACCTGCTGTGTCCTGTTGTCCAGCCAGTGTTTTACCCAGGCTACCACGCTGGGACCCACTCCCTTGCTGGTTAATTTGTTTATTAAACATTTGTGAGGGACCATGTCAAATGCCTTGCTAAAGTCTAGGTAGGCCATGTCTACAGCCCTTCCCTGGTCCTACTACTTTGGTCATCCAGTCAAAGAAATCAACTAGATTTGTCTGACATGACCTTCCTGCTGTGAATCCATACTGCCTTTGGTCCTGTGTCCCACTGGACTCTAGGTACTCAACAATTCTTTCCTTCAAAACTGATTCCATCATTTCCCTACCACTGAGGTCAAACTGACAGATCTATAGTTTCCTGCCTCTGTCTTGCTCCCACTTTTGTGAAGGGGAATCACATCCACTTTTCTCCAGTCCTCAGGTACCACACCATCCTCCCATGATTTATTAAAAGGGTAGTCAGTGGTGTTACTAGTTCTTCCTTTCATTTTTTTAGAATTCTGGGGTAACTCCCATCAGGCCCCATTGCTTTATCCACCTTCAGTTTTAAGAGTTCTTTCAGAACCCTTTCTTCTGTGAAAGGACTAATATCAACCCCCCTATCCAGAGTGCTTCTATTGACTGGATTAGGTATCTCCCCCTGCTTTTCCACTGTGAATACTGAGCAGAAGTATTCATTCATTATCCCTGCTTTTTCACTGTTGCTTTCTGCCCACCCACCTTCCTCTTTATTCAGCCTCAGTATCCCTGCCTTAGTCTTTCTTTGCTCCCTAATGTACCTATAAAAGATTTTATTTCCCTTCTTAACCAAGTTGGCTATCTTTTCCTCAGTTTGGGCCTTTGCTATTCTGACTGCTTTCCCCATTTCCTTCTGCTTCAACTGGTGCCGTTCTATGTCCTGCTCCTTCTGCATTTTCTTATACTTCCTGAATGCTATCTTTTTCTCCCTTACATTCCCTGCCACTTCTTTTGAGAACCATAGTGTTTTTTCTTTTGTTTTGATTTGTTTATTTGCTTCACACAAAGGCTTGTTGCCTCTGTGATGGCGGTTATGATGTTTCCCCATTGTTGCGCCACCCTACCTCTTGCCTGTTTGCTAGTGTTTTTCCGAGGCACTCTCCCATTTTGACAAGATCAGCCCTCCTGAAGTCCAGTACCTTCACTTTTATGTGCCTTGACTCTACAGCTAAGTTTATAGTGAGCCACACTGGCCATCTGTACACCGATCCGAGTGCGCCTGTCAATAGGGTGCCTAAATTCAAAATTTGCCACCCATTCCCTGAGGTCTGCCCCCTTGGAGTTAAAATATTTAGTTAGGAGGAGTCTTTCGGGGTGCAGCCCCCCACATCAGGAGGTGTGGGGGTGCAGTACACAGCATAAATACTGGGCAATGAATTTAAATCCTGTGCTCTAATGATGGGCACACTTGGACAGGCACGTTCTGATGGTGGAACCATGTAACTGTTACTTTTTTGCTTAATGAAAGTTGTTTATGTTTTTGTACCCCATTCCCCTGAGTTTCCCTGGGTTGCACCTGGAAATGAGCCTTGGCTCAGTGTTCCTTTCCTGGTTACCAAATGTTTAAACAAATATGTATAACAAATGATAGTTATACCCAGGGTTACTGAATCCCAGATGTAGTACACTGCACTTCTGAGCTTTAAACCCCAACTGCCAAGTTTGTACCCACCTTTCCAACCTTACCAAATCCTCCTGAAGTGTCTTCCTACCCTCTTTGCTCTCTACCACCACCATGGCAGCAACTTTGAAAATGGTCCAGAAGGTAGACAAAAGTTGGGAGCATGGAGGGAAGAATGCTTGAAAAATTGGGTAATGTCTGACTGCTGGAACTCTTATTGTACCCTGAAAGTAACCGAGGTTTGACAACACCTAATGGTTTAAGAAATGTGTTCATAGTTTGATGGTTTTTCTCTGCACTTAAAGTTTTAGCAAATTTATGAAACAGACATTAGAACTGCCTTACTTTGCCAAAGAGGGTCCAAGACTGTCTGGCAGCTCTGAACTGATTATGGTACTGATACTGTACTATAACCTGTGTACCAGCTTGATATAAATGTTTTTCCAGTAGTTCCTGTTATACCAAGTTTTCTGTTTCAATAATGCTGTTATGGGGAGGAGCAGTGGGGAGTGCCTATTTCCTTTATTAGTTTGGTGGGGAGATGGCAGAGCTTTCCTATAATTACAAAATGGAGGTTTCCCACCTAAAGTACATTCTTTATCATGATCCATTGAAAGCAAACAATGAAAGGCAGCACTCTAAATAAACAAGTAAAAAAAAGTAAGTTACAACTCATGCCATCCAGTGTGAAAACAGAAAATGTACCCATAGCACAAACCTCAGTGCTTCACGTCCTAAGCATGATGAATCATCATGCTTAGGATGCAAAGTACTGGGATTTGTGCTGTGGGTGCAGTCTCTATTTCCACACTGGATGGTGTGATTTGCAAGTTACTTTTTTACTTATTTATTAAGAGTGTTGCCTTTTGCTGTTTTCATTTTCCACTTTGTACTGGTTTAGCACCCATTTGCTCCATGAGCACACTGCTCACCTGAATCTTATCTTTTATTGAAAGCAAGCTAGCTTCCCCAATTGATTCACCAGATGCCAACCATGAGTGATGTACTTTCTACAGGTCTGGGCAGTGCACTATATGCAAGGTAACACTCAGGGTAATTACTGTAGGAAAGATTACTACAGTAAATGTGTATTGTTTCTAGTTTCTTATATGTTTATATAATTTCTAATTGGTGTGTGAAATGTTTGTTCTTCTATGAGGAATCTCTCTTGGGGAAGGAATTTGTACTGCTGCAAGTTTAAAGTGGCATGAGGGACATGTGAGACACAATGTCTGCATGGTAATAGGGAATTGTGTTATTTTGGGGTTGGGAGGTCCCTGTTATACATATAGGATGCATGCCTTTTACTTTCTCAAGTTAAGGAAAATTAAGTACTTTTTCATATCTCCCTCTGGACTTAGCACTAGAGAGGGTGCCTCACTCCTCCTCTGTAAGAGTTCAAATTATACATGTTTCTTCTAATGATGCTATCCTGCTGTGGTAATCCACTTGTAACTGTAATTCTTGCTCAACGATAACAAAAATCAGAAAAAAACAAAAAGTGTTATAAGCTGGTTTTTGGAACATAATTATTTTAATTATATATTTGAAATTTGGTAACCGTGAATGTCACACAGAGTCAACAGAGTCATGATTTCTTTCCAGGTGTGACCTGGAGGAGAGAAAGCCAAAGGTACTGATTAACAATGAAAGGAGGAAGATAACAATACTAGAGTACATAAGAATACACAAATTATGAGATGAAGTACAGTCAATTAGCTGATATAATGTACAAGATGATTATACAGCAACTGCAGCCCTAGGGCAAGGAAAGTTCCAAAGAGAGGATTTAAAAGGCAATTAAGAAGGGGCGATATGGAGGGAGGTTGGAAGATTGCACCAAATTGATGGAAGTTAGAAAATGCAAAAATAAGAAAAGCTGAAAAATTACAGGCATAAATAAGTAGGTTGTTTCAAAGTTGGGGCAATAAGCGGAAAAAAAACACAGGCTCCTCTGGTTTCAGTTTGGCCTGAGGAACTATCAACAGATTGTGAATACTGGAATGCAAATAGTACCTCTGTAAAGATGGTTGAGGAATCAAAAGATTGCCTGATATACTGTAATTTAGGACAGTAATACTTCAAACAAAACTGAAAGGTTTCTAAAATCCACAGAATCTTTGATCAGCAGAAAGTGTAGAGAAAGTAAAATGATCCAACATTTTTGTTCCACTGAAAACATGGGCAGTTACATTTTGAATTTTCTGTCTCATATCTTATGTGCACTTAGACTAGCTAAAAGTAAACCACAGTCATCTATTCTGCGCATAATAAAAGCATGACCCAAAGAAGCCAAACGAGAAGTACTTAACTATGTTTTTAATATAGAAACACAGAATCTGATAGTAGATAAGGACTGCTTGGCCCACCCAGTCTGCCCATTTTTTCCCTGCCTATACTGTCACCAAAGATGCTACTTGATCTTCTGTGCTCCCATTGATTCCATACTATGACTCCCTTATCCCTAGCACATTCACACTTGAAGCCAATCACTGTTTTCACCCCCATACCACCTCCACTGGAAGACTGTTCCAGGCATCCACTGCTCATTCAGTTAAGAAGTTCTTCCTTACATCTCTCTTGAATTTACCCCCTTTCAAATTCATTGCATGTCCCCTTGTTCTTGTACATATTTTCCTTGGAAAAATGCTCCTTATTACCCCCATGAGAAATTTCTAAGTCTCTATCTCCCATCTGCTTGTCTTTTCCAGGGTGCACATATCTATGTCACACATGTAACAGAGTGTGCATAGAAACATGTTTGCTGTAAGAACCCTGCTTTAGTGTGTTGTAATAAAACCAACGTTACTCTCTCTCTCTAAGCCTCTGAGCATTACATGACATGGTGTCAGAAGTGAAAACTGCTTAAAAATAAGAAAAAGACTGACTGCAAGTGAGAGAGACAGAAACTTTCAAAATGCCAAGGTATAATCCTCGTGATAGTTTTGATTTCAACTGACCCGTGGACTGGCCTGACTGGGAACATAATTTTTCCCATTATAGAATTGCTATAAAATTTAATGAAGAAAACAGTGAAGTGCAGGTATGTTCTCTTATTTATGTTATGGGAAAAGAGGCAGGACTAATTTGTGAATCTTTTTTAGTTAATCAGGAAGAGGATCAGAATAATTACCAGATAGTAATGGAGAAGCTGGATGCATATTTATCAACATTTACAATGCAGTCTGTGACATCTTAGCTCCAGTAAAAAAATGGAAGTTAAAGAATCCTAACAATGGTTGGATCACTCAATCACTCCTCGATGTCATGGGCAGCAGGGATCATCTATGGCATAGAGCTAAGGCATCTATCAAACCAGAAGAGTATCAGAAATACAGGGCAGCAACAGACAGCTATACCTAAGAGATCAGGCTAGCCAAAGCACAGTGCAATAAAGAATGCCACAACAGAACCTGGGGAGATGGACAAAAATTCTGAAGTAACCTTAAAGACCTCACAGGAAAGGATAGCAAGTCCTCCTCCTCCATTCTCCTTGTAGATGGGAATATTCAGACTCAGATTCAGATTTAGATTTAATATTAAAAACATGTATCAAACACAAACTTTATCACGTGAAAAAAGAACATTAAAAAGACAGCTTACATTTGTATAAAATACCCCATATTACATACCCATTATAGTGAATAATTTATGTGCAAATTTAGCTACAGTAAAAGAATTAGCTCTTTCCTTAGAGAACAGTAATTCCTCAATTTTCTTTTCTACTGTATCCTGTTCATTTATTATACATAGTAAAATATATGTCATCCTCCCCTCCAACAGCAAGGGACAATCCAATAGAAAATGTACCAATGTTCTTTTCTCATTTATATCACATTTACAGAATTCATCCCATCTGGCTCCAGTCCAATAACAGCTCCACCAGTTTTGTTTCTTAAAGTAGCACGTTAAAATGGTGACTAAGGATTGGAGACCCTTGAAGTTGGTGATGGAAACTCAGTACCAAATGTTTGGGGTGACTGGCAGTTCTCAACATCCCTGAGAAATGCACCCCCTCCTGGAAGTAGTATAATTAAGAAAGGGGGGTATGGGGGATACCCCCCACAAGGGGGGTGTGGGGGGGTGAGACACTATGGTCAAGATCATTGCACAGGCAGATTTGTACTGTCTTCATGGGTCACTGTCCCCCAGTCGCTGTTATGACATGGAACTGTTTCTTGATTATTCCAAACCTCAAGAGATATGTCACATTTCTATCTCTTTTATTTTCAACAAACTTAAGGTAACTTTCTACTTTCATGTACATTTTGACCATCTTGTACCACCTCATTCCTGGTAAATACTTTGTTTTTCCCAGGTCTTTTTGGAAATAAACATCCTAATCCCCTCTTTAGGCCTACTGGTGTTCTTGACAACAGGATAATAGTATCTGCATATAGTAGCATTTGTATATTTTGTTTATCAATCTGTGTGCTATGCATGTCTTTATTTTCTAGTTTTTCAACCAGAGTTTTAATGTAAATTGCAAACAGTGTCGGTACCAATAGGCAACCTTGCTTGACTCCTTTGTAAATTTGAATTGCATCAGTTAATGCTCCCTGTCTTGTTGTCCTTACCCTAGTTGAAGAATTTGAATGTAGCATTTTAAGGACCAGTAGTAATTTGTGATTTATATCCAAGTCTTTTATAACTTGCTATATAATTTCTCTGCTTATATTATCAAAAGCTGAAGTAATGTCCAGAAAAGCCAGGTACAACCTCCCCACACATATTTATGGCCTATAAAATCCAGAAGAAATATATGATCTATTGAACTATATGATTTTCTGAATCCTGCTTGATACACTTATATTAACTTATGCTCTGTTATCCATACTTCTAGAATTTCCAATTTAGTTCTAGTGTATATCTTCATTGAGGTACACAACAATGTGATCAGTCTGTAACGCGCTAGGTTTGTTCTATTACCTTTTTTAAACAGAGGTATTGTTAATCTTTCCTTCCAACAGTTTGGCATTTTCAAATTAATACTTATGTACGTGTATATGAGTGCCAATATCTTGGCCCACCATTCAGGACTGGCCTTAAAAACCTCCGCTGGTATCCTATCAACACCTGGTGATTCATTACTTTTTGCCTAGTTATTGTCCATATCATTTCTTCTTCTGTAACTGTAGACTAGGGCTCCACACTACTTTCCTCCTCCTGATTTTTTTTTCATTCTTTGGTATTCCCCATACTCCTAATTATAATGATAATACCATTTTTGTGTCATAATCATACATTTAGTATTTATTTCTCTGTTGTTTGTACCAAATGCCACCAAACTCTAAAACTGTTTACAGTCCCTATTTGTTATGGCCGTCTGTAAATTAGACCATAATTTATTCTTATACTGTCTTTTTTTTTTCCTTTCAGCAGTCTCTTATAGTCTTTTTTAAGTTTGATATATGCTTCTCTTTTTTCCAGGTTATTGAGTCCTTTACTACACTTCCCTGCTTTTATCATCGGTCTCCTCAGTTCCTCACATTCTTTGTTGTACCATTCTTCATTTCCCAGCTTTCCTTGTATTCGCGTAACCCAGTCCTCTTTCGCTAATGATTCCACTATAATTTCAAAAATGTGTTCTAAATTTTTTATCCATGCATCATTTCTAGTATTATTAACATGATTAACTATTAATTCAACCTCCTCTCTAACAATAATGTTCCTTTTTAGCAACAGATTCATTTTCTATTACTAAATGGATCCCATTTTATCTTTTTCCCATTTAAAGTCACCATATGTTCATTTGCATCAATTACTTTTTCCCTAGGACATAAATATTATTTATCATACTCAAGATCCATAGTCACAGATATAGGGGAATGATCTCTCTCCCATCCTCTTTCACTACAAATTATTTTACCTGACTAAATGACCATACATCTATAAGAGCGATGTCAATGACTGAACCACCATTTTTTAGCAGAAATTTATTCTTACCCTGAAAATCACCCTTTATTCTCCCATTCAAAATTCTCAACCCACTATCTGCTGCACACTTTAGTAGTTTCTTGCCCCCTACATTCACTTTCTTGTCCTTTGAATCCCTAATCAGCATAGAAAGTAAGTCAAATACCTTCCATCTACTAGAATAAACTTCTATGTTATTTGCAGTTCTTGCATTGACATCACCCATAATACAAATTGGGGTGAAAAAAAACTTCCCATTACCTTTTCTATAGTTAAAGCAAACATTTCAAATAGTTGGTTGTCTACTGCACTATTTATCTTTGGGGCAGCATACACATTTATACACATCATGGCCAGTTTGTCCTTAGTACCTAATATATTTCCCAGAATGTAGGGACTATCAAGTTCAAGTCTATGTGCATCACCAAATGCTTCTGTTAAAATAAGCACCACCATTCCTTCACTTGCATGCCCATATTTTGTCTTTTTATTTTTGCTGGGGTGTAATGTACATGATAACCCTCCACCATGTTCACATGTATTTTCTCCAACCATGTTTCCTGTACCATAATAATCTCATTTTGTAATACACAATGGCCATTTAGCATCCTCTAATTTTCCTTCCCAAGCCAGATATATTCCAACTCAGTAATTTGATTTCCCCTATTTCCTTTTTACTCTGTACTGATTGGTCTTCCCTGCCTAATCATGCTGTTGTATCAGTAAGAGGAACACTACCATCCTGACTTTCCTCCACCTCTATATTTGCAATCATATTAACATCCATTTCCCATTTTTCGGAGCACATATTATTAACTTGGGATGATGTGTCCAGAACAGACATGGAGCTTGACTCCAGAACATTTGTATTTATTCTGTCACCTCTACGACTACAGTATGCCATCTTATAAAAAACTTGAGCCTCCTCAGAGTCACTACCAAAGGAATGTATAGTAACCCTTGGCTGCAAATATTCAGCTATTCTTTGCTCTTGCTGCATAATAATCTGGTCATTTTTCTCTGTCATGACTTTCTTGCCTTTGAGTGCCTGCTTGTCATTGTCCTTGTTTTTTATTACCACAGGCTATTGTACTGTCACACCCATGTTAATACCCATTTTCTTAGAAACATAAAAACTGTCAGCAGATAAGGACCGCTAGGCCCATCCAGTCTGCCCATAGGCCCTATACATATATGCATCCACTCACTGTGGTCAATGGTTTTTCATCATCCCCTTCCCACCCAAGGCTTCCCTGTGCTTGTCCTAGGCATTTTTAAACCCCTCCACTGTGCTTGCCCCTACCACCTCTTGTGGCAGACTATTACAAGCATTCACTACCCTCTCTGTATAGAAAAACATCCTCACATTACCTCTTAATCCCCCCCAATTTCATATTGTGCCCCCTCATTCTGGTATCTTTTCTATATTAGAAAAGATCTCCCTCCTGTACCTTGTTTATGCCCTTGAGGTACTTAAAAGTTTCTATCATGTTGGCCCTTTCTCTCCTCTCCTGTAGTGAGTACATATTGAGGTCTCTTAGTCTCTCCTCATATGTTTTGTGGTGCAAACCATGCACCACCTTTGTTGCCATTCTCTGGACAGCTTCCACCTTTGTTTATGTATTTACACATATGTGGTCTCCAGTACTGCATGCAGTACTCCAGGTGAGGCCTTACCAGTGTTTTATGCAATGGCATCACCACTTCCTGCCTCCTACTAGTAAGACCTCTGCCAATGCACCCCAGCATGCAACTGGCCCTCCTTGCATCTTTGTGCACTGCTTTGATAACTTAGGGTCATCATATATGATATCCCCTAGGTCCCACTCCTCTTTGGTGATGATCAACACCTTCCCCCATCCTGTAGCTCTCCCTAGGGTTCCCCCTACCCAGGTGCATTATCTTGCACTTTTTCACAATGAAGTTCAGTTGCCACATCTCCGACCATCTTTCAAGCTTCTCCAGGTCCCGCTTCATTTTCTGCATTGCTTCTGGAGTATCCACCCTGTTGCAGACCTTGGTGTCATCTGTCATCTGCAAATAGGCAGACCTTTCCTTCCTGCCCCTTTGCAATGTCACTAATGAAGACATTGAACAGGACAGGTCCCAGTACTGATCCTTGTGGCACTCCGCTGGTCACCCATCTCTTCCCGGATTGGATCCCATTTATCACCACCTTCTGCCTTCTGTCCATCAGCTAGTTTATAACCCATTGTATCACATTATGTTCCATGTGCTGACTACTTATCTTGTTAACCAGCCTTCTGTGTGGGACAGTGTTGAAGGCTTTGCTGAAATCCAGGTAGGTGATATTTACGGCCTCTCCGTGATTCACTTCCCTAGTCATCCAATAAAAAAAATCTATCTGATTCATTTGACAAGACCTGCCTGATGTGAATCTGTGTTGCCTCAGATCCTGGGCACCAATGGATTCCATGTGTATCACTATCCTTTCTTTCAGCAGTGTCTCCATGATCTTCCCCAACCACTGAGATGAGACTGACTTGCCTGTAGTGCCCTGCTTGCACCCTACTGCCACTTTTGTGCAGTGGGGCTACATGTGCCTTCCTCCAGTCTTCTGGAACCATGCCTGTGTTGAGTGACTCTGTGAACAGGGTGAGGCACTGCTAGTTCTCTCCACAGCTCCCTTAATATCCTCAGGTGTATATCATTTGGCCCCATGGCTTTATCCACCTTCAGCTTTGAGAGTTCCTTCTGAACTCTCTGCACTGTGAATGGACTGGTGTCCAATCCCCCCATAGCCTCTGCTCCCCAACTGTGGTCCTTGACCCTCTCCCTCTTCCATGAATACTAAACAGAAGTATTTGTTCTGCATTTCAGCTAAACTACTCTGTATGTGCAGCTGATATAACTTCACAGACCACGTTTGTGAATTTAAAAAAAGTTTTACTTAAAAAGCCAACTTGCTACCAGGAGCCCTAGCCATCTCTTAGCTAGGAGGAGGGGTTGTACTATGAGGTTCCCTCAGTACAGCTCAGTTTATGATAAACGATATTTTTTTTAGGAGTTGAAACATCAGTGTCTGTTTGAATTACTTATAAATATACTTTTTAACTGATATTGTACTGTATTTGAAGTGCTGGGATTACGAGTCTCGCATTTCGACTTCCGGGTACTCTTTGGCTATTTATAGCCTGCCCTGCTGCGAGCGCACACTAGCTAAACTACTCTGTATGTGCAGCTGATATAACTTCACAGACCACGTTTGTGAATTTAAAAAAAGTTTTACTTAAAAAGCCAACTTGCTACCAGGAGCCCTAGCCATCTCTTAGCTAGGAGGAGGGGTTGTACTACGAGGTTCCCTCAGTATAGCTCAGTTTATGATAAACAATATTTTTTTTTTTAGGAGTTGAAACATCAGTGTCTGTTTGAATTACTTATAAATATACTTTTTAACTGATATTGTACTGTATTTGAAGTGCTGGGATTACGAGTCTCGCATTTCGACTTCCGGGTACTCTTTGGCTATTTATAGCCTGCCCTGCTGCGAGCGCACACTAGCTAAACTACTCTGTATGTGCAGCTGATATAACTTCACAGACCACGTTTGTGAATTTAAAAAAGTTTTACTTAAAAGCCAACTTGCTACCAGAGCCCTAGCCATCTCTTAGCTAGGAGGGGGTTGTACTACGAGGTTCCCTCAGTACAGCTCAGTTTATGATAAGCGATATTTTTTTTAGGAGTTGAAACATCAGTGTCTGTTTGAATTACTTATAAATATACTTTTAACTGATATTGTACTGTATTTGAAGTGCTGGGATTACAGTCTGCATTTCACTTCGGGTACTCTTTGGCTTTATGGCCTGCTACTGGCGTGCGAGCACAAGCGGGAGTGTCTGGCGAGCCTTTGTAAAGAGATCTGTGAATCTGCGCGTGTTATGCGTGTTGGGTGTGTAGGGCAATTTGTGAGTTTGTAGTCTGTTCTGAGTATATGACAATATTGGGTAAGTCATTTAATTATAATTCCCCATTTAATATGGCTAACATTATCACTACAGATGGAAAGGTGGGCACGCAATGCATTCTTTGCTATATGTATGAACTAGAAATAGGAGCCGAAAAAATTGCGGCGTTTATTTGCAATAAATGCATCAGAATTAGAGAACTGGAGAATGAAATCACACAGTTTGACATAAGATTAAGCAGTTTAGAAAATAGTCAACAAGAAACAGCTAAAAGAATGTATACCATTGAGAACCAACCCTGTTTAGAAACTCCTGTTATAAATGTGAACTATGATTCTGACTATATTCATAATAACAAGGTTAAAAGTTCACTATATATTGATGATCATCCTAGCCCCAACTTATCTGGAACAAATGTGACTGAGTTTAAACAAGTTGAGAGTGTTACAAAAAAAAGGCCTAGAATGGATGAAGCCGTTGACTCTGATAGTGATTGGTTTACAATCCAGCACAATAAAACTTTTAAAAGGGGGACGAAAAGCAGATACATTTGTGATACCAACTCATAATAAATATTACCCTTTAACAGATTCTTTAAATGATGTAATAGAAAATGACATAATTCCAGCATCCTGTACCCTTGATAAGCTATCTAATAATACTATACAAGCTAGCACCATAAATAATATGTCCCAAGGTGATTTGATTAATTTTTCAGAAAACCGTAATGACGTGGGTATTACTCAGGAAAGTATGGACATAAGAACTTCAAATTATGAAGTTAATTGTACACCAGAAATATTTGTATTAGGTGATTCCTTCTATCTAATTTAGATAAATTGTTTGTGATCAGATAAAGTTACCGGACATTGTCTTGTTTTCGTGGTGCCAAAATAAGAGATATTGCAAAAATGATCCTAAAATATTAAAAGGATGTAATGAGAAAGATTTAGTTATTATTCATATTGGAGTGAACAATATTTGGTATCAGCCAACCCAGGAGATTAAAGAAGCATATGTTGGACTGACTAATATTTTGGCTGAGATTGGTGTACATACCGTGTTCTCTGAGATCCTCCCTGTCCCTAGGGCTAATGCTAATTTGATTAATAAAATTAAACATATTAATTCCTGGCTTAGAGCTTGGTGTCTTAAACAAGACATCAAATGTCTCACTCACTGGGAACAGTTTGCTGACAATAAAGCTTATTATGCCAAGGATGGATTACATCTAAATCGGCTGGGTAAAGAGGCTTTAGGTTTCAAAATCAATGCACATATCGATGTTTTTTTATGCAACACTTCGGGGTAGAAACTGTTAGGCTATTGCCAGGTATTGATTCTACAGGTTTGGAATCTGTTAATTCCTTACATGGTAAGGAAATCAATTTTAAATTACTTTTATTGAATGCTAGGAGTTTGAATAATAAAATAAGTGAACTTCAAGTAATACTACATATTGAAAATATAGACATTTGTGGTATAACAGAAACCTGGTTCGAGAGGGCCACTGGGGTCAGAATAGATGGATATTCCTTATTTAACAAAAACCGACTATATTCCAAGGGTGGTGGTGTAGCTATTTACGTTAGAGATAATATTACATGTTCGGAGGTTGATTTTGAACTAGAGCCTCCAGTTGGCTTGGAAATTATTTGGATTAAAATCGATAATAAACAACTCCCGGTAACATTAGGTTTATGCTATAGACCACCATCCATGGATACAGCCAATAACGATAAGATGTGTGATTATTTGGAGAATATTAAATTTAAAACTGATATTATTCTAATGGGGGATTTTAATTTTCCTGATATAAACTGGTCCAATGGTACTGGTTTTAGTAAACAGGAAAAAAGATTTATTAGTACCATATCGCATTTGGGACTTGATCAGTATGTTGTATCACCTACTAGAAATAACCATATGCTGGACTTGATATTCTCAAATATTAAAAACATTAGTGAGATGGCTAGTACTATGGCCCCTTTAGGTAATAGTGATCATCTAGTCATTAAATGGTCATTTAATCTTCCAATTAATAAATTCTGTGGGAAAACTGAATTTAAAAATTTTAATAAAGTAAATTATAAGGCAATTAAGGATCATCTACTTAGGTGGAACTGGCAATATGAATTGTCTGGATTATCGGTAGAGAATATTTGGGATAGAATTAAGAAGGAAATTACATTTTGTATTACTGAATGGGTACCAACTAGAGTAAAATATACTGGACAGAAGAGGTCTCCACCTTGGTTTACACGTCAAATTAAAGGTTAGTTTTAGCAAAAAAAAACTACAATAAATATAGAAACATACCACAGAACAGAATTGGTCTAAATTTATGAATAAAGCTAAAAAGGTAAAAACCTCGATTAGGAGGGCTAAGCAGGAAGTGGAAAGTAATCTAATTAATTTACACCATGACAATAGGAAAAGGTTTTCAATTATATTGGTTCCTTTAAAACTTCTCCTACCTTAGTTGGACCACTAAAAATCAATAATGTTGACATCAGTGATGAACAAACCATGGCTGATGAGTTTAACAGTTATTTTTCAAGCATATTTAAAAAAAGGGTAAATTTCTATGTATAAAACCATTTAACTCTGATTCTGTAATTCAATTTAATGTCGCTGAAACTTTTTATATTATTGATTCTTTAAAATCTTCCACATCCGTTGGTCCTGATGGAATTCCAGCCATTTTTATGAAAAACCTCTCATATGAACTGGCGGGTATATTAACCTATTTATTTAATGAATCATTACACAAGGGTATTGTGGTTAAAGATTGGTGCGATGCAATTGTCATTCCTATTTATAAATCTGGATCCAAAAAAGTAATAAATAATTATAGACCTATTAGTCTTACCTCTACCATATGTAAAATCATGGAGGGTTAATTTTAGAAAAATTAACATCCATATTATGGATAGAGGTTTGACTGATATATACCAACATGGTTTCAACCAGTAGATCTTGTCAGACTAATCTGATAGATTTTTTGACCCCGTGGTGAAGCATTGGACCATGGCCTGCCAGTGGATGTCATCTATCTGGACTTGAAAAGGCCTTGATTCTGTGTCTTATGACATACTTTTCAACTGCTTAGTTAAACTAGATCTTAACAAATATCTGACTCAATGGATAATGAAATGGTTATCAATAGATGACATGATCGTTCTAAGAGGTTTTTATTCTCCATGGACCACTGTTACTAGTGGAGTCCCACAGGGTTCTGTTTTGGGGCCTGTGCTATTCAATATCCTAATTGCTGGTATGGATACTAAGTGTGGCAATTGGATTAGTAAATATGCTGATGATACCAAACTGGGTGGGATTATTTACAAGATAATTTAAATTATATATCTGATTGGGTTAACCGTCACAAATTGAAATTTAATATCAGTAAATGTAAGGTTATGCATTTTGGAAGAAACAATATATGTGCAAACTATTACATTGAGAACCATACCCTGAAGGCTATTACAACTGAGAGAGATCTGGGTGTCATTATTAATAACAATTTAAAGTTTACTGAACACTTGAACTTTAACATTAAGAAGAGTTCAAGATTGAGTAATTGTATATTTAGAAATATTAAAAGTAGAGAGCCATCAATAATGATTCCTTTATACTCTAGTATTATAAGAGCTAATTTTGATTATTGTTCCTCATTTGTGCTCCAATACAGATGGGTGACAAAATATCCAGGAGAAAGGTTCAAAAAGGTTTGTTAAGAATATAAAGGGTATGGGAGGTTTGTCTTATGAAGAAAGACTCAGGCAGCTCAATTTGTATAGTATGGAATATAGATCTATGACTGGGGACCTTTGTTTGCTTTATAAAGCAACCAGAGATGATTATTTGTTTGAAACATTGCATTTGAAATGGAATAATGCAATTGTTCAAACTCGTTCGCACAATTTAAAACTATTCTTATCTATCAATCGAACCATGAAAAGAACCAATTTTTTTACCCGAGTAATTCCAATTTGGAATTCACTGCCTTATGATATAGTAAATTGTGAAAATCTGACCCAATTTAAAGTTCAGCTTGATATATATATATGAAGGAATCCAAGTTTGTAACCCACTTAGCTTAAGTGGCATGATCATAATGGGCTTGTCCCTCGATCGTGTAAACCACCTATGAACCTATGAACCTATGAACCTATTTCTGCCTTGTCTAGATTACCCTCCTTGCACTCTCCCTTCTCCCCTTTGAGCCTCACAGTCCCCCCAATTTTTTCTTCTATCGCTGATGTACCTATAGAATGTCTTGTCCCCCCTTTTTCACAGTCTGGGCTAAACCTTCCTCTGTCTGTGCATTGGTTTTCCTAACAGCCTCCCTGCCTCTCTTAGACATTCAAAGTACACCTCCCTGTTCTTCTCCCTTTGAGTCGCCTTATACTTCCTGAAACGTGCTCTTTTTACCCTTACTTTGTCTCCCACCTCTTTAGAGAACCATGGTGGTTTCTTTCTTCCTTCTTTTTCCTTTGGCCACTATCCTAATGCATTAGTTAATTATCTCCATAATGGCTCATTTTAGTCTCCCCCACTGTTCCTCCACCCCCTCCATTTTTTATACCTTCTCCAGGTCTGCTCTTAAACATCTACCCATTTCATTGAAATCCAGCCTCCTGAAGTCTAATACTTTCACCCTTGTGTGTTTTAACTGAGTCTCTGTCTCCATGTCAAACCACACCATGTGGTGGTCACTGGATCCCAGCTACCCTTCCACCTGGATTCTTTTGAATATCTTTCCAATGGTCCCTACCAGGTCTAGAATCGATTTGTCCCTGGTGGGCTCATGCACCAGCTGTCTGAGTCCAACCCCTTGCAAGGATTCCAGGATGGCCGTGCTTCTGGCTGAAGCAGCTACCTGGGTGGTCCAATCTACATATGGTATATTGAAATCTCCCATCAACAGGATTTCACCTTTAGCTGCCATGTCATGAATTTCCTCCACCAGTACCATTTCCACTTCCTCCTTCTGTGCCAGAGGTCTGTAGATCACCCCATATGTATTGCTGTGCCATTTTCTGGTACAAGGGTGATCCACATTGACTCAGCCTCCCCCTGCCTTCCCTTTACTCCTGTAGCCTTTATGCCTTCTCTGACATACAGGGCCACCCCCCTCCCTTTTTACTTTCCCTGTCCCTTCTAAACAGTGTATATCCTGGTACATTAATGTCCCAGCTGTGATTTGCAGAATACCACATCTCTGCTATTGCTGCTATGTCAATGTCTGCATCTGTCATCAAGGATTCCTGGTCTGGAACCTTATTTCCCAGACTGCGGGCATGTGTGAACATGGCCGTCCATATTTTATTTTATGCCCTCCCTTTGTTCTTGTTTCCTCTACTTTGCCTCTTTTGCCCCACCCCAGTATTTATGCTCATGTGCTCTTGCCCCACCATCCTCCCTTATAAATGTTTCTCCTGCCTGCCCCTCAGTGCTCACTTCAGTTGTTCCTGTCAACTCATACTTTTGCATGTTCTTGTTGGAGGGTGTTCCTAAGCCACCTGTCTATCCTGGCTCTCCCCCCTTGGCCAGTTTAAGTGCTCTCTGCTGAAGCACTCTAACTTCTCACTAAGGACTGAGGTCCCCTTTCCAGACAGATGCTCTTGCTTCCCCCATCTCCTAAACTCCTCGGATAAGATCTAGTCTTTCCACTCAGGCTCCTGCACAACTCCTACCCTTTCTACCCATTTTATGCTCCAGTCTGGGCCCCATTTTCCTTTTGATACTGTCACATAGTGCTATTTAAATTGCATATGATGATCCTATTACTATTGTAAGCTATATGCCTTACCCACCTTGTCGACACAATCGTTCTCTCTATTTTTTGTTGTATTTTTACATACTACTGTGCTGCTGTCTGTCATAACCTTGTCACATATGTATTTGAACTGTTCTCTTCTCATTACTTCACCCTTGTAACCCCCTACCCCCAGGGCGCATCTGGAATCGAGCGGTACTTCACTCAGTATGCCTTCCTGGTAAATCTCTTAAATAAATAAATAAATAAGATGCAGACCATCCTCCTGATACAAGCTTGCATCTGCCCAGGTTGGGCTCCAGTCTGCTTTGAAGCCAAATACTTCCCTTCCACACCAGTCCTTCAACCAGGAGTTGAAGGTTCAGATGTGGAGTGCCCTGGCCTCCCCATGCCTTGTACAGGTAGTACCTCTGAGAATGAGAAAGAATGTGCTACCTGTTTCAGGTCCTGTCCCAGTTTCCTGAAATCCTACTGTACTCTGGCCAGATCTACCCTTCTCCTCACCAGTTCATTGGTCCCCAGGTGGACAATGACATCCAGCTCCTCCCTGCTGGATTTTGCTGTAGTGATTCTATGGATTCACTTTGCATCCCTCCATGCAGTGCTTCCTGGGAGGCACTTAACTTTCCTCTCCTCCCTGCTAGGTGTCCCTAATTTCACACCTGGTACAATAGAGTCCCCTACTAGGAGAAGATTCCCCCTTCTCCGAAGTCCCTTGCTCCCCTTCCCTGAGACTCCAGTTTGGAGATCTTGATCATCCTCCCTGGTCCCAGCTGTGGGTGCCTATGTGGGGCATTCTCATTCCTCCAAAACTCCATAAGAGTGTTTAAACTGGATTGGTTGGGGGATGTGCCTCTGACCCCTCTTCACTCTCCCTATGCCCACTGTGGTCCATTCACCCTTCTTCCTGGGAACCTTTGAGGTTGATGTTGTGGACCCAGTTGTCTGTAACCTGGCCAGCTCTGCACGGACACAGGCAGCCTCCTTCCTCAGCCCAGAGAGGTGTCTGCAGATAGGGAACCACCCTTGTGTTTTAATATTATTGCTCTAATATCAGGGTATTTCAGTGTAATAAAAACCCATCCCTTCTCAAAACCATTTTGATATCTGTATACAGTAACCAGGTCAGACCATCGTACAACATTTCCCAGAATTACTTTGCTTAAATCATATGCCATCAGCTTTATGTCAATAGAAAATAATCTTCTACCTTCAGTAGGCCTTTCAAGATACACAGTTGGAAGTGTTTTCTCACAATTTATAACCATCTCTTTTTTCCCTGATTATTATCATTTTCAGCTGTTTTCATCCCTGCTTCAAAAACATTCTTCTCCAGCAATTCTTTCTTCCTATCCTCTATGCCTGAATGTTTTTTCATATCCTGCTTTGTTTTTTATTTGACCATTTTCCTTATTTTATGCCCTTATTCATGTGTCTGCCCCATTTGTATTGGGGGCTTCTATACCTCATCCTACTTCTGATTATATTGTTGGCACTTTCCAAATTACTTTGGCTTGTTTACTCCATCCTTTTTTTTCTGTCTGGGATCCTGATTTCTTTCTGAGATTTTTTACTTCTCTCAGCTGTTGTTCCCCTATTTCATTTGTAATCTTTTGTATCTCTTCCCTTCTCTTCCTCCACTTCTCTCCTGGCTGCTTGCCATTTCCTCTTGAAATCCCTTTATTGATTCTTTCTTATCCTGCCCATTTTATTGTTTATTACTTGCTCGTTTTAGCCAGTTTCTTAACAACTTGTTTGTTTTTTCCAATTTCTCTCTTGATTTCTGTTAAACCCATGACAATTAAATTATGGTTTACAAATTATTCTACTACTGTAGGCAATTGTTTCTTTTTTTTATTTTGTTTTTGTCCCTTTATCTGACACCAATTTCTTTTCATTATTGCTCTTTTTCCCATTCCCCGTCTCCATAGATTACCACTGGTGAGGCACATGTGGTGGTGCCCCTGATGGGGGTCCATGCTGAGATGCTGAATATATAGAAAAATAAAATTCTCAAAATCATACAGAAAGGATTTGTAAACCTTATTTTTTTATTTGCTTTTTCCAAAAAAGTCTCTGGAATTGTTTTCTTGATAGTTTTAATATTACTTCCATGTACTTGTTTCTCCTTTCTTAGGGTATGAATAAATTGTGGGGTCCCATCTTGACATTCTATCTCCTCTCCTTTACTTCTTTCAAAGTTAACTTGCTCCTTCTGTAGGGACACCGACAGAAATTTTCTATTTAATTTTCCCACTCTTTGTACATTTCCTGTCAACCTTTTTGACTCTCTGACCCCTCTAACCTTTTAATTTGGGCCTATAGAGGGTTTTCTTCCCGGATTCCACCTCAGTTCTCCCTCTGTGCATTTGTTTGATTCACTTCAATGCTACCTTTTGCCAGACTGCATTTGTTCTTTAATTTGTTCTGGCCCAGACAAGATGAAGTAATAAGTAACAACTTTATTGTTTTCTAGCATTTTTTTTTATTTTTCTGAGGTTTAATCACTTTTTTAATTAACTTAGTTTGGGCTGTGGTAGTTATTTTTCTTGATCCTATACTATCAAAATGATGAAATTCAGAATATCTCTCATTTGTATGGCTCAGTACTGTCTTTGGAAAAACAGAAAAAAAATGAACTATGAATCTAATAATAAATAGTTAGTGATAGACAGCAAGTCTCTCCCTGATAACTTAGTTAAAAGGAAAGGAGGATACCTCTACTAAAAAGAGTTACTAAAATGAAATCTGCCTCTTTTTTAAATCACTTCAACATAAATGAGCACATAAAAATTTGCACAATAACAGTAAAGCGACAAAGTGTCAAAGTGCAAAAAAAGTCTTTTCGGCTTTCTTTAAGCTAATTGACCCAAACGGTACTGCTCAATAAAGTGGTTCATACACACTGTTACTTTTCTCTGTGTTTTCTGGATATAGTCTTTTTTTTCAAATGTTCCAAATGTTTCAAATGTGTTTTTTCTTCAAGCTCAAATTTTGAATTACGCTTTATTTTACTTTCCACAGTCCATCAATTTTATCCCAGCATAGTCAGCTGAGTTTTCTCAATGTTCTTGTGGTCTGCATTGCACTGCTCTGCTATGCTTTTACTTTTTTCTCAGCAATACGGGCCACTAGAAAGGGGGATATAAACAATAGAAGTTATAACTTGTGCTATACAGAAAAGGTGCCTCTACCCTGAAAGGGGGGGGGGTCCTATTACTTTTATCCCTTTATCTTTTTTTTATAAATCTATCTTTGATCCTCACTTTTCTGTCTTTCTCACTTTATATACTACAAGCAAAAGACAGTCTGGGCACCTGTTTGATTCAAAAATCTGACTACACTCTGTTTACCGTAAGCATCAATTTAATAGCTATGGCAAAAATAACTGTTCCAATGGCCGGGAGAAAACTCTCCACCAAACTATCTAATTTAGTTGATAAAAAGAAGCAAAACTTGCTCTTGTTCATTAGTCACTGCCAATAATCCCCCTAATGTAGCTAGAGAGAACTTTTCTATGTGGAAACCCTTCGGTTCGTCCACCTGTCTCAGGGTATTGAAAAAAATGGTGAATCTAAACTTTAGATGCCATTCATGCCCAATAAGTACCTGATCAGATCTGAGTCATATGACTTCTTGCAGTGCAAAACTTTAAAACTAAATGATCAAATATCTGCTTTATATTTTCTAACAAAATAATTTATACTGTTTACTTTCACCTTTCCACTATATTCCATCATCAAATAACCACACAATTTCACACTACTTCGTCAAAAATACGAGTGAAGTTGTTAATATATTTAAAGCCCTATGCCCAAAACTCAAAGGTCTAAAAAAGTTTAAAACAGTTTTAAAGCATTTTTTTATTTATTTATTGAAATGTTTCATCAGGAAGGGCACACTGAATGACAAGTTGCTAATCTCATGGTGTGTTCTGGGGTAGAGGGTGCAGGGAGCTCTTAACATACATATCAATTCTACACAGTACATAATTTAAGCAGATACATTTATATCATCATAATACATGTGAATACAACAAGAACAATAGTGATGGTAGTAACATCATAATACATGTAATTACAGCTAAAAATAGTGATGGTAGTGTATAACATAAGTGCGGTTATAACATGTAGTTAATTTCTAGTTCCAGGGCCCAAAGGTGCAGTCAGGAGTGGACAATGAGCCCTGAGCAAGCAGTTGGGAGGAGAATAGAGCTGGTAAGGGGGGCAGGTTTAATCACAGGTACAATTTACCAACAGGAAGTTATGTAGGGCCAGGGTAATGGAGTGAGAGGAGGATGAATGATGAATCTGGGAGAAGGGCATTTCAAAGCTTGGGAAAGTGATGTGAGAAGGCTGTTTGGCCTAATGCAGTAGTACAACATGGGCCTTCCAGTAGGCGAGAACTATATGATCTTAGGAAATAGACGGGGGGAGGAGGGGGGATAAAATAGAAGTGAGGTATGAGGGGAGAGATCTGAACCAAACGTTTGACACAAATGTAATGCAATGGAGCCATTCTGAATTTGTTCTGGGTTCCTAGAGCTAAACTGACAGAGGATAATTTAGCAGGTTTGCTAAATCTGTTGGCTAAACTTTACTAACTTAGCTTTATCTACACCAGAGATGAAGGATTACTAAGTAGATACTTCCGGGGAGATATCAGCAAAAATATCTCTCTCAGTGGCTTTGCTACACACCCTCCTCAGGGCTTAATGAGTTTCTAATGGCCTGGAGAGGACTCAGCCATCATTCTGACTTCCAGCTCCTTTTTGTTTAACTCTCAACACTAAAGTCGAATGGAGGTAAAATACTTGCAGCTAAAAGTTGATCTGGAAATGGTCTGGTACATGTTCCTTTAGTCAGGCAATGATGGCAAACCTGTTGTAGGAATTAAAAATGCTTATCATCAAACTCCTGCTGGTACTGTGCTCCATAGTGCTGCATGTTGCTGCTCCTCTCTCATAAAAAAAACAACTAAATTCAATGAGGTTGTTTAGTATTGGAATATCACACAAGACCCACAAACCACAGCTTAGCATAGACAGTTTTAACATATCCTTCTCTGTCCTAAGCTCTGTTCTCCCCTGGACTTCGTAGGTGTCAAAGCAGGCAACCTGGACTGCACTCTGCCTGATCATAATCTGCCTGCACCTCATACCCCTCCTTTTTTCTTCAAGCAGCTCACCCCTTCTGAAGCCAAAAAATAACTTCAGCAAATTATGGGAAAAACTCAGAACAGCAATGACAACCTAGATTTGAAAATTATTGCCCTCACACTTGATGAAGTTGTCATAGCTATCACAAAAATTCTTAACGTATCCCTCAAACTGGCCCAATTCCCAACAAAGTGGAAACATGCAGTAGTAATGCCTGTTCATAAAAGTGAAGACCATGCAATCCACTCTAACTTCAGGGTCATATCAATTCTACCACCTTTGTCCAAGGCCCTAGAATGTACAGTTTCGAATCAACTTGTGAACTACTTGAATAAATATAACATTCAGTACACACAACAACCTGGTTTTTGAAAGGCACATAGTATCACTACTGCACTACTAGAATACACATACTACATACACGAGGCACTAGATACCAGCCACCTAGTGGGGTGTGTATATAGAAATATAGAAACATAGACATTTGTCATCACAAAAAGACCCCATATCTCATTTAGTCCATCAGGTTCCCCCCTCTAGGAAGACCTCTGTCCTCCATTCTTTGTCTGCCCCTTGTTGGTTAGACCCATGTCTGTATCTCATGCTCTTTTAAATTTGTCCACTGAATCAACCCCCACCACCCATCCCATCAGTCTGTTCCATGGCCCCACCACCCTCTCAGTAAAGAATTTCCTCCTGATGTCACCTCTGAATCTGCCACCTCTAGTTTGAATGCATTCCCTCTAGTGGATATGTGTGTGTGTGTGTATATATATATATATATATTTATACACACTGTATAGTAAATAATATTAGCTCCCGATATATTTAGCACAGCACCCCTGGTACCACACATTAGCACCTGATATTATTTGTGCTCGTTCATGCAGCAATTACAGCAGTAAAGCACAAGGCAGGTATCAGCAAGTGCTAGCAGTAACTAATGCTGTGATTGAAGCTGATTGCTATCAGCTTAGTTCAGAAAAGTTTAATGGAACTAGTATTCTGTACCTGTTTACATACTGCTGTACCTCCATTGATGTCCCTCCTGAAGTGGATCCACTCCTCTCAGCTGCAGAAGTGCAAATATCCCATGAATCCATGCTCATTATCTGCACACAATATAGCTGAGTGCTCAGGGGTAGATGCCAATGTGATGGCTACAGTTGCAAAGGAGTTGGCAAGTTTTTCTCCACCCTCCAAACATAGTCACTGGTCCTCCTATGCTCACTACACCCAAGAAACCAGATACTAACTCAACAAGTATGCCATTGAAAATGGAGAATTGGCTACTGTCCACCATTACTCCGCAATAACCAGGAACACCATCAATGAAAGTTCTGTCAGGAATTTTGAAAGAGACTATCTGTTAAAGTTAAAGAAAACCCTGGTTCTGAGTTTCATGATTCCAGTGTTACCAAGCAAGCCCTATGGCCAGCCAACCCACTTGGAGGAAGTTCTGAAGTGCCAGTTGAAGTCAAAAGTAAAAACCCTAAGAACCGAAGGTTCCTTAGTAAATGCAGAGTCATCCAGGCTATAGCTGTGGGGATAGTAAAATCAAATTCCCCACAGCTACTAATAGAGAATGGGGGCACCTGAGCCTATCAGCTAAATGGGCATGGGGGTTCCTACACAAAATTAGTTACAGCAGATGGAAGGGCAGAAAAGCAGGGCACAAAACACCCAGCAACTTTGATTCTTTAAAAGATTCATTTTTAAAAAGAATCTCCACTGCCAGTGCATAAGAGCTGATTCCTGTCAAACTGATGATGAACATGGATGAGACATGGGTCAACAAGATCTCTGTCTCGGAGTGGACAATGGAGGTGATGGGGATGAAACAAGTGTCTATCACTGCCATTGGTGGCAAATGCCAAATCACCATCGTTCTAGCCTGCATCTTGGCAGGTGATATGCTGGTCCCACAGTTGATTTACAAGGAACAGACTGTGGCTTGTCACCTGCGGCACACATTTCAGGCAGAGTGGGATGTGACCCACTCTGAGAGTCATTGGGAAAACAATGGAATAATGATACAGTTTATTGATAATGTGCTTGTGCTGCATGTTTAAGCCTAAATCTTGGTTTCTGCACTACTGGATGAACAGACAGCTCTACTAGTGCTTGATCTCTATAGAGCTCACACAATGGAGGAGGTTTCAAAATATCTTGAGGAAAAGAACATTATCTCTGTCTTTGTGCCAGTATCATGCACAGATGCTCTACAGCCTTTAGATGTGTCTGTTAATAAAATCTTTAAGGACTTCATTAAGAAGGAGTTTATGTCCTGATATGCCGGTGTTGTTTCTAGCTGAATTTTGGCCAGTGGGGTGGACAATCTAAGTGCTGACCTGTGCCTTTAAAACTTGAAGGAACATCACACATGCTGGATGGAGCAAAGCATTAGGAGCCTGATGGAGCACCACAAGGACATCATATGCAGATTTTAGAAGGCAGGCATACACCGAGAACATGAAAGCTGGATGGATGATGTTAGTGAGCTTTATTGAGTGTGGCATTGTTTTTTACATTGACTGTTGTGCAGTATACTGATTCTTCTTTCTGCTTCATAGGTGAATGAATGAAGCAGAAGAAGATGAAGTCCACTGTCACTGCTGGAGCAGACTGCTCCTCCTGTATCTTGAATTGCTGTGACTGACTTTGACATTTGAAAGACTGCACCTGATTTTTTTTCATTGTTTCTTTGTTTGCTTTTATTTTCAAATCACTTTATTTGTGAAGTGCTGTGAATGAAATTAAATTACAGTATCGATTTGCATCTACTTAAGACTCTGACTTTGCATTGTTCGAAAATGATCACAAATCGTGTTGAATATGTGCTAATAGCTGGTGATTATGGTGATAATTGTGATCTGGTAGATGGAACAGCTGATAATATTAGCAGTCCAATTATATTAGTGGGATTTCCATTTCAGCTAATATTGCTAAATTAAACGGAATACTAATATTATCTACTATACAGTATATATCGACCTCATAAAAGCCTTTGACATGGTTAATCAGCACATTCTACTAAAAAAAACTACTTGCTCTTGGAATATCACCAGACACCATTCTATGGTTCAGAAGCTTTCTATCCCTTATGACACAGCAGGTAAAAATAAATAATACACTCTCAGATATCAGGATGGTGTCACTGGATGTCCCCCAGGGCTCTATCTTGGGACCCCTCTTACTTTAATCTCTTTCTCAATTCTCTTCCTGAGATCTGTCTGGTCAAAATCCTTCTATATGCAGATAATACGGCCATCTTTTCTAGTAGCTCCCATCTAAACCAGCTCCAGAATAATCTGTAATAGAGTTTCACCTTAGTTAAGGAATGGTTCATTCAAAACAAAGCCCTTCTAAACTACAAAAAAAACCAAAAAAAAATGCTGTTTTCAGATGTAGCTGTGAAGGGTGGTTACGTGCAATCTTCTTTGGCTGTAGTATTAATTTACTACCATCAGCACCTTCAATGCATTCTCCCTATGACTGCTTTTTGTTCATTTGATTTGGGATAGTCAGTAGATCAAGCAGTGCCTCAACAGTCTTTCTCTCCTCCTCCCTGCTTTGCTGAACTTGTTGCAGAGACTTGCCTCACAACCTTCTAAGCCATTCCCATTAGAGGGAACGAGTGAGAGTGTCCTCTAAATTGGAATATTTTCCACTTCCCTATCAATTCAATCTCTAAATTGCATCTGTCAGTAAATAAAATACTCTAAGCTTAGAGGGAACATAACCTAGGACTTGGATCCCCAGAGATTTCCTCCTCATAGGGTTTTTTTTTCCTCATCCAAGCCAAAGATCATACAACTTAGTTAGTTTTCAGTGATATGCCCTAGTTCACTTAGGTAGGTTCTGCTATTAGATGGAGGTGGATGGTGACCCTACTCATCGTTCCCTCTCTCCTTAGGAAGCCCTTATGTCATCAGTGCAATCTTGACAACATATGCATCTAATTTGTATTCTCAATCTGTCTCATTGCTAACAGTATTCTTCTCAACCTTGTAGTCAATGTATTAACTGCTCAATGCTCCTTTTCTGGGCTCCTTCGTAAGGTACCTTTAGCCAAGGTAATCTTCCTGTGGTACCTAAAGGGGTGGAACCCTCTTTGAGAGTTCCTTGCCTTTGATACACCTACAGGGTGGTCATTCCCCATGGAATAGAGAGTGTGCATGGCCAAACAATTATTACAGTTAAACAAGCATAACACTACTCTGAATTGGAAGGCTATGCCTATAGTTCAATGGAGCAAGCAACCATCCAATCACCCTTCCAGAGCTATATAAGCACTTCCTCACAGCCTCTCTCTGAAGCCCTTTTTTCTTTGCTCCACCATCCTCCTCTCCTCCTCCTGTGGCATGCCTCTCTTCTCAGGGGGATCCTTCCTAAGATACCTTTAGCCAAGGGAATCTTCTCACCGCACATCTAGGGGTGGAACCCACTTTGAGGGTTCTTTGCCTTTGGTATCCCTACAGGGTGGTAATTCCCCATGGAATAGAGAACGTGCATGGCCAAACAGTTATTACAGCTGCAGAAGCATAATACTACTACTCTGGTTGTGTAGGCCCATTGAAATAGTAAGAGGCAGTCTTATAGAATCTAATGCACTGTTGCTATATGGAGAGAGAGAATAGTCTTTCCAAGAATCATTCTACAAGACATGCCAACAAGACTCCATGATGGTGAACAAGGTATCACCAAATGCCAGTAATGAGCAAAGATGTCTGTTTGGTGACCAGTTGTTGGAAATAATATTGAAATAACAGTGAAAGCATGTGAATTTTGTCAAGTGAACAAACCACCTCAAAACTCCAAGTTAAACAGTTTTACTGTAACTGCTGTGTGAAATATGTTTTGAAACAGTAGTTAAAATGTGATGCGAAATACTCTAAGAATATACATCCTTAAGATTGTTACATAGTTAGCAACTCAAAGAGGGGGAAATGCAGTGATAAGTAACAGAGTGTTCTAATGTATAACCTCAACGTGGAACCAAAGTACTGGTATATGCTGTAGTAAGGACCTTTTATAGAAAAACTCTGGAGAAAGCACATGCAATGGAGAGTGCATAGAAACATGTTTGCTGTAAGATCCTTGCTGTGGTGTGTTGTAATAAAATTTAATTAATCTCTAAGCCTTCCAAGCATTGCACGACAGGCTGGGATTGGGAGTGTGAATGATGCTGACCTGGCTGAGACTGTGTGGCGTGGCATGGCAGGCAGAATTTTTTTTTATGAAACCAACATATTGACTAACAAATTATTTATGAGCTGTAGAGCGTGTTGTGAGCAATAACCCACACCACTCATGGTGTTAAATATACTGGCTGGGGTATGACTGATGAACTTTCTGAGATGCTGTTGTTGCACAAGGAATTTTTCAGGATGCCATACATGATTAACAATTTAACACAGCTGTGGATCATGCTGTGTACAGTGACCCATGCTTGTATAGTGAGCAATACATTGGCTGGTGCCCAATGGTGTGACTAGTACTGACTTGAATGAGATTCTGATGTGGCACAGGAAATTCTGTAGGGCACTACGGCAGCTTTGAAACATGTTATGCACAATGACCTATTCTTCGCACAGGAAGCAATACAGTACACTGGTGGTGGGTGTCACTGACACTGACCTTGCTGAGATGCTGGTGGGGTGGAGCGAATGTTTTAGGACACCATAGTTTGTTAGCACATTATTAATACAGCTGTGCAGTAAGCTGGAACAAATTACTCAAATCTTTCACATCAAATAATACACTGGCTAGGATGTGATTAACACTGACCTGACTAAGAGGTTGGTGTGGCACAGGAAATGTTCAGGACACCAGAATTGACTGATTGTTAATGCTCCTGTGGAGTGTACTTTGTGCAGTGAACCATGCATCTCATAGCAAGCAATGCACTGACTGAGAGTGTGACTGAGACTGTCCTGGTTAAGATGCTGGTGTAGCACAAGGAGTTTTTTAGGTAGGTAGGTGAAATTGTATTTATATTTCACATATGAACAGGAGACTCAGTAAAGCAAAGTTCATGTTCATTGAGGTCCTTGACATGAAAGCTAAACAGTAGGTTACAGTAAATAGTTTATACAAAGCAATGAATAATAAAATGCAGATAATACAAAATAATAATAAATAATGCAAACAAACTACAAATAAATGTATAAATGAATCAATTTAAAACATGAAGTTTCACCCAGTATACCAAATGGGGCAATATGCCAAAATCTGATTGGCCTGACTACGCATTCATTAATGAATGTTACTTCTCAGAATCTTGCCCACCTGGGATCTCAAATTAGGCAGCAAACTGTTCCACGAATTGGGTCCCATTACAAAAAAGTGGGATATTCCTATTTCCAAAATATATTTTCCTGAATAATATTCTAACCTGTATGCTGCTCTTGGGCATGATGTTATGGTTCTGCAATTAAGATACTTCAATAAATAACCAGAAACATAGAAACACAGAAATTGTTGGCAGATAAAGGCCTTCAGCCCCCCTAGTCTGTCCTATTACCACTAACAATTGTGCTGTATCATGCACTGCTGGCATTAGGTTATACCCTCCCTACTACCGACAATCTTCTATCCCTATCCCAATCATGTTTAAAGCCTGTAATCATTTCTGCCCCCATCACCTCCACTGGCAGGCTGTTCCACTTGTCCACCACCCTCTCTGTGAAGAAGTACTTCCTAACATTCCCTTTGAACTTCCCTCCCTCCCTCCAGTTTCATCTTGTGACTCTCATCCTTGAGCATATTTCTCTTTGGAATATAGTATTCTCCTGTACTTTATTCTTCCCTGTGAGGTACTTTATTGTCTCAATCATATCCCCTCTCTCTCCTCTCCTCAAAGGAGTATATATTTGATTCCCTCTGTCTATCCTTGTAAGGCATGCGATGTAGTCCCTGCACCATTTTGATTGCACTCCTCTGAATCACTTCTACCCTATCTATGTTCTTACATAGATGAGGCCTCCAGAACCGAACACAGTATTTGAGGTGCAGCCTCACTAATGTCCTGTAGAGTAGAATTATTACTCTTGGAGCATGCTATTTCTTCCCTCCAGCAGTTGATATGTAGCACCTGAGTTTTTGTGCCCTATTTATATTGTCTTGCACTTTTTTGCACTGAAACCTAGCTGCCAATCCCTGGGCCAATCCTCTAGCTTCCTTATATCTTCCATTATTCTATCCACTCCCCCTGGTGTGTCCACACTGTGACAGAGCTTAGTGTCATCAGTGAACAGGCAAATTCTACTTTCCAGACCCTCTGTAGTATCACTGATAAAGACATTGAAGAGGACTGGACCCAGCACTGATCCCTGTGGTAGCCAAAGCTTGTTTCCAGGTGTGACCTGGGAGCATAAGGAAGTTAAGAGACTTGCTAAGGGTCACACAGTATGCAAGAAGGGGCTGATGGGATTCAAACCCAATTCTCCAGGTTTGCAGCTCAGTGCCCTTAGCCACTACATGATACTGCCTCCATGAACCATTGAAGTACATACATTGAAAAAATCTGACTTTGCAAGGTATTAATCAAAATTTGATGATCTATGATATTGAAGGCCTTGGTGAGGTCCAAGAACACAGATGGCTTGAAAGTCCATCATTGAGAACACCATGGACACCAGATATGAGTTCGTTGACACAGTTGTACGTAAACATAACAATGTGATATTTTCTCCAATCACTCAGTTGCATCCATCCCAAAGTTCTGTATAAATCATAACTAAGTTTTTTATGACAGCATTGACTAACAAATGATTATTGCAATGCCCCAAGTCTCTCAAGGTGACTAACAGCCTGACATGTCTGACAGAAGAGTCCCCTGAAAATTATATCTAAAGAAAAAATGAAAATAAAACATCATGTTTAAAATAAGAAAAGGATTCCTGTATCCAACATGTTTTTTGATGCTTACACAGACATTAAATACCCCTGAATAAAACACAAAAAAATTATACAAGTACAATCAATTTTTTAAAGATGGTACTAAAACTTCAATATAAAACCTTATTTTTAAATTGAATCCCATCTACAGTAATCCTTGCCTCAGATAGTTGGTTTGAGCCTAGATGGTGACAAGATGTAATATAACCTTGCTTCAGCTAACCTACAAGGCCACAGGGGTTTCCCTTTCATTATATTTTCACTGATGTTTCGTTAAATAAACTTAGGAGTTAGAAATAGAAACATGTTATTTTTCATTATTAGCATTTACCCTGTTTGTAAAGTTAATCCTGGATGGGGGTGCTGATTTTACAGATGAAAATAGCAGCAAAGCTGGCCTGCCCAGGCTGGGTAGGTCTACAGTACAGTAGCTCTTTCATGTTTTAAATTCCCCTAAAAAGAAATAGTGAAGAAAAAAATAACTCTACTCTGACTAGAACACAGTAGCTATAGGGGTTGAATACAATTTGTGCGCAACCAAAAAGCTATGTAACTTTCTTAAATTTAGTTTTTCTGATGTTCTTATTTCTGTAAGACACACATAGAGAGGCCTTTACTCACTCTGTCAATGTCCGTGTGCCCTGTAATGAATTATTCCAAAGAATGCTGTGTATACCACTTTTGCAGGTCATGTGACTGATCCTACACAACATTTTGCATTGTTGTGTAAAACGACTATATTTGTGTGCAAAATGACCATTTCTTTTTAAGAGCCCCCCATTTTGGTACACTATTTCCCCTTGTGGGTATTTTTTTTTTAATGAAAAAGGGTAACTGTTTTTAATAATTGCTGTTTTAAGGGAAAACAACTTTCCAAATATGCGTGAGCTGAATTTGCCCAGCCCTACAGTAACTGTAACTTTTCCTGATCCACTGCATTCCCCAACCACCAGAGGGCTAGTCTACTACAATCTTTACTGCTGGAGGACTTTTCTCACTTACTGTTTTTTCAGATAAAATATTATCCTCTAAGTTAAACCCATAGTGACTTGTTAATAAGGAATGAATTCTGAAGCTCTCCTTTTCATTTAGGCATTTCAAACTTGCTATTACATCAGTGGAGAATGCCATAATGTACAGTATACTGATCAGGGTCAATGGTAAATGAGATGTTTTATTGTACTACTGAACTTGGTCTTTTTTCTATGTATAATTGATTCGTGATTTCTGAATAGTGTGCAGTTGCCCCAGTTAATTTTGCATTTTTTCTCATTTGGAAATTTCAAACTTGCAATTACATGATGGGAAAAAGCCATAATGTATACTAAACAGTGTCAGATTGGTACAATAGTGTAAATACACCTGAGATCCCTTGACTGCAGGTGTCCAGCGAGACTCTTACACAAGGGTGTAGACAGGCATACTCACTGTACACATTTGTGTACAGTTTTGTTGAGTGCCTGTCACAAACCATATGCCACTCTGTTAATATTATCATTCTAATCTGTAGTATTTGGGTTAGTGTAGGACACTGAGGAGTGTCCAGTATATGTATAACCTCTTTAGAGAGTAGAGGAGTCATCTGACAACAATCTGACTTGTTTGTAAGAGGGTGCCATTTAGAAAGGATGTGTACATTTTTTAATTGGTGGGGTGTAACTGTTGGAGATTGTGTACAAAGTGAAAATTTCTTGCTGCACTCTTACAATGTCCTTTGTTGGTTCTAGTCCTACCAGTTCTGTCTGTCTCTACAAGCCTGCCAGGAGTTGGTTACCAAAATGGTGCTCCCTGTCTTTGACTATTCAGATACAATCTGGAATGTCCCCCTCCTCTTCCCTTGCTCAACTGGATATCCTCTGTAACACCTTCTGTTGTTTTACTGCCAACTTCCCCTGTACTCATCACTGGTCACATCACACCTCCCTCTCTACCTTCCACCTTCCCTCCTGTCATCGGTACCACTGTGCCTCATTCATCTCAAAATACTGGTCTGGATCTTCACCCTCTTAACTACCACACACTTTGACCATTCCAATCCATCCCTTTGCCCCATTAACCCCTATCTATGGTCATGTCTACCTTCATCGCCATCTCAACAACACCTTACTACCATCCTCCTCCCCAGCCCATAACTAATCCCATCTTATGCCCTTTACACTGTCTTCTGTTTTTATTCCTCCTATGCTACTCTTGACCCTGATACATTAGCTTTGTATACCCCTCTTTTATCCTCACTACTCTGACAAGGCCCTAGGGCTGCTTTCCTTTTACATAACTTGACAAGGCCCCAGGGCTGTTCTATAACAGAACTGTATAGTAGTGTATCTTGCTACTATTGTCACTATTATTTTATAGCATTCCGTACTCATGTATAATTTTTCCTGTTTGACTCCATATTTACTATAATAATGCTTGTCTGTACTGTCTTCCATGTATCCATGACTTGGAGCCTTTGTAAAAGAATCATGTACTCAAAGGTTGTTTCCGAATAAAGAAATAAATAAAACTATCCTCACTCATGGCAGCTCTTGGGTTCCAGGATGGAGTTGCACCCTGCTGAGCTGTGGAATGAGTTCAGGTAGCAGGATCTGCTGAAATGCTTTAATTTTATTTATTAAAGGTATGCCACCATTTGTTTGGAATTCAGATGATCTTACCAGTACAACTTGTGCTGTGCCCTGGACAGGCTGCTGTTTCAGATGTTCTCTGCTGTCTTTACAGGAGGAAATCTGAGGTGGTGGCTGGACACTGAAAAGAGTGGAGGGACCCTTTGGAATGGTTTGAACCTTGGACACCACCCTGAGATGAGAAGGGGAGTTTAATGGACTGATGTGTTGCGATCTTGATTTAATGGAGTATTGGAACAACTAAAGAAAACATTCAGTGTAACTATGGAGTTATGGAGCCACAAGTTTGTGGAAGAGTGAAATATTGAAATATTGAGTGAAATATAGCTTGCTATTAAAACCTAGGCCCAAGATAAATGTTTAACTTTTACTTTTTTTATTTGTTTGATTCTGTTGTGCCTAATACTGTTCTACTTGACTGCTAAAATTGTTAAAATTGCTGTATTTTGCTTTTTTATTTTTCACGTTCTGCATTTAATCTCAGACACCTATTCAACTGACTGGAACACGTGTTACATGAGATTAAAAAGCATGCACGGCAATCCTTGAGCTAGCTTTGCCATTTTTTCTGTCACTTTAACTGAACTGCATGCAGAACTGAGCATGGGAATGCAATGCTGAGTCCTTTTCTGTGTTTTCCAGTGTTAAGGTGCATCAATTCGGGAAATATATCCTTGAGGCTTAATATGCTTAAGATGTCACAGTAAGATGAGATATTGTTCCATTTTGACTAATGTTGAATGATTGGTGCTGTTTGCTTAGGCAGACACTTCGTATTTTGTATCCCTTTTTGTACCTTCCTAAGATTAAGATTTCAATTTTATGATAGTACTCTGGGCACATGAGTGTAAGGTCAATAATTTGAAGACTAAACTTTTATAGCCTTTTTATATGCATTAAGGTATTTTTATTCCTTTATATAGTGGTCGTTAACACTTTTTTTCCCTCTGTTTTGTTTTTCATTTAGACTTTTAAAAGTCACTACTAGAGCCCTTCATGCTCAGCAATCTACATCTAAAGCCAAAGCAAAAGGCATTTTACAAAACTACAGGAGCCCACTGTTAGGTTCTGGTTCCACAACACAGCCTTGACCATATTTGATAGGGGAACATTTACGTGTTCTAGGATAACTGATTAGAGGCTGGAGTTTTTGCACTGTTATTTGACCTCTAATCAAGGTTGCTACAGTTTAGACATTACTCTTTGTTGAGCTAGATAGCAGTGACATTCACCAATTTCAACTGTAAGCAAGATTCTATGCTTACTAAGTGCTCAAGTTTTGGAATCCTGTAAAGGCTACTGCAGACTAACAGGTGCTGTTCCTCTGGCTGGACTTTTACCTGGCTGGCCCAGGCTTATTAAGTAAGATACTTGGATTATCTGGGACTAATGGAGTAATTTGATTAATTTATTTGCTCTATGTATATGTTTTAACTTGTATGTAACTTGTGCAATATAGCGGTCTTGATAGATCAACTTGTGTACCTACTGTTCTGTTATCAGCCACACATTAACCCCTAGATTAAGTTTTATACTGTATCTGTGTATTAAGAGATTTTTTTAATCTTTATTTTTTAGCGCTCCCCTGGTGTCTGATAATTATAGCACATTATGGTGGTAACAAGGGCACAAACTTTTATCTGAATGGATGAACTTTCATATTTAATTGACTCATCAGCTAGTGTGGACAGGAAGTTGTCCAGCCTGGTTAAATCTGGAGGTGGTACCATTTACACCTATGGTACCTGTTATTAAGAAGGTAAAGAAGAATAAAAAAAAGAAAAGACCCTAGCATTACCAGTTGCTCCATACAGGGGAAGTTAGATGGCTTCTTAACACGTAAAGTGCAGAAGAGGTTTAAAGAGGATGGAAAGACTAATTTAACAGATAGTAAGGATAAGGACACCTTTAAAAAGAAAGTTAACAAAAAATTGATTAAGCAGAAAAATATTCTTGCCCACTGTGTTTTGAAAGAAAAAACACAGGTGCCAGGAAATGTTGCTGAGGTAGGATCATAGTATACTAACTAATACAAACTTAACATTTACTCTGAATTTATCTCTCCTGGAGAAAGTAAAGATTAGAGATGCTTGTTTAAAGACAAAGGGAGAAAATCAATATATACAGGAGCAAAATGCACAAAATGGGAATAATGAATCTATATATAAATATATTTCAATTAACACTATGCTGATTTTAAAAGCTCAAAAGGAAGAAAGCAACAATGAGGTGGAAATAGTGGCTTCTCCAGTTGTGCGTTCAGCCTCTGTGGACTGGATTTGCCTCATAGAGGAGGGTGAATCTTTACTTTATACCAATGAATCTAAGAATACAATAGAAAATACTGATTATAAAAAAGCATACTCAAATGCTAATTTGGGGGAAATAATGACATATTTACATAATACAATACATGGGTTAAAATCATTGAATACAGATATAAATTTTAAACAGCCCCCTAGAGTTGTGGTAATAGCTTGGAAAATCATATTCCAAAAATAATTGACCCTACAACTCCTAAAAAAGATAAATCCTTCAGTACTGAGTCAAGAACTATTTGATACTATAAAAAATCAACACACTGCTAACTTAATCCTGATGGAACAATTTGTTGTCATTAGAGAAGAAATGGATAATCTAAAAATGAACATTGCAGTTAATGGGCAAGAATGGATGGCATAATTAGATTATTAAATAATATACATCCTCTCAAAGAATCATCATCTATCTCGCTAATGGACCCAGAGGAGGTGGTGATGTCAGGTGAGAAAATTAGGCCTGATATTATCACAATAATCATTGAAGATGATGCTGAGGAGTTGAAAAAGAAGGGAAAGCTGAATAAAAATAAATCAAAGAATCCAAAGAAACCTCAAGTCCAACAACAAAAATATACAAATACTAGAACAAAAAAATAAGTAAGAGTGGAAAAAGTAAAAAAGGAGAATTTGAACACAATAAGAGGATTATTAGCAGTACTAATATCTTACCCACTGAATAAATACAGGATAAAAATGATGAAAATACTCAGCAGGGTCTGGTGTGTACATTAGAAACAGAAAATCAAAATAGTGCTCTTAAAAATTTACATATGCATATTCAACTTGATCAGAAGACTACTGTCCAGAATGCTGGAAACAGAACAGATCATGAACTCATTAAGGATAAATGTTTTACACCAATACAGTCCCAAAGCTGCATTAAGATAATGGGTTTGACTACAGAGTCTGATTAATTAAAAGAGTTTTTAAAGAAAAGAGTATATAGTATCTTCAGAGACATAGCTAGTCTTTCTGTGGATGACAAGGATATATCTTTTACAAGATTCTCATCTGCTTTGGATGCTGAAAATGCTGTACAAGTGTTCTGTTCTCGCAGGAGAACATTGTACTATCTTTGGAGAAATGTATCAGAACAAAGAATTGGGAATTTACGTTTTGAACTAATAGGCAGATATGTTATAGAACAGGAAGGGATTAGGGACATGGGATGCAGCCCTATCTCACTTTACATTTTTGGTTTAAAATTGATGTTTAATGAAACCAGGAATAAGCTCAGGTTTGCAGTTTGTAAGTTCATGTCCAAGATTCTAGATGTAAAGCTGGGGAGAATTGGGATCATGGATGCTTTTAGACATCCAAGCCTCCATAATGATAATCTGGTTGACTTGCTTTGTTATAATGAATTAATAAGTGAAAGAGTAATGGCCAAATCAAAGATGTTAGACAATATGGGGGTTTATGTTGTTGATTCATCAGTTATTAGTAACCAAAACCCCCACTTAAAGGAGAATGTTGCATCAAATAATTATTCAAATAATATACTAACTGAGTCTGTAACCTGAAAAAAAGCAGATACAAACTACAGATGTGCAATTAGTAAATAGATTTGATTCACTTATTGAATTGGATGATTGACAAATACAAAGTGTTCTTTTCAAACAAACTAATGACTGTGACAAATACTAATCTAATATCATATTAACAAGAACATGCCCACGCTATTATTTCATGGCATGTTGCTGGTTATAGGGTTAAACACTCAGACATGGAGTTTGTAAAATACTTGACTGGTTTCTCTGTGCTTTGCCTTCAAGAAACTTGACATTCAACAGAAGATGGTATCAGTCTTAATGGCTTTCAAACTTTTCATATTCCAGGAAAAAATTATCAAAACTAGGAAGTAGAGCCAGTGGATTGATTATAAGTGTTAAATTGAACTTATTTATAAATATTTTACAACTAGATATGAATAATTATTATGGAACATTAAGACTAGGGACAACTTCTATCTTTTCCTACGTAACTCTTGCATCCCTCCTAATCCATAACATTTTTATGACCCAGTTATTTGGTGCAAACTAGAGGACCAGATATCACAATTAGCTTGTGATTACCCAGAAGGTTACTTTCTTCCAATTCATGACCTTAACTCAAGAATTGGACAATATGATGGTTTCGCATATGATACTATTCTAAATTATATTTATCCATCTGCTGAAAAATACATTAGATATTCAAAAGATAATATAAACAGTAACGGTACTAAACTTATAGAGATTCTTAAGACAAATGGAATTTATCCACTAAATGGTTGTTTGCACAGTGACTTGGATGGGTACTATAAATATCATTCAGATAAGGTCGAATCAGTTCTAGATCTTGCATTATTTAGACGCCCTCTTGAGTTCTGGTCTTCACTTGTTAAATGTAGAATCAAGAGTGATCATTACCCTATTTGTCTTATTGCATGGAAGAAATCATCTTGAGAAGACTTAATAAAGTCTAACACCACCACAAAGGATGACCTGGAATACAGGAATAAAAAAATTATTATTTAGTACAGTGTTATAAAACAAAGGACCGTGGTGGAGTTGAATCTATTTTTTGAGAAATATTATGAAAATTTGCATATAGACATTACTGTTAAGAACAAACTGCTAATGGAATCCTTAAAAAGAATTCAGGAAATCATATATAGCAGGGTCAATAACAAAAAACTTACTTAAATGAACACAAGCTTGTAAAACCAAAGGTACTGGGTTTGATTCCTCTTTCAGGAATGTCACACTTTTGAGGTGGGACAGGTACAAGGGGAAGCTGAAGCCAAAGAAGACCCTTTCTGAGTCTAGGGGGGATGGAAAGGTGAGCACCCACTAGGTGGCTGACTACCAAGCAGAAACGACAGACCAGTAGACCTATTCTACTGGCATTTCATATGTTAATAAATCAATAAAAGATGGTTCAATAATAAATATATTATGCAGAAACATAAATTTACTGTCTGATTGAGGAGATATAGGAAGTCACATAACAGATGACCTGGCTTTATTAAGGGTTGAAAGGAAAAACTATAGACAGTTTTTGCCCGATAAGAAGAAAAAACATTATTTACAGTTATGGCAACAAATGAGTCAAGTATTTATAAATACAGATGATCAATGTTTCTGGCAACTAGTTGGCAACTGGCTGCAAACATTCTATTAACTACATAGAAATTTCTACTGAAAATATGGTTTGGATTAGTTATTTCTCACAGTTACTGTATTATATAAAGAATGCTATGACTTAACTTTAAGTTTAGACATGGATATCTCATGGCAACTAACAGAAATTACTAACGTAGAAGTCATTGAAGCAATGCAGGTATTAAAAAACAATAAAGCACCTGGCCCTCATCAAATACCCAGTGAAATCTATAAATGTTTAAATATGAAATGGGTAGATATACTCGCAGGCCCAGATATTCAAAAAAGTTGAGCCATGCGCAATAGGGTTGCGCCTGCGCAAGTCCGAGATTGTGCCAGTCTGCGATATTCAGCAGGAGGCAGTTGCGCCCCTAAAATCATGCTGAGCAACAGCGCAATGATAATGAAGGCATGCACAACTGAAGGGGGAGGAACCATGCATAAATGGTGCAGTGCGATATTCAACGACTTGCGCCATGCACAATAGGGGAGCAAGCGGAAGTTGCGCCATAGTGGAAATGAGCCAAAATAAAAAGAAGCAAGGGAGAGGCACAAGAATGCTACAGGGAAGCCACATGTGTCAGAGGCATAGGCAGACAGACAGGGCAGGAGGCACAAACAGGGCAGGCCAGGGAAATGGCAGTCTGAACAGCCAGGCACAGGGAAGGTGTGGGGAGCCTCACAGCACAAAGGCCAGCACAGGCAGGTGTACCCAGTGCAGGGGAGGTAGCAGCCAGGACAGTGGGGGCAATACAGCAACAGCTGCCGGGGGGGTGAACACAAGCCAGGGACATGGCCAGTGCCACCTTCCACATGGAGGCCATAATGAGGAGGTGAGAAGGCAGGCAGCAGGGGGGCACGGCCGTGGAAGGGCCCGTTGGCAGTATGTCCCCAACAGGCAGTACCGAGCCTTCACCAGCTTTGAGCTGTACACTGATACTGAGATTGTGGGCTGGTACCACCTGAATAGGGCAATTCTGAGGTGGCTCTGTGAGCTGTGCAGTGATGTGATGCAGGTACCCACACGACGGAGCCATACCCTGTCAGTGGAGACTAAGGTAACAGCCTGCATGTGCTTGCTCACCACGGGTACCTTCCAGAGACCAACTGGGGACACCACAGGCATAACCCAGTTGGCCACATCATGCCACCTCACCCAGTTCCTCAGTGCACTGCTGCCACATGCTGCAGAGTACATCCATTTCTCCAGCACAGCGGCCGAGCACACAGCAAACATACAGGAGTTCCACAGGGTAGCACGTATGCCTGGTGTGCTAGGGGTAATAGACTAAACCCATGTGGCCATATGCACACCACCTGGCCCTGAGGGGGCAGCATACATAAATCGCAAAGGCTATGCCAGCATCAACTGCCAGGTGGTGTGCGATGCTAGAGGGTGCATAATCAATGTCTGTGCCATGCACCCTGGTGGAGCACATGATTCTTTCATTTGGCACCAGTTGGCACTGTGCCACAGATTCGAGAGTGGGGACATCCCAACCGGACACCTACTGGGTGAGTATGCAAACCACATGGACAATCATAGGGCCTGGGCAGGCATGGCCAGAGGTGGCATGGGTAGTTGCCTACATGGCCTGGGACAGGGCAATGTTGATCACAAAACTAACCTCCGCCCTCTACACACAGGTGACAGTGGATACCCACTCCGTCCCTGGCTGCTCACACCCTACCGGCGGCCTGTGACCCCGTCGCAGCAAAAATGAGGCACACGCCACCACTCATAATGTCATCGAGTGGGTGTTTGGGATTCTGAAGGCACAGTTCTGTTGCCTGGACACCTCTGGCAGTGCTCTACAGTACAGCCCCTCAAAGGCCTGTGGGCTATTCCTGGCCTGTTGCATCCTGCACAACATGGCCAATGAATGTGGGATAGCTGTACAGGTCGAAGAGGGGGACAGTGATGGGGACGCCAGTGATGACGGTGATGGGCAGCCCCCGCTTGGCTGATGGGACCCCCGACTCCTCCGGCTGGCACAGCTGCACCATGACACCATCACGGAGGAGCACTTCAGCCAACACAGGTCATGGGGCCATGTGAAACCACCAGTGGCTAAGGCACAACCCACAAACACGCATGGATACACACCTGGGGTGCATGACATCAAGGGAAGTGGCAGGGCACAGAAGCACACACACAACCAGGGATGGGTGAGGATTAACATGCCACGCCGAAGGACAGACACACACGCTCACACACAATGCAACAAACGTGCACAGAGGGCAGGAGGCACACTGACCCAGAATGCACACCCTAGCAACACACATGTCCACAGGCCACCACACCCACTGCCTGTCCAAGTGTATGTGTCAGATGCTGAGCACCATTGCACACTGGTGTACAGTGCAATGCAGGCATCATCATGCACACGCAACTGCGGACAGCAGCCGGGAGGGTGTGCAGGTGGACTGTGTGTCTGCGTGCAGGGCCGGGTACCCACCCGTGCACTGCCCATTGAAACACACAATGCACACAGGGCAGCACCAGACAGTAGCCACGCTTGGGAGACAGGTCAGTCACGACACAGTGCCACCGCCACCACGATGCGCAGTAGCCCCGCTGAGACCCGCCAGCACCGACAGGCTGACCATTGGCCTCATGGGGTGGCTGATGGTCCCCAGGGGTTCCACTGCATGAACGCGACCGTGTCAGACAGGGGTCTGCAGCACACCAAACATGCCTGCACCAGGAGTGCTCAGGATGCCCACAGCTGAACCCGGTGTCGACAGGGTGGGAGTTGCATGATGCCGGGAATGGGGGGTGGATAGTGCACTGCGTGGTGTCCGTGATGCATGGGCACCTGACTGTGTGCCCATTGTGGCCATGACAGCAATGAGTGCCTGTGCGTGCCTGTCAATGGCAGCAGTCACATCCTCCCACAAATGGTCCATCCCTGCCAGGATCAGTGTGGTGCCCCTACTGTGACACTCTGCTGCCTGTTCCAGAGCCACACGCAGTGCATCCACAGACATCGCAAGCCACATCTGCTGCTGGACCGATGCTTGCAGTAGGCGGGTGTGCTCATCCAAGAGGTCATCAGCCTCCTTGGCATCCTGTCCCTCAGGGTGTGCACAGCCCCGATGTTCAGCACCCCTTGAGGGTGGGTGCTGCGCACCAGGACCAGGTCTGGACATCTCCACAGGTGGTGCACAGATGCCACCACTGAACCCTGTACCCCAAGCCCATTGGGCGACTGCTGATGCTGCCCCTCCGGCTGCCTCTCCCCAGGGCACAGTGGTGCCACCGCAGTGGCTACAACAGTCCCATTATCCTGAACAGACACCAGTGCTGCCCCATTGGTGCTGACAGGCACAGTCTGGGACTGTGCTGACATGCAGGCCTCCATGGTGGCACCACCCATAGCCATGGGCGTGGATTGCCCTGCTGTGTGGCCATCCCGTGGCACACACGTATCACTGCTCATGATGGTCGTGTCATCATCACTGGTGACGGACTCTGCACCTGCCACAGCCACAGCATGCTGGCAACCGTGGACGCCAGCACGCTGGGACACAGGCAGGGCTTCTTCCACACCTGTTACAACGACATCAGTGTGGACAGCCAGGCGACCCCACTGTTGCAATGATCCACATATACCTGTGGAGGTGGGTGGTCCCTCCTCCAACTCCAGCCAACTGTCCACAGTGGACGGGCCCACCTCCGCTGACCCATGCAGATGCTCAGGATCTGTAAGGGAAAGCAAAGTCGTGTTAGTGCATGTGACCCACCCTGCCCCCTTATAGACAGACCATGACTTACCATGCAGTGATGGGCCACCACCCAACTGGAAGCCACCACCCGGAACACCCTCAATGGCACTACACTGCATGCTTCCAGCAAGCCTCTTCTCCTGTGGGGTCAGCTGTACCACATCCAGCTGTCCCCCACCTGTTGCAGCACATGCTGCCCTGATGGCAGCCACCTTCTCCTTTAACCTCCTCCTGTCCTTGCCCATCTTTTTCTTACACTCCTGCAAGGAGTGCTGGTGGCTGCCATGCACGTTCACAGCACATGCCACCTCCTCCCATGTAGCAGCATGGGCTTGAGGTGTTCCCCGCCATCCACTGAGAAGTGGCTCCTGATCCAGGTAGGCCTCGAACAGGGCCTCGGTTTTGGCCTTTGTAAAGTTCGGCCTCCTCCTCCTCCCACCACTGTTTCCTCCTCTCCAACAACCTGCTTGGTCATTATGTAGCCTGTAGGAATGGCAGTTGTTACCTGTGACTGTGCAGTCCCATGCGTGTCCCTGAATCCACAGTCCACACTCCCAAACAGCATGCAGCTCACCAATAAACTGCAGTAACCGACTATGGCCACTGCAGCACATTGTCGCACTTTTATAGCGCAATCCATGCAAATGAGGCGAGGAGAAACTTTAAGTAGATGCAAATTGCAGTGCTGCACCATTGAATGGCATATGACGGCTGAATATCATGCTGTTGCACTTTGCGCAATTGTGTTGAACATGCTGAGCCAATGGCGCAGTTCTGTGACATGCGTAGTACACCTCACTGCGCATGCCCGGGTTGCTGACGCAGGCGTCTGCCGTGCTGATGATGTGCTGTGTGCGGTAGGAAATGCAGGGCACAGCCACCATTGTGCCAGTGGCGCTATAGCGATGGTCACTACATGGCGCTGTGGCACTGGGCCATCATAGGTGCAATGGCCCAACTGCTCGGTAGTCCACTATGGCGCTGGCACACAGGCAGCCAATCGTGCTACATGCATTGTCTTCCACTAGCACTGTGCATGGCCATGCGCCAGAGACCCTTGAACCTGTGCCCAACCTTGGCCCCCTAGGTGCCATGCATCAGGCATGGGTGCACCTCTATCACGCTGTTCGGTAACAGCACGATAGGGAATGGCAGCGCTGTACCACGCAGCATCTGCATGTGGTGTGCCGTCCTGCAGAGCGCCATATTGTCTACTATAGCTGTTAGGATGGCATGTAGATGAGCAGCGCTGTGGACAGCCATTGAGTTAGCCAATCTGGTGGCAATTATTGAGCCACACCATGGGCATCTCTTCGGGAGGCACCCCTGGACAGGGCCAGGACCCAGGTGTGGCAGGAAGTGGCCACTGCCCTGGAGGAGGCCACTGGACAGAGGAGGAGCATGGAGCAGTGCAGGCACCTCTATGGGGACCTGTGGAGGAGGGAGCCGGAGCTACTGGCACGACTGCGGGCACATGCCAGGACGGGCACGGTACCACATCCAGGTAGGGGTTCCGTCAACACACTTTTATCATCCATATGGGTAACAGTGTTGTATGTGTCCAGCACATAGGGGAGGGACCATCAGGGGTTGGCTGTGGCGGTGTTCACAGGGTGTGGGGTGGGTGGGTCTGGCTGGGTGGGAGGCACACACCTTGGGGCAGGGGACTTTACTTCAGGATTGTACTGACCCAGTATCCTATTTGCTTTACCTGCTGCCTTGTCACACTGTTTCCCTACCTTGAGGTCATCAGAGATGATAACCCCAAGATCCCTTTCCTGCTTGGTGCATGCTATATCCTCACCCCCAACTGATATATTGTGCCAGGGTTTTTGTTCATGCATTATCTTGCACTTCTTTGCATTGAATTTCAACTGCCAAACCCCTGACCATTCTTCAAGTTTCTGCAGATCGCTTCTCATTCTATCTACACCCTCTGGTGTGTCTACTCTGTTACAGAGCTTTGTGTCATCAGCGAACAGTGAAATTCTGCCTTCTAGATCCTGCACCATGTCACTGATGAAGATGTTGAATAGGACCGGTCCCAGCACTGATCCCTGTGGTACCCCACTCGTCACTCTTCCCTCTGTGGAGTGACAGCCATTTACCACCACCCTCTGTGTCCTGCCACCCAGCCAGTTACCTACCCACCACACTACTGTCCTGCCCACACCCATATTCCCCAGTTTGTGTTGGTGCATCAGATCTGCTCAGCTTCCCCTCCCTAGTTGCACTATGGTGCAGGTGGTGCGATATTCAGATGTCAGATGTAAGCACAATTTGGCCTGCTCCATTTTTGAATATCACATCTCTTGCACATGGACGCAATAGACTTGCACTTGCTCCTGCTATTGGGCACTTTTTGGGTGCAATTTGAATATCTGGGCCGCAGACTTTTACAATAACTGCATTTGAAAAAATTACATTCCTGATTCATGATGTGGTGCTATAATTGTATTAATATTTAACAAGCATCTGTCAATGCCAAACGTTCACTTGCAGGTATTTTCAGTGGTGTTTGGCACGTATGGTGCTTTACCCTAATGCCCTGTGTGATTGCTGGTATTTGCACAATAAATTTTCAGCATGACCTTTTTGTTACTCCCATTGTGTGTTACATAGGTGGAAACATGTTTTGTGCAGGATGTGAAAAATGACAGCTGTACTGCTCATAAGGAGGTGTGGTAAAATGGCAATGTTGAAAATCTGGAGTGGAAATATTGAAAATTTGCAAACCTACGAGCGTGCGTGGGAACTGTGCAACGCACGCTCATAAAACAGTCATTGTTAGGAATTTTTTCACCAAATTTTCAACATTGGCATTTTAAAACCTCTGCTAATAAACAGTGTCACTGTGATTTTCTTACTGTGTCCCATACATTGATTTCGCACACCAACTGCACCATTGTGCACTAGATGGGCGGAAACACATTTTGGGCAGGATGTGAAAAATGACAGTTGTACTGCTCATAAGGAGGTGTGGTAAAATGGCAATGTTGAAAATCTGGAGTGAAAATATTGAAAATTCGCAAACTTAGGAGCTTGCATAGGAACTGCACAACGCACGCTCGTAAAACCGTTATTTTTAGGAATTTGTTCACCAAATTTTCAACATAGCCATTTTAAGATCTCTGCTCATGAACAGTGGCACTGTGATTTTCTTAATGTGTCCCATACACTGAGTTTGCACAGTGACTCTGTCATTGTGCGCTACATGGGTGGAAACACGTTTTGGGCAAGATGTGAAAAATGACAGCTGCACTGCTCATAAGGAGGTGTGGTAAAATGGCAATGTTGAAATCTGGAGTGAAAATATTAAAAATTCGCAAACTTACGAGCGTGCATAGAAACTGCGCAATGTACACTCGTAAAACAGTCATTTTTAGGAATTTTTTCACCAAATTTTCAACACAGCCATTTTAAGACCTCTGCTCATGAACAGTGTCACTGTGATTTTCTTAATGTGTCCCATACATTGAGTTTCGCACACCGACTGTGCCATTGTGCACTACATGGGCGGAAACACGTTTTAGGCAGGATGTGAAAAATGACAGCTGTACTGCTCATGAGGAGGTGTGGTAAAATGCCAATGTTGAAAATCTGGAGTGGAAATATTGAAAATTCGCAAACTTACTGACGTGCATAGGAACTGCATAGCATGCAGACTCATAAAACAGTCATTTTTAGAATTTTTCACCAAATTTTCAACACAGCCATTTTAAGACCTCTGCTCCTGAACAGTGTCACTGTGATTTTCTTAATGTGTCCCATACATTGATTTCATACACCGACTGCGCCATTGTGTGCTACATGGGCGAAAACATGTTTTGGGCAGGATCTGAAAAATGACAGCTGTAATGCTCATAAGGAGTGTGGTAAAATGGTAATGTTGAAAATCTGGAGTGAAAATATTGAAAATTCGCGAACTTACGAGTCTGCGTAGGAACTGCTCAACGCATGCTCATAAAACAGTCATTTTTTGGAAATTTTGCACCAGATTTTCAACATGGGGTTTTTGGGACCCCTTCTCATGAATGATGTCACTGTCATGGCATTATTTTGACCTGAAGGGTGATTTCATGCAGTGTCTGTGCAGTGACTGCGAAATCACCCTTTGGGCCTGAATAACACCATGACAGTGACATCATTCATGAGAAGGGGTCCCAAAAACCCCATGTTGAAAATTTGGTGCAAAAATTCCAAAAAATGCCTGAGATATGCAATAAAGTTGAAAACCCCCTATCTAGCCCATTATGCAACTTACTGGCATTCCCTCAGTTCGCGATCAGCTTTGAAGAGTGCAGACGTGTTCCCAGTCCAGCGATGATCGTCACGCTGAGCTCCAGAGGTAAGTATGGGGTGAGGGGGTGTGGGAGGCAGGGTGCTCAGTGGGTGGGTGCGGATTGGGGGGCTGGGAGACTACGTGGGACCAATTTTGCTTTTCAGGGTGAATAAAAAGACGACACAGGACGTTTGCCATGCTGGGGTGAGCTCCCAGTGTGGCACCAAAGCTTTGGGGGGGCATTTGGGGGGACGTGGAGCTGACGGGGGATTGGGCACCCCATCAGCAGATGACGCGGGACGTTTGCCACACTGGGGTGGGCTCCCAGCGTGGCACCAAAGCTTTGGGGGGCGTGAGGCCTACCAGCGCTGTGTATGACAGAGGTAGTTTTCTTTGAAGTGAAGACCACCGCTGTCATACACAGCTCCCGCACCCATTGGTGCAGGACCACCACGCCTGCTCAATGGAGCAGTAAATTGAAGGGATGAGGCACACCTCCAAAGTGTGCTACTCTCCCAAAACATTACTTGTGCATGTGTGCAAGCGAACATAAAAAGGGGATAGATAAAAGCCAGCTAAGTATCACCCTATTTGTTTAATTGACATAATGGAAAAAAATTCTCCTGAAAATTTTGCTCAAACGTCTCTTGGTAAACATTTATGTGCTTGGTGATTTTTCTTAAGCTCAGGTGGGTTTTCATGAGTCTTTCTCTACACTTGATAATATATTCAATCTTGCAACACTTTCATGAAAAATACGTTAAATTGAGACAACAAAAGTTATTTTGGGCATTTATTGATTTTTCTTCTGCATTTGACACCATTAATAAAGAAATCTTATGGACTACTATGAGAAACTGGGGGATAGACTCTGCTCTTATAAGAGTAATCAAGTTACTTTGTACAAATACATGGCCTTAGATTAGAAACAGTGATGGTAGGCTTACAGAATGATTTGGGACCAATTGTGGGGTGAGACAGGACTGTATCCTTGCACCCTCACTCTTTTCAATCTATATTAATAACTTTTTGGAGTTAGTTTTTCTTCAGATTCTCCAAAGACAGGTACTGAATCCTGTGGAATTCTTGCATATGTGGATGATTTGCTTTTGTTATCATTAACACCTAAGGGACTGCAGATAAAACTTAATGAGTTAATGAGTTGGCAGAGTTTGCAGATAAGAACTGTTTAAAAAAAAATTTGAATAAATCCAAAGTTATGATAATAGGTGGTTCAGATCACAAATATACTTAGTATGTTAAAAGCTACAAAATGGAGTCTGTTAAAAAATAGCAATATTCAAAACTCACTATTTCTCCTTCATTTAAGTGGAAAAGTCATTATGAGGTAACCTTAAAAAAGACTTTGAGAACTATAATGGCACTTAGAGGTTTTAATTATAAATATGGTGGGGGGACCCTATGTCACTCCTTAAGAACAATTGAGGCAAAATATAATGCCCAGGCCTTATATGGCATTGAAATATGGGATCATGAATATCTTTTGAATCTTGAAAAACCAGGAATTCAAAACCTGAGAAGGGTTACTGGTTTCCCTAAATCGACCCCTGTCCAATTTGTTAGAGCTGAATTAGGCTTTCCAAATTTAGTAGCTTATGCTGAATCACATACTATTAATTTTTTGGATCAGACTGAATTTTTTTACCAGAACAAGACAATGCCAAAAAGTGCCTAAATGAGAAAATCCGCTGGGATTTGAATGACTGTAAAAAGTCAGAATGGCTCACTTTTGTAAAAGTATTATTGCAATCAGTGAGCCTCCTAAATTTATTTTATCTTATAACACAGAATATAACTATCTCAGAAAGTTGTAAATCTTATATTAAAAAATTGATAATTAAGAAATATAAGATTATTGATTTGGAATATATAATCACCTTGAGGTCTGCAATTTGGTATTCCCATAATGACTGTGTCCACTATTTTAGCTATTATCTTGAATTTTTGAAATGTCCTAACATGCGTATAACATTTGCAGAGTTTAGAATTGGTTTCTTTGAATCTCTTGTACTTGCTTTTAGATTTGACAAAAATAAGGATCCAATTCATGATTGTCTCTGTGGTGAAAATGAAAAAAGAAGATCTTGAACATAAAATATTGAGATGCTGGTGGTATCAGGCAGCAAAACATAGATGGCTGGGATCTAGTTTGGCATCACTGGTAAACTGCTCTAACAATACAATTCTAACAACTCTTCTTGTCTCTGAAGATGAACAGGTTATAAAAAATGCTGCCCTGTATCTTTGTAATATATAAAAAATAAGGAAAAGGATGGTGCGTACTATACATCTTTACATTTTTTTGGTCTGTATGTACACTGCTATATTTTGCACCAAAATCTCTTCTTTTTATGTTTATAACTTATGATCTATCAATTGTATTTTAACATGTCAGTCTTGGTGTAATTTTTTTGTAATGATCTTTTTTATGATTGAACAAAAAAAAAGAATACAGACACATGCACACTCATCTCACTCATTTTCCCTACCTAATATTCCCTCTGCTGCAGGAATCCTTGCACTTTTATCCCTCCCCAATACTCTGTCCTCTGCTGAGCAGTCAGCCTTATCATATCATGTTCCCTCCCTCCCTCCCTCTCGAGCCTGCTTCCCTCTCTTTCTGTCCTCACCCTCTCCAGCTTCCTTAAACTCCATCTTAGACTTCTTCCCACCTGCTCCCATCAGTGCTCTCCTCTGTTGTGTCCCTGGTGGCCCTTCTCCCCCAGTGATGGCTCCCCTTTAGTGTTCTGTTTATGTCCCAGGTACTGATGTGCTGAATTGTTCAACCTATTGTTTTTATTTACACTGGGCTGTGGTAGTGTTTATAATCTCAGCCTCTGCCAATCTTTATTATTTTGCATTTTTACCATTTTGCACTGTTCATTATTTCCACTTTATTGTGTGGAATACTTCTATACTACTTGTATGATTTATTATATCACCTTTCCTTTCCCCCTGAGTCACACCTGGAAACAAGCCTTGGCTCAGTGTGCCTTTTCCAGGTTACCAATTTTCAAATAAGTAAATCAGTGGTAACTGAGATGTTTCTCTGTACTAATGTAACTGATCTTTTTTTTTTGAAGGCTATGCCTGTAGTTCAATGGGGTGAGCAACCAGCCATGCCCCCTTCCTAAGCTATATAAGCAGCTCCTCCCAACCTCCTTCTGGAGATTATTTTTTCTTTTTGGCCAGAAGCTCTGTCCATCTCTGCCTTCTCCCCTGGTGCCTACTGGTGCTTTACCCCCTCCCCCAATGTCTGCCTCCCTTCTTTCCATGTGCTTTGTGCTCTGTTTAGATTGTGCTGAAATTCTATTTATTGCATGTCTCCTGCTTTTTGTTGGTATTTGTTTTGCCTCCAGCTGCTGCTTGATTCTTTGTGTTACTTGCTCCCTGTTGTCCTGTGTATGTGTTTTTTCATTTTACATTTTCATTCTTTTGGGGCATTCTAGTTGTTCTAGCATCCTGTTGCCCTTTGTTTGTATTGTGCCATTCTTGCATTGTGCTATTCAGGCAACAGATTTTAACAAGCCCTCAGTTCAACTGCATTTGTTATCTATGTGCTTCAGCTCAAGCTGCTGCTTCCCTGCCTCTGATGTCTCCTGTGCTTATCCACCTTACTTGTTTGCACCTGGTCCCGGCTTTGTCCTGCTCCAGCTAGCTGCCACTCCTTGCTATGCCTTGTTACCTTTTGGCAGTTCTGCTCAATTCATTTAGTGTTAGCTCAGTAAGACCACTACTACTCTCAACTTGCAATGTTTGTGCTGCTCTAGTATATCTTGCTGCAGTATTACTATAATGCCATGCTTACAGCTACAAGCATTTAGTTGTACATTTCTGATTTTACTTATTCTGAAACTTTACTCATTAATTTGCTTCCACTTGTTCACATTACTCTGGGATTGCTATCACATGAGCTCTGTCCTTAACTGGGACCTTACCAGTACCAACACCTCTATTTTTGGTGTTCTCACCCTACCAACTTTACAGTTGCTGTTTGGTCTCATGGTGCTCACCTCATGGCTTGCCTGTTATTACCATGGCAGAGGACTGTGATGTCACAGTAGGGTGTCATGGCTCCAAGTAGAAGGAACATGCTTTTATGTAAGCTATGTGATTCTGCCCTGCTCCTTTGGCTTGCCCACATGCCTTTTCAGTTATCCATGCATGAATACATTAACCTTACAGTCTACATTGCTTTAAGATATTCATTGCATTTCATTACTGCATTGCAAATGTTCCTACTGGAATAATCTAACTCTGCCTCAATGATATTTAAAGTATTTATGTTGATCATATCAATTCACTATTCATGTTGCAAGCATAGCAATCATCTACTAAACCTCATTGATTCATTTACACTAAACTTCATTGATTCAATCACTGGCATCACAGCCTCTCACTACCTAAACACCTACCATCTATGTCACCATTAATTTGGCTTCCTTAATGGAACTGATTGGCTTGCTTTCCACTGGCTGCTACTACTATCAAATGGCTCACACTGCAGTTCCTACCTTTCCCAGGCCACTGGCTTCACCCAGCCTCCTCATGAGTAACCTGCTACCTAATCTACAGTAGCTGGCTTCTCCCAGCTTCCTCATCAATAACCTGTTTCCTAATTTATAGCTGCTGCCTTTGCCCAGCCTCTTCATATCTTGCACATCAAACTTGATTCATGCTGTCACTCATAAATCGGAGGCATGCCAACCATGGCCATTACCTTTTTTCACTCAGGGCTTGCCCTGCAGCCAATGGTTTCACTCTGCACCCATGAAGTCCACATCATGAGCATGTGAAACTCAGGGTGGGGCCCTTCTTATCTGGCCCATAGTTAGAATGTCCTCACTCTGGGCAGAACTTCAGTCATCTAACTCTTTGTCGGCACCTCTTGATGTAGAATTTAAGACTTCAGCTGCGAGGGATGGGGCTTCATAAGTCTAGGCCCCATTAGCTAGACTAGTGGGTGCAGAGGCACCTTCTAAGCTATTCTGTCTAGGACCACCTCTGGTTCACCTGGTTTATTCTTAGAAAGGTATGTTGGCTGAGTGCCTCAGCAGTCATCACTCTCCTCGTTCTGTTTTGAATGTAGTAACATGTCATGCATCCCATGTTGCAGAGGCATCTCACAACCCTTCAAGGTGAGAGCTGGCTGCCAAATTGGAATATTTTCAACCCCTTGGATTGGCCTTCTAAACTGCAGCATCAGAGCCATCACTAACCAAAATACCTTAAAGCCTAGAGGGAAGGTGACCTAGGCCTAGGATCTTCAGAGGTTTCCTCTTTTAAAAGGGGATTTTGTCCTCTCCTCCATGCCAACGATCATAATATGTAGTTAGCTGTTAACAGTATATGCCCTAGTTTCCATAGTTAGGTTCTGCTGTTGGATGGAGATGGATGGTGTCCCTACTCACTATTCCCTTTCTCCTTTGGAAGCCCTTATGTCATCAGTGCAATCCATTTTAATCAGTATAATCCTGACAACTTGTGCATCTTATTTGTCTTTCTTCAGCTATTACGTTGCTGTCAGTCTGCTTATCATCCTCATACTCAATGTTTACTCCTTAATACTCTTTTTGGGTCTCCTTTCTAAGGTATCTTTAGCCAAGAGAATATTTCCCATGGCACCTCTAGGGGTGTAACCCTCTTCAAGAGTTATTTGCCTTTGGTACCCATACAGGGTGGTCATTCCCCATGGAATAGAGAGTGCAAACATCCGAACAGTTATCACAGTTGCATAAGCATAACACTGCTCTGGTTGCATAGGCCCATTAAACTATTTGTAACTGATTTGTGATTTCTGAATCTTGTGCAGTGGTCATTTATTTTTGCTTACATAGTCTCTGTCCAAGCTGACATATATCTTTGCTATTTTGATGTTGGCAATAACAACCACTTTGTTCTAAATCATTTCATTCACCTCAGACTATTGTTTACTGTTAGAACTAAGGGACTTGATTCTCAAAGTTTGGTGAAAGCTGTGCCAATGGCAGCTTGAACCAATCATTAGTGCACCATGGACCCTGTGCCTGACTCAGGTATAGGAGGGATCCCTTCACCAAAATCCTTCTGCTTGCACCTAGTATACCTGTGCAGCAAAATGAAGGCACAAGGAGAAGGAATGGTGCATAATGTGGGACAGACATATGGCACTGACAGTACCAGTGTACTTGATGCCCACAAGGGGGGCCCAATATCCACTGCAGTAGTCTGGATGCAATGCTAGCACTGATGCAGTCTGTCAGAACTAGGACACCTGTCTGGCATGCTGAGGGGATGTTCCTGCCCTCCACAAGGTGAGCAGAGTGCTACCTATGCCCACATGTGCTGCTGGCATGACGGAGGGTACACCCCCCAACAGCATGCCATACCACTAAAGTGCAGCTGTCCCTTGGTCCATGCCAGCAGTCCACCACCATCAGTTCTGGAGGGCAGCACTGCTGCCACTAAATCTATTTTGGCACACAAAATATTAGACCAGCTCAGGGCTGGTCTAATTCTGGGCTAGTGCAGCAGACATTTCTGTCATTACAGAATTCCACCATAGGGGATATGGCAGCTACCTATTGGTGCAGCACTCTTCAGTGCCATGACGCTGCCTGTAGCATGCTGCAAGCTGGGCACATGGGCATCTGATGCACTGGGTCCCCTCAGTACATCAAGCTCCTTCTGAAAATTGAGAATGACACAAGATGTGGTGCAGTGAGCCCCTTGCATTATGTTTCTGTCATGCATGCACCTTGCAGCATTCCTGACCCTTTGAGAATTGAGCCCAATAACTTTTTTAAAAAGTAATCCATTTCTTATTATCAACAAGCAGCTCAACATGATCTTACAGGAGGACTGAATACTGTTTTGTAGCCAGAGTAGTGTTGGCACTGACTGCAGAAGCATTGTTTGTTATCTCTTCCAGCATGAGGAAAGTGATGCTCCTTGTTCTTGCAGAGAAAATAAATTGGGACAGTGGATTAAAGGGAAAATCTGTCAGACAAGCTAAAAATAGAAAAATTACACTTCTAATGAGGTCATTTAGATTTTTGAGAGTTACTACTGCAGGTAGCCCCTGCCTGTGTTTCTTTCCTAGGACACCATATGAGAAATTAGCACAGACCCAGGCATAAAGGTCTGTTTGAGCATGCAAATGTGTGGCACCAGCAGTATGTGTTTTGGAAGCACTGTACTCTAAACTTGAGAGCACAAACAAAAGTTTAATATACCAATTGTGTGAACAGAGCAAAATACAAATACAAGTACAAATGCAAACTACACTTGAGATCTTGCTCAAAACCCACCTAGCACAGTTCTTACCATGAGCAAGCTGGACCTCTTTGTGATGCACTTAACCATTAGCACAGTTGCACAAAGATGCTATATTGGTACAAAAAATAGTAATGACCCCACTGTAAATGCAAGACCCCGATTCCAACGTAACAGCTCAATGACTGTGCAATGGGTAGTAATGATCAGGCAAGACACAAACAATTCAAGTACACCACACCTAAATAGGTGTGATTAGATTTATTAAAAAAATAAATAAATAAATCAAATGAACAACTGGTTTAAACAACAAAGAAAATAAATAAATAAAGGCACAGCTCAGGATCTACAAGATTCTAGAACCCTATTCAAACTCTGTGCTGGGTCTCCCTTCAGAGAACCCAATCTGGAGATGTATATGGTTTCCACTCCAAACTACATCTAGCCTCTAGGTGCTGGAGCCTAAGTTTTATAGCACCTAAACTCCTCCCCAATGAACAAAACCCACTGATAATCATCTTTATTACAGTCATATTCTTTTTACTATCTAGCTAGACATGTAATACCTGATCCTATATTTTACTAAAGAATAATAATTAGCATTAATCAAAGACTAGTTACTATTTACACATTTTAAATCAACAAAAAACTTTGTTTAGACAAAAAGGGGCTCTAATGAAGCTTGGCTCCACCTCCTTTTTGGGAGACTGACAGATCAGACACCATAAATATATCAGAAATGGTGCTGCAGGCTGCCTATAGGAGTCTGCACCCCTACCCTGTTAGAAGGACTCTCCTGATTGGTACACCTGTACCTCCTGCAACTATCTGCAAAGTAACACCAAGGTAAAATTACTCCTCTTTAAAGTGTTTTATCTCTGTTTAAAATCTTTTTCTCTTTCAGAGAGATTAGTAAAAACACATATGTGTATTGTATTATGTTCCTACACTAATGCATTTCTGTATTTTATAACAACAAACATTTTATTAGCAACCCAGGAAAACAGTGAAGATATGCATTTGTTTTGCAAAGTCTAGATTCTAAATAGACAACACTGCAATACCTCAGTCCACTTAACAACTTTTGTACCAAAATGTACTTGCCACTCAGCTAGTCATCAACATAAACAAAATAACGAGTTTTATTTTTAAGACCTCTGCAGCCCATCAGCTGCTCCTTTCTGTGGCTGTACCAGCGCTTACCCTCCTGCAACATGCAAGGAGAAATGCAAATACTAGGACAGCCACCAGTAGTCCAATAAACAGGCTGACACTTCTAAGACCTGTAAACAGGAGACAGTGTAGTTATTTTCCTATAAAAAGACTCGAGGCATAATTCTTTAATGAAGTAAACAATTTTACTGCCATTATAGCCACACAACTAACCCCCAAGTAGACAGCAGTGTTTCACATCCAAATTAGATGGCCACAGGGAGTATGTAATAACAGACGCTGGAATTACTACTTCAAGGAGGAATTTTAAAGAAAGTAAAAATCATAACCAAGATAAAGAGGTAACAGCGGGTGGCCAACCCACAATTCTCAGGCATGATAAGAATAAGATAAACTAGGGAAGAAATGCTGTTGTGCAACAGACTGTGAGAAGAAAGAAAAAAAATAGGAAGGAAACAGAAAGATAGGATGGAGTTCATTCCAGTAGTAAGTTATGCAAAAAAAAGGGGGGGGGGTTACTTCAAACTATCACCCCCCAAATTAAGTACAAACCAGATGTTTACAAAATGGTTTGTTAACCACATCCACAAAGGGATGGGAGGTAGCTTCCACCCACCCTCACAGAAGCTACACCCCAGGGCACCCTAACGAAAACAAATGGCAGTATGTATAATATACTACCTTAAGTTACATCATACCATACATACAATTTCCCGTGGGGTATATTTTCATAACTTTGCAGGTCATGCTTTGGACATTTATTAGCTCCATAATGTGATAGATAGTCAGCATTCTTGTGTCGGCTTTCTGGTCTATGTTTTATATCAAATTTATAGGGCTGTAACGCCAGGTACCAGCAAAGGACCCAGGCGTTTTTATCCTTCATTTGCTGTATCTAACAAAGGGGGTTGTGATCTGTAAGTTGAGTAAAGTGTCTACCCCATAAATAGAATTTAAGAGCTTCAATAGCCCATTTGATGGCCAAACATTCTTTTTCAATTGTAGCATATTTAACCTCCCTAGAAAATAACTTACAACTACTATACACAACTGGGTGTTCTTCCCCTTTTATATTTTGACACAAGATGGCTCCAAGTCCTGGGACCTTAGAACTGGATAGGCACACAAGCAGCTTTAATGGTCTGAAAAGCTTCTTCACAGGCTGGGGACCAAGGCATTTTATTAGGGATCTGTTTGCATGTCAGATTTGGTCAGCGGGGCAGCTATAGTGGCAAAATTAGGGATAAAATGCCTGTAGTACCCCGCTAAACCTAAAAAGGAGCAAACATGTTGTTTTATCTCTGGCACCAGGCAGTTTACCACTGCCTCCACTTTTTTGATCTCTGGTTGCACCATATCATGGCCTAAAATAAAGCCTAGGTATCAGGTTTCCTGGGTAGCCAAAGTACATTTGGAGGGATTGATTGTTAATCCAGCATTTCATAGGGTCTTGATGACATTGGAAAGCTGCTTTAAATGTGATGACCAATCATGACTAAATATTACAATGTCATCAAGGTAGGCTGAACAGTACTCTTCATGGGCATAATAACATACGGTCCATATACCTTTGAAAGGTTGCAGGTGCACCTTGCAACCCAAAAGGCATATAAACAAACTGATACAACCCATTAGGAGTACTGAACACAGTTTTTTCCTTAGAAGATGCCTCCAGTGGGATCTGCCAATAGCCCTTGGTTAAATCAAGTGTTGAGATGTAAGGAGCCTGCCCATTTTGATTTAGAATATCATCAATTCTAGGGATAGGATAACCATCAAACTGGGACACTTGATTAAACTGACGGAAGTCCAGGTAAAGGTGTATACCACCTTCCTTCTTTGGCACTAATACCACAGGGGTGGACCAGGGGCTAACAGAGGGCTCAATAATGCCTAGTTGTTTCAATTTTCTTATTTCTCAGTCCACATCAGTTCTTACTTGTTCTGGTAGCCTATACTTTTGGTGACTGGGAGCAGAATCTGTTTTTATTGTATGTTGAACACAGGTAGCTTTTCCCTGGATGCTGGTAAAAGTAGAAGCATACTGGTGTAACAGATCTTGTAACTATCTCTGCTCCCTTTCAGGCAAATCTGAACTGATCTGGATGGCATTGATGCCATCTGGTTGTTCCAGCCTCCTATAGGCTACATCTAAATCAGAATTATGAGTCTCAGTCAAAACATACAAACAAGGCTGATTATCAGATCCATCATGCCATTTTATTAATAGGTTAACATGATAGCTTTTTGGATTTGCCTTACTACCAGGAGCCTCAATTTTATAGGTTACAGGACCCACACATCCTTTAATTATATATGGACCCTTCCACTTCATTTTTAGTTTGCTTTCTGATGAAGGAAGTAGCAGTAACACTTTATCTCCTGGTGAAAAAGATCTTTCTTGGGTCTTGAGATCATGTGATGCTTTCTGCTTTTGCTGGGCTGTCACACAATTATGATTGGCCTGTTTTGTATATGACACCAGTCTTCTACGTAATTGTGTCATGTACTCCAATGTATTTACATACTTCACTATATTATTACCTTCCCAAGCTTTCTTCATGACATCCAGAGGGCCACATGGGATTCGCCCATACAGCAAGGCAAATGGAGAGAACCCAGTTGATGCCTGTGGCACCTCACAGTATGAAAAAAGAAAGAGGGGCAGGTAATGATCCCAGTCTTTACCCTCATCATCCACAAATTTTCTAATCATATGTTTTAGGGTCTGATTAAAACGTTCCACCAGACTGTCTGTTTGTGGATGATAGGGCATGGTATGTTCAGCTGTTTCTCCCAATATCTTGTACAGTTCTTTCAATAACTCTGCACAAAAATTAGCCCCCCTATCTGTAAGGATTACCTTGGGTATACCCAACCGACTAACGTAATCCAAGAGTCTTTTTGCTATCTTAGGGGCACTAATAGTTCTCAATGGGAAAGCTTCACGGTACTCAGTTGTGTAATCGCAACTAACCAGAATAAAGTGGTTACCCTTCTTGCTTTTCCTAGGGGGCCCACTAAATCCATGGCTATGCATTCGAAGGGTTGAGATACCAAGGGGAGGGACAGTAATGGTACCTTGTCTTTCTGTTTGACTTGTCCTATCTGCTGACACTCAGGGCAGGTCTTACAGTAAGTGGCTACATCCTCCTGTAACCCTGGCCAATAGAATCTCTGTAACAACCTGGTGGTGGTGTTATCCCTACCTGCATATCCCGCACTGGGTAGATCATGCCCTAAAAACAAGAGATTTTGTCTATATTTAGCAGAGACAATTAACTGTTCCACTTGCTCATTGGTAGTGGAGCTGGTACATACCTTATATAATATACCATTTTTTTCTTGAATCATAGGAGCTCCAGACTTAACATCCTTCCCTAACTGTGACAAAAAAGGTATTATGGTTACATCAGCATGTTGTTCTTTCATAATATCAGGCATGGATACAGAAGATATAGAGCCTTTATTAATACTCTTTAGATGTTCCCTCTTCCAGTCCCTCTGGTTCTTTTTTTTCTCAGCCAGGGTTTTTCTAGGTTTCCCTTCAGTGCTGAATACCTCATTTGAAAAAGGAAATGATAACTCCATCTGCTATATCTGCTTTTTCTGAGCTCTGGTAGTTACTGCCACCAAGGATGTATCACAAGCTAAGACAAGAGAGTTAAAATCAGGGTGGTATTGGTCTATAATTAATGGGACTGGTAAAGTTGGCATCACCCCCACCTTTAATGTCCTCTGGGAACCATTCACAGTAAGTTCTAAGTCTGTGGTGGGATATTGTTGCACATCCCAATGGATACATATAACGCCCATGTACAGAGTCTTTTGTGGTACAGGAGGTATTAAGTCAGCTCTAATAAGACTTTGTCAACTTTCAGAGTCCACCAACCCATCAATGTCTTTTCCTGCTAATCGGACTTTGATGACAAAGGCACCCAAGTTCATCGAGGCTAAATAAGCTGGGTCTTTTTTCTTATTAGGGCATAATCTAGCTATATGCCCCCAGCCATGGCAATAGTGGTAAACTATGTTAGGGTCGGGTTTTTTTGCCACATAATTTCTGCCATCCCCTCTTGGTTTAACAGTCCAAGACCCAGTCCCAGTAGATGAAAAATAGGGAGTTCTTACCACTGGCATGCTGATTGTGTTGGTGGCTGATGTTGGGTGAAGTATTCAGTCCTGCAACATCTGTTCTGCAGTACCCCTTCTACAGGGGCTGTTGAGCTGAAAGAAAATCCTCGGCCAAAGTCAAAGCAATGTCAGAATGCTCCGGGTAGATGTTTGAGTGCCCTAAAGCACTGTCGGTATGTCTCTGGGTTTATATCATAATGTTTTTAAATTTCTTTTTTAACAGCCACATGATCATTGGAGGCTTGGGCATTCATACTGGTGTAGGCTAGCTGGGCATTTCCATACAAATAAGGGGCCAATCGAACTACCCATTGCCGTTGGGGCCACTCACAGGCGTGGGCTACCCTTTCAAAAGTTGTTAAATAGGAATCAGTGTCATCTGTGAGAGTCATTTTAGTTATCTTAATGTACTTAGGACAGGTTTTGGTAGCTTCCTGTCCTGCCCCAAATAATTTGTAATACCTTCATTGTGTCTGCCACCTCTGATCTTGCCTCCATCTCTCCTGCTCACATTCATGTCTTTCTTGTTCTCTCTCTCCTTGAGATCCCTCATCCTCTGCCATTCCAGGTCCAATTGTCACACAGCAAGCCATTTCAAGAGTCCAGCAACATCTTCAAGTGGTGTCTCATCTGAGTCCTCGTCCAAGCTGGTATCCTCTAGTTTTGCAGCTTTCTCCATATCTATCACCACTGGTGGAGACATTTTAGGAACCTTGGGTCTGGTAACTGGATCTAGACCAGGAAGTAATGGTTCACTGGTCCTAAGCACTTGTGACCTGGTGGAGACACCCTGAACGGTTGTTGTGGCATCCACCAAATGGGCCATGTACTGCCTATGTCAGCACTGATCAGGACACTAGATGCATTATCCAATGTGGAGTCTCCCAGTATCCCTCAGACCTCCACACTACCCCACTCCTGGTACCAATGTGATGAATAGTAAGGATCAGGCAAGACACAGACAATTCAGGTACACCACACCTAAATAAGTACGATTAGATTTATTAAAAAATAAATTAATTAATCAATAAGATACAAATGAACAACTGGTTTAAACAACAAAGAAAATAAAGAAACAGAAAAGCACAGCTCAGGGTCTACATGATTCTAGAACCCTAATCAAAGTCCATGCTGGGTCTCCCTTCGGAGAACCCAATCTGGAGATGTATATAGTTTCACTCCAAACTACATCTAACCTCTAGGTGCTGGATCCTGAGTTTTATAGCACCTAAACTCCTCCCCCTAGTGAGCAAAGCCCACCCCTAATAATCTTTATTACAGTCATATTCTTTTTACTATCTAGCTAGACATATAATACCTGATCCTATATTTTACTAAACAATAATAATCAGCATTAATCAAAGACTAGTTACTATTTACACATTTTAAATCAACAAAAACCTTTGTTTAGACAAAAAGGGGCTCCGATGAACCTTGGCTCCACCTCCTTTTTGGGAAATTGACAGATCAGGTTCCATAAATATATCAGAAAGGGTGCTGCAGGCAGCCTATAGGAGTCTGCACCCCCGCCCTGCTAGAAGGACTTTCCTGATTGGGACACCTGGACCCCCAGCAACCATCTGCAAAGTAACACCAAAGTAAAATGACTCCTTTTCGTAAAGTGTTTTATCTCTGTTTAAAACCTTTTTCTCTTTCAGGGAGATTAGAGTTACCACCTGTTCCTATTTTCGCAGGACAGTCCTGATTTGGGCAGCTGTGTCCTGCAGAAAGACATGAAAAATACTAAATGTCCTGACATTATAGTAGAAAAAATGTTTTCTGATTTTCCTCTAAATGTTGCAAAAAAATTATAATACCTTAACAAAATACCTTAAAATAATAAAAAACACAAGAAACAACTAAAAAACTACAACACTTAGTTTTAATTCTGATTATTTAGTTTTTTTTTTTATTGACTGGGTAAGTGCACTAGACAAATCCTGCCTATTTTCAGGCATGATCCGGGGGAGGGGGATACAGATGAATGCCAACTGACCTTGAACCAGATTAAGCTGTTGGTGGTATTTTTAGTGAATGAGGGAAATTTGGCCAGGACACCGGGGAAATTCTCCTACTCTTTTTCGATAAGTGCCATGGGATCTTTAACATCCACCTGAACTACCACCAATCCAGGCAGATGGGACCTCGGTTTAACGTCTCGTCCGAAAGACGGCACCACAGAAGTGCAGCACCCCTCTCATGCTGCACTACAGTGTCAGTACTGGGATATTAACCCAAGTGCCAGATGTGGGAACTAAACCCACAGCCCTCTGATCTCCCGGCCTCAGAGGCGAGTGTGCTACCTACTGAGCCACTGACACTGACCTTTAGAGGAAACATGTCTGTTGCATTGGTCGAGATGACATATTGGCCTGTGAAAAATCCAGTTTCAGTAAGAAAAGTCCCACTTTGGGCTTCTGAAAAGGTGGTAACCCTAAGGGAGATTAGTAAAGACAAATATGTACACTATGTTCCTACACTAATGCATTTCTGTATTTTACAACAAACATTTTATTAGCAACCCAGGAAAACAGTAAAGATTGCATTTGTTTTGCAAAGTCTAGATTCTAAATAGACAACACTGCAATACCTCAGTCCACTATACAACTTTTGTACCAAAATGTACTTGCCACTCAGCTAGTTGGCAACATAAACAAAATAATGAGTTTTATTTTTAAGACCTCTGCAGCCCATCGGCTGCTCCTTTCTGTGGCTGTACCAGCACTTACCCTCCTGCAACATGCAAGGAGAAATGCAAATACTAGGACAGCCACGGTAGTCCAATAAACAGGCTGACATTTCTAAGACCTGAAAACAGGAGACAGTGTAGTTACTTGCCTATAAAAAGACTTGAGGCATAATTCTTTTAGGAAGTAAACAACTTTACTGCCATTATAGGCACACAACTAACCACCCTAGTAGACAGCAGTGTTTTACATCCAAATTAGATGGCCACAGGGAGTATGTCATGAAAAACACTGGAATTACTACTACAAGGAGGAATTTTAAAGAAAGTAAAAATCATAACCGAGATAAAGAGGTAACAGCGGGTGGCCAACCCACAATTCTCAAGCATGATAAGTATAAGATAAACTAGGAAGAAATGCTGTTGCACAACAGACTGTGAGAAGAAAGAAAAAAATAGGAAGGAAACAGAAAGATAGGATGGAGTTCATTCTTGTAGCAAGTTTTGCAAAAGGGGGGGTACTTCAACTATCACAGACTGCAATTTACAACTCATCATATAGGACCAGTGTCCATCACAGTGACTGCAGGCACACCAAAGAGTGGAGGCAACAGTGTTATAGGCATGCAGATGCTGCCCACATGGAGTGGACAAGGGGAAAAGGCATCAGATTGAAACAGGGGGATCACAAGTTAAGACCCCCCACAGTCCATGTGCTTACTGTGTGACATGGAGAACACTGCTTAAACTCTGGTGTTTTATTTCATCCAGCTGCAGAGATTGTTAGATGCTGGACGCAAATTATAGTAAAATGTTCACAGCACTTAGGGCTATCCTGATATGATCAGCTGTTACAATAATAATTGCATAACAATGCAATAGTGATAAAGTGATATTCCTAACTATGTACTTGCTCTGTCACAGACTCTCTGTTTACACTACATTTGCATACAATGATATACTGCTCCAGTTTCAAACCACTTTTGCTGTGCTTGCTGTGGTCAGCAGTTGTTTGCACATCATCAATGCAGCCTTTTTGTGCTGCTTATCTTTAAGAGTGTGAGCAGAAGTTAATGTGTTTGCTAAGGGATCCAATTCAAAAGTAGGATTTTTAATCTGTGTATCTCATTAGCATGTGCTCTAGGCCTGCATTTGCTCAGTCCACTAACTGGTTTGTATTGTTTTAAACTGCCTACAGAGCACAAACTAAGTGAATCTGTGGTGCAAAATGTTCCAAACACCCTCTCCTATTACTCAAGGTGATGAGAGTTAAAAAGCACAGTCTACTCAGGACACTAATTACCCCCATAAAACAATAAACATACAGACTCTAATACACAAGGCAAGGCAACTTCCTTTATATAGTGTACAATCTATAAGGCACTAGGCACTGTATAATCCAATCAAACAAATAAGTTATAAAACATAGACACATACTGTAAAACAAACCTCTTAACATACATAAATTGGTATACATGGATAGTAAATTCCTCTAATATAGTCCATCCCAGGACACATCTGTAAATGAGATTTCCTATATTTCTCTGTATTTTTCTCCATAATTGAATAACTTAAAAATAAATTTCACAAACAAGCTAAAAAAATACTTCTCCTTTTGGGGGCTTGAGTGGCCTAGTTAGGTTTTAAGGTGTGTCAGGTCTGCTAGAAAATGATAGATATCCGATACATACTAATATAACTAGCTACTCCAGTCACAGTTCCAATAAATTTAAAAATACATTATTTCACTGGCACCATCTGTAAGTGTGACTCTCTTTGAATTCATTAATATGCTAGATATTAAAGCAGCTCCCCAGTTAAGATTCATATTACCAAGAAAAGGCTGAACACACTATGGATTTTTCTCTCTTGTCTATTACAATTTAGACTGTGGTATGTCATAGGTAATGTAGAGTGCTTATATAACCTTCCCAAAGTTACAAGAACAATGTACCATATTACTAATTAATTGTACACACAGAAGTCATTTTTTGAAACTCATAACTATCTTAGAACTCATACAAAATTTACAAGCCGTAATGATTGACCAGTGATTGGGCAGGTAATATATTATATTAATTTTATTAAAATTTAAATGAGGCATAAGCTGTGCTATGTGAGAGCATACAAAATAGAATGAAATAATAATAGCTTGATGCTGTTTGACAGGATTATTAAAATAGTGAACATCTATGATTCCTTTTGCAGATATATTTTTATCCTCTCAGAAAGGAGCTATTATATGGTTTGGTATTTTAATAATGCAAGTGTCTGATTACTCAGGTTGAATATAAAAGAATCGTTGCCTCAGACAGTCACTAAATTAGTTTAACCCTCTAAGGATCAAGGAAAATCATAAGTTGTATTAAAATTACTATTTAATGTGGTTTTGCATATTTTATGGTCTTGAATGCATTATTGTGATTGCTACAAAAAATATATAATAAAATCACTTCATGTAATGTAGTCATTAAAACATGGTAAACCTTAATTACTGTTTTGCGTTTTGCTAAGACAGAGCCATTTCACGATATACTGTATCCTTGTTCAGGCTTATCCACAGCTCTTCTGCATAGCTACTTACACATCACATTTACAGTATATTAACTATATAGCAAACTAAAATCCATTTTGAATGTAGTAAGGTCTCTAGCTTAATATTCTGAGCTGTTCTTTTACTGCAGTACCTAAAAAATAAATGCCTTTTGGACTATAAGGTAAAGCTTTTTCCTCTTTCTGTTTTCTCTTACTCTAATACTTTTACTTTTTTTTTTACTTTATTTATAGGAGTCAGCAAGACAGATACAAATAGTGCAGCACATAGTACAGTACAACATCTAGGGGAGGATAAGACATGGGCCACTCAATCGTTACAGAATTTTACAGATTTTTACAGATTTTTGGGATAGTTATTTCATGTTACAGGACATGGGTACTTTCATATCTTTATACAAGAACAGGTAGGCATTCCAATCTGATGTGTAATTTTATTTATTTTTATTTATGACACTGTCGGATAACACCTTTGAGCTTAATGCTCTTTTACAAAGGTTCCACGTCTTGGACAATGGACAAGAATAGACAAGAACAGGCAGGTAGATAACAGTTAATACAATTGCAGTACATGAGCTGCCAGTGGCTTTGTCAAGATAAGACAACATAATTAGTAACAGGTAAAACATTACAGAGTACATGAGCTTGTAAAGGCAGGTGATCTAACAAGTGCATCAGAGGGTCAGAGGTAGTTGGTGAAAGGATAAGGTAGTAGGGGACAGGCAAGAACCGAGGGGTTGGGGGATTGGAGGGATGAGATAGGTGGTGAAAGAGAGGAGTAGGTGGTGATGGAGGGGAGGGGAGGAGGGATAGGAGATGTAAGTGGGGATAACAGGATAACAGGATGGCTGGGAGAAGGAGAGAAGAGTTGGTATGGGCAAGGAGAAGAAAGGAGAGAGAAATGAGAACTAGAAGGGAATTAAGGAGGACTAGAGGAGAAAGGAGAGAGAGAAAGAATACAAAATATAGGAGGTGAAGGGAGTAATAGGTGAGGTAAGAGACAAGGATGTGAGTGGGAATGAAGGGAGGGAGGAGTAAAATCTGGGGAGGCAAGGGAGAAGGCTGAGGTGACTGACATGAGATATTGGAAGGAGTTAATAAGGAGGGAGAGGGGTGTGGTGAGAGTGCGTAAGTAATGGAGATGCCAAGAGGGTGAGCAGGGAATTGAAGTGTAGCAGTCACAGTAGGCACTGGCCACCAAGTGCTGTCATAGTTTGTGCTTAAAGTAGCTGAGATTCAGTGCATTGGTGATATCCACTGGGAGTGTGTTGAACCAGTTAGAGGTCCAAATATTGTAGGAGCACTGCCCTTGAGTGGTCTGGCAGTGGGGAACTGTGAAGATTAGTGTTCCAGACCTCCTGGTAAGGTGGGTAGCACAGTGAGGGGAAAGAATAGACTGAACCCCAGGTGGAAGGAGGCCTAGCACTGTCTTCTTTGCAAGTAAACAGGTCTGATACTTATTTCTGCTTTGAAGTTGTAGCCAGTTAGCCTGTTCATAGAGATCACATGTGTGTGTGAGTCTAGAGACTGTGGTGAGGAGCTGGTAGGCCTTGTTTAAGGCTATGACTGTACGCCAGAGGGCAGTGTCAGTAGCTGATCCATAAACTACGAGGCTATAGTCAATTAAAGAGGTGATTGAGCTCTGGATGGCAAGTTTTAATGCTTCATCTGTCAGACAGTGCATATGCCTATTTAGAAGGCCTATGTGTGTATTCACAGCTTTCTCTAGGTTATTTATATGCGTGGAGTATGAAAGAGTGGAGTCAAGAGGATCACTCCCAGGTATTTGAACTGGTCTACCTGTTCCAGTACAGTGCCACCACTATTGTAGATTAGCAGTTGTTGGAGTTTGTGTTTGTTGTGAGTACCATGAAACAGCATTGACTTGGTTTTTGAGTAGTTTAGGATGAGTTTACGTGACCTGAGCCAGGTTTCAACTTGTGAGAAACTATGCTGTAGCTGTTGCTGGAGGTGATGAGGATCAGAGTGGCTAGAGAAAATGACTGCATCATCTGCATAGAGTAGAATTCAGTCATGGCAAATGGCAGGCAGGTCACTCATTAAGATGCTGAAGAGTAGGGGGCCAAGGATGGAACCTTGTGGTACACCTGAACAGACTGGAAGGGGGGGTTGAGGTGGTGTCTTCAATTCTGACTTGCTGAGAGTGGTCACTAAGGTAACTTTGGAACCAGAAAGTGGCATCCGGTGAAAAGCCAAGATGAGATAGTTGTCCAGTTAGTAGGGAGTTGTTAACTGTATCAAATGTCTTAGTCAGATCAATAAAGGTGGCACCGGTCAATTGGTTGTGGTCTAGTGCCTGATGAATGAAGGAGGTGAAGTCTAGTAGTGCAGTGGTGCTGCTGTGACCTTTTTAAAAGCCATTTTTCTGGGAACATTGGAGGTTATATTTTTCCAGGTAGTCTACAAGTTGTTCAGCAACTGTCCTTTCCAGAGCCTTTGAAAGTGGGGGAAGGATGGTTATAGGCCTGTAGTTTCTTGTGAGAGTCTTGTTACTACCTTTGTGGATGGGAGTCACCACAGCCAACTTCCATTTGCTTTGGAATCAAGAGACCATAAGAGAGTGGTTGAGAATTTTTTGTAAGGGATGGCAGAACTTCATCAAAGGTGAGGATGATGAGTTTCAAATCAAGGGAGTCAGTACTCTGCCTAGACTTCCTGAGTACTTTGAGTAAATATTTCCTGGTTAGCCATTAGGTGATAGCCTTAAAATAAAATGGGGGGGTGCGGCTGGGCTGCCTGAGCGATGGTGGGATGGGTTACTGTTGGTGTGGGATCAAAGAAGTTAGGTGGGAGCACATGACTGAGGTCACAAAATGTTGAGCTGAAAGCACTAGCAATGGTTACTTTATTCAGGTGATAGTTCCATCTATGTCGAGCATTGCAGGGAATACATTATTTTTTTTTTCATTTACCTTGGAGAGGTTGTCCCAGAACTTCCTCCCATCATTCTAGGTGTTTGCAAGGGCATTCCTATAGTAGGAGGCTTTTGCCTGGCAGATAGCTCTTGTGCAAGCATTCTGTGCTGATTTGTAGGCCTGTGTATTCCCTAGGGTGTTGAATGCTTTAACACAGTACCATAGTTGGTCATAGGATTTCATCAGTTCAAGGAGGTCATGAGCCACCCACGGGTTTATTGATCCTCTAATCTTTCAGTTTTTGTATGGAGCATGAACATCACATACTGTGTAAAAAGTAGTGATAAAGTGTTCTAGGGCAGAGTCCATGTCCTGAGCATCATCAATTGGAGACCAGTCGGGTGATCACAGGTGCGTTTTTAATGGACCTAGTAGACCAGGTAGAAGTATTCTACTGACAATTACTTTTGGTGGGAGTTCATTGAATTTGTTAGACCAGAGGGAAATGACTGGAGAATGGTCACTTATGGTGTCCGGGAGTACTTCAGTCTCAGTGATGTGTTCAGGTTGATTAGTGAGGACCCAGTCCAGGAGCAAGGAGGTCCCCAGCCTGTAGTTTATCCTGGTGGGTGACTGTATCATTTGTGCCAGGTTGGCAGCTGCCAAAGCATCCTTATAGGTGCTTGCACAGGGGGTCGGCCAGTTGACATTGAAGTCACCAAGCAGAATCACTTCTGAGTTTTGCCCACCAGAGATGATGCATTCGAGGAGGGAGGGAGGGAAGACCCTGATTAGTCAGCTTAGGTGGGATATATACTGACGCAATGGTCAATGCCTTATTGTGTTTACCTAGTAGTACCTTAATGGCTAGAATCTGAATGATTAGAATCTGAATAAATTCTATTACTTCCATTTGCAGTGCATTCGATGCAGTTGCCCCAGAATCCATAGTTATAGTATCAGTTCATGAGTTTAGAAGCCAACTCTAAAAACTGGGCATCAAGTTGTTGGCAACCAGGTTTCCCCAGTGCACGTTCCAGTGGGGCCAAATTTTAGTATATTTTGTAATTTGATCCATGGCTTGGAACTAGATGTGTTCTAGTCTCATGTTATGAATAAGGTTTCTCACCCATAGTGCTACTGTGGGGGATTGTCTCATTCATCCAGTGTTGGACTATTATTTGCTTCCCCACTGCAAAAGCTAATCTTCTAAGGTGGTGATCCCTGGTAGTTGATCCAGGTCTAAGTTGAGGAAGCTCCAATAGACATCTATGGGGTCCAATAGAAAGTCTGTATGTAACATCCTATTAAGCAAGTAATTTATTACCCTCCAAGCCCAGACCATATGGTAAAAGATACCTTCTTGGGCCTTGCATCTCAGGCAGGTAGCTGAACTCTGGGGGTTAATTCTGTGGGCTAGAAAAGGAGAATAATAGAATCTATGGAGGATGTTATATTGCATAGCTCTGAGATGGTTGTTGACTAAACAGCCAACTTTTTTATTACTTTAGTCCAGTCTCCCCCAGTGAGGGAATCCAGCTGCAGGTGTAGGTCCCACTTCCTCTTCAGGTGCACCAGAAGGTCAGGTTTTGAGTTCACTAACAATCTATAACATACAGTAATTGAAGGGGTTGGTTTGCAGGTGGTGTTGCATCTACAGGCTTCAAAGACTTCTTCTAATGGGGATCAAATTTGGCAATTATCCAGTATTCCAGCCCCCCACCTGTCTATAAGTTTAGAGTGAATTTGTTTATGTATAAAGGAATGTGCTGGGCTTAGATCATATTTGGGGGGCAGATCCTGGTAGGCCATGAACCTATTGTGGTTGTACAGGTTGTTTTAGCAGATATACACCTCTTTGGTGCCAGCTACCTAAGGCTGCCTGGATAGAAAGGGGGGCTCCCTCTCTGTCCCACAGGACATGAATAATGGAAGCTTCCAGTGAAGGGTGGGGAGGTGAGCCCAGTAGTTTAAGTGCAGTTCACCATCCCCCCCGCATGGTCCTGGTGAAGGGATTTTCCAGTGGTTAACTAGGTCTCCCCATGTCTTGCATAAGTAAAAGGTGGTGGTACAATGGTTTTGCTAGCCATTCAACTCAATTTCTGCCCAAGCCTTGAGCTCCATTCCATTTCCCACCAGGTCAACCACATGGGCCAGCTGTGCCGCAGTACTATAGAGTTTCAAGTTAAGGAGGCCCACCCCCCTTGTTAGTGGGGAGCCACAATATCTCCTTCCTAATACTGGGTCTCTTACTGGCCCAGATTAGGGATGTGATGCAGCCCTCCAGGGAATTAAGAAATTGGCTAGGGACACAGACAGGGAGGGATTGAAACAAGTATAGACATTGAAGCAATAGTAGTATCTTTGATAAATTAATACCCAACAGGGTCAGGGGGAGCGATTGCCAGCAAACGTAATCAGCTTTAATCTTGGAAGCAAAGGGTTTATAGTTGAGTTCTCCCAATTTAGTTAGTTTCCAGGGCAGAAGAAATCCTAAGTATTTAATAGACAGGGAGGGGAGCAGGTCTTCCACTGCTATACTTATTGGTTTGGAGTTTGCTGTAATTGACATTCACTCACTCTTGTTCCAGTTAATTTTGTGGCCTGACAGTGGGCCATAAATTGCAAAGAGCCAGGAAAGGGCTGGACCAGTCTTCTCAGAGTTCTCCAAGAAAAAGGAGCAAGTTGTCAGCAAATAGCAAGATTACATCCTCTTTCCCATGCACCCAAAAACCTTCAATAGAGGGGGTCTACTCTAATAGTAGAAGCTAAGTCTTCGATAGTCAACACATATATTAATGGGGATGAGGGGTAGCCCAGGTGAGTCCCCCTAGTAAGTACAAATGATTGGGACAGGGTGTCATTTGTTAAGAGCTGTGTTTGGGGAGTTTTATAGAGGCAGGAAGTCCATGATTGGAGTTGTGAGTTAAGGCCAAACTTATCAAGTACTGCAAACATGAAAGACCATTCAACCCTGTTGAAGGCCTTCATGGCATCTAAAGCCAAAAGGCCAGAATTAGATGTTGTCTTCACTTTATTGGCATAATAAATCATATTGAGGGCCATTGACAGGTTATGTTTAGCCTGCCTCCCTTGTGTAAACCCCCCCCGATCAGGGTGTACCAGACTTGGTATAACCCCCTCAAGCCTTCTGGCCAAGATCTTAGCTATAATCTTAGAATCCACGTTGAGGAGAGAAATAGGTCAGTATGACAAGCATTTACTCTGGTCTTTTCCAGGCTTGGGAAGCACAGTGATGGTAGTGAGACATTGGGAAGGGGGTTAGGACACTGGAATCAAGAACTTCCCAGATCATTTTAGGTATCAGTGGTTTCAGCTCCTTCCAGAACTCTTTATAAAATACTAGGGGGATGCCATCAGACCCTGGAGCCTTCCCAGCTTTTGAGGACCAAATGGATAGCTTTATTTCTGCCACTATCACTGGGTGCCCAAGGGATTCATCAGTTAGGGGATCAGGGTTGGGGAGTCAAACACTGTCCAGAAAGGAGGTGAGGTCTGAACCAGCTGGAGTCTGGGAAGCATATACGGACTTATAGAAAGCCATGAAGTTTTCGTTAATAATTAATTTGTCTATTTGCAATTCTCCTGAGGTCATCACAAAGCTAAAATACAGAGGTCCACCCACTGTTTCTTTACTTGACAGGCCAGCCAATGGCCTGCCCTATCCCCCTCAAAGTACTGACTGGCCCTTGTCAATAGAATATCCCTTTCTATTCTTCTGGTGGAAAGCTGATTGCATCTATCTTTAAGTTGTCTCAGTGTGGCCTGCGATGCACCTGATCCACCTGCCATGAGCAGGTTTTCCAGATCTTCTAGTTGTTTTTCTAACCTGCTTTCCTCCTCTCTTTCTAACCTAGCTCTGTAGGCAGCATAGGAAATTGTTTTCCCCCCGAATGTAGGACTTCAGGGTTTCCAAAGTCACCTTGGTCAAGGTGTCTTCTATCTTGTTGAACTGCAGGAATTCTTCAATTTTGGCGGAGATATGATCCCTATATTTCCTGTTCTTCAATAAAATAGGGTCCAGTCTCCATTGTAGGACACCCCTCATCCCCCGATTCCAGCTCCATCAGGAGAGGTGCATGATCGGAGATTAGAATCGGGCTGTGATCATTTTTTATCATCCAGTGGCTTAAATCAGGGAAGATCATTATGTAATCTAGTCTAGTGTTAATTTTATAGCATTGGAGTAAAAGGAGAATTATTGCTTATCGGGATGTTTATATCTCCATGCCTCTTGAAGGGCTCTCTTTTTGGCTAGGCTTTGTAGGACCAGGGAACTCATAGGGGGCCTATGCACGGGGGTCTGGAAATAATGATCCTTTTGCATATCCCAGTAAGTATTAAAGTCACCCCCCATTACCGGTTTATCCAGGAAAGTAGAGAGGGATACCTCCAGATGGTGAAAAAATTCTGGACAATCAGTGTTAGGACCATAAATTGATGCAAACACGTAAGTTTCATCATCTATAGTCACCTTAGCAATAGCAAACCTCCCTTGCCCATCCAGCTGAGTAGCCAAGATTGTCTTCCTAATATTAGGTCTAAACAAAATTCCTGCCCCCCTGGCCTTGGATGAAAATGGGGTTGCAATCAGGGTTCCTATCCATGCTGCCTGAAGTTTGCTAACCTCCTCAGAGGTCATATGCAGCTCCTGAAGGAGAACTATATCAGCTTTGTATTTTTGAGTAATGTCCATACTCTTTTCCTTTTAACCGTTATTTTTAGACCATTTATATTCCATGTGATAACTCTTAAACTACTCATCTGGATATTTAACAATAATATGTATGCCCCATCCAAACCACCTCCAGTTACAAAAATGCACCCCTGTCTGCCACTGACAGGGGTGCATTTTTAAAACCTAAACCTATACTAAGAAGCTTAGCCCCCTCTATTTCCCTCCCCCTCCCTTTAGTTTTAAATCCGATTCCACCCACCATAACATTACTAAAGCTACTAGGCCCAAAGGTGCAACAGGCACAAAACAAAAGCCTAGCTAACTTCTCCCCCATATGTTTACCCCAAGTGGGAAGACTTGGCACCCCTTTACTTCATGGAAGAGCCGCCATGCCTTACCAGCACTTGATATAACATACTTGCAGTGGGGCCCCCACATTTAGTGAATAACTATGTGCTAGAGTCTATGTTGTTGCATGTCATATAGGTTGTGTGGTCACTCCCGGGGACAGCTCCTGAGACAAGGACCCACAGAGTTAGGCCACCACCTGGAAACCCACCCCGCTATGCACGCAACAGACTTGCAAAAACATCGCTCATTCACCCTCCAACAACACTGACCAAGTTCCCCGACACATAAGTCAGAATGGAGGTTAGTTAACTCTAGAGCACTGTATGGCATTAATCATTGTGGTCCACAGCTCAAATAAGAGCAGCACCCTCCTCCTCAGAACCCCAACAGCCAAATTAGAACAGTAACAAGGTACAGACGTAAACCAGCATTCAAAATGTGACTGACTACCAAATATTCTAAATTGAGGTGAACAGTGGACCGAGAGTCTTGTCCAGTAGGCCCTATCCTAAGATAGAGCTCTAATCAATAAATTACCTTTTGAAATGTGAATCTTTAAATTGTCATAGGCCGTTTTAATGGAAAGACAGGCCTCCAAAGACCCTACAGCCACCAGTTTATGTTAATCCCGTTCAGGCTCTTCCTGAAATGTTGTATAGCACTCCCCTGCTTCTTGGGTAGAAATGGAGAGGGGAAAAGAGTGCAATGACCAGCCTTATAGACCCATAACAGGTTGCGGGTCACGGATGCCTTCAAGGCCCCCCCCATCCCTCAGGCCAACCTGCCCTTTCCATTTAGCAAGTGGACAGAGAAAAAGAAAATAAGAGCCTGTATCAATCAAAAAAAAGGTACTTGCGATCATTCAGGGTCTCCGTCTCTGGCACGGACGGCTTCCTCGATAAATTTGAGTGCTAACTCTGGGTTGGTGAAAATCTTGTTGCCGAGGCCTTGCTTTTTAATAATAAGGTGAGCAGGATACATGAGGGCAAAGGGCCAGTTTAGTTCATGGAGTTTTCTTTTTACTGGGGTAAACGATTGCCTTTCAAGTTGTAGCACCCTGGAATAGTCTGGAAAAATGCTGATTTTTTGACCATTGTGGCGCAGAGGGTCAGTCTTCCTGGCACTTTCCAATATTGTTTGCCTCTCCTGGTATCAGAGGAATTTGGCAATAATGTGTTGAGACCTCTTGTCAGGTGTAGGCTTTCTGCCTGGTGAGCAATGAGCTCTCTGGATTTCTAGGAGGCAAGAGTCAGGTAGTGTCAGTTCTTTGTTAAGCCATTTTTTCAAGAAGGCTGTGCAGTCCAGGCCCATGACCCCCTCTGGCAAGCCAACAATTCTAATATTATTTCTCTGCTCCCTATTGTCATGGTCTTCAAGCACCACTTTAAGTTTTTTAATTTCTGTTAAGGCAGTCTGGTGTTTAGGGTTAGCCTGGGCCTGCCAGTCCTCCTGTGTGCTCAGCCATGATTCCAGTTCAGTCAACCTTGAGGAGTGCTGGTCGACTGTTTCCCCCAGTGCACTGACATTTGATTGGAGATAGGCTAACTGGGCAGACATATTTTTGAACCCTGCATGCATCTTGGAGGTAAGGTCTCATTTTAGGTTGGAGAATAATTTTCACAGTGCCAGGTTTGAAGTATTCAGAGCTGGGTTCTCTGGTCTGAGAGCAGGTCCTTGGTTGGATTCCTCCAATGTAGTCATGGTGCTCACATATGGTGAGGAGGCCTCCAGGCTGCTAGCTTTCTCGCTGCTGTTCTGTCGCTTAAGCTTAGGTGGGCTTTTTTTTTAACATTGTGCCACCAGAATACAAGCTTTGTCAGAATATTTAGAGTTTTTGGCTGCAACTGGTCCCAGGAGGGAGGCTGGACCAGAAATTGGCTGGGTTCAACATGGAGCACCAGGCTTAGCTGCCATCCTGGTTGTCGGCTTGGCCATGCCCCCCACTTTTACTTATTAATGTAGACAATTTCTAAGATAGCAATATAATATCTATATATTTATTGAAATATTTCTTTTTACAAGGACCTACTGAGACAAAAAAATATCATTACCAGAGACTTCATAGGACAGATACATAGGGAACACATGCAGCAATATAGCAGTAGAGAAACTCAAAATACAATGAGTAAACTCTGCAGTGGTGCAGCAGTATTCTTTGTACTTTGTTAATTACTGTAAATATAGAAACATCTCAAATATGACCATCAACTCAGTGGCCTTTATTTGTAAGCCTCCATTCTTCATAAATCACTTAGAACCTGAGCTTTATGTTTTCCCTAATATTCATGAAACACTTTCAAAATGTTACTTTTGTTTAATGTAGCTTTCTTTTATTCCCATTCTTTTTTTACTCCACCCCTAAAAGGCAGTACTGAATTACAAGTCAAGTAAAACTACAAGATGAATGCAAAGAAAACAAAAATAACATTTAGAAAATGTTTCATGAATAGAGGACTGAGATTAAAATTATGATGCCCTGGATAACTGCTTCATGAATATTGGCTAGTTTAGGATAATTACAGTATGTCTAACAAGGTGGCAGAGAAGCAGAAAGATGATACATAATAATTCGAGTTTTGGTAACCGGGTAATTCCACTGAGGCAATACAGTCAATTTTTTCAGGGTCGACCAAGGGTCTTGGTAAAATAGCAGAGAGACAATTGCAAGAATACATTGGTACAAAATACAATGGCAGATAAGGAGATACAGCAAGTACAATGGCAGACATTAAGGTACAGCATAAATAATAGCAGAAAATATAGAGATACAGCATACAGGTATTTACAAGAAATTAGTCAAACAAGGAATAAGTAGTTTAAAAACAATTAACATTTCAACTGTATATACAATAAACTTAGAGTAGCAACTAAGAGCTAAAGGAAGAATTTGAGGGGGGAGGGGAGGAGGGGGAAGTTCCAAAACAGTTTCTTGCCTGCACTCAGGAACAAGGGCTGTTTACAGCTACAAAGTGGCTAGCCCCACAGCAAGATACATCCAAAAGTGCTGCACTCAAAACCAGAAAGTGAATGACACAAAAGCTTAAATCAACACAATGTTAGCTAACAATAGTTTCTTATTTTTCTTTTATACTTTTTGAGAAAGAGGGTTGCCTAACGTAAAAGGGGCAGGCCCCATTGTCCCACAGCCCAGGCCAAGAAAGTGGGAAGCTCAGAGGTAGAGGAGGGGGGAGAGGGAGCTGAGGGTGGGAGTCAGAAGGGGGGAGGCCCATTGAGGTCACAAAGGAGGCAAGGCAGAGGACAAGGGAGTAATGAGGTGGCAGCAGAGGAATGGACAGGGGGGCTAAGGGGGTGGGCAAAAAGAGGTAGCTAAAAGGGGCTGCACAGCAGTGGAGAGCTCACAAATCTTGCTCCAGAGTGAATTTTTCCTTTGGATGCACATCAGTCATTGGCAGTGATAGAGACATTGGGCATTGGGTTTGGTTTATGAGTTTAATTCAGCAAAATAAAGTTAAAAATATATATAAAGCTAGTGAGAAACAACAGTGAGTGAACAACAGGAATCCTGAGGTAAGGTATTTATAGATATAAGGTACAGGTAGAAAGCCTGCAGAGTGGACAAGAAGCAGGCAAGCAACGAGTTAAAAAAAAAATATATATATATAATTGGTGGTATTGCCGGCATTTTGATGGCAAGCACAAGCATGAGATGAGAGCAGGCAGGGAAAAGAGATCAAATTTCTATGTTTTTGAGGTTGTCTGACTGGTTTCCCTAGTTCAGGATCACTTGGAAGGGCCATCATTTGGGAATCAGTTAGCTGAGCCACCAGCTGCATTGTTTTGCTCATTTTATTCATTGGGGTGTTCGGCAAGAGCCCAAGAGAGATAGATGGAGATGCAGGAGAGTTGTGTAGATTGTGGGAGTAGCAAGGCTGTACTCACATTGGCAGATGCTGGGGGTCAGGATGGCTGGGAGAGGGTTTTGTAGGGTGGGAGGTTTTCACGTTGTGGACTGACTGGTTCCCTATTTAGGGATCGCTTGGAAGGGCCATCCTGTTGATAGCAAGGAACTTGAGAGGCAGCCGCCAGCAGCAGGGGAGGAGGGTTTTTTTTTTTATAATTCATATTTTATTAGTAATTTTCTTCTGCTAATACAGGGGACAGAAAATTACCACTTACAGTGCTTATACATAGACTAATACATGTGCTGTCCCTCCCCCACCCGTACAGCAGCAAGGTGCTTGCACAAATAAGAAATAGAGTATGGTATCACACAATAAAGACACTGGATATACAGACTCATTTAGCAGCTCTAACCATAATTAGCGTGTGAAGGGGATCCCAAGTGTTCTTGTACCACTGCAACTTATTGTGGAGGCTCACTATAGCTTTCTCAGTACATAAGTTAGCCAAGATTTCATTAACCCATTCCTGGTATGTTGGGCCTAATGTACCCTCCAGTGCCGAAGCACAATTTTCTTAACTGATAGTGCAATCATGGAAATATGAAACCTTCTGATTCTAACCTTAACAGAGGATAAATCCCCCAACAAACATATATCAGGGGTGAAATATTCCTGCAAACTCAGTATAGGGTCTAGGTTATTCTGTATGGTCATCCATAATGACTTTATCTTAGAACATGACCAAAAGACATGAAGCAGCATGCCTTCTTCTTGACATCCTCTGGTACAAGCCCCCGATCTTATAAGACCCCATTTCTTTAGCTTACATGTTACGCAAAATATGAAATTGCATAAGGCGGAGTCTATCCTGAGAAACATATTTATGACAAAACTTCCATAAAGCTGGCCAATTAGGAGTGTATTGAGGAAAAAAAGAAACCCAGAGCTTAGTAGGGCCTTCTGGTCACCCATATCTCCATTGATATAAGACACGATATATTTTGGAGATAGTACCTGGTGCTCCCAATAAAGAGGAGAGTTCCAGCACAAACCTAAAAGCAGAGGGACAGGGAGGGACATTACCAAATACTGTAGAAAGTAAATGTTTTAATTTGGCCACCCTGAAGTAAAAAGTTAAGGGAATATCAAACTTGCAGATGATATTGGAGACTGAAAGCCATTCCCCTGCGTTATCCAGAAAAATAGAGATTATCCCATCTCCTATCTGGGGTAACCATTTATGAGATATCTGCTTTTAATTCATAGAGAAAGATGGGGAATTCCAAATAGACTGAGATGTGTCAATTTCTGGGGAATACCGCAGAAATGAACAAAGCTGCATGTGAACTCTGAGGGACGTTCGGATAATAGGGCAACTAATAATGTCCGGAAGGGAGGCTAATTTTAGATAGAACAATGTCTGAGGGTCCATGTTTACGGATTGAATAAAGTCTAGCTCAATTTTGAGCCAGACCGGTCTTGAATATTCAGGACCAAGATTAACCCACAGCAAATATTTTGCAATATGACTAGCCCAATAATAAATTGCTAGATGGGGAATCCACAGCCCTCCATCTATTTTTTGAGCAGCAAGTTTGTAATATGCTAGCCTGGCTTGTTTATTGGACCAGATAAAATTTGTGAAAATTCCATGCATTTTATGAAACCATGATAACGGTGTAAAGGTGTTAAGAAGCGAGAGGGGATAAAATAAACGAGGGAAAATGTTCATTTTAATGATATTAATACGGCCCCAAAGGGAGAGAGGGAGTTTGGACCATCTATTAAGGTCCTGAACTATCACTTGGGTTAGAGGCTCCAGGTTTTCCTTAAACCAGGAGGAAGGGTTATGCGTCAAATTAATGCCAAGATATTTAAGAACGTGTGGAGACCAACCAAGACCAAGAGAGGATACATCATTTTTAAAAACCTTATGATTAAGAGAGAAAATGGAAGATTTGGCTACATTCAACTTGTAATTCGAGAAAGCACTGAACTTGGTGATTTCCTTCAACATGGCGGGAATTGAGTTTTTAGGATGGGATAAATGAAGAAGAAGATCATCAGCATAAGCCGTGATCTTCACCGCCTGATTGCCAATTGGGATACCGCTTATCTCCGGATTATTGAGAATATTTCAAATAAGGTGCTCTAAGTATAAATTAAATAAAAGGGGGAAGAGAGGGCAGCCCTGCCGAGTACTGGAAAACAAAGGGAAGGATTTGGAGAATGCTCCATTACCAGAAACTCTGGCAGATGGGGTTTGATATAAGGCTCTAATCCATTCTATAAATTTAGCCGGAAAGCCATATACTTTAAGAGCCTGAAACAGGAAATTCCAATTAACATGATCAAATGCCTTCTCGGTGTCCAAGGAGACCAATCCTGCAGGAAAGGCAGGATCCCTGGACACCGAGACTACGTGTGACAGGGTACATAGATGTTCAGCTGATGAACGTCCCTTCATAAATCCTACCTGGGACATACTAATCAGATCAGGGAGAACTCATGTTATTCTATCAGCCAGTATCTTAGAGAGAATTTTTACATCTTGATTTAATAAGAATATTGGTCTGTAACTTTGCACTAATTCTGGATCCCTACCAGGCTTAGGGAGAAGTACAATCAGGGCCTCAAACAAATGTGTATCTGTTTTTGCTCCAGAAAGAATGTGACAATATAACCAGTGAAGGACTAGCAATAATTGTGATTGAAAAGTTTTATAAAATAAAGCAGAAAACCCATCCGGGCCTGGGACCTTGTCCGAGGGCAAAGCCCCTATGACCTCTGAAATTTCCTCTAGGGATATTGGTGAGGATAGAAAGTTTCCCTGCAATTCCGACAGAAAAGGTAAAGAGGAAACCCTCGGGTAGGCCTCAAGCTCTTCTAAGGAACGAGGATTATCCATATCCCTGTATAGATCCTCATAATAGGAGGCAAACTCCTGCACAACCTCAGAAGGGGATACCTTCAAGGATCCATCTGCCTGGGCCCTGATTGGGGAAATCAGCTGATTCTTGCTGCTTTAACCTTAAAGCCAGCAGGCGACCCGCCTTTTCTCCCTGATCGCTATAGTTTGCTTGAGTACAAATAATAGCTAATTCTGCTTTTTCCCTTAACAAGTCTAAATATTTATCTTTAGCTACCGAGAGCCTTCTCATATCTTCTTCCAAAGCATTAGAAAATAACCTAGTTTCCAAAGACTTAATTAGAGATAATGAAGCTAATAATTCAGCCTCTCTGTTTTTTTTCCTTTTGCTGGCTAAGCTAATAATGATCCCTCGCATATATGATTTGAAAGCACCCCACAAAATATCAGGAGTCGTGTCCTCAGAGGAGTTAGTGGAGAAAAAGAAATTGATCTGCTCCTTTATTAGATCACAATATTTAGTATCTTTGAGCAATTGACCTTTTAATTTCCATCGGGTTTCTTTATGAGGGAGGTTAAGGAAGGCCAACTTAGAAGTTACCAAGGAATGATCGGATACTGGACCTGGCTGGATCGAAGCAGTTAAGATCCCTTGCAGAAGGGCCTGAGAGAGAAAAAGATAATCAATGCGAGACTGGGTTTTGTGCACTGGTGAGCTAAAGATATACACCCTGTCCTTTGGGTGTAACACACGCCACACATCACACAGTCCGCACTGATCCAAAAGTCCCTGAGGGCCCTCTGTCCAGGTGTTAAGCCCCTCGACCCAGTACCAGACCTGTCTAGTTCAGGATCAAGAACCAGATTGAAATCCCCGCCTATTATTATACCCATGGGAAGCATAGGAAGGAGTATGAAGAAAAGTTTCATGTAAAAACTCAGGTCATCTACATTAGGCCCATAAATGCAGCCAAGTAAAATAGGTATAGACCAGAGACTCCCTTGAACTAGGACATATCTGCCATCCGGGTCCCTAATAACTTGTTGAGAAATAAAGGGAATATCTCTATTAATTAGAATCATAACCCCACAGCTATTAGTAGACCCTGAGGCATTAAAACCTGCCCAATTTGTTGCCTCCAAGTTGCAGAGAATCGCTTCTAGTAAATGAGATTCTTGAAGGAATGTAATCTGAGAAGATAATAAACTTAAGTGTTTTAACACTTGGTATTGTTTGATTCTTTTCCTTATCCCCTTCACATTCCATGTAGCAATGTTTATACTACTGGCCATTTATCCAGAAAGAAAAAAAAAAAAAGAACATTATATAAAATCCAGGAACTATAGCAATCAGACATAACTGACCCGGTCCCCTGTTTGCTTCTGTATACCCTCCCCCCCAAATATCAACTTTCCTCCCACCCACCACCCCCCAAAATGTTCTGTTCCTTCTAACTAACACATAATATAACAACCTGAACATGGTGTCACTCTCCCCCAACTGTCCTGAGTAATGTTCAGCACAATACCGCTTTCCTTCCTCCCCCTCCAGCCTCTCACGCATGTACCCAAAAACCCCACCAAGACCTGTAAGCCTTCTTATGATATCAATAAGCAATAATATCACTTCAAAACTGAGGAAGTGTAAATGCTAGTAAGAGAGCACTGGTTTCTCGAAATCCAGAACAAAAATGGCAAGAATGAGACAAAGGGAAGAGAGCAACCTCTACTAGGGAGCAATTCAGAAACCCCAAAATCCTGAGAGAAAACAGATAATACCCCATATAGGGCACATTCACCAAATATGTCCTTATAACTGCTGCCATTGAAAAAATTGAAAACTTTCCCCAAGACGTATAAATACTAGCAAACTAAATGCTCCCAAGTAGTGGACCTCCACTTGTGTCTTAACCCCCACGGCAATCTATATCCGATGAAAATACATTCCAGATAGAAATAGATGAAGAGGGTTAAACCACAAAAATTAGGATAAATGAGCCCTCTAGTGGTAATAACTAGAAAAGATTGAAACCAACAGGGCACTGTCTCGAGCCATGCCCCATTAATCAAAAATATCAAACTAGAAGGCATTCATAAAATATACTACATCTTGTGAGACAATTGAGTGCCCCTAGAGACGAGAGACCAGAAAATGTGCTCTATATGAGTAGAAAGAGAATGCTTCCAAACCACTGCAAACCACCCCCCAAGAGAAAAAGTCCTGAGATATGAGAATGCTCCAAAACATGAAGCCGAGAAGGAAAACTCAAAGGGTCGAGACTCCGCTAAAGGTAGTCCCCTCCATTGCAAACTTCAAAAGTCCACAAAACCATATTGGCATTCAGTCATCTCGTGGCACAACAACATGAAGAAATTCCTCTCCCTTCCAAAGTAGGGTAGGGCAAAACTGACCAACGGGTCAGGTGTCTCGAAACAAATCGGGTAGAGCAGCTTTCAGTCCCAAGAAAGCAATTTCAGGATTCTCATATGTTAACCAGGTACCGTCCACTAGTACTTGCAATCTAGCTGGATACCTCATTCTGAAGTGAAGGCCTGCAGCTATAATTTTTGACACAACCAGATGGAAAGCAGCGCGCTTTGCCCTGACCGACCCCGGCAAATCTTGGGCAATTCTAAGTCTGGTATTTTCCCATTTCACTTCTTATGACTCTCACTTTTCCCAGAAAATGATGTCTCTCAAGGTATTTTAAGAAACTACAAATAATATGATGCGGCGTAGCTCCAGGTGATGGCTTGGGTCGCAAGGACCTATGCGCTCTTTCGATAATGTAGTTAGCCCCAAAGGGAGAGGGGCCAGCGATCTTCTCAATCAGCTTCTGCACAAATCCCAGCATATGCAGGCCCTCTTCTCCTTCTGGAAGGCCCAAAATGACAACATTATTTCTTCGGCTGCGGCCCTCCAAATCTTTCAGCTTAGCTTCCAGGCTACAGATCTTTTGGCGCATGGCTACTAGACCAGGATCAATTTTTTCCACTTGCTTCTCAAGAGATAAGATACGGGCTGCATTGTCCGAAGTTTTCATCATGACCTCCTCGAGTTTCTTAGACAGGGATCTGATTTCTGCTGAGATTTCTTTCATTTCTTCCCTGAAGGGTTTGAATTCCTCCAAAAATCTGCTCAGAGTTAGGGGCTCTTGCTCGGAGATCAGGTTCTGGAGCTCAGGCTTATCCGCAGTACATGAGGCCCTTGATTTTTTGGGGGGCCTTCTCGGGAGTGACCGACTGTGTATGCTTCTGTGAGGCTTTTTCATATACACCTCCATCATCTCTGACAGCAAGCAAACAGGAGCCCAGGATGCTACGAAGGCAATGATCTATGAACTTTCTGGTTTTAGGGGAAAATAAGCACCAAAATAGTGATAATTCGTGGTTAGGAGGTTGGAGCTATGCAGAGGAGTTTCTACTCGGTATCCTGCATCACGTGATCCCACCAGGAGTGGAATGTTTTTGAAATTCCTTCGGTTTTCGGCATAGCCTGAGAGAGAAGGAGAAGCAGGATATTAGTTTTAAATTACGGGGATAGCAAGGCCTTACTCGCCTTTGCAGATGCATTGGTCAGGCTGGCTGAGAGAGGGTTTTCTCAATGTGGGGGGCTTCCTGTGGCTGGTAGGTGGCTGGCAAGAGCTGAGGTGCAGCCGCACGGCAAGGTACACCATGAAGGGGTAATGATTGCAAAAAATAACTGCCCTCCACAGTCTACTGGTGGGTCCAGCTCGTTTTTCTGTGTTTCTGGCAGGAATAAAAGGCCAGGAGACAAGGAAAAGAGGGGGAAGTGGAGAGAGGCTGCAAGGGCTGACCGCTGGCAATGGCGTGTAACATCATCGCAACACAGGTCAGAAGGGGAGCTTGAACAAACACGCAGGAAGAGTAAAAAACGAGGAAGGCAGCATGCCTGTAATGTGGGCATTGGGGAAAGTTTTTTTCCTTTGTTTTGTGTTTTTTGGCTGGTTATTGGCTGGTTCTTTCTAAGAAGGGGAGGACACAAGGTGTGCTAGGATCACAGTGGGAGAAATCGAGCAGGGCAGGGAAGGAAGGAAGGCAAGATGCCTGTATTTGGTTTGGTTATGTGAGGAGCTGTGTTTGATGGATTGAGCTTGAATTTGGAGGGATTGGGGAAGGTCCTGAGGGGCAGGCCTGCAAGAAGGCTGAAGTTATTTGGGGAAGGGGGCACAATGAGCCTGGTCAACAGCTGGTTTTGATTTAGCAGCTGAATTTTATGCAAAAATATGGGAGTTTTTTCTGGTGATTGCCCATTGACAGCTCAGCGCAGGGCGGCAGGCAATAAGGAGCAAGGTTCTGGGGGGCAGATCGTGGGGTATCTGCCCCATGCAGGGGGAGGGGTCCTTTTGGCGAGTACAAAAGGGAGGAGGGGGAACAAGTACAAGATAGGAGGGAAGGGGAAAGGGGGGGAAGGGGTTTTTTGAGGTGAAGGCACCCACCGCATGGTTTTGACAAAGGATGTTTACGGCAATGAATGAAAACTGAGCATGCTCAGTATAAGGCCAAAGATAGAGAGGTTTTGTTTCCAGTGTGATGAGTCCTGTTGGAGACAGCTTTAGTGGAGCAATGGTTCCCTGTACCAGAACAAGAGAATCTTCATGGGGGGATGGATGGTGTGACACCTGGGCCCCCCCAAAAAAGGGGGGGAGGGATACGGGGAATGCAGGTGATTTAACAGATATGTTGTGTCATTTTAGATAAAGATCAAGGATGGCACCAAGGAAAACAAAGCCCAGCAAGGAGGAATGCTTCAAAGCGGTGATGGAATTGGTGGAGAAGGCGAATCAGTTGCTGGAGGTGGCAGAGCCTGAGGGTGTGGAGAAGGGTACAAAACAAAAGGGGAAGATGTGGAAGGGTAAGGAGACAAACAAAAGAGTCCAAACCAGGGTCACTGTACTGGAGCCCAGGGTGGTGGTACCAGTACCTGAACCAGGGACCCCTCAGTGTTCAACCCCAGATATCTTGATACCTGAGCCAAGCCTGACTGCACCCCTGGCCCAGGGGTAGTACCAGATCCAGAAGTACCAAGGTGCCAGCCTACTCTGCCAGTACCAGCCATGATTCCATCACTGCCACAGATGATCCTTCCCCAAGTACCAGGAATACCGACGCCAGGGCCCAGACCCTCTCAGACACCCACACCAGGTAATCAAGGGGTGACTATGGCGAGCAGCATGAAAGAGTATATAAAGCAAATGTTGAAAGGTATGGGGGAGAATGTAATTGGCCAGCTAGTAAAGGCATTGGGTGAGTTGAAAGGAGGCGGTGAAGAAAAAGGGGGGGTGGGTACCAGGGGAACTCATGGAGTACGAAGAGAATTAGGGGCTCCCGGTGTGCGCCTAGCAGACCATGTCCCCACAGCAGTGAAAGAGAAAATATGGAAAGGAGACTACATTGATATTTTCGCATTAGCAAATGCAGACAGTATGAAAAAAATATGAGGAAAAGGATAGTTTTAAGAAGAAGGACATGGCAGCGGCAGTGGTGCTGCTCAGAAAGGAGGAGGAAGACAAAACATGGAAGGGTAAAATGTGGGATAACTGGCCCATGGGTTTTACATATTTTATGGCCATTGTGATTGAGAAGTGGCCAGGCTTAGCTATCCCGCTTCTAGCCTCATTATAAAAAATGCGTACCAGAAGGGAGGACATAGTTGGTTACAGTGTGATGAGAAATTTAGGAAGAGAATGACCCATTTTGGGGATGTACAATAGGACACCAGGCAAATAGATTTGTGGTTGGAAATTTATACGGGCCCCTCAGACAAAAAAATGGAAGGCAAGAAATGGGGGTTGGCAATAATGAAGGCATGCTGGGGATACAATAGGGCCTCCTATTCCTGGCCAAACTGCTGGTTCTGGCATGTCTGTTCCAAGTGTGGAAGGCACTATCCAGCGTCCAAGTGTAGGTACAACTGGGAGAAAGGGACGAACAGCCAGGACAGCTCCTACCAACCACCCTTTCGGAATGGACAGAATTTCTTTCAGGGGCAGCATTGGGAGAGGGGGAACAGGGGTAGATGAAAAGGGGGGAAGGAGCAGGCCTATCAGCCCCAACATCATGATACATAATGGGCCAAGTCATGGCAGTTTCTGGCTGGCTTGGACACCCATAAACATAGCAAGGATGGACAAGTGGTTGGGGGGTATCTGGACAGCATTGTGGCCAAAAAATTGGGATATGGTTTTCAATGTGGTTTTAGCTTGCAGTTTAAGGGGTGCAGGAAGAAGACAACAGCAAAGAACCTCAAATCCATGCAAGGGAAGGAGGGGGTTTTGACACAAAATATTCCGAAGGAGGTAAGGGTGGGTAGGGTCAAAGGCCTATTTACAACCCTGCTGCTGACCAACCTGAGGGTCTCCCCCCTTCAGTTTGGTCCCCAAGAAGCAAGACACCACCTGTCTTACCCAGAGGGGAACTCAGCCAACGATTCTATAGATGAGGAAGACAGCAAGGTCACCTACGCCATGCTGGAAGATGCAGTAAGATCAATGAGAGCAATCAGAGAGGCATGGCTGGCGAAAACGGAGATAGAGTCAGCTTTACGCCTCTTACCGGTCAGGCCAGAAGACTGGGACTTACTGGGATTCTGGGTGGAGGGTAAGTATTATTTAGATAAAGCCATGCCTATGGGGTGTTCAATAACATTTGTCACATTTGAGATGTGTAATACCTGGCTGCAATGGGCATTCCAGACCAGGTTCAGCTACCAGACAGTAGTGCACTACCTGGATGACTTCCTGTTCATCGGGGAAGGGAAAGTAGAGACCCAGAACATGCTTAGGGATTTCCAGATCTTATGCCAGGATGTGGGGGTCCCATTAGCAGAAGACAAGACTGAGGGACCAAGTTGCATAATAGAGTTCCTGGGTCTAGAGCTGGACACGACTCAGGAGTTGTTCTGGTTGCCCGAACAGAAGGTTAAGAAGCTTAAGGAATTGTTGAAGGCTGTAGGAGGATGCAGGAGGGTGCAGCTGCAGCAGGCGCAGCGGCTGCTGGGTCATTTGAACTTTGCATGTCGAGTGATCACACCATGGGGGAAGGTTTACATAGCATTTAGCCTGGGCTACACGAGGGGCCACATGGCCTCACCACTAGGTAGATCTTAATAAGATGACCAGGGATGATATGGTGGCATGGGAGCATTTTCTGCATGAGTATAATGGGCACACATTCTGGCAGGATGACTGGGTCTATAACACAGACCTACAGCTATAAACAGATGCTGTGGGGGTATAGGTATGGGAGAGTACTTCCAGGGACAGTGGTTCAGAGAGCCTTGGCTGTTGGGATGAACACAGGTGGGAGTGATGAAAGACATCACTTTTTTGTAGCTGTTTCCCATACGGATGGCTATGATAGTATGGGGAGAGGAACTCAGGAACAAGCAGGTCACATTCTGGAGTGACAATAAGGTGGTCGTGGAAGTACTGAACAAGAAAAGGACAAAGTCAGAGAGAGTTATGAGAGTATTAAGCAGAATAATGTGGTTGGGCTTGTCCCTGAACATGTCTTTCAGGGCAAAACACATGGAGTTGACAATGTGATAGCCGATTGCCTCTCCCAATTGCAGATGGACAAATTCAGGACCGCTGCACCCGGAGCAGAGGACAAGCAGACCACCATTCCGGATCACGTATGAGTGATTGGATTGGGGGAGCTGAGGTATTGTTCCACAACTTCTGGGCCCCTCGGACCCTGAGAGCCTATGAAACCTTCTGGAGGGTGTTTCAGAAATTTCGGGAGGAGTGCTGCGGGCAGGTAAGTGGTCCAGCAATGGGGGAACAGGTGGCACAGTTTATAGTCCGTGGTTGGAATCAGAACATGGCACACTCGACCATGGGGGTTCATTTGGCAGCAATAGGACAAATCTGCACACTGAGGGTCTGGGAGGACCCTACAAAAAAACAACCTGATCCAGAGAATGATGCAGGGCCAGATGAGGGGAACAGGGAGGAGACAGGATAATAGAAAGCCGATATCGGAAGGGTTGATGGTAAGGTTACTAGGGGCCCTATGGCATATCTGCAGTTCCTTGAGGGAGGCAGTGTTATTTCAGGCACTGCACACCACCATGTACAGTGGGCCTTTAGGTTGAGTGAGATAGTGGGCCGCAACAAAAGGACAGAAGGGGGGGCTGTGATGGGAGGACATTGAATGGAAAAGTGAAGCCATAACAGTTATATTACGGCAGTCCAAAACCGATCAGCAAGGACAAGGGACTAGGGTTTGGTTGTGGAAATACCAAAATTAAACCATTTGCCCAGTAACGGCACTGCACACGTATGTGGCAGACCGACAAAACCAGGGGAATGAAATGATGTTTATACATGGTGATGGCAGGCCAGACTCACAGTACCAGGTAACTACCTTATTGAACAAGGTACTCTGGTTTGTGGGGGAATCAGTGGAGGGGTATTCTTCTCATTCCTTCTGAATTGGGGCAGCATCATCAATGGCTGCTCAGGGCAAGGGATCCGAAGAGATCAAAGAAAGAGGAAGATGGGCATCAGGGTGTTATAAGAAATACATATGGAAATTGCAACAATAATGCTGTTTGTTTTTCTCTCCCAGAGCAGGTGCATAAAGCAGAAGAGGGGAAAGGGGGTGATGGGGGAAGGGCAGTGAGTGGTTATTCATTTCTTTGCACTTTGATCAATCAGGTGCAACCAAGAGGCTCAAGGTGTGGATTTGTGGGCATTCCTTTGTGCACTGGGCTGAAAAATGGGTGGCCAGGAGACAAGGGGGAAAGCAACTGTAACTGGACATTGACACAATAAGGCTGGTATGGAAAGGTCAGCAGGGCATGAAATGGGCACAGCTGCTGCCAGACCTCAGGGAAATGAGGAGGGATCATAGGAGACCGGACCTGATTGTGGTGCATCTTGGGGGGGCAACGATTTGGGAACAAGGCCATGGTTGGACATTTTTTAGCAGGTAAAGCATGATGTTAAAATAATAAAGGAATGGTGGCCAGAGGTTACTTTGGTGTGGTCAGAAATCACTCTTCCAAGAGTGTGGAGGCAGGCAGACAGCCATAAAAATATGGACAGGGCAAGAAAGTGCATGAATGCGCGAGTGAGGAGACTGTTCCAGGGTATGGGGGAATGATCATTAAACAAGGGATCCTGGAGTGGGTAGATGAGTATTACAGGGAGAATGGAGTGCATTTGTCGGGTCTTGGCCTAGCTATGTTCAACACTGAGATTTCAAATGCCATTGAAGAATGGCTGGCACGGAAATAAGGGTCGTGGGGACAAAAAAAGAGGGGTGGGGGAGGGGGAAAGTAAAAAGGGGGGGAAGTCCTCCATCCATTGCAAGCTGGAGGTGGACTAGTGAAAAAGTGGAGGGAAGACAGAAAAAAGGGGTGAGGGAAAAAAATAGAAAAGGACATAGGCAGACAAATAAGAAGCAGGGGCACAGTGTGTATGCTCGTGCCCCCTGTGCAGGACATAAGAAGAGGGCCAGGATACCCCCATGATGTATGTCTTGGGGGCAGAAGAGATGGAGAGATCTGTTTACTAATTAAGAGAACAACAAGAGGCAAAATGATGTAATGTATGCACATAATGTAAATAAAATGTATGTATATATGATGAGAAAAGGAGTGCACAGTGAAATATGGAGATAAGATGTACCATTGTGAACATTTTATTGTGGATTGTCATAAATATCAAATCAGTTAAATTATTGCCAAGACTGAGCAACCACACATTACTGGTCCGTGTATTAATTGGTGGGGTTCTGGGGACAAAGAGGGTTGCCCAACTTAAAAAGAGCAGGCCCCAGTGTTCCACAGCCCTGGCCAAGAAAGTGAGAAGCTCAGAGGAAGGGGGGAGGGTGGAGCTGAAGGTGAGAGTCAGAAAGGGGGGAGGTCCAGTGAGGTCACAAAGGAGGCAAGGCAGAGGACAAGGGAGCAATGAGGAGGCAGCAGAGGAATGGACAGGGGAGCTAAGGTGGTGGGCAAAAAAAGGCAGCTAAAAGGGCTGCACAGCAGTGGAGAGCTCACACATTTTGCTCCAGAGTGAATTTTTCACCCTCCCACCCAGACGACAGGGCAGTAGGGCACTGTGGCAGGTGGAGCACAGTGCACCACTGTGAAAGGTGAAACACAGTGGCTTGCTGCTTGATTGATTGACAAAGGTGGATGGCAAAAGGAGAAAAGAGGGAAAGGGGGGAAAGACAGAAAAAAGAGGGGGCAGGGAAAGAAAATAGAAAAGGACACAGGCTGACAAATAAGAAGCAGGGGCACGGTGTGTATGCTCGTGCCCCCTGTGCAGGACATAATAAGAAGAGGCCAGGATACCCCTATGATGTACGTCTTGGGGGCAGAAGAGATGGAGAGATCTGTTTATTAATTAAGAGAACAACAAGAGGCAAAATGATATAATGTATGCACATAATGTAAATACAATGTATGTATATATGATGAGAAAAGAAGTGCACAGTGAAATATGGAGATAAGATGTACCATTGTGAACATTTTGTTGTGGATTGTCATAAATATCAAATCAGTAAAATTACTGCCAAGACTGAGCAACCACACATTACTGGTCCATGTATTTATTGGTGGGGTTATGGGGACAAAGAGGGTTGCCCAACTTAAAAGGGGCAGGCCCCATTGTCCCACAGCCCAGGCCAAGAAAGTGGGAAGCCCAGAGGAAGAGGACGGGGAAGAGGCAGAGCTGAAGGCAGGAGTAAGAAAGGGGGGGTCCAGTGAGGTCACAAAGGAGGCAAGGCAGAGGACAAGGGAGCAATGAGGTGGCAGCAGAGGAATGGAGAGGGAAGCTAAGGGGGCAGGAAAAAAGAGGCAGCTAAAAGGGGCTGCACAGCAGTGGACAGCTCACAAATTTTGCTCCAGAGTGAATTTTCCACCCTCCCACCCAGACAACAGGGCAGTAGGGCACGGCAGCATATGGAGCACAGTGCGCCACTGTGAAAGGAGGAACACAGTGGCCAGCTGCTTGATTTATTGCCGAAGGTGGATGACAAGAGGAGAAAAGAGGGAAAGGGGGGAAAGACAGAAAAAAGATGAGGAGGGAAAGAAAATAGAAAAGGACACAGGCCGAGAAATAAGAAGCAGGGGCACACCATGTACGCTCATGCCCCTTGTGCAGGACATAATAAGAAGAGGCCAGGATACCCCCATGATGTATGTCTTGGGGGCAGAAGAGATGGAGAGATCTGTTTACTAATTAAGAGAACAACAAGAGGCAAAATGTTATAATGTATGCACATAATGTAAATATAATGTATGTATGTATGATGAGAAAAGGAGTGCACAGTGAAATATGGAGATGAGATGTAGCACTGTGATCATTTTATTGTGGATTGTCATAAATATCAAATCAGTTAAATTATTGCCAAGACTGAGCAACCACACATTACTGGTCCATGTATTTATTGGCGGGGTTCTGGGGACAACATTTCCAGAGCTGTGAGTAATCAGTCACCTATTGTTACCTAGGGGTAATTTTTCATCCTTTATTGACGTTTAGTGAACATATTGAAATGATTAATAATAAATAAAACACATAATTAGGAACCCTAAAAAGGACAGCAAGATGTCTAAAGCTACAGGATAGAAAAAAGACTGTGGAACAACTTATATTACCAGTTCTTAAATACGATAATTTATTTATAGATTAGCAAACAAACAATTGTTGAAAAACTAGATAAACTTTATTATAGGGTAGCTAAGTACGTTCTCCACTGTGATTTTAAAACCCACCACTGCACCCTATTGGCTAGACTGGACTGGTTGTCCCTTGAACTGGACCATAAGAAAAGCTGGTTAACTTTCATTCATATATAAAAAGTAAATCATTCCAATCACAATATCTCTAAGCTGCTGTTCCCAAGTGCTTCAGGGCCAGATATTCAAAACTTTGCCCCAGGGCTAAATTAGCACTGCCCGTCGAGCAAACTTAGCCCGAAGCACAAAGCAAGCCATATTCAAAAGGAATAGCCCAGGGCAAACAGATTCTGAATATAGCATGGAAATGAGGCCAGGCAAACTGAGCTGGGAGTGCAGGGCAAACTTAGCCCTGGAATAAGACAGCTCTGAATATGGCAACCAGGAAATGCAAACCACAACAGCAACACAGTGCACAGCGATGTGAGGGTAGGTAGAGGTGAACTATGTGGCCCATATGTGTGCCAGCAAATGAGTGGACCCAGTACAGCAGCATGCAGCAGCATATGTGAAATTACAGTGTGCAAAACTGTAAAATATTCCCCGAACTGTTTGCGCAGCGTTAACACGTTTGCGCGGGTTTAGCACAGGGCTAAACCGTTAGCCCGGTGCAAACATGTTTGCCCGATGCTAAACTTTGCCAAATTCAAAAGTGGCATGCAAATGAGCCTACTTAGGTAATCTCTGGGCAAACATCCAAATTAGCATCTCAGTATGCCCTGATTTGCATGTACTTTGCACCGGGCTAACAGTTTAGCCCTGTGCTAAAACCATGCAAATGTGTTAGCACTGCTCAGTTTGTTGAATATTATAAAGTTTTGAACACTGTACTTTCACATGTGCTGCTGCCTGCAGCTGTACTGGGACAACATGGCATAGACACAGATGGTGGTGTGCTGCATGTAACAGTCACACTGTAGGTCATACTACAGTGCACAGCAGATACTACAGTAGCAAGGGGGCCAGTAGTGTGTGGACACAGCAACGCCTATGGTGTGTAGGGCAGTGATGATGGCTGCACTATACACAGTGAGAGGCCCAATCTGCTGGTGTTTACTGACAGTGGACATTACTGTTACGCTGTTGTGTGACCCAAAGATATTGCAGCTCTGGTGTGGGAAGCTCACAGTGACACATACATGTGCAGCTTTGTGTGCTGTGGCAGTTGTATAGCTGTGCGGTATGTGGCTTGGAGGAGGCATATATTATCAGAAAGGCACACTGGTATTCCCAATACTGGCCCATGTGCACTGCATGATGTGTCCCAGCCTTGTGGCCACACCTGGTCTGTGGCACAGACTGGCCACCCATACATTCTCCCCTCAACATCCTCCACGCCCACAGTGCTGCATGTGTGTGCTGGCATCTGTTGGTGTCCACAGAAGAATGGTCCGCAGGTGAGTGCTGTATGGCCACACTGCCATGCTGTCCATTGGCAGCAGGGTCACCACTTACTGGCTGGCATGGCTGGGACTGGTGGCAGATGATGGCATCATTGTGATGCTATCAGTTAGCAGCATGTCTCCTCTATGTTTGGCTTTGTCTATATATCATATTTATTTGTTAGGGTCACACAAAGCCACACAAAAGCCACGCAAACACCGCGCAAAGCCAAAGTGTCACAAAAAGCTGATTGCCCAGGGTTAAGACTAAAGACTAAAGGAGCTTAATATGTATACCCTTGAGGAAAGGAGGGAGAGAGGGGACATGATAGAAACTTTCAAGTACCTCAAGGGAATCAACAAAGTCCAAGAGGGTGGCATCTTTCAGAAAAAGAGATGTGCAAGAACAAGGGGGCACAATTTGAAGATGGGGGGGACAGCTCAGAGGTAATGTGAGGAAGTATTTTTTCACAGAGAGGGTTGTGGATGCATGGAACAGCCTCCCTGAGGAGGTCGTGGAGTCAAGAACAGTGGGGGAATTCAAGAATGCATGGGACAGACATAAGGCAGTCTTAGTGGGGGGTAGGAGGAAGTAAGCTGTTGGTTAATTAGGATCTGCAGCTTATCTGTTAGGTAGGAAAATGGGCAGACTATGTGGGCCAAGCGGTCCTTATCTGCCGTCAAATTCTATGTTTCTATGTTTCTTTTCCTGGGTGATAATGTGCACCACACTAAATGTCACGCTAAGTCACGCAAAACCACTTTGCTCGGCACTAGTTGCTGAATATAGCATTGTGCCTGTATTCATGTCAGTTTGCCCCTTGCATACATTATAATTTTGCTATTGCACTTGGCCCCCGCTATTTGGCCTTTTGAATATAGCAGACCCGCATTAATCTTGTGCTAAACCTGTGCAGACGGTTTTTGCCTGGTGCAAAGTTTTGCATCTCTGGCCCTCAGACACTAGGAAGTGCTTGGCTAGGACTGTACCTCAACATAAAATCTATCAGGATAGAAGAACCAACAGATTTGGAGATATAACTTTAAAATCCCAGGCAACCTTACATTGGAACACACTTCCACCTCCTGTATGGGTTGAATTAAATTATAGGAAATTTGTTAGGGTATTAAGAAACTGCTGTGTACATACCTTTACATGTTTAAGATCATTCTAGTGATACTGCTACACTTCCCTCCTTGCAGTATGGTTTGCTCCCTGTTTGTCATTTAACATATTTTATTTGTTTATGTTTAAGTCAATTTGTAATATTTGTAAATTTGTATGTATTTTATTTTGTGGAACTTTGATATTGTACAGGACTGTCTTCCAAACTGGATTGATAAAATCCAAATAACATGTTTCTTTCCTGTATAAAAATAAAAAAGTTTTACTACTAAGCACTCAATTGCATTATTGTAAAATATAGATTGAAATTTTGGAGTATCCCTTTTAGGAGATACTGATAGCTTGTAAAATTAAGGCATTAATGCAATACTGCTTGGTTCTGTTAACAGCTCCTATAGTCACTTCTATAGTTTGGATCTTTAAACACAATCCTTTTCTGTATAAAATGAAAAGCTAAGTAGCTGCAAAATGAGATGACAGAAATGAAAGCATTTATATTATTGTAAGGTGATGAGTTTGTGATTTTTATAATTTAAATATGTGGTGATTGGTTAAGTATTCATTTCACCAGTATGCACTTTTCTATGATGTCATACTCTTGTGTCAGTATTTAAATGATTTATGGAAGCCTGGTTGTCAGCAAATGCCCCCTTGAAGGCATTGAGCTGAGGCACTAAGGGCTCACACAGCATGGCTGAAATAAATTCAACATTGTGTTGATGTAAGGTGATACATAATTGCTGTTACTAGCCTTCAAATTTGGTCCACAATGAGGCAACTATATATGACACACACACAAAAATAATGGTGTAACAAACACATATAAGGCATAGAAGCTCCTCTTTAAAACCAAATATAAATTTTTAGAATATAGGGAAAAAGCAGGAACAGTGCTAGCCTGCTGGTTGAAAAAGGATGAGGTAAATAGGCCTGTATTGAAGATATCAGGAAAAGGATGGAACAATAATGCAAATCATTACAGAGATAAGCCAGCAGTTCCTCTTTCACTTTTTAGAAGACTATGAGTCAGACTGCACACATATACAAGCATATACTGCCCAGTCACTGGACAGCATTAACCTTCCCAAAAGTCCAAGGCTCATAAACAAGAACTAGAATCCCCAGTCCACAAAAATGAAATACAGTAACACAGGCAGTTAAACAACTACAAAATGGTAAGGCCACAGGAGATGATGTGAATTATTTATTTATTGAAAGTTTAACCAGGAAATACTTACTGAACTGAAAACAGCTAATTTCCAGATGTGTCCTGGGGGGAGGGGAGAAGGAAATAGCCCACAACAACAGAAAACAAAGTAAAATACAATAATATGGTAATTACAAGCAGAATCATAAATATTGTAGGCAGAATAGTAAATGAAGGCAAGTAGAAAATAAACACACTCTAATATATACAGAAAGAAAAATAGCAGAACAGTAAGAAGAGGGCAAGACAGAGAATGGAGAAAAAGAAGGGTCAAATGCAGTTGCAGGTAGGATGACAAAACTCAGAAAAAGGAGACTTTGGGAAGGAAGGGAATGAATAGAAAGGGGAACCACAGTTTTGGAAAGTTGTAAGAAAAAGCAGATTGGCCAACATCAGACTTTCAAGAAGGAATAATGAGAAAAATGGAAAGTGTTGTTGCAGAGAGGATAGGAGGAAGAAGGGGGAGGGGAAAGATGGGATTTGAGATAGGAGAGAAGGTTGCTGAAACAGAATTTGGATAAAAAAGTGACACAATGGGAAAGGCATCTAGCATCAAGAGAGGGGAGAGAAAGAGCTGAGTAAAGCTGAGTAAATGGAGGAAGTTTTGTCATCTTATGCTTCCATGTCTGTTGTCTTCCTTGTACAAACTATGCTAAGAAATAAAGGACACTAGAACACAATCCCAGGCTATGGCATGGGATTTATAACCTTGAACCTAAAACCAGGAATGGTCACTCTAGAATGTCGCCCATATTGTCCAAACATTCTGCTCAATGTAGATCCTAAAATATATGCCAAAATAGTGCACTGGAAGTGAAAAAAAAAAGACATCATCGATTGAATGGACTTTATCATAGGCTGGCATGGTATAGATAACATACAAAGGAAACTAATGGCCTACACTGCTGTGAAAAAGCAGAATATCTACCCTATTGGCTCCCTTGATACAAATATAGCATTTGATAGGGTGCAGTGGCCTTACCTGAGGAAGATCTTGAAAGAATTTGCTTTAGTGATTGGGCTGAGCTGCTATACCAAGCACCAATGGAAAAAAACAAAGTAAATAACATTATTACACAGTAGCTCATGACAATGGTGACCATGATTGAGTGCTTTCAAAAAAGGGTGAATCAGTTGTGGTACCTGTCCACAGGGCTACCGGGCAGGAAGGGTGACTGGATTGGGGGGGTCTGCGAATATAGTGACAGCATGTCACTATCAGTACACGTGTGTGGTGGGGGAGTGAGCACACTGAGCGATAGGTGGAAGGGGAGGGAGGGTTTGTGAGGCATAGTGTGGTGCTGAACTGCCAAGCTGGCCCAGTGGAGTGGTGAGTTGGTAGCAGGCTATGGTTATGAGGGTGCCAATTTTGGGTCTGGGCATGTGTTTATTTTGTTGAGCCCGGCCGTGAAGTTTTTTTTTATCCATTTTTGCACCCCTCCCAAACATTCACTCACCTGGAGTTTAGAATCCTTTTGTTGGGGGGGGTGCAAGGGACAAAGCCCCCCATGGGGAGGTGTGGGGGGCAGAGCCCCACATAAACAGGAAAAAAACAAGTCCCCAGTACCCTCTTGCTGTGCGCCAGGTGTGTACATCTCCAAGATAGATTTTTGGTAATGTACACTCACCCTAACAGTGATCGCCTTTCCATGATTGCCGTTATCACATGGAACCCTATTACTCCCGGTTTCACACCACAAAGGAGCACTAATCAAGGGTACCCATTATCACTGCTTCTCTTTGCCTTAGCAATTGAGCCCCTGGCAATAACAAACTTAAAACTCTCTGATATCCACTTTTTCTTACAGAAAACAGACATGCATAATGCAGTGTCCAGCCAGGATGCAATACAGGAATGCCGCATTATATCACAAAATGTCATGGTATGCTGCAGGGTACAGTGTAATTCAATGGCAATTAAGCACTTTTCTTGCTGCGGCATTTTGTAACATGTCATTTACTGCAAGTTTCTGTGTTGCATCATGGCTGGCTCCAGTGTATCTTATGATAAGAAAATGGCATAAGGTTCTATGTCTCCCAATCATAGGACCTGCTCCCAAATCACACATCTGTCATAGAAAATGTTGGGATACTCTCAGGCTATAAATTCAGCTGCTCTAAAAGCAAGGTTATTCAGATAGGAACACTGGAGAGTATCCATAACACAGGAATGGCCACACTTATTTGTGCTGGTCCCGGTACAGCTGATGAGAAGTGTCGACTTCTCAGAGAACAAATACTGTAACCACAGCACACTCACAACAAGGAACAAACTCCATTGAAGTTCACTTCATTTATTTCACCAAAGAACAGGTATAGTACAAGCAACACCGACACAGACACATCTAGTCGTCAGTCTGTGTTACTGTTGCTTGTACTATACCTGTTCTCTGATAAAATAAATTAATTGAACGTCACTGGGGATTGTTCCTTCTTGCGAGTGAACTGTGTTTGTTTAGGGAGACTGGAGATGTCAGATCTTAGAGAGGATCTACCCTTCAGAGAAGGGATGTGAAACAACCTAAGTACTTAGGAATAAACCTGGTAATAAGGTGCACAGAATTGATCAAATACAATGTCTTACCCATCATCTTCAACATCTCAAAGGACCATGAACTATGACACACATTTTCTCTTTCACTAAGGAAGCAGATAAACATAATTAAAATTAATATCTCATCAAAGTTCTCATATGTTTTTAAGGGATTCAGGGTTCTGGTTTGAGGAGGAGGAGGAGCAATATCAAGGCAGAACAAATCTGGATTTGTGAATCTTAATTTACTTTAAAAAAAAAAGCTATACATTTTAAAAAAATGTTTTGGTCTGATAGTATTATATTTTGTCCTGATTTTAGCTTGTGTGGAAACAAGAAACTGAGACAAGTATACAGGGATTGGAACTGGGCAGTCTGAGGATTTGATTATGGGGTCCACTCTCCCTTCCCCCCAACCTGGCATGACTTGTACATTCACTAATCAGAGGAGATTATCTTTTATTTCACTTTTTTATATTTCTTCCATTAAATTTTTAATTTTTAAGTCTTTTTTGTATATTTTTATTAATTCTGACATAGCTCAGACTGGTGCAACTGATCTGTGAGTTGTCTGATTTATACTCACATGGGTAGGGATCCATATGATTGCCCAGCATCAGGTTTCCCGTCACTCGGTTTACCGATATTATTGTCCCAGTATTTCTTTTCCCGACTTAATTATTAACCAATTTTTAGTTTCCCGACAAAGCTCTGCACTAAGCAAATTGAGACGAAAAATTAAATCAACGGCGCTAAGCAATTGAAACAACTCAATCAGCGCTCCCTTATTTGAACCCTTCCATCTGAACCATTCAGCACAAAGCTCTGCACTAAGCAAATTGACACAAAATTATTAAATCAGTGCTCCCTTATTTGAACCCTTCCATCAGAACCATTCAGCACAAAGCTCTGCAAGCAAATTGAAACTAATAATTAAATCAGCGCAAATTAAAATGATTCCATTAGCAGCACTAAGCCAATTGAAATGAATAATTAAATAACTTTATCAGTGCAAATTAAAATGATTCCATCAGCAGCACTAAGCCAATTGAAACGAATAATTGAATAACTTTATTAACTTAAAATTCCAAAGCATAAAATTGGAATTAAAAATTAGTCGATTGATCTGAATCACAGCACCATGTTATGTGCTGTGCCTCTCATGAAGTCCTTTCCAACATGCTGCTGTCTGTCGGCAATAATATTTATGATCTTTTCCTCCCACTTTAAGTATTTTTTTTCAAAGGGGATTTAGGCATGCCATGGTTAATTTTTTCAATGTTGAACTCAGTGATCAGCTGCTCATTTCTCAGTTCCTCAATAAAGCAAAATAGTCCAACATGGGTGGTCCCTACAAGAGTGCCCAGTCTTCAAAGCCAAGCTTCCACGTTGTTTTGTGTTCGTGGCATAGCATGGACAGTTTGTTCATACACAGACCAGAACTGTGGTGGGTACAGGGGTGGGGCTCTTATTGTAGTGTTATTCCTCATCCGTGGGTTTGATATATTTGCACCACAGCCGCGTTATCAAGTGTAAGTGGAATTACTTAGGTAAAGATTCAAGCACAGCAAAGTAATATTGCAATCAAATGATATGCGGGGAAAGATAGCGTCGAGAAATGTGAAGATGGGAAATAGGTTGTGGGATAAGCATAGTCAGGAAATTTAATGACAGGCAACCATACTAGACCCTATGGGCACACATTTACATTTGAGCCCTTCTGTGGATTTTAAGAGGCTTCAAAGCAGAGTGGAACAACAGGGGCAGGGACTGAGTAAGGGAGGAGATGATGGAGAATGGTGGAATGAATAGGAGAACTTGGGGGATACTAAGACAAAGGTACTGTATCTTGATGGGGTGCACACAAGTCAAGGGAAACTAGCAGAGTTCTGGAGATGGGGACTGAATTGTGAAGGAAGGGAGGTAGATGGAAACAGGGGAGAGGGTGCCCACATACGAGAACTGTGTGCCTTCCATGGATGACAGCCAAGAGGATCATGCCTATAGTGTACCTGCTTGTGCACAGAGGATGGGAGACCTGATGTGATCCTCCACCTGGGCACAAATTACCTGGCTGGGTGTGAGTTAGTGTAAGTACTAACTCAGTTTAGGGAGCTTGGAGGAAAGAGAAAGAGGTGTATTTTTTGGAAGTGCTACTGGTACCCATGACCAATCCAGATTATTGAGTTCAATCAGTGGCTAAGGGACTGGTGGAAGGAGGAGGACTTTGGTTGTGCAAGGAAGTGGAAAAGTGTCTGGGATGAGAAATACCTGTACTAATCAGATAGGCTACACATCAGTGGGGGGTGGAGGGCATGGTATTATGTAACAGGTTCAAGGAGTACACCAGGGACAGCCTGAATTGAAACTGAGCGGGGTGTGGGACTACTGGGGGGGTACACAACTCAGGGATCACAACTGGAAGTAGCTGGAAGGACTCCTCCCAAGTGGAGGGGACAATAAGTAAACAGGGAAAGGAGGAAGGAGATGTGGGGAAGGGTGAACACAGTGGGCAGGAGGAGAGCAGTAGAGAAAGAGATTGTGGCTTGGATGACTGTGTGAGTAGACATGTATTGCTGAGCTCTCCCTGATTTGGGAATCTCCCAGATCTCAGCAAACCATATAGCCTCTTTGGACATCAGCAACAAATCAACCTCTAGTGAAAAGAATCTAAAAAGGAAAGAACTCAAACTATTATCTCTCTGTACAATCATGACCCTTAAAAAAGGGGACAAGACAGTGAAGATGGTGCCAGGAATGAAATCAGGGCTGAAACTGCTTAAATAGATGACAAGAGAGCAAGGAAAATGTCCAGCTCTTTTAAGAATAACACTTCATTCTCAGAGTTTAATAAACCAGTTACAAGGGACTGGAGCAGGGACTAAAACCTCAGTACAAATTAAAATGAACGTTTCTAATCTATTGGGTACATTGGTGGAGAAACTGAGAACCATATCTGGAACATCTGAGACCACTAGTGAAAAAAAAGTGCCCCAGAACTGTAAATGAAATAAATGAAACCAGCAGGATTGACCCTCAGAAGAAGAGGAACCTCACCCAATTATGCAGCAAGCTTTTGTTAACTTCCTGCGTGACTGAGATGGGGAGAGGGTGCTTCAAATGTCTCTTTGGATGGGAACAATGGTAGATTACAGGTTTAACAGCAGGACAGTATGGAATAACCACAAAAAAATAAATTAGACTGCTCTTTGCTTGGTTCATGAGCTGTGCTTGTTTCTACATCTGCTTCCAAGCATTGCAGTCTTTAAAATTGTTTAAACATATGTTAATAACTAAGGCACCATTTCTTGTTACTCAAAAGCTGCACATTTCTTTAACTGACAAAACTGTGACAGTACCCATTGACTCAGGACATTACTATGTACATAATCAATATTATTGTTTGTTTTCATATACTGTATGAGGTTTTGAGATATGATATTGGTATTTTGTTATCAAAACTGTTGGGTTTATGCCCATTCTGATTAATTTATGCACTGTTTTTACTATACTGGCTTAATTAATTTAAATCAATGTATACACTTATAGTAGATGAGCTTTGCAGTACCCACCTAGCACTTATAGCTATCCATTTTGGAAGCCACTTTGGAAGCCCTTCTGGCTATGATTCTCTCTAGCCATTTAGACAAAGATAAAGGACTACCCTTGGCATTCAGAAATTTTTATTAACCTTCTAACTTAATGCTGTGTAGTGTATACATTATCATACACATTATCATCCAATTGTTGATAATACTTGATATTTATCTGGTGTACTGATAATTGCAAATAATAGATTGACAGTGTTCTGAATATATATATTAACAGTCCCTATAAATTTAAAAAAACACTTACTATGATTCTGATTAGAAAATAAGCCACAGATCAGAGAATGGACAAATACAGCTTACCTGAATATAATTCCAAAACTAATTCAGAACTGACACAGTTTAGCAGCATCATTTTTCATAATGATTTGACTGAACAGAATTCTAGCAGTGATTTACCTCGACAGAATAAATCACTAACCAAACAAATTAAGGTGTATAGTAACAAAAAGAAAAGTATGCTAAATCTAGCAACTTTAGAAGCGACAACTAAACTTGAAGTGAAACAAACAGCAAACAAACTACAATTATGGATAATTTACAGAAGCAAACTAGTAAAAAAGGTGCCAAGACAGTGCAATTGCCAGCTATAAATTTGGAGGTTACAAACATGGGGGGATCAAATTTATTAGATTTATGTTTAGCTTCTACTCCAAAAATGTCAATTTCTGAAGATTCTTAGACAGTCAAGTTTTATATAGATAAAAAGGTGGAAACAGCTAAGGCCACTGGTTGTTCTGGTGTAATTTCTATCTCGTACTCTGATAGGACAGTGCTGAGAATCAGGGAAATGATGGACAATTCTCCAGCACTTACCAATCTGGATTTACCATCACATAGCTCTTATTTGTCAATTAACAACTCTACAGAACAGTTCTCAGACTTTGCTAAGCTCAGCAACTATGTATCCAATAGGAAGATTTTAAAAGAAGTAGTGCAGGGGTTCTCAAATGGTGAGGCCAGCCTCCTTGGGGAGGCCCCAACCTGTTCCAGGGGAGGCTCAAGCAAGTCTGAAAAAGTACTGTATTTAAATTTTGAGTTTTATGTATTTTGTGTGAAGAGATGAAGCAAACTGAAAGAGGATAGTAGTAGGTGAATGTTATGTATTTATTTACTAAAAGGTGACAAGGAAGGTGGAATGAGCCAAGGCTCATTTCAGGTGTACCTAGGGAAGGGTAGGAGGAATACATTTCAAAAGGTAACTGCAGAACAATCAAGAAATACACAATGAACAATAATGTAAACAAATATGAACAATAAACTAATAATGAGTGGTGGTATATTGATCAGTTTGTAGACTGATGACAACAACCTAAATACAAGGGTTTGAGCACAGAAGTGCTACTAAGAGCAATAACCCGGAAGGAACAAAAGTAATCCAGAGGAAGTTGTAGGAGTAGGGAAGGAGTCAAAGTAAGTAGGAAGGTTATTTCATATAGAGAGAAAAGAAAAGTAGTCTGACTAATGAAGGTACTACAACAAGGGTAACAATGGTTCAAGAATGAAAATAGCAGAGAATGTAGGCTGGCCTTTGAAGGAGGAGTTACAATAAGCTGAATAAGAATTATTTTCTTTTATTCAGATAACACCTTTGAGAACATGAGCCCTTTTTCAAAGGTTCCAGTCAGTATAAGAAAAAAACTGAATATAAGCCAAGTACTCAAAGGGGTTTCAATTTATTCATGGTGTATTACGCAAAGTACAGTATGTTGTTTTTCTTTGGGGAGGCCCAAGATTATTTCAGTTTTTGGGGGAGGCTCAAAATCTTTTCCATGGATTTGGGGAGGCTCACTGTGTCAAAGTCTGAGAACTATTGAAGTAGTGGATGGGCTGCAGGTTACAATAAGAGGCTTAAAGGAATTAAACGGCCCATTCAAGATATTTGAGGGGGTTAAAACAATGAATGTAACCCAGAGGGCCTGTTCAAACTACTATCCTCACAATCTAAGTGAAGATGTGGTTAATATCATGTCTAACTCATATACTGCTCATCTAATGTTAATGGAGCAAATCATTATTTTAAAGGAGGAACTTAATACCATCAAAGAAAATATTGCAATTAATGGATGTAGGTTGGATTATATCCTTCATAAACTAGAAATGATTGCAACTTTCCATAAATCTCCATCCTTCACTTACAAGGAGAAAGGGTCAGGGAAACCTGATTTCTGTCCAATTTCTATACCCCCCCCCCAAAAAAAAAACTTGTAAACTGAAAAAGAGTAGGAAACACAGGAGAAAAAGAAAGCATGGCTAACAAATTCTTAGTATAGAGATCATTAGAAAAGAAATGAATTTAATCGGGAATAAACAGGAAATTAATAATAATATTCAGGCCTCACACAAGGGAAAGGTTGGGTCATTTTAATCAGATTCCACAATAAGTTGTTCAGCCATGAGTCGCAGGAATTTGGATCCTCCGATAGAGGAACCGGTAGCTATGAATAAAATACTAAGCACAGCCAAAAATTTTGAGGCTGAGTTAAAAGCAATGAGACAAGACTGGCAGGAAATCAATAACTGTCCTGTGGTTTCTGATAAAACCCCAGAGCCATTCTGTATTTCTGCTGAGAATATAATACAGGACAAAAGGCCAGTCATGATGGAACTGAAAATTTCTACCTTGAATGACATTAATCATTGTGCCATTCTTTGTCTATATGATCTAAAAGTAGACAGAGCATGGCCACTATTCACATTAAAAAATAAGATCGAGCAGCTTTTCAGACTGTTAACTGGGGCGGGGATCAAAGGAGATGATTTTGCAAAAATCGTATCTGACAAAGATGACTTGGGCCAAGTTTATATTTACATCTTTTGTACCTCACCTAGGTTAGCTAACTTCATATGGATCAACAATTCTATGGTGAAGAAATATGGATATAGGTTAATTTATGCGAATAGGGAACTACAGAACCCTAAGCAAGGCTCCTAGTGAGGCTCTAATGGACAAGCTACTTCCCAAATCACACTTTTCAGATATGAAGACCTCACTTACAAAACTAAAAGAAAACTAATGAAGTCACTATTCAATTTATTTTACACATTTTACAGATTTCTTACCACAGTATGCAGATAATAGATGTTCATAGGTGGAAAAAGAGTAACACAGAAGGGCAAATTGATATCTTACTACATGGTATCAAAAAACTCAAAATGTTTTTTTCACAAATTCCAGAAATCAGCAAAGAAACAGGTAATAGATTTTCTGCTTTGACCAAACAGATACCCTGACTGAATGGGGAAGGGAACAGTATAATAACTATTTCAAGTTCCATCATTAACAATGGTCAGAATGCTGAATGAACTTTAGTATCTTGGAAAATAGCAGGTCTGGCCTCAAAGCTGGCTGATATGAAATGGTAGAGTTTTATGAGGAACTATAATATTACATGTCTTTAAGAGACATGGCATACTGCCGAAGTGGATGTATCTTTCAGTGGTATCACTACTCTCATTTTCCTGATCTACAACTGACTTGAAGCCTGTCTTTTATTTAATTTTTCATTTGCCCAAGCCCTCACAGAAGAAACAGAACACTTCAAGTTTTGTTTATTTAACATCAATACCCCCGCCCTCAAAATATTAGTTCCTCAATATGGGAAAGAGTGGCTACATTACTGGTCAAATCCTGTGACCTTTCAGAAATAGAAAACTGTCTGATATGTGGTGATTTGAATGCAATAACTGGTGACTTTGATGGCTGTTCCAAAAATGAACATTATAATATTCTACACCCTAATGCTTACACCTTTTTTAGAGTGCCTTATGATCTTAAGGGTTCCAAAGCAGGTTACAAATTAATAGAATTGCTGAAAATACACAATCTGCCACTGATAAGTGGAAGAATCTCTGGTGACAGGTGAGGTAGGTCTGTATTTATAGGTCCCTTTTGACTTTCTACAATAGATTTATTTTTTTGCTTTGGAATGATAACATGAAGGTATGGAAATATTGCAAAATTGTCACTAGAGGGGAAACTAATCACACCCTGCCACTCTGATAGGAAGATATTTAGGGTATGCGTAAATGAAGTGGAACTGTGACAAAATAACCCATTGAATCTTGTAGAAGACTTATTATCTCCATTAGTAATAGAAGATTGGAAATCTGAAAATCTTATGACATTAGATATAAAATGTTATGCTGTATTCAGGTGATCAGAAATATTTCTTTATAGGCTTAATAGGGCATGTAATGGTCCAATACTAAGGGTAACATGGTTTCACCAAGACTGTAAAAGGGAAAAAAACTGCATTCACTGGTTTAATTAGGAAAACCAAAAATTCATTTGAAAAAGAAAGAAATAGAGTACTAAATGCTAAAAATCAGTGTAAAAAATTCTTAAACCAGAAAAACAGAGGTTTTTTTTACCAAATACAGTGGGCTTATATGCTCCAAGTAATTAATATTAAAGATACCTAGTTATTTTGGTTACCGGTTGCCACAGGCACCAATAACATTAAATATGAAATAGATTCTTACATATCAATAGAAGACTGGATAAATCACTATAAAGGAATATTTTTTGATCCTGTTATCAGCTCAGACTCCCCATCCTGAAATGGGCAAATACCACATTTAATTTTCCACTTATTCAACCAAAAGAGATTTAACTGGCCATAACTTCATTAACTCACTCAGCCCCATAGCACATATGTGTGTCATCAGGAAAACTACTCTAGTTCCCATAGCACTTATGTGCATCAGGTATGCACTTCCTATCATCCCCAGAGTGCATATGTGCGCCCTGCACTTCTTATGCACTTTCTGGATCAACCAATCAGGAATATGATTATTAGTAAGTGCAGGTTGGTAGGAAACATTCCTACCTACCAGAATACTGACTTTATATTGGACACATTTGCTACCTTTCAGATTTTTTTTAGGTTTTAATTTAGGTTAAAAAGTGAAGAAAATGCAATTTTTCTCCACTGCAGGTACAGTTAAAAAAAAATAGTAAATGCTAGAAATGTGTGATCCCTAATTTGAAAGCTCTTTTCATTGTGAAAAATTAGTATGCTGGTGTCTGGGAGCTAGTAGGTGTACTTTTTTTTAGTTTTTTGGCGATAAAAAAAAGTGTAAAAATGTGATTTTCCTCCATTTCAAGTACTGTAAAAAAAACTGTAAATGCTAGAAACATGTGTGACATATCATTTGAAAGGTCTCTTTAATATGGGCAATTATCATGGTGGTGTCTGTGATCTAGGAGGTGTACTTTTTATGATGTAGGTTTTCATTTGGGAACACAATGTAAAGAAATGTTTTTTTTTTATCATTTCCAGAACTGTAAAAAAATATCTGCAAATGGCACTAATATGAGTGACCCATCATTTTAAAGCTCTTGTTATTGTGAACATTTTCCGTGCAAGTGTCTAGGGGCTAGGAGGCATACTTTTTTAGTTATTGTGGTTTGTGCATCATGTGGGCAGTTGTGCAGAGCATTTTTCCAAATTCAGTCAGTTTACTGGTGTTATGTGTTAGCACATACCTAGTTTATGATCTGTTTTATTATGTAAAACAGCTCAGAAATACTCTAAACTATGGCAATGTAATGCACAGATGTTGGTGTGATGGAAAACCATCATACAACAGGCATTTGCCACTTCTAAGGTGGTTTGTTTTAGTTGTTTTTTTTTAAAGAAAAAATGTTAATTTTCATTGTTACGTGCTCTGTAAAAAAAAGGTTAATGCTACTAACATGTGTGACCCCTCATTTTAAATATTTTTTTAATGTGAGCAAATGTTGTGCTGTACGTTTTGTGATAGGAGTTATACTTTTTTAGTTATTTTTACTCCAAGTCGGAGTGTTACCATTTCAGTTTTGAACATTCTAATTGCTCAGGAAAATTGCCATTTTTACACAGGAATACAGCACTCATTCAAGATTCCATTCTAGAGCTGAGTGAGTTAAAAAGGAATAAGGCACCAGGTCCTGATAAACTTCCCCTGAGGTCTTCTTGATGGCCCCCTCTTTATGGACAGAAATCTTCTTTGCTTATTTTAACCTCTGTACACAGAACAGATTTGTGCCACACTCATGGAAGGGTGCAGTGATTATCTCCATTTATAAAAAAGGGGACAGGATGAACCCACAAATGTACAGACCTTTATCACTTTTAGACATATCAAGCAAAATATTTGCCAAAACAATTCTGAATAGACTACTGGATCAAATTAACTCCTTAGGTGGTCTATCAGAATTACAGGCTGGTTTTAGACCTGGGTACTGCACAGCTGATAACTGTTTCATCATGAATCATTTATTTGAAAATATATCTCCCTAAGGAAACAAAAACCTTATGTGACCTTTATTGACTTCAGCTCAGCCTTTGATTCCATTCTCAAGAAAATGCTTTGGGAGAAAATGTTAAAAAAGGGTATTGATCAGAGTCTAGTTAATGTTATAAGTGATCTTTATACCAACACATGGGCACAGATCAGACAGGGTAATAGAGGCCAGCACTCAGCTACACTCCCACCAATAAGAGGGTATGCCAAGGATGCATTTTGGCACCCAACCCTGTTTTGTATCCATATCAATGTTTTACTCATTTAACTCATCAATCTGTCATCTGATGCCCCAATGGTGGGCACTACAAAGTGTCCAGCTGGTGCATATGCAGATGACCATGCCCTTTTTTCTGATGGAAACAGGCCTTAATCTTTTATCAGTATATGCTAAAAAATGTTAAACTTAAAATAAACACTAGTAAAAGTCAAATAATGATTTTTGGAACTAAAAGTAAAAAGAGGAAAAGCTGGAAGGTCAGACAGTTGGAAATTGGCTTGGGGAACTCCTGTACCTATTTAGGGCTAACTGTATCTTCCACTGGCATTTGGGGTACACATATACATGATCTAGCCATCAGGCTATGACAGATTACAGGAGTCTTGCTAAGATTCAACAGACAGTATGGGGCAATTTGGTAAGACATGCTTTAGAAGCATGTAGAGCAAAATACATTCCTATGGCCCTTTATCGCTGTGAAATCTGGTTTAATGCCTCCCACATAATTCTGGAAATTCCACTTAATAAACTTTATAGACAATTATTCGGACTAGGTCCTTCAGTACCTACCCACTTGATTAGGGCAGAACTGGGCATGACCAGTCTTACTCCAGTAGTAACTACTGTATATGGAGAATAAAATATTGGATTTAGTTTACTAGCTTACATAAAGACAGATTCCCATTACAGTATCTGCTGCAAAATATAAATGGCAACAATCAGGCTGCAAAAAATCAGTTTGGCTAAATAAAATCAATAAAGATCTTGAAAGCTACGGTTTTCAAATTTTGGATAAATACATTAAGATGGGCATTGCACTCCGGCCTAAACATAAAAGCTATGTTAAAAACAGAGTTGAAAACATCAACTGTAAAATTGATATGCAAAGGATTGGGAAACTTAGCATTCCCCTTGGCTGATCAGATATGATATTAATCATTTTAGATTCTGTCTTTATGTATTGACTGATCCAATGAAAAGTTGTATGTGTATAGGATATTGTATGGAGTATTTAAAGAGTAATGTGATTTTAGTGAAAAAAATAATTTACTAGATCCTGCAGCAGCACTGTGTACAGTACATGTTTGAGACCTGAAATAGAGAATGTGAGACATCTTATATGTAATTGCACATGGTATGTAAGACACAGACAAATGTACTTAATTCCCATATGGGATAAGAATCTAACATAGGATCAGAATCTCCTCCTAAATTTGTTTTTTATTTACTACTTTTTGGTGCCTCCCACTTCTGACACCATCTGCATGGTCACAGACCCCTTGGCTGCTGCTTCCCATATTAGCTGCCCTCCCAGTACCCCCGGCTTACCTTCTAGGGAGGGGTCGCATCACCTGACCCCTCTGAAAGGTGCCACAATCAATGGAATAGGGCAGGAGTCAGCCTGGGAGATGACTGCAGCCGGGGGGGTGGGAGTTATCAAGGCAATGGGTGGCAGGCTTTTTCTCCCCTGTAAGCAGGGGTGGGAACATGTAATGATACCAGCATCTGTCCCGTCCCTTAGATCCTTGCTGATGTCGGTCACTGTGGTGCCCCTGGCCTCCACCAGGGGTCCCTTGAGCACTGGTCACACACTGCACCCTCCCCCAGGAGAAGGAGAGCAGTCCATGGGTTGGTTGATCCTTCTCCCCCGGCTGGCCCTCCGACAACCCAGGTCTATTCCCAAAAGTGGATCACCGGTGTTGCAAGTGGAAATCTAGCCGCTCACTGATGGGGCAGCCCTCCTTCTAAATTTAATGTTTACCACTGAGGATATTTATATAATTAATTAAGTGGCAGATTATCTTTTAATTATAAACAAAATTCAGCTTAGAAAAGTATTTCAAAAAGGTTTGATTCTTATTTTTTAAACTGGGTCGAACATCAATATGACAGTTAATCTAGGCCTGTCCTGCTGTTTCAGTGTATACTGATTCAGTGTCTATTTGATAGTATAAAAAGCTGTGAAAAATTTGTGACTGATGTTCAATTTTACTAAAAGTAAGAACTTAGAACCATGATAATACATGTTTATCATAAACAACTAATAACATTTAACTGAACTAATGTCAATGGGACTAATACACCCATTAAAAGCAAGGACACAATTATTTTAGAAAATACAAGTTTATATTATTTGTTTACAGAAATCCCATCTGGAGTAAACAGAAGCTCTGAAATTAAAAAAGAAATGGCTAAGTCATATATTCTACATGATGAGAACTAAACAAACAAAAAAAACTGTGGATTTGTTATTCTGATTCAAAAAGGTCTTGCTTTCCATTTCCTAGATGAGTTTAAAGACCAAGATGGTGGACCCAGCTTGATAAAAGACACAAATAACAAATTTACCATGATAATAGGTTCATTGTCCCAGATTTCCCCCCAGAACGTATCAGAGTCAGTCAGTGGTGGGTGCTCAGATCAGCAATTCGTTTATTAATAGTACAATCATGATCTGTTTCAAAAATGTAAAAGATTCTTAAAGATTTCTATTCCATCCAAAACATATTTAACTGATACATATTCGTGTATCCAATGATTCTTTATCTTCTTATCATCCATACAATCAAATATATAAAATATCTCAATTTATTTGCAATCTTCTATATTCTTCATCCTCTTCTTCTCACAGATGTATATCTGGGAGCCCGTTCTTCTTCTTTTTCTAGAAGAAATGGTGTGTAACCATTACCACTTTTCTTTTCATGCTGTTGCTCTTCCTTTTTGGGCTCTTTTTTCTCCTTCCCCTGCCCCTTTATTTTACTTTCTTTTTCCCCATTTATTCACTATTCAGCCATCCACCTTGGCTGTGCCAAAACTGGATTATGTGCCCCATAATATTAATTGTCTCTGCACCCTGCTGTCCACTTCTGGCAAAGTCCCACACATATTGATCTGACTTCCTTTCTCTGTTTACTGGGTGGGTAAGCAAAAACTGAGAGTAGCATGCCAAGAGGCAGCCTGCTTCCTTGCAGCTGCTTACATAACCCTAATGATCCCTACCCTTCCTTTGGATCTCCACCATCCAACTGCTACTCTCTCCTTTCCTGTCCCCTCCCTCTTTATGATGTCATCTATACCTCATCACCGCCTGCCTCCTACTTGGCGAGTTACCTCCAGAGCCCCACCTTCTCCCCCTGACTTGTCTGGGTATGTTAAAGTCTTCTTGGGCTGGTCCTCCTGGATAATTGAGTCTGCCTTTCAGTGGCAAACCTCATTATATGCTCTCTTTAATAATTACTTCTCTTTCTTGGCCAAGATCAATGAAGGTATAACTAAATTAGAAACACAAAACATAATTGTCACAGTGAATATGAACAATATGCTGCAGCCACATATGAATAAAGACTCAAAACCCACACAAGGGAACTATAATGTAACTATTAAAGTTATGCACTGCATCAAAACTCACAAACTACTGTATCAGATATTTGATGGTTTACATGTCTTGATGAAAATGTTTTAGCCACTGTGATTAAAAATATGGGGCTTTTTAGACTAGATCATATAATTGTATCAAAATGTTAGACTAAACACCTTAAAGGTGTTAAAACTGATTTTATAAAAATGTCTGATCAAGCCCTTAAACAAGCAAAGCTAGAAATTATAGAGATAGGTTAGCTTACAGCTCTTACAGAAATAATTGTATGAAAAGTTTTCATGTTGCACACATAAAACTACGTAAGTATTATGCATGCTGCATGTATGATTTACATGTTAAATTGGAACTGACTGCATGCATATGGCATGTGTGCAGCAAGCAAGTGTGGAAACTATGATTTTTATGTTAAATTGGGAAAGACTGCATGCATGCAGCATGTGTGCAAAAAAGCAAGTTGTAACTGATAACTGCACATGTAAAAGTTAAGTGAGTTTCTCAGGATCACACTATACACAAGTGGGAGTTGAAGAGGTTTAAATCCAGGTCTTCATGCCTCCAAGTCTCCTGGCTTGCAGTTTAGTGCCTTTAGCCACTAAGCCATACTGTCTTCAGACATATGGCTTGCTTGTACTTTAATACATACTGTATTTGAATACATCTGCATGCATGTGGCATGCTTGTAGCCAGTGTATGCTTTTCAGTTTTCTTCTTTCCCTCATCTCATTTTTGCAGTTGAACTGTACCACTCACACCAATGGAAACACATGGTTTTTCCACCCCCAATACACAAACTTACCCACAAAACCACTTAATTACTTCTGTTTGGCCTGTACCCCTACTATTTGTTCTCCATAGTTTTGAATGCTTACAAGCAAACAAACTTTAAGGTGCAAATGCAAATGTAGCAATAACTTCACACATACATACACACACACACACACACACACACACACACACACACACACACACACAGCAGCCAGTCCCCCCCCATGCACACACATTGTAGCAGGAATGGCCATGCTGCTACAGTACAGGCAACCCATCAAGTACAGATATAAGTAAAAGTCTTTTACTTGAGTAGTAGGGAGTCAGAGACAGGAGTCTTTAAGAGAAGATGCCCATGAGTCCGAGTGCTGAGGTGTAACCCCTTGAAATGAATGGAGTTATTTTTTATTACTATTTTATAAGTTATGATGTTGAGTTGGAGAATAACGAAGGCCGCTGTTCTACTAACAAGGGCCTTGTTAGTCAAGCGGTGACCTTCATTAATCTCCAACTCTTCATCAATAATGCATAAAATAGTAATTAAACAATACTCCCATTCATTTCAGTGGTGCACACCCATGCAGTCTCCTTTGCCCTTTTTCATAATGTGCCTGAGCATGGGGATGTGGAGGTCAGCTTCACTGGGTGGGGGGGGGCATAAGGCTGACTATAGTTGGGCTCCAATAGTCTGTGCATACCATACTGCTTACTTGTCCATGAATGCAAGGAACAGCTCTATAATGTCTATAACATCTCTAATAAGTACAACTTATTTGGTTTGACTGAAACCTGATATGCAAATGAGGAAAAATTAAAATGTATAAGATTCATCTGTATATACCCCAGAGCAGTGCATCAGATTTGGGCTTAAACCCACATAGTTACTAACCAATTTCCTTCCTGGCTGAATTCCTCCCACCTCCCACCAAAAAAAAAAATAACTTTGTCCCGATTTTTCTCCCTGACTCCATTCCATTTAATACATATCACTTATGGGTCATGATGCCACCCACAGGTGAAGAAACATGAAAACACATCAATAAAGCATTACTGTAGTGATTCATGAAACAGTTTAAGGACACAAAAGGATGGCTTGATTGCCAGCAGGTTGTGAACCTCAGGATAGTGGCAGTTTGCATTTGAGAGATAATATGACTAATTTGATACTACCATCCAATGTGTGTCTCTATAGCAGCATGAATTTGGAACAAAGCTTTGTTTATACATTACATATTTAGAGGATTATGACAAAGGAGGGGGGACAGGCAATCATTGCAACCCAGAAGATGGGTTTTTAAGTAGTGAGATAGTACAGGCTGAACAGGTGAGATGACAAAGGGGGAGCAGAGATATGGGAAGAAAAGGACTGTTACAATTGGGCAAAAAATTCATTACAGTTAGGAAGGGGTTACAGAACTACAGGGAAGATGTCTTTGCTTGGAGATAGGGCAAAATAGACAGGTAGGCCCCACCCAGAGGGGCAGCATGACAGGGGTGTGCAGTGGGAAGACAACACAGGAAGGGAGGTGACCTATGCAATGCCAAATTAAGAACCCAGGTCATGCAGAGGGGTAGAAAGAAAACACAATGAGGGTTAGAGCCGGGGGAAAGGGGGAGGGGGACAACTAGAGCAACAGTCAAAATGAAGGAAGAACAAAAGGGGACAAACAAACATGGGCTAACAGTGTAATTTTTTCCAGTTTTCTCTGAATTTATTAGGTACTACAGGTGGAAACATGGCACCGAGAAAGAACAAGCTAATGAAAGAAGAGGCATACAGCGCAACATTGGAGCTGGGAGAAGGCCAACAAAGTATGGGGACTGGTGGAGGGCATGGAGACAGGTAAGACAGGGGAAAAATGGAAGGGCGAGAGGAGGGGTGGTGGAAAGGAGAAGCGACCACCGATGAGGCTACACAGACTGGAGAGACAGCAACCAGCACCGGTGAGTCCTCCCCAACCAGTTAGCCAAGGCAGCAACACCCAAGTACACCCAGTGTGCCTCTGCCTCGGCCCAAACCCATTCCTGTACTGACACTGAACCCCATGCCAGTGGCTCCACCAGAACCAGGCCTGGTGCCCCTGACAACCCCAGCCCCACCACAGTCATCTTAGCAACCAACTCCGAGCCTCATCTGCACAGGGCCAGTAAAGCTGCCTTGACCAGGACCGGGGATGATGAGAGGAGCAGGCACGCATACAGGTAATGGAGCAGGGATGGTTGGAGACAGTATAAGGGATTACATAGAACAGATGATATCATCATTAGGGACAGGGGGTGTTGGGCAGTTAGAAAAAGCATTGGCTGATATTAAGGTGGGACAAAGTACATTGGGGGAGGGTGAAAAAATGGCACCAGGGACAGGAGTAGGAATGGTGTCAAGAGAGATAGGAGCCCCTGGTATGAGAACAGGAGAGCACGTACCGTTGACCACAAAAGAAAAAATTTGAAAAGGTCTGTACATGGACATTTTTGCATTAGTGAGTAGAGAAGCAGTAACAAAATGTGAGGAGAAAGAGAGAACATAGGGATAAGTGAGATGGCGAAAGTAGTAGTCCTCCTGTGGAAAAAGGAGGAAGATAAGTTTACAAAAGGGAAGACATGGGATGAGTGGTTTGTCAGTTTTGCCTCCTATTTGGCTATAGTCATGGAAAAGAAGCCAGAGCTAGGGATACCCCATATAACATATTCCCTGATCAGAAGGAGAGCAAAAGCTAAGGGATGCTTTGGGTGGCTGTATTATAATTAATTTTTCCAACATCAGATGGCAACCTACGGGGATGTCAGGTGGGACACAAAACAATTAGACCTATGGACAGACTATGTCATGGACCAATCCACACTGGAGGAAGAAGGGGGCAGAAACAGAACTTTGATGCAAAAATGTTGCTGAGGGTACAACAGGGTATTTTGTTCATGGCAGCAATGCAGATTCAGGCATGCCTGTTCAAAATGTGGGGCTCCCACCCAGCGTAGAGATGTCGCATGAATTGGAGCCAGGAAGGGCAACAAGGAGGGACACAAGGACAGCCAACCAGCCCTTTCGGGGGGGCAGGGCTATAAGGGACAACCTTGGGACAGGGGAACCAGAGCCCAAGGTTACATGAGGAGGGGAGATCAGGCTTACTAAAGGAATAATGGGGCATGCCCAGGGACTGAAAGGGGGGCAAGTAGCAAGAGGGATTAGAGGGGCATGCAAAGGTGTGGCAGATGTGGAAACATGGAGTACAGGAGGCAGGGACAGCTTTTTGAAGGCAAATACCTCCATCAAGTCAAGGTTTTTGAGCATTGATTATGAAAGTACCCTGACAAGAAGGCAGCTGACAAAATAAGGAAAGGTTTTGGAATAGATTTCAGCCTACAATTTGTGGTCCCAGAGATGCAAAGGAAGCCAGAAACTTGGGGTCAATAATGGGAAAAGAGGACATCCTAAGGAACAAGATCAAGAAAGAGAAAGAGGCAGGCAGGGTAGAGAGACCCTTCAAGGTCCCTCCTATCCAGGATTTGAAGGTATCCCCTTTATGTTTAGTGCCAAAGAAACAACCAGGTGAGTTTGGGATCATTCACCACTGCAATATGCCACATTGGAAGAAGCAGTACAGATTATCAGGACCACCCAGAGGCATGGCTGGCCAAGACAGACATAGAATCAGCATTTCATCTGTTGCCAGTTCACCCAGAGGACTGGGACTTATTAGGTTTTAAGATAGATGGTCAGTATTACTTTGACAAGGGTATGCCCATAGGGTGTTCCACAACCTGTGCTATGTTTGAGTAATTTAGTACTTGCCTACATTGGATTTTTCAAGAATAAACTGGGTACAAGGCTGTGATACACTATCTTGATGATTTTCTTTTAATAGGAAATGGGAAACAGGAGGTGGAACACATGCTGGCATGCTTCCAGGCACTATACAGGGAACTAGGGGTACCGCTCACACCCGAGAAAACAGAGGGGCCTAGTACAGTGTTAGAATTTTTAGGGATTGAGGTGGACACTCAAGCAGAGATGTTCCAGTTACCAGACAGCAAGGTACAGCACTTGAAAGAGCTCATTGGCGTACATATGAGTAGAAGAAGGGTGCAACTAAGACAGGTACAGCAATTGTTAGGGCATCTCAACTTTGCATGTGGGGCCATAGGCCTGGGAAGAACATTCACCAGATGCCTGGCCAGGGTGACAGCAGGGTTCACCAGACCACACCACTGGGTGGATATTATGAGGGGACTGAAAGATGATTTATGAATATGGGAGCCATTCATACAAGATTACAACAGTAGATCAATTTGGCAAGAGGAATGGGTCTATAACACAGATTTAGAGTTGTACACAGATGTAGCAAGGGGTTTAGGGATGGGGGTATTTCCAAGGTAAGTGGTTCCCTGAACCATGGCCTGAAGAGTGGGCAAAAAGGAGGCTGACATGGGATATTACACCGTTAGAGATAATGTTGATTTGGGTGTATACCTTACTATGGAGGAGGAGCTTCACAATCAAAAGGTCACCTTTTGGTGTGATAGATGGGCAGTGGAGGATGTACTCAACAACAAAGGGGCAAAATCAGACACAGTTATGGGTGTACGCAGACAATTAATTCTGAGGGGATTACAACTTAACATGTCAGTTAGAGCCAGGCACATAGAAGGGGCACAGAACATATTGGCTGACATCCTTTCCTGTCTGCAGTGGTACTGAGTCTGGGCACTGGCTCTGAAAGCAGAGGGACAAAAAACACCTAACCCACTGAACATTTGGGACATTGGCAAGAAGGAGCCAAATTGTAGTTTCGCAACTGTTGGGCACCCAGGACCTTGAAGGCATATGAAGGTTCATGGTGAGCATTCCAAGCATTCAGGGAGTTGCACCTTATGGAGGTAAGTGGGCAGGTCAGGGAAGAGCAAATAGGTGTATTTATAGTATACCAATGGGAGAGAGGGATGGCTCACCACACATTTGGGGTACACCTGCCAGGGATCAGCATAGTTTGTAGCTTGAAAGGATGGTATGGTCTGACAAAAACTATGTTCATTAGGAGAATGATACAGGGATGGGGGTGCATGAAACAGAGGGCAGTGGACACAAGGTGCCCAATAGCAGATCTCTTGTTAGACAGGTTAGTGAGACTCTTACCCATAATATGTAAATCAAAGGATGAAGCAGCTTTATTCCAAACAGTATATTTAGTAATGTTTGTGGGAGCCCTGCAAGTAAGTGAAGTAGTGGGGCATGGGAAAAAGGATGAAGACAGGGGCTAACATGGGAGGATGTAACCTGGTGTGAGAATCAGATTCAGGTAGGGATTAAGAAGTCCAAAATGTACCAGGAAGGGAGGGGAAGCTTGATGATCATGGAACCGCATGCCAATCCATTACTGTGCCTGATAAAAGCACTGTGGGCTTACGCCACAATAAGACATGACAAACAAGGCCAATTATTTGTGCATGGGGATGGGAAGAGAGTTTCAAGATATCAAGTCATGGCCATACTGAAAAAAGGTATGGAATTTCTGGGAGAGGACCTAGCAAGGTACTCCTTCCATTCCTTTAGAATAGGAGTGGCATGTAAATTGGATGCTGAAGGAAAATCATTAGAAAGGGTACAGGAGATTGGACATTGGAAGTCTGAATGCTACAAGAGAAACATACGACTTGCAAATGTATAAGCCTAACCAGTTTCTTTTTGTTTTTCAGGAAAAGAAAAAAAATGGGGGGAGGTGTGCATGCTGAGGGTGGGATGATTGGAAATAAAAGGGGAAGAGGGCAGCTGAGATGAGTCATTTAAAAAAGTTGTCCCTTAATAAATATATTGCAGATGTCACATGGAAGTATGGATACGTGGGCACTCCTACATTTATTGGACCAAAAAAGGAGCGGAAAAGAAAGCAGGGGAAAAACAGCTGTATCAGGATATCAGAGAATGTAGGCTGCCCTGGAGAGGAATTTGGGGAATGAGAGGGGCACAGCTCTTGCCAACCCTTCATGAGATGAAGGACAGACAATCCACCCCAGATTTGATTATCTTACACCTGGGGGGGGGGGATGACATGGATCCAGGCCTTGGCTGGACACTTACTTACAAATAAAGCAAGACCCGGACACAGTAAAAAAATGGTGGCCCGGAGTTAGCCTAGCATGGTCGGACATGACACCGAGAAGTGTATGGTGGAACGAGCACAGTCACCTATTGGTAGAGAGAGCAAGCCGCAAGATGAACAGGAGGGTGAGCACGCTATTCCAAATCATGGGTGGATATGCAATTTTGAGAGGGGTAGAAGAGAGTTTGGATGATTTTTATCGATTTGATGGGATACATTTGTCAGATTTAGGAATAGACATGTTTAATACAGAAATGATAGAAACATAGAAACATAGAAACATAGACTTTGACGGCAGATAAGGACCGCTAGGCCCATCTAGTCTGCCCATTTCCCTACCTACAGGATAGGCTGCAGATCCTAGTTAACCAACAGCCTTTATCTTCCTGCCCCCCACAAGAATTGCCTTATGTCTGTCCCATGCATTCTTGAATTCTCCCACAGTTTTAGACCCCACAACTTCCTCAGGAAGGCTGTTCCATGCATCTACTACCCTCTCTGTGAAATAATACTTCTCACATTGCCCCTGAACGCCCTCCTTCTGTCTTTAAATTGTGTCCCCTTGTTCTTGCAAGTCTCTTTTCTGAAAGATGCTACCCTCTTGGACTTTGTTGATTCCCTTGAGGTACTTGAAAGTTTCTATCATGTCCCCCTCTTCCTTCTTTCCTCAAGGGTATACATATTAAGCTCCTTTAGTCTTTCCTCATACGGCTTCTCTTGCAGACTCTGCACCATTTTAGTTGCCCTCCCTCTGGACTGCCTCTATCCTGTCTATGTCCTTGCGGAGATGGGGTCTCCAGAACTGGACACAGTATTCCAGATGGGGTCTCACCAACTGTCTGTACAGAGGGATAACAACTTCCTGTTTTCTGCTGCTGATGCCTCTCCCTATACATCCCAGTATACCCCCGGCCCTCCCTACTGCCTTCTCACATTGCTTGCTAACCTTAAGGTCATCTGATATGATTACCCCCAGGTCCCTTTCCTGTTTTGTTGTTGTTACTAGCTCCCCACCCATTGTGTATTCTTCCCCTGGGTTCTTGTTTCCCAGGTGCATTATTTGCACTTTTTGCATTGAATCCTAGCTGCCATCGTCTGACCATTCCTCCAACCTTGCTAAGTCCCTTTCATCCTTTCCACGCCTCCTTGTGTATCAACCCTGTTGCAGATCTTTGTGTCATCTGCAAAAGGCATACTTTCCTTCCAGTCCCTCTGCAATGTCACTGATGAAGACATTAAAAGGACTGGACCCAATACTGAACCCTGCGGTACCCACTAGTAACCGCCCTTTCTTCAGAGTGGACTCCATTTACAATTACCTTCTGTGTCCTGTTGTCCAGCCAATGTTTTACCCAGGCTACCACCCTGGGACCCACTCCCAGGCTGGTTAATTTGACTATCAATCTTTGTGTGGGACTGTGTCAAATGCCTTGCTAAAGTCTAGGTAGGCCATGTCCACAGCTCCTCCCTGGTCTACTACTTTGGTCACCCAGTCAAAGAAATCTATTAGATTCGTCTGACATGACCTTCCCTGTGAACCCATGCTGCCTTGGATCCTGTGCTCCACTGACCTCTAGGTACTCAACTATTCTTTCCTTCAGAAGTGACTCCATCACTTTCCCTACCACAGAGGTCAGACTGACAGGTCTGTAGTTTCCTGCCTCTGTCTTGGTCCCACTTTGTGAAGGGGAATCACATCGCCTTCCTCCAGTCCTCGGGTACCACACCATCCTCCCATGATTTATTAAAAAGAGTAGCCAGTGGTTTCACTAGTTCCTTCCTTAATTCTTTTAGAATTCTGGGGTGAATTCCATCAGGACCCATTGCTTTGTCCACCTTCAGTTTTAGGAGTTCTTGCAGAACCCTTTCTTCTGTGAAAGGACTGGGATCGACCCCCCTATCAAGAGTGCTTCTGTTAATTGGATTAGGCACTTCCCCCTCCTCTTTAGTGAATACTGAGCAGAAATATTCGTTCAGTATTCCTGCTTTTTCACTGTCCCCCTCTGCCCACCCACCGTTCATTCTATTCAGCCTCACTATCCCTCCCTTTGTCTTTCTACGCTCACTGATGTACCTCATAAAAGGTTTTATCCCCCTTCTTAACTGAGTTGGCTATCTTTTCCTCAGTTTGGGCCTTTGCTATTCTGACTTCCCTCCCTGCTTCCTTCTGCCTTAACTGGTACAGCTCTCTGTCCTGCTCCTTCTGTGTTTCCTTATACTTCCGGAATGCTATCTTTTTCTTCCTGACTTTCACAGCCACCTCTTTTGAGAACCATAGTGGCTCTTTCTTTCATTTTGATTTGTTTATTTGCTTCACACAAAGGCTTGTTGCCTCTGTGATGGCAGTTTTGATAATTCCCCATTGTTGCTCCACACTCCTTCTAGCCTGTTTGCTAGTGCTTTTCTGAGGCACTCTCCCATCTTGCCAAAGTCAGCCCTCTAAAGTCCAGTACCCTCACTTTTGTATGGCTTGACTCTGTAGCTGAGTTTAACGTGAACCACACTGTTTGATGGTCACTTGTTCCCAGATGGCAACCTACTTCTAGATCTGAGATCCTCTCACTGCCCCGCTTGAGAGTATGAGGTCTAAGATTGCTCCCTCGTGAGTGGGTTCGAAACTAGCTGTCTAATGCCTGCCCTGTAGGGCATCAAGAATGGCCCTGCTCTGGATGTGGCTGCAGCAAATGTGCTCCAGTTAACATCTGGCATATTCAGGTCTCCCATCAACAGTATCTCCCTTTCTCTGCCATTCTAAGAATGCCTTCCATCATATCCTTGTCCATTCCTTCCCCCTGACATGGGGGTCTGTACAAAACCCCTGTGAGGATTGTGGTGCCCTTTCCAGTCTCCAAGGTGACCCACAGTGCCTCCTCTCCTCCCTGTTTACTCTTTTGTTCAGTTGCTTTTATCCCTTCCTTTACATAGAGAGCTACTCCTCCCCCTCTTCTCCCCTGCCTGTCTCTCCTGTAGGTTATGTACCCTGGTATGTTAACATCCCAGTCATGGTTCTCTGTGTAACATGTTTCTGTGACTGCTATGATATCCTTTATAGAGACATGGAGGAGGCAAGAAGGAAAATAGGAAGGGAAGGCCAGTCATTGAATGCAAGCTGGAGACAGGCTTTGGGAAAAAGGGGAGTAAGAAGGGGCTAAGGGTGGGGGGAATAAACAGAACGGAGAAGAAAACAAGAGAAAGTGAGAGAAAGTGGTAACGGTTTTCACAGTTACCTACAAAGAATGAAGTGAAGAAGTCACCCAGGTTTTCACCTGGGAGGCGAGAAAAAGAAGGGAGAAGAAAAGGAAGATATATAACTGAGAAGACAGTGTTAAAGACATTGAGGTGAATATAAGCACAACATTGAAATGGTGATGTGATGATGGAAATGAATGTAAGAAGATTGTAAATAAATGAATTGCCAGTCTGAGCACAACTGAATTATGGTTGTCTGTCATCATTGGGGAAGTGAAAATCCAGGACAAGTAAAATTTGACAATACAACAACAATGGTTAAATTTGAGAATCAGGGCCAAGAAAAAAACATACATTCCCTAGAATAAAACAATTAAATGAAAAATTAGTGATGAGGCTTATTACACCCCAGTGCAAATAGCTAAAATTAATGAGAAATTATTTGGAAGTTTGTTGGCATAACTGTGGTGAAATATGCATTTTCACACATTGATTATGTAGCTGTCAAACAATTATTACTTGGTGGGAGCAAGCTAGGGATTCAATGGAACAAATTATAAAAGTTGCCTTATCAGTGAGGCAGGATCTCTTTGTGTTCAAAAACATTGAGTTTTTACACTTTTCAGCTTCTCAAGAGAAACTATTTTGTTAAGGCACTATAGCTACAAAAAGGTTAGTGCCCGAGAAATGGAAATCACCTGTAGTGACAAAGTTCAAAAAGGAAAGATGGTGGAATGCTCTTAGAGAAACCTTTTTTCCCCAAACACTCGGACATACAATGGCCAGTACAGTAACAATGATTTTTTTTTTCTAATATGCGTACAAATAAGGAAAAAAGAAAAGAAGGGGAAAAAAAAATTAATATGTCTAAACTGACAATGGTGTTTTGGTTACTCATTCGCCTGCAATTGTGACATTTACCTATTGTTAATGTCTGTTGCTGACTGTCTCACCTCTGCCTGCTACTTGCCTTGTCTTTTTTACTGTACATCATTTTGGATTACCTCATGTATGTATGTTGTGTCTGCCTTCGACGAGGTACCTTTGTAAATGAGCCTCTGGCTCAAAGGTTTTTAAACTGATGTTATAATAAATAAATAAATAAATATATATGGGTCTAATGGAAAGAAATTTATAGTAACCTCCCCCTTTACTGAACCTATAAAAACTCAACGGAGTATCACCTCCTCTTCCTATTAGCTTTCTGTTTTTTTTACACATTAGTTTTACAGTACTAAAAGCGTTAAAGAATGACTATCAACCCTTTTGGAGTGTCATGAAGGAGAAATCAGAGTGCAGTAATCAATAATCAATAACATTAATTTAGTTTCACAAGTGAGATGATTTGTAAGACGAATTTAGACATAAAATACAGTTCTCTAGATCTATTATAATGATTTGATGGAAGGCTTTTATAAAATTCGAATAGCTATATGGAATAAGTAATGGAACATTAGTCACATATTCTATTTATTAGTTTATATTTTATAGTGGTGTGGTAGCATCACTGTACTGAGGGTTGAGCAGGGATTTCTATGTTAAACCTCAAAGTTTGTGCTTTATTAGCCTTGCAATCGTTCAACAAATTTGCAAGAAATTTTTCATGTGTGGTCTTGTTGGTAGATATCTTCACATGCTAAGTTTCATTCTGGTTGGATGTGCAGATTCTGAGTTGTTGATAGCAAAAAATGTGAAAATGTTTTTATTTTTGCTGCTTTTTTGTCATCACCTAGTGCCCAGATAATTTAAAATTTTGGTCAGAACTGTTCTGGGTAGAAAGGATGTGTGCCACAGTTGTGCCTTTCACTGGTGTGGTAAAAAAATAATAATCCATTCCAAAGTTATAAAATTTAAAATTTCAGTTCTGTGCGTGCTTGGTATGGTCTTATGGATAACTGCTTGGAACGAAAAAAGAATTTGGTCCATATGAAAAAGGATCCTTTTATATTGGATGCGCACATGTGCACCAGATGTTTTGCTTTCAGTGAAAGGGGATTTCTGGGGGGCATCAATGCTGAGTCCATTGCAATTCAGAATAGCAGGGGTCAGGCAGTCTAAACCAATGACCACTGAGAGTGGTTGTGATGTCATTCTCTGTTTGCTTGGTGTAAACTTCATGTATCTCAAAGGACTCAAAGCCACTCCAATCAGAGAGGCCCAGTCCTTTGATGTGGATGAAGCTGGTCAGCAACAGCTGATTGGCTTTCAGCATCATAAGCCTGTCATGACTGTACTCCATATGCAGAAGAAAATTCCTCCTGCTCCCTCCCTCTGTGTGCAGTCCACTACCACCCTCTATTCTGTGTCCCATATAAAGAAAAAGAAAAACCCTCATGCTCCCTCCCTCAGTGTGCTGTCTACCCCACCCTCCATTCTGTGTCCCCATACAAAGAAAAACAAAAACCCTCCTGCTCCCTTCCTCCCTCTGTATGCTGTCCCACCCCACCCTCCATTCCTTATCCCCATATAAACAAAAAAAATCTCTCTTCCTCTGTGTGCTGTCTCACCCCCACCCTCCTTCCATTCCTGTGTCTCCTTATAACAAAACCAAAAACCCTCACACTCCCTCCTTCTGTGTGCTGTCCCACCCCACCCTCCATTCCCATTCCCCATTTAATGAAAAATCCCTCCTGCTCCATCCCTCCCTCCCTCTGTGCTCTCCCACTCTCACCCCCACCTACTGTTCCCTGACTTCATATAACTTCAAACAAAACCCTCCTGCTTCCTCCCTCTGTGTGTTGTCCCACTCTCACCCCCGTTCCCTGTCTCCATATAATTGAATATGTTTCAAACTTCAAAAGAGGATTCAGCCCTTTCAGAACCACAGATGTGAAAAAACAGGCAGATTAGAACTGAGACATAAGCAAATTTCTTCTTTAACAAAAAAAAAGAGCCTGCCTTTTGGAAGTTAAAAATGCTGTTCAGCAAATTTGTTTTAGAATACATTTAATGTATTTCTGATGGGCAGACATTTTGAACTTGTGAGTGTATGTTTTGTCCTTTATATGTATATTTTTAAAAGATCTGGACCACTTGGAAGTTTAGATTCTACAAAAGGGAATGAAAAGTATTACCCTTAAACGTGCTTTTTATCTTAAAGTGATTTTTCAGGTTTCTGCAAATTACTGTTAACACTGGTAGGACTCAAGTCTCACCAGATTTCCCCCAAATCTTACTTTCTTTTATAGGAATAAGTATTTAGGTACAAACTTAATGAATATAGAATTGGAACCAAGACATCAAGATACCAATTTACTCAGATCATATTCTGTATTACCAATTCTGAACACTGTGGCCTCTTTCCTTAAAATTGTAGGTCAACTGAAACTAAATTTTAATGATAAATATTTCAAAAGTTTTAAGAAATGTATTTGTATATGCAACATAATCTTATTTATTACTCTTGAATTTTAACAATTTCATGTGCAATATATGTACTGCATGAAGATGGATTTTTGTTTAGCTACTGTATGACTTTTTCATCAATCAATAAACAATACTGAACTGATTTTCTGGACATTCCATTTTCTTATGACTGAACATATTTGCCAAAGAGATTACTGACTTTGCTGAAAAAAGGTAGTTGTTGTCCTTGGAGATTTGAACCTCCCAGGCATAAACTGGGAACTACTAACCAGAACAAATGATACACAACATGCATTCGTTGACTCTATAGCCTCAGTGGGTATAATCCAACTAATAACTTATCCCACTAGAGGAGAAAATGTCTTAGACTTGATCCTAACCAACAAAGAAAATTTAATACAAGACATCTGGCCAAACTGCCCATTGGGGGAAGCGGCTATATCACTATCACCTGCAGTATTAACTCCACAACACTTAAATCATCCATTCCACAGAAAATTTAAAATTATAACAAGGCTGATTTTAACATCATTAATTGGTACCTTTGTTACATAAATCGGAATGCATTAATGTGTGGTACCTCCACAGAAGGCAGTTGGTTCATTTTCAAAGTTAATATACTAACTGCTGAAAATAAGTTTGTTCCTTAAATCATGAAACATAACAAAAAAGAAGAATACTGATGAAGCTAACTGTAGCAGTCAAAAAAAAAATAACTGCTAAAGAAAAATCATATTTCAAACTAAAAAAGAACAATTGAACAGAAAACTACAGAAAGTACTGTATAAGGCAGAGATTAAAAAAACTAAAACATCTAATCAAATTTGAAAAAAAAACAAATTAGAATTCAGGATTGCCCACATCAGGGATAACAATAAATCCTTTTATGCTTATATAAACTGCAAAAAAATAATGAAATTGACATGGGCCCAATAGAGAAAAATGGTGTCATCATAACAGATGAAAGTTACATTGTCCAAGAGTTTAAAAATTATTTCTGCTCTGTTTTTATCAAAAAATATACCACCTGCAGCAACTTTGGCACAGCCCAAAACAGTACATTTACTTTTTCTAAGGAGGAAGTTGCTACAGGTATAAGAAAACTAAGGGTTAACACATCTGCTGGCCTAAACAACCTATCCACAGAATAATCATGGAATTGGTGACAAGACTGTTAAAGCCAATAATAAATATTTTCAATAAATCTATCACATCAGGCCAGGTCCCTCTAGACTGCAAAAGCTCCATAATCATCCCCATACACAAAAAGGGACCAAGAGAAAGTGTACCAACTACAGGCCAATTAGTCTGACTTCCATCCTAAGTAAAACTATGTAACAACTGATTAAAAATGGAACTGAGATGGAATTAGAAACACTATTTTACCATGATAAACAACAGCATGGATTCACTAGAGGGTATCCCTGTACTACAAATCTGGTTATTTTCTATAATCATATTAGTAGCAGTCTTGACAATAAAAAAACAGTTGATGTCATCCTCTTGGACTTTGGAAAAGTATTTGACAAGGTCCCACACCCTGAATAAATAAACAAATAAATAAACTCATAGATATGGGAGAGCTTTGAACTAATAGTATGGATTGATAACTAGCTTAGTGGCAGAACCCACCATGTAAGAGTTGGTATGCACCCCTCATTCTATGGTGAGGTCAGCAGTAGTGTTCCACAGGGATCAGTCCTTGGACCAACATTATTTAATATTTTTGTTAGTGGCATATGCAAATGCATTAAGAACTACCTTGTCAAACTGATGACTCTAAACTAGGTGGACAGGTTGATACTGCTGGAAAACAACAATCATTAGCAAATGACCTAAAGAATATTGCTATATGGGCAAAGGATAACAAAATGTCACTTAAGATAAATAAATGTGTCATCCTTCACATGGGTAACAACAACACACATCTGAAATATGCATTAGAAAATCAAACACTAACTCCAGTAACCAAGGAAAGGGACTTAGTGATCATTATTACAAATTCACTTTCTGCCAGTGGGCACTATAACAAAATATCCCAAACAGTTAATATGATACTAAACTGCATCAAGCGTATCATTATTAACAAAAGTGAACAGATCATTATCCCCTTGTACAGATCTTACATCTTGCCCCATAATGATTTCTGTTCCCCTTTTTGGAACTCTTATTTAAAATAAAAAAACGTCATCTTAATTGAACAAATCCAGCACCGAGCTTCTAAATTAATCCCTAATCTAAAGCATCTCTCATATAAAGACAGTCTGACCAAAATTGGTTTGCTAAACTTGGAAGAAAGAAGAAAAAAGGGTGACCTTTTGCAGCTCTTTAGAATACTACAAGATCCAGAACTTACATCTTAATATGGGCAACAGTTTCCTGTGCATAATGCAAATCTGAGAAGCCACACGATCCAATTAATTATCCCAAGAGTGAATACCCAAAAAAGGGATAATTACTTCCTTATAAGAGCCACTTAGCTATGGAACAGTTTACCTCAACATGTGATAGAAATTACTGACTTTGATGATTTTAAAGCTAGACCTGACAAGCACCTTGACTGGGGTAAAATACACTAACAATACACCCACAGATATGTGGGAGACATCCACGATGGGCCTCTGCCTTCTCATGTCTTGATAACCTAGTAATCTAGTAACCTAGTAATATACACTAAGCCAAAACAAAGGCACCAACAAAGTATTGCAAAAATATGTCTTCTATTTTAGCACCCATATTATAGAAATTAAAACAGTTAATAATGGGGAGATACTTATTTTTCAGCAGCGCTATCAGTAGTGATTATTGTAATTGTCCCAGATTCCCCCCTTTCCCCTCACAAAAAGACAGAGGCCATTGTTTTTTGTTGTGCTCAGATTGGCAATTAATTTATTTATATTCATATTTCCATATTCCATGTCCATTTCTTTATTATCATATTTTCAAAATTTCATTTATTTCAATCCATATATCAATTTCTGATTATCCCTCCCCCAGGTGAAAACCTGAGTGCCTTCTTCTCCTCCTTTTCTGTTAGGTAATGGTGAAAACCAAGACCGCTTTCTCCTTCATCTTCTTCCTCTCCTTGTGTTATTCCTTTTTTCTCCCCCCTCCCCTCCTCCCCCTTTTCCCCCCTTTTTCTCCTGCCATCCACCTTTGGCAGTCCATAACCATATTATCACCTGCCATCCACCTTTGGCAGTCCAAACTGTCCGAATCGACGCGGCCTGTCATCCACCCTGACAGACCCACCATGCAGTCCCATCTTGACTGTCTTCCCTCTGCTCTGCCCAGTAGGGTGGGTGGAGGGATCAAAACTCCAGCAAAAGGTGGCTGAGGCCCCTTGTTCTTCCCTTATATACCTCCCTTCGCCCTTCCCCTTCCTGTTATCTGCCCATTGTTCTGTCCCTTAGCCCTTCCCCTTCCTTCCCCCTCCCCTTCTGAGCACATCCATTCTATGTAGGAGGGAAGGGGTGCACCAGGACAACCTGGTCTGCCCCTTTAAAGGGCAAACTCCATTCTCCTGGGAACCTATCTGGACTTTGCCCAAACTATTCTTTGTATACACCGAAGAAACCCAACCATAAGAAGATCTACATTTATGTACATGCAGACTTAAAATCAAACAGCAAACAAATAAAAGACACCAGTGTGCCCAATACCTTAAGTTATCAGACTCTTCTGCAAATCTACTGGAAACCTTTCAGCCAGACATACTGTATACAAACATACTATGCACCCATTAAAAGAGCAAGGACACTTAATTATTTTAGAAAAGACAAGCTTATATTATTTGATTACTGGAATCCCGTTTAGAAAAAACAGAAGTTCTGAAATTAAAAAAAGAAATGGCTAAGTCATTTATTTTACATGATGAGAACAAAACAAACAAAAAAACAAAAAAAACTGTGGAGTTGTTATTCTGATTCAGAAAGAGCATGCTTTCCATTTCCTAAATGAGTTTAAATACCAAGATGGTGGACTCATCTTGATAAAAGCCACAATTAGCAAATTTGCTATGATAATAAGTTCATTATATGCCCCCTTTAATAATTACTTCTCTTTTTTGGCCAGGGTCACTGAAGGCATAACTAAATTAGAAGCACAAAACATAATTGTCACAGTAAATATGAACACTATGCAGTAGCCACATATGGGTAATGAATCAAAACCCACGCAAAGGTATTATAATGTAACTAGTAAAGTTATTCATGGTATCAAAACTCAGGAACTACTGTATTAGATGTTTGGTGGTTTACATTTCCTGATGAAAATGATTTAGCCACTATGATTAAAAATGGTGCTTTCTAGACTATGTTATGTATTTGTATCAAAATCTATGAATAAACACCTTAAAGGTATTAAAACTGATTTTATAATAGTGTCTGATCATGCCCTTAAACAAGCAAAACTGGAAATTATAGAGATAAGTTAGCTCACTAGAGCTGGTCATTCAACAACAAATTGCTAGAAGAACCTGAATTCAAGGTCTATGTCCCTTACACTTCATCTTTCCCCACTGCCTTTCCTGCTCTGAAGTCATATTCCATTGGCTGTGACATTAGAATCATTTCTGTGAAACTGGGCTTTAATACCAGAAGTGTATGACTTTATGGTAACCATAAGCCATTGGAAATGATAACAGTGTATGGCAAAGGATCCCTTTTAATATAATATGAAATTTCTGAAATTCAGATTTTGGGGCATTTTTTGTAACTGAGTTCTGATGATACTAACTATGAATTTTGTGTTGGAAATAGGTAAATATCTCTAAGATAGTCAAATCAGAAACTGTGAATTAATGGAGACACATACTGAAAATTAGAGCCTATTAAACACGGTAAGTGCTGGACATTTGCATTCCAAGTGCTGAGGTATTTTGTTTTTTCTTACAGTGAACATGTTTTAAGGTGTGTGTGTGTGTGTGTGTGTGTGTGTGTGTGTGTGTGTGTGTGTGTGGAGGGGGATTTCAACCATTATCTCCTCTCTAGAACTGCTCAAAGATTTGTAGAGGCAGCCCTAGCTCTTCACAAAACTCGCAACGTATCTCTCAACTGTCCCTGATTATCAGGGATTGTCCTGATTTTTGTCTAAAAACATTTCCTCTATTCTCACAAAGTTGGCATTTCTGTCCCAAAATATGGGATTTTAAAGTATAAAATAATGCCAAACACTAGTGCTGGTGTAGTTCTGCAGAAAATGCTTTAGCCAATGCACACATTTTAACAGATTTTGGAGCAGATAGTGCTATTCTAAGATTTGTCCCTGGCTTTGTAATGCAGGGAGTGTGATGCATGCAATGGTGTTTCAGGGCTTCTGGGCACAAAAAAAAGTCCACCTTTGAGTTTATTGAGTATGGAGTGTGCAACAATGAAGAGCATTTCCAAATGTTTGAAGAAAGTTCTTGCAACAAAAAGGTGCTGCTCTATACAAACACTGACCTAGATGCTAAATGCAGCAGAACCCTTTTAGTCCTTCTGGGTGGTTCAAACATGCAGACTTGGCATTGCTAGTTCATTTACAATGAAAAAAAAGTTAAAGCTTTTCTTCTGGGTTTTTTTTGGCATTTAGAATCTAAAGAAGAAAATAATGTATAAAGTTCTATTCATTTTACAGTTTGTTTAGTTATTTTCTATTTAGTTTAACCAGGCACTGTATGTACAGTGAACCAATGGTCCACTTACAGACCCAGTCCGGCTAGGTACAACAAATGTTTTTCTCTTTTATTTATTATTAAAAACATCAGAGAATACCTTTGAGCACAACTGTTCATTTACAAAGGTTCCGTGTCAAATACATAGCCACAAAAAACATTACAAGAAGCAGATCCAAAGGAAATGCAGTCAAGTCAGAATAATTGCATACAATTTTGAAAAAAAAAAACAAATCCATGCAGATTGTTATATAAAAAATTATTACACTGCAGGTTTTTGATGTGGGGCAATATCAAATGTTCAGCATTGACAAATGCTTGTTTGTATGGGAGTAATCCTTTTTCATGAGGAAAACACATTTTTGTGTATGGCCGCCATCTTTGTTTCCATTTTAAAAAAGTTTCAAAACTCACAAAAATGACATCCTGTACACACAACAACATATGTATCTTGTTAATTGGGAGCCCATTAGGTGGATTCCCCCAGAATGCATGTTTTTTCTTTTAAAATCCTTTTTCATGACTCAATTTACTTTTTTTATGTGGCCATATGAAAAAGGAACTCAGCCATATGATAAAGGATCCCTTCATACAAAAAAATAATTTGGACATAGTTTTTTCCACAACACTTTTTGTATTTGAAGGCATCCTATTTTGAATGAACAAAAAAAAAATCATGAAAAAGGATCCCTTCATGTGGAAAAAGAACTGGAAAAAAAATCTAGGTCCAAATTAATTTTTCATATGAAGAGATCCTTCCATTGATATGAAAAAGGAGCCTTCATACAAAAAAAGACTTTGGACTTAGTTTTTTTTCCCACATTTCAAATTTAACAAGCCATAACTCCCCCAATATTTGAAGGTAAGGGACAATCTATATATCAAAACAAAGGTCTTAATGACTACTACAAGAACAACAAACAATGCCTCTCCCCAAACAATTTAGGGAGTATATAAATAATTCAAATTTTAAAACATAAAAAATCCCATAGGATAACATTGGATGTTTCACAAGCCACACAGAAAAAGCAAATAAACTGCTTTTAGGCAGAAATGGAAGCACTTACCCCAAAGAGCCCTGCACTTCAAAACCTAAAAGGATGTATGCATCCATGCAGGGAGGGAAGCACATGCAAATCGATACATGATTATGCTACCTCAAAAAGTAAAGAAATTCATTGCACAAAGCATAGTTAATGCACCAGTTGGGGTAAAACTGAGAAAAGTAGAGAAATTTGGTGTCAGGGTTTGCAATTATAAAACCCCACTCCCACCCTGCAGGCAGCAACAAGGAAAATCATTACGGTTTCACCTCTCCTGAGTTTCCACAAATTAGGCGTGTGGTGTACCTTGGGTTTGTCAACCCTAATGCTCACCCCATTCTCTTATACTCTACAGATATCAGTCTAGTTACTGATGGAATAAGGTGAGCATTAGAGTTGACAAACCCAAGATACTCCCCACGCATGATTTGCAAAGACTTTGGAGAGGTGAAACCATAAAGGTTTTTCCTATTGCTGCCTGCAGGTTGGGGTGAGGAGTTAGGGTTGTGAACCCTAACATGAAAGTTCCCTACATTTGTCACTTAAAGTTTTTTTGCAATGAATATGATTTATGTTGATTTAACTTGATTTAGGTTAAATTACTGATTCCAAATGTGTACCAATAAAATGTATTAAGGCTATTGATTATTGTATGGATATTTACAGATTACTAAAAAAATCAATAAAAATATTTTAAAGAAAAAAAAAGGAAGGAATGGGAGGAGAAAGACAAGGAGGAGGGGGGAACTAATAGGGCAACCAGAGGGAGGAGCAGCCTGGGAAGAGGGATGGAAAATACGGAATGTGGAGATTGTTATCCATGAATGCTAGGAGACTGGGGAACAAAATGAATGCCCTCCAGGCCATGACTATGAATGGCCGAGATCAGGTGGTGGTCATTGAGACCTGAGTAACCATGAACCTAGACTGGGATCTTTCTGTTACTGGATATACCCTATATATAAAAAACAGAACAAAGGATAGGGTTGGACAAATGAAAATATATGTTAGGCAGGGGATAAAGGTCACATGGGAGGATATGGTGGATGGTACAGAGATGCTATGGGTATAGCAGTGGTCAGGGTTAAGGAAAAAATAAGCAGATCTGTAATGTACAGACCACTAAGTCAAGATGAAGTCACAGACAGGGAGCTGAAGGATGAGAGAAGAAAGTCTGAGGAGGTTGGGGAAGTGTGCTGTCTCCCTGCAGTGTGGCTTCCCAGCAGATGCCACCCTCCTCTGCCTCCATGGAACTACCAAGGATTCAAGAACCAAGACCTCCTGACCAGGGTGCACTCTCCCTGCAGTGCGGCTTCCCAGCAGGTGCCACCCACATCACCCTCAATGGAACTATTAAGGATTCAAGAACTGAGCCCCACTGACCAGGCTGCACTCTCCCTGTGGTGCGGCTTCCCAACAGATGCCACCCACCTCACCCTCCACAGAACTGCCAAGGATTCAAGAGACGAGTCCTCCTGACCAGTGTACACTTTCCCTGTGGTACAGCTTCCCAGAAGACACCACCCACCTCATCCTCCACAGAACTGCTAAGGATTCAAGGTACTACCACACCAGGATTCTCCTGGAAATTACAAGCTTGGTGCCTTTTTCTGCTGCTGGTGATTGGCCACAGCCATTGTGCATGCCTGCCGATTGGCTCCTAGAGCGAGCCGCACAGACTATTGCTAGTTTAGTTTTTAGCTCTTACTCAGCTCAGTTGTTGCTTTTTCTTAACACTAAATGTTGTTATTCTTTCTCCTAGCAACTGGATAGATCTATTTGTTGTATCAGGAATTTTAAACTCTAATTTTTAATCTGTATTGTTACCATTCTAAAATTGAGAGCATTGAACTTGTTTGGATGTGTGCTCTTTTTTTTCTGTTTCCACTGTCTTCCTCTGAGCAGCTGCAGAGCTTCACCTTTAGACATTTAATTAATGCCATAGCCATAATCAAATTTTATGGCTTGCTCTGCAGTTGTGACCTTTCCTGTGCACCTCACCTTCTTCTTAATTCCTACTCTCAAATCTGCTTTTTTCCTTTTTTTTTTCTTTCAGCTGTAACTGCTCACCACTTTACCTAGCCTCTCTCTTGTAACCACTTCCAGTGCTCGGTGTTGATCCGCCCTGCCTCCTGCTCCTTTGTCTCTCCTCACTGTGCTCTTCCCCTCCCTGAGTAACTAATTCTCCCCAGAATCCTCAGCCCCTGCTGCTAAATTGTCTACTTATTGTCTGCCCCACCCCACGATTGTTTCATAAATCTAGAACTAGATTCACTAGCTTTCAGAAGGTGCAAAACCTTCCCTAAGTCCCAAAAACTGACATAGCTATGGAAACAAAGGGGAATTTGCACTGGGTACTATTCACAAAACCCTCCGCAGCTGCAGAAAATAACACTAAGGACTGTGGAAAAAAAAGTGCAGCTGCAGAAGTCCCTGAGGAAAAAAGGTGTGAGATAAGTAAGGCATAGCCCCTAAAAGGCTATTCACAACCAGTTTTGTTCCACAGCTGTGGAAAAAATGTTAGACACAGTGGAATGAGGTGTAACTCTCCCTCAGCAAACCGCAGTAGTGCCTCAGCAATTGGAATCAATTAAGGTGGAGGTGAGGCACAGGCAATAGCATCCCAGGTACTATAACAGTGGCTTCTGTAACAGCAACAAAAGCACAGATTGCCATAATATGGCAACAGGCAACAACCACCAGACACAGTGCAGCCCATGACAGAGCCCCACAGGCAGTAGATCCTGGCCAGCCTGCAGTGAGTGCTACCCTGCAGGCAACAGGAAAACCCCAGGGAGGGAGGACCAGCAGTGACAGTTGGCCACTATGGTGCTATGGTATTGCTTGTACCTGTGGTGCTGCAGTGGTCCCAGTTGAGGGACTGGTTGCTGGTCTCTTTGTGGGTGATTTCAGCTTCATTCTATGGCAGTCCAGTCAAAGTCTGCTGTTTCAACTAATTTAGTTCACTGTTGCTGTGCTCCTAAGCTATTTCTGCAGCTGTGGATCCGCAGTTGCGGATTTTCAGCACCTGAGCAATTTGCATAGCTGCTGAATTTCTGCAGCTGCAGGGATTTTACAAAATTCCGCACCTGCTCAGAATTTCTTTATGAATATGATGCAACTGCATTTCCACAGTGCTGCAGGCCTTTTCCCGCAGCTGCAGGAATTTTGCCTTTCTTTGTGAATCCTGCCCCTAGTCTTTTGCTTTCTCTCTCTCTCCTTACAGAGCCAAGCCCCCCCAACCAAGGTGCGCTTTCCCAGTGGTGCAGCTTCCCAGCAGATGCTGCCCACCTCATCCTCCACGTAACTGCCAACGATTCATTTTACGGCCCCACCAGGATTCTCTTTGAAGTTGTAAGCTTGGCGCCTTTCCTGTTGACAGTGACTGGCTGCAGCCATGGTGCATTCCTGCCGATTGGCTCCTAGAATGAGCTGCACAGACTATTGCTAGTTTAGTTTTTAGCTCTTACTCAGCTCAGTTTCTGCTTTTTCTTAACTCTAAATTTCTTCCCACCCACCTTCTCCCACCCCCACTCTCTTTAAATCCTCTTGCTGCACCTCTAACTCCTCCCCATCGAGCCATTAATCTAATTGAGTCATGCCAGCATTTCATCCCATAAAATCTATCTCACTTTTTCTCCCTGCTTAAATTCTTTCTGTGGCTGCCTGCAGTCTGCCTGCCACATTCTGTGACTGCCTACATAAAGCCAAAGCAGCTAAAGTTCTCTTGTCAATGCTAAGTAGATTTCTCTCATTTTCTACATCACTTCTCTTTCTGTGCTAACTCGCCTTATTTCTTCTGTATTTGTTTCCCTTTCAACCTTGCCAGTGGAACTCCTTTCACTGGTCTGTGTTGTCCACTCTCCCACACTCCTTGTCCTCTCCATTCTTGGCAGCCCTGGCCCCACCTCACCTCACCCACTTATTCTGTCTTAGCACCCTCCATTTGTGGCAATCTCATTCCCACCCCCTCACAACCCACACCCACGTTCTCCCATCCCCTACCCTCTCCTCTCTCCTCACCAATGTCTTAACCCTCATCCTCTGTTTCACTTTCTTTACATTTAATCCACCCCTCACTGCTCCCCTCCCACCTCCTCAACCTTGAGGCTCTCTACTACTGCTAAAACCTCTTCACCCTGCCTTCCTCCACCCCACCCTCCTCGCTCCACTCTACCAAATTGAAACTCCCTCCCTTCCTTCTCCTCTCCCTCCTCCTTCTGCTTCTTGCCCTTGACCCCCATACCCCAATCCACCTTCACCTTGTCCACAACCCTACTGAGGCTGACCTCATCTCAGACCTCATTCTCTCTACCTAAGGGCCTCCATATTTATCTTTTCAATGCAATGAGCCTCCTCCCCAAATTGGATGCCCTAAATGTATGGATTACCCAATATCACCCCTACAGTCTCTTCATATCATAAACTTGGCTATGTGCCAAAATATCTGTCTCCTCTCTTGCTATCCCTGACTTTAACTTATTCCACCATGAAAGAGGTATGCTAGGTGGGGGTGTAGCCTTGTACATCAGGCAATCCAACTCATGCTCTATCATCTTCAAAGAATCCAGCCCTTCATCCCACAAACTCATTGTTGGACACTTATTCATCCCTTTCTCCACCCCCTTTACATTGGTGCTCTGTATGCCCCTCCTAAGGCATCACCTGACTCTATCATAAAGACCATCTCCTCTACCTCCATTTTCACATCCAAAGGTGTACTTTTGCTCTTAGGTGACTTCAATCTAGACTGGCTCTCCTCATCTGCCAAGCCATCACCCTTTCAATTAAAGCCCTCAGCCTCTCTCAACTTATCCAGGAACATACCCATCTAAGCCCTCAGTCCCAAAACCACTCCCTTCTAAACTGGATTTTATCCTCCCACCCTCACTACATCACAGCCGCAGGCATCCTCTCTGACACCCTCAGCGATCACTGTATTACCAACTCTATTCACAAAATCCACTCTCCCCACTCCCCTCCCAAATTCATATGGTCCCACCCCCTTCATTCCATCAATGAAGCTGCCCTGCTGCATGATCTCACAAATGTTGACTGGCAACCAGTCTTTTCAGCCCTGGAAGTTCACCTTGCCATATTCCACTTCCTCAATATCTTTAATAGCATCTAGAACCTACACACACCCCTTAGGAAAGTAAAGGTGAAGTGCTACAACCAGGTCTGGATCATCCCCAAACTCATTGTCTTGTGTCATTCAAGGGATAAAGCCTGGAGATGAGACAAAGCATCCCACATACAAAGTGACCTCCTGTCTTATAAACAACTTAGAAACAGGTGCTCTAAGGGCATTCACCTGTCCAAAACCTCATACTTCCAGTCTGTGCTCAATCAGAGAAATAACCCCCCCCCCCGCTTCCTTCTGGAAGATACACTCCTGGATCCCGCTTCCAAGCAAGCCTGCCCAGTCCTCAGAATTGACAACTGATCTGTTTCTGACTTGGCCCCATAGCTGAGATTTTCAACAAGTTCTTTGTCTCTTGTGCCCTGCCTGACTCCCCCCATCTGGCTCTCCCCCATGCCCTCCTGAATCTCCACCTCCACCCGCAGGCTTCCTCTTTCCCCCATTCTCTCCTCTCAAAGTTCACTCTGCAATCTTCTCTCTCAACCCATCCAAATCTTGCCCTGACGGCCTCCACCCAAGACTGCTTCACATCTCCACCCCCACAATAGTTGCCCCTTTGACATATTTACTAAGCCTCTCTCTCTCTCTCGCTCAACAGCCTCAGTTCCTAGTGCCTGGAAATCAGCCAAATTCCTCCCCTTGCACAAGGGTGGTGACTCATCTTCTCCTGGAAACTATTGACCCATCTCGCTCCTGTCCTCTCTTGCAAAAGACAAGGAATCCCTCATTCTGGCTAAGATGTCTGACTTCCTCTCCTCCAGCAACTCCCTATCAACTGTGCAATCTGGTTTTTGGAAGCAACACTCAACTATCACCTCTCTGCTGTGTGTCACTGACTCTATCTTCACTGCAATGAACCAAAGCAAAATCACTGCTGCTATCCTCATCGATCTGGCTAAAGCTTTTGTCTCTCACCCTTTACTTCTTTAAAAACTTAACTCTTTCAGCCTTACCAAACACTCAGTTGATTGGTTTCATTTTACCTCCAAAACTGACAACAATCGGTCCAAATAGGTAATGCACTCTCTACTCCTCCCCATCCTCTCAGGAGTTCCTCAAGGTTCTGTCCTGGGCCCCATCCCCTTCTCTCTTTTCATAAACAACCTTTCCTCTGTCTGTCTGTCTTCCTCTAATATGCAGATGTATGCAGATGACACTGTCATCTATGCCTCTGGCCTTTCCTATGAGTGCTATCCCTAATCTCTAAGAAGATTTCAACAGAGTACAAGCCTGGTTCCATTCAAACCAACTAAAACTCAAAGAGTTATCATGTTTTTGGTTCCAGGCAGAAGTTTTCCTCCCTCCCTACCCCTTAGCGATCTCTACCCTGGATGGGTCTTCCCTTGAGCTGATCCCTGCCTTCAAGTACCTGTGTGTTTTGCTGGACAATCAACTCGACTTCTCTACTGTAACTTGGTAATAAATCACCGTCTCAGGTTCTCGGTGGAATGGCACAAAAGGAAGAGAAAACAGACAAGCAGTACTCATGTAATAAATTAAATTTATTACAGATCAGTTATGCAGACTTACTATGATTACGGTGTGAACACTGGGAGAACACAAGTTTTCCATACCTAGGCAATGCAAAGAGTTTCTCTTTTCTCAGAGAAGCTACGTGTTACAAAGGGTCTTATACCCTGATAATTGCTATAGCAACAGCTAAGGAAGATACATGACATGTATATAATTGGACAAAAACAGCTGGTCTGAGCAATTATCCTAACTAGGGTAAAAGGTTGCATAGCTTGCAAATTGATAACAATAGAATGAGACCTCTATAATTCAAGGTCAGTTGTAATGATGCACAATTACTAAAGATGGCACTGTTGCCTTACATATAAAAATACAATGAGAAACAGAGCAAACATAATTTCTTATGGCTAATATGTATCAGTAAACATACTAGAACACAGATACTGACACTTATGCTTGTACAGTAAGTGTCTTCATCCCTAAAGTTAGTACCTATACCTACATAAGTTGCTGCCCGCGAGGTGGGAGCACCATCAGGGGTGCTGGAACATGGATAATATTCCCCCCTTGTTGCCTTCAAAAGAAAAGGCAACAACCATGGGAAAGTAGTGGGATGGAGCTGCAGAAGCTGTTGTTTACAAGCCCGAGGCATAAGCTTTGTAAAGGAATCTGAGTTGTTCATGATGTTGTCTAAGAGTACATCACAGACAGCAAAGTGTTAGTATTAGAAAAACAATCAAACATGCTTGGATAATAACAAAAGCTTTAAAAGTTAATTCTAACCAAGTATTGGAAAGAGCAGTGCTTAACCCACCATCATGAATAAGTGTATTAAGAGCGTCACCAGCTTTAGAAATAGTATTGCTAATATAGATAAAATGTGAATCCTTTCTAGCTAAAAGGGTTTTTAAAGAAAGCATCAAAGGGTCAATATGTAAATTAAAAATAGGCAAATATTGAGACAAGGCAAGCAAGTATTGCTGATCAGTATCAATAACATCTGGTTCAGGGAGAGGAACAGGAGTAATAACAGTGTGATCAGTGACTGTTTTCTGCTGTGGAGTAAAACAGAAGTTAGGAAAATTAATAGTACAAGTTTTGGTACCATAAGAAAAGGAATAGTGATTTGTCACTACACAGTACTGCCCATTAGAATTGTAAGTAACTCTTACAGTTGGAACTCTCCATTGTAGTAGACGTATAGGACAAGTGAATGACTGTTTGGTGAGCCGTGATATGAAGCTATGTACCTCCTCCAGGTAGCGTAGGAATGCAGCTATTTTAGCGGTAGGCGCTGAAGATGCAGCTTGCGAAGATTGTTTGGTCAGGTTAGATGGCAGATCATCACCCAAAGTAAAGGACCAGTCCAGGTGTTAGAAACATAGAAAAATAGACTTTGACGGCAGATAAGGACTGCTTGTCCCACCTAATCTGCCTGTTTTCTTACCTACAGGATAAGCTGCAGATCCTAGTTAACCAACAGACTATTTCTTCCTACCCTCCACAAGAATTGTCTTATGTCTGTCCCATGAATTCTTGAAGTCTCCCACAGTTTTAGGCCCCACAACCTCCTCAGGAAGGCTGTTCCATGCGTCCACCACCCTATCTGTGAAAAAATACTTCCTCACATTGCCTCTGAGCTGTCTCCCCTCTATCCTCAAATTGTATCCCTTTGTTCTTGCACATCTCTTTTTCTGAAAGATGCTACCCTATTGGACTTTGTTGAGTCTACTGAGGTAACTTAAAAGTTTCTATCATGTCCCCTTCCCTCCTTTCCTCAAGGATAAATATATTAAACTCCTTTAGTCTTTCCTCATATGGCTTCTCTTGCAGACCCTGCATCATTTTAGTTGGCCTCCTCTGGACTGCCTCCATCCTGTCTATGTCCTTGCAGAGATGGAGTCTCCAGAACTGGATGCAGTACTCCAGAGTGGGTCCCACCAACTGTCTTTACAGAGGGAAAACAACTTCCTCTTTTCTGCTGGTGGTGCCTCTCCCTATACTTCCCAGTATCCCCTCAGCCCTCCCTACAACCTTATCACATTGCTTGCTAACCTTAAGGTCATCTGATATGATTACCTCCAGGTCCTTTTCCATTTTTGTTGTTGTTACTACTCCCCCAATTGTATAATATTCCCCTAGGTTTTTCTTTCTCAGGTGCATTATTTTGCACTTCTTTGCATTGAATCCAAGCTGTCATACATCTGACCATTCCTCCAACCTTGCCAAGTCCCTTCTCATCCTTTCCATGCCTCCTTGTGTATTAACCCTGTTGCAGACCTTTGAAACATCTGCAAAGAGGCATACTTTTCCTTCCAATCCCTCTGCAATGTCACTTATAAAGACATTAAAAAGGACTGGACCCAGAACTGAACACTGCGGTACCCCACTAATAACTCCTCTTTCTTCAAAGTGGACTCCACTTACAATTACCTTCTGTGTCCTGTTATCCAGCCAATGTTTTACCCAGGCTACCTCCCTGGGACCCACTCCCAGGCTGGTTAATTTGATTATTAATCTTTTGTGTGGGGCTGTGTCAAATGCCTTGCTAAAGTCTAGGTAGGCCATGTCCACAGCCCCCTCCCTGGTCTATAACTTTGGTTACCCAGTCAAAGAAATCAATTAGATTCATCTGACATGACCTTTCCATTATGAACCCATGCTGCCTTGGGTCCTGTGCCCCACTGGCCTCTAGGTACTCAAACAATTCTTTCCTTCAGAAGTGATTCCATCACTCTCCCTACCACAGAGGTCAAACTGACAGGTCTGTAGTTTCCTGCCTCTGTCTTACTCCCACTTTTGTGAAGGGAAATCACATCCACCTTCCTCCAGTCCTCAGGTACCACACCATCCTCCCATGATTTGTTAAAAAGGGTAGTAAGTGGTGTCACCAGTTGTCCCCTTAATTCTTTCAGAATTCTGGGGTGAATTCCATCAGGCCCCATTGCTTTGTCCACCTTCAGTTTTAGGAGTTCTTTCAGAACCCTTTCTTCTGTGAAAGAATTGGGATCGACCCCCCTATCTATAGTGCTTCTGTTAATTGGATTAGGCACCTCCCCCTCCTCCTCTTTTGTGAATACTAAGCAGAAGTATTCTTTCAGTATCCCTGCTTTTTCACTGTTCCTCTCTGCCCATCCACTGTCCTTTCTATTCAGCCTCACTATCCCTCCCTTTGTCTTTCTACACTCCCTAATGTACCTACAAAAGGTTTTATCCCCCTTCTTAACTGAGTTGACTATCTTTTCCTCAGTTTGGGTGTTTGCTATTCTGACTTCCTTCCCCTGCTACCTTCTGCCTTAACTGGTACATTTCCCTGTCCTGCTCCTGTGTTTTCTTAAACTTTCTAAATGCTATCTTTTTCTCCTTAACCTTCCCTGCCACCTCTTTTGAGAACTATAGTGGCTTTTTCTTTCATTTTGATTTGTTTATTTGCTTCACACAAAGGTGTGTTGCCTCTGTGATGGCAGTTTTCATGTTTCCCCATTGTTGCTCCACCCCTCCTTCTAGCCTGCTTGCTAGTGCTTTTCTAAGGCACTCTCATATCTTACCAAAGTCAGCCCTTCTGAAGTCCAGTATCCTCACTTTTGTGTCGCTTGACTCTGTAGCTGAGTTTATCATGAACCACACTGTTTGGTAGTCACTTGTTCCCAGATGGCAACCCACTTGAGAGTACGAGGTCCAAGATTGCTCTCTTATGAGTGGGTTTCAAAACTAGCTGTCCGAGGCATGCCACCTGTAGGGCATTGAGAATGGCCCTGCTCTTCGATGTGGCTGCAGCAAAGGTGCTCCAGTTAACATATGGCATATTCAGGTCCCCCATCAACAGTATCTTCCCTTTCTCTGCCATCCTAAAGATGCCTTCTCTCATATCCTTGTCCATTCCCTCTCTCTGACACTGGAGTCTGTATACAACACCTGTGCAGATTGTGGTGCCATTTCCAGTCTCTAAGGTGACCCACAGTGCCTCCTCTCCTACCTGTTTACTATCTTATTCCATTGCTTTTATCCTTCCCTTACATAGAGAGCTACTTCTCCCCCTTCAACCCTCCCTGTCTCTCCTGTAGGTTGTGTACCCTGGCATGTTAACATCCCAGTCATGGTTCTCTGTGCCCCATGTTTCTGTGACTGCTATGATATCCAGGCATCCCTCTTTCATCAAGGCCACAAGTTCAGGGAGCTTGTTGTCCAGACTATGGGCATTGGTAGTCATTATTCTCCATTCCTTGATGGCCTTACCCCTTTTTGCCTCCTCCCTGTCCTTATTGCCTTTGTCATTTTCTCCATTTACCCCTACCCTTCTCTCTATTGACATCTCTATCTTGGTGTTTATTGTACCTCACTTACTACCCTGATTTTTTTTGGGGGGGGCTAGGATTTCCCAGCTCCTTTCCAGAGCCCCCACTTGGCTAGTTTAAATGCTTGCCAATAAAGAATTTAAACCTATCACCTAGGATCCTGGTTCCCCTCCTGGACAGATGCAGACCATCATGCCAATATTAGCCTGCATCACTCTGGGTGGACCTCAGTCCCCAATGAAGCCAAATTCCTGAGCTCTGCACCAGTTTTACAACCACTTATTGAATCCCATGGTGTGGAGCACCCTAGCCTCATCCATGCCATAGATAGACAGCAACTCTGAGAAAGTTACAGTGCATGCTACTTGTCTAAGGCCCCTCTCCAACTCCACAAACTCTTCCTACATTGCTCTTATCCCTTTCTCAGCCAGGTCATTTGTCCCTAGGTAGAATAACATCCAGCTCCCTCCTCTGTGCAGCTGCTACAGTGATCTTGAGGATTCACTCCCTGTCCTTCCTAGCCATGGTGCCAGGCATGCACCTTACCTCCCTCTCTCCTTCCCCCCTCAGTTCTACCCTCCTAACAATGGAGTCCACCACCAGTGGTTGTTTCCTTCCCCTGCAGGGTCCCATGCCACCCTCCTGTGGGTCTTCTTTGTGGAGGTTCCTAACATCCTCCTTGGTCTCCACTGTGGGTGCCTCCATAGAGGAACCACACTTTGCCAGAACAGCATATGAATTTTGCAGAGGTACAACTGGAGGGATGTGCCTCTGTTCCACCACCCTCACCCTCCCTGAGTACACTGTGGTCCAACTGCTCCTCTTTCTTGGCAACCTCTAAGGCAATGGCAGTGGCTCTGGTGGTCCCTGAGTGAGAGAGGAGGTCTCCCAAATCCTGGCCTACTCAGCCTGGAGACAAGCAGCCTCCTTCTTCAGCCCAGAGAGGTGCCTGCAGATGGGACAACACCACATCCTCCAGAAGGTCTCCCAGAAAACTGCTGGCCCACAGCCACTGCACTGCACCACTCCCATCAAGTCTTATTTCTGGCCCCTTAACTGATGTTTGGAATACTTACTCTTTCCCCTGATTATTTATTTATATGTTCTCCCTACTTACTTACTGCCTCTGTGCCCTTTAAGCTCCTGATCTTCCTGTTCTGAGACAAGAACTTCCTATATTTCTCAGTAGTCTCCTTACTTGCTCAGAGTCAGATCTCCAGCAGCTGGGTGGGGGGCAGAAAGCTACTCTTTTCCTTCTAGGATGGTGAGACTTTTGTGGCTCTGTGATCACTAACTTTCTGCTCCCAAACAGGAAGTTCCTGTTGTCAGTCAAATCCAGTGCCTATAAAAGTAGAACTGGCTTATGGTGGAGGGGGGTGGAGGAGAGGGAAGGAGGGCAATATTGTCCCAGTAGAGAAGTATAGTTATAACAGCAGCTCCTTCTTTCTGGAGTTCTCTGCCTGTTCTCTGGCAGAAGCTATCTAGGGCAATTTTTAAATCTGGCTTTAACCTGGCTTCTTTCTAGCTAAGCCACTCTCCCTACTTCACAGCTCTTTCTACACTTTTACTTTACAGCTAACAATTCCCTTCAGCCACCTAAGACAAACACCTAGATAACTGCACAGACAACAATTCACTTCAGCCATCTCAGACAAACACATTAACTTTTTTTATTTGTTTTTACCCTAAATTGAAGGTCCCATTAGTAGAGTTCTAGTTCTTTATTCCCAGCAGAGAAGTATAGTTATAACAGTAGCTCCATCTTCTCAGTGTTCTCTGCCTGTTCGAGACATTTAAACACCTTAAGGGCATAAACAAGGTGAAAGAGTCTAACATGTTTAAATATAAGAAAAATAGCAGGACAAGAGGACACAGCATGAGATTAGAGGGAGGCCGATTAAGGGGGAATGTGAGGAAATTCTTTTTCACAGAAAGGGTGGTAGATGCATGGAATGGCTTACCACAAGAAGTGGTGGCTATGAATACAGTGCAGGGCTTCAAACAGGCATGGGATAGGCATAAGGGAGCAATACAAATGACTATGAATAGATAGGTCACTGACAGAGCAAAGGCCGATGGCACATTTATAAGGTAGAAAAAGAAATGGGCAGACTGGATGGGCCTTGCAGTCCTTATCTGCCGTCAACTTCTATGTTTCTATGTTTCTATGTTCTCTGGCTGTTCTCTGGCAGAAGATGTTCTGGAGAGTATCCACATACAGGTTTAACAATGTCAAACACATCACAGTGGCACAGGTGATAATATCCCCTTCTTGGTACAGCAGTTGGTATGCGGTGTGAACCAAGCTTGTAGAACAGGGTGGTTTACAAGCAAAGAAGACAAGTCAGTTCGTTTTCAATAAATGTTGTCATTTAGCTCTCCCGATGGAATTAATTGCAGCCAGTTTGTCAAAGACAGAGGTTTGAGGATCATAGTGAGGTAGTGACAAGGTGAAAGTAATGAACATATTGTCATGGATAGAACAACATTTAGTAAAACAGCATGGGGCTTGGTTTGGATAATGTGAAATGTAACCAAGGTTTCTAGCAGTAGACATAGAAATATTGACAATATTTGGAATACACAATGTATTGCATGCAGTGGATTTGAAGTGAGGACAATACCATTTAGACATTCTATTATGAATATTATCTTGAATGTGTCCTGTTTCCAAGTCCCTGAAGAGACTGTTAACAGTGTCAATGACATAAGAACCATAAAAGGAGCATAACTGTTCACAGGAAATATATTGTTTGTCTGCCTCCTTGTTATTTAAAAAAAAATCATTAATTTTGTTTCTAGTGTCATTGAACTCTTTGACGATTTCCTGCATGTTATAACCAGTAAAACACTTCCTTACTTAAACCATCTACACCATGTAGCAGTGATGGTAACACATCATTTTTAATAGCTTGTTGAAATTTTAGTGTTTGTGCTTTAATAGCAGCTATATCTTCTCTATTCCAGATTGATATTCCTTAACCAAAAAAGCCAGAGATGGTGCCTGCTGCACTGGAAATATCTGCAGTATCACGTCTAGTGCATGGTTTTCTTTTAGCATTAGGTCTAGGTCTAAAAACTCTTAAGTGTTCAGTGGCATGAGGTCCACTGACTGGATCATTTGTGTGAGTTTGGTAGGCAGCTACAATGTCTAGAAGCATCATACTGAAACATTTTAAAACATTGATTGTGTGACATAGACCAAACTCAGCCATATTCCAATATGTAAGATTAAAAATAGCTGGAACATGCATAAATTGAACATTGTTATTCCAAGCTCCTGGAAGGGAAGTGGTGGTCAGACCACTAGGAGGGCCAGGCTCCTGAGGAGGACATTCAGTCAGTTCTTCTTCAGTGGGTGGGACCACAGAAAGGAACACAGCTTCAGTAACCATACAGTTGTGAAGACAGAAGGCTTGTGACTCCTCAGCGGTGAGGGGATTACAAAAGGCAGGACCTATCAGAGCAGTTAAGTTGTATAGACCAGTATGTCTAGAAGCAGGTTGTCAAATAGAGAGTGCATCATTTGGTGCAATTCCTGTGTTGAGCCATCTGTGACAAGTTCCTTTAGATGAACATGTTACAGGAAGTGTGTAACCATTAAAATCAGTTTCCCATTGTGTCTGCAATGTGGATTTGTCTGGGGCAACAACCATGGCATTAAGATAGGCATCTAAGCCTGCTTTGACAGTAATCAATTTGTTGGGGACATTTGTATGAACTCCCTGGGTGCTGGAGATGGGTGCATCTCTAGCTGAATGTTCAAGTTTGTCAAGCAAATGTGCTATATGTTGTCTGTGTTCAGTCAAAAGGGGTTTGTCTTGAGAGTAAGTCAAAGAAAGTAGACCCACCAGGATAAGGAGGTGCAAGATAGCCTTCTTGCCAGTATATCTAAAAGAAACAGGAAAGGATTGTTAAGTGAGGAGTACTATTCCACCCTAAGAGGGTTGGGAAAAGTAACTAGTCACCTTTATAAAACTTGAGCTGATTAGCATTGAACCACTTGTCTGGTCTGTTTCTAATGCTGAACTCTCACCTGATAAACAGCAGGGCTGAGTTTGTTGACAATGGGGTATGGGCCTTCCCATTTGCTGGTAAATGAGTGAGCCAGTGGTCTGTATTGGAGAAGCATGACTTGATCTCCAACTTGCCAGTCAACTTCTCTGGCATGCTTATCAAAATGGGCTTGTGCTTGTTGTTGTACCTTACCTAGATGATTTGCAGTGAACAAGTGTGTTTTCATGATGTCATCACAAAGTTTATCAACATATTTGTCCACAGATACCGTATCTGTGGTAGGGGTGTGTAGGTCAATCAACAGGCGTTCAGGTAATCTCATGGCTCTACCAGTCATAACCTCATATGGTGTGCACTGAATAATTGTCACAGGAGTGCCCTTGATTGCCATCAGCAGTAAAGGCAAGAAAGAATCCCAATCCTTGGGATTGTCATTGATGAATTTGCATAACATCTGCTTGATTCTTCTATTTGCTCTTTCTACCTGACCTGAGGATTGAGGATGGTACAGGATATGGAATTTCTGATCTACTACAAGCATTTGGAGTTTCTCCTTCATCAGCTCAGCTGTAAAACTGGTTACCTGGTCTGAGTCTACCTTAAGAGGTAGGCCCCTCCTGGAGAACAGCTGATCCACCAAGATCTTGGCAGTTGTCTTTGCTGTGTTATTCTGAGTAGGGAATGCCTCAATTCGCTTAGAAAACAAATCTGTGACAACAACTGCATACTTGTTATTCTTGCTAGAGTTAGTCAAGGGGCCAATGAAATCGATGTGTATCACATTCCATGGTCCTGATTGCCTTTGTGGCAATAATTCAGTGTTTCTTTTTACTGAAATTGGATTTTTCTGGGCACACACTATACAGTAATCCACCTAGTGTTCCACGTCCTTGGACATACAAGCACAGCAGACAATGGTTTAAGTCTCAGGATGGATTTTCTGGCCCCAGGTGTCCACCAGTGGGGGTGTCATGAACCATATGGATGAATTCAGTTCATAAGAATTGTGATACAACCCAAAGTTTGTGGTCTGTATCTTCCTTCCTATACCAGATCAGTTTCTGATCCTGAGATAGGTGTATGTTGTCAGAATGTCTTTTGTATGGACTACCAGTAGGTAGTTCCTGTTCAGTTCCTTTGTCTAGGTAATTGAACATATCTTTTATTTCTGGGTCAGATTTCTGTGCTGCAGAAAGGTCCAGTGGAGGTTCTGGTTGTGGTTTCTGCCTGGTGATGGCAGCTAGGAGAATGGCTGCCACAGCTATTGGGTGAGTCATTGTCATTGACCATGTCTCCCCAACCCCTGAGCACCTGCTTTTGCAAGCCAGTCCGCTCAATCATTAAATTCATGGTAAGGGTCATTTTTTCAGTGAGCCTTTACCTTGTGAATATACAATTTATGAGAAAACTGTTGTGTCAGTGTGTGTATGTACACAAACAAATCCCTGTATTTGACAGGTGCACCATCAGAGCATCAGAGGATGTGAAGTTATTTCTCTCCCAGAATGGTAGAAATTCAGTGAGGGAGGAGCAGACCCAATTGGAGTCTACAAAGATGATAGCATCCTTAGCACCATGGGGCATGACCTCTAGAGCACTGGCCACAGCTGCCAATTTTGCATACTGTGAGGAAATGATGGTACATTTTCTAGCAATGGGCTTGAAATTGGCATCTGGATAGATTATAAACACCAAATCCTGCTACCTGTTCTCCCTCCACATAGGAGGTGGAGACATCTGTGAAGATGCAGCACATTCTGGTATTCCCTAAAACATCTGGTGTAGCCAGTAAGAATGGTCCCAGCTCAGGTATATCAGGAGGTTGGAGTGCACAGTCATGGGGCTTACCTGTACAGAGTAGGACATGAGTCAAGATGGTTGGCATTTTTGCAGGTAGTACTTTGATGTCCCTGTCCTGCAAAAGCAAAGATCAGTGTGTGAGTCTGGTGTTGGAAACTGAACCATCTTTTACTTTGTCTGAAAGCAAGAAGTTGGTTGGGTGTGAGAGGTACTCAAAACAATAGGTGCATACCCAATGAAGTACATGAAATGTTTGACAACCCAATAGGTTGCCAAGAAGGTTCTTTCACAGAGACTATATTTTGTCTCTACTGGGGACAGTATCTGAGAAGCACAGGCAATGGGCCTGAAGTACCCATTGTATTTTTGTGCTAGCACTGCAGACATGGCCACAGCAGATGTGGTAGTTTCCAAATGGAAGGGAAGATCTGGATTAGGATTGATCAGTGCTGGCGGTGAGACTAAGGCCTGTTTGAGCTGTGTCACAGCATCAGTGTGAGTGGTGCCCCATGTCCATGGAACATCCTTTTTCAGAAGTTCATACAAGGAAGTGGCCTTCAAGACAAAGTCAGGGATAAAATCCCTGGAGAAGTTTACCATTTCTAGAAAGCGTCGGAGTGTTGCCATGCTAGTAGGAAGTGATCAATCTTGCAAGCCCTGGATCTTTTTGAAAGCTGGGCTTCTGCCTTGTTCTATAATATGTAGGCCAAGGAAGATTACCTATTTTTCACATAGTCGTGCCTTAGAGGGAATGCACTTGAGGTCTGCTCTCTTGAGGAGAGACAGAAGTTCTTCTAGAAAGGCCAAATAATTTTCTTTTGTGGTGGTTGCCAGAAACAAGTCATCCATGTACTGCAGGAGACACTGGGGTGTGGAGAATCCCTGCAGAGCATCCTTCATGTGGGGATGGAAGAGGGAGGGACTGTTGTGAAACCCTTGGGGGAGACATGTCCAGGTATACTGACATCCATCAAAGGTGAAGGCAAATTTGTATTGGCTTCCCTGTGCTAATGGGAGTGACCAGAACCCATTAGAAATGTCAAGGGCTGTGAACCACTTTTTGTCAGATATCAGCAGCTTGAGTATATCAGGTGCTGATGCTACTGTTGTTGTGCAGCTAGGAGTAACCTGATTACGTTTTCTGTAGCCAATTGTAAGTCTCCAGGCCCCATTCAGTTTCTTAACGAGCCAAATAGGTGAATCGACAGTGGAAACAAGAGTCCTAATCACTCCTTGTTGTAACAGTGATTGGATGGTTTCCCTAAGTGATGGCAAGGCTTCAACAGGAAATGGATACTGTTTTTGCATCACAGGGTCAGGCCCTGTGATTTCAATGGTAGTGTGCATCCTACCACAGTCGTGTTTATTGGTGGCAAACATGTCAAGGTGTATTTGCAGCAAAGGTACATGCTCTGAAAACAGGTCACAATTTTTGAACAAAACTATGACTTCATACTCTTTGTTGTTATGGGAGATAGCTGTCACCATGTGTGAATCTGGGATGGTAACAGCATGACATTGTCCTTTGATCTGAATGAGTAGCCTGTTGGCTAGATCCACTACACAGCCATGTAATGCTAACAAATCAATACTCAATATGCTGGGGTGATGATGTAAAGCCTGAGATCAAAAGCAAAATTACTCCTGAGGTGGTCTACCACCACAGGTAGAGGAATAGATCAGTAGGTGTGTAGCTGAGTACCATCTACACCCTATGCACTGATCTTCCAGCTGGTAGACCAGTCAGGTGAGGCTTGGTCCTCATCATGAAAGACTTATATGGCTACTCCAGTGTCCAGAAGCATAGTGAGTTGGCGGCCCCCGACCGTGGCCTTTACACAAGGTTGTCTGTTTGTGTCAGCAATCAGGTTACTCAGAATCCAGACTGGGGCCTGTAATTGTCAGTCTGTGCATTAAGAATCAGCATTGTCTTCCTGTTCCTGAAATAAAAGGCCAGCAAGATCTTCTAAGGTCTTCTGTATGTCTTGCAATGGGCACAAGTGTACTAGTGATGTCACAGGTGCAGTGATGACCTGCATGGGTGGTTATGTCTTGGATGTCACATCAGCCTGACCAGTAACTGAGGCAACCTCTCCTTGGATGCGTGATTGCTTGACAGCCCTGGCTAGGGCAGCTATAGTTCATGTAGCTTTAGCTCCCCTCTCAGCACAATTTTCCTTCTGCAGCTTGCAGAGGGTTTTCATTTTCATCTCTGATTTGTTGATAGCTAGCACTGGTTTGGTATTGGTTGTTGCTATTTTGTTGGGCATTCAGATATTTCCATCTGCTTATTTTGTCTCTATTGTTCCAGTTGTTTCTGTAGTTCTGGTACTCCCCCTGTATGACTGTTTGTCATCAGAAGGGGTATCATTTTTCTGGTTGTTTCCCTCCACCGTATAGTGGGTGGGGGCATCAGGGGTAGGCTGTACTGCAGCTACCTTGTTGGATTTGCTGGAAGAATGGGCACAGAGCTAGATCCGATAAGCCTGCTCTGTCTTAGTGAGGACATCCTGAAACTTGTCAGTGTCTGGGAAAATATTGAGCTTGACCATTTCCCACAAGGCTGGGCACATGTTCTGGATGTACAAATCCTTGTACTCAATTTGATCTATGTCAAATTGCTCATCTGCTAGAGCTTTGCCAGTTTTGTTTACAAGCCACAACCATTGGTGGTAGGTGGCTGGGCTTTACTTTGCTCCTTACTTAACTTTATAGGTCAAGTGTGTTCCCACAACTCCCTGGTAATTTGCACACATGAGGGCAGTGGCAATTTCATCAAAGGTAAAGTTTTCAGCACTCCCTGCTGTCTCTGAGAGCTTGGCCCAGAGGCTAGGTTTGATTGTTTGTTGCAAGACTTGAACCTGGTACTGGGGTTGGTGAGATAGCTTCTCACAGAGGGAGCGTACTTTCTCAGAGTGGCAACTGAGATTGTCAGTTGGGCCCATTTGTCCAATTTGCTGGACAGAATGAGCAACTTGCAAGGGGTTGTAAGTATACGTAGTCATACCCCATTCAATATGCTGCATGGCCCTGCGAAGGGCAGCCTCTGCTGCCACATCATTGACTGCCCTGTACATATGATCCTGAGTGACAGAGTCTTCTAGCATTCTGTCAATTTGTTCCTGGATAGTCTGTTTTTGAGCCTCTGGAACTGTGATCCTACCGATCGCTTCACAAATCATGCTGTGAATATCTGACTCATCACCCCTAGTGAGAGGAGTGAGCGGAGGTGCATCATGGAAAATAGGCCCTCAACCTGTGTCATGTGGGCCATCATCTTGGTGTCTGCCATGTTTGCATAGATGTGGTGATGCAGTGTGTGTGCTGAAATTGGTGCCATCTTGAGAATGGCAAGAGGAAGTTGCTACACCACAGGGGTTGGACTTGTATGTGATGTGGCATGACTTGTCATCCAAGTCAGAGTCATCATTGATGGACGACATAATCTCAATGGGCATATACTGAAACCCATTCATGGCCTTAACATGGCCAGCAAGAACCTCCCGTTGGTGGTGTAACTTCACCATATTTTGTCTACACTTCTTGTGACAGACTTTTGCAGTGCCCTGCTCAATACATCTCTCGATCTCTCTCTGCAACACTCTATACACGGCACCCAATTCGATGTTTTACCTAAGCTCTTTATCCAACTCACAATTCAGACACTTGTAATCCTCTTTCATCTCAGCATTCTCATCTGTCAAAGTCTCATTCGTATCACTCAAAATATCTTTCAAATGTACTGTTTCTTATCACATTTCAACCTTCTGCAATCATCTCTTAACAAACATAGCTCTCACCGAGTTTCTTGAGCAGTACAGTGCATCAGCCTGGAATTAGCATCATGGAGTGACTGTGTCTCCTCCGCTTGTTTCTTTTCCTTTTTCCGCAAGCACATCTCTTTTTTTAGAGACACGTTTGCAGTTCAAGGGAGGCACACCTCACTGTGAGACTCTCAACAGCGGTATGTAGAGTTGCAACCAAAAGACCTTTAAGGTTACCTGTTTGGACTCTAAGTAATGGTCAGATTTTAGCAGCAATGTTTTTTCTGCAGATTTTGCATCCAGCTCAAAATCTGTCCATCTGCCATGAGATTTGAGGAAGTTTGAGACATTGAGTCTCAGTTCTGTGCACAGATTATGACATGACAAATATGTGGTAGACAAACAGTAAAGCAGTTTAACAACTGATAAAAATACCCTGGCACCAACACCAACATTTTCCAGTCCCCGGTGGGTGAACGGTCATGCCAAGGAGGTATGCTGTCACTCATAAGGAGTGTAAGGGGATCCAGTGTGGGTCTGCCACATCCAAGACCAAGACAGTTGGCAGACCAAGACGGTGTGGGTATGCCACAAATGTTACCACTGTAAGCATGAATAGGTCCAAGTAGGTGAAATTCACTCTACACTGCTCTACATTTAAAATAAATTTAATGTGAATCTTCCTTTGTACATTCCACCCTCCACCCTGCACGTGGTCACCAAAACGTAACTGGCTATTAAATCACTGTTTCAGGTTGTTGGTAGAATGGCACAAAAGGAAGAGACAACAGACAAGTAGTAGTCATGTAATAAATTCAATTTATTACAGATCAGTAATACAGACTTACTACCAGTACAGTGTGAACACTGTGAAAACACCAGTTTTCCTTACCTAGGCAATGCAGACAGTTTCTCTCTTCTCAGAGAAGCTACATGTTACAAATGGTCTTATACCCTGATAGTTGCTATAGCAACAGCTAAGGAAGATACATAAAATGTATATAATTGGACAAAAACAGGTGGTCTGAGTAACTATCCTAACTAGTGTAAAAAGTTGCATACCTTGCAAATAGATAACAATACAAGGAGACCTCTATAATCCAAGGTCAGTTGTAATGATGCACAATTACTAAACATGGCACTGTTGCCTTACTTATAAAAATACAGTAAGAAATGGAGCAAAAAGCATTTCTCATGGCCAATATGTATCAGTAAAACATAATAGAACACAGATCCTGACACTTATGCTATACTATAAGTGTCTTTACCCTAAGGTTAGTATTACCAACATAAGTTGCCCGCAAGGTGGGGGCACCATCAGAGGTACTGGACCATGGATAACACTACTCATATCAATGCCATCTGAACCAAACTCCAACCTAAACTTGCAGTCCTCTACCACCACAAAGCCTGCCTCTCTCTCCCAACTCAATGTGAACTAGTACTTAAAACAATTTTGCCAGTGCTGGATTATGCTGATGTAGTCTACGGCACAGCCCCAGCCTATTCTCTTTCCAAACTTGACACCCTACTCAGTTCCTTCTGCTGTTTTGCCACTGACTCCACCCTTACACATCACTGCCTCCTATAGTATCCACTTTCCCTCATGCTGCTTTCCCCCAGGAAATCACTCCACTGTGCCTCTCTCATTGCTAAATATTGGTTTTGCTCCCTCTCTTCCTAGCTCTCATCCCACCTCTCTCCAGCCAAGTCTACAACCTACTTGCTCCACCACAGAGATTCGTAGACCTTCTCCATTCCCCGCCCATACTCTACTGCTGGCCAGTTGGCATTCATATACAGGCTCCTTTTACTCTAGAATAACCTACCCTCTGACCTTCATCTTGTCTCTCCTCTCTTGTCTTTCAAAAGACTCCTCAGACTCCTCCCTTCCCCTCTGTGTCTCAAATGCTCCTATCCCCCTGCCTCCACCCTCATTCCACCTTTCATCTCCTCAGTGTTTTCCCTACACAAGCCTCCTGCTCTATGTCCATAGGTCTTGTCACCCTGAGGCAAAGTACCCTCCTGGTCTCAAGCTAAACCACAACCTCAATTTGTCACAATATATAACTGATTGTCCTGCATTGTATCCTGCCTTATATTTTGTGTCATACAATGTATATATTGTACACTAACTATATTAATCTCTTGCAAATTTGATATATTATTTGTACCGATACTTTGTTTACTCCTGTGTATACCTTATCCCTGGGTCGCACCTGGAAACAAGCCTCTGCTCAGTGTGCTTTTCCTAGTCACCAATTTTAAATTACATAAAAAAATAATAGAAGGAAATTTTAACAAGACTGATGTGGACTGCAGCATCCCATAGGCCAGCAGGAGCCAAGTGATCTGACATGCATTCAAGGATTTTTTTTGGCACGGGGTGATGGAGCCAACAAGGAACTCAGCCTCCTTAGACCTAGTTCTGACAAACAGCAACCACATCAAAAGCAACAGGGTCACCAAGCTTCTGGGAGGGAGAGACCACCATTCTGTGTTGTTTCATATAGATACGGACATGAAGTACTTAACACAAAAACACATGTTCATTACTTAAAAAAGTCAATGTATGCATGAGGATGATACTGATGGAAAGCCTGAGGGAACTCAAGAAGGATATGTGTATAGAGGGTGGATGAGCAGTAATTAGGGAGAGGGCCTAGGCATTCACCACAGCCTGCCTTAAGTGGATGGATAAAAGAAACAAGAGAAGGAAGCCACTGTTGTTGATAGAGAAGTTGAAAAATGCAGTGAGTGAGAAAAGGGTTATTTACAGGAAATACAAGAATTCACACAAGGAAGAGGATGGGGCAGAATATACAGGGCATCTGAAGTCAACTTGCAGGAAGGTAAGGCATCCAAGGCAAAAAATAGCTTAAGGATTTAAAAAGTATGACAAGACCTTTTTCTGATACATCTGGGAGAAACACACAGCAAAGGAGGACTAATGAAGCTGAGATGGAGGACAGACAGTTCAGTTAGCTTTATTGTTTCAGTTTTTGAAACAATTGCAAATTTTACTATATAAAATACAATTTACAATATTATAAAAACATATCAGAATGAATCAATCTCCAGATGCCAATTGAGTTACATTCCATATACATTTAAAGGTGAAAATATCAATCCTTGGCAATTTTTGGTATTTCAAATATATCAGTCCCTGGGCCAGCACAGTGATGTAGATGGCTGAGTTGCTATGCACCTTACCTTTCTCCTGCCGGTGACCTGAGTTCAGGAATGAGCTCAGGGCATTGGGAGATGGCTGGGGGAAGAGGATTTCTGGACTGCTTTCCTCTCCTGGAGATAAAGAGGGATGCCATCTTGCTCCTAGGCTACCATCTGGTGATGGCTGGGTGGCAGCGACGGAGTTTGAGTACAGTAGAAGAGAGAGGCTGTGGCTCTGTAGTGTGTGTGCACCTCTAGGTGTGTATGCTTACTTGCCATCATGACTAGGGGATAGGGGAGAAAATGGAAAAGAGAAGGCAAAAGCTTTGTGAAGTTCTGCCTGCCTGTCCCCATTTCCCCATCACCACCTGACAACCACCCCCAGTTCTGGATGTGAGTCACCAGGTGGGGGGAAGACAACCCTCCCCTTCTGGCCCCAACATGGGGGGGCAATCCGTGGTGAAATTCTTGAGGGTGGTCAGCCGGGGGGATTGGATGCTGGATGGAGATGGCAGGGACAGGGCTGATAGCCTGATGGAGCTGACCCACTGAAGAGAAGAAAGCTGTAGGAAAACAAATTATTATTCTTATCACACATAAAACCAGATCCCATTGAAGCCATTACACACACACATAGAGAGTTTGCATATCATTTTATCTAAAGAGATAGTAGTGGGCGCTTAAAAAGAAAGGGTATCTCCATGGTAGGCAAGGCTAAACATCCATTAGTTACCTCTGTCAAGGTGCAGCACCTGATATTACTGAAGGAATCCCCAATAGACACTGAACCTCTTAATGTATTGCAGTATCTGGCTATATTCCATTTACACCATAAGGCTCCCAAGCTCCATATGAAAACCTGGATTTTACTATAGGCTCATACTGCAACCAATTTTAATGAGTTTGGCCACAAGGCTTCCCCTTCCCAACCAACACTTCCTAGCCAACCTTGAACTTACATACTAACACAATACTTTCTGCTATAGCTGTACTTAAGTGCTTAATGTTTTGGGTGGCCCTTCCAGGACCTTACTCCCTTCACTCTGAACCCTTCTAATTCTTTCATGTTAATACTTGCTTTAGAGACTCTGGATGCTTAATTAAATATCTGCCTAATTTCAGCAATATGTAGTTGTGACCCATACAGCCAACCTTGGCAAATGTTCACCTCCCCCTATCTGTGTCTCCATGATAGGGGACCTGGATTCAACATTTTAATGTCTGCCATAGGGGCTCATCCTAGTTCCACAGAAAATCACCTTTGCTATTAAAATAGACAGTAGATGTAACACTCATACAGTATTTGCAGGACAATGACTCATAGCATATTACATGCCTTCCAGAATGACCACAAAATAATGTGCATTAATCACCCCTCCCCCATATTGTGTCCCATCACGTTTTTTTTTTTTAATTAGGTCATAATCTGTGGTCTTATAACACCCATATCACCCACTTGTTAGATACTGTGCTAAGCTCTTTTGCTAAATATGCACTTCATGGAGAAATGTATATGAAAAACTCCTCTAAACAATCATAACTGGTACAAAAGTCAACTTAATGTATAAATTACACCAGATAAAGGACATAACACAGTTAACTGTGACACACACATAACAGTGTTAATGATAAATTGACTACCTTCACAGAAGTAAACAGATTAAACATTTAACATATAAAATGAGTCGTTCCGTATAAAGTCTTAGAAATATTACTCCCCAGTTGTTTCAAGAAACCTAAGTATCTCACTTTTAGAAATGAAACAGAGGGCCAAATAGGTCACAGAGTTTCAAAACAGTTCTTGTTTCTCTCAGAAATTCTGTGCTAAAATGCTAGAAATAAGGGCAATATTCTCAATGAGATTTCCAAATATTTTACAAATCCTAGGAAGTTTTAGTTTTTAAATATGAATAGTAGTAGTAGTAGTAGTAAAAGTAGTGAAAATTGTATTCTGAAATTTTCAGACAAGGATAGCCCAATTGAACAGAGGCTCATTTTCAATGGGGTTCCAGAGCATAAAACAAACAAATAATTACACAAAATATGTATATAAACACAAGCATAGCAAATACTATGTATTACCTGTATCAAAAGACACAAAACATGACAGACATTTAAATATTTTTCAATTAATTATAGCAAACTTTAGGAATTTCTGCACTTTTCACAAGCTAAGATCTTATCTGATGCCAAGAAGGAAGATATATTGACCTTCTCAGGTCGCCAGGTAAACTGTTCCATAGTTCTGGGGCTGAACAAATAAATGATGAATCACCATATGAATCATCCCCACTAAATCAGGCTCTATCTCACCCAGCCTGGTAAGTTCTTCAAATATAGACTTGTTGAGCTCTCAGACAAATCAGAAGTAGACCAACCTGATAAGATGCACACTTAGCTCCAAGGTACTCATAACTTTCCTGACCAAATTCATTATTTAGTCTTTTGTCAAAAGATAAACTATCTGTAATTGTGATACCTAAGTCCCTTTCATTTGTTGTTTTTTTGTAATGTTGTATTATTTAATTTATAGTTCTTTCTAGGGTATTTACACCTAAGGTACATAGCCTTGCACTTGGCATCATTAAATTTTAATTTGTTTTTTGTTGCCTATTGTTCTAGCTGGTCTAGATCCACTTGAAGCTGTTTTATAGCTTTGCCATTGTTCACTATAGCACCGCTCTTACTGTCATCTGCATAATTGCAGACCCACGTGTTGTCTGATGTTTGCATTGTTGTCACAAATACTGTACATTAAACAGCATGGGCCCCAGCACCGAACCCTGCGGCACCCCTATGGTCACCTCACCCCACTCAGAATAAAAGCATCTAATACCCACTCTCTGTCTCCTCTGACTCATCCATGATGCCACCGAGGGATATAACTGTTGGATGCAATTGTATGTCAATAAATTTCTCAATCAGTATAATATGTGATACGGAGTCGAAGGCCTTTGAATAATCCAAGAATATAATGTCAACTGGCAGGCCCTTGTCTAAGGCTGAACTAGTTGAACTGAAAGATTGTGAGACATGACCACCTGGACTGAAGCCACAATGAGTAATGCTGCATATACATTCTCTTTGATATATTTAACTACGTGAACTTGTATAACTCCTTCCAGCAATTTCTCAAGGACAGAAGTCAAACTGATTGGGCAATAGTTTTGTCACATGCTGCCTGTCCCCTTTCTATGAATGGGTGTTACTGTGGCTTCTCTCCACTCTGACAGTGTACTTCCTTTCTTTAGTGAGACATTAAATAACATTGTGATTGGGCCTAATAATTCCTTGGAGAGTTGAGGAATTTAAGATTTATACCATTCGGTTCTCCTGAATTATCAGGTTTAAGTTTATTTTTAATTTTTCCAGAACATTCTGGCAAGTAATCATTAGCTCTTTGGCAGCACCTTGATCCCCATAATTAATATTGATAGTTTTACTTTCCTTTTGTTGGTAGGTACTCAAGAAATACTTATTGAAATATATTGCCATTTCCTTCTCTTCCCCTATTATCCTATCTCCTTCCTTAAGTGGGCTAACAATTTATTGTTTACCTTGCAGGGAGCCAACATAGTTCTAAACTGTTTTTTTATTATCCTTTACTGAAGTTGATAATCTAATTTCAGATTTGCTTTTTGCTCTCCTAATCAGATTTTTACATTTGTTTGCCTTCCTTTTATATTTATTTCATGTTACTTCTGTAGGATGTTGCTTGTACTTTCTATAGACATTTTTTTTCCCCTTTTAATATTTCTTTTTATTTGTTTACCAAACCATGATGACACTTGTTTTGTTTTATTATATTTTTTAATCTCTGGTACAAATGTTTTTATACAATGTTCCATTTTCTGCTTGTTTTTTGACCATATCATCAACATGCTATGGCCACTCAGATCCTCTTCCCAATTCCATGATTTGAGGTATGAACTCATATTCTCATAATTTGTGTTGTGATAACATTTGAATATGGTAGCCCCTTTCACTACCTCCCATGCTGTATTAACTACCATGCTGATCACATTGTGGTTACTTTTGCCCAGCTCTAGTTTGGAGTGATAATCTCTGAACATTTTCTGTTGCAATTTTATTTCTTTAATGACTGGATTTCCATGTTCTAATTACCAAGTGTTGCCCTTTGTTTCCTTTGGGCTGGTTTACCCTTCTTTTTTTTCTTATTCTCTTGGTTGTGTACCTTTGTTTTCTTAGGGATATTTTCTTTAATCTGGACTGAATTTTTTGGACCACAGCTCAGTCACTGGTTTTGTTACTCGACATTCGGTTTATATTGTTCATGTTTATATTGGGTGATTTGTTTATTTTTTTACTTTTATGTGGTTGTGGGTGATTCCTTTACAACTTGCCTGTACTCTCCTGTTAATTTTAGTGGCTGTAGCTCCTTATACTGTATTATAGGGGCACGGTAGCACCTTTATAATTAGGGCTGAGTAGACTGTTTAATGTTAAACTTCAAATTTTGCACATTAATATCTTTGGCTATCTTTGACGGAATGAGTTGAATGTTTTTATTTGTTGTCAAGGATGCAAGATCTTGGCATGTGGAAATTTTTGTGACAGCAGCTTCTATGGTTTCTGAGATCTGCATGTGGTTTTATTTGAAAAAAAAAGCTTTTTCTTATGCTTAACATTGTTTTATTTTTACTCTTGCCTACAGCCTACAAGGAAAGGATTTTTTCCCCAGACTTGCAGTGGATCTATGTCATGTCCCAAGGTAGTGCCTCTGACAGGTCTGATGAAAAAATATCAAGGGATTCCAGAGATATTAGGCTTGCAATTTTAGAGTTTTCTGACCTGCACATGCACAGTAGGGTTTTTCAAATAACGTTCTACGGCGAAAGTAAAAATGTGATGATACATATGCTGTTTTTTTGTTTCACCACTGAATTGGCAGGGCACCAGACATTTCTGGTGCCATGCCAACTGCCATCTTGTTCAGTTTTTCCATGAGCTGACAAATGAGGAAACTACAAAACAAAAATTCTGAGATTTTTAAAAACAAACATCAGAACCGAGCTAAATGGAACCCATTTAGCTAGATTCATATATTTTTTTAAATTGTGCCTACTAGCAAGTTGTCTGGCTACCCAAATTCACAGGTGCCAGTTTTGCAAGAGAATCACTTCTCCAGTGTTCTCTGTATGAGACCACCAGGAATTTCTTGACTTCTGCAGCCACAGCTGAAGTTGTGCTGCCAGCTACAGTGTTAGCTGTGAGCTGTCCTTTTACCTGGCATCTAGTGGCACCCCACCCACTGATCATTGTCCCTGGTGTGAAGTGACATCCCACGACCCATGATTACCATCTCTGGTGTCTAGTGGCACTTCCCACCCTCCGATCACTGTCTCTGGTGTCTAGTTGCACCCCCCACTCCCCTAATCGCTGTCCCTGGTGTCTAGTGGCACCCCTGCCCTCCAAATGCCATCTCCTAATTTTTATTTTAGTCCATACCCCCCCACAGGATGTTGTTTTATTGAATGTGCTGACATCACTGGCCCAATCCCCATGCCGGCATTATAAGCCCCCCTCCACCCAGCAGTGTGGGAAACTGGGGAGCCCACCCCCAGTGTCCCAAAATATTTATTTGTACCTGTAATAAGAAAAAAGTCCCCCAAGATGTTTTTTAACCTGCAAAAAGAAAACAGTCTCTCATCGTTCCTACCATCCTCCTCCCCCATGCTGACCCTCCCACTGAACACCCACCACCATTATCCTATACTTACCACTGGAGGCTGTACGCTGTTATATTTTCTGGATCGGCACAGCTGTACTCTTCAATGCCGAACCATGAACTAAGGAACCAAGATAAGTGCTGTATAATGTATTTCAATGGCATTTTGAACTTGTGATCATAACTTAGCCATTTTAAGGAATTTATTTCACCAAATTTTCAACATGGGCTTTTTGAGACTCCACCTCAGGAACAATGACACTCATTTTTTAACCCAGCCCAGAAGGTGATTTCGCTTTTGCTGCACAAAATCACTTTATGGGACTGAATAATGAAATTTCACCACCAGTGTTCATGAGGTGTGGTCCCAGAAAGGCCATGCTGAAAATTTGGTGAAAAACTTCCTAAAAATAGCTGAGTTATACACATTTGTTGAAATTTTCTATGCAAAGGAATAACTTTAGTAATTTTCAATATTTTGACTCCAAATTTTCAAAATAGTCATTTTTTCACACCACCACATGAACAGTACAGCACCATTTTTCACATCCTGTCCAAAACATGTTTTTGCACCTGTGGCATGGAATGGCATTTTGACATGGATTTGAAAATTTTCACCTACAGGATTTATGAAGTGAGGTCATAAGAAGACTATGTTGAACATTTGGGGTCAAAATATGAAAAAAATGCCAAAGTTATGACCATTTATTATGCAATTTCACTACACCCACTCATAACTTTGGTAATTTTAAATATTTTCACCCCAGATTTTCAACATAGCTTTCTTATTACCCCACCAAATGTTTGTCACAACTGTCATGTTTCAAATCCTGCCCAAAGTGTGTTTTTGCACCTGTGGCATGGAATGGCATTGTAGTTTCACAGAATTATGTTGTGGTGGGGATTCAAAAAATTTCTTTACTGGGTACCTGAAGTGGGCTAATACAATGGCTACACTGACAATTTGGTCACCGTTATCTTATAAATGAAAATGCAGGGCCTGGAAGGTCATGTGCTTCCACAGCTACATACATATACTGCATTTCCACAGGCAAATAAGAATACAATTATAATACTGCATATCAAAAAGTAAGGAAATAAATTGCAAAAAAAAAACTGTGTTAATGCTCAAGTTAGAGTTACAGCCACATAAATAGGAAAATGTGGCATTAGGGTTTCTAAACCTAATACCTAACCTCCATGCTGTGCTCATCAACAGGTGTCGGGGTGTGTCTTGAGGTTGTCAGCCATAATGCTCACCCCATTTTTCTATACTGTACCCTTCTCAGCTTATTTACTTATGTATTGGGGTGATTGTTAGGGCTGACAACACCAAGGCACACCCTGATGCCTGTTGGTGTATGCAGCATGGAGGTGGGGTGTTAGAGATGGAAACCCTAATGCCACATTTTCCTACTTTTCTGGCTGTAACCATAACTAAAGCATTAAGGCAGGTTTTTTTGCAATTTATTGTATATATTTTTTTTTCCTCTGGCAGTCCACCTGTGGGCTATATAGAGGAGGGTGTCCTATTGTGGCTGTTGTAAATTTCTTCTTCTCATATATACAATGTTCTGCCTTTAATAGGAGGTTATTATTGTAAGTATTGTAGTGTATGCTTATTATGCTGATTTTATGGCAATTGTCATTTTGGGCTTTAAATTAATGTATGCAGGTTAATTACAGTATGTTAAGTCACAAAAGGTCAAGTACTCACCACTTCCAAATTACACAGACACCAGGGTCAAAGTAAATAAAAAAACATTTATTTAAGAGCACACAGACAAACCTGCCTGATACATTTTGGATCCCTATTATCCTTTATCAAAGAATAATTACTGGCAACCCCCTTTAACAAACAGTTTTCAAGCACCTTAAAATGCCGTAATAACTCAAAAACGAGTTATTACGGCATTTGCAAAACCACCTGTCTCCTTTGTGTGTCACTCATCTGTATTCTGTCTTTTCATTGGTTCGCGCTCTGTGAGTGGGCGGGCTGAATAGCTTTAAAAAAATGGCGGCTCGTTTTCTCGCTTTCCGACGAGCCGTTTTTATTTACTACCTTCCCCATCTGTATTTGATTTTTTAAATGTTTTATCTGGTTGATCCCACCTTCCAAATAGAAAAGGACTATCTGGTTGATCCCGCTGTGTCTCCGGATCGGGAGATGCCGTCGCTGAAAAAAAGGTCGGTCTGAAAGAGAAAGTGTGTGTGTGTGTGTGTGAGAGAGAAAGACAGCGTGTGTGTGTGTGAGAGAGAGAGAGAGACACACAGTGTGTGTGTGTGTGTGTGAAAGACAGCGTGTGTGTGTGTGTGTGAGAGAGAGAGAGAGAGAGACAGACAGTGTGTGTGTGTGAGAGAGTGTGTGTGTGTGTGTTTGTAAATAGCAGATACTCTGCATTTTTTATAAAGGGGGTTGCCAGTAATTATAAAAAATAAAAATAAGCAACTATTATTGTATGTGGATTTTTTAACACACACCCTTGGTGTGTGATTACCTCATAAACCTCTCGAGCTTCGCTCTCGAGGTTTATGGATTATCACACACCTTGGGTGTGTAAAAAAATCCATAACACACAGTTGCCTATCTATTATTCTCTATTTAATTACAGTACATTTTTACCTTCTATTATAGAGCTGGGAGATCTGGTGGATGATTCGAGAGCTCTTTCTGATGTTTGATACCTCCAGAGCTCTCTATCCCGGTTGGGTATAGGGGAGGTATTGTACTTTATCGTGTGTAATCTTATTTTCTTATATAGTATCTTGCAAGTTATTTTGCTAGGGTAGGGTGTTAGGAATATTGGAGCAGAAAGGGAGCATTTTTGGGGGTGGGGGTGGGGGGATCCAGAGAACCTATGGGATATTTGTTACCAAACCATATATTTTTTCTTGGTTACTTTTTGCCTTATTGGGCTGATTTCTATTTGGGACTTGTTTACTTAATCTTTTATTAAAGATATCAATGATGGTTATGGTGAACTGTAAATTTATAACTTGGAGTATTAAGGTGGCCAACTCACTAAAACAAAGAACTGAAATTCTCTCCCATTTAAGTAGATATTGTCCTTCAGCTGTTGTTCTCCAAGGAACCCATCCATATACTTAAGAAATAACTACCATTGTTGTGGAGAATGTGGGTAGGAGAGGTGTTTTGGAGTGGTTCCCATTCTAAACGGCAGGGGTTGCTTTTCATTTTACCATATCTACCTCCTTTATATTGCATCAGGAGACAGTGAATCCCTCAGGCCATTTTGTTCTTCTCAGAAGTATTCTGGAATGGGTAGAACTTATTTTAGTTGATGTTTGTGGCCTTAATCAGAAGGACTCAAAGGTTTTCACTGGCTTAATGTCATCCTTGGCCTCCTGGCTACCACTCCCACTTATATTTGCTGGGCATTGGAATACTTTTATGGACCCATATCTGGACAAATCTGTCAGGAAATATTTTCACTTAGCATATTCTAGTTGGGCCTTCTGATAATTGAGGGATACATTTAATTTAGTTGATCCCTGGATGACTTTACATTCCCAGGATCATGACTACACCTTTTATTCTATCCCACATGAAATTCATTTCCATTGAGACTTTTTTATGATTACTCACAAACTGCTTTCTTGTCTGTTTTTTTCTGTAATATTGCCCCAAGTCATTTACAACTATGCTCCAGTTGAGATTGCACTTATTTTGGATAACCAGGTGGAGGACAACTTTCTCTGGAAGATTAATAACAATGATGTGGACCAGGACATTTTAAAACAGTTGCTGACATTGGTGAAACTGGGGATGGCATTAGATCTCCTGAGCTTTGACAAATCTATGGGGCCAGATGGCCTCTCCACAAACTTTTATAAAGCTTTTAAGGAAGCTCTTCTATGCCCAGTGCAGGAAGGTTTCAACGAGGCTTTCAAGTCAAACACAATTGCTCTCTTCTCCCAGTGTGCTATTATTTTCCTCTTGGCCAAACCCAGCAGAGATGACTGATATATGGAAAACTGTTGCCCAATCTCTCTACTTCATGTTGATTTAAAAATATTATCAAAAGCCTTGTCCTCTTGTGTACAGCTGGTTTTGTCAGCTTTAATAGGTGTGGACCAGGTGGTATTTATGAGTGATAGGCTGTCATCAGACAATCTTTGTAAAGTGTAACACATTATTTTGGCATCTGCGGGGCTGACACCCCTGTGGTGTCGGCCTCTCTGGATGCTGAAAAAGATTTTGACAGGGTCAGCTGGAACTTTTTATTTATTGTCTTGGAAAAATGTCTTATCCCAATGGAATATATAAATTGGATTCAGTTACTGTACTCCCATCCTTCTGCACAGATCAGGTGTAACAAGGTCCTTTTGCCAGAATATTGGTTGAAGAATGGCAATCAGCAAAAATGCCCCATTTTTCCTTTTCTTTTTAATCTTTATGTGGAACCTTTGATAGTGCTAAGTAATAATAATCACGTCAGGATTCATGGGGTACAATTTGGTTTGCAACACTATAAGTTATCTGTTTATGCGGATGACATTCTTCTGTATGTAGGCCACCCAGAAGTATCATTGTTGACAGCCATGCGGGACATTCAGACTTTTGGTGACATATTATAAAATGAGTTTAGGGAGAACTAAGTTATTGGGCCCAATTTTCAAAGGGAAAACTAAGATGAAAAGTGCCTGAACCAAATGGTGATGATGCAAGTGGCACCATGCATCATAATTTGCATGAAGGGGAGTGCTAAGGCACCTGGTGGGTGCCCACTGTCACTATGACATCTCCTAGGTATAATTGCCATCAGGTTTGCTGATTGTAGGCTACAAATATTGAGTGCACATAATACATAATATCAGCTTTTAATATTTAATAATTTTCCAGCCACTGGATAGCCACACATATGGTTGCCAAAGTTACTGTACACAGCACTGTTTGCTATTCTGCATATCCATGCACGTAACAAATCTAAACCCCAGCTTCCAAAACTTTTACCAACCACAGTCCTAGGGCACCCTTGTGTACCTTCTGTCCCCAGACCCCTGCTTGCATACATGTTTAACCCCCCCACCATCCTTTGGCTGAATGCCAACAGGTATTTAAAAATTGACAGTTATCATCTCATTCAATTCAAAATAATGCAGAACATTTACTATACTCTGCAGAAAATGTATAAGTAGAGGCTATGAGCTTATCCCTTGTGTACTCACTGTGGTACACAGGAGGCTTCACTCCTTCATATTTTGAGGGACTTAAAGAGACTTGGGCATCATCACTGATGACCTTAAATCATCCAAGCAGACCACTAAAGCAGTAGGTAAGGCTAGGGGGATGTTGGGGTGTATTAGTAGGGGTATCACAAGTCATAAGAGGAAGGTAATAATCCCTCTTTACAAGACACTGGTTAGGCCCCATCTGGAGTACTGCATGCAGTACTGGAGGCCACACCTTCACAAGGACATTGACCAAATTGAGGCAGTCCAGAGAAGGGCAACCAGAATGGTGCACAGACTGTGTCAGAAAACATATGAGAACAGATTAAGGGAGCTCAATATGTATACCCTAGAGGAAAGGAGGGAGAAAGTGATATGATCGGAACATTCAAACTCCATAAAGGCATTAACAAGGTAAAAGAGTTTAACAAGTTTCAATATAAGAAAAATAGCAGGACAAGAGGACACAGCATGAGATTAGAGGGAGGCTGATTAAGGGGTAATGTGAGGAAGTTCTTTTTGTCACAGAAAGTGTAGTGGATGCATGGAACGGCCTACCTCAGGAAGTGGTGGATATGAATACAGTGCAGGGCTTCAGACAAGCATGGGCTAGGCATAAGGGAGCAATACAGATGAGTATGAATAGATAGGCCATTGACAGAGCAAAGGCCTATGACACATTCATAAGGAAGAAAAAGAAATGAGCAGACTGGATGGGCCTTGCGGTCCTTATCTGCTGTCATCTTCTATATTTCTATGTTTCTAAATGCAAAGCCCTTTTGGCAAGCTATTCATCAGGCCCAAGACCCTTTACGGGGTTTGCAAGATGCCTTTACCAGAAAATGGCTTGTATTAGTAGCTGGCATTTAGCATTTGATGGGTAGTTGCTGCTATCATTTTACTCTTATTGCTATGGTAACTAAGCACATCATCCTCTGCCACTGGATGGATACTAAACTTCCTACTTTACTTGAATGGCATAAGGAGATTTTAGAAGTTCTGCACATGGAAAAAATGCTTACCTCTACGTGGCATACCATGTCAGCATAAAGAAAGGTGAGGGTGTCTAGAAGCTTTAATACTTAACATAGACTAGACTGTTCCAATTTCTGATTCATAATCCTTGTATTATAACAATAGAGGTGTGGCCCCTATTGCAAATTTGTATATTGATTGCCTTTTTTTCTGTACTGTCAATTGTATTTTATTTTTTCTTTATGGTTCAGTAGGTATCAACTCTACTGTTATACCTGTTTATGACTTTGGCTTTCTGGATTTGTAGGGGGTGGGTGTATTATATCTTGCTCATTGTCTTTTGGCTGTAAAGTTGTTAGCTTGTTGCTTCTTTGCTCCTTTAAACACATTTTCAATAAAGTATTTTTTCCAAAAAGAAAAAAAGAAACGAAAGGCCAAGTACAGATTACAGGAATTAAGTATGCAGTCTCTGTGGGGGAAAATACCTGGGTGTGACAATTACAAGCAACCTGAAACCATCAATGCAATGTAAAAAGGTGGTAGGAAAGGTGAACACAATGTTGGGATGCATATCAAGGGTCTTCACCAGTAGGAATAAAGAGGTTATTTTGTCCCTATACAGGTCCATTGTGTATCCACATCTGGAGTACTGTGTGCAGTACTGAAGCACCTATCTTAAGAAACACATACTGTAAACCAGATGGATTCAGTACAGTGGAGGGACACTGTGAAGGTTCAGGGGAATAAGGACATCCTTTATGAAAAGAGGCTGTTGAATCTCAACATGCAAACACTGGAGGACAGAAGACAGTGAATGAGAGGGGATATGATCTAGACCATCAAATACCTTAAAGGCATGAAACTGGTCATCATAGGGTATCTCTTTGCATAAGTGAGAAGAGAAACCCCAGAGGGCAAAAATACAAATTAGCAGGTTGGAGGTACTGGAAGGAGGCCAAAAGGGACTTCTTCATTTAAATGATGGTGAGAGGCTGGAAAGCATTGCCAGAGAGGGTATTAAATCACACTGCTGTTGTGGTATTTAAAAGAAGGTGGGATGGATTCAAGAGGAAGGTTAGCATGAAAGGGGAGGGGTAAAGCAATCTGTAGCACATGCACATGAGTGATACAGTGAGCAGACTTGATAAACCTTCCATCCTTCTGCTGGCCATTCATATCTTTGAATGCTGAGAGAGTAATAATTTTTCTTTGAATGTCATTTAAGCTGTGGACTTCAAATCCAATTGAATCTCTACCGAATTCACAATATTTTTATGCATCTTATTGGTTGTGTAGTTGGATATATGAATTGTGCTCCAAATTTATGTTCTCCATATATGGAGTTTTGACACTGCTGAGTGGGTGCATCTCTATGGGGGTATACAGCAGACCAGTGTGGAGCTTAGTTATCTTACAGCAGTCAGCTTGTGAGCAGCATCAACACAGTGTGCAAAGGTGGGTAGTAGCAAGTATCTGGTTTGGATCATCTAATGTATTTAAAGCAATTCATACTTCAAAATGAAAAACTGAAAGATCGTTCTTTAACAGTGTGCATTATGAGTGAAGGAAGTGAAGGAAATCTTGGGCCATGCAGAAGCTTTTGTACCAGGCAAAGAAATATTTTGATGGAAAAAAGGACAAAGGCCTGATCAAAGCCTACTGAAAAAAATAAACACAGCGCAGCTAACTAGAATAGATCTTCACTGCTTATTCAGTGAATCCAAGCACACTATATATTTTAATGTAACTGAATTTGTAACTTGGAATCAGTGACACTTGGTTCTGTGTTCCTGTTCGACCACAACTCTGTGGATCTTTAATGTTCCCACAGATAAAACGCCAAGATTCAAGACCACCAAAGAACAGCCTAAGACTAGACCTATAGATATAGTTAAGAGTAAGTACTAGCAGTTTACTAAAACAAAATCTGGTCAGAGCCAGTGCAGCTGCAAAATGACCTTGCAGCATAGCCTTCTTATTAATTCATCTCATGAGTGAGTGTAGAAAAATTTCAATGTACGCTTGTAAATTTTCCATTTCTACATATTTCAACCCCAAATTTTCAACATAGCCTTGTTATGACCCCACCTTTCTAGCAATGGTGGTGAACATTTTCAAATCCTGCATGACAGGAGATTTCACAAAGTGACTGCAAAATTGCCTCTCAGGCCTGATTTGCATAATTCCACCACCATTGTTCATGAGGTGGAGTCCCAAAAGGGCCATGTTGAAAATATGTGGTGGAAATATGCAAAACTGACAAAGTTATGCCTCAAAGTTCAAAACCCTATTGAACTATTTTGAGCTGCACTTACCTTAGTTTCTCACATTGCAGTAAGAGGTTCCAGCAGCAAGATATGTTGGTAACACTTATTTTAAGTGTCCTTAATTAAACTGTAATTACTGTATAATTGTGCTGTAACTTTACTGTAATTACTGTGTAGTTACATGTAACTACTATGTAGTTGTTAACTGGTTTCACACGCGGGTATGGTGTAGTTATGCAACCTTCATACATGTGCAACAACTATAGTCTCCCTTTCAGCACAGATCATTTCATTCTGACATGTGTAACTACACATGCAACAGCTGTTACAATGTGTAACAGAAACTCTATTGTGCAATTACCACTCTATCTCTTAAGGCATTGTGTGATTTGTTCCTATAAGGGCAACTACACATGTAATAGCTATTGCAAATAGTAACAGCAAATCTGTTGAGTAATGAATATATTACTACTTGCTGAATGAGAATGCTGGCCCCACATTGGAGGCTGCGATTCTGGCTGGGTACTCGGTGATACACTGCTCGAGACTGGACCATGCAGGGGCGGGGTTGCAGTCTGTTACAAGACTGAACTGGGCCTCATGAATGTACCAGTCAAGGAGGCTGGGTAATTTGAGTACACTGTAGTAGCAGGTGTAGGTTGTAGGATCGCCCTCATCTACCGTCCACCCAAGGATGAGAAGTGATTCCTTCAGGAAGTAGCAGACTTTGTCTTCAATATGGCATTTGAGTCACCCAGGCTGATGGTCCTGGGTGCCTTCAAAGCCTGGATCAATGATGAGCTCTCACAATTTGGAGAACACTTCCTCTAGTTAACAACATCACTGGGCCTGACACAGATTGTTACCTCTGCTACACACAAACATGGTCACTCTCTTGACCTGGTCTATCTCCTGGGGATCAAGGCATCTGATTAGGGGGTGGAACCTGTTGGATGGTCTGATCACTACACTATGGGGTCCAGTTTTTGCACCTCCCTTTATAGGCCTACCCTTGTGGAGTTGGTCAGATACTTACCATTATGGGATGTGAGCCCTGATGGCCTGACAGTGGTACTTGACCTATCAACACTTTCTGAGGCAAGCGGGAGCCCAGAGGCCCTTCTTTTGGCATATAATAAGGTCATTGCCTTGGCTCTGGACTCTGTGGCTCCTATCTGAGTTCGTTCTCTCTCCTTTCACCATCGGTCCCCTTGACTTGATGGGACCATGAAGGAGATGCGGCAACAAGGACGAAGGTTAGAGCATTGCTGGCAGAAATCCATCCTGGAGGTCAACCATCTTAGATTAATAGGACAGTACCAAGTCTAACAATCAACAATTTCTCATAAGAAGGCAGAGTTCCTATCAAGGGAGATTGCTGCTGCCCAGAACCAACCAGTTCTGCTTTTTTGAACTGTGGACAAGCTGTGCAATCTGGCCTGTCTGCAGTCTCGAAGAGCTTTTTCACAATTGGAGTGTGACAAGCTCACTCACTTCTTTGCGGATAAGGTGGCCGGCATCAGGGAGGAGATCCAACTAACAAACTCTATGGGGAATGCTACTGATTGGTACTTGATTGCTTTCTCTTACTTTGCCTGGAGTACCTTTGACCAACTGGAGTTCATGGATGTTATGCAGATTGTCAAAGGTATGTGCCCTATGTGCTGTAATTTGAATCTGGGCCCAACTTCCCTAATCATGGGTTGTTGCGATATCATCGGCCCGGTCCTTGCATGGATAGTCTGGTGTGCCCTTGAGATGGGTGAGTTTCCTAGCACCCTGAAGGAGGTGGTGGTGACACCCTCCTGAAGAAAGCTTCTCTGGACCCAGACTGCCTTGTTAACTACAGACCAATCTCTAACCTCCCCTTTGTGGAGAAGGTGATTGAGAAGGTAGTAGCTTTACAACTGGAGAACCATTTGACCATCCAAGACATCTACGAACCTCGCCAATCTGGTTTTTGAAAGAGGCACAGTACCAAGACTGCGTTGGTTCGGGTGCTTAATGATGTCTTGATGGTGAGAGATCAGAAAATCTGCTCATAGAAACATAGAAACATAGACTTTGATGGCAGATAAGGACCGCTTAGCTCACCTAGTCTGCCCATTTCCATACCTACAGGATAGGCCGCAGATGCTAGTTTACCAACAGCCTATTTCTTCCTACCCCCCACAAGAATTGCCTTATGTCTATCCCATGCATTCTTGAATTCACCCACAGTTACATAGATACATAGATAGTGTTATAGATAAGGCCTATGGCCCACCCAGTCTGCCCATTTGAGCTTGTAAATTCAGTTTATGTTTTCCTAAAGTCTGTTGCCCTTACCCATGACCTCCAGAATTCCTTTTTATGTCTATCCCATGCATTCTTAAATCCCATGATTGTCTCAGCCTCCCACTTCCTCTGGCGGGTGTTCCACTTGTCCACCACCTGCTCTGTGAAGAAATTCTTCCTCATGTTTCCTCTGAATCGCCCTCCCTCCTACATCATCCCATACCCTCTAGTCCTGGAACATCTTTTCACTTAAAAATAGTGTATTCCTGCACTCTGTTCCTCCTGTGAGATACTTGTATGTCTCTATCATATCCCTCTCCCTCCTCTCCTCCAGGGAGTACATGTTCAGTTCCTTCAACCTGTCTTCATATAGGACTTGTGATGCAATCCATGCACCATCTTTGTTGCCCTCCTCTGAACCTTCTCTACCCTGTCTATGTCCTTACGTAGGTATGGTCTCCAGAACTGTACACTGTACCCCAGGTGGGACCTCACTAGTGTCTTGAATAGCGGAATTATGACCTCCCTTTCCTGCTGGTGATGCCCCTGCCTATACATCCCAGCATACTATTTTGTTTTACCTGCTGCCTTGTCACACTGTTTCACTACCTTGAGGTCATCAGAGATGATAACCCCAAGATTCCTTTCCTGCTTGGTGCATGCTATATCCTCACCCCCAACTGATATATTGTGCCAGGGTTTTTGTGCCCCATATGCATTATCTTGCACTTCTTTGCATTGAATTTCAACTGCCAAACCCCTGACCATTCTTCAAGTTTCTGCAGGTCCCTTCTCATTCTGTCTACACCCTCTGGTGTGTCTACTCTGTTACAGAGCTTTGTGTCATCAGCGAACAGTGAAATTCTGCCTTCTGGGTCCTGTGCAATGTCTCTGATGAAGATGTTGAATAGGACCGGTCCCAGCACTGATCCCTGTGGTACCCCACTGGTCACTCTTCCCTATGTGGAGTGACAGCCATTTACCACCACCCTCTGTATCCTGCCACCCAGCCAGTTACCTACCCACCACACTACTGTCCTGCCCACACCCATAATCCCCAGTTTGTGTAATAGTCTTCTATGTGGCACAGTGTCAAAGAACTTGCTGAAGTCCAGATAGGCCATGTCCACTGCCCTGCCCTGATCCAACTCTCTAGTCACCCAGTCAAAAAATTCAATGAGGTTGGTTGGACATGACCTCCCCCTGGTGAAACCATGCTGCCTTCGGTCCTGTAGTCCATTGACAACCAGATGTTCCACCAATCTCTCCTTCAGTAGTGCTTCCATGATCTTCCCCACTACCAAGGTGAGGCTGACTGGTCTGTAGTTCCCTGCTTCCTTTTTGTTCCTGCTTTTGTATAAGGGGACTACATCTGCAGTCCTCCAGTCTTTGGGTACCTCCCTGTTTCAGTGATCGGCTAAACAGGATAGCCAGAGGTTCAGCCACCACCTCTTAGTTCTTTAAGGACCTAAGATTCCTCCCATCTGGCCCCATTGCTTTATCAACTCTTATTACTTCCAGTTCCTTCAGGACTCTTTCTTGTGTAAAGGGACTTGTGTCCATTTCTGCACCATTCTCACCCTTGTACTCCTTCAGACCCATTACCCTCCTCTTCCTCAGTAAAGACTGAGCAGAAATACCTGTTCAATATGTCAGCTTTATTGTTGTCATCCTCCACGCGGGCCCCCGTCCTCGCCCTTCAGTCTCACTATCCCTCCCTTTGTCTTTTCTTTTCACAATTTATACCTGAAAGGTTTTGTCCCTCTACCCACTGATTTTGCAATGTGTTCTTCTTTCTGAGCTTTGGCTTCCTTATTGACCTCCCTGCCTCCCTTTGCTTCTCCTGGTACTTCTCCTATCCCCTCTGCCTGTGTCTTTTGTATTGCCTGAATGCAATCTTTATGGCTTTCTACTTTCTTTGCAATTCTTTGGAAACCATAATGGTCTCCTCCTCCTTTTCCTTTTGCTAACCTGCTTAATGCATAATTCTGTTGTTCTTGTAATCCCCATTTTAAATACTGCCCACTGTTCCTCAACCCCTGATTCCAGTCCCATTCCCCTTAATGCCTCTTTCAAGTATCTCCCCATTTTCCCAAAGTCTGCCCCCCTAAAATCCAGGATACGTGTTTTTGTGTGGTTTGGTTCTGCTCTTTTTGTGATTTCAAACCACAATGACTGGTGGTCACTGTCCCTCAGGTGCTCTCCCACTGTTACTCCCATCACACTGTCCCTGTTTGTGAGCACAAGGTCCAGTATTGCCTTCTGCCGAGTTGGTTCCATGACCAGTTGCTTGAGGAAGGCACCCTGAAGGGAGTCCAGGATAAATTTGCTCCTAGTTGATGCTGCTGCTGGGATACTCTAGTCCACGTCTGGAATACTGAAGTCTCCAACCAGTACTACCTCACCCTTGTCTGCCATCCTTTGAATGGCTAGCATCAGCTCCCTATCTATTTCTTCCTCCTGGGCTGGTGGTCTATAGAACACACCTGTGCGGATGGCTGTTCCCATTTTCCTTTCCAGCTTAACCCACAGTATTCTCCCCATTTTGTTCCTCCTGGATCTCTGTGGCCCTTTGTCATTTTTCACATACAGTGCCACCTCCTCCTTCCTGCCTGCTCTGTCTGTTCTGAATATGTTGTAGCCAGGTATGGCCATCTCCCAGTCATGGTTATCATTACACCAGGTTTCAGTGATGGCCACAATGTCCAGGTCTGACTGCACCATGACAGCCTCCAGATCTTCCATCTTGTTGCTAAGGCTCCTGGCATTTGCACATGGCTTTCCATGATTTGACTTCCTAGACTGTTTCACTGTTCTACTCCTGCCCCTTCCTTGGTTGTCCTTTATCCCTGGTTCTCCTGCTGTCTGCTCTTCTACTGAATTTTGCCCCTTTCTGCCTATCCACCTCTTGGGCACTAATCTCCATCTTTTGCACACTGCTTTGCAGAGATAGCCACCTCCTCTGGTTCACTGGTTCCACTGCTAGCTGTGGAAATTTGAGCAATGGTACCACTCATACTTCAACCTGTACCCCCTTTGCTAGTTTAAATGCTTGTCAATGTAGCATTTAAACTTATCATTGAGTGCTTGATTCTCCAGGATGGATGCAGGCCATCAGGCTTGAACAAACCTCCATCCTCCAGGTGGGTCCTCAGTCACCAATGAATCCAAACCCTTCCTCACAGCACCAGTTCTTCAACCATGAGTTAAAGTTCCCTGGTGCAGTAATTCCCATGCTCTCCCTTGCCTCCTCATAGGTAGTACTTCTGAGAAAGTGACTGAAGTAGCTACTTGCTTGAGACCCCTCCCAATTTCCTAAACTCTTCCTGAACTTCCTTTGGCTCCCCATTTGCCAGGTCATTAGTACCTAGGTGGATAATGACATCCAGCTCACCCTCCCGTCTTGCCTTCCAGTGATCCCCAGGATCTTCCTTCCATCCCTCCATGCTGTGGCACCTGGTAGGCACCTCACCTCCCTGTCCTCCCCCTCCTGTGTTCCTAGCTGGATCCTCTTATGATGGAGTCCCCCACCAAGATTCACTTCCTCCTCCTCTGGGGTCCACTGCTTTCCCCGCTGAGGTCACCTCCTTGGCTAACCTCCACATCCTTTCCTTCCACTTCTCTGGGTACCTCTGTTTGGTTGTCCTCATTTGCAGTGTGGCATATGAGTTCTTGAGTGGAATAGGATCTGGGATGTGCCTCTGCCTGACCGCTCTAACCCTCCCTGAGCCCACTGTCATCCAAGTGCTCCTCGTTCTCGGCATTCTTTGAGGCAGTTGCATTGGACTAGGTGGTCTCTGGATAGGGGTGATGGTACTCCTGACCCAGTTTACTTCTGCTGTGAGTCTGGCTACCCCATCCCACAGTCTAGAGAGATGCATGCAGATAGGGCAGCACCTCAGTGTCCAGAAGGTCTGCCTGAATATGGCTGCCCCACAGCCACTGCATTGCACCACTCCCCACATTATACTGCAATTTCACTACTTGTCTGCTACTGAAGCTCTCCTAGTTCCCTTTTCATTAATTTACTGTCCTAAAAATCCTGCCACTGATCCTCAGATAATTTTCTTAAAAAAAAAAAAAAAAGAAACCAATAAATAAATAAATGAGTCAAAACACTTGTCGTGCTGAGGGTGGGCTTCTTCCCCCTTATGCCCCTCCTACTTCACACCCCTTACTATACCCTGTGTTTAGCTCCTGTCAATCAGATTTAACAGGGCATATAATTAAGAGTTGAGGGAAGGGGAGGGAGGGGGGCGAAAATTTGCAGCAATTAAAGACAGCACAGATTTACACCACCAATATGTTTTAAATTTTCAACAGCCCAAAAACAATTATAAGTAAAGACAACAAAGAAAGTACAGTGTCACTAAAAGCCCACAATCTAAGTTTAAAAGAAAAATAGCAATTACCAGTTACTCTAAAGCACTGAATTGAATATGTTTCCTTCCTTCCCCTTCTAGCTTCTTCTGAGTTTCTCAGTTTTAGACCTCACAACTTCCTCAGGAAGGATGTTCCATGCATCCACTACCCTCTCTGTGAAAAAATATTTCCTCACATTGCCTCTTAACTGTCCACCCCTCGATCTTTAAATTTGTCCCCTTTTTCTTGCACATCTCTTTTTCTGAAAGATGCTACCCTCTTGGACTTTGTTGATTCCACTGAGGTACTTAAAAGTTTCTATTATGTCCCTCCCCTCCCTTCTTTCCTCAAGGGTATACATATTAAGCTCCTGTAGTCTATCTTTGTATGGCTTCTCTTGCAGACCCTGCACCATTTTAGTTGCCCTCCTCTGGACTCCATCTATCATGTCTATGTCCTTGCAGAGATGGGGTATCCAGAACTGGACACAGTACTCCAGATGGGATCTCACCAACTGTCTGTACAGAGGGATAACAACTCCCAGTTTTCTGCTGATGATGCCTCTCCCTATGCATCCCAGTATACCCCCAGCCCTCCTTACTGCCTTCTCACATTGCTTGCTAACCTTAAGGTCATCTGATATGATTGCCCCCAGGTCCCTTTCCTTTTTTGTTGCTGTTACTACCTCCTCCCCATTTGTGTAATCTTCCCCTGTGTTCTTGTTTCCCAGGTGCATTATTTTGCACTTCTTTGCATTGAATCCAAGCTGCCATACTTCTGACCATTCCTCCAACCTTGCCAAGTCCCTTCTCATCCTTTCCACACCTCCTTGTGTATTAACCCTGTTGCAGATCTTTGTGTCATCTGCAAAGAGGCATACTTTTCCTTCCAGTCCCTCTGCAATGTCACTTATAAAGACATTAAAAAGGACCGGACCCAGTACTGAACCCTGCGGTACCCCACTAGTAACCCCTCTTTCTTCAGATTGGACTCCACTTACAATTACCTTCTGTGTCCTGTTGTCCAGCCAATGTTTTATCCAGGCTACCACCCTGGGACCCACTCCCAGGCTGGTTAATTTGACTATTAATCTTTTGTGTGGGACTGTGTCAAATGCCTTGCTAAAGTCTAGGTTGGCCATGTCCACAGCCCCTCCCTGATCTACTACTTTGGTCACCCAGTCAAAGAAATCTATTAGATTCATCTGATGTGACCTTCCTGATGGGAACCCATGCTGCCTTGGGTCCTGTTCCCCAATGGCCTCTAGGCACTCAACAATTCTTTCCTTCAGAAGTGATTCCATCACTTTCCCTACCACAGAGGTCAAACTGACAGGTCTGTATTTTCCTGCCTCTGTCTTGGTCCCACTTTTGTGAAGGGGAATCTCATCCACCTTTCTCCAGTCCTTGGGTACCACACCATCCTCCCATGATTTGCTTAAAAGAGTAGTCAGTGGTTTCACTAGGGCCCCCTTAATTCTCTTAGAATTCTGGGGTGAATTCCGTCAGGCCCCATTGCTTTTTCCTCCTTCAGTTTTAGGAGTTCTTGCAGAACCCTTTCTTCTGTGAAAGGACTGGGATCGACCTCCCTATCAAGAGTGCTTCTCTTAATTGGATTAGGCACTTCCCCCTTCTCTTTTATGAATACTGAGCCGAAATATCCATTCAGTATCCCTGTTTTTTCAGTGTTCCTCTCTGCCCACTGATCTTTCATTATATTCAGCCTCACTATCCCTCCCTTTGTCTTTCTACACTCTCTGATGTACCTATATTCTGCCTCCTGCTTATCCTCGGCATCTGTCGCCAGCGAATTCGAATGCCTAATTCTCAAAGTGGAAATTACACAGACTACTGCACTCTGCGTAATAGGATGCTACAGACCACCGTCTGCCGGCCTACAGCTTGTGTCATATCTAAGTGACAAGTTGGGACAGGGGCTGCCAGAAACTATTATTTTAGGAGACCTCAGCTTTGACTGGCTCTCTAACACAGCTGCCCCCTTGCATCCTTCTGTGATGAACATGGGCTGATGCAACTTATTACTGAACCAACACGCCCAAGCGTGAAGAACCCCAGTAAAAGTACACTTTTGGATGTGCTAATGGTGAGCAAGCCTCATCTCTTCTCCCACGCTGATATGCTTCTTCTCAGGCGTAGCGACCATTGTTTATTCTTCGGGAGTAAGATCCACCAACAACCCGACACCCATCAGCAAGTTCTCTATGAAGAGATCGAGGCGCAACTTCAATGAACATGCCTACCTAAACGAGCTTAAGTACTCCCCTGGAGTGGCAAGATTTCTACCTGGCCAAAACTATTATGTCAGCTTACAATATCTTCCACAACATTCTATCAAGGGCCCTTAATAAGTATGCTCCCTTATTAAAGTTCGAACTAGGACCAAAACCTGTAAATGGTTCACCCTCAGATCAAGTCCTTGCTTCTAGAAGAGATAAGCTCTGGAAAAAGCACCAGACTGAACACTGCAGAGGACTGGAACCAGTTCAGGAGACTACGAAATTTATGTACCAAAACAATCAGAGAATCGAAGGCCACCTTCTTCAAATCCGAACTCGACTCTGCCACAAAGAGCCAATCAAGCTCTGGAACACAATCAGTGATCTGCTAGGCCACTCCCCAGGAAATTCATCCCGACCAAGATTACCTCTGGCAACTTGACTATAACCGAAAAAGATGGATATATTGGACGCATTTAATAACCACTTTGCTACTGCAGGCATGGCATTTGATAACTCCCTGCAAACATACTTCTGCCCCAGACTGCCAGCCAACTGCCTGAAACTCCGATAGCTTTTCAGCCTTTCTCACTTCAACCTGCCCCACTGAAAGAGGTAGAGGACCTCTTGCTTCAGTTGGATACTAGAAAAGTGCTGGGGCCGACTCCTTGACCCTTACTTCCATAAATTGCCTACCACGTACTCAGCACCGTCCACACCACCTTTTAACTTATCCCTGTCTCAGGGCACCTTACCACCTATATGGAAGACAGCTCATGTCATACCACTGTTCAAATCAGGTGACCGTGGCGATCTCAATAACTACAGGCCAATTTCCCTCCTTCCGGTCCTGTCCAGCTCCTAGAGAAAATTGTAAATGCACAGCTGAGGACTCACCTTGAGTCTAGGGAACTGCTAAATCCTATGCAGTCCATATTCAGAGCTAAACATAGCACTATCTCAGCCCTCGCCAAAGTTACTAATGACTGGCAGCGTAATCTTGAGAGCAAAACTTTATTTGTGCTGTTTTCCTTGATCTAAGCAAGGCTTTCTGACACCGTCGACCATAGTCTGCCCTCTCACTTCCTTCAAACCATAGTGTGGACCCCTCCTCTCTGCGTTGGTTCACTGGCTTTATCTTACAGGCGCTTTCAACAAGTTAAAGTCAAGGAGGCCTGTCCCCTTAAAACTCTGTAAAGAGGGGTACCTCAAGGTTCTATATTAGGGCCCTTACTTTTGCAATCTACATTAATAACATCGACTACTGTATAAAAGAAGCCAACATCCATCTGTTTGCAAGATGATACAGTTCTCTACATGAGTCGCCCAACACCTGAAGCTGCCTGCAATGACCTACAGTCAGAATTCAACCTTTGCAAAGCCAACTCCTCCAAAAAGCTACCCTTAATGCCAAAAAACTAAAGCGATGGTCCTCTCTCCTTTTATCGGTACAGCTAACCCTGTGTCCAGTGGGACAGTTCCCCAAATTACCACAGTTCTAGGTGAAAACTAGAATTTGTTACAAAATTCAAGTATCTGGGGTCTGGATAGACCAAAGACTCTCCTTCATTGAACATATCGAGGACTTGCTAAAACGACTTGACGAAGGCTTGGACTGCCTTTTAGAATCAGCCAATTTCTCACCAGAGATGCCAAAAACAACTGGTCCAATCCATTTTCCTATCATTGGTTGATTCGTTGACTTCCTCTACAGCCAATGCCCCAACTCTTACATGGCTAAACTGGACACACTCTACCATCAAGCACTGAGGTTTATAACGGGACTCCCCTTGGACACACATCACTGCACCCTATCTGCGGCAGTGGGATGGACATCACTAAAGTTCAGGTGCCACAGAAACGCCGCTCTCTGGACCTATAGAGCCATCTGTAATAAGCTGCCTTACTATATCTCCTGCTGTCTTCCCCCTGAGTATAATTGGGAAATACGCGTTAAGAAGTTACTCAGCTATTACACTTAAAGTACCCAAAGCAAAATCCTGCTTCGGCAGGGCAGCCATAAGCTTCGTGCTACCTACCTTATGGAATGATCTACAAAAAACCCTCAAATTAAGCACTCTAATCGGTATAAATGCTTTCAAGATGCTTTATTTCCGTACAATCAGAGAAGTATGTAACTGCTTCACCCACTCAGACCCAGTACCGGTGTCTGCACTGGTATATAGCCAAGCCTAGACCCAATTTTAAGTACTGAGCCCCCAGCTTGCTCCACACCAGCCTAATTGTTCTCTCTCTTATCCCCCTGTCTTATCAACACTAGGCCCATCCATCCCCTTATTCTTCCTTTCCCAACCTCGGATAGGAGCTCACTACCCTGGGTTGTGACATCCTACTATGCCCCGTACTTTATAGCATTCAATCCCGGGGCTCACACATACTCCTTTTCTCCATCCACCTTCTCTACATCCAGCTTTACCAACTCCTTTCTGTGCACCGTGCCCTCCTAGCCTTTCTCCCCCTACTTCCCTCCCTCTCTTCACCCCTACCTTCACCTCTACCTCGTATATATTTTTATTTTTATTTTTTTCTTCTGTTACTTCCTCCTGCAACCTTAGATAACCTGCTTTATCTTTCTATAGACACTGCTATGTATGTAAATACCGTGTAATCTGTACCATATCTGTATAATTCTATGTACATATGAACTTCTTTTTCTTCCTCTCTGTAAAGAGTATTATCTGTATTGCCTTGTAAATACCTGTGTTGACCTGTATATACAATTGTTCATGCTCCACCCAGGTCCATCTTGCAAATGAGCTTCTGCTCAACGATGAACGCCTGGTTAAATAAAAACTTGATTGATTGATTGATGATATAAAAGGTTTTATCCCCCTTCTTAACCGAGTTGGCTATCTTTTCCTCAGTTTGGGCCTTTGCTATTCTGACTTCCATCCCTGCTTCCTTCTGCCTTAACTGGTACAGCTGTCTGTCCTACTCCTTCTCTGTTTCCTTATACTGCTACGTCTGGTTAAACAACTAAATAAATAAAAAAAAATGCTTCCTGAATGCTATCTTTTTCTCCCTGACTTTCCCAGCCACCTCTTTTGAGAACCATAGTGGCTTTTTCTTTTGTTTTGATTTGTTTATTTGCTTCACACAAAGGCTTGTTGCCTCTGTGATGGCAGTTTTGATGATTCCCCACTGTTGCTCAACCCCTCCTTCTAGCCTGTTTGCTAGTGCTATTCTGAGGCACTCTCTCATCTTGCCAAAGTCAGCCCTCGTGAAGTCCAGTACCCTCACTTTGTATGGCTTGACTCTGTAGCTGAGTTTAACATGAACCACACTGTTTGATGGTCACTTGTTCCCAGATGGCAACCCACTTCTAGATCTGAGATCCTCCCACTGCCCCCATTTGAAAGTATGAGGTCTAAGATTGCTCCCTCATGAGTGGGTTCCAAAACTAGCTGTCTGAGGCCTGCCACCTGTAGGGCATCAAAAATGGCCCTGCTCTTGGATGTGGCTGCAGCAAATGTGCTCCAGTTAACATCTGGCATATTCAGGTCTCCCATCAACAGTATCTCCCCTTTCTCTGCCATCCTAAGAATGCCTTCTATCATATCCTTGTCAATTCCCTCCCCCTGACATGGGGTCTGGCACAACCCCTGTGCGGATTGTGGTACCCTTTCCAGTCTCAAGGTGACCCACAGTGCCTCCTCTCCTCCCTGTTTACTCTTTTGTTCAGTTGATTTTATCCCTTCCTTTACATAGAGAGCTAGTCCTCCCCCTCTTTTCTCCCCTGCCTGTCTCTCCTGTAGGTTATGTACCCCAGTATGTTAACATCCCAGTCATGGTTCTTTGTGTACCATGTTTCTGTGACTGCTACGATATCCAGGCATCCCTTTTCTATCAAGACCACCAGTTCAGGGAGCTTGTTGCCCAGACTACAGGCATTGGTACTCATTAATCTCCATTTCCTGATGGCCTTACTCCTTTTTGCCCCATCCCTGTCCTTCTTGCCTTTGTCACTTTCCCCATTTACCCCTGCCCTTCTCCCTATCGACACCTCTATGTTGGTGTTTACCACACTTACTACCATGATTTTTTTGGGGGGCTAGGATTTCCCTGCTCCTTTCCAGTGCCTCCCCCCTTGGCAGGTTTAAATGCTTGCCAACAAAGCATTTAAACCTATCACCTAGGATCCTGGTTCCCCTCCTTTATTGATGCAGTCCATCATGCCAGTATAGGCTTGCATCACTCCAGGTGGACCCCCAGTCCCCAATGAAGCCAAATCCCTGATCCCTGCACCAGTTTTTCAACCACTGATTGAATCCCATGGTGTGGAACACCCTAGTTTCTCCTATGCCATAGATGGGCAGCACCTCCGAGAAGGTTACCATGCGTGTTACTTGTCTAAGGCCCCTCCCCAATTCCACAAACTCTTCCTGCACTGCTCTAATTCCTTTCTTAGCCATATCATTTGTTCCTAGGTGGACAATGACATCCAGCTCCCTTCCCAGTGCAGCTACTCCAGCAATCCTGAGGATTCGCTCCCTGTCCCTCCAAGTCATGGTACCAGGCAGGCACCTTACCTCCCTTTCCCCTTCCTCCCCCAGTTCTACCTTCCTAACAATGGAGTCCCCCACCAGGAGTTGTTTCCTTCCCCTGTGGGGTCCCATGCCACCCTCCTGTGTGTCTCCTTTGTGGAGGTTCCCAGCATCCTCATTGGTCTCCACTGTGGGTGCCTCCATAGAGGAACCACTCTTTGCCAGAATGGCATAGGGATTGTGGAGAAGTACAACTGGAGGGATGCACCTCTGTTCCACCACCCTCACCATCTCTGAGCCCACTGCAGTCCAACAGATCCTTTTTCTTGGCAACCTCTGAGGCAACGGCAGTGGCACTGCTGGTCCCTGGATGGAAGAGGAGGTCTCACAAATCCTGGCCAACTCAGCCTGGAGATGAGAAACCTCCTCCTTCAGCCCAGAGAGGTGCCTGCATCCATCTTGATTCTTCTTGATCTTTCCTCAGCCTTTGACACTGTGGACCATGGGGTACTGCTTGAGTACCTGAGTTTCATCTATGGCCTGTCAGGTACAGTCCTCAGGTAGTTTAAGTCTTTCCTCACTGGCAGAACTCAGATGGCTGTGTCGGGAATTTTTTCCTCTGACCCTTTCTCTCTGCCACATGGGGTCCCTCAGGGTTCAGTATTGTCCTCCATGTTGTTCACCATGTACATGCTTTCCCTTGGTTCCATGTGAAAATCACGATCGCTTAATCGTGAGGTAAAAGTTAGTGAGTCATAATTAGCAAGTGTCAATACAGCGACGGTAAAGTGCAGCGAACCACAAATTAGCGATCATGGCTTTACAGTGATCAGGTATCATGCCTTTCTCTTTTTCTAAATTTGCAAGGATGCAGTTCTGTATTCAAAATCCTACCTGTAACCCAGTTAGTTTTCCCTGTTAGTCTTCCTAAATGTCGCCATGGGAAACCAATAATTCTGATCCCAGAATGCCTTCACCCAGAATGCCTTGTCTCAGTTCAGGCCCCATAATGCCTGTTCTCAATGGTGTGGTCATGGGCACTGTTTAAAATTGCAGTTACTGGTGCTTTGGTCTCTAATACTGGAAAGAGCAAAGGAACTTGAAGTTATTAACAGCCAAAAAGGTAGGCCCTTAGCCTTGTTCCATGAATATCTGTACAGAAAGGACAAGAAAACTGCCGAAAAAATATACTGGCAGTGTGTGGATGCACATAAATATAACTGCTTAGCTCGAATCCACACAGTGGGTAATGAGGTTGTTAAGGAATGGAAGACTCACACCCATGTTGCCGATGCTGGGGATGTGGGTTCCAGGAGAGTTATGGCAAACATTAGGGAAAGAGCTAGAAGTAGTGTTGAGACCACTTCACAGGTGGTGGTGCAGTGTACTGGTTCAGCTAATGATTCCCTAGTTGGTCATTTACCTGCAGTACCCCTAATCAAGAGAACAGTGCAGAGAATAAGACAGTTTGAGAGAGGTTTTCCTGCTACTCCTGCTACAGAACAAGACCTAGTAATAACAAGAGAGTTTACACTAACAATGTCTGATGACAATTTCTTATGCTTTGAAAGATGTGGTCACAATCCTCAAAATTGTGTTTTTTTTCCTCTATTCTTTTGCTATTTTGATGCTTGCCATTCCTGTTATCGCTATTATGTCTTGCTGGCATACACTAACTTTAGCTATTTTAGCACGGTCACTATTTTTAACATGTCAGGGTAATCACTTTCGCTATTTATCACTCGCTATATTTGACTCACTATTATTCCTGTGCTAATATCATGAGATACCCTTCCCCTCAGAGACATTGTAAGACAGTATGGGCTGAGGTTTCACTGCTATGCAGATGAAACCCACCTTTACCTGTCTTTTGCCCCCGACCATGATAGTGCACGCTCGGTATTTAACAACTAATTCACTGAAATCCAGGACTGGATGAATCCCAGCTGGCTGAAGTGGAACTTGGGAAAGACTGAAGTGATGGCTGTGGATCTGGATTGCCCAATATAGGGGCTGGTCAGCCTATGGGGCTTTCTTGGGAGGCTCCCAGCTTCTCACCTCTGAACAAGTGTGGGACCTGGGAGTGATTCTTGATTATGGGCTGACATTTCGATCTCAGGTGTCGGCAGTTGTCAAGTCCCTCATAAACTTACTGTTTATTAAACATGTAATCTAATATTAGACCCTATTCACATAGGTGGCAGGGAATGTACCAAATGTGCATTCCCATGTCTGGTAATCAATAACAGCCATCCAATCAGATGGACTGACCAGGAGCAAATGGGATCCTGCACGCTGTGTGGATAGGGGAATTGTGGGTTATGGGTGGTCTTCCTCTTACTGCTGTTTTACAGTAAGGGGACCAACTGGTCTGACTATGTTTATTGCCTTGTCCCCAGCCCTCATGGTATAGTCAGAGGGCTGAGATAGCTTGATATGAAGGATGATGTTATGGCAGCCACGCCATTCAGCCAGTGGAAAGGACATATAATGGCTAAGGAAGGTTGCCTTCCTTTGTATTTGATGCCACCCACCACCACCACTCCACACAGCAAATGAGTGATAAAGCATGGTATGTAGTCATGCCCCACCTACAGTAGTTGTACCAAATTAGTCAAAGGATTTTTAAGGATTTTTAAAAATCCCTATTGAGAATCGTGAAACCTTTAGTTAGGGATTTTGCTTTGTCTGTTAGTGTGTTCATTGCTACCCAGCAGAGTTGTCTCATCTGATAGTGTAGTTGAAAATCTACCAGATGGCAGTTACGTACTGTAATACTAACTGGCCTCTTTCTGTAGATATAACAAAAAGAATTTTAGATTATTTTTTTCCCTAAATTTTGTGAAGGATAAATAGGGAATCTCACAAAATTGCTTGACAATTTTGGTGCTACTACTGCACAGCCACAGACCTGGGCAGTAGCAGGCCAGGAGTGTGAGTGTAGAAAAGGTGTGGGTCAATGCCAAAGAAGCAGCACATTTCTTAGTAACTACATCACTTTTACAAGCCAATAAGTAATTATTTAAATGATTTGTATTGTATAAGTAAACAATGTAGTTGTATAGCAATTAACAATATGAGATTACATATTTATTAAGCAGTAAATGCATGATGGAATGATTTCTGAAGGAAAATATACTTCAGAACTACAGCATTGACATTCAGTGTAAGTGTATAGTAGTTACGCCCTTCTTCTTATGCATTCACTGTCAGTTTCTGTGTACTTTCTTCTCAAATACTTGTTATTTAGGAACTGTGGGAACAATGCCACAGAAGCAGCACATTCCATAGTAACTACAGCACTGTTACACCCTTCTTCTTATACTTTAAGTGTCAATTTCTTTGTAATTACTTTGTAAATAAATGTTAGTCATTACCTGTGGAAACAATGCCACAGAAGCAGCACATTCTTTAGTAACTACAGCACTGGTACACCCTTCTTTTTACACTTTATTTTAAATGTTGGTATCTGCTTACTTACTTTGTAAGTACACGTTAGTTAGGCAGTAACTGTGGAAACAATGCCATGGAAGCAGCACATTCCTTAGTGACTGCATCACTGTTAAAAGCCAATAAGTAATTATGTAAATTAATGATTTTTTATTGTACTGCAATTTATAATATTAGATTGCATGCTTATTTTTAGTTCTTTTTTGGGGGGTTGCACATTTTATAAGTGGTGGCTCTGGGATTCAAACCCAGTTCTCCAGGTTTGCAGGTCAGTGCTTTTAACCACTACACTACACTGCAGTAAGTTCATGAGGGAATGATTTCTTAAGGATAACTTTAAGTGTCACTAACTACGCTGTAAATACTGTATAACTTCACTGTGACTGCACTATCTAGTTGTTGACTAGTTTCTCAATGCGTGTTGTGTATTTACATAACTTTAAATGTGCTGCTCTTGTGAGACTGACCCACACCTCTACTGCACCCACATCCCTGTCCTGCTACTGCCAATGTGGGTGGCTAGGGGTGGGGCATGGCTACCCTTGGATATCAGTCCTAATTATTCTGTACCTAAGACAAGACTGTCCTGTTGTACAATGCTGAACAGTCATAAGACTAACTGATTGTACATCATGTATATTGCATCTGCACTTTAGTTGTTACTTTATTGTGTTTTAGCTATATTTTTGCACTTAATTGTAACATGCTGTGTCCAATATATTCAATGTATTATATTTCCTGTACCTTTCTCTGTTAATATAAGTGTATTGTCTGTATTACCTATGTGACATCTTTATGGCCTGAGCCATACCCGAAAGCAGTCCATTGGATCAGTGCACCTACCCTGTAAACAAGCAAACAAATATGTTCACACACACAACACACACACACACACACACATATATATATATATATATATATATATATATATATATAGTCTCACTGATCTGCTGTATGTAGTGATGGTGGGTGATGACAGACACACATGTAGGAACTCTTCCTTAGCTGTTACATTCATGTATTTACTACCAGTCCCCAAGCCCTCATGTTATAGTCAGAGGGCTGTGGTAGCTTGCTGAGAAGGATGGTGCCATAGCTGCCACCTCATTCAGCTAGTGGGAAGGGCCTATAACAGCTAAGGAAGAGTCCCTGCATGTGTATCTGGCACCACCCACCATCAATCCACACAGCAAATTAATGATAAATGTATAAATGTGTTTGTTTATTGGGTAGGTGCATCCAATGGATCATTTTCAGGCATGACTTGTGCCATAAGATGGTACATAGGTAATACAGGCAATACACTTACATTAACAGAGAAAGGCACACAAAATAGAATACATTGAATATATTGAATACAGCTTGGTACAATTAAGTGCAAGAATACAGCTGAAACACAATAAAGTAGCAACTAAAGTGTTGGTGCAATATGCATGATGTACAATCAGTCAGTCATATGATTGTTCAGCATTGAACAAAGGGACAGGTTAGCCTTAGGTATGGAAGAATTAGCACTCTCATCAAAGAGTAGCCATGCCCCAACCACAGCACCCAACTGGTAGCAACAGGACAGGGGTGTGGGTACAATAGAGGTGTGGGTCAATCTCACAAAAGCAGCACATTTAAAGTTATGTATGTACACAACATGCATTGTGAAACTAGTTAACTACTACATAGTAGTGCAGTTACAGTGTAGTAATATAGTAGTTACTGTGTAGTTAATGACACTTAAAATTATCCTTCAGAAATCATTCTCTAATGAACCTACTGCAGTATAGCATAATGGTTAAAGCACTGACCTGCAAACCTGGAGAACTGGGTTCCAATCATTTGTATACTATGTAACCAAAAAAAGAAATAAATAAACATGCAATCTAATATTATAAATTGCAATACAATAAAACATCATTAATTTACATAATTATGTTTTGGCTTTTAAGAGTGTTATAGTAAATATGGAACATGCTGCTTCTGTGGCATTGTTTCCACAGTTAATTCCTAACTAACATGTATGTGCACAGTAAGTACACAGAAACTGACACTTAAAGCATAAGAGGAAGGGTGTAACAGTGCTGTAGTTACATGGAATGTGCTGTTTCTGTGGCATTGTTTCCAAAGTTAATTCCTAACTAACATGTATTTGAGAAACAAGTATGCAGAAACTTGACACTTAAAATAAAGTATAAGAAGAAGGGTGTAACTACTATACACTTACATTGAATGTCAATGCTGTAGTTCTGATTTATATTTTCCTTTCCTTCTGAAAACATTTCCTCATGCATTTACTGCTTAATAAACATGCAATCTAATATTGTTAATTGCTATACAACTCACATAATTACTTACTGGCTTGAAACAGTGCTGTAATTACTAAGAAATATGCTGCTTCTGTGGCTGCTTCTGTGGCATTGACCCACACCTCTTCTACACTCATGCTCCTGGCCTGCTACTGCACAGGTGGGTGGCTGTTGGAGGGGCATTACTGCATACCATACTTTGTCACCTATCTGCTGTGTGGAGTGATGGTGGCTGGCACTAGATACACAGGCTGGTAACCTTCTTTAGCCATTACATGCCCTTCCCACTAGCTGAACAGTGTGGCTGCCATAGCATCATCCTTCATATCAAGCTATCCCAGCCCTCTGACTATACCAAGAGGGCTGGGGCAAGATGATAAACATAAGGCAGACCAATAGATCCCCTTACTGGATAACAACAGTAATGGGAAGCCCACCCACAACCTACAATCCCCCTATCCACACAGAGTGCAAGATCCAGTCTGCTCCTTGTCAGTCCATCAGATTGGATTGCGGCTATTGATCACCTGGCATAGGAATGCAAATTCTGGCACATTCCCTGCCACCTATGTGAATAGGGTCTAATATTAGATTGCATATTTAGTAAGGAATATCAATATTGTTATAGTGCCAATTAGTATATCAATTCATAATATTAGACTGCATGTTTACTAACCTGTAAGTTTATGAAAAACTGGCATACTTACATGGGACATCATCTAAAGAGTTGCCAGTCAGTGCATTTAACTGTATTAGAGTGAAGTTGCATTGTATTCATATTTTAGTTACCATTCTGATTATGCTTTAGCATTTTTCTGTGTAATTACATTTTAAATAAATGTCAGATAGACACAAGCAGTTGAAGCAGTGCAAACAACTCGAAATGTTGCGAAATAAAATTTCGCCTAAGAAATTGCCATGAAATTGGCAATTGTGGTGTGTGAAATATTTTGCAAAATTCCACCATTATGCAAAATATTTTACAGGTGCGAACTTGCGAAATTTCGTCCAACAATGGTGGAATTTTGCCAGCAAGTGGCAATTTTCACCATTCTGCAGGTGCAATTTTGCAATTTGTGGCAACATTTTGCAATTTGTGTGTGAATTGTCACATTTTCTGGTGAAATTTCATGTTTTGCACCCACAAAATATTTTGAGAGATATGCGAATTTTGCAAAATATTTTGTGTAATGGAATTCCTCAATTTCGCACAAAACTGCATACAACCTGCATTTATATGTACTCACAAACTGTCCAAAATTGGTCGGCACCTCATAACCATCTTTGAGATGAACTGTACATACAATGTGTCAGGATAAAAGCCTTTTATTTTCAAAATAGACAAACAGGTCAGCAGGCATACAAGATGTGAGCTCGATACCCTTGCCCTTCCCCACGGAACCAAACGTTTTCGAGTCACAACTACGCTTTCTCAAGGCTGTGGCAATAAGAAATATACCTTCTTTAAAGGTGAAGTTTAAAGGTAACGTTACATTCCCATAGATTTATCCCATGTAAATGAAATGCCACAAAAAGACAGGTTTTGAATAGTTTTATCCAATACTAAAAAACCTACCTAAATGTAAATACAGAATACATTATCAAAAAATACAAAATATTATTAAAAAACAGCAGAAAGTGAAGAATACTACTATAATCTTTATAATACATCTAAAAGATATATAGTTTGTTCCCAAAAAACAGTAACAATCTATGAATCACCTATAAAAAGGGGTAAAGCTGAAAAAAATCATTTAAGCCAGGAGCAATATATGATTTCAGAACATATTGCCAATAAGTTTCTCTTTGTAGTAATTTTAAATCTAAATCTCCCCCTCTGGGACCTATAGTAACTTTCTCAATAATTTGAAAGCTAAAATGATGTTCTTCTCCCTTAAAAATAACATGTTGAGAAAGACCACTAACACCATCAGCATGTGCAATACTTCTAACATGCTGTCCTATCCTCTCTTTTAGTTTTTGGGTTGTTTTACCCACATAAAAACCAGTACATTTATTACAACATGCCAAATATACCACATTCAGAGTATTGCAATTTGCAAAAGTGACGATTTTATATTGTTTCCCAGTAACTGGTTGTTTAAACATGTTACCAGTTTTTATAAATTTACAAAAACAGCAATTTCCACATCGAAAGGTTCCAGTAGGCAAAGTACTTATTTTATTCACATTTTGTGTCTCCCCACTATAGTAACTATGTACCAATTGATCCCTCAAATTATGGCCCCTTTTATATACAATGTTTGGGAAATTTTTTACAAATCTTTAAACTTATGATCTACTGATAGTATGCGCCAATGTTTTTTAATTATGTGAATGAATAAATGTGCCTGTGGACTAAAAGTGGTAACAAATTTTGGAACATCATTTTTATGTGCAATTTCCTTCTTTTCTTGTTGATCTTGAGCATGTCTTTTAATATTCCACTTATATTCAGCTTTTTTACGTCCCTCTTGTATGCATTTTGTGTTGTAACCACGTTGTAAGAATCTATTTGTTAACTCCTCAGCACCTTTTTCATAGTCCCCTTCATGAGAGCAATTATGCCTATATCGCAAAAACTGTCCAACAGGTATATTCTCTGTAACATGTTTAGGGTGACAACTCTGAAAATTTAATATACTATTTCTGTCAGTACTTTTTCTAAATAACTTTGTACTAATGTCCCCATTATTTTCTTTTTTTACCATTAAATCCAAAAAACTAATTTCATCAGGATCCACTTTTAATTCAAATTTAAGATTACAATTCAATTTTTCTAAATGAGCTTTAAACAATTCCAATTCTCCTACAGATCCCTTCCAAATGAAAAATAAATCGTCTATGTAACATTTATAAAAATCAATTTTATCCAGAAAAGGATTCTCATCACCAAAAATGAATTTTTCTTCCCATTTTGATAGATATATAATTGCATAATTATGGGCCATGGCTGTTCCTTTTTTCTGCAAAAACATCTTTCCATCAAAAATGAAAGTATTGCAAGTTAGAACCTTTTCTGTCAACATAATAAGAAATTCCACAAACGCTTGTGAATGTGAGGTCTTTTCATACAAACTCTCTCTTAAACTTTCCAACCCTCATTATGTGGAATATTGGTATATAGGGAACAAGCATCCAAAGTTGCAAAACTCGACTGTGGATTCATATCAATATCTGCAAGAAGATCCATGAATTGTGCTGTGTCCTTTAAATATGACTGAGTATTTTGTGCAATAGGTTTAATGAAATAATCTACAAAATGTGCAATATTATCAGTCTGAGATCCAATGCTGGCCACTATCGGTCTGTATGGCGGATTCTTTAAACATTTATGAATTTTAGGAAGTCCATATGAAACAGATTTTTTGGGATGTTTTGTAGACAAAAATTTGTATGTATCATGACTAATTAGACCTTCCATTAATGCTTCATGCAGAATATTGTCAATCTCCCGTTTAAACTTGTTCACAGGATCACAAGACAAGCTTTCATAAAAATCTGTATTTTTAAGTTGGTATAACATTCCAAATTCATATTCTCTGGTGTTTATAACTACCACAGATCCTCCTTTATCAGCCGGCTTTATAGTGATCGTTTTATTATTTTTTAAGGCACAAATAGTTGCATTTTCTTCCGTTGTGCAATTATAATATCTCGATGGTGGTACCAATACATTTTCTAAGTCCTGAATGCACACCTTCTCAAAGACCGTAACTGCAGTGTTTTGTGGAGGAAAAAAAGTGGATCTAGTTTTAAAAGTAGGAATAGTTTCAAAATAATCTGCTGTCTCACTGTTTACATTTAGGTAGGTTTTTTAGTATTGGATAAAACTATTCAAAACCTGTCTTTTTCTGGCATTTCGTTTACATGGGATAAATCTATGGGAATGTAACGTTACCTTTAAACTTCACCTTTAAAGAAGGTATATAAGGTGTGTTATTTCTTATTGCCACAGCCTTGAGAAAGCGTAGTTGTGACGCGAAAACGTTTGGTTCCATGGGGAGGGGCAAGGTGTATCAAGCTCACATCTTGTATGCCTGCTGACCTGTTTGCCTATTTTGAAAATAAAAGGCTTTTATCCTGACACATCGTATGTGGATTTCATCTCAAAGATGGTTATGAGATGCCGACCTATTTTGGACAGTTTGTGAGTACCTTTTGGATTTGGTTTTGGCCCCATTTCTGTGGTGTTTGTAGCCGCCTATGTATGTTTGTTGCATTTATATGTAGTTACACTTGTATAAACAGATTTAATAATGCCAAAAGTAGTAACATTGTAGTTGCACAACATATTAGTTGTTACAATTTGCAATTGTTATTACATGTGTAGTTGCCATTATATAAGCAAATAATACAATGCCTGAAGAGATAGAGTGGTAGTTACACTATTGATTTTCTGTTACACTTTGAAACAGCTGTTACATGTGTACAGTAGTTACATTTGTCAGAATGAATGATTTGTTCTGAAAGGGAGGCTGTAGTAGTTGCACATGTATGCAAGTTGCATAACTTAATCATACCGACATGTGAATCTAGTTAATGACTACATAGTAATTGCATGTAACTACACAGTAGTTAGGGTGTAGTTACGTCATGTAAATCATGTGTAACTATTTAACACACAACTGTGAAATTAGTTAACAACTACATAGTAGGTATGCGTAACTACTCAGTAGGTACAGTGAAGTTACAGCATAGTTATAGGGTAATTACAGTGTAGTTAAGGACACTTAAAATAAAAGTGTTACTGATGTGTCTTTGATCAGACAGTGGGTCTTCACCATGGGACCTGTTCAGGTGAGTGAGGGTGTGTGTGGAGTTTGGCGTCCTGACTGTTGAGTGGGAGATTAGGGAGGCAGGGGTCACATCAGTGAATGACCATTATCTTTTTTGTAGGTTTTCAGAAGTTAAATACATCCAGGGATGGTTTTCTCTATTACAGGTTACATTTTCTAAAGTAATATGGGGACAGTGATTGAAGGGGGATGCCACTAGACACCAGGGAAATAAAATATAAGTAGGGATGGTGTTCGAAGGGAACAAGGTGTCAATAGATACCAGGGAAACATTATGAAAATATGGGGGAAGTGATTGTAGGCAGGGTTGCCACTAGTCACCAGGAAAACATTATGAAAATATGGGGATGGTGATTGGAGGGTGGGGGGGTACCACTAGATATCAGGAAGTAATACATATATATATATATATATATATATATATATATATATATATATGTGTGTGTATATATATATGTGTGTGTGTGTATATATATATATATATATATATATATATATATATATATATATATATATATATATATGTATAGGGTGACAGTGAGCAGAGGGCCCAGATACCACTAGACACCAGGAAAACATTAGGGAAATATGGGGCCAGCAACTAGAGGATGGGGAAGGGTGCCACTAGACAGCAGGGAAACATTTTATAAATATGGGTCTGGCAATGGGAGGCTGGAGTGTGCCACTAGACACCTGGTAAAGATGACAGGATGGGGTGCCACTTAACTGTAAACCATGGCAATGAATTGGAAGTGAGCACAGAGCAGGAAAATAATGCATGTTGGGGAGGAGGAATATCACTGTAGTAAGTAAAGAAGACCACATATGCTTCAACTCAACTGTGGAAGGACTCAGTCAAGGTGCCTGGTCACATGCTTCCAAAAGACCCCTCTCTCTACTATGTAATAGCAATACATTGCATAACTCTGCTATGCAGCCATAAAAAAGGATAGTAATTCAAATAATAATAGGAAAATCTTGCTATGAGACATGCATACAGGAATTTAATATCTGAATCAATGCTTAATTGTCTAATATTAGTCATATACTGTTTTTTTTTTTTTTTATTTGCTTGCACAGATCTCTAAAGGGGCCAGATTGAATGATGGTATGAAAAGCAGCACATCTAAGGATAGACTTTTAAAATTTATTGTATTACTGATCTAATAATAGACAATAGATTATCTTCTCTCCTACACTTTCTATTACTTATAATATGTATACCCCACTAGAAGAACTTGGAGTCCAGATTTTATATAATAACAGTAATTTTAAGGCAGGAGGATTTTTTACTGAATACAGTGTAGTCAAACTTTGATTCAGTTTTCCTTTTTTTAAAGTTCAGCAAGAGCTGCAAGTATTCAAAACTCTACGGGCCAGATATTCAAAGGTTTGCCCCTGGGTTAAATTAGCACTGCCCGTCGGGCAAACTTAGCCTGGCGCACAAAGCAAGCTATATTCAAAAGGAATAGCCCAGGGCAAACAGCTTCTGAATATAGCATGGGAATGAGGCCGTGCAAACTGGTCTGGGAGTGCAGGGCAAAGGTAGCCCTGGAATAAGACAGCACTGAATACAGCAACCAGGAAGTGCAAACCACAACAACAACACAGTGCACAGAGACGTGAGGGTAGGTAGAGAGGAACTATGTGGCCAATGTGAGTTCTGGCAAATGCAGGGACCCAGTACAGCTGCAAGCAGCAGCACACATGAAAAAACAGTGATCAAAACTGTATAATATTCCCTGAACCGTTAGCGCTGCGCTAACACATTAGCTCGGCTTTAGCGCGGAGCTAAGCAGTTTGCCTGGTGCAAACACGTTAGTCCCGCGCTAAACTTTGCCATATTCAAAAGTGACATGCAAATGAGCCTACTTAGATAGTCTGTAGGCAAACAGCCACATTAGCATCTCATTATGCCCTAATTTGCATGCAGTTTGCACAGCGTTACTGCAGGGTCCCACAGCTCCACCTGTAGGTCAGTCTGGAGGTATAGGGGCTGGCCAGGTCCGACCGCAGCTCTGCCTGTAGGTCAGTCAGGCAGTGCATGATGATAGCTGCAGGCTTCATGTAAACAGTACAGCACAGCATAGCATATCGTACCCCAGGGGACAACACAGCATAGGCACAGGTGGTGGTAGTGCTGCGTGCAACCTTCACACTGTAAGTCATGCTACAGTGCACAGCAGACACTACAGTAGCAAGAGGGCTGGTAGTGTTAGGGACACGACACTGCCTATGGTATGTAGGGCAGTGATGACCACTGCACTGTACACAGTGCCAGACACAGCTTGCAGGTAATTACTGACAGTGGACAGTACTAGCACGCTGTTGTGTGATCCACAGATGCTGCACCTGTGACATGGGATGCACACAGTGTCATGTACATGGCTGGCAGTGTGTGCTGTGACATCTGTACAGTTGTGTGGTAGGTGGCTCAGGGGGCATGTGGGATCTGACAGGCACACAGGTGGTGGCATAATCCCACTACTGGCCCATGTGCACTGAGCGATGTGTCCCAGCCTTGTGGCCACACGTGGGCTGTGGTGAGGTCTGGCCACCCATACACCCTCCCCTCACTGGCCACCATGCCCACAGTGCTGCATGTGCTGCATGTGTGCTGGCATCTGTTACACACCACAGAAGTATGGTCTGCAGGTGTGTTCTATATGGCCACACTACCATGCTGTCCCCTGTGGGTCAGATCACCCATCACTGTCTGTGCTTGGCTCGGACTGGTGGCAGCTGATGGCATCATGGTGGTGCCATCAGTGAGCAGCATGTTTCCTTCATGTCTGGCAGTATCTAAGTGTCATACTGATATGTTACGGCCGCGCAAGCCATGCGAATGATGAGATAGCACCATGCAAAGCACGCAAAGCTGTTTACCCAGGGTTAAGACCAGCTTTTCCTGGGAGGTAATTTGTACCGCACTATGGGTCGCGCTAAGTCACGCTAAATAACTTAGCGCAGTGCTAGTAGCTGAATATCTCATTGCACATGTATTCATGTTCACTTTGCCCCTTGCATATAATTATTGTTTGCCTTGCGCTAATGCAGTTTGCCTGCACTATTCAGCCTTTTGAATATAGCAGACCCGCGCTAATCCCACGCTAACCCCACGCAAACGTTTTTGGCCCGGCGCAAAGCTTTGAATATCTAGCCCTACAAGTGCTTCAAGTGCACTATTTATGTGTTGCCTGCCAACCCTTGAGGATGTACCCAACTTGGAAAAAAGACAATTGCACAGCATTCTTGACAGACCTATTTAGACCTGATGACCTCTTGCACCTCATCTCTTAGTGATGATTTCTGGATGAGGATTTTGTAAACTTTAAAGAGGTGTTAGAGCAATGAATAACTTGTTGGCACTCCTTTGCTGCACTTTCTTATTTAATTAACTGTAATTGGATTTTTACCATATACCATGTATTAATTTTGACTGAGTAGGGTATCTTGTGTTTTTACTTGCAGAATTTTTGTCACCTCTACCTACTGCCATTAGCTGAAAGCGCAAGGTGTCCTGTGTGCTTCCTTTACAACATGCTGCATGCTAAATTAAAACTACTACATTGTTAGTGTCAATATTATTTTGTTATTGTTTTTAGTTCTCAGTGTGTGTGTGTGTGTGTGTGTAAGTGTAAAATCACCAGAATCAGAAACCTTTGAGATAATGAACCTGTAGCCACCCTGTCACCTAAAGTGATTAAGAAAGAAGGAAACAGGAAAGGATGAGAGATTAAGCAGAAAGAAGACAGAAAAAGAAACCAGTAGGTAAATAAATAAAAAAATATATAAATACTTAATTCATTTAAAATAAATACATGTTTGAATAAATCTACTTTTACATCTGTTAAAAATAAGAAAAAGGAAAAAAGCTAAAAATGAATAGTGAGAGGGAAGAGGTTATTGTCAGCTCACTTGAATGGAGCATATTATAAGGACCTCAATTAAATATAATCTCTAGTTACCCTTCATTTTCTTGTGAGGATAAAACATCTTATGATTCAGTATGCCAAATTAGCTTCTTCCCCTGTAAAATAGATTTTAAAGAGTCCTGTAAAACAGGAAATCATATTGAAAATGTTGGTACCACAGAATCTAAGAACAGGAACTTAGGGCCCAATTCACAAAGCCTTTAGACTGACACAAGGTGCTTCAGTCAAACAAGAATGACACAATTGGCACCTTGCATCAAAAGATGTGGCATTCAGAATTCATAAGTGTGGTCTGCATCAGAAAGGGGAGTCACTGAGCCAAAGGGATACTCCACCACCCTTGCAACCTTCATCATGGTGTATCATTTTACAAGGTGGCTTGCACCATGCTGGGGCTGCAACATCCCCTTTATTGGGATTCATGAAGCCCCACCATGGGCACAGCAAGGGGCTCAAGTTAGACCATCCAGGAGCGGGTCTAAGCTCATTGTGCCAGTGCCACACAAGGTGGAAAATTGAGGGGACTCTGAATGTGGGGTTTGGGGAAGAAGGGGTAGGGGAGTGCAATATTTGCAATATTGCTGTTGGAGAGCCAGTGAGCATGTCAGGGAATGATCAGGCACCCAGCAGGAGTGCAATTTATATAACCATTATGGTAATAGATGGTATGGGGATTCCAGGGACAAACATTGCCATGGTTCAAGGTGGGCACAACCCTTGCAGCAGCCCCTGCCTTGGGCAATGTTCATCCCTGGAGCCTCACCTACCATCTTGTACCATAATATTTATAATAACAGCACCCCTTCTGGGTGCCCAGCCACCCCCTGGCTTTCCCATTGGCTTCCAATACCCTCTATGGCATCCCCCATGCTCCTTCCACCCCCAGACCTCTTCTGGCTCTCTTGTTTTGAGTTGCACTGGGCAGGGGAGATCCAGATCCCTGAAGCAATTCCTGCCTGTGTGCCTGTTGTTTGGTGCTAATCTGTGGGTTTATCAAATCCCAGGTTTTTGGTGCAGGGACCCTTATTTTTTCAGAACTGAGTGCAAAGTCCATGATGCACATGAAGTTTGCCACAGCCCTAGATCACCTCAGCTTGCAGCAATCTCGGGGCTCTTTGAGAATTTGGCTTTTAAAGACTGAAAATCTCATTCATGATAATTCTACAGGGATAACAAATTTAGTTTAATTTAGTTTATTGTTCTAGGAATTATTACCTTTGAGCCAATGGCTCTTTTACAAAGGTTCCATGTCATCAATGTACAAACAAACAAGACATGTTACATAGAATGGTCAGCAAATTATAAAGGTTTCAATAAGCCAGTATAATACAGTACATCACAGGAAAAAAACAAAACATTGGAAGAATGGTCAAGGTGGGAAGGGTTGGAGGAGATATGGGGAGGGTAGCAGACTTAAAGTAGTTAGAGGTACTCAGATGCCTTTGTCAAGAAAGGAGCAGAGGAGGAGGAGGAGGAGGATGAAAAGCAGTAAAAACAGTCATGAGGGAAGAATCATTAGTCAAGGCAGTCACAGGAGCTAGAGGCTGAGAGGTGAGAGTAAAGCATAGATTTGAAAGCTCCTAGTGACATGGAGGATGTAATGAGTGAGCTCAGGGAATTGTACCAGCTGGGGGCACGATAGGCAAAAGATCTTTGGCCCTGTGTGGTCCGGTATCTATCTGGGGACCTGGAGAGGCTGGTGTTCCAATCTTCTGGTGGGACGGATGCTGGTATTTGTGCAAAGTAGGTCTTGGATACACCGCAGAGTGTGGACCTAAATGGATTTTTTTGCCATCAAGCATGTAAGGTACCTTATGCAATTTGAGAGTTGCAACCATCATGTTTCAGTGTAGAGCTCACAGGTATGAGTAGGTCTTTGCGCTCCAGTGAGCAGCCGACAGGCCTTGTTTATGGTGGTTGTGATGCGCCTTAGTGCGGTGGTAGTGGCAGAGCCATAGATAATTAAGCCATAGTCTATGATTGAGATGACAGAGCTTTGGATAGCAATCCTCAGCGCAGCTTGGGTAAGGAATTGCTGGTTTCAGAACAGGATACCAATGCGCTGGTTCATCGTTTTCGCTGTGTTATCAATGTGGGTCACAAAGGTAAGACCTTGATCAAAGGTGATTCCAAGGTATTTAAATGTTGACACTTGTTCAAGGGTATTTCCTGGGTATGTTTTGATAGTAAGTGGAATTTGTCTTTTTCTGTTTTGTGGACTGGAGAAAAGCATGGATTTTGTTTTTTTGTGATTTAGGACCAGCTTGTGATCTAGGAACCACTTTTCAACATTGGAGAAAGCAAGTTGCAGGTTCTGGAGTAAGGGTTTCAGGTCCTTATGAGAGGAGAGAATCATGGCATCGTCAGCATAAAGGATTATTTGTTCTGGGCAGGATTTGGGGAGAGAGTTTAGGAAAAGGCTGAAAAGAAGGGGGCCTAGGATTGACCCCTGTGGAACACCTGAGAGGACCATTTTTTGAGTGTGAGAGAACTTCTGAGATTTTTACTGATTGAGAACATTGGACCAGGTAACTTTTAACCCAGGCACCTGGTCCTTCTGAGAGCCCAAGACTGTGTAGTTGTGTGATAAGTGAGCCATGGTGAACAGTATCAAATGCCTTTGTTAGGTCAATCAAAACAGCTCCGGTTTGATATCCTTTGTCCAAGGCAGTGTGAATTTCTCCTGAGAATTCCAGTAGGGCGGTCGACGTACTCTGTCCTTTCCTAAATCCATGTTGCTGCAAGCAGAGTATGTTATACTTATGCAGGTAGTCTGAGAGTTGGTCAGCCACAATGCATTTGAGGGCCTTGGAGAGGGGTGGAAGTATAGATATAGGCCGAAAGTTTCCTGGTAGGGACTTGTCACCAGTTTTGAACACTGGTGTGACTATAGCAGACTTCCATTTGCTGGGAAATTGACTAAGGCAGAGGGAGAGATTGAAAATTTTGGTGAGTGGGTGCACCACCTCTTCCAGAGTAAGGGACAGAATTTTAAGATCAATACTATCACTGCTTGCTCTGGATTTAGAGATTGCCCTTTTTTATATATTTATAGACTTCATGTGCCTTAACTATTTTGAAGTGGAAAAGCAGTTGGTCAGGTGAGGCAGTAGGAGATGTTGGTTTTGGCAAGTCCATGTCAGAGAAGAAGTCCGACGGGAGGACCCCACTCAGGTCAGTGAAAGTTGTATTTAAGGCCTTTGCCATGACCATTGGGTCTAGGGTAGTGGTTCCATCGACAGTCATTATAGTGGGAGAGGATTTGGACTGCTTACCCATGATATTTTTGATGTTGTCCCAGAATGATCTCCCCTCACCCCAGGAGTTTGCGAGGGCATTTTTGAAATAGGAGCTCTTCATTAGTCAGATTTGTTTGGTACATTGGTTTCGTGCCTGTTTATACTTCTGGATATCCGTCAAGGAGCCTGTGGCTCTGGCTATGGCCCAGAGGTGGCCCCAAGCTTTGAGTTGGGCCAGTAGTTTGGCCATGAGCCAGGGATTTGACAGCGCTTTGATTTTACGCTTTTTTACTGGTGTGTAGGTGTCACAGACAGTGTTGAAAGTTGTGATAAAATAATTTAGGGCTGCATCAACATCTAGAGTATTGTATATTGGGGACCAGTCTTGCTGTAAAAGACAGGTCTTGAGCTTAGTAAGGTTTCCATGGGGTAGCACTCTGCTTGAGATGGTTTTTGGATGTGGTTTTTGGAACTTATTTGTCCAGGTACAGATCACAGGGGAGTAGTCACTGAGAGAGTCCTGGAGAACAACTGTGTTTTTTATGCAGGCAGGGTGGCTAGCAAGGATCCAGTCAATGAGAGTGCAAGTTCCAGTTTTGTAGTTTTTTCTAGTGGGGGAGCTCACCATCTGTGTTAGGTTTGCTGCTAGGATAGAATCCTTGAGGGACCCAACGTCTGATGTGAGCCAATTTATATTAAAATCACCAAGGAGAAGGAGCTCGGTGTCAGGTGGTTGTGATCTTACAAATTCAAGAACAGTCTGGAGGCTGGACCCTGGATCTTTAGGAGGGATATAGACAGCGGCCACAGTAAGCACTTTATTTTGGGCACCAAGTAGTAGCTTGACAGGGAGAAATTGCACAGAGGAGTTACTGGTGGAAAAGCAGACAGGGTGGCTAGAGAGGTTGTCCTTAATGTAAATAGCACAACCCCCCCTTTATTAGTCCTGTCCAGTCTGAAAATATTGTAGTTTTGTAGTGAGATGGCATGGTCTGGAGTGCTTGGTGTCAGCCATGTTTCAACAATGGCTAGTATGTCGGGATTGTGTTCACTGGCAAAGACTTGAAGGGATGCCAGTTTTGGAAGGAGGCTACAGATATTTAAGGTGGCAATGGTGAGACCCCCCCTCCATTTTTGCTAGATTTGTTACCCTGGTAGAAACAGGGCCATGGTTTGGATGGACACTTCCTGACATCAGAAGGAGGAGGAGGAACAGGAGTTTAAGGGACATCTGCCGCAGCTCATAGTATAACATGTTAACGCCTCTGTTTCTTGTTAGTTTGAGTACAGAGTAGTCATTAAGGGTCCCAACGTAGGGTAATGGCTAGGAGCAGGTGTTGATTTGTCAACTTTCCAGCAGCGTGAGCTGTCATTTGCACCCAGTCCTTTGTAGGAGGGTGCCACAAGTGAGGGTAGGGAGGATTTGCCATGGTGCCAGGCTGCTGGTATGGAGCTTGAATGGTTAGTGTGAGAGGTAGAGGAGACTGCAAATGTTTACTGTAGCAAGGGTGAGTGTTCCTGAGTGACTCGTGGTGAGCTACTGTGGACCAGAAAACTGATTGTTACTGTAGAGCAAAGACCCAGAAAATGTTAAATTCCTGAAGGTGATGAACATTAGCCTAGGGCATATGCAGGATGTAAAAATCCTTTGTTAGAATCTTCCCTTTGTTCTCCAAAACAGTTGTGAATAGACCTCAAAGACAAGCACTCATCCTTTAAGAAAGTCAAACGGAAATGTGGATTCAATGCAACACTCCACAACCCAGAAACTTATATAAAAGATCTGACCTCACTTTTGCTTTTTGATGTCTTCCAAAAAAGTTGATTTATGATGAGAATGCCTATACCTGGTGGTGATGTTTTGTAGTTTCTTAGTCCAGGAAATGTTCATAGATGTTATATCCAAGAATGGTCTGGTTCCTCCAAGTAGAAACACATGAAAAACCACAAAAACTGAACTACTGACAGAGACAAACACAAACAGCCAGCTACTGTATGTCCCTCCTGAGAATTTAGAAACATCATTGGCCTGATTTTCAAATGGGCAAGAATACTGCAAACCCCAAGGGCATTAAAGGTATGGTGCACTGGGATTGTGGCATTTTCCTGGTCAGCGATTGGGATTTTTTTTTTTTTTTTTTTTATAATTTGAACTTTTTTAGTACATTTCCTTTATAACAGGTATGCCGTTTACATCTTCTGACTGAGAGCCTAGTACTACATCTGCTGTTTCTTTTTGCTGGACTGTGAGACTGAGATTTGGGAACGTGTGCTGCTGCCTGCTGGAGGATTCGAACTGGTGCCAGATATTTGTTAAAACTGTGAGCACTTTCTGCATAACGTTATTTTCTGTGCCTTTGCTCCCCTTTGACCCTGCATTCCTGTGCTCTAGTGAGAGGGGCCAGGTGTAACAGAGCACACTTCAACAAAGGAGGAGGGGCAGTATAATATAAAAGAACTGCGCTGCCTGCAGCACGAGCGTGAGTGGCGCGAGCGCCACTCTGTATCAGAAATTTTGTCAGCAATAATAGGAGGAAACCTGAATAGTATTTTTGCTGAGATTTATTTAGTAGTCCAGGGTTAATCAAATTGGAAGCTGTTCTTCTCTTTATGTGAGTTTGGGTAGTAATTGAGGGGTGAGTTAAATTTACATTGATGTTTATTATTTGAATTATTTTGTACTGTCTATGTATTTTATTTTATTTTGGTTGGGTTGCTTATATGAGCAACTTTTATGTAGTTTTTATTAAGTAGACTAATTGGGATTCCCTCTATTTTAGAGGACTATCCCTGATATATTGAGGAAGTTGCTTGTTATTTTATTTAAATTAAAGTTTGCCTAACAAGGAGGTTAAATCTTTAACAATGCTGATGTTATGGTGGGGAATTGTTTTGGTAGGGTGCCAGTTTTTAGCATGTGAAAATATTACTCAGAAGGAAAAAGATATTATAGAATGTTCATATTTGGTAATAGAATATAGGGGGGCTATGGAGGGAGAGAGAATTGTTCTATCTGGGTGGCAAGGGGACATTCAGGCCTCTCTATTTAATACTCATATTGAGTCTACTTTGATTAAATGGGTGTATATGGGTAGTGAATTTCTATGTGGCTGGGGACATAACGTTGTTCTGGAAAGTGTCAAATCTAGAGATCATTTAATGAAGGGGAAACAATTTAATCTTAAATTGTATAGAGTGGGTAAATGGATTGTAATTATGGGGTTAATGCTAAGTGGGGATGTTCAATTCAATCCTGGGCCATAGCTGATTTGAATCAGGATTACACATTAGAAATGTTGAATGGGAAAGGATTAAAAATTGTGCATATTAATATTTGTAGTCTGTTTAAAAATATTGAGTATTTAAGAGAGTGGGTGGAGTGTTATAAACCTGATATTGTAATAATTAGTGAAACATGGCTACACATAACATAGAAACATAGAAACATAGAATTTGACTGCAGATAAGGGCTGCTTGGCCCACCCAGTCTGCCCATTTCCCTGCCTACTGGATAAGCTGCAGATCCTAGTTAACCAGCAGCCTACTTCTTCCTACCCCCATCCCCTAGAATAGCCTTATGACTGTCCCATGCATGCTTGAATTCCACCACTGTTTTTGACTCCACGACCTCCTCCGGAAGGCCGTTCCATGCATCCACAGCCCTCTCTGTGAAAAAATACTTCCTTAAATTACCTCTGAGCCGCCGCCCCATCTTCAAATTGTGCCCTTGTTCATGCACACCTCTTTTTGAAAGATGCTACCCTCTTGGACTTTGTTGATTCCTTGAGGTACTTGAACGTTTCTATCATGTCCCCCTCCTCCTCCTTTCCTCAAGGCTATACATATTAAGCTCCTTTCGCTCTCTTCATATGTCTTCCAGTGCAGACCCTGCACCATTTTAGTTGCTCTCCTCTGGACAGCTTCCATCCTGTCTATGTCTTTGCAAAGACTGGGTCTCCAGAACTGCATGCAGTCTCAGATGGGGTCTGACCAGCTGTCTGTACAGAGGGATAATAACTTCCTGTTTTCTACTGGTGATGCCTCTCCCTATGCATCCCAATATCCCCCAGCCCTCATTGCTGCCCTCTCACATTGCTTGCCCACCTTTAGGTCATCTGATATGACTACCCCAGGTCCCTTTCCATTTTTGTTGTCGTTAGTATCTCACCCCCCATTGTGTACTCTTCCCCTGGGTTTTTGTTTCCCAGGTGCATTACCGTGCACTTCTTAGCATTTAATCTAAGCTGCCATACATTTGACCATTCCTCTAACCTTGCCACATCCCTTTTCATCCTTTCCACCCCACCTTGTGCATCAACTCTGTTGCAGATCTTTGTGTCATCTGCAAAGAGACATACTTTTCCTTCCAGTCCCTCTGCAATGTCACTTATAAAGACATTGAAGAGGACTGGTCCTAATACTGAACCCTGCGGTACCCCATTAGTAACCCCCCTTTCATCAGAGTGGACTCCATTTACTATTACTCTCTGTGTCCTATTTTCCAGCCAATTTTTTACCCAGGCTGTCATCTTTGGACCCACTCCCAGGCTAGCTAACTTGTATATTAATCTTTTGTGTGGGACTGTGTCAAATGCCTTGCTAAAGTCTAGGTAGGCCATGTCCACAGCCCCTCCCTGATCTACTACTTTGGTCACCCAGTCAAAGAAATCTATCAGATTCATCTGGCATGACCTTCCCATCGTGAATCCATGCTGCCTTGGTTCCTGTGCCCCTCTGGCCTCTAGATACTCGACAATTCTTTCCTTCAGAAGTGATTCCATCATTTTCCCTACCACTGAGGTTAAACTAACAGGTCTGTAGTTTCCTGCTTCTGCCTTGCTCCCACTTTTGTGAAGGGGAATCACATCTGCCTCCTCCAGTCCCTCGGTACCACCCATCCTCCCATGATTTGTTAAACAGGGTAGTCAGTGGTGTCACTAATTCTACCCTTAGTCTTTTAGAATTCTGGGATGAATCCCATCAGGCTCCATTGCTTTGTCCACCTTCAGTTTTAAGAGTTCTTTCATAACCCTTTCTTCTGTAAATGGGCTGGTATCAACTTCTGTATCCAGTGTGTTTCTACTGTTTGTTCTAGGTACCCCCCTCTTCCTTTGTAAATACTGAGCAAAATTATTTGTTTAGTATCTCTGCTTTTCACAGTCTCCCTCTGCCCATCCTCCCCTTTATTAAGCCTCACTATCCCTCCCTTGGTCTTCCTTCGCTTCCTGATGTACCTATAAAAGGTTTTATCCCGCTTCTTAACTGAGTTGGCTATCTTTTCCTTGGTTTGGGCCTTTGCTGTTCTGACTGCCTTCCCAGCTTCCTTTTGCTTTAACTGATACAGTTCTCTGTCCTGCTCCTTCTGTGATTCCTTGTACTTCCTGAAAGCTTTCTTTTTCTCTTGAACCTTCACTGCCACTTCCTTTGAGAACCATAGTGGTTTCTTACATCGTTTACAAAATTCAAGATAATGACATAGCCCTGGAAAATTTTCAAATGTGGAGAAAAGATAGATCCAAAAGAGGGGGAGGAGTATTAATTTATGTTAAAAATTGGATTGATGTTAGGGAATTGCAAGATTTGTATAATTGGACTGAATCAGAATTGTTATCATTAGAATTAAAGCTACCTTATTCCAAACCCATATTATTGATTGGCATTTACCGTCCACCTAAAAGTAGTTTAATAGTTTTTTTCTGAAATACAAGATGTATTGAAGAATTATCAAATTTCACATGAAATTTTGGTAATTGGAGATTTAAATGTTGATTGGGGAACTATAGATGCCCATCATGGTTTAATTGACATGGCTGCTACATTGAATTTGGTGCAACTGATAAAAGATGTAACTAGGTTAAATGTAGTAAATCCTACTAATTCAACTATGTTAGATCTTATTTTTACTACAAACCCAGAAAAGTTTATTAAGAGTGGGGTGCTACCAGATTCAATGTCAGATCATCAGATAATTTTTTGTATTAGAAATCAGAAATTTAGAAAGACTCCTAAGAATATTGTACAAATTAGAGCTTTTAAACAGTTTGATTACATTCAATTTATGCAGGAATTAGAAAATTATAATTGGGAGAGACTGGAATTAATCCCTAGTGTGGGGGATGCCTGGGATATGTTTCAAAATGATTTAATACAAATCTGTAATAAACATGTTCCTATAAAAACCAGGTTGATAAGATCAAACAAAGCGCCATGGTATGATTCTGATTTGTTTAAAATTAAAAGGGCTAGAGATAAGGCATGGAAACAAGCTAAATTAGCAAAAGGAGAGCAGGATTGGTGTAAGTATAGGCAACTAAGAAATTTATACACTAAAGAAATTAGAAAGGCTAGACAGGCCTATTGTAACAAAAAATTGTCTAAAGAAATGATGGAAAACCCAAGAGTATTTTGGAATACAATAAATAAGTTGCATAAGGGTCCTAGCTTGGGATATCCTAATTATTTCTTAATCAATGGTAATAAAATGGATTTAGGAAATAAGGTAGTTAATGAGTTTAACACCTTTTTATAAACATGGGTATTAATGAATTAAAACTGGGTGGAGGAGATGTAAATCAGGTTTTACAGAGAAATTCCCAGGCAAATGGTATAGATAGAACTTATGTACAAGCTGGTATACAAGCCGAGTTCAAATTTACCTCTGTTACTAGAGGAGATGTTAGGAATTTATTACTTCAAATTAACACCAATAAAGCAGAAGGTATGGACGGTATACCTAATATCTTATTAAAGTATGCAGCCCCTATTATTGATTTACCCTTAGCAAACTTATTTAATTTGTCTCTCCTTTCTTCGGAATTACCTCAAGCTTGGAAGACCGCCAAGATTGTGCCAATTTATAAGACAGGATCCAGGTTGTTGTTAGAAAATTATAGGCTGATTTCCCTTTTACCAACGATTTCTAAAATCTTTGAGAAAATAGTTGCAAAACAATTGCAGGTATTTTTGAAAGATATTGAAATTCTTAATGGTTATCAATCTGGTTTTAGACCTGAGCATGGAACAAACACTGCCCTTATAAGGGTCACAGGGGATATGATGGAGAGTATGGACAGGGGGATGCCAGTGGGAGCAATTTTTGTTGACCTTTCAAAGGCCTTTGACACGCTGGACCATGGCATCCTCCTGTCCAGACTAAAAACCTGTGGTATGTCTGAGTCGGTTGTAAACTGGTTCCAAAATGATCTTGACTCAAGATTGCAGCAAGTGACTGTTAAAGAGTTGTCATCTGATTTGAAATCAATTGTGTCAGGAGTCCCACAAGGATCCATTTTGGGTCCCATACTATTTAATTTATATATGAACAATTTGGGGTTTGAACAACTGGAGGTACGATACCATCTTTATGTTGATGACACAATTGTTTATTTTGCTGATTCATCAGTGAGAACTATTCAATTAGTATTGCAACAGGCTTTTGATCATTTACAGGAATTTTTGCTTAGATCTAAATTGGTTTTGAGTGAAAAAAATCTCAGGTAATGGTATTCCATACGGGTCACGGGTCTAAAAATGAACAAGAGGGATTACAAATTAAAACATTCTCTGGAAGAATTTTGCAACAAGTTGTTAGATATAAATACCTGGGGGTGTATTTAGATACAAACTTTAAATGGGACAGCCATATAGATAGCACCTTGACAAAAGTTGGTAAGTGCTTGGGTTCATTATATAGAGTAAGAAATAGTATGTCCTTGGAAACTAGAAAATTAGTGGTAACTGTTGTTGTACTACCCATATTGGAGTATGGTAATTTGATATATATGGGTGCGTCTAAAAAGCAGCTGTATAAGCTTGACGTTATGTAAAATAAATTAGCCAGATTTATACTGGGTGTAACTAAGAGGGCACATAAAGTAGATATGTATAAAGAATTGGACTGGCATACCTTATCTCATAGGCGGGTTTTTAGTACAATTATGTTAATGCTAAAATGTGTTTCAGGAAAAGTTCCAAAATATATGGCTGAGACCATTAATATAAAAAGATCAATTGAGGGTCTGCACTCTGCAAATAGCTTGCATTGTGTTGTTCCAACTCGCAGAACGGTCTGGGGGATAAGCATTTCTTAAATATTGGACCATCTACATGGAATAAATTGCCTGGGAAGCTTAGACCCCATTGAGAGAAATTTTCAGTTGCACCAAATTAATCGATGGCTTACTGAAAATATTAATCATGATGAGGACTAGATAATGAATCTTTGGATGGTAGACTAGAAATTGTATTAATTGTATATTGTGAATTATATTTATGTTTTGTTGTATTGTCTTTGTAGTGTTAGTTGTGAATGATTTGGAATTGTGTTATATTTAGTGATATATAATTATATTGTATTTGTGTCTTTGTCTGTTACACATTGTTAATTTATAAGAGTAACTGGAACTGACTCCTGGATCTCACTGTAAAGGAGCTTTGGCTCAGAGGAGATATCCATATTCATTTTTTGTATGAATAAAATTTTTTACTACTTACTACTTTACTACTTTATAAAGGGCAGTTACAGCAAAACAGGATGTAACGTAGCACATATACAGTAAGAACAGCCCAACCCACCCCTCCCACCCCACCCCCTTACAGCAGCAACAAGACAATATCGCCCTAAAGTGCAGTGTGTAATTCTGTTAGACATGTGAGTAATACCAAGGTGTGATATAAACCTCAATGAGACAACAAGAGTAAGGAATGTAGGGGATCCCATATCTTACCATGTGCTGCTAGTCTATTATGAAGACTTGCAATTGCCCTCTCTGTACAAAGATTAGCAATGACTTCATGTAACCATTCCTGGAAGGAAGGAGCAGATTGGTCCTTCCAATGACGTAGAATGAGTTTCTTAACTGAGAGAGCAACCATGGAAATATGGTATTTCCTGATTCTAACACTAACCAGGGACATGTCCCCTAGAAGACACACCTCCGGAGTAAAATACTCCTGTAGGCCCAGTAGGGGATCGAAAGACATCTTAATTGAATTCCTTAAGGAAAAAACTTTGGGACAGGACCAGAACATATGCAGGAGAGTACCTCTTCTTGTAAGCACTTAGTACATATACTAGAGTTTGAGAAGCCCAGTCTTTTTAATTTAATAGGGGTACAATACATGTTATGTAAAACATGGTATTGCATGAGACGCAATCTATCTTGGGAAACATACTTATGACAGGATCGCCATAGGGATTTCCAGTCCAGTGGGTATTGAGGGAGGAGTGAGTTCCAGAAGTTAGTAGGTCCAAAGGATTCCCCATATTTTGTGTAGTACAACACCCTGTATAGCTTGGATACTATGCCTGGGGACCCAGACAATAGGGAGGTTTCAGGAATCAGGACTGACACCTTCTGAGACGGGGGAGAATTCCCCAGAGCTACATTGAGAAGGTGTCTTAACTGCATGACCTTAAAGTGAGATGAGACCAGAATGAGGAACTTGTCTATAATCCCACGTGGGGACAACCAGTGCCCTTCTCCATCTACCAGGGAAAGAAGTTTTCCATCACCTAGTTGGGGCAACCAATTGCAAGGAATCCACTTTCCATTAAAAGTAAAGGATGGGGAATTCCAAATATACTGAGCTAAATCAGTCTGAGGGGAATAGTGAAGAAATAAACATAACTGTGTGTAAACTCTTAAAGAAATACCTATTGTGGTGCAGTCAGCCATCTTTACATGGGACAGTTTGAGGTAAAATAAGTTAAAGGTATCCAGGCGTTTAGATTTAATTATGTCTAACTCAATCTTAAGCCATACTGGTTGTGCCATTTCAGGGCCTGGGGATATCCATCTCAGGCATTTTGCTAGGTGACTGGCCCAGTAGTATAATGTCATATGGGGAATCCTCAGCCCCCCCTCAGATTTTGGGGCAGCTAGTTTGTAATAGGCCAAATAGGGATATTTATCAGCCCAGATAAATCTGGTAAATATACTGTGCAACTTCTTAAACCAGCGTATGGGAATAAAAGAGTTGAGAAGGTATAAAGGGTAATAAATTCTAGGAAATACATTCATCTTAATAATGTTAATCCTGCCCCATAATGATATGGGAAGTTTAAACCATCTGTCAAGGTCGTGAACAATAATCTGTGAGAGAGAATCCAGATTATCTTTAACCCACACTAAGGGATTATGGGATAGCTTTATGCCCAAGTATTTAATTGCTCTAGGAGTCCAACCTAAGCCTAGGGGGAAAATGTCATCCTTAAGTACCTTGTGGTTTAATGGGAAAAATAAGGATTTACTAGCATTTAACTTGTAGTTGGATAGCTCACTAAACCTGACTATTTCATTCAGTAAGGGTGGTATTGAAGAAACCGGATGGGAAAGATGTATCAGCAAGTCAGCTGCGTACGCAGTGAGCTTAATCTCATGATGCCCAACTCTAATACCCTGTATAGAAATATTTTGGAGAATGTTTTGAATGAGGGGTTCTAGGTATAAGTTAAACAGAAGTGGCGATAGGGGGCAACCTTGTCTAGTACCTGAATGAAGTGGGAAGTAGTTAGAGAAGGCCCCATTAGCTGAGATTCTTGCTGCAGGGGATTTATATACTGATGCAACCCAGGATATGAATACCAGAGGAAATTTAAAGGCACTCAGTACCTTAAAGAGAAAACTCCAATTCACCCGGTCAAATGCCTTCTCAGCATCCAAAGAGACCAAGCCTGCAGGAAAGTTGACATCTCTGGCAGCTGAGAAGATGTGGGATAACATACGCAAATGATCTGCTGAAGAGTGTCCCTTCATAAAACCTACCTGATTCATACTTATTAACTCTGGAAGCACCACGGATAACCTATTAGCTAAAATCTTTGAGAGAATCTTAATATCCTGATTTAGGAGAGATATAGGCCTATAGATCTGAACGAGCTCAGGGTCCTTGTCTGGCTTGGGGAGAAGTACTATCAAGGCTTCAAAGAGATGGCAGTCAACCTCCATCCCAGATAGGATGTGCTGAAATAATCTATTAAGTATTGGTAATAAAGGTTCTCAAAATGTTTTATAGAAAAGGGAAGAAAATCCATCAGGCCCAGGAGTTTTATCCAAGGGTAAACCACTAGTAACCTCAGTGATTTCCTCCTGAGTTATAGGAGAGACCAGAGAGTCTATGTAATATACTGGGAGGGAGGGCAGATGTGAATCTGTCAGATACTTCTCCACGCTTAAAGGACTGGGGGGTGCTCCATGTCCCTGAACCGTGTTTTGTAGTATGCTGTGAACTCTTGAACTACCTCAGTGGGAGATGTTTTCAGAGACCCATCTACAGATGCACTGATGGAAGGGATAAATATTGCTGATTCTTGTTGTTTATGATGGAGAGCCAAAAGGCGCCCTGCCTTCTCACCTTGATTGGTATAACTAGCTTTAGTGTATATGATAGCTAGCTCCGCCTTTTCACGGAGTAATTCTAAATATTTGTCTCTCAACCCTAGGAGCTTCATCTTATCCTCTTCTGGAGAGTTAACTGAGACATTGGATTCGAGAATCTGAATTTGGGATAACAAGGACAATAATTCTCTTTCCCTAGCTTTTTTCCTAGCCACCAAGAAGCTAATAAGAACGCCTCTCATGTAAGCCTTGAAAGCCCCCCATATAATATCTGGTTTTCCACTATTTAAAGGGTTGGACAAAAAAAAGGCCTCAATGTGCTCCCTAATGGTATTACAATAATTAGAGTCTTTAAGCAGTTGGTCATTAAGCTTCCATCTTGTTCCCTCTTTGACACATCCTGGATTGTCAGATCACGCAGCACCAAAGAGTGGTCAGAGACAGGGCCAGGCTGTATCGATGAGGACCTAACCCCAGGCAGGAGAGTCTGAGAAATGAATATGTAGTCAATACGGGACTGTGAGCCGTGTGCTAAGGACCTGTATGTCAACTCCTTGGAATCAGGATTTAGGACACGCCAGACATCACAGAGCCTGCATTGATCCAGTAGGTCTCTAAAAGCCCTCTGACCTGGGGAGACCCCCCCCAATGCACCACCTGACCTGTCAAGGTTTGAGTCTACAACTTGATTGAAGTCACCCCCCAGGATAATCCTTATGGGAAGGAAAGGCAGGATTACATTTATGAGTCTCATGAAGTAGGCAGTATCATCTGCATTAGGACCATATATGCTGCCCAATAGCAGAGGTATTGACCAGAGAGTACCTATTACTAAGACGAACCTACCCTCGGGATCCCTGATAATATGAGTTGAAATGAAGGGAATGCCCTTGTTAATAATGATCATAACCCCACAGCTGTTTGAGGAGCCTTGTGCCTCATACACCATCCCCACTTGTTGCCTCCTCACTTGCGAGGCTTCTGCTTTTAATAGGAGTGATTCCTGTAGAAAAGTAACCTGAGTGCGTAGTAAACTTAAGTGTTTGAGAACTTGATATTGTTTAGATTTTTTTCCTGATCCCCTTGACATTCCACATTGCAAATGTCACCTCCCTGGCCATCTACTAAAAACTAATAAGAATGATAGATTCAGCCCTGCACACAGGGTGTATAGCAAAAATAATCTAACCCCACCCATTGCTGCTGTAAGGCCATCCCACCACCCAACCCCCCACCAGGAGCCTGAGTTTAAACCACCCAATAGACCCCATCCCCCAACAAGAACACATAGCCCCTAACCCCCAAACTGTTACAAGCAATGCTTAGCACAGCACTGATCATATCCTCCCTCCCACCCCCGAACATATCCTCTGCTAATGATCATCCTCATATCTCAAGATACAAAGCAGTTAATAAACTGCATTAATGAGGACATAATGTCTAAAGAGCGGTCTTGGGCTTCCAGGGCCTGTGAACAATTGTTATCAGATCCACTAGTAATCAAGAGAGGAAAATGAAACTGGATGACATAAATGTGAATATGGCAGGTCACCACAAGAGTCTAGAGAGAGAGTTGAAAAATGCTTGTTCCCCATGGGGAACTACCTCATGAACCAGATCCAGAGAAAAAACTGACACGGAGGGGTGAGCCCAACATCGAGATGAGAACATGAGAAGGCAAAAACAGGATGAGAAATGAAACAGGATCCAGAAATGGGAAAACAATGGGAGTAACTACCCAGGGGTTGCTGACCCCTAATTCCGAACCCCCCCTGCAAAGCCAGGATGACATAGCAGTTAAAAACAGTCCCTCTCAAGGCAAAATGACCAGACCTGTGTTACATGGGTGAACCGCGCCCTCTTGTGGTCATAACCTAATCCAGCCCACCTGCTAGAGGTGCCCTGAAAGCCCAGAAATGCTCAGAGATCTGAAATCCCAACATATAAAACCTAATCAGAAGGCATAACCCAGAACCTTCCCCTGTGTGCTTCCCCTAGAAACTAAACAAGCAACATTATCTCGGATGCAGTCCGAAACAAACCCTCCGAAAGCCCCCTCAAGGACTCTCCCTGAAGCACTATTCCCATCAACAGGCCAGGGCCTGAAGAAAGTAAAGACAGACCATCTACTAGTAGCCCAGTTCTATTAGAGAGCATAGACTCAATTGAATTCTGTCTTTAGAAAGAGCATTGTCCACAGAAAAAATTAAGTAACAGTTCACTCAGAAGTTCCCGGTGAATCCCGAAGATCAGGAGGCCCTCTCAGGTCATCCGAAACAGATCTGGCAATGCCGACTTAAGGCTTAGTAACGCAACTTCAGGATCCTCGAAACTGAGCCATGAGCCATTTACTGAGACTTGTAACTTTGCTGGATACCCCATCCTGAACTTTGATCCCGCCGCTATAATCTTAGATACAATCGAGTGGAAGGCTTTCCATTTCAATCAGACTGAGCCAGGGATGTCTTGAACATTTCTCAGCTTCATCTTCTCCCATCTGGCTTCTTGCAGGGCCTTGACTTTCTGTAGGAAATGCTACTTTTCTGGGTAGTTCAGATAGCGGCTAATGATGGGGCGAGGAGGTGCATCAGGTGGGGGTTTTGGTCACAGAGACCAGTGGGCCCATTCTATCATATAAGTTGGGCCAAAGGGAGAGGGACCAGCAACCCTTTCTACCAGCTTCTGGACAAAGACTATGGTATTCTGGCCTTCTTCCCCTTCAGGGAGCCCGAGAATTATCACATTATTTCTCCAACTACGACCTTCTAGATCTTTGAGTTTTGCTTCTAGATGAGATAGCTTTTATTTTGTTAATAGGAGATCAGGATCCAGACTTTCCAGTTTTCTCTCGATCGAAATTATTCAGGCAGTGTTGTCTAATACTGTCGCAGAGACTTCCTCTAACTTTCTGGAGAGGGATTTCAGGTCAATTGCCATATCTTTCATCTCTTCCTGGAATGGTTTAAACTCCTCCAAGAATCTGTTAAGTGTTAAGGGTTCTTGGTCCCCAGCTTGACATGAAGGTTCCGGTTTGTCTGGGCCACTCGAAGCTCGGGATTTCTTTGAGGCCTTCTCAGGAGTGGCGGGGGGTATGTTTCTGCAGGGCTTTCTTCATATAAGCCTCCATTTACCACGCAGATACCCAAAACAGGAGCACAAGCTGTTAAGAGACAAGGAGAACTCGTAGGCAGAGAAATTAGATAAAATTTAGCAGTATTAAACGACAAGTTTATATTCGGGAGGCAGGAGCTTAGCAGAGGAGCATCTACTCAGCACTCTGCATCATGTGATCTCCTTGGGATTTTCTATACTGTGTGCCAATTGCCACTAGTTAGATCAGCATTTTATAGTTTAGCTGATGGCAATCCAGGGGGCATTTTTTACAGAGTTTGTGCCAGATATTTGGTGCAAGCTGCCATAAAATGTGGAAAATGTCGCAACTGCACTTGAGATAGTAAAATTTGGAACAGTTCTGGCAAAGAGTTTTAGTGCACTGCCAGAACTTAAGTGTTGTGGTGCAGGGCCTGATGCACACCTTTTGACATACTTTGGAAATCCAGCCTCATGGCCTATCTCGGTAGTTAATGATATGGGTACAATGATAAATGGACTTAATTACTAAATGATGAGAAGGAGGGAAGAAACTTAAAACTTTGCAGAGGGGTATAAGGATATGGGGAATGGTTGTAAAATGAATGTTGTCTCTCTACATGAAATAAGTTACCGCAAATGTCTCTGGGAACCATTTCTAACTTAATGCTCAAATAAAATAACAGATCAGGAAAAGCGACACAAACCACAAAATGATAATATAATTATAGCCAGTTAAACTGATCAAATTTACCCTGCCATTACTACATTGGGGCAATAACTTTTGTAATTTAGTAAGGATCCATATAAGGCTAATATTGTGAGTCTTAAATTTTATAATTGCTGAAGGAAGAAGCCAAAATGTAAGGGCAAATATTTTCAGCAATCAGGCTAGGATTTTAAAACATTCATAAGGAAATTTGTCTTGATAAATACAAAGAAGATACAAATGGATTTTTAGTTTTTGTTCAGCAAGATATGGCATTGACCCAAGTAAATTGTAATGACACCATGCTAGTTAATCTACCCTCTGTTGAACCCCAATTCAGACATGGAATGATACCTCTATAAAGGTATGAGGGGTTAACATTAAAAAGCCAGAGAAGAAACATGGACAGAAAGGAAATAAAGGAAAAGAGTCTGAAACTGTAATAAATGATGCACTGGACAATAAAGAAAATTGGAAGAAAACTGCAAAGCAGGATGGAAAAACATGGATAAAGAAAAGGTTACGCAAGTAAATGACAGGACAGAAACATGAGATGTAATTGATACTAATGCATATTTTAATCTAAAGACAGTTGTTCAAGTCATAATTCTACCAAGAGAAAATGTTATGCAGAACTTACAAGCTGGTCAGTTGCAAATAATATAAAATGTATAACAAAACTTTGGCAATGAAACATTTATTGTAATACAAGGAATACCACTTGAACAAAATAAAACAAATTAGACATTTTTAGAGATTATATTTTCATTACATCTAGAGAACTGTGAGTGTCATGACCTAGTTACCAAAACCCAAACTTGGAAGCTAAATGTGTTGGAGGCAAACTGATTTACTTTATACTAGCCCAAGAGCAAATCTTAATCACAATGTATTGGACCTCATACAAATACCACAATGTCATGAGTTTCACAGGACAATCAGATAAGGTAAAACTTCTACTATACCATTCAATAGATTTCATTTAAAGCAATAGGCTTGAAAAGAAAAAGATGACATGTAAACAATTAGCAAGTGCTTTAACAACAATATCTTTCAAGTACATTTGTTCTATAGCACTCTCGTTAGAAGAATATGACATTCCCAGCAGTCTTTGGCTCCCCCCTGGAAGGGATTGGGGGTTGTAAGAAATGTATGTACTTCGAACAGTTCCTTTTTAGCTGATACCCTTAGTACAAGAGTCCCACTTTTAGCTTGGCATATAACCAGGCCAGTTGATGACACTTTATACAGTTGTTAGCAAAACATGCAAACACATTAGACACTTGATAAACCCACAGCCCCCCCAGGTAAAATCTCACTCACAGTGCTTTTAGTTTCTTGCCAAAGATGAGCCGTTCAGTGGGAAGTTTATTTGGCAAGGGCTTACAGTCACTGACAAACATTTGTTATTACCTGTTCCGGGGCTTGCTCGCATTCTCTCTCTCTCTCTCTTATCTCTCTCTCTCAACTGTCCAATCTGGTGTAGATGTTTAGAGATGCTGGACTCTTGAAAGATTTGTCACATCATGATTTTGAGGCATCATAGATGGCACAGGATTCTATATGTTGCTGTCGTTCTCCTAAGGTACCTTAATTCTGAGTTGCTGCAGCCAGACTTGTTACTGTTGAAGATGTGATGATGGTTTCAGATGTTAAGAATTCCATGTTGATGGTGTTGGATGTTCAAAACAGTATAGCAGGTGGCACTAGATGTTAAAAAATACCACATTTCTTGATGGCATTAGATATTAAAATATGGTACCATGTGATATCAGTAAAGATACATTCGCTACTGCCAAAACAGCGAGTGCAAATTGCTGACAACAAATTCAGCGATCAGCACTACACTGACAAGAAAAATGAGTGACAGAGCAACACTACCAACAAGAGCAGAAATAAAATATTTACTATTTATGCGGGAGGTTCTGCCACCCACACCCCCATCTCTAAATAACCAACTCCAGGAGGGGGGGGCAGACACTGGGAGACAGGAAAACATAGGAGGGGTCTAATCCAGGGAACAGTAGTCTGCAGTGGCAGAATGCTGGGGGCTGTGGTCATGGGGGGAAAGAAACAAGGTTGTAAAAATGGGACAGGTACAAAAAAAAAATCAAACAACGAAGACACCACCATTAAAAACAAAACAACCACATGGCAGTCCAAAACCTCAATCTACCAGCTTCCCAAACCATAACCCTAACCACTATGCCAGATGGCCAGTTGGAATCAGCCCAGCCAAACAATGCCGTATAACCTGCTCTTGCTGGCTGTTCCTCACTATAGACTCCTTCAATGTCATTCCCCCTCACTCTTTAGTAACCCTCACTGATTACGTAGGTGCTCAAATTGAGTTGCTCAAACAGAGTCATTCAATTTGAGTTTCCCATATCATGGGTTACCTTAAAATACCATCCTGATATTATTGTTGTTCACACATACAGTAATCTCTCTCGAGAAATGATTATATGTTTATACAATACATTTTACAGAGCAAACATTTTTCATCTCACTTTATCAGACATTAAGATGGCTAAGCTGAATTTCACTTACATTTCGGCTATAAACATTTAATAATCATATTTTTGCATAAGTCAACAAAACAGTTTGAACCTTGTTGTAATTCATTTTATTTTAATTCATATTGTTTTTGTAGCAAGGAATGTAGGGCACACTAGTGTTTTAAAAACCTCCACTGAGCAAAACTTATAATACCTATGATGTACCTGTTTATGCATATTCAGCGGCACTTATCTCATCTGTTCCTAAACAAGATTTAAAATGACACTAAACTTAGGAAAAACAAGTATATCTCTATGTATCCTTGAACAGTAGAAACTGTATGAAAAAGATGTAGAAAAGCTAAATAAGCATTTCCAACCTACTGAAATGACAGGCTGGCTTTTAGCAGAAATAGTGAACTTGACCCATAATTAAAGTTCAAACTTGACCTAAAAATATGTGATCTGTATTGTTTACATGTGCCCTTTCCTGAAATCATGAAGCTGCTAAAATGATTTTCATGATTACAACCAGCTATAATCAATAAAAACTTGATATTAATCACATGTATTACTGATAACAGATATCAGACAATTTCAAAATTGCAACATGTAACATCAATGGCACTTTAACCATCTTGAATTTTCAGTCTTGCATTCCTTGACTAATCCAAGAAGACAGGTGATATGCAAGTTTCAGACTGGTTGCATTAGTGCGAGCTATTCCTTACTAGACCTGTCACTAGCAATTGCATCTAGAATAAAGCACAAAGCAATCCTTTCAGTGTTTAATTTTAGTATAGTGTGGCAAGACCCAATGGCAGAAAACAAGCTTGAAAGAAAAATAACTTTTTTTTTGTAGTCTGTGTACGTTTTCTAACTCAAGAGCTTTGCTAATTTACATTATGACTAGTACCAATTACACCATTAGCATGAAAGTATGCTAACATGGTGGTTAATGTAAACTATCTCATGGTGTAACTGCTTGCCAACTGGGGGTTAGTATTCAATGTGCCTGATCAATCCTTGACTGTAGTTTTTGCAGAAGTGTCAAGCTTACCAGCTCTGAACTCTAGTTCTAGGGCTGACCTCTGTATAGCATATAGTCCACTGTTGCAATATATGTGTATTTGTCAATAAACTGACTGTGGTACTTGCAGGACCCTGAGGTTATACAACTAGTTGTAGGTGTTCTGGTATTCATGAAGGCCTGAACCAATACTCCAATGAGGGCAGAGGCACTCGAGATTATCTTGAAGTCTAAGAAGTTACCCTCTTCCAGCAGTATGGGACTTCCAGTTGGGACAACTGCACCTGCTACTTGTGAGTTACTTTCACAGTCTAGATGTCATGTTAGACATCCATGGCTATGAAGTACCTTAGCTTCTGCTAGCTTGGCCAGGCTGTAATCAATGCAGGCCATGAGCCATTGGGATGGTGAAACCTGCTTGCTGGCTATGGTGCACCTTTATTCACCTGTGTGTTTAAGACTTTCCTGAACCACTTGTAAGTAGTTAGGAAAATATGGGGTTTCTGCACATAGAATGACTTAGAATGGAAAAAATTGTTAACCTTATTCTCATTACATTAATTCTTATTTGCTACAGTATAGGATATTCACATTTGCCCTCTCCTAGCTATCTGACATTTCCATTTTTAACTGGGGAGAGCTAGTGGCCTGTGGTTACATTCAGTGAGCCCTTTTCACTTACTTTTCACACAGAATTCACTGCAATCATTAAACCAGTAGGACATGGGCATGGTCTGAATCTTCTGGGAAAGCACAGTTGTAAATGCTCCTATTGCTCTGTTACCTCTGGATGTGTTCCAGATTGCAATCCCACCACTGGAATAGAGGGGTAGTGAGCAAAATTAAGGACAGTGATATCTTCCACCATATAGAAGCCTAGTCTTCTCCTTAGCATTCTTTACATTTTGCCAGAGCTAGCCACCAGGACAAAGGAGGTTGTTCTCTGTGACACCTACGAATGACCTTATGTCCAGAACTAGGGAGTAGACCGGACTTTCCTTGGACCCCCATGCTATATTGCTATATTTCCTTGAAACTACATTTTCGCCAATCCTTTAGGTTGACAATTACAAATAATCTGTGAAAGAGAAAGTCTTTTTATTCCAGGCTGCAAAAGCCTAATGATAGAAGATATGTCATCTCACCCCTCCTGTTGTGTCTAAACTCGGGACAGTAACTCATCAGATAGAGACAGACGTGTGTGAGGGTGGGGGATAGCAGTTTCTGAGTAAAGTCAGTGTCACTTAAACAATTTAGTCTGAACATTTGTTGACTAAAATAACATTTCTCTCTCTTACTGACTGAGATATTTTCATTTTCAAAACATCCACAGTGCTTCAATGCTTATCTTGTAGCCTTGCAGCTTATAGAGAGGGAGACAAATCAGTTTTAGTCCACTTAGCATTCTGTGGTATAGTATGGTGTGGATCATATCATGAGATCAGGGGCCCGATATTGTAAAGTTTGCATGGGCATTACCCAGTGTTTGCCCATGAAAACTGAGCTTTGCACCTGAGCCCAATATTGAAAGGGCTCTGCTGCACAGACTAACAGGTGTAGCACCTGTACAAACCAAAAAGGGGGAACATGCAAATGTTATGGCAGGGACAGGAATAACGGGGTAAGGCAATAGTCAGTGGATTTGCACAGAGCAAAATGGTTAGCATGGTCATTTTGCACCATGTAATTATCACTGATGAAAGCCTTCTTATACTCTGTGCAACCCTAGTGGCTACCAGAGGAAATGCAGACAACCATCCAGTTGGCCACTTGGGAAGCATACCCACCCCTGTGGTCTGTGGCACCCCCCCATCACCAATCTCTATGTGAAAAAAACAGTCAATGGTGCTAGTGGTCCCACACCCTCTGATTGTCAGCTCCGTAGTAAATATAAACATCCCTGGTGCTAGTGGTCCTCCCTTCTGATCACCAGCCCTGTGGTAAATGTAAACATCCCTGGTGCTAGAGGTTCCCACCCCCTCTAATTGTTAGCTCCAACTGTAAAATAATAATTCCTGGTGCTAATGGTTCCTCCACCCTCCAACCACCATCCCCATTTATACAATGTAAAGAATCCCTAGTGGTAGTGGTCCCCCTGCAAAGAATCCCTGATTCTATTGGTGGTACCTCCCCCCAACTGCCAACTCAGAATGAAAAAAAAAATCCTCTCTGATGTTCAGTGGTCATCTAAGGCACTGGGCACGCCCCCCACTCTACTTATCTGTATCTGTAAGGCAGCAAGTGCATATGGGGACTGGCACAGCCATCCACACACCTCCTCGGCTGGACACCATATGTGCAGGCAGGGAGCACATCTTGTATTTGTAAGACAGTCATGCTAGCCTATAAATACAAGGTGACTGTCCTCTAAATATGAAGTGTGCTCCCTGCCTGCAGATACGGTGCTGACTAAGGTATGAGGAGGGCTGTGCTTGTGGCCAGAGGCACCCACAGCACTGATGATACAGATAAGGTGAGTGGGGGGTGCAGGAGCCACTGAGAGGAACCACTTGATACCAGAAACGTTTTTTTCTCATTCCAGGTTTGCAGTTGTGGGGGATGGGGACCACTAGCAGCAGGGATTGTTTTTCCCAGTGAGAGGCTTGCAATTGAAGGACAGGAAGCCACTGCCACCAGGGATTATTTTTTTTACTGTACAGTTGGGGCCGGCAATTGGAGGGTGGGGAAACCACTAGCACCAGAGATGTTTATATTTATTTATTTTTTGAAATGTTTAACCAGGAAGGCACACTGAGCAACAAGTCACTTGTCTCCTGGTGCAACCTGGGGGGAAGGGGTACAATAGGAGTGAAACATTAAACTTTCAAGTTACAAGATCAACAGTAACATACAGTTGTAAGGCAGGTGTTACAAGCAGGGTTACAACAGTGTTGCACATAACAGGTAGAAAGAGTGGACAATAATGAGTACCGGGTTAATAAGTAAACAAGTGCTTACATGAAAGAAAAGGGGGAAAGGAGAGGGAGGGGAGAAGTGGGGGATGGAGAAGAGTTGTGTTTAAGTTACATTCAAGTTACAAGATCAACATTAACATACAGTTGTAAGGCAGGTGTTACAAACAGTGTTAAAACAGTGTTGCGCATGATATGTAGAAAGAGTGGGCAATAATAAGTGCCGGGTTAATAAGTAAACAAGTGCTTATGTGAAAGAAATGGGGAAAGGAAAGGGAGGGGTGAGGTGGAGGGTTGGTGGGGGAAAGGGAGTAGATGAGGGATACAAGCCCATGAGGGGTAGGAGAGAGAGACCCATGGAGAGCATTTGGGGTTTCTTACATTCTGTGAGAAATCAAGGAAGGCCAGTAAGGGGGAGCAATTTGAGGGGAAGGGAGGAGAGCTAGAAATTTAGGGGGAGGGGGTACACAGGGTAAAATGAAGGTGACGTTAGAGGGGTAGGGTTTATCTAGAGCTTAGAGGAGGGAATTAGGAAGGGACATGGCAGGAGCAGCTAGGAACAATGTAATTATTAAGGGCAAAACTGATGGAGAAGGCAGAGGTTGAGTGCCGGATTTGACAGGAGAGTGAATTCCAAATTTTTGGGAGGCAGTGAGAGTAAGCTGATTGGCTGACTAGGATAGATCTGAAGGGGACTACCAGGGTGCAGGAGTTAGTTGATCTGGATTTGAATCATCCAGTAATAATCCAAAGAAACCAAGTCCACGGTCACACTGAAAGGTTTTTATTTATAATTACAGAGTAATTTGATCATCTTTTAAACCCTATTTATGTAATCTTGAGCAAGAAGAGAAATTAAAATACCTTGGGTATACCTCTGATGTTTCTCTTCAGTATCAAGCCAAAGTCAAGAGCCAACCAATGTAATGCACCTTCTATGCATCTCTACTGTCACACAGTGAAAAATATCACACTACTGACCATAGTCTATGGAGGCTGTACACAGACTTGTTGAGAAAACATGTAGAAAAACGTTTAACAGAACCACTTGAACTAGGCTGACACAGGATTATTTTGAGGGGCTAATTATTGCACTGTGTTGTCTAAATTAAGATAGTCTTTGCTGACATGTAGGAGAAATTAAAACTGGTTCAAGTCTCTTCTAGTCAGTTAATGAGTTGATTAGACCTTACTTGACCAACTGCTGGTCCTCGTATCCCAGGGTTTCATTCTTCGTGAAACATTAACCACAGCCCTTTATTTCCAGTTACCTGAAGTTAAGTCTGACTGTGGGAAGCTAACCTTTGAGAACTTTTCCATTTTGGAATGTGCAACTTCATATTGCAATGCTATTTCAGCAATTCTAAAATGCAGACCACTCGGAGATTAGATTTTCAGTAATGGTAAGACAAAGCATTAATGTACATCTGTGTATGATAAATCAAGTAAACAGAGACTGCCCAAGGCGGTCAGTAACATAAATTAACTTAAAAAGAGGCACACCTTTTTAGTGAAAAAGGGAGGATGCAGTTGTCTGCCATGACGTGTGGAAAAAGTAGAGAGAGGGGTTGGAATAACAGACTAGGGTGGTGTTCCTGGATGGAGTATGATTTCCTCTGGTTCCCACAATGATCTGTTCTCTATGTAATCAATCAGCAGAATCCTATTCTACAAATTATTTTTTAGGATCATTACTTTCAATCAATCAATCAAACTTTATTTAACCAGGCAGTCACATCATTTAGCAAGCTAATTTTTAAGACTTTCAATAGGCATGGTGCATTTCCAAAAGGTATCCAAGTTCCTGTAGTAATGACATGTTGAAATAACATGTTGCCACAAAACCAAAAAATCGAGTAACCACATCAGATGAAGAGACTTTAGAGGTTGTAAAACTTGTCTGTGAGAATTCTTTAGTCTAATGACAAATATTGCCCTCAAAATATGTACTGTATCCATAACAGGACAGCAAACATATTCAGGATAACCCAACTGCATATCCATCCTGTGGGAATATCAACTTCCAAGATATATCCAGCAACATCCCTGTAAGCGCTCTGATGTGTAAAAGTGCAAAATGAAGCATAAGTTAGGTGTTTTTACACTAAGTGCCTCTGTGATTCACAGGGAAATAGTCTTCAGTTCTGTACAGTTTGGGCAGTTCATATGCCTGCTGCTTTGTTGATGAATGGATATTTAAAAATGAAGGCACTCTCAGTTAATGGAGCAGTCTGCAGACAGTCTGAGGGAAGACTCCATGCTCTTTCTTTGCTTAAGCCAGCTGATCTTCAAATAATGATTTACAACAGGGTTGGTGATTGGAGGGAGAGAGAACCACTAGCACCAGGAATTTTTATATTTCCTACAGGACTGGTGATCAGAGAGGAGAACAGCTAGCACCACGAGTGTTTATATTTACTACAGTGCTGGCAATTGGGGCGGTGGACCACTAGCACCAGGGATGTTTATATTTTCTCTGGGGCTGGTGATTGATGAGGGGAACTGCTACTACCAGGGATGTTTAGATTTACTATAGAGCTGGCAATCAGGGGGATCATTAGCACCAGGGATATTTATATTTACTATGGGCCTGGTGATGGCAGGACCACTAGTAGTAGCAATCTTTATATTTACTATGGGGCTGGTCATCAGAGGAGAGGACCACTAGCACCAGAAATTATTGTTTTGCAGTTAGGGCTGGTGATCAGAGTGGAGATGACCACTATAACCAAGGATAGCTATGGCTATCATGGCCTGGGGGTGGTACTATGCTGCTTTTCTCTGCTACTGATACAAATTGGCCCATAATGGGCATACAAATCACCTCTTAGTGCTATTCATGCCCAATGGGCTCATTTGCATGGGTACATTGGAAAATTGCAGACAGCATGCGGGCACTATCACTTCTTGTGGACAACTTTGGGAGCCATGTTGGGGTGGTGCTACCTAACTTAGCACTGCCCCAAAATGCCCCTATATTCAGTCAGTTAGTGTCTGACTAACTATACCATCCTGGGTCCCCTGGGCACCTACGAGGCACAGCGCAAATATCTGCACTGTAGTTTGCATCCAATTGAATACTGGGCCCCAGAGCTTTTATATAATTTGGCCTGCTTTAGGGCGCCATTTTCATCAATGATCCTATGTTCCCATCAGATGATATATTAGCAGAGCCTATGCCCATACTGGCAGCATATTATGTCAGTGATATGACCTAGTTTTATTAACGCAAACCCAAACATGGAAGCCAAATGTGTGGGAGCAACCCTGATTTAATTTATACTAGCTGAAAAGCAAATCTTAATTCCAGTGTACGGGACCTCACATATGTCTCACAATGTCATGAGTTTCACATGACAAGCAGATAACAAGAAACCCATACTATACCATTCAATATGTTTTATTTTAAACAACTGATTTGAAAATAATGAGATGACATATAAGCAGTTAGCATGTAATCAAGCAACATTTTCTTTCAAATGCATTTGTACCAGTGCACTCTTGCTTGAAGAACAAAACTTTGCTGACAGTCTTTGGCTTCTCCCGGGGGGGGGGGTGCTAGAAAGGTATGTTCTTTGAACAGTTCCTTTTTAGCTGATATGCTCAGTACAAGAGTCAAAAATCCAGCTTCACACATTACAGGTCTGGTTGATGACAGTTTATATAGTTCTAAGCAAAAAAAGCACACACATTAGCCACTAAATAAACCCAAAGCCCCTGAAGTAAAATATCACTCCTAACCCTTTTAGTCTTTTGCCAAAACCGAAATGTTAACTGTGGAGTTTATTTATAAAGGCTTACAGTCATTGACAAAAATCTATTTTTATCTGTTCCATGGGGGAAGGTGATGTTTCCTGGCATTCTCTCTCTCTATTGTCCAATCAAGTTTAGATGCTTGAAGCTGAAGGAAGTTTTGTTACTGAACAACTTGTCACAGCATGATTTTTGAGGCATGGTAGATGATGGAGGATTTTATATGTTGTTGTCTTTCTCCTTAGATACTGTAACTTTGAGTTACTGCAGACCAACTTGTTGCTGTAGAAGTAGAGATGTTGCAAAATTATATTTCACAGGTGAAATTCCCACAAAATAGGCAGTTTCATTGAGCAAAATATTTCACGAAATTTACCCATTATGAGAACTATTCTGAGGGGTGCAAAATGCAGAATTTGGCCAGATAAGTGGCAACATTTAGCCGGCAAATTTTGCCATTTTGAGAGCAAAATTTCACCTTCTGCTGGCAAAATGTTGCATCCTGTGGGCAAAATTCTGAATTTTGCTTCTGCAAAAACTTTCACAAAATGGGCAAATTTCACAAAATATTTAGCGTAACAAACTTTGCCAGTTTTGCACATCTCTATGTAGAAGACATGAGGAGGGTATCTAATGATGAGAATACTATCTTGATGGTGTTGGATGTTCAACACATCATAGTTGATGGCATTATATGTTAAGAATTACCACATCTTTTGATGGCATTAGATATAAAAATACCATCTTGATAGTATTGTTGTTCAGATATACCATAATATCTCGTGAGAAATAGTTAGATTTTTCTACAGTACATTTTACAGAGCAAATATTTTTGTCCTACTTATTTACATTGTAACCAATATTGGTTTTGTAACAAGAAATGCTAGGGGGTGCTAGTGTTTCCAAAACATTAATTGAGCAAAACTGATAATACCTATGATGTACCTGTTAATGCAAATTCAGTGCCATTTATCTCATCTGTTCCTAAACCAGATTTAAAATGACATTGTATCCTTACACTAGACGTATGAAAAAACAAGCATATCTATATATATCCATGAACAACAGAAATTCTTTGAAAAATGTTATAAAAAACTAAATAGGCATTCCAGTCTACAAAAATGACTGGCTGGCTTTTAGCAGAAATAATGAATCACACCCATAATTCAAGTTCAAACTTGACCTGAAAGTACATGACCCTCTATTGCCCACAAAACTGTAAATACATTTTATGTGTATAGAGATATGGCAGAAGACTATGGAGATCAGGCGATTTTTTTTTTGTGTGTGAATTGTTTTAATAATGCAACTAAGACCTCATAAGATCAACAGAAAATAAAGAAGATATTGGAAGAAATAAACTGATATGTGTCAAATGTTGAATATCTTCAGGAAGATATTGTAACAGAAAAGTCCTCTCTCTTCTTTTTGGATGGGAGATCCCAGAGAACAAACATATGGGTACAAACACACTATGTATTTATTTCTATCACACTGTTTCATTTTGCACAAAAAAATGTTCACACAGTTACCACATGCCCAGATTGCCCTTATTAGTTTTCACATATTTGTGGGCCAATTAGCTAATTGGCTGTTAGCTGTCATTTAAGCCTGGTCTCCTTTAATTCACTTTTACCACATCTAACATAAACTCCAGCATAACATGCATAGCCAGTGTATCTCTGCTTTAATCCTCACTCTGGCATGTCTCATGTGATGTGGTTAAATTCCCCCTACACCAAATTCAAAAAATGAGATTATTCCTGCCTGCAAGCCTGGGATATTGACCAGAAATTTTGAGCTTGATGACAAGTATCTGTAATCTGATGGCTAAGTCAGTTTCTAGCAAGCAGTCTGCATGTGCTGCTTCTCCCCCTGCTAAGTAGAGGCACATATAACATGCAGTGTATACCCCCAGGTCTGATTCAAGATTGACTAGCATGCCAGCATTCATGATGCAAGGAATGCTGTGAAGCATTTTGAGGATACAAAGAGGATATCAATAAAAGTTGAGTCCAGACATTAAAGAAGGACTATCGTTCAAAATGAAATGACACCCTGGACCTTACCCAGCTACCACACAAATTCCCAAAGAAGGCTTGTGGTCTCCCTCCTCTGCTGTTAGAGGAGAAATAAAAAAAAATAAAGTCCTTTCCATGAGATCTGAGGGGGCAGTGGTGAATGATAGTTTTCTGGCAGAGTTTGCTACAGGAAGTGAAGTTGTCCTACCTCCAGATGCTTGCATAACATGGAAGCACATTATCCTTTTCCAAGCAGTGGTTATGGGTGTTTCTGAAAAGGATGGGGTTCAGTATGAGAAAGGGGGAAAAGGCAGCTTGAAATCCCTCAGGATGATTTCATATCACTGAAGTAACGGTTCTTCAAATGTAGACACACAGCCTCATCTCAGGAGTTGATCCCTGCTGAGCTTATCATAAATTCAAATGAAACAAGGGTCAATCTAATCCTCTGTTTTGGATGGACAAGGGAGGCTGTTGGGTCACATCAGATGGAGGTAGCTGGTGTAGGTGACAAATGACAAGCCACTTTTGTACTATACTACACACTGTCAGGCAAGCTTCCCTCCCCCGAAGTCATCAACAAGGGCAAAACCCCCAACTGCAGCCCAGTGTTTAAATGTCCACCTGATTGGAGCATTAACTACTCTAAAAAATCTTACATACCAAAAAGGAAATGCACAGGGCTAGGGTGCTCAGGATACTAGCTACACAGGGTAATTGCAAAACAATTCAGCACTCACCACCCTTATGAAGATAAAATGCAGCTCTCCAATACACATTCTGTGCCTATTTTATTTTTTTTTACCAATTATTTTAGGTATTGAGGTGCCAAGTTAAAAAGAAACATGCCTTGGTACCTGAATAAAATTGGCACAGTATGTAAATTGGAAAGCTGCAGTTTTTTCTTCATTGGGTGGCAATTGCTGGATTCTTTGCATTTACAGAGTTTAAAAAAATCACTGGGCCAACTCAGGAACATAGAGCTTTATATATTAAGAGTGCCATAGTGCCTTGCAGCAATGCAGTCAGAACAAAACTTTCACTGCCTGAAGAATAGCAAGCATTGCTGTTTTTTTTTATGTGACCTGTGGCCACACTACTGAAGAGGTAATAAACAAAATGGAACAGCACAAGATTATTCCTATGTGTATCCCCTTTCCCCAGCAGTAACCTGCTTCAGACACTTGATGTTTCCCCCAACAAGATTGTTTAATTATGGGCTGAAGAGGCAGTTTGTGGACTGGTATGTCAATCAGATTCCATGCAATCAGTTAATGGTAGCACTACTTCAAAAATCAATGCTAAGCTCCATATGAGAAGCTTAACGAATGGCATGTATAATGGCTGGGTACTAGCTTCAAGAGATTAAGTGGCCAATCTGAGGATTGCCTGAGAGGATTCAAAAGTGCTGGAATCATGAAGGCTTACACAGAATGTCTGCTCACCAATTAAATTATATCATACTGTATCTTTGTTATGCTGTTTTTGGTGTGTTGTTTCTTGCCTTCTTCTCCACATTTATGCTGCTTTTGTTTGTTTTTTGTAGCTACTGTTCGCAACTGATATGAATTGAGCACAGTGGGCCAGATTTTCAAATAGTGGCACTGGGCTTGCATCAAGCACTGCACCAGGGGACTTAAGTTTTTGCGGTGCACTAAACCAGTTCACCGCAGCTGCACCCAGATTTCAAATCTCAGTCACATTCATGGCAATTTCCATGGTTTATGGCAGCTTGTGCCACACATCTGGTGCAAGCACCATGACTTTGGTGCCTGGGAGTGGCCCAGGTTAGACTAAAATAATGTGGTCTAAGGTCCTGCATGAGGCACAAGGGATGTAAAATCCCAATTGTGGGCAGGAGAATGCCGCAAGCCCCATGTGCCATATGTTCGGCACACCGGGCACTTGCGGCATTCTTGCCTGTCTGAAAAATCCAGCTCAGTGAGTTAATATCACAGCACCAGCTCATCTATTCAGTTAAGCATCTCTTGGCATTTTTATTTTGTAGATTTGACAAATACAACTCATCAATTCTTCTCACTCACCCACATTGGTTTATTTCATTGTTTCCACTATTCAGATCAGTTCAATATATTTTAATCTCAAAAAGGCATTATAAAAATCTAAGCAATAAACATTTACAATAAAACATTTTCAAAGTACAAATACATATTAATAGATAAAAATTTGAGTAACACAGTTTTGTGGTCTCAATTATATTAATAATTTCAAGGCATATCATGACAGTTTACAAATGTAGTAAGTATGAAGAAGAGCACATAAAAGAATCTAGCATCTTTCAAGAGAAAAGAAAAAAATATTTAAAGGATTCAGTACATTATAATCACCAGCCAAAATGTATAAATGAAATGATCAGAAAGAGAGCATAATTGAGCCAATAAAGGATTCTGTTTCCACTGGTTCAAACTCTAGATTTAAGGTTCTGCATTAAGTTTGTGTGTTTTCTTAACACTAGTTTAAATTAAAAAAATGGCATTGCTTGGATTCTTTTCTTTTATTACTCAAGAAATTAACAAAATGAAAGAATGTTACCGCTCTTGTATTATCTTTTCTACAATTAAATGTCATGAACAGCCATGTGATCTTATTAGTAGGAAGCAATATTCACTGTCAAAATATTTTTTGCAGGCAGATTTTAACTGTTAATATTTATAAATATACAGTAATGGTACCCACGGATATATATCCTATCTTTTTATAACTGTCCACAAATATATTTAACTTTAAGTAATCTAGAGCTGACTAAGCAAGTGCTTGAAGGAAGTCAAAAACTGGATTAGTTTGGTCTCCTCTTGCTTGACAGTGAGCATGAAAGTTTGAAAAGTAAATTTGCAGGTAGGAGAAATAAAGTAAAGACCATAATCCCACCCTATCTAGAAAACCTGCTTAACAGCAGATACGAACCTGTCAGTTACTGAGTAAAAAAATGACAAATTGTTGAGTTTACCTTGGAACCTTATGCAATTTTCAGTATGAAAACCCCACAGGCAACTACAGTATGAGAAGTTATAATTTAAGTTAAGAGTCTGTCATGGAATATAGGAGGTTTGAGTACAGAAACTGTGTATGAATACTGTTTACATTTATTGATATTCCACAATGCACTGTTTATTCAAATATACATGGTGGCAAGGATATCCATCAAATGTCTGGTCTACTCTATCTTTATGGAACAGGGAAATAAATTTACTAAGTGTGGCAGGTTTAAAAGAAGCCTAATATCAGTAAGATTACAAAAAAACTCAGAAGATGTTAACTAATGACTTTATTTTTGGCATCAAGCTTGAGGGGCTAATTTTGAATGATTCCTTTAAATGCAAATATCCCTTCTAAAGAATGATAGACAATATTCCTTGTTGATATGGAATCAAAAAAAATATTTTGGAGGAATAGTAAGCCACATATCATGATTTTGTAATATTATTAATGGGAGATTGCAATTCCAAACAAGGTAATATCATGAACAAGAAGGATGATGAAGAGCTAATTAATTATCTGGAAATGTATTTACATGTAATAATATAAGGCTTAGTGTTAGAAAGAAATACAAAGAACAGAAAATAAATTCACATGGAAGACAGTCAAATACTATTATGTTTTAAAGTAATTTAATATTATTGAATGGTAGGACAGCTAGGGATGAATTAGATGAATATACCCATGTGAGGTATAATGGGCTCTCCGCTGCAGATTTAATTTGGGCTAATATTCAAGTTCTGTGTATAATTAAAGACCACTGGGCCTATTCTCAATGCACAGCAACTGACACAAGGCACTTGGTGCTGGCGCAATGCAAGGTGCACCAAAGTACGAGCCAGAGGCACTGAGTGATGTGCCAAATGCAATTCTCCAACTCTGGATGCACCAAACACATGGTGCCTGTACAAAAGTGCCACTACATCACACAAGCACCAGAAAACACCTGCACCATGATGCAACAGGCCCTGCACCACAGAAACAGGCAACAACCCCCAAAATGGAATTCTCAAAAATACGCCGAAGACAGCAACGCTCGCAGCAGCTAGGCCAGAAATACATGACATAAGGACAGGACATAAGAGGGAGTGGCATGGGAGACAAGCCCAGTGTGAACTCCACAAAAGTCAGATTGCAGCAATGGAAGCAACACAGCAGAGGGAGGGAATGTCTGGGGCAGAAACAATACCGGCCATGGACCTTGCCCTACTGTACCACCAGCATAGAAGGGCACAAAGAAGGACACAAGGTGCACAGCACCAATTAGTCCCTGCACAGATGCAGCCAAGGCTTAGGCAAAACCTGAGAAGGGGGAATGCAAGGAGGTGTACAGTGCATGCACCTCACACAGGAACTTCAGGGAGGACCACTATATCACATGATACCAGCTGTACAAGGAGGCCATTGAGGACCTGTGCCAGGAACTCAGTGCTGACATGCAGAGTTGAACATGGAGAGTGCATACATGCACCACTGACATAAAGATATGTGCTGCACTCCAAGTCCTGGCCTTTTTCAGACACAGAGTGGGGACACAGTTGGAATATCCCAACCATCAGTGTCCAGGTGTCTGGGATAATTTTTAGATGCCCTCATATGCAGAGTAGACCAATACATCAGGTTCCCCAGGGATGCACAGTGACAGCGGGCTGTGAAAAAGGCTTCTATGCCATAGCTGGGTTTCCACGAGTGCTCAGTGTAGTCAACTGCACACATATCACAATAAGGGCACCAACAGTCAATGCTGAGGGCTACCTGAATAGGAAGGGTTTTCACTCAATCAATGTCCAGCTGATGTGTGATAGTCAATGCTGCATCCTCGATATGGTGGCACAGTACCCAGGATCGAACCATGACTTCTACATCTTCAGGAACACTGGCATGTGCCATGCATTTCAGAATGGCATGCTATGGGATGGATAGCTGATTGGTATGTACTGTACATGTACAGAGTGATCTTGTCACCCTGCAGTGCAGCAGTGGTCATTGCACACCATGGTATGGCACCAGGCACACCTGACACAGCAAGCACAATGCCAGGGACGTGATATGCATGGAGGATCATGTGACACAGTGATCATGCACACAGGACAATGGCACACATTGTGCCATGAGTGTGCAATGGAGCAACCCTGCACCAGAACATGCAGGCACACAACATAGACAACCATAGGTGACAACTGACACCATGCATGCCTGAACACAACACTGTACAACACTGCAATTGACTGTGCCAACACTATGTGCCAGCACTGCAGTGCCGTGCAACACCACAGCCATGCCACAGGCAGCATATGACATCCTTGACATGTGTGTGACATACTATCAGCAATAACACATTTGTCCCTCTCCTTTCAGGTGATGGTGGATACACACAGCAGCCATGGCTAATGACACCAGTACAGAACCCAATGATACAAGCACAGGAGCAGTACAATGAGTCACACATGATAACAGGATCCATGGTGGAACGAATGCTTGGTGTTCTAATGATGCGATTCTGGTGCCTCGATCAGTCTGGTGGTGCACTGCAGTCTGTGCACCCCTTCAGTTCAACACCCACACAGCAAAACAAGCAAGAAGACCATTATGGCGACAGTCACTGTAATGGTCCTGTTTCGTGTTTCACTTTACCCCAGTGTTCTGCCCCCTCCTAGGACCAACTGAGACCTGGAGTTGAGAATTCTAAAGTCCAGGGAGTGCGGGGCGCACAGACCGCTGCATGGGGGGTGTGTGAGAGGCACAGCCCCTCACAAAAAACACTGCTCAATCGGGTGGTACCTGCATCAGTATTGTGCTGTAGCTGTGCAGGAGGTTGGCATTTTCACTGTCAACCTCCCTAGGTGCTTCCCACTGTAGTACACCCCAGAAATGGCATGTAAAATTATCACAGCATGCTGCATACTGCACAATATCACCACAAACCACTGTCTAGACATGCCAGACCAAGAGGAGATACAAGATGATGGCTCTGGAGATGATGAAGACCAACAGGCAGATGAAGCGGCTAGACCCTACCCACATGCACAGGCAATGCTAGCAGGATACACCATCAGGGATACCCTCATAAGCAACCATTTCACATAATGGAAGTGTTGTTACACAGCAAGCCATGGGGATCACTGTGTGCGAAACATGCATGGACGATGTGCGCTCAACACAGTAGTCACTGATGTACAGGGTGCTGAATGCCCATGTCTGCCACAGCACAACACACATTGTGAAAGATGAGCACACAACAGCCAACTGGACATGTTGGCACCCCACAATAGGTGGCAACACAGTGCAAACAAATACACGGGGCATCCAATGGGGACAAACAACATGCACACCATCGGCCCTTATTGATCTGATGTGGAGGTGTCGCCACTAGGGCAACATGCATGCACTGGTAGCACTGTGAATTTGAATGCACCTTATGTCTGTGTGCAGCCATCAATGGCTCTTGACAACACTCAGTAAGCAACATACACAGGACACAAATCCGCTCCATCATGGCCAGATGTATTTGGCACATGTGAACACATGACACATACAGCCAGGTGTGTGGGTGGGGCATGGTGCTTGTGATGTCAAAAGGCCGTGCACATACATGGAACAGTAATGGTGTGACTCCAATGCATATGGGGACAACAACAATGCCATGCCATGGATGCTGCACACCCACTCACTCACCCCAACAACAGCCATCAGACAGATGCAGACAACACCACACAATGCAGTTGCCCATGCCACAGTGACAGGACAGACGTGGTGAGTGCCCCACCATGTCCGAGGCCACACAATACATGCTGCACAATCCACAACACACCTGGAGCACAGCAATGGACAGAGACATCTGCAGTGTGCATGGCACTGTGGCTCAGCCAGTCACATTATACACCACTGCCAGCTGGCTACAAATGTATGGCCAACATGATGAACCTGCATGCTGGATGCAGGTGATTTCCAAAGGTGGCATGCACGCATTGAACAACAGCATCACATGACACTGCCAACAGGGTGTCATCCATACCAGCATGGGCCTGACACACATCCGAATGCATGTGCCCAACCATGTGTCACCAGTGCAGCACCACATAAATGCCCTACACAGTGTCCACCCACCACCATTACATCAACACAGTGTCTTGTATGCAACAGTGCACATGACATGCATGCAGCAGAACATGCCCATCCACAGGCATGCATATGTTCACCATGGTGTTAGCCTAATGTCAGCATACAGTCCGGTGTGGACTGGTGCACCCATGCTGGCAAGATGGTCATCTCCTTTCAGTGCTCATACATGTGACCTTGTATGTGCTGGCTGACATGTACAGTGCATGCATGCCCATGTGCGCACACACACACACACACACACACACACACACACTCTGTCCACAAGCTGCAATGGCCACACATTCCAACACATTGGATGGGCATCTGTACTCCAGCTCAAAGAACATGCGGGCTAGCAGGCTGACCACACAAGTGCATGCCATGACCACAGCAAACTGGTACTCCACAACTGGGCAGCAATGCATCACAAGCAGCAACACAAATGCCCTAGTGTGCCTGCAGTGCAATGTGAGTCCCACAATACATTCTGCCATTGCAACGCATGGTCCAACACCAGTCTGCACCACCAGCGCTGCAATGCATACTGTGGCGCATAGTGACTAGCGCAGTCTGTCACAGCACAGTACTGCAAATGCAGCACAACAAGTGGCAGTGTAGGTGGCAGATTGCAGTGTGCACCAGTGTTGAGAGGTGTTGCATAGCATCCAGATAAGATCTGTGAACTAGGCCATCATCGCAAACCTGGCTTTCATCATGTGTGCTACAAATGGGCATGTGGGAGTACTTACAGGCACTATCCTGTTACAAGTCAGCCACTGCAGTTGCGTCATGTACCATGGTTGACCGGATGTCCTGAACCACACAAGCAGCATTGTGTGCAGCACAGGTAGCAATATGTGTAGCACAGGGAGTGTTGCGTGCAAGGTGTGCATTGAATGTTGCATCGTGTAGGAGGAGAAAAAGTGTGGTGAGCCACAGGAACAAATTCACAGTACGGACAGTGGTTCATGGGCCTCACAGGTGTAACCAAACATGTAGCCACTGGCAGCAGGACAAATTCATGCAACAATAACATGGCAAATGAAAAGAGGTCACCGGACTTCACTGATGATGACACAGTCCTGCTCATCTGTATGGTGGAGAAATGGTCTAGAAAGATACTACCACCAGACAGTAACAACACCACTAAGGATGAGCAGATTCATGTGTGGTGGATCATTTGCAACCGTCTCAACCGCCAGTCCGGTGTCCAGCCTACTGTCCAACAAGTCCACCACTAGTGGAATGACCTTGCCAGGAGGGAGCTGGACTTCATAGACAACCTATGAATGATGGCAAGGGCAGCAGATGTGGCCATGCATGGTAGACATTTATGGATGTCAGGTAAGTAATACCACTAGACTATATACTGTACCATACATGCCACTGTTGACACACTCATATGCATGTTGCAGTGTACTGCTACATGCATTACCACTGACAACTACATTCCCCTCATGCACCTACAGATGGCCACTGGCACAGCACCACCCAGTCAGAGGGACGCATGCCAAACACTCTGGGATTGTCACATACATCGGAGGGTGGTGAATCAACCCCTGCAGCAACAGGTAAATTGGCATGGGACATAGCATGCAGGTACCATTGCACAGTTGCACATTGTGAAACTGTAGTGTTTCGGAGGGAAGGCAGACTACACACACACATGCACTGCATATCTACTGCTGTGTAGTACAATGGGACATGGGACATGTGTAACTGTGATATGCATGTGTTGATCTGAACCATGTACAAACTGATGCTGCATGCGATATAGCAGGGTAGCACACTCAGGATATGTCGATGTGTACTGTGTATGTCTGTGATAATAGGTAGGCTTACAGTGTCACAACCGCAGAACTGGTGCACAAACAATGATATCCACACACATCCCTGCACTACACATGGCCCCTTCACATGTGCCACACTACCACAGAGTGTGAAACATGCCATGTCACTCATAGCCATGTGGCCATCAAACTACTTACATCTCTACAAACCACATGTGTGACAGTGTACCAATACCCCTGTAAGTGTACATGCACGGGTGCACAGGTAGACATGCAACCACACACTGTCTAATGCACTGTAGCGACTATGACTGGGTACAACACACAGTCACAAACATCACTCACATGTGATGTGCGTAGCCAGCCAGGGATGCATGTAGTAGCAGCACACCATTGCATATGTATGTACAACATGGATGCAGTCCAACATTCACATGCCACAAACAATAACACATCTCCCATGTACTGGCCCATCCTGACAGAGACAAAGTCCAGCATGCAGTGCACGTCAACATGCCCTTGAGCATATAATGTTCAGACTGAAGGGAGAAGAGGCATGGGGTACAGGAAGCAGACATGCCAACATGTCCAGAGCAAGCATATGTGGGTCAACAATAGTCATGGGATCCAGAATGTAGTGCAGCAACAGGATTACATGGAACAGAGGCTAGATGGCCATCTGGATACATAACCCATCAACAGTGTGGACACTGGGGGCAATGGCATAGATAGCTAGCTACAGTGTCACAACCGGAGTAATGTCTCCAAGTTGGAACAAAGAACTTTTGGTGCCATTTTCAAATTTGAGAGTTCTGATCTGAAAGGAGCTGTGCCACTGCTATGCCACAGCAAGGCAGACGAGGCCACTCCACTACTACCTGGACTCAAACCAGCCAGATTTAATTTTAAAAAAAAATATTTTCAGCTCAGCTTGTAAAAATTAATTAAATCTGCCTGAACCTTGATTATATTTCTCCCTATAGCTGTATTAAGCCTGGTCTGCACCTTCAGCTAATCTACCCAACCGTAACATCAAGATCCGAACATAATTTTTAACTCAATGCAGGAGATTTAATTTTCTCACTTACTCACTGCAGGAGGATTTGATCTTAAACCTATTAACTTGTTGCAATATAGACATCTCAGGCATTATTCTAGTAAGGAGCCTGCCTGATTTCCTAAATAATCTGCATTGCTTGCTCTCAGGAGGTGATTTTACAAAAATTGTTGATAAGTACAGTACTGTAGCCCTTGAAACCACTGTTTATAACCTTGCAAAAAAAAAATGCAGCTGCTTAGAACTTTGCAAACAAAAAGCAATAGCTGTTTTTAGCCCTGTTCGAAGAATTGTTAAGTACAGTACTGTAGCCCTTGAAACCACTGTTTAGAACCTTACAAAAAAAAATAGCTACTTAGAAGTTTGCAAAAAAAAAACAATAGCTGTTTTTAGCCCTATTTGTAAAAGTGCAGAAATTAGCTTCCCCCTCTTCTCTGCTGAATAGCCCTCCCCCCAGTACCTGAATGAATCCAGCTCTTCCTAACTCCACAGAATCACACTGGCTCCCCCTCCGTGTGTGGTCGAGAGGGCCCGGAACAAAGTGCCCTCCACAGAGCAAGAAGTCTCAGCTACTGGTGAACCTGCCCCCCTCCCGCCAAGAACAGGTACGCTAAAATGGACCAGATTGTTGCAGGTGCGAGTGTCTCTGAGTTTGCCTCACTGACGCTTTGCATTGGCTGCCCCACTGCCCCCGTCACCACCCTTGTTCAACTCTTCCTCTTATAGATAGGATCACATGGTGCAAAAAAACCTATCAGGCTGTTTCCTCATTAGCAGCATATCTTCTCCTACCACCAGAGGATGCCAAAACAGTTTAACTAGCTCCACATCCAAAAAAGTAGACTGCACCCCAGCAAAAATCCAAAATTGCCAACTACACACACTAGAAAAACAAAACCAAAAAACAGATCTCACCCACCCCTTTAAAAGGACTGTGCCATCAGCTGATTTGGCAATTGATGGATACCCACCTAGATAATGAACCCTCATCGTAATAAGGTCAAACACTTCTCTGCTGTACCCCATTGGAGCCCCACCCTGGCCATCATGTTTATCGGTGCACTTATCTGGGTGGACTCGCTAATGGGTGCCTACTGCCCCCTGAACCTGCTCTGGGGTACGCTGGATTATCCCATCCCACACCTCACAGATTGCCTGCAATCTCATCGCTAGACTCCCTAATAATAATGCATGGGCAAACTCACAAAGGAGTCTGCTATCACATGTTTGCTGGTACTAGGCACAATAGGTCAACAGCTGCCATCTTCATTGGACTCAGAGCACTCAGCTGGGTTGCCATAAAGCTGCTGCTCTGCTCTTGGAACATTGAAACAAATCCTGGACCCAAAGTATCTAACTGCATCATAGGATCTCCCCCTGGACCCAAACTGGATTAACAAGAAGGGCCTAAAACGTACCTATATGAATATCCGCAGTCTGCTCCCAAAGATGCATGAGATCCAGTCCTGGGTTGCCCAGTATAAGCCAGTTGTGTTGGCCATCTCAGAAACATGGCTCAAGCCTCATATCCTTGCACATGAGGTGGAATTAGCTGGTTACAACATTTTTAGAAGAGACCGAGAGAAAAAAAGGGCCAGAGGGGCCCTCATATATGTGAGATCCTCATTTGAGGCCTCACTTACACCACACCCCCAACTTGATTCCACTGGCTGTGAAGCAATATTTATAAGAGTCATCCTAGGCCAAGCAAAGCACCTAACAGTAGGATGCATATATAACCCTCCAAAAACTGCCGAACAGGTTTTGGGGGACATAACAAAAGCTCTTGAGAGTATAGGTCACATGGAGCTACTGCTCTTGGGGGACTTCAACCAAAACTGGGAAGCGGGCAATAAACAGGCGCTGAGAGCATCACTCCTAGATGCCAACCTGGCACAGGTCGTCACTGACATCACAAGGCATAATCCCAGAACTGGGAACCATTCCATCCTAGACTGGAACCCTGCTGCCACTCCTGCAATCATCCAAGCAGTAGGCATGATGTTTGATGCCTGGAGTGACCATTCACCAACTTTCTGCATTTGGAAAAACAAGTCTGCCAAGATTCCACCCAGACTCATTGCAGCAAGAAATTTCTCAAAATTCTCAGCTGACACCTTCCGGTACTACCTGAGTCAGATAGACTGGTCACCAATTAAGCTCCTGCCCAGCCTGGATGCAACTGCTGAGTTTTTCCAGCTCATATTCTCCATGGCTGCTAACCTCCATGCCCCACTAAGGAAAATTCACACAAAAGGTCACTGCTACAGGTGGATCACAAGGGAGTTAAAATCCCTAATGATAAGCCGAGACAAGGCCTGGAAAAAACACAGGTACTCGACCCTCCCTGGTGACCTAGCCACCTATACATACCTGAGGAATCAATGTAAGAAAGCCACGAAAAGTGCTAAGCAGGAGTACATTAAAAACCTTCAGCAGACTAACCTGTCAGACCCTAGGTCCTTCTGGTCCTGCATACATGACCTGATAAAAGGCAAAAAGAAAACTCCCCAGGACCAGGTTATCTGCGACGGTCAAACTCTAACTGAAGGCGATGAGGCTGCTATTGCCTTCAGCAGGTTTTCCACATACCTAGGCACCTATCAAGCCTACCCCCACCAAAAGCAAGATAGGGTAATCACTGAAGCTCAAGATCCTCCATTCCTGTGCTTCCACCTAAGGACTGTATGCTCTTCAGAAGTATTTCCCCTCCCATACTCCATAAAACCAAAGGGGACGGCAGGGCCTGATAGCCTGGATCCTAGGATGCTCAAGGTCACAGCCCCAGCCATTGCCCTACCTATAAATTGGTCTATGCAGGTGGGAGCTATCCCCAACATCTGGAAGCAGGCTACTGTGGTGCCAGTCCACAAGGGTGGATCCAGGGAGCCGTTAGAAAACTATCAGCCTATCTCCCTTCTCTGCACTCTGGCAAAAATCCAAGAGAGGCTAATCTACTGCCAACTTCAAGACTACCTGGAAGAGAACCAGCTGTTGATTCCCAAATAGCATGGTGTCCAAAAAAAATACGGCACAGACACAGGACTCATCAAGTTCACCACTGAAGTCCTCTCAGCACTTGACGAAGGCTTCCCAACTAGGGCTATCTTCATTGACCTTACCAAGGCCTTCAATTTAGTTGACCATACCCTATTGATAGCAAAAATAAGTAAGATCAGTCTTGATCAGCACTTGCTGAATTGGCTCAGCAGCTACCTTACTGACCACTTCCAGCAGGTGAAGTGGAGGGGTTCCTTCTCTGGATTGCTCCCGATAACTACAGGGGTCCTGCAAGGCTCAATATTAGGCCCCCTTTTGCTCTCACTGTTTGTCAATGACCTTAGCAACCATTGTGGGAGCTGCTTTGTAGTCCAGTATGCAGACAATGCAGTCCTATACAGATCCATGAATAAGACAGATGAACTTGGATTGCACCTCTAGGCAGACTTTGCCTCGGTTGAAACCGGCTATTAGAAAATCACCTGGTACTAAATGCCAAAAAAACAAAAGCTATCATGTTTGGACCAAGATCCCTAGGCCCAGATTGCAGCCCCTTACTTCCACTTGCCACAGCATCAGGCTCTACCATTGAAGTGGTACAATCCTTCAAATATCTCGGCCTAGTGCTGGACCAAGTCCTCACCCTAAAATCCCATGTGGATCTTGTAACTAAAAGTATCCACCAAAAACTTGGCCTGCTCTACCGCCTTAGTGCCCAAATGATACCTGAGACCAGGGTAGCGATTGCTAAGAGTATCCTCCTCCTTACCCTTACCTATGCTGCCCCAATTCTGCATGGAGTGGTAAAGCAGAGTTACAGCAGCTCACAAACTTTCTGCCATAAAATTGCATGCTTTGCCACAAAAGCCTAACCAAGGGGCCATCATTGTGATGCACTTGCCTCATTTAACTGGCCCTCCTTCAGCCACAGACTCCAGCACCCACTACTTTGCAACACTTATAAGCTCCTCACTGACCACCCCCAGCAAATCTACCTGGACTCCTAACCCTAAAACATACAAGCAGGCAGCTCCATACCACTGGGCAACGGCTCCTTGAAGAACCCAGGGTCCGAACCACAGCTGGTGACAAATCCTTTGCCCGTGCTTCCCCAATGCTATGGAATAAGCTCCCTGGTCACCTACAGGAAGCTAACTCCCTTTGGATTTTCCGAAAGGGCCTGCGTGAATATCAGCTGGACCTCAGTCACTGCTACTGTGCTGGTGATTAAATTCCCCAGAGCATAATCATTTCTCCTCTCTGCCACTTCTCCTCCTTGTACCTTAAACTTAGGCCTGCTTGATGTTTGTCAATGACTATACCAACCAAACCCCTTTCTGTCAAATTTTAATTATAACGTTAAGCTTGTTGTAATTGAAATGATACCTCTGTAACTGGCTGCTTAACCTTACTGTATCTAACCTTGGCTGTGCTCTATCTGTATCCCACAGTGTTGTACTATTTAAATGTTTCCTCCAGTGTAACTAATCCTGGGTCACCCCTGAAAAATGGACCTTCGGGGCCCAGAGAGCCTACCAGGTTAACAAAATGAATAAATAAATAAATAAAATAGCAATCATGTGACCGGGCAAGATTTCCTTGAGGCAGGGCAGAGTGAGGCTGACAGGGCCAAGGCCCCAGAGGGGGCAGCATGGAACATCATCTGTTGGGGAGGATGAAACATCTGATGCAGCGGATGTTGCTAGTGGTGTGCAGCAATGCCAGGCCATGCAGTCATTTGTGCATGGATTTGCGGCCCATGTAAAGTCCCTAGCATGTCATGTATCACTGATACATGCTGACATCAGCAGGCTGCTTGACTACCTTGATGGGTATACAGGCTAGTGAAGTTCACACAGCACACACACACATGAGACACAGTTATACCCATTCCCAGGTGTCACATCACATATAACATAGGATTGCAAACCGTATTGTATGCCTTCATGACAGCTGTGCCTGCCACATCATCACACTGCGCTTTCCTGATGAACATACTTAGCTGTGGACTGTGTTCATGGATATGCTTAGAACTCTTGGAACCCTAAACTACGGGTCACTGCTCCCTGTAGCACCATCAATGCCACCACATATGAGCCCTGTCATACACATATTATAGTAATAACAACAATAAATTTATTTATAAAGCACAATTCAAACAATTACCAAAGCACTGTACAGAGTTAAAAACATAAGTAAAACAATAAAATATGTGAAATAATCAAATAACATTTCAGATTCAGATATATTAGTTTCCAAAAACAAGGCTAAATAAATACGTTTTTAAGGTCATCTTGAAGCTCTCCGGCATAGTAGGTGTGTTTACAGCTGCATATTGCAGTATAGGTGCACATCTATAGTTAACAATGTCATTTGATTCTTAGATAGTAGGTCAATAGTTAGTCTGTTTACCATGCGTGAGGCCTACACAGGTGTAATTGCCTCCAAATTGTATGTCATATATACTGTTGTTACGAGTGTAGTCCCAAGCTTATGCCTGTACATGTGTATGATGTTACCATTGTGACATGGGTACTGTCATAGTAGTTGTTCCCAGTTGTTTGTTGCAGTACATGTGAAGCTGCATTATAGTCAGCTCTGAGTGTTGTTCAGAGTACTGTTGTATCACTGTTGCATTAATGAACGCTTTAACAGTTACACATGTCATCGTGTCAGTCATGTGTACAGCAAAGGTGTACAATGTGTAATGTGCCCAGTGTGGGCAGCCATGATACTATGCAGGACACCTTTTTGCATTAACCCAATGACTGTTGTATCATGGGTGGGTGCTCAGATGTAGGTATGTTGTGTGGTAACACACATCCTGGAGTACTGTACCACATGCCAACGTGTGACATGCCATCTACAATGGGCACACTCATTCAGGGATGTCACTCATCCACCCAGGGCCTGTTTGGGTGTCGCACACTTGTGTCTGCAGTATGATGTGGTTGTGCCATGAAGTTATATGCCTGGGGGCGGGACATGCACAGCATATAACATGTACTGTACATAGGACTGTGTGGTTGCACACAGGATACCAGGTGGCCACAACAGTCCAGCCACCATTCCTGTGTGGCACATGGGGCCGGTTGGGAGGGATGCACAGGTTGGCCATACACCTGTGCAGGGGTGGCACTGAGGCCACCTGAGGTTACTGCGGGTGTACAATAGTGTGCAGGTACAATGGACAATGACCACCACCACTGTACATGCACCGTTCATGTGTTGGTGTGATGTCCAGGGGGCCTGTGTACAGGGGCATGGTGGAGGATGGTGTGCGCTTGCAATGGGACACTGTTTGGTTGTGTAGTGTGATGGTGCCACTACCTATGAACAGGATGGTTGCATGGGCTGGACACAATGCTTCATCCATACAGCCCATAGCAGTGCCACCTATGCATGGTCAGATCCTGTCACTGACAATGGCCATTCCTAGTGCAGTGCTACACTGCTGTGTGCCCACACATGTCTATACCTGCATAGCAATAGATTGGCTGTGCATCTACATGCACAAATAGCAGTATACATTGCACATGGGCCAACAGCATGGCACATCCATGACCCAACTGTTGTGTGCAGGCATCTGCTAATCATTCCTGTGCCCCGGGTGACAGCCGTTATGTGTTATGGGCATGACACTGGATGTTGTGTTGCCAGGTGATGCCTAGGCATGGTTTTCATGTGGCCATGCTGGTATTAATGGTCTAAAGAGTGGCACCAGGGGTGTCATGCAAGGAAGTTCATGATCATGCACGTAGGGAAGGGAAACCCTGAAACTACCTATATGCTGGGAGGGGATTTGCTGGCAATCACAAGGGAGGAAAGGGACTAAGGCATCATCATCACAGATGACCTCTAATCAACCATACAGACTACTACAGCAGTAGGTAAGGCTAGTGGGATGCTAGAGTGTATTAGAAGGGATTTCATGAGCCGTATAAGGGAGCCATGTATCCCTCTTCACAGGACACTGGTTGGGCCCCATCTTGAGTACTCTGTGCAGAACTAGAGGCCACACCTGTACGAGGACATTGACATAGTGGAGTCAGTTCAGAGATGGGCAACCAAAGTGGTTCAGGGACTGCATCAGAACACATATGAGGACAGGTTAATGGAGCTCTATATGTATACCCTAGAGCAAAAGAGGGAGAAAGGTGATATTATTGTAACATTCAAGTATCTTAAGTGCACAAACAAGGTCACAGAGTCTAACATGTTTCAATATCAGTAAATAGCAGAACAAGGGGGCACAGCACGAGAATAGAGGTTGTCTAATTAAGGGGAATTGTGAGGAAGTTCGTCATCACAGAAAGGGTGGTGGATGCATGAAACAGCCTGCCTCAGAAGGTGGTGGATAAGAATACAGTGCAGGGTTTCATACAGGCATGGGATAGGCATAAGGGAGCAATGCAGATGAGTATGAATGAATAGGCCAGTGACAGAGTTAAGGCCTATGAAGCATTCGCAGGGTAGCAATCAATGGGCAGGCTGGATGGGCCTTGTGGTCCTTATCTGCCATCAGCTGCTCTCAGTTTCTATGCTTATATGTTTCATGCCACTGTGTTGCATTGCTTGTCCATGCAACATAAGTCAGCATGCATACAGTGTATGCATGGACACATGCCACCTTGTACCATTGGCCCTCAGTGTACGGTGTGTGATGTGCACATACCTGTAGCAGTGTGCCAAGGTGACATGCCTTGCAAAGTGGCAGTGTCCTCATGAACGACAGTGCACGCATTGCACACTCTGCACCTGCACAGTTGACAGTGTCCATTCTGCCGAGAGCTCTACACCACACATGCATTTATTTATTTGGTATTCGAAAAATAACCTTTGAGCCAAGGCTCTTTTACAAAGGTTCCACATCATGTGAACAGAGTATGGACATTCAGTCAAGAAGGTTACAGAGTTTTAGGACATTTTAGACACTGAACAGCACAACAATCAGGAAAAGGTTACAGAGTTTCTTAGTCATTTGACACACTAAACAGCATATGGACATCAACTTTAGTTGATTTCAAGTGCAGGTAAGGTGAAGAGGCACTAGAGGTTAGGTTAGGTTGGGCAGAGGGTCAGTAGGACAGGATTTTGGTAGGGGAGGAGGTGAGACCTCTAGAAAAAGTGCTCAAGGAGACAGTGGTGCGGCCAGGGAGGCATAGACCCATCCTAGCATGGAGACAGGGGTGTACAGGAGTAGCCCCTTAGAGTGATTCAGAGGCATTGTCAAGGAGCATATGGGAGGGTGGTTTCTGTATTGTGCTGAGAATAGTTGCTGTTAGCAGAACCAGGTCTTGCATGACTGCAGTATCATGGGATTCTCTTGGTTATACATGACATGTGCACAGTGCGTAAGCCAAACCACCAGCCATCAAGGTGTAACCCCTCGGTTTGGGTGTGCATGCAGCATGCTGTTACTTTCAACATGTGGTGTTGTCCAATGTCACTGGTGGATGGTATGTATGTGTGCTGTTCTGTGCTGTTTGACGCAACTGTGTTGTCAGCATTCATTGATCATCCCATCCACCAATGTATTGTCACAGCCATCACCCTTTCAGTATGTGCCCATTTACCCAGGCTGCACTATAGAAGGACTCATGGGGCAACTGTGGTACACTGTTATGACTTTGAACCCTTGCCCTTCCATCCACCAGTGCCTTTGGGATGGGCAGTCACCGGTGCACACCCTGAGGCCTTTGTTCCAGACAATGTACTACCATCTGTGCCTGGGTCCATTCAAGCTGTTGGTGTTGTCTTCCAGACCCTCTTGGACCATCTAACCACTGCAGGGGCATTCTATTGCTGCATGTCATGTGCCGTGTCTGTGGGTACAGCAGTAGCCTTGTATGGCCCTACCCTTGTACTTGTCTGTGTTGCGCCTTGACCTGTAGCCACGTCTGTCTGCCCCTGTGGCCTTGGCTGTGCTATAGTGCTGTACCTACATCATTTTTGTCCTCCATGTACTTGCATTTCCTACCTGGTTGTGGTGCTGTGTTGTCAGGCACGGATGCATTGCTGTGCTGGCAGCCATGTATGTAATTCCGGCTGATGTTCAGGCTAGCCACCTCCATATCACCATCATGTACCACTGGGTGTACATGCCTCATACCGTGCACCTTGTTCATTCCCTCAGTGTATTTGTTCCCTCGTTTGATGGCATCATTGCATGTTGCGTGGCTGTGCTCCTGTACGCCATACCACAGGTGTCTAGGATGCGTGTTTGCATCCTCAACAAGCAGTGTCCTCCTTGCCATGCCTGGACCTGTTGCTATGGTCTGCGGTGTTCATATCAGGTGGCACCACATCCTGTTGCCAATTGTGTCATGCTTCAGGCATCAACTGATGTGTTGCCATGTCACCAGTGCTGCTTGATTCACATACAGCCACTACTGGCATTGTGACCTCTATGTGGCCATGGCTATGGCTGTCCACAGTATGTTGCTGCTGCTGCCCATTCACCACCCATTGTTGACCATGGTTCATACTCAGGGGCATCTCTGGCTTTTGGTTCAGTACACCTGTATTCCACAGTGATTCCATACCCATTGCACTGTCACTGTCCTCAAGGAGTACCTGTGTCTCTGTTCCGGCAGTACCCTGTTCTTGCCATGGTGGCACTACATCCCTGTCCCAGCCATGTGTCCACTGCTGCACACTGTGTACCATGTTGTCAGGACCACTGAATGTAGCATTGTGCTGTGTACCTGCAGACATTGTGGGTTGCGGTGTGTGTGTTTTCGCCCATCATTTTACATTGGCCACTATACTGCAAGCATGTGTGTCCCATGATTAGTACTATTGGATATCATGTAGCCTGTGTTCTCCATGCTCGCCTGGTTCATGCCATGCATTGCCATTGCCACTGCCATCAGTGCACTGCTCTGTGTGGCCTGTGCCTGGCATCTGTGCTCCAGTGCCATTGCAACATGCTCCATGGCAGCAGCCATGTATTGAATGGTGTTGTTCATCATACACAACATTGCCATGGTGTCTACATGCTGCACTACTGTGACACCCCTCATTGTCTGCAACGTGTCCTGCAGTGCACATATGGCATCCAAAACATAGCACTGTTGTGTTTCCATGGTGCTTGTTAGTCCATCGATGGCTACACGTATGGCTGCCACCTCATGGTGTACTGCATCCTGTGTGTTCACCACCTCAGTGAAATACTGGCTTAAGACCTCCTCAAATGGCTGGTTTCCTGCTGTGACATCAGTAAGGTGTGTGTGTGTGACCCAGACCGTATGCTCAGTGTGACCACCATCCCATCCATATCTTCCTGCTCATTGTCTGTAGCCTCTACATGCTCTGGTGTCTGCAACAGTTCTCTAATCAATGTCAGTGTTCTGTTGATGTCATCGGTTGTGGATTGCTGCTTGTCTTCCTCTGCTGTGCTGTGGGCTGTGCCATCGGACTGCAACTTGTGTTGTTTCACTGTGGCCCAGTCCCCCTCTGTTACTGCATCATTACCGTCATGGTCATCGTCATCAATCACCTGAACCTCTGATTCAGCATCCACTGGTGCATTTGTGTCTGTGGCCTCCACAACCTGTTCACCTGTGTGGAAATGGAAGTGGGTTAGACTGTACCATGTCTTTGTCACATGCCCATGTGTGTGTGTGCGTGTAGGTGGGTGTGTGGCTGATGCATGGTTTGCTGCGGTGCATGTCAGGCCACAGTACCTACCTGAGACACCACCAAGGCTGAACACATCAAGGTCTCCAATGCCCTCCACAATGCTTGCACTCAGGTGTTCTGCCACTAGCTCTTCAGCCCTTGTGAGTTGCTGCAGCTGGCTTGGACCACCACCAGTCCCCATCCTACTTCGGTGGTTGTGAGCAAGCTTCTCCTTTGCCCTGCATCTCAGGTCATGGTAGCATTTCTGCAGCTCTCCTACTGTGTGCCAGCATGGTGCTATGGCATTGATCTTTGTTGCTATGGCATCCCATGCATCCTGCCCCTGTCTGCATAGCTGTTTGTCTCTGCCTCTTGATAGTAGTATGTCAATCTGTGGATGTATTGGGAATATTGTAGTGCACGTCGTGTTCAGTATACATGTTACACAGCAGCACTGTGTGGCTTGTCATTCACATGTGCCCATGGGCACAGAGGACAGGTATGTCATTGCCCAGCATGTGTGTTGTCTGGGACTCAGATGGTTTATTTCGCACACCCCTCTCTGTCATGGGACACCATGCCCCCCCCCAGCTCTGTAGCCTCTGTGCACTTATGGTGCTGTCTCCTGTGTCCCACCTACATCTGTCGTTGTGTTGCACACCTCCTCTCCAATGCACAGGTCCGTTACCCCTACACTGCTTTATGCTGGTGCACGGTTTGCACCTCTGTCAACATTCCATCACAAGTTCACCCTGCATGGGCATGCCCTGTCAATGCTGTCACCTTGCTGCCATTCAGGAGGCCCACACCACTTCCCCACACCATGGTGGTGTGGTTCTGGGCCTGTCATGGCCTACTGTTCCTGTGGCAGATGTGTATGTACCTGAGCATCTCTTTAATGGCTCTCATGGCCTGCCACCTTTCACATGCCTGTCAGTGTACCCATGTGTGTGTTCAACACATGTCTGTTCACCTGTGGTTGTGTCTACAGTGCTGTATGGCTGGCATTTACATACCGTCGTGGGCATTGCTTGGTAGTGTGTCTGGCATTCTGCACCTTTATGCCCGTTCAACAGGCCTTGCTGTGTGGTGTTGCCATTTGTGGTGGCTCTGCATGGTACTTGTGTCCTGTCCATGTGGCTACATGTCATGCCTTCCTGTGTCCCTTTGTGGACTGGACAGTACAGTGGGTTGGTGGCTGTTGCGTGCAATGGTGGCTTTCTGATGGGACCACAGCATTATCCCAGACACTATGTGATCTGCCACAGGGTACATTTAACCACCATGCTGTCACACACTGCATTGCCCGATGTCATGCATCCACATTGCATGTTGTGCTGCCTGTGTGCCACATGTTGAGGGTGTCTGCTATTGCCCTGGCATCTGGGTCTCTTGCTGTTGGTTATTTGCCTTTGTGTGTGTCATGTGTATGTGTCCATGTCAGTTTCATGGCATGGACTGTGCCTGCTGCACTGCTTGGCATCTCCTCTGGGTGTCTCATCTGCTGTGTATGTTGTGTACAGTTGTGATCTGTCTGTCCACTGTGTACTATAAAGATCAATATCCTGTTCTCGGTGTGGATCTGTGCCCGCATGGTAGCATGGTACACATTGAGCATGTTCCACGGGCCACCACGGGTATGGTGTGCTGTGCACATTCACACAATGCATGTGTTGCCATCCGGTGGCATTGCTGTTATAATAATACACATTCCGTTGCATGCCTGTGGGTGTGTTACTTGTTCCATGCCCTATCCGGGTGTTTCACTGTATGTTTCCATGCTGCTGCGTATGTGGTTCCTGGCATTGTGCCTGGTATTGCGTATGTTTCCTCGCTCTTTGCAGCTAGACATGTGTGCCTTCCCATGTGGGTGTTCACTACCATGCATGCAGGGTGTTGTCTCATGCACAGGGTACATGGAGTGGTACGCACACTGTACACACATGCCACCCACTGTCGGTGGTCATTCTGTGTCACACATCTATCTGTGCTCATTGGTGTTCTCTAGTGTTGTGCTGGCCTATGCTGTCTCTTGCTATGGTCTCTTTCTGCACAGCCTCCCAGTGGGTGGTGAGTGCATTGGTCCCACATCCTGGCACTGCCTTGCACACCGACTGGGTCCATAGAGCTGCACATGCACCTGTTGCAGGGCACACAGCCATTGTCATTGCAGACAGTGCTGGTGTTGGACATGTGTCTGCTGACTGTGTCTGGGGCTGGTCAGGGGTGTGATGTACACCATTTGTGTGACCATGTGTGGTGGTCCCTGTGAAAATCACTCATATCAGACCATGTTGGCATCATGCTCACTGGACACCTCTCTGTTATGTGGCTGGCGGTTTTGCCTGTGCACCCTGTCCCTTGCTTAGCCCTTACTTTGTGCATGCACTGCTGTGTCCAGCTGTCTGTTCACTTGTTCCTTAGCTCTCCCCCTTGGGGCACTGTCATTCACATGTCTGTGTGCACTTGTAGGCATCACTTACTGCACTGATTGTGGCCATGTGGGGCATGCATGCCACGTTGGGCTTCCCCCACTGTAGGGGGGGGGAGCCAAGCCTCCACAGTCTATGCCTATATGCTTTTGCTGCCCTGAGTTGTTGTTCCAGTGCTCCCAGTTCCACAGGGCTTCCTGTGTTTTACAAGGTTGTGTGCCATTATCTGGGTAGTAATTCCATATCCTTATATAGGTTACATAGGGCACCGGGGCAATTCAGCTTCCATGGGTTACAATGTACTCAGATGTTCACAGGTACATTTTTATGGTGCTGCAGGGTAATTGCTACTTTGGTGTGGGTGGACTGTTGCTCCACTTGGTCCCCCTGTATGTGTTTTGATCATGTGAGCTCACCTGCTTTCCCACCTCTTCCACCAGTATGTCCATCTCTTCATCGTATAGTTGTGCTTTTGCTTCTGTTTGTTGCCAGCTGCTTGCATTGCTCCTTCGCCTTGCGTTGCACTGGGTTCTGCAATTGCACTGTCACGGTTTATGGTGCAGCTTGAGATGCTTTTGCAGCATGCGCTGACCTTTGGCCATTGCTTGCACCATTGGGCTTTCACCGCCACTGCAATGCATTTCAGTGATTGTAGCAGAATGCAACACACTGCAGCTGGCATTGCTTGCACTGATGCAGCAACTGCTACGGCCCATGTTATGTCAATCTTGCAGACCTTTGAGAATGGGGACCCATGAGTTTTGGAGTAGTCCTGAATTAGAGAATCCCCCACATATTGTTAAAATTGATTTAGATTTTTTGATAAAGTGTTAAATAATAACAGGCCTGACACTATTAATATTTTCAATAAAGAATAATAGCATGGACATAACTCATTCCAAAAACTACATCATTTGTTGATGTCAGATAATGTAACAGGATCTAGGGATAATTTTATGGAGTCAATTAATCCAGAAATATTATTTAAAAATGTTGGAGTATTAAGCCAGCTTGTTGATGTAGAGCATGGAGGCACTATTAGCACTTTACCTCTCACTATGCCATTAAACTGTGTTCAGAAACAAGCATGGGTTGCCAGCAGTTGAACAGGGTGGGAGATGACTGAGTCCCCAAAAGGCTAAATTCTTCTCCCAGAGAGGGAGAACTGCATGCTCCACTGAATGACTGACACCCAGTGGAGGCCAAGTGACAGTGTGGGTCAAGGAGGGTAGATGAAGGGAGGTGCTGCTGGACTCCATAGAATGTGTGTGCCTCCACAAGCATGCACTTATGAGCATGCCCCAGCATGGGGACAGGACACAAATATGAAGACAAAATGGTGGCAGGACAGACATGAATGAAGCATGACCACTGGATCCTAGCAGCCAATGACTGGGTATGTGCTTTGGGGGGGATGACCCTCCTGACCCCTTCACAGATGAAAATCCTGTGGAGTTACTCAAGCTCTCAGGTGAGTTTAATAATGACTGGATTGTTTTATACTGCTGTATTTTTTCCAGCTCATTATTTCTACAGAATGTAGGGATTCTCTCTTTAAAATAATAATTATATTCCAAAGCTAAGCCTACCCTGTCTTTTAATAATAACCATAAGTGCTTTTATCCTAAATTCCCCTATTTTACTTCCAGTTTATTGTACCATGGAGAGTATTTAAATTTTCTATCTGTCCATAATCTTTTTCCTTCCAAAACTTACAGAGTGCCTGTCTATATTCTTTGGTATATACAAAATTCTCATCCAGAAAATAAACATTTACAAAGTCTGATGGGAAATGTATGGAACAACCCATAACAGATCTGACTGCTGTTATGGGGAACTGATTAGGGCAGATATATTAGCAAACAATAATTTTTATTAAAATTTGTATCAAGTACAGTATCTCTAAATTTGTCTCCCCAGTTCAATACTGTACATGGTCTTGGCCAAACTATTGGATCTTCTTGCTTCTAGCATTGGAATAAGAATGCTATCTCCATAATGATTACTGAAATACAATAATCCACCAAATAACTGTTTTGTTAATAGTTTCAGGTCCTGTATATGATTTTTTTAAAAGAATATGAAGCACTAAATATGATACCCAGGTACAAAAATTATTATTTCCTGAATCATTTTTTTTTGGGGGGGTGGTCTTCTGTTGGTTAATTTTATGATGTAGTCTTTTACTATTATCTTCTAATATTGCTAGCCTTTTCTAAAAAATCCCCAATTGTCAATGATAATTGTGCTAAATCATCCACATAAATTAGGACTGGGCACCTATATTTACCAATGTTTGCAAGTCTAAGTCCAGGGTATCCAAGTTCAAGAGAAGCATATTTCTATGTACTGTTGGAGCCATGGTACACCCCTGCCTCACCCATTTATTGGTCTTAGACGTATCTGAAATATTCCCATTTAATCCATATCTGATCCTGGCCCAGGTTCCTGAAAATTGAGATTTAACAATACATACAAGATCAATATCAAGGCTATAGTTTTCTAAAATTTTCTCTAGGACATGCATAGAAATAGAATAAAATATCCATGAAAAAATCAATAAAGGCTACATAAAACTCCTATTGTCTTATATCAATACATTTTTTCAATTAAATGAGAATGACTAAGTGAGTGTCTGTTGCACTATAGCCTGGCATAAAACCAGGCTGAAAATCTGAGAGCATTTTTTTTTGTATCCACACATGTAGTCTATTTAGCAATGCATTTGAAAAAAATGCCGTTACTACAAAAGACTAAGTCGTCCGTATTAGGCTAGGGTGCCATGTAACTGATTTTATACATTTGGGCCTGGATATTCAAACTGCTCCCAAAATGTGCGCAACAGCAGAAGCAAGCACAAACCAATTGCGCATGTGCGCAACAGGTGCAATATTCAAACATGGAGCAGAACAAATTGCACAAGCAGCCAACATCTGAATATCGTACTAACTGCGCCATAGTGCAACCAAGAAGGAGAAGCTGAGCAGAAATGTTGCACTATAGCGCAACCAGGGCAGCCCAGCTGAGCAGTCCAGAGGTGCCATAGCGCAAGCAGAGCCCCCCCCAGAGCAATGGAACTGCACATCCAGGGAGGCAGGCTGGGGCCCACCACTAGCCATGCCACACATGGGCACAGGAACACACTGCAGAACCAACACCACACCTGCACACCCCAAGCACAGCATCACTGGGGGTGTGACGGATGATCTACTAGCCCATGGGGACAAGCCAACAATGCACAGCAGAGCATGACACCCCAGCACAACCACTGGCAGGCTGAGAGTGCCACACACAGGGGGTTGACAACCACAGTGCACATCAGCTCCCCGTATGCACAGCACATCCTGCACCATGACCCCAAGACACCACCCATGTGCAGTGACTGGCACTGCAGGAAACCATGCATCCCCCCCAGCACACGTCAACCCCGTGCAGCACAGAAGCATACAAGCCAGACACACCCTGTGCACCCAGCAGTGGGTGGCAGCAGATGGCAAGACCAACAGAAAGTCACTGCCATGCTGGAGATACTTCCCCATGCACACACACGCACACTCACACACACACACACATATACTCAGGACCATACCACCCCAGATGGCATGTACACCACTGCAACTGAGCACCCATAGCCAGCTGCAAATCAGAGACCAACACAGTATTCATATCAAAATATAAATGTATATTAAAATTTCAAAATACTAAAGAACCAAAACAATAACTATTTACAAGGGAGGGACGGGTACAAGGTAGGGTGTTCAAGGGTAGGATGAACAACTTGAGAGGGAAGGCAGGGTGGTAGGGCTGGGAGAAGTGGGAAGGTATCTCCTGCTAAGGCCCAGCCGGCTGCTCATCCTCTGCCTGGTTCCGCTCTGTCCTGACGCCTCCTGAAGGCCATGGCGCCTGATGGACTGGAGGATGGCCTGGTTCTCCATGGACACCTGTGTGAGGCCCGAATATCCTGTTGAATCCTCGGAGAACCTCGAGGCCTAGGAAAATGGGAACACAGTCAATGGCTGTGACTGACCACAACCCTGAACACCACCCAACCTGCAAGCCATATAGCCCAATGTCCCGCACCTGTGATGGCATGCACCCACCCACAATGAACATGCACATGGCCATCACAAACAGGCGGCACCAGCTATGCACACCACTGCACACACACACTGCCCATGTCCATCACAGCACAAAAAAGGCTGTCAAGTGACTTGGCAACGTGGTGCGATGCCAGTTACACAGCTATGTGCCCAGTGCATGCATGGACCACCAGTGACGCATCACAGAGCGTGCTGTGAACTGGACAGTGATGCATGTCACCTGTGTCGTGCATACATACATAGATACATAGACAGTGTCGGCAGATAAGGGCCTATGGCCCACCCAGTCTGTCCATTTGAGCTTGTAAGTTCACTTTGTTTTCCTAAAAGTCTGTTGCCCCTTACCCCTGACCGCCAGAATTCCTTTATGTCTATCCCGTGCATTCTGAAATCCCGTGATTGTTTCAGCCCCCACCACTTCCTCTGGCAGGGTGTTCCACTTGTCCACCACCTGTTCTGTGAAGAAATTCTTTCTCATGTTTCCTCTGAATCGTCCTCCTTCCAACTTCATCCCATGCCCTCTAGTCCTGGAACATCTTTTTCGCTTAAAAATAGTGTTTTCCTGCACCCTGTTCCTCCCTGTAAGATACTTGTATGTCTCTATCATATCCTCTCTCTCCCTCCTCTCCTCCAGGGAGTACATGTTCAGTTCCTTCAACCTGTCTTCATCGGACTTGTGATGCAAGCCATGCACCATCTTTGTTGCCCTCCTCTGAACCTTCTCTGCCCAGTCTATGTCCTTACGTAGGTATGGTCTCCAGAACTGTACACTGTACTCCAGGTGGGGCCTCACTAGTGTCTTGTATAGTGGAATTATGACCTCCCCTTTCCTGCATGGTTGTGTTGTGCAGGGCTAGTGGTCTTCCCCAGCATGCAATAGCATCCATGAAGTAATGATACTCACACTGCTCAAGCAGCTGTGTCTGCCACTGCTGCTGATGCTGCTGCTGGGTGCAACTCCCACTGGCACCAGGGCCCTGCACAGCCCTCCTCAACCGGGCCTGCATCCTCACATCCTGGCCTGTGGGAGACATATGTTGAGACAAACATCAGTGTGACTCAAAGCAGACTGCCCCTGCCCCAGTGAGAGTGCCTGCCCACACAGCCAGACCCATTCATCTCACAGCTGCACACACGACACAGCCAACCATGGCAGAGCCATCACCTATGCACAGCCACCAAACACACTCACACCCCTACAGAGAATACAGGTGCATAGATGGTACACCCACCTGGCTAGGTACCACGCCCACCTGGCACATGACCGCAGCCTATCCAGAAGGTCCAGATCCCTCCGGCGGAGGTCACTGTACCGTGCCGCACTGCTCATCAGACCGGCACCATCCAGTGACCCCACCAGGTCATTTGCCACTTGATGCCACACCTGTGTGCTGCAATGGTGAGGGCGCCACTACAAAGTGCCCTATAGTGGGTTCTACTTAGGCCACCAAGTTGGCCAGTTCCAATTGGCTCCAGGGAACAGCTCTTCCCAGCCATGGTACCAACTTTACAGCAGGCAATATGGCACCCTGCTACGCCCTAACCCCACGTGGAGATGTTGCACAATAGACCACCACACGCTCCAATCGCGCTGTTCGAACAGCGCCGTCACTTCACATAGCGCTGTCACCAAACAGCGCAATAGGGACGTACACATGGCAGGCGAACAGCGCCAGGGGGCAAAGGTCGGACACAAGGTCATGGGCAATGACGCAAGGCCACGCACAGCGCCATCTGATGTATAGGCATCCTGCACGACCGACCAGCTGTGTACCAGTGCCACAGTGGACTATTGCGCAGTAGTGCCACAGCGCCATATAGTGCCCCTTGCTGTAGCGCCACTGGCACAATGGTGGCCATGGCCTGAATTGCCGATCGTGCACAGCACGTCAGCAGTGTGGCAGATGCCTGCGTAAGCTATCTGGGCATGTGCAATGCAGTGTACCACACAGTCACAGATCTGCGCCATTGGCTCAGCTGACTCAACCGTATTGCGCAAAGGGCAGATTCGCGATATTCAGCCGACACATGCAAATCATCTGATCAGCCATTCAAAGGCGCAGTGGCACGATTTGCATGTCATTATAGTTGCTCCACTCCTAATTTGCATGCATTGCACTATAAATGTGCGACATTGGGCCGCGCTTGGCCAGATTCGGTTACTGCAGGTGGAGGTGAGTTGCATGCTGTGTGATGTTCTGGACAATGGTCATGGGAAAATGCTGTAGACTGCACAGTGACAGGTGTCCACTTGCCCCCATACAGATCGCCATGACTGAGCAGAGCCAAGGTGAGGGTGAGGACGGTGGGCATAGGAGGAGGCCCAACTTTACAGCAGCAGAGACAGAGGCCCTCTTCCAGGCCTACCTGGATGAGGAGCCAGTACTGAGTGGACAGAGGGGCACCCCTCAGTCCCGTGCAGCTGCATGGGAGGGGGTAGCTCGGGCCGTGAACCTGCACGGAAGCCACCAGCGCTCCGTGCAGGAATGAAAGAAGAAGATGGGGACAGACCGCAGGAGGTTGAAGGAGAAGGTGGCAGCCTTCAGGGCGGCACGTGCTGGCACTGGCGGGGGCCTCGCCAGTGGTGTTGGAGCTGACCCTGGCTGAGGAGACACTGGTTTCATCAATGCAGCAGAGCGCTATTGAGGGCATACCAGGAGGTGGATTCCAGACAGGTGGAAGCCCATCACTGCACGGTATGACATGGTGGTGGTGTTGGGGGGGGTTGAGGGGAAGGTTGTTCACATGCACTCACATGTACTCTCTTTCTGTTACAGATCCTGTTCATCTTCAGGAGATGGTGGTGGTGGGTCCAGGCAGTGATGATGACCTGCTGGACATGGAGGAGGGTCCATCCACCTCTGTCACCAGCCAGCATGCACTGCACCAGCATGCACGCTGGGCAGCCAACTCTGATGTCGGTGATTCGGGTGCGGGGGGTGCACAGCCTGTGTCTCAGCAGTCTGGCATGAAAGCATGCCAGCACGCTGTGACTATGGCTGTAGCACATACCTGCACCATTGATGATGCAAGGACTGCAATGGGCAGTGATAGGTGTGTGTCCCATGACGGACACACAGCAGGCCAGCACGTGCCCCCTGGGCCATTCTGGTTCCAACTTGCGTACCAGCATGCTGGCACAGTCCCAGGCTGTGCCTGTCAGCACTGGTGGGGCAGCACCGGTGGCTGTGCAGGTGTCTGGCACTGTTGCTAGCACAGCGGTGGAACGAGTGGACCGTGGGGCACAGCAGTTGGTGGGGCAGCAGCAGCAGTCACCCACCAGGTCTGGGGGTACAGTGCCAAGCGGTGGCACATGTCCGCCGCCCTTTGATCCAGCCATTCCTGATCCTGGTGAACAGTGCCCACCCTCAAGGGGTGTTGTGCATCAGGACCTTCCACACCCTGGGGGACAGGATGCCGTTGGGGCACAGTACCCATTGGACGAGCACATCCGCCTGCTGTGGGAATCAGTACAGCTGCAGAGGCGGGTTGCAATGTCCGTGGAGGCACTGTCTGTGGCTGTGGAGCGGCACAGCAGGGAGTGTGCTCTGGACAGTGCAGAGCTGGTGCGTATGCGGACGGATGTGACCGCTGCCATTGACAGGCTGACCCAGGCAGTGGTCTCTGTCGTGGACGCATTGGGCACACAGTCAGGTGCCCCTGTACTGCACACCCCACACAGTTCACTCTCCGCTCCCCGTTCCCAGCGTCATGTGACACCAGGCCTGTCGATGCCGAGTTCTGCTGTGGACATCCCGAGCACCCCTGGTGCAGGTTTGTTCGGCATGCTGCAGACCCCTATGCGGACAAGGTCACGTTCGTGCAGTGGGACCCCTGGTGGTGCAACAATGCCACCCCATGTGGCCCCTGCTCAGCCTGCCAGTGCTGTTGGGTCATGGTGGGGCCACCCACGCATCCGCAGTGGCCGTGGGACAGTGCTACATGACTGAGTTGTCTCCCAGTGTGGGCTCTGTCTGGTGCTGCCATGTGTGCAATGTGTGTCATGGTGGGCAGTGCACTGCTGGGTGCTCTGCTCACCACGCTGACACACGGACCACCTGCACACCTTCCCAACTGCTGTCCACAGGTGCATGTGCATGATGATGCCTGCATTGTACTGTACACCAAGGTGCAAGGGTGCCCAGCATCTGACACACGTACTTGGACAGTACAGGTGGTGGGGGTGGTCGGTGGTGCTGTGTGTTAGCAATGTCGGTTCTGCTGTGCTGTTCATGTTCCCATGTACGCTCTGTGCCTGGTGTGTGTGTGTGTCCATATGAGTGCTTACCCCTCCCTGATGGTGTGTTTGTATGCCTGGACCCTTCAACTCCCCTGGCCGTCATGCACCCCTGGTGTGTTACCCTGTGTGCCTGTGGTTTGCGCATGGACAGTGTTGGTTGCACATGTCCCCTTGACTTACCTGTGTTCTGCATAGTGCTCCTCTGTGATGGTGTCCCAGTGCAGCTGGGCCTGCCGGATCAGTCGGGGGTTCCGCCGTCCTGGGGGGGCTTCTCATCACCATCAACACCGGCGCCACTGGCGTCCCCATCGCTGTCCCCCTCTTCAACCTGTACGGCTATCCCATAGTCTTTGGCCATGTTGTGCAGGATGCAACAGGCCAGGAATATCCCACAGGCCTTTTGGGGGCTGTACTGTAGGGCACCGCTGGAGGTGTCTAGGCATCAGAAGCGTGCCTTGAGCATCCCAAACACCCGCTTTATGATGTTGCGTGTGGAAACATGTGCCTCATTATAGCGTTGCTGCGATGGGGTCATGGGGCACCGGTACGGTGTGAGCAGCCAGGGACGGAGTGGGTATCCACTGTCACCTGTGTGAAGATAGTGGAGATCAGTCTCATGTTCAGGTCCATATTGCCCATATCCCTGTGTGCCACTACCATGGCACCTGTAGCATTCCCACCCTTGTCCCGAGTTTGCATTCCATACAGGTGTACTCACCCACTAGATGTCCTGTGGGGATGTCCCCATTCTCGAATCGATGGCACAGTGTGGACTGATACCATATGAAGGCATCATGTGCTCCACCAGGGTGTGTGGCACAGACATTGATTATGCGCCCAGTGGCATCACACACCACCTGGCAGTTAACACTGGAGAATCCCTTTCTATTCCTATATGTGAGCCCATCGGGGCCAGGTGGCGTGTGAATGGCCACATGGGTGCAGTCTATGGCCCCTAGCATGCCAGGCATACGTGCTACCCTGTGGAACTCCTGAATGTTTGCTGTACCCTCTGCCACGGTGCTGGGGAAATGGATGTACTCCGCAGCATGTGGCAGCAGTGCACTGAGGAATTGGGTGAGGATGCATGATGTGGCCGACTGTGTGATGCCTGTGGTGTCCCCTGTTGGCCTCTGGAAGGTGCCTTCGACAGCAGGCACATGCAGGCTGTCACCTTGGTCTCCACCGACAGAGCGTGACTCCGTGGAGGGTGCCTGCATCACATCACTGCACAGCTCACAGAGCCGCCTCAGTATTGCCCTGTTCAGGCGGTACCAGCCCACGATCTCTACATACATCTGTGTACAGCTCAAAGCTGATGCGGCACGGTACTGCCTGTTGGGGCATACTACCGACAGGTCTTCCACGGCCACTGCCCCTGCAGCATGCATTCTCACCCCCCTCATTACAGCTTCCATGTGGAAGCTGGCACTGTCCATCTCCCTGGATTCTGACCCCCCCTGGCTGGTGTTGCTGTGTTACCCCTGCTGTCCTCACTGCTACTTCCACTGCACCGGGCACCCCCCACTGGCCTCTACAGCCTATGGCCCACGCTTTCCTTGCCTGCCCTAGCCTGTCTGTTGTCTGTATGTCTGTCTGTCTCTCTTCTCTCTCTCCCCCACTTGGCAGCCTTGTAGCGTTCTTGCGCCGCTTCCTTGAGCCTTTTTATTTTGGCTCATTTCCGCTAGTGTGCAATTTCCGGCTGTGCCGCTTATTTAGCATTGCGCAAGTCTTTGACTATCGCATTGCACTCTTTATGCATGGATCCACCCCTTCCGGTTGCGCATAAGTCCATTTTCATTGCGCTTGTTGCTCAGCATGTTTTCGGTGGCGCATCTGCCTCCTTCTGAATATTGCAAAATGGTGCAATTTTGGACTTGCGCATGTGCAACCCTGTTGCGCATGGCGCAACCCTTTTGAATATCCGGGCCTTGGTGTTTTGAAGCTATCTTTCCAGAATCAAGGAAAAAAAGTTACATATAATACATTTATTAAAGGAAATTATTAGTACCTTACCCCGCTTTTCAATTTTGACTTCGTATACCTCTCCATGAATACTGTGTGGAAAGGGGTTTATTTAATTTTAATGCATTTATATCTTCTAATACCTTATCTAATTTGGAAAAAAACTTACAGTTTTCAGAAACCTTCCCCTGGACCATTTCTGTTTGTACAAAGAATATGTTGCATAAATAACTCTTACAGTTTTCTGGCAAAATATGAACATCTAATGAAGAAGAATAACGTAATGCACACTTGGCCTTGAGTTGCCAAAAGGTTTAGCTGTCATTACTATTATCTGATTCAATTAAATAATTGAGATTTTTTTTAGATTTCTTCATTTGTGCATTTTCAATAAATGTATACATTAGCCGGGATATTCAGACTGCGCCAGGCTGTGGCGCAAGCCTGGGCACAGCGCAACTTGGCTGCGCAGGGGCATTGACAGGGTGATATTCAACAGAGCATCACTGAATATCGCACCCTGGCCACCTGCAGTGCGCATGGCACAGTGGCATTGCACCAGCACAAGTGGCCAGAGTGGAGCAGGGAGATGCGCTACCTCAAGTTCCGTTGTGCTAAGCGCAACAACCGCGATATTCAAAAGTGCACATGCAAATAGGGCCATAATGTATGCAAAGCACAAATGGGACCATTTGCATGTCACTATGGCTCCATTTGCATGCAGGTGTGCCTATCCCCGGCAACCTGCACCTGGCGCCCTGCCAGGCAGCAGCTGTCACGGACCGATGCCACCTGCACATTGTGGCACTGTGCCCCTCTGCCCGATCATGGGCATATGTAGAAAAGATACATGTCCAATATCCCTGGTGGTCCAGTGGACTGCTCACAGCCCGATCATGGGCATATGTTAAAATAAAGCAATGTTCTATATCCCTGGTGGTCCAGTGGACCGCTCGCAGCCCGATCTCAGACATATGTTAAAATAAAGCAAAGTCCAATATCCCTGGTGGTCCAGTGGACTGCTCACAGCACGATCATGGGCATATGTTAAAATAAAGCAAAGTCCAAAATCCCTGGTGGTCGAGTGGACTTCTCGCAGCCTGATCGCGGGCATATGTTAAAATAAAGCAATGTCCTATATCCCTGGTGGTCCAGTGGACTGCTTGCAGCCCGATCGCAGACATATGTTAAAATAAAGCAAAGTCCTATATCTCTGGTGGTCCAGTGGACCATCTGCAGCCAATCTCTGGCATATGTAATAGAAGAGTGAGGTCCAATATCCCTGGTGGTCTAGAGGTACCCCCCCATTCGCCCACTGAGCCCCACTGCGCTGCTCCCCCTGGTCAGTGGTGGGTGGCAGCACCCCACCCACCTGCTGTCCCACCGCCCACCGACTGACACTGTACGGTGGCTGTATGCCCATTGGTGCACAGCGTGAGCCAATGGGTGTGCAGCCTGTACCGTACTACACATTCACATATCTGAGCTATGTAGTATGGTATGGTATGGGCTGCATGCCCATTGGCTCACACTGTGGACCAATGGGCGTACAGCCCTACCATATGGTGTCAGTCGGTGGGCAGTGGGGCAGCAGGCGGGTGGGGTGCTGCTGCCCGCCACTGACCAGGAGGGGGAGTGGGGTGGTGGGGCTCAGTGGGTGGGTGATGAGGGGCTACCGCTGGATCACCAGGGATATTGGACCTCATTCTTCTATTACATATGCCCGTGATTGGGCTGTGAGCAGTCCACTGGACCACCAGGGATATTGGACCTTTCTTTAACAGAATATGCCTGCGATTGGGCTGCTAGTGGTCCACTGGACTACCAGAGATATAGGACTTTGCTTTATTTTAACATATGCCCATGATCGGGCTTTGAGCAGTCCACTGGACCACCAGGGATATAGGACTTTGCTTTACTTTAACATATGCCCACGATCAGGCTGCAAGCAGTCCACTGGACCACCAGGGATATTGGACCTTTCTTTAACAGAATATGCCTGCGATCGGGCAGCAAGTGGTCCACTGGACCACCGGGGATATAGGACTTTGCCTTATTTTAACATATGCCTGCAGTCGGGCTGCGAGCAGTCCACTGGACCACCAGGGATATAGGACTTTGCTTTATTTTAACATATGCCTGCGATCAGGCTGCGAACGGTCCACTGGACCACCAGAGATATTGGATCTTTCTTTAACAGAATATGCCCGCAATCAGGCTGTGAGTGGTCCACTGGACCACCAAGGATATTGGACATGTTTATCATCTTCTACATATGCCCATGATCGGGCATGGGGGGGGGCACTGCCACAATGGTGCAGCCGGAGCTCGGGTGGCCACCCACAGGTGGCAGCTGCCATATTGCACCTTGCAACATGGCAGCTCAGCTGTGGGTGGCCAGCTGTTGTTCCTTTTTCTTTGGCTCACCTGTGTGCAGCACAGGTAGGGGTTGCACATGCATGGGCTCAGCACATCCCGTGCTGAATATCGGGATGTGTGGAGTATGCATGGGCATGCCCCCTCGACCTGTGCCGCAAACATTACTGATGCACTCCGGCGCCTCGGGATTTGTGCCAGGCACAATCCTCACTTGAATATCACACCAGGACGCATCAGTGGGTTGCGCATGCCATGCGCAACCCTTCTGAATATCTGGGCCATTATCTCTTACTTTGTTCAGCGCCATGAAATAAATCTTTGATAGATTCTTTTTTTACAGTGCATCTGACCATTAAATGTAATTTTGCTTTCACCTTTCTGAAATTATATTGTTTATTAATATATCTAGCTAAAATTTGGTAACAAGGATAGGCACACCAATGTGGGGCTCATTTCCAGGAGCAACCCAGGGATGGGATACAACAGGGAGAGAAAGAGCAATAACAAGGTAACAACAAGAGGTGCATGAACATGTGCAATAAAAATAATGACTTTCAAAGAACAACAAAAAACAATGTAAAAAGTGTACATGTATTTTAGCTATGGGGTAGCTAGGCTGAGTACTAAATGTCCATGCTACTAATGTTAAGCAAGACATTTGTACAGAACCAGTGAGGCATAAAATTCAGATCGCAGAGTATATTGAGTTGTAAACTATACAATTAAGTAAGTAAAAATGGGTAAACAGGTAAAATAGCAGAGGGAATGTGGATAGAACAAATGTTGTTGAAATGTGAAAAGAAAAGGAAGAACTCTATTTGCAGGTGTGTCCTTTAGTGGAACATGTTAATAAGATTGTTTTAAGAGAGTGGATGGAGGAAGAGAGCTGGATGGTGAGAGGGAGGTTGCTCCAAAGTGTAGAAAGTCAGATAGAGTACAGATATAGTACAGTTTTTTTTACTGTGAGGGTTATGGAAATAACAAGCAGCAGATGAACTGAGGGAGCAGGAAAAGGGGATGGTGCTGCTAAGAAGAGAGGAAGGGTAAGTTGGAATACTGGCAAACCAGTATTTGGCCATGAAGGATGAACAGTGAGACACTCCATGCCTCAAGAGAGGGGACAAGAGAGATAAGTATTTAGAGAGTGGTGATTGATGAGAGATAGTTTGGGTTCCATATACTGTATGTGCACACCAAACCCTTGTGTATGTAATTATCTGTGCAGCACCAGGTTGTGCATAACAGAAAGAGTAAGGTGCTTCTGGGAGTCCTAGGTTTCCAGTAGCCTTGGCGGCACAGTTGGTAGCTCAACTAGAATCATATTCCAGACAGCCTGAGTTTAAATTCTATCTTCGGTATGTATTTCTTTCTCTCTTCTGTTTGGGTTCCATATATGTGCACATTGCACCCTTGTGTATGTTAAAATAATTCAGGCACAATTACTTTTACATCAACATCACAGGGTACATAGTACTGTAATAAATCAAATCTGACTTCCCTTTCTTTTCAGGCAGTGTAATCTATGTGAAGTAAAGTATATCTGGTATAAATAAATATATATTCACAGATATAGAAATATAACTCTTTCTTATAACATTTTTCTTGGCATTAAGTTCAATAAATCCTCCAGCTAGGATCAAATAAAGTACTTGTGCTTTAAAGTAAGGTTTTTGCTATATGTTAAAATTGTTTATCCAACTGCAATCATCAAAAATTGTTTATCCAACTGCAATCATTTAATTCCCAAGTACTAGCTCCTTTAAATAGCATCAAGAGTCAGATGATCATAGGCGAGAGTCAGTATGAAAAAACAAAACATGGAATAGTTATATATTTGTAGATTTCTCATTCTTGTGACTTGTCCTTAATCTCTCTGATCCCAGTATTCCAAATTTTATTTGATGACAGAAGCTCATTGACATGCAAGTTTCAATGTTTCAGTATAACAGTGTAGCCTTTATCGACACAACTATGTAAAATTACTAAGTCACAATGGTGTAAATTCTTTGCAAGTCTAATTTAAAAGGTTTCTTTTAGCCTACAGAATGTCTGAGTTTTTCCCATAATAACTGTAATACAACCTTAACTTGGAAAATTAACTTGTTTAATAGTGGATATACCCAAATTAGTGCTAAAGAGGGCTGCCCCATTAGAAGGGCAGTCCCCATTGTCCTCAGGCCCGGACAGATTGTGTGTGGGGGGGTGGGCCAGATATAGGCTTGGCAATGAAGAAAGAGCTAAGGGAATGAGGGGGGACGAGGGGAGAGGGAAGGGAATAGTGAGGTCACAAAAGGGGAGGATTTGTGATGTCAAATCAGGAGTGAGGTGGGACATGGGGATTGGGTAGGGTAAGAGAGAGAGAGGGGTGAGCACTGGTGGTATTTAAGGGCCTGCACAGGCCAGGGAGCTCACAAAATTTACTCTAAGAGATTTTCTATGAGTTTTTCACCTAAGAAGCATGTCAGTATTTGGCAAGTTCAGTATTTAATTCTCTGGCCTGTGAACTGTTTATTTCCTAGTCACAGTTATTTGGAGTTAGTTAATACAAAGAGGCTGCCTTTGTTAGTATTTAATAACAATACATGTACAAGGTTAATTTTGATCAGTACAGAGTGAGTGGTTTTCTTCCAGTAAGAGAGAGACCAGCTGCAAGTGAGTATTTCAGGAGTACTGTGGAAAGGTAATTGTGTAAAAAAAAAAGCAGTGAGTGAATGGGAGCACCTACTGGAGAAAGGCAGGCTTGGAGACTGAATTGTGGAAGTTCAGGGAGATGGTATGTTTTTGGTGCTACATGGCTTGGGAGCAGGGAGGCTGTCGTTTAGCTGCAATGTGCCTTGGATGTTTGGATGATTGAATTGTTGGGACTAGGCTGTGACCAAGTGAGAGGGGAAGTGACTATGGGGGTACAGCTGCTGCTAGAGTAGAGGACCTTGGTGCTGCAGTACCGGTGGCTCCCTGAATTGGTGGAGGGCTGATGACCAAGTGGGGGAGCAGTAGTAATGTGGAGATGGAACCTGGATGGCCTGAGTGTGAGGTTTGCACCAGAGATCAAGTGTGTGGAGGTTGTGGGCAGGTTTGGAGGAGTGTTGGAAAAAAAAAGAGATGACTTGAGAGGGGAGAAGTGCATGGAGGGCCCAGATGGCTGACAAATCTTCGGGAGCAGGTAGCGGTGATGGCGTCTGTTGTCATCGCCATGTGGAGTGGATGACTTGGGGGGGTTAGGAACAGCAATTTGGTGGTAGACACTGGAAATTAAAATGTAATTTGCACCCACAGAGTAAGATAGATGCAATGGGGGGGTTTGTGCACCGATAAGGAGACCGACAAATGACCAAAGGGTCAGGCAGGGGGCTGTCAAACCAGACCACGTGGCTGCAGTGTCTGATGTAAGCATCACATGGCCAGTCAGTGCTAGGGGCTTTTTGACAGCATGGGCTGCCAAAGCAGGCCGTCCTGCATAGACATTATAGCAGTGGATAGCTTTTGAATGGAAAACAGGAGGGGGAGCCAGTAATATGGGGGGAGACCACATGGATTTATTAAATAAGGAATTAAAAAAAAAAAAAGAAAAGAAAATGGGTACAAGCATCCGGGGGACAGGATCTAAGGCTGTGCTTATGAGTTTGGCCAGGCCCAGGTTTTCTTGGGCCTATATAGAAAATTAGAAAGTTAGGAAGGGGGACCCAGATCAGTGGCACAAAGGCCCATGTGGAAGATGAGGACATAGAAGAGTGAGATTGGGGGGAACTGACCAGGCGGCTCCACAGGCACGGGGTGCTCAATCTCACCATAGCAAGGTATACCAGGCTTTTTATCTAGAGGAGAGGGGCAGGCAAAAGGGACCACAAAAAAAAGGGAGGGGCACAGGGGGGGAAAAGGGGCATCCAACATCCCTCAGTATGGGTATGAAGTGCAGAGCAGGTAACCTGGGGGACTAGGGACCACCTCAGGTGGCAGGCCAGCATCGATGCTAGGACCTTGATTGGTAATGATGTATCGTGAATTTTTGAGTATTTTAGGTTGGCTGTGGCTCCCAGGAAGAACAAACCTAGCAAAGAGGATTGCTACCAGGCAGTAATGGAGCTGGTGAATAATGCAAACTAGTTGTTGGAGACTGCAGACCCACCCAGCCCAGCCAATGGCAGAAAGCAGTAGGGAAACAAGTGGAGGGGAGGAAAGGGTAACAAATGGGCACCTAGGGCCCCGGTTGTGCCCATGCCCACAGAACCCAGCCCTGAGCCAGTCATCCCATTACCTCCCCCTCCTATGCCAGTGCCTCCCCTGGTGCAGGCCCGTGCCCCACCACCAGAACCCTCAGTTTGTTTGGATCCAGCTCCTTCTGCTCCAGCTGTGCCCCAGCCTCCAGCTCCATTACCGGACAACTCCAAGCTAACTCCACAGGTGGGACCCAGCTTCCAGAGGGATGACCACTCAGGTAATAAGGAAGTCACACAGGAAAGCAGTGTAAGAGAACATGTGGAGCAGGTGATCAAATCTATGGGGGACAATGGTTTAGGACAATATGAGAAGGTGTTGAGAGAAATCAGGGGCAAAGACAAAGGGGGGACACTGGAGCAGTGGGGGGGTGCATTTGGGGAAGAGGGAGAAGGGGTTGAGATAGGAGAATCAGGAGTCAGGATTGGTGACCACATACCATTAGCTATGAAGGAAAAAATTTGGAAAGGTGAATGTGTGGATATATTCACCTTGGCCAATGTGGACCAATGTGAAGAAAAGGAGAGCTTAGAAGAGAAAGACATGACAGTGGCCATCGTGTTATTGGGAAAGATGGAGGAAGTCAAGCCAATGAAGGGAAAAACTTGAGACAATTGGTCCTTAGGATTTAGATACTGCACTGTCATTGTTATAGAAAAGAAGCTGGAGTTGGCCACTCCCTTGTTGACATATTTACTAATTATAAAGAACGCATATAAAAAGGGGGGCATAGTTGGTTAAAATATGATGAGAAGTTCAGGAAGAGAATAGCTCACATTGAGGATGTAAAATGGGATGCAAGGCAGCTTGACCTTTGTTTGGAAATCTGTACAGGTACAATCAGCAATGACAGTGAAGGGGACAAGAAAAGAGGGATGGCCCAAAAGTGCTGTTGGGGTTACAACTGGGCCTTTTGTTCCTGACCAAACTGCCAGTTCAGGTATGCATGTTCTAATTGCAGGGGCACACACCCAGTGACAGAATGTGGGTATAATTGGGACAAGGGCAATGCCAACCATGACAGATCATATCAGCAGCCCTTTTGGGGTAACCATGCAAGTTTTAGGGGGCAGCAGTGGAGGAGGGAGACAATAGGGAGAGGGATGGGAGGGGGCAGGGATCACACATGCTATAGCTGACAACAGGATAATTAAGTGAGGGGAGAGTTTGCCAGGGCATTTCGTTTGACACACACACCCATAAAAGTGATGGTCTTGGAGGAATGGTTGAAGTTGTATCCAGAAAGGGAAGCAGCTTGCAAGCTGATGATGGGATTTGGGGGGGGGGAGTGTTAGCTTTGCTTTGAAGGAACAAGGAAAAGGACAAGAGCAAAGAACCTGAAATCTATACGGGGTAAGAGGTACTGTTGGCACATAAAATTCAGAAAGAGATAGTGGCCAGCAGGGTGGAGGGCCCAGGCCCATTTGGCTACCCACCATTGCCCTCCTAGAGGATTTCCCCATTGGGACTGCTCCCAAAGAAGCAGCTGGGGGAATATTTGGTGATTCATCACCTGTCATACCTGGAGGAGATTTGGTCAATAACCACGTCAGTGAAGAAGATAGTAGGGTGACATAGGTCACCTTGGAGGAGGCAGTCAGATTGATCAGGGTGTAGCGGGGGGCATGGTTGGTTAAGACAGACATTGAAGTGGCTTTCCACTTGCTGCCAGTCCAGCTGGAGGATTAGGATCTTTTAGATTTCCAGGTAGGTGATGACTATTATTTTGATAAAGCCATGCCCATGTGCTGCTCCATAGCCTTTACAACATTTGAATTGTTTAGCACATGGCTGCAATGGGTGTTTCAGGCCAGGTATGGATACCAGACAGTGGTCCATTACTTGGGTGACTTCATGTTAATTGGGGAAGGGCAACAGCAGATGGAAAGGATGTTGCACAGGATTTTGAAGCCACTTGTAAGGAACTGGGGGTGCCTTTGCCCCCGGACAAGATGGAGGGGCCTAGCCAAACAATTGAATTTTTGGGCATAGAAGTAGATACAGTAGGGGAGTTATTCTGGTTACCAGATACTAAGGTTCAAAAGCTAAAATCATTATTAAATGCAGTCAGAGCAAGATGGAGGGTACAGCTGCAGCAGGTGCAGCAGCTGTTTGGGCATCTAAACTTTGCTTGCAGGGCCATTGTACCAGGTCACACATTTACACAGCACCTGGCAAGGGCAACTCAAGGTGTCTCAAGGCCACACCATTGGGTAGACATTAGCAAGGGGAACAGAGAAGACTTAGCAGTATGGGGGACATTTCTCTGCAGTTACAACAGGAGGACATTTTGGCAAGAGGAATGGGTTTTTAACACTGACCTACAGCTTTACACAGATTTGACAGGGGGTATTGGCATGGGAGCTTAAATGGTTTGCCGTGGCATGGCCCAGCTCTTGATTTCAGAATGGTGTTTTGAGGGATATCATCTTTTTGGAGATATTCCCTATTTGGCTGACCATGGAAACATTGGGAAAGGAGCTCAGGAACCAGAAGGTCACATTTTAGAGTGACAACAAGGCAGTGGTTGATGTTTTGAATAAAACAGGGGTGATGTCATAGAGGGTCATGAGGGTGTTGAGACAGTTGGTGATAAGGGGGTTGACGTTAAATCTGTCATTTAGTGCTAGGTACATTGATGGTGTGGACAATGTGATAGCTGACTGCCTCTCCCACCTTTAGATGGACAAGTTTTGGGCCATCACATCAGCAGCAGAGCCCAAACAGATGGCTATTCTGGACTATGTCAGGAGGATTGGATTGGGGGAGCTGAAGGGTTGTTCCACAACTCCTGGTCCTCCAGGACCTTGAGATCGTACAAAACCTCTTGGAGGGGTTTCCAGTCATTTTGCAAGAAAACTGGCTGCCAGGTAAGTGGGGTGGTGATGGGAGAGCAGTTAGCACAATTTATAGTAGTGGGTTGGAAGAGTAACATGGTGCATGTGACAATGGGGGTACATTTGACAGCGATAGGACAGCTGTGCACCCTGAAGGGATGAGAGGACCCAACAAAGAGCAACTTGATAAGGCGCATGATGCAAGGGTTGTTATGGGGAGCTGGAAAAACCCAGGATGGATGGAGGCTGCTGACAGAAGGGCTACTGGAGAAGTTTATGGGAGCATTGCACCATGTGTGCTCATCTAGAAAAGAAACAGTTTTGTTAAGGGCAGTATACGTCACTATGTATAGTGGGGCATTCAGAGTCAGTGAGGTGGTAGGGCACGGAAAGAAGGACACGTCCACAGGCTTAGATTGGAATGACATGGTGTGGATGGGAGAAGGGATATCAGTGCTACTGAGGCAGTCAAAGACCTACCAAATGGGAAAGGGGAGCAGGGTATGGTTAAGAAGGCATGAAAACAGGACCATGTTCCCAGTAGGTGTCTTACATGTGTACACAGTTGGGTGCCCAAAGGATGAGAACCCCCTTATGTTTCTACTTGGCAATGGGTCCCCGGTGATGGGTGCTCAGGTGGTGGTCCTAAAGAAGGGGTTGGAATTTATAAGGAAAAACCTGGAAGGGTATTTATCCCATTCATTAAGGATTGGGGCGGCCTCCGTAATGGTGGTGCAAGGAAGCAAACCAGGGGACATCAAACAGTGGGGAAGATTGGCTTTGAACTGTTATAAAAGCTATGTGTGCAACTTAATACAGTATTTATTTATTTATTTATTATGCATATCAGAATTACAACCCTTTGAGACAAGGACTCATTTCCAAAGGCTCCTCATCAGTTCCAGTGGATTCAGCACATAGACAGCAACACAAATGCAATATGATAGACAGGAGGTTACGGAACTTTTTTGTTACATACCAAACAGCGAATAGCAAACAGTATTCATATATTTGCAGGTGTCAGAACAAACAACATAGAATCTTGAGCCATCCAGTACCCAGATAAGAGTTACAGTTTACAATAGCAGTACAGAGGTCTATACAGTGCAAAAGCTAGGCTCCAAGAACAAATACAGTAAATTCAGAATTGCAGCCTGAGATAAGGCGATCGTCGTCAAGAGCCTAGAAAAGGGGCTGAGGAGGGAGCAGGGCACCTATGGGCTAGGATCCCACTTGTGGAGCACATTCACAGCTGCAGGTGGAGAAAATGAGGCTCTTGAGAGCTGCCTTAAAAGGACATATTTTAGTGAGTGAGGGGATCGAGGAGGGAAGGGTGTTGAACCAGTGTGGTGCCTGTAACAAAAGGATCTCTGTTGGAGTGATGTCCACACCCTCAGGACTTTGAAAGCAGCCATAGTGGAGCCATGGATAGAGGCAGAGGGGGATGCAGGGTGGAAGGAGTTGGACACCCTTGGGGGGGGGAGAGACCTAGAAGTATTTTTTTAACCAGGAGGTAGGTCTGATATTGTAACCGCTCTTCTAGATTGAGTATGGTGGCCATTGAGTATAAAGTGCATACATGAGTCCATTTGTCTGCACCAGTGAGGAGCCTACAGTAGTACTAATGTTGTCTTCTTTCTTCCGCCATAGCAGGTCTGTACGGTAAAATGATACTTGGAAAGAAGGAGATCAATTGACAGGGGGACAGGGGGACATAGTGAAACTCCCAGCATTATTTTTGTCTTTATTTATGGTTCCTTTAGGGTGGTCAAGGAGGTTGGAAGCATGGAGAGTAGGGCATTCCTTTATCCATGGGGTGGAAAAGTGGGCATCCAGGAGGCTCAGGGAGAGGCAGCTGTATTTGGACATCAATGCAAGCAAGTTGACCTGGCAAGGTTTGTGCGGCATGAAGTGAGGACAGCTGCTGCCGTCACTCAAGCAAATGAGAAGAGAACATAGCCGCCCAGATCTGATTGTAATTCATATGGGAGGAAATGACCTGGGAACCAGGCCTTGTTTGGACATATTTTATCAGATCAAGGAATATGTGCAAATAATAAAAGAGTGGTGGCCAGAGGTCACTCTGGTGTGGTTGGATATCACTCCACAGAGGGTGTGGAGACAAGCAGACAATCATAAGGCTATGGATAGGGCCTGAAAACACATGAATGCGAGGGTGGGTAGGCTGTTTGAGAGTATGGGTGGCAGGGTTATACATCGAGGGGTTCTTGAGCATGTCAATGAGTACTACAGTGGAGAAGGGGTACACATATCAGGTTTAGATCTGGCAATGTTTAATTCTGAGACTGCCAACGTCATAGAGCCCTGGATGCAAGAGAGAAGCATTTGAAGCTGGGGAAGGGGGGAGTCCACCTTCCATTGCAAGCGGGAGGTGAACTAGTGGAAAATAGGGAAGGAGTAGGATAAGGGAGGTAAAAGGGGGTAATAATAAACAGGACATAGGCCAACCCAACAGGAGGCAGGGGTACAGTGTGTACGCTCATACCCCTTCAAGTGGAGGAGGATGAAGAAGGTCTTCCCCCCATGATGTACATCTTGGGGTTAGAAGATTAAAAATAAAAGAAAAGAAACCAAGTATAAATTGTAAAGGAATTATTATGAGAAAAGGTGGTTTGGAAATTGTATGATGTACAGAAATGTATATAAATGTGATGGATGTGATTGATAATATGTATACCCCACAAATGTGAAATGTGGAATGTTTAAAAGAAAAGAATTAAGTAAATTAATTGCCAAATCTGAGCACCCACACAAAACTTAACTGTGTCTTTAATGGCAGGGATCTGGGGGACAGTGTTTCTGTAGTTTATAACAGCTTTAAAACAGACTCTCAAGTAAAAGACTGCCTAGTCAAGAATATTATATCAGCCAGCTTTCCTCACATTGGTGGGGAGGAGGGCTTGATCAGTAGTAAATTGCAACAAGGTTTTCATGATTTTTTATGTAGTATTAGAAAATAGATGAGCCCTTTACTTACTGAAAATAATAGAATCAGCAGTGTGTTATAGTAACTAAGAATTTCATTATTTTGTACATAAAAATTAGACATCAGGAAACAATTTCAGCAAAAAATAAAAATAAAAAATGGCTTATTACTAAGATTCACCGAACTAATCAAAATCTTTTTTTTTAATATCTATACAAAGCCATCATTTTTAGGTCACCTTTTAGGAAAATTTTGAAGGCCAGTCCTAGCTTCAGTATATCAGTACTTTAATAATTTAGTATTTTTTATACATTTTAATGTGCCAAGCCTCAGGGTTCCCTGTTTCATCATTTTCACCCTATTCTCCAACTCTCCCATTTTCACATCTCTAAAATTCTTCTTTCTTTCTTTCTTTCTTTCTTTCTTTCTTTCTTTCTTTCTTTCTTTCTTTCTTTCTGCAATATTATAATCCATTCACACTTTCATTGCACATTCCTCATGGTCCATTGTGTCTCCTCCTACCTCTGGCTTCTGGCATCCTAGGCAAATCCATCATTCACCTTCCTACGCTTTCCTTACCACAGGGTTGGGCATCTGAATCAGCAAGCAGAAAGTCTGATGCTATAAAGAGGGAAAAAAAGCCCCCATCAAGCTAGCAAATAAGAACATCCTATGGTAGTTCTTTCCAGGGAGAGGGAGAGGAATGAAGGTTGTATGCTGGGCTGTAAGGAGCAGTCAGAGTAGAATATTAAAAAAGCTTTTATATGCCTATAACAGATATGCCATCGTTGCCTAACTGTAGTGATACAGAGAGAGATTTCATTGGAGATTTCTTTGGTTATCAGTCATATATATTTGGCTAAAGTCCAATATCTTACCAAGCTATCTTCTGCATTCAGAGATGTTGTGCTCTGATTCTTGGCTTTGCTTTTTCTCCACAGGGCCTGGAGTCAAATGGAGGAAGAGCCCACTCCAAGGAGTAGCAAGATGCCCATTGTAATAGTCAGATACCGAAAAGAAGAATATGGCTGCAAAGAAAGGAGGTGATGAAGAAGGGAAAAAAGAGGGAGAGCTAGGAGATAAAGTCAGATGACAGTTGGCATCATGTTCTCTTTCAAATCATATTCCTCTCTCTTTCTCTATATAAAACAGAACTTAGTGAGCTATGGTTTGGAAAGTTAATAATTTTAATTAGAATATAGATGTTCCAGATCCATTTTATGAAATGTTATTAATATGAAGCACTTTAAAGTTCACACCAGAGAATCACGTGACCCGACAGCTTAAAGCACAGGCACTTGTGTCTGAGAATCAGATACGCAATTTTGTAACAAATAAGCTACAAGCAGGCAAAGACAGAGCAGACCCTGTGGTTGCCTTGTCTTATCTCTGCAAATTTAAAAGCTGATACAATACAGGACAGCACTTTCTCATGACTAAATAAGGAACAAATTCTTTTAGCACACTGAAATGGGACAGGTTGTTACAGAAATGCTCAGTGGTGATATTTGAACATAGAAAACCATTAGCAGTGTGGTCAACAGCATAATGAGGACGTACATAAGGGAATATACATTAGCATTTGAACTAAATTGTGCAAGTGATTTCCTAAGTTTTAATTATTCTTAAGCAGCTAAGATATAGCTAAGCGAATGTATTTTACTTGTGAATAATGATATAGGCTCCTGTGAAATTAGGCTAATTTATTATTCATTTGGATATGTTTCTCACTGTAGCAGCTTCTACAGGATATACTGTATCTAATTCAGGGCTGGTGCCTGTTAGCAAATAGATGAGTAAAGGAACTGTTAAGTGTGCCACCAAAAGTAGAGATGAAGATCACCTGGAGACAAGTTATAGAAAGCAAAGACTTCTCCTGGCTAGAAAGAGGGCACCTAAAGATCAGAAAATAACAAATTGACCATGGCAAAGATTAGTAAATGACATGCACAGAATTCTAAATTTTATACAAAGATTTTATTAGAAGATTCCAGTATTTCTCTCTGCACTTTATATTTGTATTGAGATTTTAAGCATTGCTTTTTGCACTTACTTCTGCATTTGATATCAAGATACTTGATAAACGTTGGTCTGTTTAAGTTATACATACAGGCCCAGATATTTAAAGCAGTTGTGCATGGTGCAACTGAGTTGCACTGGCACAGGTACGTAAATGCACCAAGGAGCAATATTTAGTAAGAAACAGTGCGCAGCGCAAATCCCATTGTGCCAATGTGCAACTATAATGAATAGTAAAAGTAGTAGTAACAATTTTATTGACATAGTATCACACCATTAGGACTTTTTATGCCCTATTTACAAGGTGCACCTGTGCAATAAACATTTACAGTATACAAATTTCAAGTTTCCACAGATTACAATAAATTCAAAAACATACCTTTCAAATCATACAATCAATAAGACACACAATTATGACGTGTAATTAATATTACTACAAATAATAAGGTTTTTACAAATTGTTCAACTAAGACCAAAGCACTGCTCGATCTCTGTTTTAAAACTGAATTTCAAAAGTTCTAGTTTTCTTAAATCTGGGGGCAATGCATTCCATCTACTAGCTACACTATATTCATAGGTTATTTTATCAAAACTATCTGTTATCCTAGGCTGTAACAATTCCCTAGCCCCATTTTTCCTTAAGTTTAAACCATGTTTAGGTCTTTGAATGTTCTGTACCAAATGCTAGGGAGTATTATTTCTAAGTATAGTCCAAACTTAGTCCAAATATAATTTTGCTTCAACTGAAGTGATTTCCAATCCTATTTATTGTACATTGTACAATGGTGGGTGTTGTAACTATACCTCAATACGTATCTTGCCAATCTGTTGTAAAGATGGTGAAGTTTGTCTAACTGCTGGTTATTAGAATATCTATAAATATGACTTCCATAGTGAATTATTGTCAAAATAAGCTGATTTGCAATTGTCAAACATATAGATTTAGTTGTACTTGTCGAGAACCTTCATGCTGCCCCATACGACCATTTACTCTTTTTACCAAATCTGAAATATGGTAATCAAAACTCAAGTGCTGATCTATATAAACCCCCAGGTATTTATAAGTTGCAGTCTGAGTCAAACACTTCCCTTCCAAAGTCATTATTTGTAAACCCTGTTTTTTTATTCTAGATTGCTTAGTTCCAAATAACATATTTTGTGTGCTTTTTTTATGATTTGTGATCAAACCCAGAAATGTGAAGCACTTGTGTATTGTCAAGAAATCTTGCTGCAATTTAGATTCCACTTCACTGGGACTGCCCCCCTCAGCCACAAACACTGTATTATCCACATAAAGGCAGATACAGGAGTGCCTCACAAAATCCGGGAGATCATTTATATAAATTATAAACAATAGTGGCCCCAGGATTGAGCCCTGGGGGACACCACAGGTAATCTATAAAATATTTGACTCAAATCCATTTACTGCCACTACCTGGGCTCTGCCATTTAAGTATGAGTTAAACCACTGACAAGTTTCATTTTTCAAACCTATATTCCTTAACTTACCCATCAAAATTTTATGGTTTACCGAGTCAAAAGCTTTTGATAGGTCCACGTACACCATGCCAGTGGACTTCGCCAATCCCAACGGGGTAGCCACTGTATCCAGGAAGTCTACTGGCACGGTGGCCATGGACCTGCCCCTCCTAAAACCATACTGATAAGTTAACTTTTCATACTTTTCAAAATATCCCATCAACTGATTATGCACTATTCTCTCCAAAACCTTTGAAACAGTTGAAAGCAAGGCTATTGGTCGACAGTTAGTGGGATCTGTAGGATCTCCACCTTTTGCAATTGGTATAACTTTAGCTATTTTCCAACTTTGGGGCAAAATTCCCTCACACAGACTCCAATTTTACCATATGCTGTATTACTGGGGGAAATTTCTAATGTTGATTCTCTCAATAGCCTTTTTTCAATGCCATCTATACCACTGGCCTTTTTTACCTGCAAGTTCTTCAAAATCTCAAAGATTTCAGTTACAGTAGACTTACGGAATCTAAACTCTGGTATAATTTAATTTTGCTTTCCTTCTGTTGTCACCCTTATTTCTTTTTTTTTATCATCAATTTGTGGAATAGTTAGATCAGGCAAATTGACAAAATAACTATTTAATACATTTTCAGATACTTCTGTTTGTTGTAACACCCCATTTACTTTGATCTGAATTTTCAGGTGTTGTTTAGTTGGATTAGTAAGACTTTTAATCAGAGACCAATAATTTCTAGGGTCCCCTGTTTCTTTCATTTTTTGTTTATAATAATGGGACTTTGAATTCCTAATCTCAGTCCTGACCCTAACATACTAAAATGCCAGCAGAATAGGCCTAACGGTCTTTCGTGTCTGCTCGTTTGGTCAGCCCCCACCCTGGGAGTTGACCTTGCTGCCCCCATCGCCTTCTCTGGCTTCTCCCTTATCAGTTCCGGATATTCTCACTGCACTGGATTTTGCTTACAGAACCCTTCCCCTGTACCTGTCCAACCCCCTCTTGAACCCCTCCACCGTCTCTGCCTCCACCAGCCCCCTGGGCAGCGCATTCCATGGCTCTACCACCCTCTCTGTGAAGTAGCACCTCCTCCTTTCTCCCTTGAATCTTCCCCCTCCAGCTTCCACCCATACCCTCTAGTTGCCCCCTCCTTCTTTCTTCGAAGCACGCTGACTTCTTCTCCCCTATTTACCCCCTTCATGTACCTGAAGACATCTATCATGTCCCCGCAGTCCCTTCTCTCTTCCAATGTGTACATATTTAGCTCTTCGAGCCTTTCTCCATAGGTCCTGTCCCCCAAGCCCCACATCATTTTGGTTGCCCTCCTATGGACCCTCTCCAGGAGTTTAATGTCCCTCCTTAAGTGTGGCCTCCAAAACTGCACGCAGTACTCGAGGTGTGGCCTCACCAAGCAGTTATACAGACCAGTCCTGGCCCTGTTTCTGATTTTTTTTTTTATTTTGTCCATGTTTCTGGGACTAATGTTTTATTGACTTTTTTCCAAAACTGTTTCTTTCACCAAATTAACTTGCTAATACTGGTTGTTAACCAGGGTAAATTATTTTAGTTTTGCTTAAACCTTTTTTATAGGGGGTCAAATTTATTGCAGACTTCCAGAAACATTGTTGTGAATTCCTCAACTGCCATATCAAAGTCTGGAATTAAAAATATCCTATACCAAGGCATGGTGACTAAATAGTTTCTAAACTGCTGGTTGTCAAATTTAGCATAACTCCTCTCATAAACTTCAGGGTTCCTAGGCAAATCCTTGTGGTCTAAATCCTTCTGTATTTTACACTGAATGGCATGCTGGTCTCCTAAATTTGGACAGCAAACCTGAACATCATCTATTTGCATATTTGGAGAAACAAATATCAAATCCAGTATGCTACCACAACTATCAAGTGAACTTTCCCCTTGTAGGAGATTTAATAATCTGAGTTAGCTGTAAACTTTGCATATATAGTACCCTTCTAAATTCTGTCCGCTAGCACCCCCCCCCAGGCAGCATTAAAACCCCCAGTGAGAACTGTTTTCCTATTTCCAATATATTTTCCAACTTCATGACAAAATTTATCAAAATTACACATTTTCACTTTAGGAAGAGAATAAACAGTTCCCATGACTAAATCCTGGATTTCTAATTTTACCAAAATACATTCTACACCTTCAGTTTTTTCTGAAAACATGATCTCAGAGTGTCCGAGTGCTAGCCTAAAATACATTAGAACCCCCCCCCCGCACTCCCATCTCTTGTCTGTGGGAATAATAATCTTCTAAATCCATTTCTTTCTGATAAATTCCCTCATGTAACCAGGTTTGTGTTAATATCATTATGTCTGGGATTTTTGATGTGACCCAGGCGCTGATGGAGTCCATTTTTTTTACTCAAGCTTCTTGCATTATCATGCATTGTCTTAATGGAGTCTCCTTCAGGTCCTAGGTTCATTTCAACATCGCCACAGAGAATAATTGAAAGCCATAATTCTTGCTGAACTGTCATTTTCCTGTAAGAACTAGTTAAAATTAACACTTTTTGAGTATTCATTCTAATTAAATTAAATGAATTCCTATGTCTGTGTTTTTGTCTAACTTGATGTGGATCAGCAATACCCAAACCTGTATCATAGTGTGCTAATGTTCCCCCGTAAGCAGTTTAGTATACCATGGAACATTTAGAAAATGTACTATTGCTAAAAATATTACAGTTATAAGTAAATTTAAAAACAATCCCTTAGACATCATAACTACTCAATTTAACAACTAATGTGTAAGATTTAAACAAAAACAAATTAAACCTGCTGCCAAAACTTTGATTTTTATTACAAATACAGATGATTACTATATAATCATCTGAATATATGATCACCAGCAATAAATAGCTGTCAGTAGGCTCAGATTTCCACAGTTCTAAACAACTATTTTCTTTAGTTTTTACTACAGATGGTGCTCACACCACTCATGCATGCACTACTGCACTTGTACAGTAGCAGTGTGAGCAATTTATTCTGGTCTGCCCCATCTCCCTGCAGCTCATGGTTGCCACGGTTACCACCCCCTCAGCTGTTCAGTATTTCAACAGTTACAGTAACTGGGAGATGGAATTACCAGTTCACAAATGTTTCATGCAGAGTGGAGTAAGTGCAGGGGGCATGCCCATGAATATCCAGCACAGTGCGATATTCAACTGTGGAACCATGGCACAAGTGCTGAGCAAATCCGAGAGGTACTGAGCAGACTTGAGCCTATAAATACATGGCGCAAGCACACAGACAGCACTTACGCCAGGCATGGGGGGGAGAGAGAGCGAGAGAAAGAAAGAAAGAAAGAAAGAAAGAAAGAAAGAAAGAAAGAAAGAAAGAAAGAAAGAAAGAAAGAAAGAAAGAGGCAGCCACAGAGGGAGAGGGACAGAGGTTGCAGTAGAAAGGGAGACAGGGGCAGAGAGAGTGAGAGGGACAGGCAGGCACAATGCCAGGCAGTGCATCAGGGTGGCACACCTCCCACAGCAGCCAACTAACCAGGGGGAGATGAGACATCAGGGGCCATGGATAGTGCACCATTCATGATGGAGGCCATAATGAGGGGTGTGAGGGGGCAGGTGGAACAGAGACATGGCTGAGGAAGGGGTCATCGGTGGTATGCCTGACACAGATGGTACTGGGCTCACACCACCTTTGAGAACTTCACCTACATGGTTATAGTGGACTAGTATTGCCTGAATAGGGCCATTCTGAGGTAGCTCTGTGAGCTGTGCAGTGAGAAGATGCAGGCACCCACAAGACGGAGCCATGCAATGTCTGTGGAGATGAAAGTCACAGCATTCATATGCCTGCTCACCATGGGCACCTTCCATAGACCAAGAAGGGACACCACAAGCATAACCCAGTCAGCCATGTCATGCCCCCTCACACAGTTCCTCAATGCCCTGCTGCCACATGCTTCAGAATATATCCATTTCCCCAGCACACAGGTAGAGCATACAGCAGCCATGCAGGACTTCCACAGGGTAGCATGCATTCTTGGCATGCTTGGGGCCATTGACTGCACCCATATGGGCATCCGCATGCCACCCAGCCCCAAAGAGGCTAGCATACATCAATAGGAAGGGGAGCCAGATCATCAACTGCAAGGTAGGGTGCACTGCCACAGGGTGCATCACCAATGTCTGTGCCACACACCCTGGGAGTGCACATGATGCATTTATTGGGAACAGCTCCATGCTGTGCTACAGATTCAAATGTGGGGACATCCTCACAGGCCACCTTGTGGGTGAGTATGGGATGGGCAAGGGGTGATAGGCAGCAAGACCATGGTATGGGAGGGCGGGTTGGGAAAGCAGACGAGGGTGCCAGGGCAGGAAATGGGCACAGCAAGGGAAGGCAGAGAGCTAACCATGTCATTATCCACACAGGTGACAGTGCCTATCCACTGAGTCCCTGCCTACTCACCACCTACCATCACTCGTCATCCCCAGCAGAAGAACACTACAATGAGGCACATTCCAGCAGGTGAAAAATTATTGCGTGTGTTTTTGGAATGCTGAAAGCATGATTCCATTAGCTAGACAGGTCTGGTAGTGCCCTACAGTACAGCCCCTCGAAAGCCTGTATCCTATTCCTGGCCTGATGCATACTGCATGACATGGCTATTGACTGTGGGATAGCTGTCAAGGCTGATGAGGGTGACAGTAGTAGGGATGATGGCAGCAATGTGCTGGAGGGAGGTGGACAGCCCCCCCTGAGTGGAGGGATCCATAGCTGATGAGGCTAGCCTGACAGCACTGCAACAGCATCGCATAGGAGCACTATGGTGCACACAGGTAGGTGGTGCTAAACATATGCATGAGCCACACACACACAGATACAGCACACATGCAGTGGTGTACATGGCAATGGGCATGCACCCACAGAGGCATGGTGCAGGGTCAGGGGAGTCGGCAGCACACAACCATACACAACTACACAGAGCAGCACACAGAAATACATACACACACACACACCCCCACCCACCCACACCCACACACCCACACGTCCAGATACTGGCATGTAGTGAGGATCAGATGCACTGCACAGGTGCACAGGCACAACCGGTGCAGACCTGGCTTCATCATGCCTATGCCATATGGTCCAGCAGCTGGCAAGCACTCACACAGCAGTGTGTGGTGCAATGCACAGGTGCCACACCAGCTGTACACAGATGCACATGTCACCCATGCACTCACAGGGCAGCAGCTGCAGACTACAGTCAGGGTGGGCCACCCATCAGGGCTGCCACATGGATCTTTGGCCACCACAGCCATGGAAGCAGTTGCACTGGGCCCAATCAGCAGCCACAGACTGCTCATCAGCCACAGGGGGTGTCTGAAACAGTCCCCCAGGGGTTGACCCGTGGGACCATGACCAGGTCCACTCTGGGGTGTGTAGGCATCCAAACAGGCCCATCTCAGACATGCCTGGAATGCCAACAGCAGAGCCCGGTGTCGACAGTGTGGGTGTCGCCCAATGCTGGGATCATGGGGTGGATAATGCACTGTGTGGGGTCCACGGTGGATGGCCACACCCTGTGGCAGCCAGCGGAGTGAAGCCATCTGTGACCTCCTGTGTGATGCGATCCATGGATGCAGTCATGGCCTCCTGCATGCACTGCATCCCAACCAGGAGCTGCATAATGCCCCTGTCATGCTGATTGGCTAGCTGGCGCACCTCCACGTGCAGTGTACACAGCCCAGTGGCAACCTGCACCTGTTGATCTACAGAGGCCTAGAGCAGACAGGTGTGCTTTGTCATTGAGTCAGCATCCTGGGGATTTTGGGCAAGAAGCCAACCCTCATGTGGTGAATGGCCATGCTGCACAGTCCCCCTCTCAGGTGGACGCTGAACAGTGGGGTCCTTATAGGGTATGTACCTAGCTCACCTCCCAGGCAGTGGACCCTACATCCAGTTGCCCTGTGGCACCAGCATCTTGTTGCTGCTGCCCCTCCAGCTGCTGAACACTGCCCAGTGCCTGCATGGTCACACCACCACCAACACATGGCACAGCTGTGGCAGTGCACACAGCTGATCCCGCATTGGCAGCAGGCAGCTGTTCCTCCACTGTCAGATCACTGGATGCACCGTCTGTGTCTGGTATGGGCATCTTACTCACAACACTGCTCATGCTGTCCAGGACTAGGGTGAGGTCATCACTGGTGTTGGACCCTGCCCCGATCTGTGTCTCCATGCAAATGAGGCCGAGACAGGCATCCTGTAGAAACACATCCAGGGCCTTATCCGACCCCATGCCCAGGACATCCAGCTAGACAGTGGCGGTGTGCTGTGGCCTCCCAGGCTCCCTATGCCCTTGGAGGTCAATGGCTGGTCTTTCAGGGCTGCTCCTGCCTCCATGGCTGCTACCAGTGCCCCATCTTCTGCATGCAGATGTGACAGTGCTGGAAGATAAAACAGATGTGTCAGCGAAGCAATGGCCACAAGTACACCCCAATGCCACAGCATGCAGTGCAGTGCTGCCATATGTACCATGCAGGGATGGGCTGCCACCTGTCTGGAATCCTTCACCAGGCACACCTTCTGGGTGGCTGCCACCAACTCCTTCTGTGCTATTAGCTGTGGCCCATCAGCAGGCTCCCCTTTGGTGGCATTCTGGGCTGCATGGATGGCCATCACCTTCTCCTTGATCCATCTCTTGTCAGTGCCCACCTTCTTGCAGCACTCCTACACTGACTGCTGGTGGCTGCCCTGCTGGTTTACACATTCTGCCACCTTCACCCAGGCCCCATCCCTGGTCTGTGGTGTGCCCGTGACACTGCTCAACAGTGGTTCTCTGTTGAGGTGGGCCTCAAACAGGGCCTCTGACTCTGCCTTTGTGAAGTTGGGCCTGAATTTGCAAGCAGGCCCACACTCCCCAACCTCCTCAGGTTCTGACATGTTTCTTCCTGTGAAAATGGACAGTATAGTGTGTCAGAGGCAGCAACACCCATTGCCATCCCCCCTGCTGTGCCTCTGTGCTCACTGTGCTCCAGCAGCATGTGCAGCTTACCTCAAGAGGATGCAATACCAGTCCTTGGGATGTGCTGATCCATGGCACTTTTATGGCACATCGCATGCAAATGAGCTGTGGTGCAATGGTAATGACATGCTAATTCCTACATTGCACCATGCATTGGCTGATAAGCTCATTTGCATGTGGCAGCTGAATATCATGTACTTGTGCTGTATGCAATAAGAGTGCTCCAGAGCAAGTCATAGGATTGCTCTGGAACAGGACACGGCACATTGCGCATGCATGCGCAGTGTGGATTGCCGCTGTGTGCAGGTGCTGGTCAGTGCACCACTGCCTATCACACATTGTGCACCCACTGCACAATAGAAGGCCATGGAGCATGGTGCACCATGGAAGCAATTGCACACGTGCAAACAGTACATGGCCATGCTCCGACCCCTGCAGCAACCTCTGACCCTGGATGGCCCCACACATGTGTCCCCACCCAGCCAAGCCCATGCTGCACATCTCTGATGCTGTGCAATAGGTGGACACAGCGCATATCCCCTCAGGCCACACATCTGGTGCATGCTGTGGCCACGTGCTGCTTTGGCAGACATATTACTCAATGGCTCTCAGGAGAGACATGGCACAGCACAGGTCTTGATGGGCACCTAACTGGACACAAGTGGAGCTGGACAACCTCTTGGCCTGTGTCCAGCTCCATGCACCACAATTGTTTGGCCAGGCACCACTACAGAAGCCCCATGTGGCTGTGTGACAGGCTATTGCAGCTACACTAGTGCAGCAAACTGGGGTGGCCGGTACCAGAGAACAGTGTTGGCAGTGCTATGGAGACATGATGTGGAGAGACGTAGAGTGCCTCCGATAGCTGGAGGCACATGTCAGGCATGTGCATGTGCTGCAGCCAGGTCAGTATGCCCAACTTGCATGTGTGCTCTGGTGCTGTACTGTGGAATTGGCTGGGCTGACTGGCATGTCATGCAGGGCAGTGTACTGTCAATGTGGGCATCACGGGGTGGCATCACCCACCACCGCTTGCATTGACATGCCGCTGTGCGAACCATGCCAGGCAGGTGCCCACACTGTGCAAGCAGGGGAGCTGCTGTGGTTGTGTACTAATGTGTTCCTGTCTATGTTCCATTCCCAGGCACTGGGAATTGATGGAGGGCAGCAGCAGTGGCAGCAGTGGAACAGCAGGCTGCAGCAGGTCCTGGAGGTGGTGCAGGAGTGGCTCCAGCACCAGCAGGGCCAAAGAGAGGAGGTAGGGACTGTCATGGTCCTACACACGTATATTGCATTTTTTTGTGGGGACATGGGTGCTGGCATGGCCACCTGTGCCATGTGCCATGGCAGCTGTGTGTGTTGCACTGTGCATGGTGCTTGCCACTGTGATGCAGCCATTGTAATCATGTGCCAGCTTTTGGTGGGGTGGGTGTGTGCCCAGCTGCCACTGTTGATGCTGTGGTGCTGCCAGGTCACTGTGCCATGTGACTGGCATAGTGCAGTTGGGTGGCTACTGTGTGGCAGGGACCACTGTTGTGCACTGTTGTGGTGTGCTGCATTGCTGGCAGTCATTGGCTCATCCTCCTGTGAGTGGCCTGTTCAGGCCCTGGGCGGGTGATCCCACTGCCCAATGAGTGCTGTGGTTGGGCATGATTCCTTTTGGGACACTGCACTGATCACCTGTCCTGTTCCTTGTCCTAGGTGTCCGGGGGCAGTGGAGGATGCCACTGTACTGGAGACTCTTGAGGCAACAGATCCTCATAATGTCCACCACTATGGAGGCGGTGCTCCAGATCCACAGGCAGGTGATGGGAGGTGGACACCGTGGTCATTGAGGGGTTGCATGGTGTGGTTGTCACTAGTATGCACCCTACCTTCCCCTGTTTCCCCTGCTGTACCTCCCCTATAGTCCCCCTTCCCACTGTACAGTCCTTGTTCCCTGTCCCCATCTCTCACATTCTTATCCTTTCCCACCTCCTTTGTTCCGTACATAGTTTGCTGTTCATAATTATATATTACAATATTTTGACTGGCCTGCCTGTGTCAGTACCTGCTTTGCAGGTGGTGTGCAGAGCCCCGCTGTAATGGCCCAGTGCCTGTCCATGTGGTGTGCATGTGTCTAGGGGGAAGGTTGTGCTTCTGTGGTTCACTGCTGTGTGCTGTGGTGTGTCCCACTGCAGTGGTGTCACTCCTCTTGGTCAGTGAGTGTGTCATGGGGTGCCCATGGGAAGGCTGACAGGGGCATGTTGTTGGTGTGTGTGCTTGGTTGCGTAGTCCTGGGTCTGACCTGCTCTGGTCTGGCTGTGTTTGGGGAGCACGGCATGCAGCCTGTGGGGGTCCCCTTGGTGGCCCTCTGTTGGCCATTAGCACCTCCTGTTGCCTACCTTTGGTGCCACTGATGTATTCTGGGGTGGGGGATTGGCTGCCTGTTCACACCCTGATGTTCCCAGCTGGTGGTGGACTGCTGTGGCCTGTCACTGTGCCTCCCAGGTTATGTCCCTGGGTCACTTCTCTGTGCCATGCCCCCTTCCCATCGCTCTGTTGCTGTGGCACAACTGTGTGTGTCTGCACCATGGCTCACCTCTAGCTGCACGATGGCACACCTCTAGTTGTGCCATAGTGCAACTGAGCCAAATTCAGCCAGTGCACATTAGATTTGCACTGTGCCAAACTTGTGCTGGCCTATGGCACATTTCTGAATATCCAGCCCTCAATATCATAGCTGCTTCATATAAACTGATTTATTGATTGGAGGGGAAGTATACAAAATCATCCTACATTGCTCTTTTTTATTCTCATTCCAAATTAATTGTGGTTAGTAGAGTAAGATAGAAGAAGATAAAAAGGAAAGGGATGGCACTGTTTAATCAACACAGGATATGAAATTGAAACTGAGAAATGCAAAAGTAATACAGAAAAATAAGATTAGAAATAAAAAAGGAAATAGAAAGAAGGTCATGGAATATATTAATATAAAGGGAAAAGGTGGACATTTTGAAATAAGTCTTAGACCATCATCACAGATGGAAAATGAGGATAATAGAGTGGTGAATGAGAATGATGATGATAATTACTTGTTACAGGCAATTAAGGAACTTGAATCACAAAAAATAGCAGAAGAAATAAAAAAGGGGATTGAACATGAACAAAAATCACATGAACATTGCACAATAGACTCAGAAGAAGCAGATTCTAGTAGTATAGTTGGAAATAAGTTGATAAAGATGAGAGATAAAAACAAGTACTTGGAATAATGTGATAATTTTTTAACACCATACTCCATATGGAGAAGAAAAAGGTAGAAAATAAAGGGGAACTACCAGGAAATAATAGAAAAATCGGTATCAGAAAGACATAATTCAAATAAAACATTTAAATTTAATGGATAAATACACAGCTCAGTCGAACATACTGATTAGCAAACAGCTCCAGCAAATTCAGTACTGGTGGCCTCAAATTTGTTAATGAGTAAAATTTGTGACCAATTCGAAAAACAACAAGAACAGTTAGTAAGGATAGAACAACAAGATCAAATACAGCTGAGAAATACAGAGATACAGGGTTTAAGAGAGAAAGCAAAGACAATTAAGCAAATTACCAAAGAAGTGGCAAATAGAGAATATAAAGAAATGAGTGTTTATAGTAAGACACAGGCAAGGACATGCAGCTGAAGAAGGGATAGAGGACAAAAGCCATAAATAAAATGGGAAATCAAGCAAAAAAAAATAAAAATAAAAGCACCCAAAGTCACCACAGATAAAATTATCAGAAAGGGGGAAGATGAAAGTAAACAACAAATATATACTAGAAGATGGAAATAATAAGGAAAGAACGATGAGATAGAAGAACAAAAAATCAGAGTAAAGAAGACAAGAAAGAAGATAAACTATGAACTATTTACCTTAAATGGTCCCAAAAGCAAAAAGAGAGACCCTGTTTTTGTTAAGGATTAGTGTACAGTGAAGCCCACCAGGAGGAAGCCCAACTCTGCAGAATTCTGCAGTAGAGTTAATGCAGCAAACAATGCAGTTTTTTATTTATTTCAATCTAGGATTACAATACCTTTGAGCCAAGGCTCTTTTACAAAGGTTCCTCATCAGCATGTGCAACAGTCATCATTTTTAGTTACAAACATATAGTCATTGACTTACAGACATGTAATAACCAATCAGTTTCAATGGAAGTTAATCCCTGTTGTCATGCAGGATATCTGTGACATTGTGCTTCTTGTTGAGAAAGAACATAACTTGGGAGGAGTTTACAGGTTCAGAGCAGAACCAAACAAAGGCAGTATATCTATAGTGGAAAAAAAAACAGAGAAATAAGAAAGGAAGCAATAACTGTGCTAGAAGAAATAAATGATATTAGCATCTAAATGGATGTCACATTACAGAATTTCAAAGTTGATAAAGAATGCAAAGGCATCCTAGGAAATAAAGGACAAAATGAACATAGCGAAAAACAACAAACTATATTGAAATATCTATCAAGACCAACAGTTATAGAACAGGAACCGGCTCGTTCACCCAGAATAGAAACATGGATAAGACAGTGAAGACAGAGAGGTCAAAGAATAAATGGGGATGTAGTGCTGGACGAATCAGAAATGGATAGTAGTATTATGGGAAATAGGAACAACAGGTATGCAATAAATGTATTGATACATAAAAGATATGACACATTGATGGATTATTCCACTGACACAAAGCATAACAATGTAAAAATGAACAGATCACCATGAATGGAAACAGAGGCCATCAAGTCACAAGGGGAACATTTAATAAAAATTGTGAAATGAAACATTGCAGGTCTGAGTAATAAATTATTGGATGGTTCATTATATAGATTCATGGAAAAAAAAAGATGTAATTTTATTACAGAAAACCTGGTTAAACAAGACAGTAAATATACATCTACAAGGATTCCAGAAATTTGAAATTCCAGCTCTAAAAGGAAAAGTAAACGGTAAGGATAAAGGTGGCTTGATGACTCTTGTAAGTACCAGTAGGAACTGGATCACTAGGAATGTCAAACAACAAATAATGGAAACTGGATTGCAACAGAAGCTTGCTGTAGTAAAGATCATTGCTTTATTATCATAAATGTGTATTTTCAACCTTCTTTTACTAAAGAAGAGTTTGATGAACAGATGCTGTCATTATCTGCCTTCATGGAAGAACAATGGTTGCAAGAAAAATATGCTTACTTTGAGATTATGGGGGACTGGAATGCTCGTATAGGTGATCTAAATGAATTTACAAATAGTACAGATATAGATGGATACATGAACATACCAATCCATAATTCTAAAGACAAGAAGATTAATACTAAAAGATTAACAGTTATGAAATTGATGGCAAAGCACAATATATGTGTCTTAAATGGATGATGTAATGAAGACCACCCAGGTGAATTGACATTTCCATCAAAAAGTGGAAGTTCAACAAAAGATTAAGTGACCATAGATAATTCATTCTATTCTAATGTTAGATTTCTAAGAAACGTACATAGAGAGTAAAGGATGGGGAAGTGTGTGATATGAGAATTTAATGTACATCGAGGTGTGGGATGCTACACAAACCCCGAGGGTGACACCTGAGGGGTTTATTAAAGCATCCCACACCAAGGGTCTACATTAAATTCAAGTTTGTTACACAATTCCCCGTCTTTTATTTTATATAATTGCTGGGCAGCAATTTTTTTTTCAGCCCGAGTTCTGTCATACACATACCCATACACATACACACACACACACACACACACACACACACACACTGCAGCCTGACTTCTGTGTCACATACCCACACACACACACACATACACACACAGAGTCTGTCTCTCCCTGTCCCTCCCTTTTTAGAATAGGCATTTTGTTTTTGCTATATTTTTTTTAACTTAGTCTCCACTGGGTATCACACCAGTCATCTCGGGGACTGTTGCTACTCCTAACTCTCGCCAGCCTGTATCGGAAGCAGAAGAACTGCAGGATCAACCAAATAATTTCCTTTTATCTTTACAATGTTAGGTAGGATCAATAAGATAGAGTCAAATGTGGCAGACAATTACCGTGAGACGAGAGATGAAAGTGTTTGTTGTGGCTCCGTCTGTGGCAGCTCCTTGGTAATGGAAAGACAGATCCGCCATGTTTTGTGAAGTGTTCAGACCACTTAGCTAGAAAACGAGAGCCAATGAGGGAGCTGGACATTTTGATTGGCACAGCGCATGAATACCGTAATAACCTGCGGGTTATTATGGCAAATATCAACCAGCTCTCTCAATATAAAAAATTGCTGGCCAGTAATTAAAAGAAGCTATATCAGATCAGAAGCTATATCAGATACAATGCAAATTAATATAGCCTTAAGAAATGGACATGATGTAAGAACACAAACTAAACCATATATAGAATCAGAAGTTAGTATACACATGCTTCTGATAAAATTAAAAAAAAATTAGATGGAATCCATTGTAGTGGGAAAAGCAGGAGAAATTACAAAAAGGAACAGACTGTAATGGATCTGAAAGAACAGTTTATACATAGTACTGATACAGAAGCACCACAGCAATGTGAAATGCTAATGGGATATTTTAAAGATGATATTAGACAAGGAGCCAGAAGTAGCTCCAAGAACACACAATTAGTAAAAAAGCAGCATGGTATGATAAAGACTGTATTCGCATGAAGAAGATAGTAAACAAAACTGCACGCATGACAAGGAAGATGCAAGACATGAATTATTGCAATGCCCTAATATATTTAAGACAAGAATACAAGGTTCTGATTAAAGATAAAAATGATAACTATAATAAACATCTTTGGGAAGAATTACACAATTCTATTAAAAATAAAGATAATCAAGCATTTTGGAATATCATTTCGAATGCACAATGGGAAAATGTTTTAAATATAGAACGGAACATACAAGCCAATCAATGGGAGAAATATTATAAAGAATTATATGGCAGCCAAAATGAGGAAACAAATAACACAGATAGCCTAAAAATAAAGGTGACAGTACCACCAGCAAAAAGTAATAACTATGAAACAGTAACAGTTGGTATGATTAGATATTATATAATGAGACAAAAGAAGAACAAAGAGCCGGGAATAGATGGCATACCAGCTGAATTATTTCAACATAATTTGGATTTCTGGGCTGAAGTATTAAACAAGCTATTCAGATATATAATTAGGAAAGAGAATATACCAGAAGAATGGCAAATAGCAGAAGTAATTCATATTTATAAAAAAGGTAACATATAGGCTCCACCTAATTATAGGCTAGTTGCCTTACAGTGCACTTCCTCTAAGCGTGTACGGTCGTTATGTCCTGGCGACCTGGCAGGAGTGCATATACACACTGTCTATTGACACCATTTACCAGGGCATGCACTGTGTATATTTGGTCATCTTCATGTGGGGCAACTGAAAATGTGCCATCACAGAACCAATGCTCACTGTCATTAAGGACTTTAAGGTCTGAATCACTGGTGATTATTAACAAGTCACTTTCATTTATTTGTAAAAAGAGCTCCCCATCTATAGTATTGGAATACAGCTTAACATCAGTTTCGTTTGGGCCACCATGCTGCCTTTGGCGATGCACACCTCACAGCAGAGTTTCCTGTGATGGAAGCAGGTGAGCATGCCTAACTAATACTTCTTGCAGCCCGGTATGAACAACATTTCTTGTAGACTCCTCAGATTCACATGCTCTCTGTTGCATATGTGCATGGGCCATGAGCACCTCAACCCTACCATGAGTAGGTGCATGGTTGTGCTCAGTAGAGGGAACGACAATGGAGTCACCCTTAGTATGTAACTGTGCTCTGCATGTTCTGTTCTCACATAACCAAATAATCTTTTGATTGGCTCCATCTTTTTCCTTGGTGTACAGAAAGTTATCCAGTGCAAGCTTCTGCTTGCCCTTCTGTGTAGGTACGTACTCCTTCGAAGCAGAAATGCAATGCTTTAGGAATAGTAGGCTCAAGTAGCCGTGTAAGTGCTCAGGTAAATTCCAGTTCTATGACTCACCTGGTAATAATACCTTATATAACAAGCCACAAAACACAAAGCTAGGCTTAGTTCTACCACCAGAGGTCAGCAGAGAAACGAGGAACATGGTCACCGTACATCACAGGACATAATGTTGCGGATATATAGTTACAGTGGCTGTTTTGTGTCCATGACATATTGCATCAGCAACAAACTTAAATATCGACAAAGTTGCTGCAACTGTTTGACTATGGCATTTTAAAATGCGACGAATTAACCGTATGCCCCTCTAAGATATTCCCTCACAACCTCTTGGAGGAACTTAACGGATGGGTGAAAGAGTACAAATTTCTAAGTACTAGACTATCTGTTTTCAGAGAAATCTATTCAAATTTGGATTGTGTCTTTATATTAGATCACCTATTAAGGAGAGTGACAGCCAGTAATAAACATCAGATATATCTTGCATTTCTGGATATAGCTGTAACGTTTGATAAGGTGGATAGAACAATACTATGGGAAATCTGACAAACAGGGTCAATAGACAATAAGCTACTTACACTTATAAAGAAACTGTACTCAGACACAGAAATACAAATTTGATACAGTACTAAAGGAGATTTGAGTAACACAATAAAATCATACAAGGCAGTTAAGCAAGGGTACCTTTTATCACCACTTTTGTTCAATCTTTATGTAGATGAAATTATCCATCAACAACATACATGTGACACAGATGTACCAATAATAAAAGGTAATAAAATAAACATATTGATGTATGCAGACAATGCTGTATTAATAGCAAAAACATCTATGGGACTACAACTAGCTCTAGATAATATTTCAGCAACACTGAAGATATTAACATTAGATATAAGAAAACTAAAATTTTGATAATAAACAGATCTAAAAACTTAGGAGTGCATTGGAAGCAAGAGAATAAAAAAAAAGAGGTAAATCAACATATCTACCTAGCAATAACACTAGATGTAAGGAAAGATTGGCAAACATTAGCAGAGATGACTAAAACAGGGGCACGACAAACCATGCTTGCAATAAATACATTTTCAAAGGAATATATCAATAATTCTCAAAAATCTGTTCTTCACATATACAAATGAAGATAAAGTCTATGATGCTTTATGGTAGTGAAATTTGTGTGTGGAAGGTGGGACTAAATGGACCAACTTGGTACAACCTATTCAAAATTTATACAGAAGATTAAAACTGGATCTGCCACAATTCATTCCAGCACAATTGCTAAGAATAGAAACAAGATTAGTTTCAATAAAAGCACAAATAGAATGTCACAAGGATAGATATTTTCAGAGCTTGTATATGAACATATATAACATGCTAATAAATAGCTGCCTGGCAGATGGCCTGGAATTTGATAACCTGGGGAAAACATATAAATATAAACAATGGACCTGGATGATAAATTTAGAACAAAAATTGAAGAAAAGGGAATGGAAACCAAACCAAAAAATAAAAACAAACAAGAGTTAAATCTTCAAAAATATGAATATTATATATATATATATATATATATATATATATATATATATATATATATATATATGTGTGTGTGTACTAATATGCTACTCGAGAGACAAAGTGTGACAATCAGGTTCCAAAATTTATTTGGGCCAATTGTCATAACCATATCATATTTATATTGGGTGCATGTGGTAGTATTTCAGTCCCCAATATAAAGATAGTTTGTACTTCAGAGGTGCTAAGAAATGGGATTAAAAATTCCCACAAGGGCAACGTAACGTGAGTAACATTGTGTTCTTGACAGCAAATTTGTCATATTATTAAACATATATTTTTTGATATTACTATGTCTATGGTATCTATTTAGGTAACATAATATCTGACTTTTCAGTTTTTTATCACAGGTTTAACTTGTTGGTAATTATGCCACAATATGTTTCCTGATCGCAGTATGCCCAAATCTGGACATGTTTAAGTTTGGCTACCACATTCATGTCCTTGATTTTCTAGCCCATTGTTTTTTTGCACAACTATATTACCCCTCATAGGAAAATACAGAAATCACATAATTTTCAGAAAGTGAATTATACTTTATTTACAAGGGTTTTTTCCACAGGGGCCCAGATATTCAAAGAGTTGCACATGGCACAACAGTGTTGCACCATGCACAACCAACTGATGCGCCCTGGTGTGATATTCAAAAGGGAAACATGTGCGGCACAAATCCCGATGTGCCAGAGCGCTTCAGTGATGTATGCAGACACAGGTGGGGGGGCCTGCCCATGCATAACCTGCACAGCCTGATATTCAGCCCAGGATATGCAGAGCCATGCATGCACAACCCCTACCTGTGCCAGCACAAAGTTAAGCCCAAAAAAAAGAGGAACAACTGATGGCCACCCACAGGTGAGCTGCCACATTGCAGGGTGCAACACGGCAACTGCCACCTGTGGGTGGCCACCTGAGTTCTGGCTGCACCTGGCAGTGCCTCCCCCATGCCCAATAGCGGGCATTTGTAAAAGAAGATGTCGTCCAATATCACTGGTGGTCCAGTGGACCACACTCTGCATGATCGCGGGCATCTGTTGTAATAAAAGACACTCCCCATCCAATATCCCTGGTGGTCTGTGTAGTCCCCTCCCCCACCCACCCTGAGCCCCACCACCGCTCCTCCCCAGTCAGATGGCGGGCGGCAACACCACCTGCCTGCCACCCCACTGCCCTTGACTGACAGCTTGGTAGGGCTGCCGCCCATTGATTCACAGCATGAGCTAATGGGGTGTAGTCTATATTAACATACCATTCCAGATATGTGGTTCATTCACATATCTGGAATGTAGTATAGTATGGTGCACACCCATTGGCTCACGCCAGAACCAATGGGCATGCAGCCCCAGCGTAGCCTCAGTCGGCAGGCGGGTTGGCAGGCGAGGGTGCTGCGCCCGCTGGCTGACCAGGGGAGCAGGGTGATGGGACTCCAGTGGGTGGGTGGGGAGGGGGTACCACTAGACCACCAGGATATTGATGGGGGTTTTTATTACAATAGATGCCAGTGATCAGGAAGAGTGCGGTCCACTGGGCCACCAGGGATATTGGACAGGGGGTTCTTTATTAAGGACAGATGCCCATGACTGCTTGAAAGCGCCCACTGGACCACCAGGGATATAGGAAGGGAATTTATTTTAAACATATGCCCGCAATCGGGCTGCAGGGGATGTTGGTCCCTGATGGCTGCTGCCTGGCAGGGCGCCAGGTGCAAGTCGTTGGAGATCGGCGCACCTGCATGCAAATGGGATGCAAATGGGGCCATAATGACGTGCAAATGGCCCCATGTGTGCCTTGTATAAAAATTATGGCCCCATTTGCATGTCACCTTTTGAATATCATGGGTGCTGTGAATGGCGCAATAACACTTGTGCTAGCACAGCTCCATGCTCCACTCTGGCCACTTGCGCTGGCACAGTGCCACTGTGCCATGCACAGTAGGGGTGGCCAGGGTGCGATATTCAAAGCTGCTAAGCCATGGTGCAGCTCCTTTGAATATCGCGTAGTCCACGCCCCTGCACAGCCAAGTTGAGCTGCGCCCAAGCTTGCACCACAGCCTGGCGCAGTTTCAATATCTGGGCCAGGATGTCACGTGAGTAACTCAGACGCCACAGGACGTCACGCGAGTAACACAGACATGACACAAGAAGTCACATGAGTGACATGGACACCAGAACGGTAGTATCATTATCATACCAAGTGTCTCACTAAGTCACACCAAACGTTATTGCTAATGTCCAACCAAAAAATGATTGTCCTACTATGGATATTTGGTATAACATTTTTTGAACATTTTGAAGATTGAACTGTAGTCACAACATTTGATTAACTTAAGATATTCACACATGTTTTATGTTACAGTATAGTATGGATTGAATCTTACCTGGTCTGTCTATTACATATATCATCTGGTCCCAAGGCTACAATAAGAGAAAGGGAAACCAATTATATCTTTATGAGATGAATGGGGGTGTTTGGGATTAATGCATGCCCTTGTTGCTTGTGATATTGAAGGCTGAAGGCAAAACACAGAAAATGTATTAGTGACTTATAACATGGGATAAATAAAGGCAGGTAAGTGGTAAACAACCATCAGGTGACCATTGCTTAATCCACAATATGTGACAGCTAGTGGTGAACCAACCCTCTGAGAGATCAACCTGTGTTTCTGTTCTGATCTTGTTGTAGTGCAAAATTGCAGTCTGTGGAGAAGCCATTACTATCCCTGCTTAGTGAGTGAGAGCCAAGGCCTGCTATGTAGTCCCAGGCAGTGCAGCAATAGTAGCTGTAGTGTTCAAAGTTTGTAGTCTTGCTTCTTACCCAAGCTTGTTCCCTGAGTGAAGTGTGTGGTCCCTATGGTCATTTTTCTGTCGCACAGCCAGATTGACAGGTAAATCCCATAGCTACGGCATAAACTCAGATGGAACAGTGTGAAGAGAGGGATACCCCCCTCAATGATGTCATGATCTGAAAGTGAGCTTTATGCTGGTGGACAGAGAAACAGAGTTCCAGCAAGACCTGCAGGCTCTGAGTCCCATTAGTTGCCATTTCTTAATTGGTAGACTACAGTCTGGTAGACTGTGTGACTGCACTGCTGGGGAAAATGTTTATTTGCTCGTCATGCATTAATGTAACCACAGACAGAGAGACAGAGCAGCTAAGCCAGTAGAGGTATAGACACTGTGTCTGTACCACAAGAGGCAACTCCATATTTTGCACTTCAGAGCTACTGTGCTGTCTCAGAAGGCATATCATGCACAACAAATGTCAGAGAAAGCATAGCAACACTTCCCTTCTGACATTTGTATGTGCATGACAGCCATTTTGTTGGGGACTACTTTTTTAGGCAGCAGAATACAAAAATTTGCTTGTCTTTTATAAAAGGAGAAAAAAACATGTATGTTGCTTTCTCCTAGTTTTGTAGTGCACCCTCTGTTATAAGTGTAATAGCCTACTCCAGGGTGTGTGGTTATTGGGGATTAATCAACACACTGGGTGTTGTGAGGACACTCAGCCAGCAGCCTCATGCTTCACAATGCTCTCGGGGTATTGATTAATCCCTAACAACTGCACACCCTGGAGTGGGTTACTTCCTACTAATAGAACTATGCCCTTGAGTGGGTTGCTTCAATCTTAAAATGTGTTTTAAGAAATGAAAATGAAATTAAAAACTGACTTCAGGGGCCAGATCTTCAAAAGCTTGCCCATGTGCAAAGCCTAGTTTTTCTGCACAAATCCAGATTTGTGAAGATGTCCATATTCCAAAGTCCTGTTTTGGGCAAGCAAGGTTTGTGTCCAGGAGATTTTCTGAGGTTGGCACAATACAAATGGAAAGTCATGGACCTGAAATCTGGTGAAGTCCTGTAATCATAGAGTGCAAGATAATTTTGCATGGTCCCCTTGTATTTTGCAGATATACACAATTATCCTTGTTACTAATGATGCCATTCCCCAGATCACAGCCACAACTGAAGACACAGCCCCTTCCTGTTGTCAAATGGACCCCTCCATGGTACTGTCACTCACTGTGTCCACAGCATGGTCCTGCAGGTGCATATGGCAACCAGTGCATTTTGGGAGAGGGTGCACTTTTAGGTTTCTTCATCTATTGTAGTGAATGTCAGTAATTGTTTGATATGCAATGCTAGGCCCTCAGCCTATCATGCAGCACATGGCACACCAAACAACTACTTTGATTCACTGCAACAGCAAAGTAACTCTAAAAGTGCACACCAAAACATGAATGAAAAAAAAAATACAGAACAAAACATAGAAACATAGACTCTGATGGCAGATAAAGACAGCTTGGCCCATCTAGTCTGCCCATTTCCCTACCTACAGTATAGGCCGCAGATCCTAGTTAACCAACAGCCTATTTCTTCCTACCCCCCACAAGAATTGCCTTATGTCTGTCCCATGCATTCTTGAATTCTCCCACAGTTTTAGACCCACAACCTCCTCAGGAAGGCTGTTCATGCATCCACCACCTCTCTGTGAAATAATACTTCCACATTGCCCTGGAACCGCCCCCCATCTTTAAATTGTGTCCCCTTGTTCTTGCACGTCTCTTTTTCTGAAAGATGCTATCCTCTTGGACTTTGTTGATTCCACTGAGGTACTTAAAAGTTTCTATCATGTCCCCTCTCTCCCTTCTTTCCTCAAAGGTATACATATTAAGCTCCTTTAGTCTCTCCTCATACGGCTTCTCTTGCAGACCCTGCACCATTTTAGTTGCTCTCTTCTGGACTGCCTCTATCCTGTCTATGTCCTTGCGGAGATGGGGTCTCCAGAACTGGACGCAGTACTCCAGATGGGGTCTCACCAACTGTCTGTACAGAGGGATAACAACTTCCTGTTTTCTGCTGCTGATGGCTCTCCCTGTGCATCCCAGTATGCCCCCAGCACTCCCTACTGCCTTCTCACATTGCTTGCTAACCTTAAGGTCATCTGATATGATTACCCCCAGGTCTCTTTCCTTTTTTGTTGTTGTTACTACCTCCCCAAAGGGTAACACGTTAGCAGCCACTGACTGCAATCATCCCAGTAAGGAAAAACAGTATTTTTCTTCACTTGTACTGCCATGGAAGCCATTTAAGGCATACCATGTAGCACATAGCCCAGTTACTGAGATATGCTGCAACAGCAGCCAAATTAGCATAAAACTGCACAAAAACAATGAACAGGGTTGATGTTTTTGGTGACTGCAACCCCGGCTGCCATCAATTACAGTCATTTTATATCCATTTTTGGTGCGTGTGCCCTTTTAGGCTCGTTTTACTGTTGCATTGAATCTCAGTAATTGTTTAATGTGCCATGCTAGACTCTTGGCCTAACATGCAGCACATGGCACACCTAATGATCACAAAACATATTGCTGAAATGTAAATGGTTCTGTGCTGGCGTTTGGGTGGTCAGTGTTGAGTCAGCAGATGCAATATGTTTTTAAAAAAAGTTGCCACCTTATAGACTCCTGTGGATCTGAAAAATTTGTGGATTACCCAATGCTTCATTTACTGCTGCTGTTATTTGCTTTTCTGCTGCTAAATGGCTTCAATGCACTTGCACATGAAATAAATGAGTACTGTGAGTACGTTTGGAGTGCTGTCCATTTTTCTGATCTACAGAACTGTTTTTTCAAAAATAAATATGATATTAACCAGGATTTATTTTTAAGTTTTGCAGATAAGCAGGTAGTTTAAAAGTAGTTCTGGTGTTCTGATGCCTCCCACACAATATAAGCCCATAAAGAGATCAGGTCTACAAAAAATGATATCTGAACACGGTCACGTGATGGCAGCCTAAGCGGAGACAGCTTTCTCTCGGGGCTCTGCTCTCACACGCCCTATTTCGGCTTATTTTTATGATTTTCAAGTGGTAAAATCTCTCCCGATTGAGTGCAGTCACTGTGGTGCAATCTCTGATCTTCATGGACAACGAACGGATGGATGCATTTATGAAGAAAGCCCCCCCGAGGCATTCACCTCCGCGGTCACCCGAAAAAGAGAAAGCCGCAAAGCGGGCCAAGCAGCAGGCGGCTAACGTTCTCAAGTCGACCGCATCAGACGCAGCCTTGTCTGACGCCAGGTTCCTTGAGATCATGCAGCCGTTACAATCAGCCATCTCTTCGATCTCAGAGGACCTGCAGGATATTAAGGGGGCGGTCGATGCTTTGACTCGGAGGGTCAGAGATTCGGAAGCTAAAATTACCTCCATTGAGAAAAAGCAAGAAAGGAGTGAGACTGAGATATCAAATTTAAGGCGCAGAGTTAAGAAGCTGGAAGATAAGCTAGAGGATCTGGAGGGCCGCAGCAGACGAAACAATTTAGTAATCATCGGTCTGCCAGAGAAAGAAGAAGGTGGTGCCATCATTACTTTTTTGCAGAAATTTTGTGGCAAAATAGCTGGTGCCCCACCGAGGGGGGAGTACATTATTGAGAGAGCTCATCGGGCATTACGCCTGCCCCCCGCCCAGGGCCAGTCACCCAGGCCAATAGTGCTAAAATTTCTGAACTATTTAGACAAACAGCATGTTTTTCTAAAAGCCAAGGAAGCGAAGGAGTTAACCTGGGAGGGCAAGAAGATTCGCATTGCACAAGACTTGCCCCACTCGGTAAGGGTTCGAAGACAGGAGCTGCACCCATTTGTTTCTAAACTAGTAGCTGCCTCTAAGCCCTTCAGGGTTAAATATCCTGCCTTACTGATGGTGAAACATGAGGATAAATGGCTATCGTTTGAATCTCCCACACAAGCTGCACAGGAGCTGAAGATGGTTTTCCCAGATTTATTCAAGTGACTAAGTGTTGTGAGAGCTGCACATCAGGTGTTTAGCAAGTGGTGATTTGCTGCTTGAAATGATGGTCATGAAGGGTTTTCTCATCTTGTGGGCAGGAACAATTAGGTGTAACAAGGGGTAATTCTGGACTCAGTATCCCGATCGTTGGGTGACCTGGTGCAACGTGGCCTCGGTTATGCCTTACAGTGGCTCGTGATAGAGCAGAACTGACCGAATTTGAGTCTTCATATTGCTGGTGGAGCTAATACAAATGATCCTCGCCTGGATGGACATTGATAGGATTGGTTATCGACTTCCTGACTTTTGCATGCCCCCTGGTCCGGAACCTGTTTAACTGCATTTCGGGGAACTGAACTGAACTTATATCAATCACGGATCATATGCCTACCTGCCCTTAGAGGATGGTCCCTTTTTTTCTTTTCTCTTTCGATCAGCTGATGTTTCGGCTATGGAGTGGAGCCAATGGACTATTTAGCTGCGATTACAGTGGCTGAGCATTGAGTTATATCTGATTCGTACTCAAGAATTGATTATGGGGGGGGTTGGGTTTTTTTTTTTGTTGGTTTTTTCTTTGGGACTTAGTGGTTCTTTAGAGTTCATTACCTGGGCTCCGATTTGTGTATACCATCTTGGTGAGGGTATTGGGTGGTTAAGTGAATGTTCACATAGTTATGATTAGAATTTAGTAGGGGTTGTGGGAGGGGGGGTCCCGAGGGATGGAGTTGGTTTGTTTGGGTTGCCTAGTAGTGAATCACGTGGTGTTAAAAACTTAGGAGGGCAGTTCAGTTGGAACTGGGTAGTGTATGGTTTGGGGTGGGGGGGTCCTATATGGGAAAGTTTTTTGTTTTTTTTTATTGGAGGGTAGAGGGACTTTGGGTAGAACGAGTCAATTGAACTCCGGAGTATGGGGGGGTGGTCTCAAGGCTACACATTGTTTGGTTTTACTAAGGGCTCCTTTAGGCAGGGGGCTGAACTCGCCTAATGGAGTTGAGTACACTCACCGAAATACTTGGCTTTACTGGTATCCGAGTTTAAAGTTGGGTCATTATGAGTAACTCGTACAAGTTTATTAGTTGGAATGTCAAAGGAGCCAAGAATAGGGTCAAGCGACAAATTATTTTAAGGCACCTGCGTCAATTGGGAGCACAGATTGTTTTTCTCCAAGAGACACACCTAAAGAGAAGTGACATCCATTACTTCAGAAGGGCCTGGGTAGGGCAAGTTTTTGGAGCCAGGTCATCCACTATTAGGGGAGGGGTTGCAATCCTCATAGCGAGGAATACTCCGTTCAGATTGGTGGAAGAGGCTTGGGACCCGAATGGTAGATACATCATTATACATGGCCTATTGGAATCGTATCCGATATTACTGGGCTCGATATATGGTCCCAATAATGATTCCCCCAGCCTTTTTCACAGATTTACTAAATAGGGTAGTGACTAATCCCGAAAAGCTTATGGTGTTGGGGGGGATTGGAACTTAGTTCTCAGGAATGATCTGGATAGATCATCTCATGAGAGGGTAGGCTTGTCACCAGCACAAAGAGCACTGAAGGATTTAATAAGCAAGACTGCTCTTGTCGAAGTCTGGCGTGTGCTTAACCCTAAATTGCGACAATACACCTTTTTTTCCGCTGCACATAAGACATATTCACGAATAGATTATATCTTAGTTAATCTATTTGCTATGCCCGGTGTCAGGCAGGTCGACATATCTTCCAGGGTGATATCAGACCATGCACCGGTCAGTCTGGATTATCTGCTAGCTGTTGGGTGTAGGCGGTCTCCACAATGGCGGTTAAATTGCCAGATACTAAGGGACGAATCCTCCATGAATCGTATTGTAGAATTCATTAAGAGCTTCTTAGAAAATAATCAAGGTTCAGTGACACACAAGGATTTAGTTTGGGCAGCCTTAAAGTGTTCCCTGAGGGGTGAGTTGATTAAAATGGCCTCTAAAAAGAAACGTACGCAGATGGCACAACTGGATTCCCTGCTTGCTTCGATCAGGAGCTTAGAACGTAATCTTTCTCGAATCTCAATGGATGCAGATTGGGCATGATTGCAGAATTGCAGGCCCAATATCTGGGTATTATAGCTCAGAAAGTGAGCTAGCTCTTCTAAGAACTAAGCTTCAATACCTAGACCTTGGGGAGCGAGCAGGGAAACTACTTGCTATGCGTATTCGTCAGCTAAACTCATCTCAGTTTATAGCAGGGATTCGAACGGGGCAGGGGGAGCAGGTGTGCACGGATCCAGGGGAAATGGCGAATGCTTTTGGGTCGTACTTCCAGGCTTTATATGCGGAGGACTTAGAGTCTAAACCAACTAAGGATGACATTAATTCGTACCTTAAATTAGTATCGCTACCAAAAGTTGCCGAAGGAGATATGACCTCTCTGAGTGCCCCAATCTCGCTGGCAGAAATCCAGCAAGCGATCCAACAAATGCCCTCAAATAGATCCCCTGGCCCAGATGGGTTCCCTAGTAACTTTTATAAGGCATGTTACTTGCTTTTATCCCCAATTTGGAGGAGGTTTTTCAGAGTTGGTTTGATAAAGGGTTGTCAGATACCTCCTTCTTAGAGGTGACGATCTCTCTAATCTGCAAGCCGGGGAAGGACCCTTTCAGTATGGATAGTTATCGTCTGATTTCCCTTCTGAACACGGACATCAAAATCTTAGCTAAAGTTTTAGCTAACCGGTTGTCTAAAGTTATGAACAGGCTGGTTAGTAGGGAACAAGTGGGATTCATGGTTGGGCGATCATCTCAGGACCATATGCGGAAACTGTTACACATTATCACTGTTGCTAAAGAAGCTAAGATCCCAGCCGTACTGGTTTCATTGGATGCGGAAAAGGCATTTGATAGGGTTTCATGGGATTATCTATTTGCTACCCTATCTGCCTTTGGCCTGCCGGATGCATTCCTGAGATGGGTTCAACTATTGTATTCCTTTCCCTCGGCCCGTGTGAATTGCAATGGGATGCTATCGCCAGTGGTCAAACTAGAGCATGGTACGAGGCAGGGGTGCCCCCTGTCCCCGCTGCTGTTCAATTTATATTTAGAGCCTTTCCTGAATAGGTTAGCAGGAAATCCAATGATCCAAGGTATACAGATAGGGGATGTCAGATACACATATTCAGTATATGCAGACGATATATTATTACATATTGAAAACCCGGTAACCTCGATCCCGGCAATTTTAGCTGAAATCGATTCCTTCTCCAAAGTATCCTACTATAAGTTAAATCGTGTGAAATTGAAGATTCTCCCCTTAAATAAGGAGGTTACAATAGCGGATTTAGCGCCATTAGGTCTCTGTTGGGAGTCTAAGTCGCATATGTATTTAGGAATTAATGTCAGCTCAGGATTAAATTCAATGATCAGAAGTAATCTGAGTAGTCAAGTTAAAATTGTAGCGGATGATATGGAGAGGTGGCGGTTACTTCCCATGTCGCTTTGGGGTATATTGAATATTATAAAAATGAGTATCTTACCCAGACTGCTATACCCCTTAGGCATGTTGGGTGTATATCTCCCGAAAACATGTTTTTTAATTTACAGAAAATATTCAATTTATTTTTGTGGAATGGGAAAAGAGTTCGTAGGTCTTATATGAAACTTACAGCCCCAAAGTCAAAGGGGGGTCTAGCTGCTCCCTCGCTTTTCTTATACTGTATTGCGCAGCATATTAGTAAATTGGGTCATTGGTGTGATGAATCTGAGCAAAGGGTCTATTCACCCTTGTGGGTTGACATTGAGCAAGGATTGGCGAAGAGGGTGAACTACTCCCTCCGGGACTTGTTGTACGCCCCTCCTGCAGTTGTTCCCAAATCCTTGAAAAATAATCCTATGGGATGGTCATTGAAGGCCTTTTGGCAGTTACAGAATTACCTTGCAGTCAACTGGTATTTATCACCTAACCAGCCCATTTTTGAAAATCCTCGTATTAAAGTTGGGGGTGCAGCTCTGCCCATGGATTTTTGGCCCCAGATAAGTGGCCTTAGAGTTTCGGAATTCTAGGTGAACGGTAGGCCGATACCCTGATCGCTTAGTGAGGTCTTTGAGTCGCAAGTCAGGATTTATTTAAATGGTTGCAGGTTAGTAAGGCCATAGCTGTCACATTTGCCCAAATAGCGTCAGTGGATTATGGGGGCAGGGACATTGATACACTATTTGTTACTGCTTCTCAATCGAGGCCGGTTTCTAAGGTATACAAGTACTGCAGGAATGGATTCAAACTCCTTCAGAGTTTGTTATTATTGGTCGAGGAGTTGGGCTTTGTTCGAAGTACCCAGTTACTGGGAGAAATTATGGCTTAATATGTATAAGTATATAAACAAGACCGGTTGAGGATGGTACAGTTTAATATAATGCATCACCTATACCTATCCCCATCTCGAATGTTTAGGTATAAGGCAAATGATGCACCCACATGTGGGAAATGCAGAATAGAGGATTGTACTCTATACCACATGGTGTGGTCATGCCCTCAAATACAGGGCTTTGGCGAGCTATCAAAAACTTTTAGACCCTATCCTTGGCTCTTCAGATGTGTTTCTCCCTGAGGTATGTATCCTGAATTTGTTCACGGTTGTACGTCTAAGACTACCATGGCCCATCTGTCACTTGCTACAGCTGTGGCGAAGTTGATAATTCTTAGACACTGGATTGATGATCATCCCCCTACCTTGATGGAATGGTTTCGTGAGTGCATCCTGGCTCTACAGTTAGAAAAGCATGTTCTTGACATGCAAGGTACATGGGACAAATATATGTCACTGTGGAGTTCCTTAGAAACGCTTCTCACGGCGTGGAGGCCTGGTGCCTAGAATATTTTAGGGATGATCCGGTTGGATCACGTATATGTGTAGCCTTGGGAGGGGTGGGAGTGGGGATTAAGTACATCTTCTCATACACGTGGACGAGCTGATTATAAGTCTTATTATGCCCTTCCTTTCTTTTTTCTTTTCCGCGCTCTTATTGGTGCATTTCAGCTGTTGTATGTGGGATGATGTTGTTGTGGAAAACAATAAAGATGATTAATTACAAAAAAAAAAAAATGAGCATCTGCAGAGACCAGGTCTTACTCATTTACTCCCCAATACAGCATGTATTTTATTTCTCATTACAGAACTCTCCAAACTGTAGATATGGTGTTCTGATGCCTAATACAAAATGAGCCCCAGCACTAACTAGATCCAATTGATATATTCCTCAAAACTGCAGTTTTTTTTTTGCCCAGTACAGAACAAACTATTTAGCAGCAGTAACATTTAAGGGGCCCCTGATATAGAACATGATCACACAAAATGCCCCCCCAGGACCAGGCCACACAGAACAATCTCCATGTAGAGACTTGGTGTATAGAATAGGTAAATATGTATAACCATTTAATCTAGGAAACCTGCAGTTGTTCAACTTTAAAATGCTTTATAATCAACTCTCTCTCTGCCCCTACCCCATCCTTCAAACCCCGAGCCTAGCATTTTTGGACCATGAGGCAAGGTCTGACTACATGTCTCTGTGTTTCCCAAAAAGCAAATGTGCACCTTTACAATCTGCAGACATCTGACACACCAGGGAACAAAAGAGCAGCTGAGATACACAAAGAATAGCCCACTGTAGTTCCCGTAATGGGCATAACTCCAAACTTCACGAGGACAACGTGTCATGTCCAGAATATAGGTGGCAGTACAAAGAATGCAGACCAACCAGCTATGCAGCTTTAAAGAGCCATGGGGTGATGACTGAAGGTGTCAGCATGCATTTCTGCTTCTCAACATTCTGGGCCAGTGGAGGAACCAATAGTAAAGTGGGTTACAAAAGGACACGAAAATAACACGCCATGGGAAAAGGAAATTTTTTAAATGAATGAGTTATAACAAACTGCAAGGTTTTGGCAACATGTCAGTAACAAAAAGAAGGTCACCAAACACAATAATGCTTTTGGACCACAGTTCATGCAAATTAAAGGCACAGTCTGCTTAGGCTGAGGTACTAGATGGATACTACATGTAATGAACGTTACAGCTGTATAGAATGATTAAATAAAAGGCAAAAACTTTTATTCTGTGCAGGGAGTTCTTGGGGGAGGCTTAAATGATGTAATTAGGTAACACATTAACAACAGTTGGGTTTCTAAGGCACAATAAAGGGCTGTATTTAAATTCTTATATTGGGAATGGAAGCAATGTCGCAGAATGGAACCCTATTTGAAGGGGTAAATTGATCTTTGTGATAAATCTGAAAGAACACAGTGGAACCAAACTGGGTCATGTTATGTTTAATATCTCTCCTAATGTGGGACTACAAATTAGGTGTGTCATGTGAGCCTTTTAACAATTCAACAAAAAGTTACAGGGTGTCATTGTGCAGTAGGTATGAGTCTCTCGAATACTGTATTCATGCCTATATATAAACAAAAGGATATCGAACATCTAACGATCACAAGACATTTTAAGATGTATGCAAGTTTGAAAAATAAACATGATAGGGAAGCCTATATCAATACATGTGAAAGTAACTTACATGTTAATGCATTGGCAACACTGACATTTAATGTGAATTATGGAATTCATACATACTCTATAAATTGGCTGAAAGTTCAAAACGGGGTACATTGTAACAGTGGATGCTTAGGGAAAATAACAGCTAAACATATTTTATTGGAATGTATTCATTTGCAACAGATTAGAGACAGATGGTTAGTACTATTATGGAGTACCGTTGTAATTACACAGATCAAGATAAAATGGTATATTTACTGAACACTGATAATGTGGTGGTTTTATACTGCATATCAAGAGTTATGATGGCTGTATATAATATTTTTAAAAATGCACTAATAGTTTAAAGATTATTGTATTTTATTGTTTTAATTTTGGTGTAAAACATGTAGTTATACACTGTGATCAACAAACTTTGATGCTGACATTGACTAGTAAATATGAGCACCATTCAATTGTTAGAAACAGTAAATCACTCATCCACTAGCTAAGCTGACTTCCCTTGCATATAATACATTCAGGCCTTCCAAATTTTAACTGCAGCTTTTCTCCTCAGAGTAACAGCACAGCAACAGATGCTAATTAAACACCTGGGCCCAGATATTCAAACTGTGCCCAAAAAGTGCACAACAGCAGGAGCAAGCACAAGTCCACTGCGCCCATGCGCAAGAAGCGTGATATTCAAAAACTGCGCAGGTCAAGATGCGCCTGCAGCACACGACTGAATATCTCACCACCTGCGCTATAGCACAACCAGGGATGTGCAGTGGTGCAGTTCATATGCGTCACAGCACAACCAGGGATGCTCAGTGGAGCAGTTCAGATGTGCCATAGCACAACCAGGGCTGCTCAGTGGAGCAGGGCAACAGTGCAACAGTACAACCAGGGATGCACAGGGACAGGATGCAGGGGCCCACCACCCATGCTACAGATGGGCAGAGGAGCACACAGCAGAACAGACATCGCCCCCCACACCCCATGCACTGCACAACTGGTGGAGAGCTGGAATAACCACCGGCCCATGGATACCAGCAAAAAGCCCATAGCCAGGGCATGGTGCCCAAGCACACCCCCTGGCAAGCTGTGACCAGCACACAAGGAGGGCTGACCACCCCATGCCACACCATCCCACCAATGCAAAGCACACCCTGCACCGTGATCCCCAGACACCCTGCCCAGAAGCAGTGTCCACCAGTGCAGGACACCCCATGCATGCCACCACCCCCACTGTGACAATGCAACCCTGTGCACCACAGATTCATGCAAGGCAGCCCTACCACGAGCACCTGTCAGCAGGTGGCAGCAGACAGCAATGCAATGACTGCATACACAGTGCCACCATGCACGTCCCCCCTGAGGTACAGCTGAGAGACCAACCATGCGTCAGCACATGAGATACCCCACACATGACAGGGCATGCCCCGGACCCCACCACCAGTGGCACATCACCCTGCACACCCTACCAAGGACACACTCCAACCAACCACTGGCCACAACAGCCAGTGCAAACACCCACAGTGGTGCATGGAAGCATGTGCCACACAGGATGCAACACAGTGCATGAACAAACACCCACCCATACCCAAGGGCACACCAACACAGGGACACAGTAGCAGGCAACCAAGCCCCCAGCGTGTGGCCACGGAAACCATGTACACAGGGCCAGCACCCCTCCATGGCACAGGAGTGCCAGTCACCCTGCGCAGGCACCATGGAGTTGTACACCACCAGCATGCGCCTGGAGCACAAGTGACAGACAGTGGTGCACATCCCCTGTGGCACACACACAAGTGACAGCATGGAGGTGGGACAACAACAGTGGAGGCCACAGTGTCACCCGAGGCAGACATGCACCACACCAGTGACAGGAGGTGACCCGGCATTGTGCCAGGTACAGTGGCTGTCTAGCATGGACAGCCACCACTGACATGCAAGCAGACCGTGCAGGTCACAGACATGCAAGGGTGTCAGCTGCACAGGCCATGGACGGTCTGATAGGTGCACCATGGACACAGAGCATGCACCAGGGATCACTGCACACAGTCATCCAGTGCACAGGGAACAACACACAAATCACAGAGAGTGACTGATAGCTACTCCCACACCATAGTCACTTCCCCATGGACACACACACATGCACATGACTTCACCACCCATGACGCCATGCACACCACTGCAGCTAAGCACCTATAGCCCGCTGCAAATCAGAGATCACCACAGTAGGCATAACAAAGCAAATGTACTGTAAAAGATCAAACAAAACTATATACAGCTATTTACAAAAGGTTGGAAGGAGGGCCACAAACAAGGTGGGGATGGGCAAGGGGCAGGGGTGAACAAATGGTAGAGGGAAGGAGGGGTGTGAGGGTGGGTCCAGGAGTAGGGGAAATCATGGGGTGTCGAATGCTCAGCGGGAGCCCCACTCCCCGCTCTGGCTGTGCCTCCCACCATGCTGCCGTTGGACTCCCAGTTGGTCTAGTTTCTCCAGGATCTCAAGGGAGGCCCTGGCAACCTGCAGGATCTCCCGCAGCATCTCTTGTATCACCTGCAACTGCCATCTACCTAGGACAAGGGAGCAGAGTCAATAGGTGTGAATGCACAGCCACCTGCAGCCCTCCCACTGTACATGGCATACGGGCATGGGACATGCCTCTGTGATGGTGTGTGACCACCCACAGTGATCGTGTCTACAAGACCTGCCCACCCAGGTAAACACAGCCATGCGGACCACGGCACACACCCACCGGTCAAGTCCAGCACAGCACCACCATGGCTGTACAGTGACATGGCTATGTGGTGCGAAGGCAGTGGCACAGCCATGTACCCGGTGCATGCATGGACCACCACTGATGCACTCCCAGACATGCAGTGCCACTGGACAGTGCTGGCTATACCAAGTTGCGTGCATGGCAATGGTGTCAATGGATGGTGGCCATGACTCGCTGCCTGCCCTGTTACACAGCATGCAAAAATAATCATGGATGCAAGGCACTCACCATCATCAGGCTAATCCCTGTGCCGGTCTGGTCCGGCCGCCCTTGCAGCATGCTGTGGCTCACGGCGCAGCCTCTCCTCTCTGGCATGCCGGTGCTCCTCAGGGCCTAGGGTGCAAACATAGAGGAACATCAGTACAATCTGGTAGCAAAGTCCCCCCCCCCGTGTGTGTGCAGTTCCACACAGCCATATCCATCTGCCCCCACCCTTATACCACCACCAAGGCCCACACTGGACACCCCCCCATGTGCTGGACACATGCCACCATGATACCCGTATGGACATTATCAGTGTATAGATGGGGCACCAACCTGGCAGTGGCACCACACCCCTCCTGACAGATACCCACAGGTGGGCAAGCCTGTCCAGGTCCCAATGCTGCAGGTCTCCATAGCGGTGCCTGCACTGCTCAGCCATGCACTTCATGCCAGTGGCCTCCTCCATGGCCACTGCCACCTCTTCTCACACAGCACTGCTGGCCCTGTCCAGGGGTGCCTCCCCAAATAGGGCAGCAGCATGGGGCTCCACTAACTGCACTAGATTGGCCAGATCAACCTGGCTCCAGATCGGTGTCTGTCTCCATGCCATCTTGCAATCTTTCAGTATCAAAATGCGCTCTGTAACGCACGTCCGCCACATGCGGATGCTGCATAGTACTGCACTGCCATTCCCCATCGAGCTGTCACCAAACAGCATGATAGAGGTGCACCCATGTGGACACATGTTGCCTAGGGGCAAAGGTCAGCACAGGGTCAAGGGTCTCTCACGCACGGACCTCCACAGCGTGATTGGTACTCACCGCATGTAGCATGGTAGGGCGCCTGTGTGCCATTTCCTGTAGTGGCCTACCGTGCTGTAGTCCCAGTGCTCCTACGGTGCCTTAGTGCCAGAGCGCCATACATGTGAACAGTGCAGTAGCGCCACTGACACAATGGTGGGCATGCCCTGCATTGCCTCCCATGCACAGCACTTCAACAGCACAGCAGGCATCGGCATCAGCACCCCGGGCATGCAACGTTTGGTGTCCACTGTGCATGTCACTGAAATGCACCCTTGCCTGAGCACATTCAACACAACTGCGCAAGGCACAACAGCGCAATATTCAGCTGGCATATGCAAATCAGCTAATCAGCTATTCAATGGCACAGATACCACATTAGCATCCACTTAAAATTGTGCCTCACCTCATTTGCATGTGTTGAGCTATATAAATGCAACATTGGGCTGCAGAGGCCATAGTCTGGTATTGCAGTCTATTGTGGTGAGTTGCATGCTGTTTGGGAGTGTGGACTGTGGTGTGTGGGACATGCATGGGACTGCACAGTCACAGATAACACTTATCATTCCCACAGGATCAATAATGAGTGATCGGGAGGTGGAGGAAGAGGAACAGAGACATGGAAGGAAGAAGAGGCCAAACTTCACCAAGGCAGAAACAGATGCCCTGTTTGAGGCCTACCTTGACCAGGAGCCACTGCTCAACAGACAGCGGGGAACACCACAGGCCTGTGCTGCTGCATGGGGAGAGGTGGTGCGTGCCATCAAGCTGCATGGCACCCACCAGCGGTCTGTGCAGGAGTGCAAGAATAAGGTGGGCATGTACAGGTGGAGGATTAAGGATAAGGTGGCTGCCATCAGGGCAGCACTGGCTGCGACCGGTGGGGGACAGCTGGCCATGCAACGCCTGACCCCACAAGAAGAGTGGGTTGCTGGCAGCATGCAGCGTTGTGCCATCGAGGGTGTTCCAGGTGGTGGATTCCAGATGGGTGGTAGCCCGTCACTGCATGGTAGGTCCTGATCTGTCACTGGGGGGGGATGAGACAGGGTAGGGCAGATACATTAATGCTACTGTGTTCCCTTACAGCTCCTGAGTGTTTACGTGGGTCAGCGGTGGTGGGATCATCCACTGAGGGTGATACCATGGACATAGAGGAGGGCCCATCCACCTCCACAGGTGTCTGAGGGTCAGGGTGACAGTGGGCCCACCTGGCTGTCAGGACTGATGTTGGTGGAGCAAGTGTGGAGGAGGCCCTGCCCGTGTCCCAGCATGCCAGCGTGCATGGATGCCAGCATGCTGAGACTCAGACTGGTGCTGGATCCATTACTGATGATGATGGAGCTCACATCATGGACAGTGATACATGTGGGCCGCAGGATGACCAAACAGCAGGTTACAGCACAGACATAGCCATGGATGGTGCCACCGTGGAGGCCTGTGTGACATCACAGTCCCAGCCTGTGTCTGTCTGCACCAGTGGGGCAGCACTGGTGTGTGTCCAGGACACTGGAGCTGTTGCGGCTGCTGCGGTGGCACTGTTGAGCCCTGGAGAGTGGCAGCCGGTGGGGCAGTGTCAGCAGTCGGCCAAAGGCCATGGAGGTACAGTGTCAGGGGGCAACATCAGTGCACTGCCTGTGTATATGCCCAAGCATGGCCCTGGTGTGCAGCGCCCACCCTAAAGGGGTGCTGTCCATCATGGCCACGAACACCGTGAGGGACAGCATGCCGATCATGCGGATGACCTCTTAGATAAGCACACCCTCATACTCCAAGATTCAGTAGATCAGCAGTTGCGGCTTGTGACAGCGGTGGATGCACTCAGTGCGGCCCTCCACCAGGCAGAGGAGCAGCACAGCAGGGACACCGTTCTGCTCCTGGCAGGGATGGATCGGCTGCGGAAGGATGTGACCACTGCCATTGACAGGCTGACACAGACAATCACAGCTGTCATGGCCACAGTGGGCACACAGTTATTTTACCATGCATCTCAGACACCGTGCAGTGCAATGTCCACCCCCTGTTCCCGGTGTCATGCGACACCCTCCTTGTCAACACCAGGGTTCAGCTGTAGGCACCCCAAGCACTCCTGGCGCAGGCATGTTTGGTGTGCTGCAGACCCCTGCACGAGCACAGTCGCATTCACGCAGTGGAACCTCTGGGGGACCGTCGATGCCACCCCATGAGGCCATTGGTCAGCCTGTCACTGCTGGCAGGTCTCAGCGGGGCTGCCCACACATCCATGGTAGCTGTGGCACATGACTGACCTGTCTCCCACCAAGGCTACTGTCTGATGCTGCGCTGTGTGTAGTGTGTTGTTCAACATGCAATGTACTGGTGGGGTACACGGTCATGCACACACACACGTTCCCTCTGCACACCCTCCCAGCTGCTGTCTGCTGTGGCGTGTGCATGATGATGCCTGCATTGCTCTGACCACCACTGTGCAATGATGCCCAGTGTCTGACACATGCACAATGACAGGCACTGAGCATGGTGGTCTGTGGATGTGTGTGTATGGCTAGGAGTGCCAGTTGGGATCGGCGTGCCTCCTACCCTCTGTGCATGTCTTGTGGGGGTGTGTGTGTGTGTGTGTGTGTGTGACTGCGTGCCATGTTAGACCTCGCCCATCCCTGATGGCATGTGCTGTTCCATGCTCAGCCAATTCCCTTTACGACATGCACCCCTGGGGTTTGTCCATGCATGGTTGTGAGTTGTGCCCTTGTCATTGGTGGTTGCACATGGCCCCATGACTTACCTGGGTTGGTTAAAGTGCTCCTCTGTGATGGTGTCCCAGTGCAGCTGCACCATCCGGATCAGTCGGGGGTCCCTTCGACCAAAGGGGGGCTGCCCATCAGCATCCTCAGCATCCCCATCGCTGTCCCCCTCTTCGACCTGTACAGCTATCCCACAGTCATTGGCCATGTTGTGCAGGATGCAACAGGCCAGGAATAGCCTGCAGGCCTTTGAGGAGCTGTACTGTAGGGCACAGCTAGATGTGTCCAGGCAACAGAAACATGCTTTCAGCATCCTGAACACCTGCTCGATGACATTGCATGTGGTGGCATGTGCCTCATTGTAGTGCTGCTGCGATGGGGTCATGGGCTGCTGGTATGGTGTGAGCAGCCAGGGATGGAGTGGGTATCCACTGTCACCTGTGTATAAAGGGTGGGCATTAGTTTGGTGATCAGCATCACCCTGCCATGGGCCATTTAGGCCAGTAACCATGTCACCGCTGACTATGCCCCTCCCAAGCTCCATGTCTTTCTGCGTGATTTACATACTCACCCACTAGGTGGCCAGTGGAGATGTCCCCACTCTCGAACCTGTGGCACTGTGCAGACTGGTGCCAGATGAAGGCATCATGTGCTCCACCAGGGTGCGTGGCACAGACATTGATTATGCGCCCCCTGGCATCGCACACCATCTGGCAGTTGATGCTTGCATACCCTTTCTGATTTATGTATGTGGCCCCTTCGGGGCCTGGTGGCATGCGGATGGCCACAGGGGTACAGTCTATTGCTCCGAGCACGTCAGGCATATGTGCTACCCTGTGGAACTCCTGTATGTTTGCTGTGCACTCCGCCGGTGTGCTGGGGAAATGGATGTACTCTGCAGCATGTGGCAGCAGTGCGCTGAGGAATTGGGTGAGAAGGCGTGATGCGGCCGACTGGGTTATGCCTGTCATGTCCCATGTTGGTCTCTGGAAGGTACCCGTGGTGAGCAGGCATATGACAGCTGTCACTTTGGTCTCCACTGACAGAGCATGGCTCCGTCATGTGTGTGTGTTTCTGCATCATATCACTGCACAGCTCACAGAGATCATTTCCTCTATCGCGCAACTTCCGTTTGCTCCCCTATTGCGCATGGTGCATGTTGTTGAATATCACACTGCACCATTTATTCATGGTTCCTCCCCCTTCAGTTGCACATGCATTCATTACCATTGAGCTCTTGCACATTGTGATTTGGGGGGCGCATCTGCCTCCCACTGAATATCGCACAATGGCACATTTTTGGACTTACGCTGGTGCAACCCTTTTGAATATCTGGGCCTTTGATTTCAACTCCACAGACTAGAGATCTCCTATAAATCCCAAGTTCTGTGACTCAATCAGTTTTGAAAGCAGAACTAGGTCAACTTCCACTCCATAAGTATACTAAGATAAGAATGACCATTTCTCAGTTAGATCAATTTAAGTTAATGGAGGATGTAGTTCAATATTTTTGCTTAGAGGAACAATTGGATTACAACTCAAGAGGTTTCCATTTTCCTGCAATTGATTTTGATAAAAAGAAACTCTTTCCAGCAGACATGGGCAATGTTCTAATAGAAATCTTTTATGAACCAGGATAACTTTTTTGAGGGCAAATAAAAAAAGATATACGGATGTTGCAAGGCAAATAGAGGTGAGAGTTGTGGTGATTTGGCCACTAAGTCATATTGCTGTCATAGTCATCTGTGATTTTTTTTGTTTAATTTCCAAAAGATCAAAACATAGGTTTGTCAGAAAAGCTGCAAACTTTTCTTCAAAGATGATTGGGAAGAGCTATGTGTATTCCAATGGCTGGCATCCCTTTTGCATGGGACAAAGACGTGTTTAGAGATAACCAGTAGTTACATTTCAAATGGAACTGGAATTTCCTGGTAAGTTGATCAAAGGAAAAGGTGTAATAAAATGACAGAGATGGAAAGGCATGTCCTCTGGTCATAAAACTTTAAATCACAGAGAAAATGGTTTTAGAGCAGGGGTATGCAGATGACCAGTTTGGGAAACCTATTGTTAGGTTCTGGGAACTGTCACAGTCTATTTCAATTTCAATTGTAGCAGTAAGGCACTACAAATCAAGGCCAGCCAGAAAGTTGAGGATGTGGGAAAACAAAATAGTGTTTTTTCAGGTTCACTTACAATTTTGTGAAGGAGCATGAGAAACCCCTGCTGGCCTAGAGGTGAACAGTGAACCTCTAATACTAAGATCACCAGCCAATCAGAAGGCCATTTTTTCAGACTAGAGAAATGGCTAGAAAAATTCCTCTTACACTGAGAGTCTGAGCACAAGCCAAATTTCTTGACCCAGAGAAGACTGTCTGAAACACTAAAGATCACTGCAAAACAAAATATTGGACTCAGAGACATAGCAGAGAAAACAGAAGTTTGTAAAAACTCATTTATTTTCTTCATTCTGATTCTCAACAGAAAAGGTAGAAATTATCCAATTGTTTCTGTATGTATTTTTCCAATTTGTTTTTGTATTTGTCCTGTAACCAAATATTTAAATAGCTTTTTCTGTATCTTTTATATGGTAATTATTTAAGTAATTAGTAAAAGAGTTTGCTTTTATTTTTAAAGTACTTCTGCAAGTGTATGATTTTTTGTGAGTGAGACTTTGGGAAGATTTATTCAATCTCTGACATGCCTGTTTAGTGCTAAGGTGCCACACACTCTAGCAAAGACTAGGAACCTGGAAGGGAATTGGGGGGCCTAAGTAGGGAAAGTACACAAGGCCTCTGGAGGTGTCTGTGGGCTTTGAACCAGGTTCCTGCACCTGTGTGGGGAAAAAACATAAGCAGGGTTATAAGGACAATCCCAAAGAACTCGTAAAGCCTGGATTCTTCCCCAGCACAGCAACCAAGGAGGGTTCTCACCTGCATACAGACTTGAGACTGTATTTTACCCATAGCCAGACAAAGAGGAAGCCCTGGGCCCTCGTGGTGAGTGTTCTGTTGTGAAATTATTGTGCACTCTAAAAGGACATGAGGAGGGTATTTCCTCACTCTCTCTGTCATGAATTGCATTTAGGGGTGGGTACTCTGACCCCAGTGGACCAGGCCTCCAGGAGTGGGTTTGTGACATATATTTGGTGGCAGCTGTGAAGATATTAGTGGAATAGCAGTCAGATTTGAGGCCAATGTATCAGATTGATAAACTATAAATAAACCACACACAAACAGGGCAGAGATTTAGAAAACAATAATTTGGTTAGAGTATGAAGTTCCCTACCCTTTGTTTCTTTTTTTCCTTTTTTTTTTTGGTGTAAGTGAATATAGCAGTAGTTAGGGAAGAAGATGGCTCCCAATCACAGTGAATGTACTACAGACCAGCTAAGGCAGTTGTATCAAAAATAGTTGTTTATTATGAGAGGCGAAGCAAAAAGAACCTCATGGAGACTCTTGTGGCATCCAATAAGCAAGCATCTGCCCAGGACCTCAAGTCATGGCCAGTGTCTGGAAAGGACCAGAGATTGGGCATGGGGGTGCCAAAGGATATTGCAGTGTCCAGTCCCAGGGAGGACAGTGAGACCAGAGGGAAGTGAGAGCCACAGCACCAGGTGAAGCCCACAACCAAAAGACAGGGAGCTGGAGAAGCCGAAGCTTTAGCTGGAGCTGCAGAGAGTGCAGCTTGCCATACAGGACTGATAACTTGCCCTGCAAACCTAGAGGCAGAGTGAAGCCCAGCAGCATAGGGAAGACCAGCAGCAAATGGAATTCAAGAAAAAAGGGCTTGAAATGGAGATGGAGGACAAATAGTGCCAACGAGAGGCTGAGATGGAGGAAAAGCAGCGTCAAAGAGAGTTCAAACTGAAGAGACTGAAGCTTCAACTGCCAGCACCAGGGCAGGTAAGTGGCAGGGAGTGAACCTGAAACTCCAGGGCTGGGGTATAAATTAAATTCCAAATTAATAGCAGAATTTAAAGAGGGGGAGGATATGGATGCATTTTTGAATTCATTTGAAAAGGTCTGTAACCAGGCCAAGATACCCAGTGAAGCCTGGAGCTTTCAGTTATCCTAGCTGCTTACTGGTAAGGGGCATGAGGAGCTAGGCCAAATGTATAATAAGGACAGTAAAGTCTATGAAAAACTTAAAACTGTTTTACTGAAAAAGTGTGAACTAACTCCTGAGGCCTACAGAGTTAAATTTCAGAAGCTCAGAAAGAGCTCTGAAATGAGCTTTGAGAAACTCTCCACAAAGCACCCACAGCTTTTGAAATGTTGGTGTGAAGGGGTGGAAGCAAACTCTGAGGGGAAAATTGAGGAGGTTGTGTTACTGGAACAGTTCCTTTGGGCTTGCCCTGTGAGAATGAAAACCTGGCTAGAGGAACAGAATCATAAAAAAGCACAAGCTGCTGAGCTCTCGGATCACTATGCCAGGAGCAGGCCTGCTCTGAAAGGAAGTGCTCTGAAAGGAAGTGGGGGAGCTGGTGCTGCAGGGGCAAAAGGGAAAAGCATGCCTTCTTCTGCAGAAAGGGGGAAGCCCAAGTTACCAAAAAAGGGATTTCCTTGATAAAAAAGTGATCAATGTTGGTTTTGTAAGCAGTCTGGGCATCTGGCTAGACAGTGTCATTAAAAGGCACAGAGTTAACAAAGTGTCTCTTGAAAGGAGGTGGGTGCACTGTGCATCCCTCAGAGAATACCTGTAAACATGAGAGAGCACGTACACCTGATTTCAATAAATGGGAGCAGACCCACAGGTTAAGGGATACTCATGTGTCTCTCACCACAGTAAAAGGAGATTTGGTTGGATCTGACCAACTTATACTAAATCAGTTTGTAACTGTGAAGGGATTCACTGGGGAGGAGAAAACCCTGCCACTAGTTAGTGTTCTCCTGGACTGGGGTGAGACAGCAGAGAGTGTGCAAAAAGTGGCAGTGGCAAACAACCTCACCCTGGATGTGATTATACTGAACAATCTCCAGCAGGGGGTGGTGTGTGTGGTTACCTGCAGTCAGATGACTATGGCTGCTTGTAATTCCTAGAACTCCACAGAAGCCCCTGTGGAAAAGAACAGGAGGCTGGTTTACCAGCCTGTGGCTTCTGAAATGAAGAATAGTGAAAAAGAGGTAGGACTTCCCCAAGTAGCCATTCACCAAACAACTATAGAAGGTTACTCTAAGGCTGGAGGGGTAACAAATGGTCAAAACGTTAGGGATGGCAGTGCCTCTGAATGCCCTAATGCTAGAGTTATGGACCCCAGTTTAGGAACTGAGGGAGAGATGTCCCATGCTTTGGGAAAATCTGAAGATTTTATCCACTCCCTTTTTATTCAGTTGCATTCTTTACATACTGTTTTTCCTTTCTCATTAGTTGTTCTTTTCCTGAACTTCATTTTCACTTTTTGCACATTTTGTACTTGTTTTGCATAGTCGTGTACATTTTATTATAGGCTTGTCTCTTTAAGAGACCCCTTTTAAAGTACGCTATGTGTAAAGGTGAAACTCGCTCTGATGATGACATTTGAGTACATCGATACATGTGACTGCCATGGCATGGGCCAGCTCTAGCAATGTTTTGGGTCTTTTCCATTTTTGCTTCTTTTGATTGATGTTTTGAACTTTGAAAATAACCACTGAAACTAATTGTACTTGTGGTGTTGCTGTCTTGCTGTTCACCACACATTGTGGAAGCCAAAATCTTGTGCACGAGACATAGAGTATTTGCCCCCCCCCCGATTCAAACTGAAGTCCTGATGGAACATGTTCAGTGAACTGTATCTATGCAATGTTTGCATTTTTTGCACTTTGTAATGAAGCACTTTTTATGGAAATAAAGACGCTAGACAATTTGAGAGTTGGTCTGACACCATCATTTAATTTATAATGTGCTGACCCTGTCTTCACAGTGTGGAGTAACTTTTGCTTTTTGACTGTTGCCACTTCCAAGTATGCTGGGTGATGTGCATTGCAACTGGATGACTGAGAAAAAGCTATGCCCATGACTAGAAAGAGTAAAATTGTTGGCTGTGTTGTGAATGACAAGCCCTTGGATCTAACAATGAGAGAGGTCACCACAGAAAGACTTTGAACTGTGGCACCGTGCCAGGGATTGGTCAAAGACTTGTTTATTGGCATTCCCACAGAGTTTGTGTTTGACAGAGATGAAAAAGGAATACTATAAACATTAGCACAGGGTGGAGTCATACTGAAAAAAAAAATGCATTATCAATACTACCACCACCGTGACCTGGCCTTCGAACCATCTCCAAACAGCAATTAGAGGAAACTCTGTCAACTGGTGCAGAATACATAGTCAGTCATGGATGTCAACTCATTAGATGGTTCAGAAGAGATGTGGTGGTCTGCTTAGACAACATCTAACCACGACTTATGCTGGCACCACAGCATATGCATACAGTATACCATCTGTCTCTGACTCAAGAAAATGAACCAAAACATTACTACTTGAAATGGATACACTGCTCCTTTTAGGGTGGAGCATGATCAGTACCCTCACCACTAGCGCCACTATGTCCTCCCATACCACTACTTTTGTCAGGGGGTGCTGTCCAGCATCTCCAGGTAGCTTATAAGAGAATGGCGTATCGATGACAGCTAGTATATTACTAGGTACAAACAAAAATGTGGACTGCTTAGTATTCTTTGGTGTTGCATGGGGAGCATCACAATGGCAATTACTTTATCTTTTTGCAGTTTTAGCATCCTTTGCAGTGGAGACACTTGTGACAACCTCTTCATCCTCTTCAGAATCAGTAATATGCCCAATTTCAAGTTCATTTTCTAGAGAAACATATTCAGACTCATATGATTCATGCTCCTCATCATTAAATTGCTCAGATGAAAGTGGAGATCAGAACAACTACTGATAACATCTATTTATGTCCTAAACAGGGATGTCGAGGGGCAATAGGGAACAAGTGGTGATAGTGGTGGTGGTACTAGAGACAACAGGTGCAACTGTGGTAGTGATGGTGCTGGCAACAGTAACATTACTGGCAGTTTTGGAGAGAGTGATCACAGAAGATGCTTCAGGCAAGGTAATAGTGGCAGTGGTAGGGGTACCCAGTTAGATTAGTGCTACAGGAATAGCTCCCAACTCGGACTATTCTCTACCTTTGGGTCTGAACATTTCCCAATTGTAATCATGGTTTGTCTACATTCCAATAAATGTTTGGCTTTCACAGCAAAAGAAAACATTCTAATTTTTGTTTATTGCAGTGGCCTGATATATCAATATTTTGATACTTGTCATCAGAAACTTATATAAGTCACTTTTAGCTGCATTGACAAGCACTTATGAATTATGCAATGTTTTGAAAATTGCTTGCTGCTTTTCATTTTTTTGCATTTATTTTTGGTTTGTTACTTTGAAATTGTTTTCATTGCTGACCCTGGTAGATATAACTCAAGGCATTACTTACTATTTTTAGCATTTAAATGTACAGTTGGGATGGCAGTATAGCCCAGAGGTTAGAGGAACGAGGTGTGAATGAGCTTGATACATCCAACAGACCAGAACTGAGTTTGATTTTCACAACCTCCACTTACATACTGTGTGACTCTGAGCAAGTCACTTAACTGCCCAGTGCTCCCAGGTTGCCTCTGAAAACAGGCACTTGTACTTAGTGGGCCTCACCCGGTTACCAAAAGACTTAAAAAAAAAGTTACAGATATGTCAATCAAGAACCTTTGTGATGTCACAAATTGGTCAAAATTGAATCATTGTGAGCTGGCCCAGTGATGCTGAGGGCTGAGGAGCTGGACACCTTACCTTGCACTGCACTGGCACCATGGGTTCGGGAATGACCTTGGGTCATTGTGGAGCCTGCACTGGGGGAAGGGACAGAGCGGGATTGAGCAGCCAAAAGGCTGCTGTCCCTTCCCAGGGTGGATACCCGCATTCTCCATAGTTCTGCTCCCACCAGGTAGAAGTCTGGTGCGAAGCATAGGCGAGAGGGTGCAGCAGCAATAATCAGGGGTGGGGCAGAAGGGGCCGAGCTGGTACCCAGATTGTGCATACGCTTAAACATACATACACGTACGTGTCTGCCAGGGTCTCAGGTATGGGAGAAAAAGGGGAAAATCAATGAAGTACTAATTAAAAATAAAAAAAAGGAACCATTGTGATGTCACATACTACTTTGCACCATGGTATTTGAAATCCTGAAGTCATGTGATTCCTGACCTACAGGTATTTAAGGGCCAGCTTTGCAACAGTTAACTGCCCTCCTAGAAACTCTACTGGGTGAAGTGCAGGGGTAACTGTGGACCGCTGTTGTGGATTTTAACTTTTCGTCTCTCTTAATTTATTTTCAATAAAAGAAAAATACTGGGCAACATTACCTTGGATTCACCCGAAGTGCTTATTGTCTCCACACTCTGAATGCGGTAAATTGTGGTCTATTGTTGTTATAGGGTTGCATACCCTTACTTGCACCAGTTCCTTTTCCTGGCACACTTAATTTCTCTGGTTTGATGCCTGGGATAGCTCTGTCTTCCATCTGGTAGCCAGCTGTATAATTTCACCCCAAAGGGTGCATTTAAATGAGCCCCAAAGAATGTCGAACTTTGGCATTGGGGGTGAGTTAAGAACAAAAAACTCTAAGATGAAATGTTTTAACTGATCAACCACCCCTGGCAGCCTTAATAACTGATTGTTAAAGCGCCAGGTTTTATCTCATACCAGAGAGGGGGCAAGGTTAAGCTGTAACATAGCTGGGTGATGGTCGGACACTACATTGGCACCATAATGACTTAAAACAACACCAGGCAGTGCTTCAGTACTCAGTAGGAAAAAATCAATATCGGAAAAGGAATTATATGGAATAGAGTGAAAGGAATGATCTTTTGAAAACAAGTGTAAGGTCCTCCAGGGGTCTACGAGCCCTAGAGAATCAATAAGGTCTTGAAGGGCAAGTTGGCTCTGGGTGAGAACTTGACCACATCTCGAAGGCCTGTCTAGGTCATTGTCTAGAACCACATTCCAGTTCTCATCAAGTATCATGGGGAGAGAGGCCCATGGAGACAATATGGAGATGAGTTGGGGAAAAAAAGAAGGGTCTTCCACATTAGGCCCATAAACCGATCCCAAAATCACCTCCAGATGTTCCAGTAGAGCTCTCCCAAAAATATATCTGCCTTGATGGTCACTTACTTCCAGGAGAAGATGAAATGAGACAGACCTAGATATCAGAATAGCCACACCTCTCCTGCAAGGGTCTGTTCCTGATCTGAGCACCTGCCCAACCCAGGAATATCGTAACAATGGCACTTGGGCTGGGGGAAGGTTGGTTTCTTGAAGAAAGGCCACATCAACCTGCAGCTTGTGAAGGTGTAACAGTATTTTAGTATGCTGCATCGATGACTGGGCCCCTTTTATGTTGCAGAAACAATTCCTAAAATTATGGGCCAAACTGTGCTGTAAGGTATGGGCAAAGTCAGGAAGATACACAAGCCCCCCTAGAAAGGCCAAATAACCCAGACATTATGTCAGTCAACCTCTGGAGAAAAGCTCAAGGCCCCCACCACCCTCCCTCAACCCAAACAATGCACAACAATCCCCATACAAAAAGGTGACACAAAATACCAGGTTAATCAAGTCAAGTCAAACACCCCCCCACCCTCCAAAATAAAAGGTACCAGAAATAAAGGCCAGTAGAAATACCCCCAAACAATAAACCCCAAACTCTCACCCCACCCAATCATACCTTCTCCCCAGACATCATAGAACAATCCCCATACATTTAAGTCAGGAACAAGTAATCTAAGTCAGAAAACCTACCACCCCACCCCCTACCCACCACAAAAAAAACAATAATCCAAACCATAAGAAATTCCATCCACCCCAGCCAATACCCACATCCCACCAATAATATCGAACCCCATCCACCATATTTGGTGGATGAGGCTCCAGCCTGACATAGCCCTGCACCTCACAATGTTCAGCACCTCCCTCCCCCACATATTAACCCAAATATAATTAAGCAAACTACCTAATTAAACAAGAAAACCTAACAGACAGTGAGCAGTCTGTTCAGTACACTTGGATTAGAACAAAAAACTGAACAGCAATGTCCTTGAGGACCTTTGCAGGTTAGAACAAAAAAAAAATTAATATAAGGATCATCCACAATGCAGCAGTACAAATGGTCCCAAACATAGTAGAGCCCCTGACCCAGTGCACAGGTAGTGTCCTCCCTCAGATTATAAAAAACAGATAGGAGAGGAGAGCCCACCTGCACAATAGCCCAAAGGCATAACTCACCCGAATCACTCCCTGCAGCATCCAGTTCTTAAGTCCCAGTGTTTAATTAAGCCAGTGCCGGGGTCCACTGCAAACTCCGAAACACACCAATGCAGGGATATTACCATGCCAGCTGCCAACAGGATGATCTCCTAACAGAGGCGGGTTAATGCAGGACTGCAGAGATGACATAATGTTCCGAGTCCAGGCTTGGGTAGATAGAGAAGGGTAGTAATGGGAAATCAAAAATGCCCACTGGAACAAGTGTCCTCCAGGAGATCACAAGACCAAGGCTGAAGGGTGTTGATGAGAGAACTCAGGAGCAATAAGGAAGTGCAGGTAGTTATCGAGTCAGTCCATCTAGGAGAGAACTCCAGCACTATTAATGGGAGAGCAAGGAGGACGTTGATTGATGCTGAACATCTGATGGAAAAAGCAGTGAGAGAGTGAAATGGGGAGACTGCAATGACAATCAGCTGGTCTGGAATGTATACTGTAACTGGAGACAGTCGAGGGCAGGCAGAGAAGTGCAATCCAAGATTGATAAAGGATCGAGGTCACCAGGGTCGAAGTGGTGGGACACTCCCATAAAACATCCTCAAGAAGCAGTAAACAGGAGAGCAGGTGAAACAATGCAGGAGGTCCACACCACCAAGAGCAAAATGGGGAGAGTGGAAAAAATAAGCCACAGCTCCAAGAGCAGTACAGCATGGTAGCAGAAAGATGAATATAGTTAAGTCCATCCCAGGGTTCCTAAATAGCTCACTACAAAGGGAGTATTGTTCACTTTTCACAAACACAGAACCCACAACAGCCATTATGCTCACCTTTCTTTAAAGAGCTCTGGCAGCCGCTGTTTGAGATCATGAGTGGCACGTTCTACCATCTCGAAAGAATGCAGAAAGTTCTGGAGCATCACCTGAAGGCAAGCTGGGTACAGCATCCTAAACTTGATCCCCATGGCTATAAGCTTAGCCAACATGGGGTAACAGGCAGCACATTTCTGAGTACAGAGTGTGTACTATAAGTAGCATGGGAAAGAAGCACAGTGGTAATGAAGTATAATAGTAAACCTTAATAGAAGAATAATGAAAAGAAATGGAATCCAAAAATGTAAGATTTACTGTATAAACAATATGTATCTATTATTCCTACAGAATATATGAAAAGCCCTTTGAAAAAGCACAAGAATGCAAACCGTCAGGGCAATTAACAAAAATAAAGAACGTTGAGAAATTTTACAACAGCCTGAGTGGAATATTTTTTGGTCCCCCCCCCCCCATTTTTGAACATCAACATAGAAAACAAGTTTAGAAGGTAATAATTAACAATATAAAGTGGTGCGGAAGGGAGCAATGGAGAAGAGCAGCTACTCAGTAGAGATCATCACTTGACTCCCTTTATCTGTCTGTCTCTCTATCTATCTATCTATCTATCTATCTATCTATCTATCTATCTATCTATCTATCTATCTATCTATCTATCCATCCATCCAAACAATGATTTTCAATATTTGAAAGCCTAACCAGCAGAGGTGGGTACCTTGGAGCCCACACCAGTGCTGGTCCCCAATCACCCGAGGGGGGCAACTGACTGATATCTGAGATGGCCCCATAACCCACAATACCCCTGCACAGAGGTAGTGACTATGATCCTCTCCTCACCCATCCACTTTTGGAGGGATCCCTCAATTTCCCACCTCTCAAGCCCTCCACCATATGCAGTTCAAGCCAGTGGGTGATAAAGAGCCAAATAGTGTCCCTTTTTTGGGGACCCCAAAATACCCCAATATCACAGGGAAAGCAGATCTACCCCTTGCCTGTATATTCCACTCACCTTCTAATGATGGCCTCAGCCAAGATCTCTGGACAGGCCTCCAGGGTAGTCTAAAAATCTAAATGAAATAATGAGTGTCAGTGTCAGACAGGTGTACCCCATCTGTATGGAACAGGTCCATGCAGCTGGTGAAGATATCCTTGTGAAGCACCACTGAGCATCCTGCCCCCCTAATATCATTGTCCACCTCCCTGTTAATTTTTTGCTGGGCTTTTTCCATACCCTTGTGATCCTTATTGTGGTGCCAGACCAGCCAAGGGAACATAGATGACTACATCAGGTGGAATTCCTGGAGCAACTCCCTCAGCTTGCACCATTCTTATTTTACGGAGACTATTACATCTGATTACTGGTAGGGATTGCTCCCACTGCATGCCTCAAAGCCTGAGCCACTGAACCAATACCTCATCCATGGGAAAACCCAGCTGAATCCCCCTGGCCTTTTGTATTCCCTCTCATGGGCCCAAAACACATATGACAGTTCAATGATCTGTACCCTTGCCATGCACCTTGGTTCTGTTTCAAGATAAAGCATATAACATTAGTCACTGCCTTTAATCATCTGCCTGCAGTGGCCTAATGTATTTCTTGAAGTTGTTGGGCAATCACCTGCCAATGACCTGGATCACTGTGTCTGGCAGCCCACAACTGGCAGCCATACTCATTGCTCCCATCCTGAAAGAATGTGATACGAACTGTTCTGGAACAAAACCTTTCACCACCAGAGCTACTTCAGGATCTTGCAGAATTGGTACATAGAGAAAGGGACACCATTATCTTGTAACAGTAGTTACACCATTATCTTGTAACAGTAGTTGGCTACCTACCTAGACTAAACCACCAAATACGTCTCTAACAAACCCATGGGGCATTTGTCCACATAGCAAAACTGCCATACGGTGACCACCATACTCCTGCCCCACTGGGCCATCCTAGAGAACTGGATGCTCAGCTGGACCATATTAGGCCCCTGTACTATATCCTGCACCTGAATCCTTCCCACCAAGTCTTCTTTTTACTGGGCCTTCAACTCATCCATACTAAAAGCTGTGTTGAAGGCCAAATGGCAGGCCACCTGAAAGAGGGTCACCTCATAGTCATTGGCTAGGCATCCCCCCCTCAAACCACTGCATCCAGCCCAGGTCCCCTTCTGAAATGGGTTTTCTGTCATCTGGTACCACTTCTGATTGCTGAGCCCACAAATCTATACAGTTTTTTAAAGGGAAGGGCTGAGCCTCCTTCCCTTCTCCTAACAACTTCCTGGAAAAAACAATGCCAGACACTGTGCTCCAGATGTGGTCCTAGACACCGCATGACTGTTCCCACCATGAAAACAACTTTCAGGCTACTTACCATTGCTGGCCAAGGGGCTATCCTCCCTGTGTCTTGACAATACTCTGAGTACCATTGGACTCCCCTTTTGCAGGCAACCCACATCTTGGGGGCATGTTGGACAGGCGTCTGGCAGTGATCTCTCCCCTCTGGTGTCCCTGACTAGTCTCCACCAGTTCACAGTCATGCAGCTGGAACAGCATTCTCCCTCTCCATGGAGGTGAGAAGTCCCTGGGATGTTCAATCCTTCCTCGCCCAGCCAGCCGCCAATTGCCTGTGCTCTTTTCCAAAGCAGTTCTACTTTTCGTTACTTTTCCAGAGAAGAGAACAGTTCTTTCTCCTTTTACTAACGCTGTAGAATGGCACACTATGATTGTGTTACTGCGGCAGACTTTCTATTGTAGTATTCTGCATTCTTTACTCACACTCAGCCAGTCATTCCACTATGGATAACCCAACACCAGCGTTTTGAACATTATAGGATGGCCCCACTGCTTTATTTACAATGTTTGTAAATACTTTCTGCAACATTTACGCAAACATTCTGTTGTCGTGGTATGTGTACATACACATTTCATCAATAATTGCATCAGCACCATGCTACTGATCTAATATACATATGTACACAGCAATTTCCTGGTGACATTCCAATGTCCATTGAGTGTAAAAGTAACTAGCTGGGGCTAGACTGGTCAGCCTGCTGAAACATACACACTGGCTCTTTTGAGGACCAGAGTCCTCTGTAATGGCAAACCCTGATGAAGATCAAGCATCCTTTACCATGCCTCCTTGAAGACCAAGGTTCTTCACTGTCCCAGGTATGAACCAGTGTCATCCCATGACTTCCATCTTCACCAGCTAAGCCTTGCTGGTCTGGCCGGCAGCCAGGGTTTTCTGAATCAGCCAACTTCTAAGCACATTCTTACAGCTTCCTGTCTTTTCATCTGGTCCCACATTATCCCACACTCCGCGGGCCATCCCAGGCAGGCACGGCTAATCATACTTCCTATAGGGTGGAAGAAAGGACATTCTTCTCCTAGCAGGCTGTTACAACAAAAGAGGACTCTCTTTGGTGATGCAGCCACCTATATGGGAGCCTAACCCATCCTTTAAACCTGGGAACCCCTCTGGCCGAACACCGTCTGCCAGCCCAGCCATTGGTTGTATGACTAGCCTGGTGTTCTTAAGTCCTGCCCACAGGACTTTCAGGAAATGTGATATTGAGTGATGCTGAAGTTGTCAGATGCTAACCCCCCTGCTGTGCAGTTCAATTTCATTAGCCCTAACAGCTATGGAAAAAGCAGAAGCCACTGCTAGCTAGTTTCCCCCATCTTATACCTGACCCCCTTGCAGAAAGGGGGCAGGGACCACCTTTAAGGTGAAGAAGGCTGCTCCAAGTCTACACTGTATTTCTCCTTCTCCCCATCCTCTGTGGTCATCCCACTGCTATTATGAGGAATGGGGGCCCATTTGGGCTGCAGGGGAGAAAAAGTTCCCACTGGTCACAGCATGAGACCAACAACATGAACCTCATCCATGGGAAAACCCAACTGAATCCCCCGTGGCCTGTGTGAGAGGCCTTTTGGCACCATGCAATTCTGCTTAAAGTTGAACCAGCATAACATTCTGTGGTGATTTGCATATGCAGCCCATGATGCTTTGCATTGTGTGGGCATGTGTGATTTTGTATTTTCTTGAAACTTGGCTCCCAGCAAAATGCCCTTTGGGGGTAACCCTTGCCTCAGTGCTTGCGCACAGAGGTTCTTTGTCTTTTAAATAGTTCTTTATTTTAATGGGTTCACCACAACATAACCCAGACAGACTGTCTTAGGGTAGATGGTTCATTCCACTGGGATGTCAAACAGATGAGGCATACTGATGAGTCCTGGTAGGACAAAACACGTGTCTATGTCATCTGTTAGCACCCTTTGCAAACTGTGTGAGAGGCCTTTCGGCACCATGCAATTCTGCTTAAAGTTGAACCAGCATAACATTCTGTGGTGATTTGCATATGCAGCCCATGATGCTTTGCATTGTGTGGGCGTGTGTGATTTTGTATTTTCTTGAAACTTGGCTTCCCAGCCAAATGCCCTTTGAGGGTAACCCTTTCCTCAGTGTTTGCGCACAGAGGTTCTTTGTCTTTTAAACATGATGATGCTGTGAGCAACAGCTGCTTGTCTGAACATCCGTAACCATCCTTTTTCACTGTGTATGACCTAAGATAAGCATTTTGACCATTATGAGATGGCCCCACAACTTTATTTATAATGTTCACAACCAGTTTTTTTTTCATAGCATGCATGAAAATACATTTTATCATAATGTGTGTTAACCCCATGCCATTGATATAAAATACATATTGTTGGGGTGGATAGTCCCGATCATATTTTTTGTGGTAATAGAGGTTCAAATGAGTCAAAGACACATTGCACATCGGTAATAAATCTAGTTTATTATGCCAAAAGGAAATCACAGTTGCCCTAAGCAGTTCTTACCATAAGACACTGGGAGCTGAGCCTAGTGTTGCCCAATACCCTAAGGAGTGTAAGATGGTCTCCAAGGGGAATACAAACTACATTACATTATATACTGTGATAATTGCTATGGCAACAATTCATAAGAAGCAGTGCTAGATACATAAAATAAGCCATACTGGCCAAATGTTAGGTGGCTCCACAGTGTTATCTAGTTCTATACAATATGTGCTAAGTCAGCTACATTGTAAAATGAAGAAGGGATACATGGTACATGGAAAACACAGGATGTGGTACAATTATACATAAATCCAAAAGATGGCAGTGCTGACTACATAATATTATATCAGAGGATTACAAAGATACAGGTATTTTGGCCTACTATGTGCAGTTTCCATGCATAGAAAAAGTATGGTAGTACAAATCATAATGTACTCTGATGCTTACACTTGTATGGTAAGTGCCTATGCCCTATAAGTTAGTATACCATATGCACTGTATAGTTTGTCTAAGGTATACAGGTGGCATGCCAATTAGAGTGTAAGGACCTCACATAACAATATGTACATAGCAATTCCCTGGGTGACATTCCATTGTCCCTTGAGTAGAGAAATAACCAGCTGGGGTGGACAGGTCATCCTGCCAAAGCACACATACAGTACTGACTCTAATCAGGACCAGAGCCCCTTGCAATGCCAAGACCTTGACTAAAATCTGGCATCTTTACTGCACCTTGTTAAGACCAAGGCTAGTCATTGTCTGGGCATGAACTAGTACCAGCCTGTGGACTTCCATCTTCATCCACCTGACCATCCCAAGCTGTTCACCAACCAAGCCTTCTTGAATCAGCTGCTGAGCCCATTCCCAAAGCTGCTTCTCTTTTCAGCCTATCCCACATGCTTGCCTCCCCCTCCAGGCACTTGCTAATCTCCAGCAGTAGTAATGAAAGGTGTACTTCTACCTTAATCACGATTCCACTGAATCCTTCAACCATGGAAGGATAAGTCTACCCAAAATTCCAGTAGGTGCACACCTTCCAACCAGTATAGCTCAGGGCAATCCAAGATACAGTCAGGGCATTGCAGCACTGCCCTCTGCCATGTCAAGGGCCACTCTGCAACTAATATGCTTCTCTGCCCTGTCCATGGCTTTCTCATGCTATGCATGGTGCCGTACCCTCCTCATGACCACCTCAGATCACACCAACAGTGTATTCAGCCACCTGTTTGTGATGCTTGTCAGATCCCCCTGCACCTTCATCCATTACCCCCACTAGGGCTTGGCTAAAAAAAAAATAATTCCCTCCCAGATGGATAAGTAGACTATTGAGGGCTTTCTCTCTTTTCTGAAGTGCCCAAAATATAGCAAAAGTTGGGATTACCTCGTGCTCTGTGTACCCAACTATTCCATCCTTGCTGGTTTTGGGTGGATGCCCAGCTACCTCCCACCTGAGTAAGTAGCTGTTCAAATCCTTGCCCAAGGGATTGCCTGCAGATCCAAACTGTGCACTGGCTTCCAAGAGCTAGGGAAACAAGAAGGCAATAGGTTAGTCAGACTTAAAGAACCCTGAAATAGGATCAAACGTTTCAAAGTTCAAAGTTCATTACAGTGAAACAAAGATCATCACCTATTTACAACAATCAAATAAATAATAAAAACATTGACAGTATATACAAAAATGTTCTTAAAATCAAGTCTACAGACATATTTACTAAAATGTGGAATTTTGCAGATTCTGAGAACAATAAAAAATCACTTTCAAACTACAGTAGGTATACAGGGCAAGGTTCATATACAGTAGATGGCAGATAATATTTTTGATTTAACATTAACTAGCAGTCATTCAGTCAAGACCCCTTATAATTACAATTATGGTACAGGATCTATGTCAGGCAGAGTTACAGCTGCTTATCGCTCTCAGGGTAGGCTTATTCAGATGTGCCACTGCCACCTCTGGGACAGTTCATATCCAGTAGTGGGTGTTGTGCCTTGCCATATCTTTGTCAAGAATTGCAAATACTTCCTTGGTACCTTTGCAAACTGGTACCGTGTTAGTAGTCTCTGAGCTCTGTGGATGAGTAGGGGACTGGACAGTCTAGATAACCATGCCTGTACCCATGCCTGCATCCACTGCTTTTCTTTTACCATGCCTGTAAGCCATGCCTGTATCCACTGCTTTTCTTTTACCATGCCTGTAACCATTCCACTATTTTTATTTACTGTAACCACCTCATGATGTAACTCACAATGCCTCAAATGTTCCTTATGTCCTTGTTCATTCTTATAACTTGTATTGTTATCCCGGGTCGCCCCTGAAAAATGGACCTTCGGGGCTCAGTGGGCCTACCCAGTCACCAAAATTTAATAAATAAATAAATGCTAGGCAGTCTTCTACTCCACAGACAGGGCAGAATAGGACCTCCTCCTTTTCAGACTGGATATCACAGCCTACCCATTCCTGGTCAGTTTTGGAACTGTGGCGCTTGATGGTCATGTTTTCTGTGTCTACTTTCACAGCCCAAAATAATGGAGCTGCCTCATGAAGGTTGCTGTCAGAGTACTGTACTATGACACATACTGCTCTCAAACAGCAACAACAAAAAAGAGAAAAGGGTAGCCTAGTCACTACCAATTACCCCAACCTCAGTACACTGCCAAACAAAATCACAGATAGTGCCATTTAGATACTTAAAATCATCAGTTAGCACCGAGACCGTAAAAAAAGTTGTGCACGTGTTAAAAGTAAAACTGTAACAAAGAAATTGGGAACTGAAAGCTGAGCTGAATTTGTCTTCCACCTCCAATGTCAGTTCACAGATGAACTCACAGTGAGCATAGTCCAAATGTAAAAACATATACTGTATCTGTTAAAAAGACTTATGTGAATTAAAGCTTTTTAAATGAAACCTAGCACCTCTCAATACTCAAACTGACTCAAGATTTTTGAACCAGCTGCAATTTTTTCTAATTTCACCTTTACAGAGCATGAAGAAAGCATCTCCTTCTCCTAACACTGTATAGAATGGCCCAATGTGCAAGGGTTCATGTGGTGAAAATTCTGCTGTAATATACCATGCTACAGTATGTGACCATCCATTTGTACAGTAAATAAGTTGAATGATATCCTCTTTAGCATGCACTTCACAAAGAATAATGTACTTTGCTAGTAAAGTTTTGCAGCTGCAAAACTACATAAAGTCCTATCCCATCTGCTTTGTGGCAAAACTACATATAGTTTGATTAGTGTTTTACTTTGCTGCATGAACTACTATATATGAAGCATAGCGAGTTGACTTTGCTTATCACTACTTTTCTTTATCTCTCTTTTCTCCATTGTAAATCCTTTTCTACTTTTAAAATCTTGTTTATTTCTTTTTCCCTGGCTCATTTCCCTTCATGGTCACATACTGGAGTAGGTCAATAGCTTTGGTAGTATCTGAACCTGCCCTAGGCTCTACTATTTAACCATTCAGTGCTCTGACTCCTGCTGTATATCACTATACCATCCACTGGATCACTCAAAGAAGTTCAACAACAAATATACACCACAAAAGCAACATATACCTTTTAATTCTGGGGAAACTGATGTGAATGTTGTAGCATCCAAGGGGGTTCCTGTGGGCCTGCTGTTGGAGAGACAAAGGACAGGATCAGAAGGGAAGAGATTGCCCATCTCTCTCCTTCCAACCCCCCCACCGACTGGACTAGTTGGACATGATCCATAGCAGCAGCTGAGACTTTGAAGGCTTTAGATGACCAAGTTAGCCAGTCTACATTAAAGTCACCGGTCATGATAGTTTCTGCATTATTGGGGAGGGAAGCTAGGGAGCTAAGGAGGACAGGATTTTGTCAAAGGCTGGGGGGTGACTTTGTTCAGTAGGCTATGGAAACTAGTTTTGTTAAAAAAGGATAATCTTTGAAATGGGTGGGAACTTGTTTTTTTTTTTAAACAAAAGCAACAGTCAGTTCAAAATACTGCAGTTAAACTTTTTATGTACACCTGACCACAAGAAACAGAAAGGCTGAGTCACCATCCTCTGTTGTGTTAATGCCACTGGGCAAAAATTAAAGCTTGTGCTCATTGGTAAGTCCAGAGAACCAAGATGTCAAAATCAGGCATAAAAACAAGAAGGGACACTGGTTGCAATTCAAATGCCCCTCAAGCAGAACTCAAGCAATCTGAAGAACTGTCTGCCGAACTGTTATCTCTGGCCCTCTCCCTCCTGCAACAGACAGCAGAACAGGAGAACTTTGATTGGGTGACCTACGACGATGACGAGTAGGATCACGTGTTGCTCACAGAGGAAGCCACTATTGCCCTGGTTACTCATCTTGATCCTGATCGTGGAATGGAGTTTGAAGAGGATGATGAGGATGACCTCTTCCCCCTGCAGTTACATCTCAATGTGAGGCTGTCCAAATGTTTGAAAAATGTATGCTTTACTTGGAGTCACAAACAGACTGTTACCATGTGCAGGTAATGCTACTTCGCAGCATGTGGCAGAGAGCCACAAGGAAGCAATGCGACACGAGGAAACAAAAAACAATTAAGGACATTTTTCACTGACTCTGCTGTTTAATTTATTTTTTAAAATGATCTCTGCTATTATTAGATTAAATAAAGATTTTCCATATTGTATTGACAGTTGTTAGTGTTGTTTCCAATGCAGTGGGGTATGCACTGTATGGATTTTTAAATAGTCTCTTGCTTAACCGGACTCCTGTTTATCCAAACATATGTTGTGTCTCCCAGCCAGTTCAGATAAATGGGATTGGACTGTATTGATACATATTAATGCACATTGACATAATAAAACATGCTTAATATATCCATAAAATTAAAAAAAAGCATTTATGTGTGCTAGTCCAGTGTGTGCCTTATGCATGAAGGACCTGTGGCCTACATGTGATGATACCTGGTATGTAGGGCCAGGAAATGCATATCCCAGAGCATCCAAAGTACACCTGTGGATGCACAAATGCCTTGAGCCTGCTTCACTTCCCTGCCTGGAGCCATTCACCCCTGTACCCATGCACTTGCATGGCTGGTCTAGGTAGGAGGCTTAGAGTAGATGTGCCATTGCAACACTGGAGGAGCATGGCATGCACAATGTCATTTATGTTCTGCCATGCTGATACTGGGAAAGTGTTCTAATTCATTAGACAGAGGGCAACCATATCAGCTATGCAATTCCCTAACTGGGGGTCAGATGCTCAAATGCCACTCCACAGACACAGCCCTGAGCCCTCCTCCATGCCACAGAGGACTGGGGGGAGCTGGATGACTTTGGGGCACATTGTGCAGGTACCAGTGATAAACCATTCAGGAGTAGGAGACACAGCAGTCCTTATGTATACTGTCATATCCCGTGATCCCCTGTTCCCATGGAGCAAGGAATCTACTGTGGGAGCATTAAGAGTTTTCCAATTGGAAGCTGACAATCCTGCCCCCTTCTAGGTCCAACCTATCTGTCCAACTATGTGCCACACATCGGGCCAGCTGGAGTTTTTAAATCCCAGCCCTGGACATCTAGTAGGGACTGTTTTCATGACATACAATTGCATATCCCAGTTGGGGGCCTTACCGATATGTATCAAGCTCCATGGTGAATAGAGAGCCCAGAAAGTGTATCAAGATTTGTCCATTTTGCCATGACTCCAAGATTTCATCTTAAAAATTAAGTTCCTAACCATAATGGTTCTAAAGTTAGACCTTTCTGAAGATTTTTGAGAAAGTGTAATTTTGGAAACATGAAGGAAAGGAACTCACTTTTTATGAATTAAAACTTGGAAGCAGGTTAACGTGACTATGTCCTTTCAATAGTTTCCAGGTGTTTGCTACACATTGATCTATATCAGTGTACTTATAATCATAATATTTAGTTAAGTAAGCCAGCACACTTAAAATGCATAAAAAAGCAGGTGTACAGCTTCTTCAGATAGAGGTAAACAACTCTTGATATAATATGAACTGCTACATGGGAAGATGCTAGTAGTGTTCCATCGTGAAAAAAAAAACGTGTTTTCCTAGTTTTGCTTCTTTGCTGATATGTGTATTTTATATATTATTTTGTAGTTGGCAGTCTGTTTTAATTTGTTAATCACCACAAGCCTTTGGGATTTTTTATTAAATTCTGTGTTGAGAAAAGTCACACTGAGACAAAACTTCTTTCCAGGTGTGTCCCAGAAGTACAGAGAAGTTAAGGGACTTGCTCAGGTTCACACAGTATGTAAATAGCTGCTGTGAGTTTCAAGGCTCACAGATCAGTGCTTTAACCCTTTTGGCTATATTACCTTCCTTAATGCTTAGAGATGGGGCACTATATAAATAAAATTGCCTTGCCTTCTTGCAACTTTATCCCTCAGAAACAAATATCTTCCTCAATAATGTAAGGTATTCTGTTTTTTTCATGTCAATGCAACATTTACTTATTTTACTGATTGGGAAGGGAGGTATAGGAAACATATTTCTGTTATCAGCCTCATCTTAGGGGTATATACAGATACCAACTGATCACCAACGAACCAGGCTAATCTGTCAGTTCTATCAGAGGCACACTGATGAGCCCTGGGTAGGATGAAACACGTGTCTGTGTCTTCTGTTTGGACCCTTTGCAGATTGTGAGAGAGGCCCTTCTGCACCATGCATTCCTGCTTAAAGCTGAACCAGCCTAAAATGTCATGGTGATTTGCATATATGTCCCATGATGCTTTATATTATGGGTGTATGTGTGAGTTTGTATTTCTTTGAAACTGGCTTCATAGCCAATGCCCTTTGGGGTAACCCTTGCCTCATAACTTTTGCACTGAAGTTCTTAGTCTTTTAATCTGTCAGTTGGTTAGTGAATGTGAAAATGTGGACAGGACACTAGAAAATTCCCCTACTTTTCATTTTTTGCAATTTACAGTACATTTTACCTCTCTTGGTATGCCATTCCCATCCCCATCCCTCTTGTTGGACCCAGCCTCTTCACTCCACATCTGCATTACTTACTTCTGTGCTCCTGATCCCATGGCTTACACCATCCATTGTGGGTTTGATCACAGCAGGCAACATCCCTCTATCACGCCTGCTAACACAGTGGGAGACACAATGGGATCAGAGTAACTGGTATAAGAGACAGAAGTCAAGATACACCAGATATCATGTTGCTCATGCAAAGGATTTTCCTAGTAAAGACCTTCCCACTTCCAAACCAAACATCTAATGAAGTCCATCAGCACCAACCTCTAAGCAGAGAGTTTCGCTGATGTTGTGTGGTTACCCACACCATCAAGGCAGTACCCTTTACTAACTGCCAGTGGAGCTGCAAGTGTAGGATGATCAGCAACCCCCAAGGGTTGGTGAGCGACTCCTATTCATCATGTTCCAGACCTCATTGGCCCATGTGAGGGAGTCAGGATGGATAATCCATACCAGGTATTCTGTGTAATGGCACAGTGCTATTCCAGTCATGGCTACTGGACTAGGCTCCCAAATTCTTTCATGAAGGCCATGAAATCTTTAATGTCCACCTAAATAACCACCAGAACAAGCACAAATCCTCTATTTAGCATCTCATTTATGATATAGCACCACAGGATAACAATGTGTCTCCTAAACCCAATACTAAGCATCGATATGGTTTCTTATAAACTGGCAAATGAAGCCATCTAATCGAAACATGTTATATGACCATGTAATTATTCACCATATTTTGACGGGTGCTTTAAATGTATTTGCTTTAAGAAATATTTTAAAACTGCTTATGTATAACCTAGGGGAGAGTGCACTCTGCACGGCTACAAACATTATTTCCTGCAACACCAGTCTTCATTGGAGGTCTCATCTGACTACTGAACAGACTCACTCCCACTATTAAAAGGAGCTTCTGAGATCTAACAGATTCAGGCACCCAGTGGTTATGGCTGCACACTTTCTTTCCACTGACTGAACCATTTCTTTTTGCCTTTATATTTTACAAATCATTGATTTCTAAGTTTATTTTATGCAGTCTCCTGTTTCATTATAGCCCAGACTACAGTACCCCTGCCTTTTCAGGTGACTACATCTGGAGATTCCATAACAACCCTAACAACTCTTTCCTGGTAGGTTCTAAGGCATACAACAGCATCCGTTGTTATATACTGTAATACTTGGAAATACATTTCTCTTAATACATACAGTAAACATACATTTCTACAGGCTTTTTTATATGGCTAAGGGGTCATATACTCCTCCTCAAATATTTTATTTTGTACAGATACTGTACTAGTTTATTTCATTTTAAAAATTTGGGCAGGAAGGCACACTGAGCTGGAGTTAGTTTGTTCTTAGGTATGTCATGGGGAAGTGGGAAAGAGTGAGACAGACAGAAAGAGAGTAAGAGGGGGAGAGAGAATGAGAGTGAGAGTCAGAGGAGTAAAAAGAACACTGGTGGGACTTGTGGGGTGGAGCAGTACAGAAATGCCCAAAGATGCATAATGCCATCCACTAGAACTGAACACTCTGTGTGAGATTTCACAGTTTACGGCATGACAAATATGAGTAATTACCATTGGATTACTTTGAGTTCCTGCAGTATCCTTCAAGATATCCCAGCAAAAACTGTAATACTGCACTTGATCTTTGAGGATGGTACTGTAGATCAGAGAGGCAAAAACATTTCTTACCATTTCAACAAATGATGCAGAGCAGTTAGAAATTAAAACCTTGCTAGATGTATTTTGTCCAAGTTCATTTCTAACAACTGCAATATCCATGAGCTCTCTGTTTTTGTCACTCAGCAGTATTCCGGGAGGCCAACCACAGAAAAACAAATGACACCAAGGTCATCATTTACTTAGCTCCCTAGATTAAATGACAGATTTATTTTCTACTTGCATTACTTCACATTTACACATTCAGCCTCTATATGTTTGGCACTCTGTTCATTTCTAAAACATGAATGCGAATATGTACCTACAGTACAACACACACACACACACACACACACACACACACACACACACACACACTCTTACATAGGTATGTGCATATAGGCAGTACATGTATATGTAGACATAAAGAGAGATAGATAGATTGATAGACAGACAGCCAGACAGACAGACAGGAAGGATATGCCACAATCCTAATGAAAATATGTATATATATATATATATATATATATATATATATAGAGAGAGAGAGAGAGAGAGAGAGAGAGAGAGAGAGAGAGAGAGAGAGAGAGAAGAGAGAGAGAGATAGATAGATAGATAGATAGATAGATAGATAGATAGATAGATAGATAGATGAATAGGAAGGATATGCCATAATCCTAATTAAAATACAGATATATATATATAGAGAGAGAGAAAGAGAGAGACAGAGACAGATAGATAGATAAATAGATAGATAGATAGATAGATAGATAGCCAGATAGATAGATAGATAGATAGATAGATAGATAGATAGCCAGATAGATAGATAGATAGATAGATAGATAGATAGATAGATAGATAGATAGATAGATAGATAGATAGATAGGAAGGATATGCCATGATCCTAATGAAAATATTATTGATATTTTCCCTAACTGCAGTTTGACTTAATGACATCAAGAGTGGCAAAGCCAAAAGTGATTTAAAAATGTCTAACTTTGCAAGAGAAAACATCTGTGATGCTTCATTAGGGCCAGAGCATATCTGATTTATGCCATGACTTTTATTATACAGTGGCAAGAAAAAATCCTGTGGCCTGATTATTCAGTGGCCACCTTCAACAGTGATGTCATTCCAGCACATAATCACTGTATGAAGGAGATCCATACCTCTAATCACTACACTGTACCTACATTGCTACTATTTACCTAGAGTGAGAATATTGTGCCTAGACTGAGAATATTACAGTATTATCATAGTGGAAACAGCATCATTGATATTTGCCACTTTTTATCCTCACATTTATGGTATTATATATAAATATGTACATGTAAGCTGTCCCATTTGCCCAGTGGTTGTGCTACCCACCCACAATGCCAGCAATCTAGGTTGGGGAACAAGCCCAGGTGGTTAGGGACTGACCAGGGGGGAGGAGGTTTCAGCATCCTGTAGAACATTCTCCTCCTCCGGGGGGGTTGTCACACTGCCCCATTACCATCACCTGTGGATGTATGGGCGGTGATGTGGGACTCGCAGTGTGGGTAGGTGAGGATGCGGTTAGGCTCTTGACTGAGATGTGTGCCAGCACTTCTCCAGCCTGGACAATCATCATTTGTGCTGGCATCCTCAGGAGTGTGATTTCAGGGACAAAAAAAAAAAAAAAACAACAGGAAAAATATAAAAAGTGTAGCCCCCACAGCCATGCTGCATTATTCCAAAAAGTTGGAAGGGGGGCACAGCACAAATGATCACTATTACCACAACCAAGCCCTGAGGGCAGCGACAGATAAAAATGTGAAATGAAAACAATAAATCAATAAATAAATAACTACATATATAGCAAAAATTAAGTTACTGCATCTATTTGGGTTGAAATTCAAAATGGATAACGTAAGGATATGAAAAACTAAGGCTCAAAATCTCATGAGCCTTGGTTAGTCAGCTGTGTGGTGTTCTTTAGCATTTTCATCCTTAATGCCCACCTTATCCTCTTGCCTGTACCCATATGACACATGGCTGAGTTACAGATTTGGGGCTATGCTCTACGGATCTGTTGCATCAAGCAAGCGGTACAAAGCCATGCCCCACAAGGGAGCTGCTCCAGATAAGGCCAACAGAATTAGTCATCAGTCTGAACTTTTTTTAATCAAAGCTATCATTTGGTTAAAAATGATGTTGCTACTACAGTTATTATGTTTGAATAAGCAGGTAGCCTGAAACACATAGGATCGTATTTTCAAATGTCCCCAAATGCCACAAACCCAAAGTGTACAGAATATATGGCGCATGGCCCTTGTGCCCTTCTCCCAATCTGCAATTGAGATTTTTAATTCTGTCTATCTATTGCCACAAGTTAGACCAACTTTTTCTCGTCTAGCTTGTGGCAATCCTAGGCTACCCTTTTTACCAAGCTTGTGCCGAATGTTTGGCACAAGCTGCCATAAATCAGGTAAAGTGTCATAACTACACCGGACTAGTGGTGGGCGAAGTGCCTAATATTTGCTATGCGTAGTATTTCACATAGAACCCCAATTTCATTTACTACTCTGCAAAGCGAAGCTAATAAGTATGTACACTTTTTAACAAATCATGGGAGGATGGTGTGGTACCTGAGGACTGAAAGAAGGCGGATGTGATTCCCCTTCACAAAAGTGGGACCAAGATGGAGGCAGGAAACTACAGACCTGTCAGTTTGACCTCTGTGGTAGGGAAAGTGATGGAGTCACTTCTGAAGGAAAGAATTGTTGAGTACCTAGAGGCCAGTGGGGCACAGAACCCAAGGCAGCATGGGTTCACAGTGGGAAGGTCATGTCAGACTAATCTGATTGATTTCTTTGACTGGGTGACCGAAGTAGTAGACCAGGGAGGGGCTGTGGACATGGCCTACCTAGACTTTAGCAAGGTATTTGACACAGTCCCGCACAAAAGATTAGTAGTCAAATTAACCAGCCTGGGAGTGGGTCCCAAGGTGGTAGCCTGGGTAAAACATTGGATGAACAACAGGACACAGAAGGTAATTGTAAATGGAGTCCACTCTGAAGAAAGAGGGATTACTAGTAGGGTACTGCAGGGTTCAGTACAGGGTCCAGTCCTTTTTAATGTCTTTATAAGTGACATTGCAGAGAGACTGGAAGGAAAAGTATGCCTCTTTGCAGATGACACAAAGATCTGCAACAGGATTGATACACAAGGAGGTGTGGAAAGGATGAGAAGGGACTTGGCAAGGTTGGAGGAATGGTCAAGTATGGCAGCTTGGATTCAATGCAAAGAAGTGCAAAGTAATGCACCTGGGAAACAAAAACCCAGGGGAAGATTACACAATGGGGGTGGAGGAGGTAGTAACAACAACAAAAATGGAAAGGAACCTGGCGGTAATCATATCAGAAGACCTTAAGGTTGGCAAGCAATGTGAGAAGGTGGTAGGGAGGGCTGGGGGGATACTGGGATGTATAGGGAGAGGTATCACCAGCAGAAAACAGGAAGTTGTTATCCCCATGTACAGACAGTTGGTGAGACCCCATCTGGAGTACTGCGTCCAGTTCTGAAGACCCCATCTCCACAAGGACATAGACAGGATGGAGGCAGTTCAGAGGAGGGCAACTAAAATGATGCAGGGTCTGCAAGAGAAGTCATACGAGGAGAGACTAAAGGAGCTTAATATGTATACCCTTGAGGAAAGGAGGGAGAGGGGGGACATGATAGAAACATTTAAGTACCTCAGTGGAATCAACAAAGTCCAAGAGGGTAGCATCTTTCAGAAAAAGAGATGTGCAAGAACAAGGGGACACAATTTGAAGATAGAGGGGGACAGTTCAGGGGCAATGTGAGGAAGTATTTTTTCACAGAGAGGGTGGTGGACACATGGAACAGCCTTCCTGAGGAGGTTGTGGGGTCTAAAACTGTGGGCGAATTCAAGAATGCATGGGACAGACATAAGGCAATTTTTGTTGGGGGTAGGAAGAAATAGGCTGTTGGTTAAATAGGATCTGCAGCTTATCCTCTACGTAGGAAAATGGGCAGACTAGGTGGGCCAAGCGGTTCTTATCTGCCGTCAAAGTCTATGTTTCTATGTATCTCAAAGTAATGCAAAGTTCCCATTGTTTTCTATGGACTTCGTATTACTTCGCCTTGTTTTCTATTGACTTTGTGTTACTTCACCTTGTTTTTGGGTTCTTTAAAGCACATTTTGCAGTGAATCGTGGGATATAAGGTCACATGGGCTCTACATTATCTTGCACAGCCATGGTTCATTGTAGTGTGTGTAGTGGAAAGCTGGGGACAGTTTGCTTTCAGAGATCTGAGATTCAGATCCTCTAAAAACCTTTAAAAATGTGACAAAATTTAGTAGATCGATTGCAGTAAACCCTGATGTGGTTATATCATTGAGCATTTATTGATGTTTTGTAAATATTGAATGTTAATTTAGTTGATTCTGTCTCTGTACTGAGAGATACTGTAAAAGTGTTCTTCGGGGGAGGGACTGATCTGTGGTGTAGAAGGGGAAGTAGTGAGAAAGGCATTTTTTCCAACTGTTGGCTGTTTTATTTTTGTGTTCAGGTGAACACAGTACAACTTCACACTGAATTGTTTATAAATATTTTCTGTTTGTTGGGCAGTTTTTCCATCTTTTTACAGGACTGTCTGTGTTGTACTGTACTGAACAGTTGTCTCTTCTGCACCTGACCTTTAGTCTGTGTGCATGAAGTCAATTGATATGTATTTCACTGCAGCATCACAATAGCAGTACTCTGAATTTCTAATCCTGTCTGCAACTTACCCTGCTTCTGTGTAGCTAGGTACTGCATCTCTCCCCCCCCCCCATCAAAACAAGGTATTGCCTTTCGACTGTTGGCTTTTTTTAAATTGATTAAGGATTAGATTGGTACTGATACACCAAAACAATCTGTGGCAGAGTGAGATCTGGGTGTTATTATAAAAAAATTACCTTACTTTTGGAAACCATTGTGATCAGATGGTAGGTAAAGTAAACAGGATTTTAAACTGCATTTTGAAACATATTAAAAGTAGAGACAGAGAAGTGTTGATGCCACTGTATGGGTTATTGGTGAGATCACAACTTGAATATTGCTCTGAAGGGTAGGTGCCGTACAAAAGGGGAGAAATTGATAGAGTGGAGAGGGTGCAGAGAAGAGCTACTAGAGCAATAAAGGGCTTAGATATTATGACATATGAGGAGAGGACAAAGAACTTAAATCTTTACTCACTGACATACCGACGTTGGAGAGGAGACATGATATTGGTTTATAAAGCTTTTCAGGACTATAATCTGAGATTAGATTTAGGGCATGTAGCAAAACACAAAAACTACATTACTGGGACTCATAAGGCTAGATATTCAGATTTCACCAGGCAGGGGAACAAGTCTGGGCACAGCGCAACTGGGTTGAGCCAGGGCATAGTCCAGGCAATATTCAACAGTGCTGCACCATAGCTCAGCACCATTGAATATGGCACTGAAGGTGCACACACTGCGCACAGTGCAGTGGCACTGCAACACCACTTGTGGCAGCAGGGGAGCAGGGGGCTGCGCCAGCACAAGTGTGGTTGCACTAGGTGCAAGAAGAGTGATATTCAGCTGTGGGCATGCAAATTAGGCCATAATGCATGCAAGGTGGAAATGGGGCCATTTGCATGTCATTATGGCCCCATTTCATGTGGCATGCCAATTCCTGGTGACTTGCACCTAGCTCCCTGCCAGGCTGACATCATCGGGGACTGCCACCCCATGGCGGGCTCTGCACCCGAACGCCCATTTGCGGGCATATGTCCATAGACACCCTGGTGGTCCAGTGGACCCTACCCCTTCACCCAATCATGGGCATGAATTAAATTAAGCCCTGGTGGTCAAGTGGACTACTATCCCCTGCCCGATCGTGGGCATGTCATAAAATGATCCCTGGTGGTCCAGTGGACTGCTATCCCCTGCCTGATCATGCGCATGTAATAAACTGATCCCTGGTGGTCCAGTGGACCACTATCCCCTGCCTGATTGTGAGCATGTCATAAAATGATTCCTGGTGGTCCAGTGGACTGCTAACCCCTGCCCAATCACGAGCATGTAATAAACTGATCCCTGGTGCTCCAGTGGACCGTTATCCTCTGCCCAATCACAGGCATGTAATAAAATGATCCCTGGTGGTTCAGTGGACCAATCACCCTCACCCACTCATGGGCATCTAACAAACACACTGGTGATCCAGTGGCACCCCCTGTCCCCACCCTCCCACTTAGTCCCCCATCATCCTGCACCCCCCCCGGTCAGCAGTGGGTGGCAGCTCCCTTCCCGCAAGCAGCCCAACCACCTGCCGACTGACAGTGTACATTAGGGCTGTACACCTATTGGTCCACTGCGTGGGCCAATGGGTGTGCAGACCATACTATGCTACGCAGTCCCAAATTGGGAATGAACGTTCATTCACAAATCAGGACTGTGTAGTACAGTATGGTCCGCATGCCCATTGGTCCACACAGTGATCCAATAGGTGAACAGCCCTACTGTATGATGTCAGTTGGCAGGCATCTGAGTGGCTTGTGGGTTAGGGAAACACACCTTACCTCTGACCCGAGGGGTGCAGGGGTGGTGGGGGACTAAGTGAGCGGGTGAGTGGGGGTACCACTGGACCACCAGGGTGTTTGTCAGATGCCCATGAGCAGGCAAGGGTGATGGGTCCACTGGACCACCAGGGATCATTTTATTACATGCCCATGATCGGGCAGGGTATAGCAGTCCACTGGACCACCAGAGATTACCTTAATTCATGCCCATGATCAGGCGAAGGAGTAAGGTCCACTGGACCACCAGGGATTAACTTAAATCATGCCCACAATCGAGCAGGGGGGGCATGACATCCCCTGGGCAGGGTGCTTGTGGACTGTGTCCTGGGCAGTTGGGTGGCCACCCACAGCAGGCAGCTGCTGTGTTGCACCAAGCAATATGGGACCCAGCCTTTGGGTGTCCCTGACTTGTTCCATGTTTTGACAGGCTCAACATTGTGGCCCCCTGTGTGGTGCAAGGTGGGTTTGTGCCTGCCTATGTGCTGCATATCCTAGGCTGAATGTCGGGATGTGCCACATTTGCATGAGCACGCCCCTCGCACCTGTGCTGCATACATTACTGGTGTGTCCTGGTGCATCGGGGGTTGCAAAATGCAACCAGCCCCTTTGAATATTGCGCCTGGGTGCATCAGTGGGTTTTGCATGGCATAACCCTGTTGCACCATGTGCAACCCCTTTGAATATCCCACCCATAGTTTAGAGATAGATTTACAAAGGTGGAAACTACTATAGCAGAAACACTGGTTTAGCCAAAGGGTAGTACTTCATTGGAATGCACTTCCAAAAGAAGTAGTAGACAGTCATTCATTAGAAAGTTTTAAAGAAAGACTGGTCACATATAGTCAGAATAAAATATCTGAGTACTAATCAATCATGATTGATATAAATGGGTATATAGAAACATAGAAACATAGACTTTGACAGCAGATAAGGACCGCTTGGCCCATCTAGTCTGCCAATATAGCAAGCAAGTGGGTGAAAGCCTATTTAAAGCTTTGTATTGACAATGATACTACGATTCAAGGACTGGTACTGTCTTGTGCCTGTGTGGCTGCATTTAGTCTTTTGCTTCCCAGCCACCCAAAAGCACGAAAATCAAGGTGTTGTAAATTGTCAGTGTCATTTAAAAAAAATGCCTGTGAAGAGACAGTCAGGCAAAGTAGTTTCTGGCTGCAGTACTGCTGCCAAGATGACTATTAGCAGTGGAAGTTGTTGTGAAGATGAGTCAGGTTCGTCAGGTGCTGCCAATGGTAGGAGTGTTAAGAGTGGTTGCGGCCATGGTAGTACGCAGCAGAAGGGAAAGGTAGTAGTTGGTGCAAGTAAAGGGATTTGTCTGACTGCTTTTCACAGCAAAATCAGTCACTTCAATGCTGGTTGGGGATGGTGGTGTCCCTGCTATTAGTAAAGTTAGTGAGGGCATGGTTGATAACATGAGTATTGCTACAAGTTCAACCCTGTTAAATTTATCATGTGGGAAAAATGTTGTTCAATCCACAGACTTGAGTGAAGTTGATGTCCAAATACCAACAATAGTTGAACATAATTCTAATCATGATGATGACTCAGTCTCATGTTTCCACTGATGTTGAGGATAGGCCATCCAGACATTCAGACATTGATGAAAAAAAGTGTGGCTGATAATACCGAGGCTGCTGTTGAATTTGGAATATCTCCATGGGAGGACATCCTCCAAAGTGAACTAGTGGATGATGAGTATGATGATGATGATGCTAGTAACTTCGTTTGGAACCGTAAAAAAAGAAAGTGAAGGTGGCTGTTTGTAAACAGTCTGTTAGTCAATGGCCCCTCCTCAAAGTTCTGCTGTAGCTGTGTCTGTTGATGATGACCCTGAATTAATAGTCATATATTGTGATGTTCAGTCAAAGTCCAATTGTGCACAACTGCAGAAACCATGCATTACAACTGCCATTTCATTACCACCAAAAGTGCAGTTCCATATGCAGCAGCAGCACCAACGATGACATGTGAAGAGTAGGGCAACCAAATCCCAAGTTTGGGATTTGTTTGTACAAGATGGCAATAATGAAACAGTGGCAATCTGCCAGCTTTGCCAAGTGTGTGTGAAGCGTGGTAAAAATGGTAGCCATTTGGATACTGGGAGCCAGCATACTCATCTGAAGAGTATGCACAAGGCACTGCGGACATGGCACCAGAGGGGAGATAATGCCGTAGTTGGGCTTCACCCTCAACCACCTTACTGAGCATGGTATCCCCTTCTGTCCAGTGTAAGCAGCCATGTCGGCAAAAGTGGTAAAATAACACCAGAGGATTACTACAGGCATGAGAAGGATGACGATTTGGAATGTTCAAGTAGTGGTCAGATTAGCAGTGGCTGTCCATGTAGTTATTCCACTACATCAATCCCTGTGCTTAAAACAAGAAAAATAACTGCATGTATTAGCTTGTCACCTGTGCACCCACCATCACACTTCCAAGGTACCCCATCCATGTCAATTAGTAGAGAAGAGTCATTTGGCACATCACGTGTAAAGCAACGAACAATGCAGTCCACATTGCACAGCCATTTTGTGTGCAACACTAAATACCCACCTTCTCAAGCAGATGCACATGAACTCAATGCTGGTGCAGTGGAAATGCGGGCAATTGACCTTTTGCTATTTTTCTATGTGGAGAATGCAGGCTTCTGGTGCTTTGTGGCATGTGCATGTCCTAAATGGAAGGTCCTGTCCCGGACATACTTTTCCACCCATGCTGTCCCTGAGTTATATTGGATGGTGACAGAGTCTGTAAGACATGCCCTTCAGCATTTCACAGCACCTTACATTCACTTAAGCATGGATATGTGGACAAGTGGCAAAACGGCGAGTAGTTCCTATCTGTGAATTATTGCACATTGGACACAGCTACCTGGGGTTGTTTGTGATGGTGGGATGGGAAAGCAGTGTAATAAGTCAGACTATGGCTGTGGTAGCAACCTTCATGGCATTATTCAGTATGCCACACTTGTAATGTGTAGTGTAGTGTAGCAGGGTCACATACAGACGAACACATGCTAGACTTGCTACTGACAGAAATTGATGAGTGGCTGCAACCCCGTTCCTAAAAGCTGGCTTCATAGCTAGTGATAACGGATCAAACTTTTTGAAATGTATCAGCAATGCTGGCTTTGTGAAGGTTCCCTCTATGGCCCACTGTTTAAATCTGGTGGTACAGGAGTTTCTGTGGTACCCTGAAATAAAGCAAGTGTTGACTGTTGCACTCTGCATCTGCGTCCACTTTGCACTTTGATCACTGACTTCCTGCCTATTTAACTGCCCCCCGAATCATGTGACCTGCAAACCTGCAAAGACTGTCAGGCATATGATCAGTGTTCTGTTTTTTTTGTGACTTTACCTTATCAAACTGTAACTCAAAGTGAACTTGAAGTGGACAATGCAAAGTAAGGCAAAGTAATGCCATCTTCAAGTTTTTATTGGACAATTCGCGAAGTGCTACATGAATTCAAAGTGGACCACTTTGGGTTCACTTCACCTGTGAATTACAGTTCACTGCATCTCTATGTACGACCTACCAAAATTGGGCGTAGTTGTGGCAAAGGTATTTTTATGATTTTTAAAGTTTTTATTGCATTTGGAACATACTGTAAATGTCAACATTACAACAATGTATAAGATTACCTTGCTGGGGCATGCCTCTTGGAGTTACGACATTAAATTTGGTTAGTAAGAACCTAGTAAGTACAACAATAACCACATTTAACTATTGCTAGACGGTACTGCAATAACTAAATCTTCCAACAGGTATCTGGAAGCCAGTACATTAACTAGCACAGGTAAGAACTCGTAACAGTATCTGCATAGTAGAAGTGAATAACAGCTTATTCAAACTCCCTTGGAATCCTTAATTTCCTCCAGCTTACCCTCCACCTGTTCCTCCACAATCATGCTATTTCTCCCCAACCCCCTCTCTCCTCACTAGTCCACCCCTTACCACACCCTCCTAACCTTCTGCCCTACTTGACAGTCACTGTGACAATTTCTCAGATAATCTCACTCCCCCGATGAGGCCCCTTGAGCCAAAGTATCTCTTCACCCTGCACACATACCTGTTTACTCCTCTGACCCTCTGTTGATGAAGTCCTGCACTAAAGTATCTCTCACCCTGCACACATACCCCCTACTTTTCACCGTGTCCATTCCTTGAAATATTGGTATATTTTGTACATTGCCTGCTTGTTGTTATTCTTTCTATTGTTCTGTAGTTCCATAATGTATAACATTGTATGTATAGTCTTTCAATTACCTGTTTACCTGTAAAACCAACTGTTGTCACTGTTATTGTTTTACCTGATGTGGAACCTATTGTAATGAGCTTGTTCTCGAATGTGTTAATCTGAGATCACAATAAATAAAGAAAGTAACCTTGTCACCAAGTTGGTTTTCACTATCAGCATGTTCAAAGAATGTGTATGCTAATGAAGCAGTGTTCCATCGCTCTCTGAGCTACCCAAGACAACCTTGGTGGGCATATAGCATCCGCATGGGATTTTACAATGTATAGAGGTCAGAAAATGCACCAACGTTTTCAGAGATCAAGCCTGTGCCCCATGGCATAGTGAACCCTCTCATAGCTGGCCACTTTGCATAGCTCTAGTAACTATTCTGTGAGCAGCAGATGGGAAGTCATCTCTCCAGTGCCTACGTAGGATCCTTTGAGCAGTGACCAGGGCACCATGGAGTCAGTACAGAATTGTTGCAGGGGTCTTTGTGGGAATGCCCATGGCCTCAGTGAGGCCTGGCATCACTAAGAGAGGGGCAAAGGTTATGCATCGGTTTATGAGGTCCCTACAGATCTGCTGGACACTGGTCCAATACTGTTGGAGGGAGGGGCAAGACCATATCAGATGAATGATGCTATGTTCTGCTGAGGCAAATCTCCAACATAGGTCCGTAGCATATAGGCCCCACTTTGGGACATCTGCAGGATTCTGTGCCATCTGTACAAGATCCTAAATTGTGCAAAGTTGAGTATGTGTGTCTCAGAGGGCTACTTTAAGAGTTGCCAGCATGAGCCTCAGTCATGTTTGGAGAGTTCTGTTCCTAGTTTGATGCTCCATGCCAGCCATAGCTTCCCCATCAAGGCAGGGTTTGAGTCATACATAATTCTGTAGATGTGACTCGCCCTGGGAAGGGCAAGGAGGCTGAGAAGAGTAGGTCATCTAGTTTATTTGAGCTCTGATATCTGTATAGTCCCAGCACTGGTATAAGCACATGGTGTAGTTGGAGATACTGCCAGTGCAAATGGTTTCCTAGTCCAAACTCCTCCTGAAGCTGGCCAAAGGCTTTTAGATATCCTGACATGTCCTCGATGAGGTGCACCAGAAACTGTATTGTAGTCTGTCAAGTTGTCGACTCATTTTGGTCACTGCAACTACGGTGCTGCAACAAGGGTGATAGTGAAAGGGGAGATCTTGATTTTAGATCACCCCTCATTCTTGCCACCCTTTGCACCCACAAAGTTTCTACCCCCTCTGGGGCATGCTTGCCCTGGAGGAGGTTATATGTAGTTTGTGGGGGTAAGCCCCTCACAAACGTGACCATTTCCAGGAAGGGAACTTTGGTGCTGTAACTCCTGGGTGATGAAATGCATGATGCTATAATGCCAGGTGGAATTTTTCCTGCACCATAATAGGCATCTGCAAAATGTATGCAACTACGGCATTAGTGAAGTGAACTGTATATCATTGGCAGTCCAAGCAGACCAGTCCACAGGCTTACCTCCGATTGTGAGGGCAGGGTTATTCCAGAGTGGCATGCCTGTGGAGCAACCAATATGTCAGTCTGTGGTCTGCACTATGTGTGACCATACTTTAGCTGAGAAGCCTATCGTAGGGCACATATGTGTCCCTGGGGGCAACTAATCATTGAGCACCATTCTCTGAAGCTCTCCTCTAAGAGGCAATTTTCACAGTCTTTCCACTTGGGCTGCAGCTGTAGTGCCCTGTAGGGAGATGTCTGTGACAGTTGTAAAAGTATATCTACCATATGTTTGAGATGGAACTTTGGAAGATTTAGCCTACCTTTCTCAAGGGGTAGTGCGAGTTTTGTGAAGTTAAGTCACCTTGGACTAGTGCCCCAGAAGAAGGTAAGCATTTTCTGTTAGACTGCTTTCAGGTGCTCGGGCTTAATCCTGAAAGTGAGATTATCAAGGATGTCATGTTCTATATTCAGGGGGAAAACATCATTTTAAAGGTGTGTGAGCTGCCCTAGTGGGATAGGAAAAGGTAGCTCCATCTGGCAAAGTCTTTGTCCAGGGAGGCCAACAATGTGGTAGTTTAAATCTGTCCAGGCGAAGAAGGTCTCAGGCAATGTTAACAACAAGATACAGTACTTCAGAAGCCCCTCAGCCTCCTGAAGACCTCATGGGAATCCCTGGCAGAACTGGATCTCAGGGGAAGGGCCTATGATTAGCAATTTGGACACATTTGCTTTACATCCAGATAGAGAGCCAAAGTGATGTAGAAGGTCCAGCAGAGCTGGGACAGAATCCTTGGATCGCATAAGCATCTGCATTATATCATCAGCATATGCCAATGCTTTGTGCTCATATCCATCTTCAAGCCATGAATACTGGCATGCTAGCAGATTTCTTGCAACAGGGACTCCCGAGCAAATACAAACAGCAGAGGGGAGAGTGGGCTGCCTTGCCATGTGCCCTGTCATAGTGGGAAGGGTGCTAAGACTAGCAAGTTTGTAAGAACAGAGGTCATGGCATTCTAATAAAGAGTGTGGACTTGGGTGATGAAGACCCAAAGCTGAATGTCCAGAGAATGTGGAAGAGGTAGTTACACTCCACAATGTTTAATGCCTTTTCAGCATTGAGACAGGTGAGTGTAGCCGAAGAGTGGTGTTGAATCGCATGCCATATTAGATTTACTTGGCATCAGGTGTTATCAGTGCTACATCTCAACAGGATGAAGCCAACCTTGTCTATATTAATTAACTCCAACATGACCCAATGTAGCCTGATTGCGAGTACCTTGTCAAAGGCCTTTCTATCCACTGTAACAGAAATGCAGAAATTGATGGCAGATAAGGACCACTAGGATAATCATGCCAAGTAATCATCACTGCCACACAGGAAGGGGTCCTTCCCCAATTTGGAGATAAGAGAATGGGAGCTCCCTTACCTGGGTAGCCTCATGAAGGGCATCTGGCAGTGGTCCCAACAGCACATCCTTGAAGTGGGTGAGAAATTCAGTGGGTAGGCCATTGCTCCCAGGGGCTTTGCCACAGTCATGATGTTAAGGGCCATTTCCAGTTCTTTAATAATGAACAGCTTGTCCAGCTTCTCCCATATCTCTGGTGCTAATGGGGGCAGGTCTAGAGGAGCCATGAAAGCATGTAGTTCCTCCTGGGAGGTCAAATATTCCTCAATATACAGAGCTTCATAAAAGGCCAGGAAAGTCTCATTTATACTTTTTGATCCCAGTCTGACCGGATTAGCCACATTCTTGATCCCTGGTATTTTGAATCTCTCTTGTTTTCTATTCAGTTGGTAAGCAAGGAGTCTCCCAGGGCATTTGCCAGACTCTCAGAAGGGCTGACAAAGCCTAAAAAGGGAAAATTCTGCATTCTGGTGGAGATGTAGGTTAATTTTATATTGTGTACCTATTATCTCAGCCAGAAGGTTAGGGGAGTGACAGGAGCCCTCCAGGTACATCTTTTCCAAGTCCTGGAGGGTTTGAAACTGCTTGTCTAGGTCCTTCATCCATTACTTTTTGATGTAAGTGGTGTAGCTAATACACCGACCTCAGATAAATGCCTTGAGGGCAACCCATTGAGTGACTAAAGAAGCTGCTGTGGGGTGGTTGAAGTCTAAGGAGGTGAGAATAACCTCTTGTAGATTCTTCCTGAATATGGAATCTCAGGGCAGAGATGAGTTAGGGAGGGAGGAGGGTCAGAAGCTGTTGAAAGACAGGTAACTGAGGGTGGAGCATGGCTGGATGGGATAATGGTGTGTATTTTAGCTTGTAATACTTCAGGTACCATCAGGTGAGGTATCAGCCACAAGGCTGTTCATGAGTAAACTTGATGTGGGGTAGAGAAGAATGTATAATCTCATCTTTGGGGGTGTACTAAGTACCATATGTCTGGGAGCCCTAGCTTCTCAACTAGGTCCCAGAGGGCTTGTGGGACAGGCAATTTAGGGCCTGTTGGCACCTTACCTCTATCCAGAAAGTCATCCAAGGTGATGTTTGCATTACCCCCTGGGATGAGGGAGTTCCTTATGATGCAATAACAGCTGTTGGAACAGATTTGTAAAGAAAGCTAACTCAGAGGAGTTCAGTCTCTGCAAATTACACATAGTGATCTCCTGGTGAGCCAACGTTCCCTGCACTATAATGTATCATCCTTCGGGGTTGCTGATTGCATTAATTGCCTGGAAGGTGACATTTATATGGATTAATACAGCTACCCCTCTGCTTCTTGAATTAAAGTTGCTATGCTAGCTGAGGATCTAAAATATTCTTATTGCCCTCCAGAGGAGAAGCAAGTCTTCTTCTACACAAGGATTTATATTTGAGCACCAGGAAGATGGTCTGGAGAAGGCCTTATCTCCTGGCCATTAACCCGACTGTCAGGTTCAAAATAGTGATAGTGATCCGTGGTCCGCACAGTGTCACAGAGAAATTAAGTGTGCATATAAAAAGATATCAAAAAGAAGAAAACATAGAACCACATTAAAACAACATCAGAAAAAGAGCATTTTCCTAAAAAAATTTAAACATCAAAACTACCATGTCCATTGTCAAAGACAGCACCTTTATGAAGAGGATGGGAACCTTACCTAGGTAGGGGTAGAGGCCTCCTAACCAGTCGCTGCCATACCCCTGTGCAACCTTCCATGAAAAAGAGTATCTCATGTGACAGGACCTCTTTTGTGGCACAGCAGGTGGTGGTTGTGGCAGCATTGGAGATAGTGGATGGGGGGGTACCCTACAGTACATGCTGCACAGATTGTCATCAGTGATAATCTGAGGGAGCTGTCAGCCATCAACAAAGGTAAAGGAGTAGGGTATGGGGCTGAGTAGGATCCAGTCTGACCAATAGATGCACCAGTTTGGTCGAGGGGGGGTGAGTGGAGCCAGGATTAATCACCTCCACAGGCCTTCTGTGGGTGGGTGTAAGGCCCTGGATGGTGCCTGGGGAAAAGAAGACCCAGATAGTTCCAAGGAGGATCTGGTGTCCACAAGCCTGGATGCTGAATGCCTTGCTAGTATCCAGCAGGCCTTCCCCGGTATTCCTTATAGACAGCTGTTATATGTATATGTAGGGGGGCACACGTTGAGCAGTGAGTAAAGCGAGTGATCCGGTGAGGAGCGTGGGTGGCCATGGCATGCCCCATTTCATAGTTGTGTGCTCTCTATGACCTCAGTGGAGCAGCAATGAAGAGGGGGCATTAGCAAATCCAGTCAAGCAGTGTCAGCAAGTTAGAGAGGAATGAGGTGAGACTTCCCAGCTCTGCATCAATTATTACAGATAAAGTAAGATATTAGATTATCCAGGGGTTTGGGGTGCCAGAAGTTTCTTTGACTCCTGGGTCTAAAAAGGAGTGGGGGAGAATGAGCTGGTGTTGCAGAAGGTGTGGAAGGTGGTCAGTGTGAGGAGCGAGCAGTCACTATCATACAGTCATGCAGCATGCCATCTTGAAGGTTTTCTTACCCTTGACGATCTGGGTGGGACACCCCTTACAGAGTTGGAGCCTGTTAAGTCCATCAGTGGAGCCCAGCTGAGAGGAGTACAGCCAGAGCTGAAAAGAGTGCATGTTATTTAAAAGTATTTAAAACATGCTGTGTTTGGGATGGCTGCAGCAGTCTGTACCAAGGACATATATGCCTCCCCTTGCAGTCTGGGTCCCCTGAAGTGGGGGGATAATATTAAGGCACATACCGTTACAAGGGTCACTATTTTACTATGATGACCATTACAGCAATAAATCTGATAGTACGCTGTAATGGTCGCACGGGACCATGGCATGCTCTCTATAGGTCTTGCACCCCCTTCCTGGAACAACTCCGACTAGGAGCGATCATACTTAATTCTGGGGTTGTGGTGGGCACTGTCCCCCTATATGACAGGTTTGGTGGGTGCAGTACCCCAACAAAACAAAAGCTCTTTTCCTGAAAGCAGAGTGCCAACTGCAATTATAGTCAGCACAGTGCCATCAATGTAAATGCATTCGACAGATATTCTGTCTCTGCAACTTGGTAAAACCATATTAAAGGACTGATCTTCGCAAGCAGAAGAAGTATGCAGGGGTGGTTGAGTGATCCTATTAAGTTAAATCAGCCAGAGGGAGGGGTAGGTAGTCCTGAAAGGTACCTGTAAGGAGACATATACCACAGCCATCTCCTATCCTGACCTTGAGGGGTGGATAGAGAAAAAGAAGAGGGAAGGGAAAACAATACATAGATTAAATCAGACCAAACCTTGTGTGAGTCAATAAAATGTTTGTTGGTAGAAGTAGCTGGAAGCAGCCAACTCCCTACTGTATTACCCACAACCATCTCTGCTAAGGACCTGCTGTCGTCTGATTGCCAGGGTCTTGGTACCTCACTCACAGATCTGTTTGGGGATACTGGGAGTGGTGTCTTGGTAGGAAAAGGGAGCTGTGTGCCTGCTCTCTTTAAGGTGGATTCACCATTCTGATCCTAGCTCCAGAATGGCAAGAGTCAACACTGTATTGCCGGTGCCATACAGCTGTTTTCTGACCCCTGACTCTTTGCTTGTCTCATCCTCTTCAGTTCGCACTCTTGGCTTTAGTGGTTTGCTAATCCATTTCATCTGTCTGGGCCAGGCTGGGTGTCTGGGGGGTTATGTGTTTTCCAATCTGATCTGTGGTCAGTGCCCTGCCATCTTGGTCTCCTATGTGCTGCATGCTGGTTAGGGGGAGGGCATCGGTCCAATATCTGTGCACAAATTGAGTGGCCTCTTCTGGCGAGAGAAAAGTATGGGAAACCCCGTTTCTCACAAGGGAGAGCTTAACTGGGTACTGCATTCTATAGATGATGCCCAGGGTCTGGAGAACTTTCTTCATGTTGATGTACTCCTTTCTCCACTGTGGCAGCACCATGGAGTAGTCATTAAATACATGGACCCTGTGTTCTTTCCAGAGTAGTGGTGCTCTATCCCGGGCCAAGGCTGGGATCTGTTCTTTGTATGGATATCACAGGAACTTCACCAAAAGGGGTCTTGGGCACTCTCCAGGAATAGGAGTCATGTTGAGGGTTCTATGTGCCTGTTCAATCTCCAGGGTAGGCTTCCAGGAACAATTTAGCAGCTGGGGAAGCTCTCATTGGATGAACCTGATGCATCTTGATTCTTTGCTCTTTCTGGAAAGTCAACAAAATGAAGATTGTTACAGTGACTCCTATTTTTGGCATCCTCTGCCTTGTCCCAAAGCAATGCAACCAGCCAATCCATCTCCTGAATTCACGCTTTGTGGTGGGTGCCCTTGTCATCAAAGTATGATAAATAGGTCTCCGTGTCTTGGGATTTTTGTTGCAGCTCCTGGAATTTCTTCTCCAGAATGGCAACAGAAGATTTAAATGAGGTAATCCCCCTAAGGACTTGTTGAAGTAAGCCTTTGATTTCTTGAGTGTTTGATGAGAGAGAATAGGCCACCATGTTGCCCGCCATTTCCCACCTGCTAAATCAGTCAGCTCTGACACAGATTTTAAGTAATAATGACTCATCGGTAGAGATTTTCATTCTTGGGGTTGGAGGTTCATTAAAGGAGATTTTTGCCCACCAAATGAGCCTTCACTTGCTGAAATCACCACCAGATGAATGGGTTTTTGAATGAAAGTCTGCTGGGCGCCACCCACACAGCAGTAGAATTAAGCAGGCATCCTGGTCTGTGGCTTGTGCATTGTGCAAAGTTGTTTGGTGCAGCTGCACCAAGGGCAGGGTTTGATTCAAGGCTTGATGCAAGCCCTGCATCAGCATTTAAAAACTAAGTCCATAACCATTAGCACAGTGTTTCTGCAAGTCATGAGTACCCCAGCCAGGGTAACAGTACAAGACAAAAGCATGCACGAACCATATGCCACTCTAAAACAGAGTGAGTAGTCAGGCTATACACTAAACAGGCTGCAGAAATTGTAATGCAAAAGTCATTTACTATGAACCAAGACATTGTTTCACACATCACAAAGTAGTTGACAGCAGCATTAAAAACTTCCCATACCCCAAAATACCATAAAACAGACTGTGAGAATGACAGTGTCCCCTAAGTTATGGTAAAATGCAAAATAAGCTTCATATTGTTGCCCAAATATAGCACTGTATTAGTACTCATGCAAACTGACAAAGTTTGCAAGAAGTTTAAAACTTAAAGTCTTTTGCTAGGACCCATATTAAGATTTCTACCTGTTTCAGGCCTTGGGACACTGCACACACAAGCACACACCATGCTACTATTTTGCTGGTTGACCACTGAACTCACGCATTTTAGACACTTTGTATAAATAATGTTGATCCCCATGTGGTAGTATCTTTGAGAAAGCACACAACACATGTGTGAAGCATTGAATACTGGGGACTCTACTGCTCTTTTTGCCTTCTGTGTATGGCAATATAAAAGACTGTAATCCAACAAATTAGCATGTGTTTTTTTATGTTTTGTCCTGTAGTAAATGTAGCCTGGCTGTGACTGCACTTGCATATCTTCTTTTTGTTATGGTTTCTCATGCAGTGTCCACTGCAGCAGCCTCCTTTGAAGAGAGAATATAGAAATCTGCCTCAGCCCTTCATCCTGCCATGGTGGACTGAGGAGGCCCTGCCAATGCAGTATGGGGCACAGGTAACACAATCCATGAAAGAAAGTTTTAAATTATATGTATGAGGAGTCAATTAGTAAATCAAGTCCACGACTGTGCTCTCAGCCATATCCCTTGAGTCATGTGATCAAAATTAAGATGGCCAGTACTGTTTGCCAATGGTAAAAAAGACACACTTCCTTTTCACACTCAGTGGTGTAAATACATCATAAAATAAGTAAATCTGAATACATCAGACTTTTTCTTACGTGTGCAAAAGTCTTGACGATACATGTGTGAATTATTTAATAATACTGTGCTCCCTACATCTTTAAAATAGAGGGTGAGTTAACATCTGACCCTAAACAAAGAGATGTCCTACATAATTTTTTTTCACAAACTTACCTTTGTTACAGGAGGATAGATTAAAACATCCTGATAAAGTAAATGAGTATGATATAGTGAACGAGATACTGGCGATTGGGAGCCCTACATTCAGGTTCAGAGTCCTACACTCAAGGGACAAATGGAAACAACTAAAATACCTAAATATATCCAAATCAAGAGGGTTCGATGGTCTTGAGGCCAGGCTGTTGAGGGAGCTAATGTTATAGTTTTACCTTTGACAAAACTTTCTAATAGAAGTGTTTGCTGTGGTCACTTCCCTGAGCTTTGGAAGAGTGTAAAAATAATTCCAGTGCTCATGAGAGGAGACACAACAGGCAAAAAACTACAGATCTCACACAAAGGCTCATACTAAAGGTGTAAGGAGCAAGGAGGTAACAATGCCCATGAATGGCTCCTAATGACACATATAATACAAGATTAGCCCCGGATAATAGTATTCATCCAATTGTTGTTTGAAGACTTCTTCATTATCACTAATAATAATATCCAAAGGTAGTTTATTCCAAGGTCCGATTGTTCTTAGAGCAAAGAAGGGGTGACATTTCAGCTATAAAGGATGTCTTCTAAAATCATATTTACAGTCAAGGAATTCTAACCCCAAATCACTCATCAAGTAGGGATCCTTAATATAAAACATAAATAACAGGTCCCTACACAATGGTCTAGTCTCCAAGGGCATCAATTTTAAATATTCCAGTCTTTCCCCATATGCTCTTTCCCTTACTTCTATGATGCTTTTAGTGAATTAATGTTGGATTCTTTCCATAGCTATTGTATCAGATTTCTTATATGGGCACCAAATCTGAACAGCATATTTGAGGTGTGGTCTGGCATAGGCTCTAAATAGTGACAAAAGCACTTCTGAGTTTCTAGATTTAAAGTTACGCTTGATTGATGACACCGCTCAATTGGATTTACTTATAGTGGAACTTAGTTGTTGATTGAATGAAAAATTATCAGAAATGCAGACACCCAAATCTTTTTCATAGTTAGGAGAAAAGGTTTACCATGTAGGGTATAAACAGCTTGCAAGTTTGAATTTCCCAAGTGCATAATTTTGCATTTCTCTATATTTAAATTAATTCCCCATTTATCAACCCAGTTACTTATTACATTTACTGTAAGTTATCATGTAGTTCTAGAGCATGTTGTATGGTACACAGTTCCAAAGTAAACACTGCAAACCAGATAGTAGGGTGGCGCACACAAAAGAGGTTACCAAACCTGAAGCAATACAGTTCCAAAAAAAATAGTACTCATACAGATTGGATGTCCAGACTGGTTGAAGATGAATCCAACAGATTTTATTTTAAATAGCAATACTACACTCACCAGTGACCCACTGGCCACTAAAGCCCCAGTGCTTCAGGTCCAAACTGACCCTTCATCAGGGGGCATGGCAGTTGGGAACAACCATAGCCATTTTATACAAAATGATTAATTGGTGATAGGTGAAAACAATACATTTCAAAAATAAGTGCCCAATCACAGTGAAATGCAATAACACATAAAAACCCACCAACCTCATACAATGTAAGAGTAATAAAATGAAATAGCAAACGCTTATACTGTAATCTCAATCTTTTGGTCACACAACACATTTAATTTTTATAATATCATAACCAAAACCTTTTCTTTAGTAATAAAAATAATTGCTGTATCTTAGCTCCTAATATGCAAATCACAGCATAATGTTTAAGTAAATAAAGTGCTAATTAGTACCAAGGACTTTTGTGAGCCTGGGGAGATAAGACGGGTATAGAAAGGGGGGGGGTAAAGGAAACATAAGGACAAGGTATGCTGTGGTAATCTTTTTCCAGTCATAGATATACTCATAACCACTGAAAAAGGGGATGATATCAGGATACCAACAGGCACAGTTCTCTGCTGTGGCCTACAAGAGAAGGATATATTAAAAATACATTAACTATAAAAAGAAACCAGGGTTAAATCATTTAACACTAATTCAGGATTAATATAAACAACATCATCATCATGAAGTGTAGCATTTGATAAATAAAGACACTAAATGGTCATCAAAATATGATATTCTGTACAAGCACTCTAAATTGGGACTACTTAATAATTTATTGTAATCAAGCAAATAGGGTTTTAGGTCCCAGTGCTCATTTAAACCATATGGTCTTACACTTTCAGGGTAAAGATCCAAAAATTGTAAAAACAAAGCAGCACAAAGGAATGGGTGCTCTGTGACTTACCCATACATACAGAAAAGAAGGTCATGGCACACCAATGAGCATAAATAAAAACTCCACAGTCAGAAGAGTGCTGATATCAAAAAGCTTCACTTGGCAGAGGACAAAAAAAGAGTACAAAAATACAGACCAGGCAGCGGTATGAATGTTGATTTTGGAGGTTCTAATAAGGTGTACATGCGATCTGCATTTTTTTCATTTGAAAGAACATTTTTGAATGCAAGAAGAAATCATTGGCAGTTGAAAATTATACAGGGCTACATAGATGTAGAGTGTGCGCCAAGGGAACTGAGAATTATTAAGGACTTGACTCTAGGTTTTGGAAGATGCAGAATTTGTAAAAGAGTGGCACGAGATTTCAAAGGAGGCTACAAATAAATGGATGGACTTGATCATAAGAAAATCAAAAGTACTTGAGAAAGAAATAGAAGGGGAATTGAAAGAAAAAGAGAGTGTATTGGTGACTTTTAAAAGTAATGCTAACATAATGAGATTCAATGGGGAATTAGAGAAAGAAATCAAGTTCCAGGAGAATAAAATAATTGCCACTAAGAAAAGGAAGTTTAATCGGGATTTAAATGATTATAAGAATAGACATATCTTTAATTGGCCCAAGGGGAATAAGAACCATAGCAGGAAGTGGGACTTTAACAAACAGAGACAAAATAGAGTAAGATTCCAGCCAGTCTCGATTTTAAAGAACACAGTGGGGGTTACATCCAGGTCAGGTGGCACAAGTGGATCAGAGACGAGCATAAACAGCACTAATAGTGACTCAGAAAAGTCAGAGGGCCCTTTTTGGAACAGAGGAACCAGAGAAAAGGAAAAAGAAAGGCCAGATACTATGTGGAAGTAAGCATACCAGGAGGGGGAGGAGAAGATGTGGAAATGAAAAAGACACATGTGGGACAGATACAAACACACAAGAACAGATACCAAGAGCATTAGATGTTAAAGTACCTGAGGAACTTGGTGAGATAAATGCATTAAATCTGTCCTCATATGAGCTAAATGAATTTGAGCTAAGTGTTTTGAGCAAAGGATTGTCATTTATATCTACTGTGGACTTGATTTTTTTTGATGTAACCATAGATTTATATAGACTGTGTAGGGTCCTAAGCCTGAAGTGTTATTATTGGAAACCTTTAAACATGGGGGCCTGGAATATGATGACATGAATGTTAATGTTTTGATCAGAGTGAAGTAGGTATTATACCTACTCAGGATGTCTTTCTGATTTTTCTGGGGGATGCTATGGGGGGGTGAGGCTGCACAGATTATTGTGGATGAGGGAGAAAAAGGGAAAAACCTAGCACTTTTGTCCACCTTTACCACATGCAGTAATGGTTTTCCAAAGACTGTGTGAGCAGGATATAGAAAAGCTGAGGAGAGAAGAGTATGTGCCCAGATTTAATAACCTGTCATCCAAAGAAAAAGAGGCACTACATGGTTTAAAGAACAACAAAAGTATTGTTGTAAAGCTGGCAGATAAGGGTGGGAATGTGATGCTTCAGGATGTGGAGGATTATGTGAAAGAGGTGGAAAGGTAGTTGTTAAACAGAAAATTTTACAGACCAGTTAAAAGGGAAGTTATTTCAAACTTCAAACAAGATGTAGATAATTTTCATACATGGGTAGAGAAGGAGGGGGTCATAAATGAAAGGGAAAGGAAATATATGACAGTGTCCCATCCTTTGAGTCCCCAATTCAACATACTGCCGAAGGTACATAAATCCCTCAAATTGCTCTTTGGGTGTGGTTTATTGACGATGTATTGGTATTATGGAGAGGTTCAGATAATGAACTAGAAGAATCTGTAGGCTATTTACACACACTATTGGCAGGGAGGAGGTTTTTTTTTTCTGGATCTTAAGATAAGAATAATTAAGAGCGACAGGGTAGCAACATCTTTATGCAGGAAGGAGACAGATAAAAGTACACTGTTGCTAGTGAGTAGCTGCCACCCAGGCCATATTAAAGAAAATGTCCCTAAGAGCCAAATGTTTAGGGTGAAAAGAAATTGTAGTGAGGAGAGGGATCAGACCAAGAGAGTTTGATCTACAGGAAAATAGACTGACAGCTATAGGATATTCAGAATGGACTATTAGTAAGGCCAGGGAAGTATGTGATCAGAAAAATAGAGAGGAAATATTGGAAGAGAGAAACAAACAAGAGGAGGAAGTAAATAACAGGATACATTTTGTTACTACATACAATGTTAGGTCAAATCAGGTTAGAGATATTATTTGTAAACATTGGCATGTTTTAGGAGCAGACAGTAGATTATGGGAAACAGTGTCAACTAAGCCCAGGATGCCATACATTAGGGGAAGGAATTTAAGGGACATCCTGGTCTCATCAGTAATGGAAGAGGAGAAGCCCAGGAACTGGTTGCCACCCCTACCTAGGGGATGTAGAAAATGTGGGAGATGTAAGTTTTGTCCAAATATACATGAGTGCAGTATGTTCAGAAATCCTTGGAATAATAGGGCACATGACATTAAAGAGTTTATTAACTGTGATACAACAAATGTCATTTATTATTCCTTTTGCACATGTGGAAGGTATTGTGTGGGAAAGACCAAGATGAAGTGGAAGGAATGAGAGAGGGAACATTTAAACGCAGTTAAGAATGGTAATCTTCAGTAGGCATGGGTGCAACATGTAAGGGATTTGGTGAATGAAGAGGGACATGATGTTAGATTTATAGGCATTGAAAAGGTAACCTTAGGACCTAGGGGAGGCAATATTGAGGGCCTCCTTAGTCGAGAGAGAACTTTTGGATTTATATATTGGGGACAGATGAGAGAAAAGGTCTGAATGATTGCATGGAACTTAAACCATTTTGGAGAGGTAGGGTCTCCATACAATTAGTATGTATTTGGAAATGGAGAAGAAGCCTGCTGCCAGGAATACCCCCCTTTTACATTGTATGCCCTGGGGACCTATTGTGATTTGAAAGAATTCCCAATTTGTGCTACCCTCTATATTTGAAGAGTAGGGTGTAGGCCTGAAGAGGCAAATAGAGGAGTAATATAATGTCCCTCTCTTGTTAGGAAGGTTATCCCCGCTCTTTTCTTTAGGCTTATTTTGTGTGTCCTTCCACATTTGAAAAGGAGAAAGGACTAAAGGTGAACTAGTAAGTGATGTGCTGCCCACATGTTTTGGCATATAAGAGCAGTATAATTAAGGGACCTGATTTGTTCAGAATGGGACAATTTGAGTGCCTTTTTTAATAAAAAAAAAAAAACTACTCTCTTTAGGTTTCAGACTTTCTACACATTCTGTTAAGGTGATATATAAATGAAAGGGTCTGCTATTAGACTAATTTGGGTTCTTCCTTTTCATAAGGAGAAAGAAAGAATGACATGATAAAATATTCACTCTGCTGTTTTCTAGACAATCTGTTGTATGGTGCCTAAGAAGGAGAAAAATTCCTCTTGATAAAATACTCTCTCTGCCTCTTCCCAGGCATCTCTTTATTTGGTGCCTAATTGAAAGGGCCTGATATGGGTCTTAACTGGGGTTCCCTTGTCCTACTATAAGATATCTACAGTTTTATTAGAAATCCCCCACCCCAACCCTCCATTTACCCATGACCTGTTTGAGTTTCACCCTTTGTCCTACAGTTAATTCTGATCAATTAAGATGGGGGCAGAATGTTGAGTTTCCTATGTCATACATGAGTACCTCTATGTAAGGAGAAAGGCTAAACTGAAATAAAGACAGGTATACATATGAAATAAAACTTTGTGAATGGATCTGTAAATGTATTAAGATATTAATGGATAGAAGGAAACTAGATTTTCCTATACACATAGGATATTAAATATTATTAAATGGATTCTTAGTAAGGACCGCACTGAAATGCCCATTAATGAAATGGAAGTGCTGGAATGATATAAGCCTTTGATTTGAATTTGCCCAATAATTTAAAATGTAAAGTAATGGGGCAAATGTAATACGGGCAGTACAATGAAATATGTTTTGGGCATACAGTGTGGTTTTTCCTTTTATTTCAAAAATTATCACTAAGTGTTGTTAGAACTGTATGTTGTATAGTAAATGTCTAATAATTGAATGAGCACTTGCATTTTAAAAATATGCCATTAAGCTACACAACACTAAGGGATATTACCTTTGACAAAGCCCATGTTTGGGTGAAACATGAGGAGTCTTCTGTGTTTGCACTCTGTATTTTTGTATTCTTTTTTGGCCACCGCTAAGTAAAGCTTTTTGATATCAGCACTCTTCAGACTGTGGAGTTTTTATTTGTGGTCATTGGTGTGCTGTGACCTTTTCTGTAAAGATCCAAAAACGTTGCCTCTTTGTTAGCTGACTTGGTCTAATTTCACCTTTTTTCATTGGTGGTATATGTTCCAGTCCTTCAAATCTCTGATAGGAGGGGTCACTGTTACGGTGTGTTTGAAAATGTACACCTACATTGGGTGTTTTGTCTTGCATTTCTGATTGACCTGACATGCTGTTGCATCCTAAGCTTCAGGGACCTAGTGGTATAGCCTACACACACTTTGTTGCATCTGCACCATAGTGTGTAGACAAGAAACCAGGTGTCACAAGTGATGATTTCCTTTATCTGAACCTTGTAATCATGTGTGGTCTGTCGGAAAATTCTTTGTTGTGCTGTGTAGTCACAAATGCAGCATCTCTGTCACTTAAAAAAAAAACCTGGTCTTTTACGTAGCCAGTTCCCTTTGGAGGGCACTGATTGTTTTGGATGGAGTCTGCTGTGAACCAGTTTATCCTTTAGATCAGTAGCTTTCCTAAATGTGATTCTAGGATTTTGTCCCACTGCATTATGAACTATATTATCACTTCTTAGAATGTTCCAGTTTTTAAACATCAGATTCCCTATCCTGCCTGCCAGACTATTGAATTCAGTTATAAAGGTCACTGTGTTGTTGACCTCCCTGTCATCATGTTCCACTGGGTTTTCTCTAATAAGTTCTTCTCTGTTCTTGTTTCTGGCCTTATTCCTAGCTTCTCTCAAAAGTTTCAACCTATAGCCTCTCCCCAAAAATCTGGTCTCTAACTCTTCAACTTGTTTTTCAAAGTTTTCTAAGTCAGAGCAGTTGTGTCGAAGGTGCAACATATGGCTGTATGGAACAGTGGATTTTAATTTTTCAGGGTGAACACTCTCAGCCCTGAGGGCACTATCTGAAGCTGTCTTCTTTCTAAAACAGCTAGTTTGAACTGTACCCCCAGGACTGGCTTCCAATATTAGGTGCAAGAACTCTATTTTTTTTTTTTTTATAATAACAATTTTGTATAAAATGGCTATGGTTCTCCCAACTGCCATGGCCCCCCCTATGATGGGTCAGTTTGGACCCAAAGCACTGGGGCTTTAGTGGCCAGTGGGTCTTTGTCTCACATTAGTGAGCATAATATTGCTATTTAAAATCTGTTGGATTAATCTTCAACCAGTCTGGACATCCCATCTGCATGAGTGCTATTCTTTTTGGAACTGTATCGATTCAGATTTGGCAACCTCTTTTGTGTGCACACCCTATGGTCTGGTTCACAGTGTTTACTTTGGGACTGTGTACTGCTTTGCCTTTACACTGCTGAACCAGGGGTGTTCTTTGAACACTATTAGGGGACAAGATTGGAGCTCATCTGTATTCACTGGCGACTTACCCACTGATCCTTCTGCAGCCACACACCAACTCCGTTGATATTTTCACCATTGGATTCTATCCTCACAGATTTATTGTGATTTCATAAAGGAGAACATGAGTGAAAACAGAGCTAGTAACTTAAATGGGGAAAGCTGTGGATGGGAGCGACCTGAGAGTATAACAGACTGCAGACGATGGGCCAGGGAGAGACTAATTGGTTCAGAGGGAGGTGAACCATTAAATGACTGCAAATTGGCTTCTCAAAAATGGGAAAAAACTTATTTTCAAAGAAACAGAACTCATGTATGCATAATTACCTTAACTGTCTTTTTTCTAAAACAGCTAGTTAGAACTGTACCCCCAGAATAGGCTTCCAAAGCTCGGTCCTAGAACTCATTTTTTTTTTTTTACAATTACCAATTTTGTACAAAATGGCTATGGTTGCTCCCAACTGCCACTCTGCACTGATGAAGGGGCAGTTTGGATCTGAAGTACTGGGGCTTTAGTGGCCAGTGGCTTTGGGCCCAATTCCAAGATGGGCTACACCGTCGTAAGCTGAGATACGTCAAACCCCATGGTGTATCCAGAAACTTATGCCATGCATTATGCCCATTAAATTTCCAAGTGGTGACTTGTGCCATGGCGTATGTGGGCTGCAACAACCACGGGTTACACCACCCACTATGCTGCAGCCCACAACGCCATTTCACAAGTGTGGGTTATAACAGCAACATCACCCAATTCCAGGAGGGAGGCTGTCGTGACTCACCAGTGTGATTCTAAAAGGTGCACTGGCATAGCTTTTTTACTGCAGCTTGGAGATGTGCTAAGTGGCATCCCACAGCTGGCACTGTCAGATGCCACAACACAGTGCCATGGCAATGGCACCATACTGCCCCCCAAGCCCCCCAAGCATGCCCCTGCCCCATCCCCCCAATCGGGGACCCCCAGGGGTCCGATCCATGGTGCACTCCCCAGATCCCTGTGCAATCAGTCCTGCCCCCTCATGCCCCCTGGTGTGTGGTGTGGTGGTCCAGGGTGGGGGGGGCTTTGGGGTGGCTGACTGTCATCAGCCGCAATTTGTGACGTGCAGGGCATATGCACCATGTGCATGGCATTAGCCTACACATGGCGTATCCCACATGTCACAAGTGCCGGGACCCTGCCACTCTTGGAATGTGGTGTAGGGTCCCTGGCATAGTGGCAAATGGCGTAACTCACAGCCGTTTGCAAGTTACTCCATTCATCTTAGAATCGTCCCCCCTGTGCCTCATACTGGTGAGCACAATATTGCTATTTAAAATAAAATATTTTGTATTCATCTTCAACCAGTCTGGACATCCAATCTGTATGAGTGCTACTCTTTTTGGAACTGTGTTGTGTGGTACAGCATGGACTACCAATTTTAATGCTGTCTGCATATTTGACAGTATAATTAAGAGTATTGTCTGTTATATCATGGATGAAGAACTGGAACAGTAAGGGCACAAGCATGGAGCCCTGTGGTACACCACTACTGACTAATCCCAATTCTGAAGAAACACCATTAATGACTACACATTGCTTTATGTTGTGTAACCATTCTGAAATCCAAGAAATAATATTTTTTATTGATATTGTAAGAACTGACCATTTTCAATATGGTCAAATGAGGCATTGCAGCCAACATCTTACTAAAATCCAAGAACTCTATATTGCAGGGTATCTTCTTGTCCAAAATGACACTTATATACTCATAGAAGCATAGCAGATTATTCTCTATTATCTATAGCTTCTAAGATATTTGAAAAAGAAATTCCTAAACAGGTTTACACCTATTTGGCTAATAACCACCTTCTTGCCCTGACAGCAGTCCAGATTCAGGCCTATGCATTCCACCCACACTGCTTTGGTAGATTTCATAGACACCATCTCCCGCTCACTGGAAAACAAACAGCGCATGGGGTGGTGTTCATGGATCTATCAAAGGCTTTTGACACAGTGGATTAATCATTAATGTTACACAAATTAGAGCTAAAGGGATTTAGCATGAAAGAAATACACTGGTTCAGACCATATTTATATGGATGTAATCAAGTCATAACTACTCAAGAAATATTGTCAGATGAAAAGAAAGTGAACAGAGGTGTACCCCAAGGCTCTATATTGGGGTTGCTTCTGTTCATTATATTCATTGATGAGTTACCACGAGTCCTTATAGAATGCTCTGTTAAACTATATGCAGACAGCATGGTCCTACTCTAGCCTGAGAGAAATTGCAGAACCATGGAAAAAGTGCTCCAACAAAAATGTATTGATCTTGAAAATTAGTTAGTAGAAAACAAATTGGTGATAAACATAAAAAAAAAACTAATTTGATGCAGTAGCAACCATGATATAATCAGATAGTTACAGAAATTTTATGAAATATCTAAAGAGATTCTCGCTTGTGGCCCATAGTGGTATTGCATGCAGGCAAAACATTTTCAGATATATCACAGACATTTTAAGAAATATCTGACCATGTCTATGGCTGTCACGGTATTTATAACCAAAGCAGGAAAAGTTGGTACTGTATCCACTGATATAATGATTAAATCTGTTAGGGGAATAACCTCAGAACAGGTAACTTCTTATAAATACCTGGGGATGTGGCTAAACTCTAATTGAGTTTCAACACTCATGTAGATTATGTTTGTACTAAAGTTTCTCAAAATCTAGGAGTTCTCCATAGACATAAAAATTGTATAATTCATGAGACTAAGGAGAAGTTGGTGAAAACAGAAAGAACTCCTTTAATAGATTAGGCAAGTATTATTTATTGTTCTTCAAACAAATATACTTTAGAGAAGCTTGACAGACTTCAGTACTTCAGTACTGATTAGTGAGATTTATTCTAGGTTTGTCCAGTCCTTACATACTACATCACTACTGCTATATTCTTATTCAAGTAAACTGAACATCTTTGGAAATTAGGAGAGAAAGACTCTTATGCAATTGTTTATATAAATGTATGAGAGGTTTTCACACCAGAATATTTGACAGATAAAATATCAGCAAGCATGACAGGCTATTCACCGCAAGAAATCAAGGGAAGGGAATGAAAGTCCCTAGAACAAATATTAGATATGGGCATATGTGTTTTGACTATATTGCAACAACCAATTGAAATTCCCTCTGCCCAGAACTATGCAACATATCTACTTAGAATTGCTTTAAAACTAATCTCTTAGAATTGCACCCTTGTGTATGTGATTGTCATTAAGTCTGCAGTATTATTTATTGTGATTGTATGTAACTTGTTTTCTGTGTCAATAACATGTATGTGCAAAGTTTACAGGATGGCCCTGAAAACTGGTCCTACCTAGTGCCTTAAACTGTAAAATATAAATAAACTTGAACTTAAACTTATTTCTACATGGCTATACCAATTTCAGATTAAAGGTTCAACATCTGCTCCTATCCTTCATATCGCCTTGGCAGACAAAAGGGTCACATCCACTGCACTATGGGTATAGGTAATACAACCTATGAAGTAAAGGTATAAATTATCCTGATTTATATTTATGAGGAACTGACCAGTAAAACATAGTGACGTAGTGCTAGGAGCTCTCATAAAGATTCAAGGTAAGTTTGCATTGCCCCATACTTACTTGATGTTTATGCACATTTATTTAAAACTGATAAACAGCATGACTTAACATATGTATTATTCTTACTGATATACAAGTTAAGCTATGGGTTTCATCTATTTTTCATTTTAAATTGCCAGAAATTGTGGTATAAATATAGTTGCTCTTCCAACTAGTCTCTCCTGCTGCCCTAGCATCCATTTTTCTGTATATGTGTAGATATATACACTGGTGACCAGACTTTCAAATGTTTTGGGACTGCATCCCACACTGCAGCTGCAGGTGTTGAACAAATCTCCATACCAGCAGCAATCCTTGCTTGCCATACAGGCAGCTGGTGCAGCTGCAGTGACCTAACTAGCCTGAGCCAGTCTGTCCCCCATCTCTCAATGGCAGTCTGTGTGAAACACACAAGAATTAGCCATTTAAGAGAAGAACGGGATCCTACTATGATGTAGTGATGTTCAAATGTGGGGGTCATCAGCAGCCCCAGAATGCTCCCTGACTTGCAAAGGCTGCTATGCCTGGTACTACCACATGTAGCATGTTGGCACAGCTGCACCAAGAGAAGGCCACAAGCTGCTGTAAATTGCAGAGCCAGTCACAAAAATTTCCATGATGGAAAATACAGTGCATGCGGAAAAATCTTGCAAATCCACAAAATGTTTCCACATGTGCGACAAAAGGGTGGTGTTTGAAAAATCCAGCCCCATGTCATCTAGTGACTGAAGATCCCGGTCAAATCTCATGAAGACCAATGTTGTCCTCCAGGCACTGTGCTTCCATTTCTGCCAAAACAGCAATGTATTTCCTTCATTGTCCCCAGAACCCAGCCCATAAATAAAGACATGGACTAGTAATGTGAGGTTGCTCAGTCTTGGCAATAATTTTACTGTTTTAATATGATCGATAATTCAGCAATTCATTTTACATTTTCTTGATATTCCCAATCATCTGTCCATAACTTACATCTCCACTTAGGTGCATACATTACATCATTTCTTATTGTTCTCTTTAATTTAATAGCCAGCTCTCTCACTCTCCCCCCCCCGTGGTACATCATGGGGGGGTATCCTGGCCTCTTATTCTTATGTCCTGCACCGGGGGCATGGGCATACACACCATGCCCTTGCTTCTTCTTTCCTTTCTTTTCTCTTGCCATCCACCTTTGGCAATCTCCGTATTCCTTACTGAGATCCTTTCCCAGTGTCATACTGTGCTCCACCTTCCACAGTGCCCTACTGCCTGCTTTTGTGGTGGGTGGGTGGGAAATTCCTTATGGAGCAAATTGTGACCTCTCCCTGGCATGCAGCCCCTTTTTATTGCTCCTTTTCACACCCCCTTTTCCTTTGTCCAATCATTCTTCTTCCTCCCCCTTTCCCCTTTGTTCTCATGCCCCTCCCTCTTTGTGATGCCTTGGCATTGCACCTTTTCTTCCTTAGCCTCTCCCCTCCCCTCTCACCCCTCCCCTCCTTTTTGCTGAGCCTCACCTTATTGGCTGGGTCATGGGACAACGGGTCCCGTCCATTTAAAGTGGGCAAGTCTCTTTGTCCCCAGAACCCATCCCATAAATAAAGACATGGACTAGTAATGTGAGGTTGCTCATTCTTGGCAATAATTTTACTGATTTGATATGATTTGATAATTCACCAATTCATTTTACATTTTCTTGATATTCTCAATCATCTGTCCATAACTTACATCTCCACTTAGGTGCATACATTACATAATTTCTTATTGTTCTCTTTAATTTAATAGCCAGATCTCTCACTCTTTTTCCTCCCCCCCGACGTACATCGGGGGGTATCCTGGCCTCTTATTCTTATGTCCTGCACCAGGGGCACGGGCGTACACACTGTGCCCTTTCCATTAGTCCACCTCCTGCTTGTGATGGGCGGTGGGCTTTCCCCCCTAAGAAACAAATCTTGTTTGTTTTTTTTTTTTTTTATCACCGTGCCATCCATGCTTCGATTGCACTTGACATCTCAGCGTTGAACATGGCTAACCCAAGCCCTGACAAATGCACTCCGTCCCCTCTGTAGTATTCATCCACCTCCTCTATGATTCCATGTTTTATTACCATTCCCCCCATATTCTGGAACAATCTCCCTACCCTCGAATTCATATGTTTTCTAGCCCTGTCTATGCCCTTGTGGTTCTCTGCCTGTCTCCACACCCTCCTAGGGGTGATTTCTGACCATGCTAATTCAACCTCTGGCCACCATGTTTTGATTACTTTAACATTATGCTCTATCTGATAAAAGATGTCCAACCAGGGCCTTGTTCCCAAGTCATTGCCCTCAAGGTGTATCACAATCAGGTCTGGTTGCTTATGGTCCTTCCTGATTTCCCTCAGTTCTGGTAGCAGCTGTGCCCATCTTATGCCCCGTAGGCCTTTCCACACCAGCCTTATCATGTCAACATCCAAGTACAGCTATTTCCCCCCCTTGCCTCTGGGCCACCCATCTTTCTGACAAGTGCACAAATGAGTGCTCTCAAATCCATGCCTCGAGCTTCTTGGTTCTATGAGTCTTTGTTCAATGTCCCTCCCCTTCTCTCCCCCCTCCCCCCTTTTCTTTCCTTTAGTACCTGCTTGTGGGAAGAAAAAGAAACATTTTAGTATTCTATTTCTCTTATATATTTATTATAGCATCCTGATGACCATCTTCCCCTCTCTTTAATCTCTTCGGCCTCCCTGCCCCGTGCGGACATCATAGAGGCTGCCCTGATCCTAAATGAATGAGAAGAATAGACCCCTGTTGGCTCCCCAAGAAACTGAAGCACCTTGCCCAGTACTGCTGTCACCTGGTACCCAGATACTGGCCTGCCATGATCATGTAAAAATATTCTTCCCTTACCTTGGTTTTTCCAGTCTGCCGCATATGCGTGCAAGGCCGTCACTGGGCAAATGGCTTTATTTTGGTGTGCCTTTAAACAAACCTTCCTCCCCTGCTTCCACTGGTCAGTCTTGGACTCCCGCAGGTTAACTGTTATAACCTCCTCTTGCCACTCCATGTCTTCCCACAGTAAACCCCCGCCTTACGCCTTCTTGCTGTGCCCCACTATTTCGCTCAGCCTGAAGGCCCCACTGTACATGGCGGAGTATAATGCCTGAAATACTGTTGTCTCCCTAGTAGACCTGCAGATCTGCTGTAAGGCCCCTAATAGGTGCACCAGCAGACCTTCTGATATCGGTTTCCTGCTATCCTGCCTCCTTCCTGCTCCCCTCATCCAACTCTGCATCATTCTTCTAATGAGGTTAGTCTTTGTGGGGTCCTCCCACCCTCTTAATGTGCAGATTTGCCCTATGGTTGATAAATGCACTCCCATGGTTGAGTGCACTATTCTCTGTTTCCAACCCTTGACTATGAATTGTGTCACTTGCTCCCCTGTTACCGGACCACTTACCTGCCTGTAATACTCATCTCGGAACTTTTGAAAGGCCCTCCAGGAGGTTTCATATGCTCTCAGGGTCCGAGGGGCCCAGGAGTTGCAGAACAATGCCTCAGCTTCCCGAATCCAATCTCCCATATGTGATCTGGAATGGCAGTCTGCTTTGTCTCTGCTCCAGCTGCAAAGGTCCTGAACTTGTCCATCTGCAATCGGGAGAGGCAATTAGCTATCATGTTGTCCACTCCATTGACGTGTTTCACCCTGAAAGACATATTCAGGGACAAACTCTCCCACACCATTCTGCTCAAGACCCTCATGACCCTGTCAGACTTTGTCCTCTTTTTGTTCAATACTTCCACAACTGCTTTGTTATCACTCCAAAATGTGACTTGCCTATTCCAGAGGTCCTCCCCCCCATACCACCATCGCCACCCATATCGGAAATATTTCCAAAAAGGTGATGTCTTTTGTCACCCTCCCTTGTTTCCATACCAGTGGCCACAGTTCAGAGAACCATTTTCCCTGGACGTAGCCTCCCATCCCTATACCCCCTGCAGCATCTGTATATAGCTGCAAATCCGTGTTATATACCCAGTCCTCTTGTCAGAAGGTGCGCCCGTTATATTATTGTAGAAATTGCTCCCATGCTGCCATGTCCTTCCTAGTCATCCTGTTAATGTCTACCCAGTGGTGCAGTTTTGTGGCCCCCCTCGTAGCCCATGCCAGACACCGTGTAAACGTGCGTCCTGGTGTGATAGCTCTACATGCAAAGTTTAAATGGCCCAGCACTTGCTGGGTCTGCTGCAGTCTCACCCTCCTGCACTTTCTTACTGCCTTCAGTAACTCTTTCAGCTTCCTAGCCTTCTGTTCAGGCAGTCAAAACAATTCTTTTGTTTCATCTAATTCTAGACCCAAGAATTCAATAATGCGACTTGGCCCCTCCGTCTTGTCTTTGGCTGGGGCACTCCCAATTCCTGGCACAATCTCTGGAATTTCCTGAGCATGTCTTGAGTCTCTAACTTACCCTCCCCAATGAAAAGGAAATCATCCAGGTAGTGCACTACTGCCCGGTACCCGAATCTGCTCAGAAAAACCCACTGTAATCAGGTGCTAAACATCTCAAACATTGCACAGGCTATTGAACACCTCATCAGCATGGCCTTATCGAAATAATACTTTCCTTCCACTCTGAAACCCAGTAAGTCCCAGTCCTCCGGTCTAACTGGTAACAGGTGAAAAGCTGACTCTATGTCTGTTTTCGCCATCCATGCTTCCTGTTTTGTTCTAATCAGACTTACTGCATCCTCCAGTGTGGCGTAAGTGACTCTGCTGTCCTCTTTCCCTATGGCATCATTAACTGAATCCCCCTCTGGGTAAGACAGGTGGTGTATTACCCTATATTCCCCCTCCTGCTTTTTCGGGACCAGCCCCAATGGAGAGACCCTCAAGCTGGCCAGTGGCAGTCCTTCGAAAGGGCCTTCGACCCTCCCGGCCCTTATTTCCTTCCCAATTTTCTTGGTCAACACCTCCTCCTTTCCTCTTACCGATTTTAAGTTATTTGCCACCATCTGTTTCTTCCAGCCTTTGAACTGTAAACTAAAACCCTTTTTAAAACCCTCCCTTAATGTTTCTGCCGCACCCTTATCCTGGTATGCCCCCAACCATTTTTCCATCATTCCTATGTTTATGGGAGTCCGTGCCAGCTGTACACCCCTCCCCCTCATCTCCTTATGTGTCCTGATGTCGTGGTTGATAGCCTTGCCATTTCCCCCTGTTCCCCTCCCCTGTTCCCTCCCCTGTTCCCTCCTCTGCTCCCCTCCCCACTGTTGCCCCTGAAATGGACTCTGTCCATTCCTAAAGGCTGTTTGAGGGATGCTGTTCTGATTGCCTGTCCCTTTTTCCCAAGTGTATCAACATCGGGCCTCTGGGTGGTGACCCCCACACTTAGAACATACATGCCAGAAATGGCCATTTGGCCATGAACAAGCTGCTCTATTGTATCCCCAACATGCCTTCATTGCCACTGCTGCTCTTTTGTCCCCTTCTGTGTCTTTGTCTGTTGGACCTGTGTAAATTTCCAACCACAGATCTATGTGCCTGGCATCCCATTTCACATCCCCAAAATTCACCATTCTCTTGCTAAATTTTTCATCATACTTTAACCAACTATGCCCCCCCTTTTTGTATGCATTTTTTATGATGAGGTAATAGGTTAGAAGGGTTATGGCTAAATCCTCCCGCTTCTCGATTACTATGGCTGTGAAATACATAAAGCCCGTACACCAATTGTCCCACGTTTTCCCTTTCCAGGTTTTGTCCTCATCTTCCTTTTTTTAGCAGCACTACTGCCGCTGCCATGTCTTTTTTCTCAAAGCTATCTTTTTCCTCATATTTTTCCATGCTATCCACATTTGCTAAAGCAAAAACATCTACATAATCTCCTTTCCATATTTTCTCTTTTGCCGCTGTAGGCATGTGGTTAGCTAGCCACATCCTCGGAGCTCCTTCCTCCTTTTGTACCCCCTGATTATCCCCTGTCGCCCCTTCCCTTCATCCCCCTCCCTTTTAGTTCCCCCAGTGCCTTTTCAAACTGCCTAATCTCATTTTCTCCCATGTTTTTTAACATTTGTGCAATATATTCCTTTATACTGCTCTCCATTGACACCCCTTGATTACCTGTTACAATCATCTGCAAGGGGCCTGGCCCCTCCTTCTGTATTCCTAGTACTTGTGGACAGCTCATCTGTGGCGGTACTGGTGCTACCACTGGTATTGGTGGAAAGGTTTGGCAAATCAGTACCATTGGCTCCGTTGCTGTCCCTGGCCCAGGGACACTGTCCGGACTTGGCTCCAGTCTCAGGATCTCCGGGGAAGGTGCCTGCGGCTCCACCACTTGTATCACTGTACTGCGCTCCCTAGTGGTGACCCGTGGTGGCACCCTTTTGTTGGTCTCCTTTCCCTTCCCCGTCTTCCCTTTCCTTTTTGTACCCCTTTCTGCCGCCTCTGGCTCTGCCACCTCCAGTAACCGATTTGCCTTTTCCACCAAATCCATCACCAACTTGAAACACTCCTCCTTGTTGGGCTTTGTTTTTCTTGGTGCCATTCTCTTCCATATCTAAAATGACAACACATCTATTAACACAATTATCCATAGCTTTTCATTTGTCCCCTTCTGCTGCGTTATCGTAACTGTCCCCCATCTCTCACTTTTTTTTTGTGTCCTATCCCACCCCTGGTGGCCTTCCTCTACTGTGCCCTTCTGTTGTCCCCATCAAGGACCCTCGTGCCATAGGCCCAGTAGGGATGGCTCCTCTCCACAGCCTCCTGTCACCCTGGCCTTCCATACCCCTCCTTTTGTCTCACTCTCCCCCTTTTTTTTTGCTTAACCCCCCATTCCCCCTGTGACTGAATCACCAGACTGGTGGCCCTGCTAGCCCCTTTAAACCTTGTCCCAAATGCTCTGCCCACTTCCTTTCCTGCCACTGGCTCATCCCCTTGAGCCACGGCAGCCGCTCATTTTTTGTCCCCCCCGTGCAGCATCTTCCCAGGCTGAGGACCAGGACTAGGCCCTGAATTCCGTTGTTGTATCGCTGACTAATCACCGCCTCCCACCCTGCCTAAATACAGGGCCACCCGTGCTGATCTTCCCACACTCCTGACACCTCCCCATATGGCGATGACATCACATGCCATCCCACATGGTCAGGCCCCATGGCGCTATCTCCTCCTTCTTTTCCCCACTTCCCCAGCAGCGCTTTTCCCTTGTAACATGCCTTTCTGGTGTCCTTGCCTTGCTCTGTCCTTTCTGCTCCCTTGTCCTCCTTCCAGTGTCATTCCAGTATTCCCCTTCTCCACCGTCCGGGCGCGCTCAGTGCCTCCATTTCTGCGCTCCAATTCCTGTCCCCATTTCTCCATTTTCAAGCCTTAAGCCCCTGTCTCATCTGCCTTCTTCATGCCTTTCACCTTGTTCCACCCTCCTTCCCCCCACGTGGTGATGACGTCACACGCCATCACCACACGGTCGGGTGCCATTTTGTTTTTGGCTCTTTCTCTCCTCACCCTCCAGCATCATTTAAAACCCCTTAGCCTGCCCCAAGGGCTCCCTTGTTTATCCTTCCCTGCCTTCCCAGTCATGCCTGAGTCCCTCCGAGCCCAAACCAGTTTCTCCTGTTGTGGTAGGCCAAGCCCTCCTTTTGCCCATCATTCCTGCTTTTATCCACCCCCCCAACGCTCATTCCTTCATGTTTTTTTATGCTCCCCCATCTGCCTAGTGCTTGCTTTCAGCCCCTTTTAGTTACACTCACTAGCCTGCTTCACACAGGTGGTCAAAACCTCGAGGCTGCTAGCACCTCGTTTGCCATCCGTGCTTCCTGGCACTGCACCATCTCAGCTGTATGCCCACAGCCCCCCCACACACATCTCTTTCCTTCTGCCCTCGCATAGCCACCAGGCCTTTTCTTTTTGTTCCTCCCCAGCTCTGACTATACTTCCTTCCTCTCTCACCATGGCCATAGCACCACGCCCCCATGCTGCATTGTGACCCCACTGCCTCCAGCCTCATTGCCCTGTTCTCTGTGGCCCATATCACCGCCCTTCAACACCAGCCTCTTAAAACATACCTCAAATACCTACTAGCAGTATTACATTTCATTTGCCATGGCTCTCGCCCTCTTTCTTTCTTACCTCCGTTATTCCTGTTGTCCTCCCATTGTTGTTCCTCCAATTCAAACAAAAACTCCTTTCAAACTTATTTCTTTACTTAATCTCTTACTTAAATCTCCGTCCTTTAACTTCCAAATACAATCCAAATACCCAATGGCGTTACCATAGACTGAACGTGCTTCCACAAGTAAAATTCCTTATGGAGCAAATTGTGACCTCGCCCTGGCATGCAGCCTCTTTTTATTGTTCCTTTCCACACCCTCTTTTCTTTTATCCAATCATTCTTCTTCCTACCCTTTCCCCTTTGTTCTCATGCCCCTCCTCTTTATGATGCCTTGGCACCACCCCTTTTCTTCCTTAGCCCTTCCCCTCCCCTCTCCCCTCCCCTCCTTTTTGCTGAACCTACCTTATTGCCTGGGTCATGGGACAATGGGTCCTTCCCATTTAAAGTGGGCAAGCCTCTTTGTATGGCTTGTTAAAGTTCCAATGTTTTTCTATGGGAATTTGCATTTTTTTTAATTTTTTATACTTTTCTTTTGCCCCAGATGTTGAAGATGGTCAGGGGGCATATTTGTTATTCTTGTAGTACTTGTTATGACCTTTGTGTTGATATATGGATTGTTGCTTAAGTCCAACTATTGAGGGAGTTATGCCTTGTTGAAGTTCCAATGTTATCCTATGGGAATTTGCATTATTTTATTTTTTATGCTTTTACATATTGCCCCTAACAGTTTAGATGGGGATATGTGTTATTCTTGTTGTACTCATTAACATCTTTGTTTAGATATATACAGTAGATTTTCCCTTAAGTCCAGCTATAGAGGGAGTTATGGCTCAATGTTAATCTAGGGGAATTAGCATTTTTTAATTTTTTTATCCTTTTTTATATTCCCCCTAAATGTTTAGAGATGAGGTTATGGGTTATTCGTATAGTACACATTAATACTTTTGTTTCGATATATAGATTGTCCATTAAGTCCAAATAGTAAAGGAGTTATGACTTGTTGAAGTTCATGTGTGGAGAAAAAAAACTAAGTCCAAATTATTTTTTCGTATAAAGGAATACTTTTTTTGTATCAAATGAAAAACCCACATGAAAAAGGATGCCTTCATACAAAAAAAGAATTGGGAGGGAAAAAATGCAGTCCAAAATATTTTTTGGTTAGAGTGCATCCTTTTTATTATGAATGATAAAACATGCAAAAAAGGATTCCTTCATACAAAAAAAAAAGAACCAAGAGAAAAACTAAGTCCAAAATCTTTTTTCATATGAAGGCATCCTTTTTTGTATGAATGAAAAAAGCACACAAAAAAGAATCCCTTCATACAAAAAAATAACTGAGACTTACATTTTTTTCTGATTCTTTTTTCATATGAAGTGATCCTTTTTCTTATGCTTTGTTTGTTTATACGAAAAAGGATGCCCGCATACAAAAAAAGAATTTTGACTTAGTTTTTTCCAGATTCTTTTTTTGTATTAAGGAATTCTTTTTCAAGTGGCTGAATTCTTTTTTCATAAAGCCATATGAAAAAATGGAAAGTAGTCATAAAGAAGGATTCTAAAATTAAATACAAAAGCACATTTTGGGGTCATTTTTCCAACGGTTAAATGCAGAATCCACCTAATGAATTCCTGATGCCAGGATACATGATTTTAAAGTTCTCCAAGCCCTGAGGGTATGTGTTGCTATCTATCCAGGATGTCATTTTTGTAGGTTTTGAAAATTAATTTTTGGAAAAAAAAAGGAAAGAAGATGGTGGCCAAATGAAAAAGGATGACCCCCATATGAAAAAAGATCCTTTTTTGTATGGATTAAATTCTTCTTTCACTCCAAGCAGCTATCCAAAAGACTGTACTGAGCAAGCTCAGAACTGAAATTTTAAAATGTAATAATTTTGAAATTGATTAATATTTTTCACCAAACCAATGAATGGCATATCTATGGGCCAATCCCTTTGTATCCTAAAAATGTTAGATTAAAATTCCAAATCATCTGGATGCTAGGTGATGACAACCCCCACCACAGATTTTTAAAATTTTCCCTATCTGCATCTCAGAATCTGCACATCTGACAAGAGAAAACATTGGCACATCAAGAGATCTATCCCCAAGACAATGCATTCAAAATTTCATGCAAATACATGGAATGGTTGTAAAGATATTAAAGTGCGAAGTTTGAGGTTTAACTTAGCAACCCCTGCTCAGCACTAACTATAGTGGTACTACCACACCACTATAATATATGTAGGTTTCAGTGTGGCTAATTTGGTAGCACATCAGCCTCTGGGGAAAAAGGTAATGGGTTCTAGTACTGCACTGGCATACCATAAAACACTGGCACCTGAGTGCAATACTAACAGGATGCTGCACTGCACATCAGTGGTCTGCCTCCTGATAGGTGAATCTCATTAAGTGAAGTCTGGTCAAAAGGACTCCACCACATCCCTCACCTTCCAATCCACCAGATACTACCCAGCATGAGCAGCAAAAATATATTGGAGAACATGACACTGTTTACCTGAAGACCAATGAACAATATTGAATATTCTGTAAGTAACAGGAGAGAAAAAAATTTGTTACAGAAGGTGAACCCCATATGGAAGGGGGATACTACAAGGATGGCTTGAGTTGCCAAAGATCTGATTTTCCTTGCTGAGCCCCAGGGACACAATAGATGGAAGTCATTAATATAAGGGAAGGGACTATAGAAGAGGGGTTGGGGCAGGTGAGAGAAATACTCTGAAAGGTTGTGGGAGGGTTCATGGCCAGGGCAAATGAAACCCATGCTGATTGTATTTTTTTCACTGGGCAGCAAGCATATTTTAAAATTCTCCAAGCCCTGAGGGTATGTGGTACATGGTATGAAGTGTCTATGTGGACACCTCTAGCATACACTATACCACCATGGACTAAAGTACATTAAGACCAGGGGACCCAGGTGAATGGGGAATCTTAACAAGCAACATCTGATACACAATGCCAAAACACAATATTGATATATTGTACCTGCACATATCACACTTGGAGTCTCTTGTTCACTTATTAAAATGACTCCTGCAGTTTGTGGAAATGTTGTTCATGCATTCCAGATCCTACCAGTGGAGGGGCAGGGTGGGGCTCTGTGGCTCAGCATTAAGTGGTTTTCCTTACTGATCTAAGCTTTTACAGTGAGGAAAATTATCAGAATGCTGTAACAGTTTTGACCCTAATCCTTCCCCGACCAGCAAAAAGTAGTACTGGAAGTGAAAAAACCTTCAAGTGGCACTATACCTTATCATACTCCCATTACAGCCACTGCTGGAACTGCAAAGGGCGAAACACACAAACCTAATCCAAAAGCTAAGTTTGTGACCCCATGGAGCATGAACTGACAGGTCACAAAGCATCTCGGGCATTAACAAATGTTTTGCAAGAGCTTGGGAAAGGAAGCTATAGCTGCTATGCAATTGTTTCCCAGTGTAATGCTCATTGTGTTAAGACCCTTGCACTCCTGTGGCATAGGCTGCTGCACTTTTCTGGAGCTACTGCCTGTTAAAAACAAGTGGTAGTACTGGAAGGCACTCAAAGTCTAGAAATGTAGAAGGACTGCTAGAGGACAGAGGACAAGGAGGAAGCAGTAGGGGAGATCACTGGCTACTAGTAAAACATGTATATATACTGTACATATAATGTACATTACATTTCTTATTTTTCCATTGTCTATGGTTATATTCTGAGTTCTATAGTAGCTAACTTAGCTGCCTTCCTTTTATGAATGATCCAATTTATCCTAATATTGTCAACGGTGAAATATGTTGCCTATTTTTTCTGAAAAAAAAAATCCATCTAGCTTTATGAGCAGAATGTGAAGGATGAGGGCATGGGGATAAATGACTAGCATAGGCAGAGAAGACATTAACAAATTGAGGTTGCATAGATCTGTTAATCATGGTTAAATATCCAGTGCCTCCGAATGTTTCCACATATCTGCTGTCACCCATGCTCATGTAACTCACTTCAAATGAAAAAGTTTAATAGCAATGATTCTCTTTCCACTGCAGACAATGGTACATGGATGCATGACAAAAGCCTGCTAGGAATGAGGTATTGGACAGTCTGAATAAAATAAGATGAAATTCTACTTGAGTGAGCATAAGCACTTGTTTTTCTAGACTTCTCTAACCAGATGCCCCTTTGGCATGCTCAATAAAAAATGGTGTTATCTCCAGCTAGCAGGCTACCTTGGTATCAGTTATCAGACAGACAAAGGATTGTAAAGAAATCAGCAGACACCAATAGACAAAGCATAATCAGGCAAAGGGCAGGACCAAATAAATGTGTTGCTTTACCAAATGATCAGAAAACATGGCATCCTTTCTTAAAGAAAAAGGATTGTTCATTCAGAATTGTAACCTAGCTTATCTGTATTTTTTCTCCTCAGGTCCCAATATTTAAATTCTACCTTTTGAATTAGTTAAATAGTGTTCCATAAAATGATGACTATTACTTAAGACAAAACTGCCAAAATTAAATTAAATTGTTTAAAAGTTACATAAATTTGCACTAGTAAATTTTAGAGAAAAGGGGCCAGTGCCCTTTAATTAATAGCTTGAATTGTAATACTGTATTTCATAGAATGGATTGGAAATGACCTGGAAGTCAAATATCACATTTTAAAATGGAATTGTCTGCTATTAATAATAGTAGGCAGCGTTTTAGGACATTATATGAGTGGCTATCATTCCTCTATTCTTTCAGACAATTTTACATTACAGAAAAAAACCTTCCAGGCATATATAACATTATCGAAGGTAAGGTGAAGAATCTGAGCTACCAGACAACCAATTCAGATTTGTCATTTGATGGCAAAGTCATTACCAGATAAGCATGTATCAAACATTCAGTTGAAAGTCATCAGTTGAATCTTTTTGGGTAAAACTATTTTACATTTAAATTACATCTTCTTTTCTGCTCATATAGCACATTTAAGTACTGTGTAGAAACCATGTTGAACTTATATGGCACCCCTTCTGTTTTAAAAGGCATATTTTATGCATTTCACCAATATATGGAATAGGTCAGAAATTTAAAGACTTTGTTCTTGTATTGAATAAGAACATTTAAGTAGTATTGCAGCATAGATATTAACACACTTTGGGCTAGCAAAACAAAAATAATATAGATAGATACAATAGACAGATAAATAGACAAAGAGACACAGACAGATAGACAGATAGTTTGATATACTCTATGTAATATACTGCATGGAATAACCTCCTTGCTACAGCAGGGGCAGGTTTGTTGTTTACCAACCATGACCAACAGAGGGCTTTGCATTGCCCTCTAGACAGCAGTAGGAGTGGCTGAAGCATAGGCCATATAAAGGACCTCAGGTGGTACACTGGATATGATATCACCTTACAAGCAAAGGGTCAAATGTTTCATTCCCAGGGAAGACATAAATCTGACTTCTCATTTACAGAAGGGAAAAAATAGTTTAATTTATCAGTGTCAGTGGCTCAGTAGGAAGCACACTCGCCTCTGAAGCAGGGAGATCAGAAGGCTGTGAGTTATATCCCCACACCAGTCACCTGAGTTAAATCTCTATACTGACACTGTAGTGCAGCATGAAGGGGATGCTGCACTCCTGAGGTGCCATCTTTCATATGAGACATTAAACTGAGGTCCCATCCTCCTGTTCAGGTGGATGTTAAAGATCCCCTGGCACTTCTTGAAAAGAGTAGAGGAATTTCCCTGGTGCCCTGGCCAAATTTCCCCCCATTCACTAAAAATACCACCAGCAGCTTAATCTGATTCAAGGTCAGTTGGCATTCATCTGTATCCCCCTCCCTCAGGTCATACCTGAAAATAGGCAGTATTTGTCTAGTGCACATACCCGGTCAACAAAAACTAAATAAATAAGGGGGCCTGAGCAGGAAGAGTTCAGGGATTAGAAGGTGAGAGGGCTGTTTACTAGGCAGCCCAGTAGCAACAGTGGGAAGAGGCTTCATGTCCCAAGTGCCCTCACTTTTTGAGTGCTCCTGGAGCAAGAGTCGAGAACCTGTGTGGTGCAATTTGCCAGAGTGCTGACCTGGATGAAGCTCTACAGTCAGATGGGATTTGTAGCTGGGTGTTGTGGGGTACTGATATGCTCCTGGAGGAGTGGGCACATGATGTGACTTATCAGGAGGTTTTCTCATGGCCAGGGTGCTCAGTTACTGTGGTGGGCTCCTGCCTGGATATGCAAGTGCCTGACACCATTACTGTTATGGGGGGGTGGTACAAGGTTCAGACATCTTCTTTGGTGACAGTGTCACATGGTACATCAGCAGGCCTGACATTGGCCAGGAAAGACAATGAGCATGCAAGATGTTTTTCGGCCCAGGGGCTGGATGTGGGACTCAAACATGCATGGTACCACAGCCAGGCTCTCTGTTTAGGGCATTCTGTTTTTTTGCATGTTTGAGTTTGGTATATGTAAGTGGACTTTTGAACTTCTCAAGAAATAAATACAGGTTTACTGCAAAGCAGTGAATTGTGCCAACTTTTTTGCTTGTGCAACATGATCTAGCTAAACCATGGCACATCTGCAATGGAGCTGCTTTTGTTTCCAAGACAGTTAGAGGGATCCCAACCAGGGTGAGTGAATCCCATGGGCTGCATCTTGAAGGAGTGCAACCTGATGGTCATCAGGCCAGAAGAGGATTGCCCAAAGAGACTGAATATGGGTGGGAGTGGGCAGTACTAGTAAATCTGCAGTCAGTCATCCCAGGAAAAGAGGGATGGAAAGCAGTCAAGACTGAAGCTGCATATATGGTAAAGGTAGAAAAATATCTTTAAGAAACTGAGCAGGGTCCACAAATAGAATTGCAAGCTGGCCACCTGTGGTCAGTCACGATAAGCTGTTATCAAGGGGCAGGCTATGAGGTGCTGCACCAAGTGGATTTTAGTCTGATGTGGGCCCTACCATGGTTGTGGGGACATAGAACATTCTGTGGCACTACAGCACGGAGGAAGGTTGCCAGTACAGTTGGCTAATTATGAAAATAGCTTCTATTATTTACAGTTTGGGTAAGATGGTGGCATATCAGTATAAGTCCATGAGTTTCCTTAAGGTTCGGTAAGGGCACAACAGTAAATGCAGGTGTGGAATGAAATCCTAAAGCACAGAAAGACTGGATTGTAGGCTAGGATAAAAGGTGTCATTTGGGGAATAAGAATTTCCAGTTATATCGGCAGCTATGGTGGGACCATCTTCATCTCAAGGGCTCAGAGATGCACAACAGAACAGGGACTAGGAAAATCAAGACAAAGTAACACGTCATGCAGCAGCTGTAGTTGAGGGACTAGACCATTACATAGAGCTGCAAGGGTACTATAATTAATAGAGCTGTACTAGAATGATTTTGAGTCTCAGATCAAAAGAATTAACTATGTGCCATAAGTACTGCACCATGTGCCTCAGTAAATGAAAGTCATGACACACTGAATTCCTGTGCCAGAGTGGTTATTGCTATCAATGGGGCCTATGCACTAATGGGCGGGAGGAACATGCTGGAGGCACAAAACCCACCCACGTAGCTCCACACCCTTGGACAGGTGTGCACTGGCCAGTATTCAAGAACTGCCACCACCTGTCTGTGGCCCAACCCCCCAGCACACAGAACCAAGCAGGGTGGCAGGGGGCAGAGTGGCATACCCAGGTGGGCATCCAATCAGAATCCTGTCATCAGTTCTATAGTGGATTACTTGCTCCTGCCTGCATGGGTCCAGGTGCTTGAACAGGTACCACAGGCACCCAGACCGACATGACCATGCCCCAGTACAGGTACGGAGCCCCCCGCATGACAGGTACCGGCCATTCCCTGTGATGTCCATGCTGCCCCCATGCACATAGGGGCACCAGACCCGAGAAGGCAGCCCCCCTGATGCACATAGGGGCACTGGCCCTGTGAAGGCAATCCCCCCCACACCCTGAAGCCCCATTCCTCTATCTGTGCACACTGCCACCCCACCACTCTGTTTAGCACAACCGGTCCACCCCTGACCCCTGATCCCTGCCCCTCTGGCCATCCATAGATGTTCTGTGGATCCCCCACCCTTACAGCTCAGACAACCCCCCCATCCTCATACCTTGCCATCAGTGCCATGGCCTGGGATGCCCAGTGGCACAGCCTTCCTTACTCATCCTCGGCTACTGACAGTCCGAGTGATGCTGGGAGTGCAACGCTATACATATAAGCATTGCACTCCCAGCATCACTTGGATGGCTGGTGGCCAAGCAGGTGTGTAGAGGGCTGTGCTGCTGGCTGTCCTGGGCTACAGCACTGAGGGCAAGGTAAAGGGATGGGGTGGATTGTCGGTGCCATGGGGGTACATCTATAGATGGCTGGAGGGGCTGGGATCAGGGGTCAAGAGGTGGACCATTTGTGCTGAACAGGACAGGTGGGGGGACTGGGCCACACAGGCCACCACTGTGCCAGCTTGGGTTATGGGATCGGGGTACTTTTGCCTGGGGCCACATGGAGTGTGTGTGTGTGTGTGTGTTTATGTGTGTGTTGGTATGTGTGTGTGTGTGTGTGTCTGTTACACCACAGGGACAGGGCTGTCATATCATTAGTGGGGTGGGAATGACTGTCTCTGGCAGCGACAACATGGACATGTGTTGGGGTGGGGGCTGCAGCCACACAAATGGGGATGGAGCTGGCACATGGTGGTGATGGGGTGATGGGTGCCACCAGGGTCCAGTCACCTTTGGTTTGTGCAGAGTGCCTGGCACAGGCTGGGGGGGTTACACCTGTGCTCCTCTTTGGATGCAGGGGGGTTCTTGTGGAAAACCAGGGCAGGGGCTGTCCTGTGGGGGGGGAAGGAGCACAGGACAGGGGTGGGGGTGTTGCTGTGGAGCTGGTTTCCAGCAGGCTGCCTTGGCCCAGTGCTGAACTATTTGTGCACTGGCACATACTGGGTTTAATGCAGGGTCCCCCCTGCTGTAACCTGTTCTATCCTCAGCCCCCTGCAGGCAGCACAATGCATGAATAGTTACTGCTGCATAGTGCCACTACACTCCCCACCCTCCCCTGACATGTTACTTTCTGTGTGGCCAGGGGATTGAATGTATACAGGATGCACACTCCTTGTTGTGCATCCTGCGTGAGGGGCACGATGGGTGCAGAGTGGCTACACGCTTCAGATCTGCGGCACATAGCCACTCTGCATGTTCATGCATAACCTGCAATAAAAGGTTCCCCAACTTAGCAGCTGCTAAGGAAAAGAAAGGAAAAAAGTTGAATGAGTTAACAATAACTGTTTGCAAGGGGCTATTGGCAAGCTGCTTATTGGACATGGGACCACACTGAGCTATAAAGGGTACAGTTAAGTTGATCAGAGCACTGATAGAAAGAGGGACTTAATATATTGTGGACATATACGTGTGTATACGGTATATATATATATATATATATATTCTTGTGGTTTGAAAGTCACCTAGACCTAAGAACCTAGCAGGTAGAAATACAAAATATACTCTCATTAAAAATACAAAATATATTCTCAGATGTCAGAAAGGTGTCTCTAGGGTCCCCCAGGGCTCTATCCTGGGTCCACTACTGTTTAGTCTTTTCCTCAACTCTGTCCCTGATATCTGCTTAGCCAAATTCCTTCTTCACTCAGATTATGTTGTAATCTTTGCAAGCAGCCCCAAAAAAAATCCTTCCAAATTGTCAAAAAATAAAACAATGCTGTTCTCCAACCTCCAGAACAAGAAAAAAACTAGCAATCTTATAATCCTTAACAGCTTGCTTGAACTGCTGAAACAAGTAAACACTGTTAAATACCTGGGTATCAACCTTGACAGCTCCCTTTCCTGTAGACAGCATATCGAACACGTTGTAAAAATGGTCAATAAAAGAATTGGCCTTCTCTATAGACACCTTTCTTACCTGACAGATGAAGCTCTCGCACTAGCAGTTAACAGCTCTATTCTCTCCATTGTCAACTATGGCCTTATTGTCTATAGCACAGGCACAAAGATCACACTGAAAGGAGTTAGAATGGTGAAGAAAAAAGGTCTGTAGACTGGTGCTAGGTGCAGCTGCCCTCACAAATACCTGTGACCTGTATGCTCAAACAATGTGGCTAAAAAGGCCCTCCTATGGCTGACCCCGAAATCTGTACATAGGATTCTTAAACTGGCACACAATTCACATCTGACCAGAGGTAAGGCGAGTAATGCCTTGCATGTCCCATTTTGTTGCACTGCACTCGCCCAAAGAGCTTTCTCCTGTAAGGCCCTGCTTTGGCTCAGTAAGCTCCTAACCAGCATCACAAATAACTCAAAACCTGGGCCATTTAAAAGAGAACTCAAACAGCATTTTTATGCCTTAGGGAGATGTGACTGCTTAGATTAACCCCCCTTTTCCTCCCTCTCCTCCTCACACCTCCCTCCTCTCTCCCTATCCATACTTACTACCCTTCCCCCTCACTATCCTCATGCCTTATTCCCCTAATAAATTTCAATCTAGCTCCTTCCCGTTCTACCTCCCTCCACCTACTCTCTCCCCTCACTTTCTGTGCCCCTCCATCATCTCATGCATTTATAATTCTCTCACCTCTTCCTCTCCCTCTCCCCTCCATTTTTCCCTTCCCTTCTTAGTTCTCCCTGCATATGCACTTATTTTTAAACCCCTCCTCTCCCACCTCCCCAACCATGTTCCCTCCTTCTCAGTCTCCCTGCCCACTGCTATTACCCTTCTACAAAGCCTGTTTCTTGGATGCATCCAACCTCTCCCCACTGCTTTCCTGCTTCCCTTCCCTCACTGATCTCTACTCCTTGACCTCCTCTATCTAACAAAGTCACTTCCTGGCAGCTTATTCACCCTCTAATCATTCCCTTCCTGCTACCCTTCCCTCACCCTCTTATACATATATCTCATGTTTATTTTTCCATCATGTCCATACAAAAGAAAAAAACATAAAAAAAAAGACTTATCTGGTTGATCCTGCCATGTTTCATATTTAATCACTTTTACTTTCTGATCTCAGAGCTCATAGTGGTAAGATTCATCTAAAATTCAGCTTTTTATTTATGTTATTTGGTTGATCATGGTACTGACTGTGTAGCATAAAAAGTGTTTGTTTTATTTGGTTATCTGGTTGATCCTGCTATGATTTTAATGTCAAAAAGGTGATTAGAAATCTTGGCTTCATTCTTTAAAATCTTGAATGTGTAATTAATTTCACTTTCTGCTCTGAGTGTAGTGTGACGGAGTGGAGTTCATTGCAATGAAGAATGTGGTGCCAAAGTGCTACAACTAGGAGTGTTCTCTGGAAAACTATGCAAGCTGCTTGGTTTAAGGTCAATTTTCTGCCTTGTCTGCACAAGATGCCACTGAGTACAGAGTGAGGAAAGCAAGCAAACCAGCTGTTTCAGACGAGTAGACACAAGCGCAAGTGAGTGTTGCCATAGTAACACTCACTCAGGCTTGCATTAATGGAGTATTTTTGCAAAGAAGTTCCTTACTTTTTAAGATAGTATAATTGTATCCTTATATGTCTGTGGGAGCCCAGGTCCCCATCCATCCATACTTTTTCAGGAAGTGTAATCATATCTTAGTAATACTTTATTTAAAGTGTCCTTAAGAACAGTGTAATTACTGTATAAATACAATGTCACTGCTATGTAAGTACTTCGTAGTTACATGTAACTACAATGTGATTTGTAATTATTTTCACATTTGCATATTATGTAGTTAGGCACACATTTCTATGCAGTAACTACACTGTTATTGCACTGTAAATACTATGTAGTTGTTAATTGCTTTCACATTTGACTGGCGTGTAGTTATACAATTTTCATAAAGTGGTAGTTACATGTGCAACCACAACTGTTTCTCTTTTGGCATAAATTGATTTATGGCTGGAAGTGTAACTACACATGTAACAGCTGTTGCAAAGTGCAACAGAACAATTGATTTATGCCGAAAGTGTAACTACACATGCAACAGCTGTTGCAAAGTGCAACATACATAGTTACATTTGCCAGACAGAATTGATTTGAGGCAGAAGGGAGGCAACAGTAATTGCAGTGACTACCACCTCATGCGAATTGTGTAACTACAGCACAGTACTACCCATCTTCCCTGTGTCAATCTTCACCATTCATCACTGTCTGAGTGACAGCCAGAGGTGTAGCACCCCATAGGAGTTTTTTTTTTGGAGGGGAGGAGCCAGTGCTGGAGGTGGCACCACCCTTGGGGCTGATGCATTACATGGTGCTCGCAGGTCGGCCATCAATTGTCACTGGCTCCTCCTCCTCTGCTCCAGTTCTGCTTCTCCCACCATCAAGACTGCAGCACCTTGCCACTGCTGAAGAAATTTCATCTGTGAAATAGTGACCTAGTCAGTTGTTTCGACACCATTGTAAATGACATTTTTGATCCATTCCAGTTCCTCCATTTGCTAGTAACTTGGAGCAGTTTTCTGCAGGAAAACAGTGCAATAACAGTGTAGTTACTGCATAAAAATGTGTGTCTAACTACATAATATGTAAATGTGAAAATACTTACCAACTACATTGTAGTTACATATAACTACGCAGTACTTACTAAGCAGTGACATTGTAGTTATACTGTAATTACAATGTTCTTAAGGACTCTTAAATTAAAGTGTTACCAAGATATGGAATCCAGTAAGACCTTTCCTTTTTCTTTCTTGAAGCGGTGCAGAGTATGTTTCTTATTATTTTAGTTTCCACGAGTCATGTCAGGTTTGTCTGTGGACAAAAATCACTCTTCCAAAGCGGGCCGACCTACCCATGCATTAGTGTCCCTGCACTGGCAGATGTCCATCATGGACCCGCATGACCGATGCCTCACCTGCCTTGGTCTGTCTCATGATACAGATAATTGCAATGCTTGCTCTTCCATGTACCATGGAGTACTGGAGCACCGCGTGTGAAAAGTCAGCCGTGATCTGTCGACTTTCGGAGGGCATTGTCATACAAGGAACTCCAAGTGCAGGTCTCTCAGCCCTTCTTCTGGTCCCCTTCTGGTTCTATACAAACCGGTAAGGAGAAGACCTCTTCCCCTTCTAGCCTTGCCAAGGAGGAAGTAACTTCTGAGGTGCTGGAGTAATGGTCTAGCCCTCTCAGGGGCAGGCAGGGAGCACCACATAGGCAGTTACCTCTTCAGAGGTGCAGGCTGTCCTGGTGTCATGGCCCATGCCTGCTGGACCCTGCATGGGTGGCTCCTCAGCACCATCTGCCAGTGCTATTTAGGATCCTGGTGCCGTTCGCTGCTCCAGTGATTGGCATGGCATCACAAGTTGTACTGGGCCTTCCGACGGTGCCAGGAGTGGCAGCCTGGGTGGGAAACCTCCAAGACCATGCATCTGGAGGTCTTTTGGATATCCTCCTCTCCAGAGCTATATGATTGTGAGACTGGCTGCCTGGCTCCTTGGAGTTGGAGGGTTCTCCACTACCAAGTACCTCTTTGCCCTCCCAGGCATCCCTTTTTTTGGCACCAATGATTATGGTTTGCACCAGCTACCATGCCAGTGGTGAGGTCAGAAGTGGGCCTGCCAATAGTGGCCCTCAGTCTGAAGGGATTGTGGTTTGGGTCTCAGGGCCCAGACAGCTGCCAGTCTTGGTGCCGGTGTCATTCACCCCGGGGCTGGAACAGGAACTCCTTCTGCAGCCTCCCTCAGGGGACATGCAGGATTGGATCAGTCCCTAGCTTCAGGAGTGAGGAAGAGGTTGACCTCTGAGTCGATGGGGTTGAGGGGACAGGGTGAAGGGATGTGATCTTCCCTAGAGACCCTTCAGGGTTTGGGGAGGACTTGCAATGCCAAGCCCTTTGTCTTGCACTGGCACTGTTATTTTGTTACTTGGTCATAGGAACATAGGACAATAGGAAAGTGTTGGCAAAAAGGACCTCTAGGCCCACCTAGTCTGCCCGTTTGTATAGCATCCCTAGGCCTGCCCCTGTTTCAATCATGAAAGGTGATTTTATGCAGCGACTGCAAAATCACCATATGGACCCAATTAATTAAATGACAGTGGCTGAGATATCACCAAAAGATCAAAACACCATTGAATGCCATTATACCTTGATTCTTCAGTTCGCCGTTTAGCTTTGAAGAGTGCACACATGTCCTGGTCCATGGAAAATGACCGCCAATGATCTCTGGTGGTAACTATAGGGCAAGGGGGGGTTTGGGGTGGTGGGTGCTCAGTGGGAGGGTCAGGATGGTGGAGGGGGACAAGGGATACTATGAGGGACCATTTTCTTTTTTTCAGGATTTAAAAAAAATATGTCAGGGGACTGTTTTCTTTTTTTACTGGTGCAGTTAAAACAGTATTTCAGGACTCTGGGGATGGGATCTGCAGTGTTCCATGTTACTGTGGGGGGCAAGACATAACTGGGGACACTGGGAGTGGGTTCCCCAGTGTCCCAAACTGGTAGGTGCGTTCTATTGCCGACACTGGGATTGGGCAGCCCACTGTCAATAAATCTTATGAATAAAACAGATCCAGTTACACCCTCCCAGATGCTCATGCATTCAAGATGCACTGTTCAGTGTGACCCTCATGATCAAACATTACAAATAAATAAGCACTCTCCAACCTGGTTAAGAAGCACTGGCCTATGTCATAAGGCAAGTCACCCCTTGCTCACACAGTTGTGAGCAACCCCTCACACCCTTGTAATTCCCATAGTTCCTGGGATCCTTCCCACTGAACTAAATGGACTTTGTGATGAATTGTAGTTATTGGCATTGCTTTTATCTTCCCTCTCTATATCTGATAAAATGCACTCGTGGTAGGTGCCTAACCAAACCACAGGTACCTCCCGCTTGCCTGATCTCTGATTAAACCCAGCAACTTTGGGTATCCAATATTTTGGAACACTGGAAGTGGGCTACCCAGTGTCCCACACTAGTGGGGGTGGGCTTTTACTGCCGACATGGGGATTGGGCACCCCAATGTTGGCAGAAACTTTTTTTAACATAAAACTGGCCTTAGCTGCCTTGTAGGTAGTAAAAGGATAAAACAATTGTTTTATTAGGTAAACACCAACAGGTGTTTACATAAACAGTGGCTGAGAAATCAGATTATGTGGCTAGTTTGGCTGAAAAATGGCCAGAAGAGACTGGTGTTTTTTACGTAATGTAATGCCTCAAACTGTGACAGCTGCTGCATAATTTGTGAAAGCTTTTGTGAAACAGCTTTCACAGAACTATGCTGCAATTTGTTGCAGTTTTGTACAAGTAGTTTCACAAATTTGCCACACTACCAATGCCCAATTTAAATAAACATATTTCCTGGGTTTATTTTTAAAATCTAACCACAAAATTCTATCCCTTAGTCCTTGATTAGGTAAACACAACTATTGGTGTTTACTAAGGGGCTATATTTTTTGAATTACAATGTATTTTCCCATCTCTGACTGAAAACAAGATGGCGGCAGCATGACACTACTTATCCATTTGCAAATGCAAAAAATGCTTTTGTGACAGCATAAACTGCTTTCGCATGGCACATCTAATTTTTCCATAGGATGTAATGGGAACATTCTAAGTTTAATAACTTTTGAACAGATTAATATTTCTTCATCAAACCTTTAAAAGTCACCTCTGCAACCCAGACCCCATATACCTTAACAATTTCAGACCAAGCCTCCATGCCATTTTGGAGAAACAGTGTGACAAAGGATTTTAAATTTTTTGACACTCCACATTGCTACAACTGCACATTTGACCAGAAAGAAACTTGCCACATCAAAAGATCTATGGTACCTGATGATGCATGAAAAGGTTTACGTGCGTTGGTTGAATGGTTGCAAAGTTATTAAAGTGCAAAATGTTGGGTTTAAGATAGAAGTTACCACTGTACCCTAACTATACTGGCACAGTAGTGAGAGTATAGTTAGGGTACAATGGTCACTTCTATTTTAAACCTAAAAGTTTGCACTTTAATAACATTGCAACCAATTGTTAAATTTGCCTGAAATGTTGCATGCACCATTTGGTACCACAGATCTCTGGATCTGGTAAGTTTCATTCTGTTCAGATGTATGGTTGCAGAGCTGCAGGGTGCACAAAATATGAAAAATTCTCACTTTTTGTCAAATTCTTTGCATGGGACTATGGCCCAAATGGGGGTCTGGTCTGAAATGTTCAGGTTTTGTGTGGTCTGGATCATTGATGTGCCTTTCGAAGGCTTTGCTGAAAAAATATTAATCCTTCTAAAAGTTATTAAAGTTTAAATGTTCCCATTATAGCCTATGAGAAAAAATATATGTCCATCTTGAAAGCACTTTTTGCTTTTGTGAAAGTACGTTTGACTGCCACAAAGAGGTTGTGCACTTGCGTGCTGCCGCCATCTTGTTGTCAGTTAGTGATGGCTAAAAAAATGCTCTAATTGAAAAAACTACTGCCCCTTGGTAAACATCAACAGTTGTATTTACCTAAACACCTTTTATAGGTACATTAGGGAGCAGAGAAAGGTTAAGGGAGGAATAGTGAAGATTAATAAGGGAGAGGGGAGGTGGGCAGAGGGAGACAGTTAAAAGGCAGAGATACTGAATGAATACTTTTGCTCAGTATTCACAAAAGAAGATGAGGAGGAGTTACCTAAACCAGACAATAGAAGCACTCTGGGTAGGGGGGTTGACACCAGTCCATTTACAGAAGAAAGAGTCCTGAAAGAACTCCTAAAACTCAAGGTGGACAAAGCAATGGGGCCTGATGGAATTCACCCCAGAATCCTAAAAGAACTAAGGGAGGACCTAGTGACACCACTGACCACACTTTTTAACAAATCATGGGAGGATGGGGTGGTACCTGAGGACTGGAGGAGGGCAGAAGTGATTCCCCTTCACAAAAGTGGGAGCAAGGCAGAAGCAGAAAACTACAGACCTGTAAGTTTGACCTCAGTGGTAGGGAAAATGATGGAATCACTTCTGAAAGAAAGAATTGTTGAGTACCTAGAGGCCAGCGGGGCACAGGACCCAAAGCAGCATGGATTTACAGCAGAAAGGTCATGTGAGATGAATCTATTAGATTTCTTTGACTGGGTGACAAAGTAATAGACCAGGAGGGCTGTGTATATGGCCTACCTAGACTTTAGCAAGGTATTTGACACAGTCTAGCACAAAAGATTAATAATCAAGTTAGCCAGCCTGGGAGTGGGTCCCAGGGTGGTAGTCTGGGTAGCAAACTGGCTGCAAAACAGGACACAGAAGGTAATAGTGAATGGAACACATTCCAAAGAAAGGGGGTTCACTAGTGGAGTACCTCAGGGCTCAGTACTGGGTCCAGTCCTCTTTAACATCTTTATATCTAACATTGCAGAGGGTCTGGAGGGAAAGGTATGTCTCTTTGCAGATGATGCAAATATCTGTAACAGAGTTGATACACAAGGGGGGTAGAAAGGATGAGAAGGGACTTGGCAAGGTTGGAGGAATGGTCAGACATAGGGCAACTTAGATTCAATGCAAAGAAGTGCAAAGTAATGCACCTGGGAGAAACAAAAACTCAGGGGAAGAGTACACACTAGAAGGGGATGTACTAACAACAACAAAAATGGAAAGGGACCTGGGGGTAGTCATATCAGATGATGTAAAGGTTGGTAAGCAATGTGAGAAGTCAGTAAGGAGAGCCAGGGGAATACTGGGATGCATAGGAAGGGGCATCACAAGTAGAAAAAGGGAAGTGGTTATCCCTCTGTACAGACAGTTGGTGAGATGCCATCTGGAGTACTGTGTGCAGTTTTGGAGACCTCATCTACACAAGGACATGGACAGGATGGAAGCAGTCCAGAGGAGGGCAACTAAAATTGTGCAGAGTCTGCATCAGAAACCATATGAAGAGAGACTGAGAGAGCTTAATATGTATACCCTTGATGAAAGGAGGTACGGGGGGGGCATGATAGAAATGTTCAAGTACCTGAAGGGAATCAACAAAGTCCAGGAGGGTAGCATCTTTCAGAAAAAAAGATGTGTAAGAACAAGGGGGCACAATTTAAAGATAGAGGGGGGACGGCTCAGGTGTAATGTGAGGAATTTTTGTTTTCATGGAGAGAGTGGTGGATGCATGGAACCACCTTCCTGGGGAGGTTGTTGGGTCTAAAACAGTGGGAGAATTCAAACATGCATGGGACAGACATAAGGCAATTGTAGTGGGGGTTGGCAGGAAGTAGGCTGTTGGTTAACTAGAATCTGCAGCTTATCCAGTATGTAGGGAAATGGGCAGACTGGGTGGGCCAAGTGGTCCTTGTCTGCCATCAAAGTCTATGTTTCTATGTTTATGTTTCTAATCAGGCCCGAGGAACATGATCCTGGCATTATTTTTTGTTTTAAATACTGGCCAGAAATATGTTTTTGGTGTTTCGACCATTGGCAGTGCCACAATTCGTGGCACTTCTTTTGCAAAAGTGCCACAATTTGCTGCAGATTTTACTCAACTAACAGCACAGTTACATGAAAATCACCACAAATTACAGCAATACTTCAATGGGGAAAACCCATTGGCACCAGTAAAATAGCCCAAAACCTTTTCTGGCCACTTTTTGTGCCAAATAACTTCAGAACTGTGTTCCTCTGTCCCCGTTTACCTAATAAAAGGAACCAGTGTGATGGGTGTACCTTGGCATTTCAAACCCTAATGCTCACCCCATTCTCTTATTCTGTACCCATGTTACCTTACTTAATCTTGGAATGAGGTAACCATCAGGGTTTGAAATGCCAAGGTACATCCATCACACCTGTTCTTGCATGCAGGGTGGGGATGGGGTGTTACAATCGGAAGCCGGGGGGGGTACTGGGGTTGGAAAGCCTATGTTCCCTCATGCCTGTTCCTGCATGCACAGTGGGAGTGGGTTGTTACGCTTGGTAACCGTAAGGTTGCATTTCCCTACCTTTAATGGTTCAGCCCTCATGGTGCATTAATGACGTGTTTTGCAATGAATTTCCTAATATTTTCATATAGTTTATTTGTATCCTTATTGTGTTCATGAGGTGGTGTGATATAACGGCAATGATAAAAATTTGGAGGGAAAATATTGGAAATAACCAAAGTTACTCAAAAATTTTCAATGACTGCTCGCAACCTGGCCATTGATAGTTTTTTCATCAAATTTTCAACATGGCCTTTTTGGGATGCCACCTCATTAACACTGCCACTGTCATTTCGTTCTTTGGTCCCAAAAGGTGATTTTGCAGTGACTGTGCCATTCTGAGCCACAGGTGCAAAAACATGTTTCAGGCAGGATGTGAAGAATGCCAACTGTACTGTTAATGAGGTGGTGTACAAAAATGTTAATGTTAAAAATTTGGAGCTGAAATATTGTAAATTGCTAACATTATGCACCTTCATACAAACTGCACAATGCACACTCGCAATGCAGCCATTTATAGGAATTGTTTCACCTGATTTTCAACATGGGCTTTTTGGGACCCCACCTCATGAACACTGGCACTGTCATTATGTTGATTCGTCCTGAAAGGTGATTCAATGCAGCAACCCCAAAATCACCTTTCGGGGCTGAGTAATGAAATGACAGTGCCAGTGTTCATGAGGTGGGGTCCCAAAAAGCCCATGTTGAAAAGTTATTAAAGTGCAAAAGTTAGGGTTTAATATAGAAGTGGCCATGCAACCCTAACTATACCTGCACTACCGTATATATATATATATCTTTATATATATATACATATATTATATATCTATCTATCTATATATATATACATATTTTAGAGGCAAAAAATCCATTTAATGCATTAGTTAGGGTTGTTCCACAGTGAAAAAAAGCAAGGAAATTGTATTAGGGTTGAAAGCCCCCCTTGGACCCCCATGCCCACCCTAACCAGCATCAGGGTGCGTGTTGGGGTTGTCAGCCTAACTCTCACCCCATCAGATGTGTGAAGAAGCAGAGGTATAGGAGAATGGGGTGAGAGTTGGACCGACAACCCCAGCAGTGCCCGATGCAGGTTGGGGGTGTGGGTGGAGTCCAGGGGGCTTTCAACTAACACCAAATTTCCTCACTTTTGTCACTGTGGAACAACCCTAACTAATGCATTAAATGGAGTTTTTTGCCTCTAATTTCCCTTCTTTTTGAGAATGATAATGAGAAATAGTGAATGTAATGCGGCAGCGGGATGTCTTGTCACATAGTAACACGGTGCCCACAAATGCAAATGGTAATGCGCATGGTGACAGAAAGCGATACACAAAGATAAACAGTACTGTAGACACAAATGTTTAAAATAATGCAAACTCAAGCGCAAATGAAAATGCAAAGAATAACGCACATGGTGCTGTAGACGGGAACAGTAAGTGAAACGAGTACAGAACCGCAAGTAGAAGCGGTAAGAGTAACAGTAATGTAAGCGCACAGGCTGGTTTTCCCCTAAAAGCTGCATAGAGAAAGACAGTGAGTACAAAGAATGTATGCATAATAATGGGTCTCGGAGTACAAAATGAGGAGTGGGAATACTAAATTGCTTATCTCAGGAACCGTACGACATAGAAAAAAAAATTAAAAGTCATATGATTTATGACTTTCCAGGCTAGTTTTGTACTTAGCCCCCATCAGGGAGCTAAGCATTTTCTGATGAAAAGTCCGTATCTAGCACCGTTTCCAAGATACGGGCCCTGAAAGGCGCGGCGAACACCATAATTTTAGCCTATGGGAAAAAAGAGAAGTTTGGAGTGCCATACCTTTGGCTCCCTGTAATATTTTTTCACCAAACCACTGAAAGACACATCTGTGGAAAGTTGGCTTTCTTCCCTCCAAATTTCAGCCATAAAGACCAAACCGTTATTTTGCAGCAGGGCGGCAAAGGATTCCTGTAACGCGGCGGACGCCGTAATGTTATCCTATGGTAGAAAGCATCAATTTTGGAGTGCTGTAACTTTGCCGCCCTGTAATATTTTTTCACCAAATCACTGAAAGGCACATCTGTGAGTTGTTGGCTGCATTCCTTCCAAATGTCAGCCCAAAAGACCAAACCGTTCTTTTGCAGCAGGGTGGCAAAGAATTGCTGTCATTGTCCCACAGCCTGGAAAAATACTGTCGAACTTTGCAAAAGCTTTCGCAAATTCATGTGACACTGTCGCAAATGCAAAAGTACTTTTTCCAGAAATTTGCAAAAAAAATATTTCTGGGGTGTTTTACCCCAAAATAAAAACATGCCTAGCATCCTCAAGGTCCGACTAGGTGAATACAAAAAGAATTAGGTTGCTAAACGGTCCCAAATTTAAATGCCAAGCATTTTTCTGATGACCAACTGAAAACAAAATGGCAGATTTTCGACAGTAAAAGGGCCATTTTCAAAAGTAAAAACTGCATTTGTGACACTGTCAAACTTTTTAACTTTTCCCTTTGACGTATAATGAGAAATTGTTTTTTGAAAAACTTTTGAACCGTTTAATATTTTTTCAAGAAATCTTCAAAAGGCACATCGGGGACCCCGGCCGCACATTCCCTGAAGATTTCGGACCAGTCATGTAAACCGTGTGACCTGTAGAGACGAGCAAAGAATTCCAAAAAAGCGTAAACGTGCACTCAGATCACACTTAATAACTCAGCATCCGTATATCCGAACAGTATGAAAGTTGGCATATCCCAAGAAGTATGGTTCTTGATCAAGTATTTCAAATTTCAGGCAAATCTGTTGAATGGTTGCAAAGTTATTAAGGTGCAAAATCTTAGGTTTAACATGTAAATGGCTCCTTAACCCTAACTATGGTAGCATTGCGGTGCTACCATAATATATATATATGATATATATATATATATATATATATATACACATACATATATATACACATATATATATATATATATATATATATACACACACACACACACATTATGGTATGCCGTAGTGCTACCGCAGATTAGGAGTTGAGGCCATTTCCATGTTAAACCCAAAATTTTCCTTATGTGCTTTTGCAACCATTTGGTGGATTTGCCTGAAATTTGAGAATGTATGATCCAAGACCCATAGGCGCTTGGGATCTGCCAAGTTTTGTCTGATCGGTTATATGGCTGCGGAGTTGATAGCGTGTTCTGTGCTGCGTTTACGCTTTCTGGAGATTCTATGGTCAGCGTGTACAGGTCATACAGTTTAAATGACCACATTAAATCTTCAGGGAATGTGCAGGCGGGGTCCCCAATGTGCCTTTAGAGATTTGGTGAAAAAATATTAAATGGTTCAAAGTTGTTCAAAAACAGTTCCCATTATAAGTCAATGGAAAAAATTAAAAAGAATTAGACAGTGTCGTAAACTGGCCTACAAAATCGGACCTGTTGCTCCGCAAATCCATTTGTGTTTCAGTTGGTGATCGAAAAATGGTTAACATTAAATTGAGACCTCTAACAGCGGTTATTTTAATATTTAGCATAGCAGACCCTGAGTGCTGACTCATCTTTATTTTGTGGTAAAACACCAAGAAATATGTTTTCAAATTTATGGAAAAAATACTTTTGCAAATACTCCAGTGCTCATGAAAGTGTCAAACTTTTTTGAAGCTTTGCAAATTGGACAATAATTTTCTAGTCTGTGGGAAATGACAGCAATTCTTTAACACTATACTACAAAATAACCGTTGGGAGTTTGGGCTGAAGTTGTGAGGAAGCTAACACATCTGACAGATGTGCTTCAATCATGTGAGAAAAAAATATTACATGGCGGCAAAGATTATGGCACTCAAAAGTTGACAGTTTTCCCATAGGATAACATTGTGGCTCAAGCATGCAGGAATCCTGGCACCTGCTGCAAAATAGCGGTTTTGGTCTTTTTCACAAATTTAGAAGAACAGCTAACAGTACCAGAATGTGTCTTTCAATAATTTGAAAAAAAAATATCATAACCGACAAGTTACGGCACTCAAATTGGCGTTTTTTTCCCATGAGGATAACGATATGAATTCGCCCGCACCTTCAGGGCCTGTATCTTGAAGCGACAATGAGATCTGGATTTTCATCGAAAAATTCTTAGTCCCTATTGGGGCAAGGTTCAAATTAGCCAGGACAGTTGTAAATAATATGACTTTTAAGCCTTCTACATCGTACAGTTCTTGAGATATAATATGTTTAGTATTCTAAGATCTCATTTTCTGCTCGAAACTCATTACTTTGCATCCATTATATGTACTCACTGTCTTTTTCAATACGGGTTGTGGGAAAACCAAGCTATGTGCTTACATTACTGTTACTGTGCCCTTTCGGTTGCAGATCCGTACTCGCTTCACTTACCATTGACGTCTGCGCCACCGTCGTCGTTATCTTGCATTTTCATTGCGCTGCGTTCTGTTATTTTGTGCCATTTCTGTGTACAGTACTGTTTCTCTACTGTTTCACTCCCTTCACCATGCCCATTACTCATTGTGTTAAAACACCATGTTACTATGTCACAGCACATCATGTAGCAGACCATTCCCGTCTACGCCACCATGTGCGTTACCCTTTCTGTTCTCATTCGTGCTTGTGTTAGCATGTGCACCACTGTTAGCATTTCTGTTTGCGTTGCTGTCCATGTTAGTATGCCACAACACATTATGTGGTGGGAGTGCCGCTACATTACATTCACTATTTTTTGTTATCATTCTTAAAAAGAAGGGAAATTAGAGGCAAAAAACTGTGTTTAATGCATTAGTTAGGGTTGTTCCACAGCAACAAAAGTGAGGAAATTCACTGTTGGGTTGAAAACCCCATGGACCCCGCCCATCCCCAAACCGGCAGTGGGGTGCGCATTGGGATTATGGGTCCTAACTCTCACCGCATTGTCCTATACTTCTGCTGTTTACACATGTCATGGGATGAGAGTTAGGGCTGATGATCCCAATGCAGACTCAACTCTCACCATATCTTATCGTGTTTACTTTTCTTTTTTGTTTGTGTTTCTGTTACTTTTTAGCCATTTGTGTGTACTGTACTGTTTTGCTTTCTGTTTCACTTTGTGTCACCATGCCCATTGACATTTTCAATTTACAGGCACCACGTTACTTTGTGACAAGGCATCACGTGGCACAACATTCCTGTGTTTGCCACTGTTGCATTAACCCTTTCTGTTCTCATTCATGGTTGGGCCCCGCGCTCCCGCTGCTGCATTACATTTATTATTTCTTGTTATCTTTCTTAAAGAAGGAAATCAGAGGCAAAAAGTCTGTTTAATGCATTAGTTAGGGTTGTTCCACAGCGACAAAAAGTGAGGGAAATTCGCTGTTGGGGTGAACACCCACTTGTACCCACTGCCCTCCCCCAAGTGGCACTTTTAGCATTTATGTTTGACGGTGCTGTCTGTTTTATTGTGCCATAACACATCATGTGGCAGTAGTGCATGGCCTGTTACTGCCCTTCCCACCCCCAACCGGCATTGGGGTGTGCATTGGGATTGTGGGTCCTAACTCTCACCCCACTCTCCTATACTTCTGCTGCTTTACACATGTCATGGGGTGAGACTTAGGGCTGAGATCCGTCTATGCCACCATGTGTTACCCTTTGTGTTGCTGTGTTACTGACTGTATGTCATAGGTAGCAAACAAATAGATGGAGGTATAGTTGTAGCAGTATTAGTAAACATTGATTTGTATAGCAAGTCATAGACACTTATTTTCATTTCAGTATGGTATTTAAAGTAATGAGTCGACACAGGTGGTTATGGTTTGAAAATTATTGCCAATTTGTAAAATGGAAAAGGTCGAATCAAAATTAAATTTTGTTAACAGAAGCAGTCTCACAATACAATCTTTGTATGTGTGCAATCATTACTTATGAAATTTGTAAATGTGTAAGAATAATAATAAGTGTATAATGTGGATTGGACTAAGTGTGTGATATTATAGAAACTAATCAGATATGTTTTTAGTTTGTGCTTCAGTACTCACTTCTGTTTATATGTGTGGAACTATTTTCTGGCATTTGACTTGTAATTGTAATAGTCAGGCTGAAGCTATTGCTATTGAATGTGAATATAGTTTGTAAAAAATGTTACTTTTTAAAAAATGGTTGTATGTTGTAACTATGTGTAGTGCATTACTTGTCTGCTATGTTAATAAGGGAATGTCAGTTGGTTGTGAAGTGTAATTAGACACAAGATAGACAAGTGTTTTGTTGTAATTGTGTGACTGCTAATGTGGATGTTCCTGGGGTGGGCGAAAAACCATATGCTGATTGTCTTAAGTAGTACAGTTTACACAATTGTAAGTTTAGTAACATTTGATTCTTACTATTAAATAATATGTCACTGACTAGGTGTAAATGGAAAATTCCCACCCGACCCCTCAATTGAGGCGATCATAAATATTGTCAGGAACAGGTATGCAGTTTGTTGTGATCAGCAACAGTGCCTGATTTACAGTTGTCAATATTTTGTACATACGGTACAGTTAGTTATGTGACAAGTACAAAAAAAAATAAATGTTTTACATGAACAAAAAAATGTTATCAATTCTTACATTGGCTTCTATGTAAATTCTTAACTTGTAAATACTAAAACTGTAATGGAATGCATTTTTTAACAAACTTATGCTTAGTTACATGTTGTTAGTATACTGCAGAGTAATATGTAAGACATTCACTTGTACTGTAGTGCTACACTGCTATTTTTAGTTCAATTATTAAACAAGTTATTAACAATGTACACTTGAAAACAAATGTTTCTATTATGTACAAGTAATTTTAAACAGTTGTAAGAGTCACTAAATTAGATTCAGTAATTGGTTATTATTAACAGTTGTGTAAGTCAGCTTCTTGCATTATCAATAACGGTAGTTGTTTTTACATATGTACAATACTAGTACTAGTCTGAAAGCGTGATAGTTCTACACTGTTGCATGGTGATCTAATGATGTTCTCTATATGTGAAGAGTCAGTAGAAGTGTTAAAAGACTACTTCTGAGAGGTGGAATGTTTGTTGAATGTTATAAGGGTAGAATCTTTCACAGACATGTAATCATGGTTCTCTAGTGACTGTAAATATTGTTGGCGATTGAAGCCACTACAATTTTCATGTAGTCACTGATCTACACAGATGTAACATGTCACAGTCTGTGTAATATCTGTATTTGAATTCAATTTTGTTGAAACTGTATTGTTTATTTACAGTTGTAAATGTACAACTATAGTAACGAGTTGTGACATTTTGGGGACAAAGTACTCATGTTAAAATGGTACATGTTTTGTCCTATTCTTCTGAAATATGAAGGTTGTCATAATTCTTCAATATTAGAAGATATGCATTTTTCAGATGATGAGATCTCTGTTTAAAAGTTGTTGTAGAGTCGTCACACTCTAACCATCCAGCTGTGCACCTTAGTAACGAGGTGTAATGTCCAGAATGCATGGATTGACCATGGTGATAGATAATGCTGTGAGTGTCAAACAGTGATTGGTTGAAGACTATTCTACTAGCTGTGTAGTCTGTGATAGAGTATCAACTCTGAGCCATTGGTGTCAAATCTGTGCAACATAAGCAACAGATATTGAGATGAAGTCCTCAGGCATATGGACTGGTGCATCTGCCTCCGCACCTTCCACAGGCATGACTACGTTTCAGCATTAGTGAACAGCTGTCAAATTTGACACTTTTGGCTTTAGGAACAAAGAGGTTATCCACAGCATGTCTTGTGTGGTTTCACGCTGTGAATTGCCACATGAAACACATACATATTTTGTAATGTATGTTACTGTGAAATACTGGCAGATTAGGTGCCGTCTTCATCAAGGTTGTTTATCACAGCCATCATAAACTCAGTACTGTCTTGCTGTATGTCTGCAGCAAATGTACTACATCCAGCATATGTAGATAACACCTGTCGTAGTGGTGTTAGTGAGTGTACATTGTTAGAGTGGTCCAGAAGTCATGTTGATAATCTGCTTCAAAGCATTTGATAGGGGATTGTCTTGTGAAGCAGATATTGCCTGCACAAACTGCGGCATGTGTAGAAAAACTTGCATAGCTGAGTTAGCATAGCAGTTTACTCTACTGCTGTTGTCAAACAGTGGTACAGCAGCTACACCAACTGATTTCTGATGAATTGTTGGTTGTGAATGTTTACTTGAGGTTGTGGCCTTTGCTGAACTCTTTTTTTTTTTTAATCACTTTGTGAAGCTTGCTGCTGTTTGTTGCTTCGTCTAGCTGTGACTGAATTGTGTGAGACCGACATATATGTAGGCAGTGGTATTAAAGACATTTGTGGCTGATGTAGAGTACGTAATCTGTTGTACTCAGAATACATCGCTTGTCAGCTCGTATTTTCTGGTGCTATACTAATAATATGTGCAATCCAGAAAAGCCTCATTGCCGTGAAAGTGCAACGTAGCTCATGCCATCTTTGAAAATGTCTGTACCTATGTCTATCATTGCTGAATCCAAACTTAATCCCATAAGATTTGTGAATGGAGACAGCGTATGCAACACATAATAGAACTGTTTCCTGTTTACGTAGATATCATAAAACCTGGAATTTTATGCAGATTCGATCTGTAATGTACAGAGTGTTGCATGTTGTCAAACTGCACTACAAGTGTCGGAATAAATGTCTTCTGTACATTATAGATAAAGTCAGTGATGTTTCCCATGGCACCGTTTACCATGCCTTGTTCGACATCTAGATTACGTCGTAGCATGATACGTGCATTCTTACAAAGTGTGAGAACAGCTTCCCTGGGTGAAACTGGCCACCCTTCATAGCGGTCCGGTATCATCTCCCGAGGGCGCAACAGTTTCCACTTCTTTTTGCACCTCCACATTGAATCCAGCTTCCAGCCTGGATTGCCTCAAGCAGTGCATACACCTCTCGCAAGTCTTCGACTGAACTAAAAGAACATTTAAATATATTTTTATACATTTTTATTAATATGATGAAAACAATTTTTTTATTTAATTTTTATTTTGTGTATGATGCAATACACACCTTATATGTTTTTTTTGTTGTATGTATATATTATTTTGTAAAAGTCTATTTTTCTATTTATAAAAAAAAAAATAATTTTGTTTATTTTTTATATTGAAACTATTTTTATAGTAAAAAAAGTTAAACTATACTCTCTTGTGTTTGTTGTGTTATTGCTATTCAAGAGATAAAGTGTGACATTCAAGCCCCAACATTTTTTTGGGCAATTGTCATAACCATATCATCTTAACATTGGGTATATGTGGTAGTATTGTAATCCCTAATATAAAGATAGTTAATAGAAAGGTTCATACAAATGTTCAAGGGAGTGGAGGAGGCCAGACAGTAAAGAATAGGCCATAGCTGTTTCCAGCCAGTATCTCTTATGTAGTCATGTTAGCTTCCTTCATAAAAATTTCTATACAGCTGAGTTTTAAAAAGCATCTTTGATTTAGGACAAATAAGTGACAAGGAGCTCATTCCAAGGGCCACCAGTCTCTGTGTGACAAATGCCTTCCTTCTATTAGTATTATACTTTATGGGCCAGATATTCAAAGGGTTGCGACATGTGTAATAGGGGTAGTGCCTGCATGAAGTCAAGACTTGCTCCATTCTGCGATATTCAGCAGGAGGCAGTTCCACCACAGAAAACATGCTGAGTAACAGTGCAATGCAAATGAATGCATGATGAACTGCGGGAGCAACTGCATTAACTGCACAGCCTGATATTCAGCAAGGCTGTGCAGAGGTCTGCAGGCGCAACCCGCAACCTGCGCCTGCACAACTTTGAGGCCAAAAATGCTCAAGTCAATGATCACCACAGGTAACCTGCTGCATTGCATGGCACAACACAGCAGCTGACAGTTGTGGCTGGCCCCAACCCACTCCATGTCCCTCGTGCAGCCTGATCATGGTCAAAAGAGTGACAATCCCCAACACCACCCCACCACTGGCCTATTGTGAGGCAACAGCAGAAATGTTCCACCCCCACAAGCCTGACCACGGGCTGCTTTTGTTTAAAAACAACCCTCCCCGAATACATCCCTGGTGGTTCAGTGTACTGAAAAGCTGATTGCAGGGTGTATCAGTGTGAAATACAACCCCCCCTCCTGCCGAACATAGCCCTGGTGGTGTAGTGGACTGAAACTCCCGTTCACGGGATGTAAACAGTAAAGCTGCCCCCCGAACATAGCCCTGGTAGTCTAGTGGACCAAAACTCCCATTCGCGGGATGTAAGCAGTAAACCCCCACCCCGAACATAGCCCTGGTGGTCCAGTATATGTATTCAGTACAACAAACCTCTTCCACCGCTGTTCACATGATTGATGGTACCACCTCAGTTGGTAGTGGAAGCACTCTATGAAATCTCAAGTTACTATAGTAGCATAACCATTTGTTCAGTACATGAACTAATAGTGTCCATGTCATGTCATATTGTCTTTTAGTTATGCACATTTTTAAATTAACATATGTGCTCACAAACAAAATGATTAAGACACTTTAACATTAAAACTACTACATGGAACGAGAATGACAAATGACAATTAATAAAGTAATTAAGACAATGACAGTAAATGCAACCACAACAGTTGAAATATTTCTGATACTGGAACATTGTTTTATATGTATGTGCACTATTCTTAGGACTATAAATCATGTAGTATGCTGAGTGATACTTCTGAAAAAGACAGGATATTCATGGCAAAAAACTCCATTTAATGCATCAGTTAGGGTTGTTCCACAGCGACAAAAGTGAGGAAATTCGCTGTTAGGGTTGAAAACCCTAACTCCGAATTCACCCCCAGCACCACACACACACAGACACACACACACATTCAAGTATGGGGGAGGACCAAGTCAACACAACCAATGACAGACATCCAGCAGCAGGTGACAGAAATAACAAACAATTGTCTAAATGTACTACGAGACATCCCCACCCACCTGACCAGGTACTGCATGCTCAGTGGAGATCAACAGCAAAACTGAGGCCATGTACACCAAACGTACACATCCCTGATTGCAGCTGCACACAATGTACCACACTTAGTAGTTGCATGGCCTTACCTACCGATGCCCCACACCACACCACTTGTGGTGGCCCACCTGAGCAATAGAGTTAAGCAAAACCAAGGAGTTGTACAGGTATAATATCTCTGATTATAACAAGGGTTTGAGAAATGCAGCTTTCTAATTGACTGTAAACATTGTAACAGCCTTATGTTTAGTTTTTATTAACATACATGTAGAGCCTAACCATATGATGAACATGGTTTAATGTTGTTTAAAAACAATTTTATTATGATAGCAATAAGCCACTCCCAGGTATTATGTTAATGGTCAGTTTATCACTGTCTAGCGACATGTGGCACTCGGATATGCCTCATTCAACATTAAACCCCTACAGGGTGATTAACAGACCATTTAACATAACTGTTGGTCATGCCTTATTGCTTAATTGTCTTTATGAGTAGATACTCTCCCTCTGCTAGGCACTGCAGCAGCTTTGCAACACAGTGTCCCACCCAGTTACACCATACACTGTCTAGTTACTAGAGAATGACTGTGAATATGAACTCATGAAGATGAACAGTGTAACTTGATCATCACAGTCATCGAAACCCTAGTGTGATTGTAACTGACAGACTCAGTGATAGGGGATAACCCCTGCTGTCCTAGTACACTTACCCCATTATGAGTTAAATCAATACTAAAAGACATTCTGTTTATATCTACACCATACCTACTTGATTCCTGTTGTAGCAGAATTAACATAGTTATCACTTTGATAGCATCAGTGACAGAAGTGTGGCAAACCCAAACAGTAGGCATACAGCCTGAGTATGAAACAACTGTTAAAAATCATACTGTGTCCATAAGTGGCATAGATCACTCATTGCAACAATAGCAAAATGTATTACTATTTGAATAAGTTAGTCATCACAGATGCAATGAGATTGTCTTTATCAGGTACAACATACTCAGTAAGTGCCTACAGGAAAATCTATCCTATATTCATGTCCGATACAGGTACATCATTGTTGGCTCAGTAGTGCTATGATATTTAGAAGTTGCTTGGCTGATCCATGCAATTACAATCTTTCTTACAAAGAATACTTACTGCATCTTTAATATTGAAACACACTGAAGGTATATGTATGTACATCAGCAGTACACCTTCATCAGTAAGAATGCATGTGATACTGGCAGTACCAATTTCACAGCGTTGAACAGGCAATGCTTTTCCATACGTTTACATCAGCCTCTCTATGTTGAGTAAACCATTGCAGTAAATGTACTACTATGTAAATCGCCTACTAAATGTACCACTACTTTTATCTTGAGCATGCTAGTGTCTTGTAGTTAATTTATGTGCTTCTCTTAATTAATGTATACTCAGTAGTGTTAAAACCTTTCTACAACTGTCATCATGCACCTTCAGCATTTATATTGAATAACGGCATAGTACCAGTTGTGGTGTGGTGTGGGGCATCGGTAGAGTAGGCCATGCAACTACTAAGTGTGATGCGTTGTGTGCAGCTGCAATCAGGGATATGTGTACGTTTGGTGTACATGGCCTCAGTTTTGCTGTTGATCTCCACTGAGCATGCAGTACCTGGTCAGGTGGGTGGGGATGTCTCGTAGTACATTTAGACAATTGTTTGTTATTTCTGTCACCTGCTGCTGGATGTCTGTCATTGGTTGTGTTGACTTGGTCCTCCCCATACTTGAATGTGTGTGTGTGTCTGTGTGTGTGTGGTGCTGGGGTGACTCGGAGTTAGGGTTTTCAACCCTAACAGTGAATTCTCACTTTTGTCGCTGTGGAACAACCCTAACTGATGCATTAAATGGAGTTTTTGCTATGAATATATATATATATATATATATATATGTATATGTGATATATATATATATATATATATATATATATATATATGTAACCCTAGGTGGCGCTATCCCAGGGCTACTACCCCTGCCTGCTTGGCTAGTAGCAGGTTAAGGGGCCTGTCTGAAATGGGTGCCTCCACCCAGAGGTCAGGGATGGTACTGGACAAACTAGCCGGGCACAGCTCTCTGGGACACTATAACCCCCCTCTTTCCCTGCTAGTGGCCAAAACAGTGCACCACAATTACTTTCACAGTACCTCTGATATGCTTTGCAAGTAACCACACAGTTGACACTTACCACCAAGGCTGGTTGCTCCAGTTCAACCCTGGGGACCCCCTGTAAAACAAGATTAGGCAGAGCAAATGGCAACAATACAATACTTTGAGAACAAATTGGAACCACAGTCTGGTTGAAGGCAGAAACAAGTAGATCGGATTTATTCAGGGGATTTGAACAAGGAAAGGGGGTAATCAGGTTAATTAGTTTAATGGCTCTATCAATCACACAGCTGTGCATGCAGTCAGAGTCCCTAACACAGTCACACTCTCTGGGTACCCAGGTGGAGGAAAGGGGCTAGTCAGGACCGTTGCCCAGGGTAGGCCAGCTTTACAGCTGGTCGGGGCCCTATGATGAAAAAAATAACTTGCACAACACACTATTTGTAATCCAGAGCCAGATGACTGAGTTTGTGAAACAACAAAGCAATCAGATGACACACTTAGATTAAATTGTAGTTGCAGGGATCTACCCTGATGGTTACTCACGATATCCAGAACTGAACACAGGATGGACGAGAATAGAGACAGAGAGTGAATTCTCTGTAGTGCCAGGGGAAGCAGGATCCATGTGATTCGCCCAGGTGTCGTTCCTGTTCAGGTGTGGAGCAGGGGGCTGATCCCCAGGCAGGTCTCTCATTGATGGCTCTTCTTTGTGCAGTAGGGAAATCTGGCAAGGCCCTCGTGGCAAGGCCCAGCCCCCTGGAGATAACCGTGGATTCAGTCCGTAAGGGCTGGATACAGCTTCCAGCAGTCAGCACACCGTTCACACCAATGGGGACTAAATTGCAACCCCCCTCCGGTACACAGCACATTCATATGCAAGGAAATCCTGCTATACTTGAGAAATGCTCCCTGATCATGATCGCTCAATCTCTGCTTAGACTGGCAACTCAGAAGTAGTTGGAGTTCCTACCAGACAGATTACATACAGCAAAATGTTCAGTCCTTTGCAGTTTGAGCCTGGCTACACTTTGGTGGCTTAATTCAATCTAACCACCTTGGATTTAGTCCGAAAGAACATCTCTCTTCCCCTTCAGGGCAATGGGCAGACTTGCAGGCCTCAACTCAGGCCTTTCCCACAGTTCTCCCATTCTAAACTATGCAAATCACTGCTCAAACTCTGACGAGCTGCTCCTCTCTCAACTTCCAACTCAGAACTGCTTTAAACAGCAGGCAGCTTGAGGATTTCCTCCAGATCCAAAGGGTTCAGTTGGCTGATTCGACTGTCAGTCAAGCAACAGCTCCCCCTTGAGTTACAAAAAAGGTGCCAATAGCTTAAAACTACAATTCCCAAGCCTGTATTCCACACAGTCATTTCAGACAGGCTCCATTTTAGAGTCCTCAGGTACTGATTGGTCCAATTCGGCAGTTTGGGACCATGATGGTGGAGATAATCTGAAGAGTCCTTGCTGCAAAGAAGGCAGGTTAGAACAAACTACATTATCATTCTCACTCTGAATTATTTTCAGCAAAATGTTACATCCCTCAACAGAGCTCCCTCTGCACAATTAGCGATGGCAGAAACTGAGCTGTTTTCCAGCAGCCTGGGTAGGATTCAAGCATGAAAACACTCAGCCCCCTTCCAGATTAATATTACTGCAAACTAGGCAGCTCTTAAAGTGACAGTACATAGAGGCTACACAGGCACTCTTTATCAACACCATTTAAACTGCTTAAATGCAGAACACCAGTCTGGCAGTGAGCATTTAGGCAAGCTCAAGGAAAATTTTTTGGGAACCCCCAATTGTAGGGTTACATATCGATATATCAATACATATCTATTTATATATATATATATATATATACATATATATATATATATACACATACTAACTATCTATCTACCTATCTCCCTATCTATTTATCTATCTATCTATCTATCTATCTATCTATCTATATATCACAGCTGGATGATCATTTGACCAGCCACAATGTCTATGATTCTCTCCAATCTGGATTTAGGAAGAGACATAGTACCAAGACAGCCTTTGTTCCAGTACTAAATGACCTCCTAATAGCGATAGATTGAAAGATCCATTCCATCTTGGTCTTCTAGATCTTTCTGCAGCATCTGACACTGTAGACCATGGTGTGCTGTTGGAGCACCTGTGGTTTATCTGTGGTATGTCTGGTACAGTCCTCAGGTGGTTTTGATCATTCCTCGAGGGTAGGACTCAGAGAGTGGTTTTGGGGATTTTTTTCCTCAGCACCGCTCCTCCTACTCTGTGGGGTGCTGCAGGGCTCCATCTTGTCACCCATGTTGTTTGTAGTGTACGTGCTGCCATTAGGAATGATTATTAGGCAGTACGACTTGAGTTTTCACTGCTATGCAGATGATGCTCAGCTGTACATGTCCTCCGTGCCTGGTCAGGATGATGCTGTGTCGGTTTTTAACAACTGTCTGGCTGAGATCCAGGATTGGATGAGTGTGAGTTGGCTATGGTTAAACCTGGAAAAAACTGAGGTGTTAGTGGTGAACCCAGGTAGTCGGGAAGTGGGTTTATGGGCAGGAGCTGCCTCTGGCCTATGGCTTGGTGGTGCTCAGCTAACTACCTCAGACCAGGTGCAGAACCTGGGCATGATTTTGGATGACTGCCTGACCATTAAATCTCAGGTATCTGCGGCTGTCAAAACCTCATTTTACCATCTGAGGAATATCGCCCAGGTAAAACATCTGGAGCCTCCCGATGATCTTCCAACACTGGTCCACACCTTCATTACCTCCTGCCTTGACTACTGCAATGGCCTTTACCTAGGGCTACTGGAGGTTGCTATCCGCCAGCTGCAGCTAGTGCAGAACGTGGCAGCTAGGCTACTGACTGGTCGTTCCAGGACCAGCTATATAATGCCTGTGCTCCACAGACTGCACTGGCTGCCAGTACAGTGGTGGATCACCTTCATGGTCAGTTTCCTGACCTATTAGGCCCTATACAATGAGGGACCTAGTTACCTGCAAGATCTCCTTTGCCCTTACTCTCCCATCTGCTCTCTCTGATCCACTGACAAGGGATTGCTAGAGATTCCCAGGGTCTGTTTGAAGACATCTGGGGCTCAGTTATTTAGTTTTATGGCCCCGACCCTGTGGAATTCTTTATGTCGGTGTGGGATTGCCAGACTGTCCAAAGTTTTAAATCTGCACTTAAAGCGTATTTATTTAGCCCAGCTTATCCTGACTTTTAGGCCAATGCTGTATTTATTGAACTTTAAATTGCTGTATTTGTTTTTATTGATTTGTTTTAATTATTTATTGTATTGCAGGAGTGCCTTGGTGTTGAGAAAGGTGCTTTTTATAAATAAAGTTTTACTTTGCTTTCTATCTACCTATCTATCTATCTATCTGTCTATCTATCTATCTATCTATCTATCTATCTATCTATCTATCTATCCATCTATCATCTATCCTTCTATCCATCTATACATATATCTACAGTATAAAGGTACGCACAAACATATATACACATTATATATATATATATATATATATATATATATTCATTTCAAAAACTTCATTAATGCATCAGTTAGGGTTGATGTCACAGCAGCAAAAATTTGGAAATTCAGTGTTAGAGTTAAGCCACTACCACCTCTCCACCCCCCATCCTCCACACACCAACAGACATCGGGGTGTGCAATGGGGTTGTCAGGCTGAATTCTCACCACATTCCATGTGTAAGAAAGCCGACATGCTTCAGTATAGGAGAATGGGGTGAGAGTTAGGACTGATGACCCCATGGCACACCCCAACATCTGTTAGCGTGTGGAGGATGAGGGGCGGGGGGTGGTAGGGAGGTTAATCCTAATATCAAATTTCCAACTTTTGTCACTCTGATATCATCCCTAACTGTTGCATTAACAATGTTTTTTGCAATGAATTTCCTTACTTTTTGAAAGAGTGTAATGTAAGCAGCAAATGGTATGTGTTGGTGGAAGCGTGGGGTAAACTACACATTTGTGCATAATGATATGTGTCTGTGGGAGTGTGGTCCCTCCGGGTCCTGCACTCCTACTAATTCATAACTACAGAGCCAAACTTGTAACACTAATTTGCTAATATCTCAGCAACCGTAGCAGCTATGAAAAAAATTCCAGTGCTGTTATAATCATGACAATGAGACCTCTATGTGAGATTGACTAAATCCATAGCTCACATCATTTTAGAGATACAGGCATCAAAAGCGCTGTGGGCACTACAATGTTATCCTATGGGGAAACTCTCAACTTTGTTATGGCATATCTATGGAATCAATTACATTTTTTACACCTAAATGGCATAATTCACATTGCTGGGACACTCCCTTTATACCCTGCAAATTTCAAGCCAAAAGACCAAACCGTTTATTTACAGTGTAATGTGACTGATAACTGGTGGGCCCACGCTCCCACCAAACTGCCCTTTTGTGCATAATGATATGCACCTGTGGGAGTGCAGGCCCTCTGGACCCTGCACTCCCAATTACACATAAAAACTGAGCCATACAACAGCCTCATAGTACTGAAAAGGAACCCTTGTAACAGTTATTTGCCAATATCTCAGTAACCATACAACCTAGGAAAAAAATTCTACTTCAGGTGTAATCTATGACTTTGAAACTTCCTCGCTAGCTTAGTTTACCTAAGGTGAACTAAGCTGTGGGTAGCGAAAAATCCATACCTCGCTTTGTTTTTGAGATATGGGCACTGAATGCACCAAGGGAGTGCCGCAATGTTATCCTAAGGGAAATTTCTCAACTTCAGAACACTGTAATTAGGGGCCCATTGAATGTTTTGGGATCAAACTACCAAAAGGCACATCTGTGAGACCAGGGCTTGCCACCATGCAAATTTCAGGCCAAAAGCACAATCCACCTTGGCACAATGAAATGACAAAGAAAACAACACATTGGAAAATGTGTTTGTGCAGTGTTATTGCAATTACTTTAATGTGTTTGCGGCACTCCTATCTCTATGATGGGACTGTGTCACACACAGAAAAATTTTGTTGAGGTTCCTTTTTTTATCACGATTATCGGGGCAACAAAAAATGTTGCTGCAACCACAAAATGGCAGAATGGTGGGAAAAGTTTGAAAAACATATTTCCAGACCACCTGGTGAAAACCAATGCTAGGGTCACGTTCCTCAGGGCCCAATTAGGCACGATTAGGTAAACACAACTGTTGGTGTTTACCAAACGGCAGTATTTTTTGAGTTACAATGTTTTTTGTCACTCACTAACTGAAAACAAGATATCAGCATCACGACAACAAATTCAGGAAGCACAGCAACAAAAATGTGATTGCAAAAGTTTTCGCAATGCACATATAAATTTTCCCATAGGCTATAATGGGACAGGAAAAACTTGAATAACTTTTGAACAGATTAATATTTTTTTCACCAAATCTTCAAAAGGCACCAGTTCAACCCACGCCACATATAGACAAGCAAATTTGAACCTATCCAGACACATTCTTCAGTCCATTATGCCCGACCAAAAAATGCACAAAAGTTAACCATTTTTTATGTTTTTGACACTCTATGGTTCCACAACTGTACTTCTGACCAGAACACAACTTTCCAGATCCAGAGAACTATGATTGGAGGCTACGTATATGAAATTGCATGCAAATCTTACAAACATTTGCAAAGTTATTAATGTGCAAACTTTGGGGTTTAATGTTAAAGGCAGGTATAATTAATATATATATATTTATATATATATTTGAGACAAAAACTCCATTTAATGCATTAGTTAGGGTTCCACAGCGACAAAAGTGAAATCGGTGTTGGGGAAAACCCCTTGGACCCTTTAACCTACCCCCAACCGGCATTGGGGTGCGACTAGGATTGTCAGCCCTAACTCACCCCATGACATGTGTAAAGCAGCAGAAGTATAGGAGAATGGGGTGAGAGTTAGGGACTGATGATCCCAAGCGCACTCCCAATGCCGGTTGGGGAGTGGGCGGAGGTCTAAGATGGGTTTTCAACCTAACACCGAATTTCCTCACTTTTGTCGCTGTTGAACAACCCTAACTAATGCATTAAACAGAGTTTTTTCCTAATTTCCCTTTATTTTTGAGAATGATAATGAGAAATAGTGAATGTAATGCAGCGGCGCTCCCGCCACATAATGCGGCAGCGGAAGTGCCCCGTGCTTCCGCCACGTGATGTCTTGTGGCATAGTAATAGGAACAGCAATGCAAACAGAAGTGCTAACAGTGGTGCACATGGTAATGCAAGCGCAAATGAGAACAGAAAGGGTAACGCACACGGTGGCGTAGACGGGAACGGTCTGCCACTTGATTTGTTGTCACATAGTAACATGGTGCCTGCAAACGGAAATGTCAATGGGCATGGTGACGCAAAGTGAAACAGAAAGAGAAACAGTACTGTAGACACAAATGGCAAAAAATAACAGAAACACAAGTGCAAATGAAAATGCAAAGGATAACGCACATGGTGGCGTAGATGTCAACGGTAAGTGAAACGGGTATGGAACCACAAGCGTAAAGGGCAATGGTAACAGTAATGTAAGGCACAGGCTGGTTTTCCCCAAAAGCTGCATAGAGAAAGACAGTGAGTACAAAGAATGTATGCATAATAATGGGTATCGGAGCAGAAAATGAGGACTTGGAATACTAAATAGGTTATATCTCAGGAACCGTGCCACGTAGAAAAAAAATTTAAAAGTCATATGATTTACGACTGTCCTGGCTAGTTTTATACTTAGCCCCTGCTAGGGGGCTAAGCATTTTTCTGACAAAAAGTCCATATCTCGCACCGTTTCCGAGATACAGGCCCTGACAGGCGCGGCGAATGCCGTAATGTTATCCTATGGGAAAAAAAGAGAAGTTCAGAGTGCCATAACTTTGTCTCCCTGTAATATTTTTTCACCAAACTACTGAAAGACACATCTGTGGGCTGTTGGCTGTCTTCCCTCCAAATTTCAGGAAAAAAGACCAAACCGTTATTTTGCAGCAGGGTGCCAAAGGATTCCTGTAATGCGTTGGGCGCCGTAATGTTATCCTATGGGAAAAACCATCAACTTTGGAGTGCCATAACTTTGCCGCTGTGTAATATTTTTTCAATACAACACTGAAAGGCACATCTGTGAGATGTCAGCTGCGTTCCCTCCAAATTTCAGCCCAAAACTCCCAACGGTTATTTTGCAGTGCAGTGCCAAAGAATTGCTGTCATTTTCCCACAGACTAGAAAATTACTGTCCCAATTTGCGAAAGCTTTCGAAAAATTTGCAACACTTTCATGAGCACAAAAGTAATTTTCGAAAGTACTTTTTCCAGAAATTTGAAAAACATATTTCTGGGGTGTTTTACCACAAAATAAAGATATGGCAAGCATCCTCAGGGCCCGACTAGGTAAATACAAAAAAAATTAGGTTGCTAGAGGGTCCCAAATTTAAATGCCAACCATTTTTCTGATCACCAACTGAAAACAAAATGGCCGATTTGCGAAAGTAACAGGCCCATTTGCGAAAGTAAAAATGCATTTGCGAAAGTGTTGAACTTTTTGTTAACTTTTCCCATTGACTTATAATGGGAAACTGTTTTTTGAATAACTTTTGAACCGTTTAATATTTTTTCATGAAATCTTCGAAAGGCACCTTGGGGACCCCGGCTGCATGTTCCCTGAAGATTTCGGGCCGGTCACACAAACCGTATGACCTGTTGGCGCGACCACAGAATTCCAGAAAAGCGGAAATGTGCGCACAGATCACACTTAATAACTCCACAGCTGTATATCTGACCAGTACGAAACTTGGCAGATCCCAAGGCCTATAGTTCTTGATCATAAATTCCAAATTTCAGGCAAATCCATCAAACGGTTGCAAAGTTATTAAGGTGAAAAGTTTTGGGGTTTAACATAGAAATGGCTCCTCAACCCTGGTCATCAGCCCTAACTCTCATCACATCACATGTGTAAAGCAGCAGAAGTATAGGAGAATGGGGTGAGAGTTAGGACCGATGACCCCAATGCACACCCCAATGCCGGTTGGGGGAGTGGGCAGGGGGTCCAATAGGGGTTTTCAACCATTACACGGAATTTCCTCACTTTTGTTGCTGTGGAACAACCCTAACTAATGCATTAAATGGAGTTTTTTGCCTCTAATTTCCCTTATTTTGAGAATGATAACAAGAAATAGTGAATGTAATACAGCGGGGCCAGCCAGGGCCTTCTGAACGCTACACTCCTGTCTTGAGCATAGTAACAGGAACAGCAGCATAAACAGAGCTAACAGTGGCACACATGGTAATGCAAGCATGAATAAGAACAGAAAGGGTAACACGGTGGCGTGAGCAGGAACGGTCTGCCACGTAATGTGTTGTCACATAATAACATGGTGCCTGCAAATGGAAATGTCAATGGGCATGGTGACACAAAGTGAAACAGAAAGAAGCAGTACTGTAGACACAAATGGCAAAAATAACAGAGCATAGCGCAAATAAAAATGCAAAGGATATTGCACATGGTGGCGTAGCGTCAATGGTAAGTGAAGCAGGTTCAGAACCACAAGCGGAAAGAACAGCAGTAACAGTAATGTAAGTGCACAGGCTGGTTTTCTGCAAAACCTGCATAGAGAAAAACAGTGAGTACAAAGAATGTATGCATAATAACGGGTATCGGAGCAGAAAATGAGGACTTGGAATACTAAATAGGTTATATCTCAGGAACCGTAAGACGTAGAAAAAAAATTTAAAAGTCATATTATTTATGACTGTCCTGGCTAGTTTGGTACTTAGCCCCCCTAAGCATTTTACCAATGAAAAGTCCGTATCTCACACTGTTTCCGAGATACGGGCCCTGAAAGGCGCTGTGAACGCCGTAATGTTATCCTATGGGAAAAAAAGAGAAGTTCAGAACGCCATAACTTTGTCTCCCTGTAATATTTTTTCACCAAACTACTGAAAGACACATCTGTGGGCTGTTGGCTGTCTTCCCTCCAAATTTCAGGAAAAAAGACCAAACCGTTATTTTGCAGCAGGGTGCCAAAGGATTCCTGTAATGCGTCGGGTGCCGTAATGTTATCCTATGGGAAAAACCGTCAAATTTGGAGTGCCGTAACTTTGCCGCCATGTAATATTTTTTAACACAACACTGAAAGGCACATCTGTGAGATGTCGGCTGCGTTCCCTCCAAATTTTAGCCCAAAACTCCTAACCGTTCTTTTGCAGCGCAGTGCCAAAGAATTGCTGTCATTTTCCACAGACTAGAAAACTACTGTAAGTAATTTGCAAAGCTTTTGCCAAAATTTGCGACACTTTAATGAAACGAAAGTACTTTTCTTGATACTTTTCAGAAATTTGAAAACATATTTCTGGGGTGTTTCACCAAAATAAAGACATGGCTAGCATCCTCAGGGTCCGACTAGGTGAATACAAAAATAATTAGGTTGCTAGAGGATCCCAAATTTAAATCCAAGCATTTTCTGATCACTAACTGAAAACAAAATGGTGGATTTACCAAAAGTAACAGGGCCATTCGACAGTAAAAAATGCATTTGCGACACTGTCAAACTTTTGTTAACTTTTCCCATTGACTTATAATGGGAAATTGTTTTTGAATAACTTTTGAACCGTTTAATATTTTTCACCAAATCTTCAAAAGGCACATCAGGGACCCGGCCGCATGTTCCTGAAGATTTCAGGCCAGTCGTGCAAACCGTACAACCTATCATGAGACAGTAGAATTCAGAAAAAGCGTAAGCAGCTGCGAGATCATGCTTAATAACTCCATGACCATATATCTGACCAGTACAAAACTTGGCAGATCCCAAGACCTATCATTCTTGATCATATTTCAAATTTCACACAAATCCATCAAACAGTTGCAAAGTTAAGGTGCAAAATTTGGGGGTTTAACATAGAAATAGCTCCTCAACCTAACTATGGTAGCACTACGGGCTACCATAATACCATAATATCTATCTATATATATATATATATATATATATATATATATAGATATTTATATATATATATGATAGCGGTAGTGCTACCATAGTTAGGGTGAGAGCCATTTACATGTTAAACCAAAATTTCACCTTAATAACTGCAACAATTTGTTGGATTTGCCTGAGAATTTGGAATACGACAATCAAGAAGCTCATCGCCGCAGGATCGCCAAGTTTCCTTACCAGATTGGATACACAGCTGCGGGTTATTAACATTCCTATTCATGGTAGCACCAATGTCACCATATAATATCTATCTATATATATATATATATGTATATATATATATATATATATATAGATATTTGTATATATTATGATAGCCCGGTAGTGCTAGTGCTAGTTAGGGTTGAGGAGCCATTATATGTTAAACCCAAAATTTTGCAATCTTAATAACTTTGCAACCATTTGACAGATTTGTTTGAAATTTGGAATACATGATCAAAACTCACACCTTGGGATTCGAAGTTTCATACCAGTTGGATACACAGTCAGGAGTTATTAAGGCTGATGTGCGCGTGGCATTTAGGTTTTTCTGAATTCTACGTCACGCCTACAGGTCGACGTTTATGTGACTAGCCCAAAATTGTGGAACATGCGCCCAGGGTTCCTTGATGTGCCTTGATGATTTCGTGAAAATATTAAACGTTTCAAAAGTTATTCAAAACAATTTCCTGTTATAAGTCAATGGGAAAAGTTACACAAAAGTTTGACAGTGTCGCAATGTATTTTTGTTTTGCAAATGGCCTTTTACTGTCGCAAATATGCCATTTTGTTTTCAGTTGGTGATCAGAAGAATGTTTGTATTTAAAATTGGAATTCTAGGCAACCTAATTCTTTTTGTATTCACCTAGTTGGGCCCTGAGGATGCTAGCTATGTTCCTTTATTTTGGGTAAAACCCCAGAAATATGTTTCAAATGTCTGGAAAAGTATTTACAAAGTAGTGTCACACTTCATTTAGTGTCTTCAAATTTTTTGCGGTGTTTTCGTAAATTGCGAGTAGTACTTTTCTAGGCTGTGGGAAAAATGACAGCACTGTTTGCAATCTCTGCTGCAAAAGAACGGTTGGGTGCTTTGGCTTGAAATTTGAGGGAACGATTTTATATCTCATAGAGATGTCTTTTCAGTGTTGTGTTGAAAAATATTACATGCATACAAAGTTACGGCACTCCAAAGTTGGATAGTTTTTCCTAAAGCAAGGATAAGACATTACGGTGCCTGACGGCTGTATACAGGAATCCTTTGGTACCCTGGCTGCAAAATAAAGGTTTGGGCTTTTTTCCTGAAATTAGAGGAAAGATAGTCAACAGCCCACAGATGTGCCTTTCAGTGGTTTGGTAAAAAGACAGAGGTGCAATATGGTGCTCCAAACTTCTCTTTTTTTCCCATAGGATAACATTACGGCATTTGCCGCACCTTTCAGGGCCCGTATCTCGGAAATGGTGCGAGATATAGACTTTTCGTCAGAAAAAATGCTTAACCCCCTAGGAGGGGCTAAGTACAAAACTAGCCAGGACAGTCGTAAATCATATGACTTTTAAATTTTTTTTCTATGTCGTACAGCTCCTGAGATATAACCTATTTAGTATTCCAAGTCCTCATTTTCTGCTCCGATACCCATTATTATGCATACGGTCTTTGTACTCACTATCTTTTTCTGTGCAGGTTTTGGGGAAAACCAGCCTGTGTGATTACATTACTGTTACCGTTGCCCTTTCCGCTTGTGGTTCCATACCCATTTCACTTACCATTGACGTCTACGCCACCATGTGTGTTATCCTTTGCATTTTTATTTGCACTTGTGCTTCTATTATTTTTTTCCATTTGTGTCTACAGTACTGTTTCTCTTTCTGTTTCACTTTGCGTCACCATGCCCATTGACATTTCCGCTTGCAGGCAGCATGTTACTATGTGTACAACACATTCTGTGGCAAACCGCTCACGCTTACGCCACCATGTGTACATTCCTTGTTCTCATTCTACTTGTGCTACTAAGGTAAAAGTACTGTTAGCTCGGCTTGCATTATGTTCCTGTTACTATGCCTCAAGAGATCATGTGGCGATGCGGGGCCCGCGCCCCGATTCCCCGCCACCGCATTACATGGCCCCAAGCGCCTCCCGCCACCGCATTACATTGACTATTTCCTCATAATCATTCTCAAAAGAAGGAATTAGGGCAAACTGATTTATCATATTAGTTGCCAGCCACAGTGAGGAATTCAGTGTTAAGCGAACCTCTTTGATCCTGTTTACTCACTAGCATTAAGCGCATTGTCGGTCCCAACTCTCACCCCATTCTCCTATACTTCTGCTGTTTACACATGTGATGGGTGAGAGTTTGATGACTTCCCAATGCACACCCCAATGCCGGGGGTGGGGCAGGGGTTCATAGTTTCACCCTAACACCGAATTTCTCACTTTTGTCACTGTAAAACTCCTAATTAATGCATTAAACTTGTTTTTGTCTCTAAATATATATATATATATATATATATATATATATATATATATATATATATATATACACAGTATCTATCTATATATATATCTATCTATTTATATATAAATATATATATATATATATATATATATATATATATATATATATATATATAGTAGGAGGACAGTCAAGTCCCAGTAGGTAGGGTTCAACAATCACTTCTACACTATGTTAAACTCAAAAGTTTGTACTTTAATAACTTTGCAGCTGTCCATTCAATTTGCATGACAACTACAGTAGCATGCTCCATCAGAGATCAAATATCTATTGATGCAGCAAGTTTTGTTCTGGTTGGATGTGTGGGTACAGAGATATGGGACCAGATATTCAGAACTTTGCACTGGACAAAAAACATTTGCGCAGGTTTAACGCAGGATTAGCATGGGTCTGCTATATTCAAAAGCCCAAATAGCGCAGGCAAATTGTATTAGCGCTGGGCAAAATCATAATGTATGCAAGGGGCAAACTGACATGAATACAGGCCCAATGCTATATTCAGTGACTAGCGCCACACAAAGTGGTTTTGCATGACTTACTGTGACACATAGCATGGTGCACATTACCACCCAGGAAAAGCTTGTCTTAACCCTGGAAATCAGCTTTATGCACACTATGGTTTTATGCTAGTGGTTGCGTGTTTTATGAACCTCAACAAATATATATGATACATGGACAAAGCCAAACATAGAGGAAGTATGCTACTAACTGATGGCATCACAATGATGCCATCATCTGCCACCAGCCCCAGCCATGCCAGGCAGTAAGTGGTGACCCTGCCACCAGAGGACAGCAGGGCAGTGTGGTCATACAGTGCACACCTGCGGACCACACTTCTGTGGACATCAACAGATGCCAGCACACACTTGCAGCACTGTGGGCATGGAGGATGTTGAGGGGAGAGTGTATGGGTGGCCAGACTGTGCCACAGACCAGGTGTGGCCACAAGACTGGGACACATCATGCAGTGCACATGGGCCAGTATTGGGAATACCCCAACACCAGTGTGCCTTTCAGATGATATATGCCCCCCCAGCCACATACCACACAGCTGTACAACTGCCACAGCACACAAAGCCGGACATGTATATGTCACTGTGAGCATCACATGCCAGAGGTGCAGCATCTGTGGGTCACACAACAGTGTAACAGAAATGTCCACTGTCAGTAAACACCTGCAGGTTGGGCCTCTCACTGTGTATGGTGCAGTCATCATCACTGCCCTACACTCCGTAGACATTGCTGTGTCCACACACTACTGGCCCTCTTGCTACTGTAGTGTCTGCTGTGCACTGTAGCATGGCCTACAGTGTGACAGTTGCATGCAGCACCACCACCATCTGTGCCCCTGCTGTGTTGTCCCAGTACAGCTGCAGGCAGCAGCACATGTTGAAGTAGTGTTCAAAACTGTATAATATTCCCCAAGCTGTTTGCACAGCGCTAACACGTTTGCATGGGTTTAGCACAGGGCTAAACAGTTAGCCCAGGGCAAACTGCATGCAAATCAGGGCATAATGAGATGCTAATCTGGATGTTTGCCCACAGACTACCTAAGTAGGCTCATTTGCATGTCACTTTTGAATATGGCAAAGTTTAGCACCGGGCAAACATGTTTGCACTGGGCTAACTGTTTAGCCCTGCACTAAACCAGCACAAATGTGTTAGCGCTGTGTAAATAGTTTGGGGAATATTTTACAGTTTTGCACACTGTACTTTCACATATGTTGCTGTCTGCAGCTGTACTGGGTCCATGCATTTGCTGGCACACACATTGGCCACATAGTTCAACTTTCACATCACTTTGCACTTTGTTGCTGTTTTGGTTTACACTTCCTGGTTGCCATATTCAGAGCTGTCTTATTCTAGGGCTAAGTTTGCCCTGCACTCCCAGCCCAGTTTGCCCGGCCTCATTCCCATGCTATATTCAGATGCTGTTTGCCCTGGGCTATTCCTTTTGAATATGGCTTGCTTTGTGTTCCGGGCTAAGTTTGCCCTCTGGGCAGTGCTAATTTAGCCCTGGGGCAAAATTTTGAATATCTGGCCCATGGAGTCTTAAATAATGTAGAAATTACCATTTTTTATCAAATTCTTTCTTCACTTCTATGTAAAACTGAACATTTTACACTTTAATAATTTTGAAACTGTTAGAGCAATTTACATGAAATTTAGCATGCTCCATTAGAATCCAATAGCCTCTTGATGTGATAAGTTTTGTTCCAGTTGGATGTGGTGGTGCGGAGATATGTAGTCTCACAAAATGTGTAAATGATCATTTTTGTCAAATTCTTTGTCATCATGTTGCACAAAAATGGTGTGGAATTTTGGTCTGAAATGTTTGTGGTATATAGGTCTTGAGTCACAGTGGTGCCTCTTGAAGGTTTGGTGAAAAAAATTTAGTCTGTTCCAAATGTATTAAATTTAAAAGTTTTCCATTATTTCCTATGGGGAAAGTTAGATGTCAGGCTTGAAACAGAATTCTTTATAACAAAACATTATTCTTGATTGCAATTTATGCTTTAATAACTTCACAGCCATTCAAGCGATTTGCATGAAATATGGCATGCACCATCAGGGACCAATGATCTCTCAATGTAGAATGTTTATTTCTGGTTGAATGTGTGAGTGCAGAGATATGGAGTCAAGAAATGTGTAAATTATAATTTTTTTGTCAATTTCTATGCCACTGCATTGTTCAAAAATGGTGTGGAATTTTGTTCTGAAATTTTTAGAGTGTATATGTCTTTAGTCACTGTGGTGCCTTTTGAAAGTTTGGTGAAAAAATATTAATCTGTTCCAAATTTATTACACATTTCATTCCAGTTGGATATGTGGATGCAGAGCTATGGAGTCACATAAAATGTGTAAATTACCATTTTTTTGTCAAATTCTTTGTCATTGTCTCACACAAAAATGGTGAGGAATTTTGGTCTGAAATGTTTAGGGTATATACGTCTGGAGTCACAGTGGTGCCTTTTGAAGGTTTGCTGAAAAAAATGTTAATCTGTTCCAAATTTATTACATTTTAAAGTTTCCCATTATTTCCTATGGGAAAAGTTAGATGTTAGGATCAAAACAGGAATCTTGATGGCGAAACATTATTCTTGATCGCAATTTGTGCTTTAATAACTTTGCAGCAATTTAAGTGATTTGCATGAAATATGGCATGCACCATCAGGGACCAATGATCTCTTAATGTAGAAAGTTTATTTCTGGTTGGATGTGGGAGTGCAAAGATATGGAGTCTTAAATAATGTGTAAATCATCATTTTTTTGTAAAATTCTTTGCCACTGCATTGTGCAAAAAAGGTGTAGAATTTTGGTCTGAAATTTTTGGAGTGTAAATATCTTGGGTCACAGTGGTGCCTTTTGAAAGTTTGGTAAAAAAAAATATTAATCTGTTCCAAAATTATTACATTTTAAAGTTTTCCATTATTTTCTATGGGAAAGTTAGATGTCAGATTTGAAACAGGATTCTTGATCACGAAACAGGATTTTGATCACAATTTGCACTTTAATAACATCACAACAATTCAAGTGATTTGCATGAAATGCAGCATGCACCATCAAGAACCAAAGATTTCTTGATGTGACATGTTTCATTCCAGTTGGATATGTGGGTGCAGAGCTATGGAGTCACATAAAATGTGTAAATTACCATTTTTTGTCAAATTATTTGTCACCGCGTTGGATAAAAAACGTGGAATTTTGGTCTGAAATGAATGTTTAGGGTATATAGGTCTTGGGTCACAGTAGTGCCTTTTGAAGCTTTGGTGAAAAATTATTAATCCATTCAAAAGTTAGTAAATTTTAAAGTTTCCCATTATTTCCTAATGGAAAAGTTAGCTGTCAGGTTTGAAACAGGATTCTTGATCGTAAAAGAGGATTCTCAATAGCAAATGCTGAATCCTAGTTTGTGCTGCCACCATCTTATTTTCTGTTAGCAAGGAAAACAAACTTACATTTCACAACTAATATAGGGTTTTGGTGAACATCTACTGTTGTGTTCACCTTATCAGGGCCTGTAGAATAGCATTCTGGGGTTAGTTTTTTGATTACTTTTTAAGAAATGCATTTTTTTAGCAGTGGAAATCCTGTTTTGCAAAGCTCATAACACTTTTACCACAAAACATGATCCTTTTTTAGCAATTTGCACAAAAAGATTTTCTTTTTCCACAAATTGCTAAAAAAAGGATTTGCGAAACAGGATTCTGTTTTGCAATTTGCATAAAGAAAGACATTTTATATAGCTGTTTCTTTGTAACTTCACAGCAAAGAAATGGTTCGAAAGTTTGAACTGACATTTTTAGGGAAGCTACAGTAGCAGCCACAGACACTGCCAGCTATTTCCTGAAATTTCTGTGATATTTCCAGAAATATCTCCTGCTTTCTGCTTTTCCACAGTAGGGGCAGCAGAGAGAAACTCTTCAGAAATTTCGCGAAATATCTGGAAATAGCTGACAATTTCTGTGGCTACTATTGTAGGGCTTGCTCCACAGATGTGCCATTTGCTGGTTTGGTGAAAATATATTACTTTGGCTTGGAGTTATGTGGATTTGAATTTTGGTTGATTTCCCATAGGATAATATTATACTGTGAGGTTTATGGAGCCATTTCTTTGTCTCTATGGTGGTAAGAAACTGTTTGCAATTTTGCTCTGAAATTTTCAGGGTAGAAGGGGCTTGTGTTACTGATGTGCCTTGTTGGTGGTTTTAAGAAAATATAATAATTATGTGTTAAGTTAAACCAATTTCAAAGTTTGCTGTGTTTTTTATAGGATAAGATTGCAGTATGAGGTGTTTTTTTGATGCTGTACACTATGGGATGAGAGCACAGGGCCCAGAGGACACTGTGCTCCCACAGGCAAATAAGGATACCACTACTGTATCTGAAAATGTTGCATGGATGGGAGTACTGGATACCATTATGGACTGGATCCTGTGCTCCCACATGCAAATACGAATGCAATTTTGGAGTGATGGGAGCGCAGGGCACAACAGGCAAATAAGAATATGATTATGCTTTATCAAAAAGTAAGCAAATTCTTTACAAAAAACTTATTTATTGCACTAGTTAGGGTTAAAGCAACAAAAGCAGGGAAATGTGGAATTAGGGTTTCCAACGCTAACACCCCAACACCACCCAGCAGGCAGCAGCAGATGTGGGGTGTGCCTTGCCATTGTCAGCCCTAACACTCTCTCATTCTCATATACTGTACCCATCTCAGCTTACTTGCTCATAGAATGGGGTGAACATTAGAGGTGACAACAGAAAGGCACACTCCCATGCCTGCTGCTGCCTACATGGGAGAATGGAGTGTTAGGGTTGGAAACCCGACTGCCACATTTCTCTGTGTTTGTCACTTTAATCCTAACTAGTGCATTAACAAAGTTTTTTTTTTGTAAAGAAAAAAATATATATATATATATATATATAGTAGCACAGTAGTGCTACCATAGTCAGGGTTGAGTACCCTATTTAAGGTTAAATGGTGAAATTTTGCACCTCGATAACTCTGCCACCATTCACCAGATTTGCCTGAAATTTGGCAGTCTTGGGGTGTAACCATAGATCTTGGGCTCTGCCAAGTTCATACCAGTCAGATATACAGCTGTGGAGTTATTAAGTGACATTCTGGAGCACATTTATGCTTTTTTGCGCATTCCTTGCTCGTGCCTACAGGTCACTTGGTTTGCACAACCAGTCTGAAAACTTTAGAGAACATGCGGCTGGGGTGTCCTATGTGCCTTTTGAAGATTTCATCAAAAAATATTGACCAGTTCAAAAAGTTATTCAAAAAATACATTTTCCATTATAGTCAAAGGGGAAAAGTTAACAAAACTTTCAACAGTGTCACAAATGCAGTTTTTAGTCTCACAAATGACCCATGTAGTGTCGTGAGTCAGCCATTTTTTTTTCAGTTAGTGGTCACAGAAATGCTTGGCATTTAAAATTGGGACTATCTAGGGACACAATTGTTTTTGTGTTTACCTAATCGAGCCCTGAGGATGCTAGGCATGTCTTTAATTTGGGGTTAAACACCCAAGAAATATGTTTTTGAAATTTTTGGAAAAAGTAGTGTCGCACCTGCAACACTTTCATGTTTTTTTTTTTTTTGCCAAAGTGTTGCAAATCACGACACTACTTTGCAACACTATGGCCAAAATGATAGGAATTGTTTGCCATCCTACTGCAAAAGAACAGTTTGGTCTATTGGGCTGAAATTTGGAGGGAAGAAAGCCAACATCTCACAGATGTGCCTTTTTGTGGTTTGGTGAAAAAAATATTGCAGGGATGCAAAGTTGCAGTACTCTAAAGTTGATGCTTTTTCCCATAGACTAACACTGCGGCGTTCGCCACTCCTTTCAGGACCTTTATCTCGGAAACGGTGAGAGATACAGACTTTTCATTAAAAAAATGCTTAGCCCCTTAAGGAGTTAAGCATTTAATGCAAACCTAGACAGGAAAGTAATGACTTATGTGAAATTTCAATTTTTTCTCTACATTGTTCGGTTCCAGAGATATAAGCATTTCAATATTCCAACAGCTCATTTTCTGGTCCCAGGCCCATTATTATGCATGCATTCTTTGTAGTCACTGTGTTTCTCTATGCAGCTGTTGGGGAAAACAAGGGTGTGTGCTCCAGTTACTTTTACACATAGCATTTCCACTTGCATTTCCATACCCATTTGCATTAGTGTTCCCTTGTACGCCACCGTGTACGTTATCCTTTGCGTTTCTGTTTGCACTTGCATTTGCATTACTCTCACCATTTGTGTCTACAGTACTGTATCTGTTTGTGTTTTGCTTTGTGTTACTGTGCACATTGCCATTTGCGTTTGTGTCCACCCTTCTGTTTGCGTTTGTCTTTCGTTTTGCGGCATCATTGTTGTTAGCATTACCATTTGCGTTTATAATTGAGTTCCCATGCGCATAATGGTTTGCGTTTCCATACTCGCTTGCGTTTACGTTTCTGTTTCCTTTGGCATTATTGTTGCTATTACCGTTACCATTTGCATTTACAATTGCGGTACCATGGCCGTGCGTGTAGTCGTTTGCATTTCTGTATGCGCTTGCATTTGCATTTCTGTTTCCTTTGGCATTATTTTAGCTGTTACCATTATGATTTGCATTTCCAATTTTGGCACTGTGACCATGCACATTATAGTTTGCATTTTAGTATGCATTTCTATTTCCTTTGGCGTTACTGTTGCTGTTACCATTACCATTTGCATTTACAATTGCGGTACCATGACTGTGAACATTATGGTTTGTGTTTCCATATGCACTTGCGTTTGCCTTTCCATTTCTGTTTCCTTTGGCATTATTTTTGCTGTTACCATTATCATTTACATTTGCATTTGCAGTATCATGACCATGCATGTTATGCTTTGCATTTCCATATGAGCTTACATTTGCATTTTCATTTCTGTTACCTTTGGTATTACTGTTGCTGTAACAGTTAACATTTGCATTTACAAAAGTGGTACCATGACCGTGTGCATTACCAGTTGCATTTCCATATGCGCTTGCATCTCCGTTTGCGTCACTGTTCACTTTGGTGTCACATTGTGCTTGTGTTTCTATTAACGCTTACTTTACCATTTAAGTTTGCATCACCATGTGTGTAACCGTTAGTGCTTATGTTTGCATTGCAGTTACCATTACTATGTCACAAGACATCACGTGGTGGGATCGTGGGGCCCAAAGGGCCCACACTCCCACCACTGCATTCTATTCACTATTTATAGTCCTCATTCTCAAAAAGAAGGGCCATTCATGGTAAAAAATTCAGTTTAATGCATCAGCTTGGGTTGTTCCACAGCAACAAAAGTCAGGAAATTCAGTGTTAGGGTTGAAAGCCCCCCTTGCACCCCTCCAGACTGCACCCCAGCCGGTATTGGGGTGTGCTTTGGGGTCATCGGTCCTAACTCTCACTCCATTCTCCTATACCTCAGCTTGTTTACACGTGATGGGATGAGAGTTAGGGTCGATGACCTCAATGCACACCCTGATGCAAGTTGGGGGGTGCAAGGAGGGTTTTCAACCCCAACACCAAATTTCCTCACTTTTTTCACTGTGGAACAACCCTAACTGATGCATTAAATGAAGTTTTTTGTTATGAATATTATTTATAATATATATATATATATATATATATATATATTAGAGCAAAAAGTTCCATTTAATGCATCAGTTAAGGTGTTCCACAGCAACAAAATGAGAATTTGATGTTAGGTTTAAAAAAACCTTGCACCCACCCCCACCCTGTCCCCCCAGCCGTGCTTTGGGGTCATTGACCCTAACTCTCACCCCATCACATGTATAAAGAATCTGAGGTGGTGAACTATAGGAGAATGTGGTGAAAGTTAGTACCAATGACTCCAACGCACATCCCGATGCCAGCTGGGGGGGCAGGGTGGGAGTGGGAGGAAGGGGGGTTTTCAACCCCAACATCAAATTTCCTCACTTTTGTTACTGTGGAACAACCCTAACTGATGCATTAAATGGAGGTTTTTGCCTCTAATTTCCCTTCTTTTTGAGAATCTGCAGTACAAGTAGTGAATGGAATGTGGTGGTGGAATCGTGGGTCCCAAAGGGCCCCATGCTCCCACCACCTGATGTTTTGTGACATAGTAACAGTAAGTGCAAGTGAAAAGCAACTGCTAACGGTTGCGCACATGGTGACAGAAACGTAAATGGTAAAGCAAATGTTAATGGAAATGCAAGCGGAAAGTGATGCCAAAGCGAACAATGATGCAAAAGGAGATGCAACCAGATAAGGAAATGCAAACCATGATGTGCACAGTCACGATACGGCAATTGGAAATGCAAATGATAACGTTAACAGCATAAATAACACCAAAGGAAACAGAAATGAAAACGCGAACACAAGCGCACATGGAAACGCAAACTGTAATGCGCACGGTCACTGTACCGTAATTGTAAACACAAATGGTAAAGTTAAAATGAACAATAACGCCAAAGGAAACAGAAACAGAAATGCGAATGGAAGCATATATGGAAATGCAAACCATAATGCACACAGTCACATTACCGCAGTTGTGAACGCCAATGGTAATGGTAACAGCAACAATAACACCAAAGGAAACAGAAATGCAAAAGCAAACTCAAGCGCGTATGGAAACACAAACCATAATGTGCATGGGCACAGTAACGCAGTTGGAAACGCAAATGGTAACAGTAACAGCAACGAAGACACAAACTGAAAGAGAAATGCAAATGCAAACGAAAGTGGTGCAGGAAATGCAAACTGAAATGCAAACAGAAACAGTAGTGAAAATGCAAATAACAGTAACACAATGGCAAGCGCAAACGAGAATGCAAAGGGTAACGCACATGGAGGCATAAACAGGAACGGTAACACAATCGGGTATGGAAACGCAAGTGGAAATGCTAACTGCTACAGTAACGGAAGCGCACACCCTGTTTTTGCCCAACAGCTGCATAGAGAAACACAGTGGCCCAGATATTCAAACTGCACCAGGCTATGGTGTAAGCTTGGGTGCAGCGCAACTTGGCTGCACAGGGGTGTGGACTGGGCGATATTCAACAGAGCTGTGCCATGGCACAGCATCGTTGAATATCGCACCCTGGCCACCCGCAGGGTGCATGGCACAGTGGCACTGTGCCAGCGCAAGTGGCCAGAGTGGAGCATGGGGATGCACTAGTGCAAGTTCCATTGAGCTATGCACAGCAACTGCAATATTCAAAACTTGACATGCAAATGGGTCCATAATGTATGCAAGGAGCAAATATGGCCATTTGCATGTCACTATGGCCCCATTTGCATGCAGGTGCACCGATCCCTGACGACTTGCTCCTGGAGCCCTGCCAGGCAGCAGCCGTCATTGACCGACGCCCCCTGCAGCCGGCAATGTGCTCCACAGCCCTATCATGGGCTGCAGTAATAAAGAGGAAAAGCATAAATCCCTGGTGGTCCAGTGGACCGCTGTCTGCCTGATCATGGGCATTTGTACAAAAAAATACATATGTCCAATATCCCTGGTGGTCCAGTGGACCGCTATATACCCGATCACGGGCATTTGTAAAATAAAAAAGTAACTGTCCAATATTCCAGGTGGTCCAGTGGACCTCTATCTCCTCGATCGCAGGCATTTGTAAAATAAAAAAGAAACTGTCCAATATCCCTGGTGGTCCAATGGACCTGCCTGCCCGATCATGGGCTAAGTAAAAAAGAGTATATCCCCAATATCCCTGGTGGTCCAATGGACCCCCCCACTCCACCTGCCCACTAAATCCCACTGCCCCGCTCCCCACCAGTCAGTGGCGGGTGGCAGCACCCCACCCAACTGCTGACACCGTCGGTAGGGCTGAATGCCCGTTGGTCCACAGCATGAGCCAATGGGCGTGCAGTCCATACCATATTACACATTTCAGATATGTGAATGGGATCCCATTTACATATCTGGAATGTATAGTATGGTAAAGTCAAAATGCCCGCGATCAGGCAGATAGCGGTCCACTGGACCACCAGGGATATTGGACATATGTATTTTTTTTGTACAAATGCCCATGATCGGGCAGACAGTGGTCCACTGGACCACCAGGGATTTATGCTTTTCCTCTTTATTACTGCAGCCCGAATGAATGGTATCCCATTCACATATCTGGAATGTGTAGTACGGTATGGGCTGCATGCCCATTGGCTCACTCTGTGGACCAAAGGGCGTTGAGCCCTACTGATGGTGTCAGTTGGTGGGCAGCAGGGGGCAGGTGGGTGGGTGCTGCCACCTGCCGCTGACCGGGGAGCGGGCGGTGGGATTCAGTGGGCGGGTGGGGGTCCACTGGACCACCAGGGATATTGGGAACATACTCTTTTTACTTAGCCTGTGATTGGGCGGGCAGATCCACTGGACCACAAGGGATATTGAACAGTTTCTTATTTATTTTACAAATGCCCACGATTGGGCAGACAGCGGTCCACTGGACCACCAGGGATATTTGACAGTTTCTTATTTATTTTACAAATGCCCGTGATCAGGCAGATAGCGGTCCACTGGACCACCAGGGATATTGGACAGACTTCATCATTTCTTTTTACAAATGCCCACGATCGGGCATGGGGGGCACTGCCAGGTGCAGCTGGAGCTCGGGTGGCCACCCACAGGTGGCAGCTGCCGTGTTGCACCCTGCAATATGGCAGCTCACCTGTGGGTGGCCATCAGTTGTTCCTTTTTTTTGGATCAACTTTGTGCTGGCGCAGGTAGGGGTTGCGCATGCATGGCTCTGCACATTCCAGGCTGAATATCAGGCTGTGCTGGGTATGCATGGGCACGCCCCCCCACCTGCACCTGCATACATTACTGATGTGCTCTGACGCATTGGGATTTGTGCCACACACTTTTCCCTTTTGAATATTGCCCCGGGGTGCATTTTTGGTTTGTCTTACTGTGACAAGGTACCTTTGTAAATGAGCCTATGGCTCAAAGGTTTTCCAAACTGCTGTTTAAATAAAACAAACAAACAAAAAAAAAAACAGTGGGTTGCGCGTGGTGCAACACTGTTGTGCCATGTGCAACCCTTTTGAATATCTGGGCCAGTGTGTACAAAGAATGTAAACATAATAATGGACCTCAGAGCAGAAAATGAGCTGTTAGAATACTAAATGGCTTATATCTCAGGAACAGCACGACGAAGAAAAAAAATTAAAATTTCACATGATTCATGAGTTTCCTGGCTAGGTTTTCATGATACACATAGCCCTTGGGGCTACATGTGGTAGTGACGAAAATTCTATATCTCACACTGTTTCCAAGATACGAGCCCCAAAAGGCACGACAGATGCCACCAGGTTAGTCTATGGGGAAAAAATACCAACTTTGGAGTACCATAACTTAGCACCCATGCAATATGTTGCCACCAAACCACTGAAAGGCACATCTGTGAGATGTTGGCTGCCCTCCCTCAAAATTTCAGGCCAAAAGACCAAACCGTTCTTTTGCAGCAGGGTGGCAACGAATTAGTGTTATTTTGCCATAGCCTGGAAAAGTAGTGTCTCAATTTGCGAATGCATTCGCAAAAATTTGTGAAGGTGTCGCAGGTGTGACACTACTTTGTGACACTACTGTTCCCAGAAATTTGAAAAATATATTTCTGGGGTTTTAACCCCAAAATAAAGACATGGCTAGCATTCTCAGGGTCCAACTAGGTGAACACAAAACAAATTGTGTCCCTAGATGGTCCCAATTTTAAATGCCAAGCATTTCTGTGATCAGTAACTGAAAACAAGATGGCAGATTTGAGACACTACTAGGGCCATTTGCGACACTAAAAACTGCATTTGTAAAAGTGTTGAACTTTTTGTTAACTTTTCCCATTGACTTACAATGGAAACCTGTTTTTTGAATAACTTTTGAACCGTTCAATATTTTTTTCATGAAATCTTCAAAAGGCACTTCAGGGATCCCAGCCGCGCATTCCCTGAAGATTTCGGACTGGTTGCACAAACCTTGCGACCTGTACTCGTGAGCAAAGAATTCACAAAAAAGCATAATTGTGCACATGGATGTTGCTCAATAACTCAACAGCTGTATATCTGACCATTACAAAAGTTAGCAGATCCCAAGATCTATGGTGCCCTCCCCCGCCCCCATGCCTGCCAAATTTCAGGCAAATCTGTTGAACGGTGGCAGATTATTAAGGTGCAGGGTTAACCTTAAAGTGCTACTCAACTCATATATATATATATATATATATATATATATATATTATGGTAGTAGTAGTGCTACCATAGTTAGGGTTGAGGAGCCATTTCTATGTTAAACCCCAAAACTTTGCACCTTAATAACTTTGCAACCATTTTAATGGATTTGCCTGAAATTTGGAATTTATGATCAAGAACTACAGGCCTTGGGATCTGCCAAGTTTCGTACTGGTCGGATATACGGCTGTGGAGTTACTAAGTGTGATCTGTGCGCGCGTTTACGCTTTTCTGGAATTCTGTGGTCGCACCTACAGGTTGTACGGTTTGTGTGACCGGCCCAAAATCTTCAGGGAACGTGCAGCCAGGGTCCCCGATGTGCCTTTCGAAGATTTCATGAAAAAATATTAAACGGTTCAAAAGTTATTCAAAAAACAGTTTTCCATTATAAGTCAATGGGAAAAGTTAACAAAAAGTTCAACACTTTCGAAAATGCATTTTTACTTTCACAAATGGACCTGTTACTTTGCAAATCGGCCATTTTGTTTTCAGTTGGTGATCAGAAAAATGGTTGGCATTTAAATTTGTGACCCTCTAGCAACCTAATTTTTTTTTGTATTCACCTAGTCGGGCCCTGAGGATGCTTGCCATGTCTTTATTTTGTGGTAAAACACCCCAGAAATATGTTTTTCAAATTTCTGGAAAAAGTAATTTTGCAAATTACTTTCATGCTTCACGAAGTGTCGCAAATTTTTATGGAAGTTTTCAGAATTGCGTATAGTAATTTCTAGTCTGTGGGAAAATGACAGCAATCTTTGGCACTGCACTGCAAAATAACCGTTGGGAGTTTGGGGCTGAAATTTGGAGGAACGCAGCCGACATCTCACAGATGTGCCTTTCAGTGTTGTATTGAAAAAATATTACACTGCGGCAAAGTTATGGCACTCCAAAGTTGACAGTTTTTCCCATAGGATAACATTACGGTGCCCGACACTTAACAGAAATCATTTGGAGCCCTGCTGCAAAATAATGGTTTGGTCTTTTTTCCTGAAATTTGGAGGAAAGACAGCCAACAGCCCACAGATGTGCCTTTCAGTAGTTTGGTGAAAAAACATTACAGAGAGGCAAAGTTATGGCACTCCGAACTTTTCTTTTTTTCCCATAGGATAACATTATGGCGTTCGCCTCGCCTTTCAGGGCCCGTATCTCGGAAACTGTGCGAGATACGGACTTTTTGTGGGAAAATTTCTTAGCCCCCAAATGGGGATAAGATTCAAATTAGCCAGGACAGTTGTAAATAATATGACTTTTAAATTTTTTTTCTACGTCGTACGGTTCCTGAGATATAATGTACTTAGTATTCCAAGATCTCATTTTCTGTGCCGATACTCATTATTTTGCATACATTATTTGTACTCACTGTCTTTCTCAATGCAGGTTTTGGGGAAAACCAGCCTGTGCACTTACATTACTGTTACTGTTGCCCTTTCTGCTTGCGGATCCGTACCAGTTTCACTTACCATTGACCTCTGTGCCACCATGTGCGTTATCCTTTGCGTTTTCATTTGCGCTTGTGTTTCTGTTATTTTTTGCCATTTCTGTCTACAGTACTGTTTATCTTACTGTTTCACTTTACATCACCATGCCCATTGACATTTCTGTTTGCAGGCACCATGTTACTATGTGACAACACATCACGTGGCAGACCTTTCCGTCTACGTCACCATGTGCGTTACCCTTTCTGTTCTCATTCGTGCTTGTGTTACCATGTGCGCCACTGTTAGCATTTCTGTTTGCGTTGCTGTCCCTGTTAGTATGCCACAACACATCATGTGGCGGGAGCTCGGGTCCCAGAGGGCCTCAAGGCCCTCCCGTTAACGACAGTGTAGCAGGAGGGCCCAGAGGGCACCGCGCTCCCGCTGCTGCATTACATTACTATTTCTTGTTATCATTCTCAAAAAGAAGGGAAATTAGAGGCAAAAAACTCAGTTTAATGCATTAGTTAGAGTTGTTCCACAGCGACAAAAGTGAGGAAATTCGCTGTTGGGGTTGAAAAACCCCTTGCACCCCACCCACCCCAATCGGCATTGGGGTATGCATTGGGATCATGAGTCCTAACTCTCACCCCATTCTCCTATACTTCTGCTGCTTTATACAGGTCATGGGGTGAGAGTTAGGGCTGATGATCCCTAATGCACACTCCAATGCCACCACGTTAGCCATCCTTTGCGTTTTCATTTGCACTTGTGTTTCTGTTACTTTTTGCCATTTGTGTGTACCGCACTGTTTCTCTTTCTGTTTCACTTTGCGTCACCATGCCCATTGACATTTCCATTTACAGTCACCATGTTACTATGTGACCAGACATCACATGGCACACCGTTCCTGTCTACGCCACCGTAGTCTACCCTTTCTGTATAATATCTGCGCTTTGTGTTACCATGTGTGCCACTGTTAACATTTCTGTTTGCATTGCTGCTCCTGTTACTATGCCACAAGACATCAGGAGCACGGGGCCCAAAGGGGCACGCCGCTCCCACCGCATTACATTCACTATTTCTCAATATCATTCTCAAAAAAATGGGAAATTAGAGGCAAAAAACTCCATTCAATGCATTAGTTAGGGTTGTTCCACAGTGACAAAAGTGAGGAAATTCGCTGTTAGGGTTGAAAAGCCTAACTCTGAATTCACCCCCTCAGCACCACACACACAGACACACACACACATTCAAGTATGGGGGAGGACCAAGTCAACACAACCAATGACAGACATCCAGCAGCAGGTGACAGAAATAACAAACAATTGTCTAAATGTACTATGAGACATCCCCACCCACCTGACCAGGTACTGCATGCTCAGTGGAGATCAACAGCAAAACTGAGGCCATGTACACCAAACGTACACATCCCTGATTGCAGCTGCACACAATGTACCACACTTAGTAGTTGCATGGCCTTACCTATCTTTTCTGATAAAAAGTCTGTATCTCGCACCGTTTCCGAGATACGGGCCCTGAAAGGTGCGGCGAACGCCGTAATGTTATCCTATGGGAAAAAAAGAGAAGTTTGGAGTACCATAACTTTGCCTCCCTGTAATATTTTTTCACCAAACCACTGAAAGGCACATCTGTGGAATGTTGGCTTTCTTCCCTCCAAATTTAAGCCCAAAAGACCAAACCGTTATTTTGCAGCAGGGCGGCAAAGGATTCCTGTAATGTGGCGGATGCCGTAATGCTATCCTATGGGAAAAAGCTTCAAATGTGGAGTGCTGTAACTTTGCTGACCTGTTATATTTTTTCACCAAAACACTGAAAGGCACATCTGTGAGATGTTGGCTGCGTTCCCTCCAGATTTCAGCCCAAAAGACCAAACCATTCTTTTGCAGCAGGGTGGCAAAGAATTGCTATCATTTTCCCACAGCCTGGAAAAGTACTGTCGAACTTTGCAAATGCTTTCGCAAATTCATTCAACAGTGTCGCAAGTGGAAAGTACTTTGTGAAAGTACTTTTTCCAGAAATTTGAAAAACATATTTCTGGGGTGTTTTACCCCAAAATAAAGACATGCCTAGAACCCTCAGGGTCCAACTAGGTGAATTCAAAAAATAATTAGGTTGCTAGAGGGTCCTGAATTTAAATGACAAGCATTTTTTCTAATGACCAACTGAAAATAAAATGGCAGATTTGTGACATTAAAAGGGCCATTTGTGAAAGTAAAAACTGCATTTGCGACACTGCTGAACTTTTTGTTAACTTTTCCCTTTGACTTATAATGGGAAATTGTTTTTTGAATAACTTTTGAACCGTTTAATATTTTTTCACGAAATCTTCAAAAGGCACATTGAGGACCCCGGCTGCACATTCCCTGAAGATTTCAGACCAGTCACATTAACCGTGCGACCTGTAGAGATGAGCAAAGAATTCCAAAAAAGCGTAAATGCGTGTGCAGATCACGCTTAATAACTCTGCAGCTGTATATCTGAACAGTATGTAAGTTGGCACATACCAAAATGTGTGGTTCTTCATTGTGTATTCCAAATTTCAGGAAAATCCCGTTGAACAGTTGCAAAGTTATTAAGGTGCAAAAGTTTAGGTTTAACATGTTAATGGCTCTTCAACCCTAACTATGGTAGCACTACCGTGCTACCATAAGATATATATATTTTATATATATATATATATACATATATATATATATATATATATATATATATCTACTGAATAGCAGATTATATTCACGTTCATAATATATTTGCTATATTAGCTTAAATGAAATATCAGCGAAAATAATCTGAACGCGAATATAATGAGCTTCTTGGTAACATCAATGTGTCGCAGTTAACGGTAACGTTAGATTAAAGTACTGTATACACAGACAACGTTGCTGCTTTTAAAATGAAGCACTTTATTGACTAACAGTAAATAACTGGTCAAAAAAAGACGGTAGTGTGAGTTCAATCGATACTACATCCAGCAGCAGCATTCCGTGTCATGTAATTCTACTTCTGTACAGCATCCTCCTGCAAACCCTAAATAGAAAAAAGAAAAGAAGTATGCTTTACTAACTGGACTGTGCCTGTCAATCAAAATAATGAAAACTAATCTAAGCTTACCTTAGTAAGGCAGTTAGTGTGTGCTGCCTGAATTCCAGATTGTTGAAACCCACGGACAATGTCACCATGTCTAGTAGCAAGTTGTTCAAAGCTGTTCTGAAGCCAGCGAGCATGGTGCTCTTTTAAATTTGTTAGCCATAGATCTGCTGTCATATTATCTCCATTTCCTGCTATGAGTCTGTCAGAAACTAATCCAGCATACCATGCTGTGAACTGTTTCTTTAGGCAGTCCTCAAAATCTTGTTCACCGAAACATCGAGGGGCTGGAGTGCGTCGGTGCAGGATGCCGGTACGTATACCGGTATGATGCCATTGGATTCAACCTGCTTCAAGACTGCATCTGTGGTATATGCCCTATACAAATCAAGGACTAGGAGAATCTTCTGCTCATCAGGCAGTGACAGGTTCTCTTTTTGATTAGTTACATAGGATACCAGCACTTTATCTATAAACTCCAGGGTGGTTTCGACATTTGCCCAGTGATTCTCACTGTGGCTTATGAGCCACTCAATGGGGAACTGGTGCTGAGGGTGTGATGCTGAGCTGTGACCCTTATAAATCAATTGGGGAGGGAGTATTACGCATTCTAGAGTGCAGGCAAGCACAACGGTTATCGGTCTTTTGTCCCTGAGTCCAGTGACAGGGACTTACCTTGCACCTGTGACCTCCATCATCCACTCTAATAAAGGATCATATTGACCCCTGTTTCATCCATGTTAATCACTATTTGAGGTCTGATCAGCTCTTGTGCACAAGCATGTACAATTCTGGTCAGAAAAGCTGATTTTAAGTTGGGAAAGTCACTGGGCGTTTTACATCCTGCTTTGGTCCCTTTTCATTTGCTAAATCCAATTCTGTGAAGGTAACCCCACGCCCACTTGCTTGAGAGTTCTAGGTGTCCACCATTCTCATATAGCAACTGAGGAGAGTTGGCTTTCACTATGCCAACTGCTACTGCATGTATGACCCCTGCATTAACTACTGCTCCCTTGGAATGGAGGGATTTAATGATTTTTTTCAACTGTTCCTCAAGATGCTCCTCTAGATGGGTTGGTCAACCTTGTGGTTTACGAGGGAGGAGAGGAGACATGGTTGTGGGATCAGTGATCTTCTGGAGTTCGGCCAGGTAGTGGGACTTGAAACAGTGGACTGTACTGTCATTTATCCTGCAGCCTGTGGCGCTCATGTAGTGGTGAACAGCAGTCATCACTCCCTGCTCAGCCGCATAGTTCCCCACTTGAAATCTAATCTCAGGTGTGTAATTTACATAGGCAAAGGATCTACTCTTCTTTGTCGGAGGTGGGGAAGCAGCTGCAAGTTCCTTCACTACAGCTGCTGCTATTCCAATCTCCACACCAGAACTCTTGGCCAGATCAGTACTGGAAACAGTGCTTGCATCCACAGGATTCTTTCACTTGAAGGGCTGTGAGGAACTCATCCATTTCAGAAGTGACATGCTGGCAACTGAGCGGCAACCGAGCAAACAACAGGTGAATCAGGGGGAGTGCTTAAAGCCTGCTTAAAGACTGCTGTGATTAATTATGGATCCATTAGCGATCCAGATCTTCATTAATTAGTTCTGCAGCATGTACTACTGTATTTGCAAGTGACCGCAGCGCGAATACTATCGGGAGAGAATATGTGTGGTAGCAGAGCCCACTAAATATATCGGGAGTGACTACAAACTGCTATACAGTACATACCTATATATATATATATATATATATATATATATATATATATATATATATATATATATATATATATATATATATATATATATATATATACATCATATATATATATCTATACATATATATCTATATCTATCTATATATATATATATATATATATATATATATATATATATATATATACACATACATACATACATACAGTGGCATCCCCAGGATGAAACCCAGTTCTGCAGCATTTTGAAGAACTTGCAGAATGCTGCAGTAGATATATTGACAGTTAATATTATCAGAATTAGTCCCTTTTGTCATTCAGGAAAATGCGACACTGCCATGATGAAGCAAATGCCACAGTTTCCTACATGACAAAAGGGACCAATTGCCATTGAAATTACATTGCTTTATTCAGTAGGTCTGCTGCAGCAGATATATCTATTTATATGCTGCAGCATATCTATCTATATATATATATATATGGAATATGCAATGCCTCCATTGAAAATATCTCTGATATTTTCCTTGAGTGCAGTTTGACCTTTGACATCACAAGTGGTGAAGCCACGAGTGATGCCATAGGTCAAACTGCTCTAAGGGAAAATATCTCAGATATTTTCAGCGGGGGCATTGTATGTTCCATTTATTCAATGGGCCAAGGTTTTTCACCGGTGTAATTTTCAGTTTAATTTTTGAAATAGGCATGTTTTTATTTATTTATTTTTGTTTCCAGATGACTGAGTATTGTGTTCCATAAAAGTGAATTTTTGCATCAGGATGCTGTGCTGTTGTGCTGCTGGGGAGAGTGGTAAGAGTAAAAAAGACAGTTGGTTGCTTTTTTGTGTGCTGGGGTTTGAAAGAAGTTAATGTTTTGTGTGAGGCTAAAAGTTTTTTTTAAATATTTGAAGTGAAAGAATGTGGGGTTGGGCAGACAATGAAAGAAATTCATTGTGTTTTGTCCGGTATTTTAGAATTTTAAAAGAAATGGTAATTAACATTGTGTGAAGCTGAAAGTTATTTTTTTAATGAGTTTCAGTGAAAGAACAGGGGAGAAAATGAAACTGTTCTGTGTGCTGCTGGAGAGAAATGAAACTGCCAGCGGGAGCCAGAATGCAAGTGAGCAGGTGCATTGTGATTGTGCTACTCATGCTGCCAGCTCCATCCAATCAAAATCTTTGTGAACAGTCGTGCTGAAGTGCAGATAGTGCCCGGTTATTACCTAAAGTGAGGACAAATGTGATATTCTCACTGTAGGTCTGACCAGCAAAAAATACTGCTGTTATTTTGCACTTTTTATCCTCACCCCATTGCATAAATATGTATATATATTCTATGCAAAAAACTTGAATAATGCATCAATTAGGGTTCTTCTACAGCAAAAAAGTGAAGAAATTCAATTTTAGGGTTCCCACCCCTTGCACTCAACCCCAGCCCACCCCCAACAGGCATCGGGGTGTGGTTGGATTACTATTCACTCACCCTATCCCTGTGTAAACAAGCTGAGCTGGTGCAGTGTAGGAGAATGGGGTGAGAGTTAGGGCCAATGACCCCAATGCACACCCTGATGCCTTTTGGTGGGGATGGGCTGGGGTTGTGGTGCAAGGGGTTGGACCCATAAAATCAAATTTCCTCACTTTTTTGCTGTAGAAGAACCCTAACTGATGCATTAACAAAGTTTTTTGCATAGAATTTCCTTACTGTTTAAGAAAGAATAAAAAAGCAGAAAGTTGCCCAAGTTGGTGGGATCGCAGACCCCCCCCACCACATCGTTTTGTGTGACATAGTAACAGTAAGTGTACTGCAAGTGCAAACAGTTACACACATGGTGATGCAAATCTGAATGGTAACACAAACGGAAATAGGAATGCAAGCACAAAGTGACGCAAAAGCGAACAGTAACGGAAACAGACACAAACAGAAGTGCATACAGAATGCAACTGGTAACGTGCTTGTTCATGGTACCACAATTGGAAATGCAAATGCTAACAGTAACAGCAACAATAACACCAAAGGACACAGAAACAGAAATGGAAACGCAAGCACGTACAGAAACGCAAACCGTAACGTGCACGGACAAGGTACTGCAATTGTAAATGCAAATGGTAACAGCAGCAGCAAGAATAACACCAAAAGAAACAGAAACAGAAACACAAGCGCATATGGAAATGCAAACCGTAACTCACAGGGTCCTGGTACCACAATTGTAAATGCAAATGGTAACAGTAACAGCAACAATAATGCCAAAGTAAACAGAAATTCAAGCATGTATGAAAACACAAAATGTAAGTCACATGTCATGGAACCACAATTTCAAATGCAAATTGTAACGGTAACAGCAACAATAACACCAAAGGAAAGAGAAATGCAAACACAAATGCAAATGCGTACAGAAACGCAAACTGTGACATGCACGGTCATGGTACCGCAATTGTAAATGCAAATGGTAATGGTAATACCAACAATAATGCCAAATGAAACAGAAACAGAAATGCAAGTGCAAATGAAAATGCAAACCATAATGCACACAGTGGCGTAGACGGGAACGGTGACACGAACGGTAATGGAAGCACAACTGGAAACGCTAACTGGCACAGTAATGAAAGGGCACACCGTTCTTTTCCCCAAAAACTGCATAGACAAAAACAGTGAAAACAAAGAATGTATGCATAATAATGGACCTTGGAGCACAGAATTAGGACTTAGAATACTAAATTGCTTATATCTCAGGAACCGTACCACGTAGGAAAAAAATTAAGATTTCGTATGAATTATGACTCTCCTGGCTAGTTTTGTACTTAGCCCCTATTTGGGGAGGCTAAGCATTTTTTGTGACGAAAAGTCCGTATCTCGCATCATTTCCGAGATACAGGCCCTGAAAGGTGCGACGGACGCCATAATGTCATTCTATGGGAAAAAGCATCAACTTCGCAGTTCCGTCTCTTTGCAGCCCAGTAATATTTTTTCACCAAACTTCAAAAAGGCACATCAGTGGGATGTTGGCTTTCTTCCCTCCAAATTTCAGCCCAAAACACCAAACTGTTATTTTGCAGCAGGGCGGCAAAGAATTCCTCTAATGCGGTGGATGCTGTAATGTTATCCTATAGGAAAAAGCATCAACTTTGTAGTGCTGTAAGTTTGCTGCCCTGTAATATTTTTTGACAAAGCCACCAAAAGGCACATCTGTGGGATGTTGTTTTTCTTCCCTCCAAATCTCAAGTAAAAAGACCAAACCTTTTCCGAGATATTCAATGTCAAAGATTAGTAAAATTTCCCTATCTCTTCCGTTATAAAAAATCTGGCCATCTTGTCCTGCCCTCAAAAATCAAACAAGGCAATCAAAGACTCTGATGATGAAAGAATTTGCAGGGTCACGATCAAAGAATTTGCAGGCTCACAAACAAAGAATACAAATGTTTGTAATTACAAAAACTGAAACAACTGTGGCAAACCACCACCATGGTTCAACAGAACGAAGCCCCCTGAGCAAAACCCACTCTCATTTGACTTCCTAGGGCACCCCTGGGCTGAGAAAATTGATTTTTTAATCTGGCCATCTCATCCTACCCTCACGATGCATGATCGTGATCAAAGAATCTCGTGATCAAAGAATTTGTATGGTCGCGATTAAAGAATTTGCTCACTTGCGAACAAAGAGCGAGGGATGAGATGGCCAGATTTTAAAATGACTTTTCTCAGCCCAGGGGTGCCTTTCAAATGTAAATGAGGTTGTAATTTGCTCAGGGGGCTTCGCTGTGCCCCATCTGAATATCAATAATACTGTATAAAATATCCCTGGTAGTCTAGTGCCCCCCCATCATTATAAATAATGTTATAATGTCTAATGTCCTGGTAATCTAATGCTCCCCCCAATGTGTATTTTTTTTAATCTCTGGTAGTCTAGTGGCACCCCCAAGTTGTATAAAAAATTATACTAATATCTCTGTATTCTAGTGGCCTCCCATCTGTATAAATAATATCACTGGTGATTCTACATATCCTGGTAGTCTGTGTGGCCCTCCTCCATTATAATAAAATACATAATTATTTCATATTTCCTGGCAGTCTAGGTGTTCTCACCCAGTTACGCCAGCTTCCCTAGCACTTTCATCTTCCCCAGTTAGCAACTGGCACACCCATCCATCTCTTCTTCCATGACTGCTCTATGGCAGTGAGCAATGCAAAGAGGCCTCTGAAAATATTTCTGAGTGCCTCTTGCATTACCACTTGTAATGCAGACAGTCGATGGCTGGCCATGGATGTGAGAGGGTGAGCTGTGCCAGTCACCAGCTGGGAAGACTGGGGTGTTGGGGTGGCTGGCATGGCTGGGTGGGGGTGGGGGCCACTAGACTACTAGGAAATATGAAATAATTATACATTTTATTATAATGGAGGAGGGGCTGCTGGACTACCAGGGATATGTACAATCAGAGGGGATATTATTTCATACAGATGGGGGGGCACTAGACTACCAGGGATATTAACAGTTCTAATTTTTTTTATACAACTCAGGGGGGCCACTAGACTACCAGGGATTAAAAAAAATATACATTGGTGGGGCACTAGACTACCAGGACATTACACATTATAACATTATTTATAATGATGGGGGAGGCCACTAGACTACCAGGGATATTTTATACACTATTATTATTATTCAGATGGGGAAGAACGAAGCTCTGTGACAAAAACCCAGCCTCATATATGTTTGTAGGGCACCCCAGGGATAAGAAAAGTAATTTTAAAATCTGGCCATTTCATCCCTCACTTGCGATGCACAATTGCGATCAAAGAATGTCATGATCAAAGAATGTGCAGGCTCATGAACAAAATATTAACACTGCAATAATTTAAAAAATTGAAATAATTCTGCCAAAAAAACCTCCATGTTTCATCAGAACAAAGCCTCCTGAGCAAAAGCTAACCTCATTTGACTTCCTAGGGCACCCCTGGGCTGAGGAAATTTAATTTTTTATTCAGCCAGCTTGTCTTTCCCTCACGATGCATGATCATGATCAAAGAATCTCGCGATCAAAGAATTTGCAGGCTCACAATCAAAGAAATTGCATGCTCACGACCAAAGAATACAAAATGCTGAAACGTGATTTTTTTAACAGTTTGAAAATGAACCAACACCATGCCTCGATAGAACGAAGCCCCCGATCAAAACCCACCCTAATTTGTGTCCCTAGCCCACCCCTGAGCCAAGATATTTGTGAAAATAGGTCGCGATGCAAGATCACGATCAAAGAATCTCGTGACCAAAGAATTTGCAGGCTCACGATCAAAGATCGTTAGCGAGCCATAAATGAAGATTTTTAAAGCTAATAACCTTTATTTTTAGACTGATTTGGATGGAACCAAAGGCATGGCTCGATAGATCGGGGCCCACTGAGTAAAACCCATCCAAGTTTTACTTCAGAAGTGCCCCCCTGGGCCATGATATTTGTGTTTTTACGATCGGAAAACTGAAAACAAGATGGTGGACCTCATGATCAAAGAATTTGAAAAATCCTCTGGGACAAAAATTCTTGAACCACGAGGCTGAAAATTCTTTGATCGCCAGGTAGGACCAGATGGACAGAACCCCTTTCTTTGTTCACAAAACATACATATAAATTTTCCCATTGACTTATTATGGGAACTTAAAAGTGGCATAACTTTTAAATGCCTTAATATTGTTTCACCAAACAAAAATCGGCATGTTTGACCACCAAAGCTCTTTCAAATAAGCCATCTCTCAGAGTGGCACACTACACAAAGGCCGTGCAGGGCCACATCCTATATCCCAAAAGCTGCCTCCAAAAATGGATCATTTTGTATTTTTCAGCACTTTCGTATGCAAAGACTGTAAGTCTGACCAAAACACAATTCCTCACCATGTGTACCAAATTTCAGGCAAATCTGTTGAATGGGTCCAAAGTTATTAATGCCCTTACTTTTGACTTTAGTATGTAAGTGACCGCTGAACCCTAACTATAGTGGTGCGACCACACCACTATTAATATATAATATATATATATATATATATATATATATATATATGGAAAAATGGATGAAACCTTGTTCTATTAAAAAAGCTGTCATGTTGAGTTATTTCTCTGATACCACACCACTAAAAGTTACATACCACAGTAATTAATGCCATATATCACAGAAATAAAAGTCATATAACAGGAAAAAAATACATTCCAAACAAAGGAAAACTAACACTAGAAGTCCAACAAAAATTAAAAGAGAACAATTACTTTCAATAAACACCCACGCAACACAAAACTATAAGCAAATTATCAAATTAACCACTATCAAAAATCCACAGAATCCACACCAGCTCGGATTTGAAACTGACTCCAAGCAAGATAGCTGAAAATGATGCAGACCAAGCCCAGGTGGAATTCATACAACAAGAAAATAAAAATACAATAAAAAAGACCAACTTCTAAATCAAGATAATCAAAGCCTATCTAACAAACAGAGGATAATAAAGAGACCTACTGCATGAACCACCAGCAGAACTTGACAAAATCCTAGCAAAAATTGCACAGAAACAAAAACAAACAAACAAAAGAAAAAGCATGGGTCAGAGTATGAGCTTGGAACTATTCAAAAAATCTGGTATTAGGTAAACTTGGCCAAAACTTCCAGGGGAAAAAAATGACCCATATTCCATTAACCATCACAAGACAACATTTAAAGAAACTATTAAAACAATATCAGAAAAGCAAAAGTATCTAAAAACAAAGTCAAAGGGAACAGACCAAACAAAACAGAACCATTAACACTCTGGTTCAGAAATATGAAACTCAGAGAGCATAAACTCTGCACCATCATGAAACCATCAAAGACTCCAGAGGACTACCAAAAAAATAAAATAATAACAATCCACAGTACCAGAAAAAAACTCCATTCAAATTCTTATTAACTTGAACCTAATACCAATAGAAACTGTACAGTTTTATTGAAATAAAAGCATCCAGTTAGTAAATACATATGCCACAGGATTTAAATATATAGTAGTAATTAGGAGGTGATTTGCAGGAGATCAGTGAGGGGGTGATTGATGGCCAGAGGACTAGCCGTGGCCACTGGGGAGTGGAAGCAGCATTTTAAAATACCTCTGTAGCATGAACTACACATCCATGTATATCTTGGCCACAGAATATGAATAACCGACCAAATATTCTAATTAAAGTATTTACATTTGGCTGCAAATTTTGTTTGGCACAACATTAAAAATGGTTGAACTTCTATTGTCCAAGTGAGACCCAAAACACACAGACACTTCATGGAAATTGGTAAACTTCAATTATACAATGGCAATAACATTTTCTGGACTCTGATTGTTTAGTGCTGATCTTCATTAGTGAGACTATCTGAGCACAACTTCACCGTATGAAGGTCCAGCATAAAGACGACCTCACAGAAAAGAAATAAATCAGTGCACTCTTATATTGCTCTATTCTTGTCTCCCCTTGAGTGAACTGCATAGACAAATTTGTTGCCTGCCTACACAGAAAACCGGGAAACCACCAAAAATTGACTTAAGAAGGTAGCCTTTTTCCCTGTAAACCAAGTGGCTTCACTGAACCCTGAAGACCATAACTGCTGGTCACATGGTTAACCAACGCTGCTCGCTTCATGGTAAACTGAAAGACATCCTCCATTCCTCCTGTATCCCTAAATAAGTAACCTCCTTCACATTTTTCCCCCTCACAACATACAACACACTTAACCAACCCACTTCCCAACACAGGAAGTCTTGCTCCATCTCTCCCAGTTCGGCAAGGGAACAGAAACACCCCATTGTGCTCACATTTAAAAAATACAGGGTTTCACAGCACTTAACTAAGATAAGGAATCCCTCCTGGTGCCCTTAAATCCTCAGACAGACCAAAAACATCCACCTATATCTAATATCAGACGGATGGTAACCATGGTTCGGTGGGTCTTGCAGAGCAATACACAAAAACCAAGCATAGCATCACAATGCAGGGATCAATACATGGACACAGCATCACCTTCTGGACACAATAAAAACTGTGGACTTTTTTTTTATTAATACACCTCCACAAGCAAAAACAATGACAGAAAATGTAAATAAAGTAATATATTTCATATTTTTCCCTATTTTGACAAAATGCCTATTGTATAATAGCAATAATACACTCCAGGGTATGGGTTATGCTGGGATAACCTCACTTCTGGGGTGCTGGATGCATTCGGCCTGCAGCCTTTTGCCCAATCACCCCAGGGGTGAGGTTATCCCAGCACAACTGCACATCCTGTTGTGCATTATTGCATAATTTACCTCAGTCACAGAAAAAAAAGTGCCACCAGCAGCATACCTAGTCCATCCCTGGCTGTAATCAGCCATGAGTGTGCATGTCAGACTGCTAGCAGTACTAGCACACTCACTGGGTGAGGCCCCTTTTCTTCAGTTCTTCATGATTTGCTGTAACATTGCTGCACTGTACATGGAGTGCGATTATTGGAGGGTGTCCATTGAATCCACTTTGGGTAAGGTACTGCATGTCTTTGTCCATCATTTGACTCTTACAGCATGATGTGGTGTGATGTGTGCCATTTGCGTGAACTCACTGTACTCCAGCTCTCAGTCTCAATTCAGCAAAATGATTGGTGTGGTGGCAAATGGTGACCACTCCTCTGCAGATGTTCCCCATGTTAATACTAAACAAGTGTGGGGATTATTGTCTGCATTCAGCTGAGCAGAATATGACCATTTACCATGGTAACTCAGTGGCTCTGCAGTGTAGTCAGCCATCAAGGAAATCTGCTGATGAAGAAAGGGGTTTAGAAAGACAAGTCACTAATTAAACAATTATCCAGATCAGTGCTCTAATCTCTCGGTGAAATACGTGTGATAATGTTATTGGCAGCATATCTGAGCGGTTCTGTATTTGCTTTACATTTACTTTTACAAACAGTCAGACTAACCAGAGCTATTGTACTAGGCAGATTTTGGGCTGATGCAGGGCAGAGTAAATAGAGCTTAAAATCTGTTCTAGTCTAGTTAAGTTTTATGAAATCTATAGTCAGTCTCTGCTGATTAATTAGTTCACAGCCTTAGCCCTCGGCCATTGGGAGTCATCACTGTCAGTAGTTCAGTAGATGGAATTCTTGCCTCTGGACCTGGAATATTGAGAGTTCATAAGTTCTGGCCCTACACCAGATACAGTACTTGGGAAATACCCATAACTGGCATTGCAGTGCAGTATGACTGAGAAGTTGCACTGTTGAGGTGCTGTTCTTTGGACGATACATTACAATGAGATCCCCATGACCATCTCTGGTTAATGTCCAAGTAAAAATTAAAGATCCTAAGGCACTTAATGAAGAAAAGTAAAATAGTTTTGCTGGTGTCATGGCCAGCACTCCCATTCTCAGTATCACACATCCATTTAACCCAGTGCCCTGGATTCACCTAGAAAAAAGCAATCGCAACTCAGTCTGCATTTCCTGGTCATAAATTATAAATAAATGAAATTATTTTATTCAGGAGAACATACCTGGTTAGTCATTCAGGTTCTGCAATTTCTCATAGGCTCAACAATTTCTTAAAAAAATGGGAGGCATCATTATAGTAAAATCTGGGAAAAATCAGTATTTGAAAATAGATTTGCAGTTGTATGCAGAATCAAATGGCTCTTCATAGACTAACATTTTATTTTTTTTTTTTATTTTAAATTTTATGAACCAGCTAGAAAGCACTGGACCATGTCTTGACCCACAGAGAAGCATGGATAGTGATACAACCAGTCCGATTTGTGTACTCTGTTACAGGCATCTGTTTTTATTCCATTAGTGTACACTTTGCAACAGCCTGCTTAAATGCCCACTTCATATTATGCTACTTTAAAGTTAAACTCTTTAAAAGAATACCATGTAGACCTGCAATTTACCAGGAACAGTATAATATTCTGCAATCCTTAGACACTGCAGTTCAAAGGACACAGTATATTACCCTGAATTTGTACTCGTAGTAACCTTGGCACTGAGATCATTATTGTTCCACTTGGGATTGTACTACTTTAAAAGTTAAATCAAGTAGAAAAAGGTAGAAGCTGGGAATACCTGGTAGGACCAGGAAAAATGGTTCTAGCTAATACAATCATGAGGAACCATGTACAATCTTACTGAGTTCTGCTCTAAAGTTCACAAGGCAGACCAGTTAGAGGTTGGCACACCTGAAAGTATTTCTTTAAGAGCTCAGTTTTGGGATCTAAATATCAGATGAAAAGAGTTGTATTCCAGAACATCATGGTCAGATCCTGCTGGAGGAAAAGAGGATGGGGATTAGTCTGAATGTTTCATGGCTGTTTGACAAGCAGTGGCTACCTGGGGATGCTTAGAGGGTTTTGTTTTAAGTTTTTAAGTGTTTATTTCCTAAAAACAGTAACATGAATAGTGTACATTTGTATTTATTCTTAGAATCTGAATAATGAATGTGTGTTTATTTATGCTATTTGGGAGAAATGCTTACTAGTGCACACTCTTGATTTAGAGCCTGCTGTTCAGTCACAACATGAGGCAAAACTCAAGTTAAGTCAAATTGTATTTATACAGTGCCCAATCCCTGGGGCTCTAGGCACTTTACATGTAGGTGATCAGTGGAAGCATACAATTAAACTATTTAAAATCAACAATTTATCAAACAATACATAATATATAATTCTACCCATGAATATAAAATTTGTCATAAATAATTAAAAATTAGCCAACTTCAAATGCCAGATTAAAAATATATACTTTCAGGCTCCGCTTGAACGCCTTCGTGGAGGACACCTCCCTCAGAACTCTTGGTAATCAGTTCCATAGAACTGGTCCAGACACTTCAAAGGTGTGGTCCCCAGATGTTTTTAATTACACCTTTGGGACCACCAGGAGGCCCTTCGCTGAAGACTGGATTGAGCACACCAGCCAGGCAGGCGTTAGGAGGTCAGACAGGTACATAGAAACATAGAAACATAGACTTTGATGGCAGATAAGGACCACTTGGCCCACCCAGTCTGCCCATTTCCCTACCTATTGGATAAGCTGCAGATTCTAGTTAACCAACAGCCTACTTCCTGCAACCCCCAACTATAATTGCCTTATGTCTGTCCCATGCATGTTTGAATTCCCCCACTGTTTTAGACCCCACAACCTCTCCAGAAAGGCAGTTCCATGTGTCCACCACTCTATCCGTGAAAAAGAATTTCCTCCAATTTCCCCTGAGCCGTCCCCCCTCTAACTTTAAATTGTGCCCCCTTGTTCTTACACATCTCTTTTTCTGGACCTGGCCCAAGCCATATTGAGCCTTATAGGTGAGAAAGCCCACCTTGAAGGCAATCCTCCACCTGACTGGCAGACAGTGCAGTTCATGTAAAACTGGGGTTATATAAGCAGACCTCAGAAGGCCTGTGGTTCCATGTCATAATAGCGATCATAAAACAGCAATCGCTATTATGGTGAGTGTATGTCACTGAAAAGCAAATCAGTGATATACACTTCAAGGCGACCCAACATCCAGATTTTAAAAAAGTGGTTTTGTAGGGGGGCTGCTCACCCCCCCATGTCCAGTCTTGTGGAGGCTTTGCCCCCCACACTCCTCTGAATTAAGATTCTCAACTCTAGGGGGGGTGCATGTCGAGGAGGGGAAAAATATGGATTTTGGCAACATTTTAAGTCCTGCAGCTTGTGGCTACTGCAAAATGTACTCGCTTCCAGTCCCAAACACAGTACCTGCTATGCCAGAGCTAGCCATCCACACCACCATGCCACATGGCTAGCTCAGCAGCAGCAGGTACTCCTGTCCCCTAAAACCCCTTTCCTCTCTCTCCCCTTCCCCTACTAGTCCCCCCTTCCATTCACCCTTCCCCACTGTCACGTTCTCATACCCTCGCTATTGTGCAGGGTTGCCCAGAATAATAGCATCCAAAATGAGTCACTATTTTTGTAGTCACTCATTTTGGGTTACTATTATCACTGGATACCAGGCCCATCAATAACCAGGCTGCAGCATTCTGCACCAGCTGCAGCTAATGGAGGTTAGTCTGGATGTAATGAAAACATGCACCAATGATGGCAGGTCATCTGACAGGATTAAGGGTTTAATCTGGGTAACATTTCTTAAGTGGTAAAATCCACTCCAGATGACAGCAGACACCTGATGTTCTAGTGTCAAGTTGTCGTTAAAAACGATGCCCAGATTACACACCTCAGTGACCGCCTCCAAAGCAGTGGTACCCAGGAACAACCTTGCTTCTGCTCTGGAGGCAGTAACTTCTCACCGACGACCCTGTTCATTCATTAGTACCTCCATCTTTGCTGGGTTGAGTCTCAGCCAGTTAGAAGACATCCAAGTTTGAATCTCTGATAAGCAGTTGTTAAGCACCTCCACAGCATCCAGTGTTCCCGGGGTCAAAGGACATATACAGCTGGGTGTCATCTGCATAGCAGTGAAAATTCAAACCATAAGGCCTAATGAAATCCCCTAGGGGTAGCATACATACCACAAACAAGATGGGCGACAAGATCGACCCTTAAGCCATTCCACAGGTCAGGGGCTTCGGGAAGTAGGAAAAATTTCCCAACACTAACGGTTGTTTCCTGCCTGTCAAAAAGGACTCAAATCAGCTGATGACCAGACCAGCATGTCCACAGCACTCTCTCAGGTGACCCAGTAGCACCATGCCATCCCATCCTCTTTTCCTCCACCAGGATCCGACCATGATGCTCTGTATTTGCTAGTAACAGCTTCAAATAAAATGCAGTGACACTTTTGAAAAAGTTCTTGTATTGGTTTTCATTTATGATTTTTCTATGAAGTTTGGATGTAACCGTGTGTAATTGTATGCCTCCTGATTGCTTTATTGGCTTGCTCTAGAAGTTCTCAAATAACAGCATTTATGTTCTTCAAGAAGGTTCATCAAAGAAAGGACTCTGCTTAGGGTTGTAGATTCAGCACTAACATCTTTGGTGCCCTGTTCATAAGGTCTCAAAATTGGAACAAGATTTTGCTGCACACACACCCCTGCACCTTGGAGAGATATCCTCCACCAGCCACATCCTCAAAATTTCATAACATGGAACACATAGTTCAGCCAGTCTCTCCACCATATAAAAGATGGAACTCCACATTGTTGCCATGTTTTTAATCAAGCAATACTGCAGAACATTGTGCTTCTGTTGTTACTAGTGGAGGAGCTCACTACATTGTGGGAATGATGGAAATATACAGTGATGTCCCTTTTAGAGTGAAGTATTTTTTTAGCTGTGCATGTTTGTGCTTCTGAAGCACAAGGTTTACCACCAGATTTAGTGCATGTCCAAAACGAGGTGCATGGCTGAAATTTCCATCATTCATGAGTCATGCCACTCCTGCATTCCACCACCAAGATTCCCACCCTAATAATGTGAGGGTGTATCCAGCTGTCCTGCTGTGATTGGATGAAGTGCAGAATGTTTTCTCCACTGTACTCCCTTCTTCAAGATGGACACCTTAAGTAAGGCACCTTCTCTATAGATTTGACTTTGTCACACTGTCTAATTCAAAATAAGCAAGGCTGGTAGTAGCAGAAGTGTGGTAGAAATGAGAGTGGTGATGCTTGACGTGGACATAACCCAATGGGCAGTGAACCTTAACTATGCTTTGCAGTACTGCTCCAGGTATCACTAGTAATTACACATACCCTTCCCTTCCTTATTCAGATGTGTGACCATCTACATATGCACTGACTCATACATACTAGGGAGTACATGCCTGGAATATCTGAAGTGTGATGGAATGTTGTATTTGGGTTTCAGTTCATGCAGCAGTCTTTGAAAGCTGATGTCTTCTACAATGAAGGATTGCTCAAGATCAAAGGTTATCATCTCCCCTATCAGTTGTATAATTAAGGCTGCTTGGAAAAATATTAACTAGTGCACACCCTGATTTACGGCCTGATGTTCAGTCACAAAGTAGAACAAAAAGTCATAATAAACCACTCTATGATTGCAGGCATGCATGTTTTTTTCCTTACTCTATGTAATATGGGCATGCTGGTCATAAAGCTTTTACCCTTTCAAAATAAAGATGTAATAAATAAATAAATAATGGTAGACAGAGTTTTAGTCAGCTGCTGGCAGCTTAGTGTATGCATGTAATGACGTGTGTACTTTCTTTCATTGGTAGTGGTTGTAGTGATGCTTTTGAAGCAGTGCTAGTATCTGGGACTCCATCAGTTATGTACTGTAGTTGCCATGGTGGCTGCATTACTTGAACAACCCATCTTAACCCATCACTGATGCTAAACCATCCCTCAACTCTGCTTGCCTATGTGACATTAGTGGGCATTGAGAATTGATATGACTGTTGGAAGATGCCATGTGCACACTTTGGATGACTGGCCAGAACACTAGTTTCCAATGTCTGATTAGACTGAATTTTATGTCACACAGATTGCAACATGCTCTGAGGATTTGTAGGGTCATCAGCAAAATACTCTCAAACTGCAAAAGAGCTCTGTGGCCTTTTAATTACAGGATTGGACTTTGGGAGCAATAGAGTAGTGACTGTGAGATGATGTTATTTTTCTGGCCAGGGTAGAATTACTTGGCTTGGCTGGATGCCATGGATGGGCAGCATTGGCAGCAGCAGCACTATGGTTATAATGAGGCTGATTATCATGGGGATGGGGGTGGGCCTCTTCTTTAGCTTTCCTTGGCTGACCAATTTTGTGCTTTTTCTTTTCTCTTTTGCATTATTTTGTTTAATTTGGCTTTCTCCTCCCATGATGGCCTCAACTCCTGTGTATCACACTCATCACCAAAACTTGTTGGTGAAACTGAAAGCACTCTTTCAACCTCCTCTGGTTTATCCACTTTCTCTCCTGCATGGGCTTCTCCTCTCCTGCTTGTTCCACCTTCTTCAACTTCTTCTTCCCCTTCACCCTTAGTCTTGGTCTCATATGATTCTTCAGCTTTCTCCGGCAATTTTCAACCTCCTCCTCATGTGCTTCTATTTTCCCCTCATTTACGGCCTCACTCTCATGGCCCACCTTCTCTAACATCTCTACTTCTGTATCCTTCACACTGGCATGCTCTTCTACTATAAGCTGTTTTGGTGGAGGTGCTACTGGCTTACTTTTATAAAATTGCTAGGTTAGTATACCTCGCCCTACCCCCAAAATTACACTTTTTTTCTTGGATGGCAAGATAATAGTAGTAACAGTGCTAGACCCAGACACACTGTCACCTTCCTTACACAATGACTGGACAGCAGCACTGGGCTTTGTGCTTCTGATGGTTGCTTTGGGGTGAGGCATAGGATCATATAGTTCCTCAAAGTGGACAGGTAGTTGTTAATGTCAACAGTTCAGAGGTGGCAGTAGTGGTGATGGTGTCTCTGGTATTTGTGGCTTGAGTGTTGTTTATACAAGACAAACAAGAGGGCTTGCCATCACTGATTAGGATGGATCTCTTATATCCATATGAATAGGGGACCTCAAAGTACTTAAAGAAGGAACTATGGGAGATCTTTCTGCATCTGGTTTGATCAGGGGGCTTTCATATGAAACAGCATCCTACAAGTCTCTGTCTAGGGATTCCAAGAATGCTACCTAATTATCTCACCTGCTAAATAAGTTCTAGCCTGGACTGCTCTGTCAGTACTGATACTGTAAATACTGCCTGTTTATGTTTGTCTTTGACTGTATTTGTTTACCCTCCACCCCCTGTAACCAATGTGGAGCCATTGCAAAAGAGTCTGTGACTCAAAGGATTGTAATTCTGATTGTATTCAATAAATAAATAAACAAATAAATATGCAGACACACTTATTGGACTGGTTGAGAGAGCTGGTGCTCGTATTGGACATAGAAACAGATGACTTCTAGGGGGCTAATGCACAATGGTTTCTCTCGGGGTTACTGCCTCCAAATGTTTAGGGATTTCTAATACCGTGGCAAGAATGGACCCCATTCTTTAGCCAGGGCATATTCAAAACTCAAGAAATTAGTACTGTATTAATCTTTGATGTTTGCTGACAGCGCTCTTCTCAGCACACGCAACATCCCCAAAATGGCTTCCTTTTGACGTTCATAAGGTGTCACAAGTATTGGTAGCATATTTAAATGTGCCTGAAAGTTCTTTTCAATTAGTCCCATTGCTCCAAGCACTACTGGAACAATTTGTGTGTCCTTATTCCACATCAGTTTGGTTTCTGACTGCAAATCTTGGTATTTCATGATTTTGTGTCTCTCTGTATGCAGCACACTGTAGTCACTAGGGGTGGCTATTTCAATCAGTAATGCTACCTTTGTTCTCTTTTCTTGTATTACAATATTGGGTTTTCTTGCTTCCACTTTCTTGGCTGTTGGTATTGGGTGATCCCATGTGATCATTACTTCTTCATTCTCTGTGATTCTTTGTGGTTCATGTTTCCAGTGTCTCTGCTACCTGTATGTTACAGTGTTTGCACAGTTTCCAGTGGATCAATCTTGCTACATTGTTGTGTCTTTCAGTATACAGGCCTTCTGCCATGAGTACTTCACACCCAGCCACGAGATGAGCAACTGTTTCTGATTCTGTACTACAGAACCTGCACTAGTCTGTTTCTCCTGTTTTTTCTATGGATTTTGTGAACCATCTTGTGCGTAGCCCACTATCTTGGGCTGCCATTATTAGTCTCTCATCTCGTGGCCTAAATTCACCTCTTTTTAACCACTCATGGGTCAGGGCTTGATCGACCTGTGGTTGCTCCAGTAGCTCCCTGTATTTTCCACTATAATTATGGGCTTTCCAATTGTTTTTTGTTTTCTGTTGGTCTTTATCCTTATACTCCTTTTTCTGATTCTTTGCGTTTTCTGTTGCTGACAATTCCTTATCTACTTGTGGACTGACAGCAATCTTTACTAACCTTCTGAAGGTTTCTCTTAATTTGATGAGTGAAGTCATTTTAGGCTTACTTTCTTCATGATGCAAGACCTTGACTATATTTGGGTCCAAGGATGTCAGTAAGTACGTATGTAGCCCCACTATTGTGGATCTATATGTGTAATCAATCTCAATGAGGCCCATGCCTCCTCTGCCCTTGGATGTATAATCTTGGCATGCACTGATTTTTGTATATTAATTGGTGAGCATGAAACATTTTTCTTGTTTTATATCTAGCTGGTTCAACACTTTCTGTGGCCAGTCTATCACACCAAAGCTGTATGATATCACTGGAAGGGCGAGAGTTGATTTATAGCTTGCACTTTATTTCGTGTTGTCAAAGCAGTTTTCAGAATTAGCTTTAACCTTCTAAAATATTCCTTGCTTACTTTTACTCTCATTTGTTCATGTTGTGCTGTTGCTCCTTCATCTATTCCCAGGTATTTATACACCCCTCTTGCTCAAGTTCTTTATGTCACAAACCTCCGCTAGATTCATGTTTTCTTTATGAGTTAACTTTCCTGCTACAATGTTGCTTTGGCACATTTGTCTAGGCCAAATGTCATCCGTATGTCATCAGAAAAGGTCTTAACAATTTGTAGTTGTTCTTTCAAATGTTTGTCAGATGAACTATAAAGTTTTAGGTCATCTACAAATAGAAGGTGAGATGTTAGCTGTTGATTGTTTTTGTTTCTGGGGTTCAAGCTATATCCATAGCCTAGGTTGTTGATTAGGCTACTCAAGGGATTGAGGGCAAGGCAAAACAGAAGTGGTGACAAAGAGTCACCTTGATATATCCCTCGTTGGATACTTATATTTGGGATGGTGATTTGACCTTTCTCATGATTTAATTGCATGGTGGTTTGCCACTCTGTCATTGTTGTTGTGATGAAGTTTATCAGTGTGGGATGTATCCTGTAGATCTGTAAACACTCAGTGATCCAGGAGTGTGGGATACTGTCAAATGCTTTTTTGTAGTCGATGCATGCTACACTAAGATTTCGGCATTTTTTGCAGCTCTCCATAATGGCTTTGTTCAACAGGAGATGGTCCTTTGTACCATATGATTTTCTTTTATTACCTTTTTGTTCTATTGCCATGAGTTTATTGCAGTCTAAATGATTGTAGACTCTATCTGCATCGATTCCAGTATATAGTTTATATGTTGTTGGTAAACAGGTTATTGGGCGATAGTTCTTGGGGAGACTGGCAGGTTCAGATTTAATAAGAAGTGTGGTATTCCCTGTCATTAACCAGATGGGTGTCAAGTCAGGATGTGCATATAAATAGTTTTTTGAGGTAGCTAAATCTTGGTGCAAAAATGTTAGTACTTTTAGCCAGAAGTTGGGTACTGCATCTAGACCTGGGGTTTTCCAGTTGGAGGCCTTCCTTATCTTCACTTCTATCTCCTTAGCTGTTACGTCAGACCACTCCATATCTCTAGTAGTACCATTTCTTATGCTGTCTTTTATTTCCTGTGTCCACTTTGCATCCCTATTATGTTCAACTGGGTCTTCATAAATACTTCTCCAGAATTCCTCAATTTCTTTCTTTACTGGTGGTGTTTTTATGTTGGCTGTTTTCTTTCCCAGCTCCCTATAGAATTTCTTCAGGTCTTCTCTAAACCATCTATTTTGCATTTTTTCATTGTTCCTTTCTACGTATCTCCTGAGCTTCTCAGCTTGAGCAGAGATCTTCAGCTTGTCATTTGAGATGGTAAAATTTAGGTCCTGATCTGTTTTAATACAGTATTTTTCTTTGATTTCATCCACTTTCCTGATGACTTTCATTGATCTATTACCCTTTCTAAACTCCTCCAGCAGTGATACTTCTGATCTTAGCTCTGGATGGATGATTAAATGCCCATTTAGTCCTTCTCTGAGACATAGACCCTGCCCCATCACTTGGACTCTAGCTCCCTGCTCTAACTCCTTCTCCACCACTACTACTTACAGATCTGGTGCTTGGTGTAACTGACATAGTGGAGACATTCTCTGCTCCTTTCCTTCCCCTTTCTTTTCTAGTTCTTTCATTGTGGTTTGTTCACCACACAATGGCAAACGCTTCTCATTACCGAATGACATACCCTCCTCTTCACCCTCAGAAAGAGACGTAGTGTCTCACTGCAGCAGCTTACTTCACAAAAGTTTCATTCACAGGCAAACAAAATTTAAAAAGATGGATTAATGTACCCTACACTAATAGTAGTAAAATGTTTTGTCAAATAAATCCTTAAAATTCTCCCTGCACTTTTTCCAGCCTACTAAACTAACTCCAACCTGCTGCTGCTGTAGGTGGCAAGAAAAGTAAATAACTAAATATGGATTTTTGTAACCTTAGTTAAACAAACATTTGTCAAATAAATATTTCACAAATCCCCACATGCCTGTTTCCCATTCTACTAAATTCACTGGGACTGATCCTATTGCAGGGTCTTCAACTACCAATGCAGGCTTACACTTGGCCTCTCCTCTCCTCTCCTCTTGTCTCCTCTCCAACACAATTTCACTAGCTTGCTTGCCTTAAATTAAAGATGAATGGCAAGAAAACTAGCTAACTGGAATAATAAGGTATTATTCTGTAGTGGTTCTGAAAGTATTTTGATCAAAAGTCACTCTTTTGTAAATACAGTAAAAGGAACTCTCTCGGTAGCCATGTCCTTTCCCTGTGAAAGAAATGTGGGAATGGTAAAGAAATGTGTGCAACACAAGGAGTTGTCAGTCAGCAGCATTGCTGATTGGCTGCTGCAGTTTTTGTGGCTTGTCAACAACACATTCTCTCTATGTGCTCCCCATAAAAAGTGTTGTGTCATGACTTCATGGTTAAAAAATGCCATTGGGAAACTGAGTTTCATCAGACCAGCTTTGCAAGCATCACAAATGCTGGATTTTGGCACATTGATTGAATGCAGATTTGTTATCAGCTCTTGTTTTGTATAAAAATGTTGTCACACGCTGAGCTGCAAGTCCTTAGGCCAGTCACAGCCAGAGCTATGGGCAGGATAGAACCCTGAAGAGTTCCTCAAGAATGCTTCTCCTCCTCTATCACAGGCACTATAGGAAATGGAGTCCCTACACCAAGGGTTTGAATGACCTTATATAACTTGGAATGCACCAAGTCAACTACAGATCTAGCTGAAGGGAACCTACTGGATGCTATCAATGACCTCACCCTAAGAAGGTACATCTATGACCTGACAAATGTGACACACTCATATGCTAGAGACTGGAATGAAATTTAGTCCATTATGTACTTAATTAGCCATGACAGGATATGCATTATAGGATTTTAATGCACACCCCAGGGGTGTAGTGAGACACAAGGCTGATGGCGAGTGTTCTTATACCCCTGGGAAGGGCATTAAAATCCTAAATTGCACACTTTGCTGGGGCTTATTATACTTATGAAATGGCTATAAGTAGGTTTTTTTTTGGGGGGAGGAATGAGATCTGGCACCTGACCATGTGTTTAGAGAGATTTAATGCATGGTCAGGTGACACCTCTCTGCCAATTAAATTTCTAGATTTCTTCTGGCCATTTTATAAATTACAATAAGATATATTTGGTATTTTTCTATAATTGGATGTTTTCTTCTTCTTCTTCTTTTTCTTAGGCCTACTTGAGGGAGCATTTCAATTGCCTTCAGTAATACAGACCTCATAAATACACCTACTTGATTATGTTATTATTGTCAGTAATACTGCTACAGTTTACTTTTTTGTTACTTTTTCTTGCCAGCTTGGAAATGGAACCATTGCAAATTAATTGTGTATTTGGCTACTTTCTGCAGGTTTCTGCAGTTCCTTATTTTCTTGAGTTGTTCTACTAGTGATGTCCAATCCAAACTGCTTCTATCTTCATATGTTGTATGTACAATTTAGTAAATATAAACTGGAAAAATCAATGTATTACTTTTTGGGGTAGGCTCTTACAAACCCAGAATATGTTGCACTCATGGAAGGGAAGATGACTTCCAGTCAACAGAAGGAGTAAAGCCAGCTGTTAGGGGCTTTCTGTAAGACTTCTGAGGTAATAACATAAGCACCATTAAAACTAACAAATACCTTTCAAGCAAAGAAGTTGAACAAGAGACACATTAAAGAAAAAGAAAGTATTCAAATGAGTTTTAAAATAAGAAATATGTGCTTAAGTGGTTCACTGGAAGTTTTGAATTTTGACATGCTTTTAAGATTAGCTGCTGCATATCAAGTTCAAACATGTACGTTAATAGTAAAGCAAGCTGAATGCTGCCTAGTGAACACAGAAGATGAATTCTCAACATTGATCTTCTTTTGAATTGACACTAAGTTAAAATGCTTGTTCTATAGTTTTTTCAGCCCATTCAAAAGGTTTAGAGGCTACATTAAATAAGAAAAGCAGTCAGGGCCTTTATAGATCTCCACAGCAGTATATATCCATGCTGAGAAGTTTGGAGATCTAGCCTGTTTAGTGTTTTTAAGAAAGAGAAACACTACAGATACCCCACTAATGTCAGAGAGTAAGATAGCTTGGCTAGATAGAAGGAAATATAGCACCTGGTTTAAAGCTCTGAGCTGCAGACCTGGAGACCTGGGTTTGAATCCCACAGCCCCCACTTGCATACTGTGTGACCCTGAGCAAGTCACTTAACTTTCTTTAGCTCCCAGGTCACACCTGTAAACAAGCTTTCAGCTTAGTGTGTATCTCCTAGTTAAATAAATAAATAAACTAAGAAGGAGGCAGAAACATTCACAGTGCAATTCTGAAATAAATAAAAAAAAACAGTAAAACAAAAGAATAAGCTGAAAAACTCCAACCTAGCCAAAATCACATCAAATTATTCTTGATACATATAGAAAATCAAAGTGGAACAGAACATGGAAGAAAAAGACAACTTGAAGAAAATTAAAGAAAAAGTTAAATGTTATAAAGATCAAAATGATAATTTGCTATATGCTAATACAATTTTATCGCCACAGTGGAGCCTTAACCTTCAAACCATCAAATTAACCAGCCAGAAGCAAAAGTTGATACTGTAGCAGTCAGAGACAAGTAATACTGCAATAGTATTGAGGACCTCAAAATGAATTCCTTATGAGCAGTACTTTACGGGACCAACCTGTAACAGAGCCTATACCAAGAGGGGCCGATGAGTTGCATGGTACATCTTGAGGAATGTGTTTGCTCAGCACAAACAGAAGTTGATTAAGCAAGACAAGGGAATTCTCTTGAACTACAAGATTCCACACCAGATAGCACAGGTAAAATCATGTTTCCATCTACAGGAAATACTATGGAGGGGCTGCAGTCTAATTTGTTGAAAAATATATTGATGGGAATATCACCTGATTTTCAAACTAACCCAACAGCTGGACAGCCAGCAGACAGGACTGTAACAAAGAGTTCTATGAATATTATTTTGGGTCCAAAAATAATAGACCTTAAGGGAAGTGCAGCAGAGATTTCCATTGTGCTTTAGTGACTCAAGAGATAGGAACTTACATTACAGATTGCAATGGGTTGGAGCAGGACACAGTCTTTAAATTAGATTCAAAAAGGATTCAGATCCCAATTCAGACATGGATACTTTGCCATCATGATCAAAGAAAATTCTAAAAGAAATATGTATCAAAAAGAGACTGCATACAACTGAAAATATTGCCACTGAAGTAGAAATGGTCAAAGGACTAGTAAAAGAGGTACAGCAGAATGTTTTTATTTATTTATTGAAATGTTTCACAAGGAAGACACACTGAGTGACAAATCATTCATCTCCTGGTGTGACCTGGGGGGAAGGGTAGAATAGGAATGAGGCATTAAACATTAAAGTTGTAAGATGAACATTGACATACAGTTGTAAGGCAGGTGTTACAAACAGTGCTACAACAGTGTTGCACATAATATGTAGAAAGAGTGGACAATAATAAGTTCCAGGATAATAAGTAAACAAGTGCTTATGTGAAAGAAAAGGGAGAAAGGGGAGGGAAGGGTGAGGTGTGGAGAGGGGGAAGAGTTGTGTCCCTGGAGACCCCCTCAGGATGTGAGGAACCCTGCAAAGGGGACTGGGTGGACCAGAGAGAGTAGGGGATAAGGCAGTGTCCCAGACAGACCTCTTTAGGATGGTGGGGGAAGGGAGTAGATGAGTGATACAAGCCCCTTGGGGGTAGGAGAGGGACCCATGGAGAGCATTTGGGGTCCTTTACATTCTGTGAGAGATCAAGGGAGGTCAGTAATGGGAGCAATTTGGGGGAAGTGGAGGAGAGCTAGAAATTTAGGGGGTGGTTGTGCACAGGGTAAAATAAAGGAGACGGTAGAGGGATAGGGTTTGTCCAGGGCTTAGAGAAGAGAATTAGGGAAGGACATGGCAGGAGCAGTTAGGTGCAAGGTAATTATTGAGGGCAGAGTTGATGGAGTACATAACTCATATATACAGTGTATATATATATATATATATATATATATATATATATATATTATGGTAGCACGGTAGTGCTACCATAGTTAGGGCTGAGGAGCCATTTCCATGTTAAACCCAAAATTTTGCACCTTAATAACTTTGCAACTGTTTGATGGATTTGCCTGAAATTTGGAAAGTATGATCAAGACCCATAGGCCTTGGGATCTGCCAAGTTTCGTACTGATCGGATATACGGTTGTGGAGTTATTAAGCACGATCTGTGCGCACGTTTACGCTTTTCTGGAATTCTATGGTAACGCCTACAGGTCGTATGGTTTGCATGACTGGCCCGAAATCTTCAGGGAACATGCAGCCAGGGTCCCCAATGTGCCTTTCAAAGATTTGGTGAAAAAATATTAAACGGTTCAAAAGTTATTCAACAAACAGTTTCCCATTATAAGTCAATGGGAAAAAGTTAACAAAAAGTTTGACAGTGTCGCAAATGCATTTTTACTTTCACAAATGGGCCTGTTACTTTCACAAATCCGCCATCTTGTTTTCAGTTGGTGATCAGAAAAATGGTTGGCATTTAAATTTGAGACCCTCTAGCAACGTAATTCTTTTTGTATTTAGCTATTCGGGCCCTGAGGATGCTTGCCATGTCTTTATTTTGTGGTAAAACACCCCAGAAATATGTTTTTCAAATTTCTGGAAAAAGTACTTTCGCAAATTACTTTCGTGCTCACGAAAGTGTCGAACTTTTTTGCGAAAGCTTTCGCAAATTGCGACAGTAATTTTCTAGTCTGTGGGGAAATGACAGCACTTCTTTGGCACTGTACTGCAAAATAACCGTTGGGAGTTTTGGGCTGAAATTTGGAGGGAACGCAGCTGACATCTCACAGATGTGCCTTTCAGTGTTGTATTGAAAAAATATTACTCAGCGGTAAAGTTATGGCACTCCAAATTTGATAGTTTTTCCCATAGGATAACATTACGGCGCCCGATGCATTACAGGAATCCTTTGGCACCCTGCTGCAAAATAACGGTTTGTTCTTTTTTTCTGAAATTTGGAGGAAAGACAGCCAACAGTACTCAGATGTGCCTTTCAGTAGTTTGGTGAAAAAGAATAACATGGTGGCAAAGTTACGGCACTCCGAAGTTGACGTTTTTTCCCATAGGATAACATTACAGCGCCCGACACTTAACATAAATCATTTGGAGCCCTGCTGCAAAATAATGGTTTGGTCTTTTTTCCAGAAATTTGGAGGGAAGAGAGCCAACAGCCCACAGATGTGCCTTTCAGTAGTTTGGTGAAAAAAAATTGCAGGGAGGCAAAGTTATGGTGCTCCGAACTTTTCTTTTTTTCCCATAGGATAACATTATGGCGTTCGCCGCACCTTTCAGGGCCCGTATCTCGGAAACGGTGCGAGATATGGACTTTTCATCGGAAAATTTCTTAGCCCCCTAATAGGGCTAAGATCCAAATTAGCCGGGAAAGTTATAAATAATATGACTTTTAAATTTTTTTTATATGTCATACGGTTCCTGAGATATAATGTATTTAGTATTCCAAGATCTCATTTTCTGCGCCGATACTCATTATTTTGCATACATTATTTGTACTCACTGTCTTTCTCAATGCAGGTTTTGGGAAAACCAGCCTGTCGCTACATTACTGTTACTGTTGCCCTTTCGGTTGCGGATCCGTACCCGTTTCACTACCATTGGCGTCCTGCGCCACCATGTGCGTATCCTTTGTGTTTTCATTTTGCGCTTGCGTTTTTGTTATTTTTAGCCATTTCTGTCTACTGTATTGTTTATCTTACTGTTTCACTTTACATCACCATGCCCATTGACATTTCTGTTTGCAGGCACCATGTTACTATGTGACCACACATCACGTGGGAGACCATTCCCGTCTATGCCACCATGTGCGTTACCCTTTCTGTTCTCATTTGTGGTTGTGTTACCAGGTGCACCACTGTTAGCATTTCTGTTTGCATTGCTGTCCCTGTTAGTATGCCACAACACATCATGTGGCCGGAGCACGGGGCCCTTTATGCATCGGGAGTGCAGGGCCCAAAGGGCCCTGCTTCCGCCGCTGCATTACATTCACTATTTCTTGTTATCATTTTTAAAAGTAAGGGAAATTAGAGGCAAAACTGTGTTTAATGCATTGGTTAGGGTTTTTCCACAGTGACAAAAGTGAGGAAATTCACTGTTAGGGCTGAAACCCCCTTGGACCCCGCCCACCCCAAAACTGGCAGTCTCTGTGCATTGGGATTCTGGGTCCTAACTCTCACCACATTGTCCTATTCTTCTGCTGCTTTACACATGTCATGGGGTGAGAGTTAGGGCTGATGATCCCATTGCAGACTCCAATGCCACCATATGCCATTGTTTTTGCTTTTTGTTTGCATTTCTGTTGCTTTTAGTCATTTGTGTGCACTGTACTGTTTTGCTTTCTGTTTCACTTTGTGTCACCATGCCCATTGATATTTCCATTTACAGGCACCACGTAACTTTGTGACAAGGCATCATGTGGCACAGCATTCCTGTGTATGCCACTGTATGGACTAGCTTTTCTGTTCTCACCATGGTTGTGGGAGCGGGCCCAGCACTCCCGCTGCTGCATTACATTTACTATTTTTTTATCTTTCTTAAGAAGAAGGAAAATTAGAGGCAAAAAGTCTGTTTAATGCATTAGTTAGGGTTGTTCCACAGTGACAAAAGTGAGGAACTTCGATGTTAGGGGTGAACACCCACTTGTACCCCACTGCCCACTCCCCCAAGTTGCACTTTTAGCATTAATGCTTGCGGTGCTGTCAGTTTTATTGTGCCATAACACATCATGTGGTGGTAGCGCATGGCCTGTGCTGCCCTGCCCACCACCCAACCGTATTGGGTGTGGGATCGTGGGTCCCAACTCTCACCCATTCTCCTATACTTCTGCTGCTTTACATGTCATGGGGTGAAACTTAGGGCTGACGATCCTGTCTATGTCACCATGTGTGTTACCCTTTGTGTTGCTGTGTTACTGACTGTATGTCATAGGTAGCAAACAAATAGATGGAGGTATAGTTGTAGCAGTATTAGTAAACATTGATTTGTATGCTTAAGTCATAGACACTTATTTTCATCTCAGTATGGTATTTAAAGTAATGAGTCGACACAGGTGGTTATGGTTTTAAAAAATTTATTGTCAATTTGTCAAATGGAGAAAAGGTCTAATCAAAAGTAAAATTTTGTTAACAGAAGCAGTCTCACAATACAATCTTTGTATGTGTGCAATCATTGATTGTTAAATTTGTTAATGTGTAAGAATAATTATAAGTGTGTCATGTGGATTGGACTAAGTGTGTGATATTATATGAAACTAATCAGATGTGTGTTTTTAGTTGTGCTTCAGTACTCACTTTTGTTTATATGTGTGGAAGTATTTTCTGGCATTTGAATTGTAATTGTAATAGTCAGGCTGAAGCTATTGCTATTGAATGTGAATGTGGTTTGTAAAAAATGTAACTTTTTTAAAAATGGTTGAATGTTGTAACTATGTAGTGCATTACTTGTCTGCTATGTTAATAAGGGAATGTCAGTTGGTAGTGAAGTGTGATTAGACACAAGATAGACAAGTATTTTGTTGTAATTGTGTGACTGCTAATGTGGATGTTCCTGGGGTGGGCGAAAAACCATATGCTGATTGTTTAAGTAGTAAGTTTACACAATTGTAAGTTTCGTGACATTTGATTCTTACTATTAAATAATATGTCACTGACTAGGTGCAAATGAAAATTCCCACCCGACCCCTCAATTGAGGCGATCATAAATATTGTCAGGAACAGGTATGCAGTTTGTTGTGATCAGCAACAGTGCCTTATTTACAATTGTCAATATTTTGTACAAACGGTACAGATAGTTATGTGACAAGTACAAAAAAATGAATGTTTTACATGAACACAAAAATTTTATCAATTTTACATTGGCTTCTATGTAAATTCTTAACTTGTAAATACTAAAACTGTAATGGAATGCATTTTTCACAAACTTATGCTTAGTTACATGCTGTTAGTATACTGCAGAGTAATATGTAGGATATTCACTTGTACTGTTGTGCTACACTCATTTTTTTCAGTTCAATTATTAAACAAGTTATGAACAATGTACACTTGATAACAAATGTTTCAATTATGTACAAGTAGTTTTAAACAGTTGTAAGAGTCACTAAATTAGATTTAGTAATTGGTTATTATTAACAGTTGTGTAAGTCAGGTTGTTGGATTATCAATAACGGTAGTTGTTTTTACATATGTACAATACTAGTACTATGTGTTAAAGCGTGATAGTTCTACACTGTTGCATGGTGATCTAATGATGTTCCCTACATGTGAAGAGTCACTAGAAGTGTAAAAAGACTACTTCTGAGACAGTGGAATGTTTGTTTAATGTTATAAGGGTAGAATCTTTCACAGACATGTAATCATGGCTTCTCTAGTGACTGTAAATATTGTTGGCGCCGATTGAAGCCACTACAACAATTTTCATGCAGTCACTGATCTACACAAGATGTAACATGTCACAGTCTATGTAATGTCTGTTTTGAATTCAATTTTTTGTTAAAATTGTATTGTTTATTAACAGTTGTGAATTATACAACATTGTAATGAGTTATTACATTTTTGGGGACAAAGTGCTCATGTTAAAATGGTACATGTTTTATGCTATTCTTCTGAAATATGAATGTTGTAATCATTCTTAAATATTAGAAGATATGCATTTTTCTGGTGATGTGGAAGGAGTCTATTTAAAAGTAGTTGTAGAGTTGTCACACTCTAACCATCCAGCTGTCCAGCTTAGTAACGTTTTTAGATGCATAATCTTGTATAGACATGTAATCATGGTTTCTCTAGTGACTGTGAATATTGTTGGCGCCGATTGAAGCCACTACAACAATTTCCTTGTAGTCACTGATCTACACAAGATGTAACATGTCACAGTCTATATAATATCTGTATTTGAATTCAACTTTGTTGAAATTGTATTGTTTATTTACACTTGTTAATTGTACAACATTGTAATGAGTTATGACATATTTGGTGACAAAGTACTCATGTTAAAATGGTACATGTTTTGTCCTATTCTTCTGAAATATGAAGGTTGTCATAATTCTTCAATATTAGAAGATATGCATTTTTCAGGTGACGTGGGAGTCTCTGTTTAAAAGTAGTTGTAGAGTCATCACACTCTAACCATCCAGCTGTGCACCTTAGTAATGAGGTGTAATGTCCAGAATGCATGGATTGACCATGGTGATAGATAATGCTGTGAGTGTCAAACAGTGATTGGTTGAAGACTATTCTACTAGCTGTGTAGTCTGTGATAGGAGTATCAACTCTGAGCCTATTGGTGTCAAATCTGTGCAACATAAGCAACAGATATTGAGATGAAGTCCTCAGGCGATGGACTGAGTGCATCTGCTCTCCACCTTCCACAGGCATGATCACATTCAGCATTAGTGAACAGCTGTCGTAAATTTGACACTTTTGGCTTTAGGAACAAAGAGAGTTACCATAGCATGTCTTGTGTCATTTCACACTGTGAATTGCCACATGAAACACATACATATTTTGTAACATATGTTACTGTGAAGTACTGGCGGATTGGGGTGCTGTCTTCATCAAGGTTGTTTATCACAGCCATCATAAACTCAGTACTGTCTTGCTGTATGTCTGCAGCAAATGTACTGCATCCAGCATATGTAGATAACACCTGTCGTAGTGGTGTTAGTGAGTGTACATTGTTAGAGTGGTCAGAAGTCATGTTGATAATCTGCTTCAAAGCATTTGATAGGGGATTGTCTTGTGAAGCAGATATTGCTTGCACAAAGTGTGGCATGTGTAGAAAAATCTTGCATAGCTGAGTTAGCATAGAAGTTTACTCTATTGCTGTTGTCAAACAGTGGTACAGCAGCTACACCAACTGATTTCTGATGAATTGTTGGTTGTGAATGTTTACTTGAGGTTGTGGCCTTTGCTGAACTCTTTTTGTGTGAATCACTTAGTGAATCTTGGTGCTGTTTGTTGCTTCGTCTAGCTGTGACTGAATTGTGTGAGACCGACATATATGTAGGCAGTGGTATTAAAGACATCTGTGGCTGATGTAGAGTACGTAATCTGTTACACTCAAGAATACATTGCTTGTCAGCACGTATTTTCTGAGGTGCTATACTAATAATGTGCAATCCAGAAAGGCTTCGTACACGTGAAAGTGCAACGTAGCTCATGCCATCTTTGAAAATGTCTGTACCTATGTCTATCATTGCTGAATCTAATCTTAATCCCTGAGATTTGTGAATGGAGACAGCGTATGCAACACATAATGGGAACTGTTTCCTGTTTACGTAGATGTCCTTAAAAACCTGGAATTTTACGCAGGTTCTATCTATGTGTACAGAGTGTTGCATGTTGTCAAACTGCACTACAAGTGTCTGAATAAATGTCTTCTGTACATTATGGATAAAGTCAGTGATGTTTCCCATGGCACCGTTTATCATGCCTTGTTCGACATCTAGATTATGTCGTAGCATGATACGTGCATTCTTACAAAGTGTGAGAACAGCTTCTAGGCCAGCTGTTCATGAAACATCTGACTTCAGTTCACTTAGTCGTTCAGTCATCTTTGCTACTAGCTTTCGACTAAGAATAACGCCATCAACTGTATCAATTGCATGGAGAGTGACAATCTCTTGGTTCTCTCATTGTAGCATTAGATTGTTGAATTCAGTACTTTTAGTCGTGGCATAAGACACACTACGTGTCTGGCAGTAGAGTATATGTCGCTGAAGACATTACATGCTGTTTCTATGCATGTACTATCTGCTGTGATTTTCCGACTATTTAACATCGACACACGTTCTGATGATAGAGAACCTGTGCGAGCTTCATCTAAAAGTGATTTGTAAGCTAGGTCACCACTTTCAGCATGCTCTTAGACAACTCAACATAGGTGAATAATTCCATATGTTATAGCTCATGATGCAACCGAGATATTTTAGCTTGCTTGGCAGTCAGAGTTGTGAATACATGCTCTGCATTGACTGGTGCAAGTTGTAAAAGGTCTCCCAACACAAGTATACTTTTACCACCAAATGGCACAGCATCATCAGTACCTAAGATCTGCTGTAGACGTAGATGAATACAGGCTAGCATGACATTGGAGACCATGCTGATTTCGTCAATGATGAGTAGCTGCATCTTTGTGAACATGGGACGGAGCTGAGATGCAACCTCGAATGACAGTTTACGATACTCTCCAGTTCTCCCATGTTCGACTGGCAACATAAAGAGACAGTGTAATGTTGCTCCACCAATGTTGTATGCTGCTAGTCCTGTGGGAGCAGTCACTGCAACAGACATTGAAGAGCCTGTTGCACTGTATTTTGAAGTGATAGCTCAATCAGGAAACTCTTTTCCTGTGCCAGCTGAACCACTGACAAACATTAGTAGTGGTTTGTGCTTAGTGCAGTCACATTTTTTTGTTTCATGTAGTATGCCATGTTGGACAACTTCTACCACTTTGGAGTGTACTGTATACTGCAGCTGATTTAGTCTTTCTCTTACATCACCTGGGTTGACTATAGAGTGTGTGCCATGTTGCATGGCTGTCTCAATTTCTGAGATTAAGAGTTCTGGGGCATTTAATGGCAGAGGGTTCTCCAGAACACCTTGTCCTTCTGATCAAGGTTGTCTTGTGAACTGACTGAGTGTCTTCCTGAAGTTGCTTCTCTGCCTGCTTGAGCTGTTCTTTCTCAGCTTTTAGTCTTTCTATGTATGTTTGTGAGTAGTCGGTTTGGAAATTCTCATAAGTGAGATTGAACTGTTCTTCTAATGTGTCAGAGTCACCTTTAATTCAGACTCACCTCCAGGGTCTAAATAGGAATAGAGAGCAAAGTAGTAATGCTCTGTGCTGTCTGATGTGCCTAGATGCAGTTTGCAGTGATCTATAAGTCATGGCTTGTTCCTCTTCACAAGACAGCCATCTAGTCCATTGACCTTGTAAATGTGCCATGTTGAGTCATGTGCTGCACCTGTCTTGTAGTCATACCACTTAGCCACCTCAAACAGACACATATCATTCATGTCGTTGTGTCTATATGGGTAGTATGTGTCTATCAGGTTATTCTTCAAGATATGTTTTGAAGAAGGTGTATTGACAGCAAGCTGCTCAATTTCAGCATGAGGAATCAGTACACGCTTCTGTTTCTCTTTGTAGTTTACACTGAGGAAACGCATACGCCAGACTTCCGCCACAGATGTGTACCCATTAAGCGGTCACTGGCTTCGTAAGCTCCACATTCTCTGTGTGAAAGAGTCTTCAAACCCAATGACCACAGCTGAGATGTCAGGCTTTTTGCTTGAACTGGCAATATCTTCCCAAAGATCTTGCAAGCTAGTCTGTTCATGTTTGGTTATGTACGGCGACATAGTTAACCAGGGCTAGTGAGTTGTCAGCCACAAACTGAACATCTATGTTTGCTTGCCACATTAGGAGAAGAGTTGGTTGTAGTCATTGATATACACCTCTTTTTCATTTCTGGGTAACTCAGTATCCTCTTGGTTGATTTTGCTTTCAAGTGGTGTCGCATTGTTGAGAAAAGGTCATTCATGCCACTATTCTGACAAACTCTTCTAGGAAATCCAAAGTTACATCACGTGTACCTATTAGATTTGTTCTTTACTGCTCACGACAATATTTTAAGAATATGTCGCTGGAACTTTTGGAACCAACTTCCATAGTGTAGGGACTGTCATACTTGTCTGGAATGTGACAAGTGATATTTTTTTATGAATGATAGCACTCTGCTGCATCACAGTTCACCGATTGTGATGCATCCTGATCCATAGTAACATATGGATGTGAGGGGCACCTCGTGCTTGATATTCTGTCCTCCAAAAGTAGTGTTCCACAATGCCTAGAGGAGGATTGTCCTTTGATAAGATGAAATTGAGAATGTCATGAAGGCTTTGTGAAAGTGTTCAGACAGACACAGGATCAAGTGAACACATCTCGATAGTCATTGATGATGTCTTTGACATCGGAATTTGCCCACTTCAACAGTTCAATGAGTTCGGCCCAGGCATATTCTGCACAACTAAGTGTGATAAACCAGCATGCGCCATACTCGTAGTATTGTCACTTCCGTAGTGTCTGCGACAACAATATTCTTGCGTTCCCGCAGAGGCTTGAAAGTATGGAAGACAGATTCACTTGCACACTTTCATCTTTCTGTTTCACTTCTCCAGAAATTGAGCAGCTGTAATTCCATCTAGTGGAGTTGTTAAGTGAATGGTATGTGCTATAGATGCAGACAGAATGTTAAGTCCACTTTCCAGAGCAGATGGAACAGGTACTGAAATGTTACGCCTGAATTTGCCATCTTGCTCAGGATACGGGTTGAGTGCACTCAGCACCCTGTACCAGATTTCTTTCATCTAGGCGCCCACCTGACCTTTTTGAAATAGGTCTGGGAAGCAGCGTGTTTAATGTTGCCTCCCAAATGCTTGACAGGCTCACCTTCCACCTGCTTCCATTTGATAGAGATCAATGTTGTCTCCTAATGGATCTCTACCATGTAGTGGGTGAATTGTGTACTGTTCATATATTGTCACTCTGTCTGTGTAGTGACTTTCTCAATGATTGGCTTATTTTTTCTAATAGATCATGTTGTACATGAGAGGCTGGCCATTTGATCTATGTCAAGGTTCATATAGAAGGAATTGTTCTCTTAGGCAAGCCTGATGCTTTACGTTTGCAGGTTGACAACATCTCGCCAGATAACCTTGGCCTTTGTAGGCACACCATTTACTAGAATGACCAAGCTATTTTCTGTTGAGATAGCCTGAACATTTTCCTGTAGAGGAAGTGGTAGACATCACAGAACCCTTTAGAGATCCAACTTAGCTCTTCTGTGAATCTTCCGTGTTTTTGGTAAGTTCAGACGTAGAATCGCTTTGAATGGTTTCATTGTTCAATTAGAATAATTCAAACATGTCTTAAAGTTGAAATCTCAGTTGGTGTAACATCTGTTTCATGTTGTTTAGCACTGACCTTCCTGGCAAACTGTTGCACTTCAGTTTTGAAAACAGTGTTTGTACATAGTACTATGGTGTCTTGTGGATGAAAGTCAGATTTCAGAAGGAAGAATGCTGTGACGCAACCACATGTCATTGTATGATGACCAGGTTTCTAGGCTGACTGTGACAGTTTGTTTTGTGTAGCACAAACGGTCGGATGACACACATACAGAATCAAACTTCTGATACTTTGCAATCTCAAACTTAGCAATTTCCTTCCGTACTGTTTCAGAATGTCATTTTTTGAACACTGAAACACATTTTTCTGTTGAAGGTGACACTGGAAATTTCCGTTTCTGGGCTCAGAAGGAATGTATTGCACTTTTTTCATGAAAGTGATGGACTTGCCTGTCTCTCGACTGCAGTAAGTCATTTAAATAAGTGTACTGATGCACAGTCGCTGTACTTCATATGCTCTGAAATTAAGTTTGCATGCCTGTGTGGTGCACTGTGAGTATCCGATGTTGTGAAAAACTATCATAAACACCACTATCAAGACATGCAAGTGAGTAAACCCATGAGTCCATAAAGTATGGATCGCATTTGCCAATGATCGATTTCAGTAACAGCTTATGTCTCTTTGCATATCACGTTATTAAATAGGTTAACAAACTGTTCTATTTTTGAATGATGATTGCTCACGGTTGCAGGTACCTTATATCACATGACCATGTAAGGCAGTGTCATTATTCAAGACTATGGTTGACCACAGTCATCGCTAGCTGCATCTAATTGATTGTTATCAGAGATACTGAGGACATTTGTAAGTTTGCTGGACCATTGATATTGAACGCCTGTTGCTTTTGTAAAAGTCACGATAAGTCTCTTCCCAGAAATATGCTTCTGAGTGCTGTGTGTGCATCCACTGTCCTGTAAAGACATGGCAGAAGTTGTCATTAGTCAAACAAGGATACTGTTGAAGTTTTTTTAATGCTATATATAAGTTTCCTGAATTGTTCGAGGACATGAGACATCTTACGCTACAATCTTTTGTAGTACAAACAGTGCTCTGTTGACAAATGTTTGTACTTTCAGATTTAAACTATCAGGAGAAAGGTGACTCTTGATCTGTTTTATGCTGTGCCGTAGTATTGCAGTAATAAGTCTTTGATCTTAGCTTTACTTTGCTAGTGATCGAAAACACTTTTTATTTTCTAAGTTGAAGTCACAATTTTTCATTTTACGTTGTTGATTTGAGAGCGCCCTTTGATGGTTACACTTCAAGATAGTTGTGTTTCACTTACATGATTATTACAATATTTGTGATGTTATACATTTTTTTATGTTTTTGTTTCTCTGCAGTGACTTGATGTAGGTCACTGTTGCAGTAATGCTCTGTCGATGTTCATTTTTGGGTAACTTTACTTTTGTTTGTTGCCCTTATACAACAGTGTAGTACTATTATACCGCCTCGCTTTGAGATACACCTACGTTGTGTTTAGTTGGTATTTTCAGGTACTATAGTTGACAGTCACAGTAGCAATCTGCATGTTATCAGGGTACCTGCATGAGAAAAGAAAAAAGCTTTAGAATATGCTTCAGTTAATTTCTTATAGCAATGTGTATTATTATTATCAGCATGTTAACAATGTTAACACTTTGGAAAGACAAGCAAATGATAGTTGTTATGAATGTGCATTGCACAGCTGGTATGTAATATCGAAATTTTTACATTCTCAACTTCTGTGGAGATTTGCTTTGTTTTTTTCTTCAATGGTGTTCTCACGATTATGATGGATGTTATTTTTATCTGTGTACCAAGATGTGTTTAATGCTGTAGTGTGTTATGTGATAGTCACTTTTAATGATTAAGTATATGGTGGAGCAAGAAATCAGAGTGACAGTGTGCATTATTAAATGTATCACAATTAGTATATTTACAATAATGGAGGATATGCCTCTATTGCTGTTTGTGTGACTGTGTGTGTGTGGCAGAATTGGTAGATATGGTTGTATGTTAGTTTAGATTTCAATGTTGATGCTGGATTGTAGTAACATAGCGATTTTTGTGCTGGTGTGTATTGTTATTCGAGATGATTTTTCACAGCATGGCAAAAGAATGGTTTTCTATATGTGTGTGCAATGATGAAGTTCCTCGTAGGGGAACTGTGTGTGGAACACAGTATAATAATTACTGTATTCGCTTTCGAACTGATACATTGAATATGTATATGTGTGAAAGTCTCCTAAATATTTCTGATTTACAGGCACATGCATTACAGTTCTCAGGCTACACTAGTAACTTTGTGTTGTGTCATACTTTTCAGTTCAGACTTTACTATTTTGTTTTTGAAAATGGGTCTGAAAATCCTAGCCTCTGATTGGCTATGATACCAATCTCAGTGGCTTGGTATTTCTGAATAGATACCCGCAAAAAAAACAGTTACTATTCGGGGTGCTGCATTACTTGTGTATTTGTTGCCAACCCGAGTCTTCAAGCTTTTCACCTGCCATTTTGTGCCACTTGGTAAGCAAATGAATGAACAAGACCATGATGTCCCCCCCCATGCATACACACACACAGAGACACACACACAGACAGAAAACCAAACAGAAGCAGAGTACTCATACTAAAACTTCTAAACACTGACATCTACCAGCAAAAGCTAAGAAAAATGCCGTGTATGATGGTCTGTCAAAGACTGGGCAATCCATTACATGGTGAAAGCTTGTGGCATGTCTCATTCATGGCCACTGTAAGTTATGAAAGTGTTGTTTTTGTTGCCTCGGCCCTATTAGAAAATTCTGAAAACAAATGCCACAAGTCCCTCTACTGTATTTTACTAATGTCGCGTAGTCCTAAACTCACTGGCAGGTACAGAGTACTCTTAGAAAGAAAACATCTTCAATGAATGGTTACCCAGTATCTTGATCGCAGATTCAGAGCCCTCCGTGTCTGGTAGCTTTAGTCACAAAGTGCATGCCAAGAAAGTGCCCTGTCACATAATGGAGTTCCAATAGTTTAGAAATCAAAACAGCTAGAGGGATTACTTATTCATAAAAGTTGTATGAAGTTTATTTTGTATTTTATATATATTTTTAAATACTTTTTCCTCCTTTTTTTCTCGCTTACAGTGCACATTTTCTAGTGTAATAATACTCTAGGGTGGCTGATATTTGTGAAATACTGTGCCTTCCAGATCTTATAAGCCCTTCCTTCTGTGTTGTTGTCTCATTATGCCTCTGGTTGGTTTGGTCTTTCCGCACACTATCCAGTCTGAGGGTGTTATTGTTAGTTCAGACAACCATGTTCTGAAAAGTGTAGATTTTTCATTTCTTTTGATGATGCTGTGTTTTTGTTTATGTGCTGTGTTTTATGTGAGTCGATGGAGAAATGACTATTCTGTAGAAATTTAACATATAAGAGTGTAATGTTAATGAGCAGAGGTTGTGCATGGATATATGAGGGCATTTGAGTGTTAAAAATACAACAAATAAGTAAGCCAGGAGGTGCGCCATTGCTTGTGGTATGCATTACATTGTAAATCTTGAATATCTGCACTGGGCGCTGAGTTTTAGGCAGCGTTATGGTAGCAGATTATATGTTTACACATTGATACTGTCATTTTTCCATAAAATGTGAAACTGTGTCAATATATAGAAAGTTCTTGAAAGTTATTTTTCGTGAGCACCTGGCTCGTTTAAAAATACTGCATTCGAAGTGTCGCAAACTGTACTTTCTCGCATTTGACACTATGGTCGAAAGTACTGTCGGTTCGATAATTCTCGCAAATTTTACTTTCGTAAGCATCGAAAGTGTCGCAAATGTACTTTCGTGCATTCGATGAGTAAATGTAATACTTGGGAGTGGCTGGAAGACTCATTATCAAATCATTAGTCTGTTTGAGTGACAGATAGCTCTACCAATGAAAATTAAAGATTTGTCAGGCCACTTGGAGAACCAATCAGTGATGGACAACACTGAAGAAGAAGAAACAGATCCATTTTGAAAACTGCAGAGACAGAAGCAGTTCAACTGTAGGCTAGGTCTATGTTCACATGATATTTTCTAGTATTTAAAAACTTATTGTAATTACGTACATATTATTAATCAAAATGTTTTGGGTGTTTAATCTGATGATGTTAATTGTTATTATAGGCATGCTATTTTCTGAAGAGAAAATAGTTTAAAGTAAGAAAGAAGTTCAGTACTCACTTGTACAGATACAGCTGCAAATGGAGGGAGATAGGAAGGTACGTGAGTTGTAAGACAAAACGCTAACCAATCAGATTCTCTTCTGATGTTGTAATTGTTAAAACTGCCTATGAAAAAGCGCCATTTTGTTTAGTTCTCAGTGGTTTTAGATTTTTTGCAGGAACATAGTCTATAATATTGAATGCATGAGTTATTGGTTCATGAAGCCAGAGCAGGAGGAATGTTTTTTTTATGTGTGTGTTTGACTGAATGCAGTGAAGCTATTTGAAATAAGGAGGGAAAATATCATTTGATTTTCAGTGCTGTCTGGTCACTGCAGGTGAACAGTCCCTTCTAGTAGCTTGTGCAGTTCTGGGTAAAACTTAGAATGGCAGAAAATAGAAAAGGATTTTGTGGATAATTTGAAGTAGTTACAAGATGAAAGCAGCTGAGTTTCTGCACTCATAGTGATTTTGAAGGGACCTGGTAGCTCCCCGGGAATTGCTATGTAAATGGTTTTAGTTGTAGGGATGAGGCTGGAACACTTATGCCAACCATGCACAGACTTTGAGAACTCACTCTCCTCCTGACATACTGCTAATCCATCTTGGAGGCAATGATTTGGGTTTAAAACCATGGGTAGATTTAGCAACGGAAGCAAAATTGACCTGCTTCTATTATGTCTATGTTGCATGCCTGTATTATCATATTTTCAGATATTACAGAGCGCAGAGTTCAGCGTAGAGCATCATATGTATCTGATTGACAGAGCTCGCAGAAAGTAAATGTACAGATTACTGCTTTTTACGCATGCATGGAATGTATACTATACGTCACCTTACATTCTGTTATGGTTATTCTACCAGACGGTGTGTATTTTTGGATGCTGGCAATTGTCATTTCTGGGAGACCTTCGCGATGGAATCCTGAAAGTCCTTTAAGATTGTGAAACTGTTTGAGGAAATAATATGATAGAGCACAAAGGTTCTTTCTGTCCATATTAATGTGGTCAAAAATAGATTTAAGGTCATGCAGCAGCCTAGCTGCTATGGTGAACTTATGTCTGCCAATTTATCTGAATGCTTTTGCTGTACTAATGGTTTAGTGTTTTCAGTTTGTGTTGTAGGAGAATATATCCTTTTTGTTACTGTTGTGGATGTCACAGTGATAACTGTTTGATAATACCTGTAACCTGTCACAGTATGATTCCTTTCACAGAATGTTGGGTGCATATGAATTAATGTGTTACATTCTGACATGATGGCAGGGTTATATATTGTACAATGAACACTGGAAACATCCTTGGACACTAGAGCATAAAGGATATATTTGAACACACTCTGTGACATTTGTGTTTGTTAACTTGCCCATGAAGTTTCCTGGTAGGAGTTGGCTTTCCAGAACTATTAAAATATTTATACCTTTTCCGTCCTGTTTGATGGATTGACTCACCCACATAATATTTTGGGTACCGGTGGGTGTAATTTACTTCTACTACGCAGGACAGACACATGAGGGGAGCTACTAGGAGTGCTCCTTAAGTTGCTGCCTTTTAAAGTGGCAGGTGGCAATATTAAACTGAAGTATATTAGTGGTCAGTGCCCACTTATTTTGAGTCCTGTGGCATCTTCATATCATGAGGTCCTGACATCCCTTTTTTATATAGAGTGCTGTGGTTGGCCTGGCAGCCTAATATGTGGAAAGTTGTAATCGAAGTGCTTGTCCAAGGACAGGCCAAGAAAGTAAAACGCTTTTCCCAATGAAAACAGGTGTCCCGAGTGGTGGAGAGTATGTTATTTCAAGGCCTGTGTACCAGTAATGTATGTTTGTGACTTCATTAACATGTTCTGTGATGTGGTTATTCAGGCTTATAATATTGTTATGAATATTTCACTGTGGTATGATGGATGTCATGGTATCCCAAATTTGATGTTTATAGTTACCCAACTTATGAGACTAGAGCATACATGTTAGTGTACTAGCAGTTGCTTTACCGTCAAGGTGGCTGTATCTCGTTTTTTTGTTCTATTGGTACTGATCTGTGTTTCGCTTCTTGAAGGACAGTTTTTTTTTTTGATTTAATTTATTATTGTATAGAATTGTTTAAGAAATGATGAATATTGTTACATGATACTATGTGCATCTTTTTGGCTTTGTATTCAGAACTAGTAAGAGTGATCAATAAGATGAGGCAGTGGACCTTGCGAGGTGTGCATTGCTTGAGGCAGTCCAGGCCCGGGAATGCCCGTGCTGATGAGGAGTACTAACCGAAGTTGGATCAATGTGGAGGTTAATAGTTTTTTATATATTGCCCTCAGTTAAAAACAACCGTTGTGCAATTAAAAAGAAGGGAAGCTGTTGCTCCAATGGTTCTAATGTACTAGCGGAACGGAGGTGATACTGACAACGACACGTGTTGGTACTACTGGCCATGAATTGTGGAGGCTGCTGGGAAGCTAAGTATGGGGAGCGCTTTACTCACCTGGGGAGTAAATCAGCACAATCTTTTAACTATAAAGTTGTAGCCAGACTTGAAAAACGTCTTATTGTAAACATATTTAAAAGGGTTCTCCATGAACAGGGTTGTATGTGCAAGTCCAACTTTAAACTATTGTACTATACCATCAGGAGGCAGTTATGTCATTGACAACAGATTGCTGAAGATCAATGAAATGAATGCATGGTACAGGAGGGGAGGAACATGCATAAGCTGTCCAACACAATATTCAGTGCGGTTGTTGTAGTTGTGCATGTGCAACTCTAACATACGGCTGGCCAACTTGAGCCCCCCAAGAAATGAAGGACGGCCACTCACAGGTGAGCTGTTGTATTGCAGTACAACACAGCAACTGCCAGTCCTGGCTGGCCCTGTAGTTGGTTCTTGTGCCCTAACCAGCCGAATTGTGTATATAGTAACATACCCCAACCTGCACATCTCTGCCCGCCTGTAGGATAAAGTTACATGCCTCTACCGATCTCCCACAGTGATCGAGGGCAGAGTATTGATTCCCTGCTCACATCTCCAGAAGCACATCGTGGCTGTATTTGTATCACTTCCAGTGCGTGATAATGCAGAATGTGAAACCCTTCAACCAAAATATCTCCCTGGTGGTCTAGTGGATTGTAATGTCTGATTGTGGCAGAATGCTGTTAGTACCATGCTCGCAAGTCACAGTCTGGTGTTCAGTGCCCCTCCAGCCGTATAGCCTCACCCTGCTCCCTTTGTGGTGGAGTGCAGATCCCACCCGCATGCCACGCTGCCTGCTGAATTACTGTTAATGCACGCTTCCATTGATGCTTAACTATATTACTGGTCGCAGTTCATAATAAATGACACCTATATTTATGAAATTTACTGTATTGGCATGATGGGCCGGTAGCTGTGTGGTGGGGGCCATGTTACTTTATTGCCTGTGATTGGGCTTCAGGATCTGTCTGGGAGGGTAATGTCGAGAGATAGTGGTGTCTTGGTTGCAGGGCATTGGTCTCAACACCTGTTGCCCAGGTGGCGAGGCAAATTTTGTGCATCATACCTACATGTTAATGGAATGCAATGGGGCTACAATAGATGTACATTATCCCACGCTATCTTGTATAAACTATTGTCTCATTTGTATGCTGGCTTGAATATCGAAATTAGTCATGGCTTAATGGTACTTCTGCCATTGTACTTATGCCAACTGCACCTGTGGTGGCGCAAGTTGCCGCTGACATGTCCAGTGCTGTGGCTGGGGATAGTCAGCGAAGTGGCCATAGCACTATTTGATTGAATCACCCGACACCCGCGCAAATTCTTTTTGTGAGCAGCAGGGCTGTGATTTGAATGGCGCAGTCATATCTGGCATGGCTAAATAAGCACACATCGTAGTGATTATTCACTGTTGTGTAAGTGTGTGCTTACTGTTATGGTATGAGGCTGAGTGCTACATCAGTCACGCAGTGATTCAGTGACCATGATATATACAGTCAGAGTGCCTTATTTGTATTATCATAAATATTTTGAAAATCGTTTGAACATTGTTTTATGTGCTTAGTCTCACACATATATCAATAAAGCAACAATGCCCAACAGGGTGTGTCGTGGTTGATATAACGTGCGTTTCAGGTGTTTGCCCAGGTCACAGTCCGAGTGTGTCCAATGAACCGAGGCGGACGTTATCCCAATAAGATACATCCGAGGGTAGTATTGCTATAATGCACGCTTCATTATAGAGAAAAAGATAATTTTTAAGATGTTTTGGTGGAAAATATTATTTTAAGAGTAGATGAAACAATCACAAATGATCAGCATGGTCATCCTGATCACAGGTTCACAGTAAGGCTGAGACTATACTTGATGTTGTACTGATTAATATAACACCTGTGATGTTGTACTGATTAACATCATGGTCCAGCCCAAGACTGACCAATCAGAGCCCAGATTTTTTCTTTACTGTATAATCAAAGATTGAATACAGTAACAACGCTGATAGAAATTTGAGAAAGTAGTATTTTACCAGGTGTTGTGTCAGTGTTAAAAATGTTGTCTGATTTACAGTTAACATTCAAATGTTTTTGTTTTGGATTTATTGTAGAACACGGATGCTCTCAGCTGAGAGCGAGGTAGTGCCAGCAGCAACCTGCTGTGAGGGTGGTTGGGGCCACACTGAGAGTTATCGTGATTGGTCTGATATAAGACTTTATTATTACAAAGTTCCTAGGTTGTTTTCAACAAGAAAATGAGGGTTTCTCATGACACAAGTGTGTGATATTGAAATTGTGTCATTGATACACCAGGGAATTGTTTGTGTAAATTAGCTGACAGCCTATCTCTGCACTATTTGAAATCGACATGAAATGTGGTGTTATTATTATTGTAAGATGCAGTGTGGCACATTGTATGTTGTCGTGATGTGATGGTATGATATTACCATTCAGGTCTGTTGTTCCATGAGAAATGTGTGGCGAATAGGCTGCAGGCATGAGGATCATCATGTGCAGCATGACAAAGGAATGTAACATATCCTGCAACACCTACTCCACCACGCCTATCTTCAGACGAGGGATTACGCTAACTAACAACAGAGACATTTGTGAGTAGAACAGCACTATATGTTCAGGCAAGGTTGAGTTTTCACTCAACTGGCTGCAATTGGGCATTTTGCAGCTCTTGAGCCGAAGGGATACATTTAGTAGGTTACTATTCTAATAATGCAAAAATCTTGACTGTGATTGGTCAGTATTGGTTGACCTGGGTGATGTTAATCAGCAACATCACGGGTCTAGTCTCAGCATTATCAGGAACATGACATCAGCATGAGCATGCTGATCTGTTTGATGACCATGTTGATTATTTGTTTGATTGTTTCGTCTGCTGTTAAAACAAAAAACTTTTTCACAAAAAACACTTTACAATTATTTTTTCTGGATAAGAATGATCCATTATAGTATTAATGCCTCCAGGGTGTGTGTTAGTTAGATAACTGCCTCAGTTGTTGAACGACCGGACTGTGGCTGTGCCAACCACCGAGGTGTGACGCTATTATAGCATGAGACACACCCCGTCAGGCATTATTGCTTAATTATGGATGAGATCGCATCACGCAGTGTTGTATCAGGACGCTTGGGGGAGCCAGTGCATGGCGCTTTGTTAACCATTCGAATATGCACCCCAAATACTTTCTAGAAAAAAGGTGTTTACCAGCTCAAATGATTGTGCTGCCACCATGGCAGGATATGTACACCATAACAAACTGTAGTACTACAATGTCAGTGGGATAATATTCTCATGAATCTGACAATGTATGGGTGTGAAGCGTAGATGTGGTGTTGTGGGGGCAGGTATTCTCTGCATTTTGTTGGAGGAGTTCACACACCAAGCAACAATGCCCGACAGTGTAGCAAAGGATAACGCTACTGGTACTTGCACACGAGGACGAGAGAAACACAACAACCGAGGCGACATTATCCTAAAACGACACACACCCTGTTGGGCATTATATATGCAATGGGTCGTAGTTATACAGAAAGAAAAATATTTTACAGATGTTTTTGTCTGGGAATATTTTTGTTTTTAAGAGCTGACTTACAATCGTTAAATGATCGCATGATCATGATGATCAGCAGTTTCACAGTAAGGCTGAGAGTAGATGCATGTTGTACTGATAACGCCGTCCCCCAAGAGTGACCAATCAGAGTACAGGATTTTTTCTCCATTGTATAATGAGTAATAGATAACAAATTTAATGTTATTGTAGTGTTGTAGGTGTTTGTGAATTCAATGGCGTGTTGCAAATAACTGATGCGATTATTATATGTCTTTGATTGCATTTAGTTAATATTTATATGTCATTCCGTTTCATTTTCATGTAATAGTTATAAATGTGCATAATAGAATATCTACATGTTTGTTAATTTGTTTTATACCTGTAGGGAATTATGGTTACAACACATCCATGCCTGCTACATTCAGCTAGAGGGTCATTATGAAGAGTGACATTATTTGGTTTGTGTTTTTTATAACCGCATTTTTAACTATTAGCGAAATAGAGTGTCATATTATTAGGTATGCATGTATGTAAACTGAATATACATGTAATGTTTTAGATGTTCATGTCTCAGCCATGCATTATGACAATGTTGGAAGTATTGTGATTCATGGTCAGGCACTACTTGTTCTGCAGTGCATATATATTTGTGAGTACTTTTTGTAACACGTTATTGAAGAAATTTATGTTTTAAGAATACTTTGACCTTGATATTTCATGTATTAATGTGATCATTTTTTCTTGTTTTTTTATTAGATCCCGGGAAGCGCTGTCGCGGAACGTGGAGGTGAAGTAGTCAAAATACCTTACCAATGGCGACAATCTGTTGTTGATATTATCTTGCATCATTGAGAAGTACCATAGGGTTGCAATATTCTGTGGTGATCAAAGCCCTGTTGAGAATCACATGTTGCAGTCCGACTGTATGATAGGGGAGTGCATGTTTGTTGGATACTCACTGCAAATGTTAATAGTTTGGTGGATCGACAGAGCTGCTGAGGGAGTACCACTTTCTTTTGTTTGTTGTGGGTGGTGAATCACTGTTAACTCAACTTACTTTACGTGTGATGTGACCAGGTGGTAATGTATTGATTACAGATACCCAACCACCAAAACACAAACATGGTGGTAGGATATTGTAGTAACATAAATGTTGTGCACTGTATGAAGTGTAAAATAATGCACTTTTTTTTTTCAATCACAAATTTAAAAGTGTGCCTTATAGTGTTATGATTCTTTCCTATTGAAAGAATAGCTGTGCAGTGTATGTTCAGCCTCCCATTTCAATGCTTACTTCAATGTGGTGCGATGTTGTTCAGTGTACTGGCATATGTGTGTGTTTTTTTTAAAGGTGACCATGAACTGAGCACGTCATAAAACTAATAATGGAGGTGATGTACTGCTATGTCACCTATGAATATCGTATGTTTCTAACAGCACTTTGCAGTTGTCTCACCACACTTAGAAATTGGGTTTTATTTTGCATCTGACTGATTAGTATTTTCCGTGTATTAATTCTTCACATGCCCAGCAAAAAAAAGTATCAGCTCAGTACTCTCTCACCCACTCTGGTATCCTGCTATGTAGGTTGCTCATTCTTAAAACATCTAAATAAATTGAACTCATCTATTTTTTTTCTGTCACTTAGTGAGACATATTGGCTCATTAATACAAGTTGTCTCAAAGACACTGCCCCCACCACACACAAACACACACACACTCTCACTGTTCCTCAAGTTTTGTCAGGTTAATCATTCGTGCAAGCTGGATGATTTAGATTTCTTTTAAAGATGTTAGTCTTTAAACAACTAGATGTCGTATCCTGCTTTTTTTAACACTTTTCCATATAACAGTTTATTGTAGCTGTAGCCACCAACATGACCTCTATTTAAGCTACGCCCCTCGATGTCACTTCACCCACCTGCCAAGACTGTGGTCCTGCATTTTTAGGATCACAACCACAGTAGTCACTGTATTTGATGGCGCCTCAGCACTGATTCTGTTCCTAAAAGACAGTACTAGCCTAAGATTCACTGCTCTTGATCCCTCTATATCTCGCCCACCGGTTCACTGTTCGCCTGTAGTTCATTTACTTTTGTGGGATTGTCATTTGACTGGAAGCTGTAGCATCATGAACGGTAGCGGTCGCAGCTCGAAATCATGTACAGCTCTGCTGGTAGAAGGAAGAGCAGTCCCGATTAATATTTGAACTGACTTTGATAGCTCAGCATCAGGGTCGAACTAAAGCAGAGGCCAGCTGTGCTAGCAGACAAGGAACAGACAAATTTATTAAACATATCTGATTGAAGAGTCCGTAGTCCTGTGTGTGGTGGGGGTAATGTTAACATGACAACAGGCTCCAAACCACAACCAGGATCACTTGAGAATGAAGAACTATTTTATTATAAAAGAAATAAAAAGCTGTTTACATTAAACATTTAAATTTTTTTTTTTTGATAAAAATATGCCATGGGTTCTATTTTTTTTAGTGCCGCACAATGCTCTTCAGGATGGCGGTAGGTTGATCAAAACTGACTGGCCAGGAGGTATAAGGTCAGCCCGACCTGTGACGCCGGGCCTCATATTTCTGTCTGGTCTGGTATTTCACTGCCTACACTGTCAGGCATTGCACTTAAATGCAGTACTATGACAGGTTGCAGTGGTGCAAATGCTACTACATTATATGGTTCGTTTGGGTTGTGTTTATGAAAAGAAGTTGTTGAGAGTGAAACTGTCCTAGATATTGGCCGATATAGATCAGATTGCAAATTGTTCAATGATGCATGGGTTAGCAACACAGTGGATAGTTTCAATGAGGAATTATTCTTTAAAACAGTGTTTAAATGTGACCATATGATGGTTTGGCTGTTGTCGAAATTACTTTTTGGGACATTGTAAGAAGATGTCTGTGAGAGGTGAGTAAAAGTAGTAAATAATGCTAAAGTATGCACATACAGACAGTTCTGAGTAGTGAAAGGAAACTAAGAGTACCAATAAGCCGCTTAAGCATACATTTTTTTATGTTGTGAGTTATTATATAATACTGTATAGTCACATGACAGAGAGACAAATTGATACTTGTTAATTATCCTCCAGGAAGTACACTGGAGGATGAGTTTCGATGGTTGGTGTGATTCGGCCACGAGTCGTAGCTGAGTGACCGAGTCACATTAGTGGTGTTAACCTCCAGGTTACCCACCCCTGGAGTATAAATTTTATTATACAATTCAATGTTGTTTGTTGTATTTTAACCGCGTGTAACCTCACTGAGCTCCCACACTTGAAAGAGGAGGTCATTTTAGCTAAAATTTCCCGGGTGTTTTATCGGTGCACCGGATAAATCAAGTGTGTTTTGTTTGAAGTGAATTTGACAGATTATGATGGGTAAGGTTGGTTGGCACTTCTTCCAGTGGGTACACTGGAGGATTTATCACGTGGTCATTGTGCCAGCTAACCACCAGGAGGCAGTTGCATATCGGATTTAACATTGTATAATAAAGTTTTATCATCATAGTTTAAACTATTATCATTACTTTTAAATGAATGCTTGATATTGTATAGATAAGAAATATTGAAGTGAAATATTTTACAGTTGTAATTGTTTAATTTGTGTTATATATTCATCATAACTGTTTTTTTTTTGTTTGTAGGGCGCCGGCAACCGCGTAGATGCAGTTGCGGCCATTGCCGCTACAGCCAGCCGCTCACTGACGAGGTTCGCAGTCTGCGCAAGGAGAACGCTGTCATCCTTGAGGTTGGACAAAATCCGTCTCTGGATGCACAGCAGCAGACTGTAAACTCGCCTGAGCCAGTCGTGGCAGTGGGTGATGGTGTTGTTGCACATAGCAGTGCTTCACCCAGCTACCAACTGTTTCGCAGCTTCCTGGTGAGACTGGCCACCCTTCAGAGGTCCGCATCTCCCTTTGAGGGCGCAACAGTTTTCGCTTTTTGAAACCCACAACCAGCTTCAGCCTGGATTGCCTGATGAAAAGGGCCACACCTCTGCAAGTCTGAGTGAAGTTAATAATTAAAAATATTTTTATATGTTTTATGAATATTATGAAAACAAAATTTTATTTAATTTATATGTTGTGTATGGGAATACACACCTTGTTTTCCATTATATGTATATATTTTATATAAATCTATTTTTGTATATGAAAAATATTTTTGTTTCAGTTTTTATATTGGAAATATTTTTAGTAAAATTATTTATAATATACCTCTTGGTTGGTGTCTTATTATATTCAAGAGAAAAGTATATCTGTTAACATTTTTTGGGTACTTGGATAACCATCATCTTAACATTGGGTGGCAGTATTGTTATCCCTAATATAAAGATAGCACAGAAAGGTTAATACAAAATTTAAGGAGTGGAGGAGGCCAGACAAAAGAATCGGCTATAGCTGTTCCCAGCTAATGTCTCTTATGTAGTCATGTTAGCTTCCTATAAACATTTATATACAGCTGAGTCAAAAGATCTTGATTTAGGACAAATAAGGATGAAGGACCTCATTCAAAGGCCACCAGTCTCTGTGACAAATGCCTCTGTATTGGTATATACTTTATGTGCCAGATTCAAAAGTGTTGCGACATGTAAAGGTAGGCCTGCTAAGTCAAGACTTGCCCATTCTGTGATATTCAGCAGGAGGCAGTTGCACCACAGAAAACATGCTGAGTAACAGTAATGCAATGAATGCATGATGAACTGCAGAGGAGCAACCGCGCATTAACTGCACAGCCTGAGATTCAGCAAGTCTGTGAGTTTAGGCACAGTCAACCTGCACTGCACAACCAGGCCAAAAATGCTCAAGTCAACAATCACGTAGGGGTAAACTGTTGAATTGTATGGCACGGCGCAGTGCTGACAGCTGTGGCTGGCTCCAACCCACCCATGTCCCATCGTGCAGCCTAATCATGGTCAAAGAGGACAATTCCAGCACCACCTCACCACTGGACCTATTGTGGGGCAACAGCAGAAATATTCCCCACAAGCCTGAGCACGGGCTGTTTAGTTAAAAACAGTCCTCCTGTGAATATATCCCTGGTGATCCAGTATTGAAAGTTGATCAGGTGTATCAGTGTGACATAACCACCTCCTGTGGAACATAGCCTTGTGGTGTAGTGAGTTCCGTATGTCCTCTACTGTATTTACTAATGTCTGGCATGTCCCAACTACTGGCAGGTACAGAGCTACTCACAGAAAGAAAACATCTTCAATGAATGGTTACCCAGTATCTTGATCGCAGATTCAGAGCCTCCCTGGTCTGGTAGCTTTAGTCACAAAGCATGCAAGAAAGTGCCCTGTCACATAATGGAGTTCCTAATAGTTTAGAAATCAAAACAGCCAGAGGATTACTTATTCATAAAAAGTTGTATGAAGCTCATTTTGTATTTTTATATATATTTTTAAATACTTTTTCCTCCTTTTTTTTCTGTTTACAGCACATTTTCTAAGTGCAATAATACGCCCCAGGTGGCTGATATTTGAAATACTGTGCCTTCCAGATCTTATAAGCCCTTCCTTCTGTGTTGTTGGGTCTCATTATGCTCTGGTTGGTTTGGTCTTCGCACACTATCCAGTCTGAGGGTGTTATTAGTTGTTCAGACAACGATGTTCTGAAAGTGTAGATTTATTTGTCACTTGATGATGCTGTGTTTTTGTTTTATGTGTTGTGTTTTATGTGTCGATGTGAGAAATGACTATTCTGTAGAAATTTAACATATAAGAGTGTAATGTTATGAGCAGAGGTTGTGTAACGGATATGAGGTATTTGAGTATGTTAAAATACAACAAATAAGAATGGAAAGGTGCGCCGCTACGTTTAGGTATGTATTGCCATTGTAACTTAAATATCTGCACTGCGCTGAGTTTTAGGCAGTTATGCAGCAGATTATATGTTTACAATTGATAATTAAGTCATTTTTCCATAAAATGTGAAACTGTGTCAATATAGAAAGTTCTTGAAAAGTTTTCGTGAGCAACGAAGCGTCGTAAAAAAACACTGCGGCATTCGAGTGTCAAGAACTGTACTTTTCGTGCATTTGACACTATGGTCAAAAGTAATGTCGAAGTTCGACACTTTCGCAAATTTTACTTTCGTGCTATCGAAAGTGTCGCAAATGTACTTTCGTGCATTCGAAAGGAAAGTAAATGTAATACTTGGGAGTGGCTGAAACATTCATTATCAAATCATTAGTCTGTTTGAGTGACAGATAGCTCTACCAATGAAATTAAAGATTTGTCAGGCCACTTCTGAGAACCAATCAGTGATGGACAACACTGAAGAAGAAGAAACAAGATTCATTTTTGAAAACTGCAGACAGAAGCAGTTCCAACCGAGGTACAGTCTATGTTCACTGATATTTTCTAGTATTAAAAAACTTATTAGAACATGTACATATTATTAATCAAAGTTTTTTGGGTGTTTAATCTGATGATGTTAATTGTTTATTATGTGGCATGCTATTTCGAAGAGAAAATAGCTTAAAGTAAGAAAGAAGTTCAGTACTCACTTGTACAGATACAGCTGCAAATGGAGGGAGATAGAAGGTGTATGTGAGTTGTATGACAAACGCAACCAATCAGACTTCTTTTCTTGTTGTAATTGTTTAAACCTGCTATGAAAAGCATGCATTTTGTTTAGTTCTCAGTGGTTTTAGATTTTGTAGAACATAGTCTAGTAATACTGAATGCATGAGTTACATTGTTCATGTAGCCAGAGCAGGAGGAATGTTTTTTTTTTTTATGTGTGTGTTTTGACCGGAATGCAGCAGCTACTGAAATAAGGAGGAAAATATCAGTTTGATTTTCAGTGCTGTTCGTCACTGCGGGTGAACAGTCCTTTCTTAGTAGCTTTCTGCAGTTCTGTAAAAACTTAGAATGGCAGAAAATAGAAAGGATTTTGGATAATTGAAGCAAAGCTTACAAGACGAAAGCTGAGTTTGCACTTCATAGTGATTTCTGAAGGACCCGCAATTCCCGAATCATACAAATGGCTTGGTTGTGGTGGGATGAGATGGAACATCTATGCCAACCATGTACAGACTTTTGAGAACTCACTCTCCTGACATACTGCTAATCCATCTTGGAGGCAAATGATTTGGTTAAACGATGGGTAGATTTGTAACGGAAGCAAAATTGACCTTGTTTATTATTATGTCTATGTTGCCTGCCTGTATTATCATATTTTCAGATATTACAGAGCGTAGAGTCTGGCAAGCAGAGCATCATATGTATCTGATTGACAGAGCTCGCAGAAAGTAAATTCCAGATTACTGCTTTTTTTACACGCATGGCTGAATGTATACTATACGCCACCGAAATTAAATTCTGTTATGATTGGTTCAGATGCAGCATTTTCTGGATGCTGGCAACTGTCATTTTCTGGGAGACCTTCAAGATGGAATCCTGAAAGTCCTTTAAGATTGTGAAACTGTTTGAGTGAATATGATAGTATTACGCGTTCTTTTCTGTGAAATGCATTAATGTATGCAATAGATTTAATAATATGCAGCAGTTTCAGTCGCATGGTGAACTGAGGTTCATAATTTATCTGAATGCTTTGCTGTACTAATGGTTTAGTGTTGTTTGTCAGGTTGTAGGAGAATATATCCTTGCCTGGTTTACTGTTGAAGGATGTTTGCCAGTGATAACTGTTGATAATACCTGTAACCGTCACAGTATGGATTCCTTCACAGAATGTTAAAGTGCATATGTGAATTAATGTGGTTTTACATTCTGACATGATGTGGCAGGGTACAGGTAAGGTATTGTACAAATGAACACTGGTAAACATCCTGAACACTAGAGCATAAAGGATATATTTGAATCACACCCTGTGACATTTTGTGTTTGTTAACTTGCCCTCATGAAGTTTCATGTGTAGGAGTTTTGGTTTTCCAGAACCATGTTAAAATATTTTATACCCTTTTCCGGTCCTGTTTGATGGATTGACTCACCCATTGCAACATTTTGGGTACCGTGTGTAATTTACTTACTACGGAGGACAGACATGAGGAGCTACTAGAGTGCTCCTTGTTGTTGCCTTTTAAAGTGGCAGGTGGCAATTACTAAACTGAAGTGTCATATTAGTGGTCAGTGCCCACTATTTTGAGTCCTGTGTGTATCTTCATATCATGAGGTCCTGACATCCTTTTTCCTATATAGAGTGCTGTGGCTGGGGCCTGGCAGCCTAATATGTGTGAAAAGTTGTAATCAGAAGTGCCTGTCCAAGGGACAGGCCAAGAAAGTAAAACGCCTTTCCCATGAAAAACAGGTGTCCGAGCCGGTGGAGAGTATGTTATTTCGGCCTGTGTACCAGTAATGTATGTTTGCGACTTCAATTAAAGGCCCTGTGATGTGGTTCATCTGTGTTTAAGAGCACATTACTATGTTATGTGAATATTTCACTGTGGTACAGATGGATGTCATGGTATCCCAAATTTGATGTTTGATGTTACCCAACGATGAGACCAGAGCATAGCATGTTAGTACTAGCAGTTGCTTTACTGTCAAGGTGGCTGTATCCTGTTTTTTTTTTTGTTCTATTATGGTACTGATCTGTGTTTCTGCTATCTTGAAGGACAGGTTGTCTTTGATGTAATTTAATTACTTGTACAGAATTTGTTTAAGAAATGATGAATATTGTTACATGATACTAATGTGCATCTTTTTGGGTTTTGTATTTCAGAACTAGTAAGAGTGATCAACTAAGATGAGGCAGGACCTTGTTGAGGTGTGTACTGCTTGAGGCAGTCCAGGTCTGGGGAATGTCTGTGTGCTGGATGAGGAGCAATGAACTGTTGATTCAATGAGGCACGTTAATAGCTTTATATATTGCACTTAAAGTTAAAAAACAAATCAGTTGTAATTAAAAAGAAGTGGAAGCTGTTGCCAATGGTTCTATGTAATAAAGGAACGGGAGGTGATACCGGACACCATGCTGGTGTTTCACCTCGCCATGAATTGTGGGAGGCTGCTGGGAAGTCGCGTGTTGAGCGCCTTACCACCGTGTAGTAAATCAGCACAACTTTTAACCATAGTTGTGAATGTTTTCAGACTTAGTGAAACGTCTTATAGTGTGGTTACACATATTTAAAAGGGTTCCTCCATGTGAACAGGGTTGTGTATGTGCAAGTCCAACTTTAAACTATTGTTCATCATGCACCAGGAGGCAGTTATGTTGGGTTGACAACAGATAGTTGAAGATCAATGGAAATGAATGCATGGTTACTGAGGGTGAGAACGATGCATAAGCTGTCCAACACAATATCTGCGGCGAGATAGTTGTGCATGTGCAACCCCAACATACGCTGCACAACTTCTTTGAGCCCCCAAGAAACAGTTGACTGCCACCTACAGGTGGGTGAGCTGTTGTATTGCAGGGTACACAGCAACCGCCGTCCTGCTGACCTGCTGGTCTTTGTGCCCCCAACCAGCTGAATTGTGTGCATATAGTAATATACCCCAACCTGCACATCTCTTGGATGCTGCCTGCAGGGATAAATTTGCATGCCCCTACCATCTCCCACAGTGTGATCGAGGGCAATAGAGTAATACACCCTGCTCACACATCTCCAGAAGCACAATCATACAGAACATGGTATCACTCCACAGTGTGATAATGTGCAGAATGTGAAACCCTTCAACCAAAATATCTCCTGGTGGTCTAGTGGATTGTAATGTCTGATTGTGGGCAGAATGTCAGTTAGTACCATGTCAAGTCAGCTCTGGTGCCTAGTGCCCCTCCAGTCCTGTGGTATGAAGCCCTCACTCCTGCTCCCCCTTTGCAGGTGTGGTGGGCGGCAGCATCCCACCCGCATGCTGCCACGCTGCCTGTTGAATTACAGCTTGGTACGATCGCATGCCCATTGATGCCTAACTATAGCCAATACCGGACGCAGGCCCATAATGTAAATGACACCATATTTATGAATGATGTTACTGTATTGCCCATGATGGGCCGCCGGTATGTGTGGGTGGGGGGCTGTTACTTATTGCCTGTGATTGGGCTTCAGGATCTGTCTGGGGAGGCAACGTCGACAGAGAGGTAGTGTGTCATTGGGTTGCAGGGTGCATTGTCTCCAACACCTGCTGCCCAGTAGGTGGCTTTTAGGCGCAATCCTGTGCATCATGCACCACATGCTAATGGAATGCAATGGGGCCATAAATAGATGTACATTATCCCACGCTCATCTTGTATAAACTATTGTCTCATTTGCATGCCAGCTTTGAATATCTGAAATTTGCATATGCAATGGTACTTCTGCCATTGCAAATTTTTATGCTCAACTCTGGCAACTTGTGGTGGCGCAAGTTGCAGCGTGACATGTCCAGTGGCTGTGGCTGAAGTGGTCAAAGAAGTTGGTCCATAGCACTAGTTGATTAGAATATTACCCTGGACACACTCGTGCAAATTTTTTGTGAGCGGCGCGGGGCTGGTGATTTGGAATGGCGCGGATTTTCATATCTGTGCATGCATAAATAAGCAATGAGACATCAGTAGTGATTATTCAATGTTGTGTAAGTGTGTGCTTACTGGTGTTATGTGGTATGAGGCACAGCTGAGTACTACATCAGTCACGCAGTGATTCAGTGACCATTGATATATACAGTCAGAGTGCCTTATTTGTATTATCATAGTAATATTTTGAAAATCGTTTTGAACATTGTTTTGTATGTGCTTAGTCTCTACATATATATCAATAAAGCAATAATGCCCAACAGGGTGTAGTGAGTTGCTGCGATTACGCCGCTCTCAGGTGGAGTTGCACGAGGCCACAGTCCCAGTGTGTCCAACAACTGAGGCGCAGACGTTATCCCGCAAACAAGATACATCCTGGAGGGCAGTATTGCTATACTCACTGTCTTCATTGTTATAGAAAAAAAGATAATTTTTAGGATGTTTTGGGTGAAAAATATTATTTTTAAGAGTAGATGAAACAATCACAAATGATCAGGCATGGTCATCCTGATCAGCAGGTTCACAGTAAGGCTGAGACTATACCCGTGATGTTGTACTGATTAACATAACACCTGTGATGTTGTACTGATTAACATCACGGGTCCAGCCTAAGACCGACCAATCAGAGCCAGGATTTTTTTGTATTGTATAATCAAAGATTGAATACTGTAACAACGTCCGGATAGAAATTTAGAAAGTAGTATTTTAACAGGTGTTGCTGTCAGTGTTAAAAATGTTGTCTGATTTACAGCTAACATTCAAATGTTTTTGTTTTGGATTTATTGTAGAACATCGGAGGCGTTCCCCGGCTGAGAGCGAGGTAGTGCCAGCAGCAACCGAAGCTGTGGAGGGTGGTCAGTCAGACACTGAGAGTGTTATCGTGATTGAATCTGACAGTAAGACTTTATTATTACAAAGTTCCTAGGTTGTTTTCAAATAAGAAATGAGGGTTTCTCATGACACAAGTGTGTGATATTGAAATTGTGTCATTGATACACGAAAGGAATTGTGTTGTGCAAATTAGCTGACAGCTCTATCTCTGGGGCACTATTTGAAATCTGACATGAAATGTGGTATTATCATCATTGCAAGATGCAGTGTGGGCACATTTGTATGTTGTCATGATGTGATTTGCATGATATTACCATTCAGGTCTGTTGTTCCATGAGAAATTGTGTGGGGTGGCGTAACAGGCTGCAGGCATGAGGGATCAATACTGCGGTGCAGCTTTATGATACATAAAGGAATGTAACATATCCTGCAACACCTACTCCACCACGCCTATCTTCAGACGAGGGGGATTACGCTAACTAACAACAAATAGACATTTCAGTGAGTAGAACAGCACGTATATGTTCAGGCAAGGGTTGAGTTTCTAACTAACTGGCTGCAATTGGGCATTTTGCAGCTCTTGAGCTGAAGGGATACATTTAGTAGGTTACGTAACACTATACAATGGCAAGAAAAATCTGGACTGTGATTGGTCGGTATTGGGTTGGACTCGTGATGTTAATCAGTACAACACACGGGTCTAGTCTCAGCATTACTGTGAACATGATGATCAGCATGAGCATGCTGATCATTTGCTTGATGACCATGTTGATCATTTGTTGATTGTTTCGTCTGCTGTTAAAAAAAAAAACTTTTTCACACAAAACATCTTTACAATTATTTTTCTTCTGTACAAGAATGATCCATTAGTTATAAGTAATAATGCCTCCAGGGTGGTGGAAGAGTTAGATAACGCCACGCCTCAGTTGTTGAACGCACTGACCGTGGCCTTGCCCAACCACCTGAGGTGTGACGTTATCATAGCATGAGACATTGCACCGTCAGGCATTATTGCTTAATTTCGGATGAGATCGGGCATTTCACGGCAGTGTAGCATCAGGATACGTTTGGGGAGCTACAGTGGTGCATGGCGTTGGTTAACTCATCTTGAATATGCACCCAAATACTTAGAAAAGGTGTTTACCAGCTCAATGATTGTGCACTGCCACCATGGCAGAAGATACTGTACTACCATAACAAACTGGTAGTACTACAGATGTCAGTGGGATAATATTCTTCATGAATCTGACAATGTATGGGTGTGCATAGCGGTAGATGTGGTGTTGTGGGGGGGCAGGTATTCTCCTCTGCTAATTTTGTTGGAGGAGTTCAATGTACAATTAAGCAACAATGCCCGACAGTGTGTGTTGTGCTGGGATAACGTCACGCCTCGGGTACTTGCACTGCGAGGACGCAGGAGTTTAGTGTGCTCAACAACTGAGGTGGACATTATCCCAAATCGCACACTTGGGCATTATTGCTATTATGCAATGGCTCATAGTTATACAGAAAGAAAAATAATTTTACAGATGTTTCTGTCTGGGAATATATTTTGGTTTTTTAAGAGCTGACGAAACAATCAAGCAAATGATCAGCATGATCATGATGATCAGCAGTTTCACAGTAAGGCTGAGAGTAGATACGTAATGTTGTACTGATAAACGTCACGGGTCCTGCCCAAGAGTGACCAATCAGAGTACAGGATTTTTTCTTGCCATTGTATAATGAGTAATAGATAACAAATTCTAATGTTATTGTAGTGTTGTAGGTGTGTCGGTGGAATTCAATGGCGTGCTGCTAAATAATCTGATGCGAATTATGACATGTCTCTTGATTGCATTTAGTTAATATTTATATATGTCATTCCAATGTTTCATTTCTATTATTGTAATAGTTATAAATGTGCATAATAGAATATCTACATGTTTGTTAATTTGTTTTTATACCCCTGTAGGGGAATTATGGTTAATAACACATCCATGCCTGCTACATTCAGCTAGAGGGTCATTGAGTGAACAGTGACATTATCGTTGTGTTTGTGTTTTTTTTATTATAACTCACATTTTTTAACTATTAAAGGAACAGAGTGTCATATTATTAGGTATGCATGTATGTAAACTGAACATACATGTAATGTTTTTAGGATGTTCATGTGTCTCAGCCATGCATTATGACAATGTTAGAAGTATTGTGATTCATGGTCAGGCACTACTTGTTCTGCAGTGCATACAGTATATTTGTGAGTAATGTTTCTTAAAATACGTTATTGAAGAAATTTATGTTTTTAAGAATAACACTTTGACCTTGATATTTCATGTATTAATGTGATCATTTTTTTCTTGTTTCCTTTAATAGATCCCGGGGAAGCTGCTGTCGTGGAACGTGTGGAGGTGAAGCAGGAAGCCGGCGCCAGCCCACCACGTAAGTGACAATCTGTTGTTGATATTATCTGCATCATTGAGAAGTACCATAGGGTTGTCAACATTCTGTGGTGATCAAAGCTCCTGTTGAGAATCACATGTTGCAGTCCGACTGTATGATAGGGGGAGTGCACTGTTTATTGGATACTCACTGCAAATGTTAAATAGTTTGGTGTGTGATCGACAGAGCTTCGTTGCTGAGGGAGTACCACTTTCTTTTGTTTGTTGTGGGTGGGTGAATCACTGTTAACCTAACTTACTTTACGTGTGATGTGACCTTGTAAGGGTGGTAATGCATTGATCACTACAGATACCCAACCACCCGAAAAACACAAACATGGTGGTAGGATATTGTAGTAACATAAATGTTGTGCACTGCATGAAGTGTAAAATAATGCTTAATTTGTTTTTTTCAATCTACAAATTTAAAGTGTGCCTTATAGTGTTCATGAGCCCTTTTCCCCATTGAAAGTGAATAGCTGTGCAGTGTGTATGTCTTCAGCCTCTCAGCCTAATGCTTACTTCTGCAGTGTGGTGCGATGCTGTTCAGTGCACTGGCATATGTGTGCATTTTTTAAAGGTGACCATGAACTGGAGGCAATGTCGATAAAACTAATAATGGAGGTGATGTGACTGCTATGTTCACCCTATGAATATCGTATGTTTCTAAATAGCACTATGGAAGTTGTCTCACCACACTTAGAAATGGGGTTTTATTTCAAGGCATCTGACTGACTAGTACTCTTCCCGGGAGTGCATTAACTTTCAATACATGCCCAGCAAAAAAGTATCAACCCAGTACTCTCTCACCCTCTAAGTATCCCTCTGCCATGCAGGTTGCTCATTGGCTAAAAACATCTAAATAAATTTGAACTCACTGCCATTTTTTTTCTGTCACTTAGTGAGACATATTGGCCCATTAATGACAAGCTGTCTCAAAAAGACACTGCCCCCCCACCACACACAAACACACACACACTCTCACTGTTCCTCAACAAGTTTTGTCAGGCGAATTCATTCGGTGCAGAAGCGTATTGATTTAGATTTCTTTTAAAGATGTTAGTCTTTAAAACAACGCTAGGATGTCGTGCGCTCAGCGTACTTTAACACCTTTTCCATATAACAGTTTTATTGTAGCTGTAGCTGCACTACCGATGACTTTCATTTTAGCTACGTCCCCCGATGTCACTTACCCACCTGCCAAGACTGTGGTCCTGCATTTTTAGGATCGTCAACCACAGCAGTCACCGGTATTCTGATGCCCTCTCAGCACTGATTCTGTTCCTAAATGAGACAGCACTAGCCGAAGATTCACTGCTCCTTGATCCCTTCTCTATATCTCTGCCCTACCGGTCTACTGTTTCCTGCTCAGAAGCTTCACTCTACTTTTGTGGGATTAGTTTGGCCTGACTGGGAAGCTGTAGCATCACGGAACGGTAGCGTGTCGCAGCTCGGAAATCATGTACAGCCTCTGCTGGTAGAAGGGAAAACAGCAGTCCGGACACATTTGAACTGGGAATTTGTATTAAGCTCAGCATCACCAGGGTCGTAGCTGTGCGAGAGGGGCCGGTGCTGTGCTAGTGGTGGACAAGGAACAGACAAATTTATTAAACATATCTTGATTGAAGAGTCCGTAGTCCTGTGTGTGGTGGGGGGTGGTAATGTTAACATGACAACAGGCTCCAAAACCACAACTACAGGACTGCGACTAGGAGACATGGAAGAACTATTTTATTACAAAAGAAATAAAAAAAAAAGCTGTTTTCACATTAAAACATTTAAATATTTTTTTTTTGATAAAAATAGTGCCATGGCCCTATTTTTAAGCGCAATAATGCCCTTCAGGATGGGCGGTGTGATCAAAACCGAACTGTGGGAGGTATGAGCCGTCCACCTGGCTGACTGATCGGGCCTCCATTACGCCCCTGTCTGGTCTGGTATTCCCAATACTGCCTACACTGTCAGGCATTATTGCTTAATTAAAATGCAGTACTATGACAGGTTGCAGTGGTGCAAATGCCACTACATTATATGGTTCGTGTTTCTGGGTTGGGTGTTATGAAAAGAAGTTGCTGAGTAGTGAAACTGTCCTAGATATTGGCCGACATAGATCAGATTGCTAAATTGTTCAATGATGCATGGGTTAGCAACACACAGTGTAATAGTTTCAATGAGCAACTATTCTTTAAAACAGTGTTTTTTAAACGTGACTATATGATGGTTTGGCTGTTGCTCGAAATTACTTTTTGGGACATTGTAAGAAGATGTCTGTGAGAGTGTATGTGAGTAAAAGTAGTGTAAATAATGCTAAAGTATGCACATACAGAATAGTTCTGAGTAGTGAAAGGAAATCTAAGAGTACCACTATAAGCCACAGCTAGCATACATTTTTATGTTGTGAGCTTATTAGATAATATCGATAGTCAAGCATGACAGAGAGACAAATTAGATACTTAAGCAATTCATCCCTCCAGGAGTAGGTACACTGGAGGATTTACCATAGCTGGTGTGATTCGGTCATGAGTGTGGCTGAGTGACCGAGTCACACTAGTGGTGTTAAATCTTAGGTTACTACACCCTGGGAGGATAAGTTTCATTATACAATTCAGAATGTTGTTTGTTTGTATTTTTTAACTGCGTTATAACTCACTGAGCTCCCTACACTTGAAGAGGAGGTCATTTAGCTTAAAATTTCGGTGTTTTTATCGAAGTGGCACCGGAGATGAAAACTGCTGGCAGTTTTGTTTGAAGTGAATTTGACAGATTAGCACGCGGTGTAAGGTTGGCTGGCACTTCTTCCAGTGGGTACACTGGAGGATTTATCACGGTGGTCATTGTGCCAGCCAACCACCCAGGAGGCAGAATTCGCATATCGGATTTAACACATTGTATAATAAATAGTTTATCATCATAGTTTAAACTATTATCATTACTTTAAATGAATGCATTTGATATTGTATTAGATAAGAAATATTTGAAGTGAAATATTTTACAGTTGTAATTGTTTAATTTGTGTTATATATTCATCATAACTGTTTTTTTTGTTTGTAGAGGGGCGCGGCGACTCAGTAGATGCACAGGCTGTTGCCGCTCTACAGTTAGCTCACTGGCGAGGTCTCGCAGTCTCAAGGGAGTAACGCTGTCATCCTTGGAGAGGCTGGACAAAATCCAGTCTCTCTTGGATGCACAGCAGCAGACTGTAAACCTCGTCCTTGAGCCAGTCGTGGCAGTGGGTGATGGTGCTGTTGCACATAGCAGTGCTTCACCTCCGCAGCTACCAACTGTTCCTGCAGCTTCCCTGGGTGAGACTGGCCACCCTTCATAGAGGTCCGCTATCATCTCCCGAGGGCGCAACAGCTTCTGCTTCTTTTTGCGCCTCCACATTGAATCCAGCTTCCAGCCTGGATTGCCTGATGCAGTGCACACACCTCTCGCAAGTCTTTGAGTGAAGTTAAATAATTAAAAAAATATTTTTATATGTTTTTATGAATATTATGAAAAAACAAAATTTTATTTAATTTATATGTTGTGTATGGAGTAATACACACCTTTTTTTTCCATTATATGTATATATTTTTTATAAAAATCTATTTTTTGTATGTATGAAAAAAATATTTTTGTTTCTCAGTTTTTATATTGGAAATATTTTTATAGTAAAATTATTTATAATATACTCTCTTGTGTTTGGTGTCTTATTCATATTCAAGAGAAAAAGTGTGACATTCAAGCCGCAACATTTTTTGGGCAATTGTGATAACCATATCATCTTAACATTGGGTATATGTGGCAGTATTGTTATCCCTAATATAAAGATAGTTAATAGAAAGGTTAATACAAAATTTCAAGGGAGTGGAGGAGGCCAGACACAAAAGAATCGGCTATAGCTGTTCCCAGCCAATATCTCTTATGTAGTCATGTTAGCTACTTCATAAACATTTATATACAGCTGAGTTTTAAAAGCATCTTTGATTTAGGACAAATAAGTGACAAAGGGACCTCATTCAAAGGGGCCACCAGTCTCTGTGTGACAAATGCCTTCCTTCTATTGGTATAATAATACTTTATGGGCCAGATATTCCAAAGGGGTTAGGCAATATTGTAAAGGGTAGTGCCTCGCAAGTCAAGACTTGCTCCATTCTGCGATATTCAGCAGGAGGCAGTTGCACCACAGAAAACATGCTGAGTAACAGTGCAATGCAAATGAATGCATGATGAACTGCAGAGGGAGCAACCATGCATTAACTGCACAGCCTGAGATTCAGCAAGTCTGTGTAGAGTTGTGAAGGCACAGCCTGCAACCTGCACTTGCACAACTTTCAGGCCAAAAAAATGCTCAAGTCAACAATCACGTAGAGGTAAACTGCTGGATTGCATGGCACGACACAGCAGCTGACAGCTGTGGCTGGCTCCCAACCCACTCCATGTCCCATCGTGCAGCCTAATCATGGTCAAAAGAGTGACAATTCCCAGCACCACCCCACCACTGGACCTATTGTGGGCAACAGCAGAAATATTCCTCCCCCACAAGCCTGAGCACGGGCTGCTCTAGTTTAAAAACAGTCCTCCTGTGAATACATCCCTGGTGATCCAGTGTACTGAAAAGCTGATTTCAGGGTGTATCAGTGTGAGACATAACCCCCACTCCTGTGGAACATAGCCTTGGTGGTGTAGTGGACTTAAAATCCCATTCCACGGGATGTAAACAGTAAAGCTGACCCTGAACATGGCCTGGTGGTCTGAGTGGGGCAAAACTCCGTTAGCAGGATGCCAGCAGTAAACCCCTCTGAACATACCCTGGTGGTCAGTGCACGAAATTCATTCTTGGGATGTAAGCAGTAAACCCCCCGAACATAGCCCTGGTGGTCCAGTATATGTATTCAAGTACAACAAACCTCTTCCACCGCTGTTCACATGATTGATGGCACGACCCAGTTGGTAGTGGAATCACTTATGAAATCTCAAGTTACTATAGTAGCATATTGATTTGTTCAGTACATGAACTAATAGTGTCCATGTCATGTTATATTGTCTTTTAGTTCTGCACATTTTCAAAGTTACATATGTGCTCACAAACAAAATGATTAAGACACTGTAACATTAAAGCTACTACATGGAACGAGAATGAGAAATGACAATTAATAAAGTTATTAAGACTATGTGAGTAAATGCAACCACAACAGTTGAAATATATCTGACACTGGAACATTGTTTTATATGTATGTGCACTATTCTTAGGACTATTAATCATGTACATGTGAGTGATACTTCTGAAAAAGACAGGATATTCATGGCAAAAAACTCCGTTTAATGCATCAGTTAAGGTTGTTCCACAGTGACAAAGTAAGGAAATTGCTGTTAGGGTTCAAACCCTAACCTGAATTCACCCCCAGCACCACACACACACAGACACACACACACATTCAAGTATGGGGAGGACCAAGTCAACACAACCAATGACAGACATCCAGCAGCAGGTGACAGAAATAACAAACAATTGTCTAAATGTACTACGAGACATCCCCACCCACCTGACCAGGTACTGCATGCTCAGTGGAGATCAACAGCAAAACTGAGGCCATGTACACCAAACATACACATCCCTGATTGCAGCTGCACACAGCGTACTACACTTAGTAGTTGCATGGCTCTACCTACCGATGCCCCACACCACCACACCACTTGTGGTGGGCCACCTGAACAATAGAGCTAAGCAAAACCAAGGAGTTGTACAGGTATTATATCTGTGATTATAACAAGGGTTTGAAAATGCAGCTTTCTAATTGACTGTAAACATTGTAACAGCCCTATGGTTAGTTTTTATTAACATACATAGAGCCTAACCATATGATGAACATGGTTTAATATTGTTTAAAAACAGTTTTATTATGATAGCAATAAGCCACTCCCAGGTATTATGTAAATGGTCAGTTTATCACTGTCTAGCGACATGTGGTACTTGGATATGCCTCATTCAACATTAAACCCCTACAGGGTGATTAACAGACCATTTAACATTACTGTTGGTCATGTCTTATTGCTTAATTCTCTTTATGAGTAGATAATCTCCCTCTGCTAGACACTGTGGCAGCTTTGCAACACAGTGTCCCACTCAGTTATGCCATACACTGTCTAGTTGCTGGAGAATGGCTGTGAATATGAACTCATGAAGATGAACAGTGTTACTTGATCATTACAGTCATCAAAACCCTAGTGTGATTATGACTGACAGACTCAGTGATAGAGGATAACCCCTGCTGTCCTAGTACATTTACCCCAGTATGAGTTAAATCAATATTAAGAGACATTCTTTTTATATCTACACTATACCTACTTGCTTTATGTTGTAGCGGAATTAACATAGTTATCACTTTGATAGCGTGAGTAACAGAAGTGTGGCAAACCAAAACAGTAGGCATACAGCCTGAGTATGAAACAACTGTTAAAAAAATCACACTGTGTCCATAAGTGGGATACATCACTCATTCAGTATGTGTCTTTGCAGATGACACAAAGATCTGCAATAGAGTTGATGCACAAGGTGGAGTGGAAAGGATGAGAAGGACTTAGCAAGGTTAGAGGAATGGTCAAATGTATGGCAGCTTAGATTAAATGCTAAGAAGTGCAAGGTAATGCACCTGGGAAACAAAAACCCAGGGGAAGAGTACACAATGGGGGAGGGGTGAGAAACTAACAACAACAAAAATGGAAAGGGACCTGGGGGTAGTCATATCAGATGACCTAAAGGTAGGCAAGCAATGTGAGAGGGCAGCAAGGAGGGCTGGGGAGATACTTGGATGCATAGGAAGAGGCATCACCAGTAGAAAACAAAAAGTTATTATTCCTCTGTACAGACAGCTAGTGAGACCCCATCTGGAGTACTGCGTGCAGTTCTGAAGACCCAATCTCCGCAAAGACATAGACAGGATGGAAGCTGTCCAGAGGAGGGCAACTAAAATGGTGCAGGGTCTGCAGCGGAAGACATATGAAGAGAGACCTAAGGAGCTTAATATGTATGGCCTCGAGGAAAGGAGGCAGAGGGGACATGATAGATACTTTCAAGTACCTCAAGGGAATCAACAACGTCCAAGAGGGTAGCATCTTTCAAAGAAGAGGTGTGCAAGAACAAGGGCACAATTTGAAGATAGAAGGGGGCGCTCGAGGTAATTTAATGAAGTATTTTTTCACAGAGAGGGTTGTGGATGTATGGAACGGCCTTCCAGAGGAGGTTGTGGAGTCAAAACAGTGGTGGAATTCAAGCATGCATGGGACAGTCATAAGGCAATTCTAGGGGTGGGGTAGGAGAAGTAGGCTGCTGGTTAACTAGGACCTGCAGCTTATCCATCAGGTAGGAAATTGGCAGACTAGGTGGGCCAGCGGTCCTTATCTGCCATCAAATTTATGTTTCTATGTTTCTACTGCAACAATAGCAAATGTATTACTATTTTAATAAGTTAGTCATCACAGATGCAATTAGATTGTCTTTATGAGGGTACAACATACTCAGTAAGTGCCTACAGGAAAATCTATTCTATATACATGTCCGAAACAGGTACATCATTGTTGGCTCAGTAGTGCTATGATATTTAGAAGTTTCTTGTCCAGATCCATGGTATTACAATCTTTCTTACAAAGAATACTTACTGCATCTTTAATATTGAAACACACTGGAGGTCTATGTATTTACATCACCAGTACACCTTCACCAGTAAGAATGCATGTGACACTGGCAGTACCAATTTCCATAGCGAGAACAGGCAATGCTTTTCCATACGTTTACATCAGCCTCTCTATGTTGAGTAAACCATTGCAGTAAATGTACTACTATGTAAATCACCTACTAAATGTATCACTACTTTTATCTTGAGTATCCTAATGTCTTGTAGTTATTTCATGTGCTTCTCTTAATTAATCTATACTCAGTAGTGGTAAAACCTTTGTACAACTGTCATCATGCACCTTCAGCATTTATATTGAATAACGGCACAGTACCAGTTGTGGTGTGGTGTGGGGTATCGGTAGGTAAGGCCATGCAACTACTAAGTGTGGTACGTTGTGCAGCTGCAATCAGGGATATGTACGCTTGTGTACATGGCCTCAGTTTTGCTGTTGATCTCCACTGAGCATGCAGTACCTGGTCAGGTGGGTGGGGATGTCTCGTAGTACATTTAGACAATTGTTTGTTATTTCTGTCACCTGCTGCTGGATGTCTGTCATTGGTTGTGTTGACTTGGTCCTCTCCCATACTTGAATGTGTGTGTGTGTCTGTGTGTGTGTGGTGCTGGGGGTGAATTCGGAGTTAGGGTTTTGAACCCTAACAGTGCATTTCCTCACTTTTGTAGCTGTGGAACAACCCTAACTGATGCATTAAATGGAGTTTTTAGCCATGAATATATATATATATATATATATATATATATCTCAATAGACATACACAAGTAACTGATACTGATAATTCTGAAGTTTTTAGGCTCCAGCAGCAAAGGTCTGATTATGCAATCTGTGTACAGGGAAAATAAATTACTTCAAGATTAGTTGTAATAACTATGTACCAAGACTTGCCAGCTGAAATTTTTCATGTTAGCAGTAAATTTAAGGGCCTGATGAAATTATTTTGCAAGAAAGGTTACCATGCTATGATGCTGATTGCTGTCAAATTAAAGGTCATGATAAATGACCAACTAATATATTCCCAAACTAAGAAGGAAACAGAGAAAAACCTATGGATACTGATTCATCAGAAATTTTGCTGGAAACATTAACATAAAGAATACAAAAGAGATCAAGAAAAATGAGAAATAATTATAATATGGCTGCACTTATAATGTTGTTCTGATAAAAACATCTGGAGAACAGCTCTCCTCTGCCGGGGAGGGAGGGACATGGAGGCCAGCACACCACTGACACCTAGTGGTGGCTGAGTGTCAAAGCACCTCTGTCCTGTAACTGATAGATGGGGCGGAGCAGTTGGCCAGCATGCTGTGGGAAGAAACACACACAGCTTGGCCACTGCCGATGTCCATTGCTCCACTTCTGGGAGGCAGGGGGGAGAAAAAGCAGGACAAGAAAAGTCTTGGGCAGCTGGATGATTGCCAACCCCCACAGGTGCTACTCTCATGAATGGCAGGCACCTCCAGAATCGGATCCATGTCGGCAGGTTGAGGGATCCATGTCACCCCGCCACAGGGTGTAAGCCATGGTGGAATATAGGAGGTGCACTGCGAGTGGGGAGTTCAAAGCTGGGAGGGGTCAGTGAGATAGTAGGCCAGCTAGGAGGGAGATAAAAGAGAGCATAAAAAAACTAGTAGGGGATTGATTGGAGCGTCATTAGAGGAGGTCCAAGGCTTGGGTGGATAAACTAGTCTGATTTCTCATTATAAAGAATATCAGAGGGCAATCACTCAGAAAAAGGCAGATTTTCTGTCAAAAGAGATTGCTGTTGGGAGGAACTGACTGACTCAGCTCTTTTGGATTGAACAGACTTCTCCACCCTGCTGGTCTGAAGCCTGTGAGAGCAGTTACACCCGCAAAATGCAATGAGTTCATTTGGTTCTTCTCAGATAGGATGTCCTCCATCAGGGCTGGAATTACTCCAACTGGGCCTCGGAAGCCCAGCAGGGGGAGTCTAAGGGTCAGGGATGCAATCAGTGGTCATTGGAGGAGTTTCATCCAGTGAAAATGGATGAGGTATGTGGGGTGATCTTGGAGCTGTGGCCAGCATTTTATAACCTGAACCCATGCCCAACATGACTACTAGTACTTTGTGGCAAGCATCTGGGCCCAGTGTTCACTGAGATTGTCCATTGCTCCCTATCAGAGGAGTTGTTCCCTTATAGCATTAAATGCACCCTGATGAAACCCCTTCTGAAAAAAAACATTGTACCCAGATGTCTTGGCGAATTACCACCCAATCTCTAACCTTGCCTTTCTGGAAAAGGTCATTGAGAAGGTTATTACACTTCAGCTTGAGGCACACCTTGCAGTCTTCAACATCTTTGAGCTTCTCCAGTTTGGATTTGGAGCCAGGCATAGCATGGAGACAGCACTAGTTAAGGTGCACAAAGACCTGCTTAGGGCGAGACATAAAGGATAATGGTCACTTTTCATATTCCTGGATCTTTCATCTGCATTTGATACTGTGGACCATGCCTTTGGATCAACTCAGGGAGTATGCAAGACTCACCGGCAAGGTCATCAGCTGATTTGAGTTCTATATCTGGGACATAGCCCAGATGGTAGTGCTAGGAAGATTTTCCTTGCACCTGGTGGTTCTGTGCTGTGGCAAACCGAAGTCTCGCTTCTGTCGCCCCAGTCATTTATGGTCTACATGCTACCCCTGGGCACGGTTATTAGATATTATGGGCTTGGGTTTCATTGCTATGCAGATGATACCCAGCTCTATATGTCTTTAGCTCATGGGACACTGGGTGCTGTTGACATGCTTAGTAGGTGCTTTGCTGAGATCCAAGACTGGATGTCATTGAGCTGGCTGAGACTTAACCCTGAGAAAACTCAAGTCCTAGTTATTGAGTCAGGTCATATAGGGGGTGTGGCAACTGCCGGGAGGGAGGCCAGGCTTTGGCTTGATCCCTCTGGGCTTTTAGCTGCTTCTGGGGTGAAGAATCTGGGAATCATACTGGGCAAGGGCTTGACAATCGAGGCTTAAATTTTAGCTATAGTCCAGAATGGCTTTTTTGATTTGTAGAATAATTGCCAGATTAGATCCCTTATTCCTCCCAGTAACCTGGCCATACTGTTGCATGCATTTGTCACCTCTAGACTAGACTACTGTAACCCTTTCTACTTCAGAATTAATGAGGGTATGCTGAAGTGCCTGCAGCTGCTGCAGTACACAGCTGCCCAGTTATTTATGGGACTTTCAAGATCATGCCATATTTCACCAGCAGTCCATCATGTGGAGTAAATAATAATTCAATTCTGCTTATGCAACTGGTTAAGATGTATGCTTATGTGACTTCAATACATTGTGGCTGTTTGCCTCTCTAGCCATGGAATATACTACCCTGTAGGGGTACAAAACAAGGAACCCTTGAGTAGGGTTCCCGCCAAAGGTGCCATGGGAATAATTCCTTTGGCTAAAGGTAACATAGGAAGAGGCCCATGGGAAAGAGAGGTGAGCTGATGGAGGAGGAGGGGTGGATGGTGGGGCAACGAAGAAATGAATCCTGGAACAGTGCAGGAGGAGTGGCCTTTTAAGGCCTGATGGGGGAGTGATGTTTTTGCTCTGCCCATTGAACCTGGATGAGATGTGCTTATGTGACTTTGATACATTGTGGCTGTTCGCCTCTCTTTCCATAGGATATACCACCCTGTAGGGTTACGACACAAGGAACCCTAGAGGAGGGTCCCCCCAATAAGTGCCACAGGAATAATTTCTCTGGCTAAAGGTAGCCTAGGAAGAAGCCCCAAAAGAATACACAAGTGTGTCGCGCATCGAAGAGGAGAGAAATCAGACTATATCAAGACCAGAAAGTAAGGAGATAGATGTAGATGGGAGAACAGGAGAAGAACAAGATATAACAAGGACAGTGAAGGAAATGAAAGCTGACAAGATGCAGAAGGGCAGACTTCCTAAAGAGAGAGGGAACAGCTGGGGCCACCATCCAACTCCATCCAACAGCGGAACCTAACTACGGAACGTATGAAAGCACTAACCCTGTTTAATATTATGACCATTGGCATGGAGGAGAGGAAAAAAAAAACACTGAGGAGGAAACCTCTGGGTATCCAAGGCCTAGGTTGCCTTCCCTCCAGGCTGAAGGACATTTTGATTAGTGACGGCTCAGCTACTGCAACTACAGTCAATATTGGGGAAGAGGAAAAGATTCCAATTGGGATAAAGCTCTCACACTGTCCTTACAATGGGAATGCTGGAGAGGGTTGTGAGTGATGGCTCTGCAACTAGATGCCTAAAACAAAGGAGGAGAGAAAAGGCCACTGAGGCACTCAGCCAGCATTATGTGAGCCTAAGAAATAGACCAGATGAACCAGAGCCAGTCAGATGGAGAATGGCGTAGAGAATGCCTCCGAGCCTGCTCGGGCAGCCAATAAGGGCCCTGAAGATGAGAGCTCCACCCCTCACATCCTGAAGTCAGATTCTATATCCAGAGATGTCACCGAAATGAGGGACAACTGAAGGTCCACCACGAGTGAAGAAATTCTCACCAGGGAGAAGTATCCCGCTCTAAGCTTCACATGCTCTAGATGCGGACTTGTTTTTTTTTTTTCAATTAATAATTTTTATTGAGTTTTCTAATACAAAACATACAGTAGATGTGGACATCATGGGATATGTGATGATGGAGAGAAGCCTTGAAGGCTGGAACGGTTAAGATGAATTATGAAATGGATGATGCATGATGATGGATATAAGCCTTGAAGGCCTGAATGGATAAAGGTGGGGAATGCAATGGACGATGTACGAATATGAAATGAGGCCTAGAAGGCTGATATGGTGTGGCAAAATATGAAATGGATGATGTATGATGATGGAGCGAAGCCATGTAGGCTGGTACGGTTAAGGTGAGGTATGAAATGAATGATGTACTATGATGTAGAGAAGCCTTGAAGTCCAAAAAGCTGGAAGACTGGCAGAGACCAAAGAATGGGGATGAATGAAACAAGGAGAGAACCAAACGCGGCCGTGGGGAGGGACCATAAGGAAAGCAGCTCAACTACCCACTACAGATTGATTAAATGATAACTAAAAGCTGCTTCTGCTGCCTGGAGTCACAATGCCCACCGTGACGATGAACAGGAAATTAAAAGTTTGAGATTAATGAAAGTGAGGTAACGCCAGTACTGTATCTAGGCTGGTATGGTGTTGAGAGGTCCCGAACATAGGACTATGATGGCAATGATATGCAATATAGAAAAGGAAGTGGCAGGGTAGTAGAATCACAAAAAGAAGAGGTAGCTGGACAGATGTGTCAAAAGGCAAATATTGCTAAGGAAACCAGGAAGAGAAAAGGAGGACAGACCTGCACAGAAGCCAGACCAAAGACCAGTAGAGGTCAGGAGTAAATGTAGAGTGAGGACAAACAAATCTGAAAGCTGAAATGAGGAACCTGGACTGTGATCCCCGTATGGAGGCAGGCAATGGTGCCAGAACAATGGAAATGTAGGTTCAGGAGCACACAAGAGAGCTCCTGACCAGTGAAGAAGAAACGAAGCAGAGGGACCGAGTCTGATGGCAGGAGGAGCAACAGAGGTGAAGATGCAGCAGGTGGTCGGGAAACTCCAAGAGGCAGGAGAACAGGACTAAGAGAAGCAGAAGTGTGCATGGGTCCCAAGGATGAAAGGCTGGAACAGCCAGCAGATGGTGCCCAAGCCACGGGAGAGATGTGAAGGTCAGATAGCATGGAACCCTGAGGTCAGCTGCCAAAGTAGAGGAGAGCCCCAAGCATTAGATGGGCAGACAAAAAATGGGATCATGGGGAAAAAACTAAGGAGCCAGGGGAGGCAGGTAGCCAAAGCCCAGAGGACAGAGTGGGGGAGGAGGAAATGGAGAGAACACCGTAGAAGGCATGAAGGGGCAGAGAGGTGGGAGCAAGAGGTAGAAGAAGACATGGCTGACAAGCCTGGAATGAAGGAGAGAATTGGGGAAGTACTGAATCGGGGGACACAAGGGAAAGCAAAACCTTGAGAAGAAGGGGGGGGTGAATGAGAAAAGAGAGGGGAAACAAAATGGGGCATAAACAGCAGAAAATGGCCACTGCATGAGTGGCAGATGGGGCTGACAGGAGAAGGGCAGTGAGCCAGCGGGCAGAGGTACTGCAAGATACATCAATGACAGGGGAAAGGGAGAGATGGAAGGGGAGTGAGGAAAGGTGGTGCCTCTGGCTGCAACAAAGAAACAAATCCTGTAACAGTCCAGAAGGAGTGGCCTTTTACGGCCTGATGGGGGAGTAATGTCGTTGCATTGTCTATTGAACCTCAGGCATAGCCTTTCCATAAATAAATAACCCTTGAAGGAAAATTAAAGTAGTACTGTGCCATAGAGGGTCAGGCCCGGTCCTTGTATCTCTGCGAGTAACAATGGCAGCAGCATCAGCCATTATAGCTTAGGTGCAGTATGTGAGCAACTGTGTGTGTGTGTGTGTGTGTGTGTGTGTGTGTGTGTGTGTGTGTGTGTGTGTGTGAAATAAAATCTGACAGCCAGCCACCAGTGCCACTTCTTGCATACTGTCTGTGTGACCCCACCCCCCCAACAAGTCAGTCAGCTCTCGTCTCTTTCTCCCTATGCTCCATGGGGTAAATTGTCAAGCTTTGGCTCAGTGGGCAGGAGATTCCTTTACATCAAGTAGGTGGAAAAATTAAAAAAAATAATCCTTGATGGAAAATTACTGTGTCAGAGAGGGTTAGGCCAGGTCCTTGAATCTATGTGGGTAGCAGCAGCACCTACAGCATCATCCCTTAGCCTAGGTACAGTGTGTGAACTGTGAACTACTGTGTGTATGTGGGCATATGTGTGTGTGTGTGTGTGTGTGTGTGTAATAAAATCTGACAACCAGCCACCAGTGCCACTTCTAGCATCCTATCTGTGTAACCCCCCCCCCACAGAACATGTCAGTCAGATCTCATCTCTTCCTTCCTGTGTGACGTGTGGTAAATCTACAAGATTTGCTCAGTGGGCATTCCTTCACATGGAATAATCAGAGCCTCTACTTTTCTGCAGCACAGTGGGACCAAGTTCTGCGGCAAGACTACCATTTGCCGCAGAATTTCTGTGGTGGTGGTTTGTAATTTCTGCAGAAGTTCTGCAGCACTAACAAACTACCACATCACAGTGACAGCTTGTCATCCTGATTTCACTTTCATGGCAGTGGTTATAGCAATCAGGATGGTGGAAAGCACAGTAACACTAGTTCAAAAAATAACAGAATTATAAAAATAATTTTATGCCTAAAAAAGCAAAACAAATATCTCTCCCTTAAGGTCCTAGCCTGTTAAATAAATGGCATATGCAGAGGGGATCTTATGTGATAAATAAGATATTTCTATATGCATGCCATTTATCCCACTAATGAGGTTTCCACTGTCTATCACTTATATATTTGTATGTGCTTTCTACACCACTCATGAGATTCCCACTGTGTATCACTTATATATTTATACGCAATATGTAATGTGTGTATATGTGTGTGTGTGTGTATATGTGCGTGTGTGGTGAGAAAGACAGAGATACTGTGTGTGTGTGTGTGTGTGTATAATATATATATATATATTTTTTAATTTCCATGAACTTGCATCCTCATTCATACAGGTCCCATTAGAAATGGAATAGAGGAGTTATTCCAAAACTCATTTTTGATGTCAACCTGCTTTCCCTGACACACTGCGTAACACCATCAGGCCATGACATGCATGTGAACCAATTGTGAGAAAGAGCTCTTCAGACCAGCACAATGTGTCTGCCATGTGACAGAACACTGCACCATACCTTCCCAGGCTCTGAGCAATAATGTATTTCACCAATCCTTGTGCTGTCCAGCCAGCTCCAAGAGCTAATCTCTGAACCTGAGTTGCCGGCACAGAAACACAGCATGCTACCCTCTGGCCCAACAGCTGTCCCTGCACACAACATTTCTCCATAACTTTTAGGTGATTCTATCAACCAATGACAATATGTAATCAATAGCCCTTGCAAAAATGCGTACAGTGCAATTATTTATTTAGCGGGTCTATTCTTTCAACAGGTCTACACACCATTATATTCTACTTTTCTGGGCATAATTACTTTATTTTTCTTAAAAATGACAGTTAAATTCATTTTACCTGCTATTCATTTCAGATGGCATCTCTATACCTTAAAGGCACAGATAGGTTTGTACAAAGTGAGGTATGGACTTAACAGGTCTGTGCTATTGACAAGGTTTTGTTTAAGTTGGCCCTAGTGCAATAATGTAAGACTGAAAATTGTATCAGGCTGTAGTGCAGGTTGAGCAAATATCACCATGCCTGATGTGCTGTGCCACCATCTCTGGCAGAGGGAACTGTGGTAGATAAGTGACTGTTCATTTCTGTTGCAGATTGCAGCCATTTCATTAGCTAATGTATGATGTTATAGCAGTAATATCACATTCTGAGCATATAGAGGGTTTAGACTATAAAAAGAGGGGAAGGGAACCAGATTCTATGGAAAAACAGAAATATTAATAAAAAATCAACAAGAAAAGTGAATTCTGCGGCACCGCAGAAGTTCTGCGGTAGATTGCAAGTTCTGTGCAAAATTCTGCAGCCGCAGAATTCTAGTGGCCTTGGGAATAATCCTTGAAGGAAAATGTAAATACTGTATCATAGAGGGTTAGGAAAGGTCCCTGAATCTCTGTGGGTTGCAGGCTAGCAGTGCCTGCAGCATCACCCCTTATAGCCTAAGTGCAGTGTGTGAACTGTGAACTAGTGTGTGTGTGAGAAATAATATCTGACAGCCAGCCACCACTGCCGCTTCTTGCATACTATATGTGTGACCCCCTCCCCCCGAAACATGTCAGTCAACTATAATCTCTTCCTCTGTGTGCTCCATGGGATAAATCTATAAGCTTTGGCTCAGTGGGCGGGGCAGTCCATCATGTGGAATAAATAATAAGAAAAAAATAAAATCACCCCTGTAGGAAAAGTAAAGTAATGCTGTGTCACAGAGGGTCAGGCAAGGTCCCTGAATCTCAGTGGGTAGCAGCGGCTGCAGCATCAGCCCTTATAGCCTCAGTACAGTGTGTGAACTACTGTGTGTGTGTGTGTGTGTGTGTGTGTGTGTGTGTGTGTGTGTGTGTGTCTGTGCATGAGTGAAGTAAAATCTGACAGCCAGCCACCAGTACCACTTCTTGTATACTGTCTGTGTGACACCCCCCTTCCAACAAGTTAGACAGCTCTCATCTTTTCCTCCCTGTGCTCTGTGAGGTAAATTGCCAAGCTTTGACTCACTGGACACTGGGCAGGGCATTCCATCACATCACATGGGATAAATAAAATAATCATTGAAGGAAAAGTACTGTGTGACAGAGGGTTACACCATATCATTGAATCTCTGTGGGTAGCAGCGCCTACAGCATCAGCCCTTATAACCTAGGTACAGTGTGTGAACTAGTGGTGTGTGTGTGTGTGTGTGTGTGTGTGTGTGTGAAATGAAATCTGACTGCCAGCCACCAGTGTTGCTTCTTGCATACTGTCTATGTGACCCCTTCAATGAGTCAGTCAGCTGTCATCTCTTCCTCACTGTGCTCAATGGGGCAAATTGACAAACTTTGGCTCAGTGGGCATGGCATTTCATCACATCATGTGGAATAAATAAAAAAATAATCCTTGAAGGAAAGGAAAGGAAAGTACTGTGTCATAGATGGTTGGACTAGGTCCCTGAATCTCTTTGGGCTGCAACAGCTGAAGCATCAGTCCTTATAGCCTAGGTGCAGTGTGTGAACTACTGTGTGTGTGTGTGAGAGTGTGTGTGTGTGTGTGTGTGTGTGTGTGTGTAATAAAATCTGACAGCCAGCCACCAGTGCAACTTCTTGCATACTGTCTTTGTGCCCCCCCCCCCGGAAAAGTCAGTCAACTGTGATCCTCTTCTTGTGCTGCATGAAGTGACTATACAATCTTTTGGCTCAGTGGACATTCTATCACGTGGAATAAATAATGTTAAGAATAAATAATCCTTGAAGGAAAGGAAGTTACTGTGTCAGAGAGAGTTATGCCAGGATCCCTGAATCTTTGGGTGGGAGCTGCAGCACCTGCCCTTGTAGCCTAGGTCCAGTGTGTGTGTGTGTTGAACTACTGTGAGTGTGAGAGACCTGTGTGTGAATTAATCTGACAGCCACCACCACTTGCTTTTGATTCTGAGCAAGCTACAGACTGGCATTATGAGTACTCCAAAAAATAGTAAAGCAAAAGCCAGGGGCAAAGGAAGTAAACGTAAAAGTTTATTTAAGAGCACAGAAAGAAGTGGCCCAAAAAGTAAAGTAAAAAGCTCAACAGTCTGTTGAAGGGGCTGAGCTAAAATACTGAAAACTCAGCAAAAGTGGGGTGGACTGTCTATGTCAGACGGGATCAGTACAGCAAACAAAGTTTTGAAAGAGAGTACTGTAGCAAGTCATCTGAGAAAAGTGCAAAAACAAACAGTATTCAAACTGTACATAAAGTTAAAGCACTTATGGGTACAACTTGCACTGGAGCTGCTTGATTTGCATATCAAGTAACACAGTCTGTGACTGCAAGTGTTAGCTCCGCTGAATGTGGTGATGATGATGATGATGATGAGGGTGGTGGCAACAATGGTCATGGTGAGACTGATGATGAGCTTGGGACTTTAGCTCTGTCTCGTTCTGGTTCTGACAGTGACAATGTGGATAAAGATAAAGACAGTAGTAGAGTGTCAAAAGGGAAAAAGAAAAAGTCAAAGCACAAGCCACACAAATTGAAACAAAGTCTGACAGTAGTGATGATGATGGCATTGTTGCTGCACAGGATTCATGATTGTCTCACCTGATGAACCTAAATCCTCCACTGATATATCTTCACCACTTAAACCCCACCACCTGTCCCCTACTGAGCTAGTTACTAGACATAGTCCACCTCTACTGTTTGGAATAATTTTTACATAAACCCCAGGGATACTTGCCAAGCTGCATGTGTGCATGGCAATACTTGTGTTAGTAGAGGGATAAAATAAAGGGTAGCTTGGAACCACAACAATGATGCAACACCTTACATGACTTCACCCCATCATTATATATGGTTCAAATAAACAATCTAACATCAGTACCTGGAAATGTAGCAGGGCTCTAGGTGAACAGGAACATTCTGCTGAAACAGTGTGAGATGATCACCAGGCAAGATCCAAAAGTCCACTTTCACCTCAAGATAATTCTGTAAGGTCCTCTGTCTTATCAGGCACGGCATGTATTCGTACAACACTCCCAGCCATATCTAACTTTAACTCTGAGAAGAGGCAATTGAAGTTAAAAGAAGTTTTTGAAAGAAAGTCTAAATATTCACGAAACCATTCCATAGAACTGGAAATAAATCATAGAATAGCAGAAATGATTGTACCTGATTTGCAGCCATACTCTATTGTGGAAGATGTGGATTTCAGAAGGCTTATAGAATATGTAGTGCCATGATATTTAATGCCAAGTAGAAAATACTACACAGTAACTGCTGCATCCAGGATGTATGACAGCTTGGTACTTCAAGTAAGGCATGCTCTCCGAGAGGCTGAGAAGAAGGTAGTTCACTTTTCTACTGAAATGTGTACCAGCACCCAAACCATTGCCTGTCTTTCTCTTACTGCACATTGGGTCACTTTTCTGGACAACTCACCACCCTCACATACCAAACTGTCAGCTACTCCTACCACTTCAGCCAGTACTACTAAAAAAAACTATCTCTCCGAGCACAAAAAAAAGTTACATTTCAGAAAATGGCAGTTCTCCATGTATGTCACTTTCAAGACACACACACAGCATAGCACATTCAGAAAGAACTGAAAAGAGAAGTTACTGCTTGGGTCACCTCACAGGGTTTGAAAGTTGTTTTTTTGTTGCTGACAATGGTTAAAATATTAGAGAAGCACTTCATTATGGCGACTATGAACATATACACTGTTTTGCACATGTCTTAACCTAATCATTCGAAGCTTCCTGAACAATGACTAGCAAGTATCAACCACTGTGGGAATGGTACACAAAGTGTGTGGTCACTTCAGCCATTCAGTAAAAGCCTGTGACATCCTTGCTGATATCCAAAAGGTCAAAGGGCTTCCTAGTCTCCAGCTTGTTCAGGATGTACCAACAAGGTGGAATTCAACTTACCTTATGACTGAACGCATCCTTGAACAAAAGGTAGCTATCATTGATTATATCATGTACAATGATATCGGGGATGGCATTGTACTCCATTCTATTCAATGGTCTCTGCTGGAACAGTTGTGTCACATTCTGAAACCATTCATGAGTGCTGCAAAAGAGGTCAGTGCAGAAAAGGCATCCCTTAGCCAAGTAATTCCACTTATTCTACTTCTCAAAAAAAGGTTGGAGAAAATGTGGAACAACTTAGATATGAATCAATCTCTAGTCAATAACATGCTTATCAGAATTAGCAATGATGAGAAATTATGAACCATTACATGTAGCAAGGAGTATCTTTTAGCAACATTGTTAGATCCATGTTTCTGGAGCATACACTTTGCTGATGTGGTTTCTGAGGATATGGAGGAGTTTTATTACAGGCACATTTTGATTAATGCAGTAGATGAGGTTTCATTAGGAGGATTAGGAAGAAGTACTACAATGACACCACCTCAAATTCAAAAGACTGCTCCAAAAAAACAGTATAGAAGCAGATGATACACAGGATGACATTTGGTGCCAGCTGCAGGACATTGGAATTCCTCAAGGAGAAAATGCATGCTCAGTAGTAAGCATGGAAGATACATATCTGTCTGAGCCCAACGTTAGTATTAAGGATGACCCTTTAGCTTACTGACAAAAGAGTAAATCATGCTGGCCAAAGTTGGATACCCTGGCTTGTAAGTATATTGGATGTTCACACTCCAGTGTCTGTTCCGAACATTTATTTAGCTCTGCTGAGGATGTTGTGACAGATTAATGAACAAGATTAACACCAGAGAATGTGGAGACTAACGTTCTTGAAGGTTAACTTGTCAAACTTTGGCCTCATATATGATGCTAATCTTGAAGAAGATGACACTGACAGCAGTACCTCTGCTGCATATGTGGGTTAAGTAACACATCAGCTTTCAATTTTGACACCCGATAGATTAAAAGTAGAGATCTGTCATCCTTCAGGGGGTGGGTGGGAGGTGCAGCCAGTACATCACATGATTGTACTGGTAGCATCTACGGCAGACAAGTCCCCGATCTCACACAGTCGCCTTTTCATTCTTAGGAGATCATTTAGCTAAATGCACCTAAGAATAATTATTATAAACATATTGGCAATTTTATGCATGCTGCTAGCTCTGTTCCCCCCCCCCCACCGCTAATAGTGGTAGTAGCAGTGGTGAAGTGGTCACTTTAGACTGCCTGGTGCTCTTTTTTATGGCTGCAGTAGGTGGAGCCTGCAGACATTTTGCATGTACAAAAGGAGTGAAGTCATGTTTTCTGTCCATGGAACTGACTGAAGGTGTAAATAGTCTCCTCCACCTTACCCTCCTCCAAGAAATGTTTTCCGCCCTCAAATAAATATGCTTTCATGTTAGTCAATGGGGCAGGGTACTATTTTCTTTCTTAAATGGGCAGTACAAGAAGTGGAACCTGAGTAGAGGGAGGCAGCATTGTTTTTTGGGGGGAGAGTAAGATCCACACTCACCTCCACCTGAGTAGCTCCTAAATATCCACCCCCCTCTTTTTTTGGATTCATGTGGGAGGGGCATGAAGTGTTAGAATAGATTGTGGGTATTGAGAACATCTCTATAACTCACATATTCAGATAGTTAAATAAATTTTTAAAATTGTAATATCTGTATATGTGGTTTCTAGAGATGTTCTCAGAATTTTTGATCTGTTATAACATATTTATACATATATGTATATACTCAAGTATACTATAGATATTTATTTCTGTAAGTGACAATTAAATAACTTGAGTGTATACGTGCTATGAATATTCTAATATGTTTTATTTTATATGTATTTTTTTGTATGTTATTTGGGTAATTGTATATAGCTATTTTATATGGGAATTATTTCACTATACACTTGCATGTCTGAGGACATTAATTAATGATGTCATATTCTTGTGCCTATTTAAGGAAGAATTTGAATAATTTTAGCATGTCTTTTGATAAAGGATGGTCAGTCCAAAACTAGTCAAGGTGTGCTGATCACTGGCACTTTAATACATTTTGTACCTGAAATGGAATATCAGCGAGCAGCGTCTTTTTTGGTGTTGGTGAGTGCTGGACTTTTTTGAGATGCCAATTGTGCATGTGTCTGAGCACCACAACCTGGTGCAATGTTCTGCTTGGAAGTGTGTGTGTGTGTATATATGTATATATAGATATATATAGATATAGATATAGAGAGATAGAGAGAGAGAGAGAGAGAGAGAGAGATAAATATATATATATATATCTATATCTATATATCTATATATATATATATATATATATATATATATATATATATATATACATATGATGAACCAGCATGGTTAACAAATACATTCATTGACACCTGTGAATGAGTGGGGAGGGGTATTTTTTTTCTAACATTCCTGGTGGTTTTATACTCCCTGGAACCTGCTATTCAGGTTTTTTTATTGCATCTTGTCCCAGGCAATCTTCCCTGAGTGCAGTTTGTTCTATTGTTTAACATCTCCAGTGGAGGCCAGTGTCTTGTTACTTTGTCTTTTGTTTCAAATTAACCACAGACATCATGGCAGCCAAAAGAGAGACACTTTCAGTCTTAGGGTATGTACAGCATAATTAATAAGTTTTCATATGCATAATCCTTCCATTCATGGTATTGTTAGACATACTGCAGCTAGATTGTCTTGAAGGAGGTTGAACACGATCAGGACCCCTTAGCAGTTGAGATGCATATGCAGCAAATAAGTCCAGATGTGCTAACTGCCTGCTGAATAAGGAAGGGTTGCAGGAACCCAGGGAATGATTATGGGGGGGCTGATGGTCATCAAAATGGAAAGGGAATTGGGGGTAATCATATTGGATGACCTAAAGGTGGCTAAACAATGTACCAAAGCTATGAGGAGAGCCAGTGGAATGCTGTGGTGCCTTAGCGAGAGGTATTACCAGCAGAAGGATGGAGGTGGTGATGCTACTGTGTAGATCACTGGTGAGGCCTCATTTGGAATATGGTGTCCAGTTCTGGAAGCCACATTTCTGTCATGCAACTTTAAATCATAAATGGGTTAAATGGTTGTATTTTAGATTTCTATCCCTTTCCCCTACTTCTCCTGCTGGTTATGCATAATCTTTCCATTCATGTTATTGTTAGACATACTGCAGCTAGCTTGGCTACTTCTCCCACTGGTTAGCCTTATGGAACACAACCAGAACATATCTTGGCTAGCATGATGAATGCACCTGCACAAGCTGCTTCTCAGTCTACTGCACTGTCCTTTTAAAATGCTAAGTTCTTGTTGAAAATATGGCATAATTTTTCCATCCATGTTATTGTTAGACATACTGTAGCTAGCTTGGCTTGAGGAAGGGTGAACATGGTCAGGACCCCTTAGCAATTGAGATGCATATGCAGCAAATAAGTCCAGATGTGCTAACTTACCCTATAACTGTTAAGTGTCACCGTTTGTATTTTCTTCTTGAAATGTTACTTTTACATTTTTGTTTATTTTAAAATATTTAATATTCTGGCCACGTGGATATGTCATGGACCATAACTGATCTCTAGCCTCAACACTCCCCCCCATGCTCCAACTTGCATAGAAAATAGTGCTTGTAGACAAATCTAATCATTTTGCTGCTGTGTTCTGGTGTGTTCTTGTGTGTGTGTGTGTGTGTGTGTGTGCATTGAAGCAAGAAATGTACAGCTGTCATTTTTTACATCCTGTTCAAAATGAATTTTTGCACCTGTGGTGCCAAATGACACCGTCACTGTGCAAAATCTCCTTTTGGCTAATGAACTGATAGTATCACTGATGATGTGGTGGGATCACAAAAAGCACATGCTGAAAACTTGGAGTGAAAATACCAAGAAATTCCCGGGACATTAGGGTTTCTGACCATAACACCCTGCACTGTAGGGACTGACAGGCATCAGGGGTGTGACTTGAGATTGTCAACACTAATGCTTATGCCATTCCACCCCATCCCCACCCTGCAGCCAGTGACAGGTACTGAGGTGTGCCTTTGACTCTTCAGCCACAAAGTTCACTCCATTCTCTTATACTGTACCCATTTCGGGATTTTTCCTTATGGAATGGGGTGAGTGTAAAGTTTGAAAACCCTCGACTCTTGTCTGTGTTTGCAGTGTAGGGTGACGTGAAATGGCATGAGCGTTATGGGCAATGACCCAAAGGCACACCCCAATGCCTGTCCATGTCTGTGGGGTGGGGGTGGGGTTGGCATCACTTCAGTACTTCACTGCCATTCCTATTCTACCTGTCTGTCTGTGTCTCTCTCTCTCTCTCTATCTATATGTCTATGTAATTATTTATCTTTTTATTAATTGCATGTATTGCTATTTTTACTTATTTCTAAAACAAACCTACATATCACATTTGCCTGCATTCTGAGCACATACTTATGAAACTGTGCATATTTGTACTCCACTTCTTCGTAGACCTCATACTTTCCTAATATTCCCATTATCACAAGCATAACTACCTTGCCTTTATCAAAAGTGACCCCCTCTGAAAGTTAATATCACATTTTCTCTAGCAGTCCATCATCATTACAGCTGACATCCTGACATCAACACATTGCTTAAACATAACTTACATCAACTCATGGACAAAAACCCTGTGTCTCTTAAAAAAAATAAATAAATACAAAAAATGTGTAAATAATCCCAAGGCTGAACGTATGCCAGCCATTACTTTTTCATGTACTGTCACCTTCTTTACCATCATGGGGATTTGTATATATTTCCCATGATGCTTTGCATTATTGGGATATGTGCAATTATGTTTTATTAAAAATGTGGCTGTCTGGCCAATACCATCCAGGATAACACATACATCAGTGGCATTTGCTCTGGGGTTCTTTTGTAAGTTTCCTATCCATTCCATTCAAATGTACACCTCCATATATTTTCCTATGCGTATGCCTTCCTTAGAACAGAAACTAAAACAAACCTTATTACTTATAAATCATTGTGTTATTTCTTCATACCTCCTTAACAATTCCACATAACTTCACTAACTTCATTATGCAGCTGTGATGGATCTGACCAGATTTTGTTTACATTGCTTTGCATTGCATTCCATTCTGAAAGCCATAGCCAAACATAATTGCTGGCAAACAAACATACTGTCCTCTTCTACAAAAAGTCAGACTTGGTAGACTGGTTTAAAAAAAAAACAATCTGAGCGGGCCCGGTGGCACTGAGGGCAGAGGTGCTGGTCAACGCACCTCACGCCATGCTGATGACCCAGGTTCAGAAGCAAGCATGGGTCACCAGGAGCTGGAAGGGGAGGAGCAGGGTCGAGCATCCAATGGACTTCTCTCCCTCTCCAGGGTGGGGGGGTCCAAGACGGTCAGCACCTGACTGCCCACTGATGGAGGCTGGGGGTCAAGGACACACATTGTTCACTGGGGAGGAGTCGGGGACAAGATGCCAGGATGGGGGCAAGTGCGGATGCATGCGCGCTCCTAGCCACCTGAATCATTACATGCCTACTGATTCAGGCTAGAAAAAATGGGAAAAAAGAATGGCACCTTTGCATGGCTTGATGGCAGTCCACAAGTGTTAACTGGGCTACTTGGGCACCCAAACTGGATCTATGAAGGGTGGGGAGTTGGGGTCTCCCTGCCACCCCACTGTTGGGGGGAAAAGCCTCAGGAGTTAGAAGGTGCCTGTGATGCTGCAGTAGAGATGGACAGCGGATGGAATCCTTGGTAGGATACAATGGACAGGGGGAGCAGAATGTTGCCAAGAAGGCAATAATGTAAGTAAAAAAAAAAAAACTGGGACTTGCCTACCTTGGGACCACATTATCATCATTCTGGGGGGGTGGGTAGGAGGTGCAGGCAGTACAACACATGATTGTACTGGTAGCAACTGCAGCAAACAAGTCCATGATGCATAGGAATAGCCAGGGGGAGTTTTCTGGGTGCACAGAACCCCTCCACACACACACACCCTTGCCAATGTTTAAAAACTGTGGCATTAACACTGTGAGACAGTACTCACTAGTGGCTGCTGAGCCACGGATTCTGGCTCAGAAAATGAAAGGGCAGTAGCCAGTAGTGAGATCATGGAGCAGGCTGGTGTTGGCTCATGAATATGCAGTCAAGCCCTGCCCCTACACTAGGGACAGGACAGCTCTGGCTGGTCAGATGATATTGTTGCTGCACGGTCACATGGTGTCAGAGGAGCCAAGAGCATACAAGTCGCGCAACACAGTCTGATTCCTGCCACAGTGTGTTGGTTGTGTCAGTAAGCTCTCTCAGCTTCCCAGCTCTCTCAACTTCTCAGCTCATCTGTTCTCACTTGTCTTTTCAGCATGGCAGCAACAAAAAAAAAAATCTAAATTTCAGACCAGTCTGGCCCAGTCTCTCAGTGGGCGGTTGGACTGCTTAGAGACTATGAGAAGGACAGGTGGTAAAAGTCTTGCAAGCTCCCCTAGTTCCACAATCTGTGCCAGGGCCACAGCAGCAACATATGCAGCAGCAAGTGGCAATCAATATTGTGGCTTTTGCCTAAAGCCACATTGACTGTTGTGTTAAACTGTCCAGCATTAGCAGGGGGAAACAAGGTAGATAAGGTAAAGCAAAAGTGACACAACTGAGTGTGGAAAATGAGATGGGGGGAGAAAAAAAAAAACAAGTCTTGGGTGTCAGTTTGGGGCTGCAAGATGAGTTTGAACATTGATGGAAATACATATATGGCAATTTTAGGAATTTCTTAGAAATATGCCTGGCAAGTCAGAGGAAGGAATATGGGTCAAATTTGAATCAAATGAGGGACACATTAGAAATTGAAGAAAGGCAAAACAACCGTATCACTTTCAGTTCCATGTATGATTTACGTTTTTAATGCAGCCCAGTGTTCAAAGTGGGATAGGGTGATTTCAAAATAAAGTTACTTTGTCTCTAGCAGGGTGCAGACATGATGAACCTAGATTACTTTGTGGCCTTAAATTATGCCACTAGTAAGCCATTCTATGGAAGGATTTAAGTGTATGGGAGAAGTGGACTAACAAGTGGCAAATGAAAAACAACAAACAGCAGAGGACCATTACAAAAAAAAAAAGTCCTACTTCAATTTGGAGAACCACGTGGAAACTGGGGTGACCAGCTGTGTTAACATCCAGAAAGCAGCACAAGAGAATGCAACAGAATATTAAGGTGGTACTTGAAAAATTATATCAATTTCTTTTTATTTATGTATGGTGCATCAAAGGGCAAAATGTACTAGAAAGAAAGAAACACAGGCATTCTGAGTAGAAAATGCCCTGTAACCCATCCAGTCTACCCAGTCCTACAGTATCTAATCTTGATTTTTTGAGGGCTCCAGGTGCCCATCATTTCAATTCCCCCTCCCTTTTTTCATTGTCTTCACCAGCCCCATGTGCCTATCCCATCAATATTTCAATCCCCCACCACTAGCACATATTCCTCTTGGTAGCCTATTCCACCCCTCGTCCAGCACTGTTTCTGTGAAAAAATGTTTTTGACTCACTCTTAAATTCCCAACCTCTGTCAGATGCCTGTGTTAAAAAAGCTAAAGGTAACAGTTCACTCATACAGAGTGATCAATTTACATAAATAAAAATGTTATATTTTTCAACTGCTGCCTTACTGTGACTGTTTCTTCTGAAGTGCATTCACTATACCTTAGGTCTACTGCATAGTTGAAAATAACAGGTATTACACTCTTTATTTTCAACCATGTAGTAGACCCAAGGGGTCCTCACTGATGGGAAGCTAAAGCTGCAGTAGCAGTAAGGTACTATGAACACTGGGATGCATTAAAAAAGTAAACCATGCATGGAACTGGAAGTGACATGGTTCTTTTGTCTTTCCTTCAATTTCTATTGTTTCCCTAATTTGATTCACATTTGACCCATATTCTTTCCTCTGACTGGCCAAGCATATTTCTATGGAACTCATAAAGTTGTCATATATTTCCATTAAAGTCCAAACTCATCTTGCAGCCCCAAACGAACACCCAGGGCTTGTCTCCCCCCCATCTAATTTCTCACACTCACTTGTGTCACTTTTCTTTTACCGTATCTACCTTTTCTCCCCCTGCTAATGCTGGGCAGTTTAACACAACAGTCAGTGTGGCTTTAGACAGAAGGCACAATATTGATCGCCACTTGCTGCTATGTACTGTATGTTGCTGCTGCAGCCTGGGCTAGATGTGGAACTAGGGGCTCTTGTAAGATCAGTTACCAGCCTGTCCCTCATGGTCTCTGAGCTGTCTGACCCTCACTGAGATACTCAACCAGACTGGTCTGAAGTTAAACATTTTTTCATTGCTGCCATGTTGAAATGGTGAGTGAGAACAGATGAGCTGAGAAGCTGAGAGAGCTTACTGACACAACCAACACACTGTGGCAGGAAGCGGACTGTGTTGCACGACTTGTGTACTGAAAGCTCCTCCGACACCATGTGACCGTGCAGCAACAATATCATCTGACCAGCGAAAGCTGTCCTGTCCCTAGTGGGGGATTGACTGCATATTCATGAGCCGACATCGGCTTGCTCCATGATCTTGCTACCGGCTACTACCCTTTGATTTCCCGACCCCAACTCCGTGGCTCAGCAGCCACTAGTGAGTACTGTCTGACAGTGTCAATGCCAGTTTTTAAACATTACCAAGTGTGTGGGGGAGTTCCATACACCCAGGAACCCCCCCCCAACTATGCCTATGTCTTTCCACTGTGAATCAATCATAGGACAAGACCACAGCAAGTGAGCCTGTGTTTCTTTTCTACTGCATTTATGCCAATGTGCAAGGTTGTTTTTGTATCCCATTCTATGCAGCCAGGCCAGAGTTAATTATCCTCTGGTTAGTATTTTGTATTGAACAGAAACATAGAAACATAGAATTTGACGGCAGATAAGGACCGCTTGGCCCACCTAGTCTGCCCATTTTCCTATCTAACAGATAAGCTGCAGATCCTAGTTAACCAAAGCTTACTTCCTCACCCCCCCCGCACTAGGACTGCCTTATGTCTGTCCCATGCATTCTTGAATTCCTCCACTGTTCTTGACTCCATGACCTCCTCAGGGAGGCTGTTCCATGCATCCACAACCCTCTCTGTGAAAAGTACTCTCACATTACCTCTGAGCCACCCCTCTATTTTCAAATTGTGCCCCGTGTTCTTGCACATCTCTTTTCTGAAAAATGCTACCCTCTTGGACTTTGTTGATTCCTTGAGGTACTTGAAAGTTTCTATCATGTCCCCACTCTCCTTCTTTCCTCAAGGGCATACATATTAAGCTCCTTTAGTCTTTCTTCAGATGTCTTCTAGTGCAGACCCTGCACCATTTTGGTTGCCCTCCTCTGGACAGCCTCCACTCTGTCTATGTCTTTGTGGAGATGGGGTCTCCAGAACTGCACACAGTACTCCAGATGGGGTCTCACCAACTGTCTGTACAGAGGTAGAACAACTTCTTGTTTTCTACTATTGATGCCTCTCCCTATGTATCCCAGTATTCCCCCAGCCTTCCTTACTGCCTTCTCACATTGCTTGCCCACCTTTAGGTCATCTGATATAATTACCCCAGGTCCCTTTTCATTTTTACTGTTGTCAGTATCTCATCCCCCATTGTGTACTCTTCCCCTGGGTTTTTGTTTCCCAGGTGCATTACCTTGCACTTCTTTGCATTGAATCTGAGCTGCCATACATTTGACCATTCCTCCAACCTTGCTAAGTGGGGAGGCAGTATGGCGCAGTGGTTTAAGGCTCTGAGCTGAAAATCTGGAGACCTGGGTTTGAATCCCACAGCCCCCACATGTGTACTGTGTGACCCTGATCAAGTCACTTAACTTCCCCGTGCTCCCAGGTCGCACCTGCAAACAAGCTTTCAGCTTAGTGTGTCTCACCTGGTAAAATAATTGGTAAAAAAAAAAGTCCCTTCTCATCCTTTCCTCTGCATCTTGTGTATCAACACTGTTGCAGATCTTTGTGTCGTCTGCAAAGAGACATACCTTTCCTTCCAGTTCCTCTGCAATGTCACTTATAAAGACATTAAAAAGGACCTGTCCCAGTACTGAACCCTGCGGTACCCCACTAGTAACCCTCATTTCTTCATTGTGGACTCCATTTACTACTACCCTTTGCATCCTGTTTAGCCAATTTTTTATACAGGCTACCACCTTGGGACGCACTCCAAGGCTGGCTAACTTGTGTATTAATCTTTTGTGTGGGACTGTATCAAATGCCTTGCTAAAATCGAGGTAGAAACCATGTCCACAGCCCCTCCCTGGTCTACTACTTTAGTCACCCAGTCAAAGAAATCTATTAGATTCATCTGACATGACCTTCCCATCATAAATCCATGCTGCCTTAGGTCCTGTGCCCCACTGGCCTCTAGGTACTCAACAATTTGTTCCTTCAAAAGTGATTCCATCATTTTCCCTACCACTGAGGTCAAACTAACTGGTCTGTAGTTTTCTGCCTCTGTCCTGCTCCCAGTTTTGTGAAGAGGAAACACATCTGTCCTCCTCCAATCCTCAGGTACCACCCCATCCTCCTATGATGTTAAAGAGAGTAGTCAGCGGTGTCACTAGTTCTACCCTTAGTTCATTTAGAATTCTGGGGTGAATCCCATCAGGCCCCATTGCTTTGTCCACCTTCAATTTTATTAGTTCTTTCAGAACCCTTTCTTCTGTAAATGGACTGGTATCGACTCCCATCTTCAGAGTGTATCTCTTGTTTGGTTTAGGTACCTCCCCCTCCTCTTCCTTTGTGAATACTGAGCAGAAATATTCATTCAGTATCCTTGCTTTTTCACTGTCACCCTCTACCGACATTCCATCCCCTTTATTAAGCCTCAGTATCCCTCCGGTCTTTCTTTGCTCCCTAATGTACCTATAAAAGGTCTTATCCCACTTCTTAATAGAGTTGGCTATCCTTTCCTCGGTTTGGTCCTTTGCTATTCTGACTGCCTTCCCAACCTCTTTTTGCTTTAACTGATAAAGTTCTCTGTCCTGCTCCTTCTGTGTTTCCTTATATTTCCTGAATGCTAGCCTTTTCTCCTTAACCTTCCCTGCCACCTCTTTTGAGAACCATAGCGTTTTTTTCCTTCGTTGTATTTTGTTGATTTGCTTTACACAAAGGCTTGTTGCCTCTGTGATGGCTGTTTTGATTACACCCCATTGTTCCTCCACCCCTCCTTCTTGCCTGTTTGCTAGTGCTTTTCTGAGGCACTCTTTCATTTTCCCAAAGTCAGCCCTCCTAAAGTCCAATACTCTTGCTTTTGTATGGCTTGATTGTATGGCTGTGTTTATCGTGAACCGCACTGTTTGGTGGTCATTTGTTCCCAGATGGCTACCCACTTCTAAAGCTGAGATTCTTTCTTCATCCCCATTTGAGAGTACCAGGTCTAAGAATTGTTTTATTTTTTGCATATTTTTATGTAATTTGCATTATTCCAGTTTGTATTCCAAAATATGTGTTTATTTGATTCTGTTTCCCATTTCTGCTTTACAATTCTCCTGTGCCTTTCCAAACTTGGACTAATTTGGTTGATACTGTCTGAGTAGAATTTCTTTATGGTTTTCTTCAAGTACACTTTCTGAATTGTATTGTATTGTCCAGGAACTTCCTGTCTTTCCAATCTCTTACATTTCTGGTATGTAAGACATAATTTAATTTTTTATAAAATAATCTAAGAGAGTTATACTCCTACCAATTTGAAACTATGTCTTTTAAATTTCCCATAATCTGATGGGAGAACAATCACCACAAATAATGTGTTTCATCTAGTAATATTATGATAATCTATTTTTTCTAATAAGTGAATCATTGTTTATTTCAATTTTATTATTTGATTCAGCCCTTATTTACATGTAAATCCAAGGGATATGCTTAATTTCCTTCTGTTAGATCTCACTAAGTGCATATAATATTTTGTTCCAAAATATATTTTGGTCTGTATTTTCAAAGAGTTGCAATGGATGCAACAGCAAGTTGTGTCATGTTTGTGCAGCAAATCACACCTGCATCTGCATCAGAAGGGTACACTACCATCAGAAGATGGTTGTGCCACAGTCTGTTGCACCAGTGCCTGCATCCAGATTAGTGACAGAAAAGTGACACAGTTGATGAGTTATGACACTGCCTGCAAATATGCTCCAAATATTCCAGTTATGATGCAGGTACAAGTGTTAGTTTTGATGCAGCTATGAAAATACAGTGCAATTATATGTCACATCTGATTATTAAAATGTGCATCCCTTGACACATCTGCATCATTTCTGAGCACTTTTAAAAATATGACACTTAGTCTCCTTCCTATTGTTTATATAACATAACAGTCTAGTGAGTTGAATAGTATTACATTTCAATCTTAGTATCTCTTTCTCTGGACTGTGCATATGGCTGGTATTAAATCTATCTTCCAGAAACCAGCTCCAAGCTATATTTGCTTTGCAAGATTGATAACAGTGAACTGGTCTGAGACATCCAAGTCCACTTTGTTGCCTTGGTAATATTAAAACACTCCATGGGATTCTAAGGTTGCCCCCTCAATAAAAACATTTTTAATGGTTTGTAGCTTTTGCAGAGTGGAATATGGGACTGTTTTCTTAATGTCTTGGAAGCAGTATAGCAGATATAGCAATAACAATTGTAGGTGTCTTTGCATCTTCACAGGGATAATGTGAGAGGCTGACAATTGCCAAAATGCTGGTTACTCTATTCAGTAATACTGTTAAATTTTGGGTTGCAATTTTTTTAGTCATCATTTGTTAAATGTATACCTAAATATTGGGTTGAATTTTCTGTTTTCATATCTGTAAACCATAGTTCATACGTTGAAGTAAGTGCAGTTGTCAGAAGAACCACAGAGTTTTGTATTTTTTAACTGATACTTATTTCTTATTTATTCAATTACATATTTTTTGTTTGTTTGTTTAGACAACCAGGTACTGTAGGTGCACTGGTGCCAAAGTGCCTTTTCAGGCATGACCCAGATACAGAAGAGTACAAGTCAAGACAGTGGTATATGATGCAATTGTATAAAATATATAAATACATGATACATTAATTAAGTGATATGGTGCAAGTGTAAACATTCAACCTGTACAGAATGGTAAATTATGTAATGCTTTCTATAATACTATTCACCTCACTAGGCTGCTATAGCCAGATTGTGTGGAATATATCTGTATTTCATTTAACAGAACTGGATGAGCTACATCTGGTTGTTGTAAGCAGATGCTTAAATTGTCTGTGTAGGCATTGATTTTCAGGTACCACTTATTAACTATCAGACATTTAATATTATTACTCCTAATGTGTTATAATAAAGGTAACACTGCCATTATGAATAATTGGGGAGAGGGGGCACCCTGTCTCACTCCATGTTTCATAAATAATGGTACTGTCTTGTATTGATTTATTTTAAAGATTGCAATTAATTTGCTGTAAAAGAAGTTCAATAATATTAAACATACCAAAATAAATTTATATTTCCTATGGTAGGTAAAATAACATCCCATTGAATGCCATTAAAGGCCTTAGTAGCATCCAAGGCAATTTATATAATTTCTTCTGGAGTGATTTTTGTATAAATCAAGCATTTTTTGAGTTCTTTGAAGACCTTTGAATATTGCTCTTAAACAGGGACAGTTTGTTTGGGGTTTATGATCACAGAAATAACTTTTTTCAAATCTATTATTTATTTATTTTTTAAAATTGTTTCACCAGGAAAAGTACACTGAGCAAGAACTGCTCATCTCCCAGTGCGACCTGGGGGGAGGGGTTCAGTGGGGAAAAGGACAAGGGTAGTCCAGGTCCTGACATATATACATACGATTACAACACAGTTGAAAACATTTAACAGAAATAGTTGGGCATTGATGACAATTTACCCTTACTTATAGTATAGTAGCAATTACATGAGGAAGTCATGCTTTATACCTTGAAAACATATAATTAGATAATACAGCTGTATATGTTTGACAGGAATAGGTGAGTGTGGATTAATACATATACCCTAATAGTCGAGGGTGACAGTTACAATGAGGAAATCCTGCTAAGTTATTGGGTTGTGGTACATAATGAGATAGGGGTAAGTGCAAGCTAGCTAGCTCAAAAGTTGGGATCAAGTGCAATAGTTGGGTGTGGTTAGCAAAGTAGCACCATTGGGCCTACTGGGAGAAGAAATATAGGAGTGTCTGAGGTAGAGAGATTGTAGAGTTAGATGCAGGAGCAGTTTACTGAGCAGTGGTTGGCAAGGGCATAGGATAGTGAGCGGATAGAGGAAGAGTTGCCAATTTCAGAGGGGAACGAGCTCCAGAGTTGAGGGAAGCAATGAGAGAAGGCGGCCTGGCCATCTTGGGTCCAACGTCTAGGGACTAACAGGATCCAGGAGTCTAGGGACCTCACTGCATAGGTCGGTGCCAGAGGGGGTGATAGTACAGAGGTCAGATACACTGGGAGGGTACCAAACCAGTTCTTCAAGATAAACTTGGCACAGTGTATTAGGCGGCGGTCCTCAAGGGAGGGGAGAGCAAGGGAGCAGTATAGCATGCAGCGGTGGGTGCAAGGAGGAGCTCCATGAGCGAACCAGCAGAAAGCATTAAAAAGGTATCCAGTTTGGATAAAACTGACTTGTGGGTGGCACTGTAAACAATATCACAATAATCGAAGGAAGAAGTATCATCTTCTGGATAAGCTCATGATGGACCGGATAGGGGAGGCTAGAATGGTTCCAGTATAAAGCTCTGAGCTTGTGGCGGAGCTTTGTTAGTATAGAGTCAGCATGGACTGCGAAGGTGAGGTGGCGGTCAAGCCAAACTCCAAAATACTGGAAGGAGGTGACATCCTCCAATTCTGACCCATCAAGAGTGTGGAAAAGTGGGAGGGAGAGGAGCCTGGCTAGTTGTTGGGATGTACCAAAAGTCATAGTAAAAGTTTTTTTAGCATTTAGAGAGAGCTGATGAGAGTTAAACCAGAGCTGGACTTTGTTAAAATCCGCCTGGAGGATAGAGGCAACTGGCGCTGGGGAGGAGCCAGAAGAAAATAGGACAGTATCATCAGCATACATGTGGATCAAGAAAGCAGAACAAGTTTGGGGCAGGTTGTTTAGAAAAATAGAGAATAGGATAGGCCCAAGCACTGATCCTTGGGGGACACCAGTGGACACGGGGAGGGAAGGGGATGAGCATCCGCAATCCTGACAGATTGAGAGAGGTCTGTAAGATAGGCACTGAATCAGGCAGTAGCAGATGTGGAGAGGCCAAAGTCAGAGAGGCTAGATAGTAACAGAGTGTGGGAGACTGTATCAAAGGCCTTGACCAGATCGATGAAAATGGCAGAGGTGATAAGACCTCTATCCATTCCAGATTGGATGGTGTCAGCGAGCCTTAGTAAAGAGGAGGCAGTGGAGTGATCTTTCCTGAATCCAGACTGGTAGTGTGTGAAGAAATTTGAGTCATCAAGATAGGAGGTTAGCTGGCTAAGCACTATGTTCTGGTAGCTTCGTCAGAGCAGGGAGGAGGGAGATTGGCCGATAGTTTGAAATGGAGGAGGAGGCACTCCCATTGTGGAAAGGGATGACAATGGCAAGCTTCCAGAACAGAGGGACAGATGCAGTGCGAAGGATAGATTTAGGAGGTAGGCAATAGAGGTGGCAATGGCAGAGGCTGAGAGGAACAGAAGTTTGGGGTCTAGTCCATCCGTGGAATTCCCATTTGAGGGGCTTAATGTTAGCAGGGCTTCTAGAGCTTCATCCAGAGAGATTTTCCTGAAGGAGAAAATACCTGTATTTTGAGGTAGTTTTTGCCCTGTAGGTGGTGGAGATGGTGACATGGGGGGTAAGGAGGAAAGGAGCGAGGAAGTGCAGGTGAAGAAATATAAGTTAAACTCAGCAGCGACTGAGATAGGATATGAGTGTGGAGTTATTTACACTAGGAAGCGGCGATGGCTTGGCCACTGGGCATGAGAAGATGGAGTGTATGACCTTCCAGAATTTAGTGGGGCTATTAAGGTTAGATTAGCGGGAGGATCTAAAGTACTCTGCTTTAGCTAGCCGAGTTGCTCTAGTGCACATGTTGCACAAATACCAGTAGTGGGAGGGGTCCTGAGGTAGGGCTGAGGCTTTGAAGGCTTGCCATGCTGAGTCACGGGTGTTCATACAAGCTGTGATCTCTTGGGAGATCCAAGGCAGGTGGGTACCATGTACACTAGTATGTCATAACGGGGTGTGGGAATCCCATATCTTAAGGAACATGTTTTTGAAGTGAAGTAGGGTGTCATCTATCAGGTTGGGGGGGAGGGGAGCCAGTTAGCTAGTACAAGGTCATTTAGGAGGGGAGTGAGGTTTATGGATTTGAAAGACCATTGGACTAAGAACTTGGGGGGGATTTAAGATGGTGGATTTTGCAAACAAGGTAGATGACATGGTGCTCACTCATAGAGTCAGGGAGTAGGCCTGTTTGGATGACTGTGAGGATGGGAGGTCAAAGCCCAGTCGATAAGGGAGTGGTTACCTGATTTAAGGTTTAGGCGGGTGGGCTCAGTGATGAGTTGGGTTAAATTGAGGACAGCGACATCCGTCCAGGTTTTGTTGAGGGCCAGCGCTAACCAGTTTAGGTTAAGGTCACCCATAGCATATAATTCCCCGGTGGGTTCTCGTGAACTGATTTGTGTAAGAAGGTCAGTAACAGTTGTGGCAGGGGTGCCTGGATGACAGTAGATTTCGGCAATGAATATGGGCAGTGAGAAAGGTAGTGTGAGCTGGAGCAGCAAGAGCTCATATTCTTTAGGTTCAGTTTTAGATAAGATTATTTCGTAGCGTATGTCCGAACTAATGAAGATGGCTATGCTGCCACCTCTAATGGCCCTTTCCTGGCAGGCCATCGTGTAACCAGGAATTGCAATGGAGGAGTCGGGAATGTTTTTGTTAAACCAAGTTTCAGAGAGGATGAGGACATCAGGGACATGTAGGACAGCGAGAACTTGTAGTTGGTCGATTTTAAGTGGTAGGCTATGAATATTTAGATGAAGGAGACGGAGGCTTTTGTGGAAGGGGTAACCTGGCAGTTGGGAGGGGATGGGATGTGGGGTGGGAGTGCTGGCTGAAGTTGGTGAGGATGTGGTGGTTGAGGGTCTCAGATCTGGGTATATGTCTCCCACTACAAGAAGGAGGAGGGTGAAGGATAGGTGTTGGGCTAGTATACAGAGGTAGCTTGGAACAGAAGACCCCCGCTGTGAGTGGGGGCAAGGATGGACATTTGAGTGGGTAACAGGGGTAGGGTGAGAAGCAAATAGGTGCAGGAGAGTCCAGGTGGGAGAGGGCCTGATTAGGAAAGGGGGGGACTTATAGTGGAGTGTGCCCAGGTAGGAGTGGGTAGGAGAGACAGCGCAGGGCTGGAGGGGCAAGGAGGAGTTACAATATGAGCCAAGTAGGGAGAGGGGGGCATGGAAAAGGTAGGCGGCATGGTGGAGAGGAGGGGTGGGAGGCAAGAGAACAGACAACTGAGTAGAGGTAAAATGCTAGCCATGGTGGACATGGTGCTGGGATTTTGTAGCAGCTTCTTAGACAAGGAGGTAATTATGAGGAGAAAGGAGCCTGAGATTGGCTGGGATGAATGTCCCTATTATTTTACAATCAAACTCTATTAGAACTATGGGCCTGTAATTTTCATGGTAATTTTGGTCCTTGTTTTCTTTATGCATAAATATGTCCAATGCTTCTACCACTGAAGGGGGATATCTTTTTTCCCAGCTATTTCCATGAATGTCAACTACAACCAAGAGGTAAGCTCAGAAGAGAAAGCAGCATAACATTTAACTGTCAGGCCATCAAGGCACAATACTTTATCTCCAGGAAACATACTAACAGCGTTCATTTCCTTAAGGGAAAGGGGCATATCCTGGATGTGACCTTGGGGGTACTCTGCCTCTGTTATATATTTTTTAGTCTGGTCCCTTTCTGTAATTGTATCACATTGGTATATTGCACTACTAACCAATCAGAACACTAATTTCCCCTGGGTATGACACCATCTTATTCTGTGAAGAGCATTTCATGTGCAGGTGCCCTGGAAACGGACACATTTCAGGACTGTTTTTTAAAAAATACCCTCAATCTATAATATATTTATATGTCCCTCATCACCACTCATTTTGGGATAAGAGTGGTTTCACGTGCCTTCTGTTCATGCCAGAACAGCTCAGCCTTGCTTCTCTGTTCTCTCTCAAGTAGAATGTTCATGAAACCACTCTTATCCCACAAGTGGGTCTGGGAGACATATAAATATATACTACAGTGTTCGGTTCCTCTCCCATTGCTTGCTTGCATGTGTGCTAGAAGATTTCTACTTTTATCAACATTATAATGAAAGTTAGTTGTTAATGCTCGCATGTCTTTTTCAAATTGTTGATTTAATATTTCCTGAATCAAACTTTATGCTTTCTTTTTTTCCATATACAAATCTATGGCAACCTGTTGTATTCTTGTTTCTAAAACTTTCAAGTCCTGGTTTTGTAAATTGTCTCTCCGAATCTTCCTGCATTAATCTTAAATGAGATAGTATAGCTTTTTATTCTTGTCTAGAAGACACCCAGGGATTGACAATTTCCTACACACCACTTTAGTTAAAGTACCAGAAAATACTGATTTGTTCTCAAATTAAATCCAGGAACTTCAATATCATCAACATGGCATTATTACAGGACCACTGTTTGGTTACATAGATACATAGACAGTGTCAGCAGATAAGGGCCTATGGCCCACCCAGTCTGCCCATTTGAGTTTGTAAGTTCAGTTTGATTTCCTAGAAGTCTGTTGCACCTTACCCCTGACCTCCAGAATTCCTTTATGTCTATCCCATGCATTCTTAAATCCTGTGATTGTTTCAGCCCCCACTACTTCCTCTGGCAGGGTGTTCCACTTGTCCACCACCCATTCTGTGAAGAAATTCTTTCTCATGTTTCCTCTGAATCATCCTCCCTCCAACTTCATCCCATGCCTCTAGTCCTGGAACATCTTTTTCGCTTAAAATAGTGTTTTCCTGCACCCTGTTCCTCCCTGTAAGATACTTGTATGTCTCTATCATATCCCCTCTCTCCTTCTCTCCTCCAGGGAGTACATGTTCAGTTCCTTCAATCTGTCTTCATAGGACTTGTGATGCAATCCATGCACCATCTTTGTTGCCCTCCTCTGAACCTTCTCTACCCTGTCTATGTCCTTACGTGAGGTATGGTCTCCAGAACTGTACACTGTACTCCAGGTGGGGCCTCACTAGTGTCTTGTATAGCGGAATTATGACCTCCCTTTCCTGCTGGTGATGCCCCTGCCTATACATCCCAGCATCCTATTTGCTTTACCTGCTGCCTTGTCACACTGTTCCTACCTTGAGGTCATCAGAGATGATAACCCCAAGATCCCTTTCCTGCTTGGTGCATGCTATATCCTCACCCCCAACTGATATATTGTTCCAGGGTTTTTGTGCCCCATATGCATTATCTTGCACTTCTTTGCATTGAATTTCAACTGCCAAACCCTGACCATTCTTCAAGTTTCTGCAGGCTGCTTTCATTCTGTCTACACCCTCTGGTGTGTCTACTCTGTTACAGAGCTTTGTGTCATCAGCGAACAGTGAAATTCTGCCTTCTAGGTCCCGCGCCATGTCACTGATGAAGATGTTGAATAGGACCGGTCCCAGCACTGATCCCTGTGGTACCCCACTGGTCACTCTTCCTCTGTGGAGTGACAGCCATTTACCACCACCCTCTGTGTCCTGCCACCCAGCCAGTTACCCACCCACCACACCTACTGTCCTGCCCACACCCATATTCCCAGTTTGTGTAATAGTCTTCTATGTGGCACAGTGTCAAAGGCCTTGCTGAAGTCCAGATAGGCCATGTCCACTGCCCTCCCTGATCCACCTCCCTAGTCACCCAGTCAAAAATTCAATGAGGTTGGTCTGACATGACCTCCCTGGTGACACCATGCTGCCTTGGGTCCTGTAGTCCATTGACAACCAGATATTCCACCAATCTCTCCTTCAGTAGTGCTTCCATGATCTTCCCACTACCGAGGTAAGGCTGACTGGTCTGTAGTTCCCTGCTTCCTCTTTGTTCCCACTTTTGTATAAGGGGACTACATCTGCTGTCCTCCAGTCTTTGGGTACCTCCCCTGTTTCCAGTGATCGGCTAAACAGGATAGCCAGAGGTTCAGCCACCACCTCTCTCAGTTCTTTAAGGACCCTGTGGTACACCCCATCTGGCCCCATTGCTTTATCAACTCTTATTACTTCCAGTTCCTTCAGGACCCTTTCTCATGTAAAGGGACTTGTGTCCATTTCTGCACCATTCTCACCCCTTGTACTCCCTTCAGACCCATTACCCTCCTCTTCCTCAGTAAAGACTGAGCAGAAATACCTGTTCAGTATGTCAGCTTTACTATTTTCATCCTCCACGCGGCCCCCATCCTCCCCCTTCAGTCTCACTATCCCTCCCTTTGTCTTTCTTTTTTCACTTATGTACCTGTAAAAGGTTTTGTCTCCTATACCCACTGATTTTGCAATGTGCTCTTCTGTCTGAGCTTTGGCTTCCCTTACTGACCTCCCTGCCTCCCTTTGCTTCTCCTGGTACTTCTCCCTATCCCCTTCTGCCTGTGTCTTTTTGTATTGCCTGAATGCAATCTTTTGGCTTTTCACTTTTGCTACCTCTTTGGAAAACCATAATGGTCTCCTCTTCCTTTTCCTCTTGCTAACCTGCTTAATACATAATTCTGTTGTTCTTGTAATCCCCATTTTAAATACTGCCCACTGTTCCTCAACCCTGATTCCTGTCCCATTCCCTTAATGCCTCTTTCAAGTATCTCCCATTTTCCCAAAGTCTGCCCCTAAAATCCAGGATACATGTTTTTGTGTGGTTTGGTTCTGCTCTTTCTGTGATTTCAAACCACAATGACTGGTGGTCACTGTTTCCCAGGTGCTCCCCCACTGTTACCCCCATCACACTGTCCCTGTTTGTGAGCACAAGGTCCAGTATTGCCTTCTGCCGAGCTGGTTCCATGACCAGTTGCTTGAGGAAGGCACCCTGAAGGGAGTCCAGGATAAATCTGCTCCTAGTTGATGCTGCTGCTGGGATGCTCCAGTCCACGTCTGGAATATTGAAGTCTCCAACCAGTACTACTCATTCTTGTCTGCCATCCTTTGATGGCTAGCATAAGCTCCCTATCTGTTTCTTCCTCCTGGGCTGGTGGTCTATAGACCACACCTGTGCGGATGGCTGTCCCCATTTTCCTTTCCAGCTAACCCAAAGTATCTCTCCCATTTTGTTCCTCCTGATCTCTGTGGCCCTTATGTCATTTTTCACATACAGTGCCACCCTCCTCCCTTCCTGCCTGCTCTGTCTCTTCTGAATATGTTGTAGCCAGGTATGGCCATCTCCCACTGTGGTTATCATTACACCAGGTTTCAGTGATGCACAATGTCCAGGTCTGACTGCACCATGACAGCCTCCAGATCTTCCATCTTGTTGCTAAGGCTCCTGGCATTTGCACACATGGCTTTCCATGATTTGACCTCCCTAGACTGTCTTACTGTTCTACTCCAGCCCCTTCCTTGGTTGTCATTTATCCCTGGTTCTCCTTGCTGTCTGGCGGTCTGCTGAATTTTGCCCCTTTTCTGCTTATCCACCTCTTGGGCACTAATCTCCATCTTTTGCACACTGCTTTGCAGAGATAGCCACTCCTCTGGTTCACTGGTTCCACTGCTAGCTGTGGGGGTGAGCAAGTAGGTACCCTCCTTGCTGGCCTGTCACCCCTTTGCTAGTTTAAATGATTGTCAATGTAGCATCTAAACGTATCATTGAGTGCTTGGATTCCCCTCCAGGATGGATGCAGGCCATCAGGCTTGAACAAACCTCAATCCCTCCAGGTGGGTCCCCAGTCACCAATGAATCCAAACCCTTCCTCACAGCACCAGTTCTTCAACCATGAGTTAAAGTTCCTGGTGCATGCACTCCTATGCTCTCCTTTGCCTCTCACAGGTAGTACTTCTGAGAAACTGACAGAAGTAGCTACGTGCTTGAGACCCTTCCCCAGTTTCCTAAACTCTTCCTGAACTTCCTTTGGCTCCCCATTTGCCAGGTAATTAGTACCTAGGTGGATAATGACATCCAGCTCACCCTCCCATCTTGCCTTCCCAGTGATCCCCAGGATCTTCCTTCCATCCCTCCATGCCGTGGCACCTGGTAAGCACCTCACCTCCCTGTCCTCCCCCTCCTGTGTTCCTAGCTGGATCCCTCTTATGATGGAGTCCCCCACCAGGATTCACTTCCTCCTCCTCTGTGGTCCACTGCTTTCCGCTGAGGTCACCTCCTTGGCTAACCTCCACATCCTTTCCTTCCACTTCTCTGGGTACCTGTATTTGGTTGTCCTTGTTTGCCAGTGTGGCATATGAGTTCTTGAGTGGAACAGGATCTGGGATGTGCCTCTGCCTGACTGCTCTAATCCTCCCTGAGCCCACTGTCATCCAAGTGCTCCTTGTTCTCGGCATCTTTTGAGGCAGTTGCATTGGACTGGGTGGTCCCTGGATAGGGGTGATGGTACTCCTGATCCAGTTTACTTCCGATCTGAGTCTGACTACCTCATCCCACAGTCCAGATAGATGCATCCAGATAGGGCAGCACCTCAGTGTCCAGAACGTCTGCCTGAATATGGCTGCTCCACAGCCACTGCATTGCACCACTCCCCACATTATACTGCAATTCCACTACTTGTCTGCTACTGAAGCTCTCCTAGTTCCCTTTTTATTAATTTACTGTCCTAAAAATCCTGCCACTATTCCCCTATAATATTTGAAAATACATACACTTCTATCTAAGCTCTTTATCCTTACAATCAAAAGGTAACTACAATCACAATAATCTGTCTTCTACTAATACAGATTCTATCACAGAATCAGAGCACAATGCAAAAACATCTGCTACTTAGCAACAACAAACAGGTTCTAACTTTTGTTTTGTGGGTATGACTATACGATTAACCATTTAATGATCTGATTACACACAAGGGGAATTTGAATTTCACGTACTACACTGTATATCCTGGTATCATAGTTTGGTACACAGAGCATAGTCAATTCTGGAATATGATGCTGTGGGTTTTGAACTATGTGTATATTCCTGCATTCATGCATTTTTGCTTCACCTTATGTCTACTAAATTCTAATCTAAAATAACATTATTAAAGTTTGTTGCTTTCCTTTCATCATTGGCTGAAAGCGGTGTTCTCTTGGCCTTCTTAAGGTCAGAATAATCACTGAAGTTCCCTCCAAAATCAACCTGTGCATATTCTTGTTTAATTAAGCTTTTTCTTATCTTATTTATGAAATTTTGATATTCTATAAATGGTGCATAGACAGAAGCAATTATGTAGTCAACCACCGTTAGTTTCTCTTTATTCATCACAATTCTTCCCTCCACATCTGTACAGTGGAGTTCTCTTAAACGTGTACCATATATGGCAGCTATGAGTATGAATTTAAGTTTACTGTTCATTTAAGATATCTTGTATATTTGTATTGGAAAAACAAAACTGGCTGCATTTACATAGTTAAAAAATGGGTGATTTTTTTTTCAAGTCTATTTATGCTCTGGCTGCAGGTGAGGTATTTGCTCTATGTCTATTTTACTCGCCTCTCACCAACATCCCCCATTCAGGTATGCTAGTCAGAGATCCTGTAGTTTGCCCCCTATGGTAGGGCTCTCAAGTGAAAGGCTATGATCCACCTAAAGCCTGCCTGAGACTTATGCTACCGGGGTTATTTGGCAGAGGTTGAGAGTCATCACTAAGTGCTGCTGCACAGGGTTTTACCTAGTGTCAGTGTTACTGTGGCATGGACATGCAATGATGTCAGTGAGCAGGCATACCTGCTTCCACGCATGCTCTGCAGGCATCAGCCACTTTTGTCCCCCTACGGTCCTGGCAAGGTGTACATCTAGCATCCACTGCGTATCAGTCCAGTGTCTGGCACCACTATTTATCCCCCCTCCTGAAGGTAGAGAGCTGTCCATGGGATGCTCATCTGACCTCCTACCAGATGACTTTCTGATGCACTGGGTTTGTTCCTAAACCCAGGTGATCAGAGTTGCAAGTGATAGCTCTACCAATGTGCTGGCAGACCAGCCTAAAAATGGGTTATTTGTATTAAGGTACTCACTGGGACTGCATTGTATTGGTCAGGTTAGTGACTGTAAGTGATTAGGAGTGATTGTGTGCATCACTGCAACTGCATTAAACACCTACCAACAGCTGTTAATCACAAAAACATTTTAGTTAGGTTATATAGTACCAGATCAATCACCGTCCTATTAAACAAGATCTAGGCATTTAAAAAGGCTCTAAAATGGATTTAACAAGTCAGCTTAACATTGTGGTGATACAGATGGAACTGGGACTTTAGGAACTTATGCACCATTAATTAATAAAGCCATACATAATTATAACTGTTAAACTCTATTCTCGGGCCTTCAAACCAATGACTGTTGGCTGCTGTTAAAGGATATTATATATGATATGGAACAGTTATACATTCCCATTAAAAAAATGAAATTACAAAGGGAAAATACCAATATGGTTACACCAAACATTTTGAAACAAATAAAAAAGAAAGGGTTTTTAAAAAACTTAAACATTCCCCTACTGAAGAGAATAAAACTAAATATAAAAATGAAGTTAAAATTACAAAAGGGCTACAAAAAAGGAAAGAAAACAAATTGAATATAAATTATCAACATCTAAAGGTAACACTAATGCAATTTATGCATTCATCAACTCTAACAAGAAAAGTAAGTCGACGATTGCCTCAATTGTTGGGAATGGAGTGGACACTGGTAATAGGCTTGAAATAGGTAATACATTTAATTACAATTTTGTGTCAGTTTTTATAAATAAAGATAGAAATAACATAAAACATCTTTACTGTAGTACTTAAGAGAATATAAGCTTAGATGAGATAAGGACTGCAGTTATTTCTCTCAAGAATAACTCAGCACCTGGCCCTGATAATTTGAATACATACTTCATTAAACATACCTTGGATGAGTTATTATGTTCCCTGAGTGTAATTTTTAATAAATCCTATATGGAGAGTGAGGTACCAGATGACTGGTGCACAGCAACAGTAATACCAATATATAAGAAAGGGAATAAAAATAAAACCGACAACTGTCATCCTGTCAGCCTTACATCAACCATGTGTAAGACCATGGAAAAGATACTGAAACAAAAAATAGAACATGAACCAGAAAGTAAAGGACTTATTGACAAGGCATTTTATGAGAACATCAGTGACAGTGTTGATAAAAATTGTCCAGTGGATATCATCTATCTGGACTTCAAAATAGCATTTGACAAGGTTTCTCACAATTTACTAATCAATAAAATGTTACATTTAGAATGAAACAGTTATACAGTTAAGTGGGTTGAAGGATGGTTAAAAGGCAGATCTGAAAATGTTAGGATAGTTGATCAAATTTCAAGTAGCATAAAAGCCACTAGTGGTGTACCACAAGGTTCTGTATTGGGACCAACGTTATTCAGAATCTTTATTCAGGACTTACATCAGGGTGTAACCAGTCAGTTAAATAAATTTGCTGATGACACTAAAATATCATCAGACATAGATACAGAAGACAAAATCAGAAAGTTCAAACAGGACCTTAAGAAAATTGAGTCCTGGCCACATAAGAATGAAATGACTTTCAATATAGATAAGCATACAGTTATACATCTGGGGACAAAAATATTCCAAATACCAAATATTCGTTATATGACTATTATTAAAACAGCAAATCCTGAAAAAGATCTGGGAGTCATTGTACATAAACATTTTACATGGGGTAATCAGTGTAGTAAAGTAACCCAGGTGGGTAACCATATTTTATCTGCTATCAAAAGATCATTCATAACTCGAAATATACAATGTATCATCCAATGTACAAATCTTTTATCAGACCTCACACTGATTATGCAGTATCCTTTTGGGCCCACTATCTGGAAAAAGATAAGAGAATGATAGAAAGTATGCAAAGAAGGGTTACAAAACTAATACCAAGAGTCTGAACTCTCTCATATCTGGAGAGGTTGACTTCTCTGGGATTGTATGATTAGCAGTTAAGGAGAGAAAGCGGGGATCTATTATTGTTATTTAATATTTTAAATTACAATGCATTGATGAAAAACTGTAACTAGAAATTTGCAGATAAACCAAATAGCTTAAGGTGTCATAATAAGCAAATTCAAATGCAGAGAGTATTTATAAATAAGCAGAAATACTTCTTTACTCTTAGGACAATTAAACGATGAAACTCCCTTCCTCAAAGTATTGTGGAATTAATATCCTTTCAGAAGTTTAAAAATGAACTTGACAAACTTCTTCTAGGGAAAAATATCTAATACACCCCACATTTGTGGGAAAAGTGGTCTCGATGGGCTCAGTGCCTCCGTCCACTTTTGCCATACCGAGTAATACCGAGTAAAGTGGGCTCTGCATTGAAGTGGAATGGGTTTAAATGCATTTTACTGTATATCATTTTTAATATGAAAATCAAACATTTTTCTAGATAAGTATAGCACGCCATCTACTATTGCTAGACCCAAATAAAGTGTTTGAAACAAAAACATTAATATATTGATAGTTGTTTCACTGAAAACATATAGCATTGCTTTTTTTGAGCCCACCACTGTTACCTACCATTTCATCTATTGACTCCTTCTGTCTTTCCTTAAAAATCTAAATATAACCATTACCCTTGTTCAAAACAGTATTATCAATGTCTACACTTATAACTTTAAACCAATCAAGTGGAAAACATTTGAGGCATGAGGTGTTTTATTTATTTTTCGGCCTCTTCACTTGCATTAAAAATCAGTATTTTCCATTTAGTTGTACTCTTAGTTGAGCTGGATGAAGCATAGAGTTCTTGATGCCAGCCTTCCATAAAAGGGACATCAACTGTTGATACTTCTTCCAAGTTAAAACAATTTCATAGTGCAAATCACAACAGGTTGATATTTGTAGTCCTGTAATCTCAATTTCCATTTTCTTAAAGGCTACATTAATAATTAAATTGGTTACACTTTATTTAAGGCAGCTGTTTCAATGTAACTAATAATTAACTGAATGCAATAGGCTAATTGCACTGCAGTTACATGTTTGTTGCATGGAACTACATTGCAGTTGCAATGCAGTTACACTGGGCTAGATATTCAAAAGGGTTGCGCCATGCGCAATAGGGTTGCGCCTGAGCAAGTCCGAAATTGCACCATTCTGCCATATTCAGCAGGAGTCAGTTGCGCCCCCCAAGGCAAGCTGAGCAACAGTGCAATACAAATGAATGCATGCTGAACTGGAGGGGGAGGAACCATTCATAAACTGCACAGCCCAATATTCAGGGCTGTGCAGAGCTGTGCAGGCGCAACCCCCAACCTGCGCCTGCACAACTTTGAGCCAAAAAAAAAAAGGAGTAAGTTGAGGGCCACCCACAAGTGAGCTGCCGCATTGCAGGGTGCAACACAGCAGCTGCCACCTGTGGCTGGCCCTCAACCTACTCCCTGTGCCCCCCCCTGCAGCCCGATTGCAGGCAAAAATGTAAAAAATCCCCCCTCCTCCCTGACTGGCATGATCATAGAAACATAGAAACATAGAAGTAGATGGCAGATAAGGACCGCAAGGCCCATCCAGTCTGCCCATTTCTTTTTCTACCTTATAAATGTGCCATTGGCCTTTGCTCTGTCAGTGGCCTATTTATTCATACTCATTTGTATTGCTCCCTTATGCCTATCCCATGCCTGTTTGAAGCCCTGCACTGTATTCATAGCCACCACTTCTTGTGGTAAGCCATTCCATGCATCCACCACCCTTTCTGTGAAAAAGAATTTCCTCACAGTCCCCCTTAATCGGCCCCCCTCTAATCTCATGCTGTGTCCTCTTGTCCTGCTATTTTTCTTATATTTAAACATGTTAGACTCTTTCACCTTGTTAATGCCCTTAAGGTGTTTGAATGCCTCGATCATATCACCTCTCTCCCTCCTTTGCTCAAGGGTATACATATTGAGCTCTGTTAATCTGTCCTCATATGTCTTCTGATGCAGTCCCTGCACCATTTTGGATGCCCTCTCTGGACTGCCTCAATTTGGTTAATGTCCTGTGAAGGTGTGGCCTTCAATACTGCACGCAGTACTCCAGATGGGGCCTAAGCAGTGTCTTGTAAAGAGGATTATTACCTCCCTCTTATGACTTGTGATACCTTTACTAATACATCCTAACACCCCCTAGCCTTACCTACTGCTTTAGAGGTCTGTTTGATGACTTCAGGTCATCAGTGATGATGATGCCCAAATCTCTTTCTTCCTTTGTGACTGCTAGCAACTCCCCTCCCACCCTATAGGTGGCTTCAGGGTTTCTCTTCCCTATGTGCACGATTTTGCACTTCTTTGCATTAAATCCCAGTTGCCAGACTTCTGACCATTTTGCTAGTTTATCCAGATCTCTTCTCATTCTGCCCACCCCATCTGGATCATCTACTCTGTTGCAGATCTTGGTGTCATCTGCAAACAGACAAGCCTTACCCTCTAGTCCATCTGCAAGGTCACTAATGAAGATGTTGAAGAGGACTGGCCCCAGGACTGATCCCTGAGGTACCCCACTTGTGACTTGCATCTCTTCTGACTGTATACCATTTACTACCACTCTCTGCTTTCTGCCCGTCAACCAGTTTGCCACCCAGTTGACCAACTTCTGACCCACCCCAAGCCTACCCAGCTTATTTATCAATCTTCTATGTGGAACAGTGTCAAAAGCTTTGCTGAAGTCAAGGTAGGCGACATCAACTGCTCCCCTTGGTCCACCACTCTGGTTACCCAGTCAAAGAAATCTATGAGATTAGTTTGACAGGACCTTCCTTTGTAAACCCATGCTGTCTTGGATCCTGTGCCCTATGGATTCCAGGTGTTGCCTATACTTTCCTTAAGGAGTGCCTCCATAATCTTGCCCACTACTGAGGTAGACTGACTGGTCTGTAGTTCCCGCCTCCTCCCTGCTACCACTCTTGTGGAGCGGGATCACATGAGCCCTTCTCCAGTCTTCTGAGACCTCTCCTGTGCTCAGAGACTCACTAAACAGTTCTGCTAATGGCTGTGCTAGTTCCACCTTTAGCTTCTTAAGCACCCTGGGATGTATGCCATCAGGTCCCATTGCCTTATCCACCCTGAGCTTAGCAAGCTCTTGTAGGACCCTTTCTTTTGTGAAGGGAGTAGTGCTCACCTCCCTCCCCCCTGTGTCCATGATGCTGAGCTGTGGGCCCTGCCCTACCTTCTCTTCAGTAAATACTGAGCAAAAGTATCTATTTAGGATAGATGCCTTTACAGGGTTCTCCTCCTCACATGCTCCCTTTTCTCCATTAAGCTTAGCAAAACCCCTCTGGACTTTCTCCTTTCACTAATGTATCTATAGAAAGTCTTGTCACCTTCTTTACTGTTCTGTGAGTGTTTCCTCAGTTTGGGACTTGCCTGCCTTACTGCCTTCCCTGCTTCTCTTAGGGCAGTTTGGTATGCCTCCTATATTCATCCCGCTGTGTTCCCTATATTTCCTGAAGGCCAGCCTTTTGGCTCTGACCTTTTCTGCTACTGTATTTGAGAACCAAAGCGGTTTCCTTCTTCTTTTGCACTTCCTTTTCTGTCTAACACAATGGGATGTTGCTTCAAGTATTGCATCCTTAATGCTTGCCCACCTTGCCTGTACCCCCTCACCTGTGTTTCTTTTTGCCAGGGCTAGCTTAACTCTGTTTGCCATCTTATCAAAGTCAACTCCTCTGAAGTCCCATATTTTTGCCTTGGAGTGGGAAGATTTAGATGTAGTAGCCAAATTGAACCATACCATGTGATGGTCACTGGTCCCCAGGTGACCTTCTACCTGGAGATCTGTGATCCCTTCCCTGTTAGTCAGTACTAGGTCTAGGATAGCCCTGTCTCTTCTGAGTTGCTGTACCAGTTGTTTGAGGCCTTCCCCCTGCAGGGAATCCTCTATGTGTCTAGTTCTGGCAGATGTTCCTGCTGGTGTTGACCAATCTGTATCCAGCATGTTGAAGTCTCCCATTATCAGAACCTCCCCTTTAGCTGTCATGTTTTGTATATCTTCTAACAGCATTGTGTCTATTTCCTCCCCCTGGTCTGGGGGCCTGTAGACAACCCCAGTTCTTATGGCTGTCCCATTTCCTGTTTCCAGGGTGACCCACAGTTCTTCTGGCTCCTTATGTGTATTCTGAATTTCTGTAGCTTTGATTTTTCATTGACATACAGGGCCACTCCTCCCTTTTGCACCTCGGTCTCTTCTGAACAATACATAGCCAGGTACTGAAGTCTCCAAGTGTGGTTACTGGTAAACCACGTCTCACTAATTGCTACTATGTCCAGTTTAGCCTCTGACATTATTGCCTGCAGGTCTGGGATCTTATTTCCCAGGCTGTGAGCATTTGTGTACATGATTTTCCATTGGCCAGATTTTGGTGTGTTAGTTGTTGGGTGAGGTTTGGCATTACCCCTGTGCGTCGTATGGGGAGACAAACCTTTTTTCTTACCTGGTGATGCAAATGAACTGCAAACATGCTGAATCCCTGTTTGACCACTAGCTGAGGGGGGAGGGGTGTTCTTCCCATTCGACATATGGGGTGCTGCACCCCTCTCCCCATTTGCTAGTTTAAATATTCTGCAAAGACGTCAAACTTCTGCACCATTGCACTGACTCCTTCCTTAGTCAGATGCAGTCCATCAAATTTAAAAAACTTTCGCTCCAAGAACTGTTGCCAGTTCCCTACAAATCTGTGTCCTTTTTCCTGGCACCAGCCTTTGAGCCACGTGTTTAGATCCCCTATCTCCCCTTCTCTGACCTTCCCTCCATCTGCTCCCCTCTCCCAGACTGGCAGGATCTCAGAGAAGGAGATGTCGGATGAAATAGATGATAGTTTGTCACCCAGCCTGGTCAGGTGTTCCTTGGTCTCCACAACTGACCAGCTGGTGAGATCATTAGTCCCTATGTGTACTAGGACATCAATGTTTTCTCCTGCTTTGAGAACAATTTTAGCAATGCGGTCAGTGTCTCTCCATGCTGATGTACCTGGGAGACAACGGACCATTATCCCTGGCTGGAGATGGGTATCAACTCCCCAAATCATGGAGTCTCCTATGATCAGAAGTTTTTTGGATTTCCTTTTTGCTCTTTTTGTTTTGGTTCCTGATTTGGGTGCATTTTGTTGTGCTAGCTCCTGTGCTGCAGTGTCCTGCTAGTGGGCATAAGGTTAAATAACCCCCACTAGCCCGATCATGGGCATAAGCAAATAAACCCCCCACTAGCCTGATCGCGGGCATAATTGTAAATCCCCACCAGCCCGATCATGGTCAGCACAGAGTCCAACCCCCAAGGACATATCTCTGGGGTCCAGTGGCCGCTAAGCCCAATCGTGGGCTGCAAAATGTTTAACACCCCCAAGAACAGATCCCTGGTGGTCCAGTGGACCACTAAGCTCGATTGCGAGCTGCAAATGTTGCAACACACCCCCAAGCACCATATCTCGGTGACCAGTGCTTCACTCACCCATGAAGCCCACCCCTCGCCCCTGCAGCCGGCCGGCGGCAGCATCCACCTGCCTGCTGCCCTGCCACCCGCCGACCGACTGCCCGGCAGGGCTGCATGCTCATTGTGACAGAGCGAAGCCATGCAGCCTATATTGCAAGCTCAGATATGTGAAATGAATTCATTCACATATCTGGACTGCCTTGTACGTATGGGCTGTATGCCCATTGGCTCTTGCTCTGCATCAATGGGTGTGCAGCCCCACCGGCAGTCAGTCGGTGGGTGGCAGGGCAGCAGGCGGTGGATGCTGCTGCCTGCTGGCTGCCGGGGAGCAGGGTGGTAGCTTCATGTGTGGGTGGGGTGGGGACACTAGATCACAAGGGATATGGTCTTGGGGATGTGTTGAACATTTTGCAGCCCGTCATCAGGCTTAGCAGTCCACTGGACCACCAGGGATATGTCTTTTGGGGTTGGACTCTTGTGCTGCCGCGATCAGGCTGGTGGGGGTATTTACAATTATGCCCATGATTGGGCTAGTGGGGTTTATTTAAGCTTATGACCGCGATCGGCCAGTGGGGGGTTATTTAACTTATGCCCACGACTGGCCAGTCAGGGGTGGGGGATTTTTACACTTTGCCCACGATTGGGCTGCAGGCATCGTCCTCGATGGCTGCTGCCTGGCAGGGCACCAGGCGCAAGTCCTCAGGGATCAGCGCACCTGCATGCTAATGGCATGCAAATGGGGCCATAAATAGATGCAGATGGCTCCCCATGCCTTGCATGAATTATGGCCCCATTTGCATGTCACCTTTTGAATATGGGAAATTTGCACATGGTGCAATGGTACTTGCGCCACCGCAACTTGAATGCTCCACTCTGGCCACTTGTGGTGGCGCAAGTTCCACTGTGCCATGCACAGTGGCTGTGGCCGGGGGGTGATATTCAAAGGAGTTGCTCAATAGCTCAACTCCTTTGAATATCGCCCAGGCCACACCCCAGCGCAACTATTTTGTGCAGCGCAAGGGCTTGCACCACAAACTAGCGCAGTTTGAATATCCAGCCCACTGTAGTTACCTTAAATCTTTACCTTTGGATTTTAAAAAACTGCAACAATAGCTCTGTGGGGCTTCCCTTCCTCTGGCATTTGCTTTAATGAGTGATGAACTCTGTCCAGTTTGTAGGTATCTGCTTTTATCAGTTCATTTAAGAACTGCAAAAAGACACCAACCAAAGTGGATTCTGATGGGGTCTCATTGTTCCAGGTTACGGCATGCCTACCACTCTTATATTTTTATGGTGGGCCCTGGTTTCAAAATCTGTCAATTTATTCTGTGAGTCTTAGAATCTTTTTTTGTAGAACATTAGTTGCTCTTTGGGATACTAAAGAGTCTTTTTTGAGAGCTGAAATTATCTCAATTTGCTGTGATTTTTCTGAATAATTTTGGTTTATAGCCTACATTTCAATATTTAATTCAGAGATCTCTTATTTAATTTCTTTCAAGGGGGCATTGTATCTTTTAATATTTAAAACTTTTCCAAGTATTGTTTTGCCCTAGCTGTAATATGACCATTAAGTTTTATGCATCTTCAAATTTTGTCTGTTTCTGAAATTTCAGAGTCCCATTCTATTTACTCATTTGCATGGTCTATAGAATCAGTTTTCTTCTAGTTTTCTTTGTACAGTGGAGTTTTTATGTCTTTCCTACCCATGAGAATTTAGAGTTTCAGTCCTGTTGCAATAGATACCACCTCTTCACTTGTTTCTGTTACAATAAGGGTCAGTATAAAGTTTACAGCTTTTTCCTCTTTTGCAGCCTGTGTTGCCTGTACTGTGTTCCTGTCAGTTAAATCAAGGGGCCTGATTCCAAGTCGGGCTACACCAGTGTGAGGCCGGGAGATCAGAGGGCTGTGGATTCAGTTTCCACATCTGGCTCTTGGGTTAATATCCCAGTACTGACACTGTAGTGCAGCATGAGAGGGGTGCTGCACTTCTGAGGTGCCGTCTTTCGGATGAGATGTTAAACCGAGGTCCCATCTGCCTGGATTGGTGGTAGTTCAGGTGGATGTTAAAGATCCCATGGCACTTATCGAAAAGAGTAGGGGAATTTTTATTAAGAAACATAAACATTACATCACAATGTTCATATATCATATCAGAAATTGTACAAAGAAAGAAAACACAAAAAAATAAGAAACATTGCATAGAAGGTATACATTATGATCATAAAAAGTATTAAACATTTCATATCAGAGAGAAAAAAGGAAAAAAAAAACCTAACAAAGGGGATCCCCGCACAGTACTCTGTATTTAAACTAGCATGCTAAAACTAAGGCTAAATATTCCGTTAAGTGAACATTTTGAAGTGTCTCCATAAATGGGCCACTTTATCTGGTGTAAATCTCTGTGTATCAAGTTCTTTTACTCTAATCATTTCAGCTTCTATCTGCGTATTTAACACACTGTTTGAAGCTTGTTGCTGTTGCAGAACATACTGACAGCGCGCTTGCCATAAAAAGTATTGGATGGCAGCAAAAACTACATGTAGAGTACTTTTGTGAAAGTTTCTCCAAACACCAGAGTAATCTCCAAGTATTAAAGTAGCATACGAGACTCTTGTAAAAAAGGGCAGTTTCCACCTATTGGCCAGTTCTGCCCATGCCTGATTGCCAGAAGGACAATCAAAGAAAAAATGAAAAATACAGTACTTTCTTCTATGTTCACACACGTTAATTTAGGACAATACCGTTCAGCTATGGGTTTGTGTTTTAGATTACCTCTCACACACAGCTTTCCCTGTGAGCATAACCAGACAATGTCCCATATCTTAACAGGGATTCTGCTGTCATTAAGTTTATTTAAGGCCCAATTCATTTTGGCAGGAGTACATTCAGGGAAAATTAAAGCCACTTGCTGTACATTGTGAACTATGTGTGAATAGAAACATTTCTTATTTAAGGCCATCAATGTCTGTTTCTCTATTTTCCATTGGTGTAATTTTTTAACTGAAGGACCAGCATAGGTTGGAACTGCAAATTGTGACAACAGTTTAGGCAGGTATCAACCCATTTTATAAAATATTTCTTAAGGCCCACTGTATCCAAGACTGCCAAAGTGACCGTTTGTCTCCCAAGCACATTTAAAGGTACTGTATAAAAAAACGGAATGAAAAAATACCACTGGGTTTATCATATTAAGCCCTCCTTTTCTCTGTGGGAGGTAAGTAACGTCCCTCTTAACTGGATTGAGTCTGCTGCCCACAGCATCTGGAAGAAAATACTAAAAAGTCTAGTCTCCAAGTGTACTGGGAGGGCATAAATATAACTGACATATAGAAAAATAGGAATAATACATTACTTGATAATTTGTACACACTTTTTCTTTCCAAACTTCCATGTTTTCCAAAGGCAAACTTTGCTTTTACCTATGTTGGGTTGTTTTTCCCAATTATAGGTGGCCATATCACCGGGACCTATCCATATACCTAAAATTTTTTGTGGCAGTGGAGATGCTGATTCCACTTACATCTCTGATCATAGTGGTTGGCTTATTCAGGGCTATAATAGTGCTTTTGTCTTTATATTCAATTTAGCACCAGAGAATTGTGCACAGGCATCAAAGATGCTGATCACCTTTTCTATGGAGCTGATGTTTTGAACAACGAGAGTAACATCGTCTGCATATGCAGTTACTTTCCCTGGAGTTAAAGTCTGATGAGGAGCCAGACCCATAATTTGTTCATCCCACTTTATCTGTCGGATGACTGGGTCTAGAGCAAAGGTATAAAGTAAGGGGCTTAGCGGACAGCCCTGCCATACTCCTTTTAAAAGAGGAACATCCCCACCAAATAAACCATTAACTGTTGGAATAATATTAGCATTAGAATATAATATTTTTATCCAATCCACAAATGTTTTTGGGATCCCATATGTCTCTAGTACATTAAATAGAAAATTGTGCTCAACTCGATCAAATGTTTTAGACTGATCTACTGCACCTATAAAGCCTTTAAGATTTTGAGATGCACAGGCTTCACAGAGCTCTCGTAAAATAAAGAGATTATGTTGGATCTTACGTTCAGGGATAGTGCATGTCTGGGCCATATCAATTAAAGTTTCAGCTACTGTTATTAATCTATTGTTCAGAATTTTTGCCAGAATCTTATAGTCACTATTAAGGATGCTGATGGGTCTCCAGTTAGATAGTTTCTTCTTATCCTCCTTTTTAAATATGTAGCATATGAGAGCTGTACTAAAATCTGTACACTTAAATTCTGACTGTAACATAAACTAAAAAATATTTGCCAGTACAGAACTCAAAAAAGGTTCATATTTTTTATAGAAGTCATTAGAGAGACCATCTATTCCTGGTGAGGTTCCTGTCTTTAACTTTTTAATTACCCCACAAACTTCTTCAGAGGTAATTGGATCTATCAATGCCTCACCAGTATAATGGCTCAAATGGGGTATAGGTGCAGTTAAAAATTCTGTACACTACCCTTTTTTAAGGGGTTTTGGGAAAAATGTTCATATAAGTTTTGTTGCACTAATGAAAGCATTCCTAGATTGGTGTCTATCAGCTGATTGTCCAATGTAAGTAAACCTTCCATAATGGTTTTATCCAGCCATTGTTTGCACGCCTTGTAGGGATCCGAAGCTGGTTGATTATTTGTGCAAAATCTCATTTTCATGTCCAATGATTTTGCTCTATCATATTGATAGATTTTCATTTGCTTATTTTATTTCCAAAATTTGCATTTTGTATTTCATGTGATCCTTTGATGGGAAAGACATAAGTCTGTATAAAAGATTTCTATAGTCTAAATATTTAATATAGCTTGAGTTTGCAGAATGTTTACAGAATGATAAAAATAGAGATTTTAAATATTTTTTTATATCTGTCCACCAGTCCCAAAGATTATCATAAAGACACAGGGTCGAGATTCTGGCACCAGAAAGAACTTCCACCTGTTTCTGACATTCAGTTGATTCCAATAAGGAGATGTTCAGCCTCCATCTGTGTATATGGGAATAAATCTTTGGGGGTACTGTTGCTAGACTTAGAGATCCTAATAATATACAATGATCAGAGAATTCTGTGGGCTTAACTTCTATTTTATAGGGTTTTACATATTTAGACACTAGAATGTAATCAATGCATGTAGCATAGATGTGTCTGAAATAGGTTGCCCCTACATCATTTTTCCTCAGAGTTCTGTATGCATCTGATAATCCTGTATCTAGAGTGATTTGTTTTAGGGCATGCGTGTCACAATATACCTTTTTGATTATGTCACCTGCATATTTCAGATCCAAACTGCAATTAAAGTCCCCTCCTCATATAATGTTCTTCTGTGTGTATAAATAAGGTTTTATTACCTCAAAAAGATCAATTCTAGCAGATTTGGTCTGGGGGGCATAAAGATTAATAAGGCAAAAAGCAACTTCTTTGTACATGCAGTCTATGGCCAGAGCCCTCCCAGGATGTATATCAATAAGTCTAGATACTCTGAAATTAGGGGTTTTAAATAAAATTCCTATTCCATCAGCAGTATCTGTGCCAAAGGTCCAAAAGGAAGGACCCCATGTCCAATTCCTCTTAACCTGATTTACATCAACAATGGAGGATAGCCTAGTTTCTTGGATGAAGATAATGTCTACAGCAAGTTGTCCCAAATAGGCTAATACAGATAATTGCTTTTTGTAGTGTTTCAAACTACAGATATTAAGTGAAGCAACATGAATAAAAGCCATGTGTTATGTACATAAAAAGCATGTTTGGTACAAACTCCTTATATTCAGGGGCCTTCTTCGTGACTAGCTTTAGCTTTCCTTTTTTTTACCTTTTTTACCTTTCCTTTCCTTAGCCAGTTCTGTAGTCTTACTTTCCTCCTCTTCAGTGATTATATCAGACCTATGTGATGCATCAGACTCTAGCTCAGATTCTCCCGTGTCTACTTGTAAAGGGGAAAACAGATTTTACATCCTGAGGGGGGAAGGGGGGATGCTGTCTAGCAGATGCCCTAGTAAGTCTCCTGGCTTTAGCAACTTCAAAGGGGGTGGCATACTAATACTTGCTTTTCCATCCCTAGAGAACTGGGACATCTCTCTACATTCTTGATTATCATGGGTCTCCCAATTTTTTTTCATTCCTAAGGAGTGGGTCAGCAGTTGTCAGGGTGTCCGTAACAGCCTCCCCAGGGGTATTTTCTTGAGGAGCAGCATTCTGAGATTTATCCCTGCCAGCAGTTTCATGAAAGAAGTGGCTTCTTTTCTCCTGGGCTCTATCAATCAGGTCATCTTGGTCCCACCCCTCAGTTCTGTTTCTTTTAGCCCAAGAACACTGGTGAAAGGTGTGGCCTTTATCATCACAAAGGTTGCACTGGAATATATTGTCACATAGATCATTGGAGTGGCCATACCAACCACATAAGGAGCATTTGAGCATCTCATAGGCACTGCTCAGATGAGTCTTAGCCTCACATTTATAACAGGCCCTAGGCTGTCACCCCATAAAAACAAACACCCCTGTCCTTGCCTAAGAAGAAGCTATTGGGGAGGTGGATACTTTCTGAAATGACTTGGAATAATTTTATTTTAAATCTCCACCCACCTGTCCAAATCCCTCTGTATCCATAATTGCCTCTGGGGGTCCCAGAATATCACATCGTTTCTGCAACCAGTGATATATATCACTAACGTTCACTCCTTCATTTCTGAACATGATGGAAATATATCTTATCTGGGGTTTAGTAAGGGGGATAGCATAAAAGGATGTCCAAAGAGGTGTTCACGTAAGGTTATTATACTTTTCCCAAAATCTCTCAAGGCTGATGTTAGTTTTAAAGCTAACATCAAAGGAATCTTCCCCTTATATATGAATAAGAGCATAAACCTCTGCTGGCATGAATTTCATGGATCCCATCAATATATGTTTTGCAACATAGTACCTGTCCAGGTACTCTGGTAGCCCTCCCCTATACTTTAACCTGACAGCATTTCTTCTAGGGGCCTGCTCGAGTTTATTCTTAAAAAGTTCTGACATGCGAGTTTTTTTTTGGCATATTATTATTATTATCTTGAGATTTAGATTGTTCTTGCTCAGCAGTAACACATGCAATATTAGTGCAACTTGACTTCACATCCCCCCTACCCCCTGATGGGCCAGGCACTGTAGAGGCCTGGGTGTCATCATCTAAAATCTGCACAGTAACTTTTATAGGATCCTTTTTATCAGAAACAGTTTTACCTGAGCTCAGGGTTTGTGCTGCAGCCCTTTCATGTCCTGTTGTAGGCCCAAACAAAATGTCCTCATTCCAATCGGGGTCAGAAACCCATTTTCCTTTTTCGTCCCGTTTCCAACCAGATGAATTCAAGGCATCATCGGCTGACCAGTCACTCCCAAAATACTGCACAGAGTCTTTTTTTAATCCAAATTGTTTTCGGACTTGTTGTGTCACTGAAATGTCTTTCGCCTGTTCAGACATGGTGTTAGCATCTCCCGGTTGCTGCACATGACTCGCAGCACTCTCAGTAGAACAACTTTTCCCTGGATCATCCAAACTACTACTAGGGGGTTCTGCAGAGGCCCAAATCATTTTTGACTGTGGATTACCAGTAACAGCAGGCTGTAGGTTTTCTCTGGTAACATCCTCTACCATATCGTGATTATCCAGATGAGTTGAAGAATCATCCTACATAAATCTAGTGATTTCACAAGATTGCTCTGTTGCTACCACAATTTCTTCCACATCCAAAATCTCAGTCAGCTCTTCAGACATATCCACCTCCATCACTAGCTCAGTCTGCTCTGCCATCAGCACAGTGCTTGGGATCTCCCTACTGACAAGAGTAGGGGAATTTCCCCAGTGTCCTGGCCAAATTTCCCTCATTCACTAAAAATACCACCAACAGCTTAATCTGATTCAAGGTCAGTTGGCATTCATCTGTATCCTCCTCCCCCAGGTCGTGCCTGAAAATAGGAAGAATTTGTCTAGTGTACTTACCCGGTCAACAAAAACTAAATAAATAAATAAAATCCCATTCTCATTGATCAGAAGGACAGTACTACTCTTTAATTTTGGAACTGCCATAGTGGTCGGAACTGAGTGCTCCTCAGCCAGTGTTTGCATTGCTGCATTGTGACTGGGTCAAGCCTAGAGCTGTTCATCTAATCAGACTGACAAAACACAAAACTCCAGCACTACCCACCATAAGGAACAGATAAGAAAACTAATAATGTCAGTTAGCAGTTCTATTCTCAGTGTAATGGTTTACTGAGAGAACAGGAGAAATTCACTACTCCTGTTCTCCTGGTAAGAGGTCATTTTCACACTTTGGAATGAAAGAGTTTTGCTACTTTGCTTATTTATTTGGTCTTATCTGTTCTTTACAGTAGGAGGTGTTGGAGTTTTGTGTTTTGCTTGTTGCATCTTTCTTTACAGCACACCCAGCATTTTGGGCAGCTTTATTACTGTTTGCATCTAATCATACTGCAAATTTGCCAGTTCAAATACTGATTCTCTCTCCATTAGATTTTTTGAGTGCTTTATTAATTGGTTTCTCAATTTAAACTGGGCGTAACAGTGGGGGTAACAGCAACATCAGGACTGATGGTTAAGCCATTTCTTGAGCCTGATCTATCAGTACAGGCACACCAATTGTTTTTTTTTCAGAAGATTTTGTTTTGGTGAAACTGTATAAGTTACTTGCCTTCTCACTGATCTATTTCTGTTTTTTATTTTTCTGACATGTAGTCAGGTACACCCAGACAGCTTCCTTGTCAGGTGTGAGGAGGTTAGCAGAAATAATTGTGGAGTTTCTGCAGTAATGACATGTTTTCCATTGCTTAAAATTCACATAAGGACTAGTAGGAATGCTTTTAAAATCCTCTCAATATATTTCCTTTGCTAAGATCATACATAAGGAAGAGGACTCATCTCCCATATTTCCAGTTCCAACCATTTTAAAAGGAAATTTATGGGATTTGCTGTGGACATGCTACACAGCAACTCACACTCCCTCTACTCCTGTGTTTACTATCTGTGTCTTAGCCTGCCTTCATGACCCTTAACTGTTTTTTCAACATCAACCACCTCCCCTACTTTTACAATGTTCAATCATCCTTGCCTATACCAATCATATTTTTATGTATCTAATGGTTTAAGAAGGCTGTTTCACTATTTTAAGTAGGGAGCTACTAGAACTCTTGCTCCATCCCTGTAATGGAATGGCTACAAGCAACAATATATTCCAGTACAATATGGTTTAAAGCTTACTTATACAAAAGCCAAACACTCAGGGACAAGGCATGGATAAAAGCTAGAGCTACTAACATTTCTTTGGACTGGTAGCTACTGTACATGTGGTAGGATTTTACGCAAGAAGCATATACATAAAATATGAACAACAGTTTTCTAGTTCACAGACTAAAAACCCTAGTGTTTTGAAGGCTATTACCAGCCTTAAGAGTGGTCTATTCACTCACTACCTGATTCTTTTATTGACAACAATAACTTGGTACAGGACCCTACAATTTAATTACCAAACACGTTAACAGTAGTTTCATAGATGCTGGCAACCCACTCCAAATTCCTCTATTTATACTCATTTTTCAAGTAGCCATCTGCCTGGTCTTTTGGCACTCAAGAATGCAGCTTCTCAATTTGTAATTGAAATAATTACACCTAATGCAGTCTTAAAGGATCTTTTGAAACTACAGTAAATCAAAAACAGTCTACAGGCTTAGTGGCAAACTATTCATGTTTGCTGTCTCTATGACCTGCAATTCCATGCAGTGGTAATAATCTCTTGTTATGTACTGGTGACTTCCCTAAAGACTGGAAGAAGGCTAGATCATTCCAATTTTGTTGAATATTCAGGAGATATTCAGCTATTAATCAATATCCTTATTGTCCATGGTAAAGAAGATTCCTGACACGTTGGTACAAGTGCAGTTTACTACATTTTTACATGATAACGGATTGTTAAGTAATAGCTTATCCAGTTTTGGGTCCGTACATAGTACACAAATGGCCTTAATAAAGTTCTGCAGTGGCACTTAGTTGGCTGTGGATCAAAACTTATCTACTGGTATGTAACAGGGTGCCCTTGTTATGCATATTTAGTCCTGAAGTAAAAAAGAGCAACCACCCCCCAAATCTTATTTTCCTACTTTTCTCTCATCTTTTCCTTCCTCCCTTGTTTACTAAATTTCATGTCAGGGTGGCCAACCTGGCATATCTTCACAAACTTCACTGTCCCTTTAAATAATCCTAAAACCCTTATGGTTTCACAATGAAAGTTTATCCTTTTTCCATAAAGATCTCTGTGTTTGAGCAATGGTTGTGCTCCTAAGGTGTCCCCAGTTTGTTTATGTTACACCTCGACACTGGAAATAGGTGCCTTGGTGTCAAAAGTGAAGCGCTATGCACTATTGTAACTGATGCCTTTTTAACAAGCACAGAAGTGCTGTGCTGCAAGCCCGATGTCGGGTGAAGTAAATAAAAAGAAAACTGCTTGTTGCAGTATTGATGAAAAGCTCTTGTGAGCTTACAAAGAGAAGGAAGTGCTGCAAATATTAGTTATTTAGACAGCCCAGAAAGCGCGTGACTGGGAGCTGTCAAAACCAAGGCCAAAATTAAATGTTTTAGCCAACAGCTGACATTTCAGCCATTGGGATTATAAAGCCAACAGCAGTAAAATTAGGAAAAACTGCTAAAATGGTTTGCAGAGGCTTACTAGGTATAAAGCCTGCAACTTGAAATAAATAATCCTTTTTCCTTTTTCTTTGTTAAAATAAATAACCTGTGTTCAGTATCAGGTCTCCTGGGCTAGCAGTGGAAGGCAAATAGGGAGCACACCTCTCATTTTTCATTCCCCTGTCCGGGCTGGGTATTCCTGTATATAAAACATGTGAACATGAACAAATAAATGTTTTTCTTTTGTTGTTACCTGAATTCATGCCATTATGGGGAGATTCGTACTATAGAACTGAAAGGCCCTGAAGTGACTGCTTTTGGAAAAATCAGGAGAGATGAGGTCACAGTAAGTGAGAGGAGCTATGCTCCAAATAAGGTAGAAACCTCCTAATTAAGGTTTAGATTATCTAAAACTGATATTTTAGGATATATTCACAGAAGGAATATAACATAAATGCTTGTTTTTCCTATTGTACAAGAATGATCCAAGATAGCCTTAGATAGGACCACATAAAAGTCTATTTTATGTTAAGTGTGAGATCCCCTGATTGTGATATCACCCTAAGGATTGCTATAAAACCTGCCACCAGGGGATTAAGAAGTGTGTGTGAGTCAGTATCTTCTGACCACTGAGGGAGAAGGAGCTAATGTGAGAGCTCACACACTGTATTGCTGGGAATTAAGTATTGGATATTGAATATACAGAAGAAAGACAGGAGTCTCAAGAAGAAGTATTTCCTGATGTGCTGAAATGGTGTGATGGACTAACACCCACAATTTTCTTTCTGTAAATATATATATATATTTTGTTTTGTTTTGTTTTTGCAAATAAATTGATAAACCCATTTATTGTGTTTTTTATGCACTAAATATTATTGCCTGGTGTCTGTCATTTATCCCATACCTTCTACACTGGTGTCAGAAGTGGGATAGACCTGGTATATCGAGGCTGCCCAGGATGCGCTACCAGGTGAGTATTGTTCTGATATACCCTGACAGATGATAGAAGGGAACCTGACAGATCTAGGTGCACATCACCTGAAATGATGTGTAACTGAGAAAACTGGGATTAAATTGCTATCCAGATTAGTTACAGGAGCCAGACCCAAAATGAAGAAACCAGAAGACAAGGATATGGAAGAGGGAGAAGAAGTGCAGAAGTCAAAAGAGAGACAGATGACCCCAGCCCTGGATGATCTGAGTGAGTTGCTGAAGTGTCTCTGTATGAGGCAGATTGAGATGGAATGACAACAAGAAGAGGACAGATGACAGAGGGATGAGGATCAACCCATCCAGGCAGAAGAAAGAAGATGGCAGGACATAAAATGGAATGATACCTTGAAAACCATATAGGACATGAATCAAGGTCAGGCAGATAGAACTGGGCCCAGAGACATAAAACTAACTAAATTATCAAGAGGATAGCCCAAACCTGTGTACGGCCTCATGATCAGTGGGTACTAAGACTAGTACCCTAGTTATCCAGGAGAGCCCAGTTAGTATATAGCCAACTGAGTGGGACTATAATGACTATGATTGAGTAAAAGAAGAGATCCTAAAATGGTATAATATTAGTACTGAGACGTATCGTCAGCATTTTTGATCACAGAAAATGGCATACTATGACACCTCCAGGGAAACATATGCTCATCTCAGAGATTATTGTGGTAAATGGCTACAACCAATGACTAAGACTATCGATCAGATTATGGAGCTAATAATCATTGAACAGTTTATTCAGGTTTTACCACTGCCAGAGACAGTGGAGGAAACCACTAAACTGGTGGAGGACTACTTGGCAGCTCATCGAGGGGACAGCAAGGTTACCCAGGACCATCTACAGCTCCAGTAAGAACATTTTTTTCCCAATAATCAAAGGAAATCAACTTATGGTAGATGAGAAAGAGGGTGCAGGGTCCCATATGCAGACATTATTTGCCATGAACGTCTCAGAAAGGGACACATAGTCAGAAACCGCCTGAATAAAAGAAATGATATGGCACATTTGGCCCAAGTGAACTTTGGGTATGTTGCTTCTGTGAGAGTGGGAGACAAACAAACTTTGGGACTGTTAGACTCTGGAAGCAGACAAACCCTGATGAGAGCCGATCTGGCCCCTGAAATAGACGTAAACCAAAATGATACAACTGTTCACTGTTTTTTTTTTTTTTTGAAATTCAAGTTTATTAAATTTTCAGAATAAGAAAAACAACATTTACATAGGATGAAGTAAATCAATTGTCTACCCTTGGTACAAAGTAAGAAAAGAAAGTACAAAATAAAACCCCTATGACCCCCACCCTCACACCCCACCCTCCCACCCCTCCCCATTCAAATCTCCCCCACCCAAGTGTGCCAATTAACCATATAGCTGAAAAAGAAGAAACCAAACCTGTTATATATATTACACAGGAAAATCACACTGAAAGTTCGAGAGATGCAACTACAAAAGGAACGAGGAAGAAATTACCATGGGCTTCAAAGGGACAGCCAAGAGGTCAACGTGTAAATAAAGAGCATATAATTTACCCCACCTCTTTGAAATAGATCCATACAGTACCAGACACTAGCAGATAACCTTTCCACATTAAGACAGGCCGAGAGCTCAGTCAACCACCCAGGTAGATCAGGGACAATTGGTCGGTCCAGTGTCTAAGGACTAATCTTTAACCGCGACTGACACAAGGGCAATATGATATCGACGTTCAACACAGTCAATAGCACTATAATCCCCTAAAATACATATTTCGGGAGTGAAAAAGGAGGTAAGGCCCAATAGGGGGTCCAGATTGTCTTGGATAGCTGACCAGAGCGGGGCAACTTTAGGACAATCCCAGAAAATATGAAGGGGATTCCCTTCCCCCTGCGAACATCTGGTACACTGGGAGATTGTTAGCCTATTGAGCCAGAAGAGTTTCTTGGGTGTATAATACATATTATTCAAAATATAGTATTGGGTAAGTTTAAGCCTGTCCTGAGTATGGTATCTATGCATGTCCCTCCAAACATGGGACCAATTCAAGGTGGCATCGGGAAATAGAGAGAACCAGATACAGGATCCCGCAATAGGCGTGGGAAACTTATAGTCCAGTAAAAAGGAGTATATTGCCGAGATAGAGTGTGGTTTAGAGGCAAAAGTAGAAATACGAGACAGGAAGGGTTGTACCATGGATTGCCTAAACTGAGTACCAAACTTCTCCGCAATGAGGTGCCTTAATTGATATATTTTAAAAACACTGCCCTTGGGAATACCAAATTTGGCAAGGGTTGCAGAGGTTGAGAGAAGGGAACCCTGATCGAAGTACTGGTCCAAACTAGTGTTATTAATATGAGGGAGCCAGCCGGGAACAATCATCGAGTTGCCCAGCTTAATGTTAGGGTTAAGGACAGTAGGCTGTCCAAGATCCAATTTGGAAGAGAGCCTTAAAAACTGCAAGCACTGGGAGAGAGACCTAAGAGACGTAAGGACTGTTTGATCCGTTATCCAGTGCGAGAGGAGGGAGATGGGAGTATAAAAAATGGCATGAGGATCCAACTTAGACCCCGAAAGAATCAGTTTCTCAATTTGAAGCCAAATCGGGGGAGAGGGTCATGATAGGATGAAATCCATCTCCCTATTTTGGATAAGTGAATGGCCCAGTAGTATATTAGAAGGTTGGGAAGCCGAAGACCCCCTTTATCCCTGGGGAGAGATAGCTTAAGAAAGGAACGCCTGACCCCTTTCCCGCGCCAGAGAAATTCTGAGAAAACCGCATGAAACTGTTGCAAGTACGAAAGTGGCAACCAAAGACTCAAAAGGTTAAGCGGGTAGAAAATGCGTGGAAGGACATTCATCTTAACAATATTAATCTTACCCCAAAGAGAGATAGGGAGGTTGGACCATCTTAGTAAGTTTTGCTGTATTTGAGTTTTAATAGTATCCAGGTTGAGCTTTTTAAGCAGGGCCAAGTCTGAGGAAAAATGAATACCTAAATATTTAATCGACTTTGGGGACCAACGCATTCCAAACTTAATAAACTCATGCTTATATGTATAGGCATTTAAGGGAAAAATTTCAGACTTAGTTATATTCAATTTATACTGAGAAAAGCTACCGAACTGATTAATGAGCAGAATTGCTTGCTCTAGAGAAGAAACCGGGTGAGAGACATGTAGGAGTATGTCGTCCGCATACGCTGAGAGGACTAAACCCTGCTGGTGCACTCGGCAGCCTTTGATAAGCGGGGAAGACTTAAGCTTAATAAGAAGAGGTTTGAGATATAAGTTAAAAAGAAAAGGTGATAAGGGACAACCCTGTCTAGTTCCAGTAAACAGTTGGAACTTCGAAGAGAAAACCCCATTACAATATATCTTAACCGACGGGGAGTCATATAAAACCTGGATCCATTTAAGAAAAGAAACCGGGAATCCCATCTTGGACAATGTAGCCCAGAGAAAGGACCAGCTCATGGGGTCAAAAGCTTTCTCTGCATCTAGTGAGACTAGGGCCATGGGGAAATGAGATGCTTGGGCTAAGTGAGAAATATGAAAGAGGGTTCTGAGGTGGTCCGAAGAAGACCGAGAGTGAACAAACCCAACTTGCTCAGGACTAAGAAGATGGAGCCATATTTTCTTAATCCGCTCAGCCAAAACCTTGGCGAGGATTTTCATATCATAATTCAGAAGGAAAATAGGCCGGTAGCTCTCTGGGTCTGTAGGAGTTGTGCCCGGTTTAAGAATTAGGACAATAGTAGCCTCAAGAAGTGCAGGGTCGATCACGCTAGCAGAGAAAAGATATTGATAAAGCTGAAGAAGTATTGGAGCAAGTTCCTTGGAGAATGTCCTATAAAAATTAGCGGGAAAACCATCTGGGCCGGGGGCTTTATCCGGAGCCATGGAGGCAATGACAGCCTCAATTTCAGGGAGTGAAATGGGGCGGTCAGGGTAATAATGTGCGAGGGCAAAAGTTTCGGAATATCAATATCATTTAAATATATCAATATGTCAGAGACAGGAATAGGAGAGGAAGGCGCACTATAAAGGTTTTTGTAATACCCTTCAAAAACCCTTGCTATTTCCCTGGGAGAAGTTACAATGGAGCCAGAAGAGGATTGCATAGCCAGGATCAAACTAGAGCTTTCCAATGATCGAAGTCTCAGAGCCAAAAGCTTACCCGCTTTCTCACCATGCTCAATATATTTGGCTTGAGTCTTAACTAGACAGTACTCAGCTTTTTCCTTCAGAAGATCCGTATATTCACTTTTGGCTGCCTTGAGAGCTTCAAAGGATGATAGGGAGAAGAGGGAGCAAGAGCTCTCAGTTCTCTGATCTTAGCCATAAGGAAAGATGCCCGAGAAAGTCGAGCCTTTTTCTTGCTGAAGCAATCTTAATCAATTCACCCCTAAGATAGCATTTTAGAGAACTCCAAATACAATCAAATCTAAAAGTAGATCCAAGATTATTCTCCAGAAAGGACGATATAAGGGTCTTGATTAGAGTCACAATTTGAGTGTCTTTAAGAAGTTGGGTATTGAACTTCCAGGCAGTGTCTCTTTGGAAATCGAGACCAGGGGATATATTTGCCCACACAATAGCATGATCAGAAAGAATAATCGGTTCTATACCAGATAAAAGAAGATTCGGGAGGAGAGTTTTACTAACCAGAATATAGTCTATCCTAGACCAGGAACCATGAGGCTGAGAAAAGAATGAAAAGGAGCAGAGGGATGGATTAGAAAGACGCCAGGGATCGCAAAGGCCAAGCATGTGGGTAAAATCCAGCAACAATCTTTGGGCCGGGTGGTGGGAGGTTTGACTTGGGATCCTTATCCAACAAATGAGAGGGTGAAAGATTCCAATCCCCACCCAACACAATTTGGGAGGGAAGCATATCGCTAATCTTATCAGCTAGGGACATAAAAAGACGGGTTACCTCTATTGGGCCACACAGATCCTAGAACCATATTATCTCCATTAAGAGAACCCTTAATCAGTACATATCTTCCCTAGGGTCAGCTATCGATTATTTACCAAAAGGTTAACATATTTTTAATAAGTATCACCAAACCCCTGAGAGTTGGAACCACTTGCAACGAATACCTGCGAAAACCCTGAACGAACCAGCCATTTCGAGTCCGTTTGGGTTAGATGGGTTTCTTGCAAAAACAAAATATCAACCTGAAATAAATCACAATGTTTAAAAACCTGAGAACTCTTGACCTTCCCCCTGAGCCCAAGCACATTCCACGATGCAACCTTAAGAACCCTTAAAGCCATTTCAGGTATAAGGCTAGTATAAGAACGAACAGGTATAAACTGATACAGTAGGCACACTTAACCCCCCTAGTTCCAGCTACCCATATCTTATCAAGAAAGGTTTGCCTAAGTGGATACACTCTAAGCAATTGGATCCTAGCTAACCCTAAAAAAATCAGACATGTAATCAAATATGCTGGAACAACCCACCCCCATCAACCCCCACAAAAACACATCCAACTATATACAAGTCGGCCCCAGATATGAACAGACCCAAAATATATGCAGGAACACTGATAATCTGGCAGCCAAATCCCCAATGCAAACCCATACCCCATCAGACTGTAGGGATCCAAAAGACTGGAAAAAAAACAGCATACAATAGGCCACAGCAGGAGGACATCCCCCCACCACCCCAGAGACACAAACAGTAACCCCCAGCTATGAGATAGGTTAGCAAACCCCCCATCCATCAGCACACAATGCAGCTGCGAGTAACTGCAAGAGGCTCAGGGATATCCCCCCCCCACCAACAACTGCACAGGTTTAGAATCGGGGAACAGCTGGCTTCCTGCACTAACCCCAGCATCTCTGCCAGCATGGGACACATTAGGGCACAAGAAAAGGGTTGGCTCACCATCGTCTGTGGAAGGAGCAAAGGAAGAGGAAGCAAACAAAATGCAGTACAACACCCTAGCATCCTCACGATAATGGCTGGTTGTTTCCCAGAGGAGCCAAATAGCGCTAGGACCAAACCGGTCCGTCAAATAATCCATGCACTGGGAAACAGCATCCCGCCCAAGGACGTTCTGGGTGAGGCACCATTCGAGGGGAAGGGAAGGTGGAAAAGGCCAATGTGGCCTAGATCAGCATCCGCCCAGCTGCCTGAAGTCCCCGGACTATCCAGCGACCGCAAGAGCAACTGAACAGGTAAGGCTGAAGCAGACAGCAATCAGTCACACTACCAGGGGAAAGGAGATAAAAAAAAAAGGGGAAAGGAAATAAAATTGTAGGCCCCAAAACCACCAATACCACCACCAAGACACTTAAATCGGGGGCATTGAATCATCCATTAACGCCGATTCCAGAGATTCATAGCTCTGAGGACATCCATCCACCGTAATCTTTAGTGTAGCTGGGTAGAGCATACGGAAGGGGATTCCTGCAGCAACCAGCTTCTGTATGACAGGGTGAAAGGCAGCTCTTTTCGCCCTAATTTCTTTTGGCAAATCTTGGGCAATTCGCAGCTTAGATGCTCCCCAGCTGATGGTCTGCAACTCTCGAACTTTACTATAGATGTGTTGCCGCTCGATATAACTGAGGAACTTCACGATGATAGGTCGTGGAGGACAGCCAGGTGGAGGCCTGGGCCTAAGAGACCTATGAGCCTGCTCCAAATGGTAGTGAGGGTTGAGGGGTGAAGGGCCTACTGATTTGGCCAGAAACTTTTGAAGAAACATCATGAGGTCAGCTCCTTCCTCAAGCTCTGGAAGGCCCAAAATCACTAAATTGTTTCTTTGGCTACGACCCTCCAAGTCCACTGTTTTCGCCTGCAACTTTCTGACCTGCTGGGCTAGGGAAACCATCTCAGCCTCCGCAGTAAGCTTCCACTTCTCTAGTGAATAAACTCTGGCCTCCAAATCAGATACCCTCATAGTGAGAGCAGAACGATCCCCCCGAATAGATTTTAGATCTGCCGTAATTGACTGTAGCACGTCTTTTAGCGGGGCAATTTCCTGTAAAAATCTTTCTTCAGAAAGAGGACTGGTTGCTAGATTCTTGTCTCCCGATCTATCGGAGGAGGGTCCTGGCTGACTCCGTGACTTTTTAGGGAGCTTTTCCGGCGTGGCAGGTGGCGTGTGCCTGATTGCGGCCTGCTTCTTATCTACCTCCATCCCACTACAATCTTTTAGATGCACCTTCAAAAACACCAGAAAGTCGACGGCCGGGGTGTACTCGTGCCGGTAGCAAAATAGTTTATTGCAGAACTAGTCAACAAAACACCCCAATATCGCTAATTTGCTGGCGGGGAGGGAAAGCTCTAAACCCGTGCTGCCACTCAGCTAGCAGACATCACGTGACCTCTCAACTGTTCACTGTATACATGGGGATGTCCATCAGTACCACACTGAAAAGTTGGAATTGACTGTTGACAACCAAATCCACACATTGTTAGTTGGATTAATACCCCATCTACCTGTATCTGTTATAACTGGCCAGGATTTCCCTTATTTTGATGCCTTAATGAAGACTCATCAATCATTGGAGGAACCTGTTAATGTAGTTACCAAGGCACAGGTAAAAGTACAGATGAAACGTGTCTTTTTTTTTGAAGAAGATTATTTTGAAGGACAAGGAAATGCAAGAAAATCCAAGCGAGTCAAAAGAAAGGAAAAGAAAGCTTGGCAGGATTCACATCCAGAGAAAAATGTGGAATTTAGCACCAGGGTTGCTAAAAGGTGACATCAGATTGGAACAGTTGGCAGATGAGACTCTAAGACCTCTATTCACACAAATAAATCAAGAAGAAAAGAATGGACATTCTCATTTTATATTGAAGCATAATATATTGTATAGAGTAACTGTTGACCCTGTTACAAACTGTGAGACTGAACAGTTAATGCTACCTAAACAGTATAGGGAGCAGGTAATACGATTGGCCCATGACATACCTATGGCTGGCCATGAGGGGAGGGATAGAACATTACAATGGATACTATCCAGGTTTGTTGGCCGGGGATTCATCAAGATGTAGCAGCATATTGTAGAGCTTGTGGAAAATGCTAGCTGGTGGCTCAAGGAGGGAAGAGAGATCAAGTACCCCTGCAACCCATCCCTTATGTAACAACTCCTTTTAAGAGAGTAGCTATGGACATGGTGGGGCCCCTAACAAAGAGTTCAAAGGAAAATCAAATCATACTGGTTGTGTGCAACTATGCCATCCGGTACCCTGAAGCCATACTAATGAGAACAGTTACAGCCCCTAGAATAGCTGAAGAATTAGCTAAAATCTTCAGTCGAATGAGAATACCACAAGTGATTCTAACCAACCGAGGCAGTAATTTTACCTCTGTGTTGCTGCAAGAATTGTACCTTATGTTGGGTGTCTCTGCAGTACGTATCTCCCTGTATCACCATCAGACTAATGGGTTAGTAGAAAGATTTAATAAAACACTTAAGAAAATGTTGCAAAAGTACATACAAGAGGAAGGTCAAGACTGGGAAGGATTTCTCCCTTACCTCTTGTTTGCCTACAGGGAAGTACCCCACGCAACAACTGTTTTTTCCCCCTTTTCCTTAGTTTATAGTCACAACCCTAGAGGACTATTAGATATACTTAAACACTGGGAGGAAGGCAAAGGTGTGGGATTTACAAACATTGTGAATTACATGACTGATTTACGGGAAAGGTTTGTGAAATACAGTATGTAACTATGGCTCTTATGAATGTTGACCAGAAACAACAGGGTCAAAAAGAATTGTCTGATAAAGGACTGAAATACAAACATTTTGAACCTGGGGAAAAAGTGTTACTATTGTTGCCTAGCACAGAAAATAAGCTACTAATGAGATGGCAAGGGCCTTATGTGGTACTTCGACAGACTGGTATTGTGAATTATGAGATTGAAATGCCTGGACAGAGACCAGTAAAAAGGGTATACTATGCCAATCTGTTAAGGAAATGGACAGAAAAGCCAAACCCATCCCTTTACATTCAACCTGAACAAAACCTATCAGAGATAGAGGTGGCTTATGACAGATTAGAGACACAACAAGGGGAGAATGAAATTCAAATTAATCTGGAATTAAAGCCTTATCAAAGACAAGAGGTTGATCAACTCTTGGAGTTTGTTTAAAGAAACATTTACTAAAACACCAGGGAAGGCAGTAGGGTGGTGCATGAGATTAAACTGACACAAAGTAAACCAATTTACCAGAGGCCCTATGGGTTATAGAAACAAAACAAAAGAGGTAGTGGATGAGGTAAGGAAAATGGAACAAGCAAAGGTTATTTTTCCCTTCACATTGCCCTTGGTCCTCACCTTTAGTAGTGGTAAATAAAAAAGAGGGTGGTGTTCAGTTATGTTTGGATTTTCAGAAAATCAATGCAATTTCCAAGTTTGATGGCTACCCCATGCCAAGAATTGATGATCTGCTAGATCAGATAGGCTCTGCACAATACATCGGCACCCTAGATTTGATGAACGTACACTGGCAGGTACCCTTAGCACCACAGGCCCAAGAGTTAACAGCTTTTACTACCCCTGTTGGTTTATACCAATTTACGACCATGCCATTCAGTTTGCACAGGGCTGCAGCCACTTTTCAGAGACACATGGATCATATTTTAAGACCCCATAATCAATACAGCATTGCTTATTTGGATGACGTGGTTATCTATAGCCCGGACAGGAATACCCACTTAATTCATCTTAGCATTGTCATTCAAAGCATCAAGGATGCAGGACTTACAATAAATCCCTTCAAATGGGCTATTGCAAAAACTGAGACTCGATATTTGGGGTTTATCTTTGGCCAGGAAACTGTAAAGCCAGAAATAGACAAAGTGGAGGCCGTTGTCAATAGTCCTATACCCACTACCAAACACCATGTTAGATCTTTTTTAGGGCTAGCTAGTTATTATCACAGGTTCATTCCTGGCTATTCCACCATTGCAACACCACTTACAGAACTCACTAAAAACAGGTATCCAAATAAATTAAAGTGGACTACTGATTGTAAAACAGCTTTTCAGAATATAAAGGCAGCTTTATGTTCTGCGCCAGTACTCCTAAGTCCAGACTTTAGAAAACTATTCGAGGTCCAAACCGATGCCTCCAGCATGGGTATTGGGGCAGCCTTAACCCAGCATAATCACAAAGGTAAGCACCCAATTCTATTCATTAGTAGAAAATTGCATGAGTGAGAAATAAAGTATTCCACAGTAGAGAAGGAGTGCCTGGCCATAAAATGGGCTATTGAGGCTCTCAAATATTATTTATGCAGACATGAATTCACTACTGTAATGGACCATAGCCTACTATGTTGGCTACACCTCATGAAGGATAAGAATATGCGCATCATGCGCTGGTACCTGACCCTCCAGCCATATAAATTTTTGGTAAAACATAGAACTGGGTGTCAACATTAAAATGTCAATTTTTTATCCTGGTATGGAGCTGAACATGTTATGACTTGAAAAATGCGATGTGACTTGTAATAGTGAATGATGTGTTTCAAAAAAGACACATACCTCAGGGAAAAGAACAGTAGGATCAGTTTATTGAATGTATAAATGTTAGTTATATGTTAAAACCTTTTCTGCTTATTAAGGGTTGCTAAGGGGAACTTCTGGTGAAGGTGGGCGGAAATTCCAGCCCTTCTAAGGGTGAAGGGTTCAGCCAACATCATACTGTGTTGCCTTCTTAAATGGGGAGGAGTGTAACAGGGTGCCCCTGTTATGAATATTTAGTCCTGAAGTAAAAATGTGTAACCCCCCCAAATCTTCTTTTCCTACTTTTCTCTCATCTTTTTCTCCCTCCTTTCTTTACTAAATTTTGTGTCAGTGTGGCCAACATGGCATATTTCCACAAACTTTACTGTCCCTTTAAATAATCCAAAAACCCTTAAGGTTGCACAATGTAAGTTTATCCTTTTTCCTGTTTTTTTTTTCCATTCAAAGTTTATTAAAGTTTTCCACATTAACCAACAACACAAGATGAGATACATACATTACATCCAAAATTCAATGGAAAACCCCAAAAGACCCTCCCCCCTTGCCCTTCCCTCCCCTTCTAACAAACCACTTTCTACTGAAAAAAAAAAGGGGAGGAGGCACCTACCCCCAATTCCATTCCTACCTCACTACACCCTCCCACCTCGGGCTTGCATGGTTAAAACTTATTCAGTCCATAACCCCTCCAGCTTAGACTTAATCCTCTACACAATTTGAAGTGAATAAAGTGTTAGTAATGGAGCCCAAATTTGATTAAACCTCTTCATTCTATTCCTAACACTAGCCACCATTTTTTCTACCCTGAGATTGTTCAGAAATTCCTGCAGCCATTCCGTATATGATATCTCCACAGTATCTTTCCAATTCCTAAGTGCTAGTTTTTTAACTGACATGGCTATTAGTGCCATGTGATATTTACGAACAGTTATTTGGATATCAGAGTAATCACCTAACAGACATATTTTTATCGTGAACAAATCATTAAGACCCAGTAAGGGATCTGCTCTCAGCTTAATCTGTGACCAAAGGGGAGCTATCTTGGGGCAGGACCAGAAAATGTGCACTAAATTACCATCCCCATGGGCACACCTTGTACAGATAGGGAAAGAGACCAGACCAAATTTAGCCTTTTTGTGAGGGGAGTAGTATAAATTGTGTAATATCTGAAATTGCATAAGGCGGAGCCTGTCTTGTGTAATAAAATGGTGGCATCCTTGCCAGAGGTTCACCCAGTTGATAGGTATCTCCGGAAGGAGCTGGGCCCAATAACCGGAAGGTCCAAAAGGTATGGGGTAAATCCAATCATAAAGAACACTGAAACTTTTCGACACCTCATGTGGGAGCCCAGCTATTTGGCCAGCTTCCGGAAAGCCAGACACCTAGAACACCGGGGAGACCGTCCTATAACTTTCACAAGCAAATGACGTAACTGGAAAACTTTGAATACATTAGAAGTTGGAATCTCCAATTTAACTAAAATCGCCATGGATGACAACCAGTTCTCTCCTGCGGCATCCCAGAGGCCCGAGAGGCTAACCTCTCTGGCCTGCGGGAGCCACAAGGGGGAAAGAACCCTCCCATCTATTCTAAGATTAGGATTACATAACAACGGTTGGTCCAAATCTAGACAGTGGTTACATTTAAGAAAATTACAAAATTGGGAGTGTACTTTTACAGATATTGCAATTGGAGATGAACGCAGCTGCTTAGGAAGATATTTAAGCTTCGTATATAACAAAGAAACCGGAGACAGATTATAATATTGGATTTGAGCCAATTCAATCTTAAACCATAAAGGTTCATAATCAGTGGAATTTCCAGACACCCTGCATTTAATCCATCTTAGATATTTATTTGCATGGCTGGCCCAGAAGTAAAGGGCAACATGGGGCAGGCGGAGGCCACCCTTAATTCTAGGAGCCGCTAACTTATGAAAAGCCAAGCGGGGATGTTTTCTAGCCCAGATAAAATTAACAAAAATATTATGTACCTTCTTGAACCATGATAACAGCTACAAATTCATGTGACTGAGTGGATAATATAGACAGGGAAAAATATTCATCTTTATTAAATTAATTTTACCCCATAGGGATAATGGAAGTTGGGACCATCTGTTAAGGTCTTGTGTAATTGTATACAATAAGGAGTCCAAATTTTTATCTTGAAAAAGCGTCTCACTTCTTATGAGAACAATACCTAAATATTTCAAAGAATCCTTTACCCAGGCCAATCCTAGATCACTAATCTTGTGTTTCATCACTCTCTGGTTAAGAGGAAATAGCGATGTCTTCTCCACATTTAACATATAATTGGAAAAGGAACTATACTCATTTATAATTTCCAGCATATATGGTATAGACTCTCCAGGATGGGAAATTTGAAGTAGTAAGTCATCCGCATACACCGATACCTTAATTTCGATATCATGTATGGCTATACCACGGATCCTAGGACAGACAACCAACCTCCGTATAAGGGGCTCCAGGTATAAATTAAAAAGTAGAGGTGATAAGGGGCAGCCCTGTCTAGTGCTGGAACCCAGGGAAAATAAGTCCGATATGTTTCCATTACAAGAGACCCGGGCCGTAGGGGCTTTGTAAATTGCCCGTATCCAGGATTGAAATTCAAGGGGGAAACCAAAAGCATGTAGGGTCCGGAAGAGGAAATTCCAATCTACCCTATTGAATACCTTCTCGGCTTCCAGGGACACCAAGGCAGCTGGAAACTCCGCATCCCTGGACACCGAGAAGACATGGGCCAGAGTGCGCAGATGATCACTGGATGACCTCCCCTTCATGAAACCCACCTGTTCTGGTCCAATTAAAACAGGCAGGACAGTACTAATATGATCTGCAAGGAGTTTGCATAGAATTTTTATTTATTTATTTAGTTTTTGTTGACCGGGCTTCTATATCCTTTTCTTATCCCTTTATATCCTGATTTAACAAAGATATAGGCCTATAACTAGCCATAAGTTCCGGCACTCAAATAGTGCTTTGTCCGTGTGATTACCAGCGATGATTTGTTGAAACAGATCAAGAAGTAAAGGGGCTAATTGCTTTGTGAACGTTTTATAAAAATTAGATGAGAAACCATCTGGGCCCAGAGATTTGTCTAAGGGAAGATCTTCAATAACTTTAATAATTTCTGCCTCCGTTATGGGAGCACACAGCGAGATTTGCTGTCTTTCTGAGAGAGAAGGCAGATGAGATTCAGCCAGATAATGATCTATATCCATTAAGGATGGAGAGTTTGCCATTGGAGTATATAATAATTGAAAGAATTTATAAAATTCTGCTGTAATGTCTGTTTGCTTATTCAACAATACCCCCTCAGCTGACCGGATTGAAGCAATAAACCTGGTAGTTCTTGTTGTTTAACTCTTGCAGCTAGCAAATGACTGGCTTTCTCACCCTGGTCGACATATATAGCATTTGTTTTCAAAATCAGGAATTCTATCTTCTCCTTAGAGATCCAGGTATGCATCTCTCAGTTTTACAAGTTCCAGATGGGTTTGTTCGACGAAAAGTGGAGACATACTCATCTCAATTGATCTAATCTTAGAAAGCAGATGAACCAGATGTTGTTCCTCTCTCTTCCTTTTTAGATGCTACCCCAATAAGTAAACCCTCAGATACGCCTTTAGGGCACCCCATTCCATATCAGGGTTCCCGGTAGAGTTGGAATTGACTAACTCGAATTGTGTAATATGATCACTTACATATTTCACTATATTTGGATCCTTAAGGAGTTGGTTATTAATTTTCCAATGTCCCTCCGACTTTGGAAGAGTGGAAAAGGAAAAACAGCAGGAAACGAGAGAGTGATCTGAAGGGGGCCCTGGATGAATGGCCGAGTCAATCACCCCTGATATTAATCTTTGAGAAATCATGATATAATCAATCCTTGAAGATGTTTTATGAACTGGAGAAGTGAAAGTATAACCTCTGTCTGAGGGATGCATAACACACCAGGCATCACAAAGGCCCACCTTGTCCCACATATCTCTCAATGCCTGCTGGGCAGGGGAGAGACCTCTAAATCTATTACATGAGCAATCTATACTGGAATCAAAAGGTAAATTTAGGTCCCCACCCAAAATCATTGGGACTGCTAGGAAAGGAGCTAAAGCGTTAAGTAATCCATAAAAAATCCTGGAGAGTCACAATTTGGACCATATATATTCCCTAATAAAATCTCAAAAGCATTTATTCTTCCCAGAACTAATAGATACCTGCTCTGGACATCTCTGACTATTTTAGAGGGTGAAAATGGAACATTTCGCTTTAATAAAATCATTACACCACAGCTTTGGGTGGTACCTTCCAATGTATACACTTGACCAATTTGCTGCCTTCCTCAACTTAAGTTCTTCCAAAATCAATAAATGGGATTCTTGGATAAAGGTAATATCAGACTTTAGCAGCTGCAAATGTTTTAAAAGTTGGTATTGTTTTAATTTCTGTCTGGCTCCCTTGACATTCCACGTGGTAAAAACTAACTGACTACCCATTTGTCTGAGGTGAATATTTATAACAGATTTTGAGCACTACCTCAGGAAAGGCTACCTTTGATCGGGTATTGACCAGAAAATCCATGCAAGCCCAAACCCCAACTCTATCTTCCCCCTCCCCAATCCCCCAAAAAACTGCAACCAGCTCTTAAAGTAAACAAAAAAAATTGCGAAGACCCAGTCTCCACCCCCCCTTCTTCCCTTATTACTGCAATCTACGGTCAGCAGAGCAACTTACGATGCTCTCCTCCCCCAGCCTTCCCGACTGCCCTGTTACACCCTCCCTGCAAAGTAACTTTTTGAAGCTAATATCAGCAAATATAAACATAGGGGCTGTGGCTTAAAACATCTCGAGCGACCCACACCCTTCTAACCAGTCTACCTTCCTACAAAGACTAAAAGGAAAGCATAGTTAATATATGAAGGCACACAGTTAATCACCCCTCGACTTCTGAACCTCCCAATTGCCTAAAGAGGATAAGCGTCTCCCTATCCAATCTCTAGGATGATAACAATTTACTAAGCAACGCATTTTAATACCATTGCGATCTATCTTACAAAGCCTGAAACAAAGTTTCCCAGGAAACATATTGCAGCCCAGCCTTCACCTAGTCCCTGACCACGGGTGTCTTAATCACTGTCCTCCGGCAATAACATACACAAAATCAAACCCACGGCATGAGTTAATCCCCTCACTGTAACTTAGGGCAGATTGATTCCTTTAAAACTAAATTAAGACCCTTTAGCAACCACGCTGGGCAAACAGTAAATCTTGACTCAGTGTAGGTCGCCCCCATTATAGAAGCAAAAAAAAAGTAGGAAAAACTATCCAGACCGACCTCCAGAAAAAACGTTACTAAGATAAAATAAAAAGATAAAGAAAGGGAGGAGAAACATCTAACCATCTAGTTTACTCTCTCACCTCTACTCTCCCCTATAAGGTGGGGCTTAAAGCGATGGTAAATTCCCATATCCAAGATGATATTATATCCCTAAACAGTGCAAGAGTGAAAGGGGAAATAATACCAGAGAAACAGGGAACTATATTTTGTAACTATGTACTGAATTCCCATGTACTGGACCTTCCTACCTATCAGCAATTCTAATTCACTCCCATGAATTAGATTATGAACAGTTTTGAGAGGGTAAAATAACAATGCTCTCAACTGAGAAAATGAGGAATAAAGCTGAACTCAGCATAGGTAAATGTTCAAAAGGAAGTCCATTCACCAAAGGACACTCCGCTGTGAGCATCTTCTCAGGTTATGTCCCAACATATTTGGACTAATTCCAATTTAAAGCTCGGGGCTCCCTCTTGTGACCATAACTAATTATAGCAGATCTTGTTAGGAAACCACACCGAGACGATAAAAAAAAATCTCGAATCTCATACTGTGAAATGATAAAGTCTTAGTTGACTTAGATCCAATCCTGATCTCAGCCGAGTTTAGAGAAAGCTGTAGCACAAGTAAACTTAAATTGTCCCATACAAAACTTAGGAAACAAAGCCCCATTTTCAAAACAAAAAGTCTCTGTGGGGGTCCCCATTAAGAAATCAGGCGTGGAAATTCGTCTATGGGGCAGCACAAGTCTTTAAGTTCTTAACTTAAACTGCCGTTGCCAGCCTTGAGCATTAAAATAAAATTAAATTAAGTTGCAGATCTCTCCAGCTTCTATTTTCTTCTACCTCTCGTAGAAATTGGCATCATACAAAGGTATAACTTCTTCATGGCTCTTTGAACAAGTCCGGGAAAGCCTTTTTTAGCTCCTTAGCTGCAATTTCGGGGTCATCAAAAGAGGACCATGAACCGGAGATCAGAATCCCCAGCTTAGTGGGGTACCCCATTCGGAACTTAACACTGGCGTCAATTAATTTCGAAACCAAAAGATGAAATGTTGCTCTTTTTTGCCTGACCGATGCTGGTAAGTCCTGTGCTACCGTAATTTTAGAGCCTTCCCATCTTACTTCATGCAGCTCTTTAATCTTCTGGAAAAAATATTGCCGTACGAGGTAATTCAGAAATCTGAAGATTGGAGGACGAGGAGGCACGCCCACCGGTGGCATCGGGTGAAGGGATTGATGAGCTCGCTCAATAGTGTAGCTTGGCCCAAATGGCGATGGGCCAGCCAGCTTTACTATCATTTTTTTGAATGAACAACACTGCATCCAACCCTTCCTCTTTTTCCGGGAGACCAATGAGGACCGCATTATTCCTGCGGCTTCGGCCCTCTAGGTCCTCAATTTTCACCTCCAAGCTTGCCATTCTTTAGCGGGTAGCCACAATTTCAGGTTTGGCTTTCTCAACCCGTTTCTCTAATGAGCAAATACGGACCTCATTATCTGTCGCCCGCTGGTGCACTTCTTCTAAAGCTTGGGCAATACTTTTAATTTCTGATGTAATTGCACCTAGCTTTTCTTTGAAAGGAGTAAATTTGTAGAAAGCGTTGCAAGGTAAGACGTTGCTGGTCCACCATGGAAGTTTCTAATGAGGACTCCTCTGCTCCACTCGAGGTCCTGGATTTTTAAGGGGCCTTCTCTGGCGATGTTGGAGGGGTATGTTTCGCTACATTTCTCCTCATTCTCACCTCCATACACATGATTTTCGGCAGCGTGCAGTAACAAGTCCTTTTCTACGGCTTCCAGATAAGGATTAAAGGTGTTTGTACCAGGTGTTTTGGTAAAATTAATGAATAAATAAGTCAGGAGGCTGGAGCAGTATTAAAGAGCTACTCATTGGTGAACTGCATCACGTGATCCCCCCTCCTTCAAGTTTATCCTTTTTCCAAAAGGAGCTCTGTGTTTGAGTAATGGTTGTGCTCCTAAGGCGCACCCAGTTTGTTTATGTTATGCTTCAGCGCTGGAAATAGGTGCCTCAATGTCAAAAGTGAAGCGCTTTGCACTATTGTAACTACTGCCCTTTAAGAAGTACAGAAATGCTGTGCTGCAAGCCCGATGTCGGGTGAAGTAAATAAAAAGAAAACTGCTTGTTGCAGTATTGATGAAAAGTTCTTGTGAGCTTACAAAGAAAAGGAAGTGCTGCAAATATTAATGGTTTAGACAGCCCAGAAAGTGAGTGACTGGGAGCTGTCAAAACCAAGGCCAAAATTAAATGTTTTAGCTGATGGCTGACATTTCAGCTGTTGGGATTATAAAGCCAACAGCAGTAAAATTAGGAAAGACTGCTGAAATGGTTTGCAGAGGCTTACTAAGTATAAAGCCTGCAACTTGAAATAAATAATCCTTTTCCTTTGTTAAAATAAATAACCTGTTCTTCAGTATCAGGTCTCCTGGGCTGGCAGGGGAAGGCAAATAGGGAGTGCACCTCTCATTTGTCATTCCCCTGTCCAGACTGGATATTCCTATATATAAAACATGTGAAAATGAACAAATAAATATTTTCTTTTGTTGTTACCTGAATTTGTGCCGTTATGGGGAGATTCCCACTATAGGACTGAAAGCCCCTGAAGTAACTGCTTTTGTAAAAATCAGGAGAGATGAGGTCACAGTAAGTGGGAGGAGCTATCCTCCAAATAAGTTAGAACCTCCCTAATTAAGGTTTAGATGATCTAAAACATATTTTAGGATATATTCACAGAAGGAATATAACATAAATGCTTGTTTTTCCTATTGTACAAGAATGATCCAGGATAGCCTTAGATAGGACCATATAAATGTCTATTTTAAGTGGGAGATCCCCTGATTGTGATGTCACCCTAAGGATTGCTATAAAACCTGCCACCAGGGGACTAAGAAGTGTGTGTGGGTCAGTATCTTCTGACCATCGAGGAAGAAGGAGCTGGTGTGAGAGCTTACACACTGTATTGTTGGGAATTAAGTATTGGATATTGAATATACAGAAGAAAGACAGGAGTCTCAAGAAGTATTTCCTGATGTGTTGAAATGGTGTGATGGACTAACACCCACAATTTTCTTTTTGTAAATATATATATTTTTTTTATTTTGTTTTGTTTTGTTTTTGCAAAGTTTTTGCAAATAAATTGATAAACACATTTATTGTGTTTTTTATGCACTAAATATTATTGCCTGGTGTCTGTCATTTATCCCACACCTTCTACATGGTACTAACCTTATTGACTTTTCCAGGGTCACTGACATAAGACAATGTTGCTGATGCTAGTACTCCTTGGCTTTAGTATGGCTACCCTGAAGTGAGTGGTGAGATTTTTATGTAAATCATGACAGATGGTGGCTGTAAATGTTGTGTGTTCTTAATGTCTGCCTGTAGAGTGGAGTGGCCCTCAGGGCTCTGTTTTGTGCTCCCACTCTTCTCACTGTTTGTAAATGACCATGACACTGCATCATAAGATTCATTGGTAATGTACATATCTACAGAGAGAGAGAGAGAGATGGTGACCCAGCAAAAGCATTATTGTAGTATTATAGTATAGTATTGTAGTATTATCCTGTTACTGAAAATTTACCAGATTCAGACAATGGTGTGCACTCTAAAACCAGACATTCTAATCATCTCAGAAACTTGGCTAAAGTGCACTATCCATGACCACTCAGTCTCCATTCCTGGCTATTCATTGGTAAGGCAAGACTGTGCTGGCAGGGGTGGTGGTGTGGCCATTTATGTCCTAGCCTCCATCCAATATTCCAAAATCTACTCCTCTTCCAGTCCTGAGACCCATAATGCACTAGTTATCCATGTGACCCTTTCCTTCACTCTTCCAATCTTCATAGCTGGCATATACTGCCACCCAAATGTCCATCCTACGGTCGCACTAGACCTTCTTACCTCTATCACTTCCCTTGCTCGCTCTGGGGAACTATTCATCCTAGGTGACTGCAATATAAATTGGTTGTCACCTAAAACTACCAAAGCTAAAAATGAAATTGGAGCCCTAAACCTCTCCCAACTGATCTCCAAACCCAACGGCCCAAACCACAAGACACAACACCACTCCCTACTCAACTGGGCCCTTACCTCCCACCCCCACATCATCACCTCTGGCATCCTTCCCAATGCTATCAGTGACCATAACCCAATATACATAGTTAGGAAAGTCCACAGAACTAAATCACCACACAAAACCATACAACTACACTCTTTCAAGTCTCTTGACCTTGAACCTCTCCTGAATAACCTTGCCACTTCTGACTGGTCCCCCTAACCTCCTTCCTCTCAGTTGATAAGGCCCTTGTCTACTTCAAAGACATCTTTCTTGAACACTGGAAGACCTTTGCCCCACTAAAACAAACCAGAGTCAGAGGTAACCACTTACCTTGGATAACCCTTGAACTTCTGGCCTGCCTCAGGGATAGCGATCGAGCCTGGAAATGTCATAAAGCTACCCAACATCCTACTGACCTTGTTAAATACTGCATGCTCCAAAATGCCTGCACCGGAGCTACAAGGTTATCCAAGTCCGAATATTTCAAATCTGCCTTCATCACCAACATAAATGCCAATTCAAAGTTCTGGAAGGTGGTCCATGCCCTATTTACCCCCTCATCTCACCCACCACTCCTGGTCCTTAAAATAAACAGCTCACTAGTGTCTGACCCACCAGCTGTAGCTGCAGAATTTAACTCCTACTATACCTCCTGAACCACTGAACTTTTGAAATCACTCCACTCCTACCCATCCCCACCCTCTACCAGGGTGCCCCCATCACCAACCTCCCACCCCTCCTTCTCTTTCACTATTGTAACTCCAAATGATGCCCTATGTGTCTCCTCACCATCAACCCTTCTAAAGTTGCCTCCTCTGATGGCCTTGACCCAAAACTCCTCTCCCTTTCTGCTTTGGACATTGCCTACCCCCTCTCAATAATCTTAAATCTGTCATTCTCTACTGCCTCAGTCCCCTCTTCATGGAAACATGCAGTGGTCCTCCTTCTACCCAAAGGGGGTGACCCCTCATCCCCGGCAACTATCGCTCCACTTCTCTCCTCCCTGCCCTTGCCAAGTTACAAGAACACATTGTCCTCTCCCAGCTCACCTCTTTTCTATCTGTCACCTCCTTTTTTACCCCTTTCCATTCTGCTTTCAGGAAAAACACTCCACCACCACCTCTCTCCTATGGTTCACAGACTCCATCCTAACCAAGATGAACAATGGCTAAATTACCTGTGCCATTTTTGTCAATCTGGCCAAGGCCTTTGACACTGTCTCTCACTCTCTTCTCCTCAACTCACTCCCAGTTGCTGGCCTATCTCTCTCTGCCACAAACTGGTTTAAGGCTTAACTTATTGGCAGAACCCAGTCAGTTAAGATCTTGGATGCCACTTCTCCTCCCTTCCCGATTAGTACTGGAGTGCCCCAGGGCTCTGTATTAGGGCCCCTACTATTCTCCATCTTCTTAAATGACCTTCCCTCTGTTTGCTCCCCATCCTCTGCTAAACATATGTATGCCAATGATACAGTCCTGTATGCATCAGGCTCCTATCTTGTTGAGGTTACAACCAACTTACAGCAAGACTTTGAAAAGGTTCAGCTCTGGTTTGCTAACCATAAATCTTTCCTCAACACCAAGAAAACAGTCTCCATGACCTTTGGCACAAGGCAGAAACTCTCAAGGCTTCCCTCCCTACCCATTTTTCATACCCTTGACAGGACTTTACTTGAGGACACATCCTCCTTCAGGTACATAGGTGTTTGGTTGAACCAACACCCAAGCTTGGTGCCCTGTTCAGGAACCATAGTTGCATCCATCCTACTGCTAGGTGTGAACTTGTCCAGATGATACTGACCATTTTTGACTACTGTGACATAGTCTATGGTTCTGCCCCTAAGTCCTCCCTGGCTAGAACTTTTACACCCTATTCAATTCCTTCTGCTGCTTTGCCTTGGATGTCCCCCTCGCACCCACCACTGTGATCTTTATCGTGCCATATCCTTCCCCTCTCTTGTAAATACATGACTCTCCCACTGTGTTAAATTCATCTCCAACCACTGGTTGGATGAGCACCCTTCCTACCTCACCTCTTCCTTTATAACACCCCCCACCCGCGCATTCCCTAAGATCAACTGACTCATGCACCGAGTTGTCCCCTGCCAATCCATCCAAATCAGCCAATTGGCTTATTCTCACCGCCTCCCAAAAATCTGGACTTCCCTCCCCCCTCAGATCTGGCATTCATTCTCAGCTTACTCCATCAACTCTGCCCTCAATAATTACCTTGCTCCTAGCTGCTCCTGCCATGTCCCTCCCTAATTCCATCCTCTAAGCCCTGTATAAACCCTACCCCTCTACCATCACCTTTATTGTACCCTATGCACACCCACCCAAATTCCTAGCTATACTCCCCTTTCCCCAAATTGCTCCCCATTACTGGCCTCCCTTGATCTCTCACAGAATATAAGGGGCCCCAAATGATCTCCATGGGCCCCTCCTCTACCCCCTCAAAAGGGCTTGTATCTCTCATCTACTCTATTCACCCACCATCCTGCAGGGGTCTCCCTGGGACACTTCTATATCCCTTTTTCTCTGGTCAGTACAGTGCAGGATCCTCACATCCTGAAGTGGTCTCCAGGGATACAGCTCTTCCCCCCAACACAATTCACCACTGCCTCTCTTTTCCACATTTTCTTTCACATAAGCACTTGTTACTTATTAACCCAGCACTTATTATTGTCCACTGTTTTTACCTATCATGTGTAACACTGTTGTAACACTGTTTTGTAACATCTACCTTACAAATGTATGTTAATGTTGAACTTATAACTTGAATGTTTAATGTCTCATTCCTAATGTACCCCTTCCCCCAGGTCGCACCAGGAGACAAGCGACTTGTCGCTTAGTGTGCCATCCTGGTGAATCATTTCAATAAATAAATAAATATGTAAATAAATAAATAAATTTAAGGATGGATTCAACATGATACAAAGAACTACATGAAGACATAGACTACTGTGTGTACAGTTGTTTGTCACACTGTACATATTAACATCTAGCTCACACTAATTGGAAATTAACATAATTGGAAATTAACACACTTGATTGTATCATTCTTCAAAATGTAAACTGTTATAATATATGGGAGTCTGGATAGACTTTCAAGTTAAATGGGACTTTCATGTAAGCCAAGTATTGAAAAAAGTGAGCTTGAAACTAGACTTTATCCACAGGCAGAGTCTGAGTATCCCATCTGAGGGTAGAACAACCACTTGAAATTGCAATAATACTTCCCCTAATCGACTATGGGGTTGTCATATGCTGGAATATAATATTCAGCAGTCTGCTACACTAGGTACATTTTAAACGTACAGTGCCATAAAATGCCCAAAACTTTCATATCCGTGCAGCACTAATTTGGGTACCACTAAACTGTTGATTCATGGTACACATGTTGTATTTTACACACAAAAGTGCTAACTCAAAATTGCTGGTGTACATTAGTAGCTTCTTAATTGAGTGATTGATCAGCCTGGGATTTAGAACTGACAAGGGCTGAAAATATAATTTCCCCTGGGTAAACAGCTTAATCAGGAAACAGGATTTTCTGATGCTGTCCCAGCTTGTGGAATTCACAACCCGCAATTGAAGGCCAATTACTGGCAAACTGGCAAACTTAAATTCATGGCAAAATTGTCTCTTTGTACGGTACAGTAGGAAGGTGTAGCCAGAGGTCCAATATGTGTAGACAGGGTCACTTGAAGCACAAAAATACACATGTGGCTTTTTTTTAATTATTGTTACTCTAGTAAGTTACTAAGTAAGTGTAAATCTTGGTTGCAACACACTTACAAGCTTTTTATTGATAAAATGTGTATCAGAGTTTGTAATAATTGTATAACACTGACCACATCAAACCTGCAGATGCCAATGAAAATTAGTTTTGACTCAATGGCCTGGTGTTATCTTTCCTCTTTGAATAAATGTTAAATGACAGTGTGTACACAAGCATTCATTACTCACCTAAATGGAAACTGTACTGAACCTACTGTACATACTATAGAACAGGTTATATTTGCTGTAAAATAATTATAGCATATTTGTGCAAGTGATAAATGCGCTAAAATATAATGGTGCTAATTGGCCAAAACTGCACATTTTCAATGGGCATATATTAGGCATTACAGAGTGTGAAATTAAATTTGCACAATTGCAGCTGATTAGCACCATGTGCTAAATATAACTTGTGCAAGAATAAACATATCTATAGTACTTAAATTACTTTATTGCCCTGTATAAAGGTACCTGGAATGAAAAAAGAGACTAAATAATTGTATAAAGTTCCTTTTGTATGAGCATATTAAACAATCTAAAAATGTAGAACACTTATCTGATACAAAGTTACATACATAGATTCTGACAGAAGGTCGACTCATTAGTCTAACCAGTCTGCTCATTTCCTACCTAACTCTGTGTCAAACCAAACATCTGACAGGGGTTTCTGGACCTCTTGCACTTCCAGATCCAGTGCCACCTCCCCGGCTGTACATCCTCCAACTCACTTAGGTCTTACTATCACCATGTGCCTATTCTATCCATGTTGGAAAACCAGTCAGTTAATTGGCATCTAAAATCAACCCTTGTAGACTATTACAGGTATCTACAACCTTCTATGTATAAAAAAGTACATTTTAATATCCCTTTCGAATCCTCCCAATCAGTTTTCACCCATGTCCCCTGGTTACTGACTTTTCATTCCTTGAAAATAGATCCCTGCATCCTATCAGTCTCCTTCTCTCAAGACTATGTAGATTTACTTCATATAACCTCTCCTCAAAGCTCAGTCCTCTTAAGCACAGCACTTGTCTAGCCATCTATCACTGCACTCTCTCCAGTTGGTTAATATCTCCTCACTGAAAAGATTGTCAAAAATGTGGTCAGTAATCAGTTTGCAGTTCTACCAACGCCCAGAACAGTGGCATGAGGAATGTCCCTGAACTAGAGCTTATGTTGCCCTTTATACAACCCTACAGTTTAAGACATTTCTTAAGCACTTTATGACCTGTGTCCTTAATTTCTGTATCATCATTGTTTGGTCCTTTTACTTTTCTGCTGATTTTAGTTTTTTGGCCATTTAGATAATATGGTTCACCTTGATTGTTTTCCCCATTTTTAGCAATGAATTTCATATTAGATCATTCAGACCATGCTGCTTATGTATTCAGATCATGCTGCAGTTTACCATACTTTTCTGTATTTTCCACAACAAGGCCAGTCTTTATGTCATCTTTGTTTCATCAGCAACTTTTTGAACCCACCTTTTACATCCCTTTTCAATGTCACTAACAAAGATACTAAACAGCAACAGAACTAGCACCAACCATTGAGGGACCCCAATCATCATCTCACCCCAATTTGACACTGTTTAATTTAGTTTCACCATTTGCATTCTGTTTGTTAGCCAAGCAATCCAATTTACAAGCTATCTAAGGACTCCTAAGTTGTTTAGTGTATGGTAAATATGTGTTGTGTGTGGGTGTGTGGGTGTGTGGGTGTGTGTGTTGTGTGTGTGTGTGTGTGTATGCGTTTTCTTAATTTATTTGTCATTGATGGATGCAAACAATATTATGGAAGGCAATATAATGCCCAGAATTTAATTTGTTTTCATTTGTTTTGAATGATGATTAATGCATCATTTTGTGTATTCAAAATATTATTAATAATTTTAAAATATGTGGGGTCAAGGAGAATACAGTGGTTAGCACTGAGGTAACACAAAGACAATACAGGGCAGAATAAGCCTTAAGGTCAGCAATAAATACTGTAAAACAGGTTATATTTGCTGTAAAATAATTATAGCTATATTCACGCAAGTGATAACTGCATGAAAATAAAATTGCTCTAATTTGCTGAAATTGCACATTTTCGATAGGCATGAACTACTGTAGGTGCTAATTGCAGAGTGTAAAATTAAATTTACACAATTGTGGACAATGAGCATCATGTGCTAACTATAACTTGCACAAGAATAAACAGTTCCGCAGCATTTCTTACTGAAGCTCAGTGCACAGAAGCACTGTGGCCTTGATGGTTGCATATGCCATCACACCCCTAAAAATAAGGCAATCCTAAGCAGTGTAATACTGACACCACCTGCAGCAAGGAAGAAGGAGTAATAAATATCCATTACTTATCTGAAGACTTTTATTCCCCCCCCCCCCATTTATGTCTGCCTTCTCTATGCCAATACTGCATTGGAACCCACAGTGATTTGGCCAATTAATGAAAGCGGAAGTTAATTCATGGGTCTCAAATTGAGACTGAACTGAATTTGCTGATGGCCAACTTCTCTCACCTGTATTGATACAAATGCAAGCAAGGCAAACGTTACTGATTGCATCTGAGTTATGGGAACATTTGCCTACAAGAATGTATTCTGAGACCATCCACACTAATTATGCATGGGCAAAAAGGCAGCCATCAGTGTAAAATCATTTTTGGTCACTACACAACAGGGGTAGTGTGTACTGGGAGCCTAGAAATGAAAGGTGCCATAACATATATTCCACAAAGCCACCTATATCCCCCAAGAGTGCAAGTAGTTCTAAAAGGCAACATTGTGGGACAAAATAATTGCTGGGAGTGCAGTTTATTCACCTCTTTAAAAGTTATATGAAGGATGGCATACAGAGTTGTGGAACAACTGTTTCCCAAAGGTGTCCTGAGGAGACAGCAAAAGGTGGATGGAGAATGCAAAAAAAAAAAAAAAAAGCAAACTCAAGCAGGTAAATAAACAGTGTTACCAGCATAGAACAAGCATTCTGAAATGTTTAAGTTTAAGGGCAGTTTGCATGACTGCCCTGTCTCTGTATACATGAATGATGAAACAAACTGCGAGAGTTCAAAAGGAATACTTAAACATAAAAGCATAAAACCTGACTTCATCCTTGTATCACTGATGCCAAGTAAGAAAACATACTTCAGTTGTGAATTTTTATACTGCAAGGAACATTTCCTCTTCTAGTAATGCAGTAAATGTCAGCTTTTAAACAGGCACTGCCCTTTATGGAACTCATAAGATAAAAAAAATGATATGCCTACAGGCAGTCCTTCCAATGATCTTTCATAATGAAATTTCTGTCTACACATTTCTTTTCATTTTGTTTGGTTATTAAGATGTTCACTTCTATTCAATGTATCCCCTGGCGAGGTCAAGGAGTCAAAAGATTTTAATGGCATGTGACCAAGAGATTGTCTCTTAATTATCAAATTACTGGTGAACAGAACACAAGATGGGAAAGGTTAAGATAGTTTCCACTAAACAAAGAACATTGTTTTTTATGAAAGGCTGTGCAGGTGAAACTAACCTACTTTTAGAAATAAAAATGATTCCTCAGTAGCTCTGAGGTCATTTAAATAACTAATGCATATTTTGCCATCAAAGAGCAAATGAGAACTGGAGTCCATCAAAAATCCATCTATTACATTTAAGTATGGCTGCGCTGTGTTCTGTGTCTGCAAGTTACAGTTCCATACAGACAATAAAACCAAAAAAGTTTGTACATGAACAATTTTAATTTAATAAACCTGTGAAGGTAATACAATTCACAAATGTTGGCTGAGATTTTATATATGCACAGTGTTCCTTCATGAAAGTAATCTTCCTGCAGTTTTCTTAAAAATAAGACTGGTAGACAAAATTGCACCAATGTATTTTATTTAAGCAATAAGACCTAACAAAGAAGGCATTATAATGAATGATTAGCAAGATAAACTTCTGGACACTAACACTGAGCATTCTGACTGGTGTCAGACTGGTGCAGCTTCTATTTGTAACTGCCTTGTCATGTTACAGGAACACAGCATCAATAGAATACAAATTTTAAAAGCCCCTAGGTTCAGAAAAAGTTTAAAATAGAAATATGTTCCTCCATGTTGGGGTTAATAAGGTTATCATGGAGTGGGACCTGACATGGTAAGCAACTTTGGCCACTCCCCATGTTCTTCAATAGACTAACAGGTCCTTATCTCAAAAATAACCAGTCTCTACATCAGTCCATATTGTGCACATATGTGCAAGGTTAATAAGTAATGGCATGAGAAGGTCAAAGCCTATTGTCCCAAAACAATCTATAGTTCACAACATTGCCCAATGTATAAGGTGATATTGTCATTATAAACTTATGATACTGAATAGATTTTTAAAATGTTTGTAATGCTTTCATTCTGATATGTCAATAAATCAGGGTGAGAATCTTTGATTATATTATAGCTCATTAATAAGGGAGTAAGAAAACCATTTAAAAATGCTTAGTGAGTGTTCTTAGTGAGCACACCCTCAGACTCTTGATATTTGTTAATAAGTCCTAATGCTGGAAAAGTACTGTAGAAAAAATATTATTCCCCTCACACAGGTCACCAGGGCTGGTCCTGTAATCACCCTTTAATCACCTATTATCCTTATATCTTCTACTCCTTCCTTCTTTTCTACAGTGTTTTTGAAAAACATTTAGTCTACTATTAATGCAAATTACTTCTCCATCAATCTTCAGAATAGCCCTGTACCCACAGTTAAATTGTGAAAGGTTCTGTATTACATTTTTTGTTAACTAACCATTTTATTACACCACAGCTCATCTAGTGGCACTCCCCAATCCCATCAGCAACTTTTTTTTATGACTTACTATTTATCCACAACATACCCAGAGCTATGAATGTGGTGAGTGGCCTGCCAAGGTGGTCATATGTGGGCCTCGGGGGGGGGGTGTAGGTACAATGGGAGGCCAAATCTATTTTTCTCCAGAACCTGTTGTTGCTCCCTATGGGTGCCATCATGCAGTGATATTCTCACACACATGTGGTGATGCCCATGCATGCTGGAGTCTACCTGTTGCCCTTGTCTTGGTGTGACCCCAATGTGTTGTCTCACAGCCTCTGCCAGATAGCAGACAAACAGCAGAATGCTGTATGCTCCCTCCTCAGGGAGGAGAGCTGTCTTTGGGATGCTCGATCATCAATCCCTGACTAGCCCCTAAGTGACCTGAGTACATTCCTGAACCCTAGTCTCCAGCACAGAAAGTGGTAGCCCTACCACTATGCTACTGGTCCAGTTTTAATCCACTGCATTTTTTACCTCCAACATTGTAATCTACAGAGGCCATCAAACCATTGTATTTCCCCATTTCTGATCCTCTTGAGATCAGAGACTATTTCTATAAATATTTCATCTTCATTACCTTCTAATTACTCCCTCTTTTTACCTCATTTACTCTGCTTCTCATTCCTCCCAATATTTCTGTTTGCTTGATCTCCCTCACCCTCATTTTACCCTTTCATCCTTATTCCTATCCCCGATGCATTTTCACTCATCCCTTCCTCTTGCTCAACTATTCTTACTACACAGCTCCATCTAAACTCTTAAAAGGCATACAACCTCTCATCAGTCACATGATGCGGTGCGCTGTGTAGGACGCCTCTCTGCCTGCTCTGACCTACCACCCATTATATACCCTTCAAAATCCTGTTTTTTGGTGTTTTTACCGAAGATCGCCTGACTGTCACCTTCCTGAATGCTTCTGCCCTCTTTATAAGAAGTCGATGGATGAGGAGATGCGGAAAATCTCTTCTAAACATACACTTTCTGCAACACCCGAGAAGGCTTCTAAGAAAGCCAGGGCCTCCTCCTCACAATCCTGGCTTCCTGCTACTACTGAGTACCCTGATGCAGATCTTCTTACCCTCTCGAGGTTTCTAGAGGAGTGTCAGCCTTTTAAGGCTGAAATGCAGACTATGGCAGGGGAAATTAAAAGCATCTCTAACACCCTGGAGTAGCTCTCCAAGAAGACTGCTGACAACGAAGCGTGTATATGATCTGTTGAAAAGAAGCAGGATAAAGCCGATCTGGAGTTAGTGGCCTTGAGGCAAAGACTAGTGAAGATGGAGAACAAGGTGGAAGACCTGGAGGGGGTGCAGTCGCCGCAACAATGCAGTAATTATTGGCTTGCCCAAGGGTGAAGAGGGCACAGACCCCATCAAGTTTATTAAAAAGTTTGTGGAGAAGGTGGCAGGCCCTTCCCCCTTCGCTGCTAGATATATTATAGAAAGAGCTCATCGTGCACTACGCCCTCCTCCCCCAGTTGGAGCCCCCCCCAGGTCATTCATATTTCATTTTTTAAACTTCCAGGAGCAACAGCATTTCTTATACAAGGTCAAGGAGGTGCAAGATTTGCAATGGGAAGGTAAAAAACTGAGGGTGGCGCAAGATCTGCCCTTATCTGTGCGTCAGAAAAGAGCCATGTTTCATAATGTGGTCCTCAAGCTGATCGCCGCTGGAATCAAGTTTCGCATGGGTTTTCCTGCAAGGCTTCAAGTTTGCCTGAATGGCTCCTGGGTGACCTATGAGGAGGCGGAGTTGGCAACCGCAGGGCTCAAAGAAGCGCTTCCTGATCTATTAAAGCCTACATGAGCACTGACCTGGCGTAGGGAGCTATGCCGAGTTTCCATTTGGTGGTGTTGTCTAGCTGCAGCAAATTATAATACCCTATAATATCTTTGGGGCTATGCCGCTGACAAACTGTGCATCTGGCTATTCAATTTTACACTACAACTCTCAAGAGGGGTCTTCTTTTTGATAAAAAATGGACATTTCATTCCCGATCTGGTTCTCATCTCCAGGACTGCCTAATATTTTGCTGACTCTCATTTTTTACTCATGCTCAGCTCAGTCTCATTTTTGGTTTACAAGTCAGGTGTTAGCAGGCTCATGTGTGCTCTTTCTGGTTTTAATTAACGAGTACTTGAGCGGGGTCACTGTTCTCATGTTAAATCCCAGTTGGTTAGATCTGGTAACCCATTTTCTCAGGGGTGATGTCCTGATTTCATGGCAAGGGGGGGCAATGCTTAGTTCTCTTGGAACTAAATATGAGACTCTGTTTGTAACTGCGGTCTCTTCCTTGCCCTGTTAGCATGGCCTGGTTCTTTTCAGGCTTCCCTCCATTTCTCGTTCCCTGTCACCATCAGGCAATAAATATGACTAGCCTGAACACCAAGGGGGAATCCACATTTAAGGACAGATGAAAAATCAGGGTTTTTCTATGCCTTTACTGGGCGTTGGTTGGCCCCTTCTCTACAACCCTGCTTAAGTGCTGTCTCTGGAGGATTCTCTTTTTTTTTTTTTTTTTTTTTTCAAATCTCCCGTTTAGAACTGTGATGGTCACTGTCTTTGGTCTAAGAAATGCAGTCTGGACAGCGACTCTGGAGCTCTCAGTTCTCCCCTATATTACAGAAGGCAGTAATGGTCTGCCTGCTCTTGGCCGTCAATGCCTGATGTTCGTGGGCTGCGCCACAAGAGGGTGTCTGAGATTAATCTTTACACATGATGCCAATGTTTTATATGCCTTACGCTCTGCTGGACATGTTGTTGTACGGCTCGTGGGGTTTCTGCAGGGAGGATCACTTCCTCTAAGGGGCTAATATAGCCAATTCCCCCATATTATTCAGGGGTGCTGTCAGGCAATCATAGCTGAGGATAGTTTATTCTCTATGGAGTGTTCGGATCACAAAGGGGTAATTTTGTTCCTGTTTCCTGGTTTACGGGGGCAGGGTGGTTGGGGGGAGAGGAACTTTTCAGTCTGTCAGTCATCATATACAATGTAAAATATAGGAGGGTGTGGGAGGAGGGGTTAGGGTTCATGGGGCGTTTTGGCAGGGGAGGTTTCAGGGGGTGGTTGGGGGAATGGATTTAATGGAGGCAGAATTGGGGGGGAGGGTAGAACAACCCAGTGCATATCATGTTTGGAGTAGTACAGATGGAAAATACAAGTATATGTGTGCTTCAGAGGATTTCTGACTGGCAACATGAGTGATGGCTAGAAACATTCAATTTATTAGTTGGAACGTTAAAGGGGTGAGGCATAAGACCAAGCAATATAAAATTCTGAAACATGTAAACCATCTGAAGACAGAAATTATATTTTTGCAGGAGACACATTTGCTCAAGAGGGAGGCTGACAAAATGAGACAGCAACAAATTGCGCAGATGTTTGCAGCTGAGGGTACAACCCACAGTAGAGGGGTCATGGTCCTTCTGCATAGGTCAGTTCCGTTCAAACCTCTTCAAGTTATATCTGACCCTTCGGGCAGACTCTTGTTTGTAAAAGGCAGATTGCATACCTTGGACATTGTCCTGGGTGCTGTCTATGGCCCTAATGTAGACTCCCCTAGCTTTTTTGTTCAGATAATAAAAGCCCTAACTCCATTTTTGGATACCCCATGGTCATAGACTTTAATCTCATTTTTGATCAGGCTCTCGACAGATCGGGTCAATCCCGTCAAGGTATCTCTCCAGCACAAAGAGCTTTCAGGGACTTGATGGACTCTATAGGTCTTTGTGATATATGGCATGTGTTACATCCCAATGCAAGGGAGTACACTTTTGTTTCCCCAGTGCATGCAACTTCCTTGAGGATTGATTATATCCTCATTTCTCAAACCCTTTTACCAGGGGTTATAAATTCTAGTATTGTCTCAGGGCCCCATCGGATCACTCTGTGGTCACCTGCCTAATAGCCCTAGCTTCACTGCCAAATAAAGGGGGCAGGTGGAAGTTGAATAACCAAATTTTGAAGGAGCCAAAGACGGTTCAGTATATAACATCCCAAATAGAGCAGTTTATTGCTTCTAATTCTAACTCCATGGTGAAGCCTGATATGGTATGGGGTGCCTGTAAAGCATATTTAAGGGGGATTATAATTGGCCTAACATCGAAAAGAAAAAGGGAGAGGGCATCTCGGATTTCTGACCTTCTCTCTCAAATTAGGAGTATGGAGACTGCGCTTTCTCCATCTTCCTCCGAGACATTCAAACAAGACTTAACGAAATTGAGAGTAGCCTACCTAACAATGCTAATGGAACAAGCCAGATTTGCAATTTTGAAAACAAAAGCAGTATATACCGATCAGGGTGAGAAGGCGGGCAGAATGCTAGCACTGCACATTAAGCAACAGGAATCCACCAGACTCATTCTTGCAGTCCATTCTCCAAATGACAATTCCCTTAAGGTCTCGCCCTTGGAGATAGCGGAGGAGTTTACAAAGTTTTTCCAGGATTTATATGGCCTATGACCAATTCCCCATCCAAGGAAAGACTTTATGAATATCTGAGTAATTTACAGTTCCCAACTCTTACACAATCTCAGCAAAAAATTCTGGAGTCTCCCATCTCTGAGGGCGAGATTGAAATGGTAATCAAATCCCTCCCACCCGATAAATCTCCCATCACTGATGGGGTTACTTCCAATTTTTACAAGGTTTTCTCTAAGCAACTGATTCCCATTTTGCTGCCGCTTTTCCAGGCTGTTCTTTCTGGTCAAGTGTCTGATCCCTCCCTCTTTGAGATGCTGATTGTCTTGTTGCCCAAACCAGACAGACCGTCGGATCAGGTTTCAAGTTATATGCCAATCTCCCTTCTTAACCATGACATTAAAATTCTGGCAAGATTACTAGCCGACCGTTTGGAGGCAGTACTTCACTTTCTAATCGGGGCAGATCAGGTTGATTTCATGAAAGGGAGATCATCGGTTGACCATCTGAGGGCTCTGTCTCACGTCTTCCTGGCATCCAAGGATGCTCCTCATCCAGTGGTCTTGATCTCGTTCGATGCCGAGAAGGCATTTGACAGAGTCCATTGGGACCACCTATTTGTTACGATGGAAGTTTTCAGTTTTCCCATGAAATTCCGAAATTGGGTTAGTTCTTTATACAAGTTTCCCTCTGCCAGAATCTCATGTAATGGGCTTATTTCTAGCCCCTTCAAATTGCATGTAGGGACCAGACAGAAGTGTCCCTTATCTCCCCTTCTCTTCATCATTTATTTATAGCCGCTCATCAGGAGGTTATCAGGTGCCAAGGGCGTATCGGGTATTTCTCTAGGGGAGCAGGTGGTTAAAGTGGTGGCCTATGCAGATGATCTTTTGCTGCAGGTAACCCACCCACTCACATCTATTCCCACTATCCTAAAGATAATAGAGGATTTTAGTAAGGTCTCAAACTATAAACTTAATGTAGGAAAGACTGTGGTTTTTCCTCTTAACCATAGGGTTTATAAACAGGATATTATTGCATTTGGACTCACCTGGAAACATAGAAACATAGACTTTGATGGCAGATACGGATCACTTGGTCCACACAGTCTGCCCATTTCCCTACCTATTGGATAAGCTGCAGATTCTAGTTAACCAACAGCCTACTTCCTGCAACCCCCACTATAATTGCCTTATGTCTGTCCCATGCATGTTTGAATTCCCCTCACTGTTTTAGACCCCACAACCTCTCCAGGAAGGCAGTTCCATGCATCCACCACTCTCTATGTGAAAAATAATTTCCTCACATTACCCCTGAGCCATCCCCCCTCTAACTTTAAATTGTGCCCCCTTGTTCTTACACATCTCTTTTCTGAAAGATGCTACCCTCCTGGACTTTGTTGATTCCTTGAGGTACTTAAAAGTTTCATCATGTCCCCTTGTCCCTCCTTTCATCAAGGGTATACATATTAAGCTCTCTAAGTCTCTCTTCATATGGTTTCTGATGTAGCCCTGCACCATTTTAGTTGCCTTCTCTGGACTGCTTCCATCCTGTCTATGTCCTTGGGTAGATGAGGTCTCCAAACTGCATGCAGTACTCCAGATGGGGTCTCACCAACTGTCTGTATAGAGGGATAACCACTTCCCTTTTTCTACTTGTGATGCCCCTTCCTATGCATCCCAGTATCCCCCTGGCTCTCCTTACTGACTTCTCACATTGCTTACCCACCTTTAGGTCATCTGATATGACTACACCCAGATCCCTTTCTATTATTGTTGTCGTTAGTACATCCCCTGCTATTGTGTACTCTTCTCCTGGATTTTTATTTCCCAGGTGCATTACTTTGCACTTCTTTGCATTGAATCTAAGTTGCCATATGTCTGACCATTCCTCCAACCTTGCCAAGTCCCTTCTCATCCTTTCTACCCCCCCTTGTGTATCAACTCTGTTACAGATCTTTGTGTCATCCACAAAGAGGCATACCTTTCCTTTCAGACCCTTTGCAATGTCACCTATAAAGATGTTAAAGAGGACTGGACCCAGTACTGAGCCCTGAGGTACTCCACTAGTAACCCCCCCTTTCTTCAGAATGTGTTCCATTCACTATTATCTTCTGTGTCATGTTGTGCAGCCAGTTTGCTACCAGGCTACCACCCTGGGACCACTCCCAGGCTGGCTAACTTGATTATTAATCTTTTGTGCGGGACTGTGTCAAATGCATTGCTAAAGTCTAGGTAGGCCATATCCACAGCCCCTCCCTGGTCTATTACTTTGGTCACCCAGTCAAAAGAAATCGATTAGATTAATCTGACATGACCTTCCTGCCAGAATCCATGCTGCTTTGGGTCCTGTGCCCGCTGGCCTCTAGGTACTCAACAATTCTTTCTTTCAGAAGTGATTCTATCATTTTCCCCCCACTGAGGTCAAACTAACAGGTCATAGTTTCCTGCTTCTGCCTTACTCCCATTTTGTGACGGGGATCACATCTGCCTCCTCCAGTCCTCAGGTACCACCCCATCTTCCCATGATTTGTTAAAAGTGTGGTTAGTGGTGTCACTAGGTCCTCCCTTAGCTCTTTTTAGGTTCTAGGTGAATCCCGTCAGGCCCCATTGCTTTGTCCACTTTGAGTTTTGGAGTTCTTTCAGCTCTTTCTTCTGTAAATGGACTGGTGTCAACCCCACTATCCAGAGTGCTTCTACTGTTTGGTTTAGGTAACTCCTCCTCTTCTTCTTTTGTGAACACTGAGCAAAATTATTCATTCAGTATCTCTGCCTTTTCACTGTCTCCCTCTGCCCACCTCCCTTCTCCTTTATTAATCTTCACTATCCCTCCCTTAACCTTTCTATGCTCCCTAAAGCACCTATAAATGGTTTTATCCCCCTTCTTAACTGAGTTTGCTATCTTTTCCTCGGTTTGGGCCTTTGCTTTTCTGACTGAGGGATACAGCGTGGCTCAGACAATTAAATATCGATGCACTGGTACACAAAATAGATCTTGACCTTCGTAGGTGGACCCTACTTCCCGTCTCTCTATGGGGCAGAATAAATCTAATCAAAAGGAACGTATTGCCTCGCCTGTTCTACCCCCTCAACATGCTAAATATATGGCTCCCCCTGTCCTGGGTCAAAAAAGTGCACAGTATGATTCTACTTTATATGGGGTGATAAGAAGGTGTATGGCATTCCATAAATTAGCTGCCCTAAAGGCTAAAGGAGGATTAAGACTTCCACATATTGGGCTATATTACTGGGCCAGTCAGGCCAATAAATATCTTAGATGGCTGACCGTGGATCAACTGTCCGCGGCTGCTACATACATCCCGACTTGGTTAGCCGTCGAGTCTGCCTCCATTAAAAAACACGGTTTTCCCCTGCTGCACTGTTATACGCCAAGGTTAGTGCCCTACCAGAGTCTCTACATAGTTCCCCTATAGCTGTTTCAATCAGGGTTCATACTCAGTTGTGTGCATTTCTGAGATATAAGAATCTCAAGGACTTATTTCAACCCATAACAGGTAGTTCCAATTTTTTATTAGATGGTAAGCCTCTCCCAGCCACCTAGGTTCCTCAATTAGGAAATTGCCATTTAGAGGAGTTCGTGTCACCTAATAGTCAATGGTATTCTTCAGCTGATATTATGCATAAGTTTACGATACCTCGTACAAGTATCTTCAAGATTTTCCAGTTTCGTCATCTCCTGGTTAAGGTAATGGGTTTGACCCCCCCAGCTCCCTATATCAGTTTTCAGGTTACTCTAATGGAGCTGGCGGGTCTGCCTCATGCCGTATCTAAAATATACAGTGCTCTTTTTACCTGGGCATACCCTGACAATTATGCTCCTGTCTCCTTTTGGGCCTCTCTCTTTCAGGGCAGAGATCTGGTTTGGTCTCTCTTGTGGCAAAGTTGGCATAAGTTTCTCAAGCAGGATAGACTCAGATTAATGTAATTCAAAATTTTGCATAATATTTATTACTCACCGCAGAAGCTTGCTAGGCTGGGTCTTGCGTCCTCTCCCCTTTGCACAAGATGTCAGTCTCAAGAAGGAGATCTTCTCCATATTTTCTGGAGCTGTTCTAAAGTTGTCCCAGTCTGGACTGCGATTAAACAGTGTGTTGATCCTCTGTTGGGGCTCTCAGACTTGTTCGCCCCCGAAATATGCCTTCTTGGGGATTTCTCCTCCATTTCAGTGGTGAACAGGAGGTATCACATAGCCTTGATGTCAATGTCTGTTAAAAAAGTGGTGTCAAGACACTGGAAGGATACGGAGGTACCAACATATGTTGAATGGCTTCAGGAGTTACTTGCAAACCTCAGAACTGAAAGGACTACTGCCAGTCTATATAACAAACTTAAGAAGTTTGATAGGATTTGGGGCCCACTGCAAACTCTCTATGCACTACAAGTTTAAGCACTATTAGGCTGTATCCACAGTTATAGTGTTAGAGGGTAAAGAGGCGCTGGATTGTTCTGTGGGGGCTGGGTTGGGGAGGGAGAGCGAATCACCCTGCATTTTGTATCCGATGTATGGGGTCATGTTTTACACTGTTTTGATTCGTTCTCCGTATTGGAAACTTTAATAAAATTTGAATTAAAAAAAAAAAGGCATACAACCTCTTGTATCTATCTCCATCTGCAGTTGCTGTCCTAATTACCTTTCTTCCAAACTTCTGTTAATAACTCAGTATAGTTCACTGGGCCTAGAAGCAATCTAACATCCTTCCTTTCTCAAAGAAGGTGTGACTTCTCTTTCCCAGTTAACTATCTTCCAATCTCTCTCTCTACTTTCTGCACTGGGTGAAGTCCAAACAAAACTTGTCCTTTCCCAGCTTCCATTCTTCTGGAACTTGTATTCTTTTACCCCAATTCCATTTGGCATTTGCAAATCCCACTTCCCTATGTCTCCCTTAAATCAGTTCACTGATTCAGTACTGCTTGGGAAATAACTGGTCCTGTTCACATTGTCATCTTTGCTGACCTTGCCAAGGCCTTTAATGCTGTGATCAACCACATCCTCTTTAATAATGTGTTTCTGGTTGGCAACAGCATAGTCTTCACTCCTCCCCATTCACCCAGGAGTCCCCTACAGCCCATCCTAAGTCTAATGGTGTTCTTCATGTTCCATGATTACCTCCCTTATGTCTGTGTCTCCTCACAATTTCACATGTACGTGAATAATACTGTCCATAAGCTGGAATCATTTCCACAAAAGGGACTTAAATAAATGCCAGCAGGGATCCCATTCAAGCCAATTCTGTTTCTTAATGTTAAACATGGTACCTCTGAGCTTTGGCACTAAACAGAAGCTTGGCATGCTCCCCAAATACCTATTTAAAATGGGTGCTGAAAATCCTGCACTGTAATTGGCTAAAGCATGTCAAGTGCAGTAAAATTATCAGAGCACAACTCACAGTAAGGAACTTATCAGTCCACTAATCTGACAGCCAAACCTAAGAATATACACACACACACGCACACACACACACACACCCTACACCAGGCCATCTTACACCCCAAACTCAGCAGTTCTCATTAAGTATTATTCTTTTGCAATACTTCTCTCTTTCAGTACCTCTCTCTCTCTTTCAGTAGTTCCAAACTTTGGTTAAGAGCTCTCTCTCTATTTCTCTCTCTCTGGTTTCCCCAGTGTCTAACTCCTTTGTCTCTCTGCTTTGTATGCAGCCCAGCCCACTTTGGCAAGCTGCAGTAGCACATTTGGGTTGTAGCTCCTAATCGGCAGTAGTAGCAGCAGCAAGAGCCTGTCACACTGCTCGTAATGACCCAAAGTCCCCAAAATAGGAATTGACCTTCCAAGTGCCACAGTAAATCAACTAAACTGTTTGACAAAACTGTTTAGCTTCATTATACATCCTGCAATAAACATTTAGTAGTAATGTAAAGCAATAACCTATGATACGGTGCACATTAAAGGATTTTATAAAATGGAATGTAAAAAACTGACTGAATCTAGCAACTTCATTGATTAAAACACAGCACCTGATCATTGACTATTTACAGAGAAACTGCAAAGTCCATAACTAACCTATCCAGATCTATCTAACAACAATCTAACTAAATGAAAATAAAAATGTTTTTCATTAAAATTCCTTATTCACCTCTGTAAGGTATTTTTAGGTCTCCATCATGCCCCCCCACCCCCAGTGTACATATTGAGATCCCTCAGTCTCTCTTCTTAGGGCTTTTGATGCAGCCCCTGCACAATTAGTCTAACCTCAGTCTGTAGTAATTTAAAGGAATCAGTAATTAATGACAGGATAGAAAAGCATCTGAATGAATGTGGAGTATTAGATACATTACAGTACGGCTTTGAAAAGGATAGGTCATGTGTCAAAAATCTTATAAACATCACTGAAAATATTAATAGGTGCCTAGATGAGTGAAAGTTGGTAGATGTCATCTTTCTGGTCTTCAGTAAGGCATTTGATATATCACCATATACTGCCACCTAGTGGTATATTTAGTAAATTATAATCTCTGGGTATTGACACTAGAACTATGAAATGGGTGACTGCTTGGCTAAAGGACCCTATCCAGATAGCTACAATATAAATGTCATAAATGATTTTTGGTCTAAAAGTAGAAATATACAACTGGAATCCTCCAGGGTTCTGTATCGGGCACAATATTATCCTATATATATGGACAATGATATAAATAGCAGCTGTATCAGATATACTTATCATACCAAAATAGGTAATATAACAACACTATCACATAGTAAAATCCTACAAATAGACCTGAATAAATTACAAGCATGGGCAGTGGAGTGGGGTATAAAGTATAACATATCTAAAGGTATAGTTATATACATGAGGATGATTAATCCAATTGTCTGTTATAATCTGGGTTCTCTTTGGCTTTCTTGCACCAATATGAAGAAATTATGGGTCTAAAGTATATTTTGATGTTAATAATAAAAGATATAAGTTGGCAATAGGATGTGGTTTTGTACCACACTGTTTCATGTCCCCTAGCAAGTCATGGGAATCGAAAGGCCAAAGGATAGTTCCAAAATTAGCTTTCAAAGCTATTTTAACCAAAAGGATCTTGGACAAATATATTTTGCTCAATTGTGTTTTATCTAGAATAGTATCTAGTTGAAGTAGACAGCAATCCTTTAAAAATGCAGTAACAGTCAGAGTTGCAATAAAATACAAAATCACACATACCCACACAATGCAAAGCATCATGAGCTGCATATGCAAATCACCACAGAATGTAATGTTGGTTCAACTTATAGCCTTTGGGGTAACCCTTGCGTCAGTGTTTGCGCACAGAGGTTCTTTGTCTTTTAAAGAGTTGCAATTCCTGGAAACCTAGTGGGAAGAATTGGTTGTCCATTAATCTTAAAATTGAGATTACCAAAAATAGTGTGGTTAATATCATGCTGAAAATGAAAACCCATTGAAGAAGAAATGTGTTGGTGTATTTTCATGGAGGTTCCTATTACCGAATACCTTAGTTTAGAAGGAAGGAGTTTAGGTTTAACGTGTAGAATTGCCTCTGGGTGGTGGAAATCTGCCCTGGAGGCTGACCACCTTATTTTGGTGGAGTATTATTAGTTCTACCAATCAGTGATCTCCCATAAGAAGGCAGAGTTCCTGTCCAGGGAGATCGCTGTCACTCAAAATCGACTTGCTCAACTCTTCCGAACTGTGGACAGGTTATGCAACCCAGCCTGTCTGTAGCTCCATCAAGCTTTTTCACAAAATGAATGTGATGAGCTTGCTCAATTTTTTGTGAATAAGGTGGCCAACATCAGGTCAGAGATCTGCCGGACTCATTCTATGGGAGATGTGGTTGGTCGGTGCTTGGTCACTGTACCTCATACTTCCTGGAGAACCTTTGACCTGCAAGAGTTTGAGGACATTATGCAGATTGTCCGTGGGATGCACCCTACATGCTGTAGTTTGGATCCGGGCCCAACAACACTGATTTTGGGGTGTTATGAGATCATTGGCCCACTTCTGGCTCAAATTGTCTGGTGCTCCTTGGAACTGGGTGAGTTTCCAAGCTCCCTGAAGGAGGCAGTGGTAACACCCCTTCTGAAAAAAGCTTCATTGGACCCGGACATTTTTGTCAACTACAGACCTATCTCGAACCCTCCCTTTATAGGAAAGCTTATTGAGAGAGTAGTGCAATCCAGTTGGAGAACCATTTGACCATCCATAATGTCTATGGACCTCTCCAGTCGAGTTTTCATAAGAGGCATAGTACTGAGACTGCTCTGCTTTGGGTGATCAATGATCTCCTGATGGTGAGAGATTGGAGAAACCATTCCATTCTGGTACTCCTTGATCTCTCCTCAGCTTTTGACACTGGAGACCATGGGGGGTTGTTTGAGCATCTGAGGTCCATCTGTGGCCTGTCAAGTACAGTGCTCGGATGGTTTACATCTTTCCTAACTGGTAGAACACAGAGAGTCATGTGAGGGATTTTTTCTTCTGACCCTTTGTCTCTGTCTTGTGGGGTTCCCCAGGGCTCAGTGCTATCCCCCATGTTGTTTGCAGTGTATATGCTACCCCTCAGAGACATTGTAAGATTATATGGGCTGAGGTTTCATGGCTATGCTAATGATACCCAGCTCTACCTGACTTTTGCCTCTGACCAGGTTAGTGCTCTCTCTGTATTTAATAACTGCCTTGCTGAAATCCAAGACTGGATGAATTTGAGGTGGTTAAGGTTGAACGTGGGAAAGACTGAGGTTATGGTTGTGGACACGGGTTGCAGGATTGAGTGGTTGAGGACTGATCAGCCCTTGGGATTATTTCTGGGGGGGCATTCAGATCCTTACCTCAGAACGGGTGCGCGACTTGGGAGTGGTGCTTGACGACAGGCTGACCCTTCATTATCAGGTGTTGGCAGTCATTAATTCAGCCTTTTACCATCTTAGGAACATTTCCAGGGTCAAACTCCTTGTTCTGTCCAGTGATCTGTCTGTGTTGGTTTACGCCTTTGTGACCTCTCGCCTTGACTATTACAACTCCCTGTACTTAGGGCTTTCTGGGGTTGATATCCACTGCTTGCAGCTAGTGTAGAACGCTGCAGCTTGATTGCTGACAGGGGTATCTAGGAGGTCGCATATTACCCCTGTCTTGCGGGACCTGCACTGGCTGCCGATTCAGTGGTGGATCACCTTTGAGGTAGGTTTATTGACCTACAAAGCCCTACACAGACTTGGTCCCAACTACTTGAAAGAGCTTCTGATTCCTTGCACTCCTGTGCGACAGCTCCGCCCAGCTGATGAGGGGTTGCTGGAGATTCCGAGGGTTAGCTTGAAATCTTCTGGGGCCCATGCTATTATGTTTGTGGCCCCTACCCTCTAGCATTTTCTGCCCCATCAGCTGCAAGAATGCACAACTGTGGGGAGCTTTAAACAGGCACTAAAGACCTTTTTGTGGAGTCAGGCATTTTATGATCTCTCATGATTTTATTGATGGTTTATTTTAATTCTAATATTTTTTATGGAATTCTGTTTTAAAATTGTGAAGTGCATTGGTATTGGAAAGGCATCAATAAATAAAGTTTATTATTATTATTATTATTATATTTCTTCATTAGGCTTATTTCCAAATCTAACCAAATCAGTGTATAACTTGTGTGTTAATCTGATAAGTGAAGCCATTCAATGTACTTATTTATGTGAGAAGCCATGTAATATAACATGAAATTTGACATTTTGACCCCTCCTTGTAACTTAGGGAGAAACAATTTTCCATAGCTATTCTTGGGGTCTTCCCACAACAAATAAATTTAGTAATTTCTGAGTGGAGTTTTTAAACCAGTTTTGGGGTAGGAAGATGTTTAATAGATTTAAAAGATGTAATAACCTAGGAAAATATTCTTTTTAACTATATTTATCCTTGCCTAGAAGGAAAGAGATAGTTTCTGCCATCTTTTCATATTTTGTTTAACTGTTGTGATTAAGTCCTTCAAGTTCAGTTTGATAAGTTGAGGTTGGTCTGGTGTTAAATATATAACTAAGTATTTCAGCTTATTCGGTGACCAAGAGAGGCCTAACTGTGTAATTGTGTTCTTTATAGGAAATCTATTCAAAGGTAATACCTCTGTTTTTTCCTATATTTAATTTGTAGTTAGAAAAAAATGCTAAATTCTTCTATGGTTTTTAGAGTAGCTTTTATTGAGGTGACCAGGTTAGAGATATGTAATAAAATATCATCTGCAAAAGCAGATATTTTAAGCTGTGTTTTCCTACAAATAACACCAGTTATTGATGGATTTGTATTCAAAAAGAAAAGTAAAGGTTCTAGATATAAATTAAAAAAAAATTGGGGATAAAGGACATTCCTGTAGGGTTCCACAAAGATGTTTATATGGATTCAAGAGTAATTCATTACAATATAGTCTTGCAGTGGGCGAGAAATAAAATATTTTTAACCAATTAACAAAGGTTTCTGGGAAGCTGAATTTGTAAAGGGTAATAAAAAGGAAATTGTGATTGACCCTGTCAGTTGCCTTCTTCACATCCAGGGACACCAACACCATTGGGTTGTTGGAATCCCTGGACATGGAGAAAATATGAGAGCTTTCTGAGGTGTTCTGAAGCTTGTCTAGGAGAGATAAAGCCCACTTATTCTCCGGAGATTAGTGGATGCCAAACTTTTTTAATTCTTTGTGCTAAGATGGAAGTAAGAATCTTAATATCATAGTTTATTTAAGAAATTGGTCTGTAATTACCCATCTTATTTTTAGGTTTATTAGGTTTAGTAATTAAAATCAAAAGGGCTTCCAAAAGTGAGGAGTCACTAATCCCATGCCTTAAGATATAGTTGTAAAACTCCTGTAAAAATTGGATAAGCGTCTGTTTAAAGGTTTTATAAAAATTGGCTGTAAGCCCATCTGGTCCCAGTGATTTATTTAAAGTTAAATTATATATTGCTTCATTAATTTCACTGTGATTTATAGGAGCAGATACATCTTTGGCTTGGTCAATCTTTATTTTTGGACAAACAAATTTTCCTAGATATTCCTGTATCTCGAAGAGTGAAGGAGGATTACTCATTGGACCATATAATTGGTAGTAAAATTTATGAAATTCTAACATAATAGCTATTGGTTTTGTCTTAATTACTTTAAGGTCTTCAGTAATAATGGATTCTATATATCTTGATTGCTCTTGATACTTAAGTCTATTTGCTAGCAATTTACTAGGTTTATCTCCTAAATCAATACACTTGGCTTTAGTCTTTAAAATTACAAACTCTGCCTTTTCCTTAGTTAAAGAAAATAACAATTGTTTATACTTACTTAGATAAACAATTTCTTGATCAGATAGAGAGCTCTGATCCCTACTTTCTAAAAAGTCTGTATTTGAAGAGAGCAACTCTATTTTTGCTGATGTTTGTTTCTTTTGTTTTGCTGCAAATCTAATAAAATTCCTTCTAGTATTGCATTTGAAAGATGCTCATATAATATCAGTCTTCTCCTTGGAATTATGATTTTCCATCATAAAAGTTTTAATTGAGAGATTAATGAAGTTGGTAATATATTCTTGAGTAAGAAGAATACTGTTTATTCTCCAAATGGAATGTCTCAAGTAAGTCAATAGTAGTATAATTTGAAGATCTATCAGGGAGTGGTCAGAGAGGGATCTACCTAGTATCTGTGAGTTTTGAATGTCGCTAATCCAAAATTTAGAAAAAAAAATCTATACTTAAAAAGGAATTTTGAACTTGGGAATAAAAAAAAAAATTAGTTTCTGGATTCAAAGTTCTTCATGGAGCCGTCAAAGCACATTTATTCAATAAGTCCTTAAGTTCTTGAATAGCTGACTGAAGGGTTAAATTAGTGGGGTTAAATCTGTCTAATACAGGGTCTAGAAGGAGATTCCAGTCTCCTCCAAGTAAAATCCTGTGTGTCAGAAATGGAGAGAGGGTAGTGAGTAGCTTCACTAAAAACAAAGAAACTTTTATATTCAGTCCATAAACAGAACCTATAAGAATTATTGTTTGGTTGCATTTACATAAAATAATAATAATATATCCACCTTCCAGATCTTGAACTGTCTGGAAAGGAGTGAACTCCAGAGCTTTATTTTAACAAAATGGCTACATCTCCTTTTGAAGTGTGGCATCCCACCCCAAATATTTGGCTGTATCCAAACTTTTTAAGGAAATCCAATTCTGAAGGTAACAAATGTGTTTCTTGTAAAAAGATTCAGAAAATGTTAGAAAGGCTGCACTTGGGAACAAGCAGTGCCTGGTTTCAGAAATAGCTCTGATACAGATATATAGAGGAACGTAGACCGGCACCTGCTCAAAGCACTTTACTTAAATCTAGCTCGTATTGTGAATGAAAAGCCGAGTGTGCTTATATTATTCAATGAACTTTTGATTAGTTAAAAAACTCACTTGAAAGGTGGCACAAAATACCAAAACACATGTGGAAACAGTTATTGCAGATAGCCCAGTAGTCCAGAAATTTTTCTTTCATGAATTCACAAAGCACCACAAAAGTCCATGCACAGACGGCTGTAAATGTTCTAACAGGTGTGAGTAAAGACAGAGGTCGCTTCCAACAGACGTCACCTGACGCGTTTCGCTTATTAGCTTTCCCAAAGGTACCAAAGGTAGACTACTGGACTACTGGGCTATCTGCAATAACTGTTTCCACATGTGTTTTGGTATTTTGTGCCACCTTTCAAGTGAGTTTTTTAACTAATTAAAAGTTCATTGAATAATATAAGCACACTCGGCTTTTCATTCACAATACAAGCTGGATTTAAGTAAAGTGCTTTGAGCAGGTGCCGGTCTACGTTCCTCTATATATTCTTGTAAAAAGACCATATTGTAACCCAGAGAGTACATATAATGAAGATTCTGTGTTCTCTTAACTCTGAAACATAGTCCTCCCCAAGATGGCAGCTATGCTGGGCCAGCAGTCATTAGTTGCAGCAGCTTTCTAGTTTTGTTTAAGTTTTAAGTTTATTTATTATATATGTTTTATTAGTTTTGTTAAATTAGTTTATTTAGATATCCCACATTTACCTGTTTGTCGTGATCACTGTGGAGTTCTGGAAGTTGGCGTCTTCAGTTTAGTTGTGAGCTATTGGTCTGCCAATCTGAGTGAAGCTGAGTGGGGCTACATCAGGAGCCCAGCTTGGAGTGAGATTGATGCTAGCCTGAGCCCTGCCACGTAGCTGGCAGTGTGTTTTACCGCTCATTGAACTGTGGTGTTACAAGTAATCGCTCTGCCTGAACATCTCTTCTTGATGGACTGGGGGCCAGGATTTGTGTCTAATCTTGTCTGGATGATTGGAGGCATGCATCAGTTGCTGTTGGTAGAGAAACTGGATTGCAGTCTGTGACTTGAGTTTCTGGATCAGGGGACTCTCCCAATGGTCTGGGGAGGGCCTTGGTCGGATTTGTGTGACCTTGGGAGGTGAGGACTGGGCCTGCTGAAAAGCGGTACCACTTCCCTATCCCTCCTAGGCCACTTGAACTTCAGCTGGTGGGTTGGATGCAATAGCGGCTGATGTAGGTTGCTCAATATTTCTGGCAGGGCCCCGGAGACAATAAGAAGAGGGTTCCTTTGTCGATTACTACAGGATCCATGCATTAGGAAACCTGGCCAGCTACAGATTTGGACCAATTTACCAATTTGGATTTATGCAACTATCCAGCTGAATTTCATTAAACGATTAGATTTATATCCCTCTACATACTTGCTTAAATGATATAGGGCAGTGAGAGTGGCCTTAAACTTCTTATACATGACAAAACTGTTTGGTCTACCCTGGAAACTACATTAGAGGTAATATCTGGAGAGACCCTTATAAATTAACTTTTTAAAGAAGTTCTGAATACAGCGGAGCTCTGTTTGAATGCTTAAACATTAGCACCCTGGTTGCACATTCTAGGTGCCCACAGACTGATCACCTTAGACTTTCTGCTTATTACTTATTTTTTGTGATTATATAAATCATCCAGTACTTCTGGACTGGCAGTGAGAGTGCCTATTCTAACTTGTTAAACATCCTGGACAAATACTGATGGTTAGGGGGAGGTAAGAGCCCCCCTAAAAACATCAGACTTTTCAGTGGACTTGATCTTATGGTTATTGATTATTTAAATAGTTGTTTATGTGATTATTCATATTTTAGTTTTGGGAGTGTATTGTTTGTTTTATAGTTATTTCATTTATTTATTTGATATATTAATTTTTGTTTATTTTCCTTTTTTAATAATGTCTGCATTGGGATTTTGGTGGGGTAGCTAGTGTTAAAAGTTAGGGGTGTTTCGATGGGATATAAGGACTATTAAGTTGCTGCTTAATTTAATTTAGAGTTGGCTGTTGTTTTGAGGTTGTTTTTAGTGATACACGGTAGGAAGGAATAAAGACGGTCAGGTGCTACTCCCCCCATCAGGCTCAGGGAAATGCACCCCTTTGAGCATCCCCCATTGTTAGCAGATGTTTATGTAAGGTGTCAAGCCTTGGGGATAGCTAGGCAAAGGAGAAGGAGTAGAACTGGGCCTGGTAGAGGAGAGGAAATGGGGGATGGATTGAGATGGTGGGGACCAGGAGGCACCCTGGGGTGAAATGGAGACAGGACAGAGGTATCTCTTGTTTTGTTCCCATACCCATGGGCTCCATAATAAATGGGCAGGAGCTGAGGTCTTTCTCAAGAGCCCATCCTACTTAGGTGGTGTTATGCAACACCTGGTCCATTAAAAATAAGATAGCTATTATATATGATCTTGTTGAAATGGTGGATCTGGCTTGCATCACCAAGACCTGGCTGGATGAGAATGCAGGCCCTATATTGGTCTCAGCAGTTCCAGCTGGGTACTCAGTGATACACTGCCTGAGGTTGGATCATGGGGTGGGGTTTTGCCATCATGTTTAAGACAAAACTGGGCCTTATGGATGTGCCAGTGGGGCCCACTGAGTCATTTAAGTGTATCCTAGGTAAGGGTGTAGGTTGTGGGATACTCCTCATCTACCATCCACCTGGTGATGGTGGAGAATTCCTGCAGGAGGTAGAGAACTTCATTGTCAACATTGGCACTGGAATCCCCCCGATGGTTAATTCTGGGTTACTTCAATGCCTGGGTTGATGATGAACTCTTGCAATTTGCTCAGAATTTCCTCCAGCTAATGACTATGCTGGACCTTACACAGGTGGTTACCTCCTCAACCCATATAGGGGGTCACTCATTGGACCTGGTGTTCCTCCTGGGATTAGAGATAACTGACTTGGGTGTGGAACCAGTAAGTTGGTCTGGCCATCACACCATAGGATTCAGTTTCATGGCCCCCCTTAATGGACCTGCCCCTATGGAGATGGTCCCATACCACGCTTTAAGGGATGTTACCCCAGAAGGTCTGATGGCAGTGCTGGACCTTTCAGGTTTGTCGAGTGAATGCATGAGTCCAGGGGACCTCTTATTGGCCTATAATAGATCAGTGGGAGAGGCACTGGACAAGATTGCTCATGAATGTGTTTGACCGCTCACTCGTCACCCAAGGACCCCATGGTTTGATGGTTCCATGAAGAAATCAAGGAGAGTAGGTTGAAGGCTAGAGAGAGCATGGTGGAAGTCTGGTCTGGATGCCAACAGGCTTAGATTGATAGATTATTATAAAGGCTATCAATCAGAAATCACCTGTAAGAAGCAGAATTCCTGTCCAGGGAGATTTCAGAGGCAAGGAATTGACTGGCTCAGCTCTTCTGGACTGTTGACAGACTGGAAATTCAGTCTGTCTCCAGCATGGAAGGGCTTTTTCTCAGGCAAAATGCGAGGAGTTTGCTCAGTTCTTTGCAGATAAGGTTGCCGGCATCCAGGCTAGTATTGGCCCTGCTGTCACTATGAGGGATTGCAGAGGTCAGTGGGAGGTGATGAGCACCCAGTCTGTCTGGGCAGACTTTAGCCAGCTGGAACTCATGGACATTGTGCTGATCATTCAAATGTTGTGTGCAACCAGTTGTAGTTTGGATCCAGGCCCTACACCCCTATTAGTGGGTTGTGTAGATGCTATCTGCCTGATCCTAGTTAAAATTGTTTGGTGGCCCCTAGAGAGTGGTGTCTTTCCAGATCCCCTTAAGGGGGCGGTCATACGACCACTCCTAAAAAAAAATCTTCCTTGGACCCAGACTCTCTAGCTAACTACAGACCTGTCTCTAACCTTCTTTTCATCAGGAATGTTATTGAGAAGATGGTTGCAATGCAATTGGATGATCACCTTGTGACCCAAAATGTCTATGATGCTCTCCAGTCTGGATTTCAGAAGAGACATAGTACTGAAACTGCACTTGTTTGGGTATTGAATGACATCCTAATAGCGAGGGATCGAAAGGCATATACCATCTTGGTCCTTCTCGACCTCTCTGCAGCATTTGATACTGTGGACCATGGGATGCTTCTGGAGCACCTGTGGTGTCTCTTTGGACTGTTGGGGACAGTCCTAGAGGGGTTGTGATCTTTCCTCATGGGTAGGTCTCAGAGGGTAGTCACTGGAATTTATTTCTCTGACTCCCTTCTCCTGTCCTGTGGGGTCCCTGCATATTGGCACCCATGTTGTTCGCAGTGTATATGCTGCCATTAGGAGATGCCATTCACAATACAGTTTGAGTTTTCACTGCTATACAGATGATACACTACTGTAGCTGTCCTTTCTACATGAACAGAGGGATGCTGTCTCTGTATTTAACAATTGTCTTGCCGAGATCAAAGACTGAATGAGCACCAGCTGGCTAAGACTGAACCCAAAGAAAACTGAGGTGATGGTCATGGATCCTGGTCATCCTGGGGTGGGTTCTGGGGCTGGGCATATGGCTCGATGGTGTCCAGCTCATACTCTCTGACCGGGTGCATAACTTGGGTGTTATTTTTGATGACAGTTTGAACCTGAAATTTCAAGTCTTTGCTGTTGTCAAATCCTCTTTTTAACCATCTGAGGAACATCGCCCGAGTGAAACACCTGGTTCCTCCAGATGACCTTCCAACATTGGTCCATGCCTTCATCACCTCCCACCTTGACTACTGCAATGCCCCCTACCTAGGCTTCCTTGGGTTGATATCCACTGCTTGCAGCTAATGCAGAATGTGGCAGCCAGGCTTTTAACTGGGACTTCTAGGTCAGTCATATTATGCCTGTGCTGCCCAGACTGCACTGGCTGCCTGTTCAGTGGTGTATTACCTTTAAGGTTGGTCTTTTGACCTTTAAAGCCCTACATGAACTGGGACCTCGCTACCTGCAAGAACTCTGGCTCCCTACCACCCACTCTGTCTGCTCCAATCCACCAACAAGGGATTGCTAGAGGTTCCCAAGGTATGTTTGAAGAATAAAAATACATCACTGTTCTGCCATGGTCTGGTATGTTGCCAGCATGGTCTGTGGTTTGGTGTTATGGAAACCTTTTCTTCCTTTCTGATGATTTTTTTTTTTTAATTCAAGTAATGAGTTTTAAATAACAGACAGGGCTAAGGTTCAAATATAACAGCCTAATCTTTTTGTTTCTGAAAAATGTAATTACTGCCTAGAGTAGAACTAGTGATGGCACATCTCTCAGCAGGAGGGAGAAAGGGAAGACAGACTGCCAGTGCATGCATGGAACGATGGAAACCCAGCACGTGTTTGCCTTTATAAACACTCTTTTATAATGTCAAATTACAAACCAGGTTTCCATAGGGGAAAAAACACTCCCCAGTTATTGTAACACTATAAACAAACACTAGTCAGAGCCAACACAGCTGCTATACTGCTTTAAAGGGACATTGTCCACTTAAAATTACCAAAGTTGAGGGACAGCACAGTGGCACAGAGAGCTAAGGTGCTTTGAGTGCCTTACCACTCCCACACCAGCTCAGGCCAGTAGGGGGTTGACCAAGGGGGAGGGCTGGGAGAGGATTGCCAATTGGCTGCTCTCCTCTCTTGGAGTGAAGGTGAAGAGTTCCTGGCTCTTGGCTAACACTGAGTGGAGGCTCAGTGGTAGTGCTGAGCAAACAGGGGACTGGCACTAGGCTGGGAAGATGGAACAGGGTCGCCAGTTCCAGTGCACATGTGAGCCTCAAAACACATGTGCAATGGTGTCACTGAGGCCCTGGGGAGCTGAGGGGAAGAAAATGGGGAAAAAGACATTTCTGTCCAGCATCATGTGTGACGGTCTTTGGGACTCCCAGGTCCTGCACCATGTAGACCCCACTAGCATAACTGCGGGGGAGCAGCAGACTGGACTGAGGGTACCGAGCCATGTCCCAAAGATCGGAGCAAGGTGGCAGTGGGTGGACAAAAAGCTGTATGAAAAAATAAAATGAACAAAATTATGAGTGTCTTTCTGCCAGAACTGATACTGGGATGAAAGCTTAATATTATTTGCACCATAGTCAGAATGTCCTGTAGTGTATGAGATGGCACTGTTAACATTCAGGACAGTAACAGTCAAAGTATCCCATAGTGAATGAGACTGCAGTGTTAACATTTAGAACAGCACCTTATGATTACACCTGGATCACTAGCATTTGGACACAGGCTATGCCAGCCCAGTCAACATATTACAAACTAGAGTTTCCATGTGTCATCCTCAGCTCTACCAAGGGTGAAGCCAGGAATTTTAAACTTGTACTCAGAAACTGACTGCACTGTTGCCCCCCCTCCCTGGATGGCACTGTCCCCCCCATTACATAAACATAAACCAAAATATGTGGTGCCAAGCCACACAAAAAATAAGGGCGCACCACATTTCAGTCAAATATACATTACGACAATAATCCCAATAGATTAACATTTTATTTTTATCCTAACATACACAGAAGTTGGCTGGCTTTTACATACAATGTTTAGAAAACATTGTGATAAGCCTATGTTCCATTTCAAGCTAGCCAGTCTGACAGAAGTCCATTCAAACTAACACTCATTCATGCATACTAGTTGGGCCACTCTGACTTCTAAATCCCCCTCCCCCCACACTCACACACTGACACCCACCCCACATACTTTATCTGTTAAATGTGTCTGCCATTTCTTTTTAGTTGTTTGTTGTTTTACCTCCTGCCTCAATTGATCCTACCACGCTGCTGGTGTTCCTTATAGAGTTGATGTATCCATACAATTCTTTAGGCCTGCCCAACTTATTGTTACTGTCTAGTCTCATTTTCAATTTTTCTTTTTTCTTTCCAAATGGAAATACATATCCTCAATTTATTGTTGTGGTGGATCATATGTTCCTTATTAAGTTAGTCGCAAAGGAAGTTCTTCACATCACAACCAGTGGATGCAATTAAACATAAGTAATAATCTGTAAACCTACTATAGGTCACAAGTTACAATTACAAACAAATAAGCTAAATTTCATATCTTCTCATTTAAAAGCAACTCCTTTAACCTGAATGACACCATACAAGTACTTCATTTTATTAGAAAGGTATTCCTAAATTGAGTTGCCTCTCATTTTCATGGGATGTATTTTTAGATTAATACATGCTTTTCAGGTTACTGCATTTGCTTATTAGAATGCCTTTCCTGCTTACCAAGATATAACGCATACCATAACCACAACTACAATCAATTTAAAATTTAGAAATGACATGGGACATAGTGCTCTTTTAAAATTCTTTAGTGAACTAACCAGACTCACATGTAAGAGAAAAGAAATGCACAAAAATGTTAAGACATTCTAGTCAACTCCCGAGATGCCTTCTGTACTGCCACACTGTTGCTCAACTATAACTTCATATTTTGCAAGGAGTCTGCATTCCTGGGGTTACATATAACCTTCCTTGGATCCACAGTGACTTGTTTAGATTTTTTAAGCAGTTTGGCAACAACAGTTAACATTCTTTCAATAAACAAGGTGTTAGCTAGTTAAAAGCAAACCCATTTTGTGCTATGCAGGGAGAGAGAGTGAGCAGAAAACCATGAAGAGAGACATAACAATCACCAGTGCTGCATCATCAATTCTTGCAAAAAGTCACTTGTTCTGATCTCCCTCACCCCAAGAACCAACACAAACAGCTTTCTTCCTGTGACAGCCTGGACTCCTCATTGCACACTACTGTGTATATCAACTCAGTCAAGAGTTCTACCCTGTTGCCATAACATGACAACACATACTCCTTCAGACTTATGACTGCAACACAGCTAAACAATTTCATTTGCAGCAGTTACACAAAGAGTTCCAGTCTGCATAACTCTCTTTCTTTCTCTCTCGCTCTCTCTCTCACACACACACACACACACACACACACACATATGCACACACACACTGTTTATCTCTAAAAATGTAATGTCAGCAGGATTTTTTTCAGCTGATCTGCTTCCCCAGGAAAAAGCAAAGACATTCATTTTGTTCTCAAGACCTTAATCAGTTTGCTTTAAGTAAATGGCAACAAAAAGCCCCTACACAACTTTGTTTACCTGGCTGGACCTCTGCAGGATCCACACTCTCTCTCTCTCTCTCCCCCTTCTAGCTCAGTAAACATGCCACAGCTGCTGTGGGAACTTTCAAGTGTAGCTCAACTTCAGTGATTAGGGAATTTATTTGTATTGGTATGTATGGGGGGTGGAAAGCCTTCCTACCTCCTGTAGGACACCTCTCTCTTGTTTCACTGCCTCTGACTCCCTCCTCTCCTGGTAGTCCTCTTCTGCCACTGTGCCTAGCTCCTCGATGCTCTGTCCACTGCTCTGTTACTGATACTGAGTGTTGTTGACTCCAGCATTCCACTGGCTCACTCATAGGCAGCTGCTTGCTTCCTTCTCCTCGCTCTGGTTGCACGCTTTTACTTGGCAGTAGGTACAGCAAGTTGCAGTCTTTACAGACAGTACAGTCCTTCCTGTGTTGCTATCAGAAACTGAAGTGGTGTTGTATAGGGAAAAAGACAGCCATTTAAACACTGATGGCCATGAGCCTTACTACAAGCACCATCAGAGAATCAAGTGAGAGAGCACAGCAGTTAAGTGAGACTGAAACAGGTATGCTGCACTGATTGTTGGCTGGCAATGTTGTGGTTGTAGTCAGACTCTGACAGTTGCCAAAATCTGTAATTTTGGCATCCCATAGCTTGGGGATGCAGGTGTCTGGATGGTGGGAGTTCAGAACTGGGACTGTCCCATGGGAAACTGGATGGCTGACAACCATAGTGACCATTTCTAGGCTCAGGCGTTCATGTCAGGAGCAAGGAAATAGTGTATCTTGTACAGTGGTGGCGGGAGGGGTAGATATATGAAAGCAGGGAACAGTATCATGGAGGCAGAGAGATGTGGTTCAGTTCCATTTGAAGCACTCAGTGGAAGGAGGCAGTCTAGGTATCTGGTCACATACCTCCAGAGTCCCTTCTCTCTCTCTCCCAGTCATAGCAATACATCAGCATGGTTATGTCACTATGCAGCTATAAAAAGACAAATTTCATGGTGCATAAGAAAAAACACAATAAAAGCAAGAAATAATATAATTTGAAGGGAAGTATAGAACATACATATGCCACTACCTGGACTATGGGTCCCAGTTTTGGTGATCATACAAAAAAGTAACATTATAATATTAGAAAGAATACAACATAAATTTATAAAGACAATACGTGAATTAAGAGATAAAATATATGATAATAGACTGCAGTCCTTACATATACAAAGTTTGGAAGTCAGAAGAATACAACGGGACATTTTACTAATGTATAACATCATACATGACTAATCTTTAATGCAGTCAATGGATTTAAATTCTACACTACACATAACTTATGATGTCACAACGAACAAGTGAAGGACTCAAAATTCAGAATGGATAAACAGACATGTCTATATGCGAAGAATAGTCAGAAACACAGAAACATAGAAGTTGTCATCAGAGAAGAACCTCTTGGCCCACCTAGTCTGCCCTATTTTCCCTACATACTCTGCCACCACAGACCCTACTTGATCTCCAGTCTTTCTCCCATTGCCTTGTTTCTAAGGTGCCCTTGTGTCTATCCCATGAATGCTTGAATCCTGTTACCATTTTAGCACCCAACACCTCTGCTGGGAGACTGTTTCAGGCATCCACCGTCCCTTCCGTGAAGATGTATTTCCTTACATGTTCTCTGAGGCTGTGCTCTCCAGCTTCATAGGAAGATTCCTTTTCCTCCAGCATCTTTTTTTCTATGTAAAGTGCTACCTTCATGTACCTTATAAATCCCTTTGAGACATTTGAATGCTTCTGTCATATCTTCCCTTTCCATTCTATCCTCTAGAGAGTACATATTTAATTCCTTGAGTCTTTCCTTGTAGGGATTTTGATGCAGGCCATACACCATTTTGGTTGCCCTCTTCTATACTGCCTTCAACTTACCTATGTCCTTCCATAGATGGGCCTCCAGAACTGGACACAGTACTAGAGGTGGGGCCTCACCAACTGTCTATAGAGGTGTAACACTACCTACCTCTTTCTGCTGGTGAAACCCCCTTACTATTCACCTTAGCATCCTGCTAACCTTCATCATCGCCTTATCACACTGCTTTGCTACCTTCAGGTGATCAGAAATGATTACTTCCAGGTCCCTTTCCTGTTTTGTAGTTGCCAATATCTCTCCACCCAACTGGTACATTGTCCTCAGGTTTCTGTGCCCCAAGTGTATGATTTTGTACTTTTTTACAATGAAACCTAGTTGCCAAACCCTTGACCAGTCTTCCAGCTTGTTCACATCATCCCTCATTTTTTCCACCACCACCCCGGTGTGTCCACTCTGTTGTAGATTTTTGTGTAATCCATGAACAGGCATGCTCTCCCTTTCAGTCCTACTGCAATGTCACTAATAAAGACATTGAAGAGGATCAGACCTAGTACTGATCCCTGAGGCATGCCACTGGTCACCTTGCCTTCTTCAGAGTGAACACCATTTACCATCACCTTCTGACTCCTGATGCTTAGCCAACTTCTTGCCCATTTTACTACTTTTGGACTTACTCCTAGACTGACAAGCTTGGTCTTCTGTGTGAAACAGTGTCAAAGGCCTTACTGAAATATAGGTAGGCCATATCCACCTCTCCACCCTGATCCACTTCCCTGGTCACCCTATCAAAGAACTCAATCAGGTCTGTCTTACAAAATCTCCTCCCATGAACCAATCCTGCCTCTAATCCTGTAGTCCACTGGTTAAAGATATTCCCCAGTCCTTTCCTTCAATAGTGATTCCATAACTGTACCCACCACCAAAGTCAGGCTAACAGGTCTGTAATTTCCTGCCTCCTCCCTATTACCACTTTTATGAAGTGGGACCATATCTGCTCTCCTCCAGTCCCCTGGAACTTACCCTGTATCTAGTGATAGGTTGAATGGGACTATCAGAGCTGCAGCCAGCTCCTCCTTGAGCTCCTTCAGTATTCTAGGGTATACTTTGTCAGGCTCCATTGCCTTGTCCACTTTTAGTTGTATTAGTTTCTTAAGGACTCTCTCCTCTGTAAAAGGACTAGTTTCCATTTCCCTTCCTTTAATGCCCTTGTCTCTTATTTGTGACCCATCATCACCTACCCCTTCCTGCATAAATACTGAACAAAATAATTTGTTCAATATGTCTGCTTTTTTTGGTCCTCTTCCACATAAACACCTCCTTCCCCTTTTAGCCTTACTATCCCTTCTTTGGTCTTCCTCTCTTAGCTAATATATCTAAAGAATGTTTATATTTGAGATGGAACTGTGGCATTAAGTCAAATTTCTGGAGTGGGGCTACTGATGTATGCAGAACATTCAAAGACCACAGTTATAGTAGAATCATAATTTCACAAACCAGGGAATTCACTTGTTCTCAGCACTGACTGGATTTATTACAGGATAAAATAGTTAAGAACAATGGAGAAATGAGATTTAACTTTGTGACAATTTACTCCATACATGTCATATACCTAGAAATGATTATTAACAAACACTGGCAGATTCTGGTAAGCAATGCATGTCTAAAAGACATTATACAATCCCCCCCTCCCAAGAATGGCATACCACAGGGCACCAATGCTAAAAGATGTGTTCGTCCAGAATAACTTTATTGAAAAAAACACCACCACTTGGTTAAACAATGGAATTGTTGAAAGCTACCCTGGTAAAAGGTGTATAAATTGCAAATACAGTACAGCTGAAAAGGAGTTTAGGGGTTGCCATGTGGGAGAAACATATGAGATCCAACAACTCATTGCATGTGATTCCGCTGGGGTCATTTACCTAGTGGAATGCATATGTGATGGATTCTTTGTGAGTAAAACCACTAGAAAGTTTCAAAATCTCAGTTGGATAACAGGTCAGAGCAATAGAATGAGGGGATTTAACTTATGCCACAGCTGCACACACTGTAAAAGCAAATGATAAACAGCTTCACGTGTTTACATTTAAGGCCATTGATAAGGCTTGTCCAAAACCAAGAGGCAGTGATTTTAATAGCTTACTTCTAAAACGTGAAGCAATCTGTATTATTGCTTTTGAAAGTGACCAAAAAAAAGGTTTGAACATTGGGTATGAGATTAGACCCTTTCTAAGAAACAGATGAAAATTGTTCCATAAGTTTTTAAATTATGTCTGTTTGTATGGAAAAGGTGTTATGTTCTGTCCCTCTGGGACTCATTTTATAAAAACCATGGAGAGGCTTATAAAATACATTGACATATTGTTTTTTATGATGTTTCTACAGCATGAGTATGAACTATATATGTTTGAGACTTATTGTTATTTTTACAGTTGCCTTGCCCTTTTGCTCCCCCCCCTCCTTCCTTTTCCCATTCCCTTCTAGTCTTCTTTTCTTTTTTATTATATGGTTCCCATTGTTGATTGGATGTTTTATTTTTAGTCCAATATGTTTAAAATTCTAATTGTTACATCACTTGTAATGTCATCAGATGTGGCCTATTTAATGAGCAATGTAATTTGACTGCCTTAACCTTTGATAAAGGTGGATTATTTTTTAAATAAAGACAACAAAGCTATGTATCTGGAACCCAGTGTCCTTTCTAATGAGGTGGTGACTGCCAACTTTGTGCTTTTAATCAGTCCTCCCTACCTCCCTCCCTGGTCATCCCCCAAGTGACACAGGTCTAGTCCCAAACTCAGGTTATAGGTGAGGTAGGATGTAATGTGCTCAGCACCTCATCCCTCCACACCACCAAGGGATTGGTTTATGCTTTTAATTCCACATGTGCAAACCTGTCAATGTACAAATTTACCTAACCTGACTAAATAAACAGGCCTACTGACACAATTGAAGCCCTTGCAATCAGAGCCAGTCAATCTCTTTAACTTTAAAAATGTTATGCCCTAGCTGGCCCGGTGGCACTGGAGGTTGAGGAGCTGGTTGCTACAACTTGCACCACACCAGTGACTTGGGTTTGGGAATGAACCCGAACTGCCAGAGGTTGGTAGGAGCAAGAGGCAATCGAGCATCTGGAAGACTGTTCTACTGTCTAAGGGGAGGAAGGGTTGTCATCCCATTCATTGACTGCCCTCAGGTAATGGAAGGAGGTGAGTGTGGGTTGGGAGGCACATATCGACATCCTCACATTGGTTGGGGAGGTGAGGCAGGAAAAAACAGCAGATAAAGGAACTGGCAGGCTCCGTGATGGCCTGTCACATTCCCAAGGGCCACTCCCAGCTTCCTCAGTATGATCTGGGGGGGAGATAGCCTGCACCCTCCTCCATGGCCCTGCCATGGGGGGAAGTAATGGGGGAATATATGGAGGTCAGCAAGAGCAGGGACATGTGGACCGGAGAGTTGGTCCCTCCAAAGGAGGGCCATAGCCAACAAAGACAAAAGTACTGGACTTTAGGAGGGCTGACTTTGCCAAAATGGGTGAGTGCCTAAGGAATGCACTAGCAAATGGGCAGGAAGGAGGGGTGGAAGAACAATGGGGAATAATAAAAACTGCCATCACAGAGGTAACGAGCCTTTGTGTGAAGCAAATAAACAAAACAAGATGATGTAAGAAACCACTATGGTTCTCAAAGGAAGTGGCGGTGAAGGTTCAAAAGAAAAAGAAAGCATTCAGGAAGCAAGGAATTGCAGAAGGAGCAGGACAGAGAACTGTATCAGTTAAAGCAAAGGAGGCTGGGAAGGCAGTCAGAACAGCAAAGGCCCAAACCGAGGAAAGATAGGCAACTCAGTTAAGAAGGGGATAAAACCTTTTATAGGTACATCAGGGAGCAAAGGAAGACCAAGGGAGGGATAGTGAGGCTTAATAAAGGGGAGAGAGGTGGGCAGAGGAGACTGTGAAAAGGCAGAGATACTAAACAAATATTTTGCTCAGTATTTACAAATGAAGAGGGAGGTACCTAAAACAAACAGTAGTAACACTCTGGATACAGAGTTGATACCAGCCCATTTACAGAAGAAAGGGTTCTGAAAGAACTCTTAAAACTGAAGGTGGACAAAGCAATGGGGCCTGATGGGATTCATCCCAGAATTCTAAAAGAGCTAAGGGTAGAACTAGTGACACCACTGACTACCCTTTTTAACAAATCATGGGAGGATGGGGTGGTACCCGAGGACTGGAGGAGGGCAGATGTGATTCCCTTCACAAAAGTGGGAGCAAGGCAGAAGCAGGAAACTACAGACCTGTTAGTTTAACCTCAGTGATAGGGAAAATGATGGAATCACTTCTGAAGGAAAGAATTGTCGAGTATCTAGAGGCCAGAGAGGCACAGGACCCTAGGCAGCATGGATTCACAGCAGGAAGGTCATGCCAGACAAATCTGATAGTTTCTTTGACTGGGTGACCAAAGTAGTAGATCAGGGAGGGGCTGTGGACATGGCCTACCTAGACTTTAGCAAGGCATTTGACACAGTCCCACACAAAAGATTAATATACAAGTTAGCCAGCCTGGGAGTGGGTCCCAAGATGACAGCCTGGGTAAAGAATTGGCTGGAGAATAGGACACAGAGAGTAATAGTAAATGGAGTCCACTCAGAAGAAAGGGGGGTTACTAGTGGGGTACCGCAGGGTTCAGTATTAGGACCGGTCCTCTTCAGTGTCTTTATGAGCGACATTGCAGAGGGACTGGAAGGAAAAGTATGTCTCTTTGCAGATGACACAAAGATCTGCAACAGAGTTGATGCATAGGGTGGGGTGGAAAGGATGAGAAGGGACTTGGCAAGGTTAGAGGAATGGTCAAATGCATGGCAGCTTAGATTCAATGCTAAGAAGTGCAAGGTAATGCACCTGGGAAACAAAAACCCAGGGAAGAGTACACAATGGGGGTGAGATACTAACAACAACAAAAATGGAAAGGGACCTGGGGTAGTCATATCAGATGACCTAAAGGTGGGCAAGCAATGTGAGAGGGCAGCAAGGAGGGCTGGGGTGATACTGGGATGCATAGGGAGAGGCATCACCAGTAGAAAACAGGAAGTTATTATCCCTCTGTACGGACAGCTGGTGAGACCCCATCTGGAGTACTGTGTGCAGTTCTGGAGACCCAATCTCCACAAAGACATAGACAGGATGGAAGCTGTCCAGAGGAGGGCAACTAAAATGGTGCAGGGTCTGCACCGGAAGACATATGAAGAGAGCTTAAGGAGCTTAATATGTATAGCCTCGAGGAAAGGAGGGAGAGGGGGACATGATAGAAACTTTCAAGTACCTCAAGGGAATCAACAAAGTCCAAGAGGGTAGCATCTTTCAAAAAAGAGGTGTGCAAGAACAAGAGGGCACAATTTGAAGATAGAGGGGGTGGCTCAGAGGTAATGTAAGGAAGTATTTTTTCACAGAGAGGGTTGTGGATGCATGGAACGGCCTTCCGGAGGAGGTTGTGGAGTCAAAATCAGTGGTGGAATTCAAGCATGCATGGGACAGTCATAAGGCAATTCTGGGGGGTGGGGGTATGAAAAAGCAGGCTGCTGGTTAACTAGGATCTGCAGCTTATCCAGTAGGTAGGGAAATGGGCAGACTGGGTGGGTCAAGTGGTCCTTATCTGCCATCAAACTCTATGTTTCTATGTTTCTATAGCCACCTGCCAGGCCTCCAGGAGCATAAAAATATAATAGAAAAAAATATTATGCCCAGCAAATCTATGAGCTTTTGAAAACTCAACTGAGCCATAAAATTGCTGAATGAGATGTATCTAGAGCCAACATTCTTAAATGTAACAGCTGACCCCATCTCTTTCCCTCTAGCAACTACAATATTTACAACCTTTTGCGATGGACTCACACAGTAACCTGAATTTAGAAAACCACTATGGTTGTCCCAATAAATAATGGTGGTAAATCCCTGCAGATTGAAAACTATAGCTTAATCTCCGTACTTGCTTTCCTTAGTAAAATTCAACAACAGGGTTATTTTCTCACAGAGTAATGATTACCTGCATAAATAAAATCTATTATCACTGAAACAACCCAACCTGAGAAAGAAACACAGCACCAACAATGCACTGGTCACGTTGCCTGATCACATGCCCACAGATATGGACAAGAGTCCCATTGCTGGGGCTGTCTTTGTGAACCTGATCAAAGTTTTCAACTTGGTCAGTCATGAGTTCTAATTGCATTGGCTGTCATTCCTTGGGCTGACAAACAGATCCATACAGCTGCTTGGAAGTTAGTTATCCTCCTTCACATCTGTCCACAAAACAAACAACTTATCAACTTTACTTGCTATTTATGAAGGGGCACTTTAGGGAGCTATCTTGAGTTCAATCTTAGTTTGCATCTTTCTAAACTCATTCGAATCTTTATGAAGTGATTTACACTCTAATATATGCAGACAATATTGTTCAGTACACCAGTTTGAACTCCAAAATTGCTACCTCTCAAATGTTAGATGCAATTTATTTCAATGGGCAGCATTGGTTTACTAAGAGCAAGCTGGCCCTAAACAATCCCCCCCAAAAAACCTACTGTTGGCTTCAAACCTTCCCTTAACAAGCAAGGCAGTAATCTTCAGGTGCTTGACATATGCAAAGCTCCTCATGAACAGATACCCTACTTCAAATGGATGTGTGTGTGTACCTTGATTTGAACCACTCTTTTAGTGAGCACATTGCACAAACATGTAAATCTATTCTCCAGAAACGGGGGACAGCTTATAGGCTCAAACACTATCTGACCCCAGAAGCTATAGTAGACTCAATAACCAGAGGGACTCTCCTCCCAACTGTAAACTATAGATCTGCAGCATACATCTCTGCCACTACCAATGACCAACAGTAACTAGATGCCACCTTTAATAACTTCTACCATTTCACAGTTCCTACCAGCAAAAGAAGGCACCACTGCAAACTTTATTCAAAACTAGGATGACTCTCACCAGCTGCGTGAAGGTAATTTACATAGAAACATAGAATTTGATGCAGATAAGGATCACTTGGCCCACTTAGTCTACCCATTTTTCTCTACCTACGGTAGTATCGCAGACCCTACTTGATCTCTGGCTAACCCCCCAACAATGCCTTACGACTAAGATTCCTTTATGCCTGTCCCATGCATTCTTGAACCCTGCTACAGTTTTTTCCCCCACCACCTCTGCTGGGAGGCTGTTCCAGGCATCCACCACTCTTTATGTGAGGAAGTACTTCCTCACTTCTTTCCTGATTCTACCCCTCTCAAGCTTCATAGCATGACCCCTTGTTCTTGAGCATCTTGTTTTCTGAAAAATACTTCCATCTTTTACCTTAATTCTACCTGTGATGTATTTGAAAGTCTCTATCATTCCCCCACTTCCTTTCCTCCAGGGTGTTCATTGCAAGATCCTTCAGTCTCTCCTCAAAGGGTATTTCCCTGAATTATTCTTGTGGCCCTCCTCTAAACAGATACCAAGAGGTCCCTGTCCTTCTTCAGGTGAGTGCTGCAGAGCTCTGTACATTACGCCAGGTGATGCCACACCAAGGAAATATTCAGTGGCAGAATCATCTACCTCCTTCTGCTAGCATATCCCCTCCCTATGCATCCCAACATCCTATTTGCTTTCCCTGCAGCCTTCTGGCATTGAGCATGGAACTTTAGACTATCTCTAATAATGATACCCTACCCTTACAAAAAGTTCTTCGGAATACCACTGTAATACCACTCATTTGCCATTGCAATACCACTGTGATTACCACTGTACTACCATTCAGATTTTCATGGTATCACAATGGTTTGTTTCAATTTCATTATGATACCATTGTACCACTGTCCTACCATATCAACAAAAATAATCACAATTTATTCTACCATAGTACAACCATGGTACCACTGGGTAGTACCATTGCATATTTTGTAGCTCACCACTGTGTTGCCATTGTGGTGCCATGGTGTTGCCATTGTGTCACATTTGGTAAGGGTAGTCCCTTTCCTCCAATATCTTCTCCATTCTCATTCACCCCAGTCAGTACTTTGTTTCTGGATTACTTTTGCCATTATGCGTGACCCTAAACTTGTTGGCATTGCATCTTATTTTCCATACCGTACACCACTTTTCCAGTCTGTCCAAGTCCTTTTTCATTCTCTCTATATTCCCTCTACTCAGTCTATGCTGCCTCTGAGTTTGGTATCTTCTACAAAGAGGCCTATTGGATTTCCTCATCTATGTGACAGATGATTATATTGAAAAATACAGGCCCCAGGACTGACCACTGTGGTACCCTACTAATGACCTCTCTAACCCCAGAGTATTACTCATTGACACCTACTCTCTGAGTTCTGCCTCCCAGCCAGTTACTAATCCACCTAGGTAATTTGTCTCCCATCCCTAGATCCCTCAGGATTTTTACAAGTCTCCAATGTGCACAGAATTAAAGGCCTTGCTAAAGTGCAGATATAACATTTGTACTGCTTGTCCTTTATTAACTGGCCTCATGACCCAATCGAAGGAGTGTATCAAGTTAGTCTGGCATAATCTACCTGATACAGACCCATGCTGCCTCTTGTCCTGGAGCCCACTGACCCCCACTCATTCCACTGTGTGCTATTTTATAGTGATTTGTAGCCATTTTTCAAGGACTGAGGTTAGGCTTACTGGTTTGAAGTTCCCTGGGTCATCTCTACTCCCACTATAGTGGAGTGGGACTGCATTGGCCTCCCTCCAATCTGCTGGAGCTACCGCTGTTCCTATGGAGAAGCTAAGGAGGTCATTTAGTGGTTTCACCAATAATTAGGCAACCTCCATTAGCACTCTAGGGTGCAGGCCATCTGACCCTGGTGACTTGTCCATCTTTCGAATCCTATGCCCTTGAGATCCTTCTCCACTGCTAACCCTCCCATCTCTAATCCATGTCCCCCTGCCAGAATCCCACATTCTGGGAGTGGTCCCTCCTCCTTTGCGAAGACTGAGAAGAAGTATTCATTTAGAATATCTGTCTTCCTCTTGTCTTACCAAATTTATTCCTGAGATTCCTCTCCTTTGCTCAATCTGATGGGTCCCCCTTTGCCTTCTCCTATTCCTTGATATAGCAGAAGAAAGTTTTGTCTCCTTCCTTTATACCCTCTGCTACTTTCGGCTCAGCATCCAAGTTTTCCTTGCTTATTACTCTAACAGCCACCCATGCTTTCTCCACATAGAATTCCCTATATTCCATTTGCTGGTCTTCTTTATGCTTCCTGAAAACTGCTTTCTTTACTTGCATTGCTTCCACCACTTCCTTTGAGAACCAAAACAGAGAAACTAGGAGACAGAACTAAGGCACAAGGCTCTGGATCAGTATTGTAAAGTCACATAAGACACAGACAATTATACATTTGTGAACTGGATCAGATAGGGCAACTCACAGATCGCCAGTCTCAGAACTCAGCCAATTCAGGTAACTTTGGTATCTCAGATAAGTGAACAGAGGCTCAGTTTACTCACATATCAACAATTCCGAGCATTCTCGATCCTAGAGTCTAGCTCCCAGGACACATCCTTTGTCCTTCAGCTCCTAGCTCAGACTGATTCTGTTCATTCTGCAAGGGCTTTTTATATTGTGTTTTAGTGATCAGGTAATCTGCCCCACAAAATCATTAACGTTAGTAACATTGGCATGATGTACTGAATCAGATGCATTTAACATAGTCATAAACTTCACTATGAATGTAATGTATCTATGATGAGTATTGTTACAGAAATATATTGTGCAGAAGAACACACTTATGATAGAAAAATACTTAATGGAGGTGTGATTCTGCTAAGGGATCCACCTCCTCACTTGCATTACTCTGTCCATTCTGCCTCTTTTGGGATGAGATCAGCAGCCGAGGGCCTACTAGACCACTATAGAATTGCATCAGGAAATGAGAAGAGGATCCTGCAGGAGGCTGAGACCTTCTATGTGTGTAGCCTTATCTACTTAAAAATACAATGCAATTTGTGTAAGGGGCTTAAGTGTAGTTTACCCCCCCCCCCCCATCTTGTGTTTCCTGAATGCAGGGAGGACTCTGTTGTGGTAGTCCAGCCCTTAAAGCAGTGGTGTCTCGTTCATTTTCTGCTTATTCAGGAGTCAGCTTTAACAGTATCTGTGCTTTTGGAGTGCTGTTTCTTTTTCTAAAATCTGTTGCAACCATACCTCTCAACCTCCTGCCTCGTAAATCAGGGACAAGGCTTAAAAAAATCAGGGACAAAAGACAGAAATCAGGGACACATCTTCAAAATTAGAGCTATCCACCCAGAAAGCTGGTAGAATATGGGGCTTAGTGCTAAATGCATTTTCTAAAGAAGAACAAGTCTGTAACTTTAATGCTTGACATTGTTTTGTGCTTACAGTCCCCACTGTTTAGCCATAAAAACACAAATTTTAGGAGGAACAGAGTAAAATTTTGAGGCAAAATTAGGGATGTCCCTGAAAATCAGGGACACTTGAGAGGTATGGTTGCAACAGTGCCTTTTTCTTTACTTTAGCCTGTCCTTGTTCTTTTTGCTCTCTCTATCATCTCCCTACCCACATTGTGGCCACTTGTGGGTATTCTTCCTATCCCTCTCCTTTTCGTTTCAGCATCACTCCTGAAGTCTAGAATAAAACTGCCTGAAAAAAGCTTAAGAACTAGAGAAACCCTGCAAGAGGCAAAAATAGTGCCTAAAGAAGCACAGGGGACTCCTTTTCTGGCTTGCAAGTATCCCTCTTATTGGTGATAAAGCAGTTAATAGTGCAGCAGAGCTTGTGCTAGCTTGTGCAGGGACACACCTTACTAATTAGGCTGCATAGCATGGTGTATGAGACCTGCTTTTACAAAAGACAGATAAATGGAGAGAAATAGCTGCAATAAAACTTATTTTAAATAATACAGAACATAGAAGGGTTTCTATCATGGTAAGCTACTGTTTAGAAACCGGAGGTGTATAAAAAGAAGCAATTACATATGTACCTGTGTTCTAGGTAGCAAACTGTTGCTGTTTGAACCTCAAGACCTCACTGCAGAATGACTGTTACTTAGGGCCGGCCGGCCATGTTGTCAGCCTATTTATAGCAGTCACTGCTGGGAGGAGCCTGACTCCCTGACATATTCTTTGTTTTTCTTTTAATAAGCCTTATTATTTGTACTGATTTGTTCATATCATTGTAAAACAGTATAATATGAAATGTTTATATATTGAGATATAATTTTGTAGCCTTTAAAGGTATCTTTTTGTTTCAAACTATAAAGTGGGAGGTGTTTAGTGGGTCATGAGACCTGTAACTAGTATAAAAGTGCTTGTGCTTGTAGAGCAAGTTAGTTGTTGGTAGGAGCTCTACCCTATCTGTTCCCTAGCTTGCTACTAGGTGAATGTTGGAAGCTGTTTCAGAAGCTAATATTAGACCTCTTTTTATTTTGTTATTACTTTATTTTCTGTACTCAGTCCGCTTATTTTTGTCTGCTGAATAATAAATTTAAGTTGAAGGTTTTTGCATTCTGAACATTGCCTGGACTCCATTTGTACCGACTTTCACACAGTTTATCTGTCAAAAGTTCACAGCTTGCAGCCAGTATAACTCTGATGCACCATCTGTCTGAAGTGGATTATCAGGCATAGTACGAATATGTATCATAGCAGGTTTTATCTGTTTAGCAGGTTTTTTTTTTTTTTCGTCAACTCTGTTTTTTCACTGTATCTCACTGGACTCTCTCCAGCTGGGTCACTCGGTTAGCCGGCTGTTCCCATCTTCCTGAAGTCCTGGCATCTCTTCGGGACCACTCTCCTCTCTCTTTCCACTACCCCTGAACCCCCAGATCTAAGCCCCCTGGGAGCAAAGGCCGCCACTCCTACCCAGTGCTCTATCTCATAGTGTCTGGTGGGAGAGGATGAGAGGAGAACCCAAGGACGTTGAGGACCCGGAGTTGACATGGTGCCATGCCCCTAGACCAGCTTTCACCTACCAGTGAGAAGGGGTTATTTTTAACTGTACTCCCCCCCCCACCACATTGGCCCAGAAGTGCAATGAGCTCCAGCACCCACAGAAGTGCCACCGTGGCCGTCCCACCAATTTCCAGGACCTGACTGCTGAATTACCCACTAGTTACCACTAGAGGACTCCAGACAGTGAAGCCTTATCCCTCCCTCCCTCCCAGGAAAGGAGAGCTGTCCTCTAAATGCTCAATCCTTTCCTCCCCTGCCAACCCCGATGATCTGAGTCTACTCCTAAGCCCGAGTCGCTGGCATGGCGAGAGATGTGGCGTCCAGCACTTCAACCCTCAGTGCCACTGGGCCAGCCTAGCAGGTTGTTTTTTAAGACTGTATTTTATTAGGGTTCAATTTCTTAGAGAGTGTGTTCATGTGCTTTGCTAGCACATCTATCTGTATCAGTGTTATTTATGATGTTTTGTCACAGACAGTGCAAACATAAAGTATTTCAGACAGTATTTGTTTTCTGGATGTTTTACTGTAACAAAAAAGCTTACAGAAAGTAAAAAAACAGTCTGCAACAGGGCTGCATGCAACAATGCATGTGCATGCTTTAGCTAAAGTGCTATGTGAAAAAACCTTTTTGCGAAATTTACTCAGAAGTTGGCCTTTAGTTTCTGCGAAAGTTTAGAAATCTTTTTAGTAACTTTCATGAAAATTCTGACTTAGAACAGAAGAATAAATGTATTAACTAAGGGTTAGTGTATTAAACTGTGGAAGAACATTCCACAGAAATGATCGATGTCAGAAGTTAGTTCTGTGGAAATCTTTTCTGCAGTGTAAAACATGAATCTGCAATTCATACATTCATTCTGCAGGTCAGTGAGTCATTAAACTGCAGAAAAAGCATATGAATTGTGCATCACGGGCCTTATATTAATTTATTGTTTCTCTTCCTGGTATCTAGTGGCACCCACCGCCCTCCCTTCCAGTCCCGTATTTATCTAATGTTTTCCTGGTGTCTAGTGGCACCCCCACCCTCCAGTCACTGGACCACTATTAAGTGTTTCTCTGGTGTTTGGTGGCACCCTCTCACTCTCTTATCATTGGCCCCCTGTTATATAAATGTTTCCCTGGTGTCTAGTGTCACTCTCACCTTCCAATCACTAGTCCCCCTATTAAATAAATGTTTTTCTGGTGTCTAGTGGCACTTCCCCACCTTCTGATTGTTCGCTGCCTTTTAACTCCCTGTCATCTGTTGCCTCCCCCCCACACCAGGTTGAGAGTACAACAACCTGCCTCCCCCTTTCTCTAGTCTTGACTGCCATGGGAAGCCCATATGGTGACTGGCACAGTCCTCCTCTCACCACCTCAGCCAGCCACCGTATGCAATGTCAGGACGTGTGGGCACTCTCTGTCATTACTTATGGCAGCCGGTCAAAGTGCTGAGGGAAGGGTTGTGCCTGTTGCTATATGGGTTCTCTGCAGCACTGAAGACTATGGAAAGTGGGGGTTGAAGGTTGGTGTACTCAACCCAGCATGCGCAGTGTGGGTGAACCACTGAATGCCAGAGACTGAAACAGCAGTGAGCAATTGGAGGGTGGGAGGTGCCACTAGACACCATGGAAAAAATTCATTTAATAGGGGGCTGGTGATCAGAGGGTGGGGGTGCCAGTAGACATGAGGGAAACATTTACTTAAGGGGGGGCTAATGATCAGAGGGTGGGAGTGCCACTAGACACCAGTGAAACATTTATTTAATAGAGGGTTGGTCACTGGTGGGTGGAGGCATGCCACTAACACCACATAAATATTTATTTAAGAAGGGGCCAGTGATCGGAGAGTGGTGGTTGCCAGTAGACTACAGGGAAACATTTATTTAGTAGGGGGTTGGTGATCAGAGGGTGGTGGGGGTGCCACTGGACACCAGGAATACATTTATTTAATAGAGGACTGGTGATTGGAAGGTGGGGTGCCACTAAACACCAGGGAAACATTTATTTAATAGGCAGCCAGCTATAGGAGGGTGGGTGGGGATGCCAGTAAACACCACGGAAACATTTATTAAATAGGGGTCTAGTAATCGGAGGGTGGAGGGTGCCACTGGACACCAGGAAAACATATATTTAATAGGGGCCAGCAATCGGAGGATGTGGGTGCCACTAGACACCAAGTAAACTTTTTTCCATTTACTGGGTGTGGCGCAGAACTAATCATTGAACTGAAGAATAATTATATGAATTGTAGATTAATGTATTAGTTCTACAGTTTATGGGTGTTATTCTGCAGTTCAATGAGAAAATTTCATGGAACAGGGTGAAAATTCACCAAACATATTCTGATTTCACCAAAGGTGGAAGCTTGGGAAATTCCTCAAGATCTGTGAAATTTTGCAAAAGTTCTGCTAAAGTGGAATTCACAACTTTGGCACAGCTCTATTTAGCTAGGGAAAGATATAGATACTGTACCACAGATAGGGAGTTTACTCCTTCAGCTTTTCATTTGGGGCAGCTTGAGCCCAAATCAACATTATGTTGCATGAGAAAGGAAAGATAAGAGCCTAGAATGCCAAAAGACAAGGAAAATTGATGGAGGAAAAAAAATGCCAGAGAAAGGGAGGTTGCTTCTGAGTGGCCATCAGGAAAGAAGGATAGATCAGAGGGAAAAGGAATAGGATGATACTGTAGGTAGATTTAATTCAGAAGCTTCGTTATTATCACTTTATTTCATTTTCTCTTTTAGTATACAGTATTTCATTCTATAAGTTTAGGGATCCTTAGTTGGGGGTGGAATCCTGACACATCTTTTACAACCACCAATCTTTTATTCCAAACAATAACAGCAAAAAACTACAACAGAAACAGACCCTACTACACTCCCCCTCCCACTTAAGAGGGAAACTCCTTCCACAAGGGAACCAGTTCCAGCACATGTCCTGAAAGAAAAAAAAAACCTTCCCTGGTTGGTTTATAGGAGTGGAGGAGTCCCCACATGCTCCCGTTCAGATCTCCACCTTTAGAAAACCTATAAAAAGATCTTCAAAGGGAACATCACCAGTATGGGAGGCCAGCTTAGCAACTGTCTCTTATCTTTTAGTTCCCTGAGGGCCTATATCCGCAATAGGGAAGTCATTCCTGAATTAATCTAGTATTAGAAAACACATTTCATTTTCAAATACTTCATTTCGTCATATGAAGGTGCTTTCACCTCTAGATTGCTCTGTGTAGGCCATATCTCGACAGATAATCAACGTTATGTTTGGACCCTGGTTTAAGCACCTCCTTGAATTGGTACAGCTGGAGGGCAAGATACCATCTTATGACTTTGGCATTTTTGTCCTTCATGGTGTTTATCCAACACAAGGGGTTTCACTAACACAAATTCTACTCTCAGTAGATAATATTTTAGTGACTCTGACCCATTCAGCTGCAAGACAGTCTATCTTTATTGTGGAATACCTCTGTTCTCTGCCATGCAGTTTGCAATTAACATATAATACATGTTTTTCTACTCCTTCAATACGTTGACTCAAGACAGCACCTATCCCATCCTCAGAAACATCCATCTGAACAAGCATATGCTTGGAAAAGTCTGCTTTGCAGTACTGGAGCAGAACACAGTCATTCCTTGATTGCTTGGAAAGCCTCATCACAGTTGTCATTCTGGACCTCATCAGGCTGACATTTATTGATGAGATCAGTAAGGGGTGGCAACTACCTCAGAGAAATTTGGTATGACTGTAATATCAGAAAGACCTAAAAAGGCTCTTACATGCTTCTTTGTATGGGGTATGGGGCAATTAACAAAAGCCTGTGTCTTTGAGATCTTAGGTATCATTGAACTGCTGTCTAACACAAAGCTTAGATAACCTTGCTTGTCATGCCAATGACACATTTAGAGGGGTTGATGGTAAGCCTGTCTTTCTGTATGGTCCAACCTATGACCTTATGTGTTGCATATGTATTTCCCAGCTTGGACTGTGAATCGCCACATCATCCAGATAAGCAGCTGCATAGTCACTATGGGGGGCAAGGATCTGATCCATCAATCATTGGAACATAGCTTGGGCACCATGTAAAGCAAAGGGCATGCTTCTAAACTGATAGAAGCCTATTAGTATGGCAAAGGAAATCTTCTCTCTAGAAGCTGGAGACTGAGGAATTTGCCAGTACCCTATTGTTAAATCAAGAGTTGTAATATACTGGGCAACTACCAACCTGTCAATCAGATCACCCACTTGGGTCATGGGATAACCATCAAACTTTGATATTTTATTTATTTTTGTAACATCAATAAAGAGCTCCTTCTCTCTTTCTTTTCCACTTTGACTATTGGGGAACTCCATTCACTTTTAGAGGGTTCTATAATCTCCAGCTGCAGAATATTCATTATTTCCTTCACCACCTCTGGCTTTATTCTTTCTGCTTTTCTGTCCGGTTTCTGCCTGATAGGAATGCTGTTACCCATATTAATTACATGTTCTATGTGGTAAGCTCTTCCTGGTACTATTGCAAATGTTGCACTGTGCACCAGCAATCTGGCCACATTCTAATCTTGCTCAGGGGTTAAGGCCTTGTTTACTTCCACCTGTCCTGCAGATGTTGCCTCTAACAATTTGCATACCATATCTACCTTATCGTTCTCCTCTGTCAATATGGTGAATGATGGATTGACCATGCCAATCCCTCATTCACCACCTTCCCATTTCTTTAGGAGATTTACATGGTAGACTTTAGAAACATGCCTTTTCTCAGGTGTTTCTATTTCATAGGCCACCTGACCACTCTAAAGGTCTGTATCTCTTTGCAGGTAGCTTATTCTCAGTTATGGGTAACAAAAGCAGAACCTGGTCACCTTCCTTAAATTCTTTACTCTTTGTGCCCTTTTCATAACAACACTTTTGCTGCACCTGAGCCTCAGAACAGTTGCTCTGAACAAGCTTCACATACTTATGTAATTTACTTCTTAGGTTCAGCACGTAATCAGTTCAATCTTGTTTGACCCCTGATTGATTTTCCCAACATTCCCTCACGACATCCAGTGAAACTCTAGGAAGTCTACAACAGAGAAGTTTGAATGGGGCATACCCTGTAGACTTCTGGGGCACCTCCCTGTGAGCAAACAAGTATTGAAGATACATGTCCCAGTTTTTACCCTCATCCTGTACATATTTTCTCAACATATATTTTATGGTTTGATTATATCGCCCTACTAACCCATCAGTCTAGGGATGGTATGGAGTGGTCTGTAGGGCTACAACACCTAATAGGCAGTACAATTTTTTTCAACAGAGAAGCATTAAAATTGCTACCTTGATCTGTTATGATCTCTTGTGGTATTCCAACGTGGCTAGAAATCTTAGCCAATTCTTCAGTGACAATAGAGACAATAACAGTTCTGAGTGATATGCATCTGGGTATCCACTATAATAATCCTGATTTACTAGAATAAGTTGGTTATCCTTGGAACATTTACACAGGGGTCCCACAATATCCATTGCCATTCTCTTCTAAGGAGTACCTACCACAGGGATTGCTGTCACAGGCACCTTGTCTTTGTTACAGGAGCAACTTTTTTGTACTCAGGACATGCCTTGCTGTACTCCTTCACTTGCTGGTGAATCCCAGGCCAGCAAAACATTTGGAGTAACCTACTGTGGGTTCACGCTTGACCCTGATGTCCTGCTAATGGGATATTGTGTGCCAGGTGTAACAATTTGGTCCTGCATTTCAGGGGCACCATTAATTGATCAAATACTTCCATGATTTCAAGGTTGATATACTGTTTATACAACAAGTCTTTTTCTATTTTATACCCAGGTACATTAGACTCATCAGACACCTGGTTAAATATGGGCCCCAACTTGCTGTCATTTGTTTGTTCTGAGGAAAAAAATCAGGGTTAACAGACACCATATCACATTTTGACCAATATTTTCCATACCAACAGGTTTCTTGTCTTTGTTTCAGTTTTGTTGCAGGCTCTCTTTTGCTGTTTAGTCTTCCTGATGGTTTTGCGAGTGTCAAAAAGTTCAGGGTGACTATAGGGAAATATCTTCACCAAGTCCTGCTGTCTTGTCTGTTTAACCTGTGACTTTGTTACTACAGCTGCAGTAACCTGTGCAATAGTATGAACCACTGAATAGTTGCTAAAAATTGGGGATGTCATGCTCTATGCTCACAGGGATAGGCAAGTTCTTGACAACACCCACACTGAGTTGCATGGAAACCCCTTGGACACTCATTGATGCCTGAGCTGGGGGATTTTACTCACTGTCCCTCTGAACACAGGTAGCACCTGCATCAAGTCCCATGCTTCCCATGTCTGGCAATACATCTGCTCAAACCAGTGTCTGCTGACTCCCAGAGCTGAATAACCTAGGTACAGCTCTCAACCCACTGTACAATAAATTATGTATTTCCCCCAATTAGCCAATGCAAGCATTAGCATTTCTTCTCTCTTCTTTGGACACTGCCTGACTATATTCCCCACCCCTCTGCAATTTATTTATTTATTTATTGGAATCTTGGATAACACCTTTGAGCTAAAAGCTCATTTACAAAGGTTCCACGTTGTAAGGCAATAGACAAGGTACACAGACATTACAAAACAGATAGGGGTATATACAGCAGGCAAGTACATTATGGTACATACAGATACAGATTCAAGCAAGTACAGTTAAACTACATCAGGTAGGAGAGGTCAACTTTATTGCAAGAGTAGTAAGAGCATACCTAAGGTGGACAAGCAATTTATAGTGGTAGCTGAGCTTTAGAGCATGTAGGTAGAGTTATGGAGGGTCAAAAGTGGTGGTGACCAAAAGAGGGGGAGGACAGAATAGATATGAGCAGGGAGAGGGTGGGGCAGAGACAAAGTGGGTGACAGAATAAGGGGTTAGTAGTCAGAGGGTGGGGATTGGTTAGAATCTACAGGGTTACGTGGGTAGGTGATGGGGCAGGGCTGGGTAATATGGGGAAGAGGGATAAGGGAAAGGGTTTTAAAGTGTGGGGGTGAGGTGAGGGAGAAACCGGGGAGGGGTGAATATTGGGGGGGATTAATATTTGTGAAAAGAAATCATGAAGGCAGGGGGATAAAGAGGGGACGTGAGGGTAAGTACTCCGTGGGGTCACACCAGGCAGGGGAAGAAGTGGGGGGATGGGTGCTATGCAGGACAGATAAGCTATCTATAAAAGTAGGATTAGGCACATGTGATGCAGTCACAGTTACTAGGAGTGGCCAGGTACTGCAGCAGCTTGGCCTTAAATGGGCCTAGTTTTGTTTCCTCAATCAGCTCAGAGTTAAGGGAATTTAGCCAGCAGGGGGCCCTGTATTCGAAGGACCATTGCACTAGTGAGGTCTGGAAGAATGGGATAATGAAGGCAGCTTTACTCAACCTCCTAGTTAGTCTGGAAGAAGTGGAGTTTCTTAGCATTTGCCTCACTCCAGGAGGAGCAAGACCCAGGTGGATTTTTTAGCTAATAGACAGACTTGGTACTGAACTCTGCTATTCAAGTTTAACCAACCAGTGCTTGAGTATAGTTCACAAGTGTGAGTTAAATGGTCCACACCCAGGACTAGTCTGCAGGCTTTGTTTAAGACAATCTTAATTCGCCTAAGTGCTGTATCGGTACCGGCTCCGTAGAGTACCAGTCCATAATCTATTATAGAGAGTATGGAGCTGTTAACTGCAAGCTTTATGGCACTTTCTGTGAGGCACTGCTTATGCCAGTAGAGCTGACCTAGTCTGTCACTAGCAGCCTTGGCAACGTGATCTATGTGCTGGCTGTAGAAGAGAAAGCTGTCAAGGTAGACACCAAGGTACTTAAAGGTGGTGACCATTTTGAGTGTATCAAACTTGTTATTGTAGATATTGAGGTGATGTGACTTATGATGGTTTTGATGGGAGGCAAACAACATTGTTTTAATCTTGGTGAGGTTGAGCAAGAGCTTAGACTGAAGGAACCATTTTTCCACAGCATGCCTTGCATGCCTTTTTCTAGCTCATCCGGAGTAGAGTGACACATGTAGAGAATAGCATCATCTGCATATAGAAGGATCTTATTCTAGCAGACTTTGGGGAGTTCATTTAGAAGCAGGATGAACAGCAGGGACCCCAAAATGGAACCTTGGGGCACCTCTGTGTTGACATGCTGATGGTCAGATAGAACGTCAAGAATCTTGACCTGCTGGGTCCTGTTAGAGAGGTAACTCTGGAACCAGCCTAGAGAGACAGAGGATATACCAATGTTAGAGAGTTGTGTGAGAAGCAAGTCATGGTTGACCATGTCGAAGGCCTTGGTGAGGTCGATGAAAGTGGCCCCCACCAAGAGCCCTTGGTCAAGTGCTTCATGGATATGACCAGTAAACTCTAACAATGCAGTTGAAGTACTATGTGCTTTCTGAAAGCTATGCTGTTCCTGGCATTGAAGGTTGTACTTATCAAGGTACGTACCGAACCAATCATATACTATTTCCTCTAGTGCCTTGGGGGGGTGCAGAATTGAGATTGGCCTGTAGTTGGCCAGGCAAGTTCTGTCCCCGCTTTTAAAAACTGAGGTGACCACTGCAGCTTTTCAGCATTGAGGGAAAATGCCAGTGATCAGTGAGAGATTTAGGATCCAGGTTAGAGGGGAGAGTAACACATTCAGGGTGAGAGCCACAATCTTTAGATCAAGCGAGTCCCCACTGGATCTAGTGTTCCTGGGAACTTTTTCCAAGTATTTTTTTGCCTTGGTTGTAGAGATTACCTTCAGGTAGAAGGGAGGAGCTGTGTGTGTTGGAGGGATGTCAGTACAACTAATGGCAGAGCTAGGCACAGGTCAGACATAGTCTGGAGGAAGGACCCCACTAAGGTCTGTGAAGGCCTTGTTGAAGCAATGTGCAAGAGTTTTGGGATCCTGGGTAACTGCACCCTCAAAGTTTATTTGTGATGGTGGTGATTTACTTGCTCTGCCTGTTAGGGTTTTTATATTGTCCAGGTATCTGCAGCTGTTGTGGGAAGAGTTGTCCAGTTCACTTTTAAAGTGAGATCTTTTTGCAAGGTGGATGGCTTGAGTGTACTTATGTTCTGCTTTATATTTCTGTATGTCAGAGGGGGACCCAGTGCTCTTAGCCCTATGCCACAGGTTATCCCTGACCCCCATGAGGTCAAGGAGCTGTGGTGTTATCCATGATTTGCTGGTTCCTTTGATTTTCCTTTTTTTTTAGAGAGGCAAAGATGTTGCAGGCCATGTTAAACTTGTTGATAAAGCACTCAAGAGCAGCATTCACATCTGCGGCAGACTGAGGGGGTCTTACCTCCACTAAACCTAGGGTTTGCTTTCTGTGTCTAGAGGGCTTGAGGAGGTCTGAAAAATTGTTTTACCATGACAGGATGGGGGTACTTCACTGTTGACTGGCTTGCTGTCTGGCAGTCCTCAGTGAGGATGATGGCCTCTCTGCCATGTCTGGATGGTGCTTTTGAGCCCAAAGCTGCAGCTCTCCTGGCATAATTTGTACACATTGCTCTAGGATGAAATCTTCCATGATCTGTTGCACTGAATTGCTCACTGGGTGGATTCACTTGACACAGAAATCCTTCAGTTGAGTGAAGACATCTCTGGGATTGCCCATCAGGGAGACTCTCATTGCTTGAAACCTCTGTGGATAGATCTCCTTTTTTTTAAAAAAAAGTTAGTGTTCTGGAAGTCACCACCATCTCAAAAAGTGCATTCCAATGCCTCACAACTCTCTGGCTAAACCACTCACTCCTCTTCTTTGTCTTTATGGTGAGACTGACTGGCAGGGTAGGAACAATGGGATGGTAGTGACCACTAGTGGTGAGATACAATAAGCTGCAAAGGGGAAAGTTGGCTGATTGGTTCAGTACGACATGTGATCGGCACTATATAATCACAAGTTCACCAAGGGTGGTGGAGCTCGCTACAGTTCACTTTAGCAACTCTTAGAATTGGTCACTCTGCTGGTACCTGCTTGCAGCAGGGTGCAGCTCGGGGGAGAGCAGGAATTCCTTCAGGGGCCCTTTCGACCACAACTTCAGGGAGCTGTGGAGAAATGCAGAATGGTGAGAGCATTAAATACAGGCAAGGGGAGGCTGGGCTAAACAGGAGGAGATGGACACTGACAGCCATGGCTAGACCACCAGTGAGAGGGTAACAAGGCCACCAATTATAGTATACAGCACACAGGAAAAGCTTAGATGTCATCCACACGATCCTGGGCACTTTGTAAAACTTAGCTAGGTTACATTAAACAATGCAGAGCTCATTTCTGTAGAACTACTTTAAAACACTTCAAAGGGACTAACCCAGTAATCGACTAAGTTAGGCTAACAAATCACTAAATTTATTAAAGCCCTTCACCTGCTAAAATTACTTAAATTAAACTGAGTAACAGAAATCAGCTAAGTTAAGTTAGCAAATCACTAAATTAATTAAAGCCCTTCACCTGCTAAAATTACATAAATTAAATTGAGTAACTCCAGTTGCGATTTTTCATCTGTTGTTTGCAAGGGAACACATTCTAAAAGCACATTTCAGAATGGGCTAGTCCCTGTGCAGGTTATAAAATTAAATTAAAACACACTACTGCAGAGGTACAAAACCAGTGATTTTACAGTTTATCTGCTGATATATTTTATGGGCAGTGTAGCAGTCTGCATAAATCTACAGTTTGAATTTGGTGCCAAAAAGTACCAATGGTTCTTCTCTACAGTTCACTTTAGCAGCTCTTTAAATCGGGTGCTCCTCTGGTACCTGTTTGCGGTGGGGTGCAGCTCAGGGGAGGGCAGACTTCCTTCAGGGGCCCTCTCGACCACAACTTCGGGGACCTGTTTGCAGCAGGGTGCAGCTCGGGAGAGGGCAGGCTTCCTTCTGAGCCCCTCTCGCCCATAACTTCAGGGAGCTGTTTGCGGTGGAGTGCAGCTTGGGGGAGGGCAGGCTTCCTTCATACCATATTTGAGCAACATTTTCATCTGGGTCATCTGAACGCGTCTAGGAACTATAATGTCCCTACTTTGAAGCAATTTTTGCACTGCATGTTGAAGTAATCTTGCATTATTATTGTATATTTGTACCTTTGTATCATCCCTCTCCCTCCTGGAATTCCTTTCCCCAGGACACACCAGAAAATTAGCTTTAGCTCAGTGTGCTTTTCCTTGATGACAATTTGAAATAACTACATAACAACTTGAAAAAAAATACAAGTATTTTTAACCACCAGATATAGCTGCAGTAAAGCAGAAATTGTCCAGTCTCCCAGCAAGATAATAGTGACTGGCAAATAAATCTCGTCACTCATTTTGTTTGCACTTCAGGGACCTGATTTCATTGGCATTTAAGTTATAATTCCACATACTCAGTTTCCTAGCTGAGGTCAACAAGAAGCAGAAACTATGCACAATGAGATTAAATGTACTATAACAACAAATAGCTAAAAGCTTGTAATATTAGCTTAGTATCCTTTAAATATGAAGCAAAGGTCTCTAGTGACAGACAATCAGGTGCATTAAGTAGAGGAAAGATAATTTTACTTTCTATTACAATATTTTATATCCCGTTTAAGTTGAGGGAATGTTAGCAGAAGAGCTATCATGGGAGAAATGTATTACTGTTATCAATAATTAAACCCTAGAGTGGGCTTTTACTTTTGAGAACAAGATCTGATAAAAGCCCTGTTCTGCTTATATAAAATATTTAATAAAACTTATTTTTGTGTAGTATTACATGCAATTCCTCAGAGCAAATGTGAGAAAATAGCTATTATTCTGCACATGTGCTATTCCACAGTGACAAGACTGAAATGCTCACTCCAGCACATTACTAATATTATTTATTGTTTGAACTGACACTTGTTTCTTGGAAGAAAAATAACCTAGGTTTTGTTGAATAAGCCCTTCAGAAGCATACATCTGTGCACAAAAAACAATAAATTATGCATTGTATGGTGATGCAGCAAAACAAAAAGCGTCACTTCAATTAAGCATGCCTCATTGATATTTTAAAAATAAGTATAAGAAATGAAAATTCTGTTATTTTTACTTCTGATGTGTATTCAAAAGAATACACTTTTTTACATCCCTAATAATGCTGTCATGTACCTCTGTGCTGTGGTTTGGTCTCAACGGCCTTTCCCTCATTTATCAGTGCCACAGAATGCCATATAAGGGCCTAATGAAAGCTTTCTGACCTTCAGTGTCACTAATAGAGTAGCTAAATAAAATGATTTTGAGACAATAAACTTTGGGAGTGACCCTAAAAACGCTGATTTAGTGATATGTACTGTAAACATTATCCCCAACCCCCTTCAAACTTACATTTTGGTGTTTATTAAATTTTGTTTTTCAGCATACTCGCTACTAGGAGATACAGAACCATAGTGGCTGGCACTATTTTTGTATGTTTGGTACAGCCCTATTATTTAACTCACACACAACACTTGTTCAGTAGAAAAATACTATTGCAAGATGTTTGCCTGAACATCTGTGAAATTCTGCAGTCTCACTGTTTCTATCATTCCACATGGCAATGCAGTCTATCCCTGTAGACTCACAACTGTGTATTGAAAGATCACACCCATATTTCAGAATGCCTTTCCTGAACTGAACTAGAAACACATATCCTTACTTCCAGTCAAACATCTAGCTCATCAAGGTTCCCACCAAAGTACATAATACAGTTTTGAATAAAAATAACACTTCCTCCTAAGTCACCAGGACCACACTTCCCCATTCATTAAGTGCATTGGTTCCCTCCCAGCTTACCAATTCCCTTTAACACATAATTTTTAAAGTACTGTAATGCCCTACAGTCTAGTAACCTGTCCCCCACCAGCAATCTTTAATTCAAATTTCATCCCACCCTTGCACCCAAACTCAGTAAGCAATTTCAAAGTTTCTTTACAATTGGAAGGCCATAGCCTGTATCTCAAGGGGCAGCTGCCCCCTCTTTTGGCATATTTAAGGGCTGCTCTCCTCACTCTAGGCACAGCATTTTCACATTGCAGCTGGAGGCTCTGTCAGTCTGCCTTCTCCCTTGGAGCTCACCAGGGGCATGCCACCCCCCCTCCCCCAGCGTTGCTGTGCTTTGAGCTCTGCCAGTTTGGCTGAACTTCTGTTTTTGTCTTCCCCTGCCCTTGGTTTGTATTCCTTTGTTCCTTTTTGTCTTTCTAGTTTCTACCACCTGTGTTTTTATTGTTTGTTTGTGAACACGGTTGTTCCTACTTCCCGCTGCCCTGTGCTTGTGCTCTCAGGCTATGTATATTTCTGCCCATGATTTTCCCAACCCTCAGTCACTTGTATTTTATTGTGTGTTTCAGCTTCCACTGCTGTTTTCCTGTCTGCTATCTCTAGTGCTTCCAGCCTAATCCTTTGCACCTAGTCAATGCCTCTATCTGCCTTTCCTTGTTGCTCTGTGTTCTCCCAGTTCTGCTCTTGCTCCACTCAGTCTATCTCACTTCATTCAGTATTAGAGTTTAATGTACCCTACTCACTTTATTATGTGTGTGCTCAGCCTGGCCCATCTGCTGCATTGCTCTACCGATACAGCTGCAGGTCTTTTAGCAAGCTGTTTCTGAATTTCGCTATTTTCAACCTCTCAGACATGACTTTACTTTCCCTGTTCCCATTGCTCTAGCAGCTTGCTTTCCTATGGCTTGTCCTTCACTGGGACCTTGCATGTAAAGGCACCTCTTTTGGGGATCCCTATTCCCCAACTAATATTACAGTTGCTGTTAGTCTCATCATGCTACCACTTCTACTAAACCTTACTTTTACTAAAACATCAGCTGTTTTTTTTCTGATGCTAACTCAATCCTGCTTTCCTGGCTGGCACATATTTAACTTATTTCACTAGCTGCTCAGTGTTGTGGTGTCCTGTTCATGGCTTCTTTGTTTTTCCTATGGCGGGAGACTGAGTAGTCATAGTGGGCCTCATGGCCCCAGGCAGCAGAAGCAGCTTCTTTTTTGTAGTGTACTGTATAAGTCCCTCGTTCACCTGGCCTCCTCCTGCTGCTCCACATAACCTTTATGGCAATATGCAACCAGCGATTTCAGGCAACTCTCTACCTAAGGGCGCCTGGCTCTACCCAACCTTCCACCGTCCCTTCCTGAATATTATGTGCCTGGTTTACACAGTTATCCCAGCCATCAGGTCCCTTGCACTACCAGCAATGCTCATCCCCTTCCAAGTCTGGCATCCTGTCATGTTTACTTGCTTGGAACCACACCTCCTACCGTACTGGCTTTTCAGCCTCCTCCTACCTAACTGGCTTCACAGCCTCTTCTCCAACCATCGGCCCAGGGCTTTGCTCGGCCTCTCCGTTCTCTTACTCACAGTATACAATTCAATTCACTCCCAATTTGGCTTCCTAATGGACTTGGGCATTCCTGTGGTTGACAAATGCATTTTGCCTTACCTAACCCCAAGACGGTCCATATTGCTCAGCCCAGCCTATGTACAGGTCTCTCCACATCAGCTGTCATCCAGTCAAGACCCACAGGTGGATCCACAGTGCTCAGTCTGACCATGTCTGCTATCTTTCATCATGACCCATCTGCAGGTCTCATGCACATTACAACTCACTCCTCCACATTTGGAGACATGCCGACCATATCCATTACTTCCAGGACTCAGGGTTAACCCTGTGGCTGACGGTCTCTCTCTGCACCCCAATGTCCACATCTTGAGCATGCGAAGCTTAAGGTGGGATCCTTCTTACCTGGCCCATAATTGATAAGGTCCTTGCTCCAGGTGAACCTTCAGTTGTCAACCATACTGACAACACTTCTTGATGTAGCATTTAAGACTTCAGCGGTGAAAGGGTGGAGCTCTCCCGGGAAGCCACTTTAGTTGCCCTAGTTGGGTTCCATGGGCATTCTTCCATGCTATTCTCATGGAACAGCCTTCCTGAGTAGGTTGTAGAGTCAAAAACAGTGGGGGAATTCAAGAATGCATGGGACAGACATAAGGCAATTCTAGTGGGGGGTAGGAGGAAGTAGGCTATTGGTTAACTAGGATCTGCAGCTTATCCATTAGGTAGGGAAATGGGCAGACTAGGTGGGCCAAGCGGTCCTTATCTGCCATCAAATTCTATGTTTCTCCCCACAACTGCCTCTGGTTCACCTGGTCTGTTCATAGATCAGTAGGCTGGCTGAGTGCCTTGGCGGTCATTACTTTCTTCCTCCCGCCTTGTTTGATTCTTGTTGCAGAGTGTGCTCGCAACCCTCCACAGTGTTCCTGTTAGAGGGATAGAGAGAGAGTATTCCCCAAAATTGCAGTTCCCTTGGATTGGTTTACTAAATTGCAGTAGCAGAGCTGTCACTAACCAAAACTGTCCCAAAGCCTGGAGGGAAGGCAACCTAGGCCTTGGATCCCCAGAGGTTTCCTCTTCAAAGGGTTTTTTCCCTCTCCTCCATACCAAGGGTCATAATACTATATAGGCACCCTTGTAGTCTCTACGTCTCTTAGTTAGGTTTCCACTGTTGGATGGAGATGGATGGATGCCCCGTATTTGTCTCTTCTCCCCATTTGGCTGTTCTCTCTTTCCTTAGGAAGCCAGACCTCCATGCCTCACAGTCAGACCACCTAGCATATCACTATTGACATGTTGCTTCCGGCCTACTCTACTCTAAACCATCCAACTACTGACCTATGCTACCAAGTGAGCCCAAACTTCCAACCAACCTACGTATAGGTCTTCGACCTGATAAGTTTTCACCATCTTGTATTCTTTGCTTGCACTCTTTTTGGGCTTCTTCCTAAGGTACCTTTAGCGAAGGGAACCACTCACATGGCAACACTAGGGGTGGAACCCTCCCCTAGGGTTCCTTGCCTTAGTACCCTACAGGGTGGTATATCCCATGGATAGAGAGGTGAACAGCCACAAAGTTATCTATGTTACACAAGCATGAAACTAGTTGCATAGGCACATTGAACTATAAACTATAACTAAACTATAAAACATTTTAAAAACTTTTTTTTTTCTTAGCCTATTTCAGAGCTAATGATTTATAACCGGCACTGGTTGCAACAGTTATACTTATCCCATACAAGTACAGTGAAGCCCATGTCTGTACTTGGCCAGTCAGGAAGGGGGCCAGCCAGGGAGGGGGTAGTGGAAGTAATGGAGGCTTTGCTGGGTGGCCATCAGCAGTTCAGAACTGTAGTTCAGCAGTGCTGAGTTTTTTCCTACAGCTCCTACATTTCATTTAACTTATTTTAAACTTGTTTGTGGATTCTTTTATCTTAAATTTAAGTACTGTTGTAGAAATAGGACAGTTTAGATACATTTGCATTTTAGTGCTTATGTATGGCACCAAGTGAGTTATGGTTGGGAGTCATAGATCTTTATTATTTTAAGTATAGGACTTGTCTAATTAGCTCTCTGCATGTTTTACTTGTTGTGCCACTTTTCCTTTCCACTTACTTGGATATTTGTTTTTTTGCTGTGTGTTTCAGAAAGCTTTCTTGTTTTGCTTTGGCCTGCCCTTGGATAGTCTGTTTCTGGTGGAGGAGGTCTGCCTTTTGTACTGTTTCTGACCTTCTGGCTGCACCAGTGATTCCCAGTGACTCATCATGGACCCTGGGTTGACTGTGGTTGAGCAGTAACTCTGAAGTGAGCAGTAACTCAAAAGAGAAAGATTTAGGTCTTGTGATAGATTTTTGTTTTGTATTGTATTGTGGCAGCCCTTGTTCTTCCCACGGTCATGTGACCCCACAGGCAAAATTTACTTTTGTTATTTTCTGTGGACAGTGATTTGTGGCATCTATGCCAGCCAAGTCCAATACTTTTTCAGCTTCTGGGGAGAGGGTTTGTGGTGAGTGTGCAGCCAACTAGGGAGATTGCTTTTCACTCATGCTGCAGGCCACCTGGCTCTGGTGAGAATGGCCTGGGGAGGTGGTGGGCAGAATGTCTCTGCCCTACAGTTTCTGTTTAGCAAGGCCTGCCTTGTTGTCCATCCATAAGTGATGGATTACTTCAGTTTCCTAGTTTAGTACCCAGTGAAAGTGGAGGATGTGAGCTGTGCCCTGGTGACTGACTGATTGCTAATAGTACTGTTTTTATTTGTAGTATAACCCAAGTTTGTATTTTTCCATTTGGCTGTTATTTATTTATTTATTTTGTTAGTCTTTGGTAACTGGGTAGGGTGCACTCGACATGGAGATGCTTATTTTCAGGCACAGGCTAGGATGTTACAACAGTAAAAATAATATAACAAGTAATACAACATAGGCTTGAAATGGGATCCAATAGCAGATGAAATACAGTTAGGAAAACAAAAATAAGCAGCAGGGACATTTATATATAACCCAGAAAGTACAACAGGTACAACAACAGATAAAGACAGTCAGTAGCACAATTTACAGCAAAGGTGAATAAAAAACACCTAGGGTTATAGCAAATGCAGAAATTTTGACATATGGAAGTGCCATAGAGGTGAAGAAACCTTATTATAGAGCAATCAGGGCAGAAGGGTGAAGGAGGAGGAGGGGGTCACAGCTGCAGTCTCTCTGAACATTTATTTAGGCACCTCTGTTGAAAACCTGAGCTGACTCAACTGGCATGTTTTTTATATATATATTTGTGTGTATATGTATGTGTGTGTGTATATATACATATATATATATGGGGCGTGGTCATGCCCCTATATTTAGGGTAGAGTGCCTACTACGTCTACGTTAAACTTGAAATTTTGCACTTTAATAACTTTGGGCCCATTCAACAGACTTGCATGAAATTTGGTATGCATGGTGGGGCATGGTTGATCTCCTGATCTGCAAAGTTTTGTTTTGGTCAGACTTACGGTTTTTGCACACCAAAATGCTGAAAAATGCACTTTTCACCAGTTATGTGGTCAGTTTTTTTGATTTTGTTTGTGATGCTGTGCAGCCATTGTGTGGTGTGCTGCTCTGTGACTTGGCTCATCTGAAAGAACTTCGGTCAAGGAATATGCCACTTTTTGTTTGGTGAAAAAATATTAATCCATTCAGAAGTTACTAAACTTTTGTTCCCATTATGTCAATTTGAAAAATTATATGGTTATTTTGTGAAAGAAGAATGGGGTTTTGGTCATCTGGTCCCTCTTCACGATCAAAGAATTTGCAGGCTAGCAATCAAAGAATCTTTGAAAATGAGGAATTCATTGATTGCGATGGCCACCATCTTGTTTTCAGTTTTTAGTTGGAACGATTCAAATATCTCTGCTCAGGAGTGACTCCTGAAGTAAAACTTGAATGGGTTTTGTTCTGGGGGCTTTGCTCTATCGAGCCATGGCTGTATTTTTTTGTAATTTGGTCAAAGAATAGAGTTTTCAACTTTTTTAATCTTTGATTGCAGCTCACTAATGATCTTTGATCACAAGTCTGCAAATTTTTTGATCGCGAGATTCTTTGACTGTGATCTTTGATCTCGAGGGGGCAACTAGATGGCCACATTAAAAAATCAAATTTCGCAGCTCAGGGGTGACTTATTAAGTGAAATGAGGATGGGTTTTGCTCAGGGGGCTTCTTTCTATTGAGTCATGGCTGTGGTTTCATGTATTTTTCTGTAAAACGTGACTTATATCATTTTTTATTCTTTGATTGCGAGCCTGAAAATTCTTTGATTGCGTGATTTTTTGAACACAATCTTTGATCATGTGGGCGCGACTAGATGGCCAGATGAAAAAAATCTAATTTCTTAGCCTGGGGTTACTTATTCTGCCAAATGAGGATGAGTTTTGGTCAAGGGGCTTTGTTCTATCAAGTCATGGCTGTGGTTTCATTTATTTTTGTGTAAAAATTGACTTTGAGCATTTTTTATTACTTGATCATGATCCTGCAAATTCTTTGGTCACAAACCTGCAAATTCTTTGATCACGATCTTTGATTGCAAGGGAGAGACTAGATGGCCAGATTTGGAGGGACCAGATAGCACAATTTTAACAATTAAATATCTCGGAAATGGTGTGGTCTTTTAACTTGAAATTTGGAGGGTGTTGACAGGATGTCCTGTAGATGTGAATTACGGTGCTTAGGTGTCAGACAATGCATTTTCTGTGGAGATATTGCGTGGAGCAGTTTACATTTTGCAGACAGCGTTTTCCATTCTGGTAGTCACTTGAAATTTATACAGTAGCTAGCCTTACTTCCATGGAAGTACTTTTCAGTTGTTAGGTGTCTAAAATGTAAACAGGTGTGGAATTCTGCCACTGTGACAAATGAAAATCTCAAATTTTCAAATGTTATATCTCAGAAACGGTTTGGTCTTTAAATTGAAATTTGGAGGGTGTTGAGGGGATGTCCTGTACATGTAAATTATGGTGTTTAGGTATTGGAAAATTAATTTGCTGCGGACATATTGCATGATGCACTTTATGTTTTGCATATTGTGTTTTCCATTGTGGTAGTGGCTTCACATTTATAGGGTACCAAGCCTTACTGCCATGGAGGTAATTTTCAGTGGTTAGGTGTCTGATGTGTAAACAGGTGTGGAATTATACCACTCTGATGACTGACACTTTGGGCCCCATGCTCTCACCCATATGCGCTCCCACCAATATATGATATTCAGTACTTGTACTGTTATGTTAGGCTGAAATGTGCAAGTTGGTGGGAGCGCGGGGCCCCTCCCACCAACTTGCTTGACTTCCTACTTTTCTATTCTTTCTCAAATAGTAAGGAAATTCTATGCAAAAAAACTTTGTTAATGCATCATTTAGGGTTAAAACATAAAAAGTCGGGAAATGAGACCTTTAGGGTTGCCCCCCCTTGTGACCCCTCCCATGCTCCCGAGATTGACTTATGACAGGGTGTGTCCTTGGGGTTGTGAGGCCTAAATGTCTTCCCATTCTTCTTTACTGTGGCTTGACAATATGATTACACATGGAATGGAGTGACATTTAGGCCTCACAACCCCAATGACACATCCCATCATCTGTCAATCTCTGGAGGAAGAGAGGGTCCATGGGAGGGGGGAGAGGGCAACCCTAAAGGTCTCATGTCCTGACTTTTGTGTTTTAACTAATTGATGCATTAACTAAGTTTTTTGCATAGATATATATATATATATATATATATATATATATATATATATATATATATGTATTTATGTATATATATATATATATATATATATATATATGCATATGTATGTGTGTATATATATATATATATATATATATATATTTGTAAATTATTTTATTAAAATTGTTAAATTGGAGTGATTAAGGTATATGAAAGTTTAGGTTTTAATGTTTTAAAATACATCTGAGTGTTACTGATTTAGTTGGGCAAAGATTTTAGCTTAGAGTATGTGTGTTATATCCTCTTTACCTTTCTATACCCACTCCTTGGAGTACCTCTGGCAGCTGCACTCCTTTGGGGGGACTCCCTCATACTTTACCTGCTGAAGGAATAAGTGTGCTTAGAGGGAAGATGTTGGAGTAGGCAGGATTGGGGATATGGGTTCAAGAAGACACACTGGAAGCCAGAAAAACTGGAGAGTGGTCCTCCCTTTCTGGTGCCTGTTCCAAGGGCTGCTGTGTTGTCCACTAAGCAGATACTGATGGGGCCAACTGACCCTCTCCTTATGGTGTTTCTTTGTAACACCAGATTTCTGAGGAATAAAACAATGTGGTGACAGAGGCTTTCATCACAGACTTCTCTGGTGACCTGGTATGCATCACAGACACCTTGTTGGGGTTCAGAGACATCTATTCCTCTGGGTGGCTCTGATACATTGCCCTGGGGAAGAAAAGTTGGTGAGGCAGGATGGCCATCTGCTTTAGATCTGCTTTAGGACTGATGGCACACCCCATAGGTTTTACCAGTTGCCTTGGGTCCTATAGTCAGCCACACTCTGCTATTTCAGGAACATGTACTGCATGAACTCATAAAATTCAGTTCTTTGAGGTTTTCGGTGTGGAAATATATCATGTATATGTATAAATATAAATACTATATGGCATTCTGATGCCCCTGTCTTCTGCCTCTCAGTTGAAGCTGCTGCACCCTGCTTCCCTCTGTCCCCCACCCCCACAGTCAGGGCCAATGCACTCTGTTGTCCCCTTTTCCTGTCTCCACAGACAGGGCTGATATGCTCTACTAAGCCTTAGTGTCCCAGGGCCTCTGTCTCCACAGTTTGGGCTGCTGCACCATGCTGGCCCAGGCCACCAGAGGTGGGGCTTTTGCTGCACCCTGATACCTACTTCCATTGCCCCAAATGGACAGGGCTGCTGCACTTCATGCACCCTGGCACACAGTCAGGGCTGCTGTACACTGATGCTCCACTGTGTCATGCACCACAGTCAAGGCTTCTGAATCATGCTGTCCTCTGTTCCCTAACACCACTGTGCCCTGTTGCACTATAGAGCCTCTTGCCTCCACAGTTAGAGTTGTAGCACCATGTCGCTCCTGGCCACTAGAGTCAGGTCCTTTGGTACACTGCAGAAACTACTCAAAAGAAAAACCAAAAAATACTTTCATGTTGTGGTATAGGGTGGGGAAAAGAGGGTAGCAGGGTGCAGTAGCCTCAACTGTTTGTGCAGGAGGCAGCAGGGTGCAGCAGCCCTGTCTGTGTGGAGAAGACAGTGGGTAGCGGTGGGGGCAGGAAACAGGGGGCTTTTGGGGCAGGGGAAATGGGAAAGCAGAGAGCTGCTGCCTAAATTGTTGGGCAGGAGATAGGGGCATCAGGATGCTATATAGTATTTCTAGTTATATACATACATGATATATTTTCACACAGAAACCCTCTAAGAACTGAATTCTATGAGTTCATATAGTACATGTTCCTGAAATAGCAGAGTGTGGCAGACACACATTTGTCAATCTGACATTAAAACAAAATTATCACATGAACATATTTATTGAGGCTACATTAAATATTTCTCACATATTCATTCATACCACTTCAGTTCAGCAATGAACCCCAAGTGATCAACTTTTTATGAGAATAGAAAGATAGATTTTAAGCATATCTCTCTAAACACAAACCAGATGGGTTAGTAAACTCTGAGTGAAACAATTAGTTCTACAGACTGTTGTAACTAGGGACTGCAACGGCTTATTTAATCATTCAGGGACTGAATTGCAGAAGAAGCAGGCAGGACATGTATGATGTCATTCCTCACTGACAGGGACAGAAACATCTTCACTGTTTTCAGTTACTGCAGAGCACATTCACAGATGCTGATGTAAAGAACACCACAAAACCAAACTGCATTATATTTTCAGGAAACACTAATCATGACACGGGGATGTGTATTCAAGGGATTCAAGGTTTTTATGGAATATGTGCATTTGATCTTTAAATAATGTCATGACTGGAGCAATTGATAATGTAGAAATATGGGGATCACTGTGGAATAAAACAGCAGGTGTCTACTGTAGTGCGCTGTGGGTTTTTTTTCCATTTACAAAACATGGCCAAGATCAACCCCTTTGTTGTGCCAGCTAACCTGTCACCATTGGTGCATGACTTCATCCAATCTAGACTGGACTACTGCAACACCATGTACCTAGGGTTATCTGTTGGATTAGTGCATTGCCTACAGTTAGTGCAGAATGCAACAGCTTGGCTAATTGCTGGAAACTCTCATTCTGAGTATATTGCACTGATGCTGTATGATCTGCCTTGTTTGACAATCCAGTGGTGCATTAACTTCAAGATATGTTTTTAAAATAGAAGGCCCTGCATTGATTGGGTATCCAGTGATTTCAGCATGTACAAAACTGTGGGGCACAGCACTGTGTAGTCAGAACAGCATAGGGAAAAACAGCTAAAAGGAAATATAGTGCAGACAGTAGACCGTTATACCTGTAGCTGCTTTCACCTTCCACTGTTTACTGCATCCTTGAGGATGTTTATAAATGTATTGGGGGATGCGGGGGTGGAACCCCCCTATTTGTGGGTGTGGGGGGGAAGACCCCTGCAATGCTCCCTACTGAGTGCCCCTTTCTTCCCGAACAGTTTGAGGGGTTCACGGTTTTGCCCCTGCATGGCATTGACTTGTGCTGTTGTGACTGCATGGTTCTATGCCATGCTGTTGTCTCAGTGCTCTATTCACAGAAACCCCATGGATTGCGCAGAGGCTAGCTAACAGATCTCCTGGTCCCTTTTACCCTCAACTGCATACTTCACTCCTCCAAGCTGGGCTTCAGATATATGTTCCCAGGACCATTTTAAAATTTACCAGAGATCGCCCTTTTGGTATAACTGCATCACTGCTGTGGAACACATTTCACATGAATGTAAGATGGCCTACATTTTTAGAATTTTAAGGGCCGACTTACACCCATTTATTCCTTTCTCTCTATACAGTAGATCTGGATGATATTTTTAAAATTGTATTTTTTCTAACCTGTTGTTTCTATTTTGCCAGTATTAACCTTACTGTTTCTATCTGCATAGGGTGCGCAGAGGCTATGGGATTAGGTGCCTTAAAATAAATTTGCCTTACCTTTCTGGGAGAAGGGGGTAGAGATGTGTGCTTTCACGAGTATGGACATGCAGGCTTATAAAATGGGCAAGGAAAGTCCTTCATCCTAATTGGTTGTTACCTATGCATTAGATCTGTTTAATGCAAAGGTAGAAATGAGTGCTGTCAACCAGGAAGCTGTACTCAATGGAAATCCTTTGGTGGGTGTTAAAATTGTAAAAGTAAACAGACTCCATTTTCCCCTCACTAGCCACCTATTCACTGCCCCCCTGACAAATTTTGATGGCTTGTATTCGCTTCACTCAATCCTTATTTGCTTGCTTCCCCATCCTCCATTTCAAACTACTGACCCACAGATCCTTGCCTATGATTGACTTCTTTCTAGGCAGAGCCACCTGAAAAGCCACATCTTGTTTAGAAACCATGCACACCTGATCCCCCCCCACTACCGCTTCCACCAGCAGTCCTCAAATGCTGCTCTCCAATTAAATGAAAATATCAATCAACCACAGACACAGCAAACAGTGCTGCAGAAAAGCAGGGTTTTTTTGTTTGTTCATGTTTTACCAGTACAGTCATAGCTGGCATCCCTAGTGAAACAGTTACGGGTTTTATCCTAGCTGCCAACTCACTTGTTCCCTCAGACCTCAAACATATGCAACTGACACCCCCCCAAAGCTCCCACCTGCCTTCCTCAAACACTACCCTCCAACTGAATTCAATTTTTGACCATTGACACAGGGGTAACAACTCTGCAGAAAAGCAAATTTTTTTAATGCATGTTTAAATCTTACCAGCAGTCACAACTGGCATCCTCAGTGAAGTAATCATAGCAGTCATCCCAGCTGCCAGCTCGCTCATTCACTCAGACCTCTCCTAAACTGCTAGTTTAGCATTTTAAAGTAAAGCTACACTTACAATGCCTAGCAGCAAACTATAAACTTATTTAAAATTCAGCGCTTCAGCATGTATGTGTGTGTTGGGGGGTGGGATTACAACCAGCTGCAGTCACAGCTATGGTAGCCACTATAGCTTAAAACATTTAAGGGAAAAACAAATTACTTTAATTTAATGCAGGCGGAGGAACTGTTTTACATAAAAACACATCCAAGATTTAGTCTTTTTACTATTAAAACATACACATTTTAGTTTTTAAATCCATGTAAAATAAAAAGCCAAATGTCAGAAGGCAATACAACTCAACTGCAATGAGGGTGCTGGATAACAATCATAAGAGAGAAAAAGCAATATCCACAATCCTCAGCTGTAATACCCCGGATGATGTACTATATTAGGTAAAAAACTGGTCAGGGTTCCACTTCAGAGACAGCCTACTTGTGTTTATATGTGGTGGTATGTTTTTAAACTTGTTAAATAAAGCCCTTTTGTATGACAGCTGAGGAGTGCAGATATTGCTTTTTCTGTAAAATACGCAGCCCCATTTTATAAGCCCAATAAGACACTCCAAGGAGGTGCATTAGCCAGTTCTAACGCATGGACAGAGGCTGAAGACATTTAGCCGGTGGCATTGTGCCTTACTACACCCTTGGCCATGCATTAGAACTGTCTAATGCACCCACTGTCATTTCTTATTGCTTACTAGTCAGCCCATAATTGTGGATAGGAGAGGAAAATATTATCAGGGATAAAACCAAACGCATTCAATGGAAAGACTATAGATCATTTAAAGGATATATTCCTGAAAGAGAAAAAGTATGAGGGATGGGATGCTTCATCCTGCAAGACTACGGAATAGAGAGGAGAGATGGCTAACTTGAACACTGAGCACCATCACAAATTATGTACATGGGTGAGAAGAATTATTTCAGACCATAGTGTTCCATTTCAGAAAGAAAGAGAGAGAGAGAGAGAGAAAGAAAGAAAGAGAGAAAGAGAGAAAGAGAGAAAGAGAGATCCTTGGGGCTAGTGAATCAGTGTGGTAGCATACCAGTTGCCTGCCCATAGTCTGCAAACTCTAATGTTTTTATATTTTTAATTTTTTTTTATGAAACAAGATAAATGGATTTGCTTGAGTGGAGAGAGTAGTGGTAGTAAGTGTATTTCTGCCTGTGTTTCAGTGTAGTGTGATTACATTTTTTTTTTGCAATTGTTTAACCAGAAGTAGCACACTAAGCTGAAAGCTTGTTTACAGAAGTGACCTGGGAGAACAGGGAAGTTAAGTGACTTGCTTAAGGTCACACAGTATGCAAGTGGGGGTTGTGGGATTCAATCCCAGGTCTCCAGCTTTGCAGTTCAGAGCCTTAAACCACTGCACTATACTGCCTCCCAATGCAAAATAGATGATTTTCCCAGTGCACCAGTGTTGTGGAGTGAGGTTTTCTTCCTTAACAATGGCAATTTTAGTTGCTGGTCAGGCTGCAGCATGCACAGAACAGAGCGAAGGCACACCCCATAGGGAGGGGAGTGACAGCACTGGTGCCTCTCCTCCAAATAAACTTAGCAACATGCAAATTGTGAATAGTATTGTCAGGCAGCACCTCACTACCAATGTACACATAAATAATAAAACAATATGAAATGCTCTATTGGGATACAGAGGAATCTGAGGTCTCAGAAGCACACTTGGTAGCAGCTGACCCAAGCTTGTGATGACAGTGCCTCATACAAACAAAATAGATAATGATTACATAAATAAGGTAGCAAGTGTTACATAGACAGGGTTAGTGGAGGGGAGCAGAGGTAGAGGGGTGGGGAATGTAGACAGTTGCAGGTTGAGAAAAAGTGATTGAAGGAGGCAACAGCCTCAGTGGTATCACCGGAGAGAGATGTACAGTAGTTTAAGTGTGGAGAAGAGAGACTTGGTGGGGGATTGAAAAGGAAGTTGACTACTTTTCAGAATGTAGAGGAACAACTGTCATTGTTCTGGAATGTGGGAGCAAAGTATTCTATCTTTTCCAACATGGTAGTCTTAGAGCTGGTATCACATCATTGATTATGCCTAGTTAATCTACAGATGGCCAGAGGCCTTATGAAGGTTCCAAAAAGTTCCTGCGGCATTGAGACAGGTGCTGAGCTCAGCAGAATCCTAGGGGTGGGGGTAGTGGGAGCCCTTATCCTGGCTTTTATGGAGGGGGCATGTGAGTCTAAAGTGGTGGAGACTTTAGAATTAAAATCTGAGTGGGTATCACCCCTCCACCCTAAGCCAGTTCTACTTTTATAGCCACTGGATTTGACGGACAACAGGAATTTCCTGTTTGGCAAGGGAAGGGAAGGATCATAGAGAAACACTGGTTTTGTCAACCCTAAAGGAAAAAAGTAGCTCACTCCCCCCCAGTTGCTGGTTGTCTGACACTGAGCAAGGAAGAAGGAAGCTACTGAATAATATAGGAAGTTGCTTTCCCAGAACAGGAAGGGTGTTGTAAGGAGAGGAGAGAGTAAGCATACAGAGAAACAAGAGAGGGGACACAAAATAAGACATGATAGGAATTGTACAGTGCAATGGCTGTGGGGCGGCAGTGTTCTGGGAAACATTCTGGTGGCTGAAATGCTGCCCTATTTGCAGGCATCTCTCTGGTCTGAGGGAGGAGGTTGCCCATCACCAGGCTGACCTGGATAGGATTTGTGAAACCTCCTTCCCAACACAGGGACCACCAGGGCCAATGCCACTACCTCAGAGGTTGCCAAGAAAGGGGAGAGGCTGGACCAGGGTGGGCTCAGGGAGGGAGAAGGTGGTGTAACAGAGTTGCTTCCCTCCAGCTATACCTCTCCACAATTCATACACTCTTCTGGTGGATAGTGGTTCCTCTATGGAGGCACCTGCAGTGGAGATCAAGGAGGATGCTGGGAACCTTCACAAAGGAGACCCACAGGAGAGTGGCATGGGACCCCACAGGGGAAGGAAACAACTCCTGGTGGGGGACACTATCATTAGTGGAGGAAGAAATGGGGGAGGAAGGGGAGAGGGAGGTAAGGTGCCTGCCTGGCACCATGGCTTGGAGGGACAGGAAGCAAATCCTCAGGATCGTGGGAGCAGCTGCAGGAGGGAGGGAGCTGGATGTCATTGTCCACCTAGGGACAAATGACCTGGCTAGGAATGGGATCAGAGCAGTGCAAGAGGAGTTTGTAGAGTTGGGGAGGGGCCTTGGACAAGTAGCGCATACGGTAACCTTCTCAGAGGTACTGCCTGTTTATGGCAAGGTTGATGCTAGGGTACTCCTCACCAGAGAATTCAATGAATGGTTAAAAAACTGGTGTGGAGCTCAGGGTTTTGGCTTCATTGGGGACTGGGGAGCCACCTGGAGTGATGCAGACCTATACTGGTGTGATGGTCTGCATCTGTCCGGGGGGAACCAGGATCCTAGGTGAGAGATTTAAATGCTTCATTGGCAAGCATTTAAAGTAGCCAAGGGGTAAGGCACTGAAAAGGAGCAGTGAAATCCCAGCTTCCCCAACAAAACACGGTAATTAGTGAGGTCAACACCAAGGTAGAGAAGTCATTAGGGAGCAAGACAGAGGTAAATGTAAAAAAGGCAAAGGCAGTAAGGACAGGAATTGGGCTAAAAGGGGTAAGGCCACCAAAAAGTGGAGGGTGATGAGTACCAATGCCCATAGTCTGTGTAACAAGCAACCTGAACTAGTGGCCTTGATGGAAGAGGGTTGTCTGGATATTGTGGCAGTCACAGAAACATGGTACACAGTGAACCATGACTGGGATGTCAACATACTAGGATACACAATCTACAGGAGGGACAGGGAGGGTAAAAGAGGAGGATGAGTAGCTCTCTATGTAAAGGAAGGACTCAAAGCAATGGAACTAAAGAGTAAACAGGGAGCAGATGAGGCACTTTGGGTCACCCTGCAGACAGGAAGTGGCACCACAATCCGCATAGGGGTTGTATACAGACCATCATCTCAGGGGAGGGAATGGACAAGGAAATGATAGAAGGCATCCTTAGAATGGCAGAAAAAGGGGAGGTATTGTTGATGGGGATCTGAATATGCCAGATGTTAACTGGAGCACCTTTGCTGCAGGCACATCCAAGAGCAGGGTCATTCTTGATGCCCTACAAGGGGCATGCCTCAGACTGCTAGTATTGGAATCCATTTGGGAGGGAGCAATCTTAGACCTGGCACTCTCAAATGGGGACAGAGAAAGAATCTCATATTTAGAGGTGGGTAGCCATCTGGGAACAAGCGACCACCAAACAGTGTGATTCAGGATAAACACAGCCATAAAATCAAGCCATACAAAAGCAAGAGTATTGGACTTTAGGAGGGCTGACTTTGAGAAAATGAGAGAGTGCCTCAGATAAGCACTAGCAAACAGGAAAGAAGGAGGGGCAGAGGAACAATGGGGAGTAATCAAAACAGCCATCACAGAGGCAACAAGCCTTTGTGTAAAGCACATCAACAAAACACAATGAAAGAAAAAAAACTCTATGGTTCTCAAAAGAGGTGGCAGGGAAGGTTAAGGAGAAAAGGCTAGCATTCAGGAAATATAAGGAAACACAGAAGGAGCAGGACAGAGAACTTTATCAGTTAAAGCAGAAAGAGGCTGGGAAGGCAGTCAGAATAGCAAAGGCCCAAACCGAGGAAAGGATCACCAACTCTGTTAAGAAGGGGGATAAGGTCTTTTATAGGTACATTAGGGAGTGAAGAAAGACCAAAGGAGGGATACTGAGGGTTAATAAAGGGGAGGGAATGTGGGCAGAGGGTGACAGTGAAAAAGCAGGGATACTGAATGAGTATTTCTGCTCAGTATTCACAAAGGAAGAGGAGGGAGAGGTATCTAAACCAAGTAAGAGAAACACTCTGAAGATGGGGGTCGATACCAGTCCATTTACATTAGAAAGAGTTCTGAAAGAACTAATAAAATTGAAGGTGGACAAAGCAATGAGGCCTGATGGGATTCACCCAAGAATTCTAAAAGAACTAAAGGTAGAACTAGTGACACCACTGACTACCTTTTTTAACAAATCATGGGAGGATGGGGTGGTACCTGAGGACTGGAGGAGGGCAGATGTGATTCCTCTTCACAAAACTGGAAGCAGGATAGAGGCAGGAAACTACAGACCAGTTAGTTTGACCTCAGTTTTAGGGAAAATGATGGAATCACTTCTGAAGGAAAGAATTGTTGAGTACCTAGAGGCCAGTGGGGCACAGGACCCAAGGCAGCATAGATTCACAATGGGAAGGTCATGTCAGACTAATCTAATAGATTTCTTTGACTGGGTGACCAAAGCAGTAGACCAGGGAGGGGCTGTGGACATTGCCTACCTAGATTTTAGCAAGGCATTTGACACAGTCCTACACAAAAGATTAATACACAAGTTAGCCAGCCTTGGAGTGGGTCCCAAGGTGGTAGCCTGGATAAAAATTGGCTAGATTCCTTTTTTAACCTTTGTCACAAATATTGCACCGACTTTATTTGGAATGGTAAACCCCCTCGCCGGGCCTATCGAAAGCTTACCCGTCGCAGAGAAGAGGAAGGCCTGCAGGTGCCTGATTTTTATATTTATTATTTAGCAAGCCATATGGCAAGGTCTGCCCAATGGGCGTCCGACACTCTGGCATCTTCAGCAAGCGGAGCCTTAGATGAGTTGATGGCTCAAACTGTTAAGTTTGATCAAGAGGCCCTCCTCTTCTCTCTGGCGTGAGAATTCCACCTAAACTTAAAGACACCCCACTTGGATGGGATATTAAAGCCCTTTTCAACTTTACTCGTTGCTAAATATCCCTTTTAAAAAGGATTTGTCGCAACCTCTCTTAATAATCCAACTTACTAATTGGCATTCGGCCGATAAAAGGAAAGTAGGTAATTCTTCCAATAAACTTAGAATTGCTGACTTTGTGTCGGTGGATATCCGTTCTCTTCCAGAATTGATGGAGAAGTTTATAGTAAATCGCAAGGATAGTTTTCGGTTATACCAAATTAAAACTGCATTCACTCATTTCTGAAAGGTGGTCAAGGACAGGAGCAGGGGGGATCCTGATAGCGAAGATAAAAGTCCTCGCCTTATCCAACAAAGCAATCTCCAAAATTTACAAACTTATTCTCTCTTAGAGAGTCCAAGGCCTCCCTGCCCGCATTATTGGAAAGTGAACTTTTTCCAAATTGGCCAGATGAGACTTGGTCAAGAGTTTGTAGGACTTATACAATTGTATCAAACAAGACAGATTAAGAGGCCTACAATTTAACATTTACCGACTTATACCTTTCTCCGGCTAAGCTTTCACATATATAAAAATAGATCTCCTAAATGTCAGGACTGTGGTAACCCTGGGCTACCACTTTACATAAACTTTGGAGTGCCCCAAGTATCTAAGTTTTGAGATTCTATCCGTACTTGGATGGCCCTCTCTGTGATGTAGTGGTTTATTTTAGTCTTGAGACCTGTGTTCTGGGCAATTTGGCTAATATTTTGTCTATAGCCCACAAACGCCAGTTAGCATTAATATCCTTAGTGGCTAAATTGTTACTTCTCCGCTACTGGTGTAGAGAGGGTACACCCTCATGTAAGGAATGATGGGACGCCTTTCTGGAAGCTTTAAATGCAGAAAGAATGGTGGCCTCTATTTTTAATTTGGGAGAAAAATTCGACAAATGTTGGGGCAATATAATTCGATTATTTAAGGCCAATAGGGTTAGTAGCACAATTGCCGCATAGTTTTGCATTGATAACTTAAAAGGGAAAGGGCGACCTAACCCTTTACTATACATTGTTGGATGTTAAGGAACAAAGTGGCCTAGGGCTCTATTATTCCCTCCTCCTATACAGTTTAGTCCATCCTTTTTCCCTTTTTATTTGTTCCCCTTTTTTCCTACTACTATATATTTCCAATCCGCCCCACTAAATTTTTACCCAAATTCTTATTTTGTCTCATTTCTTCCACTTGGGGAGGTCCTAAAGGAATCACCTTTTTGGATTATACTTCCCTTTCCTTGTTTTATTCATAGTGATCCCTATGGAATTTAGATTAAATTTTAATATCCCTTTATTTGTTGGGCTGTCAGACCCAGAAGGTGGGGGGAGTTTGGGGGGGTTGATAGGGGTTTTATTTTTCTTGTTTTTTACTTTTTTATTGTACTGTATCCCACCTTATCTACCAATGTAAATATGTAGTGTATTTGATGATGATGTACAAAGTTTGCTATTAGTGAAATAAAGTACAGTTATTTTCAAAAAAAAAAAAAATGGCTAGATAACAGGACGCAAAGGGTAGTGGTAAGTGGAGTCCACAGTGAAGAAAGGAGGGTTACTAGTGGGGTACCCCAGGGTTCAGTGCTGGGACCAGTCCTTTTTAATGTCTTTATAAGTGACATTGCAGAGGAACTGGAAGTAAAAGTATGTCTCTTTGCAGATGATACAAAGATCTGCAACAGGGTTGATACACAAGATGGAGTGGAAAGGGTGAGAAGGGACTTGGCAAGGTTGGAGGAATGGTCAAATGTATGGCAGCTCAGATTCAATGCAAAGAAGTGCAAGGTAATGCACCTGGGAAACAAAAACCCAGGGGAAGAGTACACAATGGGCAGTGAGATACTGACAACAGTAGAAATGGAAAGGGACCTGGGGGTAATTATGTCAGATAACCTAAAGGTGGGCAAGCAATGTGAGAAGGCAGTAAGGAAGGCTGGGGGATACTGGGATGCATAGAGAGAGGCATCAATAGTAGAAAACAGGAAGGTGTTATCCCTCTGTACAGACAGTTGGGTGAGACCCCACCTGGAGTACTGTGTGCAGTTCTGGAGACCCCATCTCTGCAAACACATAGACAGAGTGGAGGCTGTCCAGAGGAGGCAACCAAAATGGTGCAGGGTCTGCACCAGAAGACATACAAAGAAAGACTAAAGGAGCTTAATATGTATACCCTTGAGGAAAGGAGGGAGAGAGGGGACATGATAGAAACTTTCATATACCTCAAGGGAATCAACAAAGTCCAAGAGGGTAGCATCTTTCAGAAAACGAGATGTGCAAGAACAAGGGGGCACAATTTGAAGATAGAGGGGGGACGGCTCAGAAGTAATATGAGGAAGTATTTTTTCATGGAGAGGGTTATGGATGCATGGAACAGCCTCCTGAGGAGGTCATGGAGTCAAGAACAGTGGGGAATTCAAGAATGCATGGGACAGACATAAGGCAGCCCTAGTGGGGGGGAGGGTAGAAGGAAGTAAGCTGTTGGTTAACTAGGATCTGCAGCTTATCTGTTAGGTAGGAAAATGGGCAGACTAGGTGGGCCAAGCGGTCCTTATCTGCTGTCAAATTCTATGTTTCTATGTTTCTATCTACACTAACTGTAGGAAGTAGAGATGAAAAACCAACCAGTGGTGTTGAAGTTAATAGGAATGGCAGACAGGTCAAGCAACCTGAAAGACAAAAGTTGAATGACTTTGTGTACAGAAGTCTGGGATTGTGGCCCTTGTGTATGCAGTACAGTCACTAATGGCAGTAAGAAAGGTGTCAGTTTCCACAATGCAGTGGGGAGGGAAGAAATAACCCAATTAGTTATGGAGTCATTAGAAGAGAAGAAGTTTTGCTGAGCAGGCTCAGTGATATACTATGTGAGTTGGAGGGACTGGATGTTTTTGGTGAGTGTTTCTAACAGCAGTGGAGCACCAATTAGAATTGAAGTCACCCAGAACTAGGGATTCACCAGCAGCTGAAATGAATTAAATAGAAGACATGAGACTGAGAATCATTTCTGGTTTGAATTCAAGGTAGTTCTACCGCAGATGTAGTGCCATTTACAGTTTTTCTTTCCTGTGTATATTTTAGCTCTAAGTAACTATTCCTGCTGAATTGTATTAACCTGTTAACTGCAGCAGTCCTCCATAGGATCTCCATGAAAATGAGATGCTGCATCTCATTGGGTTAACTCAGTTGGATTTATTTTCAAATAAATATATAAGCAGATACCAACAATGAATACAGAAGGGAGAAAAGGAGAGTTTGCCAACAAGAAGCTCATAGGAGGTAGGGGTAGTGGTGTGATATATGACGGACCTAAAATCTGAAAGAGAAAATCACAGCTAGCAACACAAAAAACCCCACAAAACTGCAGTGCACAAAGGCATCAAATTATGAAGAAAATGTTATTAATTGGTTCAAAAAGGTACTGAAGGTAAGGGTACAAAAAGGACTATTCCAGAGCATTGTGGCATACGAACACTTCATCAGGAGTTGTGGCTATGGTATGTATCAGCTCCTTTTTAATACTGGTCACTGAAAGCTGACTGGCTAAGGATTACTTAAAAATTCCTTTAAAAGAGTGCCATAGCAGCATGGATCAAGCATTCACTATTTGCAATGCACCATTTTAGAATTGTCTGATGGATGAACATCAGATGTAAATGCATGGGTGGGGGTTCCTGAATTGGGACCTCCATGGCACTCAGTCAGATTGCAAAAAAAGCAAGAGGAGAATGAGACTGACGGATATCTCAACATTTAATAATAAAAATACAAAATGACCATTAAAAATACTTATGTCTGTGTGACTGCAGTGGTAGCATGTTACGTAAAGCTAATAAATCCTTGTTGTGTCCGGTGGCTGAATAGCTCAGACTAGAGAAAGAATAAACACATTTGAGAAGAGTTAGACTCTATTTATATTAAATAGCTAGGCCTAAGGTGATTAACCAGCCATATGTTATTGATATATCGTGTTAATAAATGTTCACTAAGGTGCAAAAAGAATCCTTAGTTAATGTTTAATAAATAGAATAATTTAAATGTTAAATATTTGTTATGAATTCCCAGTCAATTAATATTATAGTTCAAATTGCTTGGGCAGGATAGTAAGAAACACAGAATGAATCTGACGTAAAGATATGTACAACATTGTTATTTCATAAATATTATCACAATTTGACAAATGAAGTATGAAATAGAAAAGATTTTGGAAGATGTGAATTAGCAGTTCATTTATGACAAACCATGAAAATTAGGCTTGCCACTAAAAGGCAGGCCAGGTTGTTAATGGCCACTTACCAGAAAGAGACAAGGAAAATGGAGGAGGAGGGCAGGGAGGAGAGAGCTGGTGACATCACCATCACCAATTAGGTAGGCAGCATAATATGACAAGTGGGGGGCAGGGCTCAGGGGATTGGCCAGGGGCAGAGCTAGCAGGAGTCCTGACTGGGGTCTTTAGGGGTATATCAGGGCTGCCCACCCTGGGGTAGCCCTCTTTTTTGCTGAGAAATTCCTGAATAAACAGCTCAACACGTTGTGGCAAATAGGTAAGGCACAAGTATAGTGTGGCTAGGCCTTGCAGGCTGGGCGGCCCTGTGCTAATTAGCTGGAATGTTGTTGTATTAGCATAAAGGTTCTTAAATGTCTGTAATATGCTGCAGGGCCCAGAAGAGGGTGTTAGTTATTTGGAAGCCAGAATTGTGTTTATATTAGCAGGTTTAAGGGCTGAGGTGGAGAGGAATCCAGTTTATTTCAATGGGGACTGCAGCAATAAGTGTGTTGGCTCTGTAGCTAGCGGTTTAGATTCACTTGCATTATGTGTAGTGGATTTGCCCATGCTGGGCTCAAAACTTGGCATTACTCTGTTAAGATGGAACTGGTAGCGGGGGAGCATGGACAGACGGTCACTCAAGAAGGAGGTTTGCTGCTAAAAAGGCCACTTTGGTGAAGCAGCAGGTGTATGTCTCCGGTGTTGTTAAAAGTAAAGAAGAACGTTCTGGGGAAGTGACCACATGGTGAGAGGCCCAGGAAGGGTTCTTGAGGGAGCAATGGTGGTTTGGGGCTAGGAGGCGACAGAGGCCACCATGATCCAGGAGCCATGATTGCTCAGTGGTAGTAGCGGGTGGCAAGAGCCTATTTGGTGAAGATTTGGATTTTTGTGCTCATAGATGCGGTCACAGTTTAAGAAGGTGACCACATGGTGTAGTTTGTTGGCTGGTGTAGAGACGAGAAGTTTATGGCTTACGCAAGAGGCTGACCTTGGTCAGGAACATGGAGAGGTGGAGGTGCAGAGGCCTGCATGAGATGTGACAGCTGAGGGAGGCATGGAAGGCACCACCATGGTGGGGGCTCGGGGGGGCCAGATGCTCAGGAGAGCATGCAATTGGCTGGTCGCAGAGGCCTTGGCAGACCATGAGGAAGCACGGCTCCCAGGCATGTAATGTCACCCCATTGGGGAGCAATGCACCAGGGGTAGGCCGCAGGTGGGCTGGGGCATCTAGGGGTGGAGCAATAATGGGAGGGCAGGCCTAGAGGGAGAGCATGAGGTCTAAATAGCAATGGTAGGAAATATCCTGCCAGGCCAGGAGAGAGCCATTACAGGCCCAATACTGTGACAGGATGAGGGAGACTACAGGGTGTGAGTTTATTTTGTCCCCTGCTGGAAGTGGGTCGGATTTTTTGAATAGCACGGTTGGTAACAGTGAAGCTTTCAATTGAGAAAGACAGAGGCAGAGATGGTTCCTGATGCACAGCCTAGAAAGGGGAGAGCAATGTGGGACAAGGGCGGGGGCTGGTGACTGAGGGGGCAATAGTTGGAGAGCAAGACCTTGGCATGGCCCTAGGAAAAACTCATAAGAGGAGGGTTAACATATGTGAACAGCACAATCGTATGACAGTGCATGGAGTTGATTGCAATAAACTGAATCTGAGTGATGTGGGTACCTACTTGTGAAGGTAATCAGGGGAGGCTGTATATGGCAGCTCGGCGGAGGAGTATGGTGTACATATAGAAAAAATCAGGCAGTTAGGTAGGAGAAGCATGCCATAATGGGCGAACAAGTGGTTGTGCCATCCAGCAAGTGGGGAGGTAAAGGCACGTGGGCTCGTCAGGTAAGCGTGGGTAGGAGGGTGCCTCTGGGTACCCCCCACAACAGGGAGCAAGGGGCAGGTGGAAGGAGCCAGACATCTGGGTGGTGGCTCAGACAGCAGAACCCGCTAGATGGGTGCAGTGACAGATGCCTACCAGGGAGGCATCAGGCACTCACAGTGTTTGCTTTCTCCTGCATGTAGTATCACAGTGCATGATGACGGCACCCAGGAGGACACCGGTTTCCAGTGAAAAGATGATGGAGGAGGCAGCAAAGCTAATGGGCCAGATGACCGAGTTGGTGGTGGTGGCCAAGTGGAGAGAGGTAGAGGAGCAGGTGCTGAAAAACTGAGGGAGCGGTGGATGTGGCAGTGGTCACTGAGACCTGGGCCACCACAGGACATGACTGGGACCTGAACCTGGAGGGTTACATTATGTTCAGGAAGGACAGGGGAAGGGAAGGGGAGGAGGGGTAGCAATAATATTCAAAAACTGCCTTGGCATAGGGGGAGTAGAGGAGGCGGAGGGAACCTTGGAGGCTTTTTGGGTCACCTTGATAACAAGGGGGGGCAAGAGAGTAAAAATAGGAGTGGTGTATAGACCCCCTGCCCTGGCGGAAGAGCTGGAAGAGAGTCTGGTGGCAGATGTTGGGAGACACTGCAGACTGGGCAGAGGAACAGTGGTGGTGTTGGGGGACTTAAACATGCCAGGAACAGACTGGGAGACTATGACATCCTCGGTGGCCAGGGAACAGAGGTTGTTGGATGTCTTTCAGGATGCGTTCCTCACTCAGCAGGTGGGGGAACTGACCAGGGAGGCACGGGTACTGGATGTGTCCTGGCAGACAGTGACCAGATTGGGGGTCTGGAGGTAAGGGACCCGTTAGCGGGGAGTGACCATGCCACGATCTGGTTCTGCCTGGACCTAGGAGGGGTAGAAGGCTGCACAAAGATGGAGGTAACTGACTTCAGGGGGGAAGATTTTAAGGAAATGGGAAGGATGCTTAAAGAGCATTTGGATGTGATTGGGTCAGACATGGACACTGAGAGTAGGTGGGAAATAATCAGGAGAGGGGTGCAGGATGCTACCAGCACCTGTCCCAGAGTAAGACAAAAATGCGATAGGGCCTGAAAACCCTGCTGGTGGACCAGGGAGGTCCAGGAGGTGGTGCGGGGAAAGAAGGCAACCTATAGGCAATTCAAGTGCTCAAGGAGTGAAAGGGATCGAGGGGAGTATGAAATGATGGCTAGAAAGGCCACTAGGGTGGTGAGGGCAGCTAAGGCAAGGAAGGAGCAGAACCTGGCCAGGGAAATTAGGAGAGGGAACAAGGGGTTCTTTTGATACATTGGGGAAAAATGAAGGATGAAGGGGCAGATTAGCAGGATTAAAACAGGGGAGAAATGGGCACAAGATCCGGAGGAACAGGCTGAGGTACTAAATGATTACTTCACCTCAATTTTCACCAAGGAAAATGGGGGTGCTGCATCATACATGGGAGGAGACAGTGATACTGGGAAGGGGGGGACCCTTACTAGTCGGCGGGTCTGGGGAGAGGGGGAGGCATCACTGGCAGGAGGGGGGAAGGCTAAGCAAGTAGAAGAGGTAGTAGAGGTGGAAATCACAGCAGAGAGTGAGGGAAGCCCTCAGGTCCCTTAAGATGGAGAAAGCACTGCGGCCGGATAAATTATATCCCAGAGTGCTGAAGGAATTTGTGGATGTCCTGGCAAAACCCCTGGCGGAGCTTTTCACCATCTCGCTGAGGACAGGGTGGGTGCCCCAGGACTGGAAGGTGGCACATATAGTGCCTATCCACAAGGGGGGATCAAGGGAGGTGGCAGGAAACTACAGGCCTGTCAGCCTGACATTGGTGGTGGGCAAGGTGATGGAGGGCATTGTCAAGAAGAGGCTGGGGGACCTGGAAAATCAGGGTGCCTGGGCGATAGACAGCATGGATTCATCCCAGAAATCATGTCAGACAAACCTTGTGGAGTTCTATGACTGGGTGCGAGTGCCTTGACCTGGGTAGACCAGTGGGCGTCCTCTTTCTAGACTTCAGCAAGGCATTTGACTCTGTTCCTCTGAGGTCCTGTTGGATAAGCTGGGAGAAATGGGGGTGGGGAACAGATGATCAGATGGATAGACAATTGGCTCCAGGACCGGACCCAGAGGGTCGTAGTTGGCAGGATAGTCTCATCCCAAGGAGGGTCATTAGTGGGGTCCCACAGGGATCAGTCCTTGGGCCCCTCCTGTTCAACGCCTATGTCTCTGACATAAGGACAGGTATCAAGAGTGAGATGAGTCTCTGTGGATGACTCAAAACTGGGGGCAGTGGTGGATGGGGAGGAGGGGAGGATGGCACTACAGGGGGACCTGAAGGCTCTGGAAAGATGGTATAGAAAGTGGAAGCTGAGGTTCAATGCAGGGAAATGCAAGGTACAGCACCTGGGGGCCAGAAACCCGGGCTAAGTGTACACCCTGGGGGGGGATGCTACAAGTCTCAATGGCTGAGAGGGACTTGGGGGTGTTGGTTGATGTCAAGATGAACAACTCGGAGAATTGTAGGAGGGCATCAGCCAAGGCCAAAAGGATGCTGGGGTGCATCGCTAGGGGGATCACCTCCAGAAGGATGGAAGTGATACTCCCTCTGTATAACTGCTTGGTGAGGCCACACCTTGAGTACTGCATGCAGTTTTGGATGCCACACTTAAAGAGGGACATTAAACTCCTGGAGAGGGTCCAGAGGAGGGCAACCAAAATGAATTGGGGCTTTGGGGGGCAGGACCTATGGGGACAGGCTTGAAGAGCTAAATATGTACACATTGGAAGAGAGAAGGGACCGGGGGACATGGTAGAGGTCTTCAGGTACATGAAGGGGGTAAATAGGGGAGGAGCAGTCAGGGTGCTTCGAAGGAAGGAGGAGGGGGCAACTAGAGGGCATGGGTGGAAGCTAGAGGGGGAAAGATTCAGGGAAGAAAGGAGGAGGTGCTACTTCTCTGAGAGGGTGGTGGAGCCATGGAATGCGCTGCCCAGGGAGATAGTGGAGGCAGAGACAGTGGAGGGGTTCAAGAGGGGGTGGGACAGGTGCGGGGAAGGGTCTGGAAGCAAAATCCAGTGCAGCGAGAATATCCAGAACTGGGAAGTGAGAAGCTAGAGAAGGTGAGGGGGGCAGCAAGGTCAGTTCCCAGGGTGGGGGCTGACCAAACGAGCAGACATGAAAGACCATTAGGCCTATTCTGCTGGCTTTTTAGTATGTTAGTATGAAAAAGAGGAAGGAGAGGGATGAGTACCCTGGAAGAGGGAAGGCTACGAAGAGGTCCAGACGGGTGGAGGCAATCCCAGCTCCTGCCCTAGTCCCCATGCCGAAACTGGAGCCAGAGAAGGAAGCTCCAGGTGGGGGTAAGGATGGAGTTGATATCACCAATTAGGGTGACCTGAAAGAGTATTTAAAGGGGTATTTGGGCGATATGGGTGATGCAGGGACAGAGAAGATGGAATGGGCTCTCCAGGCCACAGAAGAAAAAGGGGACAAAGTAGAGACTGGGGGTGCTGGGGGAAAACCAGGGGGCAAGAAGTTGTATGGGGGGCCCCTGGGTTTCTCGTTAGGTGACCACATGCCGGCCTCACTTAAAGAAAGAATTTGGAAAGGGGAATATGTGACATCTTTGGCCTGGTAGATGAGGACACAGCCACAAAGTATGAGTAGAAAAAATCGGTAGGGAAATCTGAGATGGCAGTAGCCTTGGCTGTAGTGGGACACAAGGTAGAGGAGGCCAAGTTAAGGGTAGGACCATCGAGAATTGACAGGCGGGGTTTATCAACTATAGAGCATTAGTGCTGGAGAAGCAGCCAGATCTACCAATTCCCTTGCTGACGTACATGGACATCATCAGGGATGCGTACAAAGCCAAATTAGGATATGGGTGGCTGAAGTACGATGAGGCGTTCCAGAGGTGGATGGCAACTAAAAGGGATCTGAGATGGGATTGCACTCACTAGGAGCTCTGGGTGAGGACCCTGTCAGGGCAGTTGAGTGGGACGGTGGGGGAGCAGGGGAAAAAGAGCCCCATAACCATGGAAGTCAAGATCTGTTGAGGTTTCAACAAGGCATCCTGCACTTGGAACAATTGTAAATTCAAATATGTCTGCTCAAAGTGTGGAGGGTTGCATCTGGTGACTAGCTGCAGGCATGGAGCGGACAAGGGTGAGCAGGGTGGGGGGCAATACCAGGAACAGCCCTTTCGGGGGGTTGGGTGATTGGGCAGGGGATGGGGCACAGCAGGGGAGGATATAATGCCAATTATGGGTGGAATTAGAGGAGATAAGGGAAGAGCAGTGGAGATATGCACTGGCATGCACACCAATTGCCCTTGAGGTGGTGGAGGCATGGACATAGGACTACCCAAATGCCAAGGGGGTGCAACTGCTTAGGGAGGGTTTTCAGAAAGGTATTCCACTGGATTTTCAAGGGGGATGGGCAGGGATGAAGGCCAAGAACCTCAGGTCCGTAAGAAGGAAAGAGGACATAGTGCAGGTGAAAATAAAGAAAGAGGTCTGGGCAGAGCTGGCCCGTCAGCACAGCGGTTGGGGTTCCGCTTGGGACGCCGATGACCCAGCTTTGGGAACGAGCCCAGGTCATCGGAGGGCTGGTCAGGGGAGAAGGATGGAGAGTCCTATGGACTGCTCTCCTTCTCCGGGGGTTGGGTGGGTCTTAGTGGTTGGTGTGAGAGTGACACCTAGCGGAAGCTGGGTGTATCACTCTGATCACCAACATATGGTCAAGGAGGGGAGAGGCTGAGGCAGGACAGATGCTGGCATCATTGCATGTCTCTGCCACAGCCAATAGGGGTACAAAAATTCCTCCTCACCAGACATCTCCATGATGTCCTGCTCCCAGCTTCGATTAGCTGCCTGGCCAAGGATCTCTCCAACCAGTTACATTTCACAATGCCAATTCTAGTGGTGGCACCGTGCCCCACCTCCTGGGGGCAAGCCAGGAGTGACCAGGGAGAAGAAGTGGCTGATTAGGTTGTGGAAGCTGCGGGAGCACCGTGACCAGGGCAGACCTGAGGACGCATTGGGGATGGGAGCATATTTTAAACGACAGTGGTTGTCTGAGCCATGGTTGGGGCATTGGAAAGCGGGAGGGGGGTGCTCAAGGACATAACATTCCTGGAAATATTCCTGGTCTGGGGGTCCAGGATGAGGGGAAAGCACATCCTCTTCTGGTGAGGTAATAAAGGAGTGGTGGAAGTCATTAACAGGCAGGGCTGGAATACGGAGACTGTGGGCAAGATTTTGCAGTGCATGGTGCTGCTGGGGCTGCAATTGAATCTATCTTTCAAAGCGCAGCATATCAAAGGGATCAAGAATGAAGTGGCTGACAGTCTTTCCCATTTGCAGCTCAGCAGGTTTTGGGAGCTGGCCCACAGGCAGCAACACACAGGACCAGGGTCCCGGATCAGTTGTGGGAGGTTGAAGAGATACAGACAGGACACTGTAGCAGAGAGCCTGGTTGGCCAATATTCTGAGGACCAATGAAGGCAGGTGGGTGAGATTCCAGGACTTTAGGGGAAAACACGAGTGGGATACAGAGGAGCCAGTCCGGGATGAGCAGGTGAGAAGGTTCATAGTAGAAAAAAGGGAAGAAGGGAATGGCCCATGCCACGATGGTGGTAGAGGTGGTGGGCATAAGTTGGGTATGACAGGATAATGGATGGGCAGATGCCATGGCCTGCAGGACTATCAAGAGGATAGTCGCTGGTTGGCAGAGGGGTCAAGGCAACAGGAGGGATGGGAGATGGCCAATCAGGGGGCAGCTGCTGGACAGGGTGTTGGGGGCGACACGGCAGGTGTGCACCTCAGCGCAGGAAGCATGCCTGTTCAGGGCAGTCTTTGCAGTCATGGCAGCAGGTGCCTTTCAAGGGGGGAGTAGTGGTTCCATGCAAGGCAGCAGCTGACTTGGCCATGCAGCATAACAGTGTGGTTTGGGAGAAGGACAGGTTGATCATTACACTGTCTGGGTCCAACACAGACCGGGGAAGAGGGACTGCCGTGTCACTGCTACAGCAGCCATGGGGCATAGCTGTGCAGTGGCAGCCCTGGAGGAATATGAGAACATTTGGGGAGTGCTGGGGAGGCCTTGTTCCACCATGGGAAGGCTCCTGGTCTCTGGTTTTCAAGTAGGGTGGTGCTCAAGAAGGTCTTGGCATTTGTAGTGGAAGGACCAGGAGATTTCACCCCACTCCTTCCAGATTGGGACAGCCTCAGAGGCAGCCAAAAAGGGGCTTCAGTGGAGGAGTTGAAAAGGGTTGGGCACTGGAGGTCTAACTGTTATAAGAGGAATGTCAGGTGTTGATGCCAGCAACTCACGCTGTTCCTTTTGTTTCCACGGCAGGTTCCAAGTGGAAGGTGTGGATAGTGGGGCACTCCCTCGTCTATTGGGCAGAAAAGTTTGAGGCCACCATGGACAGAGGGATGCAGTTATGCACTAATAGAGAGCACACATGGGTGCAGTGGAAGGGCATCAGGGGCATGAGGTGGGCCCATTTGCTGCCCCTTCTTGAGGAATTGAGGGTGCAGTGGGGCAGGCCAGATTGCATCATCATCCACCGGGGAGGAGGCAATGACTTGGGGGATTTACCATGGGGAGTACTGGGGCAGACAATAACAGCTGACTTAGAGAAGGTAAAGTCATGGTGGCCAGACGTGACCATCGGCTGGTCTGAGATCACGTCACGGAGAGTATGGAGGGGAGCCAAGGATGTCAGGTTAATCAAAAAGGTGAGGAAGCGCCTGAACGGGAGGGTGGCGAGGGCAGTGACTGAGATAGGGGAGGGTGCACATCCAACAAAAGGACATTTCCTTTGACCAGGTGACTGTATACAAGTCCGTTGGAGTGCACCTGTCCAATTTCGGGATGTGCCTGTTCCTAAGGCCAATAGGGCAGCTGGTGGGAGAAGTGGCTAAGAGGGGTCTTAGGTTCTAGCCTGCAAGGGAGGAGCCCCTCCATTCTTCGCTAGCTGGAGGCAGGGCAGTGGAAGAAGAAAGGGGGGCAGCGGGGGGGCAGAAAAGTGCAGAGGGGGGTAGGTCCCACGGGCTGGGTGCAAGGAAACCAGGTGTGGTATTAATGCAGGAAGGGGGAATAGGTCTAGGTGCCGGATTCATAGTGTCTGGGCCTGGAGGGCTGAGGCCCATGTAAGTGGGGAACTGGCCTGGTTCTTGTGACGGAGGAGGGGGGCTGGATTCAGAGAATTTGAACCCTGAAGATTGGAGAAAGAAGAAGCATCCAGAAGGAGGAAGAGGCTGGAGTGATGAAGAAATGATGTGACATACTTTGTGTTACTATGATTGAATTATGATAATGTGGAATGTAAGATTATCTTTGTGCCAAAATAAATATTTGCCAGCGAGCATCCGAAATTCTATAAAGTGGTTGTGTGAAATTATTTCTGGGAGGGGACCCGGGGACAATTAGGCTTGCCACTAAAAGGCAGGCCAGGTTGTCCAATGGCCCCTTATCAGAGACAAGGAAAAAGGGAGGGGGATGGGAGGAGAGAGCTAGTGACATCACCAATGAGGTAAGCAGCATCATGTGACGAGGGGGGCAGGGATCTGGGGATTGGCTGGGGGGGCGGAGCTAGAAGGGGTTCTGATTGGTGTCCTTATGGGGTATATCAGGGCTGCCCACCCTGGGTTAGCCCTCTTTTTTGCTGAGAAGTTCCCTACCCAGCCACCCACACTTGTACGGAAGGCTCTGGAAAGTATGGTTGGCACAGAGATTATAGGGGCAGGGCGATGAGTGGCGCCTGCGGGCCCCAGGCATGGGGCAGGAGTATGGTGCTGTGTGTTGGCAGCGGTTGGTCCCGAGGGCTGGACAAAGCCTTGGCGGGGGGCAACAGTGCCCAGGAGAGGACAGATAAGTTGAACATGGAAGAAAAAAGGGGTGGAGTGGTGGAAGGGGGCAGGAAAGGTTGGAGGTGGTAGCCCCGACAGGCTGGGTGCAAGGAACCCAGGTGTGGTATTAATGCAGGGAGTGGGGAATAGGGCTAGGTGCCGGATTCATAGTGTCTGGGCCTGGAGGGCTGAGGTCAGGGTAAGTGGGAAACTGACCTGGTTCTGGTGATGGAGGACGGGGCTGTATTCAGAGTGTCCGGGCCCTGAAGCACAGAGAAAGGAGAAGCAGCAAGAAGGAGGAAGAGGCCGGAGTGAAGAAGAAATGATGTGACATAATTTGTGTTATTATGATTGAAGTATGATAATGTGGGATGTAAGATTACCTTTGTGCCAAAATAAATATTTTCCAGCGAGCATCCAAAATTCTAGAAAGTGGTTGTGTGAAATTATTCCGGGGGGGGGTGGTGGGTACCGGGGGTCAAAACAGAATGGTCCGGTTCTCCATTAAGTTCTAATGGATATAATGCCTTCAAGGTGAAAATCCACCTCAGTTCTCATTATAATAAATCTTGCAATCAGCCATTCCCTCTTGATCTTTTTGGGACCTGTTCTGTTACACATAATGTATCTGGTTAACGTGACATGGATGCATTTTATCAAAATGATCCCCCAAAGCTGTATTTGTTTTCTTCTGTGTCATTGGAGCACCAAAGTGGCTGGTTGTTTGTGTTCATCTCTGTCAGTAGTTTTGTTTTGTGGATTTTCATGTGTGTCTGCTTGGAGGAACTGGTCCATTCTTGGACATGACATCTGTGAATGTTTCCTGGACTACTAAACTGCAAAATATCACCACCGGGTATTGGCATTCTCATCATAAATCATTCTTTTTTCAGAAGCCATCAAACACAAAAGAAAGGTCAGTAAATCTGTTACACAAGCTCTGAGCTGTGGAGTGCTGCATTGAATCCACATTTCCGTCTGACTTGTTCTTACAGGATCTGTGCTTGTCTTTGAGGTCTTATTCAGAACCATTTTGAGGAATAATGGGAAGACACTAACTAAGGATTTTTACATCCTGCATGTGCCCCAAGACAATGTTCATCACCTTCAGGAACTTAACACATTCTGGGTCTTTGATCTACTGTACAATAACAACAGTTTACTGGTCCCCAGTAGTTCACCATTTCCTGTGGATCTGATTATTTTTCATCATTTGACTCCTGGTACCTTGGTCAAGATTATTATATTACATATCCCTGAACATAACTATCTGCATGGTTTAATATTACTACATCAAGAATGCAACCTAACTTGTCCTTGCTGAGGGTTGGACTCACTTACAGGTAGTTACGGCTGTGCCTGCTCAAACTTTTATTTTTGCTATTACTGTTGTCTGGTAATATTCACCCAAATCCTGGCCCTGGCCTGCCACATATGGCAACTCCCATAAAAGGACTTAGGACGCTCACTTTGGCACTAAATATCTGCAGACTCCTACCAATGCTGGACGCTCTGCAAATATTTGCTACTCTGAACAATCCGGATGTTCTGGCAATTGTTGAAACATGGCTCTCACCAAAAATCCCTGACTCAGCTATTGCCATACCAGGCTACAACATATTCAGACAAAATAGGACAACCAAAAGAGGTGGTGGATATGCAAGTTATCTCAAAGAGTCACTCATGGGCCACCTCTTGCCTGTTCCTGTGGCTGCAACAACCGCTCAATTACTTGCCATCAGAATTCTGCTTGGTGCCCAAAATAGGCACTTACTGTGGCATCCATATACTTCTCTCCAAAAGAGTAAGGGAGTGGTTTCAACTCGGTAGTGGACTTCATACATAACCAGCCACCTGGGTCGGAGTCAATTCTGATGGGAAACTTTAATATAAACTGGCTTGAACCTGAAAATTAGAGCAATTAAGGACGCTATCTCTGCCGTAAATTTTTCCCAAATGGTTGACTCCCCAACCAGATCCAATTACAAAACGGGGACTAAAAGCCTTTTGAACTGGGTCCTAACTAGTCATCCAGACTGCATTACTAACACCACTGTCCTCCCAGATACGCTCAGTGATCATTCCCCTGTCATCTGCACATGGGCAAACAAATTTTGAAAGCCACCACCAGGGACAATTACCAGCAGAGTTCTTGCCCGGGGTCACCTGGAACCTCTTAAATCCCTCCTTAGAGTGCAAGACTGGTCTCCAATCTACAGAGCGAAGGATGTTGACACAGCACTTGAACACTTCATCGACACCTATAATTCTGCCTGCAACTCTCACGCACCACTAAAAACATGCAACATCAAAGGCCCTTGCAACCCCTGGCTCTCTGTAGAACTCCTAGCTCGCATGAAAATAAGGGACCACCTCTGGTACTGTGCCCAAGCCATTGGCACACAATCTGACATCCAGAACTACAAAAGCTCACAAAATGACTGCACTAGGTCCATCCTTCTAGCAAAAATGAAACACTATCAGGAAGTGCTTACTGATACCTGGGGCAAAGGGAAAGCTTTCTGGGATGATATTAAAGAAACCACAGGTAAAACCTCGAAATTGCCACCTACCATACTGGACTTAGATGGGATTACTACCCTTGACCCTGTAACTATTGCCAATACGTTCAATAACACATTCAAAGACCTCAGCAGTGTTCTCCCTCCAGACTTTTTTGATGCAGATGTCACCTTGCCCACCTCTGATAGCACTCCCACACCTACTAGCCACCTGCCATTCTATTTTAAAGTTATCTCACTGCAGAAAGCCTGCAAATACATCCTCAAGGCAATTGGCAAATATAGACACAGTGGGGATTCCCTCAATCTTAAACTGTTGTCCCTCTCATTAGAGGAAGTGCTAGTGCCTCTTACCTGGATTTTTAATCTCTCACTTAGCCTTGCCCAGTTCCCCAAGAGATGGAAATCAGCCATGACAACACCGGTACACAAAAGTGATGACAGGTCTCTCCACATGAACTACCGGCCCATCTCCATACTTCTGCCCCTCTCCAAGGCACTTGAACACATTGTAGCTGACCAGCTTACAGATTATCTTGATAAACATAAGATCCAATGTACCCAACAGCATGGATTCAGAAAAGGATATAGCACCTCCCCAGCTCTCATGGAATTCACTGGAGTCATACACAAATCTCTGGACCATAGACAGATAGTTGGGGTCGCATTTATTGAGCTGACAAAAGCGTTCGACACGGTCCATCACCCACTACTATTGGAACAGCTAAGCAACACTGGAATTTCTGCCAAATCTAATGTCTGGTTTGAAAGCAATCTGGAGAACTGCATTCAACAAGACAAAATTGCCGATGTCATCTCAGACTCTAAACCAGTTCACTCAGGTGTCCCACAAAGGTCCATCCTGGGCCTTCTAGTATTTAGTCTCTTCTTAAACAATCTCCCAAGATCTGGCCCCAAACAAATCCTACTATACATGGACAATGCTGTTATCTACACAGGTCACACAGACCCCACGCCTCTTGAAATCCAGCTGCAACTCAGATTTGCATCAGTAGAAAAATGGTTCAGTGATCATAAACTGGTGCTAAACTATAAAAAAAAACTAAGCTCATGCTCTTCAGCAGCTCCCACAATAAACACAGGCATCATCTCCTGACTTTCTCTAACCGCCTTGGGACCACTCTTGAGAAGGTACAATATTTTAAGTATCTCGGCGTCACCATCAACAGCAACTTATCCTATTGAGTGCATATTGACAACACTACCAAAGCAGTCAATACTCGCACTGGCCTGCTCTACAGACACAGGAACTCCCTTACACCAGAAACCTTAAGATTGGCTGTACAGAGCAGTGTTACCTTCATTATTGACCATGGATTGATAATCTATGGATCTGCCACTGCAACTGCCATCCAGCGCATTTCCACTGCTCTAAACAAGGAGTGTCTCCTCATCTCAGGAGCCCACCATCTCACCCACTCTTGTGACCTCTATGCCCAAACTGGTTGGCTCCAGCTCAAAGATTGCTTCAAACATCAAACATGCCCAATGGCCAAGAAAATAACCTTAGGCCACCTATCACCTGGAATTCAAGGACTTCTCAGCCCCTCTCTTAATACCTGCCATACCCGTGGCTCTGAATCCCAGCTCTTTCTGGTCCCTCACCTCTGTACCTCCCAGGGGCAAAGATCATTCGCCAACAGAGTCCCTCTTTGGATGAATGCCTTCAACTGTGACATCTCCTCCAAATCAAAATTTGGCCCTTTCAAATCCAAGCTACAGCGACTACTCTCTGCCACTCGTCTTGTGACTGTTTCCACTAAACCCTTTTTGGCAATCTAAAACCCTAGCACTTGATTACTGTTAAATCTCCTTAGCACCATCTCTGACATCGCCTCCCCCCTGTTACCCTACCCCCTTCACATTTCCTCCCCTCTACCTAATGCCCCGCCTGTCCTGACAAGGTCTGTTGGCTGATTTCAACTTACCTTATGATTTTACCAGTAACTGACAAAGCTTGTTTAGGCTGATTTTCAATTTACTGTATGCATTCCTGTGCATGAAACTGCTTAGTGTTACTGGTTTCTCTTCTTTAATTCACTGTGAATGTCAACTATTGCTTTCTTTTCTTATTTACAATTATTTTACAATACCCTGTTTAGTCTGTAAACCTGTTGATCTCCTTTCTCTATGTATACTGTTTTGCCATACTTTTTGTTCTGTTAACCTGCTATATTATGCTGCTGATGTGGAACCTTTGTAAAAGAGCTCTAAGCTCAAAGGTATCTGTAATCCGAGATCTAAATAAATAAAAAATTAAAAAATAAAAAAAGTAAATAATGTCACCATTGCACTCCTATATATTTTTTTTCTTACAGGTCTGAAATTCCTGCCAACATAACATTTTGGACAGAAGCACTTGATGACACAGTTCACAAAATCTGAGTAGCATGTCACAAATTCCTTAATATCTACCAAGCTAGAAACATTTGGGATTTGTAAACCATTTTCCTGAATTACAAATCTGCAGACAAAGAATCTGCCTCACACAGTACATGGAATCTAATGGATCTGGGTGGCAACCAGTTAACTACAGGTTATTTAACTTGCAGTAGATGACTCGGGTAATGATATACCCTAAATTCTAGGCTCTGCTGTAAGTTGTTCTTGTTTTTTTCCTGCAAGAAGATGCAGCTCACTACAGTCATCAGTATTAGCCATATTTTACTAAAATGCCTTTCATTTTGGGTGAAATTTCATTATATTCAAATATGAAAGGAACAGAACCAGTATAGTTTCTTTTGCAGGTTTATGAATTATATTTTTTTGAGCTGCCACTCTGGGCAAAGCTTGGCCCAAGACTAAATCAGTGGACCCTCTTTGTTGGATTTTACTATACATCTTACTGTCCTGCATGCCAAAATCCAAGTCTGAGGTGCAGTTGTGCCTCAGGCAGAGAAACTGACCATATGGGATCAAAGAACCTAAAGTGAGAAGGTTGGCTCATGAAGCATGCAAACCAGTATTGCCTACAATGGGCTTTCTGAAGCCTTTTGTGCCCACCTTCCTGCTGTCTTGATCAAGGTACAAGTTAGGATATGCAAACTCAGTTTCTTTTGACTCCACCTTATGAGTGCAGTTGCAACAATAGATATGGTCAGATATTTCCGGATATGTTAGAAATTTCAGGAAATATGTAACACAGGGCCAGATATTCAAAACTTTGTGCTGGGCGCAAACCATTTGCACAGGGTTAGTGCTGGGTTAGAACAGTTCTGCCGTATTCAAAAGGTCAAATAGCACATGCAAACTGCATTAGCAACTGGCAAAATTATAATGTATGCAAGGGTCAAACTACTGGGGTGTGTACATGAATACAGGCGCAATGCTATATTCAGAGAATAGCACTAAGCAAACTGTATTTGCTTGACTCAGCACAACACTTTGCATGGTGTGAATTACCACCCAGAAAAAGGTAGTCTTAACTCTGGGCAAACCAGCTTTGTGTTACTTTGTGGCTTTGCGCAACTTTGCGCAACTTTTGCGTGGCTTTAGGCGACCCTAACCAGTAAGTATGACAAATAGAAATAAGCCAGACAAAGAGGAAATATGCTGTTAATGGATAGCATCCCTATGATGCTACCATCTGCCACCAGTCCCAGCCATGTCAGGCAGTAAGTGATGACCCAGCTCCCAGTGGACACCATGGCAGTGCAGCCATACAGCATACACCTGCAGACTACCCTTCAGTGGACATCAACAGATGCCAGCACACACATGTAGCACTGTGGGCATGGAGGGTGTTGAGGGGAATGTGTACAAGTGGCCAGGCTGCACCGCAGACTGGATGCAGCCACAAGGCTGGGACACGCCTTGCAGTGCACATGGGCCAGTGTTGGGAATACCCCAACACCAGTGTGCCTGTCTGATGGTATGTGCCCCCCCAACCACAAACCACACATCTGTACAGACACCACAGCACACACAGCCAACTGTGTATATGTCACTGTGAGCATCCCATGCCAGTGGTGCAGCATCCGTGGGTCACACAACAGCATAACAGTAATGTCCACTGTCAGCAAACACCTGCAAGTTGAGCCTGACACTGTGTGCAGTGCAGTGGTCATCACTGCCCTAGACACGATAGGCATTGCTGTGTCCCTCACACCACTGGCCACCTTGCTACTGTAATGTCTGCTGTGCACTGTAGCATGAACTACAGTTTGACAATTGCATGCAACACCACCACCTGTCCCTGTGCTGTGTAGTCCCCGGGACAAAATATTCTATGCTGTACTGTACAAATGTAGCCTGCAGCGACCACCATGCATTGCCAGACTGACCTACAGGTGGAGCTGTTCACAGATCCAGCCAGCCCCTGTACTTCCAGACTGACCTACAAGTGGAGCTGTGGGACCCTTCAATAGTGCTGGGCAAACCACATGCAAATCAGGTCATAATGAGATGTTAATCTTGCTGTTTGCCCACAGACTACCTAAGTAGGCTCATTTGCATGTCACATTTGAATATAGCAAAGTTTTGCCCCGGGCAAACACGATTGCGCTGGGCAAATGGCTTAGCTCTGCGCTAAACCTGAACAAATGTTTTTGCACCCAGCAAACATTTCAGAAACATTATACATTTTTGCACAATGTAATTTCACATGCGCTGCTGCTTGCAGCTTTACTGACTCCACTCCTTTGCTAGCACACACACATTGACCACATAGTTCACCTTTACCTTCCTTCACATCTCTGTGAACTGGGATGCTGTTGTGGTTTGCACTTCCTGGTTGCTATATTCAGAGCTATCTTATTCCCGGGAATTAGTGCACTGCACTCCCAGCCCAGTTTGTCCGGCTTCCTTAGCATGCTATATTCAGCAGGTTTAGCACCAGGGCTATGCCTTTTGAATACAGCAGATAATTGGTTCTGGGCTAATTTAGCATGCTGGGCAGTGCTAATTTAGCCCCAGGGCAAAGTTTTGAATATCTGGCACAATGTCATTTGCTGCAACTTTAAAGTGGAGAGTCAAATCATTGCTGTTCAGTTAATTGGCAAATGCCTCAGCAGATTTGATAATGACATGCCAGAAGACTGATGTGTTATTAATGTATCTGTGCCAGTACACCATCAGCCCTCAATACTGATTAAAACCAGTATAGTTGGTGAACGAGTGGTCCATAGTAGCTCCTATTACCATGCTGCACTTTTATAAAAAAGAAGTTTTAGCTGAAAGTACAAAAACATTCATAGGGCAAAATAAACTGTGCAGCTTCAAGTAATAATTGGACAGGTAGTGCACTAGCATATATTGTACATTACATCGAAGGAAGTAATAGTAGTTCATTGTTCAGTCTCAGACCATTGACAATAATTTACAATATAAAATCTTAAAATCACAGAAAAACCAACATGTTGGACCGAAGACCGACAGCAGTTTAGAGTAATCATTCCATACAAGTAATTCCAATATTAAAAACCTAATACATATATAAATGTGTGCAAATCAGAATTTAAGCTTACACTGTATTAAATTATGCATATATATAGAAAGTGTAGGGCACCCCTAATATATCTAAAATCCTTTCCCTAAGTACATTTTATAATCCACTCTAGATAAAGAGCAGTAGTTGTAATGATTAGTTCATCATTACTAGTAAATAATATCTGTAAAATATGTTGTGTATCATTCGTCTGAATATTTTGCAGAAGTGGGTCAAGCCAATTAGACCCAGGTTTGACATACTAGCAACAATCTAAAATAACATGTTTTAAATCCTCAATGACATGTGCATTGCATTGGCAATGTCTTGCACAACAATTAGTAGACTTATTGTATCTAGTTTTTATAACTTTGCTTGGAAACATCTCCATATGATATAGAGTATCGAGTCTCCTTTGATTAAAATCAGTCAAAACATCCAAATAGTACCTATAGTAATGATTTGTATTGGACTGAACTAACCAATGGGATATGTGGAGTTGTTGATTACAGGTACAGGTACTCCATGGCTTGGAGCCCAAGGTTTTCTGGAATGCACCTATAAAAGGAGGTAACATCTAAACCCTGTCACACAAATTCTGTATCCATATTATTTTATCCAGTTGCTCCATAAGGTGGCCTGAGTTTCATGTGTAGGAATCCAAACTGCATACCAGTGACTGCAAAAAATAGTCTAAAACTGATTTGGATATTCTACTAAGGACCACACACCTGAGACAATATGCCTGCCAGGGGGTTTAGGTGCATTTTTGTGTAGTTTTAGGAGGTAATTAAATGTGGCTATGACCAGATTTTGTTTTTAAGGAACTCGGCCTCCTGTTGGTTGCTGAACTTGTCCATAATGCTTTACCAACCAAACTAAACAACTCCCCTTGAAACACATTAATGGGATCTATTCTCAATTTCCCATATGTTGTCCTATCACTAAGGAGGCACTCTGCTTCTTGTATGTAATCCTTGTAATTCAGTTTAACCTCATTCCCTCCATTATCGGGCTCCCTTGTCATGCATCATATTAAGTTCTTCAAGTACTAGAGTTGTGCTTTGTTCAGATTACAGTATGCCTTTAGAGATTCCACTGTTTATTAAAACAGTGCTTCTACCTCATTCAACAGAGCTCTTTGATATAATGAAATAGCTGGGTTGATAGTACTCTACCTGGACAAAAATATGATTTGGGTTTAAATTTGTTAACCCTGTCACTAGTTCTAACAACATAACCAACCTGGAAATTGACATTTTAATCAATAACATCTCCGTGAGTAAATTCGAAGGCATCAATATTACTGGACAAAACAGAAACATTAATATTACTATACATTAGTGAACAATTTAAAATCATTGAATCATTGCTCAGAAAACCATCAGATTTATTTGTTGTAGCAGAAAGGAGGACTGACATATCTTCTCTGCTTTATTCACTTCCTGTGGATCCACACATTCTATGGTTACAGCTCCCATGAGCCCAATTTCATTAACAAAATTAAATTTCAAGTTGAGCTTTCAAAAAAGCCTTAGAGTTCCATATGAAGTGCAATGTGGTTGATTTCCAGAGTCCTATTTGAAAAATGGAAATTTGTTTCTCAGATAGAATTAGATCAGAAATGTTTACTTCTTTGATTTGTCCTTGAGGCTCTGGCATTGGTTGCTGCATCCTTATAGGTGCTACCCACCTTTTTTTACAGAAACAACTCTGCACTTGTTTTAATTAATCATATATGATTTAACCACAATTTATTACTATTGTATTTATGCTGTTCATGTCCTTTTGTTGATTTAACCTTTATGTATTGGTTTGTTGTGTCTTTGTAAGTTTCATTCATAACTTGGGACATTCTATAAACTAGACTTGTTTCTCATATAACCTATCTTGTAAATCATTAAATTTTTAAATAAATAAAAATAATAAAAAAAATGATTTTGCCATGTCTGTTTTTTCTTTAGATTTTTTCCTTTTTGAGTTTTCTTCTTTGCTTGTCCTGATCTGGTATGTTGACTTTGGCAAAGAAAAAAAAAAAAATCAACTGACCTGGATTTATTTGCCATGTTTCTACAAGTTTCTTCTTTTTCATCAATATAAGAACTGTCAGTTTCAACCTCTGTTTGTGGTATACTGCTAGTAAGTTTAAGATTTTAAAAACATTATAATTAGTGTTCTGTTTTTTACTATGGAATGATTACAGCTTCTTTTCCTACTACCTGCTCTGCTCACTGAGCAGTCATGGTGTTCCCAATTGAATACTTGATTGGAACTATAGTCCTTTTCATCTATACTGAACTTTGACCTCTTGTGTGCCACTATTTCAGCTTTTGATTTGTCAAGGACTTGATTTAAATTAGATTTGAGTTCTTTGAAAACTGCTGAATCTTTCAAAAGGACTAAGTTCAGACTCTGTCCTCTTAATCTTCTCTAGAACATTCAATTAATGAAGTTTGTCTTCTTTCATCAGAAGACCAGTCAGGATAATTGAATGGTTATGTAGAGTGGTTTGTTATTGATCTTTATGTGTGAATTGTTGAATCCAGATGAGTCTGATATCTATTCTCATATTGCATGGCTAGCACTAGATTTGAGAAAAAAAGAAATATAGTAGCTGTGTTAGTACAGTCAACAATGTAGAGAAAAACAAAACACATATGTTGCAGGCGATATCATTTAATGGACAAACAAATTTATTGTAGTATGTCAACAACATTTTGTCAACAAAATTTTGTTAGTCCAATAAAGGTATCACCTGCAACATATTTGTCCCCCGCACTAGATTTAAACTGTTTTCTTGTGATTTCTTATAATTAAACTGTTGATCCACATCTTACAAATGATTTTTTTTCACGGTTCATTTGTCAATCTGTGACAAAATGTATGAACTAGTAACATTACTAAATATAGTACTGTATCTCTTTAGATCTGATTCACTTTGTGTTTCTTACCATTTTGACCAAGAAATTTAAACTACTGATAGGGGATTCTTAACAAATATTTATTATTTAAATGTGTCCATTTATTAAATATTCACTGAGGATTTTTTGCACACTAGTGAATATTTATTAATATATTACTAACATATTGCTGTTTAATCACCTAAGGTTTAGGTATCTGATATAAGTGGGTTGTACCTATCCTCACATGTGTGTTTTTTCTTGTGCTAGTCTGCTGTATTAATGCACCAGGCATTTGAGGGATTTATTAGCTTTCTGTTACATGCCACCACTTTAGTCACGTACACTCAATTATTTTTAAATGTCCATTTTATAGTATTATTATGTGTTTAGATATCTGTCAGGCTGATTGTCCTCTTTATTTTACTGCAATCTAATTGAGCACCACAAATGTCCAAATTCAGGAACCCCCTTCCCATCTATTTATATCTGATGTACTTCCATCGGCTAATTATAAGATAGTGCATTGCAAGTAGTGAGCACTTGTTTTGAGCTGTTCTGGCATTTTTTCAAAGAAATTTTTATTTAATCAATAGCTAGTCAGCTTTCAGTAACCAGCATTAATGTGGAGTTAATGCACACTATGGCCACAGCTGATGAAGTGGTAGTGTGCCATGGACTAATCAGACAACTAATTGATGGGTAAACTACAGATTTTTGGAGTACAGATGTGAATGGAATATGTTTTAAGAAACTGATTTGTACTTTGAAAAATGATGCTAGTTAGCTATTAGCTACATTATGATAAGAAAACTTTAGTTTGTGAATTTAACTGATTCTGAGATTTCTTTTGATGGATTACAGTTATCTGAAATAAGAGGGAGCATAAACTGGAAAATAGACTATCCAGAAATGCAGTGAATCAAGACAGTCACATTTTTTTAATCTAATCTTCACACATGGGGTTGATACCTTGAACACTGCATAACATGGTACATACCCCTGTAAAGTGCTTTAGCGAGCCTATTTCTAAGTGATGCTAACTTGACAACTGAACAAAAAACAAATGATGAGGCTGACTAAACATTTTAAAATCAACTATGCCATATTTCATGTCTTCATTCTTTTATACAGTCCACCTAATACCAGTCAGGCTAATGTTTAATAACACACATCACTTTTTCAAGGCTTCGATGGTCTGTACATGTGCTGTTTTGAATTCTTTATTTCAGGAGGTGAAGAGGGAGAGCATCAGATCCAGGACAGGAACTGTGATGTGGGAGAGCTCTCAAAGAACTGCAGAGGGTATAATACTGGTAAATATAAATTTCTCACTCAGAGTTTGGGGAGGTTGAGAGGAGGACAACAATTTGGCTTGAATGGGGAGGGATAATGACCAAATGAACATCAATGAATTGCAAATTTAAGGCATTAGTTATAGCAGATTGATTAGAGACCACACCAGAAGCATAGTTTAGGTGGGTGATTTCAGAGCCAGCACTTGAACGGAGCAGGTTATTTATTACACCCCAGAATTTGGAGGGACTGGATGATTCATTAATAAATTTAGAATGGAAATTCAGTAGTACTAGCCAGGATGCAACACAGTGATGCTGCAGTATGTCACAAAATGCTGCAGTCTACTGCAGGGAACAGTGTAATTCAATGGCAATCAAGCCCTTCCTCATGCAGTCTTTTGAGACATCACATTACACGTTATTGTGTTGCATCATGACTGACTGTACTGTGGGGGTCTTTGACTTTGTAGATGGCAACAGTACAGACATTTCTGAGTCTACTGTAATGCTTGCAGTCTACAAGCATGTCAGATGCCTTATGGGCAGACCAAGCCACATCCCTGAGTTTCACAATTGTGATATAGTCACAGGAGACCCAGGGAAGATATGCACCCCTCCCTTTGACTGACTTCATTGGACCATGGGAGTCACAGATGACTAAGACTGTTGTACAGAAGTGAGCCAGCACCTAATCAGGGTCAGAGGAATTGTACGCTTGGCTCCAATCAGTGGATATAAGATCTGACAGAAAATGAGGCAAGGAAAAATTAAGTAAATGGTAGTAAGTGATGATTCTGGGGGAAACAATCATTTTGCTGACAAAAAATGTAATGCAGTGGTCACTGAACAGATCAGGCTGAGTGTTTTCCATTACAGTGCAGTGAGGGTTGGTGGATAGGATACAGTTCAGTAGTGAGTGGTTGGAAGAATTATTATTACAATAGGTAGGGTGGGCTGTTAAATGGTGGATATTTAAGACCTTGAGTTTGAAGTGGAGAGAGGAGGACTTAGAACTAAGTCAATTAAGATTTAGGTCACCAAGTCAGATATGTTCATGCCTTGGGGTATCGATATGTGAGATGGGACATGAGGCAATATCTATAACAGCTTCATCACTTTTTTCTGGGGCATTATAAATGCCAGTGATAAACAGGGGAATAGAATGAGGAAAGGTTATTTTGCTACAAATTAGCTTCTGTGACCTGGGAACTGCTACCAGGTATGTGAGGGTAAAAGACTGGGCAGAAGATAGATAGAGGGCAGCCCCCCACACACTGTCTTACCTCAACCCTGGTGATTGATGCTGAAACTTGAAAGTGCAATGTCAGACAATGGTGCCTTAGCAGATAGCTATGTTTCAGAAAACACTGAGATATCTAGGGTGGTTTGAGATACCTAGACTCTAATTAGGTTAATCTTGGGAAGTAAGCTGCGAATATTTATGTGATGAAGGCAGAGGCCTTTAGGCTAGGGCATAGTAGGTTGAGCTGAGAATGGGGCTAGGAAGGGCCTGGGTTTTACTCAGTATCACCTCCAAGTAAGAGACGTAGGATTAGTAACCTCTTAGAAGCTCTAGTAAGCCATCAAGCAATTGTCTTACCTTGGGATAAAGAGATGACTAGGAAGGAGGGTGGCAAAAAAGAGGCAAGAACAGAGGTAGTCATTGCTTAGTAACCCAACATATTTGAGAGAGTAAGAGTAGATGGAGTCGGTGATTATGGGAGTAGTTTAAGTATGATGGCAGTGAGAGGAGTTGGAGACAGAGAGCAGAGGTTAAAAAAATAGATAATAGCAGCAACATGGTGGCAAATGAACTAAGTAAAATAGTAAAATGTAAGATATGGTAGGTAACGCAGAATGCAGAGAAATAATTGCTACTAACTTGTAAAGAAAGGGAATCTAAGGAAATTAAACAACAATAGGTAAGGATTAGATTATGTTTCAGAACAAAAGTGAGCAATAGCAGGACTACCCAGTAATACAACAAAAACAGCAGAAATTCAAGCTACATAAAATTTAATATGGAGCAGTGAGCTAGTCCATATAGTTAAACATTGCGGATAAAAGTAAGCAGCATCAGAACCATTGTGATAGGGTGTACCAATAATATCACAAAAAGGGTAAGAATAACAGGCTATGCTACATGTGAGATACAGCAATGAGGCAGTCTATGTTGTTATAGGGATACTATGAAATACACTGAGCATACAATAAAACCCACAAGAGCAGGTAGCAAATTAGGCAGCTGTTAACAGAGATTATAAAAAGGATATCTGAAATGGAGCACCCTGATTGGCTGTGAGGATTCCGACAGCCTTGTCTTAATCTTTAATTAATATGTCTGTGGAACCTAATCTTGAGAGTAGTGATTTGTCAAAAGAAGTCCATATCTTCCCAAAATTCTATTTCTGGAATTTGAGCCACCATTTTTATATTCTCTGTCTGGCATTAGTCTCTCCCAGCTGACATCCTCTGTTGAACTCACCTGAGCCCTGGAATTGACTGTTTTAAATTGACCTCCAAACACTGTTAACTTCTCCATACTGCTGATTTACTTTTAAATTGACAGCCTGCTGTGGTGTCTCTCAATCTACCCTATGAACTGTAATCCCTGCAAAACAAAAGACATTGTTATAGGTGGTGCCCCCCACCACACACACAGACACACACAGACTTCCGGCTATGCTCCTGAAACCTTTTTCCTGCAGCTCCATATTTAAAAAAAAAATGCCTCGCTCACATTTATAGTGGCCCCACTGTTATTTTCAATTGAAATCTCTCCTGCCAATTAATCGCAAGTGCAAATGCTACCACTGTGTGTCTTGAGGTTGTCAGCATGGCAACAGCACTTACATGAACGGATGCAAAAAACCTGCTAGCTGAGGCCACAGCACATTGTCTCCCTTTACCAAACGTTAATATTTGACTACCTCTGACACTTCCCCTATAAACTCTAACCACAGCATAAACATCCATTGTTGAAAGTGCCCCTCAGCTTCCCAGTTATGCTCTTGAAAGGTTTTTCCTGCAGTTCTGTATTTAAAACAATTGCCTCACTCACATTCACAGTGGTCCCACTGTTAATTTCAATGAAAATCTCTCTTTGACGTCTAATTGCAGGTCAAATGCTGATCGCCGTGTGTCTGGAGGTTGTCGTCAGCATGGCAACGGCAATCACATAAACATAGGCAAAAAACTGCTAAATGAGGTGCAGATGGACTATTTAGTGCAAAATAAAACTTGGAAACAGGTAATTTAGAGTATTTAAACAAAAGGTAGATTTATTTTTGAAACCCATTTTTATAAAGACAATAAGGTACTCCCAGGGGTTATGTTAATGTTCAAGTTGATCACCCCATGGGGCATGCAGCACTTGGCTATGCCTCGTGCTGCATTACACGCCCAGGGTGGTGATTAACTAGAACATTAACATAATCTCTGGTTGTACCTTATTACTTAATAAAGCTTAAAGCATACTACAATACAACCAGGGACAGTACAAATTTGCACAAGAGCAGAAATTACTTACAAGTCAGTAGGTTCATATAAACACAGAAAAATGAAATTTGACAGCACTAAAGGATAACTTGGCCACCACACCTACCCATTTTTCCCCTGCCTATACTGTCACTGCAGACCTTACTTGATCTCTAGCTCCCTTCCTCCCCTTTGATTTCCATGAAGATTCCCTTATGCCTATCCCATGCATTTTTGAATCCCACTGCTGTTTTTTCACACCCACCACTTCTACCAGAAGACAATTGCCGGCATTCACAATTCTTTCAGTTAAGAAGTGCTACCTCACATCTCTCTTGAACTTACACCCTTACAGCTTCATTGCATGTCCCTGTGTTCTCATGCATCTTTTCCTCTACAAAATACTCCCATCCTGTACTTTATTTACCCCCGAGAGGTATTTCAGTTTCAGTTTATTAATTATACTGGAAAGGCACGTGAGTAAAATTTGCCCGTTTGCACAAGCACCCAGTTTTGGACAAATACACCAGGAAGTTACATAATTTTAGACAAAACAGTCAAAGGTTCACAAATTGGGGATACAAGGAAACCAGGTATATAACAATTTAAGCACACAAATGACACTAAACAAATTTAGATAAACAATAACAAGTGCAGTGGTAGCAAAAGTGCTTGGAAATGTTAGACCTGGTGAGCCTGCCTCCATGATATAAGGGTAGAGATTTAGCTGTTAAGGTTGAGGAGAAACAAGCACCCAGAAGGTAATATCACGTAGTGGGACACTTGTAGATTGCGACCTGAAAAAGCTGTAAATTTAGGTTATGCTTAAAGGAAGCCATAGAGGGGCACTCAATGATAGCAAGGGGAAGACTGTTGAACAGTTTAGCACCCTTGTAGGGGAGAGTGTTTTGTCCTTGTGTGGTGCAACAGAATAGGATGGAAAAGGAGAGGGTGGAGGACCATCTGGTGGTCCGAGAGAGGGCAGACTTAGGGAAGAGGGATACAATGCTGTCTGGGAGGAGGCCCAGGGATAGTTTGTGAAAGAAAGTGACTATTTTGCTGTTGAGTCTGTCCTCTAGGGAGGTCAACTTAGAGATTCTATACAGGTCACAGTGGTGGGTAAATCTGGGGAGACCGGAAAGAAAACCAATGATGCTGTGATAGGTGGAATGGAGTTCTTGGAAATTACTCTGAGAAAGGGGTAGGAAACAGACTAAAGCACCACAGTTGACAAGAGGGATCAGGAAACTGGTGGAAAGCAGGGTACTGGGTTCATTGGTCAGGAAAGGCTTCACTCTGTATAGCATGCTTAGCCATTGGTGAGTCTTTTTAATTAGCTGATTTATGTGTGAGTCAAAGATGAGGTGGCTGTCACATGGCAAACTGAGGTATCTAAATTCACTGACTCTTTCAATTGTATTGCTGTTGTTTTCCAGTAGTGTGAAATCAAAAGAGAGTGGTTTCCGTGAGCTGGAGAAAACCATTGATTTTTTTTTTTCACATTAAGCACTAGCCCTTTGGACAAGAACCAGCAGTGGAGACTACGGAAATCACTCTGTAACTTGTTAAGTACAAAGGATGGGTCTTTGTCTTTGCAGAAAAGGGCAGTAGCATCATTGGCATACAAGATGAGTTCAGTGTTCACACAGATTTTGGAAAGGGAATTGACAACCAAGGAGAAAAGGAGGGGATCCAGTATGGATCCTTGGGGTATTCTGAATTTTATGGGGCAGGGGTTGGACAGGACACTGTTTATAGTGGTTTGGTGGGACCTAAAGCTAAGGTTGTTTCAAAACCAGTTGTTGACATCGAGTGAAAGTGTAGGTCAGATAGGGTGGATAGTAAGACATTGTGGTCTACAACGTCAAACATTTTTGTGAGGTCAACAAAAGCCAATCCAGTATACAGTCCTTCATCATTTTCTTTATTAACAAAGCTGGAGAATTTGATAAAGGCGATCTCAGTGTTATGGCTGGACCTGAACCCATGCTGGGCTTCTGTCAAAGTTTATGCTCCTTGAGAAATTCAGTGGTTTGCTTATGCATGATTTTTTTCCAGAATTTTGGATTGGGGGGCCAAGAGGGAGATGGATCTAAAGTTGGAGACGTCATCTTTTGGCCCAGTTTGTGGAGGGGTTTGATTATGGTGCATTTCCATTTGAGTGGATAGAACCCAGTACAGAGGGAGAAGTTTAAAATATTAGTGAGGGGCATGGCAATGGAATTGCAGACCAATTTGAGGACTCTGTAGTCAATGTTTGTCAAGCCCAATGGAGGGCTTGGGGTCATGGGCCTTGATAAGTTGTACTAGTTCAGAGGGGGTGACGCAACAGAAAAAGAAACTGGGGTGGGGGTTGGGGAGTGGTGGGGAGGAAGGTCTGGTGGAGGGAGCTTGGGTGGGCTTGTATTTATCAAAATCAATGAAACAGTTGTTAAAAAGGGAGGCAACTTCCATAGGATCAGTGGCTGTACATCCACTGGAGGAAAGGCTGAACTGCTCATTACTCTGCCCTCTATCGATGAGGTCATTTATGATGTTCCAAGTGTGCTTAGGGTATTTATAGGTCTCTATCATATAGTCTCTATCCCTCCTCTCTGCCAGGGTATACATACTGAGATCCTTCAGTCTCTCCTTGTAGGGATTCTGATCCCTGTACCATTTTAGCTGCCCTCCTCTGGCTAGCCTTCACACTGTCTATGTCCTTCCTGAGATGTGTTCTCCAGAACTGGACACAGTACTCCAGGTTGAGTATCACATAGCAATCTATACAGTGGCAGTACCACCTCCCCCTTGTGCTGGTGATACCCTTCCCTATGTACCCCAACATCTCACTGCCTTGTTACAATGCCTCACCTTTTTTTGGTAATCTGATATGATTACTTCCAGGTTTCTTTGCTGTTTAGTGACTGTCAATACCTGTTCTCCCATTTTGTACTCCACCTCTGTGTTTCTATGCCCTAAGTGCATAATTTTGTGCTAATTCACATTGAAACCCAGCTGCCATGCCTTTGACCACTCCTCAAGTTTTCTCAGCTCTTTGCACATTATTCCCACACCATCTGGAGTGTCCACCTTATTGCAGATTTTGGTATCATGCACAAAGAGGCAGACCATACCTTCCAGCTCATCTGCAATGTCACTTATAAAGATATTAAAGAGGACCTGTCCCAGTACTGAGCTCTGAGGAAACCCACTGGTCACCCCTTCATCTCCGGAATGAACTCCTGCATTAACCAGCACAGTCTGTCGCCTATCTGTTAGCCAATTTCTTACCAAATCTACCACCTTTGGACCCACCTCAAAGCTGCCAAGTTTCCTTATAAGCCTCCTATGTGGATCTGTGTTGAAATCCTTACTGAAATCAAAATAGGTGAAGTCCAAAACCCATCCTCATCTATTTCACTGGTTACCCAATCAAGGAAATGTGTCAGATTGGTCAGACATGACCTCCTTCCATGAACTGTGCTGCCTCGGGTCTTGTAACCTGCTGGATTCAAGACACTCCACAGTGCTTTCCTTTAGCAGTGTCTGCATTAACTTCCCCAACACCAATGTCAGGCTGACTGGCCTAAAATTGCTAGTCTTCTTCCTGCTACTGCTTTTGTGAAGTGGGACTACATCTGCCCCTTCTCCAGTCATCCAGAACCTTGTCTGTTTCCAGTGAGTTGTTAAAAATAACTGTCACAGATGCAACCACTTTCTCCCTTAGCTCTCTCATTACCCCTGGATGTACCCTGTCTGGCCCCATAGCTTTGTCCACTTTTAGATTTGCAAGTCCCTGTAGGACTCTCTCCTCTAAAAAAAACTAGTTTACCTCCTCCCGTGAGTGCTCCTGTTACTTTTCTGTGACCCATCCCGCTCCACCTACTCTGGGAGGACTGAACAAAAGTATTTGTTCGAGATATCTGCTTTTTTCCTGATCCTCCTCTGCACATTTTTCACCTGCTCTTCTTAACCTTACAATCCCTCTCCTAGTCTTTCTCTTTTCATTTATGTACAGTACCTAAATATGTCTTGTCCCCTTTTGTTAACCCTGGGCTATTCTTTCCTCAGTTTGCACCTTTCTGCAACTCACTACTTTCCCTGCTTCCCTCTGCTTCTCCTGATACATCTCACTGTCCTCTTCCATATGCACATTTTTATACCTCTTGAATGCTACCCTTTTAGACTTTACCTTTTTATTTATGTCCTTTGAGAACCATAGTGGTCTCCTTTTCCTCTTGCTTTTGCTCACTTCCTTTGTGCAGAAGTTTGTTGCCTTTACTATGTCCTCCCTCAGTTTAGCCCACTATTTCTGCACCACACTCGGGTCATCCCCCGCTAAGTCATCTCTGAGGCATTCACCCTTTTTTTTAATCTGCCCTTTTGAAGTCCAAGACCATTGTCCTTGTGTAGCTCACTTCCACTTCTGTCCTTATGTTGAACCACACTGTATGGTGATTAGTGGTCCCCAGGTGGCTTCCCACCTTGACATCTGCAATACTGTCCCTGTTAGTGAGCACCAGGTTCAGTATTGCCCCATTACAAGTGGATTCCCTGACAAGTTCCCTGAGAAACATCCCCTGCGGGGAGTCCAGGATGTACTTGCTGTCATGGGTCCTGCTGCCATGTGTGCTGTTAATAACCATGCTGCACACAGACTGAAGGTAAAATGGCAACTACTTTATTAACAGGAGGTTCCTCTGGGTAGTTCCTCCCAGAGGTCACATAGTAAACTAGATAGGCTGGTTAAGCTACAATGCCACCTATCACAACATCTCCCCTTTCAAGAGAGAGACATATTTCTACAGAAATTCAAACAATGTTATACAAATAACTTACTATTGTACTTGAACTTTTTAAGCTTCATTTAAACTTCTCTGCTGTTGTTACCATTGCCTATTAAGGAAGATCAGAGAAAATTGCCTGAACACTTCTGGCTTAGTGGAAGGATTATTCTGCCTCTGGGTAATTTGCCATGAAATTATTTTAACACATACAGTCCTTTTTATTTACAAGTCCAGTCTTTGAGATTGGACTGACACCTGTCCTAATCGGGTCATGACAGTGCACCTCATGGCTGCTTGCGCTGTGACTGATCTGTCATTCAACAGCTTATGTTGTGGTCTCAATAAAGGTGCAGGATTTTCTAGTGATACCAATTATACCCCTTCTGGTTGGTCTTCTGGTGGATCATCTGGTGATCTCCTAGAAGTGGTGACTGTCCATATTCAGATCCCTAGCCTTCTCCCTCTCCAGAGTGAACGTGAACAAAGTGCCACCTATTGCATCCCAACTGTCCCTATGGACTCTGCAGAAAATAGTAAAGAGGTGACAGCTGTCCTATGACCTATGACAACATTTTCATATCCAGAACCAAGACTCATTCTCCAGGCTATAGCTGTGGCAAAGTATGAGCTCTGTGTCTTAAATCATATGATTGTTTGCATTTAAAACTTGAAAACTGTTTGTCACCTTGGATTTTTCCTTGGTCTTGTAGGTTTGGATAAAAAACAAACAAACATCAAAATAGGTACAGTTATTCTCAGTTTTGGCCCATCAGCAGTTCTGCCCCTCTGTAGTCATTGTCAAGTTGTGTGGATCAGCAGACCAGTAAAGCTTTTAATGGATCATTAGCTTTCTTGAGAACACTCTTTACTGTTTGTACTGTTCTTTCAGCTTCTCCATTGTTCTCGCAGATGTCTTGGACTGCTTGTGAGATGTACAAAGCTACAGTCTTTTGTTAAATCAAGTAAGGTTGAACAATTGAACTGTGGACCGTTGTCCGACACTACTTTCTTGGGCAGTCAGTGGCGAGTGAAAATTGCTTTTTTTTTTTTTTTTATCATTGAGCAATTTTTTATTTAATGGATAGAAGAATACGGTACAGAGTTATCCATTCTTGTACAGTATAAAGCTTCAAATCTGGTGAACCATAGTAGAGTCTCCAACCTTATAAGGAGGATAACTTAAACACCATATCACATAAGCAATGATGTAAATCAGTTTGCATAATTCACAGCTACCTATTATTACTTCAACTTTAATAACAAAAGGTAGTATCAGCTACCCAGTATTGCCAGAAATCACCTTAAAGAGCAAAGGGAAAAGCAGAATAAGTAAAGGTTCACATTGGCCAGACATCATAATCTCACAGCTAACCACAGGTCATTAGCTTTAGTATATAAATTAAAGGGAAAAAGAGAGACACAGATTAAGGGTTTGGTGAGCTCCACCATTGCAGAGTTGTCTCTCATTCAAGGAGCACCTATCTGTTGGGGGGGGAATATAATAGGCTATATGTGTAGAGTAGGAGAGGTTACAAGGGGGAGGAAGAGGGACTTGGCACAGGGCGGGGTTAAGATATGCTTCCCACTTACAGTAGTAATATGAGAGTGGTCCTCTGTTGGCATAGGTAAGGCATTCAAAAGCACCCAGCCTGAGAAGGACAGAGTGCCATGCAGAGATGTTCGGTGGGGCGGGTTACATAGAAACATAGAATTTGATGGCAGATAAGGACCACTTGGCCCACCCAGTCTGCCCATTTCCCTACCTAATGGATAAGCTGCAGATCCTAGTTAACCAAGCCCGGACTACTAAACATTTGGCTTCTATAAGTACAGCGAGGATCCATTTTTTATGTTGCATATCGAGATGGCCAAGTGGAGTAGTATCTCCCAAAAGAAGCATGGGGTCTGATAGGTCAATGGGATATCCTAGCACCCCCGAGCAGTCCATTCCTACAGCGGCCCAAAATTGGGCTAAAGTAGGACACTGCCACAGTAAATGGAGTATATCAGCCGGATTATGCCTGCACCTCCAACATTCCACATGGGGAAAGATTCCCCACTTGTGTAGGGCCGCTGGGGAGAGGTACCATCAGAGAAGTATTTTGAGCTGAATTAGCTGACTCCTAGCATCTATACAGAAGGAGTGCGCTTGTTGTAGACAGCGGGACCAAATTTCCGGAGCAATAGGCTGCTGCAGCTCTAGGCCACCCTGCAAGATTCTGTATGGTCAGGTTGTGCTTCCCGCCATGTGGTATGGAACTTACCATCCAGGCCTCAGCATGAGGATTTGGAATGCAGGGTAGCCAGCCACTTCCATTTAGAGTCTGACAGGTGGGACCAGCAGAGAGTGTACTGTGCTACGCAGCTGTAGGTATTTCCAAAAATCACTAGAGTGTAAATTATATCTCATTTGAAGCTGGCCAATGGACATTAAGGTATTAGAGCTGGGAATAAAAAGATCTTGTACTGTTTTGATTTCCTGCTTGCCCCACGTCTGCCAATTAAAGAGTTGAGACTCCATTGTTAAGAGCTGGTTTTGCCACAAAGGTAAGTATCTGAAAGGTAGGGAGTATTCCCTCTTTGTAGTTTTAGCTGCAGTCATGAGCCGGGACCATGCTTTCTTTGTTGCAGTCATACTGGGTGTAAGTTTATAGTGAGATGGGGGGCATTGGTGAGCAATAAACTAAGCGGCGTCCCATCTAAAATTTGGGCTTGCAGCTGGGTCCATAATGCAGGTGAAGATGGGCAGGGAACAAACCATCTGGTTGCCTGAGCTGACAGGAAGGACCAATGATAACCTTCCAGCCAGGGGAGTCCAAGGCCTCCCCTGGACCAATGTGCCTGCACCTTATGGGTACTCCAACGTGGTTATTTCCCATCCCAGAGGTAATGTACAATTATCCTGCCTAGGAAGTGAAAGGTCTTGTCCGAGAGGGCAATGGGCAAATTATTCAGGAGATATGTGACTCTTGGAAGGAAGAGCATCCAAATTGCAGCTACCTTATCAGGGAGAGAGAGAGAGAGATTAAGTCTGCACCACTGAGACACCTCAGCTGTGAGTTGGGCTATAAGGGGGGGACATTTCTAGACTCAATCTGCGTCCAATCATAGGGTTTGAGAATATCCAAATAAGAGAGAGAGAGTTGGGAGCCGAAGTTAGCCCTGTTTTCTGCAGGCAGTCTTTGGTACATGCTGCATTAAGAGGTGGGATATTGGTCTTTTTTTGATTAACTTGCAAACCAGACAGCTGGGCAAAGGTTTGGAGAGTCTGAAGCACTACGGGTATAGACTTCCGAGGGCATGATATCGTAAGGAGTAGGTCATCCGCATAGGCAGCAGTCAGGTATGATCGGTCACCTACTTGCACTCCAGAAATGTCATTGGTAGCCTGTAGCCTCAGGATAAGGGGGTCTAGAGCAACCAGGAACAACAAGGGAGAGAGCGGGCAACCTTGTTGTATGCCGCGTAGTAACAAGAAAGGGGGGGAGATGTCCGTATTGGTTAGAATTCTGGCCACAGGCTCACTGTACAGTACCTGAACCCACTTCCTGAAGTATGGGCCAAACCCATAAAGTCAGAGCGCCTTATGTAAGTAAGACCATTCGACAGAATCTAATGCTTTAGAAAAGTCTGTTGCCATTGCAGCCATAGGCATAGAGGGTTGCATAGCGAGCCATTGAGATTGAGAATTAATCTTATATTATCAGCTGTGGCTCAGCCCTTGGTGAAGCCAACTTGAGAAGGGTGTACTATGTATGGTATTATATCCATCAAATGGGTGGCTAACATCTTGGCTGAAATCTTAGTATCTACTGATATGAAAGAAATCGGGCGGTAATTTGCACAGTTCAGTGTGTCATCCGCCTTCTTTGGAATTAGGGTAATCAAAGCTTCTCTCATGCTGGGTGGGAGAGAGCCATTTGTGTGGGCTTCTTGAAGGGTTAATAAAAGGGGAGTACTAACTTCTGAGCTCATAAGCTGGTATATTTCCACAGTCATACTGTCTGGCCCTGGGGATTTGCCTTTGCCAGGTGAAATAACGCCTCTCGCAACTCTGCCTCAGAGAAGGGTTTGTCCAGCTCCTCCTTCACAGATTCTGACAGTTGGGGAAGATTAGCAGAGGCACAGAAGTCCTGCAGTTGTTGCTCTAGTTGGTGACGCTCAACCACAGTGTGCGACTGGTGCAGTTGCTCATAGAACTAATGCATACAGTCATTAATTCATTTGGGATGGGTAACTATATCCCCCCTGGGAGACTTAAGGGCATAAATATGAGAAGCAGCCTGTTGCCTTTTAAGGCAAAAAGCCAAAAGCTTCCCCACTTTATCAGCGCCTTCCCAGTATGTGTGTGATTGTTTCTCAGTAGCAGCCATTCAGCTTGCTGCTGGAGTATCGTATTGATATGACATTTCAGACCCACGATCTCTCTGAGGGTCATTGGGTCGAATTTGTTAGTCGTGGAGGCCTTGAACCTAGATTTCAGGGTTGACAACTCAGTCTGCAGGTGGGTCAGTTCCGCTTTCCAGGTTCTGTTCCTCTGAGCTACGTATGCTATAATATGCCCCTGGAGGATGGCTTTAAATGCCTCCCAGACCATGGCAGCTGATGTGTCTTTAGTGGTGTTATTAGCAAAGTATTCCACAGCAGTACTGCGTACCATTATCAGGAATACGGGGTCTCGGAGGAAAAGAGGGTTACTTCGCCATTTGGTACCAAGGCTGCCCTGTCCAGTAGATATATATGTACATGAAACAGGGGCGCGGTCAGAGATAATGAGATTTTCTATCTTGGAAGAGATAATATCCTGTGCCGCAGGAAAGTTAGCCAGCCAAAAGTCTATTCAACTGTATGTGTTATGAACTGGTGAAAAAAAGGAATAATCTCTCCCACACAGACTGTCCCTATGCCAAACATCAATCAGGCCCCACTTCTTCATTGCCTCCTGTAGGGAGTGCACTGCCCTAGGATGCACTTGGGGTGTTGGTTTGGATTTATCGAGAAAGACATCCATTGCCATGTTGAAATCCCCCCTACTATGATGGGAATATTAGGATACCCCTACGTGAGGGAATCTATGGCCTGACTAAGATCTATAAAAAAACTCCGGCTCATCAATATTGGGGCCATATACATTGGCCAGTACTGTGTGACCTCTGGGGTAGGAAAATCTAGCCGCTATCCAGTGACCATTAGTGTCAGAGACTATTTGGTCTTTAGTCCAAGGACAAGATTTCTGAAGCAGGATGGCTACCACTTTGGATTTATTTTTTGGAGAACTAGCAAGAACGGTGCCCACCCAGGATTTCTGAAGCCACTATACAGTTCTTGCAGTGAGATGCCTTTTTTGAATGAGCGCAATGTCCGCCTGCAAGTAATGTAGGTGCTTGAGGACCATGAATCGCTTCGTTGAATGGTTCAAGCCCTTTACGTTCCACGATACTAATTTAAGCCCTGCCTTGGAGTTCTGCATCTTAATGTCTGTAAAGGGAAAAATAATGGTACTCACCCCCAGTACACAGCAGAGATAGGTAGTAGAGGGAAAGTGGATAGCCTTGGAGGTAGAAGAGGAGAGAACAGGGTACCAGCATCCTGTGGTAGGTGTATCTGAACTAGCCTATTAGGAAAGAGCAACAAGTATAACGAGGTTGTTGACTTAATACTTATCTATATTGCAAGATAACAGCTTCCAAAACCAAAGAAAAAGGTATGCCCAACAATTAGCAGGCCTGTCTATATACCTATAGAGGCTTAGTTAAACGAAATCTATAACTTTCAAAGAACTAAAGAATCACTATGCTAACGGTGGGTGGATTACACACAAAGTGCTAGCTCTCTCTGGAAATAGAGGGAGTAGTACAGCTGTGTTGTTCAGACATCTGAGAGTGGAGTAGTGGAGTGGAACCAACCAGGTAAAAGGAACTCCATCCCCAACCATCAGTAAACTTGCAGGAGAGTTTAGAAGACAACTGGGGGGGCGGGGTTAGGGAAGAAATCCCAAATTACAGCCCTGTCAACACCCACTGAGCTGACCTGATAGTAAAAGCTCCTAAGAGTGGGAGTCAGCCATCTAGGATTCCAGAAAGGCAGTAAAGCTAGGGACTGGGTTCGCTCCATGAGCTGAGGGAATGATACAGTCATATACGAGGTCTAGGAGAACAACCGGGGGGGGAGAGGGTGGGGGGAAGGAGTCTAGCTCGTAGCCCTATCGACTCCCAGCCAGGGATCCCTGAGATCCAGATGTCAATAGGCGAACAAAGGATTGAGGGGGGCCCCCGGACATGTCCGCCCTTGGGATATCATAGGGTACCAAGCCATCTGCGGCAAATAACATACTTGGTAGAAAGCATAGAGCAACCCCCATCCCCCACACCCAATAACCCAGGCACTAGTGTGAAAAGTCCTGAGCACTAACCATCCATAATAGAAATAGAGCAAAGTGCCAAAAAAACCCTCAGTCCAGAGTAGCAGGGTCGGTGGTGTTAAGATGACAGGGTGTCAGCCTTAGTGGGTCCTTCGTCAGTGCCTCCACAAACGTCAGCAATCCCAGTTTGATCGGGAGGTTCTCAAGGTCTGACCCACCTTCCAACTCGGTAGAACATTCAGCCCATGAGTTGATGTCTGCCACTTCCATTATCAGCTCATCTGGGATGTCACCCAGTGGAGAATGTTCTTCCTTTGTTTGCTTTGCAAGAGTGGCTGCTTCTGGCCCTGATGGGGCTGCATCATGATTGCAGTCACTATGCGATCATTGCCTCACTCTAGTCCCTTGATTGTGGCTCTGCTGCTGTAAAGGAGGAGAAAGGGAGTTAACTTGCTGAGGTTGAGCACTATGAAACATAGAAACATAGACTTTGATGGCAGATAATGACCACTTGGCCTACCCAGTCTGCCCATTTCCCTACCTATTGGATAAGCTGCAGATTCTAGTTATCCAACAGCCTACTTCCTGCAACCCCCCACTATAATTGCCTTATGTCTGTCCCATGCATGTTTGAATTCCCTCGCTGTTTTAGACCCCACAACCTCTCCAGGAAGGCAGTTCCATGCGTCCACCACTCTCTCCTTGAAAAAGAATTTCCTTACATTACCCCTGAGCCATCCCCCCTCTAACTTTAAATTGTGCCCCCTTGTTCTTACACATCTCTTTTTATGAAAGATGCTACCCTCCTGGACTTTGTTGATTCCCTTGAGGTACTTAAAAGTTTCTCATCTCCCCCCGTCCCTCCTTTCATCAAGGGTATACATATTAAGCTCTCTGTCTCTCTTCATATGGTTTCTGATGTAGACCGTGCACCATTTTAGTGTCCCTCTTCTGGACTGCTTCCATCCTGTGTATGTCTTTGTGTAGATGAGGTCTCCAAAACTGCATGCAGTACTCAGATGGGATCTCACCAACTGTCTGTAAAGAGGGATATCCACTTCCCTTTTTCTACTCATGATGCCCCTCCCTATGCATCCCAGTATCCCCCTGGCTCTCCTTACTGACTTCTCACATTGCTTACCCACCTTTAGGTCATCTGATATGACTACACCCAGAACCCTTTCCATTATTGTTGTTGTTAGTACCTCCCCTGCTATTGTGTACTCTTCTCCTGGATTTTTATTTCCCAGGTGCATTACTCTGCACTTCTTTGGATTGAATCTAAGTTGCCATATGTCAGACCATACCTCCAACCTTGCCAAGCCCCTTCTCATCCTTTCTACCCCCCTTGTGTATCAACTCTGTTACAGATCTTTGTGTCATCTGCAAAGAGGCATACCTTTCCTTCCAGACCCTCTGCAATGTTACCTATAAAGACGTTAAAGAGGACTGGACCCAGTACTGAGCCCTGAGGTACTCCACTAGGAACCCCCCTTTCTTCAGAATGTGTTCCATTCACTATCACCTTCTGTGTCCTGTTGTGCAGCCAGTTTGCTACCCAGGCTACCACCCTTGGACCCACTCCCAGGCTGGCTAACTTAATTATTAATCTTTTGTGCAGAACTGTGTCAAATGCCTTGCTAAAGTCTAGGTAGGCCATATCCACAGCCCCTCCCTGGTCTATTACTTTGGTCACCCAGTTAAAGAAATAGATTAAATTCATCTCACATGACCTTCCTGCTGAGAATCCATACTGCTTTGGGTCCTGTGTCCCACTGGCCTCTAGGTACTGAACAATTCTTTCTTTCAGAAGTGATTCCATCATGTTCCCCACCACTGAGGTCAAACTAACAGGTCTGTAGTTTCCTGTTTCTGCCTTGCTCCCACTTTTGTGCAGGGGAATCACATCTGCCTTCCTCCAGTCCTCAGGTACCACCCCATCCTCCCATGATTTGTTAAAAAGTGTGGTCAGTGGTGTCACTAAGTCCTCCCTTAGTTCTTTTAGGATTCTAGGGTGAATCCCGTCAGACCACATTGCTTTGTCCACCTTGAGTTTTAGGAGTTCTTTCAGGACTCTTTCTTCTGTAAATGGAATGGCGTCAACTCCACTCCCCAGAGTGCTTCTATTGTTTGGTTTAGGTAACTCGTCCTCTTCTTCTTTTGTGAATACTGAGCAAAAGTATTCATTCAGTATCTCTGCCTTTTCACTGTCTCCCTCTGCCCACCTCCCCTCTCCTTTATTAAGCTTCACTATCCCTCCCTTAACATTTCTATGTCTCCTAATGTACCTATAAAGGTTTATCCCTTCTTAACAGAGTTGGCTATTTTTCCTCAGTTTGGGCCTTTGCTTTTCTGACTGCCTTCCCCACTCCTTTCTGCTTTAATTGATACATTTCCCTGTCATGCTCCTTCTGTGATTCCTTATACTTTTTAAATGCAGCCTTTTTCTCCTTAACCTTCCGACACCTCTTTTGAGAACCATAGTGGTTTTTTATTCTGCTTTATTTTCTTTATTTGTTTCACACAAAGGCTTGTTGCATCCATGATGGCAATTTTGATTTTTCTCCATTGTTCTTCCACCCCTCCTTTCTGTCCATTTTCTAATGCATTCCTCAGGTATTCACCCATTATGCCAAAGTCAGCCCTTCTAAAGTCCAGTATCCTTGTCTTTGTATGGCTTGTCTCAATGGATGTGTTTATTGTGAAGCACACTGTGCAGTGGTCGCTTGTTCCCAGATGTCTACTGACTTCTAAATTTGTGATCCTATCTCCATGTGAGAGTGCCAGGTCTAATATTGCTCCCTCCCGAGTGGGTTCCACCACTAGCTGTCTAAGGCACGCCCCCTGTAGGGCATCGAGAATGACCCTGCTCTTGGATGTGGCAACAGTCCATGTCGTCCAGTTAACATCTGGCATATTCAGGTCCCCCATCAACAGTATCTCCCCTTTTTCAGCCATTTTGAGAATGCCCTCTATCATTTTCTTGTCCATTTCCTCCCCTTGAGACGGGCGTCTGTATACAACCCCTGTGCGGATTGTGATGCCATTCCCTGTCTCCAAGGTAACCCAGAGTGCCTCTTGTTGTCCCCCTTTACTTTTTAGTTCTGTAGCTTTGATCCCTTCCCTTATGTAGAGAGCTACTCCACCTCCTCTTTACCCTCCCTGTCCCTTCTGTAGATTGTGTACCTGGTATGTTGACATCCCAGTCATGGTTCTCCATGTACCATGTTTCTGTGACTGCCACAATATCCAAGTGTTCCTCTTCCATCAGGCTACTAGCTCTGGAAGCTTGTTTCCCAGACTACGGGCATTGGTACTCATTGCCCTCCATTTAATGTTGGCTTTATCCTTTTTCACCCCATCCCTTCTCTTATTGCCCTTGTCTATTTTTCCATTTACCCCTATCCTGCCCTCTGTCGAGCTCTGTACCTCAGTGTTTAACCTACTACCTCACTCAGTGACCACTCCCCAGTCATGTGTGCATGGTCTAACAAATTCCTTAAGCCTCCCCCAAAATTATCGCTAGCAGAGTCCTTCCTCGTGGAAAACTTCCACATCTCAAACAACACCTGCTTCTACAAGACTGGCTACCCATCTCTGAGCAACAGATGTTAACTTGGCTCTTGATCACTTCCATCTCCAATTTTCAACAAAGCCTGCAACCTCTTTGCCCCCTGCTAAAAGGCAAAACAAAATCTCTCTCTAACCCATGGGTCACAGCGGCTCTTTCACAGCTGAAACTAAGGGATCACTCTGGGCAGTTGCCAGGGCCACTGGCAAACAACTGGACATCCAAATTACAAACAAGCATGAAATGCCTTCACAAAGCCATCATACTAATGAAATCCACTTTATACAAAGATGCTCTCACCAATACATGGGAAATGGTCATGCTTTCTGGGACAATATCAAGGATGTCACAGGAAGCAGTCAAAACCTCACAGCCATGTTAATGGTTGATGGATCCTCAACCCTTGACCCTAAAGTGACTCGCAAACATCTTTAACACGGCTTTTTCAGACCTAGTGCTGTTCACCCCATGACTTTTTGAAAACAGGGCCTACTCCCCAAATACCTCAGCCCTCAGCTCAACCATCCCCTTCTACTCAGGAAGGTAAGGCTGAATGAAGCTCACTGCTATATTACTGCAGCTATCTCTAAATCTAGATCTAGTAGCGACACCCTGGACCTTAAGCTTCTTTTGCTCACCCTCGATGAGTAATGCATCCATTAACAAAATCCTAAACCTCTCTCAGCTGTGGAAAATTCCTGGACCTATGGAAACAGCCACCGGACACCCATCCATAAAAGTGGGACAAGACGATTCACTCAAATTATCGCCCTATCTCCATACTGCCCCCACTCTCTAAGGCACTTGAGCGCATCGTGGCTGATCAACTTACAGACCACTTGATAAATACAATATACCTTGTCCACAACAACACGGCCCGGAAAGGTCACAGCACCACCATAGCCCTTCTTGGAGTTCACTGAGCTTTGCACAAACCTTGACAACAGCCTCACAGGGGCCATTTTCACGACCTCCAAGGCCTTCTATACAGTACACCATGGATTATTAATACACCAACTACTGAATGCCGGCTATCATCTGACTCTTCTCTGGTTTAAAGCTACTTAGAAAACTGGTCACAGAGGGTAAAATTGCAGACGCTCTTCTAACACCCTGCCTGTTCACTGGTGTCCCACAGGGATCCATACTGGGACCCTCCTTTAGCCTTTTCTTAAACTCCTCCTTACCACTGCTCTGAGCAGATCATACTATGTGCCGATGATGCTGTTGTATTCTCCACTCACAAAGATCCTGCAACTCTTCAACACAACCTTCAACTTGGTTTCAGTTCTGTAGAGACATGGTTTCTTAATCATATACTGGTCCTCAATGACAAGAAAACCAAATCTATGCTCTTCTGCAGCTCTCATAACCCACACAAGCTACACCACTTGGCTATCTCCACCACCCAGGGGAACACTCTATATCAGGTGGGGTCCTTCAAATACTTAGGGATACAGCTTGACCCTAATCTCTACTATGGACTTCATGTAGATAATGTAGCTAGAGCTGCTAATACATGGCTTGGTCTCCTCCACAAACACAAAGCACACCTCATGCCAGAAGCTTTGAAGGTTGCAGTCCTGAGCTCTGTGATCTCTGTAATAGACTATGGTCTCATCATTGATGGCTCGGCCACAACCACAACCCTTAGATGCCTCTCAACTACATTAAATAAAGCATGTCGGCTCATCACTGGTGCTCACCGTCTCACCCACACATGTGACCTGTACACTCAGACCGGCTGGCTCCAACTATCAAACCACATAAAGTTTCTCACCTGCTCCATGGTGAAAAAATCTACCTTGGCCTTGCACCTTCTGGGGTCTCAACTCTTACAACACTGAATTAACAAATGGCACCTTAGGAGATCCATGCTACAGCTACTGAAAGTCCCCACTGTCACACTTCAAGGGACAATGCTCTTTTGCTTATCGAGCGCCACTCTGGTTCAATGGCCTCAGCCAAACCATCTCCTCTGCCCCAACTATTGATATGTTTAAACTAGACTCGGGACTATCTCACAACTAACAGCTCCTGTGACTCGCCCAACTTAACCTTGTTTCTCCACTCTTTCTGCTCTAGTTGTCCCCCGCCCTCCTCACTGGATTCTACCTCACATCTTGGTATACCCAATGCTGCACTTTTCACCCTCTTGCCGCCCTTCCTACATTCCTTCTCCCCCCCACCCTCTTCCCTCTCCCTATGACTCTGGCACTTCTTATCTGTTGTCTATTTTCTCTGACAAATGCAGCTGGCTGCCTTGTTACAATGCTACCCTTGAACTGTATTAATCTGTACTCTGTTTGCAATGTCCACATTGTTGAAATGCCTGTTTTGATGTTCCCCATAATTTGTATTTCTCTGGCGTGGAACCTTTGTAAAAGAGCCATGGCCCAAAGGTATTTGTAATCCTAGACTTGATAAATAAATAAATAAATAAATACCTGCCATGTTTTGTCGGGGGGGGCTTGAACTTTCCTGTTTCCTATCAGCACCTCCCCCTTGGCTAGTTTAAAGGCTTGCCAAGGAAGCCTTTAAACTTTCACCTAGGAGCTTGTTTCCCTTCCTGGACAGATGCAGACCATCATGCCAGTATAGACCTTCACCTCTCCAGGTGGACCCCCAGTCCCCAAAGAAGCAAAAACCCTGTGCTTTGCACCAGTTTTGCAACCATTCATTAAACTGCATGGTGTGCAGTACCCTAGCCTCACCCCTGCCATAGACTGGAAGCACCTCTGAGAAGGTTACCGTGCTTGCTACCTGTCTGAGGCCCCTCCCCAACTCCACAAATTCATCCTGCACTGCACTGATCTCATGCCTACCTACTGTAGGTCATTTGTCCCGAGGTGGGCAATGATATCTAGTTCTCTCTCCTGTGATGCTGCTTCTCCAATCCTGAGGATTTGCTTCCTGTCCCTCCAAGCCATGGCACCAGGCAGGCACCTTACTTCCCTCTCCTCTCCCTTCCCCAGGTCTACACCCCTAACAACTGAGTCCCCTATCAGAAGCTGTTTCTTTCCCCTGTGGTGTCCCTTGCCACTCTTTTGTGGGTCTCCCTTGTGGATGTCCCCAGCATTCTTCTTGGTCTCCAATGAGGGTGTCATCATAGAGGAACCTTGATTTGCCAGACTGACATATGATTTGTGTAGAGGTACAACTAGGGGGCTACACCTCTGTTCCACCACCCTCATCCTCCCAGAACCCATTGTTGTCCATCTGCTCTTCACATATGGCAACATCTGAGGCAGTGGTTGTGGAACTGGTGCTCTTTGGGTGGGGGAGGCCTTCTTAGTCCTTGCCAGTTCAGTCTGGAGGTGGGCAACCTCCTCCCTCAGAGCTGACAGTTGCCCGCAAATAGGGCAGCAATGCAGGTTCCAGAATGTCTCCCAGAAAACTGTTGCCCTACAGCCAGTGCATTGCACCACTCCCCACATGCCCCTCTTCCTTATAATATACAATGAGTAATATATAAAATATATATTTTTTTGTTTTGTTTTTGTTCTTTTGGTGTGTACCTACTCTTTATGCACTGTGCTGCGTTATTAAGAATATGACAGTTCTACCCCAAGACCTGTTGAGGAAGTGATGTCAGAACCTTGGCTATAAAGGGAATGCCATGCCTGGGGTGGGCGGGTGAGGGAAGGTGGGTGGGTAGTTCACAACCACTGGTGACTGTTAGAAACAATCAAATACACCACTGCTCCATCACCCTGGTGAGTACTGCCCTTTATAGTAAGTCAACCATAACCACAATTTACTAGACCACTGCTCCTACACAAACCACTCTACTGAGTCCAGGGATAAAAGTGAACTCACTGCTCAGCCAGCAGGACACTTCTAAAATGTTGCACAAATATCCTTCCAAATCCTAAGTCTCAAGCACAGGAATCAATCAACTTCAGTTGTATTTCACCCCCTCTGGTTATAAAATTACTACACTTTAATGGAATCCTGAGGGTTGTTTATATGCTGGGTATGCGGCGGGCCTAAGGGTCTGGGGGAAGAAGCATGCTGAGGACTGGTCCAGTTGAAATTATGTCTCCCCCTGCTAGCTGTTCCCTGCATGGTGGTCCCCTTTGTCTCTGCTCCACTGTGCCAGGTCCCAAAGTTTTCTGGGAGATGTAGTTTTAAGCAGAGTCTATGGCCAGTGCTTGGAAACCCAAAGTTCCAGTTCCTGCGGTGTCTCAACGATGCAATCTTTTCCTTCCTGGGAGACATAAAGGTGAGCTAAATTGCGAAAGCTGTATTTAAAACCATGATCTGCCAGCTGCTTTTTAATGGGTGCAAACACTCTTCTGCAAGCTGCTACCTCAGCTAAGAAGTCCCAAAAGAAGGATATCTTGGCCCCCTGCCACCAAATGTCCCCTTTGTCTTGTACAGCCCTTAAAAGTCTCTCCTTGGTGGAGTACCGCAGGATGTATACAATAATGGATTGTGGCAGACAGCTGTTAGAGCGAGGCCCTCCAGGTACTCTATGTGCTCTCTCCACCTTGATCAGGCCCTGCCACCTATCTCCCATCATACGTGGAATCTCTTCATTTAGAAATTGCTCTGTTTGAACCCTCAGCCCATTTGGGGATACTGAGGATTTTAATGTTGTTCCTTCACCCCCGATTCTGCTGGTCCTCTGCCCTCCTCCATAATGTGGGTAAGTTATTTTCATGCTCTTGAAGGCGGCGCAATATTTTAGCCTGATTGGCCTCCAGATCCTCTGTTTTCTGTTCAGTAACACTCATGAGATCATTGAGTACTCTCACCTCTGCTACCATGTCAGTCAGCATTGTAGAAAGGGAATCCACTCTGGTAATTAAAGTTTCAAGTAGCATTGTAATGTGCTGTAGACAGCTACCAACATCAACTGAGTGCGATGCATTTTCCATGGGGCCTGATGACTGGCCTACTACAGTCAGTTAGTTCTTGCACCCAAATGGGTTGCCCAAACTTAAGTAGTAGTGGAGCCCTGGAGTGTAGAGGTCGGCTCCACCTGTAGTTTTGATTAAGCAGTATAGGCAGCTGAGGTTGGAGTGAGGATTACAGTCACTCTTGTATTGCCACATCAGCTAGAGGAGTAACTCCAAGGTTGGCTGCGAGGCCAAGTTATGCCCAACCTGGGTCACAAGAGGTCTGGTGTCCCGAGATGATTACCAGCTCCTACACACAATCAAACCCACACCAATTGAAAGGATAGGGGCTAAAGGGACACTTTAATGACTCTGGCAATTAGTATCCTGCTGGATGCCTGCACACTGATCTGGATAGCAACAGCTGGGGATGGAGCAAAAACCTTAGGCTGCCATCTTCCTTGGTGTCCAGGCCATGCCCCCTGAAAATTACTTTTATTTGTCTTATAACATGACTTGCACTGGTAACATTCAGATGTACTACTTCAGCGTACCTTAAATGATAGTCCACAACTATGAGGGATTTCTGATTTTTCAGGTCAAAGGACTCTGTAGCAGCTTTTTGCTATGGTCTGTCTCTAAATTTACATAGAATCAATGATTTTGCTGAATTGCTGTGGAGTTTGGTAGAGACTTCGCACTTGTTTCAATTGTGCTTACGTAACTGGATGAGATGTATGATTTTGATACATTGTGGCTGTTCACCTCTCTATCTGTGGGATATACCACCCTGTAGGGGAACAAAGCAAAGAACCCTAGAGGAGGGTTGCCCTCCCATAGGTGCCACAGGAATGATTCTCTTGGCTAACGATAGCTTAGGAAAAAGCCCACGGGAAAGAGAGATGAGTCACTGGAGGAGGAAGAGGGGTGGATGGTGGGGCAACAAAGAGATGAATCCTGGAATAGTCCTGGAGGAGTGGCCTTTTAAGGCCTGATGGGGGAGTGATGTAGTTGCTCTACCCACTGAACCTCAGGCTTGAAGCCTTCTCATTCAATTGTGCTTACACAGCTGGATGAGATGTATTCTTGTGTGACTTCGATAAATTGTGGCTGTTCATCTCTCTGTCCTTGGGATATACCACCCTGTAGGGGTACGAAGCAAGGAACCCTAGAAGAGGGACCACCCCTCATAGGTGCCACGGGAATGATTCCCTTGGCTAAAGGTAGCTTAGGAAGAAGTCTGAAAAGAATACCCAAAAGGATCATGAGTATCAAAGAGGAGAGAAATCGGAAGATATCTAGACTGGAAATAAATGTGACAGACATAGATAGGAAGGACAGAAGAAGAATGATAAAAGGCGAGTACAGTAAACGAAGGAAATCTGACAAGATGCAGAAGGGTGAACTTCCTAAGGAGAGAGGAACACCCAGGGCCACCATCCAACTCCATCCAGCAGCAGAACCTAACTAAGGAACCTATGAAAGCACTAACCCTGACTAATATTATGACCAATGGCATGGAGGACAGGAAAAAAACCCTTTGAGGAGGAAACCTCTGGGGATCCAAGACCTAGGTCACCTTCCCTTCAGGCTGAAGGACATTTTGATTAGGGACAGCTCCGCTACAGCAATTTAAAGTAGAGATCAAGGAAGGAGGAAAAGTTCAATTTTAGAGGAAGATCTAATTCTATCCTTTGAAATGAACAGCTGGCAAGTGATGCTAGCGATGTCTCTCCAAGTAGATGCTCAAAAGCAAGAGAGGGAGTATGATGAAGAAAAGAAGCTGTGAAGGTCTGGATGGTTTAAGGTGAGATATGAAATGAATGATGTACAATGATGGAGAGAAGCCTGCTAGCCCTGAGCAAAAGAGCAATAGACATGATGGCATGTCTCCGAGTGGAGAACAGGTCGAGTCAAGGTAGCATGGACCCAAAAGGATTATGCTTGAGTAGTCGATGTGAAGTAGTAGATCCACATGGAGGTCAGATGAGTGAGGGATACTCAGATGTGGTCATGAGAACACTGATGGTGATAATAACCACAGGAATGCAGCAGTTCAATGAGGTAGCATAGGACCCAATGAGAGGTATGCTCGATTAATCAATGTGAATGAGTAGACCCTGAGGTCAGACTGAGTGAAGGAGAACTGGACTCAGGCTCCTGGACATCAGACAGACTAAAGTAAGTGGAGGATATGAATAAGGAAGGTAATGGCAAGATAGGGAAAAAACCCCAAAGAAATCAAAGGTAATAGAAGGAATGGAATGGAAGGTGGAGTGAATGGGTGGAGGAGGGCAACAAATGGATTCAGCAGGGGCAGACACCCCCAAAAGAGTGAACACAGGGAGGCACAAGGACCGAGTCAATCAACCGAGGCCAATGATGGAACAGGCTGTGCATCAATAAATAGCTCAAACAGCGTGAGAGGTGCCAATAGAAATCTGCACTACTGTGATGTCTACGATGAGATGAGACAGTGGTATGGGAAGATAGAAGGGTCTGCTACCACCATGATACAGCAGTCCCCCACTGTGGGAAAAACAGAGAGCCACGAACTAGGCACCGGGACACCGAATGGCCAATTAAAACAGAAAGAGAAAACATGGGAATCAAAGCCGGCAGCCGGAGCTGGATTGACAAGGCAGGGAGCGAGTCAAATAGCCAACAGGTGAGGGAATCAGGCAAATGATGGTAGGGCAGGAACCCTCAAAATAGAAACTGCGAGTGGTACAGAGCATCAAAGATAAGGAAAGACTTGTCCAGAACATGAACAGTGGTGTAGGCATATCTCATCAGCTGCATGTGGAATATCTGTATCCTTAGAGGAAGGTCATCTAGACTTCTGGTGCCAGACAGACTTATCAGAGGTTTGTGATCTCTCTGTTGAATGAAGTGTGTACCCACAAGATAACTAAAATGTTCACATATCCAGCCTAGGGTGAGTGTCTTTTTTGCAGTTTGTACATAGTGCTGTTCTGTTGGCATCAGTGCTCTTGAGGCATAGCCGACAAGTTTCCAGTGGTTTTCATGCTTTTGTATCAGGACCCTTCCTAGACCAAAAGATGCTGCATGTGCTGCTACTTTTGTTTCTTTTAGGGGGATTAAACAAGGCTACAGTAGGCAGTACCATGAGTTCCTTTTTGAGAGCTATAAACTCTTGCTCTTCAGCTGGACCCCAAACCCACTGGTTTGCCTGTGACAAAAGTTCTCATTGGGATTTTATTTTCTTAGCTGAGGTGGGTATGAACTTACCAGTTGGTTGACCATTCCCAGGAAACCTCAAATTTCAAACTTTGGACACATTTGTGGGATTTGTTATCCTCTATATGGCTTCCATCTTTTTGAATCAGGTTGTACATCTTTGTCTGAGATATGTCCCAGGAACCAAATTTTGGTTTTCAAAAACTCATGTTTCTTAGCATTCAGTGTGAGCCCTGCACTCTGAACCTTCATAGGACTGCATAGACTCTCTGACCATGCTCCTCACTAGTGCGACCCAAGACAAGTATATTCAAGACAGATCTGCGTAGCACACAACCCCCTTCAAGTCTTCTAGGACTCAACACATTCTGCATTGGAAGTGCTCAGCAGCAGACAAGATGCCAAAGGGCAGTCTTCAAAAGCAATAGTGTCCAAAGGACATCATGCAGGTGGTCAGTTTTTCTGATGCCTTTGATAGACATACCACCCCAAATCCTGAATTGGCATCAAGCTTGGTGAAGAGAACTGCTTCTCCCAGCATCGCTAGCATCTGCTCCACAGAGGGAAGGATGAACTTCTCCCATCTGATTGAATCATTCAGCTTGGTTAGGTTAACATAGATCCTTATGGTGCAATCTGGCTTTGAGACCACTGCCATTCCAGTACATCAATTTTGGTAATCATGCCCAGATTCACCATTCTAGAAAATTCCTCTTTGATCTTGGACATTAGTAGGACTGGGATCTTTTGGTCGCGGTCAGTGAAAATGGTATGGCTCCTGGTATAAGCTGAATAACATAATCTTCAGTGAGTTCTCCTAGGCCATTGAACAGTGTTGGGAACTCCTCACTGCACCCACTTTATTCCACACTATTGAGTCTAGCAAGAAGATGAAGTTTCTTGATTTCTTGTCTGCTGAGCAATTAGAGATGGAGGTTCTTCACAATGCAAATGTCTTCTTGACTTGCATTTTTTGACTTTAATTACAAGAGCAGTGAACACTCTGCACACATCCAGGGTGTATCTTTCTGGCCCCATTAGGACTTATCATGTGGCCTGCAAATGTATGTGGTTTTTGCCCCTCAGTTCCTTTAAAGGGTTTCTGACATGATTTTGAGATCTGCACCTGTGTCTATCTTTGGTGTCAGCATGGCTCAGTTGGTAGCACATCCGCCTCTGGACCAGAAGGTTGCGGGTTCTCGTCCCACACTGGGATTGAACGTGCACCTAAAAATCACTGGCATCTGAGTGCAGTATTGGGGGGGTGCTGTACTGCTGGGGTGTGCCATCCTTCAGATGAGATGTTAAACCGAGGTCCCTTCTGCCCATCCTGGTGTTGTCCTGGTGGGTGTCCAGCTGGAAGTAAAAGAACCCAGGGCACTCTTCGCAAAGAGCAGGGAACATTCCCGGTGTCCTGGCCAACATTCCCCTTCCCATAAACCGGTTCATGCAATTATCCAGGCTGTGTGTGGGTGATGATGTGCAATATGGCCACCACCACACATTCAGTCACTTCACTACCAGTCTAGCATTGCTTGTAAAGCGCTTTGGGATACTGTGTATGAAAAGCGCTATATAAATGCTGATTCTTCTTCTTCTATCTTGAATTCTGTTTGCATCTTATTGATGAGAATTATTGTTTTCCAGCTAGTTACTTCGGCCTGAAGCAATCCCCAAAAAGTATACTCTGTCATACTCTGACACTTCTTGGAGTTTGTGCAATGTTGCTTGTGACTAACATGCACTCTTGTATAGGTCTCTCTTGTGACATGCATAGCAAGTGTCATTATTTTCTGGACATTGAGCTATTTGGTGTGGCGGCTTGCTCCTGTACCTCCTGCATGACTTCCGTGTGACCTTTTTATTGTGGGCTGTCCATCTGTGCTGCTGATCCTGCACCAAGTTCTGGGCAGCATTGGATTTCTTCTGACTCCTCTCAATGGAACAGTGTCTTCTCTGCATGGAGTCTACTTGTAGGCTGCTTTGTTCTGTTCCTCAGTCTGCTCCTGGCCAAATGTATTACTGTTGTTTTTGTACGGTCTTGATCAGTTGGGCCACTGTGACAGCCTTCTGTAAAGTGAGGTTGTTGTCCAGCTGTGTGCATTTGACCAGTCTGCTGCCTCAGAACCCCATGATAATCCAGTTCTGAATCAATTGATCTGATAGGTCTCCATAGTTACAGTGCTCAGTTAGGGTATAAAATACTGTAATGAAGTCACTGATGGGATCCCCTGCTTCTGGCCTGCATATGTTAAATGTGGCCCTTCATGGATAACATTTCTGCAACCTTTGAAATGTGTGCTTAATTTTTCATGGGCCATATTATTGTTTTTCTTTTCTGCATTCGTTAACATCATCACCTTGAGGATATCATCTGCTTTGTTCTCCTTACAGTATATCAGAGTGTTCACCTGATTCTACACTGTTGACTCTGCTAGGCTACTGGCTATACGAAATCTTTTGAAGTGTCTAAGTCATTTTGGAAAGTCATCTGGATTGGCAAAATCAAAAGGTTCAGTTTGTTTGATCTGATAAATCGCTGTTGCCACTGCTTAGTCACAAAATTGTACTGAATACAGACACTAAGATGTATTGTACACTTACTGTAGGGAACATTGGTGACTGTAAATTTTTCCAGGTCTCCAAACACTTTTGATTTGCAAGTTTGCTTCAGTCTAGCCCAGTTTCACTTTCTTTTTACTCTGTGTGGAGTATGTTACTTTATTTTTTTTCCTTTTTGAACAGCCTACCTTTCCAGCACTTCCAACTGTCAATTGACTACTGGGAGGGAGGAAGGAGAACCCAAGGTGGATTTACTGCAGTCTTCCAATGGTAGTTAAGAAGAACAGTAAAGAAATTACCTTACCAGCTTGCTGGGCTTCAGTTCTGCTTCTGTTCTTTTTTTTTTATTCTCTGGTGCTGCTTCTGCTGCTGAAATGTTTTTGGTCCTGGTGGCAGGCTGGTGCTCTGGATCTCACTTGGCCTCTCTGCTGAAAGATTGGCTCTCACTCAGAACCACGCTCTACTCACAGAAATGGACTCCATCTTTTTTCTTAGCAAAATAATAAAACATGCTGCAGAATGCTCCTACAGACACCAACTGATTCCTGGAACATAGCATACTAAAAGGGAGGCTTAAAACTACAGTTGTGGGCTGATTCTTTTCACTTCTGACATCATGTCATATATACTGTTAATAAACATATTGCACACAGACTGAAAGTAAGATGGTAATTAATAGGCAGTTCCTCTGGGTAGTTTCTTCCAGTGGTCATGTAGTAAACTAGATAGGCTGGCTAAGCTCTAGTGTCACCTATCACCTCACCTGCTTCTAGGTGAAGCTGCACCCTGGAGGCTCCAATCTATATCCAACAGGTTGAAGTCCCCCACCAGAAGCACTTCTCCTTTTTCTACCATTGCACCAATGGCTTCTACCAGTGGCTTATGTAATTTCTCTCCCTGTGTTGGACATCTGTAGATCACACCAGTGTGAACAGTCGCTAAATGTCCCATCTCCAGGGTACCCCACAGTACCTCCAACCTCATTCACCCCCCCCCAGATTCCGTGTATCTCCATCACTTGAATACTTTAAGTCACATGCAGCACCATCCTTCCTCCCACCCCCTACAACCCTTTATTTCCTGAACTGAGTACAGCCTGGTATGGTCAAATCCCAATCGTGGTTCCCTGTGCACCATGACTGAGTAATGGCTATGATAATCTGGTCTGCTTGTGCCAAGAAGGCCACTAAGTCTAGAATTTTATTTCCTAGACTTCTTGCATTTGCAAACATGTCATTCACATTTTATTACCATTGTACCCATCACACCCCTTTTTTCTTTCTTGTCTACTTCTTTTCCCCCCTCTTTCTTTACAGCTCATGTTCTCATCCACTTTCATTCCTACCACTCAACTTTATTCTCCACCAAGTCCTCCCTTCTCTCTGCTTCAGTCTGTGGAGGGGACAGTTTATGCCTACAAAATCCCCCCCCCAGCTAGTTTAAATGTTCAGAAAAAGTAACATTTAAACTGTTCACTGAAGACTGTGATTCCCTTCCTAGACAGATGCAGGTCATCACCCCTGTATTGGCCCTTATCCCTCAAGGTTTGACCCCGGTCTCCAATGTAGCCAAACCCTTCCTCTGTACGCCATATCTTTAACCATGAGTTGAAGAGCCTGGTTCAGAGAACTCTATCTTCTCTCTGTGGTAGACAAGAAACAACTCAGAGAAAGTCACTGAGCACACTACCTACCTAAAACCCCTCCCCAGCTCCCTGAAATGTTCCTGCACAATCCAAGCCACATCTCTAGTCAAGTTATTATTCCCCAGGTGAATAATGACATTCAACTCCTCTTCCTGCCCCACCACCCTAGTGATCCTTAGGATCTGCTTTCCACCCCCTGAGCTGAGGTGCCAAGTAGGCATCTTACCTCCCTCTTTCCCTCCCTTCCTTTTCTCAAATCTGCCCCACTTTTGATTGATCCACTGCCAGATGTGCAGATCTGCTGGGGTCCTCTAGCTCCCACCCTGGGGCCTCCAATATAGACAACCCCCACATCCTCCCTCACCACTAACAAGCATGCCTTCTCCCAGCAATGCTATCCCTCCAGGGCAGTAAATTAGGTTCTTAGTGGCACTGGCTGAGGAATATACCCTGACCTGCCACCTCCACCCTCCCAAAGCCCACCACAGCCCTTCTCCTTGGAATCCTCTGGGGCAAAGGTGGTGGACTCAGTGGCCATTGCATGGGGGAAGAGGTCCCCTGAAATCCAGCAGGCTCAGCTTGGAGTCTAGAGATCTCCTCCCTCAGCCCAGAGAGGTGTGTGCAGATGGGGCAGTACCTTAGTCTCCAGAAGGTCTGTCTGAAAACTGTCAATTCACAACCACTGCACTGCACCACTCTCTGTGTTCCCATTCCTAGACTTAGTATATTAACTGGAAATAACTTTGTACCCTTACCTTAGATAGGGTTTTTTTACTGTTCCCCTTTTTTATTTGTTTAAAACGGACACTGTCAACCCCCATAGTTCTCAAAGTGTCCCTAGTTCCAGAAACACATTATATGATCACCAACATTCTGTAAAGATTACCGATGTAGCTGATAGTTTGATGCTGACTCTTTTTTCTGGAAGAACGTGAACAACACACTGCTCACCATACTGGTGTTTCCACACAAACACAGGTTTGTTTACATTCCTTGATCAGGTCCAACTGCATCTTTCCTGGACTTGGGAACACTCACAACACAGTCTAGCCTCTCATGACACAGTGGGAGTTTAGGAAGCTACTGCCTCATGAGTGACTGCACTGTTTGGGTGTGTTTCTAATGCTCAGGAAGTAGGCAGTAAGAACAGATCCAGGACTGTAAACAAAACAAGGCTGTTTATAAATATACATTAGCATGTATTTCAGCCCTACTAAACAAGGAGACAGACATAAACAGCAACATCAATGAATGTTAGAGAAGGTAAGCAATCGTAAAATGTGGGTTTTTAACTAGAAATGATACAATGAAAAACACGCTGACAGTGACCCTTTAACCGCTTTGTACTATAACCCTAGATAGGGTGTTTTAAGTTTTCCTCTTTTGACTTCTTTTATCTTCTTTTTACCCTTACCCTGTATAGAGTGCTACCTCTATTCTTATACCACAGGAGCTTCTAGTTATCCCCTTTTAACTTTTTCCCCCTTTTATGCTTATCCTAGATAGGGTGTTTCCTCCTTTCCCACACAACAGCTGTTACCCCCTTACCTTACTCTGTACTCTCATAATGAGGCAACAACAAGTATACAGGTACTGTACCACACCTCAGTGAACCACCACAGTTCATGGCATGCCTGCTGTTTCTGGCAGATGCCTGTCAATGCTTAAGATGTCAGTACTACCCCACTCCTGGTCTGTTACACTCATACTCTGGGACAGGAACATGAATGGGACATATTACGATTGCTTGAATTTATACTCTGGACAGGGAGGCAATGTGAGTCCTGATTGACTGTTTCTATGTCCTGGTCTTGCCTCTGAATCAGCCCCAACCCTAATTTCTTTCTGCATCTCCTGTGTAAAAAAATGCAACAAGTAAGAAAAACTGTTTCTTTATCCGCTTTTGTTTAGCATGTCTGTGTTTGTTTGTCTGTTTACTTGTTTAATGGGTAAGCACAAATGGATATTACATCCTTTTACAGGTGTGACTCACACAATCAAAATGTAATAAATACATTCACATACAAATAACAAAATAAACACTGTAGGAATAAAATTCCATGTCAAGATTTCATGTCACATATAAAATCAATTAAAACAATTACATCCATGTAATGATTGGTAATACAAAAATAGAAATTGTGAAAAAGCAGCGTATGTGAACAGACCCCTGATAGCAGTTGGAATATGGTTCCAAATAATAGGTGCTGTATGAGGAAAAAGCCCTCTGTCCACTAACATTTTTCCTAAAAGGAAACTTCAAAGCAGTCCCATCCTCCCTAGCCCTAGTTAATCTACTTAGATCAGGACACTGCAGAAATCCGTGAAGACTAAGTGACTTACCTGGTTGTACTATTCTATACACAAACCTAGCCATAAGATAATTATGGTTAGGATGAATTGGGAGCTACCCCATTTTTTCCAAAACTATACAATGATGGGTGACGCAAAGGAGAGACAATGTAAGTTTATCCAATGTTTGCAATATGATAGCCTTTTTAGACACAAAATTCACAGAGGCATTATCAGTGACCAAAGAGGCATAAGTAACAATGGGCAAGAGGCACTGTTTGACAATGAAGCAACATACCATGACAGGGCATGGGTATATTGGCGGATTTACCACGCCTGGTGTGGTTCAGTCATGAGGCACAGCCGGTGACTTAACAACACCAGAAGTGGTAAATCCACCCATATACCCACTCCCTGTCATGGTATATTGCTATTATACAATGTTCAACTTTTTTTTGTTTGTATAGTGAAATAAAACGTTTACAGTGGGTATACTGGAGGATTTACCACAGTCATGTGATCTGTTTTGACCAATGAGGTTACAGGAGTTTCATACCCCATTGTATAATGGCCATTTTAGCTTCATCAGCGATAAAAGACCTTAACCTATACAACGTACCTAACTTGCTATGAATTTTTGAATGAACACTACTCAAATGAGAATCATAACTTGAAAAAGGGTCTAATACAACACCCAAATATTTAAAAGTAACCATGTTCTCAAAAACATTACCATCTAATGATTCAACATGAAGACACGTCCCCAAATTTTTAATCTAGGAGATGTTCCAAAAACAATAGTTTTCTTTTCCTTGTATTTAAAACCAACTGATTTGTATCTAGCCAGTGCTGGAGAGTACCCATTCCTCTGTACAAAATAAAATTTAACTCAGAGATTGTTTTGCCATGTACATATATCACAGCATTGTCAGCACAAAGTGTAAGGCTAACATCTTTCAATGCAGTAGAGACCCCATCAAAGTACAAAGAAAATAAAATAGGACCCAATATGGAGCCCTGTGGTTCTCCATATTTTACTGTAAGCTTCCCAGAGATGTAGCCCTGGTATTTCACCATTTAATACCTATTTTCTAAATAATCTGTAAACCGCACTAAAGCAGGATGTCCTTTACCCAATACACTCAGTCTTTTAATCAGAAGTTCATGGCTAACCAAATAGGATGTCTTGATTATGTTCACGAATGCAGCCCCAGTTAAGCATCAATTTTCCATACCCTCTATGACTGCATTCATGAACTCATAACCCTTCCAAGTGTTTAATGCCCCCCCCTTGCTGCTGGCACTTGCAGCTTGACCAGAAATGTGCACGGACTCTGCCATGGAGCACTGATTTATATCCTGGGCGATGTGAGTCCTGATTGGCTCTTCCTGCATCTTGGTCCCACCTCCAAATCAGCACCGATCCCCGATTTCTTTCTGTAGCTCCTGTATCAAAAAAAGCAACAAGTAAGAAAAACAGTTTATCCACTTTTGGTTAGCCTTTCTGTGTTTAAATGCCATCTGCTGCTGACACTTGCAGCCTGACCAGAAATGCATGCTGACTTTGCCATTGAGCTCTGATTTAAATCCTGGGTCCACAATTAAATATACAATATGGATGGATACTGGATACCTCTTTGTCTGACATAAGGCAGATAGCACACTGTTCATGCCCTTTGCACTGTGGCCCTTAGCAGTTCAGACCTCAGCACAGTGGATCACTAGTGGGGACAACTTTGTGTGGTGGACTTGAAGATCAAATGATACAGGTAGCAGTCAGTGATTGACTCCAGGAAGAAGGGGATGCATGGCTTAATTTGGATTGGTAGCCATGTCTGTCTTCTCAAGTCTATTCTCAGGTAATATTTTCTACATGGAGCCAGGACCAGCAGTAGAAAGCTTCTTTAGCTTGGGCCAGCATGCAATGCAGGGATGGCACCTTCAGGAAACTTCAAGCACTTTCAACACCAGGAAGTCATCATTGTAGGGTCCTACTGCTGTTGGGTTGGTTCAGAAGCAGCTCTTTAAAACCCACAAGCAGGTCAAAGATCAAATGCTGCATGCAGCAGTCAGTGATTGGCTGCAGGAGGGAGAAGAGTCATGGTTTTGCTTGGATTGGTGGCTGCATCTATCTTCTCAAGCAGCTTCTCAGATGATGCTTTTTGCAGGGACCAGGAGTAGAATCAGAAAGCAGCTTCATCTTGGGTCAGCAGCCTGTGTAAAAGGAGGGTGCTTTCTGGAAACTTCAAGCCCTCTCAACCCTAGGAAGTCTTTGGTGGTATATGGACCTGCTGCTGTCGGGGTAGGTCAGTAGCAGCTCCTTAAAGCTCAGAAGCATGTCAAGGATCAAGGGCTACATGCAGCAGTGAATGACTGACTGCAGGTGTGAGAGGAGGTGCAGTTTGGCTTGAACTAGTGGCTGCATCTATCTTTTCAAGCAGCTTCTAAGGTGATGCTTTCTGCAAGGAGCCAGGAACAGTAGGTGAAAGCAGCTTCAGCTAGGGTCAGCATTTGGTGCAGGGAGATGGTGCCTTCTGGCAACTTCAAGTCATCTCAATCACAGGAAGTCTTCTTTGGCAGCATAGGGTCTTGCTGCTCTCAGGCTGGATCGGGAGCAACTCTTTGAAGCCCACAAGCAGGTCAAGGATTAGGCTACAGGCAGCAATCAGTGACTGGCTACAGGAAGGAGAGGAGGCATGGCTTGGCTTACATCGTTGGTCACGTCTATCTCTCAAGCAACTTCTCAGGCAATGTTTCATGCAGGGATCCTGGAGCAGTAGAAAAAAAGTGACTTCAATTCCTGATGCTGCATGCTGCGGGGAGGGAGGGTACCTTCTGGAAACTCCAAATGTTGATGACCACAGGTAGTCTTCCTTGGCTTATAGGGTCCTGCTGCTGTTGGGCTGGGTCAGAAGCATATTTTTTCAGGCCCACAAGCAGATCAAGGATCAAAGACACAGGCAGTGGTCAGTGACTGGCAGTAGGAAGGAAAGGAGGTGTGGCTTGGTTTAAATTGGTGGTCATATCTATCCTCTCAAGCAATTTCTCAGGTGGTGTTTTTGCAGGGATTCAGGAGTAGTTTATTCACTTTTAATAAGAAGGTACACCTGACTGATGTGAAAAAAATGTACAATGCATTCCATTCACACAGGGTCCCACATGAAAATGGGTATTTGGTGCCCTCAGGGTTTACCTGGTTAACAAATTTAAAACAAAAAATAAAACAAATACATTTTCCTTCAGTATTTACAATTTATTTCCATTGGTTCAGAAAAAGCTTTTATAGTAGTTGGGTCAAGTAGGTGATATGCAGAGAAGAAAGATAACCCTGATCCAGTGATATTTAAGCCCACATGCATATCTTGCAATTAGTAAAAGGGATGGGCTACCCATTGGGTAGCTTGAGTGGGTAGGTTGGGTATCGGCATTTTTTCCAAGTAGGGTAGTTTGGGTAATTTACTACCATACCCAACATAGTGTATGTCACATGTTGGATATTATTCATTCAGGTATCATGTCAGGTAACGGGTAATTTAAATTTTAAACTTGCAATACAGACAGCATGTGGGGTCCAGGGACTTTCTGAAGTTATAATCAGGCATTACAGGCAGCCTGTGGGGTCCTGACAGAAGAAAGGACCACATGACACCAACCTGATAATCTGATTGGTCAGTGCTGGTGTCTGAGCTCTATGTCAGCTGTGTGAGCACATGCACAGAGAAGCATTTCTTGGGAGAGGTAGGAATCACTGCTTGCTTTGCAGCTGCGGCAAAAACATGAAAAAACAAGTTTAAAACTTAAAAAAAAACAAGCACAAAGTTTAGTCCACAAAGGAGCAAGAGCTGGTGACTGAAAGGGGAATAATCGGAGGATCCAGTGCAGTGCTCAGGACTTGGGAGAGAAGGAGAATGGGGGCAGAAGGTGCTTGTTGACAGCAGCAGCTGTGAAAGCAATTTAGGCTGTATTACACACTGTCTGTTAGATGCCCTGAGACCTGTCTGTGACATAGCTACTCTGTATGTCTCTGCAGTATAGTGAAAGTCATTTATGCCTAGGGTCCTGAGGGAGTTGGTGGGGTGCTAGCAGCTCCACTTACTGACCTGTTTAACACCTCACTGGAGGAGCAGTGTGTTCCACAGGACTGGAGGACAGTGTACATGGTTCCACTCGTTAAGAACAGTCACAGGTATAAGACAGGTAACTTCAGGCAGGTTAGCCTGACCTTCATAGTGGGAAAGATAATGGAGACCATTCTAAAGGAAAGACTGATGTCCTTCCTTGAGGAAAATGGTCTCCAGGATGACAGGCAGCATGGGTTTGTCAGGGAGAAATCTTGTCAAATCAACATGAATGACTTCTTTAAATGGGTTATGAGGTTGTTGGACAGGGGACAGGCGGTGGATGTCCTGTACCTAGAATTCAGCAAGGCATTTGATTCAGTGCCACATGGCAGGCGGATCAGAAAGCTGAGGGACTGGAGACTAGGGGACAAACTACTGGGGTTGGTCAAGAACTTGCTGCAGGATAGGAATCAGAGAGTGGTGGTAGGGGGAAACTATCAAAACCTCGGCCTGTAACCAGCAGGGTCCCACATGGCTCAGTACTTGGACCCAAGCTGTTCAATATCTTTATTGATGACATAGCAGAGGGGGTCAAAAGTAAGCTCTGCCTCTTTGTGGGATGATACCAAGCTCTGTGGGAGGGCTGACACAGTGGAGGGGAGACAGGAAATAAGGAAGGATCTGGCTAGGCTGGAGAATTGGTTGGGCATCTGTCAGTTGGGTTTCAATGCCAAGAAATGCAAGGTCATACACCTGGGTTCCAGGAACCTAGGAGCCAGCTACTGGCTGGGGGGAGTACAGTTGGCAGTCTTAGAGGAGGAAAAGGACCTTGGGGTGATGGTCAGAGGTGACATGAAACACTCAGCACAGTGCCACAAGGCGGCAAATAAAATGTTAGGTTGCATCACCAGGGGAATAACCTCTAAGAGGGAGGAAGACATCTTGCCACTATATAGGTCACTGGTGAGGCTGCACCTTGAATACTGTGTGCAGGTCTGGTGCCCATATCTGAAGAAGGATATCAAGCTACTGGAGGGGATTCTGAGGAGGGCGACTAGAAGGATCCAGGGTATAGGGACAAAACATATGAGGAGAGGCTGAGTGAGCTAAACATGTACTTCCAGGAGGATTGGAGAGAGAGGGGGGACATAATAGAGACCTTCAAGTACCTTAAGGGAACAAATAGAGTAAGATTGAAGGGCATCTTTAACTTAAGGAAGGAGGGTACAACAAGGGGGTACAGCATGAAACTAGTGGGGGGTAGATTTAAGAAGGAAATTAAGAGGCACTTTTTCACTGAAAGGGTGGTGTCAGGATGGAATGAGTTGCCAGAGGAGGTGGCTGGGTTTTATGTGATAAAGGCAAGTCTTTAACTGCACTGATCATATACCATGACCTCAAATGCTCCCAATGTCAAAACAGCAAACAATAATACACCGACTGGTGCAAACAGCGACAGTCACTTGCTCTCCGATGCATGGCAATAGAAATAAATGAATTTATCACGGTCTATGCACCTCGCATCTCCCTTTGTGGGGCGCAAGCCACCCGCACCCCCCAATCTATATATTCTCAAATCCAGGGGGAGCAAACTTAGAGGCAAGATGCAAAAAAAAAAATAAAAAAACAGCAAAAATCTGTCCCGCACCCAGAGCCGAATCTGGGTCCATCAGCTCAGATGGCAGTGGCTCTAGCCACTACACCAAATGACCAGTTTGGCAGGGCTTGGCCAAACAAATCCTTACATCCTGTTACAGAGATGGCAGCTCACTGTAACCTACCCATCGGCATCTTTTCATACTCGGTCTCAAATGAGCGGTATTATTGAGTTGCTCATAACGAGCAGTTCAATAATACTTGCTCACATCATGGTACACCGGTGGTTAAGGTAAAGACAGTAGCTAGTTTTGGGGGAGGAGTGGGATAGGGTGAAGAAGAAAATTAGGGTAGGTGTTCCTGGAATGGGGATGGGGAGGATACTAGGGAAGGGACAGTTGACTTCAGTGGGAGTAGGGGGGGGCAACACCAGAGAACTAATTAGAGCCACAAACTCAAGCAGACTTCACAGACCATTATGGACTGTTTCTGTAGGCAAATTCATATGTTCATATATTTACACACTGTCTGTTAGGTGCCCTGTGCCCTGTCTGTGACATATAGCTACTATGTGTGTCTCTGCAGTGTAGTGAAAGGCATTTAGGCTGTATATACTATCTGTTGTTAGGTGCCCTGAGCCCTGTCAGTGACATAGCTACTCTGTTTCTCTCTGCAGCATAGCAAAAACCATTTAGGCTGTATTACATTGTCTGTTAGCCTGTTAGGTGCCCTGAGCTCTGTCATAGCTACACTGTGTGTGACATCTCTCTGTGGTATAGCAAAAGCTACGGCTGTGTCTACTATGTCTCATATTTCCCAGAGTAATTCTACTGAAAGGGAGCACAGTGCTGGTGCATGTGCAACTGAAAATGATGTGGACAATATGAATCCTAGCACTAATGAAGAACATAGCAATGATAATAACAATAATATCACTTGTTCCTTGTTAACAAACCCAGGTCTACCTCGAAAATGAGCTTGCTCAATGGTGATCGCTTGGTTAAATAAAGACTTTGATTGATTGATTGATTGACTAGGACTGGCTCTAAATGTCCTCCTGAACCACAAAAGCATGTTACTAATGAAATGATAGAGTTTCTGAAAGAACTGACATGAGTTACTCGTAGGGGTACTGAACATATTGTCGCAATTGCCAGGAGACTTCCAGCTGCTGAAGCAGCATGCAAGGAGGGGGAGGTATCCTCCTCAAACATAACCTCAGATGCTGAGCCAGCTAATGCTGATAAAAATAGTGATGATAGTGGGGACTGGGAATGTAATAGCCCAGGCTATGTCCCACCTGATGATGACAGCACTTCCACTTCTTCTGAATCTTGTGGCAATGAGTTTGGTACTAGTTTTGATAAGGGGACTGGAGAGAATGCCACTGTAGGGCATGAGAGGCAAGTGCAGAAAAAAAATCATATGCTAAGAAGATGACCATGAATGGGAAAAATGAAAGTGAACAATGAAATGGCAGTGTAGGATTTCCTCCAGATCCCTTGACTATACAAGAAATAGTGCCAGGCACCCTAGTAGAAAGCACAAGGGTAAATTTTTACTGTGGAATTTATTTTATATTGACCCTGTAAACAACTCTCGAGCTGTATGCAGTCTATGCAAAAAGAGTATCAGTCATGGTGGTAAAGTGGGAGATTTTGAAACATCAGCAATGATATGACATGCAAAGGCAAAACACCCAATTGAGTGGAGCAGGGCAAGGGAGAGCATGGTTGCTCTGGGCAGTAGTGGAGGTGGTGGTGACGGTGACCATAGTGACAATGAACTGGCTGAAGTAAGTAACATTGAATCACTTGATGTGTCCTCGCAGTTTTCCCAGACAAGCATAAATTGTTTTCTTCTGACACCATCAAGTACAGTAAAATTACACAGCAATACTCCATGTAAAAAAGGTGTGAAAAGTACAATCCCCCCAAATTAAAAATATCTTGTCACTCTTGTTAACTAACATTAAAAGAAGGTGTTGTGAGGACATCAAAATTTACTCACAAGCATCCAACATACCAGTTGTTAAATAGAGCCATTTCAGAGCTGATGGCTGATTGTCAGCTCCCTTTGTTTTTGTTGCCCAGAAAGGTTTCCGCAAGTTCATGAACAGGATTGAACTATGGAACACTGTTCCCTGTCAAACATATTTCTCAAAAAAGGCTGTTTCACAGTTGTATGACTTGGTGTGTAGTGCGGTCACTAAACAGTTGAAACTATCTGCGGTGAAGCAGGTTCACATAACCACAGATATATGAACCAGCAACTAAACAATTGACTACATAACTGTTACAGATCACTGGGCAAGTTTGCAGTCAGAAAGTAATAATTCCCACTTCACTTTAAGTAGTGGGAATCAGGCTGTATCATGTGTCACCACTTTTGAAGAAAACCACACTGCTGTAAATATTTTGCAGGAGCTGCAAAATCAGTTCTAGAAATGGCTTACTGCATATTCCTTATCTCCAGGGTTCACAGTATCAGATTATGGTGCCAACATAGTCAAGGTTGTTGGAGATCGCAGCTACCAGCACTTACCTTGTCTTGCACATTGTTTAAATCTTCTCATCCATGGTTTCTTAAATGGAAATTTTGAAAGCCTGTTAGGTCTTGCTAGGAAAAAATGTAGGCATTTCAGCTACTGTGAAAGCGCAAAAAAAAAACAATCCTGAAAGGACTATAGAGGTCAAACAACTTACCATTGCATACATAAAAGCAGGAAGTTCAAACCCACTGGGATTCAACATTTTACATGTTGGAAAGGCTTCCTGAACAGAAAAAAGCTGTACATGACTACACCATGCAGAATCAAATAGGTAAAGTAGACATCACATTTAGTTCCAGTAGCTGGACTCTGCTGGAATCTTTGGTCTCCTTATTGGAGCCATTTGAAGCTGCCACATGTGATGTCAGTGCAGACAATGCAACTCTGAGTCAAATTCTTCCTCAAATCAGATTTGTTCACATTTTCCTTGATGACATAAAGAAAAACTTTCAGTCAAAAGATGATACCACAGCTGTTATGCTGGTAGATGATTTGAGTCTCAGACTGATGACTGATCAGAGAATAAATGCCCTGTATAAGAATGACACACATGTGTTGGCTACATTGCTAGATCCCCACTTCAAGTGGAACATTGAAGCCATCCTTCCTGCAGGGGCAGTCATTGAGTATTAGATCTTCTGCTAACCAAATATGACATTGCCCTACAAACACCATTAAATGATGTACAGCAGTCAAATCCTGCTGAACCATTACAGTGCACCTCTGGCTCAGGCAGTAGCACATCTATCAATTCTTCACAGCCAGCAGTGTCATCAGTGAGGGAAAGGATATGTACAACTACTTTTCAGGCATCCTATGTTCAGCGTTAGACAGGCAAATCACTTCTGAGTCACCTGCAACAACATGGACTGATATCCTGTAAAGGAAGTGCAGCTGGTACATCTGCCAGACTGGTAACTGTCTCACACAGTGCAATGATCCTGCAGTACTTTACAGATAATATTGTGATTGGTCTGGAGGAAGATCTGTTACTCTATTGGAAACAAAAGGAAACAATATGGTCAGATATAGCAAACCTTGCAATAAGGTACCTCAGTTGTCCACCTTCAAGCATATATTCAGAATGCATATTTAGTGCAGCTGGTGGAATAGTCACTGACCCCACAGAACACTGCTAAGTCCTGCAAATGTGGAATGGCTTACATTTCTCAAAATGAATGCTGACAATTTCTCTGATTGTCACGAACACTGATTTATGCATGTCTAACCCTGAAAATTAACAAAAACCTGCAAACAGTGATAATGAATATGATGACCAGGTTGTGTATGAAATTAATGGAACCATCACCACTGCCACCATGCCAGCCACATGTGCCAAAATAGTACTACTCTTAGTTTTCTTTTGTCAGTCAACAGTTTATATAATCTAAGTCTGATCAATGCCCACCATGGATATACTTTTTTAAAACAGCAGCAGGCTCAATCACAGCAGATGTGGCTCTCCTACATACCTCAGAAATGCCTGTCATGGGTATAATTTTTGGATGCAGTAGCAGGCTCACTAAGAGACCCTGCATCTCTTGTACATGCTTCAGCAATGCCCACCATGGGTATAATTTTTGGAAACAGCAGCAGGCTCACATAGAGCAGCTGTGCCTCTTTTACCTACCTCGGCAATGCCCACCATGGGTATAATTTTTGGTAACAACAGCAGGCTCACTCAGAGCAGCTGCACCTCTCATGTCTGCCTCAGCAAAGTTGACCATGGGTATAATTTATGGAAAGAGCAGCAGGCTCAATCACAGCAGCTGTACCTCTCATACTTACTGTACCTCAGCAATGCCTGCCATGGGTATAATTTCTGGAAACAACAGCAAACTCACTCACATCACTGTGCCTTTCATACCTGCCTCAGCAATGCCTGCCATGGGTATAATTTTTGGAAACAGCAGCAGGCTCACTCACAGCAGTTGCTCCTCTTGTATCTGCCTCAGCAATGCCTGTCATGGGTATAATTTATGGACACAGTAGCAGGCTTATTCACAGCACTATGCCTCTTGTACCTACCTCAGCAATGCCCGCATGGGTTTAATTTTTGGAAATAGCAGCAGGCTCACTCATAGCAGTTGCACCTCTTGTACCTGCCTCAGCAATGCCCACCACTGGTATAATTTTTGGAAACAGCAGCAGGCTCATTAAGAAAGCCTGTACCTCTCTTATCTGCTTCAGCAATGCCCCATGGGTATAATGGAGTTTGCCCTTTAAGGGGCAGACCAAGTTGTCCTGGTGCACCCTTTCCCCTCTACCTGAGATGGTGTGCTCGGTGGAGGGAGGGGGGAAGGGAAGGGAAGGGACAGGGAGACAGAACAAGAGGCAGGCAATAGGAAGGGCCATGAGGTGTGACATCACATGCCGGAGAAGTGGGAGGCCTGCCTTGGAAATGTGCATCGCCTGTGTTAAAATTTCGATGGGCATATGCTTAACTGGGCTGACTGTGTAGATTAGTGGTTAGAGCACTGCACTATGCTGAGAATGGTGGTTATTTAGAGAGGTTGCGAGGGATGGCAAGTGCGGCAAGGCTTGTACAGAAGGCCTAGATGGCCGTGAAGGGGGTGTATATAAAAAAAAAGCAGGAAGGAGGGGTAATAGGTAGGGAGTCTGGAGAGGGGAATGGGACTGGTTCTGGCCTGGAGGAACATTTGGAAAAAGCGGGCCTAACCATACAAATGGATATTTACAGCATGGGTTTAATAGGAGACCTTTTGTTTTTCAGTGCCTTTACAGTTAATTCTGCAAGAAGGAAGATAACATGGCTCTAAAGAAGAACAGGCCATCTAAAGAGGATGCTTACAGGGCTATTGTGGAGCTGGCTGAGAAAGCTAACAGAATGTGGCAGATGGTAGAGGGGGAGGAATCAGGGCGCTTTGGGGAGAAGCGGAAAGTGGGAAAGGGAAAAGGAGGCAGGGGAAAATGTCCCGCTGGGAGGTCACACAGCCCAACTAGGGAGCAACCACCAATGGTGGTACCTCCCAGGATGGCTAGTCCAGTACCTTTGCAGTCCATTGACCTGGTACCGCTAGTACCTCCCCAGGACCAGGTTGTGGTTCCCCCAGTGCAGCCCAGGATGGAGTCCCTGAGTGCAGTGGTTCCTTCACAACCACTAGGTTTACAACCAGCCACCCAGCCACAAGGGGGCATCCCAGGGCATCACGATGATAGCAGGCCACAAGGAGCAGATGGGATCACAGGTAATATACCTGGGTCAGTGGGAGAAAGCATAAAGGAATACATAGGCCAAATTATTTCAGCACTCTGGACAGGGGGCTTAGGACAGATGGAGGCAGCGCTGGTGGAAATAAGGTGAGACAAAGAGTTACCAAAGGAAGGGGATAAAAGAGTGGAGAGTGAGGGAAAAGGGACAAGGGAAATAGGAGCTCCAGGAATGAGAAAAGGGGAGCATGTCCCGCTGGCCACAAAGGAAAAAATATGAAAGGGGGAATATGTGGATATTTTTGCCTTAGTGAGCCGAGAAGCGGCAGAAAAATATGAAGAAACAGAGAATATAGGGAAGAGTGAAATGGCAGCAGCCGTGGTTTTGTTAGGGAAGAAAGAGGAGGATAAATTTACAAAAGGGAAGACGTGGGACGGATGATTTGTAGGTTTTGCCACGTACTCAGTGATAGCGATGGAGAAGAAGCCTGAGCTGGGCATCCCACTCATCACATACTTCCTGATTATACGAAGGGCAAAGGCTAAGGGGAGGGATAGATATACAACGATGAATTCTTTTGACAAAGAATGTCGATGTATGGGGGTGTAAGATGGGACACATAACCGATCAGTCCACGCCAGAGGGGGAGATGGGTAGGAGGGCAGCGATAACACAGAGATGTTGTTGGGGTTACAATAGGACTTTTTGTTCCTGGCCACAATACTGTTTTAGGCATGCATGCTCAAAGTGTGGGGGGTCACACCCAGCGAGCAGATGTAGAACGACATGGGCCCAACGTACCCAAGGGTCAGAGGCACATGGAACAGGACAGTAGTTTTTTCTGGAGGGTCAAGGGTATAGGGGACAGGCATGGAATAAAGGGGGGAGAGGCAGAGGGCATTCAGGAAGGGGGAGATCAGACTTATTGATAGTCAGGGCAAGCAGAGGAACAATAGGGGGGTTCTGGGCAGAAAGGAAGGAAAACGGGCAGGTGATCAATTCGAAGAGGCAAGAACTCCCATCAGGATAGATGCATGAGAAGATTGGTTGGAGAGGTATCCAGATAGAAAGGCGGCAGAGAACATCAAAAAAGATTTTCAGACAGGGTTTTCATTACAGTGTGTGGGCCCAAGGCAAGAGAGAGGCGAGCAATCTGGGTTCAGTAAATGGGAAAGAAGAACTCTTAAGACATAAAATAGATAAGGAGAAGGCAGCTGGGAGGGTAGAAGGGCCATTTGACACCACCCTCTGCAGAATATGAGAATTTCTCCATTGGGCTTAGTTCCCAAACAACAGCAGGGAGATTACAAGGTAATTAAGCACCTGTCATTCCTGGAAGGGGACTTGGCGAATGACTATCAGTGAGGAGCACAGCAAGGTAACATATGCCACATTAGAAGAAGCAGTCCAGCTCATCAGAGCAACAGAGGATGCATGGATGGCAAAGACGGATATAGAATGCGCTTTCAGATTGCTTCCAGTCAGGAGGGAGGACTGAGATCTTTTGGGTTTTAAAATAGGGGGAAAATACTATTTTGACAAAGCAAAGCCCATGGGGTGTTCCATAGCATGTGCTACATTTGAAGCATTCAGCACCTGCCTGCAATGGATATTTCAGGAAAGAAATGGTTACAAGACGGTCATTCAGTACTCGGATGATTTCCTTCTAATAGGCAGCAGGAAGGAGGAGACAGAAAATATGTTGTCCATTTTCCAGGAGCTGTGCAGAGAGTTAGGGGTTCCTCTGGTGCTGGAGAAGACAGAAGGTTCCAGTAAGGTTTTATAATTTTGGGTATTGAAATAGATGCCCTGAGGGAGGTTTTTAGGTTGCCAAACAAAAAATTGTCGAAGTTGAAGGAGCTGATTCAAGTACACACATGTAGAAGGAGAGTACAGCTAAAGCAGATGCAACAGGTCTTGGGACACCTGAACTTTGCATGCAGGGCAATTAGCCCAGGAGGGGCTTTCATGAAATGGCTAGCCAGGGCCACAGTGGGAGTAACCAGAACACACCACTGGGTAGACATGTCAAAAGGAGTTAAGGAAGATTTTAAAGTGTGGGAGGACGTCCTCAGTAGTTATAATGGGTGCTCCTTTTGGCAGGAGGACTGGGTTTATAACACAGACCTCAACCTCTACACAGATGCAGCAGGGGAGGACTAGGTATGGGAGGCTATTTGAGGGGCAGATGGTGCACAGAGCCATGGCCCACAGAATGGGTGAGGGACAGGAAAGTAAAGGACATAACACTGTTGGAGATCATGCCCATTTGGGCCTGCACCCTGGTGTGGGGGGAAGCGCTGCAAAATCAGAAAGTGACATTCTGGTGCAACAACAAGGCAGTGGTAGATGTCTTAAGCAACAGAGGAGCCAGGTCAAAAACGGTCATGCAGGTCCTACGACAGTTAGTGCTAAGGGCCTTGAAATTAAATATGTCATTCAGAGCCAAACACATAGAAGGGGTACACAACCCCCTGTCTGACAGCCTTTCCTGTCTGCAGCTGGATCATTTCTGCAGGCTGGCACCAACAGCAGAGGACCAAAAAACGCCCATACCAATGAACATCTGGGATGTTGGCAAGAGGGAGTAGAACTGTTGTTTCGCAGCTCATGGGCACCAAGGACTCTGAGGGCCTATGAGGGGACCTGGCGGGTGTTTCAGACATTCAGGGCAACACACCACATGGAGGTAAGTAGGCCACCTACAGAGGAACAGTTAGGGAATTTTACAGTGGAGCAATGGGAGAAAGGAGCAGCCTGCACAATGATAGGAGTCTATTTAGCAGGGATTAGTTTGGTCTGTAGCCTGAAGGGATGGAAGGACCCGAGGAGGTCAATGTTAATTAGACAAATGATGCAAGGATGGGGGAGGTTAAAATAAAGAGCTGCAGACAACAGATGACCAATAGGGGAACTATGGCTGGCGAGACTGGGGGGGGTATTACCGGTAATCTGCAGATCGAAATATGAAGCCCAGCTATTACACACAATTTATCTGGTAATGTTTGGGGGGTGGCCATGAGAGCGAGCAAGGCAGTGGGTCACGACAGAAAGGAGGCAGAAGGGGGGTTGGAATGGGAGGCATAAGCTGGGGTATGAATGAGATTCAAATCATAATTAGGAAATCAAAGACGGATCAGGGTGGGCAGGGCTATACGGTAACCCTGAAGGCTCAGGTAGACGGCATGATGTGCCCAGTGAAGGCTTTGTGGGCTTACGCCGCAGAGCGTGGGATAGGACTGGATGGTTATTTGTGCACGGAGATGGAAAAAAGGTCACAAGTTATCAGGTCACTGCCATGCTCAAAAAGGGCAAGCAATTCCTGGGGGAGGGCCCATGCAATTATTTGTCTCACTCCCTACGAATAGGGGCTGCTTCACAGTGGGTAGCAGAAGGGGAAACAGTGACTAATATGTTGGTGAAGGGTTGCTGGCAGTCTGCCAGTTACAAGAGGTACATTCAAGCACTGCAGTATGGAGATTAACATGTCACTTGTGGTTTCTTTTACAGACACTGAGCCACCAGGGGGAGGGAGAGGGCATACAGATGGGGATATGAAAAAGAGTCAATGACCAGATATAAGACTTTATTTTTCTTAAATCCTATAGCAAAAGGGAGGATAACAGAAGTATGGATCTGTGGCCACTCCTATGTTTATTGGGCAGAAAAGAGAGAGGAGAAAAAGGCTGGGGGGAAGGCAGCTTTACCAGGATGTGAGAAAATGTAGGTTGGTGTGGTGTGGCATCAGAGGGATGAGATAGGCACAACTGCTTCCTACCCTGAGGCAGATGAAGGGGAGGCAACCAGTTCCAGACTTAATTATTGTACATCTAGGGGGCAACGACATTGGGGGGAAGCCATGGGTGGACACATGCATGCAGATTAGGAAGGACCTGGAGAAAATACAGTGGTGGTGGCCAGGGTTACGCAGTGCTTGGTCAGATATGATTCCAAGGAGGATATGGAGGTATGAATACAGTCATAGAGCCATAGATAGGGCTAGGAGAAAAATGAATAGGTGGGTAGGAATGTTGATAAGGAAAATGGGGGGCAGGTGATACTGCGAGGGGTGGAAGAGTCGGTGGATGATTTCTACAGGTCGGATGGAGTGCACCTTTCAGATCTAGCCATAGATATGTTTAATACAGAAACCATGGGTTTTATAGAAGTATGGAGGTGGCAGGCAGGAAAGTAAAAAAAAAAAAAGAGGAGGTGAAAGGTGGGGGAAGCCAGTCATTGAATGCAAGCTGGAGACTGACTAATGGTGAAAAAGGGAGGAGGAGGGAGGGAAATAAATAGGATGAAAAGAAGAAGAAGCTGAAGGAGAAAAAGCGGTCTCAGTTCTCACTGTTACCTAGCAGAAAAAGAGAAGGCACCCAGGTTTTCACCTGGGGGAGCGAGAAGAGGAAGAAAGAGGGATGATCAGAGATTGATATATGGATGCAACAAAATGTAATTGTGAAAGAACTATGAAAAATGATGATGAGATGGAAAATTGGAATTGTGATATATAATAAATTAATTGCCAATTTGAGCACAACAACATACAAGGTCTCGGTCTTTTGTGGGGGAAAAGGGGGGGAATCCGGGACAATGGATCGGAGCACCTAACAGACAGTGTAATCGTTCCAAAAAACATTATTTACATGATTTTGGTTATCATGAAGTTTGGGTAATTGGGTAGTAGAATGGGTCAAATAGTGACTACCGTCCCTACCCGACTACTCAGTTTTCATCCAGGGTTTTCTGGGTACTTTTGTGGTATCCACAGATTGTCTTGGTGGTCAGGTATTTTGGTACCTGTCCATCCCTAATCAGTATGCTTTTTTTTCATCTTATTTAACAACAGGCAGACAAGGAACCAGTTAACATGACAAGAACAGAAGCAAACTACAGAGATAGTACAGTGAGACTCTTGATATGGCACAACGATCTGAGTTTCTGACAGCATCACAAATAACAACAAACAGTAAACAAAAATAGTTCTACTTTGTCTCATTGTTTTTCTTATAAACAGTGTCTGATAGGGGGTGAAACAGTTGGGAAGAGGCAGACAGATAAAAAGAAGGTAAGACAAAAGGATACATATGATCCAGAGAAGCTTGCTTTTTAAAATCCCAGCCTTCTCAGTGAGCTTGAAAAAGGACAATCTTATAACCCACCTAGGCCCTCATTTTACTAATGCATCTCTAATCACAACAGTAAGGATGACAGTACTAGCTACTGGCCAGTTTCAAATGCAAACATGAGTAAGGTTGTGCTTGTATTTTTCCTTACCAGTTGCAGTAGTAAGGTAAAATGCACAGTCTCATTACAGTACCAGTATTCTCCTATGAGTGATATGCTGTAGATTCTCTGTTGGAGTCCTAGAGGGGCACATGCTATGCATTTACCAACACTGGTAAAACCTTGGGTGGGAGATTCAATACATAAATGAAGATATATTTCTAAATCACCATTAGTTCTGATAACTGACTCTCCAACTCCTAATAAGTTCCAACCAGACTGCATATCTTCAGACCTCATCTGGGTTTCCATGTTCTCTATATTTCATATTAAATCAAGGAGGTCCTATTCTGTCCTGTATTGCAGTCTGCCTAGCATCACTCAAAGATACCTCAACCAGGTGGCACTGGGGATTGAGGTGCTAGGTCCCACACCTCCCACCACACTGGATGTGGACTCAGGTTGCCAAGGGTCAGCCAGGAAGGGAGAGAACTGAGCATACAGAAGACTGCTCTCCTCTCCTGGGGAGGGAGGGACGGTTTCAGCACCTGGAGCTCACCTGTCCCCTAGCATTGGCTGGGGTGTGGTAGGCAGGAGCTGTCAGCATAGGGGGAAGGAGCAGCAGCTAGTGACATTCCATGCACAGAAGCACACATGTGGACATCTGGGAAGCATTGCACACCTCCTGTCTGGGGAGAAGAGAAAAAAATGGAGGTCCAAGATGCCGCTGACCCTGGCCACCTGGTAGCCAAGGACCTGATGAGCACTCAGGCCATGCTGCACTTTGTATTAAGGTAACTCCTGAAGGAAAGTGGGGGAGTGGGGCTGAGGTAGCTGGCATCTGGAGGGTGGCTTGGGCTCACAAAAAAATAGCAGTAACTGCAAAAAAAAAAAAATCACTCAAAGATACCAGGCAGACCATTGCCCCTTCCCACCTTAGATTCTCTGTAGGAGATGTACTGGTGCACTGCTGAGAGGTGAGATCAGTTTGAGCTGCCAGAAATAATGATGCCAGCAGAAATAGTCTCTCCCATTATGGATTAAGGTGAGGGATGAAAAGTGAACTAACAAATGAAAGCTTAGCGCTGGTGCTCAAGAGGATGTTCACACCATGAGTAGCCAACACTGAACATGATAAGACAGCACAGAATGTGTAGCACACTACTTCTGGAACACACATTCAGGCTGCACACAAATATTTTAGTTTTCAGCAAGTGAAATGAAGCAAGCTATTTTTTTGCACAACCGGTCCATGAAAGGTGCAAGTCAAATCACAGCAGCAGTAGCAATTAAAACAGGTTTGCAAATCATGGGAATTTAGTACCAAAATTGCATAGTGTAGCACAAGTTTAGTACCTAGTGAGGTCTCCCACCATTGCCCAGCACTGCAACTCCCAAGAGTTATTATCAGAGGGCCAAAGGGATGGGGACTACATACAGGGCATTGACCCATAAAACAGATAAGGGCTGGGGCAGGACTTAGGTGATGGAGATGTTGAATTAGCAGAGAAAAGTGAAGGGAAGGGATGAAGGACAACAAACCGCTGAGCAATGACATTTACTATTTGGCATCTCATCTGTCTGAGATATCAGTTGGGCCCTTCAATCATATACAGTAGAAGTCACTTAATGCTGGCTTGGTGGCATAGAAGGTTGACGGCACTGGACATCACACATCGCATCATGCCAGTGACACGAGTTTGGCAATGGACTCGGGTTGCTGTAGGCCAGCAGGGGAGGATGAGAATTGAGCATCTGCTGGACTGCTCTCCTCTCCTGGGGTGGTTATTGGGCATGCGTCGCTCTGCAATAGCCCCTGGTGGAGACCGAGAGCACTGCAAGCGGACTTCAATAGATGTGGGACCAAGAAAACCGGAAAAAATCACAGGGAGCTCAGCCGGATAATAGCTGCTGAACTGCCCGCACTTTCTCCAGACCACCCATGAGCCATGTCCACCTCAACAGCATGGGGCCAATTGAAAGTGTGCTGGTCCCTTCCCCGGTGCCTTCCCCCTAGGAAGAGAGGGACCCGTCCAGTGAAGGGATATGCTGGGCTACCCTGATGGCTGCTATGTGAGGTAAGGGGGCTCGTGGTGGAATTGGAGGGGTGTGAGAGTCCTTGGTGGCCTGAAGGAGTGGGTGTGCCCTGATCACATGGGGAAACAGATAATACAAAAAAAAAAAGAAATCGCTTAATCAGGACACCCCGGTGGTGGTTTTTGGTCCTCATTAAGCAAACATTGCGATTAACAGAAGGTATATTTTTAACATTAGAGAGTGTGGAGATGGGGACTAATTAACCATGCCACCTTACTGTTTGAAGAATGTCAGTCTCTTTATGTGCCCCATATCAGATCAATATTTGGTATTCAGCAGCTGAAACATAATGTTAACATAACAAACCTGCCACAGACCACCTCCCTGCCGTATGCGGATGACATTGTCCTGTACACCAGTGCCAAATCTATTGATAATATCAATGAACGACTCTCCCATGACTTTCAACTCATCCAACAGTGGCTGAATTCTCACAAACTGGTCTTAAATGAGTCAAAGACTCAAGCCATGCTGTTTGGCTCAAGCTGTAAGCTCAAACAGGCCCAAAACGACTTTAAAGTTTCCACCTTAAGTGGTAAATCCATTGGGGTGCTCAGCTCTTTTAAATATCTGGGTATTACGCTTGATTCCTCTCTAACTTTCGATACCCACATCCTTCAAACCTGTAAGTCGGTGAATACCAAACTTGGTATTGCCTATTGAACCAGCTATACTCTCACCCCCTCAGCTAGACTTGCCATAGCCCATGGAGTTCTACTGCCCTCTCTAAACTATGGCATTGTCACCTATACAACTGCAAGCAAATCCAGTCTCTGGAAATATAGATGTCACCTACAATAATATCTGTCAGTATGCACGCTCCACCCACCGTCTGAAACACCACTGCACCCTCTACTCTGACCTTGGATGGCTTCTGCACCACGAGTCTCAGTCTTATGCCTTTGGATCCATAATGATAGCATTATCAGATCACAAACTCCTAAATTCCTTGCAGGCCTCTTTCAAACACAGTCATCCCTCTATGACCTTCGCTCGTCTGCCCCTGTTCTCGTCCCCAGGCACTCTACCTCTAAAGACTCCGGTGCATTTGCCTGTCTCGCCTCCCAACACTGGAACTCCCTACCCCTAAACATTTGCCAGGTCTTCAAGAAGGCATATCGGAATCACCTAATCCTGTCCTCTAAATGCTCCTGTTTCAAACCACCCTAGACCTCCTGACCCCAATCTTCTTAACATCTTCCCTTCAACGCCTTGTTTCCTCTTTCATTTAACACCTCCTTTTTCCTATCTTATGTTACAGCCGATCATATTCTCTCTCTCTCTCTCTCTCTCTCTCTCTGTCTTTCTCTCTCTCTCTCCCTCTCCCTCTCCCTCTCCCCACTTACCTTATTTTTCACACCTAATCCTGTCTCTCTTTAGGTCGAATCCATGACTGCTGCACTTATTATTAAACTTTGATGCCTTTTTGTCTTATGTTTACCAATATATTGTATCTCCAACTTATTGTTATCCTTGTGTTACAGCTTTTACTGTACCCCTCTGCTTGTTAATTACTGTAACCATGTGTGCTGTTCTACTGTTCTTTGTTGTATTCTCCCGGGTCGTGCCTGAAAATAGTGATTTCATGGCTAGTGCACCTACCCGGTAAACAAATACTAAATAAATAAATATAATGTAAGTCAATGAGTCAGTCAGTCTCTTTCTCTAACTCTCTCTCCCCGGATTGGTTTGACTTTCAGCATTCAGCAGCTGACATGTACTGTAAATGCAGTAAAATCAGCAATTACTGCTACTGCTCTGTTCATTCTGTGATCCCAGTTTACAAGCATGTTTTATTTTTTTGGTTGCTACAGATCAGAGCAGCATTGGAGGATAGAAGTGAGGTACAGTAATGACATTTCTTTTGACTTAAGGCAGAATGTTCTGTCCATTCTGTGTTCTCAGTTTGCAAACATGGTTTATTTTTTCAGTTGGTACAGATTGGGGTAGCATTGCAGCATGGTAGAAAAGCCATAAAAAGAATAGCAATGGGAACAAGGTGCTGTGTTTTTTTTTAGCGGGGGTGGATCATTACCTTCCAGGATTACCTTCTGGAGCCAGGAAGTGGCAGCTTAGTGTGGAGGTGTGAAGGCAGCAATATGAGAGAATCCAATTCACACCTACTCATTAGGTCATCAAAGGTAGTTAGTGTGAGACAGTGTGTTCAGGTTGTCACATGCAGTTAGTGTGAGACAGTGTGGGGACTGAATTGTCCCAATAATCCGGTTCCCCAGCCCCCATCAAACAGATGTGAAGTCCATTGACGAGGGCGTCCCAATAAAATGGACAACCAATTATCTGCTTCCCGATTAAGTGGCTTCTACTGTGCCTACTTAAAGAAATATCAATTAATTGTATATTAAAATTATATGTAGTGCTGGGCAGAAACTGTAAATTCTGAATTGGCAGACATTTTCTGAAATTTCTACTTTAGTGAAATCTGATTCATTGAAATATGTTTGGTGATTCTTTTGCCCTGTTCCATAAACTTTTCTGAGGAATTGTGAAATGATGCACATGAACTGTGGAATGATAGTTCTGCAGAATCCCATTCTGTAGTTTAATACGTCAATCCACAATACATACAACCATTCACAGTTCAGTGGTTAGTTCTGTGGAATTTTATTGCACAGTTTAATACATTAATCTGCAACTCATACATTCATTCTACTGCTCTAATTCAGAATTTGACAAAAATTGTCAAATTGTATTCCAAAATTTTGCAGAATCAAAATTCTGACTTTTGTGGTAATTCTGCTGGTGTTTTTTTTTCTCTCAACACTAATTTTATGATTGTATGTTTATTCAGAAAATGTTATATACAGCAAAAAAGGCAAGCACCAGTAAGTGTAAAGCTTTACTGTACACATTAAGATTTACAAACATGGAGTTTTAATGTTTCTGTAGTTGCCTGCCAGTTTGCATTCGAATATTATGAATTTCGAACAATGGTTGCCTCAGTGGTAACAGAGAAAAAAGAACATTAAACGTTAAAGCTGGCCATACTTTCTATGAGTTTAATTATTAAAGAAGCAGATCAAAACACAACACTAAAGCTTATATCTGATTTCTGTGGCAGTTTACACTAAGGACCTGATTTTAAAAAAGTATTTAGACTGCCACAAGGGACTTGTGCCATAGAGTGCGATGCAAGTGATGACTTGCATCTAACATTGTGTCAAGCACAATTTTGTAAGCCACCTACTGCAAAAGCCCTGCCGCAAGTCCCTTGCATCGAATGCAGGAAGTTTGACCAGCTATCTCCTGGTCTAACTTTATGTCTGTGGGGGACCCATTTTATGGGTCTTGGACCAAACCTTTGGTGCAAGCTGCCATAAAATGAGGATATTGTCGCAACTGCATTTGCTCTTGTAAAATTGGGTTGAGTTGCATCTGAGGGCTTTGGTGCCACTGTGCCAAACACTGCGGTTGATGCAGGGTTTAACACAATCACTGCATCAACCTTATAAAATTGGGTCCTAAGAATCAGTTCCAGTTAAAAGTGAAAACAATTTAAATAACATGTTTAGTTAAATGGTTTCAAGATTACAATTTGCATATGATATCAATGTTTCTTTTTGCCTGTCTGTCCATCCATCCATCCATCTATTTATCTATCTGTCTGTCTGTCTGCCTGCCTCTTCTATCTATCTATATTTATGTCTGCCCATCTGTTTAGCAGTCTGTCTGCTCATCTGTCTAGACCATGCATAATATGAATGATTTGTCTTTTTACAGAATTTCAAACTGAGCAGTTATCATACTTCAGTGCAATGTTCTGAAATGCCACCCAATAATCATTCTTATACTAGCAAGCACAAATTCAGGTTGCAATAGTATCACAAACACATACAGTAGTACTAGTTCATAAACATTTCACTGAATGTGCTAGGTATTCAATTGTTAAATTTAGCATTGCATAGTTGTGACATGCAATACTCCTTACCTATACCCATAATAATACAAGCACAAGTATTGTATTCACACATTCTGGGTAAAATATAAACATACACAACCCTAGGTTACTTATTCAATAAACCCCCTTTAAGTATTTTTATTTATATCAGTATATGGTTTTACCTTCCAACTTTGGTTCACACGTTTATGACCTCCTGCCTTGATTACTGTAACTCTCTGTACCTAGGGCTACCAGGGGCTGATATCCACCACTTTCAGCTGGTGCAGAATGTTGCAACAAGGTTGCTGACTGAGTTGTCTCTATCCAGTCATATTACTCTTATGCTGCATGAACTGCACTGACTGCCAGTTCAGTGGCGGATCACCATTAAGGCCAGTTTGCTGACCTATAAAGCCCTACATGGACAGGGTCCAAGCTACTTGCAAGAGCTCCTACAACCCTATTGCCCTCTCTGACTGCTCTGCTCCACTGACAAGGGATTGCTAGAGGTTTCCAGGGTTCAGCTGAAGACATCTGGGGCCTGCGCATTTGAATTTGTGGTGCCTTCCCTATGGAGTTCTCTACCTCATCAGATAAGAGAATGCCAGTCTGTGGAGGGCTTTAAAACCACTTTAAAAAACTATTTATTTGAGCTTGCCTTTCCAGACTGTATTGATTGACTGAGTTTATGTACTGTAGATTTTATAGCTGAATTTTTATTTATTGATTTTAGTGTACAGGCGCTATGATCATTTGGAACAGCGCCTTTTTAAAAATAAAGCAAATTGAACTGAATTCAAATTGAATTGAATTTTAAATGCCATGCTCATAATTTGTTAATTGTATTTGTTTAATATGATCTATTAGGCTCAATAATTTTAATAAAGTAAGTTATTTTGAGAATATGAGATCCATAAGTTCACCAATCAAATAAAATTTAACTGATCAGTTCACTTCTAATGTAGTCTTATAGACAATAGCCTGTACTCTGTTAATAAGGAGACAGTCACACCAACAATATCTATCAGAAAATGGTATTAACTTATCAAATTTGCCAGTTTACACTTACTTATGATGTACTTCTTTTTTTCTATCTTATCATTAGGAGGGAATTTTACCTCATAGTATAAGGTGTAATGCGAGTAGTCACACATTACCTAGAGACTGACATATCTAGTTCTATTCCTCTTCATACTGTGAATCATCAGCACTAAGACCTCACTTATTGTGATATCACAAGTGGCTGATCTGTCAGCAGGTGACTGGCTCTTCATGGTCAGTTGACATCCATATTCGGTAAGGTCACTGAGCAGATGAGGCATGAAGACCAATAAAACTAGATATGTTAGTCTCCAGGTGCAGTGCTGTTCCACAAATCACACAAAGTATTGATAAGTAGAGAATCTTTGAAGTAGCAAAATGGAAAAGAATAAAGTTACTTCAGATATAAGAAGTAAGAGAAGATTACTTTTTTAAATTAAATATCTTTATTAGGTCTATAGCAACAAACAACAAACAATACATCAACAATACATTAAAACCACTGACAAAGCACCCCCACAAATATGCACAACAAACATACCACCCCCCAAACCCACCACCCTTCCCCAACACTGTGGTAGCAATGTCAGTAATATACCAAACAATACTCAAGAGTGAGTGAGTGAGGAATATTCTACAGTAAGTAGGCTACATAAACTAAGAATAGCCTACAAATAATACCATGATAATAGAGGAGAAGGGGACCCATTTGATGAACCTAAGCTACGTGAAGGACATGCAACCTGCTCCACATTTTACTGTAGCTGGGTAACCTATTATGGACGCTAGCTATTAGTTTTTCAATATAAAGGTTATCAAGAAATTCCTGCAATCATTCATTGTAGGAAAGTAAAGATTGATCCAACCAATGATTCAGAACCAATCTCTTAACCAACATCGAAATCATAGCCATAGCATACCTCCGTTCTCCTAACAAGATCTGACTATAATCACCTACTAAGCAGATCTCTGGCAAGAAATGCTCTTCTACCCCAAGTAATGGATCTATGCCAGATTTAATTGATTCCCACAATGCAGCCACAAGAGGCCACTCCCAAAAAATATGATATAAAGTGCCTTCTGTTTGACAACAATGCATGCACACTGATGATTGCAACTGTCCCATTTTGAATAACTTAGAGGGCATAAAGTAAAGATTAGTCAAAATATGAAATTGAGTAAGATGAAGCCTATCTTGAGAAATATATGCATATACATCTAACCCAATTTTAGGCCAACCAATGTTAGATTGAGGGAATGTTGCAATCCAAAAAGGATATTCACTGGTTAATTCCGAATATATCCTGGAAAATAGAAGTAAATACAATTTAGAAACTGCATGTGGTTGCTGGGTTGTGGCAATAGCAGATTGCAGAAATTCTTCATAGTTAACAGTACCCAATGTTAAACCAAACTGTTGCAGTAAACAGTGACAAAGTTGGTACACCTTAAATATGGCTCTAGAATCCAGTTGTAAAGCAATAAGCAAAGACTGACAGGTCAGCAATTCCCCATTGTGGAGCAGATTGTGTAGTCTAAAGCCCTTTAGCTGAGGCATCCAAAGCTCATCTATCACCTTGCCCCCCATTTTGAGATTAAAGTTTCTTAAGATAGGATGGGCAACATCATAAAATGGTTTGCAGTGCACAGCTGAGCACATTTTCAAGTGTACATGGGCTGAGGTCCCAATTACTGAGTTTCAGATAAAGGAGAGGAGAGCTTTCAGGGGAGAAAACAGAATTGCCAGCAGAGTAAGACTAGCTCCCTTAATCAATTCCTTTTCCAGTTGAAGTCAGATAGGGGAATAAACAGAAGTATCTCCCATATTGGTAGAGTCCATTCACCTCAAATATTTGGTAACATAACTAGCAAAATAATAAACCAAAAAATTGGGGGAGAAGGAGGCCACCATATTGCTTAGGAGCTGGTAACTTTTGATATGTCCTCCTAGGCTCTTTACCCTTCCAAACAAAATCAGCCACCATACTGTGTACTTTCCAGAACTGAGAAAGAGGAAGTCCTGTAGCCACCATATTTAGGGTGTAAAAAAGATGGGAAAGCACATTCATTTTAATGATGCTGATTCTGCCCTAAATAGTCAAAAGGAGTCCCATCCACCTACAGTAATGAAGTCTTGCAGCAAGACCCCTATCAAATCATCTAGGGGGCATGGCTTGCGCTGACATGATGGCAGTCAGGGTTTAGCTCAGCTCTCTGGGCATCATTTTCTAAAGTGATTGAATCTGCAGATAGAACATTGGAAATTGTCCTAAAAACTGATTGTGTGCACACCAAAATTGGTGACAACCTCAAAACCTAAAAATTGGCAGCTAAAACTGCCATTTGAAGGCTTGAATGACCAGGGTGAGCAATGGGTGGGACCAGAGCCTCGGACACGCCAACAGGCCTAGGCAACAGTGGAGGAAGACAGCAGTATGGCCACTCTGGAACACTCACTAGCGGGCATCCCCAGCACACTAGCAACAGTGCAAAAAGAGATGCGGGTAGGATTCACAAATCTCACGGCCTAAATGGTCCATATCCAGTCCGTCGTAACCGGACTAATGGAGACCATGGCATTGCATGAGGCTAGCATCATGGAACTCCAGCAGTGAGTCAGTAACCTAGAAGACACAGTCCACACAGTCTCAAGAGAGCATAATTACTTAAATGAGACTGTCACCAAGCTGAAAGAGTGGTTGGATGATCAGGAAAACTACTCCAGAAGATTGAATCTGCATATAGTGGGCCTGCCAGACAGAGTCAAGGGAAAGAGACCAGCCATCAGCATCCAAACTTGGTTGGTGAAGCATCTCAGCCTGCCCCCAGAAGCGGAGAAATTTAAGATTGAGAGAGCACATAGAGTGGGCCCCCACTGAAATCTGGAGAGCTCCCTAGACAGTGTTTAATAAAATTCCTCCAGTTTATGGATAAAGAAACTGTGCTGGCTGCAGTGAAAAAGCAAGGGGCTATCCAGAGCGACAAGGCACGAGTCTCTATTTACCAGGACTACAGCCATGACTTGCAGTTTGTTAGACACAGATTTAATGCAGTTAAGTCCAAACTGCACAACATGGGCTGGTTCTTTTCATTTTTATATCCCACTAAGTTAAGCAACAACCGCCCGGGAACTTCATTGAAATTCTTCATCAACTACATTGATGCGAAGAAAAGGGTGGCTGAAGACATGAAGAGAACAGATGGGACATCTCCTCCCTGAGCCAGCCTGACAGAGACCAGATAAGTACTGCTTGGAGCAGCAATATTACTACTTCTTGATTTATATTAAATAGCAGAGCCTCTTATAACCTGAGGAGAGACACGGAAAGTTAAAGTTTAATGTTTCTCTCTAATCTTGGTTAATAAAACCCACATTCTCTCCTCGGGCCTAGTGTCTCCCTGTAATCTGTGGGCATGGTGCTGCTGCATCATGCGTCACGGTGCAAGTGGCCTTGCACTGGGCCACAGAGGATGCCAGGGGCTAAAGTGTTGTGCATCTGTTGATACACTTAAATCTGAGCCACAATTTGGAGGTAGGGATGCTGAACCTGGAACTCTGCCTGGCGCAAGTGACCAAGACTCGTCCATGAGGGGGGTAATGTCTCCCCAGAAGGCTGTAAGGTGCTTTGGGCTCTTCATTCTGAAGACCCAGTTAACTACCAAAGCCAAATATGTTTGAAGATGTAGTGGCACACACCAATGAATCAGGCAAAGGCAATGTTTTGCAAGTAAAAAGATATACCATTTATTTTGCCAAAGTTAGCCACAATACTCTGCTGCCTACAACAGAAACCCCTGCGCTTCAGCCATTAGGTCTTCCTAAGGGGGCAATTTCTGTATGTGAATGTTCTGCTTTAATAGCCGCAAACAGGATGACATCATAAATCACGTTTAATTTAATGCAGTAAATATTGCTATAATTTAAATCTTTTTTTATACAAGGAAATACTTATTCAAAATAAATTTCATAGCAGAGAACAATCACACTTAACTACTTCAGAGGCTTGCATGTTACACAACAAGAAGGAATACATATATCATTATTTCAAAAAGTTTTCTAGGTGAATAAAAAACACTTTAAACATCATGTTTTAAAGTTTACACAATTGCCATCCCATCAAAATCCCTCTTTTAACATTCTTAGACATTTCGAATTAAGCAATAAGGCACGTGTGTTTTACGTGGCACAGCCAAGTGACTTAACCACACAAGAAGTGGTTAAATCACCCAATAACTCACACCCTGGAGTGCTCACTGAGATTATACAATGGACCCATGTGTAAAATAAATTTAAAATGTGTTTAATTTTTTTTTTTATAAAAGCCATTCCTCAGCTGTGGGTTATGTAGGATTTATCACTGGACATGTGACATGTTTAGACCAATGAGGTTACAGGATTTTCACACACCATTGTATAATCTATTTTAGACAACAACTTTGTAACAAAGTAAAATTCCTTTTGAATTTATCTTGTTTTAACAAAAAGCACCCAAACTATTTACATAAAAGTGAAAAGAGGGGAATTACTTCTCTGTTTTGAGAGGCCTCTAGATAATGATCATTCCCTACTAAATCGGCTCCAATTTTAAATTCTCCCTTCCTTGTAATCAAGTCAATCCCTTTCAAGCTTAATATGTTTCCATTCAATTAAGTCACTTTCATGTTTTTTTTTACTTTTTTGCTGAAGATTTTTGAAAATTTGAAATTTGAGCATGGCGCAATGGTACTTGCGCCACCGCAAGTTTAATGCTCAACTCTGGCAACTTGCGGTAGTGCAAGTTCCACTCACATCATCTGCCAAGTGCTGTCAACTCAGAGGTGATATTCAAAGGAGTTGCTCAACAGCGCAACTTCTTTGAATATCACACTGGCCACACCCCTGCGCAACTATTTTGAGCAGCGAAGGGGTTTGCGCCTCAGACTGGCGCAGTTTGAATATCTGGGCCAATGTTTTTAAGGGAATCTTTCATTTTAATTATAACCTCAGTGAGACTATTATGTCAACTCTGTTTCATGTATCACCCTCACCCATATCTTTTTATCTTCTCTTCCTTCCCTCATTATGATTCCCTTGGCCTTCTTTCCTACCCCCCCTTCCATCAACTTCAAAAGTTGTTATGGTGATATATATATATATATATATATATATATATATTCTTTTGTTTTTATGTTTTTTACCCTTCCTCTTTCCTGTTTTTGTCTAAATCATCTGTTTTTTATTTTCTTTTTCTCCTTTTTTTCACTTATGTAAACAGTTTGGGTGCTTCTTGTTAAAACAAGATAAATTCAAAAGGAATTTTACTTTGTTACAAGGTTGTTGTATAAAATAGATTATAAATGGCTCTAAGAATGTTAAAAGAGGGATTTTGATGGGATGGCAGTAGTGTAAACTTTAAAACATGATGTTTAAAGTGCTTTTTATTCACCTAGAAAACTTTTTGAAATAATAATGTATGTATTCCTTTCTGTTGTGTAACATGCACACCTCTGAAGTAGTTAAGAGTGATTGTTCTCTGCTATGAAATTTATTTTGAATAAGTATTTCCTTGTATAAACAAGATTTCAATTATAGCAAAATTTACTGCATTAAATTAAACATGTGATTTATGATGTCATCTTGTTTGGGGCTGTTAAAGCAGAGCATTCACACACAGAAATTGCCCCCTTAGGAATACCTAACGGTCGAAGTACTGGGGTTTTTGTTGTAGGCAGCAGAGTATTGTGGTTAACTTTGATGAAATTAATGGTATATCTTTTTACTTGCAAAACATTGCCTTTGCCTGATTCATTGATGTGTGCCACTACATCTTCAAACATATTCAGTTATCAAGGTTTTCAACTTTTTGTGGCATCCCCTTGGATTTGATTGCAGTGCTGGTCTCTTTAATTACTTTAACTACCAAAGCCAAGCTGCTGTTTATACTGCCTGTGGAGTCTCTTCACCAGTCTGACCATGCCATGGGCAACAACGGGCTGCAACATTTTACTGGATTCTACTAGAGGCCAGCTATGGAAGGCATGGAACTTTGTATGTTACTTCTGAACATGGTAGATCATTGGGAAGGGGAGACTCATATGGTTTAAAACATTAATGATGCATTGACTCGACTTGCTGCCCAGCATGAGAATTTAGGTAAATGTGTTTTCTTGTACACATGGTGAAGATAGTGGGGGATTTGAGGAAAATAAAACTGACATAGCAAACCATATGTGTAGGTTTAAATGTGGGGGGGGTGGTTAAATGAGTCTCAAGTCCAATTATAACAAGAATTGATTGGAAGTAAATTAGACGGTGCCAGAATGGGTGTATGCCCACCTACAACATAGGTGATTACGAACACGATGTAGCAGTGGGGTGGACCACAAGTTCTCTTTGTTGCAAACTGATGCTTTGTGTTGTGCTTTGGCTCATTTTGCAGGGTGGCTGATGACTTGACATTAACCCATCCTGTGGCATAGTGAAGACACACTGGACCAGTGGAGGCGATGAGATGGAGCCACCCCAGCAGTAGGTGACACTGGAACACAGGTAAGTCACCTTACTTTGCCAGTTGGCAGACTGGTTGTGGCTGAGGGCACACTTTGAGTTGGGGTGGGAGGAGATGGAGTGCTTAAATCACAGTGATCAAAGATATGTGCAGAGAGGGCAGGTGTAGAGTGAAATGGAGAAATTATTATAAAATGCACTAGAATTTTCTGCAGAAGGAGCACAATGATGCCAATGATAGCCTTTTAAAATAGATGCTGAAGATCAATAACCATTAAATTAGATGCCATCAATTAGAATGGGACAGCTGACTGGGCAATTGTGGACCCAGTCAAAATGGAAGGGAGGTGGGTTTGCAAGCTCCTCACGTTGGAGAAGCCCACTGTAGGGGACTATATTAATCTGTTGGGATGTTAGTAAAGGAGGGAGGGGTTGGGGGGTAGGTGTTATTACAGGGGAAAAAGTTAACAGTTTTTTAAGATTGGGTGATGTATTAGTAACCTCGTTTAGCTATGTATTGCTAAAAATAACTGGGTCAGAACTATAACAACTGCTTTTGGAAAGCCTTCTTACTACTGTGACAATGGGTAACCCAGTAAATATTGCCACTTGAAATGTCAATGGATTGAAGTCTGTAATCAAGAGAGAAAAAGTGTTAACTGAGGTTAAGAGGGCAGAGATGCAGCTAATGCTGATACCAGAAACACACATCACACGAAGAAGCTGTCAAAATGGCAGGTAGTATGGGAAGGAGGTGGATAACATCCAGTTTTTCTACTAAGGCCAGGGGATGGCCATTTGGCTACCATATGGTACACAAGTGCAAATTCATCAGGAAGTCTGAGACACTGGAGGAAGATATGTTCTTACACACCTATCTGTGGAGGGGGTGAGACCCATGTAGGTGGGATTGGTAAATACCCCTAATATAGAATATCTGGGGTTTTACCAGAAACTGGCCCTGGATCATGGCATCTCTGCCAGGCCCCTGGATTCTGGGCAAGGACTATAACTGTGTGGGGTACCTTTAATTAAGGATTTGGGCTACTCCCATCCCCATGGCAGACCTACTTGTGTGTTTTTGATTTTACCAATACACAGCTCAGTTCCATCTGTTAGTTTAAACTTTTTTGCATTTTTTGCACTATTACAAAGAAGAATGGAACATACATTCTAAAACTTTATTTATGTTTTTGTGAAATTTAGATAAGTACAAAGCTCCAGAGTCTGATGAAGGAACTTTTGTTCTGAAACGTTACTAAAGAAAATGAGTGGAGCTATATTTCAATGGAAAGAAAATATTTAAAGTTTTGAAAACAGCATTAAACAGAAGAAACTTACAAGAACATTGATTGTTTGGACTGATTACTGAGGGTTGAGATGGGGACATTTTGTTTACTTGAGTTTGTCCGTATTGCCCTTCTCCCCTTTTGTTTGATTCAATAATAATAAGGAATCTTGGGAGACTTCTGCTTTGGAATTTGTAGGATGAAAATTACCACATTTTGGGGGTCCTTTCCAGGTTTCAGTAGAACTGTAATTATGACCTCATCCCAGGAGTCTGGTAAAGCACTGGGCTCATGGGCTAAGTTACATATATATTTGTTAAGAGGGGGTCAACTCAGACGCAAAGATTTTATAAAACTCAGCTATAAAGCTGTTAGGCCCAGGAGCTTCGTCTTTATTTAAAGTTTTTATAACAGCCGCTATTTCTTAATCCATAAATGAAGCCTCCAAACTATCACATTGGACTTGAGTTAGTGTAGGAAGAAGAATCTCATGTAACTGTTTCTCTAACAGGGTTTTTGGTCCGCTACCCTGTCCCTGGTATAAAGGTGTGCATAATAATCATGGAAATCTTGCACAATTTGTTGGGGATCTACATGAGAATCATATGGGGGAATGTCTGAAATAATTTGAGGGACATACCTATCTGCCTCTTGCTTCCATAACCTCATAGCCAGGAGTCTACCTGCCTTATTCCCCCATTCATAATATTTCTGATTTGTGAACCTGAGGAAGTTTTCCGCCTTCCATAAAGTTAACTTATTGAGATCATCCCTAACCCACTGTAATTGTAGTAGAAGTGAGGGGACCTGAATCTGTTTTTGGATGTCTCTAAATGAGATAATTGATTTTCCAACTGACAAAATTGTGTCCAGTATTCCCAGTTTTTAAATGTAGCATACAAGATCATGTGACCCCACAGAACTGCCTTAAGGTCATCCTCAACATATTTCAGGGGAGTGTCCCCATCTGAATTTTCAGCTAACTATAGCCAAATCACCTCTCTAATGGAAGTCACAAAAAATTCATCAAGGAGCAGACCAGCATTCAATCATAAACCACCCCGTCACAGAAGTCCCCAGTCCAACTTCTCAGAAAGTAAAGCATGATCTGAAACCAAACTTGTATGGGTACAGATCACCGTAAATGTATGTGCCCATTCCTTTTGGGTATAAAACTGATCTATTTTTTTTTATTTAAAATTTGGTAACCAACGCCAGCCCAGTGGAGCTGAGGGTTGAGGCACTGGACACCTCACCTCACTCCACAGCGGTGACCCTGGTTTGGGAGCAAGCCTGGGTGTCGGGGGTTGGTGGGTGGAGTGCGAGAAGGGGGATTGAGCTGCCATGAGATGGCTCTCCTCTCCTGGGGAGGGATGTGTGCTTGACCCCACATAGTTCCACTCCCATTGGGTGCAAGTCCAATGGGAAACGTAGGCAGAGGGGGTGGCAAGTGATAGCCAGGGATGGGGTAGAAGGGGCCGAGCTGGTACCTGGTGTGCATGTGTGCCTCCATGCACACGCACATGTCTATCAGGGTCACGGGCGGGGAGAAAACCAGGGAGAAAAATGCAAAAACTGGAAATAAAAAAAAATTGGTAACTAGGAAAGGCACACTGAGCTGAGGATCATTTCCAGGTGTGACCCAGGGTAAGGGTAACATGTGGATACAACAGTGATGCAAAGCAATAAAGGTACACAGTATACAATTCCAGTTATGATTGGGTAATTCATAATCAGACAAAGTAGTAAATAATTCAGATACAGTTGGAAAAATACAATTACAGATTAGCACAGACAAGTGACAAATAAGACTGTTGCTCTGGCTAAAATTGTAGCACAAATCAAAGTGCCCAGCCCCACACCGGGGCATGGGGGAGTACAGGAGAGGCAGACATTCAAAACTCAGACTGCTAAGGGGGGTAGCTCGGATAGTGGGGGGAGTTGAGAGCACTGCAGGAAGGGGAGAAGTCTGAGATGCCTTTTGAAGAAGGAGAAGGAGGAGAATAAGTGAAGATCAGAGAGATATATTCAGAAATATGAATTAGAAGCTAAAGAATAAAATGTATAATCACTGGTACCCACATACCGGATCCACCCAGCCACCTTCTAACACTAACATTTTCAAAAGCCTCAAACATGCTCTGTCCAAGGTGGGGATTATTGCACAATTCCAATCAACAGTACATATCAGCTGACCTTCTGGCAACTGTGCTAGAAAGGCAAAACATTGTCAGAACAAATTGCTAGAAGGTCGGTCCATGCATAAACTGATATGAAATGTACCAGCCTGCCCTGGAAAACCCCGGTGACCACCACAAATCTCCCTGCTGGATCGACATGCAATTTTGTCAAGTGAAATGGGAGCCCTCTATGTATCAGAATGGTTACCCCCACCTTTTTAGCTGATGGGTGGGCTGTGGCAAAAAAACATCCCAACCCAAGAACGGCAAAGTTTATCATGCTCTGAATCTGACAATCTAGTCTCCTGCAGAATGCCCACATCACAACCATGACAACTAAGTTCCCGTAAAATCCTGGCTCACTTCACTACACTATGGATTCCTTTTACATTCAAAGAACACACTTGTAGAGATCCATATTGAACCACAGAAAAGAAAAAACTAGCAATATCAATGCATTCCTCAGTCCAGACAGTCTTCCACAATTGAAACCCCAATGAGCCCTTGTACGAGTCAGAAAAAACCTTAACCTCCCCCTCCTTAACCAACTAACAAGTACTAAATAAATGAAACACATAAACCCCAAAGGCCTCACAGGGACCAGTACCCAACAGGTACAAAAGCAGGTTGCTGATGGAGAAAAGGACCTACGGAAACAACCAAGGTTCCCCTCAAAGGAAAAGAACCCCAGATTTAAGAGTCACACAGTGAGGGTGGGTGGCAAATGTTCAAGGCAACCACCTGCTGTCACACCATCCTCTGAAAATGGAACATTCCAAGTCACATCACCCAATCTCCATCCCAGGAGCCCAGAGTAAGCCAATGCCTAAACATATAGAAACAGAGAGGGGCAAAGAAAAAGGGTTGGGAGATTGCTACCAACCCCCCAGCCCTAACCAAGTAAGGCAGCAATGTTGGACCCACTATGAAATCAGAAAAAGAAAAACTTCAGGAAAGACATCTGAAGAACTCTGCCTGAAGGCAATGTGTAACAGACCTAAACCCAGGTCACCAGCTTATCTTAAATCATCAAACATTTACAGAATGTCAGCGCAAATCAAATATAAAAAATAGAAGCCAAAGAACATTGCTCTTTCGTAAACAAACAGCCCCTCATCACAGGTAACCCTGCCCCCTCCCCCAGCATAAAAAACAGAACACTCACAGCATAGCAGTCCATCCCCCACAAAACAAGAGAATCGATAGGTTATCTCCATCCCTAACAAAAGATTCCAGAACATTTTCAGTAATTTAAAAATATCCCATTAGCAATATCAACTAGCAATACTACAATAGCATGTCCCACCAGATCTAATAACACATTTATTATCTAAAGGGGGGAATGTAAAACCTAAAGATAATATATAAAAAAAATATATGTGATCTAAACCAAAAGAGCCACCCAAAAAAGTCAGTCTGATTATTATAGTCCCAGCCACAAACTGAAGAATCAGAAACAAGTCCTAAACTAAAAAGAAGGTAGACAGCACCACCAAGTGTGGAGCCTTGTACAATATGTACATTCTGGAAAAATTAAATAAGAAGTGGTTGGAGTAAACAAAACCATGCTAAAAATAAAATACAGCGAATAGCATCAAGAGCCAGAACTCCCTAATGTCCTTTATAGCTGTATAAAAATGTCCCAACAAAAAAATTAAAGCTGCAGCAATCACAGTGATGTGCTAAAACTAAACTACAAGAGTCAACTATGGTTAGTTAGTCCAGCAATACCATCAGGACCCAAACAGCCCAAAAGAAACTAAACAAGCTGTCCATGGTGATCTAGGTGTGTCCCAAATGTATACAAAACAGAGAATCTGCAGCTGACCAACTGAGAAAAAGGAAATACAGGAACAATTAAACAGGGTCCTCCCTCCTGAAAGACTGGAACATAGCTTTAATTTCTGTGAGGGCATGTTCTAACCAGCATTTCTTGCTAAAAGGGGAAACTTCAGCCCAAGAATCCCTCTAAAGTTCCCTTTTCTCCTGAGTCTCTGTACAGTCCATTTGATCCTCTGGTAGAGCAAAGTATTGAGCTTGCAGCTCCTGCAGCACAGAATCTGGGTCTTCAAAGGTTTTGGAACCTTCTGGAAAATGAATGCAGAGCTGAGCAGGATAAGGAGTAGAAAATTACATTTTCTGCTGTTTCCAAAATTGGAGGGTATGGAGAAAAGCCCGCCTATTAAGAGCTAGCTCCAGTGAATAATTATTGTCAAAATGCAGCCAGTGCCCTGTATAAAGAATTGCCATCTTATGCCACACTCTCGATAACAGGGCTTCTCTCACAGCATAGTTGTAGAAATGCAGCACGATAGAGTGAGGACACTGTGGGAGCCATGCTGGTCAAGGTGTAAGAGCCCAGTGTGCTCACTCAATAGGAAGGGGGCACAGATCCTCAACATCCAGAATAATTGGGAAGAAGATCTGCAGAAAAGTAATAAGGTCCCCTGTTGCCTCCTTCCCCCTCCAGGAGACCATAAATACGTATGTTATTCTGGTGATAGCAATTCTCTAAATCATATCATTTCTTGGCCAGCCATTGATTATCATGCAGCACTTTTAATAAAACTCACTCTAATCAATCTACTCCAGTGCTGGTATCTGAAATTTGTTTCTTGAGTTCTGTAAGTTCCCTTACAGAAATAATTATATGAAATGTTTTCATGCTGTACACATAAAACTACCCATGTGATATGTGTGTTGCAAACATGATTTAAATGTTAAATTGGAACCAATTGCATGCATGTGGCATGTGTACAGCAAGCAAGTGTAAAAAGCATACTTTTTATGTTAAATTGGAACAGAGTGCATGCATGTGGCATGTGTGCAAAAAGCAAGTGGTCACTGATAACTGCACACATAAAAGTTAAGAGACTTGCTCAGGATCACATCATATACAAATGGGGGTTGATGAGATTCAAACCCAGGTCTTCAGGTCTCTAAGTCTTCTGGTTTGCAGTTTAGTGCCTTTAACCAGTAAGTTATATAGCCTGTACATGTATGAATCACTTGTACTTTAATGCAGATCTGCATACATCTTTATTTATTCTCTCAGATTACAACCTTTGAGTCGAAAGACTCTTTTACAGAGGTTCCATGTCAGGGTAACAAAAGACATAAAATTACACAGCAGTGCAGGGGTATGGGGAACAAAACAAAAAATACAATAAGTATAAACGAGAGAGTAAATATATGGACAATAAGAGAGATTATGTTAAGCACTAGCAGTTACAAATGATCAGTTTACATTGGTGGAGGCTATGGTAAAACCAAAATTAACGCAATCAATGAGTGTTGATCTTGAGAGAGTACATTTGTGCAGGCAATGTATAGCCAGGAGTACAGCAATCAACAGAATGTTGATCTTGTCAGAGCAGAATTAGTACAAGGCAGTTTCAGACATAGTAGTACATATTGTGCAGGATGAGAAATAACCATTGAAGGATAGTCAGCAGATGATTGAGCTTTTCAGTTAATGCTAGGGCGGAGATGGTGAGCTAGGTGGGACAGTCACATCTACTGAGCATCACTAGGTGCTCCTTAAGCGTCCACTTGAGGAGGCCCAGTGTAGGTGTACTGGACATCTGCATGCATGCAGCATGCTTATAGCCACTGTTATACTTTTTAGTTGTCTTCTCCCTGCTCATCTCAGCTGCACAGCTGAACTAAAGCACACATACCAATGGAAACACATGTTGTTCTTCCCACTCTCCAATATACACACTTACTCACAAAACTACTTAATTACTTCTGTCTGGCCTGTACTCCTACTATTTTCTCTCCATAGTTTTGAATGCTTCCACCTAGACAGACTTTAAGGGGCAAACACAAAAGTAGCAATAACTCAACACCCACCCATATGGCCACCCCAACCCCCATGCACACACACTGTAGCAGGTGTGGCCATTCTGCTACAGACAACCCACCAAAGTATAGATATAAGTTAAGTATCTTACTTGAGTTCTAGGGATCCAGAGGCAGGAGTCTTTAAGAGATGATGTCCATGGGTCAGAGTGGTGGGATGAACTCCCTTGAAATGAATGGAGTTATTTTTTATTACTATTTTATACATTATAATGGCAAGTTGGAGAATAATGAAAGTCAGTGTTGTACTATCAAGGCCCTTGTTAGTTAAGTGGCTTTTATTAATCTCAAACTTTCCATCAATAATGTATAAAATTGTAATAAAAAAATACTCCCATTCATTTCAATGGTGCATGCCCCTGTTGTCTCCCTTGCCCTATGTCATAATGTGCATGAGCACGAGGATGTGAAGGCCAGCCTCACTGTGGGGGGTGGCATAAGATTGACTGTAGTGGGGCTCCAATAGTCTGTGCATACCATACCTCTCAACTGTCCCTGAATGCAAGGGACAGCCCTCATGTTACAACTGAAAACTGCTCTACTCTTTATCCATTCCCTTATGGAAAACATGCTGCTCACACAGGGGATGTCCTGTAAATTTAGACTTTATGACAGGGGTACCATTTCAGATTTCAACAGGGGGGAGCCAACAACCAATGGAGGCCATATGCTAGTTAGCCCCTAGGTGGCAAGCTCTAAAATATCTGGAATGTCTCTAAAAGGTAAAATGTTGTTGTGACTGAAAAGTGATATGCAAATGAGGAAAAATTCAAATGTATAAGGTCCATCTGTCTATACCCCGGAGCAGTGCATCAGATTTGGGCTTAAACCCACCCAGTTAATAATCAATTTTTTTTTTCCTGGCTATAGTTCTAATCCCCCCCCCAAAAAAAAAGAAAACATTGTCCTGATTTCTCTTTCTGATTCCATTACATTCAGTACCCATCCCATATGGGTCATGAAGCACCCAAAGGCACAGAAGCATGAAAAACACATCAGTATTTCAGTACTTCTTTCTTCCCCAACCCCCCTGTAAAAAAATGATTTACTTTTACTTACCCAGCCATCTGGCCAGAACCTGAGGCCTGGCCCAGTGTGCCACCAGCCCAGTTTTCAATCTGTTCCTCCTCCATCCTTTTGCCAGAAGCTGGATCCTGGAACTGACCATCCAAGGTCCCCAACGTGGCCCATGACCAAGTCACCTCACCAACTGAACTCACCCAATCTGTGTTGCTTGCTTCATGCTTGGCTGCTGACATACTGCATTGATCAAGGTCAAGGAGGCCACCCACACTGCTCTCACCACTGCTGCTAGGCCTAGTTTGCTGCCGCTGGTGCCCCGTGCTTTTTTTCTATGAGGTGAGCCTAGTAGAGTAAGTAGGTAGCCTAGTCTTGAGATAGCTTCTAACTTACCCTCTCCCCCTTCAGCCACCAGGGAAGACAGAGACTCACTAAGAGCAGATAAACAAAAATCTCACTGCTGTTGAGAGTTCAGTGCTCACTGACTCCCCCAAGCTGTAGTGTGCAGCCAGTCTACTCTGTGGTGGGAAAAACGGTGTCGCACTTGCATAACTCATGTGCTCTTTCTTGGCTGGAGCTCCTTCACATCACATGTGATGGCACCACCACTAATCGGTGGAGAAAGTGGACAACACAATACAGACACAGTCGAGTTAGGGAGTACACCTGCAGTGTGAGCACACACAGGCCAGAGGGCACTTATTGTGCAAAAGATTAAATCCAAATTTAATGCCATTATTGCCACACCATACAAACAACATAGGCACAAATGCGGGGGGGGAGGGCAACTGCCTCCATCTGCCCTACCTAAATGGCACCCCTGCTTTATGGTAGAAATTCATTCTCAGGTACTAATATTGTTACACATAAAGACAATGATTTCCACTGTGTTGTGAGGTACTGTATCTCCATGTTTCAGGATATGTCCTGATCATTGTGAGGGTTTGTGTCCCTCATTGTCCCTCATTTTGTGTGTCCACGTGCCTCATTTAAGTGACAAAATGGGAGTTGCATGCTTCTAAGACCCTACTGAACACAGAGTACTGAGCATGGTGATAGTGTATATGCTCCATACAGAATAACAAAGAGAAATAAGTGAGTCATAACAGTCATGGAGAAACACATTTGTAGCACTAAATATGCATAAGGGGATTTGCATGGCCCAAGACAAAAGGGTCAGATTTCACAACACAGAGGCTCCTCTTTGCACCTCTGGAATGGGGGACATTGGCTGACTATATCCTAGAGACATTTAATGCAGTAAGCAAACCATACTCTACAAAGTAATGGCAATTTAATGACAAAATTCAAAAGCCATTAAACAACTTGCAAAGAGATCAGAATTAACAAGTTTACCTAATTTTCATTGAAAATAAATGAAAATGGTATTTTAATGGCTCAAATTGAAAGCAGTAGTATGAGAAATAGAAACTGATGTGCTTTTTAGATGAGATTTACACCAGCTGAGTTACTGTACACATGGCAAATGTGCAACATGCGAACCTGATGTGATTTTTAGATGTTTACACCAGCTTACCTGCTGCACACATGTCAAGTTTGCAGCATGCGAACCTAATTTGCTTTTTAGACCTGGTTCACTTAGGTTCACTTTGTGTATGTGAACCACATGCAAACATTGCACAATTAAGCATGTGGCATGCATTCTTCATGCATACAGCACAGTTATATTTCAGTAAGGGTTTTGTATTCATAGTGAGCAATAGAAGCTTTCAATTTTTCATGCATTGCTCAACTTTCAGCTCTGAAAGCAAGAAATTCTTCAAAGAGAGCTGCATTTGAGGGTGAAGTAGGAGCCACAGGGGAATTAGATGCCATCACGCTGACTCGGCTTACTTCAGAGGGATCAGAGTGAGAAGTGCCAGGAAAGTCACCACTCTTAGATTTTTTTAAATTATTTTCCTACTTAGCTGAGAGCAGCTACCACTCAAAAACTGTGGTAGCTGCCCTCAGCAACAGTCATTCCAACCTAGTGCTAAAAATTAATTTTATACCATACCGTAGTTATTTCCCTCTTAATTTTAATTTTAGAACAGCCATCCTGATCCTTTTCAATAGCCCTGGTAATACTGACACCCCGCTCAAGCACATAATGACGATGTGACCAGGAGAGCACGGGGGGCAGGCTGGAATGACTGTCGATGTGGGCAGCTACCACAATATGTGAGTAGCTACCTAACAATGGAGACTTCCTTTAAAGTTGCAAATCCAAGCAAATAACCTGTCTAATGAAATGTCACCCACTTGCAGAGAAATAAATAAAAAAGAGAGGTTCATAAGCAGAGCTGGAATTGAGCTTGTCTCCTAGCCTGCCATTACTCATGATGACGTTACCAGAAGTCTGATTTCAGGATTTTTTTATTCCAAGAGTACAGTATGGATATTGTGAGCTCCACACTGGGTTAGAAACATACAAATTCTGGAGCTGATTCTCCCAACCCAGAGAATAAATCCATTCTATCTACTGGTATACTGAAAATTCAATATGTGTAATGGCCTAAATAATGGATCATTTAGTAGGATAGTCCCTGATAATCTGGAAAATAATCTGCACATAAACAACCTCATTAAAAAGATTCATACTAGAAAGTTTCTGCTCCCTGCCTCCAGACTACACTGGCTACCTCCCTACTTCTGCCCCTCATTGACAATGGCTCCATAGTCTTCTCCCCTCCAACATCCTCAATTCTCTTCTCCAAACTGATTCACCTATAACAGTACAGCACAATTTATAACTGGTCTTCACTGGAAAACTCACCACTGTGCCTCTATTCCTCCCTCAGCTGGCCCTCCCTTGAAGGTAGGTTCCACTTCAAAACACTCTCCTTCCTTCACAAAATACACCTCAAACAGATGCCACCCAGTGTCAGCTCCCTCTTCCCTCACGCAGCCCCTGGATGGTCAACCCATGGTTCCTCAACCTTCGTTTTTGACACCCCATTCTTTTGGACTACGCAAGCCCAGAACTCAATCTCATACACTGGGACAAAGTTGTACAACAGTTTATCCCACACAATTCAAGCCTACCTCCTTAAAGCATCCATATGCAGCTGCCCCACCAAGTCCCAGTACTGAACCCAGCCTGCACCTGTATCCACTCAAGACTCCAGGAATGCCCTTATCACAGGCTTACTTGCACTTTTCCCAACTAATACACTTTGTACTTCTCCCTATCTGTCTCTTCCTACCTCCTCTATATTGGTCTCTTCCTACCATCTTGGAGATGGGAGGTCATAAAACGGGGACTTCATGAGGCAGTCAGGATCTGCACTAAGTTGAAACGTAAGGGAGCAAGGTCACATAAACCATGCTGGTGGTCCAGTGAGGTACAGGTAGCAGTCAGAGAAAAGAAGGCGGCCTACAAAAAATATAAAATAACAAGAGGGGATAGGGATAAGGAAATGTACCATCTTGCATCTAGAAAAGTCACCCGTATGGTGAGGGGAGCAAAGTCCAGTAAAGAGCAGCGGCTGGCACAGGGGATACATGGAGGGGAAAAGGGGTTCTTCTGGTACATTGGGGAGTGGAGAAAAACTAAGAGCCATCTTAGCAGATTGAGATCAGAAGGAGGGTGGGTGGAAGAGGTGGGGGTCCAGGCAGAGATATTTAACGAGTACTTTACCTCTGTGTTCACTAGGAAGGGGGATGAGATATCTACAAAGCAAGACATGAAGTGGATAGAAGTGGCAGTGAGTGGGATCAGGAGAGCAACAGAAATGGAGCAAGAGGGAGGGAAAGGTACCCCAGGGGTGTCACATCTGGATAAGGATAAAAAGGCCAGTAAGGTGGAGGGGACGGATGATGCTATCTCCGCCAAAAGGGTGTGGTTAGCCCTCAAGGCCCTAAAGAAAGACAAATCTCCTGGGATGGATGGCATTCATCTGAGAGTACTATGGGAATTGGCGGACATCCTGGCTGCACCCCTGGTGGAGCTCTTCAGCATGTCACTTGAGACAGGGAGGTACACCTAGGGATTGGCGAGAGGCACATGGTGCCCAATCAATAAAAAGGGGGTCGAGGAAGTGGGTAACTATAAGCCCATCAGTTTGACCTCGGTGGTGGGAAAATTAATGGAGAGTATACTAAAGGAACGATTGGGGGTGTACTTGGAGGAGGTGGGAGGTCTGGATAGTCGGCAACATGGGTTTGTGCCAGATAGATCATGTCAAACCAATCTTGTGGAGTTCTATGAATGGGTAACATCAGAACTGGACAGGAGAAAGCCTGTGGATGTATTATTCTTGGACTTCAGCAAGGTGTTTGACTCTGTCCCCCACAATGGTCTGGTGGAGAAACTGATGGGGTTAGGAGTAGGCCCTTTGATAGTCAGATGGATTGAAAACTGGCTAGCTGGACACACCCAGAGAGTAGTGGTCTGTGGGGAGCTCTTGAACCCTAGAGAGGTTGGTAGTGCGGTACTGCAGGGCTCGGTCCTGGGTCCAATCCTGTTTAATGCATACATATCGGACATCAGGGAGGGTATAGGGTGTGAAATGAGTCTCTTCGCGGATGACTCCAAGATGGGAGCAGTAGTTGAGGGAGAAGAGGGGAGGTTGGCCTTGCAAGGGGACCTGGACACCCTGGAAAGCTGGGCTCACACATGGAAATTAAATTTCAATATCACCAAGCACAAGGTATTGCATCTTGGTTGGGAAAACCCTAAACACAGATACACCCTTGGAGGGAAGGCGCTGGAGGCCTCAATAGGGAAAAAAGACCTAGGGGTCATGGTGGATGCACGTATGAATAACTCTGAGCAGTGCAGGAGAGTGGCTAGCAAGGCAAACAGGATGTTGGGATGCATCGTGGGGATCACCTCAGGAGCAAGGAAGTGATTCTGCCGCTGTACAATGGACTGGTTAGACCACACCTTGAGTACTGTGTACAGTACTGGACACCACACTTGAAGAGGGATATACAGCTCCCTGGAGAGGGTACAGAGGAGAACAACTAAGATGATACGAGGGCTAGGGGATTTGACGTATGAGGACAGACTTGAGGAGCTCTGCCTGTTTTCAATGGAGGAGAGGAGAGACGGGGGGGCATGATTGAGGTCTTCAAGTACCTCAAGGGAATAAATAGGGTAAACATGGAGGGGAGCTTTAGACTAAAGCAGGGAGGTATCACCAGAGGGCATGGTTTGAAGTTGGAAGGTGGAAGGGTGAGGGGAAAGAGGAGAAGGTTTTTCACTGAGAGGGTAGTGGACCCTTGGAATGCACTGCCTGGTGAGCTGGTTCAGAGATCCACAGTGGAGGGCTTCAAGAGAGGGTGGGACAGATACAGAAAGTGGATGTATCAGATGATGGCCTGTCCCAGGGGGGTGGGGATGGATGATAGCGGTTTCTGGAGCAAAAGGGATGGGAGGGCCTTGGCACCCAACTAATGATCTAAGGTTCGAGCAGACTCGATAGACCATAAGGCCTAATATGCTGGCAAATAGTATGTTAGTATGTTAGTATCTTTATACTTGACTCCTGTTCTCTATTCTCTTTACACCTTGAGACCACTGCTGGAATCCACTGTACCATCTATCATTGTATTGTATTGCTGAGATCACCATTTGAACTGCCGTACCTCATCTTGTTGTATTGAATTCATATTCTAGTGAGTTTTTCTCTTTGCCCCTTTTTTCCAGTTGTACTCTGTCTACTTTGTATTATTGCACCACCTGAGATCTTCATTCTAACCATTTACCATGTTGTATTATACCACATTGTTGCCCCTATGAATTTATCTCAACATTCACTGTACTCTGTTATTCTTGTCTTGATATACTTCAGTTATTTTATGTACTCCTGTACTCTACACTGGACATTTGTGAAAATGGGCATTTTTGCTCACATACTTTTCCAGTATACAAATAAAGATTGATTGATTGATAATTTTCAGGATACTGACTAAGATATTTATTATCTGCGCTAGACAAGAATCCATCCCTAAAAGTGTCATAATGTATGGTATCTGAGAATTATTATAACAGATAATGAACCCCAGATAAGTGAAAGCTATCCTTAGCATTTGACATAATGACAATATACCCTGGAAAATGTTATCTGCTGGATAAGTAAACCCAGAGGGTTGAAAAAATATGGAACAGCATGGCAGGATGTGTGGTTAAGTCCCCAAAGCACGACAGCTTTAAACAGAACCTAGATAGTTACATGATAAATGAGTGCACAGAAGGAAATGACCATTGAGAATTGTGAGATGTTTCATAAGGGTAATATTCTACCATCTTTAATACCATGGGCCAGATATTCAAAGGGTAGCGCCGGGCGCAAATTCATTGTGCTGGATTAGCACCGAATTTGCCCCTGACAGCAATATTCAAAAGGACATTTAGCATCGGCGCTAGGTGTTAGCACTGACGCTAAATCATAATGTATGCAGGGGAGGGACTGAGGGGATGGGACCTGACTGCCTGCGCAACAGCATATTGAAAGGTATAGCACCACGCCACAGTGCTTCAGCAACCTGTAAAAGGGCGCTAACTACCGCCAAACAAAGACTGGCGGTAATGTGAGCTCCCCCATGAATCACATCCCCCTTGACCACAACATAAATGATTTATCCCTGGCAGTCTAGTGGTCTCCCTCCCCAAGCACCGCCCCTGACCCCGTGTAAATAGAAAACTCATTTTCCCTGGTAGTCTAGTGGTCCCCCCCAAGCACACTCCGACCCGGTGTAATAAACAGAAACTCTTTTCCCTGGTAGTCTAGTGCTCCCCAAGCACCATTCTGACCAGGTGTGAAAACAAAACTCATTTTCCCTGGTAGTCTAGTGGTCCCCCCAGCACCACTCCCGACCATGGTTGCCGAATTAATCATCTTATTTCCCTGGTAGTCTAGTGGCCCCCCTCCCAAGAACCGCTCCTGACCCGGTGTGAAAACAAAACTCATTTTTCCTGGTAGTCTAGTGGTCCCCTCCCTCAAGTACCGCTCCGACCATGGTTGCCAAATTAATCATCTTATTCCCTGATAGTCTAGTGGTTCCCCCCAAGCACCATTCCTGACCCGGTGTAATAAACAGAACCTCATTTCCCTGGTAGTCTAGTGGTCCCCCCCCTCACAGTGACAACCACCCATCAAATAGATTCAAAATGGAGCGGTGACTGGCTCAGCCTCTCCCACCACACGTGGCAGCCGCTGAGGTGAGCTCTCCTGCCTCGGTGGCTAAACCGTGATGGAAGCAGGCTGGGATCAATCCGACCAAGGACATGGTGGACCACTAAAGACCACGAGCAAATAAGATGATTAATTCGGCAAGCCGTGGTCGGAGGCGGTGCTTGTGGGGAACCACTAGACTACCAGGAAATAAGATGATTAATTCGCAACCATGCTTGGGAGCGGTGCTTGGGGGACCACTGGACTACCAGGAAAATGATTTCTTTTTTCACAACCGGTTAGGAGAGGTGCTTGGGGAACCACTAGACTGCCAGGTAAAATGATTTCTTTTTTTTCACACCAGGTCAGGAGCGGTGCTTGGGGGGGGGGCACTAGACTACCAGGGAAAATGAGTTTCTGTTGTTTACACCGGGTCAGGAGCGGTGCTTGGGTGGGGGACCACTGGACTACCAGGGAGTGGAAAGAACATAGGTGGAAACAGGGACCATGACGGCTGTGAAGGGCTGCCTGGCCCAGCCTCTCTGCCCAGGTCCCTGTATGTTGGATGGCTGCGCTGCACAGCCCAGTGACCCTACAGCTGACAACCCACCCCCATCCCCAGCAGGTTTGCCTTATGCCTGCCCCATGCATACTTTTGTTCTATCCACACCTGCTGTGGGCTGCCTCTGTTGGTGTGGAGTGGGGGCATCATCCAGGGCACGTGTGGCCACTGGTAGTGTGTGTGTCTATAGCTATATATATATATATATATATATATATATATATATATGTATATGCATGTGTCTCTGTATCGATCTATAGTTATAGATCACTACGGATCTATATATCTCATTATGTACTGCTTGCAGTGCTACATAGCTATGTTGTATGCACTGCTCGTACCTGCCAGTGCACAGTTCCTGCTGCTGCCAGCTTACACATCCATTCCAACCAACAGGGGATGCTGTGGGCATGCCTTGGCCTGCAGCATCCAGTCTGTACTTTCATTCCGACCAAAAGGGGGAGCCTTTCGCTCCATGCAGTAGCACCGGGCAAACTGCATGGTAATGTATGCTACACAGCACTTAATGAGATGCAAATGTACTTGTTTGCCCACGGATTACCTAAGTAGGCTCATTTGCATGGGAGCTTTGAATATAGCTCCCATTTGCCCTGAGCTAACCAGTTTGCGCTGGGCTGATGTGTTAGCACTGTGCAATCAGGTTAGCCCCGGGCAAACAACCTCACTTCAGCATAGCACAGTTCTGCAGTGTGTGGCTTACATTGTTTGCAGTCATACCTCTCAACTGTCCCTGATTTTCAGGGACGTCCCTGAATTTACCTCAAATGTTTACCCTGTCCCTCCTACAACTTGTGTTTCCGTGACCAAACAGTGGGGGTTGTAAGCATAACATAATGTCAGACATTACTGTTACAGATGTGTTCTTCCTTAGAAAATGCATTTTATACTACACCACTTATTCTACCAGCTTCCTGAGTAGATACCTTCAATTTATAAGGCGTGTCCCTGATTTTAAACCTTTGTCCCTGATTGTTGTAAGCCTTGTCCCTGAGTCATGAGGCAGGAGGTTGAGAGGTGTGTTTGCAGTAGCTGTGTGACATCTCTGTGCAATCACACACAATGTTCTCCACCTGCAACACTGGCTTGCTACAGAGGCCTAATAAGCTGCAGCTGCAGTTTGCACTTCCCTGTTGCTATATTCAGTGCTGTCTTATTCCTGGGCAATGTTTGCCCTGCACTCCTGGGCCTGTTTGCCCGGCTTCCTTCGCTTGCAATATTCAGCTGATTTTGCACCGGGCTATTCGTTTTGAATATAGCTATGTTTTTGCTCTGGGCACAGTTTGACTGCCGGGCAGTGCTAATTAAGCCCTGGGGCAAAGTTTTGAATATCTGGCCCCATGTATAGTACTAAGTATAACCTTTATACTGTATCTGCTGGAACTTGCATGGAGCAATTAAGGCGCTATTTATGCTACTCTGCTGAAGGCATTTTGACAAAAGGCTGTGTTCATAAAAGTAGAAAGAAAAACAAAATATAACTTTATTTGTTTTAATTTTTGACCAGAAAAAGTACACTAAGCTATGATTGCTTGTTTCCAGGTGCCACATCAGAGGATAGGTTGCACAGATCTGCTTTACTGACAGGGAGAATGTTGGCGATAACACCAGAGAAACATCCTTGCTCTTGATGTAGGGGTGTCATGCTGTGCTAATGTTTTTCCTGTAAAAGAAAGTGAAAACTTATTGAGAACTTGAAGCCACAATTTCTGATATACTGACTGAGAAGAATATATCTCTCCAAAACTGAACTGTTAGCAGCTGGTCTTCTTAAGACTTTATGGCAAGCTGCATGGTTGAAATTGCAACATAATGGTTAATTCAAGGATGAGTTTCTGACCTGACTCATTAAGTAAAAAATTAGATTTTTTTTGTAATGTATGCTGCATATGCTGTATGTTTTGTGTGTCTTCTGTACTGTAGTCTTTTCTTTTTTTATTAGAACAGCAATATGATTCTTGTTTTTTTATTTGATCTGTTAAATACAGTTTATGTTTGTATGATATATTTAATTTTCAATAAAAAATATCCTCTTCTTCAATATGTGAACTGGAATTTTTAATTTCCACCTGGACAGTTACCTGTGATGGGCAGAAGCGACCTCAGATTAGCATCTTACCTGAAGGATGTGACCTCAACAGTGCAGCTCCCTCTCATACTGCATCACAGTATCTGTTATAAATATTACCCAAAGTACCTGGTAAGCAATAAAATGCATAAACCTTTTGTTTTGTTTGTACTTGAAAATCACAAGTACAAACTATTTTTCACTTCGTATCATCCTAAATAACAACACTAGTTAAAGCAGCACTTATCTTTAAGCAACTGTACCTGTTATGAACTTCATAGCTTTAATGCAGTTACACTATTGGAAAGCAGCCAAGTGGAATAAATAAACTCTGTATCACTGATAGCTGAGAACACCCTCCTAACAAATAAGTGATACAGGTCATTTTCCTCCTTCCTTATCAGGTAGCTGAGCTGTTTTATCCTTCCCTTTCTTTGGGTTTGTTTTATCTGCAGTTCCCATACCCAAAGGATAATTTAACATTCATTCCAGTGTTGTATTCAAACGTCTGATGTGACCTGCTTATCTTTTTATAGAAGCCAGTTTGCCAGGTTAGTCATATCATATAACTACAATATAAGCTTATCGGGAGTGTTTACAAGGCAGATAAAAAGCAGACATAACAAGAATAGCTAAATCATTTTATGCACTAAAAGTGTGTGCGTGTGTGTGTGTGTGTTACTATAGTCAGAAACAGCAGCCATAACAAATCAGTACAACCATAGCCTAGTCATACAATGATCATGTCCCTTTGATTTTAAAATACACTTAATGCTACACTACCAGTTACTTCAGCTTAGGAACTGTGCAGGTAGTAAAGTGGAAGAATACCCAAATCTAACAGACCATTCATCTTCCTGTGTAAGGTAGTGTTTTTCTAAACTTTAGGACTATAACTTTCACCCTGGGGGGTTGAAAACAATAGGAATTTACTCTGTCACCCCTTCTAGGCATCATAAAAAAAATGCCTGAAACAGAGCACCACTGCATAGTGTGATAACAGCACAGTCTTTTATTTCCCATGAGTTGCTCATACAGTGCCTGTATTGTTTCCACTGGGATTCCTTAGTCACTGTGCTGTTTCCTATTGCTGCACAGCCTTGACTTTGTACCTCTTTTGACTACCAGGGGTTCTGTTCCCAACATAGCCAGGGCTTTGCAGCCAGAATAAGTAATGTCTGTTTCATACTGCTGCACAACTTGCATTTTATCTCCAGTTTACTCTGCACTGTCCCTTCAGGGGCACTCATCAGTGACCATTACATGATCTGTGCCTTTTCCTATGGGATTTCCACCCAATTTCCACTCAATCTTCAATGGCTTTGCTTCATAACTAGATACCATGGGCCCAGCTTTCAAAGGTTGATGTAGGGTTTGATTCAAGCCCTGCATCAACCCTGTTGATGCAACTGTACCCAATTTTAGTACATTGGGTGCAGTTGTGACAGTTTCCACAGTTTACTGCAGCTTGCACCAAATATTTGCTGCAAGCCCTGTAAATAGGGTCCTAAAAACTGAGCAAGTTAGATCTGGGGGAGCTGGTCTAACTTGTGGCATATGGTGCACAGGACTATAAATCATGATCAGTGCCAAGAGAATGCAGTAAGCCCCCTGTGCCATATGTTTAGCACACTAGGGGATTGAGGCATTCTCAGGGCTTTTGAAAATCAGATCCCATGTCTCCATTGCAGCAACAAGAGTTTGGGATAACTTCATTCATTGGGCTCTGAACACCTGAACTGACCATTGATTCATTCCCTGAGATTTCTAAGACTCCCTTAGACTTTTTTCTTTGCAGTTAAACTAGTTATTGAAGTTTTCAAAATACAATCAAAACATAAGAATATCAAAACAACAAACTGAAACCTATGGAAAATGGAAATACTCCAAGCGCATAAGTACCATGGTATGAGGGAACTAGAAATGTGTAGAAGTGCCTGGAGCTAGGTAATAAGGGAACTAGGCATTATGAAGCATAATAACAGGATGATATGTCATAGAGGTGTGCAAAAGTTGCCATTTCTGCCTTAGCGAAACTTTTGCAGAATTTGGTAACTTTCACAGACATTTCTGAGCTTCTGCCTGTGGCAGATCAGAAAACATCTGAATGTTTGAGGCCAATTTTGCCCTGTTCCAACCCACCCCCGATGTGTTAATAAGCCCCCCTGGTGGCTAGCAGTCCCTCCCCCACCCAATAACCTGCCTGTCATGTCAGTAACCCGCCCCCAACTAGTGGTCCCTCCCCCACCCAGTCACCTGCCTGCCTGGCGTATTAAAAAAAACTGGTGGCTAGCGATCCCTCCCACACCCGATCACCGCCCTTCTCAGTAGTAGTCATACAACATCACGGTGATGTAACCCTCCTCATCCCTATCCCCCATATAGTAACATATTTTTTCCTGGTGGCCTAGTGAACCCCCCTCCCTCCCTATCCCTGATCTCGAGTATGTTTTTTTTTTATGTATTCCCTGATTGTCTAGTCCTCCCCCCCAGCCAGGCAGGTAGTGTCCCACCCTACTCCCCCATCCCAAAATGGAGTGGGCAACTGACAGCCCTCTGCTCTCCTCCACGGCCGGGCCACCCACTGAGAAGTCAATGAATAAGAGCTTGCTTATAGTAGAGCATGCGCTCATTTGTTGACTTCTCAGTTGGTGGCCCAGCTTGGAGGAGAGCCAGGGCTGTGCTGGTCTCCTGCTCCATTTCAGGATGGGAAGTGGGGTGGGACACTGCCTGCTGAGGTGGGGGTGCAGTGGGCCACTTGACAACCCGGCGAGTAAGTTAAAAATAAACTACATACTGGGGATTAGGGATAGGGAGTAAGGGAGGGTAGGGGGCTCACTAAACCACTAGGGAAAAAATATGTTACTACAGTATATGTGGGATAGGGATGGGGGTTACATCACTGACTAGTAGTGATCACTACTACTGGATATGTGTGGGTGATGCGGTGGAGGAGGGACTGCTAGTCATCAGAGTTTGTTTAAATAGACATCAGCAGCAGGTCATCCCAAAGGGGGAGAGTCAGGAGTGAGCAGGGAACTATGGAGGAGGGGGCAAGAATATATAAAATAGTAAAAGCACTCCAAATGAAAAAAGAAGGAACTTTAAGTCAAGTACTGGGAAAGTGGGGCAATCTAAGGAGATACAAATAGAAATAACTCTGGTTACCCCTTCCTTTAGCCCTACTCCTAATACAGATGATATAGAAAAGTATGTAGTAATACAAACGGGAACAAAATTGTGATTCTGAAGAAACAGAAGCAAGCAATAAAGGGGAATGCCACAAAGGTTTCAGAAGTTATAGAGTTTTCTGATGGGGAACTACTGTTTCAGGATGTAAATATGAGCACTGGTCAAAATAATGGTTTACCCTCTCACTTCATATCAGAGCAGCAAGACAACTCTATGGTTTCTGCAGCACAAACATATGGACAAATGATAAAAAACTCAGGCTGAGATAAGACAGGTGAATCAAAAAACAGGAGCAAGGAGTCACATGATGTGCCCAGAGTGACTGGTAGCTCTTCTCGATGCTTTGTAAACTGTGGCTCTTCAAACATGGAAAAAACCTGACTTTATTGCTTTTTGCATCTCAAACTTCAACTACAGTGAAGGGGAATAATCTAGGCATCCTCAGTTCAGAAGTTGATGGAAATTTCTTTCGCTCCTCCGGTCTCGTCTCAATCCATTCCCACTAAAAGGCAGAAACCTGAATCAACATCCGACTCTTCTCCAGAGGCCAATGCCAGAGAAGACTTGTCAGAGAAGATGGTTTGTTTCTTTGGGGAACTAGCTTCAATTAAAATTACACTGCTGGGAATGGATGGCGACCTCCGGACCTTGAAGCCGATAGTTGAAACTTTAACAAGGAGGATCAGAGAAGCTGAAGCCAGAAATAGCTTCATTGAAAACCATCAACAAAAGGACAACACAGATTCAAACACTGAAGAAAAAAAAAACAGATCAGAGGACCGAATCCAAGACCAGGAAGGACACGGTAGAAGAAACAACCTATTACTGGTCGGCATCCCAGAAAAAGCTGAAGGAGGGAATATGCTAACTTTTGCAGAAATGACTTCAAGAAGTGGCCGGACCTCAGGAGACAGATACCATTTACCTGATCAAAGAGCTGACAGGTCTCTAAAGCTACAGGCATCTCCGGGGACCTAGAGCAATCATCCTTAGATGCCTTAAATTTCAAGACAAAATTCATCCAACAACAGACAAGAAAGAAAGATACCAATGGCCCTGATTTTATATCTTCAGTGAAGTCACCCCCGGATCGTGAGAAACAACTAGTTTACAAGAACATTAAAAAGACACTGCATAATGCGAAGGTGAAATTATGTATGCTTTTCCCAGCGTGGCTTATTATTAGTACAAATGGTGGTCAACATGAATACCTCAGTGCAGAAGCAGTGAAGAAAGATCTGCCAAAAATTCTGCCTGAATATTTCCAACTGAAAGCTAAATGATGAGATCAGTGAGTGAAACCATGCACTTAATTCTCAGATGATGGACTTGTTCCCTGATACCTGACTGATATAGGAACAGGGACATGCTGACTATGTAAGTGTTTACACTTTCTGTGCTTTTTACCTCCTGCTACACCTTGTGGTTATCCCTTGAGAATATATTTGGAATCAGATTACTTCCCCTCCCCTAATTTTGCTGTTTTGAGTACTTTTATTAGCCTGGGTACCCACACTATGGATGAAGGAAAACATTTAAATAAACCGCCATGAGGCATCTTAAAATGGCGGTGATCCTGCGATCTGTCACCTCGCTGCACATCCAGATGCGGCTTCTTCTCAGACTTCTTTCCCACCGTAGCAACAGTAAGAACAAGGGGCACAGCCACAGATCCAACTTTGACAGCTCCTGTCAAAACAGTCAGTGTCAATTGCTGCTGCAATATGCCCCCACTTGGACATTCACTAAAGTTACAGTTCAGCCAGTCAGTGCCTTTGCAAGATCCCCATGGACTTGGAAATCCCACATACATGATTGAGCTGCTCACCTCCCCTATTAATAGGTTCATAGGCAGGATTTCAAGTCAAGCAGCTTCAAAGCCATATGAGACTTGTCACATTTCAGTGGTGGTACTCAGTTGTTTGTTTTCCCATATATTTATCTTAATTGCTTTTAAAAGCTCTTATGGTGGGTGCTTCCACAACTGTGGAGGGAAGAGAGTTCTGGATACTGACTACCCGCTGATTAAACCATTGTCCTTGTTTATTAGTTTTGTACAATTCTCCCTATAATTGATAATTATGTAGTCTAGTTCTTTTTTACCAGGTCTTGTGATCTATTCAAGGGTACCAAGACATCTTTATTCCTACTCTTTATATTTCTAAATATATTCCCCATCACTTTATTTGCCTTTTTTATGGCCTCTTTGTTATGTGCATCAAACTGTAAGTCACTTGTTGTAGTCAATCCCAAATAATTTTCACTTTCTGTGCAAGTTATCACCTTATTGTTTACTGTGTATTCAGCTAGCAGGTTGTTTGTACCAAAATGCATCACTTTGCATTTATTTTCATTGAACTTAAAATTGTGTCTCTGTGTCCATACCTCCAGCTCTTTTAATTGATTTTGCAAATGCTGTATTGTGGCTGTATCATTAACAATTGATCCCACCTTTGTATTGTCAGCATAGTTTTCTAGCCATGCCCTGCCTGAAACCTGCATACTTGTTACAAAGGTGGAGAACAGCATTGTTCCCAGGACTGACCCTTGTGGAACTCCACTCGTTAATCTGCCCCAATTAGAAGTATGACCTCTAATCTGTACCTACTGTAAATGACCTGTAAGTCAAGACTGTATCCATCTAATTGGTTATGGATCCACCCCCATCTCATTAAGTGTTTCTAATAGTTTACAATGTGACACAGAGTCAAAGGCCTTTGCATAGTCCACATATACCACATCCACGGGTAATCCCTGGTCCAGAGCCTGACCCGCTGTTTCAAAGAAGTCTAAAAGACTGCTGGTACAAGACCTTCCCCTCTCAATCCCATGTTGGGAAATGTCCACTATACCCAATCCACTTAGATTGGCTTCAGTGAAACTTTTAACAAAGCTTTCCATTACTTTACCCACAGTGGAAGTTATACTTATAGGTCGGTAGTTTTCTGACAAGGATTTATCACCTGCCTTATAAATTGGGGCAATATCAGTTAATCTCCATATCATGAAAGACCGTGAAACCCTCTCCCTACAGCATAATTCATCTGTATGAGGGGTCTCCCAGGAGCTGTAACAGACAATAAAGACTACCACTGTAACAGAACACAGAAAAAGGATGACAGCTGAATCGAGTAGGATTTTACTAATGTAGCAGTATTTCCTTTTCAGAGCTCCTGGCACACCGCTACACAAAGGCTGTGACCTACTGACCTCCTGCAATACAATTAACTGCTCATCACCTTTTGAACCCTTCTGTGTTTGGTCTCTACCATTGTCCTTATACCAGGTTTGATTATAACAATACCCAAATACAAAATATTAAGACATCTTTCTTTAATTATGGCAATTGGTAGTCAGATTAAAAAAAAAGGCCTGAACTCCAGTTTGAATGTCCCTATCAGATTGGACACAACAGGGTGCAAAATATGTTTCAGGCCAAATCATTTACTTTCTTTTTTCAAGAGATTGTGGTACCATTATAACATTTTATCTCACAGAGATATGTTTGGGGGATGACGTCAGGGGGTTGCACTTGCTTTAAACTGTGGAAATAGGATGGTATCCCAATGTTAACTATATGTCAAAATTTTACTTCATGGTCATCATATAGCCTAGAACTGTCAGATTCAGTATTCTTAAACAATCAAGGTGGTTGCAGATCAGAGAAACACCGTTGCTCAGGCCCACCTAGAACCTACCAATTGGCAGGGTCCTTTGCACCAACCTCACACCTCGGAGGAGGGAAGTTGATGTGGATCCCTAGCCTTACAAGATTGTATTGTACCTTGTTACTACTGCTACTTAATTGTACTGGTGGTTCTGTTCTCATCCACACAGCGGAATAATAGTTGTTTATTGGTTTATTTTCTTGTATACCATTTTGTCTAGTATTATAGTTACCAGCTTAGAACACTCAGATCACTTCTGGATAGATGTTATAGGCAACTTCTTTGGGGTAATGGTATGGTTATTAAACATATGAACATTGATATGGTTACGATGAATATGGTTATTTACTATACAGGGATTCCCATGTGTTTAGGTGCTCTCAACAAATTTTTTCTTTACCATTAGAACATTCTAATACCTCTTTTAATGATGGCTAAAACACTGTATAATTGTATCACTTTGAATATAAAGGGTGCCCACAAATGAAGGAAAAAGGTATCAGGTAATCAAACATATTAAATCTCTGATGGTAAAGTTGCCTTCTTGCAGGAGACACATACACCTGTGCAAAATGCCCTGCATTGGGAGAGGGAATGGGTAGGCCAGGTTTATGCTGCAGATCATAGCAAAAAGCTGTCAGGAGTAGCCATATTAATACACAGGAACATCTTTTTAAGTAGCAGAGCACATTGCAGACCCTCTAGGGAGCTATATTATCCTCAAATGATGCCTGGGCACTTCATATATCATTATGACCTCTGCATATGGCCTGAATGGAGAAGACCCCCAATTCTACAAAACTCTCCTATCCCTCCATTCACTGGCACATGGGAACCCTATTCTTGGAACCTAGTTCTGGACAATGTCCGCAACAGATCTCGAGCCAGAAACCTGGGCATATCACCGACCCAGAGAGCCCTCAGGGAAATGTATGACTCTCTGGGCATAACAGATGTCTGGAGAGTAATACATCTTATAGTACATGACTACACGTTCTGTTTGGTTGCCCATCATTCATACTCCAGAACAGACTTTTTCCTCATAAACCCTGACATACTTAGAGTTACTTCTCATTATGAGATTGAGGTCAAAGTTATCGCAGGTCATGCTCTGGTTGCCCTCTCTTTTTTACCCATCCAGACATTAGAGAGGGACTTTATGTGGTGGATAAACAGTTGCCTCCTCAAAGACTCCCACTGCATGGAAAAATTGAAGAACTGTGTTATACAGTGTTTCAACTAAACACATATTCAGCCTCTAACTATTCTAGTTTATGTGGGGCTTTCAAATGCACAGTGAGATAAGAATTGATAAGATTAGCATCTACTAGGAAAAGAAAAAGGGTGACTGAAGGGAAACAATTGCTCCAGACCATTCAGGAACTGAAGGACAAAAGTTGGGTGACTAATCAGTGAGCACATCTATTCAGCTGAATACTGTAAGACCTAGGTACAATGAACTGCTCATAGAAAAGGCAGAATTTGCTATATTTAAAGCGAAAACAAAGTATGTTGATCAAGGGGAAAAGGTTGGGAACTTGCTGGCTCTCAGACTCAAACAACAGGAAACAAAGAGGCTGATAAAAGCAGTCAGAGATAAAGCCAGAAATGCACTTTCAAACTCGAGGGATATATCCGATGCATTTCGAGACTTTCTCTCTGAACTCTACACATCAAGCCCCCCGTCCAACAATCTGAGATCCAGCAATTCCTGAAAGTGGCTAACTTACCCAAGGTTACAGATGACCAACTACAGATGTTGGATGATAATATCACAATATCTGAGGTTAGACAGGCCATCACCTCCCTTGTCCTAGACAGAGCACCCCTAATGTTTATAAAACCCTTTGTTCTGATCTCTCTGAACCACTCTCTGAACCACTCACAATGCTTTTTAATGAAACAAAACAGACCCGAACCCTCTACCTAAACCTACAAGAGGCTTTGATCGCTTTGATACCCAAACCGGAGAAAGACCCCTCTCTCTTGGACAGTTATAGACCAACATCCCTACTCAATGTTGATATTAAACTACTAGCTAAAACTCTGGCCATGAGTGTCAATAGTATGGCAAATGCTCATGGGCCCTCAACAAGTTGGCTGTATGCATAGTAGACTTTTAACTGATCACCACAGGAAGTTAGCACACCTTATCTCTGTATCAAGCAACTCACAAGAACATGCAGTGCTCCTTTCCCTAGATGCAGAGACAGCCTTTCACAGGGTCTTGTGGGCTTTTTTTGTTTGAAAACCTTAAGGAGTTTGGCTTCACCTCTTCTTTTATAGACTGGGTTAAAACGTTATACTCCCATCCTTCTGCCAGAGTGTGGTGTAATGGCACACTTTCATCTCCCTTCAACCTGGAAACAGGAACCAGACAAGGTTGTCCCCTATCCCTTTTTCTTTTTAAGTTATACTTGGAATCCCTCACATGTCATATCCTGGCAGATGCAAACATCTTAGACATTGAGGTTGGGGGACAAACCTATAAGATCTCTACCTATGCCAATGATGTCCTTCTTCACTTGTCAAAACCCTCTCAATCTATTGAAGCAGCCTTTCAGTTATTACAACAATTTGGATGACTGTCTGGATACAAACTTAATCTGTCTAAAACCTGTATAATGCCTCTCAACTGTCATATGAGGGAAGACCTAGTCTTTCGATGGATGGTTCCTGGAACTCCAATTCTATCAACTGAGGGAGCAAATCAGGTGTAAATTTAGAACTCCGAGCATGCATAACTGGCTCCAGCATAATCTGGATTTGGAGATATTGCCAAAAATCTGAATGTGGGCAACTCCATCAAGTCTGCAGCTTTTGGAAGGTATCAATAGCCAGGTTTGTGTGGCTAGTAGATTCATCAGGAAACATATACCACAAGTTTCTCAGGAAGGCCACTTAAGGGGTTTGTGGCCTACCTGTATGCTTGGGTTTCACCACAAGGGTGGAAAGAGAGCAGATGCAGGATCTGACCATAACTTAGTGTGCAGCTTACGTCAATATTCTATGGCAGCACCAATCATGGGGTGAACTGTCATGGTTTTAGGAATGTGAGAGTACAGAAGGAGAGGCAGTGAATGCAATTCATGTAGCTCAGTCTCCATAGTGACCCATTGAAGTGTCTGTGCCGTGCAAGGCCAAAACCACTACAGGGTCTGTAGTGCCCTAAAAGCTCAGAAGTAACCCTCAAACCAGGATAAGCACCAGTCACCCTCAGACCAGTGTATCCTGAGTTTACTATGGCTGTACCTTGTCTTTTTCCCCTTCCCAGAGGAAGTTGCCTATGATTCCATCAAGCCTGGCAAAAACAACTGGTAGGAAGGGAAAGACATATGTGGGAAAGAATGTAGAATACCTTCAGGGTGGCAACCATTTTGAGTGCAGTGATTTGCCAGCCATTGTTAGCTGAAGTAATTTCCACCAGTCACACTCAGTCTTTAGGGTTAACAACAAGGGTTTCTGATTATTCTTTCATATTTTGATCAGGTCAGAGGTCTTCCTAATACCTAAATAAGTGATACCATCCACCACCCAAGCTAGGCCATGTGGGGCCACAAGATAAGGGGCACAGATATTATACCGGGAAGGACTTCAGTTTTGGAATTATTAACTTTTAAACCAGAGAGTTGGGTAAACTGATTGAGGAGGGAAAGGAGAGGGGTGAGGGAAGAATGGATGTCCGCCAGTGGAACAAGGAGGTCATCAGCATGCATGAGTGTGGAGTATTGGGTAGAACCCACCAGAATGTCTGTGATCTCACAATGTTGGTGAGTTGCAGCTGTTAGTGGCTCCACTGCCAATACAAAAAGAAGCAGTGAGAAGGGGCAGCCTTGGCTAGTACCACAGGCTAGAGGAAAAGGATCCAAAAGTAAGGAGTTCATTAGAACCCAGGTGGTGGGATGAGAATAAACAGAGCAGACCCAGGTTCAGAACCAGTCACCCAATCCCAAATGGGCTAAAGCCAGATGTAAATAATCTAATTTTGAGGGGAATCAAAGGTCTTTTCAAAGTCTATGACCACAGCAGCAGTTGGAGTAGACATAAGATTGATAAGGGATTGAATATGGTCAGAACTATAATGGTCCTTAACAAAGCCCACCTGGGATGGGTGAATGAGGTGGGGTAGGAGAGAGTATATGCAATTAACCAGGACTTTCGCATATACTTTTCTGTCCACATTAATTAAGGAAATGGGACAGTAGCTCACTGCCAGAGTAGGGTTCTTCCCCTTCTTGGGGAGCACCTTGATATTAATTTCCCAGAGCATGGAAGGAAGAGGACCTGGTGCTTCAAGTTCTTGGAAGACTTGGTGAAGAATTGGGTACACCAGAGGATTCTGTGCTTGCCAAAACTCCACTGGGTAGTTGTCTCCAGCAGGGGCTTTCCCGGGGTTAAGTGAGAGGAGAGCCTAAGATACCTCCTGTACAGTGAAAAGGACATCTAGTTGGGCAGCATGGTGTGGGGTGAGTTTGGGTAGCTCTAAGAAAGTAAAAATAGTCTGGATGGCATTCACATCCCATTTATGGGGTGAAGAATAAAAGGTAGCATGAAAGGAGTGCATGATGGAGCTGATGTCCTGCAGGGCAGTATGCACCAAGCCTGTTGGGTCCTTAAGGCCAGCAATGAAATGCTCCATCTGCTGCTTCCCAAGTCGATAAGTAAGCAGCTTCCCTCCACACTCACCCTCCTTCCAGTATTTATGTCTAAGTCTTAGTATGGAGATCTTGGCCTTCCAGAAGAGGAGGAAAGTATCAATCCTCATCCATAAGTGAGCTATATACCAGTGGAGATGAGAGTGAGGGTCTGATCTGGGGGAGGCTTTGAGCTGAGCTTCAGCTGCTTGGGGAGTGGTTTCCAAATTGATGGAGTGTTGCTTGTGCTTCCTATGCCTAGCTGCAGCATAACCTATAATTTTCCCCATAACATGGCCTTATGTAACCACCCTGTTCCCTGGGATTACTAGAATCCCATCAGTGTCGGTTTTAGGTAGAGAAGGCAGCTGGTGACTATCTAGTTTAAATGGATTTTCACCTGCTCCCTCTCGGTTTACTTGGTCTCAGCTGAGAGCAGAGAGGTGATGTCATTTAGAACTCTTACAGCAACATAAGCCACAGCTGGCTGTGAGTGTGGGGGGAGCTTTAGGATTTTCAGGAGTTCTACAGTAGACTGTGAGTGGAGCAGTTCAGTTCCAGTAGCAGCTCAGAGAGTGAGCAGCTTAAGGAGTGAGAAGAATCTGTATTTCTTACCCTAGTCTAGGATACCTTTTGTCTGATTTGTGAAGTGGTGGAAACCATCTCCAGAATTTCATGATGTCCTCATTCTCAGAGGGATGAGGGGGGACTACAGAGGTTTTTGAGGGGCAATCCCCTGATCCAACCTAGAACATTTTGGAGCTGCCTTTGGTGTACAAACTGTGAGTAGTTTCTGTCTGAGAGTTACCAAGGATATTTACCGGCATTGTTTTCTGTTGGATGACACTCTGATAAAGGGACCCATTCACCCATTTCTGTGAGATTTTTCTCAAGAAGATTGTTTTAAAGTTTGCTGACAATAGTGGATGTCCCATATGTGACTATGCCCTTTGTTTAGAACTTTAACTTTACACCCTAGTGATGTTTTCTGATGCTAAAATGTGCTAAACATTTGAAGATGGCATCATTTCTACAGTTCAGTATTTGTGAGGTGTAACTCTGAAAGAATGGCTGGGTATGGACAAGAAAGCAAGAGGTGGGAGACCCCCATCTGGAGTGACCAGTTCAGTACTTCAGGTTTAGTAAGAGCACCTGTTTTCTGTCAGTGCATGTGACCAATGCCTAAAGAAGTTTATCCCTTGTATGTGGGTTTTGCTAGTCTTGAACCCTTGTGTGCTCCATCATGGCCAGTGTGCCACAGTCCATTTTTTGCTAATCCTATGCCATATGGGAACTGTTCTAAGTAATGGCCTAGTGCCACTTCCAGACAAATGTTTGTGTGTTTTCATCATGGCTAGCACCACATTTCCAGATGTTTAATCCTATGCTGTATGGGAGTTTCAAGTTTCTGTTTTCTACAGATGTGTTCTGCATTGCCTTGTGCCACAAAGTGTAAACACTTGGGGGTCCATCTTTTCTTTTGTGTTCCAACTTTGTTTCGGAATAAAGCCACACTCTAGAATCCCAACCTGGAATGGACAATCTAGTTACTGCTTCCTGTGTGGATTTACTGGGTACCTCTGTCCAGACATAGCAAACCTAGCAGAGCCCTCAGCAAAGTTCTCTCCTCAGGACCTGGGTTTTGATATAGATCTGTTCGTGTCTTGTACACACTGTGTTTTTCTGTTTGCAATTGCTTGGTACCCCCACTCCTCTCTTTTCCCCTAGACAGAAAAAGTATGGGAGGTGTGCCTACTGGTTCCATGTGATAAGGGTGATTCATAAACACCGAACACCCTTATCATAGCCCCACATCGCCGAAATTCAGTTTTTACGATGTGGAATCTCAGCGCAATGAAAAGTGGCACAAATGACTTTTTTTTTGCTTTTATGTGAGGGGCTGTGCCCCATGTGGGGGCTTCACCTCCACACACCCCTAAATTAGGATTCTCAACTCCAGGGGGGGTGCATACCAGGAAAAAAAAAAACTCTGTCTCAGTCCGGGTGCAACAAAACATACCATCCCCCAGTCCCAAAGCCTACATCCCTTCCACCACAGGCCAGCACCTAGCCCACCAAGCCATGATGCTACCTCACCAGCAACCCACGACACCACCCCTCACATACCCACCCGTGTATATGCGTGCGACATCCTGTTGCCTTTTCACAACCCACCCCATCCGATCACCAACCCCACACCTCCACCGTCAGGGCAGTAGCTGAAAGTGGGTTGCCGTTTCAGCAGGATCCCCCTTCCTATGCACCCCTATCACAGGATACCATGCCTACTAGTTAAATAAGGGGCCAGTGGGGGGTTACACTTATAAGTCTCCCATGTGGTGCCAGCCGATGTATCCTGTATCAGATTGTCTGCAAATAACTGTTTAGTCTCCTTTTTAACCCAGGGGATAAAGTCTGGGTCTTTAAGTAACAAAGGGTCTCATCTCCTGGATGGGGACTTGAGCAAGGGGGGGGGGGTCACCCCAGAGAAAATGGAGGTGCACAGGAGCAAGATCCAAAAGAATCAGCAGAAGGATATTCGAATTCACTACATTTGGGGTAAGGTCACTAGAGGTGAGTCAATAGTCAAGGTGGCTAACGGACTCATGAACCATAGCATGATAAGTATAGTCTCTATCCTGGGGGTGGAAGGTATGCCAGATGTCAACCAAACCATGGTTCTGCATTATCTGTGAGAGGTCCTTCACATTGCATGGGTGGGTCCAAGTGGTGTTCGGTGTTTTATCCACACAGGGCACAAGCACAATGTTAATCCGCCCCAAGAGGACCGGTGTGCCTGCCAGAGAAAGCTCAGAAGTCCTCCGTGCTAAGTGATGGAAAAAGGTAGGGTCATCCTCATTTGGAGCATAAACATTACATAAGAGAATAGTGCCAGTTGGAGTATTCAGAAGGGCAAAAAACCCAACAGCCCATGGGATCATTTGCAGTGCAGATTGGAGTCATTCTGAGAGATTTATGGAGTAAAATTACCATGCCACACTTACACATTGGAGCTGCTGCAAGAAATTCCTGTACAACCCAATCTTTCACTAATCAAGCATGGTCAGTGGCAATAAGCTTAGTTTCTTGTAAAAAGGAAATCTGGGAACAAAGTTTCTTAAGGTGGGACAATATTTTCTTTCTCTTGATCAGAGAATTGAGACCCCCTGATACTCCAGGTATGACATACAATGTCAGCCATAGTCAAGATAGGGAAAAAAGGAGACAGGTAATATTGGGAGCAAGGATCAGGGTAAACAGAGTGTCAGAGGGTCTACAGTATGTCTCAAACTGGCACTAGTCCTACAGTTGTACTGCCCAGTGAGAACAGGGTATAATCCCACATAGACAAGGAAGGCATATAAGGAACTGCCTGCACCAAGGAGAGATTCCTTGTGCTGCAAAATCTTACAACATTCAAGAAAACAATAGAAACTATTTACAGAGATACAACAATAACAAATGCTTAGGTGAAAGTGGCTCCAGGCAGGCAGCAAGGAGCTTACCAAGACCCACCATCCCTCCACCGAAAGCGTGGCACAGACAGAAACTTGTAGAACAGCAATTTCCATATAGTAACCTATAATACAGTGAGGCTTGGCACAAATTCAGCCTCCTTCCCTGAATATAGTGGTGTAAATGGTGAAGAAGGAGATCTCTGAAGTGGGTAACCATGATGTGCCATCAGGTAACGGATGAGTGGGATGGGGGGCAGAAAAGGATGAGTCTCCCTTCCAAAGAGAGCAGAAGGGCCATGACCTAACAGGAAAGAATATAGCCCAAGCTGGCCGTAATAAAGTAAATTTCAAAAGGGGGGAGTGGGTCCAGAGCCTCAAAATAATACTAATGCTCCCTGCAGTGTCACAGGCATATAAGAACCACCAGTAACAGAGGCAGAGTCTACTGAAATGCAAACAGTTGTGGGGGCTTGAGCCACCACTTCCTCAGGTACCTGTTTAGATCAGCGGAGTGTACTAGACAGGGCGGTCAACTGCTACCTCAAAGGGAGAGAGCCCAGAAAGCAGGGAAGAAACAGTTAGGGAGCCCTCTAGAAATGTTGCGGCAGCAAATGTATGACCATGCACAATCTGCTTAATTAAAATACAGGAATAGGTCGTCATCACCATATATAATATAAACAAAGCTATATAAACAAAAGCAGACTGATCCAATGTTAACACTCCAAGAGAACAGCAATACCCATGACAGACTGCCAAGGCTTATAGTAATGCAACGGCCCACTAATAAGTGCAGTAATATAAATAATAACAATAGTTCAAATAAAAACATCACTCTCTGATAATCACCTACCCCTAACATTAAAAATAAAAGAAGGGTACAGAAAGCAGTTAACACAGAGGAGAAGGGACAGGTAGGGCTACAAAATGAAACTGAAGGTAACAGTGAGGATCATTAACTTGGAAACTGGTAGTCTCTGAGTGCTGGAACCCAGACTAGATAGGGTCCTTGCAGGATCATCCAGGTAGTAAAGTAGTCAGATTACTATCCAGAGTGCCAGCTCGGTATGGAGTGAACAGAAAGCTAATCACTGCCAGAGTGAGAGACAAAATTCATAAAATGGGCATTGATCAGAGGGAAACAACATGATGACGAAAGAAGGGAAACAACCATCATGTAGACTAAGTAAACATCCAACAGTGGTTTTAGAGCCTGAAAGTAGAGTCACGGGTGCATCTGAAAGATGGGAAGAAAAACATCCATGCAACAGAGGGTTCCCTTCCAGTGAAGGCATTGAGAAAAGATCAGGAGAGTAGCTGCAATTCAGCCCAGCTCAGCCACTTTATGGGAGGTCAAAGGTCAGTGCTCAGGAGCAGTCACAACAGTTACAGTAGACTCTTGGGTTGAAGATGGCATGCTTGAAAGAGGGGAAGTGGCAGCAGCAGAAGCCCAGAAGCTGTCTGACGAATCCATGGCAGGCAGGGTTAAGGGATCCAAGGTCGTAGGAGCTGAAATCGTGCCTGCAGATCCAGTGGGCTGGGGTGGTTCTGGAAATCAAGATAGTAGTGGAGCAAATCTGTTAGAAGGCAGAGCCGCAAGAGGGTCTGAAGAGGCTTCAGTCTCTTCATCTCAACTGCAGCTTCGAGACCTTGTGAGGAATTTTGAAAGTTCTTTTTGTGTTGTCTCAAGGGATGCAGGCTCTCGTGGCTTCATGGTGGTAACATCCCAGAACAGGATTCTGCAAGGTGGGGGTCCTGGCTGGTAGGTTGAGAAACACTGGGGGCTACTTCCACATCTTTGATCTGGGGTTCAGTGGCAGTGGAATGATGGGACCTGGATTGCCTCAGTTCAGCAGGCCAATATTTGTAGAGAAAATCCATAAGGGCCTCCACTGTCGCAAACATCAAGGGACCACGTTATGGACTACCCTCATGACCACAGTATACGAAAGGGAGAACTGTAAACCAAATAAGTGCATGAATTGATGGACTTCAGTATAAGCCTGACATTTGAGGGATAGCTCCTTAGAATAATCCAAAAAGATGTGGATCAAATGATCCTGCCATGTAAACAGACTTAGCTCCCTGGATCTTTGAAGAATCCTGTCCTTATTGGGAAAACTGAGGAATTTGGCCAGGATTGGCTGCAGATGCGTGCCCTGCTTTGGTGGTGCTGCAAGGGGGCAGTGAGCTCATTAAATGTCAAAGATGCAGTCCCCTTTAAGCTTCAGTATGGTGGGGAGAGCATGCTGAAGGAATCCCACCATATTCCGAAGCTCCACACCTTCGGAAAGCCCACAAAGTGCAGATTGCTCTGGCAGTTTCAGTTTTCCAAGTTGACTTTTTGTTGCAAGGCTTGGATCAGTTAGTGCTGTTCTTAAGCAGTAGCCGTACTGTAAGTTCCTGCATTGGCAACCTTGTGGGATTCAACTTTGCACTACACATGGAATAAATGAGGTTCCACCTTCTGGATCGCTGAGGTGGTTTGTTGTGAGGCTGCTATAACTTCAGATATTTGATTGAGCAACCAGTTAAACATTCCTTCAACATCTGAGGCTTCCCAATCTGTCTTTCTGCCCGGCGCTATGTTGAGATACTGAAACAGTGAGTCAGCATTCTCAGGCTCAGAACTGCTGAAATGGCGTCAGAGATAAGCTCACCAACATGCACTGGGAGTACTGACCTGACCTGTTGGGGATATCGAAAAAGATGTAACTCACTGTTTGTGAATGGATTTAGCTGGATTTAGAAACTCAGGAAGTGGAGCTACAGAGTTAAGCGGCCATCTTAGATGGGGTCAGACGACACCCCCCTTAGACCTTTTTAAAGGCCCGGTGTCCCAACTGGTATATTCAAGAATGCAAATCTCCATGCTACTTAGCATGCAGTCTCAAAGCTTGTTTGGTTTCTCAAAGCTTGTTTGGTCTATGTGCTCCTTTCTTTTGACTATGAGGGTTCTGTTCCTGCCATCTTCAGAGCTTTGCACCCAATTTGATAATGCTCCATGATTCTAGCACTATGAGCTCTATGCAGCAAGTATATCATAAATTCTTTGCAAAAACTGTATTAAGGCACCAGTTAGTATTCAACCTACCACCACAAAAGTAGAGAAATGTGGTGTATGGTAAACAATCCTAACTCCCCATCCCCACTATCCTAAGCAGCAAAAGGAAAAAACATTAGGATTTTGGGTCTCCTGAGTCTTGATGAATCAGTGGTAGGGTCCTCCTTGATGCTGTCAGTCCTAATGCTCATCCACTCCCCAGAGCAAACAAGGACAGATATGATTGTTTCTTCAGACAGGGCCCACAGGGCCTTGCATGAAGAAAGCTACAATAGATTTTGTTTCAACATGTGGAGAGACATGCTTCTTTACCTCTGATGTGTGTATCAGTATGAGGTACTGGCTTGGAGCTGTACCTTGTGCTTCGGACAGGAGACTATGGGCTGGGGGAAGGAGGGAGCATTAGGGCTGGCAACCCCAAGGAAGACCCCACCACTAGTTTGTCAAGACTTAGGAGACCAAAAAGCATATTTTTTTTTTCCTTTTTGCTGCTAGGGGGTTTGGGCTGGAAAAGCTAACACCACATTTCCCTACTTTTGTGGCATTAAATTGAATCCTAACTGGTGCATTAATACAGTTTTTTGCAAAGAAGTTCCTTTCTTTTTGAAATACTGGAATGGTATCCTTATTCATGCAGGTTGCTTTGGGACCTGCATGAACATATGCAGATGTTCAGGGCCCATGGGAAGAAAGGGAAGACTCTGTCAACCTACAGAAGTGCAGCAGCAGATGTTAAGAATTCATGGTGCTATCTGGTGCACTGTAGAAGTGCAGAGTCCTCTGTTTCCTGCCTTCCCATGTGACCAGAGAGACAAGTGAACAGGACAAAGAGTCAGCCTTTTAGGCAATGCACAGGGCCCTCTGCCACCCATGGAGGCAGAGGTGCAGGACTCTATGCTATGAGAAGAGCTGTCTTCACTATATGTTACCCAAGCCCACGCAGGTAATCCTACAGCTTTCATTTTTTTTATAATGAGATTTTATTGAGAAAAGAAACTTTTATTTTTTTTTTATAATTTTTTTTATGTGCCTCCCACACACCCTGACCGTCCACTCCTTCAGAGCGCCAACACCTTCCTGCCCCCCTCTGACCTCCTGCCACCTACTCCCAGCCCCAATTGCAGCCTACCTTGGGTAGCCCGGCATATACCTATGCCAGGAGGGTCCCTCTCTTCTGGGGGGGGGGAATGGCCTTTCGGCTGACCTTTTGCATCCCAGGTGCTGCGGAGCTGGATCCAGGCTGGCTCCGGGGCTTTGGGTGGCAGGGGCCCAGGCGATCATCATCCGGTCAGCCAGGGTGTAATTTTTCCATTTTCTGGGCCCCGGCTATCGTAGTTCTCGGCCTTCGTAAGCACGCAGGGTATTCCTGGGGCAGGGGCATGCCATGGGCGTGTCGAGGCCACACGTCCCCAAGCTCACCACCAATCCACCCACAGGTCCCCAGGCAAATCCCATCCCCCCCCAGGAGGGAAGCGTCCAATGGATGCTTATAGAACCCCTCCCTTGCCAGTCTCCGCTCCTTGTACCCAGGCTCGGGGTGCAAACCTGGGTCGCCAGCGTACCATGCGAACCCCTTCGCCCGGCACCACGGAGCCAGCTAGAAACTTTTAGAATTGCCATAAACCAGTAAAGTATCCAATATGACAAAAGAAAAGACATTTGAATTATAACCCATAAGTATTACAGTTACAATAATGAAGTATTCGAAAATAGCACATAACAAGCACAAAACCTGTACATTAGTCCTGAGAGGATCTTAAAATAACAAACAGGGATCAAATACTAACTTGTCCAATACACACTAAACTAATATAAGTTAAATGAGTTTTAGGGGGAGTAAGGTACTACGTAATGTTAATCATCATAAACAAAAAAAAAACTAGTTATGGCCCCGAAATACCAACCATGGAACAAAGCCAGAGTTTAACTGAAGTTGAAAATTAACCCAGGGTCCCCAAAAATAAAAAGACAATTTTGTACATAGCTTTATCAAGGCCATAGATAAAATTTGTAATATTGTACCACTGCTGTAAAGTAGGGGACTGGGCCTTCAGCCGATATTTTATGAGGGCCTTCTTTGCACATACCACTAAAATAAACAACTTAAATTGAAGAGGTCGAGGAACCAAGGTATCTGGAGAAGTATGCAGCAAGACCATTAAAGGTGTAAGAGAGAGGTCAGAGTCAAACAGCAGTGTGATATCTTAGGAGACTGCATCACAATATCATCGAATAGATGGACAGGACCAAAAAATATGAACATGACCTGCCCTACTTTCCCCACACAGCCTCCAACATCTCCCTGCCTGAGGGCCTTTATATCATGCTACCTGGGCTGGAGTAAGAAAAAAAATAGGATCTACATTGCCATGCAATTTCTTTTATGTATGGAGCAGAAGACAAGGTATATGTAGTCAATGCATATTTCTCCCATTTCTCAATTTTGCAATGTACATTTAAGTCCTGGGTCCATTTATCTAGTATAGAAACAGTTGACTCTGTCAACATAGAGTGAAAAACAGAAGAGAGGGCTCCTATCAGATGCTCTGAGACAGCACCTGTTTGAATAAACATTAACATAAACATTTAGAGAAGAGATTGGGGAGGTTAACCCCTGCAACCTAGGTGGCAAAGTTCAAATATGAACTTGCAACTGCAAATATCTATAATCATCAGTCCGAGGAAGCCCAAATTGGGCCTTGAGATATGTAAAAGAACGGATTCCATGGGAATCTAGGAACTGATGATAATAAACTAGCCCTATCCATGCCCAGTGGTGAAGGAAGTTATCTGTCTTATTAAAAAGGTTTCATTGATCCCAAGCCGTTGCCTTTAAATAAAAAAATTTATGTGTTGAAAGGTTCCTATTCACTTTAAGCCAGCGCCATAGAACCTTGCCTGAGCAGCAAAAAAATGAGAGAAAGGTAAATACATATTAGGGGATGCATACAGTAGATGCCCCAGCAACATAGAAATCATGTAAAGTGTACTTGATAGCTTTCCAATGTGATATATATGACGAATTAGTCCAGTAGCAAAGTATCTGAAAGAGACAAGCCTCAGTGTACCAGCTAAAACAAGGAAAGATGATACCTCTCTTAGATGGAGGAAGACATAGGATACCAGCCCATATCTAGGCTTTTTACTCATTCAGAGGAAATACTGAGATAGTCTTTGCCACTCTTGAAACATCAGAAAGAACATTTTCACAGAAAGGGTGGTGGAAAAATGGAATAGGCTCCCAGAGGTGGTGGTAGGGGAAGCCACCATAGGGGGCTTTAAGAGGATATGGGACAGACACATGGGTCTGGTATCGGGGGGAGGGGGAGACGGAAAAGCCCTTTCCATCAGCTAGGCAACTTGGGCAGACTAGGTGTGCCAGGTGGTCCTTTTCTGCTGTCATGTTTATATGTTTCTATGATGAAGGTAGAAGTACAAGCATCTGGACAAAAAATAAAATTCTTGGTAAAATATTGAGATGTATAGTTTCCAACCGACAGAAAAAGGAAAGAGGTAGTGTAGACCATCGGTCTAAATCATCTGCAATCTGTTGTGTCAATGGTTCATAGTTCATGAAGTCTAACTGCTCTAGGGATTTAGGAATCATTACCCTAGGTATTTTATAAAATTTATATTCCAATGAACTGGTAAAACATTTTGAATTTCAGGTGGAGGTGAATAATTAAAGGCTAACAATTCAGTTTTAGATTTGTTGAAACAAAAACTGCAACTTCCTCAAACAAATTTAATATATGAAAAACCTCAGGAATTGAAGATGTGGGATTGGTTTAAGTTGAGGGAATATTGCTGGCAAACATGACTATACAATAATCCTGCCCAGCTAAAGGAAAACCAAAAATCTTAGTTGAAACACAAATATGGGAAGCTAAAGGCTCCACATAGAGTGCAAATAAAAGAGGTGAGAGAGGGCATCCTTGTTGAGTGCCCCTCCCCAACTGAAAAACCATAGATAGTGAGCCATTTACCTTAATGTATGTCAACTGACCATTATATAAGGCCTGTAACATTGAAATAAATGATAGTGGGAAACCAAACATATGCAAGGTTGACCAAAGAAAAGGCTACGAAATGTGGTCGAAGGTCTTCTCTGTATCCAGGCTTGCCAGGACCAGGGGGACTGATCATTGATGGGCATATTCTAATAACAAAATTGTTAACCACACATTATCATGAGCCTGTCTCCATTGAACAAATCCCACCTGGCTCTGGTCCAGCAAACAAGGGATAAGGCCCTCAACCTGAGATGCTAATATTAATATAAAGAGTTTATAATCTGAAATTAAAATAGAAATTGGGTAATATGATTTTGGCTTCATATGATCCATGGAGTGCAGCAAGGTAACTGGCTACAATAGCGCTACCAGAATAGCACAAGGAAAGATAGCGCTAGTCTGAACAGCGCTGCCATGAAAAGCATGAGGGGATTGACAGTGCTTGTAGTAAGTGCTTTCCAGGTCCCTGTCCATGGTGCTGCCACAGGAAAAGAGCAGCAGAATACCAGAGACTGGACAAGCTGCTCCCTCGGCGTGGAGGGCTGAGGCATGGAGCAGCTCATCCGAGTGGAAGTGGTGACCAGGGTTATAATCTTGGTCTCCCTAGACTTTTGCGATCAGGACTTACTTTTTTTTACAAAGGGCCATGGAAGCAGTATCCAAGGCCCAACAAAATTCATCTTGCCCCATGATCAACTCCCCAGGTGAGAATCCTTTGCTACAGAGGGTGAGCAGAGCAGAGCCCCTGCAAAAACAAAAGTGAAGGCATTTTTGCAGGCACGATTGTTGCCTGTGCTGTTCTTGCTGGGGCTAGTCTGACCTAGTGTCATGCAGCAATCACTGCATAATTCAATGACGGAGGTAGCTCCAATCCATCTTGAATAGAATGAAAAAATGGCAGTAACAGCGGTTCAAGCATTTCCCGAAGTGCAGCAACTTTATAAAAGTCAGATAGGAATACATCTTTGCCAGGACTCTTACCTGATTTCAAATGCTGAATAGCTACTTGCAACTCACTTAAAGAAATTGGTCTAGCTACCGCCTGATCCTGTTCCAGTGATAGTTTAGGAAGCTTTGCTTAGTTTAGAAATGCATTTACTAGGTCATCTACGGGAGGAAATGGGTCAGGGGAGTAAAGAGAGGAGTAATAAGAACAAAAAATAGAAAGAATTTCAGCATTGTGATGAGTTGTTAGTCCACTAACAGGGTGTTTCATCTTAACCACTGTAGTTGCCACCCTATGAGATCGGATGCAGCGGGCAAGATATCTGGCACCCTTAGGTCTCTCAACATGAAAACTCTGTCTTAAATAAAAAAGGGCATCTTCAGTCTTTTGATCCAAAAGGTGCTGGAGATTAGCCACAGGCTTCCAGTAGTTCAGTACAAACTTTGTATCGGCCTGCATCCAGGCACCTTGTAAAGTCTGCATAGTGTGATACAACTCTTTCATATGCTTATCCTGCGCTTTTTGTTTTGCAGAGGTGTACACTATTTACTTAACATGAATAACTGACTTTAGCTTGTCCCAGAGTATGCCAGGAGACACCTTGTCATTGTCATTATTCTCCAGAAACTGCTTAACTAGCACAATTAATTTGTCCACTAGTGACTGATACATACATAGATACATAGATGTTATCAGTATATAAGGGCCTTGTGGCCCATCCAGTCTGCCCTATCCCTCTTTCTAATGCTTAAGGTACCCTAGATGCTATGACAAGTCCACCCCCTTTCACTCTAGCTTGATAATTCCCATGAGCCCATCCCATGCATTCTCAAATCCCTGAATTGCTGGCTGCCCCCACCACTTCCTGGGGGAGACTGTTCCATCTCTCCACCACCCTTTCAGTGAAGTAGAAGTTCCTCAAGTTACCCTATGTTTTCCCCCTTTTAGTCTCATGCTGTGCCCCCTTATTCTGCTATTTCCCTTCATATGAATGATGCTCCCTTCTGGTACCCTGCTGATCCCCTTAATATACTTAAAGGTCTCTATCACGTCCCCCCCTCTCCTTTCCTCCAGGGAGTACATATTGAGAGCTCTGAGTCTCTCCTCATATGATTTGTGCTGCATCCCGGACACCATTTTTGTCGCCCTTCTCTGTACCATCTCCATCCTCTCTATGTCCTTCTGGATATGGAGCCTCCAGAACTGAACACAATACTCCAGATGAGGCCTTACTAGGGAGTCATACAATGGTACCATTGCTTCCCTCCTTCTACTTGTTATACCCCTCCCTATGCATCCATGTATTCTCTTAACCTTTCTAACTGCTTAGTCACACTGTTTAGCCACCTTGAGGTTGTCTTCAATGATTACCCCTAGATCCCATTCCTCTTTGGTGGCCTCCAGTGTTACCCCATCTAGTTCATACCCGAACCTAGGATTCTCTCTCCTCAGGTGTATAATCCTGCACCTTTTTTTGCATTGAAATCCAACTGCCATTCCTTGGACCAGTATTCCAGCCTAATCAGATCTCTCCTCATTTTTTCTCTACCTTCCTGTGTATCTACCCTGTTACATAGCTTTGTATTGTCCATGAATATGCTAACCCTTTCTTCTAGACCATCTGCAATATTGCTTATGAAGACATTGATGAGTACTTGTCCCAGCTCTGATCCCTGGGATACACCACTTGTTACCCATCCTTCCTGTGAGCTAACCCCATTTACCACCACTCTTTGTGTTCTGTTACTTAACCAGTTTCTAACACACAAGACTACCTCTGTCCCCACCCTCAGATTTTCAAGCTGGTGGATTAGTCTCCTTTGTGGGACAGTGTTGAAGGCCTTCCTGAAGTCCAGATATGTCACATCTACCGCTCTGCCCTGGTCTAGTTCCTTTGTCACCTACTCAAAGAAATCAATCAAGTTGGTCTGGCATAACTTTCCTGCCATGAATTCATGTTACCATGGGTCCAGCAGCCCCCCTTACCTCTAGGTAGTCAACCAGCTTTTCCTTAAGCAGGGTTTCCATCATTTTACCTACTATCAATGTCAAACTGACAGGGCGGTAGTTTTCTGCCTCATTCTTGCTACCACATTTGTGCAGGAGTATCACTTCTGCCCTCCTCCACTCCTCTGGAACCATGTCTGTTTCTGGTGATCCACTGAACAGCTTAGCCAGAGGTTTAGCCAGTTCCTCCCAGAGCTCCTTTAGGATCCTCGGTTGTATCCCGTACGGCCCCATAGCTTTATCCACTGTAAGCCATTCTAGTGCTCTTTTTACTCTGTCTTCCAAAAAAGGTCTATTGTCAACCCCTTCTCCCTGTTTGTCCTTCTTCATTAATGGGGGACTGTCCTAATTGCCTGCTTCTGTGAATATGTAGCAGAAGTATTTGTTGAGGATGGTTGTCTTGTCAATGTCTTTCTCCACTACCCTGTCTCCCTCTGTCTCACAACCCCCATCTTTCTCCTCTTGCTAATATACCTAAAGAATGCCTTTCATCCTTCCTTCACTGATTTAGTTAGTTATTCCTCAGTTTCAACCTTTGCTGCCCTTACTGCCTTGTTCACGTCCCTTTGATTTTTTCAATTTTTCTTGCCTGATCTATTAAATACCCTAAGGGTAGATGCCAAAAGGGATGACACAAGGGTTTATCAAGCAGGAGAGATACTAGAAGGGGAGTATGGTCTGATAAATGTAGTGGGCCATGTCCAACCATATGGACTTAACCAAGATGGTCAACTGTCACAAAAAAAAAAAACAACCTAGTCTTGCAAAACTCCCATGCCTTGCTGAATAATATGTATATTCTCTTGCTTTTAAGTTTAAAGAGTGCCATGTATCTACAAAACCTAGGTCCTGAAGAGTACACTGAACATATTTATAAGTAGGTGTATAATGGTGGGATTTGGGCTTAGACATATCTATTTCAGGATTTAAGGTTAAATTCAAGTCCCCTCCACATAACAGACATCCTCTTAAAGAAGTCACTAAGGTGGAAAAAAACTTAGAAAAATCTTTTTTACCTGTTCCTGGGGGGAAATAAGTATTAACTATGGTAATCTGCTGACCATACAAAACACCAGTTATAATCAGGTATTAGTCAGCATCATCAATGATACTTGATTGCACCTCTAAAGGGAGCCAATGGAGGCATAAGATCAATACTCCATGGTGATGGCCCGAAGGACAGGAAGAAAAAAAATACTTTATCAAAGCCAAACTTTAAATATGTTAAATGTTCATCTGAGGATAAATGTGTTTCCTGAAATAATATTAAGTCGGCCTGTTGCTGATGAAAAAAATTAAGGAGGCAATTTAACATTTCACTGGATTATGAATACTGTTGACATTAAAAGAAATAAGTTTAGTAACAGATGACATTGTATATTTATAGTACCTCCTAATGAGTACAGTAAATTAGTGGATCATATCTAAAGACTTCAAAATCATAGGGGCAAAGTGGTGAAGAAAATTAGCCTCCCAACCTCAATCTGAAGTGATTTAAAAATAAAAAAAATAAGCAATACCTTACCCCCCTATATAGACCTCTCATCTTACTTAAACATACAATTCTACAAAATGTTCTCGAGACAAGTATTATGCATAAATCTAAACAACAATTTTGGAGAAACATTTTTTGAAATAATCTAAGCTTATTAAAACTTTTGAGGCAGTAGTAAATTTCCTTGTGATGAGTAAAAATTCTTCTTAAATTCAACAACTAACCAATGACCTTTTCTGCCAACAGAGTGGCTAAAAAATAAGAGCAAACACTGGAAAAACCAATACCACTTTATACCTAATAAAGGGCTTCCAAGGTAGGGAGCCAATAAAATCCTGTGGCTCCTAGGTAGCGCTAAAAGGTAAGGAAGTGCCACATGGGACAATAGATGGAAAAGTACAACCCCAAAGTCCAGAAGAACCAAACGAGTGCAAAAGGCAACATACCCAAATACCCTTATAAAGATTCCACAAGGTGCCACCTATCCTAACAATGAATAGACTGTTTAAAAGGGATATAAATATATGAAAAAAAGGTGTTATAGTATTTTACTAGTGCCTCCCTCATACTGCTTTTGAAGTTGTTACTAGCAAGTAGAAACTGTTCCAAGAGCACTGTTGCTTAGCAAGTCTTAAACAGAACAAGAACAGCATAAACAAAACAAAAAAAGGAAAAGGGGAGGGGGAGGGGGAGGGGATTCCCCCACAGTTTTCTTAAAGTGAAAACAACAAACAAATAACATCTCAGTCAACTTAAATGTATAAAAATGCTCATATATAACCCACATTGCCAAACTAATATCTTATCCATAATGCACCAAACATAAAAAAACATATTAGAGAGGCTAATTTAAAGCATTAAGGATAGCAGGGAACTAAAATGGCTACCAAACAAAAGGAAAATAAAAAAAAAATTGCTGCTTACTAAAACACAATGATTGTTATGTGGTGAAAGAAAAATCAGTAAAAATGTAACCTACAGCATTGAAAACCTACCTCCATATTAATATTTACTATATGAGCAACCAAACTCATGGCTTCGGTATCTATGCCTAAACTTGCTTTCCTTAAATAGTGCTTCAGAGAAACTATGCTGGATGAGAAATAGCCAAAGCAATACTAACACAGTGGAATAGGAAAAAAAAAACTGCATTCATGAGAATTCCATCAGATAGTATAGAAATCTCATCTCCTGGCTATGTAATACAAGACAACTACAACTGGCTGAACCATTTTTTCACAGAGCTCTTGATTATTGACATAAGCTGTTCCATAGGCACAAGGGAGAGAGAACCTCTTACCATGTCCACTTCTTCACTTAAAACAAAAAAGGGGAAAAGCAGACACAGAAACAAAAAGTAACACCCAAAACTACATTGTAAAAGAAAATAAGAAAACTGACCAGACCATAACAGAGGAGTAAAACAAATCAGGTAACTGAAGCCCGTAAAGCAAAACTAGATGATATATTTGACAAAGAATGGCAGCAAATCAAAACAAAATAAGAGAATGAACCAAAGACTAAAATAATGAAATAAGAAAATAAGAAAACAGGACTTAGGATACCAAATACTGATCACAAGCTCAAAAAACAAAAAAAAAAACGGCCATGACACAGACATAAAAAGAAGGAGGAAAAAATAAAAAATAAAAAAGAAGGCAGATTAATTCAGGAATGTGTAATCAGTTGTTAGTCAAGAAGGCTAATCAGTCAGAAGCAAGCCAAAAATTAAACAGCAAGAACACAGTCTGAAAACTGGATATCCAATTTAGTCCACTCATTTCAAGAGTCAGTTTATTTAGATGATAAATAGATAAGCAGTTTATAACAACATCATACTGGTTCCTCACGTCAATAGATTTGTAACATCACCTTGATTTCCTGCAAAACCATTTCAGTACAATGCTTCTTACTAGATGGAGAAGCTTGGATTCATTAATCCTTTTGCAGTGCTCTTTTATCTTGTACTTTGGCTGATTCCATAGTCACAGCTGGTACCTGTATACCCCATTTTACTAGTTCCTGCATAGCTGAATTCACAACATTAAAGAGCTTGGTGCCATCTGCAAAATTACTCCAGAGTCAGGCAGGGTATGGCATGGAAAATCTTATTTTATGTGCTCACAGGATCCAGAGAACAGGGGTGAAAGCATGCATCTTTGCCTGCAGTGCTGGAGAGTAATCGTTATCCACATACAAACATGTATTTTTATACATCAAAGGACCACTTTGCCAAGCTCTCAACAGGACCTCTTGCTTAATGGCAGAGTTGTAAAATCATATTAAAACTGAGCAGGGACACTGCAGGGTAGACTTTAGTTGCCATCACACTGCCCTATGAGCTGTTTCAATCAGAAGGGGAGTAAGGTCCAAGATATCCAAAATTGTAGGAAGCAGCAATTGTAAGTAAAGGACCATATCACCTTTCCCCTCATCGCCCCCAGGGATGCCATAAAGCCATAACTTTTTTCTCTGTGATTGGTTTTCTAAATCCTTGCACCTCTCTGAGAGGTGCTGGCAGTCCTGAAGTATGTGCATAATGCCCCACTTAGTCTGAGCCAAATGAGAATCAGTGTCCGATGCTTGCTTAGTGAGTTCATCCACCTTGGATTCCAGGGTTGAAATGGCAGATTTCAAATCAGAATGTACCAAACAAGTTTCCAAACAAAATTCTTTCAGTTCCTGAAGTATAGACTCAATAGTGGGGTCTGGTGATGTTAATGGCTGAGTTCCTTCATCTGCCATAAGTCTGGGTTGAGATCCCACTTGTTGTACAGTGTCAGAAACTTGTATTGAAACAGTCGCTGAGGTGGAATTTTTCAATTTCCTTATTTTTCCCAAATGAAAAATAGAAAGCCTCAATGTCCCAAATATAGAAGTTTATTTGAAATAATTGAGCTGAGGAGGCATTTAAGATGACACTTGATGGAGCTTCTCTCCTATCCTGACATATTAGCCGAGGGTGGAACCGAAAGTCAGCAACCCTGCAGCTTTCACTCCCTGTTTAGTTGGGGGCATCACATGACAGTGTCATCCCAGCACCCTCACCCCATGTAGTTGGGTCTCTGAGCTCACCCCTGAACAAACATCACCAGCACAGGATCACAAAGCATACCCACTTGGGTGAAGATTGGCACTATACACAGAGTTTCTTAATAATTATATAATTTTTTTTTAAATATTGACCCCAAATTTTCAAGATAGTTATTGTATGACCCCTCTTATAAACATGACATGTGGCATTTATAGTATATTGTCTGAAATGTCATTTTATACCACAAGTGTGAAAACACATCTCACCCAGGATTTAAAAAATTATACTTGCCTCATATATGAGGTGGTGTGGAAAGTGTCTATGTTGAAGTTTGTAGTTAAAATATTGAAAATTAGCAAAGTTATAAGTGAACATTGAAATATTGCAATGTTCAGTTATAACTTGGTCATTTTACCATATTTGTACACCAAGTTTTCAGCTTTGCCTTCTTATGACCACACCTCATGGACTTGGTAGGTGAAAATGTTCAAGTCCCCACCAAAGTATCATTCAACGCCACATGTCTGGAAACACATTTTGACCAGGATGTGAAAAATAACAGCTGTTAGGTTCATGAGGTGGTGTGAAAAAATGGCTGCATTGAAAATCTTGGGTTAAAATATTTAAAATTAGCAAAGTTTGAGCATAGAAAAATGTCAATGTATGCTCATAACTTTGTCATTTTTTTATATTTTGACCCTAAATTTTCAACAAAACCTTCTTATGACAAAAGTGGTGAAAAGTTTCAAATCCTATTTCCAAAAGTGACCGCAAAATCACATTTCAAGCCACATTTTCATAGTTCAATCACCACTAGTCATGGGGTGGGGTCCCAAAAATGCTGTGTTAAAAATTTGGGGTCAAAATATGTAAAAATGGCAAAGTTATGAATCAAAGTCCAAACCCCATTGAATCATATTAAACCACACTTACCTGATTTTCTCATGTCACAGTCACCAGTTGCAGCAGTAAGATACGTCTTACAGTAGATTGGAGACTGGATCTATGCTCTAGAACATGATCAGGTGAGTGAGGGTGTGAGGGGATGGAGGGTGGTGGGTGCTGAGTGGAGGTGTGTGTGGGGGTTAGATCAGCAATGCACCATTTTCTTGGATACTGGTTAAAAAAATCAATGAGGGTTGATTTTCATTATTTCAGGGTCATACACATTGACATTCCGACACTGGGTATTGGGTACCCCAGTGGCAGGCTAGTGTTCAGGGAACAGGGGCAGGTGACCTGGAGGGGAGGTGAGTAAAGAGAAGCGGTACTGGAGGTGGTAAGTCTTGTCTGCTTATATTGGATAATAAAAGCATACTCATTGGAAAGGATGGGTCACTGCAAGGGGGAGAAAGAAGCAGTAGTAGGTGTTGACACCCTGGTCTGTTTATATTGAATATTAAAAGCAAAAACATTGGAAAGGGTGGGTGACCTTGAGGGAAGGGGAGAGGGAGAAAAATAACCAGTACTGGGGTGGGCATTCTTAGATAGATAAACTGATAGATAGATAGATAGATAGATAGATAGATAGATAGATAGATAGATAGATAGATAGATAGATAGATTCTCTATCTCACAGTATCTAAAATCATGCTGATGCTGGTCCTGCTGGCAATTTACATGTACAGAGAGGGCATGGCAGGGATGTTTATGTTGCACTCAGGGATTGCGAATGTGGCCACTAGACTGCCAGTGCATTTTGTGCCATACATTTGTGGACTGGCTTGGGGTGGATACTAGATTGCAAAGGTTATTTCTGCTATTAACTTGTGAATTCAATGGAAGAATACTAGACTAAAGTACTAGGGCTATTTCTGCTATTTACTCGAGGATCAGGTGAGATGGGGAACATTAGATTACTGGGGCTATTTCTGCAAGTACTTAAGGGATTGGGAGGGTGGGGACACTAGACTACAATGGCTACTGATGAGATAGCTCAGGGACTGGGGAGGGCACTAGACTGCCAAGGCTACTGATGACATAACTTGTGGATCAGGAAAGAGGGGTATCTGTCCCATCTTTGTTAGATTTCCCCCGCTAATTTTTCACAGACTACTTCCTTCAGCAGTTTATTCCACCCCTCTACCACCCTCTCTATGAAAAAGCACTTCCTGGTATCTCTCTTTAATTTGTTCCATGCCAGCTTCATGGAGTTGCTGATGGTGTTTGCATTCCCACTCAGTCTGAACAGTTCAACACTATCCACTTTATTTGCCACATGGAGATATTTGTAAGCTTCAATCATGTTCCCGCTCTCCTTTCTTGCCTCAATGGTGTACATCGTCAGATCTGCCAACCTCTATTCATAGTCCTTTCCTGCTGTCCCTGGATCATCTTGGTTACCCTGCTCTGCACTTCAGTTTGCACCGTTGACTGCCCAGATTGCTGCATTTTTATCATCATCAGTTTCTTTAGCTGTCTGCCATGCCATGGCAGCTCTCCATTCCTTTCCACTTAAAGGTGAACAGTCAGAATCAAGGGCCCACACTCAAGTGTGAGGCTGGTCTTGACGTACACTCTGTGTGCAAAAACATTGTGGTTTATTTTCTGTTTAGTGTAGTATAGCAGATTGTGTCAGACTAATTTTGCTTATTTCTAGGCTGACATCTTCTGTACATAAAAACCTCTGAATCCCCTGCAGCTGACATTAGAACAGTACTGCAGCAGTGGGGGGTTCAATAGCCTGCAACACATGTTAGATTTTTGGTGTGCTTTGATCAGTTGTTTGCTTGTTTGGCTGTCCTTTCTGGGCTATGTACATTCGCAGAGGACTGTACTTATCTTCTGAAGATAGGAAGAGCCAAAAAACATCTGAATGGAGATTATAAACACCGTCATGTTCTGCGAGAAACTTCTATGAGATTTTTTTTGCTGGACATAGAAACCAAGAGACATAGAAATTGTCAGCAGATAAGGACCGCTAGGCCCATCCACTCTGCCTGTAAGCCCTACACTTATATGCGGCTTCTGGTCCTTTCTGGTCAATGGCCTCAACCCTCCCCATCCCACCTCTAAGGTTCCCCTTTGTCTTTCCCAGGTATGTTTGAATCCCTCCACAGTAAATTATCAAATACTAGATGCTGTCTGGGCAGTTGTCGTTCTTAAACTTATACATCATTACATACATTTAAGTAACTGTTTCACAAAGTTGGCTAAGCACTTTGTATCCAACAGTTATCCTTGACAGAAGCCTTGTCTAGGTTTGTCTGGGATAAAAGGATAATATCTGGACCAGGTAGCCTTCACTGTGGAAATCAGCACTATTTTCTTACTGTGTATCAGCCTACATAACCTTTAGTCAAAAATGTGACTTTTTTTGGTAAAACTGACTGACTAATCTATTTTCAGCACTTCTGTGTAAACGTATTCTCTATTCTTGTCACACATGGATGACTTGCCCAGATTTGTTTGTGATGAACAGACATACTGTATGGTCATTTTTGGAGCCATTAGTATTTTCTCACTGTGGGCCTGGCTGCTGCACCATTGTCATCTTCAGTTGTTTTTTGTTTTGTTTTTTACCTTTTGGGCTACTCAAACATTTTGAAAAAAATTTGGTGGGAGGCAAAGAAAGATGATCTGTCTGTTTGTCCACCACATCTGTCAGAGCATACTGATGTTCATACTGAGGTGTGTAGGAGCTGTGAAGGCTAAAGAAAAGCCAATTGTTAGCACCATTGAATTAATAGTGTCTTACTTTCTTATTAAGATGTTTGTCCAATTTATTCTTGAACCCAGTCTCTATTTTACTTTTTATTATTTCTAGTGGTAGATGTAACCACCCAGTCCCCTGGGGTTACTAGAATCCCCTCCGTATCAGTGCTAGGCAGGGAGATGCAGCTGGTGACTAACTAGTTAAATGGGTTTTTCATCTGCTCACTCTTCTGTTTACTTGACTTCAGCTGATATGGAAGTGATGAGCTCATCTGGAACTCTTGCAGCAGCATAAGCCTTTGCCATCTGTGAGAAGGGATTTTAGAATGTGGAGATGAGAGTCAATATGAGTCTGTAGTTGGGAGTAGCAGCTTGAAGTTGGAGGAGTGAGAACTGCTCAGCTGAGGGCTCTGAGTTGAGGGTCCTACATTCTCACCCTAATCCTGTTAATTCTACAGTTTGCCAATAGAAGTGGTGGAAACCATTGTCTACAGTAGGGCTTCCTGATTTTCATCCCTGAAGAGGTGAAAAGGACCACTTGTGGATGGATCCAAGGGAAAATCCCCTTTTTGATCCCGGATGATTTGAAACTGCCTGAAATGTCTAACAGTGAGTAGGATCTGACTTTTGCTATAGAAAGCAAGTGCCTGTGCTATTGTGTTCTCTGTCTAAAAGGGAAGGCACAACTTTTCTGTGAATTCAGAAGTGTGAGACTGTTCTAATTTAAAGTTGGCTGAAGTGTGCGATGTCCAGGGGTATAACTATATAACATTGTTCTGGACTTAATTTTTCCACTACCAGTGTATAATTTGAATGCTGGATGCCAAAGTTACATTCAATAAGCATTTCCAAAGTGTGTTTTCCGAATGCTTAAGGGGGCTTGGTTACTTTAGATAAAGGGCCAATGCCTGAAGAGAATTTAACCCCCTGAAGTGGATTACAGTTTCTTCTCTGGTTGTGAAAAATTGTGCTAATTCTTAGTAAAATGTGTTTTCAGTTGTGGCCAGTGCCATGTGTAGAAATATTCAATGTCCTACAGCATGTGGGAAACAAAGTGCAAGTATCCTCTTAGCAAAATGGGTTTTCAGTTGTGGCCAGTACCACTGGAAGAACTGTCCTATTTCCTACAAAATGTGGGAATACAAGTGCAGGATGTTCTATGTACTACAGGGTGGAAATACAAAGAGATTTTTCTGTCAGATACAGTCAATTTGTTGTTCTGCAAGTTCCTAGTGCCATGATGTGTAAAACTTGGGGGTCCACCCTTGCTTTAGAGAACATCTTTTGGAATAAAGTCACACTGTAGAATCCTAACTTTGGTTTGGACAGTTACGTTATTGCTTCCTGTGTGGAGTTACTGGGCACCCCTCCAGAAGCTAGGTCTAACATAGCCCTAGAAAAAAGTTCTCTCCTAAGGACATGGTTTTGTAAATACTTGCTTTTGTACATCCCTACCCTTTGATCTCTAGAAGAATGAATCTGATATACATTCCCAAAGCTAGGGGTAGTATCATTTCTAAAAGTATGAAGTCTGTGCCCAGCTATGGGTACCAGGGGTAGCTAACTGTGTAAAGTAGTGGAGGGTGGTTACAAAAAAAATGGGGGCTCATCTGGTGATGTTTAATTTGGGGAGAAAACCAGACATTTTTTGATGAGGGTATGTTTATCATCTTTCTGTCTGGAATTGGTGTAGCCCAAAATGGAAAGGAAGCATTGGACAAGTATCTGTGCCCAGAAACAATGCCACTCAAATTTGCTGCTTGCATTCCTTCTAATACAGTAAAAGAACAGAGTGATGCTTGTGTGTTTCCACCTTAGTAATGGACAGTAAAGCATTGAAATGTGTGTCCTGGTCTCTGCATCAAAAGTGCTTAAAGAACTTGTACAAATGCAATTTCAAGTGCCAAAAGTATTGTGGACTTTGAGGAACAGACTCCGATATGTGCCCTGCAAGTTTCACATGCTTAGTGTGCAAATTGGGGGGGGTCACTAAAGAAATTGTCCAGAAACTGTGGTAAAAATGGTCAAAATGGTGCTCCCACCACTGAAATTGCAGCCAAGAGAAAAGTTACAGCTTGCAGTTTAAATTTGCTCCTGCTCAATGGTCACCATGAATGAAGAGCAAGCGAGGTGTGAGAGAGGCTCATTTGTATGGCGTTGAGTGATTGGTGAGGTTGCATCCAGTCCGGCCCCCTGACCAGTCTCTGTGTGCTGCAGAGTGTTCGAGGAGGAGAGAGAGAGAGAGTGGCATGTGAGCTGGTTAGACCAGAACCCACCATCGAGGAGCTTGTGAGCATTCTAAATTTTAGTAAACAGACTAGTACAGTGTAATTTCAGGCTCAATCAGTATTCCAATTGACTGGAGAGTAATCGAGGCAATCATGGCTACAATCGGCGGGACCACCAGCCTGTTTCACCCCAGAAGCCTGCCTAGAATTTGCAGCAGGCCAAAATTTTCCATTGGAGAGAACCAGCTATTGAATACAATTAGTAAACTAGTATACTGTGCAAACAAACTGGGTGTGAATGCCAAGCCAGCTAAACCTGTGTGCAAGCAATGTGATTTATGTGCAAAGAAGGACTGCAAGTTGTAAAGACAGGTGCAACAAACAGAAAATTCTGAGCATAGTCTGTGAGCTATTGAGGAATGGGTTCAGCAACAGTAAATTTCTAAGCAGCAGGACTGTGAGTTATATAAGGAGGATGCAGCAAACAGGCAATGTTGTGCAAAGAAAGACTGTTGTCTTACAAGTGACTTTGAGCATGTGTAAATAGAATTTTTTTTCCTGAACTATGCTGATCGCAAAGTCAAGTTCCCAGTTTAAAGGTTGTATGAATGTGCTGAAATTTACCAACAGAAACAATCGATTGCAGTTTAAAGTAATTTCAGTAGCCAGAAATGTTGGAAACACAGTTTTGAGCAAGTTGAACAGATTTTGAAGTATGAGAAAATTTACAGACGCCATGACAGGGCAGGGTCAGAAATGTAAACACAGCAGAAGGAGCCATTTTGTGAGACAATACGTGACTAGTGAGCAATTCAGTAGTAAAATGTTTATGTTTGCTTTTAGCCATGGCTTCAGGAGCACCCTGCTATCTGGATCATGCCCAAGCTACGATCACAGAGGAGGTAGCAATGCTAAAAGAGGTTGAGGGAGCCTACTATGGTGAAACGTTACCTCTGGATGTAGCATATCCTAGCTATCCAGTGAGACTATGCATTGTGTGTCTAAAGGCTGGAAGGGATGTGTTTCTGATACCCCATTGCTCAGACTGCCTTGTGAAGTTTGGAATGAGCAGGGTTTCAGTGCCAGAGAGGGCAACACAAATTTGATTGGCTGCCATGTGGACCCTGGCAGGGGACCCTCCTCATAGCAGCACACAGCACCAGGTTGAACCTGCTGGGGAGAGTTCTTCAGAGTGTGTTGCAGAAATAGCAAGCAAAATCTATGTTAATCCACTGAAAGGGCAGGAACAGAGAGAGGTTTCCACACCTGTGTCCAAATGGACAGTGCAACAGAGGGATCAGTTGATCTGTGGAATCAGGATCTGAGTCCTTGCCTAGTGAGGGAGGATGAGTTACAAGATATATTGAATTGGGAGATGTCTACCTCCATGCCCAGTAAGGAATGGAATGTCTCAGGAGTGAGTACATTTGCTCACTCTTGGTCACAGATCATGAGTGAGGAAGAGGAGGATGAAGAAGAGTGTATTCATGTTGAGGGATACTGTGAGCTGCCTTAAGTTCTTACCTCAGAGGAGCCAGAGACAGTTGGAGAAGGCTCTAGCAACTTGTCAACAGAGATAATGGGGGGCAAGTTCTTTTGTTCTTTGAGTTTGAGACACTGGCTTGACCAGGACTGGCCACCCAAGCTAGGCCATGGGCCACAGACTAGTAAAGAGGAGAGAGTGATTTGTAGGAGTGATGATACCACATATGGGGAGTCCTTTCCTACCTTTCCTTGCCAAATCTGGGAAGAAATCAAACAGAACAGGAAGTCCTGGCTAATGGAAGAGGCAAGTAAGAATTTGCACACAGGTGCAGCAGAATGTGTAAGGGATAACATCATCAGTGAACACCTTAGATTCTGGAGACTGGGCAGGACTCTGTTTATGGACACTGTGTGAATTGTGGATGGGGCTGGGCAAGAGACAGTTCACAACATCAACTTGGAACTCCAAGATGAGGTCATAGTCCATGCCCCACACCCTGAGTGGTACTACCCTTAATGGTGCCACTCCCTGATAATATGACCAGCATGCCTAAAGGAAGCAAGCAGTGGCAGGCTAAATGCCTGTCATCTGAAGCAGCAGTATCCATGGAGGAAGATGCAGCTTTTCTGGTATTCCAGGATTTCTTAAGGTGTATCCAGATTCATCATCTCAGCAGTTTTCCTGTTCCACTGTCTGGCCTTCCAGAGGACATCAACCCAGCAGTTTTCCTGTTTCATCATTTGGTTTTCCAGAAGCATCAACCCAGCAGTATCTGAAGATGCCATCTGGTCTGAAGGGAGAAGATCCTCAGCTTGCACAGTAAGAGAATATTCTTTCGTTCTTCAAGAAGCTGGTAAGAAAACTTTTTATTTACATTAACTGACTTTGCACAACACATCCTACATTTGAAGACTATCCAAGGAACTTTAATTTTCATCAGAGACTTTCCTCATGGATTGCAGTTCTATACACGCCCTGTAGTGTCCAAGAACTGTTCTTCAGTAGACTTCAGCCTAGGAAAGACTCTTTAACGGGCAATGCCTATGGGAAACAGTGACACTGACATTTAGTTTGTAATATTTTAGGGAATGCCATCCCCAAATGTGTTGTATAAATGTCTTATTTCCATTTTTGTTGCCTTTGTACATTTATAAAAAAATGTTTTAGGGGGTTCTTTAGTGTTAGGTGGAGGTTTAGGTGCTGTGTGGAATGCAGAATGTGTTTTGTGTTTTTTTTTCTTCTCTTGCAGGTGTTTCTGAAGAAGAAAAGAAGAAGAGAAGAAAAGAAGAGGATGTTGGAACTCATTCGAGTTCCCTTTTTCTTAGTAATTTTAGAATTGTTTATAGTTAACAAGGTGCTAACATGTTTTCTTCACAGGTGTGGAATTTTTGGAAAATGTAATGCCATATAGTGTATGTTTTCCTTTTGTTGTTCACAGGTACACTGGGAAGTTTGGGGGATAAGTTTTCCTCAGTAGGTAGCATAGGTCAGATAGTTTTTGCTAGAGGACTAGGGGGAAAGGCAGGTTGGTGGTCCTAATTCACGATAGGGGTCACCAATTCTATCTGTTAGGGCATGCTTCAAGCAGTTTTCTTGGAGCCAATGAGAATCCATAGATAGATCATAGGATAGGGGCTGAAGTTTCATCAGTCAGCCTTTGTTCCTTTAGTGTTACCTGCCTGTGCCCAGCACATGGTAGGGGAGAAGTAGCGCTACCTCCCCATAGGTAACACAGAGAGTAGGATGGCCTAGTGCCTGACAGAGATATGACTACAGACAGTTAAATCATCTGGTTGCAGTGAGTCTAACCACCCAGTCCCCTGGAGTTACTAGAATCCCTCAGTATCAGTGCTAGGCAGGAAGAGGCAGCTGGTGACTAACTAGTTAAATGTTTTTTTCACCTGCTCACTCTTTTGTTTACTTGACTTCAACTGAGATGGAAGTGATGAGCTCACTTGGAACTCTCACAGCAGCATAAGCCTTTGCCAGCTATGAGAAGGGATTTTAGAATGTTGAGATGAGAGTCAGTGTGAGTCTGTAGTTGGAAGTAGCAGCTTGAAGTTTGAGAAGTGAGAACTGCTCAACTGAGGGCTTTGAGCTGAGCATCCTGTATTCTTATCCTAGTCCTGGTAATTCTATAATTTGCCAATAGAAGTGGTGGAAACCATTGTCTACAGTAGGACTTCCTGATTTTCATCCCATAAGGGGTGAAAAGGACTGCTTGTGGATGGATCCAAGGGGCAATCCCCTTTTTGATCCAGGATGTTTTGAAGCTGCCTGAAATGTCTAAGAGTGAGTAGAATCTGACTTTTTTCTACAGAAAGCAAGTACCTATGCTGTTGTGTTCTCTGTCTAAAAGGGAAGTCATAACCTTTCTGTGAATTCAGAAGTGTGAGACTGATCCAATTTAAAGCTGACTGAAGTGTGTGAAGTCCAGAGGTATGACTACATCACATTGTTTGGGACTTTAGTCTTTCCACTACCAGTGTGTAGCGATTCGAATGCTGGATGAAAAAGTTACATTCAATAAGCATTTCCAAAGTGTATTTTCTGAATGTTTAAGCTGTAACTCTGAAAGAATGGCTGAGTATGGATTTGGGAGCAACCAGTGGGCAGACCCCCATCTGGAGAAACCCATTCAAGACCACAGGTTCAGTAAGGGTACCTGTTTACTTTAGACACAGGGCCAATGTATGAAGAGAATCTTACCCCCCGATGTGTATTACCGTTTCTTCTCTGGTTATGAAGAATTGTGCTAGTTCTTAGCAAAAAGTGTTTTCAGTTGTGGCCAGTGCCACTCGAAGAAATGTTCACTGTCAGGAGGGTCACATGATGGCTTCCTGAGCAAACATGCGATAGTGGAGCTCCCATCCTTTAGTCAAAAAATATAAACTTTTAGCCACATTAATATTACCAGGTTGGTAATCTTGTAGTGCTTGGGATATCCACTCTTCCATCTGACTCAGCAGACCTGTTTTATTCATGCTGGCTGGATTCAGAAATGAAAAATCCATCCCTGAGGCACACCCCACCGCCCATGCTGGAGCATGATAAAGACGTGAAGTGGACTAAGCGCAGCAGGGCCAGTCAGCTTCCAATGCTAACTCCCAGGCTGCTCTAATGGAGTCCCGATTCCTAGAGAAATTTCTGCCCATCAAGGACACCCTCATTACATTAGTGGCAGACTTGCAAGTGATGCGCACCCCCCTGGATGCTTTGGGTCACCGAATCGAGGATAACAAATGCTGCATATTGTCCATCGATAACAGGAGAGCAAAGCTTGACCCTGAAATTGTGCTTCTCCACCAGCGTCAGAAGAAAATGGTGGAGCACTTAGAAGACCTAGGGGGAGATCCAGGCTAAACAAATAAGTCATACTGGGTCTCCCGGAAGGCAAAGAAGGAACTTCAGTTATTTCCTTCACTCGAAAATTATGTGAGTGAGTTGTTGGTCCTTCTCTGAATGGGTCGACTTATGTAATTGAGCGGGTGCATAGATCTTTTTGCCCAATGCCAACACCAGGATCTCCACCAAGGCCCTTGATCTTCCAGCTGCTTAATTACTTAGGCAAGCAATTCATTTTGTAGAAAGTGAGTGCCATCCAAGAGATACAATGGGAGGGAAAGAAACTTTGCATTCATTCAAGATTTTCTCTACTCGGTACGGCAGCAGAGGACGGCTCTTCATCCTATAGTGACGAAGCTAAGAGCAGCAGGGATAAAATACAGAGTACGATACCCCACTATTTTGCAAGTGTTCCATAAAGATTGCTGACCCACTTTTGAAACACTGGAATCTGACCAGAGAGAGCTGAAAAACCTGTACCCTGATCTGTTTAAATGAGTATTTCCCTGCTTACTTTTTGAATTTACTCTTCTAAACATTTTTGCTCTGAACTTGGGACTTTGCTTAGATTATCCTCTTATTTTGGATAGCTGTGCATAGTTTGGCACAATATCACAGCCCAACTCAGGGTCAGGCCTCCCCACAAGTTTGCCACAGATTCCGTTTGTGTTTGTTCCCTATCCATGGTTATGCAGGAAGACTGTTTCAATTACTTCGGTGATGTGGCTTGAATTGAATGCAACAGCTGATGTTCCTGCGGGTTTTGAAGCAACCTTCCATCACGCTGTCTGGGTCATGTCAACATGCTGCCACAAAAAGTAGACATTTGATGCTGAGACAGCTTAATTGACAGTGTGTTTTGCAGCATTACTTTTCTTGGACTTTTCTTTCATACTGCCTCATTACTTTGCATCTGCATCTTTTTATTGCCCAACTTGTTGGATAATGAAGATGGACCATGATCCCCTGTAGCTGGGTACTCAGCTTGTACTCCTCAGCTAACAGTGCTGGATACTATCAATCAGAGCAACTCTGAGCTTGTTCACCTATGGATTATTAGGCTGAATGCAACTTTGCATACTGGTTGGCACATCTCCCGGGAATATTTGGAGATTGTGCACTGGGCTATGGTTGAATTGACATACAAGCTATCTTGTACGCTGTAGGGACTAACTTTCCTGGATGGACCAACCATTAATTATGTTTATGTTTTGAAATATCATTTATGATTAAATTTATAAAGTTGTTTTTTATTTATAAATGTTACACTGTTTTCTATTTAACTTTGTTTTCTATAACTGCAACTAGTTTATGTGGCATATAACTCAGTTTGAGTCTACATGGATGTGACTAAATAATTCTATATGTTTATTACCTTTGCCAAGGGGATGGGGGTGACTGCTGGTAGCATTGGTTGGCATCATAACCTGGTTGTATTTAGGAGGTCAGTCATTTGGACTGGGGATACAGTAGTTGTTTTATGGGATGATTTTAAAGTTAGTAGGGGAAGGAGGATATTTGTTTTTCTCTTACTGAATAATTACCTTTTCATTAGTTTGTATTGGGGTATTTGGGAGGAGGGGTGGTGAATTTTATAGTATTACATACATTGCCATGGACTAGGTGGGTCTGTCTTCTGATCATTATGTTACTTAATGAAATGGCATTATTGCTATGGCAACAACCTTTTTTCTTTTCAGAAGCAGGAAGCTGTTGTTATTGCCAGTTTGGGGGGTTGGGAGGGGTTCTCGGAGAATGCTTTTTTTTTTAATGGTCTGCCCTTTTCTAGAGGAATCCTGTGTTGTCCACCTAGGATCTGCTTGGCTGGATGGGTACTAAGTATATCTCCTAAAATGTTAAAGGGGCCTGCTTAAGGGTCAAGTGTCACCAGATTCTGAAACATATATCCCTGCTGCATTCCCAAATAATATTTCTCCAGGACACTCACCTCTTGATCTCTGAGGGTAATCTCTTCTGATGGCAGACTATAGGGCAAGTGTTCTCTGCTGGGAATTCTACCTCCCAACAGGAGGTGGCTATACTGGTGGCCAGGGGTTCAATTTCATATGCAGCAATGTGTGACAGATCCTCAAGGTTGATATGTGCTGGTACAGGGAGTGCTGGACCATTCAGAAGTTCTTCTAGGTTCCACCTATGACCCTAATGAAGATACCCCTGAATTCTTTTCCACGCTATCCCTGTTATTGGCCCCATTTCTATATCTTCCTATTATCCTGCCTGGGGAATAGAACCTGGTTAATTCCACTGTCCTATATAGATCTCATAGAGTACACTCTGGCTTGTCCCCTGCCCAAAGGTCCCTTAGACATATGGCTGAGACGATAGGTCTTCATTACCCATGGCACCTATTATATTCATCTACTCATGAGTATACATTCTAGTCCCCCTTTCATAACTCCTACTCACAGATTGATTATTTTTTAGTTAATCAGGCCATCCTTTTTGGGAATTGGAATAGTGGTATTGCTGCATGTGTCCTGCCTGATCACTATCCGATCTGGTGGACTTGTGAATTGGTGCCCAACATCCAAAGAGACAAGATATGGAAGCTTAATACCCAGCTTCTCAAAGATGATGGGGTTCCGGCTAAAATTGAAGACATTACAGCCCACTTTATTATTGATAATGTTGGTTCCATCCTTGAGGTTGATAAGGTGTGGGGAGCTTTAAAATGTGTCTCAAAAGGGGAGTTTATTAGATTACCATTAAGAAAGAAACATAAACAAGAGGCTGCCTTACTCCGTCTTTTAAGTCAAATTAAAATGTTGGAGCAAAACCTTTTCTGTAATTCCCCTGAGGTGGATCACATGGCTCTCACACTGCTCAGAGATCAATATGCTGTAGACCCAGGCCCGATATGTCAAGCAGGGTGACAAAGCGAGCCTTCTCCTTGCCATTCGGTTGCATAGGCAGGAGGAATCCCAACTAATTTTGGCCCTTTCTTCTTTGGCAAATAACTCCCTGAAATCATCTCCCAGGGACATAGTCCATGAATTTGAATCTTATTATCACCAGTTATATAATACACCATCTGTTGAGGAGACCCAGGCCTATCTGGCTGCCATCCCTCTCCCTCAATTAACATTGGTTCAACAATCTTTTCTCGCCCAACCCATTACATATCATGAAATTTTGGAGGCAATTAAATCCCTCCCTCTGGAATGGTTTTCCACCTAATTTATATTGACTTTTCACTGAAGAGTTAACCCCTTTACTTCAGCAGCTCTATTCTTACCTTTGCAAGGATGGGTTATTGGATCCTATCTTATTGGAAGCTAGGATAGTAGTTTTGCTGAAGCTGGGTAGGTCCCTGGACAAGGTGACAAATTATCGTCCCATCTCCCTTATGAATTACAATATTAAAATATTTGCCAAAATTCTAGCAACAAGAATTGCTTAGGTCTGGGAGGGCCTAGTCAGCCTGGAACAGATGGGTTTTGTAAAAGGACACACCTCAACAGATCACTTGTGCAAACTATCCCATCTCTTCTCCATATCCAGGGCATCCCATACCCCAATGGCTTTGGTATCCCTGGATGCGGAGAAAACCTTTGACAGGGTGAATTGGATGTTTGTGTTTGCAATTCTTGAGAAGTTTGTTTTCCCCAAAGATTTCATAAACTGGTTTAAAGTTCTATATTCTTGACCAAGTGCTAATATTTATTGCAATGAGGTCCTCTCTTCTACCTTCTCATTGTGCACAGGTATTCAGCAGGGGTGTCCACTGTCCCAATTGCTTTTTAATTTATATTTAGAGCCCCTACTGTACCATCTAAAGGCACCACCCCTGATTGCTGGGATAAGTCCCTTCAATCTCAGGTTCTCTGCATATGCTGATGATATTCTACTGCATATCTCTGATCCCATCTCCTCCATTCCAGCAGTCCTGTCTATTATTCAGGAGATTGGAAAGTTTTCTAACTACAAGCTTAACCTAGATACAACGGTGGTGATGCCTTTAAACTCTAGAGTATTTAAGACAGAGGTTATGGGTCTAAATTTAACTTGGTCCATGCAACTTAAATATTTGGGTATTATTTTTACCTCAACTCCAGCCCAACTTATCAAACTAAATTTGGATGACCTTTTGACCACAATTAACCAGGATCTAGACCATTGATCCCCCTTTTGCTTATCTCTCCAAGGGAGAGTCAATGTTATCAAGATGAAAGTTCTCCACACTTGTTTTATCCTTTAAATATGTTAAATGTGATGCTCCCCCTTAAATGGCTTAGAAAAGCCCACTCTCTCTCTCTCATCTCCATCTTTCTTTGGAGAGGCAAACCACCGAGGTGCTCCTATGTCCATTTAAGTGCCCCAAAACAAAACGGTGGCATCAAACTACCTAATCTCTTTTTGTATTACTTGGCTGCTCATGTAGCTAAATGTACAAAATGGTCAGTGCCCTCTTCTTTAACACAGGAATATAACTATATATCAACATGGCTCCAAATCAAAAGATTTCTTATCTCGGAGTCAAATATTTCCCCTGATTGTTTGCTTTTTATATCTCCTAAATCACTGCCATCGACACTTGGCAATTCAATTATATTTATCTCCCTGAAAGTCCACGCCTCAACTTTGTAGAGCTCTCCAGTATGATAATTTAAAGGATATCTCTCAACCAATATGCAGTAATCCCAATTTCAAAGTTGGAAACCAAATAGTGACTCCAGTGAGATTCCTCAAGTTTGAAAAGAAAATAGTTGAGGATTTTATTTCTCATGGCAGGATTAGTACTGGTCAAAACCTAATGGATAGGTTTCAGCTACCACCTCAGGGCATTTTCAAAGTATATCAGATCAGACATATGTTGATCAATTAGCTTGGGGTACAATATTGGAACACAGATCAAGAAGATTTGCTTAATTTGTTTCAGTCCTTGGCCTGGCAGCCTCACTCTGTTTCGCAAATCAACTCCATTTTGCTCCCTAAACTCTTCCCAGACCCTACATGACATTCTCAACACTGGTCCTTTGCTTTCCTGAATATGGATTTAGATTGGGGCCAAATTTTGACAGATCTTTATACATATATTGCCAATGACAGACTTCACCTTACCCAGTTTTATATTTTGCATAATATTTACTACACTCCTGTTAAACTGGTAGCAATGGGCAAGGCTGTCTCCCCCCTTTTGCAACAGGAGAGGCATACTGAGCAGACTACCGCTCAATTCCAGATGCATACTGAGAGGGTATAGGGGATGGGAGGATACATAACAAATACAAAGCACAGACATTTCACAGAGATGTACAAATTAGCTATATACAATGATATGTACAAGAATAAATACAGAATGATCACAACAAGCAACCAGAAAATCTGGGATGACACAGCAGCTAAATTGGTATAAGGTGCAAATGACAACTTCACAGGGTCAGAGATAAACATTTGGAGTAACCACAGTTGGATCCATTTGGAGAGCTAGGACCTAGACTAGTGTGAGTTTAGTCTGCATAAGCAGTTGTCAGAGAAGTGCCCTTTGAGGAGTGAGTTGATTTGCTAAGAGGAGGGAGCATGCCAAATGTCCTCAAGCAGGGAGTTCCATAGTTTGGGCATGTGAGCTCTGAAGGTCAACTGGCCAGCAGAGGTCGACATGTAAAGGACATATTGGAGCCGAGAGTCAAAATTCCTGAGTGAGTATGCAGGGAATGTTTGAGCAGTAATGGTAGCAGTGAGGTAAGAGGGTAGTGACTGGGTCCAGAACCTGGCCATGAGGCTAATGCAGTGGGACTGTCATCTATTGCAGAGTGAGGGGAGGTTAAGGGACTAGTAGAGGTCATGGTGGTAGGTGGAGGGTGTACAGTCCAAGGCAAAGTGACAGAAGGAGTGGAAAAGAGGATCCAGTCTAGCCAGAGTAGACATAGGGGTGGCACTTTAGACTACGTCCCCATAATCAAAAATAGGGAGGATAATTTTCTGCACAATTGCCCTGTAGGCTGGCAGAGGAATATAGCCACCATTTCGGAATGATGAGCCCAGTCTAGGGTGCAGTTTTTTATGGGTAGCATTGATGTGTGCTGTAAAATTGAGGTGCTGGTCCAGCCAGACCCTGAGATATCTGAAGGAGGTGCAATCTTATATGGGAGTCCCTTCTAGGGTTTTTAAAGTAGGACTGGTGGGGAGTCTCTACCTCCTGCCAAAAGTTAAAGAGACTGTTTTCTTGGCATTTAGAATAAGTTGATTTGAGTGGAACCAAAGCTGAATAGCATTGAAGTGTTGCTGGAGTCTGGGTGCCACTTCCAGTGGGGAGGGTCCTGAATTATCTAGCACTGTATCATCTGCATACATATGAATGGATGTGTGTGGGCAGGCTAATGGCAGGGCCATTTAGGAAGATGGAAAACAAGATTGAGCCAAGGACAGAGCCGTGGGGTACACCAATGGTGATGGGGAGGGAGTCAGAAGTGGAGGTCCCAATTCTGACTGATTGGGACTTGTCAGCCAGGTAAGATCTGAACCAGCTGGTGGCTGCAGTGGAGAGCCCTGCACTGGAGAGCTTCAAGAGAAGAGTGGCATGTGAGACAGTGTAGAAAGCCTTAGCTAAGTCAATAAAGATGGCAGATGTGATGTGGCCTTTATCCATGCCTGTAAGGATGGAGTCAGTGTGTCTGAGTAGGGAAGTGACAGTGGAGTGGGATTTCCTAAATCCTGACTGGTAAGGAATAAAGAAGGAGGAGGAGTCAAGGAAAGAGGAAAGTTGTAAGAGGACTAGATTTTCCTGGATTTTAGTTACAATGGGGAGGAGGAGATGGGGAAGAAGTTACCAAGGGAGGATGGGTCACTGCCTTTAAGGAGGGGGGATGACTGTGGCATGCTTCCAATTAGAAGTGATAGTGGAGATAGAGAAGGAGAGGTTGTAGAGGGAAGCTAGGGGACTGGCAATGGCTGGGGCCGACAGGTGGAGCATTTTGGCATCCAACCCAAAGGGGCATTTACCCTTAGAGGGATTGAGGGCAAGCAGGGCATTAAGTACTTCGGTCAGAGTAACCAGAGAGAAGGAGAAAGCTGGGTAGGGGGTTTGGGTGGGAAGGGATGCGGATGTAGGAGGGTGTGTTGCAGGTGGTGGATTTGAGTGGAGAGAGAGGTCGCACTACTGGTGAAAAAGGAGTTGAAAACAGTGGCCACTGCATGTGATTCTGATATTGTGGAGCGGCCTACAACTAGGACAGGGGTGGGGGGCTGGGTGGGAGGAGAGAAGAATGATTTGATTAACTTCCAAAACTTAGCCGGGTGATTTAGAGTAGAGAAGGATGATGATAAATAGAAGGCTTTAGCCTGCTGGATAAGCCTGGTGCAGGTATTTCTAAGCATTCGGTAGTGTTGGTGGTCAGCAAGGGTACCTAATGATTTGTAGGCTTTCCATGCCTGGTCTTTAGCTCGGAGGTGGTCCATAAGGTCAGCTGAGATCCAGGGCAGTTGAGCTCCCCTTACTCTGGTCTTTTTTTCGTGGGGCATAGTGGTCCCAGACGGCAATAAATCTGGACTTAAAGAAGTTTAGGGTGGGGTCAATAGAGGTGGCCTTAGGGATGAAGGACCAGTCTGAGTTTGCTAAGTCATTTAGGAGCCCTTCAAGGTCAAGGGATTTGCAAGACCTGATGAGGAGAGTTCTTGGTGGAGGAGGCTTGGCTTTAAATATTTTTCTTACTACATATGGTAGGGGATTTTAACCTTCCCAGTATTAAATAACATATATTAAAAGCTAGTTCAAGCATAGAATCAGAATCAGACTTTAGGAAGGCAGTATAGCGCAGTGGTCTAAGGCTCTGAGCTGCAAATTTGGTGATATCCAGCAGACCAGACCTGGGTTTGAATCCCACAGCTTCCACTGGCATACTGTGTGACCCTTAGCAAGTTACTTAACCTCCTTGTGCTACCAGGTCGCTCCTGTGAAAAAGCTTTCAGCTTAGTGTGCTATACCTGGTTAAACAACTAAATAAAAAAAAAAAATCAAGATATCTAGAAACTTTCAACCTTGCTGGGATGGACCAATTTTTTGTTTCAAGTACTAGGGGACACCATATTCTGGATCTGGTGTTAAGTGACCTGGGTGAGAATATTATTGATTGTAATGTAAGTCCCCCACTTGGGTCTAGTGTCCATTCTACAATTACCTTCCAGTACGTAGGAACATTGGGAACAAGCATGGGTACAACAGTACTTCAAAGGTATAATCGAGCAGATTTTGAAATGATGAGACATGAATTGGAAGATTGGGACTGGAAAACAGATTTTGGTATAAAGCCAGTTGCTGAAATATGGGATAAACTAACAAATAAATTAACCAATTTGGTTCAGAGATATGTACCTGTTACAAATAAATATATTGGGGCAAAATAAAATGTCCTTCCACCTTGGATGACCCAATCAGTTAAAACATTAATTAAAGAGAAACACAGATCTTATCACCATGCTAAACGGGTTAACACTGAGGACAGTTGGGGGACTTACAAAAATAGACAAAAGCTGGCAAAAAAAGGTATCTTTCTGGCAAAAAAGAAATTATGAGTACACCCTAGCTATTAAAGTACAGGACTACTATAAATCCTTTTATATATATATAAATAGTAAAAAAGGGAAAAACACTTCTATTGGACCCCTAAAAGTCAGCAATGGGGAGACTATAACAGATAATATTGTATTAGCAGAGGAATTTAACAACTACTTCTCCACAGACTTTAATGTAAGTCAACATTCCGGCCAGGACGCAACAGTCACAATGCCGACTTTTTCCAGTTATAGAATAGATCGTGCTGATGTACTTAAAAGACTCAAGCAAGTTAAACAAAATAAGGCACAGGGACCCGATGGAATCCATCCAAGGATGATTAAGGAATTGGTGGAGGTCCTGGTAGACCCAGTGATGTATTTGTTTCAAAAATCCATTGAAACTGGGGAGGTCCCAGATTTATGGTGACAGGCCATGGTTATCCCTATACATAAGAAAGGATCACAACAGGAGGTGACTAACTACAGGCCTATAAACCTGACTTCTGTGTTGGGAAAGATATTAGAAGGCATAATAAAGGACTTTATCACTGACTTCCTTGTAAACTTAGACAAGGTAGATAAATCTCAGCATGGGTTCACAAAAGGGAGGTCATGCCAGACTAACCTTTCAGAATTTTATAATAAGGTCAGTAAGTCCATTGATGGGGAAAATTCAGTTGATGTTATCTATCTAGATTTTGCGAAGGCCTTTGATAAGGGCTCCCATGAGGAGCTTGTTAAAGTCATTTTGCAATTAGAACTTCCAAATTGGACTGCACTATGGATTAGGGCATGGTTGGCGAATAGAAGCCAGAGGGTATGTGTGAGGAGAGAGTTCTCTGGCCAGGCCAGTGACCAGCGTTGTCCCTCAGGGATCTGTGCTGGGATCCTGCCTGTTTAATTTATATATATCAACAATGCATGTTGATGCAGGAGTTTGGCTATCAAAATTTGCTGATGATACTAGGTTAGGGGGTATAGTAAATAGTATAGCTGAACATAACACTTTGCAAGCTGCCCTAAATAAACTGCAAATTTGGGCCTCCCAAAAACAATCTATATTTAACATTGATAAATGCTCTGTTATACATTTTGGAAAAAATAACAAACAGTATAAATACAATTTGGGGGGCGTAGCATTAAAGATCTCACAGGAAGAGAGTGATCTGGGGTTTAACATCAGTAGTAACTTGGATTTTAACATGTAATGTAACAAGACTATGAAAAAGACTAGTGGCATAGTACATTGTATTAAAAGACATATTAAATGTAAGGAAAGGCAAGTTGTAATTCCATTGTACACTGCGCTGGTGAGGCCCTATATGGAGTATTGTGTGCAGTTCTGGGCACCCTATAAAAGGCAGGATGTGGGGGCATTGGAGACAGTCCAGAGGAGGGTCACAAAAACTGTTAAGGGATTGGAAGAATAGTGTTATGAGCAGAGGTTGCAGTCATTGGGGTTGTATTCACTGGAGTATAGAAGGATGAGAGGGGATATGTGTCTGGTTTTTAGGGCACATACAGACACTTATCTTTGGGATAGCATGGGATTAGTGCATAGGGACCACAGGCACAATACAAGAGCACAAGGCAATCAATTGGCTAAAGAAAGATCTGATACAAATAAAAGGAGATACTGGATTAATAATAGGGTAACACAAATATGGAATGCATTGCCCTGTGAGGTGGTAGATAGTAAAACCATATCTGAATTTAAAACAAAGTTTGATAATTATTGTACTAATAAAGGAATAAAAGGTTATTTTTAAGTACAATGTGGTGAGCTTATGGACTTTAGTCTTCAAATGCTCTGTAATATCAATGAAATCAATGATATGTCATGTGGTGATCACTCAGAGAGTCTGATAGGATGCCAGAGGCAATTATCCTGTGTGAGTGAGAGGTGAGTGCCCAGTCCAGTAGGGAATGGTTCTGAGTTTTGTGATTTAGATGTGTGGGCTCAGTGATCTGTTGAGCCAGATTTAATGCAGCCACATGGTTGTGGAGCTTGGTGCTAGCACTGGAGAGCCAGTTCAGGTTAAAGTCACCAAGGATATGAAGTTTGCCCCCTGAAGCAATGTTTTTTAGGGTGTCCAGGCACGCTATGACCGAGGTAATTTGGGAGTCCGGGGAACAATAGGAGCCTGCTATAAATATGGGGATTGAGTGGGGTAAGAAGATTTTTATCAGTAAGGCATTAATGGATGGTGGGAGATGGGATAGCGAAACAGGAGAGAACTTTATCCAGGATGATATGTAGATGGCTATGCCGTCACCGCTCTTGGTGCCTGGGCGGTCATGACAAGTGATGGAGTAACCAGGAATAGCTACTTCTGGTCCAGGTTGTGTGGTTTCAGCCAGGTCTCAGTGATTATCAGGATGTCAGGACGTAGTGACAGGATGATTGGTTGGAGGAAGGGCAATTTTTGTAATAGACAGCATATATTTAAGTGGGCTACTTTTAGGCCTCTGGGTAGTTGCATAGCGGGACAGGTGTGAGACTGGTGTAGGTGGTAGGTCCTGGGTTTGGCTCGATGTCCCCTGCGAGGAGGAGTAGTTAAGTTAGCAACAGTTTTGTATTAGGTAAATAACATTTTGGCCTATGGTTGGCAGAAGAAGTCTTGGAGGAAAGTGTGGAAAGTCCCGTCTCTGGGAATTTTATCACTGACAGCCCAGCATGAAAGGATGGGGGGAGAATGGAAGGACCAGGAAGCCAGCAATGTTGTGAAGTGAGGGGGTGCTGTCCAATGTTGGGGGAGGAGTAGGTACCTGGTTGTGTGATTCGGAAGGTGATATGTGGTGGACTAGGTTGCAAATCAGGCAGATACGAGGGTGGGAGGGATGCTACAGTGGCAAGTAAGGCTGCACCTAAGATAGTTTTATAGGCTAAGTGAAGCATTTTTATGCTGGAATGGGAGAAGTGAGTGCAAAATGGCTGTGGTGATAGCTGATAAGCTGCAAAGGGGGAAGTAGGGTGATTGGTTATTTCACACATTTGACCCTGCCTATATAGCAAGTGGCTCACCAAGGGTGGTGGTGGAGGTGGTGGGGCAGATGACACGAAGCATCAGCAGGGAAATAAACAGCAGAAAATCCATTTGTAATTAGCCTTCGGGCTGGAGTCCCAGTAGTACTGGCCAGACAAAAATTTAAACTTGGCACCAAAACACAAACACAGTCCTTAGAGACACACAGATTTAGGCCGTCTCAGTGGGTGTGCCTGCAGATTTCAGCTCAGGGGGAGTGCAGCTCCGTATGCCCTTGTGACCACCAGTGGGGCTAAGCAGCGGGAAGCTGAGGAGAGAAAGCAAGAGGAGGTATTTATAGCTAATGGCTTGGCTAGGGGAGGAAGGGTGGGGAAGCCGCATGCAAACAAGCTATGAATTAGTCACTGGAGTTGAAACAGGAGCTGAAACAGGACACAAGCATAACTCCGATTTCTTTTATAATTAAAACAGACTCTGAATTCCAATGCACTGTCCATGTGGCTACCAAATCCTAACTCAGACTTTGGGAGTAAAACAGGGCATAGGCACATGAATTTCTACTGTAAGCAACCTCCTGAACTCAAAATACAGCTCCGATGCAGTTTTTCTTTTAAAACTCTGCTTGCCTAAAAAAAAATACTTTACAAGGAGCTTAACAGTTGCTTTACACACATTTGGGTGCACTAGTACAAATTACTTAGGCATACCATACACGCACCTAATTACTGTATCTTATTATAATATTTACTCAATTTTTTTTTTTACTCTTGCATAATTATTAAGCAATAAGGCATGACCAAGGGTTATGTTAATGGTCTGTTAATCACCTTCTAGGGGTGTACTGTGGCACGAGGTGTAGCCGAGTGCCACATGTCCCTAGAGGGTGATTAACTGACCATTAACATAATCCCTGGGAGTGCCTTATTGCTATTATAATAAAACATGTTTTTAAACAGTGTTAAACCTTGTTCAGCATATGGTTAAGCTCTACATTAATGTTAATAAAAGATTAACATAAGGCTGTTAGAATGTTTGCAGCCAATCAGAAAGCTCCATTTCTCAGACCCTTTTTATAATTACATTTATCTCCATAAACAGCAGAAAGTCCATTTGTAATTAGCCTTCAGGCTGGAGTCCCAGTAGCACTGGCCAGACAAAAATTTAAACTTGGCACCAAAACACAAACACAGTCCTTAGAGACACACGGATTTAGGCTGTCTCGATGGGCGTACCTGCAGATTGTGGCTTGAGGGGAGGGCAGCTCCATGTGCCCTCTTGACCACCAGTGGGGCTAAGCAGCGGGGAGCTGAGGAGAGTAAGCAAGAGGAGGTATTTATAGCTAATGGCTTGGCTAGGGGAGGAAGGGTGGGGAAGCCACATGCAAACAAGCTATGAATTAGTCACTGGAGTTGAAACAGGAGCTGAAACAGGACACAAGCATAACTCCAATTTCTTTTATAATTAAAACAGACTCCGAATTCGAACTCACTGTCCCTGTGGCTACCAAATCCTAACTCAGACTCTGGGAGTAAAACAGGGCACAGGCACATGGATTTCTACTGTAAGCAACCTCCTGAACTCAAAATACAGCTCTGATGCAGTTTTTCATTTAAAACTCTGCTTGCCTAAAAAAAAAAATACTTTACATGGGGCTTAACAGTTGCTTTACACACATTTGGGTGCACTAGTACAAATTACTTAGGCATACCATACATGCACCTAATTTCTGTATCTTACTATAATATTTACTCCATTTTTTTTAACTCTTGCACGATTATTACACTTATCTCCATAAACAGCAGAAAATCCATTTGTAATCAGCCTTTGGGCTGGAGTTCCAGTAGCGCTGGCTAGACAAAAATTTAAGCTTGGTGCCAAAACACAAACAGAGTCCTTAGAGACACACGGATTTAGACTGTCTCAGTGGGCATACCTGCAGATTGTGGCTCAAGGGAAGGGTGGCTCCATGTGCCCTCACGACCACTAGCGGGGCTAAGCAGCAGGGAGCTGCAGATTTTGGCTCACGGGGAGGGCAGCTCCGTGTGCCCTCATGACCAACAGCTGCAAAAAGCAAACCCCCTTTCTAGATTTGGAGGATTTGTTTACCCTTGAAATCTGCTTAGTTGGGGACTATTCACGGGTAACAATCAAAGAGAGAATATATTATATGTCCCTTATATCAATGTCAGTAAAATGAGTTGTGCTGTGTCATTGAAAGGATAATTTGCCCATCTCATAACTTGATTCCTTCAACAACCATTTTGCCACTGCAGGGCTAGCCTTCAATACCTCTCTGGCCAGTAACCTCCACGCACAACTTGGAATTGATGACCTAGGAACCCCCATCTCTAACTCGACCTTCTCACTTCAGCCTACATCCTTGAAAGAAGTTGAAGGCCTTTTGCTACAGCTGAATGTTAGGAAAAGCGCAGGAGATGACCTCATCAGCCCTTACTTCTTAAGGCTTGGCTGCTGTGCCCTAGCAGTGCCCATCACGCATTTGTTTAACTTATCTCTTTCTCAGGGTGACCTTCCTCCCATCTGGAAAACAGCTCATGTTATCACCCTCTTTAGGTCTGGAGACCCAGTGACATTAAGAATTACAGGCCAGTCTCCTTGCTCCCTATACTGTCCAAGCTTCTAGAAACAATTGTGAATACTCAGCTCAGGAATCACCTGGCATCGGCGAAGTTGCCCAACCCATTACAATCAGGTTTTAGAGCCAAGCACAGCACAATCTCGACACTAGCCAAGGTGACTAATGATTGGCAGTGTGAGTTGGATAATAAGAACTTTGTGCAGTATTTTTTGACCTAAGTAAGGCATCTAATACTGTCGATCACAGCCTACTCCTTTCATCCTTCTGGAATTTAAGCTTGGATTCTGTATCTCTGAGATGGTTTGATAATTATCTCCCAGTGCCGTTTACGGCAAGTAAAGGTGGAAGGGGAAGTCTAACCTTTAAAACCTCTCCCGCGGGGCGTACCACAAGGCTCCATTCTGGGCCCCTTGCTATTCACAATTTATATTAATAACATTGATGCTTCCATTAAAAAGGCATAAATACACCTATTTGTGGATGACACGGTGCTTTATATTAGTAGTCCTACCTCTGATGCAGCATGTAAAGATCTTCAGGATGAATTCAATCTGCTGCAGTTTCCACTCCTAAATCAGAAGTTGCTCTTAAATGCTAAGAAAACAAAAGCAATGTTCTTCTCATCCTTTCCTAATGCACCAAACCTGACCACTACTGGGACACTTCCCCTGATCACCACCATCCTTGGTGAACAGTTGGAGTATGTAATTAAGTTCAAATACCAGGGTATATGGCTTGACAATAGACTCTCCTTCTTAGGGCATATAGAAGAACTGATAAAGAAACTCAGACAGAGCATTGGTCTCTTCTTCAGGATAAAACAATCTCCTCTACAGCGACGCCAAGATAAGACTGGTCCAAACCATCTTTCTTTGCTTATTAGACCATGCTGACTTCCTCTACAGTCACGGTCCTGCTGGTGCACTCACCAAATGCAACATGTTTTGCCATAGAGCTCTAAGGTTCATCGCAGGCCTCTACTCTACCCACCACTGTTCCTTGTGTTCTGCAGTAGGATGGTCATCCCTTAGCTTCAGATGACAGAGAAATGCCATAATCTGGAACTACAAAGTCATCTTAAATAAACTACCCAACTACATCTCTGCCTGCCTTCCATTATGTACACTAGGTAAGTATGCTCTGAGAAGTAACTCCTACATCTCGATGAAGGTATACAAGGCAAGTTCAAGCTTTGGCTGGGTGTCTGTTAGTCATGTGCTGCCTCAAATGTGGAATAAGCTGCAAAAAAACCTTTGACTAAATCACCCCATTAGTTTGGCAGCATTTAAAACATTATATTTGTGTCATAACAAAGAATCTTGTGTTTGCCACCTATGATCCTTGTGGCCCCTATCGCTATTGAGTACCCAGAGTGTTCTCCTGCTCCTGACCCTCCCCAGTTTCTTCTGGCACTTTCTACTACTCTGCTCCCCCACTCCCCCCAAATTATTATTGTAATGCCCCACATTACTTTATCCCCTGAACCCTGGATATGTTACTGAACCCACCCTTCCACTACTTTCTGACCTTGCTGTATAGTTCTTCTCGAAAGATTATACCTCGCAAACATAGCAATTAGAGGCATTTGATCCCTATCCACTATCCCTTCACAGCTCTGTCCTTCCCCCCTTCCCTCACTTCCACCTCCTCTGCCTGCACTTGTTGACTTGGCTGCTACCACCAACTATTGGATAATGTACCCTCATGAGATCCCTTAGGCCCACCTGTGTTATTGACCCTTATTCCTATACACCATTTGCTTTGTACTTATTGCTTGACTGTATATATTGTTATATTTTTACCTGCATTATACCATTACTTCTGTATCGACTGTGTCTTTCTGTTCACTTTCTGTGTACTGTACCTGTTGTCTATACACTTTTTTTTCCTGTGTTTGTATTGTATTTGTATTTTTTCTTGTATTTGAATAATCCAGGTCCACCTCAAAATTGAGCATTACCCAAAGGTGTTCGCCTGGTTAAATAAAGATTTTGATTGATTGATTGATTGATTGATTGAATGGCTGCATGAACTTCTAGCTAACCTCCCACCTGAAGAAGATGAAAGCTAGCCTCTGCGGTCAGTTGACTGGATATAATAAAAAATGGAGTAAACTCCAGGCTTTGTTTTTACTCCCTCTAGGTACTTAGGTAGCACTATGTGATAGTGTGCTATTCTCTTAACCCTGTTTAACCCCCAAGTGCCTGTGTTATTTAGGGGTGATCTCCTGGACTAGAAGATGCAGATGTTCACAGACCTGGCAGACCTTTGATTTCCCTTTACTTAATTCCACGGTAGTCTTTCCTTTAAAAGACCTTTGTGCATGTTAGACCTTTTGGCTTCTTCAAGTGGGAAATATCTTTGGGAGGGAAGTGGGACTTATGGATGGGGATGGGGGGTAGGATAGTAACAACACATTAATGTATAATTGTTGCTGGTTTTCTATTTTATTGCTGTTGTTGAAAGTTCAATAAAGTGTGTTAAATTGAAAAGGAAAAAAAAAAGTTTAATGTCCTACGACATGTGGGAAACAAAGTGCAAGTGTCCTCTTATCAAAATTTGTTTTCAGTTGTGGCCAGTGCCACTGGAAGAAGTGTCCTATGTCCTATGAAAAGTGGAAATACAAGTGCAAGATGTTCTATGCCCTACGGAGTGAGAATACAAAGAGAGTTTTCTGTCAGATACAGCTGATTTGTTGTTCTGCATGTTCCTAGTGCCATGATGTATAAACCTTGGGGGGTTCACCCTTGCTTTAGACAAACATCTTTTGGAATAAAGTCTCACTCTAGATCCCCAGTTTTGGTTTGGACTGCTACATTATTGCTTCCAGCATCAAGTTACTGGGTACTCCTCCAGAAGATGGGTCTAGCACAGCCCTAGCAAAAAGTTATTTTGTCAGGACTTGATTTTGTAAATACCAAATAGATTATATTGCTTCTGTACACCTTCACCCCTTGATCTCTAGAAGAATGAGCCCAATATATATTCCCAAAGCTAGGGGTGGTACCATTTCTAAATGTATGAAGTCTGTGCCCAGTTACGGGTGCCAGGGGTAGCTAACTGTGTAAAGTAGTGTTGGGGGGGGGGGGTACATAGAGAATTCCAGATATTTATTATTCAAGTTGTGAAAATCTATTTCCTTTTAGTAGTATAACAATGTTTACCTGCTACTTGGAGTAGGTGGCCTTGTGTCTTGTTTAAGCCTGATTAAAAATTTAAGGTTGAGTTCACTCAATAAAATGATGTCGGCCATTATTTTGAAGTTTGTCAGCAAGCCCCCACTAAGCCTTCTTACTGACAGGGTCATAAGTTTTAACAAGTTTAATAACTGTTTCTATGAACTGTCCCTTATTCCATTGATTAACTTTGTAGGTCTGTGTTGTACTCATTCATGTTGTTTTTATTTGACATGCCTGGATACCATAAGGTGATGGCAAAATCCAGGAATGGTCTAACATATGCTCTGTAAAGTAGAAAAATAATGTCTCATGCACTGATATTTCTTTTTATCACCTGTAATACCCTGTTGGCTCCTGCCATGACCTCATTACATTGTTTTTGGTAGTCCAGATCATATGTGATGGGTACTACTAAATCCCATTCTCATGTAGATTCTATTAATAGTACTGTTCCTAATTTGTATGAGAATGTAGGGTTCTTATTGCCTAATTGCATCCCTTGACATTTGTCACTGTTGAATTTCATATCCCAGGTAGTGCTCCATTTAGATGTGTCATCCAGATCTGCTTGGTTGCAATATGTGCTATTGCACAGAGACCTCCTATTTTGTAATTATCTGCAAACTTCCTGGCCCAATTATATAATTTTTATGTTGTTGTTAAATCTGCTATAATTTTATGGACAATTAGTGATCCCAAAAAGCCCTTTATTTTTACTGACTATTTGGTATCATGTTGCCAATTTAGTATCCATCTTACTAAGCAGGGTTCAATGTTTGCCTCTACCATTTTTTGAAATATTGTCCAGTGAGGCACCATGTCAATTGCTTTGCTAAAATCCAAGAATATAATGTCTCAAGTAGTTCTGGCATCTAGGGAGGCCTTTATGTTTTCATAAAAACATAGTAAATCAGTAGTGCATGATCATCATTTTTTAAATCCATACTGCATAGGGTCTAGGTCCTGTATTTTGCCATAAATAAAGGGAAAGGGAAAATTGCTTTACCAGGAAAGGCACACTAAGCCAGAGCTTGTTTCCAGGTGTGACCTGGGAGCAAAAAGAAGTTAAGTGACTTGCTCAAGGTTACACAGTACGCAAGTGGGGCTGATGGGATTCAAACCCAGGTCTGCAGGTTTACAGATCAGTGTCCTTAACCACTACACTAAACTATACCGCCTCCATATCAATGAGATATTTTGTAATGTGTTCAAGAGTTGTACCAGGCACAAATATTAGGTTTATTGGTCTATACTTCCCAACTACCTCCCTACTGCCTTTCTTATAAATTGGTGTTATTTCTGCAGTTTTCCAGTATGATTGAATTATGCTTGTGTCTATTGATTCCTGGAAGATGCAACATTGTGGGTTGCTAATATGTTGGCACATTATTTGTAGCATTTTCCTGGAGATGTTGTCTGGACCAGGTGAAGACTGTATTTTTAGCTGATAGATTTTATTAATAACTGTCTCTAGTGCTATTAGGTGGGAAGTAAAGTAACAAGTTACTGGTAATGTAGGCTCCATAGTTTTGGGTGCATAAATGGATTGAAAATAATTGTTAAAGCAATTAACCATATTAACTGGATCTGAAATGGTATTGCCATTTTCCAAACTTGGCATTATGTTGTTCCCATTTTTTTAGGGAATTTAAATGACCATAGAATAATTTTCCATTATAATTAGTAGCATTTTTTGCAATACTGTATTTCATCTAGGTTTTTGCCTTTCTGATAGACCATTTGCATTTACATTTATGTATTTTGTCCAATTGGTTTCTGTCCTGCTGTTAGCATAGTTTGCGTATAACCTCTTTTTATTTTGTTTAAGCATGTCAGGATTGTCAGTAATGATTGACATATTTTTTGAAACCAGAAGCCTTCACTATGCACTGTTACACTACTCTGCTGTCTACTGCAGTTGATGTGGCCTGGCAGGAATAAAATAATCCCCCTCTCCAGTTTTAAATATGAAACATTTCTTTACCATCTGTACTCTGACTGCATGGAAGAGCTAAAGGAGGTAGTAAAATTCTTGGTTGTAGGTATAGAATAGATTATGTTATAAATATTAAATAGCTGCAGGTGCCTCAAATAAAACTTTGCAAAACATATTTAGTTACAATTTACCTTGCATTCCATAGGTATTCAATAGTTTTCTCCTCACCATTAATCATTACTGAGAACTATGCATGGAAACATGCTCTATATCCCTTAGAGTTCATCTGCTTCTTTAGCTTACTCCCCACTTCGTGTCATAGTCCTCTGTTGTGACATCACAATCAGTTTCCATTGGAGTAACTGTGATATCACAAGTAGAGTATTATGACCTCAGGTAGGGAGAAAGCAACAGGAATAGATGAACTCTTCAAGAGCAGAGATCCCATTTTCATGCAAATGGCCTCAATAATAAATAATGGGGAGGAGAAATACAGAACAAATGTGAAATACAAGCTAAACTGTGTCTAAATATTAGGTGTTGTTAAAGTTGTCCTAATGGCATCAGTTGCTCTTTAATGATACTTGACTCTATTGTTTCTTAGCTAAATTATATTTCCATGTGATAATATTATGTTACCTTCCTGAGTATATCAGGGTGATACTGAGGGAGAACTCCCCCCCCAAGTTATGTAAAATCTTCTCCTGTATAATGTATATTAGTTCTTTATCTAGAATCAGTTGCTTCTTCTCTATGGCCTCAATCTTAGAAATCAAGCTATCATTTTTTCCTCTATGTTTTGCAGAAGAGGAATAATTGGTAGTTTGGCTTTTTAGGTTGAGCCATGGAGAAAAAGCAACCAATTCTAGATGAAGAAAGGATGAATTTAAAAGAAGCCAATACAGTAGAAACATAGACACTGAAAATTATCAGCAGAAGAAGGCCTTGTAGTCTATCAAGTGTGTCTGATGTGGAACCTCAATGCACCTTAGGGTTTAAAAGTTACCCTGCCTCAAAGTCATATCTATCAGCTTGTTTGCCTTATCCCACCACTTGTTACAGCTCTCCATGGATTTTGTGCCAACAACCACCTCCTAGCTTGTTACACTCCACTACCACCCTCTCTGTGAAGTAATAACTCCTGGAATCTCTTCTGGATTTACCCCCTGCCGATTTTTAGCTATTCCTGTTCTATGTTTGCTATCACTGGTCCACAATAATTCGCTGGGGTCTACCCAAATAATACTCTGCAGATATTTAAAGGTCTCTATCATGCCACCTCTTCTAGTCTCCAGTCAGTTCATGCTCTATTTATTTTATTTTTTTTATTTATTTATTTAAGAATCAGTTTACAACCTTTGAGCCAGAGGCTCGTTTCCAAAGGTACTTTGTCACATAAAGACATACATTGCATTTCGGTTACATAGAAAAGATTTGCAAAAAATCAATAGGCATTCACCAGAGGTGCCACTTCACATAGTGGTCAGACAAATACAATTGGGTACAGGGTACATATAATTGATAACAGGTATTACACAAGTCGGTATCAAGTGAGCATTCTGGTAGATAAACATTGAAAACAGCTGGCACTGGCCAGGTTAAACCTAGGCATGGTGTACAGGGAAGTGGTGGAGGGGATGGTAGGGCGGAGAGCTGCCCGGGGGGCATTGTCAAGAGAAAGAGGTGGAGGCTATGTTCAGAGACAGGAGCAGTTACGAGTGCTGAAGATGTGGTTCCGAAGTGCGGTTTTGAATGTGGAGATGGTGATGGCATTGGTGATGGTGGCAGGGAGAGAGTTAAACCAGGTTGGGGCTCTATAGCTGAAGGACCTCTGGCCACGGCTGGTTCTCGTTCTGGGGACCTTTAGAGTGGTCTTGTAGGAAGACCGTGTTGCAATGGTGGGAGGGCTCCAGTTCTCCAGCCTCTGTTCATACAAATACCTCTGCATCCACTGAATCATTTAGGTGGCTGTCCTTGCACCACCTATGACTGATTTATGTCCTTTCTGAGGTAGGGGTTTTAAAATCAGACACAGTATTCCAGGTGTAATTGTACTATGGATTTGTACAGAGGTAGCATAACCTCCTTCTTTCTGCTTGGGGACCACCTGCTTATGCAACCCTGTACCCTGTTTTCCTTACATGCTACATTACTGCATTATGTAGACATCTTCTTGTAATTACTGCACAACACCTACATCTTTTTCTCCCTCTGTCATTGTGATGGACACTACCCACATATACTCCACACCTGTGTACTTTCTTTCTATTGTAAATATGATTAAGATATTTTCCCTGGAGGCTTTCTGTAGAAGTCTGACAAGAGACAATGTTTCACTGAAACACAAGTCAAAGAGTTATGAGAATTATTTATTTATTTATGCATTTATCTTTTTTTTTTTATTATTATTTATTTATTTAGAAGGTTTCACCAGGAAAGCCTACTGAGCTGGTAGCAACTTGTTTCCAGCTGTGTCCTAGAGGGAGGGGGTTGGGGAGAGATATGAAAAACAGTTAGCACTGAATTACATGACCACATAAAACATAAAAACATAATAACCATCACATACACATCATATAAAAAGCAACACAGAAGCATTAAACAAATTATGTACATTGGTACAGATCAATATTGTAGGACACATCTTGAAGACCAACAGGATGATGCAGTTAAGTGCACAGTGCAGAAATGTAGGCAGATGGTAGCTATTGCTAAGCTAACCAGTAGATATTAGAAGAGTCTACTTAGTGGTGGGAATAACAGGGGTTGGCAGCACAATATAGGGTGAGGAGTTAGAGTAGAGAGGGTTGGAGACCAGGCAAGGAAGAGGACGAAGGAGTAGAAAGGGAGAAGAGAGGTACAGAAGGGGTTCAAGAGCAGTTGCAGGGGTGAGAAGAGAACTTGAAGAGAAGATAGGGGAGAGAGCATTGGGAAAAGGCAGAGCAGATGGAAAGGGTGAGAGAATTCCATAGTTTGGGGAAGCGGAAGGAGAAGGCAGCCTGGACAGCTGAGAATGTCCTAGTAGGGAGTGCAAGGAAGTGGAAACCGGAGTTACAAAGGTTGTAGTGGGAAGGGGAAGGGGAGAGAAGCAAGATTAGGTAAGAGGGGAAGAGCCCAGACAGAATTTAGAGATAAAAGAGAAACAATGAGAGAGGCACCTTGCTTCATGGGAGGGAAAGGAGAGGGAGGTACAAAGGGAGCAGTGGTGAGTGTGGGACAGGCAGTCCAAAGCAAAATTACAGAAGGCTTGAAAGAGGGAATCCAGCCTGGACAGGGTGGACTTAGGAGCAATGCTGTAGACAACGTCTCCATAGTCAAAAATGGGCAGAACCATTTGCTGAGCAATGGCTCTATGAGCCCACAAAGGGATGCAAACATGGTTCCCATATAATGCACCTAGCTTAAGGTGTAGTTTTTTTGTGGATGGTTTCCACACATCCAGAAAAGTCAAGGTGACAATCGAGCCAGACTCCGAGGTACTTAAAGGTGGGAACATCATCGATCATGGTCCCATCTAAGGTGTGAAAGGAGGGAATTTAGTAAGCCTTGAGAACTTCTGTCTAGTGACAAAGGCCATGAAGATGATATAATGATTTTATTGTTATATATTTATTTGTAATATCTGATGACTATATTTTTATAGTGTAAGGTGCCTTAATATTTGAAAGGCACCTAATAAATAAAGATTATTATTATTATTATTTTTTTTTGGCATTGAGGGACAACTGATTTGAATGGAACCAGTGCTGGACATTGTTGAAGTCCTGCTGGAGCTTGACCATCAGATTGGGGGGGGGAGTGACCAGAAGTGTAATGAACTGTATCATCTGCATACATATGAATGGATGCAGAGATGCATGCAGTGGGGAGGTCATTCAGGAAAACTGAAAAGAGTATTGGGCTTAGGACAGAGCCTTGGGGGACACCAGTGGTGATAGGGAGTAGAAGGGATAAGGAATCACCAATTCTACCAGATTGAGTTCTAACTCAAGGTTGGAGCTGAACCAGTTAGTAGCAGATGTAGAAAGCCATGCTGCTGTACGTTTGTCAAGGATAAGATGGTGGGTTACAGTGTTGAAGGCTTTGGCCAAGTTGACAAAGATGGCAGAAGTGGTAAGGCCCTGATCCATGCCTGAGAGAATGGAGTTAGTAAGCTGTAGGAGGGAGGAGAAAGTGGACTAGGATTTACAAAAAACAGATTGGAAAGGGGTGAATAAGGAGGATGAATCGAGGAAGAATCCAGTTGAGAAAGAACTAGATGCTCTTGAAGTTTAGCAAAGGTGGAGAACAGGGAGACAAGGTAGTAAAAGCCAGAACAGCATAGGTCACCACCTTTAGGAAGGGGTATGTCAGTAGCATTTTTCCATTCAACTGGGATAGAGGCAAGGGATAAGGAGAGAATTAGAAGGGAGGAGAATGGCATAGCAATAGCAGGGACAGAGAGATGGAGGAATTTATGGTCAAGGCTGCCAGAACTATTACCCCTGAGAGGGCTTAGGGTTGGGAGGAACTTGAGAGTGACAGCAAGAGATATAGGAGAGAAGGAGAAAAGGAGATTTGGGGAGGGAAGGTAGGGAGGGGGGGGGAGAGTAGGGAGGGATTAAAGAGAGAAAGGAGGCAGCACAGGTGGTGAAGAAAGTGCTGAACTCAGATGCAACAGAGATGGGATCAGGAATGGTGACATTGTTTATTTTGAGTACTGGGGTAGAGGACTGGGTGAGGGGAAGATGAGGGCATGGATGACCTTCCAGAACTTGGAGGGGTGGTTAATGTTGAATGTCAACCAATATACTGTACATTTGTAGCCAGTGACGTTATGCAGAATATACAGATATAGCATAATACTGCATGGCATGTTTCAGAATATGTTCATTAATTTCAGTTGGATTTCTGTGATACTGTATTTATCAGTATATCCAGATACATAGTCCCTCTTGTCACTGGATACCTCTGAAAAATATCAGATTTGTTGGCTTTCTAATGGATGATGACTTGCACTTCCCTATTGCACAAGACCCTGTGAGGAGGATTTAAGGACACATTTTGAATTTCCCAAAATATAACTTGCCTCACTATCTAAGTAATTTAGAGGGAATTCAGACAATATCAGAAATATCAAGGGGAATAATTCATAAACTGATTTGACAACGAATATGCACCCTGTCATTGAAAGCAAGGCCACTATGATGATTGTGCAATTCATTTTCATGTCAGTCATGACCATGAGGTACAAAATGCCTAGAGCCAGGGGTAGTTTTTAGTGTAAGTCATAAAAACTGTATTGCAGCTCATGCCAGAAGAAAGGGTTTTCTGAAATGCAGGTCTGAGGTAACAGGTTATGGTGGTAAAATGGCCATTCAATATCCCTGTAGATGTGCACCAAGATTCTATGGTAAGACACTGTACATCTTACATATTCTGTGATGTAGGTCACATAGAAATATTTTGGGAAATGGGACAGTGACCCACTGGTGAGGATACACTTTTTGACAAATATCTGAGACTCAAAGAGCAAGTACTTCCTTGAATATATTTTATCAAGCTAAGGCTGAAATGTAATACTGGTTGTTGTCAATCTAACTATTCTTGCATAATGAAAATGTCTGCTACTTGACATTTAGCTGAAATGTATTCACATGGAAACTTATTTTATTGTATTAATTCTGGGAAGGACAGCAGATCATTTCCCTCAAATTGATTATTTAAGCAGTAATATGGTTAATTCTTTGTTTTTTGGCAGTGAAACATGAATAGGTTATGCATAGCCTACAGTATGTTATAAATACTAATGATACTTGGCTCTCTGATAAGATTATGTTACCCTCCTGAGTACATTGGGGTGATATTGAAGGAGAAACCCCCCAAAGTTATGTAAAATATTTACCTGTATGTTCTGTATTTACTTTTCACTTCATCAGCCCCCTCAACAAAAGTGTGTTATTTAACTCGCAGTAGGCAGTGATAAAATCTAAAGTTGGCATTCACATCAGAGTTATTCCACTCCATGTAATGGTTTCTGAAACCTGAAACCATAGTAGAGATATACAGTATCTTCTGTAGGTTTTGTTTCCGCTTGCTCTCTGTAATCTTGCAGACCTGTGCTGATAATCATACATTAGTAAAATAATTTTTTAAGATGGACTACCCAAATGTATAAATTTGTATTCAAACTAATTTATGAATACTATATGTCCTAGTTATATGTTTTCTGTTTTCCTTCTATGTACAATTATCTATAAAATTAATAAAAATAATATATATAAGACAATGGTTTTCTACTGAGAAACCAAGATGAACAAATTTGAAATGAAGCAGACTTTGGGGAACTTTACTGAGTTTGATGGTCCATGTTAAAAAAGATAAAACACTGAGGTTCACACCATTTTTGTTGAAGCATATACAGAAATAAATGAAAGTAAAAAGGCTGAGCACTATTGGAAAATAAAAGTATTCAAACAAACACTCAAACATTGAATTTACCATAAGTGTTCAGCTTTATTGCTATTGCAGGGTGAATGTACAATCCAAGCACAACCACTGAATTTCCATGGCACTATGTAAAGGACTCACTGGCCCAGATATTCAAAAGGGATGCGCCAGTGCAAGTATGAAGATGCGCCATTGTGCGATATTCAGTAGGAGGCAGCAGCGCCGCACAAGTTGCAATGCACAGAGTGTAATGGTAATGGAATGCATGTGCGGTTGTAGGGAGGAACCATGAATAAAAGGCGCAGTGTGATATTCAACAGCATGCGCCATGCGCAATAGGGGAGCAAGCGGAAGTTGTGTGATAGCGAAAATGATCCAAAATAAAAAGGAACAAGAGAGAGGTGCAAGAACACTACAGGGAAGCCAGAGGTGGGATTGAGGGGACAGCAACAAGGAAGAGGGTAGCAGTGAGTGGGACTTGGCAGGAGCAGGACAGGGCACACCTGGAAACAACCAGGAATAGGACAGGAGTGGTGAAACATAGAAACATAGAATTTGACGGCAGATAAGGACCTCTTGGCCCACCCAGTCTGCCCATTAAACCTAAGCCTGTGAGCCTGTGCTACTGTGCAGGAGTGACAGGGAAGTGTCACAGTGGACTGAGGGCAGTGGCAGTAGGCAGGATAGCCAAAGGCTGGAGGTGTACTCAGTGCAGGGGGAACATCACAGAGGACGGGGAGGGAATGGGATAGCAACTGCCGGGGGGGGCTCCAACCAGGGACATGGCCAGTGCCACCTTCCAGATGGAGGTGGTAATGAGGGGTGTGAGAAGGCAGGCAGCAGAAGGGCACGGCCATGGAAGGACCCATCTGTGGTACACCCCCAACAGGTGGTACTGAGCTCGCACCACCTTCGTACACTACTCTGACACACCGATTGTGAGCTAGTACCGCTTGAACCAGGCAATCCTGAGGCGGCTCTGTGAGCTGTGCAGTGATGAGATGCAGGCATCCACATGACAGAGCCATGCTCTGTCAGGGGAGACAAAGGTGACAGCTGTCGTGTGCCTGCTCACCACGGACACCTTCCAGAGACCAATGGAGACACAACAGACATAACCCATTTGGCCGCATCACGCCTACTCTCACAATTCCTCAGCGCATTACTGCCACATGCTGCGGAGTACATCCATTTCCCCAGCGCACACAGGTGGAGCACACAGCACACATACAAGAGTTTCACAGGGTAGCACGTGTGCCTGGCATACTTGGGGCCATTGACTGCACCCATGTGGCCATCCGCATTCCACTTGGCCTGGAACGTGTATTTACATTAACCGGAAGGGGTTTGCCAACATCAACTGCCAGGTGGTGTGCGATGCCAGGGGGGTGCATAACCAATGTCTGTGCCACGCACCCTGGGGGGCACATGATGCCTTCATCTGGCACCAGTCTGCACTGTGTCACAGGTTCGAGAGTGGGGACATCCCCAGTGGCCACCTAGTGGGTGATTATGCACATCACGCAGGATGACATGAGCAGCTGTGGGGGTGCATAGTCAGAGGTGCCATGGGTACCGGCCTTGATGGCCCATGGCAGAGTGATGCAGACCACCATACTAATGTCCACCCTCTACACACAGGTGACAGTGGCTACCCACTCCGTCCCTGGCTGCTCACACCATACCGGCACCCCACGACCAGATCGCAGCAACGGTACAATGAGGCACATGCCACCACATGTTATGTCATTGAGTGGGTGTTCGGGATGCTGAAGGCATGTTTCCGGTGCCTGGACACATCTCATCTGGTGGTGCCCTACAGTACAGCCCCTTGAAGGCCTGCGGGCTATTCCTGGCCTGCTGCATCCTGCACAACATGGCCAATGACTGTGGGATAGCTGTAGAGGTCGAAGAGGGGGATAGCGATAGGGACAATGATGATGCCGGTTCAGATGGTGATGGGCAGCCACCCCTTGGGTGAAGGGACTCCCGCATGATCCGGATGTCACAGCTGCACTGGGACACCATTACAGAGGAGCACTTCAGCCAACACAGGTAGGTCACGGGGCCTTGTGCAACCACCAATGGCAAAGGCACAACCCACAGACAGGCATGGATGAACCCCAGGGGTGGATGGTGGCAAGGGAATGGGTCTGAGCATGGAAATGCACATGCCGTCAGGGATGGGCAGGGCCAAACACAACATGCAGTCATGCACACACATACACACACATACAACACAACACATGCACAAGGGGTAGAAGGCACGCCAACCCCGACTGCAACCCCTAGCCACACACAGGTCCACACATGACCATGCCCAGTGGCCATCACTGTGCGTGTCTCAGACTGGGCACCATTGCACACTGGTGGACAGTGCAACGCAGGTATCATCATGCACGTGCCACAGTGGCCAGCAGCCGGGAGGGTGTGCACATGGACCGTGTGTGTGCAGGGCCGGGTACCCCACCCATGCATCGTACGTTGCACAACACACTGTGCACAGGGCAGCAGCAGACAGTAGCCATGGTGGGAGACAGGTCAGTCACGCGACACAGTGCCACAGCCACCACGGATGCGTGGCTGGCTCTGCTGAGACCTGCCAGCTGTGTCAGGCTGGCCATTGGCTTCATGGGGTGGCACCAGCAGTCCCCCAGGGCTGAATATGTGGGAACATGACTGTGTTCGAGCAGGGGCCTGCAGCTCACCGAACATGCCCATGCCAGGCATGCTTAGTATGCCCACAGCCAAACCTGGTGTCGACATGGAAGGTGTCACATGATGCCAGGAATGGGGGTGGACATGACACTGCGTGGTGTCTGTGGTGCATGGGCAACAAACTGGGTGCTCAATGTGGCCATGACAGCTGCGAATGCACATATCTGCCTGTCAATGGCAGCAGTCACATCACCCCGCTGCTGGGCCAACTCTGCCAAGAGCAGACCGTGGTCTCTGCTGCGCCACTCCTCTGCCTGGTGTAGAACCACACTGAGTGCATCCACCACCCTCACAAGCTGCAACTGCTAATCCATGGAAGCCTTGAGTAGGTGACTGTGCTCATCAAAGAGGTCATCTGCTGGATCGGTATGCTGACCCTCATGGTGTTCCTGGCTGTGCTGGGCATCACCCCTTGATGATGGGCACTGCACACCAAAGCCATACTGGGGCACATCCACATGTGGTGCACTGACACTGCCCCCGACACTGTCCCCCCATCACCATTGGCCGACTGCTGACACCGCCCCTCTGGCCGCCGATCACCAGGGCTCACCAGTGCCACCACAGCCCCACCAGCCTGGATGCACACCATTGCTGCCCCACTGGTGCATACAGGCACAGGCTGGGACTGTGTTGTCATGCAGGCCTCCACGGTGGCACCACCCATGGCTATGCCCATGCTGTTTCCTGCTGTGGGACCATCCTGCTGCCCACATGTATCACTGTCCAGGATGTTTGATCCATCATCATCGGTGCCAGATCTGGCACCAGTCTGTGTCACAGCACGCTGGCATCCATGGTCACTGTCACACTGGGACACAGGCAGGGCCTCCTCCACACCAGCACCACCATCTTCAGTCCAGACAGACAGGCAGGTATGCTGTGGTTCTGACCCTCAGACACCTGTGGAGGTGGATGTGCGCTCCTCCGTGTCCAGGGTATCTCCCTCAGTGGACACACCCACCACCGCTGACCCATGTGGATGCTCAGGAGCTGTAAGGGAACACAGTAGTGTTAATGTCTCCACCCTACCCTGTGCCATTCCCCCCTCCACAGAGTGACAGCACAGGACCTACCATGCAGTGGAAGCCACCACCTGAAACACCCTATGGGGCACAATGCCGCATGCTGCCAGCCACCCACTCCTCCTGTGGCATCAGACGTGGACAATCCGGCTGTCCACCACCGGTTGCAGCATGTGCTGCCCTGATGGCAGCTACATTATCCTTAATCCTCCTCTTGTCCATGCCAACCTTCTTTCTGCACTCCTGCACGGACCACTGGTGGCTGCCATTCTGGTTGACGGCACACACTACCTCATCCCATGCTGTAGCACGGGCCTGTGGTGTTCCCCGCTGTCCACTGACCAGTGGTTCCCTGTCGAGGTAGGCCTCGAACAGGGCATCTATTTCTGCCCTGGTGAAGTTGGGCTTCCTCCGTCTCCCATGTCTCTGTTCCTCCTCCTCCTCCTCACTTTCGGTCATTATAGAGCCTGTGGGAATGACAGGTGTTACCTTTGAATGTGCAGTCGCATGCATCTCTCACACACCACAGTCCACACTTCCAAACAGTATGCAACCCACCACAATAGACTGCAATACCAAACAATGTCTTCTGCAGCTCCATGTCACAGTTTTATAGTGCAAGGCATGCAAATGAGGCCGGGTGCAACTTTAAGTGGATGTTAATGCAGTGGCTGCACCATGGAGTTGCTGATGAGCTGATCTGCATATGCTGGCTGAATATCATGCAGTTCCACCTTGCACAATTGTGTTGAGCCTGCTCAGGCAAAAGTGCAGCTGTGTGATGTGTGCAGTAGGCACCGCACAGCGCATGCCCGGGGTGCTGACGCCGACACCTACCACACTGATGACATGCTGAGTGCGGGAGACAGTGCAGGGCATGGCCACCACTGTGCAGGTGGCTCTAGTGTGATGTTCATGTGTGTGGTGCTCATGCCCTGGAGCGCCATAGGTGCCATGGTGCCACAGCGTGGTAGGCCACTGCAGGCCATCACACACAGACACCCTACCACGCTACATGCAGGGAGTCCCAATAGCACTGTGGCAGTCTGTGCGCAAAAGACCCTTGACCCTGCAGTCAACCTTTGCCCCCTAGGTGCCATGCGTTCGCATGGGTGCACCCCTATCATGCTGTTCGGTGACAGTGCGATGGGGAAAGGCAGCGCTGTACCGAGCAGCATCTGCACGTGGGGGACGTGTGCTACAGAGTGCCATTTTGTGATCCGGCATGCACAGAATGATGGCATGCAGGAGAGAAGCAATGTGGAGCCCACTAGAACTGGCCAGTCTTGTGGCCATTGTTGAGCCCTATGCTGGGGCCCTGTTTGGGGAAGACCCTTTAGAAAGGCCCAGAAGCTCTGTGTGGGAGTAGGTGGCAGAGACATTGGAGGAGGCCACTGGGATTGCCCGCAGTGCAGAGCAGTGTCACCACTGCTATGGGGACCTCCAGTGGAGGGACCCAGACAGGCTGGCCTGACTACTGGCACATGCCAGGCGAGGCACAGTGCCATGGCCAGGTAGGTGCTCCATCCATAACTAGTAGCATCTGTCCATCCAGGTATCGTGGTGTGCATGTGCCCACCATGCAAGGGGTTGGGGGTCATCCAGTGTGGGTGGTGGTGGTGGTGGGGTTTGCTGAATGGCTGGGCTGTATGGGATGGCACACACCAGGGGGGCTTTGCTACTGGTTTGTACTGATGTTTCCCTCTCCGTATTTGCACCCTAGGCCCTGAGGAGAGACGCCGTGCTCTGGAGGCATGGGCACAGTGGGACCATGATGCTGCCCAGCAACTGGGACGAGGTGGAGGGCCCATAGTGCAGCAGCGCCCGGCTGTTGCAGATGCAGGTGAGTGCCTTTTTTCCAAGAACTTCTGTGCATGCTGTGTTGAGGGGGTAGGCGGCGGGGCCATGGCCACCAGCCCTTGACACCACCAACGGGCATGCCACACGGTACACTCAGCACTGTCCTGTAGCACTGCATGTGTGGGTGTGCGCCGCTGGTGGTCCATGCATGCACCGGGTACATGGCTGTGCCACTGCCTTCGCACCACATAGCCATGTCACTGTATGGCCACGGTGGTACTGTGCGGGACCTGAGCAGTGGGTGTGTGCAGCGGTCTGCATGGCTGTGTGCACCTGGGTAGGCAGGTCATGTGGAAGTGGTCACTGTGGGTGGTCGCACACCATCACAGGGGCATGGCCCATGGCTGTATGCCATGTACAATGGGTGGGCTGCAGGGAATGGACAGTCACATGTATTGACTCTGCTCCCTTGTCCTAGGTGGAAATTGCTGGATGGTCTTGGAAAGAGGCATGCAGGAACTGCTGCAGCTGGCGTGGGCATCCCTCACCATACTGGAATGATTGGAGCAGGACGGGGTCAGGAGAAGACACAACCGGAGGTGCCACAGGAGTGGAGAGTGGGACAGGCATTAGGCCCTCCATGCTCCCTGACTCACCTAACCCCCACTGGACCCACCCTCACACCCCTTCTTCCCTCTCCTATTTGTTCACTCCTGCCCCATTCCCGCCCTTACCTGGTTTGTGGCCCATTCCCCCCACCCTTGTAAATATTTTTTTGTTACCTCTTTTCAATACATGCATTTTGATATGACAACTGTGGTGGTCTGTGATTTCCAGTGTTCTACAGGTGCTCAGCTGCATTGTTGTGCATGGCGTCAGGGGTGGTGCAGGCATGGGCATGTGTGTGCAGGGAGGGAACCACCTATGGTGTGGGAGGGGGACTCGGTCACTGTCTGTGGTTCATGCGTTGTTCTCTGTGCACTGGACGCCTGTGTGCAGTGGTCCATGGTGCATGCACTGTGTCCATGGTGCCCCTGTCAGACTGTCCATGGCCTGTGCAGCTGAGACCCTTGCATGTCTGTGCTGTGCACGTTCTGCTGGCATGTCAGTAGTGGCTGTCCATGCTGGACACCCCCTGTACCTGGCACAATGCCGGATTGCCTCCTGTCACAGGTATGGTGCACATCTGCCTCGGGTGGCACTGTGGCCTCTGCTGTTGTTGTCCCCCCCCATGCTGTCGCTTGTGTCTGTTGCAGGGGATATGCTCCAATGTCCGTCACTTGTGCTCTGGCCACATGCTGGTGGCGTACGGATTCATGGTGCACACGCAGGGTGGCTGGTACACCTGTGCCATGGAGGGGTGCTAGCCATGGGTACATGGCTGCTGTGGCCACATGCCAGCAGGTTTGTTGCCCCGCTACTGTGTCCCTGTGTTGGTGTGCCCATGGGTATGGGTGGGTGTTTGTCCATGCACTGTGTTGCATTCTGTGTGGCGCATGCTTCCATGCACCACTGTGGGCATCTGGGCTGGCTGTTAGGGCCAGTGCTGGGACAGGGTGTGTCCTTGGGAGGGTGTGCAGGGTGCTGTACTGTTGGTGGTGGGGTCTGGGGCAGGCCCTGTTGCATGCGGGGTACCTCGTGTGCCGACGCAGGGTCAGTCTCTCAGCTGTACCTTGGGGGGCCATGCAGGGCAGCACTGTGTCTGCAGTTGTTGCATTGGTGGCTGCTGCCACCCACTGCAGGGTGCTCATGGTGGTGCTGCCTTGCATTGCTCCATGGTGCACAGGCTTGCATTGTCACAGTGTGGGTGGTTGCATGCCTGGGGTGACATGCACTGTTGGGTGCTGCTCCTGGGCAGGGTGTCTGGGGATCACTGTGCAGGGTGTGCTCTGCATTGGTGGGATGGTGTAGCATGGGGTGGCCGGACCTCCTTGTGTTCTGATCACAGCTTGCCAGGGGGTGTGCTAGGGCACCATGCCCTGGCTGTGGGATTGTTGCTAGTGTCCATGGGCTGGTGGTTCTTCCAGCTCTCCTCAGGTTGTGCGGTTCATGATGTGTGGGGGGTGATGTCTATTCTGCTGCGTGTTTCTCTGCCCATATCTTCCATGGTTGGTGAACTCCTGCATCCTGTCCCTGCGCTTCCCTGGTTGTGCTGATTCGCTGATACCCTGCTCCACTGCGCATCCCTGGTTGTGCTACTGCACATCAGACCTCTGTCACTGTGCATCCCTGTTTGTTCCATGGTGCAGTTGGCATGATATTCAGTTGTGTTGTGCAAGTGCATCTTGGCCTGCGCAGTGTTTGAATGTCGCACTTGTTGCTCATAGGCACACTGAACTTGCGCCTGCTCCTGCTATTGCGCTACTTTGTGGCACAATTTGAATATCTGGGCCACTTTGTCAAGGGGTCATAGCATTAAAGAGATATATATCAATTTATACTCAAAATATTAATTCCTAATTACCCAGTGATTACTAAATCATATAAATGTGTCAGTAATAAAAACAACTGATGTTAACTGGCAAAGCAAATACAGATTGCTTCAGTGCCATTAAAAAAACTTTGATCACTAATGCATTACTGATCACCATATTGGTAGCGAGCTGCCAAATAGTGCTTCTTAAGCTAAAGTAAGTTTAGTGATGTCTGAATGTACACAATTAGAAGGGATCCAAAGCCCCTTGTATTTAAATTTAAACATGTTAAGAATGATATAGTTTTACTTCATATGCTCTAGGAGCTCATAAAACATAAGACACTAGACATAAGATCAGAAACAGGAAAGGAATCAGGAAAAGGATAATTTCCTAGAAAGAAAAACTAACAAAGTCTGACAAATATGGTCCAAACAAAAATGTTTACATGACACAAATTTAATTTGTGCCTTTGAGGTTACTGGCTAATAACTATATTAGCACTATACACACTTCTATCTTATTCTCAAAGAATTTAATGTAATAACTTTAAAAAATTATTTAGAATAAAGACTAAATGAACATAATAACCACAACTCATTGTGAAGATTCAGTTCGTATTCTTTTTTATTATTTTGAAAATACATATCCTTGTAAATTACTATGGATTAAAAAGGACCAACACTGAAAGCAGGGAAGTGTGTGTGTGTGTTGGGGGGGGGGCAGGGGATAGGGAAGGAAATAGGAAAAGGGTGGGGACAATAAGAAAGACAAACATCCACATTAGAAGATAGGGTTCCATTGTGACCGGTTCTTAAAAAGCAGCAATATGATCTGCAAAAAGGAAAAAAACACAAAATATAATTACATCAGATATGTATCGTGCCAAATGAATAATGAATGTCTTAATCTAGCAAGAAAGGTTTCAGATCCCATTTCCCATTTAAAATGGTTTCACACTTTTATAAAATATAAATCCCAAAACTTTCTTTTTTAAGGAGTGTGTTTTTACAGTCACCTCCATTTTGTTGGACCCCCAAAATGCTCTATCCCCATAAACTTCATACAATTTTGGTCTGAATAATGAGGTGTTCTGAAGTGGAGACCTTCAGGGATGTCTATTCTTGCATCAACAATGGATCTATAGTGTTTCTGTGTCCTTTGTTTCAAAGGACAAATAGTTTTGCACACATAAATAAGTTTGCACAAACACCATAACACATAAACAGTAAAGGTGGTATCTGCTGTGTCCCCATCACTGTAGGGCATAATAAAGGCAACCAATCCAGTGCAACATTGTTCTTTGTTTTCTGTGATTTGCCACTTAACTGGGAGCTGTTCATGTTCCACTGCACATTTTGTTTGGTAACTTACTCATATCACTAGCTAATTAAGAGTTTTCCTGTCTTGGAGCTGTTGTTTATCTAGTACAGTAGCTTTTTCTTCCTTGTCTTTGCACCAAGGTCTCCTGCATGCTACTGCTCAGTCGTAATCCTCTGTAGACCTATCCTATCCTCATTCCTGCTCTGCCCTCTGATCTCTGCTGCACTAGTTCAAGCCTCACCCCTCTTTGCTTTCTTCCAGGCTCTTCCCCTTTTTCCATGAAAGGAATAGTGCTGTTAAGCAATCCAAATATCATCAGTATTGTTGACACATCTTGGGTACACCTTACAACTGTTACCGAGTCTGCACATTTACCTGAGGGTGACTGTCCTTCCCAGTTAAATCTGATCAAGGCACCATGTTTCTGTATCTGGCCAAGAATGCCACAATCTATATCCAGCAGGTTAAAGTCCCCAGTTATCAAAACTTCCCCCTTGTTGGCCATTTTGCTAATGGCATCTCCAGTTCTCTGTCTAAATCCTCCCTCCGTATTGGAGGCCTTTACACACCCCTGTGCAGACAGCAGCTCCTGACTCTACCTCTAGGCTGACTCATAGTACCTCCAACCCTTCATTGTCCCCATGTTGCCCTTGAATTAAAGTGACCTTTACACCATCCTTCGCATATAGAACAATTCCTCTGACTTTCCTTCATGACCTGTCCCTCTGGCACATATTGTAGCCAAGGATGGATAATTCCCAGCTGTGGTTGTCTATGCACCATGATTCCTTTATGGCCACTAGATCCACATCTGCCTCAGCAATTATTGCCTCAAAGTCAGGAATTTCGTTCCCCAGACTCATAGTGTTGACCCAGATGGCTTTCCTTTCTCTTTGACCCTGTCTCCCTCTAACCTGCCTCCCCTTCCTGCTTGCCCACTTGTCCCTTCTGCTACTCTAGTCCTGCCCACTCCTGTTACATTGTCATTCTGCATTTCCTCCTTTCACGCTCTTCCAGCTGAAGTTCATCCTTCTTTTCCTGTCCTGCCCTCTCTTTACTTCCATCAACCTCCTGGGAATTTCTTCTCCCTAACCTAACCTTCCACATCGGACTTGTCTTTGTGGGGGCAATCTCTGTCTCCCTCAGTCTTTCTGTCTCCCCCCTTGGCCAGTTTAAATGCTCATAAAAGAAGCATTTAAACATTCCACCTAGGATTGCCATTCTCCTCCTGGATGGATGGATGGATGGATGGATGGATGGAGGCCATCTACCTTGTATGTCCCCCCAGATTTGACCCCAGTCCCCGATGTAGCCCAAGCTGTCCTCCTTGCACCATGCATTGAACCACCTTTTGCTCTTTTACTAGAATATTTCCTTATCAACAGAACTATCATAATCTTGAAAAAAAGCATATTTACACCTTAAGTGCTTGAATTTATTATTCTAATTAACATTGAGTTCTCTGTATAAAATCTTCTCCTTGTTGCTGTGCTATCACCATACTTGATGAAGAGACCTATGTTTCCTTGAAAGGTTTTATAAGTTTTGTTAGTCAAATAAAATGTATTATTTTTTTCTATATCAATTCCCAGTTCTCAAGCTCCCATACAAAGCTACCAACAATAATGCTAATTACCAGCCATACTACAGTATTTACATTGTGTAAATAATTAAAAAAAAATATGAATGTATTACTGTATACTTACTGGTTAATGCCAATTAACAGCTGCTGGTACAACCTCACAGACTCTGTCATTCACATGTGTGAATTATGGAGTTCCATAAACCACAGTTTCAAAAATAGCCATCAGTGCACCTTAGCACCTGTGCAAGAGACTTTCCTCGTGCGGGCTGTTCGCTCATCCTCACCCTAAAAAATAAATTGCATGAAAGACGGTCTTTTTCAGACAAACGCAAAGTGCACACACTCTCTCTCTCTCTCTTTCAGAATGGGTGAACTAATTTTTATTTAAAAAAAATATTAGTCTTCTAATCCAATCACTAAGAAAAGCACCCTATTTTAGCTACCAGCCCTGCTCACACATTTTGCTGATTTCAGCAACACTTTCAGTTCAGGGCTCTTATGGCAACAGCTTCCGAACAGCAAGATAAAGTGAAGCCACTCCAGGACACATTTCTCTTTTTTTCCAATCACTCTGTTCTAAGTGTTATCTGTACCATTAATTCATCATTTAGAGGCAATCAGAGAACTTCTGCTGATGGAGTCGCTTTCAGTAAACCAAAAAGTAAAGTGAAATTGCAGGCGCTCCATTTTACAAACTACAGCTCCTTCTTGTTGTGACTCTGTCTGTTCCAGCATCTATGTGTTTTTACTTTAACCAGTAAATATAAAAAATAAAACAAGAGGAAAGATGGGAACTCAGATTTTATGCACACCCGCAGTGTGTGATGCCCACATAAACCTCTTGGACTTTGTCCTCAGGGTTCATAGGGCACCACACACCTTGGGTGTGCATACAATCATTGTTAACTACACTTCCCCCTACATTATTCTATATATTCACCACCACTGGTAAATGCTATCCTCATTCAGATTGACTATCACTGGAACTCTGAAGAGTGTGTCTGTATAGTCATGAAGTAAAGTGAGTCTTTCTTTCTTTCTTTCTTTCTTTCTTTCTTTCTTTCTTTCTTTCTTTCTTTCTTCCTTCCTTCCTTCCTTCCTTCTTGATGGCACATAGTTATAGTACTGTAACTTGACACCCATGATTGTCATTTTGCTAAAAATCACTTTTAGCAGTGTTAAGAATCTAGGAATTTTCTTAGTCTGTAATCAGTATCAGAGGCCACCATAAACTTAATTGCTGATGTTATACCCAATGGCTTCTTTAAGTGATACAGATGCACCACTTGCAGGCAGTTTCCTGGACCTTCTCAAAACCAAGACATTGTTTGAGATGATACTACTGCAAAGCATGTTTATTTACTTTTGCTTATGAAACAGGGTCTGGGGGAGTGGACAATGATGGACATAGAATCACTTACCAACCATCAATTGCTGTTTTTATACTACTGTAAGTTTCCATGTTACCAGATTGACTGCATCAGCTTGTTTGTAATACAAGCAGCATAATGACACTGCTCGCTTTATTAAGCACCTCCACAGCACTGCATGTCCTGGGAGCAAAGGACATATAACGCTGGGTATCATCTGTATAACATTGAAAACTCAGACTGCAGTGCCTAATGATGTCCCCTGAGGGTAGCAAGTATACCAAGAACAACATCAGTGACAAGATCGAACCCAGAGGAACTCCACAGGGTAGAAGCTTCAAGCAGGAGGAGAAATTCCCCAACACTACCCATTATGTCCTACCCATAAGAAAGGACTTAAACCAGTTGATGACAGTACCAGTGAGTTCACAAAGCACTTTAAGGTGATTCAGTAGCACAGCGTGCTCCAAGGTGTCAAACATTGAAAAGAGGTCAAGGAGAACAAAAATTGACCGGACTCAACTAGCTCTCTCCCTGAGGAGGTAATTTTGCAGCTTGACCAACTCTGTTTCAGTGCTATCCCTCAACCTTAAACCAGACTGAAAAGGGTCATAGATGTCAAAGGCTGTGAGGTGAGCCTTGAGCTGCAGAGCCACCACTTTCTCAACAACCTTCCCCCAAAAATGGGAGGTTGGAGGTGGGTTGAGTGATGGTTTCTTCAGAAAGGACTTCACCAACACCTCTTTTAAGGTGTCAGGAAAGACCTCTCTGAGAGCAAACACTGGACAATCATGGCAAACATTGGACCAGTGGACTCAACACGTTCCACTAGGAGAAGCGTCAGGCCTGGGTCCAGTTCATAAAAAGTGGCCCATTGCTTTGAGATTACCTCCATTACCTCAGCCACCCCACCAGCTGAAACCCCAGACAGTAGGAGTGCCTTCACTTGCACAAGACCCAACTACTGCAAGCCTGACCTTGCCCCACTGGGGACATCTCTGACTGAATGGAGGACACCCAGTCAGAGAAGAACTGAACAAACTCCTCACTCAAAGAGATTGAAAATGCTCTTTTTGGCTGCAGACAGGCAGGATGGAGTAGCCTGTCTATAGTTCAAAAAAGCAGAGCCAGTCTGTTCCTCCATGCAACAATCTCCCTGGACAGGAACTCTGTCTTATTACAGATGATTGCCCTTTGATATTCACTGTAGTGAACTCTCAAAGCCAGTCTATCCTCCATGGACCAAGTCCTCTGCCAGCAAACCTCCAACTTTAGACCCTTGGTCTTCATCTCCTTGAGAACCCCATCAAACCATGGAGATCACCAGTGAGAAGACCTGGGTCATATATGGATCAGTGCAATGGCATCAAGCACCATGGAGACAGCACTATTATAGGCCATCACTGCCTCGTCCATTTCCGCCGCACATACAGCACTCACCCCAGAAAAATCCACTACTGCCAACAGTCCCTCTGGGGACAATCCCCTCAATGGGCAGTAGCGTACCATCTCAACAGGGGAGGGACTATTGGGGGGCCCAAAACAAGAACTACACTGTGAAATGATTGGACCAAAAGACTAGATCAGTCCTGAGGTCAGTGACCTCAAGCCCCAATGAGAATACTAATTCCATGACATGGCCACGGTAGTGAGGATGAAAGCACACTGGGAGTACTAACAGTGGCAAGATGTAGTCCAGCCTGCCTGCAGTAATGGGCAGCAAGGTACATGTTTAACTGTTGTGATCTGGTCACTGCTCTGAAGAGGCATGTTGCCAGTCTGGAATATACTGTGTGGGCAAGAGGATGAAGCTTAAAAGCTGAGGCAACCCTGAGGGGGAGAGATAAGGGGTTGAGACTAGCATCCAGTGCACTGGAAAGGAAGAACATCTGGTTCACTGCCAGGTCTGCTTATGTACACCATACTGCCTTATGGAGGGCAGGTGGAATACATCTGCAGTCCCTGTAAGTTGACTTAATGCTTTCAAGAAGAGTGGCAGTATAGCCTAGAGATTAGAGCAACAAGCTGCAAATGAGCTTGATACATCCAGGAGACTTTGGTTTGATTCCCACAATGTCCACCTGCATACAGTGTGACTGAGCAAGTCACATAACCTCCCCAGTGCTCCTAGGTCTTCTGTGAAAATAAGCACTTGTGCCTAGTGGGCCTTACCCAGTTACCAAAAAAATAAATAAATAAGGAGTATTACTAGGCTGGAATGGCACCTGGAAGCACCACATGTATGCAAAACTGTGAGCAGGCAAGTGAGAAAGATGGGGTAGAGGAGGTATGGACATGGGGACTAGGCCAGTGTGGAGTGATTTTCAGGTGGATATAAGGTAGAGAGAAAGAGGGGCGGGACTGTGACCCCTGGTGGTAGGGACTGGGAATGGATCAAAGTGGAGAAGGGACATAGCAGGCATTGTCATAAAGGAATACCATTTTCAGTGTACACCAAAGTCTGGTATCAGCTCCTAGATGGCCAGGTTGGAGGATCAACAGGTGATTAGGGCCAGTGGAGGCAGACCTGACATCTGCACATCCTCACAAGAAGAAGAAAGGAAAATTCTTGGAAGAAGGGTGGAAAAGTTATTGTCATTCGAACTCTATGTGGTTGAGGTGGAGGGGCATCATAGGACCAGGATAGTAGCTTGGCTGAAGTGGTTTCCCATCCTGTAGTGGGGTTAAGGAAGTGCTATCCAGGGCTAAGAAATACAGCTGGGGGTAATGACAGGACCACTGTTGTCCATGTTGTAATGATGGGAAGCCTGCAGTCTGAGAACATAGTGTTTTTAATGAAACCAGGTATGTTTCTGAATGGAAAAGGTATCTATGATCTTTCCTGAGAACTTCATGATCCTTGGAGCAAGGGAAGAGTGGCAGCAGGCCATTATGAAGACTAGTGCTACCTAAGGTTTGGGTGCAAGTGGGGGGGTGTTCTTGCCAATTGGAGGGCCACTGGGGGCAATGGAGACCTTTAAACCCAGGATTGGCCACCTGTCTAATAGGAAGCGAGGGTATTGGCTGGTGTTAGAGATCCCCATGGGAAAATGGCAGATAAAGGGGATCAATGAGGGAAGGACAGCACAGCAGTTAAGTACAAGGAAAAAGAGCTGGGTCATGGAAGGCTTATGGGACAACTATTCTCACTTCTATGCAGTCCAATAGCAGGTGCACAAAGAGCAACATTGGTGAGTTTGAGAGTCTAATACATTTCAAAGGATTTAGAGGTCCTCATAGATACCCAGTGAAGGGAGGAGGAGGACATAAATCCACCAAGTCATTTAGAAGAATACAGACTATTCAGAATGGTTATGTATGACAGGAAGGGGATGGGGTGGCTCTTTTCATAAATAAATCAGTCCCTGTGGAGGACAACAAGGACATCAGGGGGTGAACAGTGTCACTGAATCATTCAGAATGTGGTTAGAGGTAACAGGGAAAAGAGTCTTCCTGGAGGCATGCTATAGGCCCCCAAACAGTTCAGTGCCACACACCACCCAGCTGGCTAAGAAAGTTACATGAGCAGCCAAATCAGATTCAACGGTTTTCCTGGGGGATTTCATTTTCTTGGGTGTAGACTCACATCATGAGACAACACAGAAGAACTGAAACCAAATTAACCCTCAAGGACTGCTTGCTTGAGTAACCTGTCCAGCAGGGTACTAGGTTTGAAGCCACCATTGACCTTGTTCTTAGCGGTGGGAATAGGGTCATCTACACCTTCCTTCTTGTGACAGGGAAAGCTAGCCATATGTGAGTCACCTGGACAAGGAACTTTAGAAAGCCAGACTTTGCCAAGATGAATGACCTAGTCTCCTATGGTTTGGAGCAGCTACTTGAACCTGAAAATGCAGAGCACATATGGTGTTCATTGAAGCAGGTGCTCAAAGCAACTGCAGAAGTCTGCAGTCCTGTAAGTAATAAGGGATAAAGGTCCAAGAAGTCCCTCTCAGCTCAACAAGAACCTAAGACATTTGATCCTGAACAAAACAAACTGCAGATGATTAATTTCCTGCTCTAAAGAGACTGGTTGCTTACTAACCAGAGTGGTGTACAGAGCAGTACTGAGGTACTGCACAACTGAATGTAAGACAGCCAAGGAAAGGATAGAAGCCAGAATAGCAGCAGGAAATACAAGCACCGCCAAAATCATCTTCCAGTATGAAAATGAAAGGAAGACGGTGAAGGAGAACCTGGGACCCTTGAGAACAGTGGTAGGGAAACCTGTGAGAGAGCCAGTAGTGATAGCAAGATACTTAATGACCACTTGTCTTCAGTGTTCACCAAAGGGCCCCTGGTGGGAGGTGGATGCTGATAGGGAGGGTTCACTAGATTCAGGTATATCCACAGTACTGAAAGTGGATAATGTACTTACTCAGGTAGCTGACTTGACTACCTGGCAAATGTCAAGCCAGGTGTGTCCCAAAGAGAGGGAAGCATATATCACAGGATCATAGTGAAAGTAAAATAAGAATTGCTATTTCCATGTGAGGTAATCTTCCAGGAATCTGTCTAGAAAGGTATGGTGTCAGAGGACTGTAAAGTGGCAAGTGGTCCCGACCTTCAAGAAAAAGGCCCTGTCAGATCCTTGTGACTACAGTCTGATCAGCCTGACATTAATGCTTGGCAAGTTTCTGGACGCCAAACTCAAGAACAGCACTTGGTTGAAGATAATGTTCTGCTGCTTCTCAACATGGTTTTATGTGGAGAGATCATGACAAATAAACTTAGCCATCTTTATCTGGAGCGTGACCAAAGAGACTGAAAATGGCAGTGCCATGGAAACATAAAAATTGACTGCAGATACAGACCTCTTGGCCCACCCAGTCTGTGCATTTGTCCATTCTTATACTGTCACTACAGACCCTATTGGATCTCCAGCTACTTCCCCACTTGATTCTCAACTACGATTCACTTGTACCTATCCCAAGCATGCTTGAAGCCCACCACTGTTTTCACACCCCCCACCTCTGCTGGAAGACTGTTCTAGGCATGCACCACTCTTTCAATGAAGAAGTACTTCCTCATATCTCTCCTAAGTTTTCCCACTTCCAGTTTCATTGCATGTCCCCTTGTTCTTGTGCATCTCTCCGCTCCTTCACCGTATTCAATCCCATGAGATATTTATAGGCCTCTATCACGTCCCCCTCTCTCCCTCCTTTCATCCAGGGTGTACATATTGGGGGCTTCTGATGCAGCCCCAGCCCCATTTTAGTTGCCCTCCTCAGGACAGCCTACACCCTGTCTTTGCTCTTCCTTCTCTGGAACTGAATAGAGTACTTCGTATGGGATATAACCAATAATCTACATAGGGACAACACTACCCCCTCCTTCTGCTGGTGTAATCCCCCAATTTCTGGTGGGCTTTCCTGAACAGACGATCTGCCCCATACCCTGCCTTTGCTGTATTTTTGCTGTCTCCAGCCCTGGGAATGCCATTGGAAGGGGACCAGAGGATCCGCCAGAGGACTGCCATATGTGAGCTGCCCCAAAGCTGCACAGTCAATGTACCTAGGTTTGAACAGCCACCTGCTCAAATGTGCAAGCAGCTCCAGCTCAGATATTCTACAGTGCTGAGAGCACTGCCAGCACATTATGGCAAGCCACATCAGTGACTACCACTGCACCTTCCCTATTGTACTTTGGCCCAGGGACACCAGTAGGCATTAGGGTGTTCAGAGGCACTAGAAGGGGGAGAGGAAAAAAGAAAAGAAAAAAAAATGGTCTTTGTAACTGGAACACTTCAGCTTTATGAATCAGAAACTAATTGCTGCCCAGGGACTGTGCCTGATTTGGGTAGGGGGTGGCATCACAGAACAGAGCTATCAACAGGGAGCACAAAGCCCCAAGAACCCCAGTGCCACCAAGGGATAACTGGGCACAGGTGGCAGACTCCATTAAATTGACAGCCACTGTGTAAAGAGCTGTGTACTGTAAACATAGCCACCATCATGTCAACCCCTGACTTCACTGTCAGCCAATCAAAGGTCAGGGATCTCGGCACGTGACACCTAAGAACTTTTGGGACAGGGGGTGTGCTTTGTGTTTGGTGCCTTTTTAAGTGGCCAATAGGATGTCAAATGAACATGCTGCATACTAATGACGTGGATTGGCAGCCTCCTGCATTAATCAGAATTTTTCTTTTGCCCCAAGAAGGTGCTGGAGGGCAGAAACAGAAGGGTCAGTCTGCAGTTCACCCCTGATTAGAGAGGAAGGTTAGTGCCAGGGTGAGACCTTATCAGCAAGGACCGTCTGGGCTTACACAGCCACCAGCCACTTTGGGAGGTTTCTACAACCTGTATTTATAGAGCTTGACAGTGAGCATGTTCACCTGGATGGTTCTACGTCATAACAGCAACTACTGAAGGCGTCGCCATTGCGTGAAGTCACAGCACCAAAAATCAGTTTCAGTGCGACTTCCACAGCGGCGTCTAACAAAACAACGCAGACACTTACATTTTAACTTTTATGCAGAGAGCTGTGCCCCCCGCATCCCCCTACTTAAGTATTCTCAGCTCCAGGGGTGTGCATGTTGGGGGGAGTGCAAAACATAAAAAAGAAATTGGGGAAGGGCACAACAAAAACATATCTGCACCCTGACCTGAACCCAGTACCCTGTCCACCTATGCCGCAAATCCACCCACCACACCACGGGGCCAGGTTGGCAGACCACCATGGCACCACCCTGTGCGTGTGCGTATGTGTAGCGACATCCTGTCACTACATGCATGAACCCACCCATCTGGTTGCCTTACCTCGTTGGTAGCCCCTTGACATGCACCATGATTGAGTCACCATTTTTCGGTTCACTCAATCTCAGTCTCGCATGTCACAGGCTACCACTTGAATTATCAGACTGCCACTAATCTGAGAGACTGTGACCTGCCTTCAGCAAAGGAGGTGTCCTTGTTCCTTGTGCCACAGCCACCAGACTATGGGCACCAAAGAGACAGGGTAAGATGCCACCTGCCTGACAAGAAGAAAAGCCTGCATTATCCAGCTGACCAGTCTGGGAGATCGCCTGTTGCTACCACTGTCAGGTTCCAGCTATTGCTCACACTGGGGTTGGAGGCATGGACATGGGTGAGAAGTGTGTTGACCCTGCTCCTTGGACTAGTCTGAGATCCAGAAGAAGAAAAAGAAAGGAAGAGCTCGGGAGGTATAGAAGCCTGCAATAGCAGTCCAGCCTGAATAACCTCTAGAGGCACCTGTGAGCCATCCCCAATTGTCTACTCATGCCTTCATCCCTGGCAGAGCCTGCATCTACTGTACATTGGAGGAGAAAAAGGAGCCCATGAACAAAGAAGTGGTACATCAGAACAGTGAGTACTCTCAGGGTTTGCCCTGCAACTGTGGGATACCTGTATAAAGTTTGGCACCAACACCACAGTTTTGGCCATTGGGCAAGGAATTACAACTGGCCAGTCCAGTGGCACTGAGGGTTGAGGTGCTGGATGCCACAACTCACGCCATGCCCTTGACCCGGGTTCAGGAATGAGCCTGGGCCATCGGGGGTCAGCAAGGGAGAGGGAGGATTGAGCATCCAGAGGACAGCTCTCCTCCTTCGGGGTCCAAGAGGGATTGCCTGGCACTGCAGTGGCCTTCAGTGGTGACCAGAGGTACTGCTAACCTCAGGGCATGCATAGAGTGATGCGGAGCCACGATGGACATCACCTGGCATCATGGCATGCTCGGGCTCTGCCTAGGGTTGGGGGTGAGGGCATAATGCCTAACAAGAAAAATCCCCTCTGCCTCCTGATATGTGACAGGTCATCTTGGGGGGGGGGGGTTGGTACACCACGCCCAATGTTGGTCTCAACCTCTCACTCCTCTGCTCTTCACTGCCTCTTGCCTCCAGACTTGACTATAGATAGAGCACCAGGCTGAGTAATCTGGCGGTCCTGCCTTGGGGGAATCAGAGCCGGGGGGCTGGGTGGCTAGTGAGAGCATCTGGAGGGGACCCTCCCAGAGGTGCAAGAGGAGAGCTTCAGGCAGGTGGGAACAGGACAGACCTCGAGCAACCACTCCTGAAAGAGTTCAGGAAGGTAGGGGCACAGAAATAAATTTGTAAAAACAACAAAAAAGGAATTACAATTAACTCACCTGGAGATATGGCTTTTTAAGGAATTGCATGGCCTGTGATGTTTACTATTTAAACGTGTTATATTGTTTGCTTTTAATGTGCATCACTGCTGACCAGCCAGCTGTGATGACATCGGGCCTGCAACATTTCAACGCCTGGGTACCCAGTGAAATTTGGGGAGTTTCCTTTAGACTGTAGGGATAAACTAGTACCACTGGGTAATATTCTCCATGCAGGTTGGGTGAAGCTACCAATAATGCTAACCTGTGTTGCCTGCTGGGAGGTGGGTACTGGTTGTGGTGTATTCTGTTCATAAGGTTAACAAGCCAGGGTTTGGTTGAATTTCTAATTTCTGTCCTGCCATTATAGTAATTTCATTACCACTGTAGTTCTCTTTGAACTTCTTTCCCTTACCCCATGTGAAGATTCCCAGATAAGTACTATATTGGTATTTTATAATGTGTCTCATGAGCATATTATTAGTGACAGTCAAACATTGTATGTTTTGTTTGATTCAAGGTTCCAGTTTGGTTTTACTGGTGTGGGGTTGTACTTTAGGGAGGTGGGCAGGTATTACATCCCAAGGGGTTGTAACAATCTCAGATCAAGCACACTTAAATTTACTCTGGGTGGAGGCATCACGTTAATTTCTAAAGATCTGGAAATGACCACCCCACAATCAGAAAGATCAGAACTCAGGCTCCTAAACCCTGACTGAGCCCACAAGGCAGGGGTAGTAACTGAAACATTCATAGAGACCCAGTTTTATTGGTAATACTCCTCCTTATGCACGCCAGCATCCCACTGGCCCTACCTACTACTTTATCAAAGCATCTCACCACCTTGAGGTCATTAGATATGATTACTCCCATGTCCCTTTCCTGTTTGGTGACTGTTAATACCTAATCAGTCATTATGTACTCCACCTCTGGGTTTCTGTACCCCGATACATGGTTCTGCACTTTTTCACATTGAAACACAGCTACTATGCCTTTGGACACTCCTCTAGTTTTCCCAGGTCTTTATATATTTCGTCCATCCCCTCTGGAGTGTCTACCCTATTGCAGATTTTGGTGTCATCTGAAAAGAAGCATACATTCCCTTCCTGATTATCTGCACTGTCACTATAAAAACACTAAAGAAGACTGGTCCCAGTACTGAGCTCTGATGCACCACACTGGTCAACCTCCCTTTTCCAGAGACAACTCCATTTACCACCACCCTGTGTTGCTATCCATCAAAAAATTTGTTACCCAGTTTACCAACTTTGGACCCAGCCCTAAGCTGCCCAGTTTCTTTGAGTCTCCTATATGCTACAGTGTTAAAATCCTTATTAAAATCTAAGTAGATCAAGTCCACCTCCAAACCCTAATCTATTTCTCTGGTCACGAGCTCAAAGAAATCTATCAGATTTGTTTGACGTGACATCCCTCCAAGTGAATCTGTGCTGTTGCAGGTCTTGTAACCAAATGGATTCAAGATACTCCACAATCCTTTCTTTTAACACTGACCCCATTAACTTCCCAACCAATGATGTCAGATTCACCAGCCTATAGTTACCAGCCTTTTCCCTGCTACAGCTTTTGTGAAGTGGGACTGCATTTTCCCTCCTTCAGTCCTCCAGAACCACTCCTGTTTCCAGTGAGTAGTTGAATAGGCCTGTCCGAGGTACAGCCAGTACCTCCATGAGCTCCCTCCATATCTTTGGGTGTACACCATCTGGTCCCATTGACTTGTCCATTTTCAGATTTGTGAATCCCGTAGGACTCCGTCCTCTGTAAATTTACTTTTGATTACATCCTATCCCATTCCCCAGTGCTCCTGCTGCTTTTATGTGGCCCATCCCCTTCCACTTCTTTGGTGAACATTGAAAAAAAGTACTTGTTCAGAACATCTGCTTTTTTCTGAGCCTCCTAAGCACATTCCCCCTGCATGTCTTAGCTTCACAATCCCTCCCTTAGTCTTTCTATTTTCATATATGTACCTAAAAAAGTTCTTGTTCCCATTAGTTACCCCTTGCGGCATTCTTTCCTCAGTGTGTGACTTTGTGCTCCACATCATTTTCCCTGCTACACCTGATACTCCTCCTTATACTTCTCCTTCTGTGTCTCATTATACCTCCTGAATGCTACCCTTTTAGCCTGTTCCTTTTCAGCCAGTTCCTTTGAGAACCATAGCAGTCTGTTTTTTCTCCTGTTTTTGCTCACTTCTTTTGTGTGGAGGTTTGTTGCCTTCACTATGCTATACCTTAGCTTGGCCCACTGTTCCTCAACTACACCAAGGTTATCCCCCCCTCCCACTAGGTCACCTCTTAGGTATTCACCCATTTTTTTTTAAATATTTCCCCCTGAAGTCAAGAACCTTTTGCTTGTGAGGTTTGCATCCACTGCCATCCTTATGTTGAACCACACTATATGGTGATCACTGGTCCCCAGGTGGCTTCCCACCTTGATGTCTGCAGTACTACCCCTGTTTGTCAGGTCCAGTATTGCCCTATAATGAGTGGGCTCTCTTACTAGCTACCTGAGAAATGCCCCCTGCTAGCAGTTTAGGATGACCCTGCTTCTAGCTGAGACCAGATGGACATGATAGAAGCATGATTGGGCTGGCAGTATAGCCTAGAGGTTAGAGGAACGAGGTGTGAATGAGCTTGATACATCCAGCAGACCAGACATTAATTTGATTCTCACAACCTCCACTTGCATACTGTGTGACTCTGAGCAAGTCACTTAACCGCCCAGTGCTCCCAGGTCACCCCTGAAAACAGGCACTTAGGCCTAGTGGGCCTTACCCGGTTACCAAAGACTGAAATAAAAAATAAATGATGGACATGGTCTATCTGGATTTAAGCAAGGCCATTGATACTGTGGCACATGAAAAGCTTTTGGGCAAAGTAAACCAGTTTGGTATATATGAGACGTACTCAAAGTGGATGACTAACTGACTTGTGGGCAGGAAGCAAAGGGTGGTGGTGGAGAGGTACTCTTAGCAGAACACAGGAAGTAATCCTACTACTTTACAAAAGCCTGGTCAGGCCCCACCTTGAGTACCACATGCTGTTGTTCTTTCCTCAATAGAAAAGGGAGACTGCAGCATTCTAGATTGTGCAACACTGGTCTATCAAAATTATCAGCAGCATGGAGGAGAAATGGTATTTAGTTAGGTTGGTGGCCCTTAAGATGTTCATCCAGGAGAAAAGGAGACCAAGAGGACATAGTCTCAGTCTTTTGCATACTAAATGGTATTGACAGGATTAAACAGTCAGAAATGTTTCATCAGGATTCCTGCAGCAGGACACAGGGAGACAGTCTGAAGCTAAGGGGTGGTAATTTCAGGCATAATCTCAGCAGGCAATTTTTATCTCAAAAAGTAGTGAACCTGTGGAAGAGCTTAGTAGTGAAGACACTAGACAAATTATTGCTTACCAAGGGAATTGCCTTGTATAATCGATTAGGTAGAGATTCTTTATTAATTGGTATTTGTTTGCACAGCATACTTTTTTTTTATCTCTGCTAATGAAGTGTGTGTGTGTTGGGGGGCAGACATGAGGGTCCTACAGTCCCTTGTAACCTAAAATTATTGTGATACTATGTAAACTCTGAAGATTTTAATGTGAGACAACACAGTCTATTTTTTTGTACCTTTTACTTAATGGGCAGATGTGGGATAGTTAACTCTTAAATGTAATATAAGGGTCATTACCTGTAATCTGGAACAGAGTAGAGGTATGCAAAGAGGTTATTGTAAAGAGTGGAATAGGGTGTTTAGCCAGGTAGTTAGATTGCACAGCTGTGACCCTGAAATAATTATTTTACTGCCCAGTTCTTAAACTCTATAAAATCTCTCTAATCCATCTATATGTTGTCTAAATCATCTTATATGGCTCATGGAAACAAAAATCTCTCCAGTTTCCTGGATTGGCAAGCTTTTTTTGATAAAGTTAGCTTTAAGGTTGTGATATAAAAAAAATCTCATTTAGCAGTATCTTATGGAGTGTGAGAGACACGTAGTGGCCCTTGCCATGGTGCACCACACTGATTGAAACAGAATGCAACTCTCACGACCTGTGCACACCTGTATGCCCCCAGCTGTTAGCAGACAGCCATTGACAAGAACTGCTAAGAATAAAGCAGGTTGTGACTAGTGGTGCTCGGATAGTGCATTTGTGGATCTGACTAGCCTTGGTCAGATAGTGCTGGTATCTGACTTAAGATCTAGCAAATATCTGACCAAACCTAGATCTTGGATCAAAGGTCAGATATTTATGTATCCAAGGTCAATTCCAGACATCTGAGGTCAGATCCAGGTATCCTAGATCAGGTCAATCAGCTCTACCAGTTAAATAGTTGGATCCAGCTGTCTGGTTCATTGATGCAGACGTCAGATCCATAGTTTTAAATTTACAAATGTAGAGAACATTTACAAAATTGGGACATAGACACATAATATTTTGTGATACATGCAAAACCTTTTAGGGAACAATCAGTGTTAAAGATGAGAAAGCTTTAAAGCACGGAATTGAAAAATGATTTCAACCAAAATGAGGGCTTTTGTTATTTTGGAAACCATAATCTTAAAATGAATGTCTTAAACTTATGTTAAGGAAATGTACACCAGAACAAAATTTCACTTGGTGCAGTTATGTTTGTCTGTCAGTTCAGTTTAATAAATCAGTAGCTCTTTTCTAACTAATGATCAATACATTATGTACAACATATAAAGTATAATAAACTGTCTAAATATTACAAATAGAAAATATATTCATAAAGAATAACTTGGTTTAGATATCATCATACTTTTCAGGGACCACAGAGAGGGACTGCTCACAGATCAAGCCCTGTGTGTCTCTCTCTGAGCTAGCTCTGCGAGATGCATGGGATTTGAGGTGTCTCAGGGGACAGCAACAATATATTTGACAGACAGTCTACAAGCAAATTTAACAGTGCAGTAATAAATAAAAAATGATGACCATTGGCTTGTAACAGTGACATGGTTCTCTTAGTTGCATAGGGAACAACTTTCTAAAACTTGGCAGTGAGGTTGATCATAAAGGCCTCAAGGAGGTTGATCCACTCAACTGGAGCTTAGTATAGAATTGCACAGCTCTGAAAGCCCTTTATTCACCATTGCTGCCCTTGAGTCATACTGTGGGAAGAGTGCTGATGCGTGTGTGAACTCAGTTTGTGTAAGAAATGATTGCAGTTCACTTAAATCAATAGCTTTAGAGTTAGGGTTGAAAAATCTAACCTTTCCTGCAGATGTACTCCATCAGTATAGTAATGGAGGATTCCTATTCTACCAGTGAGGATTTACTTTAAATCACAATAGTAAAATATGATGGATTTGATCATATTACTGCAAAAAACAGGCAAAAACTATTATGATGATATAAAGCCCTTTAAGGGTATCACAGTTTTGCAGTATTGGCAGAAAACATACAGTGCTGTAGGCATAGCATCTGGCCATCTAGAGAAAGCATCCATAATAATTAAAAATTACTTGTGGCACATTTTGTGTTATGTTCACTTTTGAGGTACATTTGCTACATAATTCTCTCTAAATAAATTATGCTGCAACATAACCACTCTTGGGTTTTTGTCACTGCTGCCTATGTGAGTACTCAGAGTTACAGTATTCTGGGGGAACTACATGATGATATTTTAATCACAGCATACATTCCATCTATCTGGCGGCCCATTGTGGTACTGATGGAGGGCAAGGGGTTTCTCTAAAAATATCACAGACATTTCAGGAAGTATCTAGCCATGTTTTTGGCTGCAACAGTATAACATGCACATAAAAAATCCTTTGGTCTAAAGAAATCACTATATGGCATATTCAGTAATGTTGAAAAACACTATTCACAAAGGGCTTCTGGTGGGGGCTATATAATTAGAGACATGCATGAGAGGTGGAGTGAGGGTCTTTTTTTGACTGTATGTGTGTCCATAGAGCATGATACTGGCAATGGGCTCTTTTTTTCCCCTTTACAGCTTAGTGGATATTTTTCACCAGGTTCTATGTATCCATTCTGGTAAAAATGATTTGACCTGACTCAGATCAAATAATTTATTACTTAGTTTATCTGATTCACTTCAAGATAATGGTACTGGAGGGTATTCAGTCACCCCCTTGGGCAATCCAAACAGAAACTGGTTCTGTGCAGCTTTTGTACTTTCTCCTTATACAGTAAAACATTTTAAACAAAGTGAGCTCTGCAACATAACACAATCTTATGCTTCTCTTTTGTCAGGTGCATCCCTTTCCATGGTTTCCATTGGGTCTATACAGATCAGCTTCCACAATCATCAATGGTTTGGTGTTATCATAACAACTTCCTGAAAAACATGTCCTTCCTTCCTTCTGCTTAGCTACTACTTTCCCTTACATACGGTACGTATGAACATATGAAATAGCTGACAGAAAAGACTCACTGGTCTATCAAATCTCAAGTGTGCAGCTCACATTTTAATACTACTGTAGCTGCCCCCTCCACCAAAGCCCCTCACTCCATCCCCTCTCACAGGCCTATCATCCACTATGTTCTTGACTGTACTTACCCTACCTCTGACTCTATCCTATGCCCACCTAAAGCTATCCACTGTCCTCATTTCAATTAACTCCTCTGGCAGTGCGTTCCATCCCACCACCACTCTTTATGTGAAGTAGTGCCTCCTCATCCCCCTCCTGAACCTCCCCCTTCCAACTTCAGACTGTGCCCCCTAGTGACCCTTCCCCCCTTTAAGTTGAGCAATCCTCCCATTCTGACTTTGTTTATGCCTTTCAAGTATTTAAAGGTCGCTATTCACTAAAAACACCAACGGCTTAATCTGGTTCAATTTCAGTTGCTTACCATCAATATCCCCCCACCTCCCCGGTCGCCCCTGAAAAAGGGTCTTCTAGGTCCAGTGGGCTTATCGAGTAAACAAAATTCAATAAATAAATAAATCATCTCTGCCCTTTCCCTTCTATTCTTCAGTGAGTACATGTTGAGCTCCCTCAGTCTTTCCTCATAAGGCATCAGCCCTAGCCCCATGATCATTTTTGTCACCCTCTGCTGCACTCCCTCCAGCAATCTCACATCCTTCTTCAGGTATCAACAACAGTACTGCACACAGTACTCCAAGTGTGGTCTCAGCAGTGATCTATACAAGGGCAGGATGACCTTCTCTTTTCTGGAGGTGATACCCCTGGCAATGCACCCCAACATTCAATTTGCTCTTGCAGCCACCCTCCTACATTGTGCTGATACCTTCATGTTCCCTGTGTCTAGTAACCCTAGATCCCTCTCCTCCTATGAACCTGCTACCTACACTCCTCAAACCAGTAGCAGGTACTGAGATTTCTGACTCTAAGTTGCATGATCTTGCACTTTATTGCATTAAATCCCAACTGACACTCCTCTGACCAGTGTTTGAATTTAGCTAGATCCTCCCTGAGTGCTTGCCTCCCTTTCTTACTGTCCACTTTTGTACAAATCTTTGTGTCATCAGCAAACAGGCTGGTCTTACTCTTGACCCCCTCTGCAATGTTCCTATGAAGACATTGAACAAAACAGGACCCAGCACTAAACCCTGTGGTACCCCACTAGTTACTCGTCCTGACTTGGATGTCTCCCTCCTTACAACTACCCTCTGCTGTCTGCCCTATAGCCAGCTCCCAACCCACTCCACCGAGTCTCCCCGGCCCCCAGGTCCCTCAGCTTGCTCAGTAACCTCCTGTGCAGAACCGAGTCGAAAGCCTTGCTGAAGTCCAGATACCAGACATCCACAGCATGGCCTTCGTCAACCGCCCTAGTGACCCAATCAAAGAAGTCATTCAAGTTAGTCTGGCAAGATCTTCCTGAGACAAACCAATTCTGTCTCCTATCCTGTAGTCCATTACCATACAGAAAGGTTATCAACTTCTCCTTCAGAATGGTCTCCATCAACTTCCCCCGCTATAGAATTCAAGCTCACCGATCTGTAATTTCCTAGTTCATCCTTTGGCCCACTCTTGTGGAGGTGCAACACATGAGCAGTTCTCTAGTCCATGGGCACATTCCTCATCTTCAAGGAGGTGTTAAACAGTTCTGCCAGAGTGCCTGCCAACATCTCTGCCAGTTTCTTCAAGCGTCTTGTACGTACCCCGCCCCTTGTCGCACCACTATTCTTTGCTCTCAGTCTAAGCATATGCTCCTTTTTTATTTTTTTTTGTTCCTCATGATTTATTTTATTTCCTCAACTTGCAGCACTCAACAGACTGTGAATGATTTTACAGTACTTCTCAGAACCACATGACTTTTTTGTGTTTATAACTCAGCTTGATATTGTAACAGTATCTGTTGCTCTTCAGAATTCCTCATAGATATACCTGTACGACAGCTCCATTCGGCTGACATGGGGTTGCTAGAGGTTCCAAGGGTTATTTTAAAAGCATCTGGGGCTCGAGCTTTTATGTTTGTTGCCTCAACCCTCTGGGAATTCTCTGCCTCGTCAGCTTTGGGAATGCATGACTGTGGAGATCTTCAAGCGCGAACTTAAGACCCATTTCTGGACTCAAGCTTACATGACTTGAGAGAGTTGTTATTTTGATTTTATACATGTCTGTTGTTTTATATTGTTAATATTTCAGATTGCTATCTGATTTTATGTATGGCTAGTTTTATGCTCATTTTGTACAGTGCCTTGGCATTTGAAAGGCGCTTAATAAATAAACTTTTATTTTATTTATTATTTTGATTTCCCACTACATATGAATAAGGTTGTCTTCACTACATATAAATCAGATTAAAAGTTACATTTGACTTCTAGCACACCACACTGACAGTTTGACCAGTATTTGTAGAGAACATCATTGAATCTTTTTCATTTTTGCCTCTACTTCTTCACCTTAGCTTATGCTAACATTGTAAAAACAAAACAGCAATTGGTCTATAATTTGTATAAACAAAATCACTTTTACTGAAAACTGATTCTAAACATGGCACATAAAGTATATTTAATAACTGGGCAACTTTTTTGCTGTAGGGAAAACCATGTGTAAATTCTTGTTATAAACATCTAGTTATAATGGCATTTATATGCAACAGTATTCTGCAGCCTTCAAGACCTTGTGCACAAACTTTAATTTTCTTTTCACATCTCTGTTTCATTCTCATTTGACACAAAGAACTGGATAAGCACAGAAAATACTGGATAAAGTATATATTCATGGAGTACTTGAAAGGACCTTCCCAAAGAATGTCTCTCGATTGATTTGAAAATATATAGAAATGAATATGTTTTCACTATGTAATTACAAAATTCTCTGACATCAGTTTAGGGTAACTGAAAACAAATTCAAATTTTACTTAAATCTAAAACAGGGCAGAAACATTTTTTTGTTATTTTGATGTTTTAATTTCCCTGTATATTAAAAAATTCAGCAAGGTCTCCCATCTAATTGCCCTCCAGACTTTCCACATATTTGGCCCTCAGTGGAGGGCATTGTGCAATCTAAGGGGCAAGCACAGGCTTTGACTCTAGTTGTGATAGAAAAACAGATTTAGATGCTCCAAGGGTTCAAGCCAGTATAGGCAATGCACTATCTGGTTTAGATGAACCAAAAAAGGAATTTCAAATAAGTAACTTTTTTTTCTGAGAGAAAGATGGTAGCTTTAATAAAGAACTTCAACAATTATAACCAGCATGTTGTAGTAGAGAAGGCATAGGCAGCTGGGAATGATGATGTTAATAATGTAGTTAACTCCCAGGCTATAATTTATGGTGGTATTCATTTAATAAAGAAAATTAAAAACATAGCTGACAGAGAGAGAGATAATAAAACTTAAAGTAATTTTAATAGATTTAAATGGGGAGAAAAAGGAGCTGAAAACAAGCATTTGTCAATGCCAAATGTTGCTTGCTTATATGTGCTGTTTAGGTACTTGGAAGTGAAAGTACCATGCCTAAGAACTATCAACGGGGGTCAGAAGCTCATACTGCCCAACTGTAGACCATTTTCCACTTTTCTCCCCTTTGTGGAGTGCGGGTGAGCAAAGACACTTAGGCACAGCATGCCAATGTCCGCCACACTCCACATCCCTTTACTACAGCACTCTAGTAGCACCTCCGGTCATCAACAGGGGCCACTACAGAGCAGTGGGTCCCTGGATCCCACCCCGGATTGTAGAGGAGTCCTCTGGATGCTCAATCCTATCCCTCCCTTGCTGATTCCTTGTGGCCTGGGATCACGTCCGAACCCTGGTAGCCAACATGGCATGAGGTGTGGCACCCAGTGCCTCAACCCTCAGCACCAGTGGGCCGTCAGTAATGGTGCCTTTAATACTCCCTTCCCTTCCTGCTCCAATGTACCCTGTCCCCCACGTATAAGTCACTATTCCCCCCAGACCCTACCACAATTAGTCACTAACACATAATGTTTGGTGTGGCATCAATCCCTCAGCCACTCATTGAACTCCTCAAGCCTACCCTTCCTCCCCATGCTTGCACATGGTACCAGCAGTACCTCCAAGAATGCCACCAACTTTCCCACCCCCTCATACTGCCTGCCCAAAGTACTCAAACCTCCCCTTCACTACTTCCACAGTGTCCCCTGCAAAAGTCATTTGTATGCACATGCAACAGTAAATGAGGTTTCTTCCTCCCCCGCTGAACGCTTGAGCAGTGACTGCCCTGCCCTTCCTGTAGTCAATCTGGGGACAGCTTCAACCCAAATATGGCTGTGCCTTTCCCTCTTTCTGCCCCATTTCAGTATAGAATCCTCCAGGATGAGTACCCCCTGTCCCTTACCCCATTTCCCTTCTAATGCCCCTTCCACCACCCCAGTATTCATTCTTCCCTGCCGCTTACCCCCACCAGCTGTACCTATTCCTAGTCAATACCCCTCCTACATCTCTTTCCCTATCAGTTCCTTCCTCCTATGTGTTCCCCTCCTTGCCACTCCTGGTCCCTCCCTACCTGCAGCCATCTGCTCTTTCCCCTGATAATATTCGTGGTCTCCTCCTCCCCCATCAGGAGGCCTCCCGCATTGCCTTGGGCACCCCTACCTTCTCTTGCCTTTTCTGTTAGTGCTTTTGATACTGGGGTCAGTTTCACTCCATAGTTGTTCTTTCTGCATCCCACTTTGCCATCCCCTATCCCCCCAGGATGCCTACCATACTCATCTGCCCTGCCACTAAGACTCCTCCCTAACCTCCACAGTTCCTCCCTTAAACTAGACAGTCATTTACAGACCATACACTCCCCCAGTCCTCCAAGCCCAGACCAGGATCATGGCGGACCCACACCCTGTACAGCCCACAACCCTTCCAAAGATGGCCGCCCTATTGACATGTGGCACCTACTCCATTTTGGCCCCCATCTTACGTTATAGGCTCTTACTCCCAGGTTCTGTACCCTAGTACAACTGTTATGTCCCTATCTACTCAAATTCCTGTCCTCCCCAACACTAGTCCCCCTACTGCCCCCTTGCTGACCAGGTTAATTCAGTCTCAAATCTCATCCATTAAATACTGAATTACTGTAGCAATCCTAAAGCCTTCTTGTCCATTTTTCACCCCTCAGCTACTATACTTTTTCTTCTCAACTCTCATATAGTTTCACTTAGCCCAGTTAAAAATGCTATTGCAGTCCAAGTATTACCCAGCTCAGTTAGAGAAATAAACAAATATGTATTATTACAGCAATCATAATAGTATAGCTCAGTACTTAGCTCAGTTAGAGAAAAAAACAGAACAACTAAATCTGTATTATTACAGCAATCCACTCATTGCTTAGTCTCCACTCCAGAGACCCTGCAGTAATATAGGACCACAGAGGACCCTGGGTGAGAGGGTGGGCAACTCTATAGTCCCTGTGGAGCTCCACTGAGATCACTCACTCCCCCTCTCTCACTCGCTCATTCTATTTCTCCTGGAACTGCAGGCTGCCCTTTTGTACTGGGCTTCTGCCTGCATTGGCATGCTATTCTGCCCACAAAGAAGTTCACAGCAGTCCCGACAGAGTTCCGTTGAGCTCGCTCACTCCCCCTCCCTCACTTACTCATTCTGTTTCTCCTGGCACTGCAGGCTGCCCTTTTGTACTGGACTTCTGCCTGTGTTGGTGCCTTTTTCTGCCCACAAAGAAATCTGCAGCAGTCCCGACAGGGCTCAGTTCAGCTCAGTCACTCCCCCTCTCTCACTCGCTTGATCTTAATCTGTCCCAAACACTGATTTCCCACAGCGATAACGCTATTCTGCGCTGGAAGTGCAAAAACATATTTTGGCCAGGATGTTCAAAATGACAGCTGTACTGTTCATAAGGAGGTGTGAAAAAATGCCAGTGTTGAAAATCTAATGTGAATATATTACAAATTTGTGAAGTTACAAGGGTGCGTGGAAACAGTGCAATGCACACTTATAACAGTCATTTTATGGACTTTGTTCACCAAATTTTCAACATAGGCATTTTAGGACCTCTGCTTATGAACAGTGTTACTGTCATTTTCTTAATCTGTCCTGAACACTGATTTCCTTCAGCAACCATGCCATTCTGCGACTGAAGTGTGAAACCACGTATCGGCCAGGATGTGAAAAATGGCAGTTGTTCTGTTCATAAGGAGGTGTCAAAAAATGCCAGTGTTGAAAATCTGGTGTGAAAATATTACAAATTCATGAAGTTACGAGTGTGCATGGAAACTGCACAATGCATGATCATAAAACAGTCATTTTTTGGATTTTTTTCACTAAATTTGCAACATAGGCCTTTTGAGAACCCACCTCATGAACAGTGGCAGTATAATTTCATTACTCTGTCCTGAAAGGTGATTCCATACAGTGACCATGAAATCACCTTTCAGAATGGAATATCATAATGACAGTGACTGAGTTCCCGAGGAGGTGTCACAAGAACCCCATGTTGAAAATTTGGTGCCAAAACTCCCAAAAATGCCTGAGATATGCACCAAAGTTGAAAAAACCCTATTTATGCTAATATACAGCTAACCAGCATTTCTTCAGCTTGCGGTTGGCTTTGAAGAGTGCAAATGTGTTCCTGGTCCACCGAAGATCATTGCACTGGGCTCCAGAGGTAAGTATGGGGTGAGGGGGGTGTGTGGAGGCAGAGTGTGCACAGAGGGTGGGTGTGTGTTGGAGGAGAGGCCACCAAACTCTAAGAAACATTTTCTTATTTTACAGGTGTTGAAAAAAAGAAACATTGTGGGACTGTTTTTTTTCTATGACTTTGGCACACAGGGGTGGGCTCCCAGCATGACACCTGAGTGTTTGGGGGGCTGTAGCTGATGGAGGATTGGGCACCCCCATCAGCACATACCAGTTGATGGGGGAACTGAGGGAATTGGGCACCCCCTTTAACTGACAACAATTTGGGGGTGGAGACATTATGCTGACGAGGAGTGGGATCCCCCACCGGCAAATTCAACTTAGAAGGGAGGACTGAAGCCGATGGGGATTTCCATTTCCAAAGTTTTGAGCAGCCATTGCATCGAACGGTCATAACTTTGGCATTTTTTTCATATTTTGACCCTAAATTTTCAACATCATCTTCTTATGGCCCCACATAAACCCCATATGTGAAAATGTTCAAATCCATGCCAAAATGAAACTCTGTGCCACAGGTATGAAAACACATTTCAGTTGGGGTCAAAGCATCATCTTCTTGTGACTCCACCTCATAAACCCCATAGGTGAAAATTTTTAAATCCATGCCAAAACACCACTCTGTGCCACAGGTATGAAAACACATTTCAGACAGGATGTGAAAAATGACTGCTGAACTGTTCATGAGGTGGTGTGAAAAAAATGGCTATGGTGAAAATTTGGAGTCAAAATATTGAACATTACCAAAGTTATGTGCTTGCATAGAAAAATTTCAATGAACTTGCATAACTTGGCCAATTTTAGGAAAGTTTTCACCACATTTTCAACATGGACCTTTTAGGTCCCCAGCTAATGAACACTGGTGGTGAAATTTTGTTATTCAGTCCTGAAAGGTGATTTCACACAGCAACTGCAAAATCAACTTTCAGGCCCTAGTAACAAAATAACAGTTGCAGTGTTCATGAGGTGGTGTCCCAAAAAGGCCATGTTGAAAATTTGATGAAAAAATTGCACAGTTATGAAAAGAAGTTCAAAACGCCATTGATTGTGCCCGCTTCCACAGGTACTTTCTTCTAGGCTCACAGCCAGGTGTATATTGCCCTGCCAGTGGAGGTTGAGCCACATGTGCAGTATTTAACAGTGCTGATTTTGCCCTGTAGTGCACATATGCACAATATGCTGTGATTTTCTTGGTGTGGAACTCATAGTATATGTTGTTTTTCCAGCATGCATATATGGTTTAATTTATCATCTATGAATATATACAGTGTTTCTGGTTACAATACCAACAAACTGTAATTGTGTGATGAACTATGTTTTCATTTGGGAGTAGCTATATAGAGTAGTAACTCCAAAACCCAGTGCTGAAACAAACTTCCAAAACTAGAAGTACTGTACTGGCCCCACACTATCAATTCAAACAAACAGCTACATTGCTTACAGAGCTTTGGTACTATGCGGAGTGTCAGCCGGGGTCCGTTGCTTTTATCAATCTTAATCAAATGTTATATTGTGTCCTTATATAACTTTTGGCAATACTGTATACAATATTTGCTTCTCCTCACAGCAAAAGAGTGTAATACTACTACTATTAACGATGATATAAATAAATGTAAAAAATGGTGGGGTCAAAAATGAATACTCGACCACCTGTGTGTCAAACTGAGTGGACAGCTGACCCCACTGACCCACCATGGCTGTCACCTGTTGTTGTACTGACTCTGCTGGGGGACTCACCTCGTGAAGCTTGTGATGCTGCTAGGAGCATTTGCTGCCCAAAGTCAATGGCACCCCCTGCTGAGAAGATCAGTTTAAATGTGGCAGATCCTTCTCATCCTCCACTTTATTGACACATTACACATTACAGATATCTATATGTAAGTTGCAAAAAATTTAGTTAAGGCTCCACTTAGGGTCAAAGCGACAAAAGTTGATTGTATGCTTGCTTTTTTATTTGAATGCCTCTCTATCAAGCCATTATGATGGATGGGACGTAACAGCCACAGGGACTGACAGCCTATAGTAATACAGACTTCCAGAAAGAATGCTTCTGACATGGCATTTTGTTAATTACTTTGATACTTACACTACTGACTCCTCTCAATAATAGAATAGAGTTTGCATCATGTGATGGTGGCATTCATGAAAACACACTGCTTTTATGTTCCTGCATGATATTACTTTAGATGCACCCAGCTTTTCATCTAATGTAGCTTTCTGAATCCTGGCATTCTATAGCAGGTTTTTGGCAGCTTTGCCACTTGTAAATTGCAAATATATTAAATCATGATTACATTTGGGAGGACTTATAAGCTGTTTTTTGGTTGTGGGTGCAATATAGTGTAAACCACTTATAGGAATGCACATAAATGCTTTATTCATAATTAAATATTTGCATTTTTTTTTTCAGATCTGGGATCTTGGGAGCAGTGTGCTACTGGTGGCATGAACCCAAAGTACACATGTACTTTGAAGTCTGGCAAAATGGTGGGAATTTCAGAATTCCAAGTGCTACTACCCTTCCTGTTTCTGTTTTATTTTCTTACAGTTTCTCAGCTTTCTTTTAACCCCATCCTCCATCTTTCCCTGCCATTTCCTTACCACATCACCCCGCTGATAATGCACAGGATCTTTTTATGTATGGGCACCACACTCCTCACCAGAATCCTGCACCACTGCACCTCCTCCTCACCATAGGGCTTTCCAAACCAAGCTGTATGGAAAAAATACAGCAGATCTTAGCTTAAGTTAGTTTCCCCTTCCTTTGAGTGTACTGCAGGTGAGCACCAACCAACAGCCAGGTTCCTGAATATTAATCAGGCTTTCATGGTTATTCACAAGTCACTGCAATGACCTCATTGCTCTGTGGCATTTGTTTCCCATACGGCAAAGACAAGAAGCATATGTACTGTACATTTTTAATATTTAGTGCACTGAGATAAAAAAACACATGATAACATTGAAATATGTTTTATTTTAATTAAAATAAGTATGGGATATTTCAATGAGAATTGCAGTACATCAGTGCACCCAACATGGATGGCAGGAACCCTAGATATTTGGAGGCTTATGCCCCCAGCCCTGCACCACTAGCAGCCCTTGTCCTGCCACCCTCAAAACCTTGTAGCTGCTACCTAAACATTATTTCCATGCCGAAGGGATTGATTTTCTAGATCTGCTGATGAATTTGCAGTGATGTACAAAAATTGATTGTAAACAAAGATATTTATTTTAAAAGTCATTAAATCTATTTACTAAATTAATTTGACATTGCTATGCCTAGTTGTACTTGAAACTGTGTGACTGATATAAAGGCTCAGATAGCTTTATTGAAGTAAATATTTGGATGAGTTACACAGATACAGGTATGTAATGATATTTACTAACGGTAGCATTTGCAACACGGGCACTTATAAACCTTTTACACATGATCTTTAAAGAGGGACCAATAGACTACCATGACTTTTTTTATTTAAATTACCAGGATGGCAGCCCAAAATGGGAGGGGGGGGAAGTTGTGGGTGGAAGGGTGCCACTAGACACCAGGGAAAGACTGAACAACAATCACTGGGTGGGGGGTGACACTAGACACCAGGGAATATATATTTATTTATATTTCATGGAGCTGGAGACAGTGAACAGTGGATGGGGTGTGCCTCTAGACACGAGGGAAAGAGCAGCTTACACCTCACTCTGCAGCCAGCAGCACAAGTTCTAGCTGTGGCTGCACAAGTCAAGAAAATCCTACTGTTCTCATACAGAGAACATGGGGGAATTGCTCCTCTCACTAAGCTGAGCACCTTTGATTTTGGGTGCCCTGAAAAAGTATTTCTGGCCCTAATTTAGAAAAATAAACATCAGAATCTAACTAAACTGGGCATTGTAGCAATGTTCTGGTGTTTGATTTCTAAAATGATAACATTTTTTTGTATTTTCCAGGCTTTTTAGTTGGTGAAAAAAAAAAACAAGATGGCAGCTCGTGAAAAAGTAATTTTTTCTCACAAAAAGGACTTCTTCCTCATGAAAAAGAAACTGATCTCAGAAGAATGAATCCTTATTCACGTGATCAAATCATTTGTCAAACTTTTTACCACTATCCTGAAAAATGACCTTATCATAGGAAATAATGGGAATTAAAAAATTGAATAACTTTGCAACAGGTTAATATTTTTGTACCAAACAAACTCTTGCAGTTCTGTTACCCAAGTTTTTACTACCATAAAAAATCACACCAAAATTGCACACCATCTGGGAGCAAGGTGATGAAGAGAAAACTGCAAAAATTGGGGACTTTTAACTTTTTTACACTATTCAGATCTCAGACTCTGCACATTCAACCAGAATAAAACTTGCTACATCAAGATATCTACCCCCACAGGACAGTGTGTACCAAATTTTGCCCAAATCCATAGAAGGGTTACAAAATTATTAAAGTGCAAATTTTGAGGTTTAACATTAAACAGGCTACTCAACCCTAACTATAGGAGCACAACTGTGCCCCTATAATTCTCTGCAAAAAACTTTGTTAATGGACCATTAGAGTTCCAGCATCAGAAGTAGGGAAATGCAGTCATAGGGTTCTCAGTCCTAAGACCTCAACCCCACCCTCAGTTTCCAACCCTGACACCCAACCCCCTCCCTGCATGCAGGAACAGGCATGACATGTGTGCATTGTGTTTGCAAACCCTAATGATCACCCCATTCCATGAGTAAGAAAGCTAAAATGGGTACAGTATAAGAGACTGGGTAAGCAATTGTTTCCCTATTTACCTGAATGGGGGCCCTGCACTCCCATCACTTCATAATAATTGCTGAATTTGTATGTGGTAGAACATGGCCTTCTGTGCCCTGTGCTCCCATCCATGCATTATTTTTGAGATTATGTAGTGCTACCCATCTTTACCTTTCAGAGCACAAACCCCCCATGGGCCCTGTGCTACCATCCTGTACTGTGCACCACCAAAGAAACACCCCACATTGCCATGTTATCATATAGAAAACAAATGAAAAATGTCAAATCTGTGTAACTCAACACCAAATGAATATATCTTCATAAAACCAGCAAAAGGCACATCAGTGTCACAAGCCCTTTGTACTATGAATATTTTATACCAAAATTGTAAACCGTTTCTTCACAGCATAGTGATGAAGAAGCGACTCTGTAAACTTCACATTACAATGTCATCCTATGGGAAACAAAGCACAATTTGAATGCACACAACCCCAAAGCAAAGTAATATATTTTCTCCAAACCAGCAAAAGTCACATCTGTAGTGAAAACTTTTTGTACCCAGAAAATTTCTGTCCAAAATTCCAAACCATTTCTTTGCTGGAAGTGACAAAGAAACAGCTATATAGATAAACCTTTTTCCCAAATTGTGAAAAAAATATCCTGTTTCATGGTAAAACAGAATCCTTTACCACAATTTGTGGAAAAATATCCTATTTCACGGTAGAAGATTTCTGTAATTTGCAGAAAAAAATTCTGTGTACAAAATAAACACATTTGTGGAAATGTTTTCAAAAACTGACCCCAAAATCTTATTCCCCAGGCCCCAATTAGGTAAACACAACTGTTGCTGTTTACTAAAAGTCAGTATTTTGTAAGAAATTTAAGTTTGTTTGCCTTGCTAAAGGAAAACAATATGGTGGCAGCATGAAGTAGGATTCTGCATTTGTGAACTAGGTTTTTGCAATCATGATCAAGAATCCAGTTTCGAGCCTCACATCTAATTTTTCCCATAGGAAATAATGGGAAACTTTAATATTTAATACTATTGAATGGATCAATATTTTTTCACTAAACCTTCAAAGGGCACATCTGTGACCCAAGATCTATATACCCTAAAAATGTCAGACCAAAATTCCAAACCATTTTTGTGCAACGTGATAACAAAAATTTGACAAGTGGTAATTTTCACATTTGTTGCCACTGTGTATCTCCGCACCCACACATCTTGCTACATCAAGAAATCTTTGGCCCTGAAGAAACATGCACAATTTAATGCTAATCAGCCAAATGGCTGCAAAGTTATTGAAGTTCAAAAGTTTGGGTTTAACATAGAAGTGATCGTTTAACACTAATGCAGTGGTGCAACTGTGCCTCTCTATATCTATATCTATATCTCTATCTCTATCTCTATCTATCTATCTATCTATCTACCTATCTAGCTCAATGGGCTACCTAATGCCAAAAATGAAAACAACTTGACTTTGACATTCTCTATATATAATCTTTGTAAAGGTATTGTAGAGGAAAAAGATTAACTTGTCTGATATAAAATCTTTGTATAAGTACAATGCCTGTGGGGTACAACACCATACTAGAAAAAGGATGGTTCAAACTTGTAGTTTCCAACTGAAAAACAAGATATTTTGCTGGAAGCCATGGTCAGTTTTAAGGAAGGTGGTATTAAGTTATCTTCAGGGTAGTACCTTCAAATATGATTACTTTCATGATAGGCCCGTCTCACTGATACTAAATAAAAAAAAAAATGAGAAAAAATATTACAAAAAAGTACAGTGAGAATACATTTTGCAGAGTGATTATGATCTACAAACTGGCAATTATAATATATATATATATAGAGCAGAGGGTAAAACTCTGTTATCGACAGGGGTTAAGTCCCATCAGTGACAGTGAGGCCCGCTGTTGGAACCCTGAGCCACCTCACCGCATAAGACATCGGGGTCCCAACTCTCACCCCATGACATGTGTAAAGCAGCAGGAAGCATAGGAGAATGGTGAGAGTTAGGACCCACTGATCCCAATGCGCACCCCAATGCCGGGTTGGGGGTGGGCGGGGGTCCATGGGATTTTCAATCCTAACAGTGAATTTCCTCACTTTTGTCGCCTGGAACAACCCTAACTAATGCATTAAACGGAGTTTTTGCCTTAATTTCTCTTGAGAATGATAACAAGAAATAGTGAATGATAGCGTGGAGCACGGGCCCTTAGTTCTGCGCTCCCGCCTACATGATGTGTTGTGGCATACCAACAGGGACAGCAATGCAAACAGAAATGCTAACAGTGGCGCACATGGTGTCACACAAGCATGAATGAGAACAGAAAGGGTAACGCATGGTGGTGGTAGACGTGAATGGTCTGCCACGTGATGTGTTGTCACATAGTAACATGGTGCCTGCAAACAGAAATGTCAATGGGCATGGTGATGTAAAGTGAAACAGTAAGATAAACAGTACTGTAGACAGAAATGGCAAAAATAACAGAAACGCAAGTGCAAATGAAACGCAAAGGAAAAGCGCATATGATGAGCAGACGACAATGGTAAGTGAACGGTACGGATCTCGCAAGCGAAAGGGCAACAGTAACAGTAATGGGGTGCACAGGCTGGTTTTCCCAAAACCTGCATTGAGAAAAGACAGTGAGTACAAATAATGTATGCAAAATAATGAGTATCAGAAAATGAGATCTTGAATACTAAATACATTATATCTCAGGAACCGACGACGAGAAAAAAATTTAAAAGTCATATTATTTACAACTGTCCTGGCTAATTGAATCTTAGCCCCAGTAGGGCTAAGAAATTTTCCAATGAAAAGTCCGTATCTCGCACCGTTTCCGAGATACGGGCCCTGAAAGGCGCGGCGAACGCCGTAATGTTATCCTATGGGAAAAAAAGAAAAGTTCGGAGCGCCATAACTTTGCCTCCCTGTAATGTTTTTTCACCAAACTACTGAAAGGCACATCTGTGGGCTGTTGGCTGTCTTCCCTCCAAATTTCAGGAAAAAAGACCAAACCGTTATTTTGCAGCAGGGCTCCAAATGATTTCTGTTAAGTGTCGGGCGCCGTAATGTTATCCTATGGGAAAACCAGTCAATTTTGGAGTGCCGTATCTTTGCCGCCATGTGATATTTTTTCACCAAACTACTGAAAGGCACATCTGTGTACTGTTGGCTGTCTTCCCTCCAAATTTCAGGAAAAAAGACCAAACCATTATTTTGCAGCAGGGTGCCAAAGGATTCCTGTAATGCTTCGAGCGCCATAATGTTATCCTATGGGAAAAACTGTCAACTTTGGAGTGCCATAACTTTGCCGCCGTGTAATATTTTTTCAATACAACACTGATGTCGTGCGTTCCTCAAATTTCAGCCCAAAACTCCCAACGGTTATTTTGCAGTGCAGTGCCAAAGAATTGCTGTCATTTTCCCACAGACTAGAAAATTACTGTCTCAATTTGCAAAAGCTTTCGCAAAAATTTGCGACACTTTCGTGAGCACAAAAGTAATTTGCTAAAGTTCTTTTTCCAGAAATTTGAAAAACATATTTCTGGGGTGTTTTACCACAAAATAAAGACATGGCAAGCATCCTCAGGGCCCGACTAGGTGAATACAAAAAAAATTAGGTTGCTAGAGGGTCCCAAATTTAAATGCCAACCATTTTTCTGATCACAAACTGAAAACAAAATGGCCAATTTGCGAAAGTAACAGGCCCATTTGTGAAAGTAAAAATGCATTTGCGAAAGTGTTGAACTTTTTGTTAACTTTTCCCATTGACTTATAATGGGAAACTGTTTTTTGAATAACCTTTGAACCGTTTAATATTTTTTCATGAAATCTTGAAAGGCACGGTAGGGACCCAGCTGCACGTTCCCTGAAGATTTCAGGCGATCACGCAAACACGACGACCTGTAGGCGACTCACAGAAATTCCAGAAAAGCGTAACGCATGCGACAGATCACACTTAATAACTCCACAGCCGTATATCTGACCAGTATGAAACTTGGCAGATCCCAAGGCCTATGGTTCTTGATCATAAATTCCAAATTTCAGGCAAATCCATAAAACGGTTGCAAAGTTATTAAGGTGCAAAGTTTTGGGGTTTAACATAGAAATGGCTCCTCAACCCTAACTATGGTAGCACTACCGTGCTACCATAATATATATATATATTTATACAGCGAGGCCCAGATATTCAAACGGTGCCAGGCTGTGGTGCAAGCTTGGATGCAGCTCAACTTGGCTGTGCAGGGGTGTGGACTAAGTGATATTCAAAGGAGCTGCACCATGGCTCAGCAGCTTTGAATATCACACCGTGACCACTCCCAGTGTGCATGGCACAGTGGCACTGCACCAGTGCAAGTGGCCAGAGTGGAGCATGGAGATTCGCTAACTCAAGTTCCATTGCACCATGCACAGCACCCACGATATTCAAAAGTTGACATGCAAATGGGGCCATAATTTATGCAAGGCACACATGGGGAACATGGGGCCATTTGCATGTCATTATGGCCCCATTTGCATGCAGGTGCACCAATCCCCGATGACTTGCTCCTGGCTCCCTATCAGGCAGCAACCATCGGGGACCAATGTCCCCTGCAGCCCAATCGCAGGCATCTGTAAAAATAAAACCCCCCATCCAATATCCCTGGTGGTCCAGTGGACTGCTTACCGCCCGATCACGGGCATCTGTCCAAATATAGAAAAATCCCATCCTATATCACTGGTGGTCCAGTGGACCGCTATGTGCCTGATTGTGGGCATCTGTCCAAATATAGAAAATCCCATCCTATATCCCTGGTGGTCCAGTGGACTGCTATGTGCCTGATCGCAGGCATCTGTCCAAATATAGAAAATCCCATCCTATATCCCTGGTGGTCCAGTGGAACGCTATGTGCCCGATCGCGGGCATTTATAAAGAAATCAAAAGGTCCAATATCCTTGGGGTCTAGGGTACCCCTCCCCACCTCTTCACTGGCCCCCACCGCCCAATCGCCTCTGGTCAGCTGGTGGCGGCAGCACCCCACCTGCCTGCCGCCGCCGACTGACACCACGGTAGGGCTGCATGCCCATTGGTTCACAGCGTGAGACAATGGGTGTAGCCCTACCACTACATATTCAGATATGTGAATGATTCATTCACATATCTGGATTTGTAGTATGGTAGCTGCAGGCCCATTGGCTCACGCCAGAATCAATGGGAGTGCAGTCCTACCGAGGTGTCAGTCAGAGGGCGGCAGGGCGGCAGGTGGGTGGTGCTGCCGCCACCGCTGATGGGGGAGGGGTGGTGGGACTGAGTGGAGGGTGGGGTGCCCTAGTCCACCAGGGATATTGGACCTTTTGACTTCTTCGCAAATGCCCACAATCGGGCACATAGCGGTCCACTGGACCACCAAGATATAGAATGGGATTTTCTATATTTGGACAGATGCCCGCGATGAGGCACATAGCGGTCCACTGGACCACCAGGGATATAGGATGGGATTTTCTATATTTGGACAGATGCATATGATCGAGCACATAGCAGTCCACTGGACCACCAGGGATATAGGAATATAGGACAGGGAAGTTTTATTTAAACAGATGCCCGAGATCAGGCATGGGGGGGTGCCACCAGGTGCAGCTGGAACTTGGGTGGCCACCCACAGGTGGCAGCTGCCATGTTGCGCCCTGCAATGTGGCAGCTCACCTGTGGGTGGCCATCAGTTGTGCCTTTTTTTTTAGCTTAACTTTGTGCTGGCACAGGTAGGGGTTGCGCCTGCATGGCTCTGCACATCCCGGGCTGAATATTGGGCTGTGCAGGTTATGCATGGGCACGCCCCTCTACCTGTGCCTGCATACATTACTGATGTGCTTCGGCGCATCAGGATTTGTGCCACATACTTTTCCCTTTTGAATATCATGCCAGGACGCATCCGTGGGTTGCGCATGGTGCAACACTGTTGCACCATGCGCAACCCTTTTGAATATCTGGGCTCATGTGTTTTGGGATAAATGCAATGATAAAAAGTGATATCTGAATTAGGCAGTGAAGATATTAATATGTCCATGTTCATATACGTCATTGTGATATTGCCACACTCCTATATGTCGTACTGAAACTGATCATTTCATTTTCACACTGTCATGCTATTAAACAACTTTCACTTTTGTTCCCCAATACAGTGTGTACAAGCGCTACTAGTGCAGGTTATTAATGTGCCAACATACATTTAAAATGAGGTACAATATGTGTTAATAATAAGAAAATCAGTTTTTTTTGTCTTACACAGCTAGTTTACCAATGTTCCTTCTGTTTTTTATCTTACAGAGCTAGTTTACCGATGTTCCTTCTGTTAAAACACCAGTAGGCTATTCCAGTGTTAAATCATCCGTTTTTTGTGATTACTGCTTTACTGTAACATAATATTTATGACTGAACCAATTTTGTTTACTTTTTTTAAAAGTACTGCATGGATCCCTCTCTAGTCTCCGGCACCATTCTGTGGAGCGTGTGGCTGGATTGACGCTGTGAGAGAAAGGATGCTATTCATCTTGGCAACAGTCACTTTCCCATGCATCCGCTTCCCCGACCCCTGTATGTCTGATGGACATTCCCTCACAAGCCTGACTGGTCTGGCACTATTGTGTTAACACCCCCCCATCAATGGGCACAAATCCTTCACTCACCCTTGTAGCTGGCAGCAGGTAACAGAATGTAGTTGTGTGCATTGTCTGTAATCAGCAAACTTTAACAGGTCTGCCTTGTGTTCTGTCACTCGATGCTCCCTCTAGCCTCCCATGATCCATTTTAAACCCCCAGAAAACCATTCATACCCAGAATTTCAAGCTTTAAGTAGAAAAAGTAACAACAATGGCAGGCAGAACTGCTTGTCCTGCAATTTTCTACAATAAAAAAGCAATTTACAGTGCAGTGACCACAGCGGCGTTACATGAGATGGGAATGTCAGCTTACAGCATGTATTTCTCTTGCAACTATTCCCCAGTTCCCCCAGATGACTTTGCAGGCACACTGTTTCTAAAAAGTTAAAAACAAAATCAGTGTTTTATTGTCAGAAGCTGCCAACTAAATAGACATGAGATCGAAGGAGTCTGCAGCTTCAGATATATCAACGCAATCACGAGTGCCCATTACTATAGCAACACTCACTTAGGCTTCGCTCTAACTTTCCAAAACCACCAACACTGTCTCTCTCGTATGTATACAGTCGGCAGCTTCTACAATGCTAAGTTAACTCTGGATAAAAAAAAACAGTTTTCTAACTTTTTTTTTTTACAGAGGGTGTCTTATTTTACATCTATACAAGCACAACCACTTATGGACACTTGTATTAGAATGCAAACAGCGCAAATAGTTTTACTTTTAACACCCTGCAAATAACAGGATCAACCAGATCATTTTCTAATCTGCTGTATATTGTGTTAGGGGGGATATGCAAGATATGTAGGGGGGGGGACCAAAACATGTATAAAATACTGCAGCATCTTTAAGACAGCTCTATGTCCTGCACTGTGTTGACAGTGGGATGAGGGGGCATGTTTGGGGGCAAAACACATGTTGTATAAACATAACATGACATTGCCTGACTGAAGATATCATATTTATCTTCACTTGAGGCCAGTGACATCACTGGCCTCTCATGAAGATAAATATGATATCTTCAGTCAGGCCTAGTCATATCCCATATATATATATATAGAGATAGATAGATAGATTGATAGATAGATAGATTATAGTGGCAGGTAGGTAGAATAATTTATTGTTCGACTAAAAGTCATTAAAATTCATTAAAAATAGAATTGAGGTTTAAATAAACAATTTGATATATTAACATAAATTAAAATTGTACATTAGTAATTAATTGTTCTCTAAACTAATACATAGTTTACTTCTCTGGATTACATGCTTTAAATTTCAGATAAAATTTCTTTCAATTACCTCATCATAATTTCACAGTGTTTAAGAACTTACAGAGAGGAACAAGCATGCTCTTATTATTTGTGTTGAGCAAAAGGATAATACATTGTTCAGAGGGGAGACCAAGGGTGCCTAGTATTGGTGCCAACCATTTCTTTCTTGCTATCTCAAATTTTGGATAGTGTAACACTATGGCCCAGATATTCAAACTGTGCCCAAAAAGTGCGCAATAGCAGGAGCAAGCGCAAGAGACATGATATTCAAAAATGGAGCTGGCCAAATTGTGCCTACAGCCGACGACTGAATATCGCACCACCTGCGCCATAGCGCAACTAGGGAGGGGAAGCTGAGCAGATCTGATGCGTTACAGCGCAACAAGGGATGTTCAGGTAAGCAGTCCAGAGGCGCCATAGTGCAACCAGGGATACCCCTCAGCAGCAGAGCAATGTAACTGCACAACCAGGGAGGTAGGGGCCCACCACCCATGCCACAGATGGGCACAGAAACACACAGCAGAACAGACATGGTCCCCCCACACCCCAAGCACTGCACAACTGGGGGAGGACTGGAATAACCACTAGCCCATGGAGACAAGCAAACAGCCCACAGCTGGGCCATGGTGCCCCATCACACCTACCGGCAAGCTGTGACTGGCACACAAGGAAGGCAGACCACCCCGTGCCACACCATCCCCCCCAGTGCAGAGCACATCCTGCACTGTGACCCCAAGACACCCCCCATGAGCAGTGACTACCACTGCAGGAAACCCCATGCATGCCACCACCCCCACTGTGACACTGCAACCCTGTGCACCACAGAACCATGCAAGCCAGCCCCACCACGAGCAACCATCAGCAGGTGGCAGCACATGACAATGCAACAATGGCAGACACAGTGCCACCATGCACAGTCCCCCCAAGGTATTGCTGAGAAACCAACCATGCATTGGCACAAGAGGTACCCCACATGGGACAGGGCGAGCCCTTGACATCACCACCAGTGGTACAGCACCCTGCACAGTAGTCCAATGACACACCCCGACCCACCACTGGCCACAACAGCCAGCACAGCCACCCACAGTGGTGCGTGGAAGCATGCACCACACCAGATGCCACACAGTGTATAGACAGACACCCACCCATACCCAAGGGCACACCAACACAGGGACGCAGTGGTGGAGCAACCAAGCCCCCATTGTGGGCCCACACAACCCACAGTCCTCCATGGCACTGGAGTGCCAGCCACCCTTCGCAGGCACTGTGGACCCGTACACCACCAGTAGTCATCCAGAGCACAAGTCACAGACAGTGGGGCACATCCCCTGCAACACACACAAGGCACAGCATGGAGGTGGGACAATGACTGTGGTGCCCACAGTGCCACCCAAGCCAGGCATGCATCACACCAGTGACAGGGGCAACCCAGCAAAAGTGACGGGTACAGTGGCTGCCCTGCAGGGACTGCCACCACTGACATGCCAGCAGACCGTGCAGGTCACAGACATGCATGTGTGTCAGCTGTACAGGCCATGGACAGGCCAATGGGTGCACCATGGACACAGAGCATGCACCATGGACCACTGCACACAGTCATCCAGTGCACAGGGCACAACACACACACCACAGACACTGACTGATAGCTAACCCCACACCATAGTCACCTCCACACGGACACACACACATACCCATGACTGCACCACCCCTGATGCCATGCACACCACTGCAGCTGAGCACCTATAGCCCACTGCAAATCATAGACCACCACAGTATTCATATCAAAATCAAATGTATTGCACAAATATAAAATTCAACTATTTACAAAATTACAAAAACTATATACAAGGTTGGGGGGGCCACAAAAAGGTGGGGGTGGGTAGGGGGCAGGGGTGGACAAATGGGATGGGAAAGGAAGGGTGTGAGGGTGGGTCCAGGGGGTAGGGGAATTCAGGGACTGAGGGATCCCTAGCGGGAGCGCCGTTCCATGCTGTGGCTCCTCCAGCCTCTGTGCCTCCTCAGTGCTATCCAACCGCCTGAGGATTTCCAGAGATTCCTGGGCCAGCAGTAGCAGTTCCCTCACAGCCTACCTGATGTCCCATAGATGGTGGCTACCTAGGACAAGAGAGCACAGTCAATAGGTGTGAATGCACAGCCCCATACAGCCCACCCACTGTGCACGGCATACGGCCATGGAACATACCACTGTGATGGTGTGTGACCACCCGCAGTGATCATGTCCACAAGACCTGCCCACCCAGGCGCATACAGCCATATGGAATGCTGCACACACCCACCAGCCAAGTCATGCACTGCACCACCGTGGCTGTTTAGTGACATGGCTATGTGGTACAAAGGCAGTGGCACAACCATGCACCTGGTGCATGCATGGACCACCACTGATGCACTCCCAGGCAAGCACTGCCACTGGACATTGTTGACTGAAACAAGTTGCATGCATGGCAGTGGTGTCAATGAATGGTGGCCATGCTCCGCTGCCCACCCTATCACACAGCATGCAATAGTAATCAAGGATGTATAGCACTCACCCTCATCGGGCCAGTCAGGTGGGCGGTGATGGCCCTCGCCCCACCTGGCTGCACTGTCCTCCTCCCTCCGCTGCTCCTCTCTCAACCGGTGGCATTCATCCGGGCCTGTGGGGAAAACAAGGAGAGAAGAACATCAGTACAATCCCGAAGCAAAGTCCCCCTGCCCCAAGGTGTGTGACCTCCCACCCAGCCAGACCCACCCACCCCACACCCTGTGAACACCGCCACAGCCAACCCCAGATGGTCCCTCCCCTATGTGCTGTACACATACAACACTGTTACCCATATGGATGATAAAAGTGTGTTGATGGAACCCCTACCTGGATGTGGCACTGTGCCCCTCCTGGCACATGCCCGCAGTCATGCCAGTAGCTCCAGCTCCCTCCTCCGCAGGTCCCCATAACAGTGCCTGCACTGCTCCATGCTCCTCCCCTGTCCAGTGGCCTCCTCCAGGACAGTGGCCACCTCCTGCCACACCTGGGTCCAGGCCCTGTCCAGGGGCACCTTCCCGAAGAGAAGCCCATGGTGTGGCTCCACAATTGCCACCAGATTTGCCAACTCAATGGCAGACCACTGCATTGCCCATCTGCGTGCCATCCTTACAGTTAGTAGGCAATATGGTGCTCTGCAGCACGGCTCCCCACGTGCACATGCTGCGCGATACAGCACTGCCATTCCCTATCGCATTGTTACCAAACAACGCGATACAGGTGCACCCATGCCTGACGTATGTCATCTAGGGGGTAAAGTTCGGGCACAGGGTCAAGGGTCTCTGGCACATGGCCAGACACAGCGCCATTGGAAGACAATGCATGTAGCATGATTGGCTGCCTGTGTGCCAGCGCCATAGCGGACTACTGAGCAGTTGGGCCATTGTGCCTATGATGGCCCAGTGCCACAGCACCATGTAGTGACCATCGCTATAGTGCCACTGGCACAATAGTGGCCATGCCCTGCATTGCCTACCATGCACAGCACGTCATCAGTGTGGCAGATGCCTGCATCAGCAACCCGGGCATGCGCAGTGAGGTGTACTACGCATGTCACAGAACTGATCCATTGGCTCAGCACATTCAGCACAATTGCGCAAAGTGCAAGAGCGCGATATTCAGCTGTCATATGTAAATCATCTAATCAGCCATTCAATGGTGCAGCACTGCAATTTGCATCTACTTAAAGTTGCTCCTCTCCTCATTTGCATGGATTGCGCTATAAAAGTGCGACAATGTGCAGCAGTGGCCATAGTCAGTTACTGCAGTTTAATGGTGAGTTGCATGCTGTTTGGGAGTGTGGACTGTGGATTCAGGGACATGCATGGGACTGCACAGTCACAGGTAACAACTGCCATTCTTACAGGTTACATAATGACCTAGCAGGCTGTTGGAGAGGAGGAACACAGTGGTAGGAGGAGGATGAGGCCGAACTTTACAAAGGCTGAAACCGAGGCCCTGTTCAAGGCCTTCTTGGATCAGGAGCCACTTCTCAGTGGATGTCGGGGAACACCTCAAGCCCGTGCTGCTGCATGGGAGAAGGTGGCACGTGCTGTGAACCTGCATGGCAGCCAGCAGCGCTCCGTGCAGGAGTGTAAGAAAAAGATGGGCATGAACAGGAGGAGGGTAAAGGAGAAGGTGGCTGCCATCAGGGCACCACATGCAGCAACAGGTGGGGGACAGCCGGAGGTGGTACAGCTGACCCCACAGGAGGAGAGGCTTGCTGGAAGCATGCAGCACAGTGCCATTGAGGGTGTTCCATGTGCTGGCTTCCAGATGGGTGGTGGCCCATCACTGCATGGTAAGTCATGGTCTGTCTATGGGGGGCAGGGTAGGTCACACGCACTAACGCACCTTTGCTTTCCCTTACAGATCCTGAGCATCTGCAAGGGTCAGCGGTGGTGGGCCTGTCCACTGCAGACAGTCGGCTGGAGTTGGAGGAGGGACCATCCTCCTCCTCAGGTATACGTGGATCACTGAGACAGTGGGGCCACCTGGCAGTCCACACTGATGTCACTGTAACAGGTGTGGAGGAAGCCCTGCCTGTGTCCCAGTGTGCTGGCATCCATGGATGCCAGCATGCTGTGACTGTGGCCGGTGCAGAATCCATCACCACGGGATGGCCACACAGCAGGGCACTTCGCACCAATGGCTGTGGTTGGTGCTGCTGTGGAGGCCTGCATGTCAGCACAGTCCCAGGCTGTGCCTGTCAGCACCAGTGGGGCAGCACTGGTGTCTGTTTAGGACTGTGGAACTGTTGCGGCCACTGTGGTGGCACCACTGATCCCTGGGGAGCAGCAACCGGAGGGGCAGTATCAGCAGTCACCCAATGGGCTTGGGGGTACAGGGTTCAACGGAGGCATCTGTGCACTGCCTGTGGACATGCCCAGACCTGATCCTGGTGCACAGCACCTACCCTCAAGGGGTGCTGAACATCGGGGCCGTGCACACCCTGAGGGACAGGATGCTGAGGATGCTGATGACCTCTTGGATGAGCACACCCGCCTACTGCAAGCATTGGTCCAGCAGCAGATGCAGCTTGCGATGTCCGTGGATGCACTGCATGTGGCTCTAGAGCAGGCAGAGGAGCATCACAGCAGGGACACCACACTGATCCTGGCAGGGATGGACCATTTGCAGGAGGATGTGACCGCTGCCATTGACAGGCATGCAAAAGGCATTCATTGCTGTCATGGCCACAATGGGCACACAGTCAGGTGCCCATGCATCATGGACACAATGCAGTGCACTATCCACCCCCCATTCCCAGCATCGTGCAAATCCCACCCTGTCGATGCTGGGTTCAGCTGTGGGCATCCCGAGCACTCCTGGTGCAGGCATGTTCGGTGTGCTGCAGACCCCTGCATGAGCATGGTCACATTCACACAGTGGAACCCTTGGGGGACCATTGGTGCCACCCCATGAGGCCAGTGGTCAGCCTGTCAGTGCTGGCGGGTCTCGGCGGGGCTGCCCATGCATCCGTGACAGCCATGGCACTGTGTCGCATGACTGACCTGTCTCCCAGCGTGGCTACTGTCTGGTCCTGCCCTGTGTGCATTGTGTGTTTCAGTGGGAAGTGCACAGGTGGGTACCCAGCCCTGCATGTGGACACACAGTCCACCTGCACACCCTCCTTGCTGCTTTCCGCAGTAGCGTGTGCATGATGATGCCTGCATTGCACTGTACACCAGTGTGCAATGGTGCTCAGCATCTGACACATGCATATGGACAGGTAGTGGGCGCTGTGGCCTGTGGACATGTGTGTTGCTAGGGTGTGCATTCTGGGTCAGTGTGCCTCCTGCCCTCTGTGCACGTTTGTTGCATTGTGTGTGAGATTGTGTGTGTGTGTCTGTCGGCATGGCATGTTAATCCTCACTCATCCCTGGTTGTGTGTGTGCTTCTGTGCCCTGCCACTTCCCTTGATGGGCATGCGCCCCTGGTGTGTATCCATGCATATTTGTGGGTTGTGCCTTAGTCACTGGTGGTTATGCATGGCCCCATGACTTATCTGGGTTGGCTGAAGTGCTCCTCCGTGATGGTGTCCTGGTGCAGCTGTGCCAGTCGGAGCAGTCGGGGGTCCCGTAGGCGAAGGGGGGCTACCCATCACCATAGTCACTGGCATCCCCATCGTCCCCATTGCTGTCCCCCTCTTCAACCTGTACAGCTATCCCACATTCATTAGCCATGTTGTGCAGGATGCAACAGGCCAGGAATAGCCCGCAGGCCTTTGAAGGGCTGTACCGTAGGGCACCACCAGAGATGTCCAGGCAATGGAAATGTGCCTTCAGCATCCCGAACACCCACTTGATGACATTATGTGTGGTGGCATGTGCCTCATTGTAGTGTTGCTGCGATGGGGTCATGGGCCACTGGTAGGGTGTGAGCAGCCAGGGACAGAGTGGGTATCCACTGTCACCTGTGTGAAGAAGGTGTGTAGAAGGTGGAGGTTAGTTTTGTGATCAGTATCGCCCTGCCCCAGGCCATGTAGGCCACTAACCATGCCACCTCTGACTATGTCTCCCCAGGCCCTATGATTGTCCATGTGGTTTGCATACTTACAGAGTAGGTGTCCAGTGGGGATGTCCCCACTCTTGAATCTGTGGCACAGTGCCGACTGGTGCCAGATGAAAAAATCATGTGCTCCCACAGGGTGCGTGGCACAGACATTGATTATGTACCCCCTGGCATCGCACACCACCTGGCAGTTGATCCTGGCATAGCCCTTGTGATTTATGTATGCAGCCCCCTCGGGGCCAGGTGGTGTGCGTATGGCCACATGGGTGCAGTCTGTTGCCCCTAGCATGCCAGGCATATGTGCTACCCTGTGGAACTCCTGTATGTTTGCTGTGCACTCTGCCACTGTGCTGGGGAAATGGATGTACTCCGCAGCATATGGCAGCAGTGTGCTGAGGAATTGGGTGAGGTGGCATGACGTGGCTGACTGGGTTATGCCTGTGGTGTCTCCAGTTGGTCCCTGGAAGGTACCTGTGGTGAACAAGCACATGTAGGCTGTTACCTTAGTCTCCACTGACAGGGCATGGCTCTGTTGTGTGGGTGCCTGCATCACATCACTGCACAGCTCACAAAGCTGCCTCAGAATTGCCCTATTCAGGTGGTACCAGCCCACAATCTCAGTATCAGTGTACAGCTGAAAGCTGGTATGGGCTCGGTACTGCCTGTTGGGGGCATACTGCTGACGGGCCCTTCCACGGCCACGCCCCCCTGCTGCCCTCCTTCTCAACCCCCTCATTTTGGCCTCTATTTGGAAGGTGGCACTGGCCATGTCCCTGGCTTGTGTTCACCCCCCCAGCAGCTGTTGCTGTATTCCCCCCGCTGTCCTGGCTGCTACCTCCCCAGTACCAGGTACACCTGCCTGTGTTGGCCTCTGTGCTGTGTGGCTACCCACAGCTTCCCTGTGTGGCTTCCCACACCTTCCCTGTGCCTGGCAGTTCAGACTGCCCTTTCCCTGGCCTGCCCTGTTTGTGCCTCCTGCCCTGTCTGTCTGGCTAGAGTTCTGCCTCATGTGGTTTCCCTGTAGAGTTCTTGCACCTCTCCCTTGCTCCTTTTTATTTTGGCTCATTTCCACTATGGTGCAGCTTCCACTTGCTCCCCAATTGTGCATGGCGCAAGTCACTGAATATTGAACTGCGCCATTTATGCATAGTTCCTCCCCCTTCAGTTGCACATGCCATCATTATCATTGCGCTGTTGCTCAGCATGATTTTGGGGGTGCAACTGCCTCCTACAGAATATCCAGAATGGTGCAATTTCAGACTTGCGCAGGTGCAACCCTATTGCGCATGGCTCAACTCTTTTAAATATCTAGGCCTATGTGTTTGAGATCATCCTGAAGTCCAAGTGAGCAACTACATTCGGGACTCAGAATTCCAGGCCACTTCTAATCATATACTATATAATTTACCGAATATAATTCAAACCTAATTCTTGTAAGAAGTGTCCTCTCCAGTTGGTTTGTTATAATAGTCAGATATGATTCTAGTTTATGTTCTGTTTTAATTATTTTAAACCATTGAAAATGGCATAATCTGTTGATGTTTCCCGATCTAATGATAAAAAAAATATTTCTAATTCTCCTTTTAACCTGCTCAGCTATCTTTGAGAATGGAATAATATAGATTTCGTAGAGGAAGTTTCCAAAACCCCACTGAAGAATGTTTTCTTTTATAGTTTTGATGGTGTTAGATGTAAAATTAGACATATCTTATTTGTTCTTCTAAGCAAATCCTCAGAAGTCTGTAATTGGAAAGAAGAAATAAGTGTAATATGAAATGTATCCATCGTGCAATTGCTAATGTTGACAATGTGAATTGTCCTTGTTCTTTTCTTAATATTTCAGCCAGAACTGATTGTTGTTCTTTCAATACAAAATGATACATTTAATTAATTATTGTTTCTAGAGGTTTTATATCTGCCAGGGTCCATATTTCTATTCCTTATAAGATATATGTGTTAATTTTACTATTTATAACTTTTAGCAAACCTAAAAATGAACTTTGGCCCATTTTCCCATTGAATCTTTTAAAAGCTCCAAATGCTGTTTTTAATTTCTGGGTCATGATATTAATGCGTGGATTTCAAGAAAGGTTTGAGGAAAACTTGAGGCCTAAATAATCATAATATGTTACCAACTCAGTTTTTCTTTTTCCTATAAAAAGTGAGAGGACTTTTTTGTTTCTATTTGCCAAATATAACCATATTTTTTTATGATGTATTACCAGCCCATCTTTCCTACAGAGTTCTGAGAAGGTTACTTTATGTTGAAGACCTAGAAGTGATGTAGCTATCAAGACAATGTCATCTGCCTTTGCTAAGCAGGGGATTTTTTTCATTAAAACACTAGGAGAATGAAATTCTAGATTATTTAAATCCTGCAAGATGGTATTTATATACACATTAAATATTAAGGGAGCTAGTAGAAAACCTTGGCACACCCCTAAATTTGTATGTATCTTATTTGTTAAATCACCTTGTTGATTATATTTAATTTTGAGCCAAGTATTATTATGGAGTTTTATTAGAATGTCTAAAATATCTAGATCTATAATATACCCTTCTAATTTAAGCCACAGTGTTTCCTGCTTATAGAATCAAATGCAGTTTTGAGGTCAATAAAGCAGCAATATAGTTTGGTATTGTTTACGCTATATAGAGAAACAACTATCACCAGCACCTGCTTGCACTATGGTGCTTTTTGCTTGTTTGCTTGTTCACTCCAAAGTTAATGCATCAGACAAAAACTTTAAAAACTTGAAAAAATATGGAATAAATCCAAGGAAGACTTCAATATGGTGCTTACTGTAGATAAAGTACTTAATTTTATTTATATGTTGAACACCAAAAATACTTCCTCCTGCATACCCCCTCCTCCTCCTTGTCACTTGAAGCATCTTCTCCTAAAGCATTTCACTACCCCGGTGCTTTGTCAAAGGAAATCGTTAATACTTTATTTAAGCACCATATTGAAGTCTTCCTCGGATTTATTCTGTATTTTTTCAAGTTTTTTTTCTGATGCATTAACTTTGGAGGTAGTTGTTTTTCTACATATTACTTGTGATTTAGCCTAGAACTGCATCCCTGGTGCGGCTGCTGATGTCCTTTATTTGTGCATTTTTAATGCTAACGTATTTTCAAACAGGATGCTAGAGAACAGAACAATGTTGAACTGTTGATCGTTTTGACCTAAATCTGTTTTGAAATTCTGATAATATATTATTCTTTTCTACCCAATGTTGTATTCTGTTTAATATTGTTCTGCAGAATATTTTTTGTGATGCATTGAGCAGACTGATTGGGCAATACATTGTAGGGTTGTTAATATCTCCATTTTTGTGAATTACGCATATTTATGCTGCCTTTCCAAGAGTCTAGAAATTGCTCTCTTTGGACACAAGAATTAAAAAATACTTGCAATACTGGAGACCACCACTCTTTAAAGGATCTATACATATCTGCCAATAGTTAATCCGGTCCAGGTGCCTTATTTATTATATTTTATTGAGGGCTTCTGAAATTTTTGATCGGGATATGAATACAGCATTTGGAAAAACTATTTTTTTAACAATATTAGTATACATTTGTCTATCTTCCTCTATTTGTGAAAAATAAAGACTTGTATAATGCTGTTCCCAGATTTGTGGGGTGATTTCTGTCTCAATACAGTTAGCATATCTATCACAGCCTTTACTAACTAACGTCCAGAACTTTTTGATATCCTTTTTAATGATGGATATTCTAAGTTTTTCCCTCATAGAATTGTGAAATTTTAATCTTTCTTTGTGCATTATTTCCTTATAAAGTTTTCATTCTTTGTTTATTACTTTATTTGGTATCCTAGAACTTTTATTTTTATGTTGTCTAACAATTTTGTTTAATTCTTGTTTTGCTTTTTTACATGTTACGTTAAACTAGCTGTATTTCATCTTTCTTTAATCAGAATGATAAAAGAAGGGTTTAAGATAGAAGGAGATATTTTCCCAAACAATCATTATATTTGCAATTGACTGTACTTTGAAGATTTCATTTCTATAATTATCCAACCAACCGTTATTCAGTATTTCTTCAAACTGTAAAATACACAAGTTCTGCCATCTTATTCTTTTCTTATTGATAACTTCAATATAGTCTTGTTCCTGACTATTGCTTATCTGTCTATCTCATATTTCCATTTCCCATTTTGTAAGAACTGGTAGGTGTATGGATTCTGGTCTTATAATGACTTATAAGTCTATTATTTTGCTTATTGCTTCCATATTTCCCCAGACATGATCAATTACTGATGACCCATTTGGACCTATAAAGGTATATGCTCCTTCATGATTGCTTTTAGTTCTTCCATGAAAAATACAGTAATCCAGTCCAGACATAATTTTAATCAAACATTTCCTGTTTTTTATTATTTATTTCATCTCTTAACTTACATTGACAAAACATATTCTTATTTATTATGTTTATTCCATCGGACAGTTCCTAGCTTACAAAATTACTTTCTGTAATTCTTGCATTGAGATCTCCTAGGACTATTATAATGTACTGCAGTTCAAGGAGAATACACTCACCATTCACACAAGAAAGAAAATGTCCAAACTGTTTAGCTTTGGTACATGCTGAGGTTTAATGCATAGCCATTGAAAAAGGAAAAGAAAATACAAGTACTGGCAGCACAGAGCTTGCCTGCCTGCATGGCTTATGTTTCACCCTACAATTAGGGCTTCATCAGAGACTATTATAATGCTGTGCTCATGTTTCTCTGATAATTCTTTCAGTGTTGCTTTGAAATTTTTCCAATATTCATCCTGAGTTATTTTATTAGTTGGTGATACATATACATTAAAGATTATCAGAGTTGTTTTATTATTTACCAATTTTAGCACATACCAATTTAATAGTTCCACCTTTTGGGCAATATGTTAAAGTTTAAACTTGTCTTAATGTAAATCACCAGACCTGCTTTTTGTCTACCATTTTTCTTAGATTTTGTTGCTAGAAGATTAAAACCTGAATAACCAGGAATCATCAGGAAGTCTTCTTTGAACAACCAAGTCTCTTAGAAAAAGATTATGTCAGAGCCCATCAAAAAATTCTTAAATTCATTTTCTGCTAATCTATTCAGTAGCCCTTCTATATTCCATGTAAGGATATTTAACTCTATTAAATTTTCTATCATATTCACATGTCTTAAATCTGTTTGTCAATTTGAATTGCTATCCTTAGGGGAACAAAGAGATTTGTTATTTCCAGCACTGTTTGATCATTTTGCTTCCAATTAGAACCTGACCTATCTAATGTTTCAATATCTATAAGATACTGGATATGAGCATTCAAGACTTTGGAGGCCTGTGACACAAGTGCTGCCAGTTTGCTAGATTGGAATGTAATATCAATCTGTGGCATATTTCTCCTAGTCTCCCTATTCATTAATAACCTGCCTAAGCATTATGGAAGTGCCAAGGTGACCCTTTATGCCGATGATGCCATGTTGTACAGATCAGCTCCTGATGTGACTCAGTTAAATCAGCTTCTGAACCAGGACCTCTCCATATTGGAAAACTGGTTCCTGACTAATCGGCTAGTCCTCAATGTGAAAAAGACCAAAACCATCCTATTTGAACCCAAAAGGCTAGGCCCTGTCAGAACATGCTTATTGTCCCCCTGCCTGTACACTGGTTCTCCTATAGAGGTTGTGGACTGCATTAAATACCTGGGCATATATATTGATCAAGACTGCTTCTTCAAGGTTCATGTTGATCAGCTAACCAAAACACTAAACCAGAAGCTTGGTATCCTGTATTGTCTGAGCCCTTTTCTCACTCAGACATCCAAGTTAAGGGTAGCCACCAGCATGCTCCTCCCCACCCTGTTCTATGGGGCTCCAGTGCTACACTCACTACAAAACACGGAGATGCAGAAACTGAAAATATTGTATCACAGAGTCAGAAACTGAAAATATTGTATCACAGAGTCAGGCACTTTGCCCTAGGTGCCCCACTTCTAGAACATCAGTGTAAAGTATTGCACTCACTAAAGTGGCCTTCCCTTGAGGGTAGATTTATGTACCCTTCCCTAAGCTTGGCCTTCAAGCTCCTGCAAACTAATGCCCCCCCCAGTCTGAGCTGCACTGTAATGCCTAAGCAGCCTGGAAGAACCTTAAGGTCCTCTAACCAACAACTCCTCCATGTTCCTAGAGTCTGGACATGTCAAGGTCTTCGGTCTTTCGCAGCCTAGACTCCATCCCTCTGGAATGGCTTTCCTAGTAATCTCCAAGACTGCAGCTCCCTTGGTGGCTTTAAGAAAGGCCTCAAGACCTACCTATTAGGGCTAAGCCTCTGTGCATGCTACCACTGAGGATCAGTACACTACACTGGACTACCCCCGTAGCTACTGTCAGCTGCCTGGCATGCCTTTTTTCCCATATTGGGACCTTTACCACCTAATGAGACATTTGTAACTGTCATTTTTGTGAAAATGTTCCATTTCAATGATCAATGTGTGACTGTCATTCATGTGAAACTGTTTTACTTATCGTGATATTCGTCAAATGTACCTAACCTGCCTGTGAATCGTACATCATGTCCTGATTGCAATGCCTGTATTACTCAATTTCCTTTGAGCTGTTCTTACTGTTTATTCTCCTGTAGTCTGTAACTAATCCTGGGTCACCCTTAAAAAGGGGACCATTATGGTTTCAGTAGGCCTACCCCGTCACCAAAATTTGAAATAAATAAAAAAAAAAAATGTGAACAAGTCTTATGCACATATATGAGCTTTATGGTACTCCTATTAATATTCATGCCTAAGGCACAAGAGAGATAAGTATCTATTTTTTTTTAATGTTCCTATAGTGTAACTTCTGGCCACTTCCCAGTCAAAAAGCGATAGGGTCTTATTCTCCCATTCTGAGCCTCTGAAAAGATTGTAATTTGAGACAGCATTGTTAACCTTCTTAAGCCAGTGGGTGTCATCCACAGATTCTCTCCTTATTATTGGGTCTTCATAACAAGTTAAAGGTACAGCTTGGGGGGGGAGTATGTAAATACCTCTTGTACTTAGCTCATTTTCCAGGTCCCAAATTTTCTGAGCTATATCTTATTTTGCACAGTATACCAATACACAGTCTTCATAATCTAAATTTGGCAGTGTCATGATGAATACTTCTCCTCTGTCATTTGTAACATACAATAATTTTAATATCCAATTTGTAAGTATCTGTACAATCTCATTTCTCAGTCTGTGAACCCATACATTTCTATCAAAAATTCCTCTTTGAATGTGGTTGTAAATTTGACATTAGAAGAATCTTTAGTCAAGTTCTTGCTTTTTTTTTTTTTGCATCTTAATTTGGGACCTGTTATAGTCACCCTTGGTCTCCCCTTCAGAACAACATACCACCTTAGTAAGTGAAGTGTTCGGATTTAATTATTTCCCTGCATCAATCAGTACATCCATATTCTCCATATCCCTACTTAACATGATATTTTCATTTCTTGTAGTAGTCTTGACAACTATGTTATGGATGCTCTCATTGCTGCTCATAGGTCTGTCTAACAAAGGGGACTTAGGGTATAACTGACTTTGTTTTTTTTCCCTTTCTGATTTTCTTTTTTGCCTTTTTTGTTTTCCTATATAATTACTAGATTCCTTGTTTCCCTTTTTAGCCTTTTTGGAATCCATTTTTATAAGCTGATCTGCTATTTCCAGGTTTGCCAATTCTGGGATCATTTCTCTCCCCTTCTGAAATGAAGGGGACAGGTAAACTTTTGTGGCTATGTTGCATTTAACAACATGATCTGCATTTAGCTGATTTTCCTCTTCCATTAGGCCTGAACTATTGTTAGCCTTTGGTCCTGTTATTAAATCCAACAAGGCCCTATCGCATGCCACGTCACCTTTTAAATTCTCCAGTTCTTGTTTTAAACCCACATGTTTTCCAATATTATTACATTTACATAATATTGATTCTTAATCATTTCCAAAACTTGTGGTGATAGAGGAGAATTTGAGGTAAAGTCCACTTTATTTGTAAAAAAATCTTTATTATACCTGATTTCCTCTTTTGTAATGAATCATTGTTTGTTTGCTTATGGCTGGAAAATGAGGATGAAAAAGACAGAGAAAACCTAAGATAAGGTGAACCTGAGCTATAATATCCTTGATTATCTTGATTATTTTTCCCATCCTGGCTTGAGTCTAGCTGCCTAATCTTATGTAAAGCATGATTCAAATCCTTTAACATTTGTGAGAGGCCATTTGATTTATTAACATGTAATGTCTCATTTCTATCCATATCTACACTCAAGGTTGTCTGTTCTTTATTAAATTTTGAATTGTTACTTGTCCTTGAGACCTGCCACCCTTGTTTGTGTGTTGTTTCTTGTCCTAAGCTGGTAGTAGAACATTTGTCAAAATCAGATGAGATTTCCCATGATGAAGTTAAATTTGGGAGCTGAATTATATCCCATTATGGTTCCATTCTGAGCTAATGAGTTAACAGATCAGTTCAACCAGCTATAACTGGCTATAACTGTCTATAACTGTCTAATGAAATAATTTCATCTCATGCATTTTGTGAGCCCTGCATATCTCTAATATTATTAGTGTTAGTAAGGATATCATCTTTTGGTCTATCTGCCAGACAACCTCTATTCCTTGCTAAATTGTCAGAAATTCCTCTTTGATGGAATTAGGAGTCGAAGTATCAGGTTCTGTACTTCTAAAAAAAGAGGTTATCTTAGGCTACTTAGTGTTATTATCCTCGTCCTCCATTATGTTGGTATCTTTGTTGCCAATAGCCTTCATATTTTTACCTTTGTCAGGATTTTCCTTCCTTAACTTCCTCCTTAACTTCTTTCTTTTTTGATTTAACTGATTCGTTAAAGAGCAAGACAAACCACTTGTGGTGTTAACCATTTTTTTAAGTTTGAACTATAAGCCAAATATCAGCTTTGCATACTTTACACTTGAATATTGGGACTTAGTGCCTTTAAATAGCACAGCGTAGCACAGCACAACACAGTAGATCAAGATCAACAAGCATTTGTCAATGCTGAATGTTGTCTTGCTGCCATTGGCAGTGCAGGAGTTAGAGGAATGCAGCATAGGAGTGGCAGTCAAGTATTGAACTGATGCCAACCCACCCCCACCCTGCAGAGAGTGAGAGGCATTAGGGTGTCCCTCTGGGTGTTTGTTAGTGCAGTGCGGGAAAACATGCTGGAAAGGATGTGAAAAATGACAGCTGCACAGTTCATAAGGAGGTGTAATTAAATGCCAGTGCAGAAAATGTAGCATACAAATATACGGAATTTGCGGAGTTGCAAGGGTGTGTGGGAAATATGCAAGGCATGCTTGAAGCACTGCCAGTTTGTGGGCGTTAGGCACCAAATTTTCAACATAGGCATTTTAGCACCTCTGCTCATATACAGTGTCACTGTCATTTCCTGAAAGTATCCCAAGAAGTGATTTCACACAGCGACCACGCTATTCTGTGCCGGAAGTGCAGAAACACATTTTGGGCAGGGTATGTGAAGTGACAGCTGTACTGTTCATCAAGAGGTGTGTAAAAATGGCAATGGTGAAAATCCAGAGTGAAAATATCACAAATGCATGACAGTAGGAGCATGCGTGCAATCTGTCAATGCACGCTCGTAACACAGTCATTTAATAGAGTATCAGCTCCAAATTTTCAACATAGGCATTCTATGAGCTCTGCTCATGAACTGTGTCACTGTCATTTTCATAATCTGGCCCAAACACTGATTTCCCACAGTGACTGTGCAATTGTGCGCCAGAAGTGCAGAAACACATTTCTGGCAGGATGTAGAAAATGACAGCTGTACTGTTCACAAGGAGGTGCACAAAAATGCCAATGCTGAAAATACAGCTTTAAAATACTGTGAATGCACGAAGTTACAAGCCTGCATAGCAACTGCGCAATGCACGCTTGTAAAACAGGTATTTGTTGGATTTTTCCCACCAAATTTGGAACATAGGCTTTTTGAGAGGCCATCTCATGAACACTGGCACTGTCATTTCATTAATGGGTCCCAAAAGGTGATTTTGTGCAGTGACTGTGAAATCACCTTCAGAAGTCGATTAACACCATGACAGTGACAGAATTCATGAGGAGGGGCCTCAAAAACCCCATGTTGAAAATTTGGTGCCAAAATTCCAAGAAATGCCTGAGATATGCAGCAAAGTTGAAAAAACCCTATTCATTGCATTATACAGCTCACCAGCATTTCTTCAGTTCGCGGTTGGCTTTGAAGAGTGCAGACGTGTTCCCGGTCCACTGAAGATCATCGCGCTGGAGTCTAGAGGTAAGTATGGGGTGAGTGGGAGTGAGGGGAGGCAGGGTGCGCATTGGGTTGGTGTGGGTGGAGGAAGGGGGGATCTAAACTAAGAGGGACGGTTTTTGTTTCCAGGTGAAAAAAAGAAAACTGTTCAGGGGCAGTTTCGCATTGCAGAGCATTTGGCATGCTGGGGTGGCTCAGCATGCCACCTAAGTGGGTTTTGTGGGGGTGTCAGTAGCTGATGGGGATTGGCACCTCATATTGGCTCACAACACGGATGGGGTAATGCCGCCAGGGATTGGGCACCCCGCCAGCAAACAAAGAAAGGGGAAGCACGAGCTGAGGAGGATTGGGCACCCCTTGGCATTTCACATTTGTGGGGATGCCGACGGGAATGGGCTCCCCAATCGGCACACAAACATGGGGGAGTTGCTGACAGGGGATTGGACATCCCGATGTAAATAAGGTAAGTGGCGCTTCGCGCGTACACTGTTCGCATAATGGCAGTGAGCACGCAAGCAAAGGACCGCTGCATATGATGATTGCAGTGAAGCTTTGCTTTGATGTGCTCACCCCATTATGTATGCATGGTGTGGCGGTGGCATGCAGGCTGATTGGGGAATGAGGGACACACCTACTGATGTATACCCTGCATTCTCCCAACAGCAGCCGAGCCCCCAAGACCCGCACTGTCGCAAGATGTTGCTTGCGCATACGTGCAAGCCAACATAAAAATTAATTGATTTACATAGGGGCACAAGTATTGCAATAAGGCAATATTCAATAAACAATGTCCAATATATTCAGCATATCCAACATATCCAACATCAACTTCAATATGCTTAATAAGTGATGTAATGATGTTATAAATATTTTAAATATCATAAATGTTGTGATTAGCTCAATATGAATGTCCTGCAAAATGTCCTGGTCTCAGACTTTTAAGGTTTGGTGTTCAAGATTTCAGTTGAGGGTACAGCCTCCAACCCCATATAAACCATTTTGGAACCAATTACATCCACTTATAACCATATATTTCCAAATGTGTCCAGAAGCACCTTTAAGGTCCACAAATGAATTTTGCAGATGAATCAAATGTCTCAAAAGGCAGTTTCTCAATAATTTGGTGTTATAATCCTTGGTTTGCAAACCAGAGCTTTTGGTTGCACAGTCATTCACACAGCGCTTAGTTTCCCTTGAGTTTTTACTAAGAAAAACTGAAGAAAAAAATATAAGTGAATCAGACAGAGCAGGGGATAAAAAAACTTCCTGTAAATAACTACAGCATACAGCATTAGCTAGAGTCCCTATATACTCTGAAAGCTATGACTGTATATACACTAGCAGTACTATATCCTTTATCCGCTTTATCCTTTTATTTCTCTTTTTGTTATATTTATTATACCATAACACAAATGAAAAATTCTGCTTACTTTTACTGGAGTTGTTAGCTAATAAAGTAGCTTTAGGGCACAAAAGGACATCTGAGGCTGACAGAAAAGAAGTACAAGTTTTTCTTAGCTTCAGCAAGCCTTCAGACAAAGCATAAATGCAGATCATGGCCTGTTTTCAATTTTTATTTTGGATGGCTGCCATGCCTTGCATGAATTAACTGGCCATTAGTTCTTATTGCACTATAAGCAAGTTGGCCACAATGAACATCAGGGAACCCAGAAAAGCTGTATTCACAAAAATGGCTCTTGCAGTCATACCAGCAAGCCCCTGAAGCAGCCTACTTATGTGCTAAACTTGCTAGCATAAAGTGAAATGTAAAGTGCAGAGTGCAAATTAAATCAGTGCTGCTTACTGTACTCCGAAAAACTATAAAGGTATTAAAAAGTACTAAAAGTACAAGTGACCTGTAAAATGCTCACAGTGTTTCAAGACTGTGTGGTTATCTAACTACAGCAGCTCTCGCATGTGTTTTCAAATGGAGGGTTCTGTGTTAAAATTAGCAAACGGCACAAAAATGTAAAAAGTTGTAGCTCCAAGCTTATAAATATATGTAATTTCTATATAAAATGTGCAAACTAAAACAATAAGGTGCATGAAGTACATAAAGTCCATTCTCTGCCTCTTTTCCTACCACACTGGGTAAAAATAAAGTGTTTTAAATATTCATTCACTTAAAATCAAGAAACAGGATTGCGTGTATTACGCATATTGAACAAATAACTGAATAAAACTTCTGTTGCTACATCCCTTTTTTGTGAAGCCACTACACACAGTAGATGAAGACAGAATCCCTGGAACACACAGTAGATGAAGACAGAATCCCCAGAACACAGTTGAGTATACTCAGTGACAGGGTGCGTCTCACTGCCACTCTCATAGCTGCTCCAAAATCTCTTCTCTTATTGACTTGCACTGCTTCAGGGAAATTCCCCTGGGCCACAGGCAGGCCTTTCTCCTGTGAATAGAGAGAGCAAGAAGCAGCATGGAGGGGGCACAAGAGAGTCCAGCAAAAAGCACAACTGGTAAGGAGACAAACTATTTTGGCAAAGGAGGCATATCTTTTATAAAAAAGTCACAAGCACTGCCTGCCTGCTTCTCTATCCTCCTCCACAAGATAGAGAGCGCATAGCTAGGCATCCATCTCGATCAGTCCTCAGCATCACTAGCTCTTGTATCATCTGATATCCATGTCAGTTCCTTTTATTGCCTTTACTTTTCTACACACATCCTCTCCCATGTGACAATGATGCATTGGAAAACATCAGTTCAATGTGTTCTATCTTACTGTCATATCTGCAACACTAGAATTGTCCTAGGAAGTCTATATATTATAGTGGCGCGATATCACCACGATAGTTAGAGCTGAGTAGGCAGTTTAATGTTAAACCTCAAAATTGCACTTTAATACCTTTGCAATCATTCAGTGGATTTTCACAAAATTTTATATGTGCTGTTCTGCGTGGTAGATCTCTTGATGTGCCAAGTTTTGTTTCGATCAGATGTGCGGTTTTTGTGCAGTGCATAGTGAAAAAGTTTCAAAGTTGCTTTTTTTGCCAGTTTTTGCTGTTTGTTCCTCATTACTCTGTGGCCACACCATTTGGAATAAGATCTGAACTTTTTAGTGTAGAAAGAGCTTGCCCCCCAAAATAAGCCAACATTAGTTTGGTGAAAAAATATTAATCTGTTCCAAAGTTATTCAATTTTGAAATCTTGGGTTCTCAGCATGCTCAGTTCAGTCTTTTAAATAGATGCACGTTGCAAAAAGAGATTTGGACTCACAAAATAGGATTTTAACAGCTCACGAAGAAGGAGTTAGAAAATCCCCCATTCATGACAAAAAATTCCTTTTTTGTGAGCAGCCATCCTGTTTAAGTTTTTCCTCAACAATGTGGATCTGTAGATATCTATGTATGAGTTTTGTTCATGGGGACATCCTGCACACTTCCATGCCTTAGGTTTGCTTTATGTAGGTCAAAAAATGCTAATTTTTTAATTTACAAATCCCTTTTTGCTACTCGCTTCCAATCCCTTTTCACGAGCTGTCAAAATCCCTTTTCATGAGATGGTGACCAGATGGCCCTATCTCACAAAAAAGGAATTAGCTCACAAAAAAGGATTTTAACAGCTCATGAAAAGGGATTACTTTTTATAATCCCTTTTCATGAGCTGTCAAAATCCCTCTTTGCGAGCTGTCAAAATCCCTTTTTGCAAGCAATCCCTTTTTGTGAGCTGTCAAAATCCCTTTTTGTGAGATGACAACTAGATGTCCTTACATCACAAAAAGGTATTGGCTCGCAAAAAGGAATTTTGACAGATTACGAAAAGGGATCATCTCCCGAAAAGGGATTTTGACAGCATGCAAAAAGGGTTTACTTTTAATAATCCTTTTTCATGAGCTGTCAAAATCTCTTTTCATGCACCAATCCCTATTTTTCAGCTGTCAAAATCTCTTTTAATGAGCAATTCCTTTTCATATGCTGTCAAAATCCCTTTTTGTGAGATGACGACTAGATGTCACTACCTTGTGAAAAGGGATGGTCTCATGAAAAGAGATTTTAACAGCTCACAAAAATGGATTCAACTCATGTAATGGAATTTTCACAGGTCACGAAAAAGGATTTAAAACTTTACTGTTTCTTTTCTACTTTATGGCAAATAAATGGTTTTGAACTTAGGGCTGAAATGTTCAGGGTAGAAAGGGCTTGCTCCACAGATGTGACTTTTGCATTGTGTTGGTGATAATTTTTTTTTAATTACTTTCTTTCCTCCTGACTGGCCCCCTTCCACTGCCCCCCCAGCCCCATCTCCCCGGTGTCTACTGGACTCACCTCTGACTTCTACGAGGTGCTGGGTGCCTGCGATGGGTCGGTATTATCTTGCCGATCAGAATTTTTCCATTTACTTCCCAGCCCTGAGCACAGAGTGATGGCGTAAATGGATGCCAATGGCCAAGCAGCACACGCTCCATGTGTGGCATGATGGGTGTCTGCCCCACTTCCACCACCTACATTTGTGGGTCCATTACGCCAATCCCCAGCCACTGACGGGGGCTAGTCAAGCAGTGAACTCCATTCCCATCCCTCCCCGGGAGAGGAGAGCAGTCCTCCAGTTGATTGATCCTCTCTCTCCCTCCCTGGCTGGCCCCCGCTGGCCCACTCGCACCATGAACATGGGTCGCTGGCATGGCAGGCAGTAAGGCACGGATGCCTCAGTCCTCCACACCACTGGGCTGGCCCTGTTTGGTGATAACATTTACATTACTTCCATAGTTATAACATTTCAAAGTTTGGAAGTTTCCCATAGGCTGACATTTTGGAGGACACAGTACCTTTCAGCACCTATATCTCGACAATGATTTGCGATATGAATTTTTTGCTAAGTACAGCTTGGTGTATTAAGCACACGTACAGGTTGCCTGGCCATGATTACAACAGCTGGGGAAAGTTTCCCCTGTTCCTGTAGTTACTGAGATATTGCACAATTTGCATCACAGGGTTACTTTGAATGTCTCCAAGCCTGTGCTGCATCCAAACAATAAAATGCTTAGGGCCCTGCACTACCACAAATGGATACCATTATGGAGTAATTGGGGTGAGATAGCAACACAAGGCCTGATTCGCCCTGTGCTTGCATTGGGAGATGAGGGTTGCTTACAGTGTGTATACACTTATGGTTACATAGGAGTGCAGAGACCAGAGCACCCTGTGCTCCCATAAAGATTTAAGGGTACGATTACACTTTCTCAAAAAGTAAGATACCTCATTGCAAAAAATATTTGTTAATGCATCAGTTAGGGCTGAAGCAACAAAAGTAGGGTAATGAGATGTTATGGTTGAAACCCTAACACTTCCTCCCACCCAAACCTAGCACCCCACCATCACCCTCCACAGACCAACAGGCATTGGGGCCTTCTTTGTAGTATTCGGGCCTAACTCTCACCCCATTTTCCTATACTGCACCATATCAGATTCCTTATACATGGAATGGGATGAGAGGGCTGAAGACTCCAAGGCACACCCTGATGCCAGTTGGTCTGTGGAGGGTGGTGGTGGGGTGGTAGAGTTTGGTGGGGGAAGGTGTTATGGTCTGAACCCTAATGCCTCATTTCTCTACTTTTGTTACTTCAACCCTAACAGATGAATTAATGAAGCTGTTTGCTATGAAAAAAAAAAGCATATATACTGTATATATATATATATATATATATTGCAAAAAAGGGAAAGATAATTAATACTAGTGTAGTTCTAGAAGCCTCAGGAGACTCTGAGCAATGAGATTTATCCTACATTTCGCATTTAGTGAGGTTCCATGCACTGATAGTTAAATTACGCTTTTGGATTCAGAAAATTGATTTGTTCCTGTTGTTATTAAAGTTCATTCAAATGTTTTAATATCAATGTCTTCAGCTAGAATATTGTGGCTATTACCCACAAATGAGTGCATAAGAGTTGAGTAGACGTTATTGGTAAATGTAACACCATACTATTATTTGGAACCTGGGAAATCAAACATTAGCCAGTATTTTTAGAACATTTCCAGTTATGGGTTATTCCTGCAAATAAACATTTTAAGTTTGGCAGGCCATGTTTTTGTGGGGGGAGGGGGGTAGCTGTCCTAATAAGTGCAAGATTAGAGAGTATCTGTTTAGGGGTTTAATGTTTTGATAGTCATATTCGGCGTGTCATCTTATGCCTGGGGAATTTAATCACATGTGCTATAGCTAATTTATACTTCCCTCCAATCTTGCACTATGCACCTTTCAGATGGCTATTAACATTTTTGAGGGTGCAATAAATAATATCAGGAAGTAAATATCAAATTGTTATAACTATTGCTAGGATGCAAATGCCATAGTTGGGCATGAGCCAGAGGAAGAAATTCAACATTGGAATTTAGATGACAAACTGGAAATTCCAATTTGCCAGTCTGAAAATTAAAAACTTAATAAAAAAGGGTACACTTAAAAAAATGTTAAGAATTGTGAATGGAAGAACCCCAGGTGGCTATCAAGGAAACATTACTGTACTTCCCCTGCTTTTGGAGAGGGATCCCTTTTAGATTTGTGTTTGGTCAACGTGTATTCATACTGGAGAGTGTTCAGGTTTGAGACTGTAGTGCTGTATGACAGTGATCATTTCTCTTCCTGCATAACTATGACTCTGAACTTTGAAATCCACATATGTAACTTTGCTTTGGCTACAAAGGCTGACATGCATATGAGTATTATTATAAGACGAGAATGATCTGGTCTCAATACATTGAACAGAATGTCCTTTTACTGAAATCACCTGAAATGTTTACTTTTAAACAGAAAATACAAGCTCTGACCCTTTTGGGAAGTTGTTATTCTCACTCCTCTATCCTATCAAAATTTGTGGATACCCTTGCAAGGCTCATTCAGAATTTGGCTGAGAGTCCAAGGGGAAAGAAATCATTGCCATATTATCGAAATTCATCTATGGGCAGATTATGAATGTCTTAGGCTTATAAAGATATGAGAAGACCAACCAGAAAGAATGGAAATGTAATAACTGGTCTATGTTTTTTCATATCGGAAAAGCTGTTTATAATTCTCCATTATAACCCTCGAGATATAACAAGGAACATGGGCCAGCTTTTCCTATGGGAGGATCACAATCATGATCATTGGGCTGGCAGTATAGCCTAGAAGTTAGAAGAACGAGGTGTGAACGAGCTTGGCACATCCAGTAGACCAGATCTGAGTTTGATTCTCACAACCTCCACTTGCATACTGTGTGACTCTGAGCAAGTCACTTAACCACCCAGTGCTCCCAGGTCGCCCCCTGAAAACAGGCACTTGTGCTTAGTGGGCCTTACTCAGTTACCAAAAGACTAAAAAAAAAATGTCTCACTGCTCGATTGTCCACAAAATTACTTCTAACCATAAGAAGATCAACAAACAAAAACTAGTGTCTCTCTTCACTTTCAAATGAACTCACTACATCCCTTTACTACAGATGAAGTTAAGAGCCTAAACAATGAAAATAAAAAGTAGCAGTCCATTCTTTCTTTCCCTCACTTACACAGCTGTTGGGACTGCCAACAATGAACACCTAATTAGCAAAACTCCATGGAAACCTGGTTTCTTTATCTTTACAGATCTCAATAAAAGAATGAAACAAAACATTTTAGGACTGAAACAAACTTACATCATTTGTTTTCTGAAGTTTACTTTTTTTTCTTAAAATAGACAGCAGTTTTTAGACCCCATTTTAGTACAGCAGAGGCTGGCACTGAGGCGTGGTGAAAAGACAGAGACAAGAAATTAATCAATCAATCAATCAATCAATCAGTCAAATCTTTATTTATCCAGGTGAACATCGTTGAGCACAGCTCATTTGCAAGATGGACCTGGTAAGGTCAAAATTCAATTTACATAGATAAATAAAAAATATTAAATATACACAAACTCTAGGATACTACATAGAATATTCAGTATTCACACAGTCTACGGATACATTCTAATCAGTCTATACATTAAATTCAGGTGTAGTGGTAATAAGGGGTGAGGGGAAGGGGAGCGGGAAGTGGTGTGCCTAGCTGGTGGGGGAGGAGAAAGATGGTGGGGACCTATATTGTGGAACGGATAAACTGTGGGCCTTATGAAGAGGGCAGGAGGGTGGCACTGGGAGGTTTGTATAACAGAGGTATAGGGCTGTGATATATGACTAGGGATTAAGGGAAGGCAGATGGAAAGGAGGGGTGCATGGATTGTGAGGGGTGGTAACTCTTAGTAGAGGTGGATACCTTCCTTGAGTTGGCTATCTGGGGAGGGAGATGGATAAGATTAGGAATACTCTACTGTTTGTGGAAACAATTACATTTTTCTTTGATAAGCCTTGAATACATATATTTAAAGTATGTAAATGAGATGTATCTGTTCACTTTCAGGGTCTTCTGCATTGTATTCCATAAGGCAGATAAGACATAGCTGATAGCAGATGTACCATATCGAGAACTGAATTTGGGCACTTTAAGCATGATGAAGTTTAGACTTCTTAGGGCATATTTACTTGATGTGATTTGTGTGAAGCAGTCTGAGATGTAATTTGGTAGCATGTTTGATATCGCTCTATAAGTCCAATGTGTGGCATTCCTGTCTCTTCTAAATTGGAGCTAGGTCCATCCAACTGCAGCATAAAGCGAGCAGTGGTGAGTGCTGAGAGGAAGATCTGTAATAAACCTCAAGGCTCTATGGTAAAGTGTGTCCAGTTTGCTCAGGTATGAGTTGGGACAACGACCATCTAGGAAATCTGCATAATCTAATACTGATAGAAATGTGGCCTGGACCAGCTTCTTTTTAGAATCACTTGTGAGAAAGTGCTTTATTCTGTAATAGAGCCCAAGCCTCTGACAGAGTTTTTTTTAGCAGATCTTCCAGATGATCTTAGTAGTCGAGTCTACTGTCTACCCAGACCCCCAGATATTTGAATTTTGTGATTGATTCAAGATTTTCACCAAGGACAGTTGATATGTGTGGGAGATTGTTTGGGAAGGAGTGTCCGGCTTGTGTTTGGGGGGAGAAAAACATTGCCTTTGTTTTTTTTTGCATTTAGCAGGAGTTTTTTTTTCCAGTAGTTGGTGTTGTAATAGGTTAAATTCTGCTTGTAGCTCTATGCATGCTGTTACGGGAGAGGGGTGACTGACATACAATACTGTATCATCTGCAAACAGGTGTACAGTGGCTTTGGTGAGGTTATTGTCGATGCTATTGATATGGTATTGAAATTACATGAAACAACACATGGGGGGGGTGTAAACTTTAATTGTATGCAAACCCTCAGAGTGCAATGCTTTGATAAACCCCCTGGCTTCATCCTCGAAGTTTATTAAGCATACCACCCCTTGGGTGTGCATAAAATTCTCGTTATGTACTCTCCCCTATGTATTATTTATTCTACATACTGTGCATGGGAAAGCCCTTGTAATCCTAAAAAATAATATGTGTCTGTTGAAGTAAAAGAAAAATAAATATAATTTTTTTTTCTGGGAAAAATTATGAGAATCAGTTTGGCAAATGACAATAAGATTTTTTAGATATTAGTCACCCATGGAACAAATATTAATAGTAGCACATTTAATACTGACTATTCTATTAGTGTAGACAATTGGGTAAATTATTTTAAGGGCATTTATAAACTCATAAGTTCCCATTGTGATGGCATTAATTGTGATTGTACAGCTATATTGTGCATGAGAGACAGAAACAAAAAGAGGATTGAGCAATACTGGGTATATCTGGTCTCATTTTTCCTCTTTCTCTCTAAGGCTCTACCATGATATGGAATGAAAACTGTTCTACAGGTATCATATAAGTGGTTGTCACTGTTATTTCTGAACACATGTGCCATCTCTCTGTCTTTTCTTTCCTGCATTGTTCTGTTTCAGTTTGGATCTTTCCCACTCCTTCTCTCTAGTTTTTCATTTCCCATGATAGCAAGATCTTTGGAGTCCTCACCTGCAGCTGGGTGAAATGAGTGGGCTCTCTCAATGCAGTTGGATTGGAGGGACCTGCTGGTCCATTGACATGGAGTTTGGCCCAAGTTGGGAACTTTGTCTGTCGGAGGAGGACTGTTGCTGTGTCCTGCTACTTTCGTCAGAAGTACCTGCCTATTGAATGGTTTTCTGGATAGGTGTGTGTGGCAGAGCCAAGAGCGGAGAACAAAATGTTATAAGAACTACTCTGTGAGTTTGTGTAGCACTGGCTTTGTGGAGTCATCATACCAAGATTCTTCCTCGTGAAGAAAGCATGCATGGCCCTGAGAGCCCAGAACTGGAGTGAGCTGCTAGACAGGGAATGTGGAAAGATCTACATTCTCAGTAAGAACCAGGAGGGGATGTGGGGTGCTCCCTCCTTCAAAGTCTCTGACTCTGGCTGCTGCTTTTTAAAATACTAGTGGGGGCACATATTTAGGAAGGGCATTTACCATTCATAACGGTGATACTATGGATTAATGGATGGGGGATATATATTTTTATTTATATTCATATTCATATTGTGAGGATTTTCTCTCTTGGGATTTGAGACTGTTGCTGTGGAGTGCCAAGGGTCAGGTAAGGGGTGTGTGTGTGTGTGTGTATATATATATATATATATATATATATATACTGCCTGTATATATTTTATTTATTTGGGATGGAGTGGGGATTGTCTCTCTCTCTCTCTCTCTCTCTCTCTCCCTCTATCAGGGCGTGATACTTCTTGCTGTTTAAGTGTTAAGAGTCAGGTAAGGGAGTTTGTATATTTTTTTATTTCTAAATTTTTACCAGGAAAGACATACTGAGCTAGTAACAACTCAGTTCCACATGTGTCCTGGTATACTTAAATTCTGTAAATGTTTGACTTACAGTATTTGAGGTGTGGTGGGAGCTTTCTGCCACAGTATAAAGCTTTTTGAGTGCCATGGGTCAGATAAATGGGGGATCAATTAATACATTCTGTATATTTTATTTATTTGAAGTGGGATGGAGGCTGTCTCTCAGGGCATGTACCTGAGGTTGTTGCTTCTGTTTGAGTGCTAACAGACAGGTATGGGGGATTATATTCAGTCTGTATGCATATTTTTTTTCAGGTGGAATTGGGAATGTCTCTTAGGATCTGAGGCTGATGGCCAGGTATGGGGGTTATTATTATATATAGTCTGTATATGTTTTATTTATTTGACGTGGGGTGGGCTTTGTCTCTCTCAGGGTATGAGGCTGTTATTGCCACTCTAAGTTCTAATGGTCAGGTAGGAGAGGGCAACCTTTAGCCCCAACTCCTTTTCTTGCACTGATCACATTTAGATGTGTTTTCACACCTCAGGTGCAAAAGAACATTTCAGCTAATATACCATAAATGGTACATGTCATGCCTATAGGGCAAATCCTAAAATAAGTATATTCACAATTTGGGGTCAAACTTGCAAAAAACAAATTGTTTACCAAGCTTTAAATGTTCAGAATTGACAAATGCTTGTTTCTCTTAAAGAGTAAAAAACTAAGTGCCCACCATACCGGTGTTACCACACCAAAACCTGTTAGATTACATTACTTGTTCTATTCCCATTACATCTTTCCTGGACTCAGGAACACATCCAACACAATCTAGCCACTCATTTATGCAGTGGGAAGTAGAGGAGACTATTGTATCATGAATGGATGTACAGTATGAGGGTATTTTTAACGTCCAGGAAGTATGCAACAAGAGTAGTTCAATGATCTGAAGCAAAACAAGGCTGGGTGTGACTACACATTACTATGCATTTCAGTTCTAATAGGCAAGAAGGCAGCTATAACTACCAGCAACATGAATGAATTTTAGATAAGGTAAGCAATCATAAAATGTAATGTTGTACCTAGAAACAATATGATACAAAAAAGGTTGACGGTGTCCGTTTAAGTTATAGCTCTTTTATTATGAAGTTGGAGAGCAGCACAAAACTGGAAGTAGCACAATGTACTTCTGGTCATGGCTGTATAAAAGGGGACTCCATGAAATTGGAGGCAAGCATCAGCAAGAGTGACACTGCAGAGGCATCGTGTGTCTGCCTGTGTCTGCAAGGGACAACTGGGCTGACAGGACATTCTGTAATACATGTGCAAAGCAGGGAAGGCAACTGTTCTTAAGGTACCTCATTATTATAATATAGTTAGTAACTCTAAAGGATAAAAATGGTGTCCAATAAGATTTTGCTAGATGATGGGCAATGGGGGCTGCAATGTAGCAGGTGCCTAGCTGTAGCTCTAATCTTTCAAAATAGCAATGCTGAGGCAGATGTTTTATGTGCAAATTACAGGAAAATAGAATGTCTGGAAAGCAGAGTGAGTGAGTTAACACTGGAATTAATTAAAATCCAGGAAATTAGTTCACTTGAGAATTTTGTAGATAAGAAAATAAGAGAAGCATCAGCAAGTGAGACTACTGGGACAAATTAATTGATAAGGTCTAATTTGAACATAGACACAGGGAGTGAGTCAACAGAATCACATCAGCATCATGAACAGGGGCAAAAAGAGAGAGGGATGAAATAGAAACAGTCAGCAGGATGAGCAGCTGGCAAATTTCAGTAGAAGAAGTAAAAAGAGCAGGAGGGCAGAGGAATTCCCAAGCCCCAACCCCAATGGAGTACAGACTCGCAATATGTTTGAAACACTAATCCAGGTTGCTGAATCAAAGTCAGCAACTGAGAGTGAAATAACAGACAGAGACACCTCAGCAGATATGATTCCATAGTAAAATACACAGATAAAGTTTTCTGCAGAAATAATAAAGATCTGTGGTTCATGCCTTCCAGTAGCAAATAAGAGACATAAGCAGGAGTATAGATACCATAATTGAAAACAGTGGCAAGGAACCCAAGGTGATAATTCATGCGGGTACAAATGATATAGGGAAACATTTGGAATTGAAAATCAAATGAGATTATGAAGAAATGTGACTCAAATTCAGAGCTCATTATTGTGCAGCAGCCATCTCAGAAGTCCTAACCATACTGAGATCATTATAAGCAAGGGAAATAACTCTTAGGAAAAAAAACAGTTTGGTTAAGAAATTAGACCAGGAATATGTGCTCCTTTTCCCTTACCTGAAGATGAACTAACCACAGGACACAACATGGAGACTTCTATCTAGGGTATATATTCCGGGCATAAACACTGTTCCACTTACATTGGCTGTTTGTTACAGACCAGTTCAATGTCAAAGAGTGAAAAAGAGCGACTACAAAAACAGCGTGTCCAAAATAGTAAGTGCACATCCAGTAACTGGTAATAAAAGTGATTGGTGCACATTGCTAAAACAGTACTGCACTGACTTTATGGGGGGAGCGGCTGCACTCCCAGCACCCCCTAAAATAATATAACCATCACTTGATGGGACATAATTGGGGGGTGAGGAGAAACTCGGGAAGGGCAGATAATGTATTCAGACTCTGGGGGATGCAACCTGGGAAGGGGGAGAAACTCGGGAGGGGAGAAAACTTTATATTCCCACTCTGGGTGAAGGGGGGGCTGGAGCCAACGAGGGTGCAAAACTTTCAAAAGGAAAAAATAAATCAATAAAAAATGAGTAATGCTGAGTTTTGAACCCAGGTGTGGGCATAGCAACCACACACAAGGCCGATGACTTTAACCCCTAGTCTACAGAGCCAGCATGACTTTCTACCTGACACTAATGACTGCATTACTCATTACTGTTTACTCCCTACACTGCTGAAGGACACTATCCATTGCTCAAATAATCAGGTGCTATTCAGACCATGTCACCAACATGACATTCATTATTTTTGACTCACTCTTATTCCCTCAGTGTTTTGTGTTTACTTTCTTAATGGGATACCTTACAGGCCAGTGAAAGAAGATGTAGATTATACACTAGCACTTTTCGATTAAATACACACTTTGAAAATAGGAAAAAAGTACATGGTGGTGGGAGAATTTAATTTTCTGATGTTGATTGGATAGCTAAAGATGCAAAATCTTCAGTGGAGAAAGAACTACTTAGTCTACTTACTGAAACAGGATTTAATATAGCAAATCAGTTACTAGGGGTGTGGCTTTGCTAGATTTAGTATTAGCAGATGACAGTATTACCATTCATGATCCTGAAATTAGAGAACCATTGGCAGGGAGTGACCATATCATAATTATGGTACCTATCAACTTAGAAATCTATCCCTTCCCTAATTAAATCCCCTACCTGGCATAGAAGTGTGAAAATCCACTTCCTGGTCATTGTGCTACTTCTGTTATCATCAGGCTATATAAACCCTAATCCTGGGCCTTACTCTGTGGGCACCCCCTGACTATACCTGCAACAGATGGACTGTCCTCAATTAATCCCACTACTCCACCCCATGGTTTAAAATGATTGCACTTAAACATACGCAGCCTGCTCCCTAAAATCGACCTACTCCAACCTCTAGTTGCCTCATTTACTCCTGAAATCGTCATCCTCTCTGAAACATGGTTAAGTAACAAATTGGGGGTCCAATCCCTCTCATTTCCAGGTTACACTATGTCATGGCAAGAGCGACCCACCAGGAGAGGTGGGGTGGCAATATAAGTCTCCTAATCTATTCAGTTCACCAGCATCGTAGCCCCCTCTGTCCCCCAAAGCATATGAGGTTCTAATCCTTAAACTCTCCCTCCCCTTCTCAGTACCTGTTTATGTTGCAGGTTCATACTGCCACCATGGTCTACCCCCCCCCCACTGCTGTCACACAACTTATAAAGACCATAACCTTGCTGACTCCAGCAGGTGAAACCTATATATTGGGTGACTTTGACCAAAATTGGTTAGCCACCTCCCTTTCTAAAACACATAATGATATTTCCACCCTCAACTTGTCACAATTCATCTCAGAACCAACCCGCATGAAACACAAGTCTGGTAATCACTCCCTTATTGACTGGGCCATCACATCCCACCCTCACAGGGTATTTAAATCTGGCATCCTAACAGATGCCATTAGTGATCACCACATGATCTATGTGGTACATAAAATACTCAGATCTAAAGCACCCCCAAAACAATATTATTCTGCTCATTTAAATCATTGAACATTGATCCCATCCTCCAGGACTTAATGCACTCTAACTGGGAGCAGTTAGCAATGTCTAATTCTATAGATGCCGCATATGACTATTTATGTACTAAAATTCTTGAGGACTGGAACAAACATGCCCCCCTAAGACATGCAAGAGTTAGAAGCAACCATCTCCCTTGGATAACCCCCACACTTATAGTGTGTCAAAGGGCTAGAGATCAAGCCTGGAAAGCTTGTAAATCTACCATGCTCCTGCACGCCTACAAATTTTACTGGTCTTTATACAACAAGTGTACAAAAGCCACATGCTTAGCTAAATCAGAATACTTCTGTTTATCCTTACAGTCTAATATAAATAATCCATCCAAATTCTGGAAGGTAATCCACTCACTTTTCTCTCCCCATTACTCCGCCCTTGCACCCATCCTTACAATAAAAAATACACAAGTTGCTGACCACCTTAGTGTCACCTCAGAATTTAATTCATATTTCACCACCTGTGCTTCTGCTCTTCTCTCCTCCTTGCCTCTACCCTCTCATGCTAACCCTTCATCCCAATCACCATCCCCTCCCAATTTATCCTCTGCTTCCCCCTCTTTCTCCTTCTCTAACATCGCTTCTTATGCCACTATGGAGACACTTTACACCCTGAAACCCTCCAAAGGAATTTCACCAGATGGTTTGGATCCCAAACTGCTTTACCTCTCAGCGCCTGCCATCTCTGCTCTGTTATCTTACCTACTTAATCAATCTTTTGCCACAGCTTCCATCCCAACTATATGGAAGCATGCTACTGTCCTTTCCTTGCCCAAGGGTCATGACCCTTCCACTCCTGCCAACTACCATCCCATCTCTCTCCTTTCTACCCTTGCTAAACTCCAGGAGCATCTATTCCTTGCTCAACTAACTACCTACTGTATCTCTCTGAAACTAACTTTTTCATTCCATTCCAATCTGGCTTCAGGAAGAATCATTCCACTACCACATCCCTGATTAGGCTCACAGATTCCATCCTCTCAGGGATGGACAATGGTCAAATCACATCTGCCATCTTTGTCAACCTAGCAAAGGCTTTGAACACTGTCAGGGTCAATATGAGGAAGTATTATTTCACAGAGAGGGTGGTGGACACATGGAACAGCCTTCCTGAGGAGGTTGTGGGGTCCAAACTGTGAGAGAATTCAAGAATGCATGGGACAGACATAAGGCAATTCTTGTGGGAGTAGGAAGAAATAGGCTATTGGTTAACTAGGATCTTCAGCTTATCCTGTAGGTAGGGAAATGGGCAGAGTGGGTGGGCCAAGCAGTCCTTATCTGCCATCAAAGTCTATGTTTCTATGTCTCCCACACCCTTCTTCTAGACTCCCACACCTCGACTGGCCTAATTGTCTCTGCCACTAGTTGGTTCAAAGATTACCTAGCAGGTAGGACCCAGTCAGTGAGAATAGCAGATGCTGTATCTCCTCCTCTCCCTATCAACACTGGCGTATCCCAGGGTTCCATACTGGGCACTATCGTCTTCTCCATCTTCCTAAATAACCTTCCCTCAGCCTGCTCAACCATCTCCATCCACATGTACACCTGTGATATGGTTCTATTCAACTCTGGCCAATCCCCGGCTGATGTGGAAACCAGACTTCAGCATGACTTCAATCAAGTTCGACAGTGTCGCAAATGCAGTTTTTATTGTTGCAAATCCACCATTTTGTTTTCAGTTAGTGATCAGAAAAATGCTTGGCATTTAAAATTGGGACCCTCTAGCAACTTAATTATTTTTGTATTCACCTAGTCGGACCCTGAGGATGCTAGCCATGTCTTTATTTTGGGATAAAACACCCCAGAAATATGTTTTTCAAATTTCTGGAAAAAGTACTTTAGCAAAGTACTGTCGCACTTGCAACACTGTCGAATGAATTAGCGAAAGCTTTCACAAACTTCAACAGTGCTTTTCAAGGTTGTGGGAAAATGATAGCAATTCTTTGGTACACTGTTGCAAAAGAACAGTTTGGTGTTTTGGCCTGAAATTTGGAAGGAGTGCAGCCGACATCTCAAAGATGTGCCTTTCAGGGTTTTGTTGAAAAAATATTACATGGTGACAAAGTTACAGCACTCCAAAGTTGATGCTTTTTCCCATAGGATAACATTATGGCGTCTGATGCATTACAGGAATCCTTTGGCACCCTGCTGCAAAATAACGGTTTAGTCTTTTGGACCGAAATTTGGAGGGAACACAGCCAACATCCAATAGATGTGCCTTTTTGTGGTTTGGTGAAAAAATATTACAGGGAGCCAAAGTTATGGCACTCTGAACTTCTCTTTTTTTCCCATAGGATAACATTAAAGCATTAGCGCGCCTTTCAGGGCCTGTATCTAGGAAATGGTGCGAGATATGGACTTTTCATCAAAAAAATGCTTAGCCCCCTAAGCACAAAACTAGCCAGGAAAGTCATAAATCATATAACTTTTAAATTTTTTTCTATGTAGTACGGTTCCTGAGATATAAGCAATTTATTATTCCAAGTCCTCATTTTCTGCTCTGAGAACCATTATTATGCATGCATTCTTTGTACTCACTGTCTTTCTTTATGCAGCTTTTGGGGAAAACCAGCCTGTGCACTTACATTACTGTTAACATTACCATTTTCGCTTGTAAAAAAAGGTCTGTCTTTACTGACCTCCTCTCTGTACATGTCCAACCAAAAGTGAAGCATCGGAGCCAGTGAACAGTCACCCCTTTTATATTGTGGACCGGCAACCAAATCTGGCAGTGGCACACTGATACTGATCATATTTATTTATCACTTTTATATTGTTCTGAGGTTTGGCTGTACTGGAGACTCATTCTACTTAATTTTGGTCAGTCACAACTTGAATCATTGGATGTCCATGAACTATGATTCTAGATAATATACTGCATATTCAGAATACTCAATGAATTATTCAGTGAATTAGCTTTGCTCATGACCCATTTATTCAACATCTCATTAACCAGTGGCATAGTGCCCAAAAGACTGGAAAATCACAAATGTGGCCCTAATTTACAAAAAAAGGTAACAAATCCCAAACATCTAACTATAGACCCATCAGTCTCACATTTTTGAACACAATAGAAAAATGTTTATTACTGATTATATTATTGATTATATTAGCAACATAGGGGTTGAGAATAAAACTTAACATAGGTTTAAATCTTGGAGGTCATGTGTGACAAACTTAATTTCTTTCTATAAGGCTGCTGATGAATTGCTAGACAACTAACACCCTGTCAATATGATACATCTTAATTTCTGCAAAACATCAATATTGTAAATCATAAGAAACTGATAAACAAAGTAACATAACTACATTTGTAAAACAATTTAATTAGATGGTTACAACAATGATAACTGATAAAAGTCAGAAAGTAATGATAAATCGTTTCTATTCAAACCAGGAAGCTGCAATAAATGTGGTTCCTCAGAGGTTAATTCTGGGTCTTTGTCTAACATCTTTATAAGCAATATCAATTCCAACATAAAAAGTTGGTATACAAAATTTGTAGATGACACAAAAACTGGCTGGCAAATTAGATCAGAAAATGATTACAAAATGTTACAAGAAGACCTAATTCATATACCATCACAGCAGTGCCGTGTTTATGTTGTGGAGTCAATACAGTGACAGGTTATGGTGAAGGACATGTTCAGCAAACACTATGTAGTCCCTTCCCTGAGGTACGCACCCCCCACAGAGTTGGTATATTTCGTAAGAGGTGTGTGGATGGCACCCCCACTGCAAACAGAGAGTTCATTGAATATGTCATGCACCATAACGTGGCACAGTATTGACTCCACACTGTAAATGCAGCACTGTGATGCCATGGTACTGACCTAATTTAAGTTGACCTATGGGAAAATACCTGGCATGTGAGGATTATCTTAGATAAATGTTGTGTAATGCATTTGGGAAAGAACAATCTAAAATATAACTAAAGCTTTGGTCAAGAAATGCTTAGAGAAAAATATGGGTTGTAATAACAAATGATTAGGGATGCACTGAAGTTTTACTCTGCTGATGAAGTTCTGGCAAAGTCACCAAATTTGGACCACACAGTATTTTGCAAAGTTGCCTGCTTTAAGTCAGATTTTGCCTATATACACTCTGCCTTGCAACTTCAACTTGGGGTTGTCAAGGCAAATTTTTCAAACAAATACATCAGAATCACATGGCAGAGTTTCTACAGATCACATGGGAGCTGGGACATTGCCAGAAGGCAGGAAGTGAATGAGCTGGTTTCACTTTCTCAAATGGGTCAGTGCTAGACTGCTAGTGTACTAGTGTGCTATATCCAGCAAGAGAAACACCTACAGTTTTTGTTTCATATATGCTATTTTTGAATTCCTTTTAAATCCTTATCTGTTTCTGTCTTTCTTTTACTGTTAAAGCTTTCTGTTTTCTAATTTTTTTTTCTGTATTTCACTCTCTTTGCTTGAACAATTTTTTTTCGATCCCTTAAATTAGTAAGAGTCCTCAAGACCCAAGATATGTTGCAGGAGCAATCCAAAGTCTGTAGTGGACTTAATGAGTGCCATGGCCCAAGGATGCAGGGTGGGGGTGAGAGGAGTGGCATCCACCTGAACCATGAGGCATTTTGCCGAAGGAGTGAGGCCGAGGCACCAGAAGCAGCAACAAGTGCTGCCCTTGTGGTGGAGCAGCAGCAACAGCAGCAGCAGGCAGAGCTGGTGGAGCAATAGTTGCAGCTTGCCCCCCCACCTTGTGCAACCACCATCAGTTCCCCCTCCTGCGCAGTCTAGCATAACACCAGTAGCACCCCCCACTGCATCAGAGTTCCCCAGTTTAGGAGTCTTTTACACATCATGCTGACAACACTAGTGTCATTTAAACTCTCTGGGAGGCAGGTGCACAGGGGAAAAAAGGTAGCCAATTAGGTACTGGTAGACAGTGAACACATCTGACTGTTCACTATAAGTTTGAATGAGAGGCCAAGCTGCAGCTCATCCTCCATTATCTTTCCTCAGCGTTTGATACTCTGGACCAAGGGGTGTTGTTGGAATGGCTGAGGAAGTATGTAGGACTCACTGGAAATGTCAACAGCTGGTTTGAGTCCTTTCTCTGTGGCAGGTCTCAGGGCATGATAATGGGGAATTATTCCTAAGACCCAATGGATTTGCTCTGTGGAATTCCCCAAGTCTTTGTCCTCTGCCTCATGCTGTCCACAGTGTATATGCTGCCTCTGGGGAAGGTTATAGGGTATGAGCTGAGTTTTCATTGCTATGCTGATGATACTCAGCTCTAGCTGTCCTTTGCCCCCAGAAGACTGGAAGTGGTCGACAAGCTGAATGAATGCTTGGCCAAGATCCAGGCTTGGATATCATCAAACTGGCAGGGACTGAACCCAGGGAAGACTGAGGTGATGGTGGTTGAGCCATGTCAAAGGGGTGGAGTGGGGACCTCTTAGGATAGGTTGGGGCATTTTATTGGCCTGACTGAGCTGTAGACCTCCCCAAAGGTGAAGAATTTGAGCATCATTTTGGACAATGAGTAGACACTTGATGCTTGGGTGTTGGCTGTTGTCCAGACTGGGTTTTATCATCTCTGGAACATCACCCGAATTAAGTTGCTTGTTCCCCCGATGAACTGGCCATGCTGATACATGCTTTCATCACCTCAAGGCTTGACTACAGTAATGCACTATATCTCAGGGTCAGAGGAGGTGTGTTGCAGTGCCTGAAGCTTCTGCAGAATGCAGCGGCCTTATTGTTGACTAGACACTCACAGTTCAGACACATTACACCAGTGCAGTGTGAATTGCATTGGCTGCCAGTGTGCAGGCACATCACCTTTAAAGTAGGTCTTCTGACCTAATAGGCTCTACATAGGTTGTGTCCAGGCTACCTGACAGAGCTTCTGTATCCCTGCACCCTGTCTTGCTCTCTCAGATTGGCAGGTAAGGCCCTCCTGGAGGGTCCCAGGTCTAGGTTAAAATCCTCTGGGGACTGGGCATTTAAAGTAGCAACCCCGGTCCTCTGGAATTCAATGCCGGGGTACCTCTGGAATATGCCATCTGTATAATTCTATAAAAAACATCTAAAGACCTTTCTGTTTCAGCAGGCCTTTGGGACATGGGCTGGCAGTATAGGCTAGAGGTTAGAGTAATGAGCTGTGAATGAGCTTGGTACATCCAGCAGACCAGACCTTGGTTTGATTCTCACAGCCTCCACTTGAATACTGTGTAACTCTGAGCAAGTCATTTAACTACCCAGTGCTCCCAGGTCACCCATGAAAACAGGCACTTGTGCCTAGTGGCCCTAACCAAATACTAAAATAAATAAATAAATAAAAAATTCATCTGGGACCATCTGACAGCTTAGGAATCAAACTATTTTTAGACTTTTAATAGGTTAATGGAAATGTTTTATTTATTGTATGCTGACTGTTTCCTTTTGCTATATTTGTCTATTTTATAATTTGCTGTAAGGGCATCATGAGCCTGAGGGGAAGGGTGCCCAAAATGAATAAACTCTACTACTACTACTACTACTAGTGCTGCAGGCTTTGTGTTTTTACAACCCTAATCTTTTCTTTTTATTTTAAAAAGTAATCAGAATGACAACCCTTTGAGTCAGGGACTCATTTACAAAAGCTTCTCATCAGGAAGACAAATACATTAATAGCAAGCAACAGAAAACAAAGTAAATGAGTGCAAATAAAAGCAAACAGTCAAAATTAAGGGCTGGTTACAAAGAACCCACGTCAAGGTAAATTAGCAATAATAAATAGATATAAACAATAATGTGGGCTATAATGAGTCAAATAAAGGGCAGAGTCAAAAATAGGCAGACTGAGAGGAGTAAAGGCAGGGGAAACTCAGCCAGGGCAGTCACTGTGGCAGGAGGAGAGGAGGTGATTCTTGACAGCAGTTTCAAAAGGCCCCAATCTTGGTAGGGAGTTGAAAGCTACAGGCAGGGAATTGTACCAGGATGGGGCAAGGTAATGGAATGACCTCTGTGCAGGGGAGATCCTAACTATAGGGACTTGCAGAGGGGAGCGGACAGCGCTGTGGGTAGAGAAGGAGGAGGTAGATGGATAATCTCAGCATTAATGTAGTTTATTGCAATATATATATATATATATATATATATATATATATATATATATATATTATAGTTGCAGTAGTGCTACCATAATAAGGATTGAGAGCCATTTACATATTAAACCCAAAATTTTGCCCTTAATAACTTTGCAACTGTTTGGAGGATTTACCTGAAATTTGGAATACATGATCAAGACCCATATGCCTTGGGATCTGCCAAGTTTCGTACTGTCGGATACACGGCTGCGGAGTTATTGAGTGTGATCTACGCGTGCGTTTAAGCTTTTTCTGGAATTCTACAGTCGCTCCTACAGGTCGCACAGTTTGCACGACTGGCCCGAAATCTTCAGAGAACGTGCGGCTGGGGTCCCTGATGTGCCTTTCAAAGATTTCATGAAAAAATATAAAACGGTTCAAAAGTTATTCAAAAAACAATTTCCCATTATAAGTCAATGGGAAAAGTTAACAAAAAGTTCGACAGTGTCGCAAATGCATTTTTACTTTCTCAAATGGCCCTCTTACTTTTGCAAATCTGCCATCTTGTTTTCAGTTAGTGATCAGAAAAATGCTTGCCATTTAAATTTGGGACCCTCTAGCAACCTAATTATTTTTGTATTCACCTAGTCGGAGCCTGAGGATGCTAGCCATGTCTTTATTTTGGGGTAAAACACCCCAGAAATATGTTTTTCAAATTTCTGGAAAAAGTACTTTCGCAAAGTACTTTCATTAACTCCGCAAGTGTCGCAAATTTTTGTGAAAGCTTTCGCAAATTGTGACAGTACTTTTCTAGGCTGTGGGGAAATGACAGCAATTCTTTGGCAGCCCGCTGCAAAAGAACGGTTGGGAGTTTTGGGCTGAAATTTGGAGGAACGCAGCTGACATCTCACAGATGTGCCTTTCAGTGTTGTGTTGCAAAAATATTACATGGCGGCAAAGTTACGGCACTCCAAAGTTGACGTTTTTTTCCCATAGGATTACATTACGGCAGCCAACGCATTACAGGAATCCTTTGGCACCCTGCTGCAAAATAACAGGTTTTGTCTTTTTTCCTGAAATTTGGAGGGAAGACAGCCAACAGCCCACAGGTGTGCCTTTCAGTGGTTTGGTGAAAAAAAATTACAGGGAGGCAAAGTTATGGCACTCCGAACTTCTCTTTTTTTCCCATAGGATAACATTACGGCGTTCGCCGCGCCTTTCAGGGCTCTTATCTTGGAAACGGTGCGAGATACAGACTTTGCGTCAGAAAAATGCTTAGCCCCCTAGTGGGGACTAAGTACAAAACTAGCCAGAAAAGTCATAAACCATATGACTTTTAAATTTTTTTTCTAGTCGTACGGTTCCTGAGATATACCTTATTTAGTATTCCAACTCCTCATTTTCTGCTCCGAGACCCATTATTATGCATACATTCTTTATATTCACTGTCTTTCTCTATGTAGCTTTTGGGGAAAACCAGCCTGTGCACTTACATTACTGTTACCGCTGCCCTTTCTTCTTGCGGTTCCGTACCCATTTCACTTACCATTCATGTCTACGCCACCATGTGCGTTATCCTTTGAGTTTTCATTTCTGCTTGTGTTTCTGTTATTTTTTTGCCATTTCTGTCTACAGTACTGTTTGTCTTTCTGTTTTGCTTTGCATCACCATGCCCATTGACATTTCCGTTTGTGGGCACCATGTCACTATGTGACAAGACATCACATGGCGGACCGTTCCTGTCTACGCCACCGTGTGCGTTACCCCTTTCTATTCTCATTTGCACTTGCATTACAATGTGCGCCACTGTTAGCACTTCTGTTTGCATTGCTGCTCCTGTTACTATGTCACAAGACATCATGTGGCGGCGGCCCCGCGGTCCCGCCGCTGCATTACATTCACTATTTCTTGTTATCATTCTCAAAAAAAAGGGAAATTAGAGGCAAAAAACTCCATTTAATGCATCAGTTAGGGCTGTTCCACAGTGACAAAAGTGAGGAAATTCGGTGTTAGGGTTGAAAACCCCCCTTGGACCCCCCCAGCCCACTCCCCCAACTGGCATTGGTGTGCGCATTGGGGTGTTCAGGTCCTAACTCTCACCCCATTCTCCTATACTTCTGCTGCCTTACACATGTGATGGGGTGAGAGTTGGGGCCAACCACTGTCCTCTAATCTGGTTAGGGGTGGGGTCAGGTCCAAGGGGATTTTCAACCCTAACACCTAATTTCCTTACTTTTGTCATTATGGAACAACCCTAACTGATGCATTAAACAGAGTTTTTTGCCTCTAATATATATAGTACATATACATCTTTATATATACAGTATATATGCATATATATATATATATATATACACACACACACACACACACACACACACGCGATACATGATGGGCAGGAGTGTGATATGGAAAATATTCTCACTCCTGCAGAGTGAGCTCTGGATATCTCACAAGTGCTGAAGGTGCAAGTGAGATTATCCCGAAACTCATGCTGGTGAAAATATTTCCATATCACCTCCTCATCATGTGATATATTTATACAATGGGGATTAGCGCTTCAGAAGTATAGTTATGTTTTTCTGTTTGCTCTTTTATTTTAGTGTTTGGTAACTGGGTAAGTTTTTAGAGGTGATTTGGGAGCTCTGGGCAGTTAAATGACTTGTTCAGAGTCACACAGTATGGAAGTGGAAGTTGTGAGAGTGAAACCCAGGTCTGGTGTGCTGGATGTACCAAGATTGTTCAAAGCTCATTACTCTAACCTCTAGGCTATCCTGAGAGCACTGTTTGTGTGTGTCAGTGTTTCCGAATGGGCTGTGAGTGTTAGAAACACTATGGGAAACAAGTGAATGTGTTTGGCAATGGTAATTGAGTTAGTTTCAGCTCACAGTGAGAAACAGAAACTGTGTGGTACAGCACTGTCCTTTTGAATGCAGTCTTTGTTGAATTTGAAAGTAGCATAGTAATGGGCTGTGAGTTGCAGAAACACTATGGGAAACAGGTGAGTGTCCTTTGCAATGTTAATAGTTACTTGCAAGTAACAGTGAGAAACAGATTTGTGAAGCAGTTCAATTTAGAATGCATGCTGTAGTTAGTGAGTGTGTGGTGACATTAGCACAGTGTGGATAACTGCATTTATTATCACCATAGTGATATCATCACCATTTATCACACTGCAGTGGAAATAACAAGTTTATCACACTGATATTACTCTCACCCCTAGTGTACAATTATATACAGGTATATATATTTAAATACATATACCGTATATATACATATATGCACTTTATATATATATATATATATATATATATATATATATATATTAGAGCAAAAACTCCATTTAATGCATCAGTTAGGTTTTTTTCCACTAGACAAACATAAGGAAATTTGGTGTTAGGATTAGACCCCCGGACACCTCCAGCCTGCCCCCCCAACCAGCAATGGGGTGTGCATTGGGGTTGTCTGCCCTAACTCTCACCCCATCACATGTGTAAAGAAGCAGAGGTATAGGAGAATGGGGTGAGAGTTAGGACCAAAGACCCCAATGCCCACCCTGATGCCAGCTGGGGGGTGGGCTGGAGGTGTCCAGAGGGGGTTTCAAACCTAACACTGAATTTTCTTGCTTTTGTCACTGTGTAACAACACTAACTGATGCATTAAATGGAGTTTTTTGCCTCTAATTTCTCTTCTTTTTGGGAATGATGATGAGAAATACTGAATGTAATGCAGCGGCGGGAGCACGGGGCCCTTTGGGCCTTGCGTTCCCACTACGTGATATCTTGTGACATAGTAACAGAACTGCAATGCAAACACAAGGTGGAAATGCAAATAGTAACAGTAACGAAAATGCAATGGCAAATGACAACGCAAAGGGTAACACACACATGGTGGCACACACGGGGAACAGTAACACTAACAGGTACATAAATGCAAGGGGAAACAGTAACTGTAACAGTAACAGAAGAGCATACCCTGTTTTTGCTGGACAACTGCATAGAGAAACACAGGGTGTATAAAGAATGTATGCATTGTAATGGCAATAGAAGCTTAAAACTAGCATTGGAAGTCATTATTTTCATGGCTACCATTTTGTATTACATAGCCAACAGGGCTTTGCAACTCGTGATGAAAAATCTGTATCTCACACCATTTTCGAGATACAAGCCCTGAAAAGCAGGGCGTACGCCACCATGTTAGTCTATGGGAAAAAGCATCAACTTCAGAGTACCGTTTCTTTGGAGATGTACAATATTTTTTCACCAAACCACCAGAAGGCACATCTGTGCAAATTGGCTGCCTTCCCTCCAAAATTTCAGGCCAAAAGACCTAACCGCTCTTTTGCAGCAAGGTGGCAAAGAACTCCTGTCATTTTGGCCATAGTGTTGCAAAGTACTTTTGAGATTTGTGAAAGCTTTCACACAGATTTGTGAAAGTGTTGTACGTGCAAAAGTACTTTGCAAAAGTACTTTTTCCAGAAAGTTGAAAAACGTATTTCTGGGGTGTTTAACCCCAAAATAAAGACATGGCTAACATCCCCAGGCTCCGACTAGGTGAACACAAAAAAATTGTGTCCCTAGATGGTCCCTATTTTAAATGCCAAGCATTTTTCTGATCACTAACTGAAAACAAGATGGCAGATTTGCAAAAGTAGTAGGGGCATTTGAGAAAGTAAAAAGTGCATTTGCGAAAGTGTTGAACTTTTTGTTAACTTTTTCCTTTGACTTTTAATGGGAATTTGTTTTTTGAATAACTTTTGAACCATTTAATATTTTTTCACAAAATCTTCAAAAGGCACATTGGGTACCCCGGCTGCATGTTTCCTGAAGATTTCAGACCACCAGCACAAAACGTGCGACCTGTAGGCAATGGCAAAAAATTCACCAAATAGCGTAAATGCGTGCGCAGATCCCACGTAATAGCTCTGCAGCTATATATCCAACCAGTACAAAACTGGGCAGATTCCAAGGTGTATACTTATTGATCGTACATTCCAAATTTCAGGCAAATCCGTTAAATGGTGCCAAAATTATTAAGGTACAAAATTTTACCATTTAACCTTAAAAGGGCTCCTCAACCCTAACTATGGTAGCACTACCGTGCTACCATAATATATATGTACATCTATCTATCTATCTATCTATCTATCTATCTATCTATCTATCTATCTATCTATCTATCTATCTATATATATATATATATATATATATATATATATATATTCATAGCAAAAACTACGTTTAATGCATCAGTTAGAGTTGTTCCACAGCGACAAAAGTGAGGAAATTAGCTGTTGGGTTGAAAACCCTAACTCCGAATTCACCCCCCCCAGCACCACACACACACAGACACACACACACATTCAAGTATGGGGGAGGATCTAGTCAACACAACCAATGACAGACATCCAGCAGCAGGTGACAGAAATAACAAACAATTGTCTAAATGTACTACGAGACATCCCCACCCACCTGACCAGGTACTGCATGCTCAGTGGAGATCACAGCAAAACTGTGGCCATGTGCAAAGCATCACATCCCTGATTGCAGCTGCACCAATGTACCACACTTAGTAGTTGCATGGCCTTACCTACTGATGCCCCACACCACACCACAATTGGTACTGTGCCGTTATTCAACATAAATGCTGAAGGTGCATGATGACAGTTGTAGAAAGGTTTTAACACTAGTGAGTATACATTAATTAAGAGAAGCACATAAATTAACTACAAGACACTAGCATGCTCAAGATAAAAGTAGTGATACATTTAGTAGGTGATTTACATAGTAGTACATTTACTGCAATGGTTTACTCAACATACGGAGGCTGATGTAAACGTATGGAAAAGCATTGCCTGTTCAACGCTGTGAAATTCAGTACTGCCAGTATCACATGCATTCTTACTGATGAAGGTGTACTGCTGATGTACATACATAGACCTTCAGTGTGTTTCAATACTAAAGATGCAGTAAGTATTCTTTGTAAGAAACATTGTAATTGCATTGATCAGGCCAAGCAACTTCTAAATATCATAGCACTACTGAGCCAACAATGATGTACCTGTATCGGAGATGTATATAGGATAGATTTTCCTGTAGGCACTTTCTGAATATGTTGTACCTGATTAAGACAATCTCATTGCATCTGTGATGACTAACTTGTTCAAATAGTAATACATTTACTATTGTTGCAATGAGTGATCTATGCCACTTATGGACACAGTGTAATTTTTTTTAACAATTGTTTTTTTTTTTTTTTAAATTCAAAATTTTATTGAAATAGTCACTAACAGTTGTTTCATACTCAGGCTGTATGACTACTGTTTGGGTTTGCCACACTTCTGTCACTGATGCTATCAAAGTGATAACTATGTTAATTGTGGTACAACAGGAATCAAGTAGGTATGGTGTAGATATAAACAGAATGTCTTTTAGTATTGATTTCACTCACAATGGGGTAAGTGTACTAGGACAGCAGGGGTTATCCTCTATCACTGACTCTATCAGTTATAAGCACACTAGGGTTTCGATGACTGTAATGATCAAGTTACACTGTTCATCTTCATGAGTTCATATTCACAGCCATTCTCCAGTAACTAGACAGTGTATGGTGTAACTGGGTGGGACACTGTGTTACAAAGCTGCTGCAGTGCATAGCAGAGGAGAGTATCTACTCATAAGAGACAATTAAGCAATAAGGCATGACCAACAGTTATGTTAAATGGTCTGTTAATCACCCTGTAGTGGTTTAATGTTGAATGAGGCATAGCCGGAGTGCCACATGTCGCTAGACAGTGATAAACTGACCATTAACATAATACCTGGGAGTGGCTTATTGCTATCATAATAAAACCATTTTTTAAACAACATTAAACCATGTTCATCATATGGTTAGCCTCTACATGTATGTTAATAAAAACTAAACATAAGGCTGTTACAATGTTTACAGTCAATTAGAAAGCTGCATTTCTCAAACCCTTGTTATAATCAGAGATATTATTCCTGTACAAGTCCTTGGTTTTGCTGAACTCTATTGCTCAGGTAGCCCACCACATGTGGTGTGGTCTGGTGTGGGGCATCGGTAGGTAAGGCCATGCAACTACTAAGTGTGGTACGTTGTGTGCAGCTGCAATCAGGGATGTGTATGTTTGGTGTACATGGCCGCAGTTTTGCTGTTGATCTCCACTGAGCATGCAGTACCTGGTCAGGTGGGTGGGGATGTCTCATAGTACATTTAGACAATTGTTTGTTATTTCTGTCACCTGCTGCTGGATGTCTGTCATTGGTTGTGTTGACTTGGTCCTCCCCCATACTTGAATGTGTGTGTGTCTGTGTGTGTGTGGTGCTGGGGGGGTGATTCGGAGTTAGGGTTTTCAACCCTAACAGCGAATTTCCTCACTTTTGTCGCTGTGGAACAACCCTAACTGATGCATTAAACGTAGTTTTTTGCTATGAATTTCCCTTCTTTTGAGAATGAGAAGTCAAACTACTAAATATAAACTAATCACTACAACCGTGCAATCCCATCACATCATTTACTATATCAATACAATGGTGGTACTACTCACCCTTTGCCTGCCACGATCTCATCATGTAATTTGGTGCATGTATACTATGCTGGCAGTATATGTACAGCAGTCCATACAGTACCATCATGTAATTTGTCATATAGATGTAGTGCTGCGGGGCAGAGGATCTTCAAGATCTACACTATCAACAGATCATTACCTGCATGGATGCACTGCTACTACTGCATACCCTTCTGGCCTTCCACTTACATCACATCATTAGGTGTATCATTGCACTGTTCACAGAGCACATACTGTATGCACCACACCAGCAGGAAATAATTACCATTATGTGTACAGTAGTGGTACTGCACAGGCTTGCCATGCTGTCAATACACCATTTGATTTCATTTATAACACATCAATGGTAAGTCTTACAAAAAAAAAACAGAACTCACATTTACACCCACAGTAATGAAATGTAACACAAATCAATACTGTAATTGTCAAATGGCCACATAATATTTTTTTTTGTTGGGTATCTATCTACTTATGCATTACTATTACTGCTTGTGATTACATGTGTTTAGGGTTGCAATGACACATGAACAACTATGTTTGCCTTATCTTTAACATTCTGCCATTTAGCAGTAACTGCTACTACTGTAATAACACAGAATCTGTTGCCATGTTTTCCTGATACACAGTTCAAGATCTCCATATTTTTTTCATCTTGAACTTCACTTGCTTAAGTTTTAAGATACTGCTCAAACAACTATCTACATGTCACGAAACCTTTCTGAAAACAAGTGATAATGAATAGTCTATATTTCACAATAAAGACTTGTTCAACTCTGATGTGTGCCTCAGCTTGCACTGCACAAGAAATGTAACTATTTTTAAATGTGACAATGATTGGTCAACAATTCTGTTGACACTGACATTATGGCCTTCTAGCATTCTATTATGCCACAATGTTTGCCCAAGTGTTAATCTACTTACGTACTTACTAATTCACCATTAACATAATGTGTCGTGGTCATGTGTTTTTATAATTATCTTAACATGTTTAAAAACATGATAAATATTGACCAGCATATTGCTTAATTGTACAGCTATGTGAACTTAAAGATTGGTATAAAGCTGTAAGTAAGTTTTCACTGAACTATACAATCTGAGCTTCAACACCTTTCTTTTAACATCTCTTAAAACAATAGTTTGTCATACCTGTTCCATAGATACTACCCATAAAGCAAAAATGAAACTGAGCCAATTTTTTTTGTTAAGAAAATATTGTATTTTTTCAAATTAAACAAATCATGTCAAATATTAAACATTTTAAAAAAAATATAAATCTGTCTTTCATAGAAAAATAAATAGTTGTACCAGAAAAATAAAAATACAAAATATGTAGGAGTCTTCAAAGTGTTGTAACAACAAACGAAAAAAAAAATGTTCATTATTCTGAATAAATAAAATGAAACTTAATAATTATTTATACTCTGTAAAACTATTTACAAAACACAGTGTCCAATCTGGAGAGAGGTGTAGTGCTGCTCGAGGCAGTCCAGGGTGAAAGCTGGACAGTATGTGGAGGCGCAATGAAAGTGGAAGCTGTTGCGGCATCAGCGAGGGGGAGATACTTCTGAAGCTGTGGAGGCTATCACTCTGTCTCAGTAACAGTTGGTGTGGGTGGTGCAGGTGAAGGTGTGGTAGTTGTTACACTGCTACCTGCTGCTGTGTCCACAGGCTCCAACAGTAACAATTGTTGCCTGCTGTGCTGCGAAGAGGACAACAATTTTCTTGTCCCTCCACTTAGCGCAGCAATTTCTGCTGATGCTGTCTATTTTGTTTTCAAGCCTGCAGACACAGCAGCAGTGCACAGTGCATGTATCTTGATGCTCTTGTTCTGTAAAGACACAGAAGAAAATCCATTAATATGCAGTTGAAAATATTTAGCTTTCTCTCTAGAGTTTCATGTAATAATGATATGTTCTTTGCCTGCATATTTTTTAAGTAGACATACTGGGCTGGATATTCAAACTGCGCCATTCAAAGGTGCAACTCCTTGCGCTGTGCAAAATAGATGTGCAGGGGTGTGTCCTGTGCAATATTCAAAGGAGTTGCGCTATTGAGCAACTCCTTTGAATATCGCTCCCCAGCCATAGCCACTGTTCATGGTGCAGTGAAACTTGCACAAGCGCAAGGTGACAGAGTGGAGCAGTCAGCTTGTGGTGGCGCAAGTACCATTGCGCCATGCGCAAATTCACGATATTCAAAAGCTGACATGCAAATGGGGCCATAATACATGCATGATGCAGGGGGGCCATTTGCATGTCATTATTGCCCCATTTGCATGCCATTAGCATGTAGGTGCTTCAATCCCTGAGGACTTGCGCCTAGCGCCCTGCCAGGCAGCAGCCCTCGGGGACCGACGCACCCTGCAGCCCGGTGCGGGCATAGTATCCCCACTTGGCCCGATCATTGGGCATAGTGTCCCCCCTGGCCAATTGTGGGCATAGTGTCCCCCAATCCCATGCCCGATCGCGGGCGGTAAGTATCCCCATACCAGGGACTGAGCTGGGGACCACCCACAGGTGGCACCTGCTGTGTTGCACCTGCAATACAGCAGCTCCCCTGTGGGTGCCCCGACTTAAGGCAATTTTTGGCTCAAAGTTGTGCAGGCACAGGTTGAGGTGTGCCTGCACAACCTGTGGCTTGTCTGATATCGTGCGCGTGGTTTAGTATGTTCCTCCCTCCTGTTGCGCATGCATTCATTTGTTTTGTTGTGCTCAGGCCGGTTTTCTGTCTTAACTGCCTCCTGCTGAATATCGCAGAGATGGTGCAGGGACTTCGCCTATAAACGTGTTGTTATGGCTCAACCCTTTTGAATGGCTGGCCCACTGTTTATATTACATAGTTCTTAATATTAGATGTGTTGTATACACTGCTACTATGGTCAGTCAGCACCTATTAGTAAAATGTTCTGTACAATAATTTCTGTCACATAGCAACAAGTTACATAACTTTCTTATGTATCTATCTACAACAAACATAAAAAAATGTTGTTCTACTGATCGTAAACATGATATCTTACAAGTAATGTTTACTATAAAAAAAATCTGATCTATTACTTGTGTCGCCAAGTCTTTCAATAAGACATGATCTGTATACATATTAAGTAACACAATATGCAAACAATCAATACAATTAAACATGTTTGTTTTTCTTCATAAGATTACATATTACAACCAAAAAGCAACACTAAAAATGTTCTAACTACTACTTAGAATTATATACAGAGGTCCAGCTATTGAAAATAGTTGTGTATGGTGCAAGTGGAGTTGATGCACCGAGCCTCTATGATAAAATGGAAAGTGCCTGCGACAAATCGGTAATGTACTGGGAAGCATCAGTAAGTTATGCACTCACACTGCGGCGCCATGTGTATGCATAAACTGTACAGCCTGACATTCAGCTAACTGTGCAAAGTAGCACACGTGGCAACCCTACCTTTACCTGGTGAAAGTAATACGTAAATAAGGCACAAGTCAAGGTGATCCTGGGTCGGGTATCACATTTCAGGGCAATACAGCAGCTTCCACCTGTGGGTGGCCCTCCACTTGTTCGCTACACCTGTGACACCCCATTCCCCAATCACAGGCTTATGTCCTCCCAGTACAATCGATACATAATGCAAAAGTACCCCACCTCCAACCCTAGTGTCATATTATAGTTTCATCACCTGGGTAGTTGATTTGAAATTGAAACATTTCACCTGAGTAGTCCAACTGTGGCAGCATGCCCCCCATGTGCATGGTCCCTGGGTCACATAGTGGCTGCCACCCTACCACCCATGCAGCACCATCACCTGCCCCCACCCCATCAGACACCAGCAGCAGGACTACACCCACCCTGCTATGTTACTCTGTGACTGAACCAGTAGGGCTTCATCCATTCATTACAGCATGAGCCCATGGGCATGGAGTCCATACTGTGTTGTCGTAGTACAGATATGTGAATCAAATATATATCATTCGTTCACATATCTGCATTACCATAGTGCGAGCTGTGGTCGTTAGCTGAGGGTCTGAACTACTGGCGCGTCTGCCGAGCTTCCTCAGCAGTAGGGCATTTTCCACGTGCTGCTGCCATACCCAGCTAATGGAGGGGAGCGAGTTGCAGTTCCGTATCCAACAGCGTGAGGGGGGACTGTGATCAGGATTCTGAAGATAGTGAGGAGGATGTACCCACAATCACGCTACTTGGGGGCTGAGAACGTTATTATGTTCATGATTGGATTAGTTTTTGTGGGGAGACTTTACACATGCCTCGATCGACTACTGAGTGGTGGGGTACCACATTTGGCCGTGATCATCCACTGGTGGGGCAGCTGGCGTAACTTTACATTGTGTCCAGAATTGGTCTGCTGGTGGGCAAACACTGTGCTGGCTACGTATCAGGTTGGGAGGGATAATACTAATGGCAATCAATCTGCAGGGCAGATCGTCCAATGCCTGCTGCTTGCAGCCCGCATGCAAGCTGTCAGTAATCAGCATAGCCCATGCTTATCGATCCATATGACACCGTACTGGATGCAGATAGCCCCGTGTACTATGTGTTAATTTGCGTCTCATATCCTGTCAACCTTTTAATATTGTAGGTGCTCCACATGGCAGAATGGAAGTTGTATACCAGGTCTCACCTCTAGTCGAATATACACTGCAGTTCCACTGCACCATGCACCGTGGTGTGACTAGGTTCGATTGTTAGCTGTGAGATACCAACTCTGTTGAATATACCTGCAACACCTCTGCACAACTATTCTGGGGACACAGTTTTGCAAGAGAATACCATAGTTTGAATATTCAATATAGTTATCTCTTCAAAATCTTACTTTTGTTTTACTATAACAAATCAATCAGTCATCATCAGTGCAATGTAATATGTATTACCACTTGTATACATCATACTGCATACGATCGCTAACCCTGACATAATACTAATCATAAAGAACATACTGAACTATAATCATTCATCATTCATTATTGTATACTCACACCATATACTTTAAAGGGTATTGTTGATGCCATTTACCCATACTCAGATGTTCTGCCCATGAGGCAGAGGTCAATATACTAATACACTAGATGTAGTTGAATGCTGTCATCAGCAACTGCTGAAGTGACATATAGCATCTACATTGACCTCTTTTTTGCCACATATGGTAATAAACAACACATTTCTTACACTTATTTTTTAAATATTGTTTGGTTTTTGTTCACTGAACAAATACTCCCCAAATTTTAGACCACTTCTTACTGAGGATCACTATTCTAACTTCATAATTGTCAATGACAGTGCATTTTTTTGCTCCTGGTTGGAGGAACAGCCACTCACATGCCGGTGTTGGTGAGCATTCCATCCATAATTGTGTTCTGTTGTGCTGTATTTGTTCGCGTGGTGTTTGTATGTTTTTTTGTTGTCAATGCAAATGTATCTATTTTTTGTTTGACTAATATATTAATTTTTGTGCGGGGTATATGCAACTAATAAACATATATTAAGAATGTTGATAAGACGGTTTTATAGTGATTGCAGAAATTGCTAGCTCAAAACGCTGTCTGGCATCTTACTTTTTGTCAGACTTGTAACTGAAGTTTGTTTCTTTTGTATTTAACTGCACTGGCCAGCACCTTAGCAGGGTTCGCATGTGTTTGACGTTTGCAGTCAGTGCATGGATAAATTTAACACAAACAACTGTCTGTTTCCACTTATGCGTGATTCAGCTTAGAGTGACAGGTGTACCACGAGCAAATGAGATTACAGACTTAATACATTTATCTATCTCTACATTAGAATTAATTTGTTCTAAAATATACTTATCATAACATTGTAACCGTTACTAGTGATGTAATACTACGTTTTCACCACCAGTCTCCTCCTGCTTCACCTGCACCACTGGTCTACTTGCAACTATGTAGTCATTAGAAAAATATCACAACTTATTTAGGCATCATGTGCAAATATTTCAATATCTACCAAAATTATTGTGTTTACATGTTATATTCAGTTATGCTAATATCCAACTGAATGGTCAATTAAACAGTATCATGTGTGTTTTATGCAATAACGCTGCCTCAGGTGGTTGCACGCTTACAGGTCGACTTTGGTGTCCAACAACTGACTGCGACGTTATAAATGACACACCTGGCATATTGTTACTGGGCAAAGGCTCGCTGTTATATATAAAGTAAAAAACATTGTAAAGAATATGTTTATTACTGGGGAAAATGTTCTGGTTTCTTAATAGACATGCAAAAATGCCATCCTCATATAGTCATCAAGGTCATCCAAAGCTCATCTGCAGCTTACCAGATACTGTATAGTACCTTTTAATATCACGCTGCAATGCATCAGGTGTTGCACATGTTGCACAGAAAGTTGCACATGTATATGTCACTGTGACCATACCATTATTGTGCTGCTGCAGATGTCTATACAAAACAACATTACAGAGGTCTGCACTGTCGGTGAACAGCTGCATAACTAAGTTTGCACTGTGTTTTCTTCGTCATTACAAGTTCCTACTGACTGTACCACTGCCCCATCATAATTACTGATGCTGTTACTTTACTGCCTGTTCTAACCATGGCAAAATAGCATAGCACTTCTCAGATCAACAGTGTCATATAGACCAAGAAAACTGTTCTCCTGTTTCTCATAGTTAAAGAGTTTACCACACATGCAACAAATACTCATATGAAGTATTGTACTTTAATAAGGTGTCTTCACCGCCTGATCACAAAGATGACACTGTCGAGTTAGATTCACAGCCTCCAGCTTCTGTCTGTGCTGGGACCACCTGCAACTCCTGTGGGCGCTCTATGACCTGTGTAATTATTACAAAAGGAGAATGTTATTCTCTCATTCAAATAATCAGTTGTTTAATCAAGTTTTTATAATTATTGACATATACCTGTTACCGAACATGCCCTTGACTGCATTGCAGTTACGACACAGACTAAAATGACATCATTCCAACAGAACCAGACTAAAAATTGAATTAGACATTAGATTGATAGACCCAGATCAGTAGTAACAGAACTGTAATGTATGAACAACAATAAAAAAATACTTAAAACTATGAGGACAAGTAATCATTACATGATAGGTGTGTGTTGAATAGATACTGTACACCCGGTATAGTAAAGTATGACACCCTGCTAAGCTGCTCATGCCCTGTAGTGTGTAATAGTTTCAACATAAACACCCTGAGTGTCTCAGTGCACTTATAAATGGTTTTTGTTTTGTTTATATTTGTAACCTAGAAATATTAGTGAAGTAAAGAAAACTAAAATTCTGTTCCTTCCACCTACATAGAAATGACTTTGATGGTGTAAGGACCACTAGGCTTGTAGTCTTCCCATTTCCCTCACAGGATAGGCTGCTATCGGCCTCAACAGCAGCCTATATCCCTACCCCTCACAAGAGTTGTTTATGTCTGTCCCATGCATTCTTGAATTCTACCAGTTTTAGACCCACAACTCCTCAGTAAGGCTGTTCATGGATCCACCACCTTCTGGAAATAATTCTTCCCACATTGTCCCTGAACCGCTCTCCTTCTATGTTTTTCTTCAAATTCTTTTGTTCTCAAGTCTTTTCGAAAGATGCTACCCTGGACTTGTTGATTCCTGAGATACTTGAAAGTTTTATTATGTCCCCCTCCTTCTTTCCTCAAGGGTATAAGCATATTGCTCATTTAGTCTCCTCATGGCTTCTCTACAGACCCTGCACCATTTAGTTGCCTCCTGACTGCCTCTATCCTGCCTATGTCCTGAGCAGATGGGGTTCCAGAACTGACACAGTATTCAGATGGGGTTCACCAACTGTCTGTACAGAGGGATAACAACTTCCTGTTTTCTGCTGCTGATGCCTCCTCATACATCCCAGTATACCTCAGCCTCCCTACTGCTTCTCACACATTGTTTCTAACCTAAGGTCATCTGATATGATTACCCTGTCCCTTTCCTGTTTTGTTGTTGTTACTACCTCTCACCCATTTATTCTTCCTCCTGTTCTCTTTCCCAGCTGCATTATTTTGCACTTTTTGCATTAGCCGCCATACGTCTGACCATTCCTCCAACCTTGCAAGTCCCTTTTCATCCTTCCACGCCTCCGAATCAACCTGTTGCAGATCTTGTGTCATCTGCAAAAGGCATGCCTTTCCTTCAAGTCTTCTCAATGCCACTGATGAAGACATTAAAAGGACTGGGCCCAATACTGAACCCTGCAGTACCCCACTAGTAACCTCTTTCTTTCTTGAGTGACTCCATTTACATTACCTCTGTGTTGTCCAGCCAATGTTTTATCTAGGCTACCACCCGACCCATTCCCAGCTGTTAATTTGATCAAGCCACCTGTGGTTGGGGAGGTTGTTGACCTGTTACCAGCATGTACCTAGTATGTAACAGGAACATAGCTCCACATTTCTAGCAGGGTGAGAATAGTATAACACGATATTTCATTACACAACTACTGACAGTTTGAGATAATGCTTGGGGATTCTGATCACCAAAACACTGGAAAATTACTTAACTATGTGACTATGTTGAAAATTTGCCAACAGCAGTGGTCATGGTTATAAGGTAGTGTCTATAAATCTTCTATGTTAGACTGTGTCAATGTGATGTACAGATGCCTTCATACAAACAACAGTATACATGAATCTGTACCAGGACAGTTTACACCACCAGCTGCACTCACTTGCAATTGTTTGAACAAATTGACATGTTACTATAAATGTATAGTGACACCATTAGTACCATGAATGCATGATGTCTCAATTTGCATGCAGTACTAAATATCTAAATATTATTGTTATGGAAATAGCATCACTTTACTTACAATGTGAAGGCGATCCTCAGCTTCGGCTTAAGCCTCCCAAAGCTCATAGCCGAGGTAGTACCAGCACGTGTCTTGAGTCGGCATCTCACCCTCTGCTTCAGCTGATGAAACCGCTGCCGGAACAGCTTCCACTGGTTTGCATTGCAGTGCACCTTATTCCTAACTTTGAGTATGACATATAGATAGGTATGTATGCACCTCCACATACTGTCCAACTTTTCTGTTAGTGCCACGCTTAGTATGCTGTACTCCACGCTCCTGAACTGTCTCTGCAGTCGCCACCACCTCCTCAAATTCCAGTCTCATTTCTGCAAAAAAAAATTATTAAATTACTGCCATGTTGCATGACATGTTAAACTTTTTCTTCTATTAAATTTCACAAGCAAATACAGAACACTGTGTCTTATAAATTTTGCAGTTATTATAAATATTTACAGGCATACACAAATACACTGTCAGTATATCGCATATGCAATCATCAGTAACTCATGTTGTACACTTTACATTGAATGACATTTTTTTTAAAATGAGATTATATTTTTGCATAGTAACACTTCAATGCATCACTTTATACATCTCTAATATTTATGACATCATACCACAAATATCTACAAACAAAACCCATTATTGCATGCACACCTATTGAGGCCCACTCATAAAGAAAAAAAAAACAAACACAGTGGAGCAGTATTATTATACAGATCAACATGGTACCAACCAAGTGTGGCTCTCCACCAAAAGCACACCAGTACTGTATCTCATCATCACCCTCTCTCACCAACTATGATTTACCTTTAACAAAATATAGCCATGGCACACCATGGCACCACAACTGCTTTACATAATTCTAAGTTTGATGTATTAAAAAAGACTTGTGATGTACTTCAACTGTAACCGCAGCCAATCAGGCAACCAAGTATAGTGAGCACACTCACAAGTGATAAATTTTAAAAAGTTAAACCATTATAAAATGAAAGGGAAGACTGCACTGTACTAACAGCAGTATTTTGTTATCTAAAACAGCTAGTTTTAAAATTCATTATCACAAAGATATCTTGGTGGGAGCACTACACAAGTGGTGATCAATCACACAATACAGCAACAAGTTACTAATTTAAACATTACAAGTGCATACTAATGACGCCATGATAATATGAAAATAGGTCTGTTGACACCTTGCATGCATTATCGATCCATGTGCATCCCACAGTACTGTTAAATATTGTACTAACAACAAAGTGTCAATTACAATAGGCAGTTTGACAGAGTTATCCACTGTATGCACAGTCATGTGTTACATGTGTCTGACTGATTCATGCAGCAGTTTTATTTTTTGACTAAAATATTTTGGTTCTGAAAAGAACCTTTGATAGCACTTGATATTTGATTAAACAGTCTGACATTCTTAGAGGACTTTGAGGATTGCATCTCGAAGGTCTCCCCAGGAAATGGCAATTGCCAGCATGTAGAAATGTACACCATCTGGTAGGAATAGCCAATCATCACAGTATTTTATTACGGGTGACGTATAGTGTGCATTCCATGCATGCGGAAAAGCAGTAATCTGTACATTTACTTTTCCGAGTAGCTCTGTCAATCAGATACATATGATAGTCTGCTTTGCCAGACTTACGCCTGTAATATCTGAAAAGATACATACAGGCAGGCAACATAGACATAATAGAAGCAAGGTCCAATTTTGCCTCTGTAACTAAATCCACCCAGCTTTTTGAGTCCAAATCATTGCCTCTCAAGATGTATTAGCAGTATGTCAGGAGGAGTGAGTTTCAAAGTTCTGCATGGTTGGCATAAGATGTTCCCATCTCATGCCACCACTACAGCAATAAACCATCTTACATAGCACCGGAGCTGCAGGTCCTCCCAAAATCACTATGAACTGCTAACTCAGCTGCTCATCTAATGTAACTGCTTCCAACTATCCACAAAAACTTTTTGCTATTTTTTAGTTTTAAACTCAGAACTGTACAGAGAGCTACTAAGAAATGGACTGTTCAGCCTGCAGTGACCAGACAGCACTGAAAATCAAACTGATATTTTCCTCCTTATTTAAGCCAGTTTCAGTGCATTCAGACAAAACACAACAAATAAAAAACATTCCTCCTGCTCTGGCTACATCAACCAATGTAACTCATGCATTCAGTATTACTAGACTATGTTCCTGCAAAAATCTGAAACCACTAAGAACTGCAAAAATGCATCCTTTTCAGGCAGTTTTAAATAATTACACCATCAGAAACAAGTCTGATTGGTTCCATTTTGTCATACAACCTCCACGTACCTTCCTATCTCCCTCCATTTGCAGCTGTATCTGACCAAGTTAGTACTAAAAATGCTTTCTCACTTTAAATCTATTTTCTTAAGAATATAGCATGCTACACAATAACAATTAACATTATGAGATTAAACAGAAAAAAACGTTTTGATTGATAGTATGTACATGTTCTAATAAGTTTTTTTAATACTAGAAAATATCATGTGAAGATAGACTGTACTTACAGTTTCAAACTGCTTTTTCTCAGCAATATTCAAAATGGATCCTGTTTACTTCTTCTTCAGTGTTGTCTGTCTCTGATTCGTTCACAGAAGTGGCCTGACAAATCTTAAATTTCATTGGTAGAGCTAGCTGTCACTCAAACACACTGTTTAATGATTCGATAATGAATGTTTAAGCCACTCCTAAGTGTTAGATTAACTTTACTGTCGAATGCACTGAAAAATACATTTAGCATAATTCTCTTATAGCACGGTGCAAAAGTTTTTCTATAGAAAAGTCGGAGTTTCATATTATTTTGGTCATGTTGTCGAATGCACGAAGCAATATTTGTGACACTTTCCATAGCACTAAAGCAAAGAATGCGAAAGTGTCGGTTTGACAGACTTTTGGTCGTATGATCGAATGCACGGAAGCACACTTATTTACACTTTCAATGCACGAAGAGTTTTTTTTCGACACTTTCGTGCTAACGAAAGTAATTTTCAAGACTGTCTATATATTGACACAATTTCAGATTCTATGGGAAAATAGCTCAATTTTCAATTTTAAACACATAATCTGCCGCGTAGCTGCTTCAAACTAGTGCAGTGCAGATATCTTAGATTTACAATGTTCCAAGCGCAGCATAACAACTGTGCAACGAGACTTACAAAACACTAATTTGTTGTAATTTTCACTCTGAAATGTCCTACATATGCATTTTAAGACCTCTGCTCATAACAGTGTCACTCTTATGTTTAAACATTTCTACTATATACATCATTTCACAACAACTGAGCTAAAACACAGCACATAAGCAAAAGCACACTATTGTTAAGATGTGACTAATGAAATCTGTACTATTCACAACGTTGTGGTTGAAAGCAAAATAGTAAATTCTCAATTGAAAAGTATGACAAAACACAAACTTACAAGTGTACATGTGGAACTGCACTTCCGCAAGAGCTTTAAATCAGAAATATTCAGAATTCTCACAAAATTTTTCAGCATATTCAGTTTAAGTTGTCTGTTTACAAACACAGCCACAGTAATTTTGTGACTGTGCCCCACACAGTTATTTCCAATGAACTGCAGCATTGCACAGTATATGTGCAGAAAACATTTTCCCATGTTGTAAAATATAACAGTTACAATAGTGATACAGCAGTACAAAAACACAATGTTGATAATATGCACCAACGAATATTGTCGTGAACATGCAAGCATACTTACCAACTGTGGTACACACTCACACAACAGTAATACTGCCATGTCCTCCTCTAACTGTAAACATAGTAATTGTAACAGATTTGGTAATGCACACTATCACTCTTAAGTTTTTGCTCTACCATATACTAAACTATCATACTGACTATACCATCACACACCACATGGTAGAAAAATACGCGTTCGTCCACAGGTAAAACTCAATTATCTGACTATAAGAAACATGGAAAAAACAGTTTATATGTGTACTAAAATATTGAGAATGAACAAACTTGATATTACGTAGCAGCTCGCTAATGCACATTCATAAAAATATTGTTTAGTTATGTTTTACCAAATTGTTAACATACTTAACGTACTATTCTATCAATACACACTGTTATAAGAAATTTACTGAAACCTATTCTAAAACTTTTATTTCTCTCTCATACAGGTGCCTGTACTTGTAAGACTGCTTACTGTCACTGTCAACCATTATACCAAAAAAATGCCAACTAAATACAGACGAGATGTGTCTCAAAATGAGAATGGTATAATAGTACTACACTGTTGTATATGGGCAACAAACAAAACAGTAAAGGCACACCCAAAATGAACATCAACAGACTCATTGCAACATCTGACCCCTACATCAAGTCACTGCAGAACCAAACAAAATCCTTAACAGAAAAGCAAAATGTATACCATTACAAATGTTGTGTCATCTCTCAGAGAAAACACAACTATTTTGAGTGCAACCATCAAGAGACTTTCAAAACAACACTGAAAATCAAAATAGTGACTTACAACTCAGAAAGAGAAAGTATTTCGATCACTAGCAAGTAAAGTTAAGATTGAAAGACTTATCGCTGCTGTGGTATACACACCTACAAAAAAGAGCGAGAGTCACCTTTCTCTGATGAATTTATGCCTGAAAGTATGAACTTTTGTCAACAGAGCACTGTTTGTACTACAACCATTGTAGTGAAGATGTGCCATGTGATTGAACAATTCAGGAAACTTGTATATGCTATAAAAAAGGCTTCAACAGTATCCTTGTTTGACTGTTGACAACTTCTGTCATGTTTTCACAGGACAGTGGCTGCACACACAGCACTCAGAACCATATTTCTGGGAAGAGTCTTATCATTACTTTACAAAACAACAGATGCCACTATTGATGAGTCCGGCAAACTAAAAAATGTCCTGTGTATCTCTGATGAGAATCAATTGATAGTGATGATGACTGTGGTCCAACCACACTCTTCAATAAACGGCACTGTCTGACATGGTCATGTGATGATACATGCAACCGTAGGCAATCATCATTTAAAAAAGTAGAACACTTTGTTAACCTATTCGTAATAACAGATCGCAAAGAGAGATATAAACTATTTACAGAAATTGACCATTGTGAAATCCGGCCACATACTGGACTCATGGGTCACTCAATTGCATGTCTCGATAGTGGTGTTTGTGATAGTATTTTTCACAACATGCGGATGCTTGCAGTGCATCAAACAGGATGCAAAACTTTGTCTATAGAGTATATGAAGTACAGCTGAGCTGTACATCAGTACACTTGTTTAAATGACTTATTGCAGTCAGGTGACATGCAGGGTGCCATCACTTTCCTAAAAAAACTGCAACACATTACTTCTGTACCAGAAACAACTAGTTTTCAGCTTAACACTTGTGTGGGAAAATCTGTTTCAATGTTAGAAAATGACATTCTGAAACAGTATGGGAAGGAAATTGCTAAGTTTGAGGTTGCAAAGTCTCAGAAGTTTGATTCTGTATGTGTGTCATGCAAACCGCAGCACAGAAAAACAAACAGTCACAGTCAACTCAGAAACCTTGTCACCATACAATGACATGTGGTTCCCGCCTGGCAGCATTCTTGCTGCTGAAATCTGACTTTCACTTACAAGACACCATTGTGCTATGCAAACACTGTTTTCAAAACTGAAGTGTAAAAGTTTGCCAGCAAGGTCAATGCTAAACAACATGGAAACAGATGTCACACCAAGTGAGATTTCAACATTGAATATGTTTGAACGTATTCTAATTCAGACAATGAAACCATTCCAAACGATTCTACGCCTGAACACAAAGACATGGAATATTCCACAGAAAGAGCTTGTTAGATCTCTAAAGGGTTCTGTTATGTATCTACCACTTCCTCTACAGGAAAATGTTCAAGCAATCTCAACAGAAAATAGCTTGGTCATTCTTGTAGAAGTGTGCCTACAAAGGCCAAGGTCATCTGGCAAGATGTTGTCAATGTACAAAAGGTAAAGCTTGCTCTGGCTTATTTAAAGAGTAACAGTTCCTTTATATAGATTTTGATATAGATCAGATGGCCAGTCTCTCTGTCCAACATGATCTATTAGAAAAAGTAAGCCAATCATTCAGAAGGTCAGTACACAGACAAGTGACAATGTGTATGAACAGTACACAATTCACCCACTACATGGAAGAGATCCATTAGAGACAACATACGATCTCTATCAAATGAAGCAGGTGGACGGTGAGCCTGTCAGCATTTGGGAGGCAACACTAGAAGCACGCTGTTTCCCAGACCTATTTCCGAAAGGGTCAGGTGGACGCCTAGATGAAAGAGAAGTATGGGTACAGGGTGCTGAGTACTGCACTAGCCGTGTCCTGATCAAAGATGGAAAATTCAGACATAACATACAGTACCTGTTCCATCTGCTCTGGGAGAGTGAACTTAGCATTTTGTCTGCATCTATAGCACATACCATTCATCTAACAAGTCCACTAGATGGAATAACAGCTGCTCAATTTTAGAGAAAATTAAAGCAGAAAGATGAAAATGTACAAGTGAACCTGTCTTCCATACTTTCAAGTCTACGTAACAAAGAATATTGGTATCGCAGACACTTGGAAGTGATGACAATGCTACGAGAGTATGGTGCAGCCACATGGTTTGTCACACTCAGTTGTGCTGAATATGCCTGGATGAACTCATTGAACTGTTGAAGTGGCAAATTCTCGATGTCAAAGGCATCTCATCGATGACTGTCAGAGAAATGTGTTCACTTGATCCTGTGTCTGTCACAAGACATTTTACAAGCGTTCCATGACATTCTCACTTTCATCTTGTCAAGCGACAATCCTCCCAGGTATTGTAGAACATTACTTTGGAGTGACAGAATATCAAGCACGAGGTGCCCCTCATATCCATATGTTATTGTGGATCAAGGATGCGCCACGCATTGGTGAATATGAAGCAGCAGAAGTGCTATCATTCATCAAAAAATATATCACTTGTCACATTCCAGACAAGTATCACAGTCCTACACTATGGAAGTTGGTACAAAAGTTCCAGCGACATATTTGCACAAAATATTGCCGGCGAGTAGTAAAGAACAAATCTAATTGGTACACACGATGTCACTTTGGATTTCCTAGACGAGTTTGTCAGAATGGTGCCATGAATGACCTTTTCTCAGCAATGCGACACCACTTGAAGGCAAAATCAACCAAGAGGGTATACGAAGTTACCCAGGGATGAAAAGAGTACATCAATGACTACAACCCAACTCTTCTCCTAATGTGGCAGCAAACATAGATGTTCAGTTTGTGGCTGACAACTCACTGGCCTTGGTTCACATGCCACTTCGTATATAACCAAACATGAATAGACCAGCTTGCAAGATCTTTTGGGAAGATATTGCCACTCAAGCAAAAAGCTGAATATCTCAGCTGTGGTCACTGGGTTTGAAGACTCTTCACACAGAGAATGTGGAGCTTACGAAGCCAGTGACCGCTTAATGGGTACACATCTGTACGGGAAGTCTGATGCTGTACGTTTCCTCAGTGTAAACTACAAAGAGAAACGGAAGCGTGTACTGATTCCTCATGCCAAAATTGAGGAGATCGCTGTCAATGCACCTTCTTCAAAACATATCTTGAAGAATAACCTGATAGACACATACTACCCATGTAGACACAATGACATGAATGATATGTGTCTGTTTGAGGTGGCTAAGTGGTATGACTACAAGACAGGTGCAGCACCTGACTCAACACGACACATTTACAAGGTCAATGGACTAGATGGCTGTCTCGTGAAGAGGCACAAGCCATGGCTTATAGATCACTGCAAACTGTATCTAGGCACATCAGAGAGCACAGAACATTACTACTTTGCTCTCCTATTCCTATTTAGACCCTGGAGGAGTGAGTCTGAATTAAAAGGTGACTCTGACACATTCGAAGACCAGTTCAATCTCACTTACGAGAATTTCCAAACTGAGTACTCACAGACATATATACAAAGACTAAAAGCTGAGAAAGAACAGCTTGAGAAGGCAGAGAAGCAACTTCAGGAAGACACTTCAGTTAGTTCACAAGACAACCTTGACCCAGAAGGACAAGGTGTTCTAGGTGACCTCTGCCTTAAATGCCCCAGAAGTGTTAATGTCAGAAATTGAGACAGCCATGCAGCATGGCACACACTTATGGTCAACCCAGCTTGACTTAAGAGAAAGACTAAATCAGCTGCAGCATACAGTTCACTCCCAAGTGGTTGAAGTTGTCCAACATGGTATACTATATGAAACAAAACAATGTGACTGCACCTAGTACAAGCCACTACTAATGTTTGTTAGCGGTTCAGCTGGCACAGGAAAGAGTTTCCTGATTGAAGCCATCACTGCAGAAGTAATGTGTGACAGGCTCTTCAATGTCTGTTGCTGTGACTGCTCCCACAGGACTAGCAGCATACAACATTGGTGAGTAACATTACACCGTCTCTTTATGTTGCCAGTCGAACATGGGAGAACTGGAGAGTATCAGAACTGTCATTTGAGGTTGCAGCTCAGCTCCGCTCCATGTTCACAAAGATGCAGTTACTCATTGTTGATGAAATCTGCATGGTCTCCAATGTCATGCTTGCCTGTATTCATCTACGCCTACAGCAGATCTTAGGTACTGACGATGGAGTGCCATTTGGTGGCAAAAGTATTCTTTGTGTTGGGAGACCTTTACAACTTGCACCAGTCAATGCAGAGCATGTATTTACAACTCTGACTGCCAAGCAAGCTAAGAATATCCTCTGTTGCATTGCAGGCTATAACATATGGGAATTATTTACCATGTTGAGTTGTCTGACAACATGCACCAAAGTGGTGATCTGCCTTACAAATCACTTTTAGATGAAGCTTGTACGGGCTCTCTATCACCAGAACATGTTTGTATGCTAAATGATCGAAAAATCACAGTACATAGTACATGCATAGAAACAGCATGTAATGTCTTCAGTGATATATACTCTACTGGCAGACACATAGTGTGTCTTATGCCACGACTAAAGAAATGCACTGAATTCAACAATCTAATGCCACAAAGAGAAAACCAAGAGATTGTAACTCTGCATGCAGTTGATACAGTTGATAGCGTAATTCTTAGTCGAAAGCTAGTAGTAAAGATGACTGAACGACTAAGTGAACTGAAGTCAGATGTTTCACCTAACAGCTGGCCTGAAGCTGTTCTCACAGTTTGTAAGAATGCACGACTATGCTGCGACGTAATCTAGATGTAGAAAAGGTATGGTAAACGTGCCATGGAAACATCACTGACTTTGTCTATAATGTCCAGAAGACATATATTGAGACACTTTTAGTGCACTTTGACAACATGGAACACTCTGTACACATAGATCGAACCTGCGTAAAATTCCAGGTTTTTAAGGATATCTACATAAACAGGAAACAGTTCCCATTATGTGTTGCATATGCTGTCTCCATTCACAAATCTCAGGGATTGAGTTTGGATTCAGCAATGGTAGACATAGGTACAGACATTTTCAAGGATGGCATGAGCTACGTTGCACATTCACGTGTATGCAGCCTTTCTGGATTGCACATCATTAGTATAGCACCTCAGAAAATCCGAGCCGATGATTGATGTGTATTCTTGAGTACAACAGGTTACGTGACTCACATCAGCCACAAATGTCTTTAATACCACTGCCACATATCTGTCTGTCTCACACAATTCAGTCACAGCTAGAGGTAGCAACAAACAGCAGCAAGCTTCCAAAAGTGATTCAACAAAAAGAGTTCAGCAAAGGCCACAACTTCAAGTAAACATTCACAACCAGCAATTCATCAGAAATCAGTTGGTGTAGCTGCTGTACCAGTCTTTGACAACAGCAGTAGAGTAAACTGCTATGCTAACTCAGCTATGCAAGTTTTTCTACACATGCCGCACTTTGTGCAGGCAATATCTGCTTCACAAGACAATCCCCTATCAAACGCTTTGAAGCAGATTATCAACATGACTTCTGACCACTCTAACAATGTACAGTCACTAACACCACTACGACAGGTGTTAGCTACATATGCTGGATGTAGTACATTTGCTGCAGACATACAGCAAGACACTACTGAGTTTATGATGGCTGTCATAAACAACCTGGATGAAGATGGCACCACAATGCGGCAGTACTGCAGTAACATATGTTACAAAAATATGTATGTGTTTCATGTGGCAATTCAGCATGAAACCACACAAGACATGCTGTGGATAACTCTCTTTGTCCCTGAAACCAAAAGTGTCAATTTCGACAGCTATTCACTAATGCTGCCTGTGGAAGGTGCGGAGGCAGATGCACTCAGTCCATACGCTAAGGAGTTCATCTCAATATCTGTTGCTTATGTTGCACAGATTTGACCACAATGGGCTCAGAGTTGATACTCCTATCACAGATTACACAGCTAGTAGAATAGTCTTCAACCAATCAGTGTTTGACACTCACAGTATAATCTATCACCATGGTCAATCCATGCATTCTGGCCATTACACCTCGTTACTAAGGTGCAGAACTGGATGGTTAGAGTGTGACGATTCTACAATGACTTTTAAACAGAGACTGCCATGGCACTTGAAAATGCATATCTTCTAATATTGAAGAATTATGACAACCTTCATATTTCAGAAGAATAGGACAAAACATGTTGCATTTTAAATGACTACTTTGTCCCAAAAATATTCATGCCTCATTACAATGTTGTATAATGTACGACTCTAAATAAACAATACAGTTTCAACAAGATGGTATTCTAATACAGGCGTTACATACACTGTAACATGTTAGATCTTGGTGGATCAGTGACTACATGAAAATTGTTGTGTGGCTTCAATCGCGCCAACAATATTCACAGTCACTAGAGAAACCATGATTACATGTCTATCAAAGATTGTACATCTGAAAATTGAGGACTTACTACTCTCCTCCTCTGTACATCTCTTTAAAAATCCATGTATCAACTCATATATAACAACAAATTGATATGACTTATAAGCTCTTACTCTTTGCAAACAAAGAGAACTTCTCAGTTATTATCGTAGATAACTGAGCTACCCTTATAACATTCAGCAAACATTCCTCTCTGTCACAAGTTGTCTATCAACACTTCAATTTGTCTATTGACTCTTGACATATAGAGAACATCATCCGGTCACCATGCAACAGTGTAGAACTATCACGCTTTCATGCGTAATACTAGTATTGTACATATGTAAAAATAACTACCTTTATTGATAATGCAAGAAGCTGAATTACACAACTGTAAATAAGAAGCAATTGCAGAATCTCATTTACTGACTTTTACATGTGTTTGCAATTACTTGTACATAATATAAACATTTGTATTCAAGTGTACATTGTTAATAACTAGTTTGATACCTGTACTAAAAATACTAGTGTAGCACTAAAGTACAAGTGAATGTTTTAGATATTATTCAGCACTATAGTAACTATATTTAATTAACCATAAGTTTGTTAAAAAATGCATTCCATGACAGTTTTAGTATTTACAAGTTAAGAATTTACATAGAAGCCAATGTAAGAATTGATAATATGTCATTTGTTCATGTAAAAATGTTATATTTTTTTTACTTGTCACATAAGTAATTCTACCGTATGTAAAAAATCTTGACAATTGTAAATCAGGCACTGTTGCTGATCACAACAAACTGCATACCTGTTCCTGACAATATTTATGATCACCTCAATTGAGGGGTCGGGTGGGAATTTTCCATTTGCGCCTAGTCAGTGACATATAATTAAATAATATCAATCAAATGTCACAAAACTTACATTTGTGTAAATTGTACAACTTAGACAGTCAGCATATGGTTTTCCCCAACCCAGGAACATCCACATTAGCAGTCACACAATTACAACAAAACACTTGTCTATCATGTGTGTAATCACACTTCACAACCTACTACATTGCCTTATTAACATAACACACAAGTACTGCACTACACATAATTACAACATACAACCATTTTTAAAAAAGTTGCATTTTTTTACAAAATCCATTCACATTCAATAGTAAATATATAATGAAGCGCCACAGCTTCAGCCTGACTATTAGAATTCCAGGTCAAATGTCAGAAACTACTTCCTCACATAAAGAGTAGTGAGTACTGAAACATAACTAGAAACACACAACACCTGATTAGTTTCCTATTATATCACACTTACTCCAATCCATATTATACAGTTATTATTATTCTTACACATTTACATATTTGACAAGCAATGATTGCACACATACAAAGATTGTATTGTGAGACTGCTTCTGTTAACTAAATTTCACTCTTGATTGGACCTTTTCTCCATTTGACAAATTGGCAATAAATTTTTGAAAACCATAACCACCTGTGTCGACTCCTTACTTTAAATACCATAATGACATAAAACTAAGTGTCTATGACTTAAGCATACAAATCAATGGTTACTAATACTGCAACAACTATACCTCCATCAATTTGTTTGGTACCTATGACATACAGTCAGTATCACAGCATATGCAACGATGTGGGACATTGCATGTCACATTTGACAGAATTCCTAACAGTGTAAAAAACTCAGCAATGTACTTACTTTTCCTGTGCCTATGCAGTCATTACTATACCAAGGTGCCACACATCAGCAAGCAACAGGTCACAGCTGTGACTATACATGTACCATTCAGTCACTACTATCTGAACTTCACAGTCTGACAAAATGACGTTTCTCATTGGCTGCAAACATCTTACAACCTTATGTTAATGTTTTATTACCATACATGAACAGGTTGACGATATACTGAACAAGGTTTAAAACTGTTTAAAAACATGTTTCATTATTATAGCAATAAGTCACTCCCAAGAATTGTGTTAATGGTCAGTCATTCACCCTATAGAGACATGTGCCACTCAGCCACACCTCATGCCACAGCACACCCCTGTGTGTGTCTGTGTGTGTGTGGTGCTGGGGCAGGTGAACTCGGAGTTACGGTTTTCAACCCTAACAGTGAATTTCCTCACTTTTGTCACTGTGGAACAACCTAACAAATGCATTAAACACAGTTTTTGCCTCTAATTTCCCTTCTTTTTGAGAATGATATTGATAAATAGTGAATGTAATTCACCCCGCTACATGATGTCTTGTGGCATAGTAACAGGAGCAACAACGCAAAACAGAAATACTAACAGTGGCACACATGGTAACACAAGCGCGAATGAGAACAGAAAGGGTAACGCACGTGGTGGCGTAGACGGGAATGGTGTGCCACGTGATTTCTTGTCACATAGTAACATGGTGCCTGTAAATGGAAATGTCAATGGCATGGTGACACAAAGTGAAACAGAAAGAGAAACAGTACAGTACACACAAATGGCAAAAAAGTAACATAAATGCAAGTGAAAATGAAGACGCAAATGATGACGCATGTGGTGGCATTGGGGTGTGCATTGCGATGATCAGCCCTAACTCTCACCCCATGACATGTGTAAAGCAGCAGAAGTATAATACAATGGGGTAAGAGTCAGGACCCACGATCCCAACGCACACCCCAATGCGGTTGGGGGATGGTGGGGTGCAAGGGGTTTCAACCCTAACAGTGAATGTCCTCACTTTTGTCGCTGTGGAACTACCTAACTAATGCATTAAACTGAGTTTTTTAGCTCTAATTTCCCTTCTTTTTGAGAATGATAACAAGAAATAGTGAATGCGATGCAGCGGCGGGAGAGCGGGGCCCTTTGTGCCCTATGCTCCCGCCACATGATGTCTTGTGGCATACTAGCACAGACAGCAACTAAAACAGAAATGCTAACAGTAGCGCAAATGGTAACACAATCACGAATGAGAACAGAAAGGGTAACGCACATGGTGGCGTAGACGGGAATGGTCTGCCATGTGATGTGTTGTCACATAGTAACATGGTGCCTGCAAACACAAATGTCAATGGGCATGCTGATGTTAAGTGAAATACAAAGATAAACAGTACTGTACATGGAAATGGCAAAAAAGTAACAGAAACGCAAGCGAAAATGAAAACGCAAAGGATGACACACGTGGTGGCATTGGGGTGTGCATTGGGATCATCAGCCTAACTCTCACCCCATGACATGTGTAAAGCAGCAGAAGTATAATAGAATGGGGTGAGAGTCAGGACCACGATCCCAATGCACACCCCAATGCCGGTTGGGGGTGAGTGGGGGTGCAAGGGGTTTTCAACCCTAACAGCAAATTTTCTCACTTTTGTCACTGTGGAACATCACTAACTAATGCATTAAATAGAGTTTTTGCCTCTAATTTCCATTATTTTTGAGAATGATAACGAGAAATAGTGAATGTAATGCAGTGGCAGGAGCTCGGGGCCCACCACTTAATGTGGTGGCGGGAGCGGAGGGCCCTCCGCCCACATGATGTGTTGTGGCATACTAACAGGGACAGCAATGCAAACAGAAATGCTTACTGTGGCGCACATGGTAACACAAGCGCGAATGAGAACAGAAAGAGTAACGCACATGGTGGCGTAGACGGGAATGGTCTGCCACGTGATGTGTTGTCACATAGTAACATGGTGCCTGCAAACAGAAATGTCAATGGCCATGGTGATGCAAAGTGAAACAGAAAGACAAACAGTACTGTAGACAGAAATGGCAAAAATAACAGAAAGCATAGCGCAAATGAAAGCGTAGGATAACGCACATGGTGGCGCAGGCCATCAGCGGTAAGTGAAATGGAGTAGGAACCAGAAGCGGAAAGGACAAAAGTAACAGTAATGTAAGCGCACAGGCTGGTTTTCCCCAAAACCTGCATAGAGAAAGACAGTGAGTACAAATAATGTATGCATAATAATTACTATCGACGCAGAAAATGAGATCTTGGAATACTAAATACATTATATCTCAGGAACCGTATGACGTAGAAAAAAAATTTAAAAGTCATATTATTTACAACTGTCCTGGCTAATTTGAATTGGGGCTAAGAAATTTTCCAACGAAAAGTCCGTATCTCATACCGTTTTCAAGATACGGGCCCTGAAAGGCGCGGCGAATGCCGTAATGTTATCCTATGGGAAAAAAAGAAAAGTTTGGAGTGCCATAACTTTGCCTCCCTGTAATGTTTTTTCACCAAACCACTGAAAGGCACATCTGTGTGCTGTTAGCTGTCTTCCCTCCAAATTTCAGGAAAAAAGACCAAACCATTATTTTGCAGCAGGGTGCTAAAGGATTTCTGCAATGCGTTGGGCGCCGTAATGTTATCCTATGGGAAAAACTGTCAACTTTGGAGTGCCGCAACTTTTCCGCCATGTAATATTTTTTCAAAACAAGACTGAAAGGCACATCTGTGAGATGTCTTCTGCATTCCCTCCAAATTTCAGCCTAAAACTCCCAACCGTTCTTTTGCAGCGGCGTGCCAAAGAATTACTGTTATTTTGGGCATAGTGTCGCAAAGTAGTGTCGTGATTTGCGAAAGCTTTTCGCAAAAAAGATGCGACACTTTCACTGGTTCGACACTACTTTGCGACACTACTTTTTCCAGAAATTTGAAAAACATATTTCTGGGGTGTTTTACCCCAAAATAAAGACATGGCTAGCATCCTCAGGGCCCGACTAGGTGAATACAAAAAGAATTAGGTTGCTAGAGGGTCTCAATTTTAAATGCCAACCATTTTTCTGATCACCAACTGAAAACAAGATGGCGGATTTGCGACACTAACAGGGCCATTTGCTACACTAAAAAGTGCATTTGCGACACTGTTGAACTTTTTGTTAACTTTTCCCATTGACTTATAATGGGAAACTGTTTTTTGAATAACTTTTGAACCGTTTAATATTTTTTCACAAAATCTTCAAAAGGCACATCAGGGACCCCTGCTGCATGCTCCTGAAGATCTCGAACCGGTTGCATAAACCTACTACCTGGAAGGCGACCGTAGAATTCAGAAAACCGTAAACACGTGCACAGATCATGTAATAACTCCACAGCCGTATATCTGAGCAGTACAAAACTTGGCACATCCCAGGGCCTATGGTTCTTGATTGTGTATTCCAAATTTCAGGCAAATCTGTTAAATGGTTGCAAAGTTATTAAGGTGCAAAATTTTGGGTTTAACATAGAAATGGCTCCTCAACCCTAACTATGGTAGCACTACCGTGCTACCATAATATATATATATATATATATGTTATATTTAGATATTCGGAAACAACCTTTGAGTCAGAGATCATTTACAAAAGTTCCATGTCATGAGACACACTACAGTATACAGAGTTCGTAGAAAAATAAACTAGGTCAAATACAACAAAGTACAGTGACATAAGAATAGGACACTAAGTAGGCTACAGCAAGCAGGGTAATTTACATGGGACAGCAGTTGCTGGAACTACGTAACAGCTAGGTTCCACTAGATTGAGCAGACTAAAGGAGAATGCAGCAGAAGGATGAGGAGGGGAGTAGTGTACCAACTGTGTTTCAAGGGGGCAGCATAGCAAATGGGAGGAGAGATGGCTGGTAAGGGTAAGCAGCCTCAGCTACCAAGGCCGTGTCCTCAGAGTAGAAAGGTGGGTGGGGCAAAAGAAGGAAGAAGAGCAAGAGTGGGGTGCCACATGCCTAGATTGGTGGGCAGATAGGTAGAGGGGCACTTAAGAAGGGGAACATGATGTGTGAAAGACTGTGTGTGCAAGAAGGAAAGGGGAGCATGGGTGACTTATGGGAGAACATGGGAAAAGAAAGGGGCAGTGTTGGGAAGTAGAGGGAAAGGGAGAGCAGTGCGAGGGGTGGGGGCTGCCAGTCATGAAGTTTGAAGAGTTTTAGAAGGAGAACACCTGGAGCTCTGCAGGCAAGTTCACTCATGGCTGGAGATGAGGTACTGCTTGAGTTCAGTCTTGAAAGTGCAGAGACTCGGGGTATTATGAGTCATCGTAGATAACTCATTGAGCCAGAGCAGGGCTCTGTACAAGAAGGAACATTGCCCAAGAGTAGCTCTGCGAAATGGTACAGAGCGTGTACCCTGCTTTCGTCTTCTGGTTCCATGCTGGAAACTGGCCTGGGTGAGTATTTCAGAGATGTGTTGGGGGAGGGGACTTACCTAGAAGAGCCTTCTTGCCAAGGAGGCAGGCCTGCTACTTGATTCTACTACCAAGTGATAGCTAGTTTGTCTGTGCATACAGGAAACAGGTGTGAGTAAATTGGTCTGCATCTAGGGTGAGTTTACATGCTTTATTAGGAGCAGTAGCCACTTGCTTGAGAGCAAAGTCAGTGGCAGCTCAAAAGACCACCAACCCGTAATCAATGGTAGAGAGTATGGAGCTAGTTACTGAGAGCTGGATCGCAGTCTGAGTAAGGTTTTTCTATGCCTGTAGCGTAGACCAAGCTTGGTATGCACAGCCTTGACCACCAGGTCTATATGTAGTCCAAATGAGAAAATACACACATATATATATATATATATATATATATATATATATATATATATACATATATAGATATATATATATATATATGTGTATGTTACAAAAAACTACGTTATTGCAGAGATTAGGGTTGTAAAAACACATAGTGTACAAAGACGGAAAATGAAAAAACATTAGAGATTTGGGTCTCTGGAGTATTGGTGAATCAGTAGTGGGGTCTTACTTGGGGTTGTCAAACCTAATGCCCACTCCCCAGCCCATAGCATCCTGTCTGGAGCATAAGATACAGCTCCAGTCTAGTGCCCTCTAGAAATGCAGTATGGTCAACATAATCTGTCAAAGCTTTCTTCATGCAGGGCCATATGGGACATGCATAAAGACATCATATTTGACCTCATCTGATCCAGAGTAGGGGTGGCATTGAGGTTGACAACCCCAAGTATGACAGTAGCCCCACCCCTGACCTATCTGAAGGAAGCACGACAACAGCAGTCATTACTATACAGCACAGCTGTCTTTAATAAATGACAGCAGTGTCATATAGTGCAAGTACCTTAAGACACAGCTGTCCTTTATTAAAGACAGCTGTGTCGTATCTGTCTTGACCTCCATTTGTAAGTATAGGATAAGGGGGAGGGTGTAGGTAGTGAGTGTGCAGTGGGAGGGTTGGGTTCGGGGCAGACGAGGAGGGACATTTTCCTTTTTTCAGGTAAAAAAGGACATTACAGGATATTTTTTCTTTATAGGGAACTTCACTATTTCAGGACAGTAGGGGTGGGCACCCCACTGCCACACAATGCTGGGGATGTAAATGCAGACACAGGATTGGGCCCCATGTAAGCAGTGTTAATTAATCAAGGCACTGCACATGGGTCAACATCTGACACTGGGGTGGGCATCCCAGTGTCAGCATAAAACTCATAAATAAAGAATAAATAAATAAATAAATAAATAAATAAATACACTACCACTAAGGACTGGGTTCCCAGGTGTGCAGATAAAGTTTGAGGCACAGCACAGTCAGGATGGTGGGAATACAATGACAGTATCCCCAAATCCCTGACTTATGAGTCATGAAAGCAGCAGGGATTGCACTACAAGACACAGCTGTCATTTATTAAAGACAGCTGTGTCATACATTGCAAACTGCTGCTTTTGCAAAAATTCAGTTATAAATAGAATGCTGATAGTTTGTACTGCACATGCTCGGAAACTAAATATCCTTACTAAATATTTTAAAAACTACTTAAGTGTGGGACATAAAAACCACTAAAGCACACATCATGGACCAACCTCTACCAAACCTTAAAGTTTCAGGTTTCAAAGGTTCCAATTTTTTAAGCTATCGGGTGGTAAAAAATTCTTAACATTTTCAAAAAATTATACTTTTGAGGTTATTTGCACCTCTGTAATGTTGTCTCCCCTGCACTGAGCTACATGGCATTTGCAAGATCAGGCGGTCCTAGCGCACAGAGGCTCTTCTTTCCACATTTCATGTAAATCGGTTGAGCAGGGGCAAAGTTATTAAGGTGCAAACATTTGGGTTTAACATAAGTGCTTATGCAACCATAATATAAAGGCACTATCATGACTGTATAATATATATTGCTATATATATTTTTAGAGAAAATAACTGTGCATGCGTGGAAGGAGGCATTTAAAATAAATTGAGGATTACATCAGGAAACTGGGATTGAGCACACCCAGTGTCACTCTTACATTTGTGGGGGATGGGGTGGTGGCTTCTGATAGGGGAAGGTCATGTTGAGGCGGATAACTCTAATTCTAAAGAAAAAACAAAGCGGCAGTCATGGCAAAACACTGCACACCTACCGTGTGCAAGATGGCCGATGTTTGTTTTTTATTTAAAGATTAGAGTTCCCCTCATCAACCCTCCTCTCAGCACCCCCACCCCCAAACATCAGAGTGACACATGGTGTGCTCAATCCCCAGTGTCATGATCAGAATAGCCACAATGTTTTTTTTTTTCTTTCAATTAAAAAATAGCTCAGTGTGAGCACTCTACAGATGTGGAGTCAACTATTTTGTAACCTCAGCATGTTATTCATTTACAAAGAATGCAAAGAATGCAGAATCATTTTCTCAAAGCAAGTCTGCAGGGCTCTTCCCACTGCAGCCCTAAAAAAATACTTTGCTGCTTCTAGTTGCTGCTGTTGCAGTGCTGTGCAACTAGCCAGAGAAGTTGAGAAAAGTGACATGAGAAAGTTTCTGCAGAGTGAAAATATCATTATTTCTGTGTCTTGAAGATTTCTCCAGCTAGCCACAAATGTCAAGTAGTGACCTATGTCAAAAACTGCTTTATTGCTGCTTGGTGCTGTTGTTGTTGTTGTTATTGTTATTGTTATTGTTGTGCTGTGCAATTGCCAAGAGAAGTCAAGAAGAGTGACATTAGAAAGTGTTCCTCATGGTAATGTGCTGCCCCCTCCTCCCAAAGCTTTCACTGCAGAACAGTACTGGAAATGCTACAGAAAAATAAAGTAGCCCAAATTCCAGCACTCCCAGAAGCAATCATAATGTGAAGAACCAAATGAAAATGTATTTTACTACTTGCTTCTACATTACATGGTGCTGTGCTGCCTCCCCCAAAGCTGGATCTGCTGTTGATGAGTAAAGCTTGGAAAGAACTGGGTGAGAAGGAAAACTGTGCTTTGCTGTGTTAAAATTCTCATGATGTCCATAAATGAGGACTCTGAATGAGAAGGTGCTCTGCTGCTGCTGCTGGTGGTGGTGCTGCTGCATGCTGCGGGGGTGACTGATAGCTAGTGCCTGATGTGGCTCTAATCACAGACTACCACAGGTGAGTATTTTTATCTTCCCATTTTTCTAAGGTGGTGTTGTTTACTGTCTAACCATGTCTTCTTACTGTTTTTCAGTTGCAGGTATGGTGGTTAATGATGACATCATGTTCCCCTCAGTCTATCTTTTACCTTGGAAGTTGGAATTAAGACCATTTTCCAACCACGGAAGGTAAGTATGGGTTATTTCTTGAGGGAGGTGGGCTGTTGTTGTAACCACATCTTCTCACTGTTTTCCATTTTCAGGTATGATTGATGATTTATTTATTTATTCTTTGAAATGTTCCACCAGGAAGGCACACTGAACAACAAGTTGTTCATCTCCTGGTGCAACCTGGGGAAGGGGGTACAATGAGAAAGGAGCAGACATTCATAACAATTTAACAGAATACAAATAGTTACATTTGGTAGCAAACATTAAGCAGTACTGCGCAGAGATACATACAATATTACAGGGATCAACTAATAGTGTTTGGTAAACAGCAGGTTGAGAGCATTATTATACAACTGGAGTGCAGAGAGGAGGAACTGAACGAGTGAGGCTTACAGTGTAGAGTATAAACTATATATAGCACACAACAGAAAAAACCAAACTCAAACAAGCCACGAAACGAATCACCAAAACAACAATCAAAAGACATGAAATTTCAATTATACCAAACAAAAATTAAAATGAGAAAAAAAGAAAAATACTATTTAAAGAAAATACACACGAAGAATTAACCTATTTACCCTCAGAATAACAAAACCTACAAAAACTGAAAGAAACAACAAAATTAGAAGAAGAAAAAGAAAAGCAAATGCAAAGGTGAAAAGAAAAAAAAAACAAAAAAAATACCAAAAAAACTTTAACTATTTAAAGAATGTAAAAGTAAAAGAAAACAATACAGAAAAAGCCAAGGAAAGAAATTATAAACAAAAACAAAAAGGTAGCAAAAATTCCAAAACTACAAAAAAATAAAAAACAAAAAGAAACAAAGAGAAAAAGTAACATATTGAAAATTTCAAATTTTAAAAAGCAAATGAAAACAACCAACAAAGCCAAAACGATAAAATAACCAAAAATAAAAATACAAAATCTAAAAGAAAAAGAAAAAGAATAGAAAAATAAGAAAAGTATAGAAGGAAGAAATTCCACCAACCAGAAATTTAAAAGTCAATTTGATACAACAAAATATATATTTACCAGTAGAAAAAGACAAACATAATAAAATACAATAGCCAAAACAAAAACATCAAAAACAAAACAAAACAAAATTAAAAGTATCCATCTAGCAAGAAAGGTAAATGAAACCACCAAACACATTACAATAACAAAAAAAATAAGGAAGAAATCATCTTTTAGGCAAAATTCACACCCTAATCATAACAAGAAAAGAATACTACTACAATTTCTAACATAGTACACATTTAAGTACAATTTTGGCCAAAGCTCATATTTCCCTCTAACTATAACCTATAAAATTACATATTTCAAAACCACAAAAAAAGAAAGCTGGACAGTATGTGGAGGCGCAACGAAAGTGGAAGCCGTTATGCATCAGCGAGGGGAGATACTTCTGAAGCCGTGGAGGTTATCACCTGTCTGTGTAATAGTTGGGGTGCAGGTGAAGGTGTGGTGGTTGTTACACTACCTGCTGCTGTGTCCATATTCCAACAGTAATCTCAGATTGTTGCTCGTTGTGGCTGCTAAGAGGACAACAATTTTTCTTGTCCCTCTCGCAGCGCAGCAGTTTTCGCTTTGATGTCGTCTATTTTGTTTCAAGCCCGCAGACACAGCAGCAGTGCACAGTGTATGTATTTTGATGTTTTGTTCTGTAAAGACACAAAGAAAACCATTACGCAGTTGAAAATATTTATTTTCTAAAGCCTACAATAATGATATGTTCTTGCCTGCATATTTTTTTAAGTAGACATACTGGGCTGGATATTCAAACTGCGCCATTCAAAGGTGCAACTCCTTGGCGCTGTAAAATAGGGTGTGTAGGTGTCTAATATTCGTGGAGTTGCGCTATTGAGCAACCTTTGAATATCGCTCCCCAGCATAGCCACTGTTCATGGTGCAGTGAACTTGCATGTGCCAGGTGACAGAGGAGCAGCCGTTTGTGGTGTGTTAGTTCATTGCGCCATGGTGAATTCATTTATATTCAAAAGCTGACATGCAATGGGGCTACATTACATGCATGATGGGGCTTGTATGTCATTATAGCCCCATTTTTATTAGCATGGTAAAGCCAATCCCTGAGGACTTGCGCTTAGCCCTGCCAGCAGCAGCCTCGGGACCGATGACTGCAGCCCGATTATGGTATAGTGTCCCCCGCAGTCTTATCGGGCATAGTGTCTCAGCCCAACGTGGGCATAGTGTCTCAATCCCATGCCCGATCAAGGGCAGTAAGCATCCCCATACCAGGACTGGATAGACCACCACAGGTGGCACCTGCTGTGTTGCATCCTGCACACAGCAGCTCACCTGTGGGTGGCCTCGACTTAAGGCAATTTTTTTTCAAAGTTGCAGGCATGGGTTGAGGTTGTGCCTGCATAACCGCAGCCCGGTTGAATATCGCTGCGAGTTTATGCATGGTTCTTCCCGTTGCGCATGTATCATTTCATTGCGCTGTTGCCAGCCGTTTGTGGCACAACTGCTCCTGCTGAATATCGAGAATGGCGCTAGTATGACTTGTGGCTCAAGCGGTTGTGCATGGCGCAACTTTGAATGTTGGCCCACTTTTAACACAAGTTCTTAATATTAGATGGGTTGTATACACGTTACTAATGTCAGTCACACCTATTAGTAAATGTTCTGTACAATAATTTCTGTCACATAGCAACAAGTTACATAACTTTCGTGTGTATCTATCTACAACAAACATAAAAAATGTTCTACTGATAGTAATATGATATCTTACAAGAATGTTTATTATAAAAAATCAGATTATTACTTGTGTCGCAAGTCTTTCAATAAGACATGATCTGTATACATATTATAACACACAAAACAATCAATAATTAAACATGTTTGTTTTTCTTCATGATTACATATTACAATAAAAGCACTAAATGTTCTAACTACTACTTAGAATTATACAGAGGTCAAGTATTGAAAATAGTTGTGTATGGTGCAAACAGAGTTGATGCAATAGCTAATATAAAATGGGAGAAGTACTCTATAAATCGCTGTACTGGGAAGCATCAGTAAGCTATGCACCACACGCGGCGCCATGTGTATGCATAAACTGCACAGCCTGACATTCAGCGAACTGCAAAGCAACGCACGTGGCAACCCCCACTTACCTTGGTGAAAGTAATACAAAGCACATGTCAAGGTGACCCAGGTTACATCACATTTTCACAGTAATACAGCAGTTTCACCTGTGGTGGCCTCCACTTGTTCCTGCGCCCAGACACCCATTCCCAATCACAGCTTATGTCCCTCCAGTACAATCGCATACATATTATAAAAGTACCCCACCTCCAAATAACCCATAGTAGTCATATTATAGTTTCATCACCTGGGTAGTTGATTTGAAATGAAAACATTTCACCGGAGTAGTCCAACTGTGGCAGCATGCCCCCCATGTGCACAATACCTGGGTCACATAGTGGCTACCACCCTACCACCCATGTAGCACCATCACCTTGCCCCACCCCATCAGACACCAGGCAGCAGGACCACACCCACCTGCTGTTATGTTACTCAGTGATTGAAACCTCGTAGGGCTTGTCCATTCATTACAGCATGAGCCCATGGGCTGGAATACTGTATTGGTGTAGTACAGATATGTGAATAAATATATAAATTCATTCATTCACATATTTGCATTACTCATAAGTACAGTGAGCTGCATGCCCATTAGCTGAGGGTCTGAACGACTGGGCGCGTCTACTGAGCTTCCTCCGCAGTCAGGCAGTTGCTACGTGCTACATGCCATACACCAGTTAATGGAGGAGCTGAGTTGCAGTTCCATATCCAACAGCGGTGGGGGCACTAGATCAACAGGATCTCAGATAGGTGAGGGAGGAGACCCACAACTTACTTGGGGCTGGAGAACGCTATTATACCCATGATTGACTACTTTGTGGGGAGACCTTACACATGCCTGATCGGACTACTGAGTGGTGGGGTACCTTTACATTCTCCGTGATCATCCACTGGTGGGGGTAGCTGGCGGTACCTTTACATTATGTCCAGAATTGTTCTGGTGGTGGGCAAATACTGTGCTGGCTACTTATCAGGTCGGAGGATAATACTATAATGGTAATCAATCTGCAGGGAGATCGTCCAATGCCTGTTGCCTTGTATGGCACCGCACGCAAGCTGTCATAATCAGCATAGCTCCATGTTTATCGATCCATATGACACCGCACTAGATGCAGAGTAGCCCCGATGCATGCTATGCGTTAATTATGTCCTCACATGCCTGTCAACCTTTCAATATTGTAGGTGCTCCACATGGCAGAATGGAAGTTGCAGCACCACATCTCATTCTCCAGTCTGAATTTTACACTGGTGCAGTTCCACTGCACCATGCACCGTGGGTGTGACTAGGTTCGATTTGAAAGAAGCTGCAGGATACCGTAACTCTGTTGAATACACCTGCAACACCTCTGCACAACTATTCTGGGGACACAGATTTGCAAGAGAATACCATAGTTTGAATATTCAATATAGCTATCTCTAAAAAATCTTTAATTTTGTTTCACCATATAACAAATCAATCAGTCACTATCAACAGTGCAAATGTAATATGTGATTACCACTTTTGTAGTATACATCATAGACTGCATATCTGATCGCTTAATCCCTGACATAATACTAATCATAAAGAACATACTGAAACTATAATCATTCATCATTCACTTACTGTATACTCACACCATATACATCATGAAAGTGTATTGTTGACAACATTTACCCACATACTCAGATGTTCTTTGCCCATGAGGCAGAGGTCAACATACTAAATACACCAGATGTAGTTGAATGCTGTCATCAGCAACATGCTGAAGTGACATATAGCAATTCCTACAATGACCCTTGCAGCACATGCTAAGTAATAAACACCCCTTTTCTTACACTTATTTTATTAAATATTAGTGGTTTACTGTTCCACTGGAATAAAATACTCCCCAAATTAATAGACCACTCTGCTACTGAGGATCACTTTTTAACTTCATAATTGTCAATGACAGTGCATTTTTGCATTCCTGGTTGTGAGGAACAGCCACTTCACATGCCGAAAGGTGGCGAGCATCTAAATCCATAATTGTATGTTCTGTTGTGCTGCATTTGTTCGCGTGCTCTTTGTAATGTTTTTTTTGTCTGTCAATGCAACAAGTATCTATTTTTTTGTTTAGGACTAATATAATTAATTTTGTAATGCTTGGTGTATATGCAACTAACTAAACATATAAAGACATATTGACTAAGACGGGTTTGATAGTGATTTACAGAAATTGCTAGCTCAAAACGCTGTCTGGCATCTTACTTTGTGAAGTGTTAAGACTTTGTAACTGAAGTTTGTTTCTATTTTGTATTTAACTGCACTACACAGCACCTTAGCAGGGTTCAAGATGTAATTGACGTTTTGCAAAGTCAGTGCATGGATAAATTTAACACAAACAACTGTCTGTTTCCACTTCCTATGCTGTGATTCAGCTTTAGAGTGGGACAGGTGTACCACGTAGCAAATGAGATTACAGTACTTATACTACATTTCTATTCCCATTCTACATTAGAATTAACTTGTTCTAAAAATATACTTATCATAACATTGTAACTGTCTACTAGTGATGTAATACTTACGTTCTTCACCACCAGTCTCCTCCTGCTTCACCTGCACCACTGGTCTACTTGGCTAAATCAGTTGTAGTCAATTAGAAAAAATATTATCACAACCTATTTAGACATCATAAGTAAAAATATTTCAATATCTACCAAAATTTTATTGTATTACATACAAGTCATATTCAGTTATACTAACATCCAACCATGTGTACATTAAATAGGTATTGATTACAGGGTGTGTTTCATGTTGAATAACGTCACGCCTCAGGTGGTTGGGTACGGCACCACAGGTCGAGTGCGGTGTCCAACAACTGACTGGTGACGTTATGCAAAATGACACACACTCAAGGGCATTATTGCTATCATACAAAGGCTCGCTTGTTATATATATAGTCAAAAATAATTGTAAAGAATATATTTATTACTGGGGAAAATGTTCTTGTTTCTTAATAGGACATGCAAAAAAATGCTCATCTCTCATATAGTCATCAAGGTCATCATCCAAAAGCTCATCTGCAGCTTAACAGATGTGTACTGCATAGTACCTTTTGAATATCACGCTGCAATGCATCAGTGTGTTACACATGTTGCACAGAAAGTTGCACATGTATATGTCACTGTGACCATACCATTCTACAGCTACACCAGATGTCTGTGACAAAACAACTTTATTACAGAGGTCTGCACTGTCCGGTGAACAGCTGCATAACTAAGTTTGCACTGTGTTTTCTACTGTCATTACAAGTCTCCTACTGACTATACTCACTGCTGTTCTAACATAGTCACTACTCGCTTGTTACTCTACTGCCTGTTCTGTAGTACCATACACAACAGTACAACAGTAGCATTTCTCAGATCAACAGTGGTCATTATAGACCAAGAGAAAACTGTTCTCTCTGTTTCCCATAGTTAAAAGAGTTTTACTAATATCATACACAACAAATACTCATATGAAGTATTGAACATTTTCAATACGTGTTCCCCTCCTGACTCCACAAGATGACACTGTCTGAGTCAGAGTTCACAGCCTCCACAGCTTCTGTCTGTGCTGGGACTACCTGCAATCACTGGGGGTGTCTGATGACCTGTGTAATTAATATAAAAAGGAGAATTAGTTATTCTCTCATTCAAATAATCAGTTGTTTAATCAAGTTTTTATTAATTATTGACATATACCTGTTACCGAACATGCCCCTTGATCAAGCATTGTGCAGTTTCTTTATACGCAGACTAAATGACATCTGTTCCAAAATAGAACCAGACTAAAAATCTGAATTAGACATGGAGATTGATAGACTCCAGATCAGTAAAGTAACAGAACTGTAATGTAACTGAACAACAACATAGGTAACAACACTTAAAACTATGAGGACAAGTAATCAATAATACATGATAGGGGTGTGTTGAATAGATATTACTGCACACCCGGCATAGTAAAGTATGACACCCTGCCAAGCGGCTTCATGCCCTGTGGGTGCAGTAATAGCTTTTCAACATAAACACCCTGAGTGTCTCAGTGCACTTATAAAATGGTTCTTTGTTTTGTTAATATTTGTAACCTTAAAAATATTAGTGAAGTAAAGAAAAACTAAATCATTCTGTTCCTTCCACCTACATAGAACATAGACTTTGATGGTGATAAGGACCACTGAGGCTCGTAGTCTTCCCATTTCCTCTTTGTACAGGATAGGCTGCAGATCGTCTTTAACCAGCAGCCTATATCTTCCTCCCCCCAAGAATTGGCTTTATGTCTGTCCCATGCATTCTTGAATTCTACCAGTTTTAGACTCCACAACTTCCTCAGTAAGGCTGTTTCATGTGATCCACTACCCTCTGTGAAATAATTCCTCCACATTGTCCCTGAACCGCTCTCCTTCTATGTTTAAATTAAAATTCTTTTGTTCTTGCAAGTCTCTTTTCTGAAAGATGCTACCTCTTGGACTTTGTTACCTTGAGATACTTGAAAGTTTCTATCATGTCCCCTCTCCTTCTTTCCTCAAGGGTATGTTGTTATTAGCTCATTTAGTCTCTCCTCATGGCTTCTCTTACAGACCCTGCACCTTTTAGTTGCCCTCCTTTGACTGCCTCTATCCTGCCTATGTCCTGAGCAGATGGGGTTCTAGAACTGGACACAGTATTCCAGATGGGGTCTCACCAACTGTCTGTACAGAGGGATAACAACTTCCTGTTTTCTGCTGCTGATGCCTCTCCCATACATCCCAGTATACCCCAGCCTCCCTACTGCCTTCTCTCACATTGCTTGCTAACCTTAAGGTCATCTGATATGATTACCTCAGGTCCCTTTCCTGTTTTGTTGTTGTTACTACCTCCCACCCATTGTATTCTTCCTCCTGTTTTCTTTCCCAGCTGCATTATTTTGCACTTTTGCATTTTAGCCTCGCTATACGTCTGACCATTCCTCCAACCTTGCCAAGTCCCTTTTCATCCTTCCACGCCTCAGGAATCAACCTGTTGCAGATCTTTGTGTCATCTGCAAAAGGCATACCTTTCCTTCCAGTCCTTCTGCAATGCCACTGATGAAGACATTAAAAGGACTGGGCCCAATACTGAACCCTGCAGTACCGCACTAGTAACCGCCCTTTCTTCAGAGTGACTCCATTTACAATTACCTTCTGTGTCCTGTTGTTCAGCCAATGTTTTACCTAGGCTACACCCTGGACCCACTCCCAGGCTGGTTAATTTGATCACAGCCACCTGTGGTTGGGAGAAGATGGTTGACTTGTTACCAACGTAATGTACCTAGTATGTGAACAGGAACATAGTCTCCACATTTCTAGCAGGGTGAGAATAGTACAACACCGCATATTCTGTCATTACACAACCACGACAGTTTGGAGGGTCGTTTGGGGGACTTGATCACCAAAAACACCTGGAAAAATTACTTTCTAACTATGACTATATAAATCCATTCAGAACAGCAGTGCAGGACACATAAGGTAGTGTTCCATAAATATTCTATGTTAGACTGTGCCTAATGTGATGTACAGATGCCTTCCATACAAAACAACAGTATTCATGAATCTGTACCATGGACAGTTTACACCACCAGCTGCACTTCACTTGCAATTGTCAGAACAAAATTGACATGCTACCATAAATGTATAGTGATCACCCATTAGTACCACAGATGCATGATGTATCAATTTGCATACAGTACTAAATATCTAAATATTATTGTTATGGAAATAGCATCCCCTTTACTTACAATGTGGAAGGCTGTCTCCTGTGCTTTGGCTTCCCAAGCCTCCCAAAGCTCATAGCCGAGTAGTACCAGCCACGTGTCTTGAGTCGGTATCTCACCCTCTGCTTCAGCTGATAAAACCGCTGCCAGCAACAGCTTCCACTTTCGTTTGCATTGCAGTGCACTTATTCCTAACTTTGAGTATGACATATAGATAGGTATGTATGCACCTCCACATACTGTCAACTTTTCTGTTAATTCTACGCGATTAGTATGCGTGCACTCCACGCTTCCTGAACTGTCTCAAGCAGCGCCACCACCTCTCTCAAATTCCAGTCTCATTTCTCTGCAAAAAAAAAAAATTACTAAATTACTGCCATGTTGCATGACATGTTAAACTTTTTCTTCTATTAAATTTCACAAGCAAAATACAGAACACTGTGTCTTATAAATTTTGCAGTTATTATAAATATTTACAGGCATACACAAATACACTGTCAGTATATCACATATGCAATCATCAGTAACTCATGTTGTACCACTTTACATTGAATGACATTTTTTTTAAACAGAGATTATATTTTTTGCATAGTAACACTTCAATGCACACTTTACACATCCTAATATTTATGACATCATACCACAAATATCTACAAACAAAACCCATTATTGCAGCACACACTATTGAGGCCCACCCTTAAAAGAAAAAAAACAAACACAGTGGAGCAGTATTATACAGATCAACATGGTACTAACCAAGTGTGCTCTCCACCACAAGCACACCAGTACTGTATCTCATCATCACCCCTCTCTCACCAACTATGATTTACTTACAAATATAGCCATGGCACACCATGGCACCACAACTGCTTTACATAATTCTAAGTTTGATGTATTAAAAAGACTTGTGATGTGCTTCAACTGTAACCTACAGCCAATCAGGGCAACCAAGTATAGTGAGCACACTCACAAGTGATAAATTTTTAAAAGTTAAACCATTATAAAATGAAAGGAAGACTGCACTGTACTAACAGCAGTATTTTGTTATCTAAAACAGCTAGTTTTAAAATTCATTATCACAAAGATATCTTGGTGGGAGCACTACAAGTGTGATCAATCACACAATACAGCAACAAGTTACTAATTTAAACATTACAAGTGCATACTAAATGACGCCATGATAATATGAAAATAGGTCTGTTGACACCTTGCATGCATTATCGATCCATGTGCATCCCACAGTACTGTTAAATATTGTACTAACAACAAAGTGTCACATTACAATAGTAGTTTGGCAGATGTCCAATAGTATGCACAGTCATGTGTTACATGTGTCTGACTGATCTATGCAGCAGCTCTATTTTTTGACCAAGATATTTTGGTTCTGAAAAGAACCTTTGATAGCACTTTGATATTTGATTAAACAGTCTGACATTCTTAGAGGACTTTGAGGATTGCATCTCGAAGGTCTCCCAGGAAATGGCAATTGCCAGCATGTGAGAAATGTACACCATCTGGTAGGAATAGCCAATCATTACAGTATTTTATTACGGGGTGACGTATAGTGTGCATTCCATGCATGCGTAGAAAAGCAGTAATCTGTACATTTACTTTTCTGCGAGCTCTGTCAATCAGATACATATGATAGTCTGCTTTGCCAGACTTACGCCTGTAATATCTGGAAAAGATATTGCACAGGCAGGCAACATAGACATAATAGAAGCAAGGTCCAATTTTGCCTCTGTAACTAAATCCACCCAGCGTTTTGAGTCCAAATCATTGCCTCTCAAGATGTATTAGCAGTATGTCAGGAGGAGAGAGTTCTCAAAGTTCTATGCATGGTTGGCATAAGATGTTCCCATCTCATGCCACCACTACAGCAAATAAACCATCTTACATAGCACCGGAGCTGCAGGTCCCTCCCAAAATCACTATGAACTGCAGACTCAGCTGCTCATCTAATGTAACTGCTTCCAACTATCCACAAAATCTTTTGCTATTTTTTAGTTTTTAAACTCAGAACTGTACAGAGAGCTACTAAGAAATGGACTGTTCAGCCTGCAGTGACCAGACAGCACTGAAAATCAAACTGATATTTTCCTCCTTATTTCAAGCTAGTTGTGCATTCAGACAAACACACAAATAAAAAAAAAACATTCCCTCCTGCTCTGGCTATATCAACCAATGTAACTCATGCATTCAGTATTACTAGACTATGTTCCTGCAAAAATTGAAACCACTAAGAACTGCAAAAATGCATCCTTTTCATAGGCAGTTTTAAATAATTACACCATCAGAAACAAGTCTGATTGGTTCCATTTTGTCATACAACCCACGTGCACCTTCCTATCTCCCTCCATTTGCAGCTGTATCTGTACAAGTTAGTACTAAAATGCTTTCTCACTTTAAACTATTTTCTTAAGAATATAGCATGCTACACAATAACAATTAACATTATGAGATTAAAACAGAAAAACGTTTTGATTGATAGTATGTACATGTTCTAATAAGTTTTTTAATACTAGAAAATATCATGTGAAGATAGACTGTACTACAGTTTCAAACTGCTTTTTCTCAGCAATATTCAAAATGGATCCTGTTTACTTCTTCTTCAGTGTTGTCTGTCTCTGATTCTGCTCACAGAAGTGGCCTGACAAATCTTAAATTTCATTGGTAGAGCTAGCTGTCACTCAAACACACTGTTTAATGATTCGATAATGAATGTTTAAGCCACTCCAAGTGTTAGATTAACTCTACTGTCGAATGCACGAAAATGATTTCGATAATTTCTATAGCACGCAAAGTTAAGTTTGCGATAGTGTCGAAGCTCGACATTACTTTTGGTCATGTTGTCGAATGCACGAAAGTAACATTTTGTGACACTTTCGATAGCACGAAAGCAAAGAATGCGAAAGTGTCGAAGTTTGACAGGACTTTTGGTCGTACTGTCGAATGCACGGAAGCACAATTTACGACACTTTCGAATGCACGAAAGAGTTTTTTTCGACACTTTCGTGCTAACGAAAGTAATTTTCGAAGACTGTCTATATATTGACACAATTTCAGATTCTATGGGAAAATAGCTCAATTTTCAATTTTAAACACATAATCTGCTGCGTAGCTGCTTCAAACTCAGTGCAGTGCAGATATCTTAGATTTACAATGTTCCAAGCGTGCATAACAACTGTGCAACGCAGACTTACAAAACACTAATTTGTTGTAATTTTCACACTGAAATGTCCTCATATATGCATTTTAAGACCTCTGCTCATAACAGTGTCACTCTTATGTTTAAACATTTCTACTATATACTCATTTCTCACAACAACTGAGCGAAAACACAGCACATAAGCAAAAGCACACTATTGTTAAGATGTGACTAATGAAATCTGTACTATTCACAACGTTGTGGGTTGAAAGCAAAATAGTAAATTCTCAATTGAAAAGTATGACAAAACACAAACTTACAAGTGTACATGTGGAACTGCATCTGCAAGCTTAGTAAATCAGAAATATTTCAGAATTCTCACAAAATTTTTCAGCATATTCAGTTTAAGTTGTTCTGTTTACCAAACACAGCCACAGTAATTTTGTGACTGTGCCCCACACAGTTATTTCAATGAACTGCAGCATTGCACAGTACATGTGCAGAAAAACATTTTTCCCATGTTGTAAAATATAACAGTTACAATAGTGATACACAGCAGTACAAAAAAACACAATGTTGATAATATGCAGCAACGATATTAAAATTTCGTGAACATGCAAGCATACTTACCAACTGTGGTACACACACTCACACAACAGTAATACTGCCATGTCCTCCCTCTAACTGTAAACATAGTAATTGTAACAGATTTGGTAATGCACACTATCACTCTTAAGTTTTTTGCTCTACCATATACTAAACTATCATACTGACTATACCATCACACACCACATGGTAGAAAACACATGTTCGTCCACAGGTAAAAAATCACACCTATCCTAATCATAAGAACACATGTGAAAAAAAAACAGTTTTACATGTGTACTAAAATATTGAGAATGAACAAACTTCTGATATTACGTAGCAGCTGCGTGATGCACATTCATAAAAATATTGTTTAGTTATGTTTTACCAAATTGTTAACATACTTAACGTACTATTCTATCAATACACACTGTTATAAGAAATTTACTGAAACCTATTCTAAAACTTTTTTATTTCTCTCTCATACAGGTGCCTGCTACTTCTGTAAGACTGCTTACTGTCACTGTCAACCATTATACCAAAAAAATGCCAACTAAATACAGACGTAGATGTGTCTCAAAATGAGAATGGTATAATAGTACTACACTGTTGTATAAGGGCAACAAACAAAACAGTAAAGGCACACCCAAAAATGAACATCAACAGACCTTTACTGCAACACTGACCCCTACATCAAGTCACTGCAGAACCAAACAAAAATCCTTAACAGAAAAGCAAAAATGTATACCATTACAAATGTTGTGTCGATCTCTCAGAGAAAACACAACTATTTTGAGTGCAACCATCAAGAGACGCTCAAAACAACACTGGAAAATCAAAAATAGTGACTTACAACTCAGAAAGAGAAAGTATTTCCGATCACTAGCAAGTAAAGCTAAGATTGAAAGACTTATCGCTGCTGTGGTATGGCACACCCGCAAAAAGAGCGAGAGTCACCTTTCTCTGATGAATTTATGCCTGAAAGTATGAACTTTTGTCAACAGAGCACTGTTTGTACTACAACGATTGTGGCGTAAGATGTGCCATGTGATTGAACAATTCAGGAAACTTGTATATGCCATAAAAAAAGGCTTCAACAGTATCCTTGTTTGACTGTTGACAACTTCTGTCATGTTTTCACAGGACAGTGGCTACACACAGCACTCAGAACCATATTTCTGGGAAGGAGTCTTATCATTACTTTACAAAACAACAGACGCTCACTATTGATGAGTCCGCAAACTAAAAATGTCCTCAGTATCTCTGATGAGAATCAATTGATAGTGATGATGACTGTGGTCCAACCACACTCTTCAATAAACGGCACTGTCTGACATGGTCATGTGATGATACATGCAAACTGTGAGGCAATCATCATTTAAAAAGTAGAACACTTTGTTAACCTATTCGTAATAACAGATCGCAAAGAGAGATATAAACTATTTACAGAAATTGACCATTGTGAATCCGCCACATACTGGACCATGGGTCACTCAATTGTATGTCTCGATAGTGGTGTTTGTGATAGTATTTTCACAACACGCGGATGCTTGCAGTGCATCAAACAGGTATGCAAAACTTTGTCTATAGAGTATATGAAGTACAGCTTAGCTGTACATCAGTACACTGTTTAAATGACTTATTGCAGTCAGGTGACATGCAGGGTGCCATCACTTTCCTAAAAAAACTGCAACATTACTTCTGTACCAGAAACAACTAGTTTTCAGCTTAACACTTGTGGGAAAATCTGTTTCAATGTTAGAAAATGACATTCTGAAACAGTATGGAAGGAAATTGTAAGTTTGAGGTTGCAAAGTCTCAGAAGTTTGATTCTGTATGTGTGTCATGCAAACCACAGCACAGAAAAACAAACAGTCACAGTCAACTAGAAACCTTGTCACCATACAATGACATGTGGTTCCCGCCTGGCAGCATTCTTGCTGCTGAAATCTGACTTTCACTTACAAGACACCATTGTGCTATGCAAACACTGTTTTTCAAAACTGAAGTGTAACAGTTTGCCAGCAAGGTCAATGCTAAACAACATGGAAACAGATGTCACACCAAGTGAGATTTCAACATTGAATATGTTTGAACGTATTCTAATTCAGACAATGAAACCATTCCAAACGATTCTACGTCTGAACACAAAGACATGGAACATTCCACAGAAAGAGCTTGTTAGATCTCTAAAGGGTTCTGTTATGTATCTACCACTTCCTCTACAGGAAAATGTTCAAGCAATCTCAACAGAAAATAGCTTGGTCATTCTTTGTAAGAATTGGTGCCTACAAAGGCCAAGGTCATCTGGCAAGATGTTGTCAATGTACAAAAGGTAAAGCTTGCTCTGGCTTATTTAAAGAGTAACAATTCCTTTTATATAGATCTTGACATAGATCAGATGGCCAGTCTCTCTGTCCAACATGATCTATTAGAAAAAAGTAAGCCAATCATTCAGAAGGTCAGTACACAGACAAGTGACAATGTGTATGAACAGTACACAATTCACCCACTACATGGAAGAGATCCATTAGGAGACAACATTGATCTCTATCAAATGAAGCAGGTGGAAGGTGAGCCTGTCAGCATTTGGGAGGCAACACTAGAAGCACGCTGTTTCCAGACCTATTTCCGAAAGGGTCAGGTGGACGCCTTAGATGAAAGAGAAGTATGGGTATGGTGTTGAGTACTGCACTAGCCGTGTCCTGATCAAAGATGGAAAATTCAGACATAACATACAGTACCTGTTCCATCTGCTCTGGGAGAGTGAACTTAGCATTTTGTCTGCATCTATAGCACATACCATTCATCTAACAAGTCCACTAGATGGAATAACAGCTGCTCAATTTCTAGAGAAATTAAAGCAGAAAGATGAAAATGTACAAGTGAACCTGTCTTCCATACTTTCAAGTCTACGTGGCACCAAAGAATATTGGTATCGCAGACACTTGGAAGTGATGACAATGCTACGAGAGTATGGTGCAGCCACATGGTTTGTCACACTCAGTTGTGCTGAATATGCCTGGGATGAACTCATTGAACTGTTGAAGTGGGCAAATTCCGATGTCAAAGGCATCTCATCGATGACTGTCAGAGAAATGTGTTCACTTGATCCTGTGTCTGTCACAAGACATTTTCAAGTGTTCCATGACATTCTCACTTTCATCTTGTCAGGACAATCCTCCTCAGGTATTGTAGAACATTACTTTTTGAGGACAGAATATCAAGCACGAGGTGCCCTCATATCCATATGTTATTGTGGATCAAGGATGCGCCACGCATTGGTGAATATGAAGCAGCAGAAGTGCTATCATTCATCAAAAATATATCACTTGGTCACATTCCAGACAAGTATCACAGTCCTACACTATGGAAGTTGGTACAAAGTTCCAGCGACATATTTGCACAAAATATTGCCGGCGCAGTAGTAAAGAACAAATCTACTGGTACACACGATGTCACTTTGGATTTCCTAGACGAGTTTGTCAGAATGGTGCCATGAATGACCTTTCTCAGCAATGCGACACCACTTGAAGGCAAAATCAACCAAGAGGGTATACGAGTTACCCAGGGATGAAAAGAGGTACATCAATGACTACAACCCAACTCTTCTCCTAATGTGGCAAGCAAACATAGATGTTCAGTTTGTGGCTGACAACTCACTGGCCTTGGTTCACATGCCACTTCGCATATAACCAAACATGAATAGACTAGCTTGCAAGATCTTTTGGGAAGATATTGCCACTTCAAGCAGCCTGATATCAGCTGTGGTCACTGGGTTTGAAGACTTTTCACACAGAGAATGTGGAGCTTACAAAGCCAGTGACCACTTAATGGGTACACATCTGCAGGAAGTCTGATGCTGTACGCTTCTCAGTGTAAACTACAAAGAGAAACGGAAGCGTGTACTGATTCCTCATGCCAAAATTGAGGAGATCGCTGTCAATGCACCTTCTTCAAAACATATCTTGAAGAATAACCTGATAGACACATACTACCCATGTAGACACAATGACATGAATGATATGTGTCTGTTTGAGGTGGCTAAGTGGTATGACTACAAGACAGGTGCAGCACCTGACTCAACACGACACATTTACAAGGTCAATGGACTAGATGGCTGTCTCGTGAAGAGGCACAAGCCATGGCTTATAGATCACTGCAAACTGCATCTAGGCACATCAGAGAGCACAGAACATTACTACTTTGCTCTCCTATTCCTATTTAGACCCTGGAGGAGTGAGTCTGAATTAAAAGGTGACTCTGACACATTCGAAGACCAGTTCAATCTCACTTACGAGAATTTCCAAACTGAGTACTCACAGACATATATACAAAGACTAAAAGCTGAGAAAGAACAGCTTGAGAAGGCAGAGAAGCAACTTCAGGAAGACACTTCAGTTAGTTCACAAGACAACCTTGACCCAGAAGGACAAGGTGTTCTAGGTGACCCTCTGCCCTTAAATGCCCCAGAAGTGTTAATGTCAGAAATTGAGACAGCCATGCAGCATGGCACACACTCTATGGTCAACCCAGCTGACTAAGAGAAAGACTAAATCAGCTGCAGCATACAGTTCACTCCCAAGTGGTTGAAGCTGTCCAACATGGTATACTATATGAAACAAAACAAATGTGACTGCACTCAGTACAAGCCACTACTAATGTTTGTTAGCGGTTCAGCTGGCACAGGAAAGAGTTTCCTGATTGAAGCCATCACTGCAGAAGTACTGAGTGTGACAGGCTCTTCAATGTCTGTTGCTGTGACTGCTCCCACAGGACTAGCAGCATACAACATTGGTGGAGTAACATTACACCGTCTCTTTATGTTGCCAGTCGAACATGGGAGAACTGGAGAGTATCGTAAACTGTCATTTGAGGTTGCAGCTCAGCTCTGTTCCATGTTCACAAAGATGCAGTTACTCATTGTTGATGAAATCTGCATGGTCTCCAATGTCATGCTTGCCTGTATTCATCTACGTCTACAGCAGATCTTAGGTACTGACGATGGAGTGCCATTTGGTGGCAAAAGTATTCTTGTGTTGGGAGACCTTTTACAACTTGCACCAGTCAATGCAGAGCATGTATTTACAACTCTGACTGCCAAGCAAGCTAAGAATATCCTCTGTTGCATTGCAGGCTATAACATATGGGAATTATTTACCTATGTTGAGTTGTCTGACAACATGCACCAAAGTGGTGATCTGGCTTACAAATCACTTTTAGATGAAGCTTGTACGGGCTCTCTATCACCAGAACATGTTTGTATGCTAAATGATCGAAAAATCACAGTACATAGTACATGCATAGAAACAGCATGTAATGTCTTCAGTGATATATACTCTACTGGCAGACACATAGTGTGTCTTATGCCACGTACTAAAGAAATGCACTGAATTCAACAATCAAATGCCACAAAGAGAAAACCAAGAGATTGTAACTCTGCATGCAGTTGATACAGTTGATAGCGTAATTCTTAGTCGAAAGCTAGTAGTAAAGATGACTGAACGACTAAGTGAACTGAAGTCAGATGTTTCACGAACAGCTGGCCTAGAAGCTGTTCTCACAGTTTGTAAGAATGCACGTATCATGCTGCGACGTAATCTAGATGTAGAAAAGGTATGGTAAACGGTGCCATGGGAAACATCACTGACTTTGTCTATAATGTCCAGAAGACATATATTGAGACACTTGTAGTGCACTTTGACAACATGGAACACTCTGTACACATAGATCGAACCTGCGTAAAATTCCAGGTTTTTAAGGATATCTACATAAACAGGAAACAGTTCCCATTATGTGTTGCATATGCTGTCTCCATTCACAAATCTCAGGGATTGAGTTTGGATTCAGCAATGGTAGACATAGGTACAGACATTTTCAAGGATGGCATGAGCTACGTTGCACATTCACGTGTATGCAGCCTTTCTGGATTGCACATCATTAGTATAGCACCTCAGAAAATCCGAGCCGACAAGCGATGTATTCTTGAGTACAACAGGTTACGTACTCTACATCAGCCACAAATGTCTTTAATACCACTGCCTACATATCTGTCTGTCTCACACAATTCAGTCACAGCTAGAGGTAGCAACAAACAGCAGCAAGCTTCCAAAAGTGATTCAACAAAAAAGAGTTCAGCAAAGGCCACAACTTCAAGTAAACATTCACAACCAGCAATTCATCAGAAATCAGTTGGTGTAGCTGCTGTACCAGTCTTTGACAACAGCAGTAGAGTAAACTGCTATGCTAACTCAGCTATGCAAGTTTTTCTACACATGCCGCACTTTGTGCAGGCAATATCTGCTTCACAAGACAATCCCCCTATCAAACGCTTTGAAGCAGATTATCAACATGACTTCTGACCACTCTAACAATGTACAGTCACTAACACCACTACGACAGGTGTTAGCTACATATGCTGGATGTAGTACATTTGCTGCAGACATACAGCAAGACACTACTGAGTTTATGATGGCTGTCATAAACAACCTGGATGAAGATGGCACCACAATGCGGCAGTACTTCGCAGTAACATATGTTACAAAATATGTATGTGTTTCATGTGGCAATTCACAGCATGAAACCACACAAGACATGCTGTGGATAACTCTCTTTGTCCCTGAAACCAAAAGTGTCAAATTTCGACAGCTATTCACTAATGCTGCCTGTGGAAGGTGCGGAGGCAGATGCACTCAGTCCATACGTTTAAGGAGTTCATCTCAATATCTGTTGCTTATGTTGCACAGATTTGACCACAATGGGCTCAGAGTTGATACTCCTATCACAGATTACACAGCTAGTAGAATAGTCTTCAACCAATCAGTGTTTGACACTCACAGTATAATCTATCACCATGGTCAATCCATGCATTCTGGCCATTACACCTCGTTACTAAGGTGCAGAACTGGATGGTTAGAGTGTGACGATTCTACAATGACTTTTAAACAGAGACTGCCATGGCACTTGAAAAATGCATATCTTCTAATATTGAAGAATTATGACAACCTTCATATTTCAGAAGAATAGGACAAAACATGTTGCATTTTAAAATGACTACTTTGTCCCAAAAAATATTCATGCCTCATTACAATGTTGTATAATGTACGACTCTAAATAAACAATACAGTTTCAACAAGATGGTATTCTAATACAGACGTTACATACACTGTAACATGTTAGATCTTGTGTGGATCAGTGACTACATGAAAATTGTTGTAGTGGCTTCAATCGGCGCCAACAATATTCACAGTCACTAGAGAAACCATGATTACATGTCTATCAAAGATTGTACATCTGAAAATTGAGGACTTACTACTCCTCCTCGTACATCTCTTTAAAATCCATGTATCAACTCATATAACAACAAATTGATATGACTTATAAGCTCTTACTCTTTGCAAACAAAGAGAACTTCTCAGTTATTATCAGAGATAACTGAGCTACCCTTATAACATTCAGCAAACATTCCTCTCTGTCACAAGTTGTCTATCAACACTTCAATTTGTCTATTGACTCTTGACATATAGAGAACATCATCCGGTCACCATGCAACAGTGTAGAACTATCACGCTTTCATGCGTAATACTAGTATTGTACATATGTAAAAATAACTACCTTTATTGATAATGCAAGAAGCTGAATTACACAACTGTAAATAAGAAGCAATTGCAGAATCTCATTTACTGACTTTTACATGTGTTTGCAATTACTTGTACATAATATAAACATTTGTATTCAAGTGTACATTGTTAATAACTAGTTTGATACCTGTACTAAAAATACTAGTGTAGCACTAAAGTACAAGTGAATGTTTTAGATATTATTCAGCACTATAGTAACTACATTTAATTAACCATAAGTTTGTTAAAAAATGCATTCCATGACAGTTTTAGTATTTACAAGTTAAGAATTTACATAGAAGCCAATGTAAGAATTGATAATATGTCATTTGTTCATGTAAAAATATTATATTTTTTTTACTTGTCACATAAGTAATTCTACCGTATGTAAAAAATATTGACAATTGTAAATCAGGCACTGTTGCTGATCACAACAAACTGCATACCTGTTCCTGACAATATTTATGATCACCTCAATTGAGGGGTCGGGTGGGAATTTTCCATTTGCGCCTAGTCAGTGACATATAATTAAATAATATCAATCAAATGTCACAAAACTTACATTTGTGTAAATTGTACAACTTAGACAGTCAGCATATGGTTTTTCGCCCACCCCAGGAACATCCACATTAGCAGTCACACAATTACAACAAAACACTTGTCTATCATGTGTGTAATCACACTTCACAACCTACTACATTGCCTTATTAACATAACACACAAGTACTGCACTACACATAATTACAACATACAACCATTTTTAAAAAAGTTGCATTTTTTTACAAAATCCATTCACATTCAATAGTAAATATATAATGAAGCGCCACAGCTTCAGCCTGACTATTAGAATTCCAGGTCAAATGTCAGAAACTACTTCCTCACATAAAGAGTAGTGAGTACTGAAACATAACTAGAAACACACAACACCTGATTAGTTTCCTATTATATCACACACTTACTCCAATCCATATTATACAGTTATTATTATTCTTACACATTTACATATTTGACAAGCAATGATTGCACACATACAAAGATTGTATTGTGAGACTGCTTCTGTTAACTAAATTTCACTCTTGATTGGACCTTTTCTCCATTTGACAAATTGGCAATAAATTTTTGAAAACCATAACCACCTGTGTCGACTCCTTACTTTAAATACCATAATGACATAAAACTAAGTGTCTATGACTTAAGCATACAAATCAATGGTTACTAATACTGCAACAACTATACCTCCATCAATTTGTTTGGTACCTATGACATACAGTCAGTATCACAGCATATACAGCGATGTGGGACATTGCATGTCACATTTGACAGAATTCCTAACAGTGTAAAAACTCAGCAATGTACTTACTTTTCCTGTGCCTTGCAGTCATTACTATACCAAGGTGCCACACATCAGCAAGCAACAGGTCACAGCTGTGACTATACATGTACCATTCAGTCACTACTATCTGAACTTCACAGTCTGACAAAATGACGTTCTCATTGGCTGCAAACATCTTACAACCTTATGTTAATGTTTTATTACCATACATGAACAGGTTGACGATATACTGAACAAGGTTTAAAACTGTTTAAAAACATGTTTCATTATTATAGCAATAAGTCACTCCCAAGAATTGTGTTAATGGTCAGTCATTCACCCTATAGAGACATGTGCCACTCAGCCACACCTCATGCCACAGCACACCCCTGTGTGTGTCTGTGTGTGTGTGGTGCTGGGGCAGGTGAACTCGGAGTTACGGTTTTCAACCCTAACAGTGAATTTCCTCACTTTTGTCACTGTGGAACAACCCTAACAAATGCATTAAACACAGTTTTTTGCCTCTAATTTCCCTTCTTTTTGAGAATGATATTGATAAATAGTGAATGTAATTCACTCCCGCCACATGATGTCTTGTGGCATAGTAACAGGAGCAGCAACGCAAACAGAAATACTAACAGTGGCACACATGGTAACACAAGCGCGAATGAGAACAGAAAGGGTAACGCACGTGGTCGCGTAGACGGGAATGGTGTGCCACGTGATTTCTTGTCACATAGTAACATGGTGCCTGTAAATGGAAATGTCAATGGCATGGTGACACAAAGTGAAACAGAAAGAGAAACAGTACAGTACACACAAATGGCAAAAAAGTAACATAAATGCAAGTGAAAATGAAAACGCAAATGATGACGCATGTGGTGGCATTGGGGTGTGCATTGCGATGATCAGCCCTAACTCTCACCCCATGACATGTGTAAAGCAGCAGAAGTATAATACAATGGGGTAAGAGTCAGGACCCACGATCCCAACGCACACCCCAATGCCGGTTGGGGGGTGGGTGGGTGCAAGGGGGGTTTTCAACCCTAACAGTGAATGTCCTCACTTTTGTCGCTGTGGAACTACCCTAACTAATGCATTAAACTGAGTTTTTTAGCTCTAATTTCCCTTCTTTTTGAGAATGATAACAAGAAATAGTGAATGCGATGCAGCGGGCGGGAGAGCGGGCCCTTTGTGCCCTATGCTCCCGCACATGATGTCTTGTGGCATACTAGCACAGACAGCAACTAAAACAGAAATGCTAACAGAAGCAAATGGTAACACAATCACGAATAATGAGAACAGAAAGGGTAACGCACATGGTGGCGTGACGGAATGGTCTCGCCATGTGATGTGTTGTCACATAGTAACATGGTGCCTGCAAACACAAATGTCAATGGGCATGCTGATGTTAAGTGAAACACAAAGATAAACAGTACTGTACATGGAAATGGCAAAAAAGTAACAAAGCACAGCGAAAATGAAAACGCAAAGGATGACGCACGTGGTGGCATTGGGGTGTGCATTGGGATCATCAGCCCTAACTCTCACCCCATGACATGTGTAAAGCAGCAGAAGTATAATAGAATGGGGTGAGAGTCAGGACCCACGATCCCAATGCACACCCCAATGCCGGTTGGGGGGTGAGTGGGGGGTGCAAGGGGGGGTTTTCAACCCTAACAGCAAATTTTCTCACTTTTGTCACTGTGGAACATCACTAACTAATGCATTAAATAGAGTTTTTTGCCTCTAATTTCCATTATTTTTGAGAATGATAACGAGAAATAGTGAATGTAATGCAGTGGCAGGAGCGCGGGGCCCACCACTTAATGTGGTGGCGGGAGCGCAGGGCCCTCCGCCCACATGATGTGTTGTGGCATACTAACAGGGACAGCAATGCAAACAGAAATGCTTACTGTGGCGCACATGGTAACACAAGCGCGAATGAGAACAGAAAGGGTAACGCACATGGTGGGGTAGACGGGAATGGTCTGCCACGTGATGTGTTGTCACATAGTAACATGGTGCCTGCAAACAGAAATGTCAATGGCCATGGTGATGCAAAGTGAAACAGAAAGACAAACAGTACTGTAGACAGAAATGGCAAAAAATAACAGAAACGCAAGCGCAAATGAAAACGTAAAGGATAACGCACATGGTGGCGCAGACGTCAACGGTAAGTGAAATGGGTACGGAACCAGAAGCGGAAAGGACAAAAGTAACAGTAATGTAAGCGCACAGGCTGGTTTTCCCCAAAACCTGCATAGAGAAAGACAGTGAGTACAAATAATGTATGCATAATAATTACTATCGTCGCAGAAAATGAGATCTTGGAATACTAAATACATTATATCTCAGGAACCGTATGACGTAGAAAAAAAATTTAAAAGTCATATTATTTACAACTGTCCTGGCTAATTTGAATTGGGGGCTAAGAAATTTTCCAACGAAAAGTCCGTATCTCATACCGTTTTCAAGATACGGGCCCTGAAAGGCGCGGCGAATGCCGTAATGTTATCCTATGGGAAAAAAAGAAAAGTTTGGAGTGCCATAACTTTGCCTCCCTGTAATGTTTTTTCACCAAACCACTGAAAGGCACATCTGTGTGCTGTTAGCTGTCTTCCCTCCAAATTTCAGGAAAAAAGACCAAACCATTATTTTGCAGCAGGGTGCTAAAGGATTTCTGCAATGCGTTGGGCGCCGTAATGTTATCCTATGGGAAAAACTGTCAACTTTGGAGTGCCGCAACTTTTCCGCCATGTAATATTTTTTCAAAACAAGACTGAAAGGCACATCTGTGAGATGTCTTCTGCATTCCCTCCAAATTTCAGCCTAAAACTCCCAACCGTTCTTTTGCAGCGGAGTGCCAAAGAATTACTGTTATTTTGGGCATAGTGTCGCAAAGTAGTGTCGTGATTTGCGAAAGCTTTCGCAAAAAAAATGCGACACTTTCACTGGTTCGACACTACTTTGTGACACTACTTTTTCCAGAAATTTGAAAAACATATTTCTGGGGTGTTTTACCCCAAAATAAAGACATGGCTAGCATCCTCAGGGCCCGACTAGGTGAATACAAAAAGAATTAGGTTGCTAGAGGGTCTCAATTTTAAATGCCAACCATTTTTCTGATCACCAACTGAAAACAAGATGGCGGATTTGCGACACTAACAGGGCCATTTGCTACACTAAAAAGTGCATTTGCGACACTGTTGAACTTTTTGTTAACTTTTCCCATTGACTTATAATGGGAAACTGTTTTTTGAATAACTTTTGAACCGTTTAATATTTTTTCACAAAATCTTCAAAAGGCACATCAGGGACCCCTGCTGCATGCTCCCTGAAGATCTCGAACCGGTTGCACAAACCGTACTACCTGTAGGAGCGACCGTAGAATTCCAGAAAACCGTAAACACGTGCACAGATCATGCTTAATAACTCCACAGCCGTATATCTGAGCAGTACAAAACTTGGCACATCCCAGGGCCTATGGTTCTTGATTGTGTATTCCAAATTTCAGGCAAATCTGTTAAATGGTTGCAAAGTTATTAAGGTGCAAAATTTTGGGTTTAACATAGAAATGGCTCCTCAACCCTAACTTATGGTAGCACTACCTGCTTACCATAATATATATATATATATATATGTTATATTTAGATATTCGGAAACAACCTTTGAGTCAGAGATCATTTACAAAAGTTCCATGTCATGAGACACACTACAGTATACAGAGTTCGTAGAAAAATAAACTAGGTCAAATACAACAAAGTACAGTGACATAAGAATAGGACACTAAGTAGGCTACAGCAAGCAGGGTAATTTACATGGGACAGCAGTTGCTGGAACTACGTAACAGCTAGGTTCCACTAGATTGAGCAGACTAAAGGAGAATGCAGCAGAAGGATGAGGAGGAGTAGTAACAAACTGTGTTTCAAGGGGCAGCATAGCAAATGGGAGGAGAGATGGCTGGTAAGGGTAAGCAGCCTCAGCTACCAAGGCCGTGTCCTCAGAGTAGAAAGGTGGGTGGGGCAAAAGAAGGAAGAAGAGCAAGAGTGGGGTGCCACATGCCTAGATTGGTGGGCAGATAGGTAGAGGGGCACTTAAGAAGGGGAACATGATGTGTGAAAGACTGTGTGTGCAAGAAGGAAAGGGGAGCATGGGTGACTTATGGGAGAACATGGGAAAAGAAAGGGGCAGTGTTGGGAAGTAGAGGGAAAGGGAGAGCAGTGCGAGGGGTGGGGGCTGCCAGTCATGAAGTTTGAAGAGTTTTAGAAGGAGAACACCTGGAGCTCTGCAGGCAAGTTCACTCATGGCTGGAGATGAGGTACTGCTTGAGTTCAGTCTTGAAAGTGCAGAGACTGGGGTATTATGAGTCATCGGAGATAACTCATTGAGCCAGAGCAGGGCTCTGTACAAGAAGGAACATTGCTCAAGAGTAGCTCTGCGAAATGGTACAGAGCTGCAGCACCCTGTTGCCTTCTGGTTCCATGCTGAACTGGCCTGGGTGAGTATTTCAGAGATGTGTTGGGGAGGGACTTACCTAGAAGAGCCTTCTTGCCAAGGAGGCAGGCCTGCTACTTGATTCTACTACCAAGTGATAGCTAGTTTGTCTGTGCATACAGGAAACAGGTGTGAGTAAATTGGTCTGCATCTAGGGTGAGTTTACATGCTTTATTAGGAGCAGTAGCCACTTGCTTGAGAGCAAAGTCAGTGGCAGCTCAAAAGACCACCAGCCCGTAATCAATGGTAGAGAGTATGGAGCTAGTTACTGAGAGCTGGATCGCAGTCTGAGTAAGGTTTTTTCTATGCCTGTAGCGTAGACCAAGCTTGGTATGCACAGCCTTGACCACCAGGTCTATATGTAGTCCAAATGAGAAAAATACATATATATATATATATATATATATATATATATATATATATATATATATATATATATATATATATATATATAGATATATATATATATATATGTATGTTACAAAAACTACGTTATTGCAGAGATTAGGTTGTAAAACACATAGTGTACAAAGACGGAAAATGAAAAACATTAGAGATTTGGGTCTCTGGAGTATTGGTGAATCAGTAGTGGGGTCTTACTTGGGGTTGTCAAACCTAATGCCCACTCCCCAGCCCATAGCATCCTGTCTGGAGCATAAGATACAGCTCCAGTCTAGTGCCCTCTAGAAATGCAGTATGGTCAACATAATCTGTCAAAGCTTTCTTCATGCAGGGCCATATGGGACATGCATAAAGACATCATATTTGACCTCATCTGATCCAGAGTAGGGGTGGCATTGAGGTTGACAACCCCAAGTATGACAGTAGCCCCACCCTGACCTATCTGAAGGAAGCACGACAACAGCAGTCACTTATACAGCACAGCTGTCTTTAATAAATGACAGCAGTGTCATATAGTGCAAGTACCTTAAGACACAGCTGTCCTTTATTAAAGACAGCTGTGTCGTATCTGTCTTGACCTCCATTTGTAAGTATAGGATAAGGGGAGGTGTAGGTAGTGAGTGTGCAGTGGAGGGTTGGGTCTGGGGCAGACGAGGAGGACATTTTCTTTTTCAGGTAAAAAGGACATTACAGGATATTTTTCTTTATAGGAACTTCACTATTTCAGGACAGTAGGGGTGGGCACCCCACTGCCACACAATGCTGGGGATGTAAATGCAGACACAGGGATTGGGCCCCCATGTAAGCAGTGTTAATTAATCAAGGCACTGCACATGGGTCAGCATCTGACACTGGGGGTGGGCATCCCAGTGTCAGCATAGAATCACAAATGATAAAGAATAAATAAATAAATAAATAAATAAATAAATACACTACCACTAAGGACTGGGTTCCCAGGTGTGCAGATAAAGTTTGAGGCACAGCACAGTCAGGATGGTGGGAATACAATGACAGTATCCCCAAATCCCTGACTTATGAGTCATGAAAGCAGCAGGGATTGCACTACAAGACACAGCTGTCATTTATTAAAGACAGCTGTGTCATACATTGCAAACTGCTGCTTTTGCAAAAATTCAGTTATAAATAGAATGCTGATAGTTTGTACTGCACATGCTCGGAAACTAAATATCCTTACTAAATATTTTAAAAACTACTTAAGTGTGGGACATAAAAACCACTAAAGCACACATCATGGACCAACCTCTACCAAACCTTAAAGTTTCAGGTTTCAAAGGTTCCAATTTTTTAAGCTATCGGGTGTTAAAAAATTCTTAACATTTTCAAAAAATTATACTTTTGAGGTTATTTGCACCTCTGTAATGTTGTCTCCCCTGCACTGAGCTACATGGCATTTGCAAGATCAGGCGGTCCTGGCACAGAGGCTCTTCTTTCCACATTTCATGTAAATCGGTTGAACGGGGGCAAAGTTATTAAGGTGCAAACATTTGGGTTTAACATAGAAGTGCTTATGCAACCATAATATAAAGGCACTATCATGACTGTATAATATATATTGCTATATATATTTTTTTAGAGAAGAAATAACTGTGCATGCGTGGAAGGGAGGGCATTTAAAATAAATTGAGGATTACACATCAGGAAACTGGGGGATTGAGCACACCCAGTGTCACTCTTACATTTGTGGGGGGGATGGGGTGGTGGCTTCTGATAGGGAAGGTCATGTTGGGGGCGGATAACTCTAATTCTAAAGAAAAAAAACAAACGGCAGTCATGGCAAAACACTGCACACCCTACCGTGTGCAAGATGGCCGATGTTTGTTTTTTTATTTAAAGTTAGAGTTCCCCTCATCCAACCCTCCCTCTCAGCACCCCCCACCCCCCAAACATCAGAGTGACACATGGTGTGCTCAATCCCCCAGTGTCATGATCAGAATAGCCACAATGTTTTTTTTTTTCTTTCAATTAAAAAATAGCTCAGTGTGAGCACTCTACAGATGTGGAGTCAACTATTTTGTAACCTCAGCATGTTATTCATTTACAAAGAATGCAAAGAATGCAGAATCATTTTCTCAAAGCAAGTCTGCAGGGCTCTTCCCACTGCAGCCCTAAAAAAATACTTTGCTGCTTCTAGTTGCTGCTGTTGCAGTGCTGTGCAACTAGCCAGAGAAGTTGAGAAAAGTGACATGAGAAAGTTTCTGCAGAGTGAAAATATCATTATTTCTGTGTCTTGAAGATTTCTCCAGCTAGCCACAAATGTCAAGTAGTGACCTATGTCAAAAACTGCTTTATTGCTGCTTGGTGCTGTTGTTGTTGTTGTTATTGTTATTGTTATTGTTGTGCTGTGCAATTGCCAAGAGAAGTCAAGAAGAGTGACATTAGAAAGTGTTCCTCATGGTAATGTGCTGCCCCCTCCTCCCAAAGCTTTCACTGCAGAACAGTACTGGAAATGCTACAGAAAAATAAAGTAGCCCAAATTCCAGCACTCCCAGAAGCAATCATAATGTGAAGAACCAAATGAAAATGTATTTTACTACTTGCTTCTACATTACATGGTGCTGTGCTGCCTCCCCCAAAGCTGGATCTGCTGTTGATGAGTAAAGCTTGGAAAGAACTGGGTGAGAAGGAAAACTGTGCTTTGCTGTGTTAAAATTCTCATGATGTCCATAAATGAGGACTCTGAATGAGAAGGTGCTCTGCTGCTGCTGCTGGTGGTGGTGCTGCTGCATACTGCCGGGGTGACTGATAGCTAGTGCCTGATGTGGCTCTAATCACAGACTACCACAGGTGAGTATTTTTTATCTTCCCATTTTTTCTAAGGTGGTGTTGTTTACTGTCTAACCATGTCTTCTTACTGTTTTTTCAGTTGCAGGTATGGTTGGCAATGATGACATCATGTTCCCCTCCAGTCTATCTTTTTACCTTGGAAGTTGGAATTAAGACCATTTTCCAACCACGGGAAGGTAAGTATGGGTTATTTCTTGAGGGGAGGTGGGCTGTTGTTGTAACCACATCTTCTCACTGTTTTCCATTTTCAGGTATGATTGATGATTTATTTATTTATTCTTTGAAATGTTCCACCAGGAAGGCACACTGAACAACAAGTTGTTCATCTCCTGGTGCAACCTGGGGAAGGGGGTACAATGAGAAAGGAGCAGACATTCATAACAATTTAACAGAATACAAATAGTTACATTTGGTAGCAAAATTAAGCAGTACTGCGCAGAGATACATACAATATTACAGGGATCAACTAATAGTGTTTGGTAAACAGCAGGTTGAGAGCATTATTATACAACTGGAGTGCAGAGAGGAGGAACTGAACGAGTGAGGCTTACAGGTGTTAGGATTGATGAACTATATATAGTACAGCAGCTGAGAAAGACCAGACTCAAACAAGTAGTGCAGGCAGGATCATGAGGAACAGTAAATCAGAATGCAGTAGAGTTTCAGTGTTAATACTTAGAGACAAAAAGAAAAAAAGATTAAGTGCGAGGGGAGAGGGAAGATGGGCAAGTGCTTTATTTTGATGAGATCGCACTGTGGAGGAGGTTAAACCTGTTTACCCTCCAGGATATTAGGACCCTGCAAGGGGACTGGGGGCAGGCAAGTTGGAGGAGAAAGAGGAAATGAGTAGGCAAGTTGAAGAAGAGGGGGAGAGAGTAGCAGGAATAGACAAAAGGAGTATTTAGAAGGAAGGCTGGCTATTTGGGGATGTGGGGAGGTGGGGAGAGCAGTGGAAGAAAGGAGGGGTAGAGGAGGAGGGATTAATATAGAACAAGAACTGGGTAACGAGAGAAGTTAGTGAGGATTATATCAGGAGCTGCTAGAGAAGAGATGACAGAGCTGAGGGAGTATGAGGAGGAAGAGTGACATATTTGAGGGGGGAGGGATTTCCAGATTTTAGGGAAATGGAGGGGGAAAATCAGAATGACCAATGAGAGTAGAGCGATGGGAGATAGCCAAAGTGCAAGAGTCATAGGATCTGAGGAAGTGGGAGAGTGGGGAAGGGAGGGATGGAGAGAGATGAGGAGAGGTATGGAGGGAGGGAGTTCACCAAGCCAGAATTTAGAGGTCAGTTTGATGCAATGGGAGAGGTATGTATTTGCCAGTGTGGGAAAGGACAGAGCATGATAGAGATCACAGTGATGAGAACAAGAGGGAGCATCAAGAGCAAAATGGCAGAATGAGTTAGAGTGTCCAATCTGGCCAGGGAGGATTTGGGAGTGGAACCATAGACTACGTTACAGTAACCAAAATTGGGGAGAATCATCTTTTGGACGAGTTCACACCTAGTCATAAGAGGGATGCTGCTACGGTTCCTGAACATGGTGCCACATTTAGGGTGCAGTTTTTTTTGATGAAATCATGTTCCACTCTGACTGTATGTTGGACCTGTGGGAATTAAGCATGTTTTCAAACCACAGAAAGGTAAGTATGTGTTTTTTGGAGGGGTGTTGGAGGTTTCGGGGGTTTCAGTCTGAAAGATTTTGTAGATGTCATAGTAAATATTTTTGGTTTCAGTTGGTCTTATTTCGGGTAGTTTTCAGCATCTGTCTGTTGCATGTTGTCTGGTTGGAAGAAGAGGGTGATGGCTAGAATTCTGGCCTCAAGGATCATTTCATGAGGAGGCAATAGCACAGCTGAGGTGACCTGTGAATGCAAGAAAATAGTATCACAATACAGTCAAATAGTGAGCACAGAAAAAAAAAAGAAAAAAAGAAAATCGTATTTACTGTTACATCAGTGCTGCTGTCTGTGATCTGTTGTGTCCCCCTGAGCTGGTGTAGGAGCAGCCATGCAATCCTGCAGGGAAACAAAAGGAAAGAAGGAAAAACATGTCAATGTGTTTCTGAGCAACCTGAAGGACTTTAGTCCTATGAGGCCATCTACCAGGCGTCTACTACGAGACCCATCATCTGTGAAGAAAAAAAAGTGCAATTATGTAGCCCTAGTCAGTCAGCCACCATGGCAGTGGTGGCCAACCAATATAAGCATTGTTTCTTCAGTCCCCATCCTACCACATCATCTGTCACATGTGAAGAAAAAACAGAAATTATTTTGTCTCACTTAATTGGCCACAGTGGTGACAGCCCATATCATTTCCCCACAGGAGAAACTATATTGTGTCCCTTTGACCAGTGCTGCACAGTACTGTGCACCTGTGAAAAAGGAGAGCAAGAAAGGAGAGGAGACAAAAGGACAGGAACAAAAACATCATAATGTTTATGGTATGCTTTTCATGCTGTGTGGGGCTGACTACAGCTACTAATAAGGCCAAGTAATACTTGTGGCCACAGAACTGAATACTACTGCAGTACCAACACAATCAAGCTTGTCACAAGTCAACTGCTCTAATTTGAATAATTTCTTCTGTATGATGTCACTGAAGTATCATACGTGGTAAACACCATAAATATACTAACACCGACCTGACCATTTGACCAAGAAGTTACTAATAGTATTACTGGCATAATTTTATTCTACTACTCAGTGTGCTAAATATGAAGTGGAAAGGGGCAAAAAGGAAGTAATAATGATACTTACAGTTATGTTACACATGCTCTCTGTGCATAACAGCATGCTACGGTGCCAGTAGCATTTAGATCACAAGAGGCATTGTGAGTGTTGTGACTTCCTTGTGACCTGAAGCAGAGAGAGGAGACAAAAGGAGAGAAAGAAAAACATTGTAACGAGTCTCTGACTTAACAATACTTTTCCTCCTGTGTGAGGCGGAATACTCAATCAATCAATCAAAGTGATTATTTATTTAACCAGGCGATCACCATAGAGCAAGCTCATTTTTGAGGTGGACCTTGGTTTATTAACAAGGAACAAGGGACAATATACATGGGATGCAACACACAAGAAAATAGTAATAATACAAATAAAGTGAGATACAATAATACAGTATATACAAAGTATCAGCAGGTAGCATTGACAGTAGTATATGTTTGGAACAGAAGATGCAGCTAATTTTGGGTAGGACACAATTTTTCATAAAAGTAAAGAAATATACATATCAGGCGCACTGAACACAAATAAAACCTAATATAAAAAGATATATAGTGATACGGTATGGAGAATTTAAAGCTGGAACCAGGGTCAGAAGAATGTGGAAGGGACAGATACTGGGGTAGAAAAAGGGGAGAGGGAAGAGTCGATTATAGATGTGATCAGTCTGTTAACAGTAGTAATTAGAGTGTGCTTGGACTTATAGGAGTCACTATTTAGGGTAGACAGGCACAGGACTCCTTATTATGATGTAGATACAGAGATTTAAAAACTGCTAGGCTGATGGGGTGAGTTAATTTCAAAGTTTTTTGCAGCTTGTTCCACAGTTGAGGGAGCACAAAGCTGATGGCTGCTCTGCCAATGCGAGATTTTGCTTTGTAAACAATACTGACTGAGGGAGACATAAGAAAGATTGAAGAATACAACTTGTTGCTACAAAAGAAGTCAATGCTACTGCTTCATCACTAGACTCAGTATCAAACTCATCACAGGTCTCCTGATTTTATTTCTCAATTGTACTGTCAGTGTTACCGAATCTAGCAGTATCACAGCAGAGTACAAACATTGAATCATATTAGCAGTGACCTGACTATATTTCATAAAACGACAAACCATGTCCTAGTACTATAAATCACTCTCCCAGTTGAAACTAGAAAATAAAAATTACAGAAATCTGTAATGATACATACCGTAACAGAATGTACTGATGGTCGGTGCGAGGCTTCATGATGCAACGGAGAAGTTCTGGAATTGATTAGGCACAGGCTTGTTCTGTGAAAACCTGCAAGGATACATGGCAAAGGAAAACATTGTAATGTGTTTATAATGTGGAAGGCCTTTTTGGCCTTTGTGAGGCACAGGACAGAGTTCTGTCATCCCACCAGCAATTAGAATGCCGACTCTGGTCAACAGTGAAAGTGTATTACCATCAAAGCACCCAAGGATAGGCCTTGCTGGGGATGCTGTCTGACTGCCTGAATAACTGAGCTCAGGTCATTCTGGCTGGAGCAGAAACAATTCACACCAGTGCTTGAGGAAGGCACTCCAGTAGGTGCAACAGCAACAGCAAAGCTGTTTGTGATGGGGATTAAGGAACTTGCATTTTTATGTTGCATCAGTGTGGCTGTACTAGTGGCCCATGCTGTTTGTGCCTGAGCAGCAAGGACCCACTCAAGTAGGCCAGAGGAGAGGAGGAGAAAACAGTGTTGTGTCTTTATGGCTGGAGCAGGTATAGTCTACAGACTGCACATTCAGGTGTTGGAGGAAAGTACTCTTGTGCAACAGCAGCAGCACAATTTGTGATGGAGAACTGGCATTTTTATGCTGCAAGGTGGTGGCCCATGAATGATGTTTGTGCCTGACCAGGAGGGACCCAAGCAGGCCGCAGGAGAGGAGGAAGAGGAAACAGTGCTGTGCCTTTCTGGCTGGAGGAGGTATTGTCTGCAGACTGTACATTCAGGTGGTGGAGGAAGGTACTCGATTAAGTGCAATAACAGCACAGTAATTTGGGATGATGACTGGTGATGATGACAAGGCACTTTTATGTTGCATCACAATGGATGGCCAATGATGTTTGTGACTCTGCATGAACCAGGACGGCCAGAGGAGGAGGAAAAGGAATAAGCGCTGTGTCTCTCTGGCAGGAACAGATAGAAATCACATGGTGGTGGAGGCAGGCACTCAATCTGACGCAAGGAAACAGCAGCAGAATATTTGAGATGGAGAGTGGATTGCCATGAAGGAAAATAACACAATTATTTATCAATACATGAATGGAAATAACACAATTATTTATCACTCATACATAAAAGGATTATACTGTGAAGGGACAAGGAGGGAAACAAAACATCTTTTTTTTACTCAAGCATCAAGGAAGCAGCCCTCACTGTCCACTAGACTGGTGCTCTCACTAGATGGAAACTCCCTTTCCAATACTGCTTCATCCACCTCTGTTTTGCTGCTAGTACTGAGTCTGCCAACAATGCCTTCCTCTTCCTCTTCACTGCTGTCATGTGGCTGGAACATAGACATTATTGTTTTTGGTGGAATGAGACCCTTATTCATTTTATTAAATGTTAGCATGCTCACATTTTTGGGGGACAGATTGATATGCCTGTCCTGCATAATGGCACCAGCTGTACTAAATACTCGTTCAACACTTACACTCAAGTGTGGGCAGCTGAGGTACTTCATGGCCACAGAGGTCAGTGCTGGCCACTCAGTGACCTTGGTGCTCCAGTACATCAGGGGCTCTTCAGCAATACTAAGGTTCCATGTGTCCTCCAAATAAACATCAATCATGCGTTGTGCTGCTCCTTCTTTTCTTCCTTGTCTGCCACACCCACCTGAATTAAGAAATCCCAAATGGGGTTTGTCATTTTCTCTTTTAACTAAAATGGTTTTTCAGCCAGTTTCATATGGGATGACTGTGATGTGGTAACAACACCCTGTCTCTGAGCTGTTTCAAGATGGGCCTTCTTACATACCTGTGTGCTTATTAGCATCTGTGCCCCGCATACCTTTCTTATCAGAAGGTCTTTCAACTTCTGAACCTGCTGGTGCCCACCTTCAATTATTGATGCCAGGCTACGTTTATATCATGGGTCAAGCACTGTGGCAATGCCAAACTTCTCAGAGTGCAAAATTCAGGAAATATGGGTGTTGGACTGCAACACATAGAGCATGTGATCCATCAAGTCACAACTACCAGTGTCAAAGCCTGTTTCCAGCTGTTGCTGGACATTCAATAATGTTTGCCTCAGCACATACAGAACTGGAATGGCCTGACTCATACAGGCACTGTCTGCACTCAAGGCCTGAGTGGCATGTTTGAATGGCATGAGAATCATTGTCAGGCCATCTATCTGCCATCACTGCTCCATTGTCAGACACATGGATGATCCTGCACTGTCCCTGTTTGTAAGTACCAGCACATATTTAGATATTGCCTTGCACTGCTCATATAATCAATCAAGCATATACATGGTGGCGTTCCATCTGGTCACCTCATTCATTTTTATGCAATGCTGAGGTAGGCTTTTCTGAATCTGTAAGGGATGGAGCTGGTCATGGTCCTTTCCAAAATGGGCAAAGTACACACAGATGCAAAGAGGCACTAGCAAAATCTCCTTGACATCCAGATGGGTGAGAAATGGCTGCACAATGAGATTTAGACAGTGTGTTAGGCATGGCACCCTGAAAAACTCTGTATCACTAATGCATTTGATGACATTCAACCCATTATCACTGGCAGTAAAACCTGCCTTCAGAGAATGGGGGTGAATCTGGTCAGCAATCTCAGAAAGCAGCACATCAAGCATTTTCTCACCTGTGTGTCTCCCCCCAGTATGCTCTTTATCATCAGTGTGGCATGTTGACGAAGACCTGTAATGTTGCTACTACCAAAACTGGCTTTTAACTTTTCCGACTCCCCAAGTCAAACAGTACCCCAGGTACTTGTGCCCAGTGTGCTGTAATGCACAATTAATTTTTTTTGAAATTTAAGATTTATTGAATTTTATATAAAAAAACAAAATACATAGAGTGAAGGTTATCTGATCATACAATACACAGAACAAGAATGTAACACTTGAAAATGCGTACAATCTCACTAAGTTAGGCAGGAACAATAAAAAACAACAACAACACCCCCCTTCCCAGACCCCCCTTCACCCCCATCGCCTCGGAGAGTTTCATAGCTAAAGGAGATGCAGGGTCTCGAGCGAGGAGGACTAAAAATAGGAGTCCTGACTGTGCTGCAGATAGGCAGTACAACAGCAACTACCAAAGGGACTACACCTATCAGGGTTAATTTAGATAGGGCACATATAGTTTGCCCCATTTCCAATTAAAAGACGCCAGACTATGTCTGGAGCTAGCTATAAGTTTCTCGGTATTGAAACAGTGGGACATCTCCTTGAGCCATTCCTGGTAGGTGATAAGATCCTGATCCATCCAGTGTCTGAGGACCAGCTTTTTGACAACTATTGAGATTAGAGCCATGTGGCACCTGCGTTCCTTCGCCTCAATGTTAGAGTAAACTCCCAAAATACATATTTCTATGGGGAATAGTTCCTTGAGCCCCAAAAGTGGATCTAAACTGTCTCGTACTATATTCCATAATGGTGCCACTCTATTGCAATCCCAGAGGATATGCAGCAGATTCCCTTCAGCGGCTCCACATCTCGAACATATATTCGACTTAAGCTTACCAAATTTGGTCAACTTAACTGGAGTATAGTAGAGATTATTTAAAATATAGTATTGGATCAATCTATGATTATCTTGGGATAAGTAATGGTACACGTCCTTCCAGATTGATTCCCATGATAGGGGAGAGCTCAAGTTAGGGAGTGACCAGATTGTGGAATCCTCCAGGGAATTAGGAAAGAGGTCATCTAACAGTTTGTTGTATATGTTGGATATTCCTTTGGGATTACTGGCCGCATCCTGAACTTTCTCCAAGAATGGCCTTATTTTGAAGGAGGAGACAGGCCCAAAAATTTTGTGTATGAGGTGTCTCAATTGAAAACTTTGAAGATATGCTTTGGGGATGTTGAAGAAAGTTAAAATTCTGTCCGACAGGAGAAGTGAGCCTTGCTCATACAGAGACTCCACCAGTAGATTGTGTATTTGTGGGAGCCACTCAGAGGTTAGCCAACTACCTCCAATTTTAATATTGGGATTTAGAGTGAGAGGTTGTGCTGAATCCTTGGTCTGGGATATGTTGAAAAAATTCCAACATTGAGAAAGAATTTTAGTAGAGAGACCGATAGCGGAGTCTTGAATGGCTGGGGGTAGCGTGGAGAAAGGGTGACAAAAGATACGGTATGAAGTTGAACTGGTCCAATAGACTTAGCTCTAGTTGTAGCCAGATTGGTTGAGGTGTTAGACTGTGTGGTGGACACTTCCTACTCTATATAGGTGACTCAGCCCAGTAATATAGTAAAAATTAGGTAAACGAAGACCCCCTTTGTCTCTAGGTGCACTAAGTTTAAGAAAGGCTCGACGAGGTTGTTTCCCATTCCAAATAAAATTGGATAACAGAGAGTTTACTCGACTAAAGTATTGCCTGGGTAGCCAAATATTAAGGAGATTTAGGGGGTAGAATAACCGGGGTAAGACATTCATTTTGATGATGCTGATTCGCCCCCATAGGGATATTGGCAATTTTTGCCAATGGTCCAAATCCCTCTGAATTCTCGTTAATGCGTCATCTAGATTAAGTTTCTTGACCGTTTCCACCTCCCAGGCCACGTGGATACCCAAGTATTTAAATGAGACCGGGGACCATTTCATACCGAACTGTGTAAAGCCTGATTGGACGGTAGAAGAATTTAGCAGAAAAATAACTGATTTAGATACATTCAACCTGTAGTTAGATACCTGACCAAAATGGTCAATGATTTGTAGTACTTGTGTTAAGGATGTTTCAGGGTTGGTAAGGTGTAGCAGAATGTCGACTGCAAAAACCGATACAGTCAGGGGAAATTGAGAAATGACACAACCTGTAACTCGTGGTGAATTTTTGATACTAATGAGTAGGGGTTCTAGGTATAGGTTAAAGAAGTAAGGGGAAAGGGGACATCCTTGACGTGTGCCAGCACATAAAGGAAATTGGGAAGAGAAAACCCCGTTGCAGTAGACTTTTGCTGAGGGAGACTTGTAGATCACCATGATCCTATGGATAAAGGAGTCAGGGAAGCCCATTCTTTCAGAGTGGCCCACAAAACTCCCAGTTCACCCTGTCAAAGGCTTTTTCTGCATCAAGAGCAACTAGGGCCATGGGAACTTGTGAAGTGTGGGCCACTTGGAAGACATGGGACAAAGTTCTCAAGTGATCAGCTGCTGATCTACCCTGGACAAAGCCAGCCTGTTCCAGGCTCAGCAGGTGCTGCCAAATCTTTTTGATTCTGAGTGATAGAATTTTGGATAGAATTTTGATATCATAATTTAAGAGCGAAATTGGACAATAACTGGCTGGATCTATTAAGGGTTTATCAGGTTTGGGGATTAAAATTATTGTAGCTTCTAAGAGAGAGGAGTCTATCAATTCTGCAGTGAACATATATTCGTATAGCTTAAGAAGTAGAGGGGATAGCTCTTTACAAAAAACTTTATAGAAATTCAAAGGAAAACCATCAGGCCCAGGGGCTTTTTCTAATGGTAACTCGTTGATTGCATCTTCTACTTCGCCTAAAGTGATGGAAGCTGATAGAATATCACAGTGGTGTAACTGGAGGGAAGGGAGGTTGATTCCGTCTAGGAAGTGCTCTATCATCTGGGGATGTGATGGAGTAGAGCTCTTACTATAAATGCCTGTATAGAAGGACTCGAAAATTTGAGCAATATCCCTAGGTAGCGTCTTAGTGGTGCCATCTTGAGATTTAAGAGCCGGGATTACACAGGAGCTCTCCATCTCTCAGCTTAAGAGCTAGCATTCTACCAGGTTTTTCCCTGATCAATATATCTGGTCTTAGTCATAAACAAAGCATATTCAGCTTTTTCCCTTGTCAGGTCGTTGTATTAGTTCCTGAGCTTAATAAGAGCTGCTAGGTTTGCTGAGGAGTTGGAAAGGAGAAGATTGTCTTCGGCTGTCCTCAGCTGTCTAGATAGTAAATTAATTTTGGACTCCCTTGCTTTTTTCCTAGTGGAAGCAATCTTGATAAGTTCCCCCCTGATGAAACATTTGAGGGAGCACCACAGTATGTCATCTCTGTGGACAGACCCTTGGTTCAGATCTAAGTAAGAAAAGATCTTGTCCTTAATTTGGGAAACTGTATGGTCATCCTTAAGGATTTGCATGTTAAGTTTCCATGATGTGTCCCTTTGTCCCTGGATACTCAGGGAAATCGTGATCCACACCAGGGAATGGTCCGAGATAACTATTGGTTCTATACCTACTTGATGAGTACTGCTCATTAATGAAGAGCTAATTAAAATATAATCGATTCTTGACCAAGTTTGGTACACCTAGGAATAAAAGGAAAATAGATGGTTATCTGGGTTAAGAAGGCGCCAGGGATCACACAGTCCCAGTAGGTGTATAAAATCAGTAAGGGCTTGTTGGGCAGGGGACATCGGTTTTAACGGTCTATAAGTTTTATTTAAATCTCTGGAAGGAGCTGTATTCCAGTCGCCCCCAAGGATAAGAAGGGAAGGCAAAGATCTGCTCAGGTTGGCTGCTAGGGACATTAAGAAGGGTGGGTCACCACCCACTGGGGCGTATATTGCCCCTAGTACCACACTACTATTGTCAAGCTGGCCCTTGAGCAATACATACCTACCCTCTTGGTCAGTAATACTAACTTCCGCTACGAATCTGACGTGTTGTTTAATTATTATGGCTACCCCCCTGCTAGCTTGCGAGCCAGAAGCAGTGAAAATTTGAGTGAACCCTTTCCTGTGTAATATTTTAGCCTCTGAGGCAGCCAAGTGAGTTTCCTGCATGAAAACTATGTCCACATTTAGAAGGAAGCAATTCAGAAAAACCTGCTGTCTTTTAAGAGAATCATTGATGCCTCTAACATTCCAACTTGTGAGTTTAATCGGTCTCGCAGCCATATTGACCAATACAATATTTAAAAGGACTTAGGAACCTTAACCCCTCCAGTGCAGATAGTAACATGTGGGTTACACCAAGACTACCCACCGTTAATAAATTCCAAGAAGATTGAAACTCTCCGAGGCTCCCTCCCTCCCAAAAACCCCTTAGAAGATAACCTTTAGAAACTGGCAAAGTCACCAACAGACTTAATTGTAACTGAGCAATGTAACATCTCAACCTAGAGAGAAAATTCCTAATGGTAACTAGACCCGAATTTAAGACATACCCCCCTTCCCAGCCAGCCCAATTATCTTGTACTTTGAATAAAACTGAAATCCCCCCAAAACTATTTACAAACAATCCCTTTAAGTTCAGAGGAACATGTCCGTACCAACTTTGTGTCCTGGATAGGGATCGGCCCCCGGGACTAGCAGACCCACTCCTATCTATAACCATCCCCTGCTTGTTGCCCCAGCTGACATAGTATAATAAAATAGGCACAGGCATCGTAAGGCAGAAAAGAAACAAAAACCAGGATACTGCTCTCCCCCCCGTCTCGGGCTACGAGGCAGCTCTCCCAAGGCTCCAATCTTGTCATCCCCCCCCCAGCAAGGAGTAAATAATAAACAGAGCCAATAATCCATAATCAAAATTCAATATTCAATATTCAATATTCACAGCTTCGAGACATTAACAAGTCCTACCAGACCTTGAAACGAAATCACTGTACTGGGAAAATATTATCGCCAGCTGACCACTGTAGCAGTCGATCTAGTCAGTTGATGTCAGGACCAGGAGTAGAAGGAGCAAAGCTCCATGCGAATGAAAAGGCTTTCACCTAACAGGAAGAGGAAGGGGAAGGCAAACTGGTAGGAACCCAACTGGTCTGTCAGCAAACTAACCGCCGGAAACCAAAAACGGAAAAAGGGTGCCTAACCCACCTCCTCGGGTCAAGAGTTAGAGACATCAGTCGTTCAAAATATAGGCCACAAACCGGGCCCCAACAAACACCGCTGCCCCCAACCACCACGGAGGACCAGCCAGCCCACCACCCGATCAACCCAGTCCCAGCTTGCAAAAAACAATAGAGCACATATTAAACAGCATGAAATCCCTCAGCACAGGTAAGCAGACTTTGACCTAACATTTACATTCACAGGTCAGCCAGTTTTGAACAAATTAGGTAGTCTCTGGAAAAGTTCTCCTTTGGCTTGTTCCGGATTCTCAAAAGAATGCCATGCACTGTCGAGTTGTACTTGCAGCCTAGCTGGGTAGTTCATGCAGAATCTAATCCTGTCAGCTATCAGCTTGGTCACTATCGGGTGGAAATCTCGTCTCCTCTGTCGGGTTTCGAAAGGGAGATCTTGGTGAATCTCAGAGTGTGATTTTCCCACAGAACCACTTGCAGGCCTTTAACTTTGCTCAGGATGTGTTGCCTTTCAAGGTAGCTAAGCAATTTAATTATTATGGGTCTTGGAGGAACTGGGCGGTGGCTTTGGCTGAGGATCTGTGCCCGCTCGATATGATAGTAGGGGTTGATAGGCGGGGGACCTACAATCTTGGTCAGGAGCTTTTGTACAAAGGGCAGGTTATCTGGTCCTTCCTCCACCTCTGGTAGACCCAGGATCAGGATATTGTTCCTCCTACAGTCCTTCGAGGTCTTCTGTCTTTAGTTTCAGTTTGGTGATTTGCTGTTTGAGCATAACAATTTCGGTTCACTTTAGCCTTCCATGTCTCCAAGGAGCAGGTTCGAGCTTCAGTGTTGCCAACTCGGATGGTCAGCGAGGCAAGGTCGCTACGCATGGACTTCAGCTCAGATGAGATGTCCTGCAGAGTTTCCCAAAACAGGATCAGCTCCTGGAGGAAACGGTCCTCTGTAAGCGGGTTAGAGGAGGTACTAGTGGAGCCATATTTAGCACCCGAACCCATAGGCAAGGTTCTTGATTTTTTGGCCGCTTTCTCTGGAGTATTCGATGGTGTGTGCCTGGCTCCGACGGTCTTCATCTCGGCCTCCATAATCTTCGTTGCACCCTGGTGTAATTGGTTTGAAAAACCACTTGAACGCCGATAAAAGGTGTTGCTGGTCTTCAGAGAACTATGGTAGATGAGTAGACAATGAGAAAAGTATCCCCGAAGTCGATATGTAGTTAATTTAGCTGGTTGAGAGGGAAGAGCTGTGGATTATGCTGCCATTAGGAGTGCTGCATCACGTGACCTCTCTAATGCACAATTATGAACTGCCAGCTGTTTTACCACTGGTCCATATATCCATACTCAAATATATATAAGGTGTTGATGAATGTTTGAGGACATGATTTACCATGTCTGACACTCCCATACAGTTCAGAAATGACACGTTTTGTGAAATAAGTTCTAGATGGTATCTACCATTTGGGGCAGGCAGAAGCCATGAACCTCCAAAAACCTGCATTCTCACCAAAGAGTATGGCAAGAGATCAGTGGTCAGCATTTGCACAGCTGCTGCATGGAGCCCACATGCAATCATGTAATTTGGAGAGAATTTGGAATGCCGTTCAAACATGGCCTGCAGTGTGGGTTGGACCTTTATTTGTGCTGGGGTAGTAAAAAGCTACACTCGTCACGGTGGCATTTCCAGGGTGCTATGTGCTGCTGCTTGAGTACTGACTATTGGTGTTTTCTGCAATACTGTAACAATGCTTCTCTGGCTCCAAGGAGTGGTACTAGTAGTGCTGTTGCTATGCTCAGTACTACTAGGCATAACTGAATCCTTCTCCTCCACTATGTAGTCCTCCATGCTTACCAGGGACGCCACTCCAACCACCATCTCTATTGCATTGCCACTTGTGTTTACCTTGAATGATGCAGGACTGGGGCCTCCTCCACTGGCTTCCTTTTCATATTGATGTCAGTGTGCCAGCTGCCTGTTCGTGAGGTGGGTGTGTTGCCCACCAGTGCCTAGATGGCTACCCTTTTTATTTCCCCTTACCCGTGCTTGACACAGCTGACAGATTGCAATTGACTCATCAACTGAGTCAAGCACATAGAAGTCCCAAACACAGGATTTAATTCTCTATGTTTTTCAATGGTGCAGGGACTGGGACAGCTGAGGGGAAGGTGTGGAAACTGTTGTTTTTTGAGATGATTTCAGCACATCAGAAATATTAGGGGGAACTTTGCTGGTTGCACCACTACTGAACACAACATCCCCTAAAACATCTGCATCACATCCCTAATGTTTGCTCCTGTCAGGCTCCCATACAGAATACAGCACATCATCATCATCATCATCATTACCACTGTCATCCTCCTCCTCCACGTCTGTCCTCCTCAGTCTCACCATATGCAGTCTCACTCACATTTTCTGCATCTCCCACCTTGACCACTCCCTCCACACTGTCTGCCTTATCAGCAAGACCACCAGCAGCACTCAAGGGGACACAGATGACCTCCTTCTCAGCCACTGTTTCCTGCTAGCTGGCACTGGTGCTGCTGCTACCTTTTTCAACTGGCAACTCAGCCACCAGCATGGCTGCCACAAAGCTAGCTGAGAAAACTGTCTAAGCAAAAATGCCACCACTGCTAACAACTTCACTACTGCCATTCCCAGCCACCAAGCCCAAAGAGCATGTTACTGATGTGCCTGCAGACACTGTGTTTTCAAGTGCAGTATTACTTTGCCCCAGTTCTTTTATGCTGCCCATGCCCCCTCCCTTTACCGAACATGTTTTGCCAGTCATTAATCTGGTTTCTGTAGTAACATTAATGATTTCTTTATTGGGACACAATAGAGATTACATCAACAGGGAAAGTAGTTCCACAAAAAATCAACAGAACACTCACTGAATATTAATACACACACAGCCCAGGGATTTATTTCAGCAGGGGAAATGTGCCAAGAGTAACAGACCCCTCACTCAAATTAATATACAAACAGCACAGGGATTTATTTCAAAAGGGGAACTGTGCCACGAGCAACAGAACTCTCTCTCATTATTAATATACACACAGTGCAGGGATTTATTTCAACAGGGGAAATGTGCCAAGAACAACAGAATGCTCACTCAGTATTAATATGCACGCAGCCCAGGGATTAATTTCAACAGGAGAAATGTGCCAAGAGCAACAGACCCATCACTCAAATTAATATGCACACAGGGCAAGGATTTATTTCAACAGGGGAAATGTACCAAGAGCAACAGAACCCTCACTCAATATTAATACACACACAGCCCAGGGATTTATTCCAACAGAGGAAATGTGCCAAGAGCAACAGAACCCTCACTCAGTATTAATATGCACACAGCCCAGGGATTTATTTCAACAGAGGAAATCTGCCAAGAGCAACAGCATCCTCACTCAATATTAATACGCACACAGCCCAGGGATTTATTTCAACAGGGGAAATGTGCCAAGAGCAACAGAACCTTCACTCAGTATTAATATGCACACAGCCCAGGGATTTATTTCAACAGGGGGAAATCTGCCAAGAGCAACAGCACCCTCTCTCAATATTAATACGCACACAGCCCAGGGATTTATTTCAACAGGGGAAATTAGCCAAAGAGCAAAAGACCCAAACTCTAACAGAAATCACCTGCTTATCTATCAAAAAAAAAAAAAAAAAACTGCTGATCTTTCTTCCCAGCCTTCTTATCTGCTACTTCTTCCCCCACACAAGCCACTCAAATCTCCACTTCACTGCCTTAACTGAAACAAGTAGTTCAAACTATCAAATTCATTTGGAAATCAATAAAAATCACTACTGTGTATGCACAAGGCACTTCAAAACACTTTACGAGAGATTTGAAATGCAAAGTGAATATTTTGCTGATGTTTTTAAAGGTTTATCTAGATCAGTCACAATAACACACTATGCTTTCTCAGTCTCTCCACAACACTGCACTAGGACACAACCTACTTACTGTAGCTTCCTACAGGCTCTTCAGTAACATGTGACCTCCCTAGAGCAACATGTGACATCGTTTCCCATAGTACAGTGCAGACTATGCAGCCAAGGAGCAACTTTGCCGGTGAAGTTGCACACTTCGCAGAGTGATGCCTCTCCCAGCTTATCTTAATATGTTCTGGGAAGTTATAAATTCGCAATTTTGTGAAGTCACATATATACCACGTATTTCAACTTTGCTTGGTGGAAAAATAGACAAAATCTTGAAAATCTGCAAATTATTTTGTGGTGCAAAGTTTTCTGACTTCGCCCATCTCTACAACTTATATCAAAAGCAACAAAAATAGTGATAAAGTATTTAAGAAAGCTAATCAAATCCTAAATTGCATTAAGAAATCATTTTTAAGTTGAACAAATGAAGTAATTATTCCTCTTTACAGATCGTATATAAGAGTGCATATATTAACTACTGCAACATGTTTTGGGATCTGTCATCAGTTACAAAGAGCAATAAAATTGAAAGAATACAAAAAAAGACCCACTAAATCAATGACAGATATAGGAGACAATTTATATGTGAAATGTTTGCCATGTTTGGAACTATATAGCCTGCAAAGGCATAGAAGTAGTGATCTTATATTAATATTTTAAACTATAGATGATGATGGCCTTTTGTCATCCTTTGGGTAAGCAAGGAAAAGTATGTCACATGATATGAGTGGGCATAACAAACAACTGATTTCCAATAACTAGAAATGTTGTAAAGTTTTAATTTGCCCACCAAATTCAGGCAGATTCCCAAAATTCACCTTTGTGGAGAATTTCTCTAATTTTTGTCCCCATCTTAAAAATTCGCTGTTCCCAACTTTGCTTTGGAAGTTTGTCTTTAACTTTTGTTTTGGTGTTGCCAAAGGCAATTTTTTTGTGAAAAATTAGGCTCTTGGTAAGCAACTTGTCTCAAGGTCACATGGAAGAGTATATCATCAATAGGGCATGGAACATAGGGCATCATAATGTGGGTGTCACGATAAGTGCAAAACTGATATGAATGACTAGGATTTCAGAGTGTGTTGCTCCATGAGCATCTTGCAATGTTTTTTATGTGATTGGTGAAGACTAATATACATATGTAATGGGTGATGCTGTAAATGAAGCCCCCACAAAAGGGGGTGCAGGGATGGAGCCCCCCCACAGAAATTCAATGGGGACTACTGGGTTGACTTTGCACCCTTACTGTATGGCAGCACAATTTGATGTTGCTGTTGTTGCTGATGGCATTTTCTGTGTGCTCTAATTTCCTGCTCCTTAGGAAATTTGCCCTGAAGTGGGTAACCCACATGGAAGAGCTTCTGCAGCTCATATGTTACATCTCTATACACTGACTGGGCCTGACTTTCTTCCTGTTTTTCATTTCTAGTCACAATGATGGATTAGAAGGTTACTATACTAGCAGTGCAAAAAGGTGGCTTTCAAACAGTGTTTTAGAGAAGTTTTGTTAAATTTGTATCTTTCTTGTATTGTAGTTTAGTCAGGAAACACTATTTTCATAGTTGATATTTGTTTCAAATTTCTTTTTTAGACTTACTTATAAGTTTTATGTTCCTATTTGTCTTGAATATTTTCTGTATCTTTTTTGTATCTATCCCTCTGCTTTTTTTGTTTGTGATTCAGGATAGTCATGGTCATGGATGTGTTCACACCCATGATGGTGCTATACAGATTCACTGTCCAGGTTTTTTCATGGAGCGTGCTGCCCCATATCATTTCAGTACCGCCTCCCAAACAAGCAGCAGCAACAACAGCAGCCCCTCCTGATACTCCATTAGGGCAGTGTCAGCAGCAGGAGGAGATGAGTGTTGCTAACTTGCAGCCAGCCCCAGACTAGCCGCAACAGCAGGAGCTGTAAAATAATGAGGAACAGCAGCACCCTGTTATCCTTGAGATGGAGTGGCCTGAACCCCCTGTGATCCACATCATAATTTTACCAACAGTATCAGCTCCACCTCCCCCCTCCCAACTGCAGAGGAGCCCTGCTTCTTATTCTCAGGCTCCTCTGTTCCTCCAGCACCAGCAGCTCACCTGTGCCACCAGTGCCCAGAATCTTCCCTGGTGTGGTATTTTTTTACAAGTGATCCTAGTGATGACAGCACGGTCACTTGTAAGTTATGCAAGGCGGGGTCAGCCAGGGCAAGAAGCAAACACACATGGGTACTGTTTGTCAAAAAACTCTGTAAAAAATAAATCACCTGGCAGAGGGGGAGGAGTGAGAGAAGGAAACAGAGAGTAGTGTTGGTGGTCCATCTGTACCGGAACAGGTATGATGAAGTGTGCATCAGGAAAATTCATGTCACATGAGGGGGTGGCAGGCAAACCTTGCACACAGTTGTTGTGTCTTTGCTCACTTTTCCTTCTGTAATCGTTAAATTCAAAAGTAAAGTAAATATTTTTGCAACAAAAACTGTATTTGTGCTATTTACTGCATATCTTCACTTGAGGGTGAGTTACTCTCCTGGCTCTCGAGTGCATGTTTTTTTTGTGTGTGTGTTTTGGAAACTTGCATGAAGTGCCTGCCCCCCTGGTTCCACTTCAACCAGCTGAAACAGTAACACCCACACCACCAGCAGCAACAACAGCATCACTGGAACTCATTGGTTTAAGGTATGAAGTGGTGGACCTTCATCACCAGCTCACCTCTGTGGAGCAGAATATTAAAGTTATCCTCTCAAATCAGAAGAAGCTGTCCAGGAGATGGCCGAGCTCCACTGTGGTGGTATGGGTACTAGTGGTAGTGGGGGTCACTGAGCTTGACAGTTTGGGCTAGCTAAAGAAGATTAAAACTGTTAAATGTCTTATTGATTTTTTCCTTTGCTGTTTCTAGTCTTTCCCTCAAACTGTCCTATGCATTTATTTCTTAAAAAAATACCAAAAAATTTAATAAAAAAACAAATAAGCTACTGTATTTTTACTGTCTATCTGTCTATCTGTATAATTTAACTCATGGAGCTCAATTCTGACAGGGTGGGAAATGCTTGAATATTAATATGCATACTATCTGTCAAGGTGCTTGAATAGCAGAAACATGGTGCAAAGGCACACTAAGCTGCACATTGTGTCATTTCTGATTCTCAAAAAGAGCTGGCAGCACTGAGGAGACCAGGTGCACCAAATACCCTTTCACCCAGCTTGTGGCATGCCACAGGCAGTGTGTTGGCACTGAGGGTGTTGCATCAGTAGCTGGCTGCCATATACCCTGAACTGGAATTCCATAAGGTCAGTAATGTCTGCAGCACCATCCCAGAGTTAGAGCATCCCTGAGATGGTTTAATGCACAGTTCACCAAAAGGGTTCCCACCTGGGGACACTCCAAGGTGTGGTGGCAATGCTGTCTTTCAGCACTGATGGTGTTGGACTGCTGGCATGAAACACAGGCCTTCTGCACTGCTGGTGGCATGGTGTGCTGTCAGAGCTGTACCCTCCATTATGCCAGGGGCACATGCAGGGCATAGGTAGCACACTGCCTGCCTTGCTGGGGGGGGGCTGGGATGTTCCCCAGCATGACAACCTGGGGTACCAGTGCTGTCAGACTGTACCAGTGCCAGCAATGTGGCTGGACTATTGCAGTGGACATTAGGCCTGCCTTTTGGGCAACATATCCGCTGGTGCCATCAGTGCCACATGTCTGTCCCACAGCTTGCACCATTTCTCTTCTGAGCTCCTTCCCTTTGCTGCATGGGAGTGCTTGGTGGAAGCTGTGAGACTTTGGTGCTGGGATCCCTCCCATACCTGAATCAGGCTCAGGGTCCCTAGAGAACCAGAGACTGGCACAAGCTGCCATTGGCATAGCTTGTGCTGATTTTTGAGACTCAATCCCATTTCTTCTTATCTTTATTTACATACTGTTGCTATCGTCATTAAAAAACAAATTATATATTTTCTATCTTTATATTCCTGATACCTTTCTTCTCTGATTTGGTTTCCTCTCTTAGTTTTTCTCAGATACCAGAATATACTTGTCAAGTTTCTTTGAATCAGTAGTAGTCTCACATGGTTCTGCGCTGTGTGTTTTTACTGCCCCAACACTGTTGTTGTAACTCACTTTGTGTTAACTGTGCATAAATCACAATTGACATAAATTCTCTACTCTCAGAATTTTTCTCGAGTGTCCTCCAAAATTTGACAGACTGCTGCATGCTGCCACAACATACTGTGTGTGTGTAACTGTCCCCAACACTGCTATTGTGATGCATTTTGTGTTAATTGTGCATAAATCACAATTTACATAAATTTTCTTGCCCTGTAATTTTTCTCGTGGGCCCCCCAAAATTTGATAGGCTGCTACATACTGTTAAAATTTATTGTGATGTTTGCAACTGCCCCGACACTGCTGTTGTGATGCCCTTTTTGCTATAATTGTGTGTAAATCACAATTTCATATTAATTTTGTGAAATACAGAATGTTTCTCAAGTACTGCATTACATTTGACAGGTTGCAACATGCTGCCACATAGCTGTACACAGTAGTCGTGCAGCTGCCACAGTGTTGGAAACTTTTTGAAAGGCACAATATACAGAAATTCTGTGTTCCGATATATTGTGATGTGAGTGACAGAATAAACAGTTATGCTGCTAGATGCATTGCTGCTGGGAATTTTTCTTATGACACCATTAAATGAAATGCGCTTGCCAAGTTATATACACTACCGCCGTTGTGAGCTGGTGCTGTACTGTGCAAGTCTCCAATTACAGTAACTGCCAAGATCCACTTTATTGTCTGGAAAATAAATCTGAATTCTCATGACTGAAAAAATTCTCATAACACCACAAAATGAGATGTGCTCCCATAAATCTTATATGCTGTGCTTCTGCTGTTAGCTTGTGCTGTGCTGTTTGATTTTCCAACCATAGCAACTGTCAAGCTGCACTTCTGTGAATGCACATTGCTGGAAAAATTCTCGTGATGATGTGAAATGAGATGTGTTCACTTAATTCTTATATACTGCTACTAGCTGGTGCTGTGCTGTGTGAGTCACCAACCACAGCAACTATCAAAATGCTCTTTAGTGCCCGTGAAAATGAAAGTGAATTCTCATGGCTGCAGAAATTCTTAAGACACTTCGAAATAAGAAGTGTTCCTGTAATTCATATATGCTGCTGCTGTACTTTGTTAATGTAGTCTACAATAACTAGAACCAGTTGATGATCCTCAACTCAAATATCATTTTGTAGTGACTTACCATCAAAGGAAAGTATTTTTTTAAATTGTGGGAGTCAGGTGAGGGGGTATTTTAAGCAACTGTATTTCTAACCATCTTTTGTTACCGTTTCTCTCTTTGCAGATATTTATTATGAAGGTTATTGAATCCTGTTGCTGCATTTGCCTTTCCCAGATCTGGTTATTTAATTTAGAAGTGTTTCCTACCATGGAAGGTAAATATTATTTTTCTAGTTCTTTTTTCTTAAATGCTATCTGTCTCCAACCTGAATGTCACTGTATAACTGTTCTCTGCTCCTGTTTCTCTTGTTTAAGGTATTTTTCATATGCATGACCATTTGTAGAATAAAGCAGCAGTATAAATTAGATGACTGGTATTTATGCTGGATACAGAGAATGTGCTGACTTTAAAAAGACCACATACAGTGGTAGAGAAGCTGGAGGAGAAGGTCCAAGCATTAATTGGTAAGGTAGTAAAAAATCAGTGATCTAGTAGAGAAGATGGCAATAGTTTGGGTTGCTGTAGGAGGATGAAATATAGAAACATAGAAGCTGGCAACAGATAAGGACAGCAAGGCCCATCCAGTCTGCCCATTTTTTTCTACCTTATGAATGTGACATAGGTCTTTACTCTGTCAATGGCCTATCTATTCATACTCATCTGTATTGTTCCCTTATGCCTATCCCATACCTGTCTGAAGCCCATCACTGTATTCATAATCACCACTTCCTGATATAGGCTGTTCCATGCATCCATCACCCTTTCTATGAAAAAGAACGTCCTCACATTACCCCTTAATTGACCTCCTTCTAATATCATGCTGTTTCCTCTTGTCCTGCTATAGTTGTTATATTGAAACATGTTAGACTCTTTCACCTTGTTAATGCCCTTAAGATGTTTGAATGTTTCTATCATATCATCTCTCTCCCTCCTTTCCTCTAGGGTATACATATTAAGCTCCATTAATCTGTCCTCATATGTTTTCTGATGCAGTCCCTGCACCATTTTGGTTGCTGTCCTCTAGACTGCCTCCATTTTGTTAATGTCCTTGTACAGGTGTGGCCTCCAGTACTGCACGCAGTACTCCAGATGGGGCCTAACTAGTGTCTTGTAAAGAGGGATTATTACCTCACTCTTATTACTTGTGATACCCCTACTAATACACCCCAACATTCCTCTAGCCTTACCTACTGCTTTAGTGATCTGCTTGAATGATTTCAGGTCTTCTGTGATGGTGATGCCTAAGTCTCATTCTTCCCTTGTAATTGCCAGCAACACCCCTCCCAACCCACTGGTGGCTTCAGGGTTTCTCTTCCCTATGTGCATGATCTTGCACTTCTTTGCATTAAACCCTAGTTGCCACTCTTCCAACCATTTTACCAGTTTATCCAGATCTCTTCTCATTCTGCCCACCCCATCTGGATCATCTACTCTATTTTAGATCTTGGTGTCATCTACAAACAGACAAACCTTACCCTCCATTCAATCTACAATGGCACTGATGAAGATATTGAAGAAGACTGGCCCCAGGACTGATCCCTGAGGTACCCCACTTGTGACTTGCATCTCTTCTGACTGTATACCATTTACCACCACTCGGTGTTTTCTGCCCGCCAACCAGTTTGCCACCCAGTTGACCAACATCTGACCCTCCCAGACTACCCAGCTTATTAATCAGTCTTCTATGCGGAACAATATTGAAAGCTTTGCTGAAGTCAAGGTAGGCAACATCAATTACGCCTCCTTGGTCCACCACTCTGGTTACCCAGTCAAAGAAATCTATGAGATTAGTTTGACAGGACCTTCTTGTTCTAAATCCATGCTGTCTTGCATCCTGTGCTCCTATGAATTCCAGGTGTTGCACTACTCTTTCCTTAAGGAGTGCCTCCATAATCTTGCTCACTACTGAGGTAAGACTGACTGGTCTGTAGTTCTCTGCCTCCTCCCTGCTATCACTCCTGTGTAGCAGGATCACATGAGCTCTTCTCCATTCTTCTGGGACCTCTCCTGTTCTCAGAGACTCACTAAACAGTTCTGGTAATGGCTCTGCTAGTTCCACCCTTAGCTCTTTTAGTACCCTGGGATGTATGCCATCAGGTCCCATTGCTTTGTCCACCCTGAGCTTAACAAGCTCTTGTAGGACCCTTTCTTTTGTGAAGGGACTAGTGCACACCTCCCTTCACACTTGTGTCCATGGTGCTGAGCTGTGGGACCTGCCCTACCTTCTCCTCCGTAAAAACTGTGCAGAAGTATCTATTTAGGATACATGCTTTTCCTTGGTCCTCCTCTACACACTGCCCCTTATCCACTTTGATCTTAGAAATACCCCCTCTGAATTTTCTCCTTTTGCTAAAGTATCTATTGAAAGTCTTGTCCCCTTCTTTTACTGTCCGTGCTAGTATTTCCACAGTTTGGGCCTTTGCCTTCCTTACTGCCTTCCCTGCTTCCCTTACAGAAATTTAGTATGCCTCCCTAGACTCAACCCACTGTGTTCCCTTATATTTCTTGAAGGACAGCCCTTGGGCTCTGACCTTTTCTGCTACTGTTTTTGAGAACCAAAGTGGTTTCCTCCTTCTTTTGCTCTTGCTTTTCTCTCTAACACAATGGGATGTTGCTTCAAGTATTGCATCCTTAATGCTTGCCTACTTTGCCTATATCCCCTCACCTGTATTTCTTTTTGCCAGGGATAGCTTAACTTTGTTGACCATCTTATCAAAGTCAGGTCCTCTGATGTCCCATATTTTTGCTTTGGAATGGGATGATTTAGTTCTAGTGGCCAAACTGAACCATACCATGTGATGGTCACTCTCCCATAGGTGACCTTCTACCTGGAGATCTGTGATCCTTTCCCCATTAGTCAGTACTAGATCTAGGATAGCCCTGTCTCTTGTGGTTTGTTGTACCAGTTGTTTGAGGCCCTCCCCCTGTAGGAAATCAACCCTGTGTCTAGTTCTGGTGGATGTTCCTGCTGGTATTGATCAATCTGTTTCTGGCATGCTGAAGCTTCCCAATATCAAAACCTCCTATTTAGCGGTCATGTTTTGTATAACTTCTAACAGTAATGTGTCTATGTCCTCCCCCTGGTCTGGAGGCCTGTAGACAACCCCAGTTCATATGGCTGTCCTATTTCCTATTTCCAGGGTGACCCACAGTTCTTCTGCCTCCTTATGTGTATTTTGAATTTCTGTAGCTTTGATATTTTCATTGACATAAAGGGCTGCTTCACTCCCCTCCCCCTTTTTGCACCTCAGTCTCTTCTGAACAGTACATAGCCAGGTACTGAAGTCTTCCAAGTGTGTTTACTGGTTGTCCATGTCTCGCTAATGGCTAGTATGTCCAGTTTAGCCTCTGTCATTGTTGCCTCTAGGTCTGGGATATTGTTTCCCAGACTGCGGGCATTTGCGTACATGATTTTCTATTGGCCAGATTTCAGTGTGTTAGTTGTTGGGCAAGGTCCGGCATTTCCACTGCATGTCATATGGGGAGCCAGATCGTTTTCCTTACCTGGTGATGTAAATGAACTATAAACATACTGAACTCCTGTTTGATCACTAGCTGAGGGGGAGGGGTGTTCTTCTCATTCAATCTATCAGGTGCTGCACCCTGCTCCCTATTTGCTACTTTAGTTTAGACATCAGTATAGCACAGTGGTTTAAGGCTCTGAGCTGCAAACCTGGAGATCTGGGTTTGAATCCCACAGCCCCCACTTGCATACTGTGTGACCCTGAGTAAGTAACTTAACTTTCTTGTGCTCCCAAATTGCACCTGTAAACAAGCTTTCAGCTTAGTGTCTCTCCTGGAAAAACAATGGTTAAATATATATATATTCTGCAAAGACATCAAACTTCTGCCCCAATGCACTGACTCCCTCCTTAGTCAGATGCAGTCCATCAAATTTAAAGAACTTTCGATCCCAAAACTGTTGTCAGTTACCTACAAATGTATGTCCTTTTTCCTGGCACAAGCCCTTGAGCCACATGTTTAGCTCCCCTATCTCTTCTCTGACCTTCCATCCATCTGCCCCCCTCTCCCAGACCAGCAGGATCTCAGAGAAGGAGATGCTAAATTAAATGGATGACAGTTTGTCTATCAGCCTGGTCAGGTGTTCCTTGGTCTCCACAGCTGACTGGCTGGTGAGATCGTTAGTCCCTATTTGTTCCAGAATGGCAACATTTTTTCCTGTTTCCTGCACAATTTTAGCAATGTGGTCAGTGTTTCTCCAAGCTGATGTACCTGGGAGACATCTGACCATTATCCTTGGCTGGAGATAGTTATCAACTACCCAAATCATGGAGTCTCCTATGATCAGAAGTGTTTTGGATTTCCTTTTTGCTTTTTTTGTTTTGGTCCCTGTTTAGGTGATTTTTTTTTTGTTAACTATTTTTCCCTCCGATCGTGGTCTACGGGGCCTCCCTCGGGTATCCTGCCTGTTTCTGCCTTACCTGAAGTCCTCCGACCTGAGCCTCCTCTCTCATCCCCTCAGCCCACAGTCTGCACTCCCAGCTTAGCCCCTCCTGGGTGGGGCCACCCCTCCTCTTTGGGTGCTCTTGCACATGTAGTCTCTGTCTGTGGGTGAGAGCTTTGGGCGAAGGAACCTGGAAAGCCAGGCAGGATGGATCCTGCCATGGGCTTAGGGGCTGGTGCCATCATTTATCCCACAGACTGGGCTTTTGCTTTGTTCTTGTGTTCACTCCCCTCCATGCATGGTGCATATCCTGCTGCAATGGTGCATGGCAACCCTGCCTTTGCATCAGCCACACTGAGTATGTGCTGCCCTATGTGCTGCAGTGCCCCCCAGATTCTGCTGGGAGCTGCTGGCACACTGGGCAATCCCCAACCCTCCCACCTGGGGAGAAGAGCAGCCCAGCAGGCGCTCAATCCTCAACCAGCCCCTGCTGACCCTAGGCACCTGAGCTCACTCCTGAACACAGGTCACTGGTGTAGCACAAGGTGAGGCATCCAGCACCTCAACCCTCAGTGCTGCCAGACCTGGGTGAGTTTTGTCATGCTAACTCCAGTGCTGCAGTGTCCTGATTTGCAGTGTCCTCTGCCCCTTTGTTTGATTTCAGAGATAGAGGCAGATACCTGTTTGTAGTTTTTATATGGTTTGTGGAGGTGATATGTTGGAGAGCTTTGAGTGATGGGGCATCCATTTTACCCCTCCTAACCACCTGTCAACCTCCTGGAACAACTACCCTCTGTGGTCCAGGAACTTCAGATGGATGTTGGGGTAATGGTAGATGGTTCTTATGAAATATCTCTCCTGAATATGTGATTTGAGGTGCCCAATCTCTGCCCATGCTGCCTGAAGCTGAGCCCTTAGATCTCCAATAATCCAGCATGTAGGACAGTATCCTAAATCCTGTATAATTGCCATTTTGAAAAGTGTCCCACAGTACCAGCAGTTTATAATATCCATTCCAGATGAGTTGCCTGGTTTATAACCTAGTCCGAGTAATTAGAAGGAGGGAAATGAAAGAAAAGTTTGATTTTTTAGGGGTTTTTTTGTATAACATGTTATAACAAGTTTAATTACTTTTGACCCTGTAAGTGAGGTCACTGTGTGGATACCCCTCTGATCCTCCCCTTCCTGCTTTGCTTCAGGAAATGTCTTGACTGTGCTACCCTATAAAAGGAGTATAGCATGGGGTGTTTGGGGATAGGGATGGGTGACTTGGCCCTTCCCCTGCCAAAAAGAAGAACAACAGATGAATGAAACAAGGAGGTAAGAGCAGAAACAATCAACCAACAAAAAATGCAGTAGCCCTGAAAGCTTATTTTATTTTATTTATTTATTTGTATTTCAGATGACACCTTTGAGCCGAGGGCTCTTTTACAAAGGTTCCACATCAAGGCAATAAGGACAATAAGGTATAAAACATAACATGATCATTACAATGGAACTTACAAAAAAAAAAAGATAAGTAAGGTCTTAATAGCAGCCAAAGGCATTGTCAAGGAATTGTGTTGCAAGTAAATTATACAGTATAAGTCATAGGTGGCTCAGTGAAGCTTTCTTAGGAGTGGGTTAGTGGGTAAAGAGAAAGAATAGTAGTGGTGAGGGGGTGGTATAGAAGAGAGAGAGAGAGAGAGGGAGGAGGGGAGAAATGGGAAGGGCATTGTATTGGGTATGTGGTAGATGGGAAACAGCAAGGGAGGAGGAAAGGGGGGATGAAAAACAAAAGCATACAGATTCATCCTATACCCAGTAATGGGGGGTAGGAGAGGAGGAAGAGCTGAGGCAGTGAGGAGGGATGCTTGAGGGTAGTATGCCTGGAGGGGATTATAAAATGCAGTCACAGAAGGCACTAACCATGAGGTGTTGATGCAGTTTACACTTAAAAGCACCAATCGTGGCAATGTTGGAGATTTCTCTAGGTAACAAGTTGAACCAGGTGGAGGCTCTGACAAGGTAAGAATGCTGAACTTGAGAGGTTCCACAGCGAGGTATTGTAAAGGTTAGACTGTCTGAACTTCTAGTTAGGCAGTGGACACACTGCAGGGTCAATATTGATTGGACTCAAGGGGGCATAAAGCTTAGCCTAATGATAGGTAAAACTGTAAAAACTATAAAGCACCACCTGTAATAATTTCACAGAAGATATACCCTGCAAAAAACACTTTGCTACAGAGAAAAATAAAGCAGAAACAGAAGATATACCTTGCAAAAACAACTTGAATTGGAGAAGATTACAGCAGTAATCTTTAAGCACAAAACAGTAACATACATGTAGGCATACCCTGTAATAATGCAGCATAAAGTATACCCTGCAACAGCGATTTGAATCAGAGAACAATAATGCACTAAAGTGTTAACAAAAGACAGCAACAAACCCTGTGAGTACAAAAGAAAAATAATATCACACAGTAAATCTGCCTAGCCAAATACAAGCCTTAATCTTTTTCCTTGCTCTGATAAAGTTCATTGCTCTGTCCTTACAAGCAAACCTTGAAGAAAAGAGCTCAGATGAAGCTAGGTGCCTTTGCCAGCAAACCTAGTCTTCCAGAGGCAGTCATCATGATGACACAATGTAGAGACCTGATGTGAATACAAAAAACTAATGATTGACTGTTGTGTTACAATACACCTGAGAACGGAAACCAAAATTTAAAAAAATGATAAAAAAAAAAAACTTTTTGGTGATGGCCCTGCCTTCAAATGGCACAAAGGTGCCCCAGACAGAGGAGGTGGAGGTGGAGGAGGAGAAGTCTTGCTTCCTGGATGAGATGAGAGCAGGACAAGAGAAGACCTGTGAAGACAAGAGAAAATTTTGTAGAACTTAAAAATGTGGCTACTGTGGATGACTGTCCACATGGAGATTATACACATTGTCCACTCTAAGTCTTACTCTTACTATACCTGTCACCTGTGAAGAAAAACAAAATAATTTAGCCTGACTTTGCCACCATTGCAGTCGCATGACAGATGAAATGTCCAATCCCACTGTTTCTCATCCCATCATCTGTGAAAAAAATTAAAGTAATTTAGCCTAACTTTGCCATTGTTGTGGCTGCCAATAGCCCCACTGTCCACTCCCACTCTTTCCATACTTGTCACCTTTGAAGAGAAAAAGAGAAATTATTTAGCCTGACATGACATGGCCACTGTGTCACTGTTTACCTGTGAAAGGAAATATTAACATTACAGCTCAGAAAACAAACAAGAAAACATTTTTATGATGCTTACCATCAAATTAATGATGGCAATGCTGTGTACTGGGACAATTCTGTTATAGACAGGGGTGGTGGAGTAAGAGGCAACTTGCTGTCTGAAGTGAAAGAGAGACAAAAGGAAAAAAACAAACACATCTTAATGTCTTGTAAGCAAGCTTGAAGCCCCTCCTCTGAGATGATGGACTCACTGCCAACAGTGAGGATAAGTAGTGTGAAAAACAAAGAAAATAACTTACGATCACAGCAGACAATGGTGGCCCTTTCTGAAATTCAGGTCTTGCTGCCTTGATGGGATGGCTAGGTAGAGGCTTGGCTTGAGGTATGGCTTGCTGGCTGGCAGGCTGGATGGTTGCATTGAGATTTGCCTGGCAACCGTATTTACACTGACTTAAGAGTCTGTTTTTCTCAATCTGGAAGCATGGGGTGGATACAGTCATGTGGCAGTGACCTATGTTTTTGGTTGATTGGAGCATACAAGCAGGCCAGATGAGGAAGATGAGGTTGTGTCTTGACTGATGGTGGATGCATAGTGTTCATGTCTGTCAACAACAGTATTTATACTGGCTTAGGAGTCCTTGTTTTTCAGTCTTGAATGAGTGCATGAAGTGGAGGCAGTAGTAGGCTATGCTGCTGGTCGATATGGAGGACACAAGCAGGCCTGAGGAGCAGGAGAAGGAGGTGGTGTCTTGATGTTGATGGATGCATGGTCTGCATGGCCATCAATGGCATTTATGCTGCAGAATTAATAGTCCAGATTTTTTTGATCTGGATGCATGCATATCAGGTGGTGGTGGCCCATGTTATTGGAGGCAAACTTGGCATCTCATGATATAGGTTTCAAACATTTGCTACTTTATTGGCATGACATAAAAGAGGGCAGATGGAGGTAATTAAAAGAATGTATAGAAAAACAGCACAACATGGGGAAAATATAATCACAGGAAAACAAAACTGAATCATAATGAAACTGATTCAACAGATACGGAGGAAAGGATGGATCTAACATATTTGTGCTTATGTTTCAGTTATCCTCATTGAGGAAGTAACCATCACAGTCTTCCAGACTGGAGTTGTGCCCATATGGGAGTTATTTTTCCATTACTGCTTCATCTACCTCAGTGGAAGGCAGTATGTCAATGTTGCTACAATCAGGATGCTCTGGTTCTTCTTCATGACCACCACCACCATCATGTGATATGAATGCAGACATGATTGTGTTACGTGGAATGTGCCCTGCATTCATTTTAATAAATGTTAGTATGTCAACATTTCTGTGGGACAGATTTGTATGCCTCTCCTACACAATGGCCTCTGCTGAACTCAATACCCTCTCCACACTGACACTGGAGGCTGGACAGCTCAGATATCTGACTGCTATGGAGGTCAGCGGTGACCAATCAGTAACCTTACTATTCCAGTACAGCAGTGTCTCTTCTAATATGTTAAGGTGCCTGGTGTCTGGCAAATATACATCTATAATGCACTGCGCTGCATGCAATCCTGCCCACTCATCAGCCTCCTCCTCCTTTTCCTCCATGTCAGCAATTCTCACCTGGCACAAAGCATCCCAAAGTAGATTCATTGTCATTTTTCTCTTACTAGACCTATTTTTTCAGCCCATTTACCTGAGGTGGTACCAACACCCAGTCTCTGATCACATTTTTATGTTGTGCCTTATATAACTGTGATCATGACATCTGTGCTTCATGAATCTGTCTTATTAGCTGATGAGTTAGATGTTGGACCTGATCATGCCCACCTTCAAGTACCAGTGAAAGGCCCCATTTATTTCATGGGTCCAGCTTGGTGGCAATACCAACAACTGCAGAATGTAGGAAATATGGCTATTGCAATCCAACACATACAGCATGTGTTCCATTTAGGTACAGCTTCCGCATCACCACTTGCTGCTAACCTCTGCTGTACTTTCAACATTTGCATCACCGCCCTTAGATGTGGGCTGGCCTGACTGATATATGCAGCATCCCCACTCACTGCTTGTGTAGCATTTTCAAATGTCCTTAGAATTATTATCAGATCACCCACTAGTCACCATTGTTCTCTTCTGAGAGACATGGATACTCTGACACTTCACAGCTTGTATGCAGCAGCAGATATTCTGAGATGGCTATCCACTGCTTGTACAAACGCTCAATTATGTACAGTGTCAGATTTAATCTGGTGATGACTTCCAGGTTCAGACAGTTCTAAGGTGGTTTGTTCTGGATCTGCAAGTGCCTTAAAAGGTCATGGGCCTTTCCTAAATGGGCAATGTGGGCAGAGATGTGATAGGCCTTGGTCAATATGAACTTGATTTCAGGATATGATATAAACTCCTGCACTTCTAGATTAAGTCATTGTGACATGCATGGCACCATGAGAAACCCCCTATCACTAATGCATTTAACCACATTCAAGCCATTACTGCTTGCAATGAAACCCAGTTTCAGGGAATGTGAGTGCAGTCATTATTAAATCACAGTCAGGAGCATTTCTAATGTTTTCTAACCCATGTGTGATCCACTTACACACTTCATTGTCAGTGTTGCATGTGGGAAAATGTCTTGAATATTGCTACCACCGCAATTGGGTTTTGTAAAATTTTTCCACATTCCAGTAGCAAATATTACCCTACTTACCTGGGCCCAATGGGATGTACTAAACAAATAAGAGCAAAACGTTGTTTGGCCACTGGTCACATATCCATACTAAGATGTTTGCATGATGATGCTGAATGCTGCAAGGCATGTATTATTGTGCATAACAAAGTCCTATAAAGTTAAGGATTGCATGGGGGAGAAATAGGTTCACAATGGAATCTGCCATTTTGGACAGGCACATGCCATTGACCTTCAAAATCCTACATTCTCCACAAAGAAGAATGGCAATAGATTAATTGCCAACATTTCATTGGTTTCTGCAGTCAGTTCCCATGCAATTTTGCAAAGTATGATTGGGTGGGTATTTGGTATGATGCTCAAACATGCAATGCAGTGTAGAATACCCCTTCGGGGTGTTGGGATACCAGTAGAGATGGGCAAAATTGGAAAAGTTCATTCTGTGAAATATTTAGTGAAATTTGTGCATTTTGTGAAATATTTTGTGGGTACAAAATGTGAAGTTCCACCACAAAATGCAAAATTTCGTAGGCAAAATGCAGAATTGGACAAAATTCCATATTTTGCAGGCAAAATTTTTAATTTCACACCTGCAAAATATTACATGAAATGCGTGAGTTTCACAGAATATTTTGTAGGGTGAAATTCCTGATTGTGCCAGAATTTCACCATCAAAATTAAATTTTGCTGCATCTCTAGACACAAAACAGCTGGATTCTTATACTGGTGGCATGGCTGGTGGGACAGATTTGACTCATTGGGGGTCATGGATGCTACCTGAATAAATTAACTGGTTTTTGGTGTTTTATGGACTGGGGTTGATGTGCTTCAGTGACTCTGACTGCTATTCCTGAGCCCACCACTGCTACAATAGCCACTGGTAGACGATCCCACTGACTCCTCCTCCTCCTCCTCATGACTGTATTAGTTCTCCACAGTCAGTTCTGAATCCATCAGGACTGTTTCCATGCTACTTCAGGATGCCTTGCACAATGAGGATGATAAGGGAGAAGGCCACCTGCACCGGCCTTCCTTTGGTGCTGAGTACAGTGTAACAGGTGCCTGGACTTGAGGCTTTTATATTGCCAGTAGTGCCTACAGTAGGTGGCTCCCCTTTTTCCCACAGCTAACACATGCTCAACACAGTTGAAAGATAGGCACTGTGTCATCAACTTTGTCCAGTATGTAAAAATCCCAAATTAGGAAATCTGTAGCCCTTGTTTTTACATGATGGTGGATCTGGTACTGGGACATTTGGAGGGGTGCAAATGGGTATTTCTGAGGATAATTTCTGCACTGTGACAGTAGGTTACTCAGGCTGTGTTATTGGCTCAACAGCGCTAACACGAACAACAGCTGGGGGAAGGGGCATTAGTAATTCTGTAAAATAATTGTGGTGTATACAGCACCACCGATTCAGCAGTGTCACCCTTACTTTTTTCTTTTCTTTTTCAGGTTCCCATTCTGGGTCCAGACAATCATCCCCATCCCCACCAAGGCTGATAATATCCTCCTGAGATCTGTCCTCCACCTCGTGCTCATTTTCTTCACCATCTCTTTCCTTCTCATCATCATTGCATGCAATAGTGAGATCTCCCACAATAGCCTGTGAGTAATTGTCGGGCTCATGAACACCCTTGTTAGGAATTATACAAAGGCAAGAAAGAATCCTGCACTCTGATTGATCAGTGTTTGCCTGAGACAGTGATGTTATTACACAATAACATCACTGTGTAGATAATGATATCCCTTTGCTCATTTTATCTTTAGAAACAAAGATATACTGCCACACTAAAAAATCTGCTAAATTTTTTAAATGTTTTTTATTTTGTATAACAATGAGCCATTGCATAATAGCAATAAAGCACTCCAATGTGTGTATTATTGTTTAATAACACTTCTGGGGTGGTGGAGGCAAAGCTGAGTGCTTCAACCCACCCCAGGAGTGATGTTATTACATGATAACACACACCCTGTCATGCCTTATTGCTTAAATATTAACCTATTCTCTAGAGCAGGCTCACTGTCATCAGCAACAGCAGTCACAGGGACAATGGCAACAACCTCATTGTCCTCAACCACATTTCCAGAGCAAAAGATTTTTCTGTTTATTGGACTAATCCTTTTGTTGCTGCCTCCATCACCAGCAGTGCCAGCACCCACCAGCATGTATGCCACAGATGTGGCCGAGAAAAATTTGGCTGCACTAATGCCCCATCACTTACACAAACTATTAATTTTCTAGTAGTACTATTGGCCCCAGATGAACCTGTGGCGGAAGTAATTTTTTTTTTTTTAGGTATAACACCCTTCTGAACCACAGAACCTAGGCTCTTCTTGGCAACATTACTGCCGCCAACAGCTCAGACTTCATTCAAGCATATATTTTCAGGCAGTTTGATATCTACATTTTTTAACACTTCAGTTAAACTAAATACAGAGAGCAGCAGTGACACAACAATATTGTACCTCACCAGAGCGGTGTGGTTTAAATAACACAACACAACAGTTTACTGAACTAATATTAGCTACAGTAAAAGTACCACAAACATAACACTTTTTATAATTTTTTTTCACATAAACAATATATGATGGTGATTAAGAAGACACACATGATTAGGGTAATTATAATGAAGTTACTGTAAGTGTTAGAGTAAAACTAACTTCAACAACAGAATTACTACAATCAATATGGTACTATCATGCTGACAAAAGTAATTCAATAAATCACTTAGAACTGTTCTAATGAAATAAAATAAATCACAGAAATCAGAAGAAAAAGAAACACTGAGGAAAACAACACTAGTGTACACAGACAGGTCTGCCTTGCTTGCTGCCTGCTAAAACAGCTCCCTTCCCCCATACAGCACTGCTTTACTAAATAAAACAAAAACACTAATTTAAAGTAAATAAATCCAAAAAACTATCAAACAAATTAATACTTTAGCTGCTCAGGCAACTCTAGACACTTTTAGGAGTGACTTTGTTAAAAAATACTCTGTATTTAAAGTACTTTTAAAAAGTTGTTGAGTACAGAAATTCAGAGGTAGATTAATGACAACTCTCACTTCATAAGACAGCACTGAATTCAGTCTATGCATGGCATACAGCTCATTTCAGTACCACATGACTCCAATCCCACGAGACATTGTGAACTTCACCTGAAAGCATCACTTTGCAGGTAAAGTTATAAAATCTGTCATTCATGAATTTATCACTGTACTACAAATTAAAACATTGCATGGTGGATTAAATTCATGAATTCAAGTGAGTTTGCTAATTTTTCTGCAGAGCAAAGTTTCATAATTTCGCACACCACTACCTATAATATCATGTCCAATAAGAGTAAATTTTAATTTTCTCAGAGGATTATTAAATTATTGAACTCTTTACTTGCGCATTTGATAGAGTGTGCCAAAACAGAATCATTTGTATATTCACTAGATGCCCATATGGATTGGTCAGTTATGATAACTATTATCACTGAGTAGTGGGGGACAAGCACAGTGGGCAATTGCCTGCTTCTGTCCTACAAATTCCACTATGAGTTCCACTTTGACTACAGAGTTATGAATCTGGAAATCTGGGTTTGAACCCAACAACTGCTAATTACTGTGTGCTACTGAGTAAGTGATTAACCCCACCCTTTTGCTTAATCTCTCAACTCTTTCTCTCTCTCATATCTGTCTCTGTGCTCTAATACTCTACTTGTGCACAAAAAAATTGCAGCAACAGTTTCCACCCTCACTTTTCGGGATTGTAAATCAATTTGAATGAAATTCCTTCCTTCCTTCCTTCTTCCTTCCTCTGTGGGCAGTAAGATGGTGCCAGGTGGATCACAGCAGTCATGCATCCAACATCCATAAAAGGCAGGGGTGTCCCCCTCTCTCTCTTCAGTTCCCCATTGGAAATTATGCTCATTGGACTGTTGTTTTAGGAACTGGGAGGTCATGCCAGCACCGTCTGCCACCAGGCAACACAGGGTGCTATGGAAAGCAGCTATGAAATGAAGCAGTGCATAGAAACCATAGTCAGAGCCCATACGGGGGGGGGCAGAGGGTGGGGTGGGATGACCTGATGAAAGGGATTCTCTCTAAGACCTACTGTTACAGTAAGTTCTAATGCAACTGTTCTGTCTTCTTTGAGGATATCTCATTCATCTGGTCACACCTTTGGAATGAGATCCAAGCAGTACCAAAAGTGAACAGTCTGAGCGAAGGGCAAGAAAATGCTACTGGAGCATACTCTGTGATATATCGTAGTTATGGCAAATCCCATCCTCCTATGGGATTTAATGTCTAGACTACATTGTTTAGTTGAAGTGTGGACTGTATTCCATGTAGGAGTTGCTCACAGCAAGGCAATAAATACCAACCAAAAAAATTACAAGGGCTGTATCTATGCCTCATGTGAAATGGCCATTAATTGCACCAAGATGTTCCTTACTGAACTTCCTATCAAATGATGTAATACAACTTGCCAGTGCTTGGGATAGACACTGTTTAGAAATAGGTGTGCCCTTTTTTCTATGGACAAATGAAAAAAGTAGAATTATTTTTCTTACACGTTCAAAGAATAGAGTAATGCTTTACTTGGATTGGCAGGCTCCTGGTACCACACTAGAAGGTGGATGGCCTGCTTTAATTTTGAATTCTGATCCCACCTTATGCAAAAAAGGTAGGAGTGCAATACAAGGGCACTCCTTCTTTAGAGAAAGCACAAAAGACAGCTTTTATTTTACAGCAGGTAGCTCTGAAATCAATCCTTCCTTCCTTCCTTCCTTCCTTCCTTCACTCCCTCCAACACACAAACACTCTCTGTTGTACAACAAAGGACAGTACAAGCAAGGAAATTATCTACAAATAATTGTGCTCAGTAAGATGTTGCCAAACAGATCAATGTGTTGTCACAGCGAAGAAAATAAACAGCATTTGTGAATTCATTATGGGAAGGGTAAGGAACAGTTCAAGGGAGGTGATCCTCCCACCTTTATTAGCCCTGTTCAGACCACACCTGGAGTACTGCATCTAGGTCAGTTCACTGCAGTACTAAAAGGATATGGAAGAGCTCAAGGTGGTCAAGCACAAGGTCAGCAAGTTGATAAAAGGCTTTGGAGTTGGGTGGCAGGGCGATGGAGGGTAGGCAACAGCAGTGATTAGACACTGGACATACTCAGACTGTTCAACCCAAAGAAAAGAAGGCAGAAATGGGAAACATTTATTCTGAATGTTCTATATTTTGTATTGACATGTAAATTATTCAGTGACTGTAAATCATTTTGTGATACAGTGTATAAAAAATATTATACACCATACTGTACAAATGAAACATAGAAACATAGAAGTTGACGGCAGAAGGAGACCACCAGGTCCATCTAGTCTGCCCATAGTCTTTTAGCCTAGCCTTCTTACTGTCCTTGGGTTTGAGGGCTCCCTTGTATCTGTCCCAAGCATTCTTGAAACCTACCACTGTGCTTGCCCCCACCACCTCCGCAGGTAGGCTGTTCCAGGTATCCACCACTCTTTCTATGAAGAAAAACTTCCTGGTGTTGGTGGAGGACTGCCCTCTTTGCAGCCTTAGATCATGTCCCCTGGTTCTGCTGGCCTTCTTAAATTGGAAGAGATAGTCTATCTGCACCTGGCTTATGCCTTTTATGTACTTGAATGTTTCAATCATGTCACTCCTCTCTTTTCTCTGTTCCAGGGAATATATGTTCCATTCTTTCAGTCTATCCCTGTAGGACATCTCATGCTGTCCCTGAATCATTTTTGTTGCCCTTCTCTGCATCATCTTCACTCAGTCAATGTCCTTTTTGAGGTGGGGCCTCCAGAACCAGATGCTGTACTCCAGGTAAGGCCTAACCAGTGATGTGTACAGCGGCAGGATCACTTCTTTCTTCCTGCTTGTGATTCCCCTCCCAATGCATCCCAGCATACCACTGGCCTTTAATGCTGCCTTCTCACACTGTTTACCTACCTTCAAGTTGTCTGAGATATTGATTCCCAAATTGCACTCTTGGGTGGAGGCAGCTAGTCTTTCCCATCCAAGGATCCAATGCGTTATTTGGATTTATATTTCCTACAGTAAATGCAAGACTTTGCACTTTTTGGTGTTGAATCTCAACTGCCATGCTCCAGACCATTCCTCCAGTTTCTTTGAAGTCAGCTTCCATCTTGTCCACTCCCTGCTGGGAGTCAATCCTGTTGCATATTTTGGTGTCATCTCTGAGCAGACACAACTTTCCCTGTAATCCATTAGCTATGTCCGATATCTCTTTGATTTGCATAAGTCACCTACTCTGTAAATATTACATGGGTAGCACTTAAATATTACTAACATACTAGCATACTATTTGCCAGCAGTTTAGGCCTTATGGTCTATCAAGTCTGCTCGAACCTAGATCCTTAGTTGGGTGCAGAGACCATCCCATCCCTTGTGCTCCAGAAACCCCTATCATCCATCCCCACCCCTCCGGGACAGGCCATCATCTGATACATCCACTTTCTGTGTCTGACCCACCCTCTCTTAAAGCCCTCCACTGTGGATCTCTGAACCAGCTCACCAGGCAGAGCATTCCAAGGGTCCACCACCCTCTCAGTGAAAAACCTCCTCCTCTTTTCCCCTCACCCCTTCCACCTTCCAACTTCAAACCATGCCTCTGGTGATGCCTCCTGCTTTAGTCTAAAGATCCCTCCATGTTTACCCTATTTATTCCCTTGAGGTACTTGAAGACCTCAATCATGTCCCCCTGTCTCTCCTCTCCTCCAATGAAAACAGGCGAGCTCCTCAAGTCTGTCCTCGTAAGTCAAATCCCTAGCCCTCATATCATCTTTGTTGCCCTCCTCTGTACCCTCTCCAGGAGCTGTATGTCCTCTTCAAGTGTGGTCTCCAGTACTGTACACAGTACTCAAGGTGTGGTCTAACCAGTCCATTGTACAGTGGCAGAATCACTTCCTTGCTCCTTGAGGTGATCCCCTTGCGATGCATCCCAACATCCTGTTTGCCTTGCTAGCTGCTCTCCTGCACTGCTCAGAGTTATTCATACATGTATCCACCATGACCCCTAGGTCTTTTCCCTGTTGAGGCTTCCAGCACCTCCTCCCAGGGTGTACCTGTGTTTAGGGTTTCCCGACCAAGATGCAACACCTTGCACTTGGTGATATTGAAATTTAATTTCCATGTGTGAGCCCAGCTTTCCAGGGTGTCCAGGTCCCCTTGCAGGGCCAACCTCCCCTCTTCTCCCTCAACTACTGCTCCCATCTTGGAGTCATCCGCGAAGAGACTCATTTCACACCCTATACCATCCCTGATGTCTGATATGTATGCATTAAACAGGATTGGACCCAGGACCGAGTCCTGTGGTACCCCACTACCAACCTCTGTAGGGTTCGAGAGCTCCCCACAGACCACTACTCTCTGAGTGCATCCAGCTATCCAGTTTTCAATCCATCTGACCATCAAAGGGCCTACTCCTAACCCCATCAGTTTCTCCACCAGACCATTGTGGGGGACAGAGTCAAACACCTTGCTGAAGTACAAGAATAATACATCCACAGGCTTACCCCTGTCCAGTTCTGATGTTACCCATTCATAGAACTCCACAAGGTTGGTTTGACATGATCTACCTGGCACAAACCCATGCTGCTGACTATCCAGACCTCCCACCTCCCCCAAGTAAACCCCCAATCGTTCCTTTAGTATACTCTCCATTAATTTTCCCACCACCGAGGTTAAACTGATGGGTCTATAGTTTCCTGGTACTTCCTTGACCCCCTTTATGGATTGGTACCACATGTGCCTCTCGCCAATCCCTAGGTACCCTCCCTATCTCAAGTGACCTGTTGAAAAGCTCCGCCAGGGGTGCAGCCAGTATGTCCGCCAATTCCCATAGTACTCTCGGATGAATGCCATCCGGCCCAGGAAATTTGTCTTTCTTTAGGGCCTTGAGGGCAAACCACACCCTTTTGGTGGGGATGGCATCATCTGTCCCCTCCACCTTACTGGTCTTTTTATCCTTATCCAGATGTGACACCCCTGGGGTATCTTTCCCTCCCTTTTGCTCCATTTCTGTTGCTCCCCTGATCCCACTCCCTGCCACTTCTATCCCCTTTGTGCCTTGCTTTGTAGATATCCCATCCCCCTCCCTAGTGAACACAGAGGCAAAGTACTCGTTAAATACCTCTGCCTGGTCCCTCGCCTCTTCACCCACCTTCTTCTGATCTCAATCTGCTGAGATGGCCTTAGTTTTCTCCACTCCCCATGTACCGGAAGAACCCTTTTCCTCTCCATGTATCCTATTGCCAGCCGTTGCTCTTTACTGGACTTTGCTCCCTCACCATACGGGTGACTTTTCTAGATGCAAGCTGGTACATTTCCTTATCCTATCCCCTCTTGTTGTTTTATATTTTTAAGCTACTTTCTTTCTCTGACTGCTACCTGGACCTCACTGGACCACCAGCATGGTTTATGTGACCTTGCTCCCTTACGTTTCAACTTAGCGCAGTCCTGACTGCCTCATGAAGTCCCGTTATGACCTCCCATCTCCTTTCCACACTTGTCGTTGAGGTAATCCCTTCAAGTGATCCTTGAGAATATTTCCATGCCCATAAAGTCTGCCCCTGAAGTCACTGCCAGTGTCCTAGATCTCACCCCACTCCCCAATGCTTATTTGAAACCAGACAGTATTGTGGTCACTCCCAGTCAGGGGGTCCTGTACAACCATGTCCCTTACCAGATCCCCATCTGCCAGAACCACATCCAGGACATGCCCCTCCCTTGTGGGCTCCATCACATGCTGTGTTAAGAACACATCCTGGAAGCCATCCAGCAGCCTCTGCTCCTTGGCCACCTTAGAGGACATGGTTCCCCAGTTTGTACCTGGCATATTAAGGTCCCCCCATCAACACCACTCCTTCCCCTTTTGGACCACACTGGGCAATGATGTTGTCCGGCAAACCATCCTCTAGAACATCACTCATCCCGGGGGGCCTATATGCTACTCCCAGCTTGACCTTATCTCCTGCTGGGGATCGTAAGGTGACCCATAAGGCCTCCACGTTTCCCTCTGCCTCTTCTACCATAGCAATTTCTATGTCATCTCTAATGAACATAGCCACTCCACCCCCTCTGCCCTCCTTTCTATCCTTCCTAAGCATAGTGTACCCCTGTACATTTAGGTCCCAGTCATGGTTTTTGTTGGCCCACGTTTCCGTGACTGCCACCACATCTTGATAACCTTTAAAGAATTTCTCTTGCATGATGTATTTTTTAGAGTTGTTAAAATAGTTTTATTCAATTAAAACACATTTTTAAAGGGGATATGGCTGCTAAATTGCCATTTCCTAGCTTGACTACTGCACTTTTTTAACATTACTGCAGTATTCTTACAGTACCTCTCTGGGTTTTTGTTGCACCTCTAGGTCCTCAGGTGCCTACACATTTTATTTTATTTTATTTATTTCAATTTTATTACTTGGAAAACCACACTGAGCTGGAGATCATTTCCACGTGTGGTCTGAGAGCACATGAAGGTCAAATAACTTGTTCAGACCCACAGAGTATTGGAGTTCTGGTTGTGGAATTCAAACAAATGTAAGCTGGGTCTCTAGGTTTGTAGCTTGTTGCTCTATCTTCTAGACTATACTGCTTCCTCAAATACTACAGCAGTTGTCTTATACTGCAGCAAGATAGAATCCACACAGGGTTCTGTTGGTGTGACAAATGGGTCGAAGAATGTGCTTCCAGCAATTGCCCTTGTTTGAGATCAGAGCACCAGAATTTCAGAAGAGTGCCACTTAAAGATGATCAAATATTTGCCAATTATATTTGACATTATACTAACTTTTCTCAAGGAATTATTTGCTGCTTCTGCTTACCTCATCTATCAAACTATTCTAATAGGTTCTGCATAAGAAACTAAAAAATATTAATAATGGAGCAATATCAGTAGCTATCAACTGGCTATTTAAGGAACTTTAGGTTATCATGTCATTTAAGGAGGGGAAATGATCAAATGTCTAAATGTTTTTTTTTTGTAGTACTTTAAAAATAAAGAACAAAACACTTATTGACAGAAGCTTTCAGCAAAGCTAGAGATTACTTCACAGCACACTATAAGTTTCCTTTGATCTACTGTTCTCATGTACAAGCAGTCTTACAAGGGCCCCCACTAGATTGCAGAGCATTCTAATAAAATAAGTTGTCCTTCAGTACTGTGTTATTATTTGATTAAAAATATAAAATAGGCTGCAAATGTAAGCAATCTGGGCTTTAAACTCTTTATTTTAAATCAAAGCAGGAAACTATTGTCTAGTCAATTACTGCTGAGTGCCAGAATGCCACACATTATCTCATTTATGTGTCTGAAGTACAATCAAGTGTAATTAAAATTAATTAATTAATCATCCTTGGTTGTCTTTAAACTGCTATGTAAGCTACCCATTTTGTGCCTTTAATCACATATTTAAAATAAGCTGATTACACATAGTGAATAAATCAGTTTGTTAGAGAATTAATTAATTACCAAAAAATGAAAGTAACATATCATACCCTCAGTCAAAGGGAAATGTAGCAATTTAAATCGGTCAATAAAGCTTTAGCTAAGAGAATGAAGATAATAGCATAAATATTGAAATGCAGTAAAACAGAATTGATGATAGGTATGATTATGTTGAAAGTGATGTAACCTCTCTGTTTTGACAGCAACTCTCTGTGTGCAAAAAGGTTCAGAAATCTACAACATGCAATACTTTCCCAGTTTTTCCATGGACACCATTGCTGTTCATTTACTAGTCATGCATTATTCACTGGGGCATCTACTATCAAAGTGTAGATGGTTTCCATAACATAATCTGCTGCACAAATGTTCTACAGTGTGTGTATGTGGAGAGATACATACTGTAACTGAAACTGAGTAATTGTTAAAATTTGGAGAGTCATAAAAAATGATAAGCAATAAAACTTTAATTTATTCCAGTGGTTCAGATGCTTAACAATCATACATACAGTATTATATGGTTCCACCATGTCATAGTGCCAGTAGTAATGTGCTTGGTCATTACACTGACAAACTGTAATGCTGCCAACCTCTGTTTTTGTGGGGGGCTTTGCCCCCCACACCCTCACACCCTTACTAACTATTCTAACTCTGGGGGGCAGACCTCTGAGAGGGGGTGGTGAATCCCAAAATCAGCCCCATATTGACTGGGTCCACTATCAGCAGTGCACTAATGCCATGTAGGGATAATATACTGGCATGATAACACCAGTATAATTAGGATTGAGTGATGTGTTCAATTGTAATCCCAGTTTTTGCATCTTAGTAACTTTGGTGGCATTTGAAGGAGTAGACCAAACTTTTGCATGCCAGGCCTGGCTGACAGAGTCTCGAGACATGAAAAGTTTTGTGATGGTATCTTGTGCAGTTTCCAAGGTCAGGAACGTCAGTTTTGGAAAAGTGAAATTTTTTTCTATACTTAATATACTTTTTTATGCTTTCACCTGCAGCCTTGACAGCATGGAATTTGTTCACAAAACTTTAAGTGTAGAAGCAGGCTGTGCCAAGGTAATGCCGCTTAAAGGTTTCATTAAATAAATATTAAAAGGTTCTAGAGTCGTATGGATTTAAAGCTTTGTTTTTCTGAGCTTGCTTAGTAGGATTTTTGGATAAACCTCTGATACGAACAATAAAAACCATCAATTGTTCAGACTTCAGATGGAACTGTTTCTCCTCTTCGTACTGAATTGGGCTAACTGCTTACTTCTCCCCGGGATATTGTTGCCCACTTTCAGTCTTCTTAACCACACTCTGTATACCTCAAGTTTGACTTCTTTTTGTACCACCCAATTCGAGGCCTTTCTCCAGGTCTTTGACCTACCTTATCTAAATGAGATGCATAAGGAACTTCTGCAGACACCTCTAACCTTAACAGAAATGTACAATGGCATCGATTCCTTGACCCCATAAATCCCTGGGACCAGATGGATACACGCCCAGTTTTTATAAAAATGTAAAACTTTATTAGCCTATGTTCTGTTGGACACCTTTAAGTATATCTCTACCCAGGAACTCTCAGATCCTTCCTTTACTGAAGCTGTCATAGTGCTTCTACCAAAGCCTGGGAGACATCTCTTGCTTGTTTCTAACTACAGGCCAATATCACTTATTAATATTGATCTTAAGATACTCAGTAAAATATTGGCCAATAGGTTGAAACACGTCTCAGGACATCTTATCAGCAGAGAACAAGTAGGTTTTGTGTCAGGAAGGCTCTCAGCTGACCACTTGAATAAACTTTCCCACCTTATCTTCACATCCAGGGAGTCCTCTACCCCCACGGTGATGGCCTCCCTGGATGCGGAGAAAGTCTTTGATAAAGTCTCTTGGAACTATTTGTTTTATCTATTACCTAAATACCATATCCCCTCTGTTTTCATTTAATTTATAAAGTTGCTCTACACTCGCCCTTCAGCATGCATACTTTGCAATAGGGTTCTCTCAAAAAGGTTTTCCTCTACAATAAGGCACCAGACAGGGCTGTCTGCTTACTCCCTTTCTATTTAACCTATTTTTAGAACCCTTAATTAGGGAAATTAATGTTACCCCCAAAATCTTGGGTATCCCTGTGGGTCCATACCAGTACAAACTTTAGGTATATGTGGATCATGTCCTACTACATGTCACTTTGCTTGAAACCTCTTTACTTGCCACCTTGGAAGTAATCACTCAATTTAGCAAATTCTCCAACTACAAATTGAGCCTAGCCAAAAATGAAATTATGCCTTTGAATATTATGACAACACGGGCAAGAGTGGAGCACCTAGGACTAGTATGGGTTAAAGAGAAACTTAAATATCTAGGTATTTATTTAAATGTCACTCCCTCTGAATTGAAACAATATAATTTGGATCCAGTCATCAAGCATATTAAAACAGACCTGGATAAATGGTGTCTTCTGCCCATCTCGATGTGGGCTCATTTATGTATAATAAAAATGAATGTGCTTCCATGTCTTCTGTACCCCCTTCTAATGTTCAGCCAAGCACCACCAAAATCATGGTTTACCCAGATACACAGAAAATGTTCTAACTTTCTGTGACATGCAAACCACCTCAAAGAGTATTGCACAAGCTGATGTGATCTAAACAGAGAGGGTGTTTGAAGGTCCCCAATTTCCTTTTATATTATCTCGCTATACAGTGCTCTGGATTTTTCCAATGATGCAGGCCAAAATCAGAAGACCAGTCCCTGTCCTATACCCTACAGTGCTTTGAAATAGAGTGATATCAATTTTCAAAACTAGAACTGGACATTCAAGCTTTACTGTATATTCCTAATAAGAAATTCCTCTGCTCTATGATAGGTACTCCTATAGATATGTCACTACAGGCCCATAAACAACTGTGCTCATTACTCAAGGTAGATCCCCAAAGAGATGTTACTCAACTCCTCTTGGGAAATCCAAACTTCAAAATTGTGAGTCACTTGTAAACCAATTGCTCTTGGCCCCATAAGTTAGTAAATATGGTAGATCACCATTTAAAAAAGTTACTCGCATTTTTGGAGGGGCAAAGGAAATACAAATGTCCTTCTTCATTATGTTTCAAATGCCTTCAGCTGACTCACATGCTAGTCCTACATTTTGGGACTGGCTTGTGTCATAGGTAATATGGAACACAGACACTTACTTTAGCCTTAACTGCACCCACATCTCATACTGTACCATCTCTTTTTATTGCAATAAATTACATGAAGCTCTTTCTGATAAAGAGGGTGAAATGTTTTATTATTGAGATCAGGCCCTTCCTGACTCAAGTGGCTCATGTAACTGGTCCCATAACTGGAAGAATAATTAGAAATATATAAAATGGAACGGATACCGCTTTATGCAGTTTCTTCATAACCTCTACCACACTCCGGTTAAACTGCATAAAATGAGCATGCTCCCATCTGATATTTGTTCCAGGTGTAACAAAGATCCCAGAACATTATTACATGTACTTTGGACCTTTGAAAAGGTAACTCCCTTGTGGGAGGATACACAGCATTGACTGGACACTATACTGGGATTGAACTCTGCATTTCTCCCAGAAATATGTATGTTGGGAGAGTTTGATGAGGATTTAATTGGGAATCAAATACCTCATATGACTCTGAGATCGGCCTGTGCCAAAAATGTAATTCTCAGGCATTGGGGTGATCAAAATCTTCCTCAGTATATAGAGTGGCATAGAGAAATATGGCTTGCACTGCAAGCAGGGCAGATTATTGCTAGCTTAGCAGACCATTTGGATGAATATAAAAACTTTGGGAGCCATTATACATTCTGTTAACCCTTTGAGTAGTTGACAGGGTCCTCTGATTAAGTCCCTTATATACTATCCCGCATGGTGGTATAATATTATAATAATTATACTAGAGACTCAAATCTAAGAGATTACAGTCATATTTGTTAGTTACAAGCACTCTATCATCTGAACTGAGGAATTTCTTATCAAGTTCTGACCTCTAGCACCAATTTATTTCTCTGATGTATACTTTACTTTTTATTTTATTCTACTGTTTTTTTCTATTTATACACCAGAGGTTTTTTTCACACTTCTGTTCTTGGCTGGGTGGGGGAAGGGTTGGGTGGTGGGATATGGGAGGGTATGGGGGAAGGAATAAGGAACTGTTTTAGATAATTGTTACTGTTTGGATAATTCATATTTGGCTCTATGTTCATTTATGATATCAATTTTAGTTGCGTGTATAGTACTTTCTTGAATTTACTAAAGTTTACTCAATTTGGAAAAAAAAAACATAGATCATGAGGGTTTATCATTTGCCAGTTATTGATTGTGAGAAAAAAAATTATCTTGAATGTCATCTTTTTTATACTAAAAAACATTAAAAATTCATAAAAATGACATATTTAAAAAGAAAACACCTCAACCTATGTAATTAGGCCCTGTTTAGCTAGATTTTGGGGTTAATTTTTAAAATAAAACTGTCAGAAACTCCTTCTCCAGGCAAGCCAGAATGGAGGGTGCCCAACTTCACAAGAGGAGGTCTTCAGTTATGTTCTCTGTATAACTGGTGGATATTCTTGACATCTACAATCACAGATGGAGACATGCTGCTGGCATGTACACCAGCAGTGAGCCAGCAATATTTCTCTCTCTTAGTATCTATCTATCTATCTATCTATCTATCTATCTATCTATCTATCTATCTATCTATCTATCTATCTATCTATCTATCTATCTATCTATCTATCTCTCTCTCTGTCTGTCTGTCTGTCTGTCTGTCTGTCTGTCTGGCTGGCTGTCTGGCTGGCTGTCTGTCTATCTAGCTAGTTATCTCTGTCTGTCTATATAGCTTTATTATTTTTTTTATTTTATTCCTACCCCCTCCCAGCTCAGACAGCCCTCCCTCATTCTTCACCAATCCCTTGAATAAATATAATAAAGGCAGACAGGGTTGCTGACCCCCAGTATTACTTGCACACTGCCCTCCCCACCAATTAACCTGCCACCTTCCCACTGTTTATTGTACTGATAAATAATTAATCAGACTGGGGTGCTCACCCTGGTACAACTTTATTGTAACACACTGCCCTCCCCTCCAGGTGCCCTCAAATATAGGTGATGGCATCAGGATGCCCATCCCTGTTGCTGCACAACAGTATACTGAGACTGGGGTGCCCAATCCCCAATGTTGGTAACGTCCTCCTGTAAAATAAGAAAACAGTCCCTAGTTGATAGTTAAATCTTAAACCTGTAAAAAAGAAAATGATCCCTCATCGATCTTGTCCCAACTCAACAACCACCACCTTATACCTTCCACACCCTCACTCACCTAAACAGTACCATAGCATGAATCCACTCTCTGACTGAAAAGATGTCTTGCTGCTGGAACCAGTGAGTGTGACAAAAGAAAATAAGGTAAGGCTGTTTTAATCTACAGTATTTCAATGGGTTTTGAACTTTTACTTATAACTTTGCCATTGTTTAATATTTTTACACCAAAAGCCCAATTTTTGAAGGATTTGCAGATGCAGCAAATCCCTATGCATCGAACATATGGTGCAGGGGGCTTATAGTATTCCTTTGGTGCAGATTGCAATTTTCTGCCAGGTGTGCAAAATGCCACAAGTTAGAACAGCTCCCCCCGGTCTAACTTTGCACCATTTGGGGACCCTTTATATGAGGCTTGCACCAAGCATTTGGCGCAAGCTACCGTATATCATGCAAAGTCTCACAACTGAACCAAATGTACCAAAGTTGGGTACAGCTGCATCAAAGGAGTTTGGTGCAGTTGGGCCAAACATTGGGGCTGACACAGGGCTTGATGCAAGCCCTGCATCAGCCTTTGAAAATTGGGCCCTGAATGTTCAACATGGTCTTTTTAGGACCCTACCTCTTGAACAAGATAAGTGGAATTTTGAAAATCTGTACTGAAAAGTTGATTTTGCAGTCACTGCACAAAATCAACTTTTGGGTAGGATTTGAAAATTTTCAGCTACCAGATTCATGATGTGGGGTCAAAAGAAGATTATGCTGAACATTTGGTGTAAAAATATGTTAAAATGACAAAGTTTTGAGTGAACATTGAAATATTTCAACACTCACCTATAACTTTGCAAATTTTTTAACATTTTCCTCAAAATGTTCAACATGGCATTTTTTGGGACTCAAGAACACGGGGGGTGAAATTTTCATGTCTGTCCTGAAATGTGATTTTGCAATCACTGAGCAAAATCACATTTTGAGTGGGATTTGAACATTTTCACCTACCAGGTTTATGAAGTGGAGACATAAGAAGACTATGTTGAAACTTTGGTGTAACAATATTACAAAGTGACCAAGTTACGTGTGAAGATTGAAGTATTTCAACACTCATAACTTCACTAATGTTCAATCTTTTGACTCCAAGCTTTCAACATACCAATTGTTTGTCATCAGCTCATAAACATGACAGGTGCATTTTTCAAATCCTGGACAAGATCTGTTTTTTCACTGAGGGTGTGATATAATGTTTCAGCCACTATTCTATAAATGCCACATGTCATGTTTCTGGATTCTTTGCCTGTGCATCTGTGAATGCAGCCACATGGACGCAAAGGACCCAGAGGCCCTTCGCTTCCACAGTCCACTAGACAGCTTCGTGAATTTTTGACATCTTTGCTGCATGGAACTAGAGAACCCACAGGTCCCTGCATTTCTGTAGATGGACATAGTATTCCCTTGGCACTGGGCCCAACAGGCCCTGCATATCTCTATCTGTTTTCAGGACCTGCGTGAATAAGGATATGATTCTACTATCTCAAAAAGAAAGAAAATGCTTTGCAAAATACTGCTTTACCACCCTACCCCCTCATCCCCACCCCCTCCAAGTTGCAAAAGACAAAAAAAATAGGGTTTTAGGTCTCCAGAGTTTTGGCAAATCAGTGGTGGCATCTTCCTTGGGGTTGAAAACACTAATCCCACCCCCTAAGCAAACATAGTCAGACATGATTTATTTTCTGCAGCAGATTCTTTTGGCAACATGTGGCAAGACATATAGTACTTCTCTACCTTTGAAGAGTGTATCACTGTAAGGCACTGGCTTGGAGCTGCAATCTATGCTTCGGACAGGAGGATATGTGCTGGGGGTTAGGGGTGAGCCTTAGGGTTGGCAACCCCAAGGAAATCCCCACCACTGATTTGCCAAGTCTTCAGATACCCACAACTATAATGTTTTTTTTCTTTTTATTGCTTGTGGGTTGGGGTGGAGACCTAGGGTTGGAAAGCCAATGCCACATTTCACTACCTATGTGGTCTTAAATTGAACCCTAACTGGTGCATTAACACCGATTTTTGCTAAGAATGTGTAAATGTAAGTGCTTTCTTTTTAATTTACGTATATTTTCAAGGAAGAGTGCTAATGGGGGCTTGAGTTAGTCCTTGTTGTTTTATAGTTAACAAAGGGATAAAGCCTAACACAATATGATAAAGTATAAAAAGCTGTAAATTTATTATGACAAGAACTGTGACTGTAAATATTGCCATATTATGTGAATGCATGAAACAATGTATGCACATAGTGTATATACTGGACTACTTAAGCATTATAAAGCAGCAGTGTGATTTAACAATTTAAAAACAAATGCTCCTTATCTGGTATCCAATAAACAGTACCTATATAAGAGAATAAACCTGAGAAGTCCCTATTTTAATTGAGTACTACTTATTCTGGGTGGTCATGGGAGGCCATAGAACTCAGATACTACTAATTTTATTAAAGATTAAGAGTTCTTTTATAGAAGACAGAACATTCACTTGAAACGATAGAAGATTGCTATCTGAAAATAGCATTCTTGCACTCATTTGAAATAACTTATTTTACAAGTGCATGATAATATTAATGTAAATCTTAATATAAGCCATTGTTGCAGCTATGTTTACAAATGTCACCATGAAGGTCAAATTAACTCAGTTACTATTTTAATCTAAGTGTTTGAATAGAGCAACATAGGTTTGCAAACACACAGACCTGTCTCACTGTAAGCCTTGTGGGAATTCACTCATGCTGACTCTTTATCTTAACATGTAACAGAATCACCAATTAGTGTCAAAGTTACCAGAGCCATCAGACTCAAATTGCATTAACCTTATGCACTGGTTCAAGGAAAATGCAATCAATCCACTCAAAAACTAATTACTAATTTTAAAGTTATCATTAAATAATTTGATCCAAAAACTGGCATGAATCATCCAGGCTAAGTATCAAATGAGCTGTCATGTGTAAGAGCTAACTGTTAACCTGAGAACATGTAGGCAATGGAATGTTATTGTATTCAATTGCTCAAAGAGCTGTAAGGTCACAGTTTAACCTTGTACAGGTCAAATCCATACAAAAAATGCTAATATTTTATGGAAATAAAAGGCAGTAATTATTCTTTTAATTCAATGGCATATTACAGATCAACAATGACTTGGCCACTTAAGTGTCTCATTTATTGTCTTAAATATGAAAATGTTTTAGAAATTAGAGGGGAACTTGTTTGAATTAATTAACTGAACTGGCACTCCAGGGATTTAGTATAAGGTTTTCAGACAAAGCTTGGGAAATTTCCAATATAATGACATTTCTTTCATGGTTAGAAAATATAGCACCAGAGGGAAACTGAGGCTCTCTCAACATCTTTGTTGATGTCTGCTGAGGACCAGAAAGCTTCTCTGAAAGAATTCATTTTATTCATCAGAGATTACTTTCAATTACAGCATTTGAGATGTCACATTGAAATAGCCAAGGGACCCACACATTTCACCATTTAAAAGGAATCAGGTAACTGGCACAATGACAACTCAAAACATAAGTGGAAGCTTTTAGGGTAACAGCATCATTAAAGAAGTCCATTTTGTATGCAGGAAGAAAGGTTTGAAATAGTACTGCATATACAACTACAACAGTCAAAATATTTTCTGCTTCTCTTTGGCATTACAAAATCATTTATGGGAAACCCACTTCAGGTTTATCTCTTCATTATTCCCACGGAAAGTAACAAATGAAGGGAGCCATCTAAGGGAGTCATCCACCTGTCAGATGTGAATTCAAAAGCAAAATTAAGGAGCTCAGTTCATGGAATCATAGAAATTGTTGTCAGATAAGGGCCTCTAGGACCACCTAGTCTGCCATTGGCCTGAGGCCCCCACCTTAACTCCCAAGTTCCTTTTATGTCTATCCCATGCATTCTTGAACTCTGTAACTGTTTTTGTCCCCACCACCTCTGCTGGTAGGCTATTCCACTTGTCCACCACCCTCTCTGTGATGAAGTACTTTCTCACATTTCCCCTGAACCTGCTCCCCTCCAATTTCATATTGTACCCCCTTGTCCATGAGCATCTCTTTCTTTGGAAATCAACTCCCTTCTGTAACTTGTTCTTCCCTGTGAGGTATTTGAATGTTTCAATCATATCCCCCTTCCCATTCCTCTCCTCCATAGAGTATGTATTAAGTTCCTTTAGCCTTTCCTCATAGGGTTTTTGATGCAGGTACCTCACCATTTTGGTAGCCCTCCTCTGAATTCACTCCGCCCTCTTTATGTTCTTTTGAGATGTGGTCTCCAAAACTGCACACAGTACTCAATGCCTAACTGCTTCATTTTGGATTGCTAAGCAGTGGTATCATGCCATGATGGCAAACCAAACTGAGTGATTCAGAAATGAGAGCTTCAGTTTGGTCACTGTTGGGATCGGTGATGAGTAATGAATAGCAAGAGGACATAACAGCGAGTGAGGGCAGGAAGAACGGTGATGGGAGGGAATAGTAATGGGAGGGGGAAGGAAGAGGGATGGGCTGAATGGGGTCATGGAGCAGGATACCACTGAACTATCCATCTAGCATAGCATGTAGGGACACTGACTGCATTGCTGGTTGTCCTGGGTTAGGGACTGCATACAGGTACAATTTATGATTTTCGGGTGTTTTTTTTTTTTTTTAAGTATTGTTATCCTTGGCCCCTCTTCTTTCCTCCAGTGTCTTCCCCCCCTTGGAGATGATTATAAAAGTATGGGGGTTGGGGGGAATAGCCCCCCACATCAAAGATTATTTGACATGTGCGCTGACTTGGTGTTTGGCATTTGCTGTGATGTGCCAAATTGCTTTTTAGCAGGGTGTACTCGCGGTTTTGTGAGTCACCCATATATTTTTGCTGTTATGACATGGAACCCTAAACAACATATTAAGTAGGATATACCCCCAAATATTCTTTGTATTCCTCTTCTTAACACTTAGTTAAATTATTACACTATTTTAATTGAGTGTATTGAACTGAAATGGATCTGAATCTTGCCTTATCTAAAGTGCCTGGAGGTTTATTATCTAGTGAGCAAGAAAACTAGAATGGCTGCTATCTCATAAGCCTACCCCAAGCCATAAGCACTGACAAAGATATCCATCATGCTATTTATGTGCTGTTTTTATGTGAACTTACTTTAGAAACTTATGAAATAGCTGACTGAACAGTATTGTAAAAAGTATTTTTTCCATGTCTAAATGGTAACATTTTTTAAATCACTTTTACTGGTTTTGAACACAGTACAATCCAAAGTTGACTTCTGTAAGAGGAAATTTTGTTCTGCTTTGATCTGAACTTGAAAACCAATGTAAAACATTTTCAAATAATGTACAAAATATTGAAGCCCTTTGTCAAGTTGAACAGTACTGTAAGGAGTAAGTGGCATAAATGATACTTTTATTTTTTTACATTGTTCTATTTCTCCTCAGTATTTTCCTCTAGCCTAACCACCCTACTCATGTAACTTTCCCTTCCTTGGCCCTAATCTTGCAATGACTGTATCCAGACTACCGTCTTTCACTGCCAGTATAAACCTCATCAGTCCCCCTCCTTGCCCTCATGGCCAGGCCACGAGGCAGGGTGGATCTAGAGGATATTGATATCCACTAGCTGGTGGTGGTACATTAAGTGCAAGCTTCTAAGCCACCAAGTCTGACTTCAGCTTGTGGATGGATGCAGGCTGCCTTTCCCTCCAGTATCAGATGCCCCACTGCTCATCAAATGACTGCTTGTGGATGGACCTCTGCCTCCATGACTCCTCCCCCAACTAAGTCACCAAGGCCCAGATATGCACTGGCAGGAGCTGCACAACACTCTTGTGGATGGCCCTCAGCCTTCTCCTGGCCCAACATGAAGCCTGAGCACAGACAATCAATCAATCAATCAAGTCTTTATTTACCCAGGTGAACACCATTGAGCAGGCTCATTTACAAGGTGGACCTGCGTTACACAAGGTCAAGAATAACACTTTTATGTACAGATAATAAATAGACATACTTATACAGAAATGGAAAAAAACACAGAGCAATAACAAGTATTTCAGGTATGGGTTTAACAAGGTTAGGGAGAATGGTATGAGAAGGGGAATGGAAACATTCTGAAACAGCCAGCATATTAAAACATTTTCAAACAGCATGGCATATCATTGGTCAGGACATATACAAACTTAAGGGGCAGATATGGAGGGGAAGGGTACAGGACTACAGCTGTTCTATGAGGGGTGCTACGTTAGATGGGCTGGGGACATATATGTTAGGAGTCTGAGGGTGAGAAAGGTAGTGAATTAGCAGAAAAAAAGGTGGTATAGGTGGAGACAATCAAGGGGCCAGGTTAGGTGGAGATGTAGTGGGCAGGTAAGCAGTAGGCACCCTAGCATGCTAAGAATACTGGAAATAGCTGCATAGCTCTTTAACAGCCTTGGCATACAAAGTCTTGAAGGTGGTAAGACTAACAGAGAGACTCGGTTTTATAGATTTCTGAAGCTTGTTCCAGACTGAGGGCAACACAAAGCCTATGGCCACTCTTCCAAAGCATGTATTGGCCTGAGGTACCTTCAGTAGAAGCAGAGAATAGCTTCTCAGCACATATAGTTGCCTACCACGTATAACGGCAAACAGTCGGAAATGTATTGGAGTAATTTGTTGGTAATAGAAACATAGAAACATAGAGTTTGATGGCAGATAAGGACTGCTTGGCCCACCCAGTCTGCCCATTTCTCTACCTAATGGATAAGCTGCAGATCCTAGCTAACCAACAGCCTGCTTCTTCCAACCTCCACCCCCTAGAATTGTCTTATGTCTGTCCCATGCATTCTTGAATTCCACCACGGTTTTTGACTCCACAACTTCCTCAGGAAGGCTGTTCCATGCATCCACAACCCTCTCCATGAAAAAATACTTCCCTACATTACCTCTGAGCCATCCCCCCCCTCTAGCTTCAAACTGTTCCCCCTTGTTCTTGCACACTTCTTTTTCTGAAAGATGCTACCCTCTTGGACATTGTTGATTCCCTTGAGGTATTTGAAAGTTTCTACCATGTCCCCCCCTCTCCCTCCTCTCCTTGAGGCTATACATATTAAGATCTTTAAGTCTCTCTTGATATGTCTTCTGGTGCAGACCCTGCACCATTTTAGTTGCCCTCCTCTGGAAAGCCTCCAACCTGTCTATGTCTTTACGGAGATTGGGTCTCCAGAACTGCTCGTAATACTCCAGATGGGGTGTCACCAGCTGTCTGTACAGAGGGATAACAACTTCCTGTTTTCTACTGGTGATGCCTTTCCCTATGAATCCCAGTATCCCACCAGCCCTAATTACTGCCCTTCACATTGCTCACATTAATAGCTCTGTAAGTCCAGAGAGCTGGATTTCTATTCTTTCTGTACTGAAGAGAGGTCCACCCCACAGCTGCATATAAGGAGCAGTGGTGGGTGGTGATAGGTATACCCATTATGAATCTCAAGGCTGCGTGGTATAAGGTGTCCAGTTTAGTAAGACAGGAGACATTATACTGACTATAAATGGAATCAGCATAATCAATTAGGGATAGAAACATGGATTGAATTAACTGCATCTTGGAATCTTTGGTCAGGAGGCAGTTTATTCTAAAGAAGAGACCAAGCCTCTGCCTCAACTTTTTCAGCAAATCCCCAACATGATCCATGAAGGAGAGTCTGTGGTCTAGCCAGACCCCTAGGTACTTGAATTTTGTAACAAATTCCAACCTCTCTCCTAGTAAAGTGTTTATGGGAGGTAAGGAGCCAGAGATAGCAGGGTTCGCTGAATGAGAAGCTGGAGAGAACAGCATAGCTTTTGTTTTTTTTGGCATTGTGTAAGAGTTTTTTATTCAGCAACTGATTCTGCAACAAGTTGAATTCTGTTTGTAAATCTCCACAGGCAGCTTCTGGAGTTGGGTAGCTTACGTACAATACTGCATCATCAGCAAAAAGGTGAATATTGGCCTCCTTGATGCCAGCATCAATATTGTTTATATAAATGGCAAATGGCAGACTCAATCCAGGTTTTCCTTAAGATAAGTGCAAGCACTAATCTCGAGAAAAAATGGTCTGTCAACTGGAAAACTGCACCCCAACTATATTGTGAAATGCATACATTTATCTGGTCTTTGCAAAGATTGCCATTTTATGTAGCTTTGCTTCAGACTGTATAAACAAATAGTAACATTTTCAAATAAAACAGCTCAGACACACTTGCAATTTGGCATGCCGACAAGGGTTCTCTTTTTTTTCTTTTTTGTGATACTGCTTTCATCTGATTCACTGCTTAATGTGGTTTGGTCTCCAAATCCTATGGCCAAACATTCATGTGCTTCAGCCATTCACATCTGTGTTGAAGCAGTTTATTATAAAATCATTTGCTGATATCTATCTATCTATCTATCTATCTATCTATCTATCTATCTATCTATCTATCTATCTATCTATCTATCTATCTATCTGTCTGTCTGTCTGTCTTTCTGTCTTTCTATCTATAGAAAAAAATTACAGTTAAGAGTAGCATACAGGGAGGTATACCATCAAGGGGATTAATTAGGGCTATAAGGCTACAAGCCAGAAGGGCAAGCAGCTTTATTGCCTAATTATCCTCTGAGATGGATATACTTCTGAGTGTTCCATCCTTATCCATTGTTTGTTGAATATAACACATTAGGATGATTATTTATATGCTGCAATAAGTTGGTTTCCCTGATGACTGCACAGAGATCAGTTTCAGTGCAACCTGCTCTGAGACCAGTTTCCGAGCCACCTGGTCTGAGGTCTGTTTCACCACTGTACAGGAGCTTTCTTTGTTGTACTTGATATTTTGTTGTTTATCTAGAAATCATATTTGGATATTTAAAAACTGGGGACAAGTCTGAAAAAGGTTTTTTTTCTGAAAAAGGACATTATTTAGGGTATTGATTTGTTCATATTGTAAATTTCTCTGCTCATTCATCCTTCGGTGTGAATATATTCAGCTATATAAGAACTGACTGTAAATATTTGTAACATTATGTGAATACTTATAGATTTGGGGGGCCATACATGATGCTGACAGAGGGATTAGGCACTCTCATCAGCAATGGAAGTGTGCTTGAGGTAGACATCTGACACTGGGAGTGGCATCCCAGTGTTAGAAAGATTAAAAAACAAACAAACAAAAAAAAACATCAACCTGGGCACACTGGGGTGGCCTCCCAGTGTGCTGTATGAGTTTGGAGTGGGGGCATACATGATGCCAATAGGGGGATTGGGCATCCCTGTCAGCAATGAAACTAGGTTGGGGGGATCTGACACCAGGAGTGGGCATCCCAGTGTCAGCAAGTTTAAAATAATTTTCAGTTATCTGGGCACACTGGGGTGGACTTCCAGTGTGCCAGATGATTTGCTGGGAGATACATAATACTGACAAGGGGACTGGACACCCCTGAAGGCAATGTAAGTGAGCTTGGGACATCCGACATTGGGAGTGGGCGTTCCAGTGTCAGAAATATTTTTAAATAAAAAACAATCTGGGCACACTGGGGTGGGCTCCCAGTGTGCCACAACAGTTGGGAGGATACACATTGACACAGGGATTGGGCACCCTGATGTTGGTTCCAAAAATAAGAATTTCATGTGAAAATCAGATTTTCACACCAGGACATTTGCAAAAGTGTTATTTTTGCACCCTGAACTTGCAAAAGTCAGATTTTTAGATTTTGCCATAATTTGCACAAATTTTACTTTCATGCTAAACACTTAACTTTTCCCATAGGAAATAATGTGAAATTAAAAACTTTAATAACTTTTTAATGGTTTAATATTTATTCAACAAACATTCAAAAGGCACATCTGGTGACCCAAGGGCTTTCTTCCCTGAAAATTTCAGCCCACAACATAAAGCTGTTTCTGAGATCCAGCTGTAGAACAAAAATGTCAACCCCCCCGATTTTTCTGTTATATCTCAGAAACCTCTCGACAGATTCCCAGTTCAAGAGAACTAGTCTTAGAGATTACCATTATCAAATGTCATGCAAATTTGTTGAATGGCTCCAAAGTTATGAACCTTCAATGTTTGGACTTTAACATAAAAGTGTAGTGTAACTTCATCCTAACTATTCTTGTGCAATAGCACCAGTATAATTCATATATATAATTGCAAAAACTTTGTTAATGCATCAATTAGGGTTGATAGTACACTGACAAAAGTTTGGGAATTTGATGTTAGGAGTGAAAAAAACCACCACCCCATCACCCCACCCTCCCTCCACATAATAGGAGTCAGAAGTGTGCATTGGGGTCATCAGCCTAACTCTGACTCCATTCTATGTATAAACAAGCTGAGGTGGTGTAGTATAGGAGAATGGGGTGAGAATTAGGCCCAATGACCCCAAAGCACACCCCAACACCTGTTGGTGTGAGGAGGGTAGAGGGATTGGAGTGGTAGGGGTTGGTAAACCTAACACTGCATTTCCAAACTTTGTCAGTGAACTATCAACCCTAACTGATGTGTTAATGAACTTTTTTGCAATGAATTTCCCTTGTTTTGAGAAAGTGTAATGTAATTGGTATGTGGTTGTGGGAGTGAGGGCCCTCTGGGCCCTCCACTCCCCACACACTGCCCATTTTTGCATACTGATATCCATGATTTGCATATGTGGGAGCATGGGGCCACTGGGCCATGCGCTGCCACTTACACATAAGTACGGAGACATACCACAGCCCTATAGTCATGAAAAGGAACCCTTGGAACACTAATTTGACAATATCTCAGTAACCATAACAACCAAGGAAAAAATCCCACTACACTTGTAATCATGATTTCAAAACCTCCACATGGGGTTAGTCCACCTAAACATGTACTAAGGTCACCACAACGAAAAATCCGTATTTTGAATCATTTTCAAGATATGGGTGCCAAAGGGTGCAGCAGGCACCACAGTGTTATCTTATGGAAAATTGGATAACTTCAGAGCACTGTAACTATTGACCCATCATCAGTTTTGTGACCAAACCTTCAAAAGGCACATCTGTGCAGCCATGGCTTACTACTCTGCAAATTACAGTCAAAAAAGCCCTAACCATTTTTTTTTACTATGAAATGGCAATGAAACTGGCTGATTTGGGGCTTTAATGCTGTGAAATTCCACAACTTTCACAAAACTCTCATAGGTCAACATAGGGTACTTTCACTAAACTAAAAAGTAGTGTCACAACACTACTGGTACTTTCACAAAACTAAAGGTAGTGTCACAACACTACTGGTACTTTTGTGAAACTAAAGGTAGTGTCACAACTCTACGGGTACTTTTCCAAAACTAAATGTAGTATTGCTACACTACTGGTACTTTTGTGAAACTAAAGGTAATGTTGCAACACTCATGGCACTTTTGCAAAACTAAAGGTAGTGTTGCAACACTACTGGTGCTTTCCTCACCCACTTTCAAGATACGAGCACTGAAAGGTGGTGCAGACGCCGATATCTCAGTAATGTTTTCCATAGATGCCTTTTGCTGGTTTAGTGGAAAAATTTTACACTAATTCTGACTGACCCAGTGGTGCTGAGGGTTGAGGTGCTGGATGCCACACCTCATGCTACACCAGTGACCTGGGTTCGGGAACAAGCCCAGGCCATCAGGGCTTGGTAGGGGTTGGAAAGGATTGATCATCCAACAGACAGCTCTCCTCTCCTGGGACAGAGGGAGGGGGGTCCTGGCTTGGCACTCACCTGGCCTATGGTGGAAGCCCAGGGCACAGCAAGCATCGCAGCTAAAACTCAAGGTAATGGGGAGTGGTGACGTCGGCAGTGATGCCATGATGCCTGGGTGTGTGCCACACCCCCCAGGAACATGGGAAACTACTGTGCCCAGTCTCCAAGATGATGGAGACCTCAAAACACCAGAGACCCTGATTGTCTGTGCCTGCCCAACATCCCGTTAAGTCCAACTCCTGCAAAACTTCTCAGGTTGTAGTGGCCCTGCCACACACCTGCCTGGGGGTATAGCCATGGCTCTATGGGGACTTGCCAGGGTAGAATAGGGCAGATAATGAAGTGAGGAGACTGCCAGTATGTTTCTCCTGATGTAGGGTGTGATGGGAGGTGAAAATAGAAATAAAAAAAACAATTTACACCAGTTCCGTTGTAAATGTAGTGTAATGTAACTTGTATGTGGTTGTGCGAGTGACGGCCCTCCCGGGCCCTGTGCACCCCTAACGCTGAAAATCTTTGCATAATGGTATGCAAATGTGAGAGCACAGGCCCTCTGAGCCCTACATTCCCAATTGCACATAAGTATGGGGACATGACACAGCCCTACAGACATGAAAATGAAGCCTTGTAACACTAATTTGTCAATATCTTAGTAACCATAGTAGCTATGAAACAAAATCCACTTCGGTAGATTTCATGACATTGAAACCTCCACCCAAGCCTAGTTCACCTAAAGGTGCATTAAGCTGTGAGTAGTGAAAAATCTGTATATTTAACCATTTTTGAGATATCGGTATCGAATGGCCCCATGGGCATCACAATATTATACTACGGGGAATTTCACAAGAAAATTGCACAACAGACACTCATAACACAGTGAATTTTTTGAATTTTTGAACTAGATTTTCAACATGGGCTTTTTGGGACCTCCCCTCATGAACACTGGCACTGTGAATTCATGAATCCATCCCGAAAGTTGATTTCTCACAGCGACCTTGCCATTCTGTGGCACAGGTGTGAAAACTTGTTTTTGGAAAGATGTAAAAAAATGTCTGCTGTACTGTTTATAAGAAGGTGTGAAAAAATGGCAATGTTGAAAATCTTTAGCAAAATTATTAAAATTTTGTAAAGTTATGAGCGAGCATAGGAACAGTACAACACACACTTGTAACGTGGTCATTTTTTGGAATTTTTTACCAGATTGTTTACATGGCCATTTTGAAACCTTCCTCATGAACAGAGCAACTGTGATTTTGTTAATCCATCCCAAAAATTTCCTTCACACGGTGACTGCACCATTATGTGCCACAAGTGTGAAAACACATTTCAGGCAGGATGTGAACAATGATAGCTACACTTTTCATAAGGTCATGTGAAAAAATGGCAATGCTGAAAATCTGGAGTGAAAATATTAAATATTAAAAATTGGTGAAGTTATGAGCATGTGTACAAACTATGCAACGCATGCTCGTAACACAGTCATTTTGGGGATTTTTTGCACCGAATTTTAACATGGGCTTTTTGGGACCCCCCCCCTCATGAAGACAGGCACTGTCATTTCATTAAGTGGTCCCAAAAGGTCATTCCATGCACTGACTGCAGAATCGCCTTTTGGGATCGAGTAACAAAATGAAAGTGACTGTGTTTACAATGTGGAGTCCCAAGGACCCCATTTTGAAAATTTGGGGCCAAAATTCCTAAAACTGGCTAAGATATCAACATAAGTTGACCGCCCCATAGACTATCATTATACGCGTACCTTGATTCCTTAGATCACAGTACAGCTTTGAAGAGTCCAGACGTGGCCCCAGTTCAGAGAAGACTGCTGATCCTGACCTCCGAAGGGTAAGTATGGGTGAGGGAGGGGTGCGGGAGGTTGATGCAGCAGAGGAGGGTGGGGATGGGGAGTGGGGACTTGGGAGATGATGAAGGACCATTTTTTTTGTAGGGTTAAAAAAAGACATTGTGGGACATTTGGATTTATGTGATAATGGCAAAAGCCTAAAGACAATCGCTGTTATCACAAAGTCAGAATGTCGAAAATTTATTTTGCCACTCTGACACCCCAGTTCATAGCAAAATGGTGCTGTGGACTTACTTTTTTAATGTTTTTTGCAGGGGCTCCATCCCCCACACACCCCTACTTAATGATTCTCAACTTCAGGGGGGTGCATGTCGGCATTTAAAAAAAAGATTAAGTCAATTGCAACAAAAATGTACCAGTTCCCAGACTAAACCCTGTACCCTGCCCACCAACACTGCCAAGCCACCCACCATGCCTTGGGGTTGGCTTGACAACCCACCATGGCACCACCCCTACATCCCCTCCAACCCCTCACTGTGCATGCTTGCTCCCCCATGTGTGCATGTATAGCAACATCTTATCGCCATATTCACTGACCCCTCCATCCAGCTGCCCTACCCTACCATAGCCCGATGACATGCACTGAGATAGGTCACCATTAATGTAGGTGCCCAATTGCCAACTCCATGTCACAGGCTGCCAACGATTTTCTTTATTTACAGCTTAAATTGATTAAAAAAAAAATTGTCACACTGGGATGGGCTCCCAGTGTGCCACACTACTCGACTTGGGGATTGGGCATGCCAATGTTGGGAAAAAAGAACGGGCTTGGGAAGAGGGCATCCAACACCGGGAAGGGGGCATACCAGTGTCTGAAACAAAAAATATTAATAAATTGGCACATTGGGTGGGCTCCCAGTGTGCCACATGAGTTTTCTGGGGGGATGTATGCTGCTGACAAGGGGATTGGCACCCCCATCGGCAAAGAAAGTTGGCTTGGAAGGGAACATCCAATGCCATGAGTGGGCATCCCAGTGTCGGAATACAAAAAAAATTAAACAAAACAATCTGGGCACACTGGGGTGGGCTCCTAGTGTGCCACATAAGTGTTTGGAGGGTGGGGGAAGGCATAGCAACATGTGGATTGGGCATCCCATTGTTGGTGACTGTTTACACAAGTTCGATGCAGGATTCTGCATTGAAGCCAAAAGATGTTGGAGGACTGTTTTCTTTATTTACTACCTCTAGGTAAACACTGTCAGTTGTGTTTACCTATTCAGGGACTCAGGAACACACTAGGTGCATTTGATTATCAATCTGACCCCCAGAAATACCATTTTCACAATCCAAATGTCGGAACTTACAGAAGAACCAGGTGCCACACTTTCGCGAAAATGCTGGATCCATTTCTTCCACAATTTCCAACACTACGGGGGATCAATCATGAAAATGGCATTTCTGGGGGTCAGATTGAAAATCAGATGCTCCCAATGTTCCTCAGCTAATTAGGTAAAATACAACTGACAGTGTTTACCTAGGGGCAATAATTATTGAATTTCAGCCTTTTATGTCTGCTGCTAGCTGAAAACAAGATGGCGGCAGCTTGCAAACACATTGGCATAGCTCAAAAGCTTTTAAAAGCAAAATTGCTTTAGCAAAAGCTTTTAAAAGCTTTCAAGCTCGACATATATTTTTTCCCATAGACTATAATGGGACACTTTGAACTTTCATAGCTTTTGAACGGATTAATATTTTTTCCCCAAATCTTCAAAAGGCACTTCCTTGACCCAGTCTCCATATTGCCTGAACATTTAAGGCCAATCGGACAAATTGTTTGGGCTGTAGAGGTAAGCAAAGAATTCAAAACATTTTGATGATTTTTTACACTTTGCAATGCTCTGCAGCTCCGCAACTGAAAATCTTACCAGAACAAGAGATCTGTGGTACTACACCATGCATGCAAAATTTCAAGCATTGCGGACAAACAGTTGCAAAGTTATTAAAGTGCAAAATGTTGGGCGTAACATAGAAGTGGCTGTGCAACCCTACCAGGCAGGTATAATATACATATATATATATATATGTATATACACACATATTAGAGGCAAAAAAACTCCGTTTAATGCATCAGTTAGGGTTGTTCCACAGCGACAAAAGTGAGGAAATTTGATGTTAGGGTTGAAACCCCTTTGCACCCCTCCAGCCCACCCCCCAACTGGAATCAGGGTGTGCATTGGGGTCATCGGTCCTAACTCTCACTCCATCACATGTGGAAAGAAGCTGAGGAATAGGAGAATGGGGTGAGAGTTAGGACCGATGACCCCTACGTGCACCCCAATTCCAGTTGGGAGGTGGGTTGGAGGGGTGCAAAGATTTTCAACACTAACATCGAATTTCCTTGCTTTTGTCACTGTGGAACAACCCTAACTGATGCATTAAACAGAGTTTTTTGCCTCTAATTTCCCTTCTTTTTGAGAATGATAATGAGAAATAGTGAATGTAATGCGGTGGCGCCCTGTGCTTCCGCCCACGTGATGTCTTGTCACATAGTAACATTGTGCCCGCAAACACAAATCATAATGTGCATGGTGACGCAAAGCAAAACAGAAAGAGAAACAGTACTGTAAACAGAAATGTTAAAAACAATGCAAACGCAACCGCAAATGAAATCGCAAAGGGTAACGCACATGGTGGCGTAAACGTGAACGTTAAGTGAAACGGGTATGGAACCACAAGCAGAAATGGTAATGGTAACAGTAATGTAAGCACACAGGCTGGTTTTCCCCAAAAGCTGCATAGAGAAAGACAGTGAATACAAAGAATGTATGCAAAATAATGACTCTCCGAACAGGAAATGAGGACTTGGAATAGTAAATTGCTTATATCTCAGGAACCGTAAGACATAGAAAAAAAATTTAAAAGTCATATGAATTATCACTGTCCTGGCTAGTTTTGTACTTAGCCCCCATGACAAAAAGTCTGTATCTCGCACCATTTCCAAGATACGGGCTCTGAAAGGTGCTGCGAACGCCGTAATGTTATCCCATGGGAAAGAAAAACAGAAGTTCAGAATGCCATAACTTTGCCTCCCTGTAATATTTTTTCACTAAACTACTGAAATGCACATCTGTGGGATGTTGGCTGTGTTCCCTACAAATTTCAGCCCAAAGGACCAAACCGTTATTTTGCAGCAGGGTGCCAAACGATTGCTGCAATGTGTCATACGTCGTAATGTTATCCTATAGGAAAAAGCATCAATTTTGGAGTACCATAACTTTGCTGCTGTGTAAAATTTTTTCAACAAAACACTGAAAGGCACATCTGTGAGATGTTGGCTGTGTTCACGCCAAATTTCAGCCCAAAACTCCAAACCATTCTTTTGCAGTGGGATGCCAAAGAATTGCTGTCAGTTTCCCACAGCCTAGAAAAGTACTGTTGCAATTTGCAAAAGCTTTCACAAATTCATTTGACAGTGTCGTGCGTGCGAAAATACTTTGCAAAAGTACTTTTTCCAGAAATGTGAAAAACATATTTCTGGGGTGTTTTACCAGCAAAATAAAGACATGGCAAGCATCCTCAGGGTCCGACTAGGTGAATACGAAAAGAATTAGGTTGCTATTCCAAATTTAAATGCTAAGTATTTTTCTGATCACCAACTGAAAACAAAATGGCGGATTTGCCACAGCAAAAGGGCCATTTGCGAATGTAAAAACTGCATTTGCGACACTGTCGAACTTTTTGTTAACTTTTCCCACTGACTTATAATGGGAACTTGTTTTTTGAATAACTTTTGAACAGTTTAATATTTTTTCATGAAATCTTTGAAAGGCACATTGGGGACCCTGGCCACACATTTCCTGAAGATTTTGGACCAGTCATGCAAACCGTACGACCTGTAGGCGCGACCGTAGAATTCCAAAAAAAGTGTAAACACACATGTAGATCATGCTTAATAACTCTGCAGCTGTATACCTGACTGGTACAAAACTTGGCAGATCCCAAGGCATATGGGTCTTAAACATGTATTCCAAATTTCAGGCAAATCCGTTGAACGGTTGCAAAGTTATTAAGGTGCAAAATTTTGGGTTTAACATGTAAATGGCTCCTCAACCCTAACTATGGTAGCACTACCATGCTACCATAATATATATATATAATAGTGGCGCAGTCACGCCACTATAGTTAGGGTTGAGTGGTCAGTTACATACTAAAGTCAAAGGTTTGGACATCAATAACTTTGGACCTGTTCAATGGATTTGTCTGAAATTTGGTACACATGTTGCGGTGCACTAGGTTTCTTGATCTGCCAAATTGCATTTTGGTCAGAGTGCTGGTCTTTGTGTATGAAAGTGCTGAAAATGCAAAATTATCCATTTTTGGAGGCACCATTTGGCATTCTTAATGTGGTCTTGCACGACCATCATGTAGTGTGCTGCTCTGTGAGATGGCTTGTTTGAAAGAGCATTGGTGGATGAACATGCCACATTTTGTTTGGTGAAGAAATATTAAGGCATTCAAAAGTTATGGCACTTTTAAGTTCCCATTATAAGTCAATGGGAAAATTTATATGTATATCTTGCGATCAAAGAATGGGGGTTCTGGCCATCTTGTCCTGCCTGGCGGTCAAAGAATTTGCAGCCTTACAGTTCAAGAATCTTTGTTCCCAAGGAATTTAAAAAATTATTTAACCGCGAGGTCCGCCTTCTTGTTTTCAGTTTTCTGATCAGACAAACACAAATATCTTGGCTCAGGGGTCACTTCTGAAGTAAAACGTCAATGGGTTTTACTCAGAGGACGCCAATCTGTTGAGCCATGACTTTGGTTCCATTGAAATCAGTCAAAAAATAGAGTTATTGGTTTTTAAATTCTTTGTTTGCGGCTCTCCAACGGTCTTTGATCGCGAGCCTACAAATTCTTTAATCGAGAGATTGATTGCCATCATGCATTGCAACCTATTTTCACAAATATCTCAGCTCAGGGGTGACCTAGGGGCAGAAATGAGGGTGGTTATTGATCAGGGAGCTTTGTTCTATCGAGGCATGCTGTTGAGTCAGGTTAAATCGGCAAGAAAAAATATGTATCAAATGTTTCATTCTTTGGCTGCGAGTGTGCGATTTCTTTGCTCGCGAGGCTGCAAATTCTTAGAACACCAGATTCTTTGACCGCCATCATGCATTGCAAGTGAGGGATGAGATGGCCGTATTAAAAATTATTATTTTTAAGCCAAGGGGTGCAGTAGGAAGTTAAATGAGGGTGGGTTTCACTCAGGGGGCTTCGTTCTGATGAACCATGGTAGTGGTTTACCACAATTGTTTAAATTTGTTAAATTACAACAGTTTTTATTCTTTGGTCATGATCCTGCAAATTCTTTGATCACGAGCCTGCAAATCCTTTGACCATGAGATTCTTTGATCACGATTGTGTATCGTAGGTGAGGGATGAGATGGCCAGAAAAAAAGTCTATTTTCTCAGCTCAAGGGTGTCCTAGGAAGACAAATGAGGGTGAGTTGTACTCAGGGGGCTTCATTCTCACGAATCATGGTGGTGGTTTAATGCAATTCTTTGTATTTTAAAAATGACAACAGTTTTTAACCTTTGGTCATGACCTTGTAAATTCTTTGATCACGAGCCTGCAAATTCTTTGATCATGAGATTCTTTGATCGCGAGGGAGGGACAAGATGGCCAGAATTTCATAATGGAATACATAGGGAAATTTTACCAATGTTCACCATTGAATATCTCGGAAACCGTTTGGTCTTCTAACTTGAAAGTTGGAGGGTGCTTACAGCATGTCTTGTGAATGAAAATTGCAGTGTTAATGTATTGTTTCATATTTATTAGATCGAGTATGTTGCAATCTAACACACTAACATACTAACATACTAATTGCCAGCAGATTAGGCCTTACGGTCTATCGAGTCTGCTCGAACCTCAGAATCCTAGTTGGGTACCGAGACCCTCCCCCCTTTGTATTCCAGAAACCCCTATCATCCATCCCCACCCCCCTGGGCCAGGCTATCATTTGATACATCCACTTTCTGTGTCTGTTCCATCCTCTCTTGAAGCCCTCCACTGTGGATCTCTGAACCAGCTCGCCAGGCAGTATGTTCCAAGGATCCACCACCCTCTTAGTAAAAACCTCCTTCTCTCCCCCCCTCACCCTTTCACCTTCCAACTTCAAACCATGCCCTCTGGTGATACCTCCCTGCTTTAGTCTAAAGATCCCCTTTGTGTTTACCCTATTTATTCCCTTAAGACACTTGAAGACCTCAATCATGTCCCCCCTTGCCTCTTCTCTCCTCCAATGAAAACAGGCAGAGCTTCTCAAGTCTGTCCTCATACATCAAATCCCCTAGTCTTTGTATCATCTTAGTTGCCCTCCTCTGTACCCTCTCCAGGAGCTGTATGTCCCTCTTCAAGTGTGGTCTCCAGTACTATACCCGGTACTCAAGGTGTGGTCTAACCAATCCATTGTACAGCAGTAGAATCACTTCCCTGCTCCTAGAGGTGATCCCCCTTACGATGCATCCCAACATCCTGTTTGCTTTGCTAGCCGCTCTCCTGCACTGCTTTAAGTTATTCATACATGCATCCACCATGACCCCTAGGTCTTTTTCCCCTGTTGAGGCTTCCAATGCCTCCTCTACCAGGGTGTACCTGTGTTTAGGGTTTCCCCTCCCAAGATGTAACACCTTGCACTTGGTGATATTGAAATTTAATTTCCATGTGTGAACCCACCTTTTCATGGTGTCCAGGTCCCATTGCAGGGCCAACCTCCCCTCTTCCCCCTCAACTACTGCTCCCATCTTGGAGTCATCAGCAAAGAGACTCATTTTACACCCTATACCCTCCCTCATGTCCGAAATGTATACATTAAACAGGATTGGACACAGGACCGAGCCCTGCGGTACCCCACTACCAACCTCTCTAGGGTTCAAGAGCTCCCCACCAACCACTACTCTCTGAGTGCATCTAGCTAGCCAGTTTTCAATCCATCTGACCATCAAAGGACCTACTCCCAACCCCGTTAGTTTCTCCACCAGACCATTGTGGGGGACAGAGTCGAACGCCTTGCTGAAGTCCAAGAATAATACATCCACAGGCTTTCCCCTGTCCAGTTCAGATGTTACCCATTTGTAGAACTCCACAAGATTGGTTCGACATGATCTACCTGGCACAAACCCATGTTGCCGACTATCCAGACCTCCCACCTCCTCCAAGTACACCCCCAATCGTTCCTTTAGTATACTCTCCATTAATTTTCCCACCATCGAGGTCACTTACGAGGTATACTTACCTGGTTCTTCCCTCAACCTCCCTTTATGGATTGGCATCACATGTGCCTCTTGCCAATCCCTAGGTACCCTCCCTGTCTCAAGTGACCTGTTGAAGAGCTCTGCCAGGGGTGCAGTCAGTATGTCCACCAATTCCCATAGTACTCTCAGATGAATGCCATCCAGCCCAGGAGAGGTAACTTTCTTTATGCCCTTAAGGGCTAACCACACTCTTTCAGTGGAGATAGCATCATCTGTCCCCTCCAACTTACTGGCCTTTTTATCCTTATCCTGATGTGACACCCCTGGGCTACCTCTCCCTCTCTCTTGCTCCATTGCTGCTGCTCCCCTGATCCCACTCACTACTGATTCTATCCCCATCATGCCTTGCTTTGTAGATATCCCATCCCCATCCCCAGTGAACACAGAAGTGAAGTACTCATTTAATACATTTACCTGGTCCCTCACCTCTTCCACCCACCCTCCTTCTGATCTCAACCTACCAGATGGTCCTTAGTTTTTCTCCACTCCCCAATGTACCAGAAGAACCCCTTTTCCCCTCCCCATATCCCCTGTGCCAGCCACTTCTCTTTACTGGACTTTGCCTCCCCGCACCATCTGGGTGACTTTTCTAGATGCAAGATGGTACATTTTATTTTCCCTATCCCCTCTCGTTGTTTTATATTTTTTGTAGGCAGCCTTCTTTTCTCTGACCACTACCTGAACCTCACTGGACCACCAGCATGGTTTATGTGACCTTGCTCCCTTACGCTTCACCTTAGCGCAGGTCCTGATTGCCACATGAAGTCCCCATTTTGTGACCTCCCATCTCTTTTCCACATTTGTCATTGCTGTAATCTGCTTCAAGTGATCCTTGAGAATATTTCCCATGCCCACAAAGTCTGCCCCCATGAAGTCCACTGCCAGTGTCCTAGATCTCTCCCCCCCCCCATGCTTATTTAAAACCAGACAGTATTGTGGTCGCTCCCAGTCAGGGGATCCTCTACAGCCAGGTCTCTTACCAGATCCCCATCCACCAGAACCACTGGAACACATGTTGCAAGAACCTGCATACAAGCTGCTGTCAATAGGTAGTGGAGATGTCAACAAGCTACAGCTTAGATAGCAATTGCCCCTAGTGTGAGGCTAGCTCAATAGGTGCCACCCCCATGTGGTAATTGATAGTGGAACTTGTACATGCATGGTTATAGCCACATAGGGCTAACACGTAATTGTTTCAAAATTTACTATGATTGACCCCATAGACATTCTGACAGTCTTAGTACTGGAGATGCTGCATTACAAAATGATGCTGAGAGTGCATTGTCATCCTTGCTACTTCTCTCCTAAGGCCTGAGTCAATGACTGGGAATGGAATGAATGAGTTGAGAATACCTGATAGTACTGTGGACTGCACTCATGCGACATGTGTACCACAACACAGTGAATTTGTTGTTGGTTGTTTTGTGGGGCAGCTGTCGAGGGTAGCTTGGCATGGAACCCACTTGCAATGTGTGTTCTGACATGCAACCATGTCTGGTGAACTGTGGGTGTATGTGGCAACCATAGTGAATGTGGAACATAGACTGCAAGAACTTGCATAGTAAGTTGTTCTGAAAAGGGAGTCCACACGATAGTAAGAGAGTAGACATATTGTAAGTGCTCTCTATTTCAAGCTAAGCTCAACACATGTCCCCTGCATGGTAAATCATAGCAAGTGGAGTTTCACATGTATGGATAGAGCCTCAGAGGGCTACTGACCTACTCATTTAAAAAATGTGCAATGACTGCCCCCATAGAGGAAGTGACAGTCATAGTACTGGAGATGCTGCATTGCAAAATGGTGCTCAGATTGCACTCTCATCCTTGTATGCTCTCCCCTAACCCCCCTCCAAGTTGGTGACTGGGAATGGAACAAATAAGTTGAGACCACCTGATACTATTGTGTCATGTGACCCATGTGCCAGATGTAGTACCACACACTGGGTTTGTTGTTGGATGTTGTGTGGGGCAGCTGTTGAGGGTACAATGGCTGCCCACATAGAGGTACTGACAGTGTTAGTACTGGAGATGTATTGCAAAATGGTGCTCAGAGTGCACTCTCATCCTTATATGTTCTCCCCTAATCCCCCTCCTAGTTGGTGACTGGGAATGGAACAAATAAGTTGGTTGTTGTGTGGGGCAGTTATTGAGGGTACAATGACTGCCTGCATAGAGGTACTGACAGTGTTAGTATTGGAGATGGCATATTCCAAAATGATGCTCATAGTGCACTCTCATACTCACAACTTCTTCCCTAACCCCTGAGTCAGTGACTGGAAATGGAACAAATAACTTTAGAACACCTGATACTACTGTGGTGTTGAACCCATGCACCATCTGTACCGTCACACACTGAATTTTTTGTTGGTTGCTGTGTGGACCAGCTATTGAGGGTAGCTTGGAATGGGGACTACTTGCAATGTGTGTTCTGACATGCAATCAGGTCTTCTGAGCTGTGGGTGCATGTGGCAAGTATGTAGAGTCTGGAACACAGATTACAAGAAGCTGCATGATAAGTTGTTGTGAATAGACAGTACATACATGCACAGCTGACAATGGAGTTTGCCCCTTTTAGAAGGCAGACCAGGTTGTCCTGGTGCACCCCTGCTCCCATGATTAAGATGGTTGTGCTCAGAAGGGGAGGGGGGATGAAGGGGAGTGGATAAGGGGGCAGAACAAGGGACAGTCAAACAGGAAGGGGAGGAGATATAGAGGTACTTAAGGGACAGCACAAGGGGGCCTCAGACACTTTTGCTGGAGTTTTTGGATTTACATCAACTGCAGCACGTCAGATTGGCAATTTATTTGAGGTTTGTCACCAGAAAGGAGAGGTAAGGGAGCAAGCAATTGAATTCCAGGACGTGATGTGAAGCGTTTAAAAAAAAAAATGTGAATGGAAAAATGATATATACAGCATGAAGATGAACTATGTTATAGTATATAGCTGAACAAGCATGGGGGCCCTGAGTAGCGAGTGGACCCAGAGTGTGGATGAAAGAGGGACCCTGGACCATGCGGGGCAATGACACCACGTGAGGGGGTTGGTGTAAAGCCTTTGCTGGTTTTCAATGCTCTGTGGTTTTGTGGTGGCCTGGTTAGGCATGGAAGAGCCCCTGAGAAAGGGGAAAGTGAGCGTGAGCTGGGGACCGCATGGCGTGACACCACACACCACATGGGGAGGGATGAAGAAGCCTTTCATGGTTGCTTAGTTTTGTGACTGTTTTTGTTTTCCCCCTCTGAGGCTGCCTGGTAGGAACAGGAGGCTGGGAAGAGGCCTTGAAGCTGGTGGGAGCAAGTGTGAGTTGGGACCACATGGCGTGACATCACACACTTCGCGGGGAGTTTAAAAAAGAAAAAAAAAAACTTTTTCCAGTTCCTGATGCGTTGGTGGCTGTGTTTGTGGTTAGGCTATGCGTTAGGTGACCAGAATAGTCATTTCACAAGTGGGGTAGTTGGTATAGAAATGAGCAGTGAATGTCTGGAAACCAGCTTTCATTTTCTCTGAGCAGCCCTGCGTCCTGAGAGAAAGACCAACTGATTGAGAAGACAGAGAAAACCTACTTGCGGTGAACAGCTTGTCTAGTCTCAACATTGGGAAGGAATTTGTGGTCTTGGTTGCCTAGAGGTTGAATAGGTAGGCCTGAAAGAGGCCCTGGGCAGGGACCGTGTGGCATGTCGTCACACACCATGTGGGGGTTGCTAGGAAGCACTGGCCTTGGTTTTCAAGATATGGTGACTGGGTGGCTGTTTCATGTCACCTGTCAAGAATAGAAGGCCCAGAAGGGGCCTGGAAGGTGGTGAGAGCGAGTGCTACCTGGGACCATGTGGCGTGATGCCGTGCTCCATGTGTGCTAGCTATGGCTAGTAGTATAGGAGGTGGGTCATCATGCTGACAGTCCAGGGTTTTTTGATCCTGAAGGACAACATTTTGGGGGGTTTTGGGTTTGGGTAAGGCCTGTCTTATTTTCCTCAAGTATGGATAGTAGGGCTGGGAAAAGGCCCAGAAGCAAGGGAGAGCAAGCGCGACATGGGACCACGTGGCGTGACGTCACACGCCATGGGGGGGTTTCAGGTTAATGCTGTTTCTGGGTGCTCAGGCTGTTCTCATGGTTGGTGGCCTTTTGAGGCATACTGGGGAGAGCAAGGTGTCTTGGATAGGCCTGGGGCAGGAGGAGAGAGGATGTGACCCGGGACCTCATGGGAACAGTGCATTCACTTTTGGTGGGGTCTGTTTACAGGGTTTTTTGGCCCTTTCTCCCCCTCTTTGTTTTGGAATTGGGGGCTGGGAGAGAGCAGAGGAGGGCAGAGATTCAGACAGCGTGGCGCGACCAAGTCCTATGGTGGGGATGCTACCTGGGGGGGACCTGGGTCAGCCCAGGCAGGTGAGGCAGACAGCAGGGTACAGCAAGTGGGGACTTGCGGTGAACGGAGAAGGGAGGCCCTGAGGGATCACAAGCGAGTGACGGAGAGTGGCAAGAAGCTGGTCAAGAGCAAATGGGGGTCTTGACTGATGGCCAGACTGTGGAACAGTGTGGTGGGGGGACACAGCCGGAAGTAACAAGCGTTCCGAATGGTACAGTCATACAATTAACCTTGTTTTTCTCTCGTAGTGGTTTTCTCAGAGTAAAAAGAAGAAGGACAATGGCACCAAAGAAGAGCAGGCCATCAAAAGAGGAGGCTTACAAGGCGATAATGGAATTGGCGGAAAAAGCAAACAGGATGTGGGAGCTGGTGGAGAGAGGGGAACCAGAGAGACCCGGGAAAAGAGAAAGGTGGCCACAGAAAAAGGGGGTAAGGAAAACGACCAGCCAGAGGGCCACGTGGTACCGGGAAGGCATCACCGGTGGTAGTGGGGCCAGCCAAGACAGCAGATCCATTACCCCTGCAGCCTACGGTCACTGTGCCACCTGGCCCCCACCCAGATCAGGGTGGCATCTCCCTGGTTGAACCCGGTCATGATGCCCAGAATGGTTTGCTCCCTCCACAAAACTCAGCAGCCCACCCCCCTCCACTGCCACCGGGAGAAGCAAGAGGGACCTTGGAAGACTCCAGGCAGGACGGTCTGGACAAGGTCACAGGTAATACATCCAGTGCAGTGGGGGACAGTATAAAAGAATATATAGGGCAAATTGTAACGGCATTAGGAGCAGGTGGTATAGGGCAGATGGAAACAGCACTGGCAGAGATCAGGAGGGAGAAAGAAGGGACAGAAAGGGGGGACAGGGAGTGGAGAAAGAGGGAAAAGGGACAAGAGAGATAGGCAATCCTGGAATGAGGATAGGCAAGCATGTGCCACTGACCACGACAGAAACAATTTGGAAAGGAGAATATGTAGACATATTCGCCTTGGTGAGCCGCGAGGCTGCCGCCAAATATGAAGAAGCTGAGGGCATAGGGAAGAGCGAGATGGCAGCGGCTATAGTGCTTTTAGGGAAGAAAGAGGAAAATAAGTTCACAAAAGGGAAGACTTGGGATAGATGGTTCCTAGGTTTCTCTACTTTCTCAGACATTATCATGGAAAAAAGGCCGGAATTATGCATCCTGCTCATTACCTATTCCCTGATAATCCGGAAGGCAAAGGCAAAGGGTGGGATGGGGTGGTTATACTATGATGAATCCTTTAGACAGATAATGTCAACATTTGGGGACGTGAGATGGGACACCAAACAGATAGATTTATGGATGGATTACATCACAGATCAGTCCACGCCCAAAGGGGAATGGAGCAAGAAGGGTTTTGGGACCCAGAGATGCTGCTGGACTAATAACAGAGCCTTTTGTTCCTGGCCTCAATGTCGGTTTCGACATGCATGCTCAAGGTGTGGGGGAGGCCACCCAGCAAGGAAATGAAGAATGGCATGGGGGCAAGGGGCACAAGGGCATGGGGGACAAGGAACAGGCCAACAGGTTTTTTGAGAGGGTCAAGGTTTTAAAGGCCAGACCTGGAGCAGAGGAGGACGGGGAAGGGGGAACACGAATAGGGGTGAACAGAACAGATGAAGGATGAGAGGTCATCCAGGAAGTAAGAGAGAGAAAAAAGGGGAAGGGCGGGGGACGAGGTAAGGCACATTTTAGGATGACCAGAACTCCAATCAAAGACAAGGTATGGGCAAGTTACATGGACAAATATCCAGACTCAAGGGTGCAGAATATGATTTTGCAGGTCTTTAGCTCAGGTTTTTCATTACAGTTTACGGGATCTAGGCGAACCATGGAGGCCAGCAACCTAGGGTCAGTAAAAGGGAAGGAGGAGGTGCTGAGACAGAAGATAGAGAAGGAAGTAGCAGCGGGCACATTCGAGGGCCCATTTGAGAAATCCCCATTGAGAAACCCCCATTGCAGAGCATGCAGGTCTCACCATTGGGTCTGGTACCCAAGAAACAGGAAGGGAATACAGAGTGATCCACCACCTGTCCTATCCAGAAAGAGAGTCAGTAAATGATTTTATTAGAGAGGAGCACACTAGGGTGACTTACACAACACTGGAAGATGCGGTCCGGATGATCTGGGCTACAGAGGAGGCATGGATGGCTAAAAGGGACATTGAATCTGCTTTCAGACTGCTTCCGGTCAGGAGGGACGATTGGGATTTATTGGTTTTCAAAAGTGGGGGAAGATACTATTTTGACAAAGCAATGCCGTTGGGTTGTTCCACAGCATGTGCGACATTTGAGGCCTTCAGCACCTGTCTGCAGTGGATATTTCAAGAAAAGACAGGTTATGGGAGGGTCATACATTATCTGGATGATTTCCTATTCATCAGAAGAGGGAAAAGGGAGACACAAACGATGCTGGATAAGTTCCAGGAGTTGTGTCAGGAGTTGGGGGTGCCACTAACACCGGAAAAGACAGAGGGGCCCAGCAGGGTTATAGAATTTTTGGGAATTGAGATCGACACCCCGAACAGGGTATTTAGACTACCGGATAAGAAAGTCAATAAGCTGAAAGAATTAATACAATAGCACACTAGCAGGAGACGGGTACAGCTAAAGCTGGTACAACAAGTACTGGGGCATTTGAACTTTGCCTGCAGGGCCATTGGGCCAGGGAGGACATTCACAAAGAGGTTAGCCAGGGCCACAGCAGGGGTCACCAGACCTCATCACTGGGTAGACTAGACTCGGGGGGTTAAGGAGGATTTTAAGATTTGGGAAGAATTCCTGAGAGAGTACAATGGTTGCTTGTTCTGGCAGGAGGAATGGCTATACAACACAGATCTCGATCTATACACAGATGCGGCTGGGAGTATAGGCATGGGGGGGAACATGGGAGGAAAATGGTTCGCAGAACCCTGGCCAGCCATTTGGGTGCAAGAGGGGAAAGTGAGAGACATTACATTGCTTGAGATCATGCCCATATGGGCGTGTACTTTAGTCTGGGGAGAGGAATGGGATCAGAAAGTAACTTTTTGGTGTGACAATAGAGCAGTGGTAGATGTGTTGAACAACAAGGGAGCCAGATCGGACACAGTCATGCAGGTATTACGGCATTTAGTCTTAAGGGCATTACAACTGAACATGTCATTTAGAGTGCAACACATAGAAGGGGTACACAACACTCTGGCTGACAGCCTTTCCCATCTGCAGCTGGACCATTTTCGGAGGCTGGCACCAGCAGTGGAGGAATTAAAAACACCCATACCAATGAACATCTGGGATGTTGGCAGGAAGGAACAGAAGTGTTGTTTCACAGCTCATGGGCGCCTTGGACTCTGAGGGCCTACGACGGGGCCTGGGAGTGTTTCAAACATTCAGGGCAGAGCACTGGATGGAAGTAAGTAGGCCACTCACAGAGGAACAGTTAGGAATGTTCACAGTGGAACAGTGGCAAAAAGGCACAGCCCACACCACGATGGGAGTTTACTTGGCAGGGATTGGTCTTATCTGCAGTCTGAAAGGGTGGGGGGACCCGACAAAAACATTGCTCATCAGAAGAATGATGAAAAGATGGAGCAGGTTAAGACAAGGACCAGCAGATAGCAGGAGGCCGATAGGGGAACAATGGCTTATAAAGCTAAAGGGGGTGCTCCCAATAATATGCAGATCACGGAACGAGGCCTAGCTGTTTCACACCATTTATGTGATAATGTTTGCAGGTGCCATGAGAGTGAGTGAGGTAGTAGACCATGGTAAAGAGGACGGGGAGGGGATAGACTGGGAGGACATAACCTGGGGAGTGACGGAGATACAGATCAGGATTAGGAGATCTAAGACAGATCAAAGGTGAAAAGGTTGCATGGTGATGCTAAAAAGTCAAACAGAGGGCGCAATATGCCCGGTGCAGGTGCTGTGGGTTTTTGCCGCAGCGCAGGGGAACAGGACAGGAAAATTATTTGTGCACGGGGATGGGAGAAGGATGACTGGCTACCAAGTCACGACAATACTGAAGAAGGGCATGCAATTCTTAGGAGAAGACCCAGCTAATTATTCTTCCCATTCCCTGTGGATTGGGGCCGCCTCACAGTGGGCGGTGGCAGGCAAGACAGTGAACACAATATTGGAAAAGGGACACTGGCGATCGGCCAGTTATAAAAGGTATGTTAGAGAACTGACATAACTACAAAAAAAAAAAAAGAAGGGAAAAACAAAAAAAAGGGGAAAACGACGATATGCAGGTATAGATGGATACATAATAGACATAAGATGATGGTCTGGCCCCAGACGGGGACCACAGCGATGGGGGGCGCAAGAAAAGGAAACAGACAGGGATGGGGGGCATGCAAAAGGGGGAACAAATAGGGGAGCAACATATTGAGCTTGTATAATAATGATTGTTCTTACACCCTTTAGGTAGAAGGAAGATCTTGGAAATATGGATCTGCGGCCATTCCTACATCTATTGGGCCAGAAAGAGAGCAGAGAAGAAGGCTGGGTGAAAGTAGCTATGCCAAGATGTGAGAAGGTGTAGGTTGTTCTGGCATGGCATACAGGGGATGAGGTGAGCTCAGCTGCTTCCCACGTTAACAGAAATTGGAGAACGGTGGCCCAGGCCAAACCTAATTATTATACATTTGGGAGGCAACAACCTGGCAAGCAGGCCTTGGGTGGACACATATTTACAAAAAAAAAAGGATTTAAGAACTATACGACAGCGGTGGCCTCAAGTGGGCATCGCTTGGTCAGATATGATACCGAGGAGAGTGTGGAGGCAGAAGCACAGCCACAGAGCAGCAGAAAGGGCCAGGAGGAAGATGAATAGGAGGGTTGGGACATTGGTAAGGCAGATGGGAGGTCAGGTGATACTGAGGGGGGTAGAAGAATGGGTAGATTAATTTTACAGGTCAGACGGGGTACACCTGTCTGATGTAGCTATAGACATGTTCAATACGGAAATGATGGGATTTATAGAAGAATGGAGGAGACAGACAAACAATGGGTAACAAAAAAAAAGAAGGGGGCAGATTATAACAGATGTAAATGGAAAGGAGTTCCCCTGAAGTAAGGATGAAAGTTACCCAAGTTAATGGGGGAAGCCAGCCATCCAACGCAAGCTGGAGACTGGCTAGTGGGGAAAAAGGGGGGAGGAGGGGAGGGGGAAGGAATAACACAAGAAGAGAAGGAAGATGAAGGAAAAGTGGTCTCGGTTTTCACCGTTACCTAACGGAAAAGGAGAAAAAGAAGGCACCCAGGTCTTCACCTGGGGGAAGAATAATCAGAGATTGATATAGTGGATGGAATAAACAAATTGTTGGAAATATGATAATAAAGGAATTGGAATGGAATAAGGAATTATGAATTGAAATAAATTAATTGCCAATCTGAGCACAACAACAAATAATGGTGTCTGTCTTTTGTGGGGAAGAGGGGGGAATCCTGGACAATGGAGTTTGCCCCTTTTAGAGGGCAGACCAGGTTGTCCTGGTGCACCCTGCTCCCATGATTAGATGGTTGTGCTCAGAAGGGAGGGAGAAAGGAGGCTAAGGGGGCGGAAATCAAGGGACAGTCAAACAGGAAGGGAGGGATATGGAGTACTAGGAGACAGCACAAGGGGCCTCAGCCACTTTTGCTGGAGTTTTTGGATACCTCCACCCACCCTGTCAAGAGAGCAAGTAAGGAGTACAATTGAGAGGGGACTGTGGGGGTCTGTGATGGTGCGGAGGAAAGCACGTCCAGGCTGGACAAGAGATGGGACTGCCAAAGGTGGATGGCAAGTAAGGATATGGTCAAGGACTGCCAAAGGTGGATGGCAGATGATAACATGGGTAAGGACTGCCAAATGGTGGATGGCAAGTAAGGATATGGTAAAGGACTGCCAAAGGAGGATGGCAGGTGATAACATGGTTAAGGACTGTGGGGAAAAGGGGGGGAGGAGAGGAGGGGGGAAGGAAAAAGGAATAACACAAGAAGAGAAGGAAGATGAAGGAAAAGCGGTCTCAGTTTTCACCATTACCTAACTGAAAAGGAGAAGAAGAAGAAGAAGCCACCCAGGTGTTCACCTGGGGGAAGAATAATCAGAGATTGATATATTGGATGGAATAGACAAATTGTTGGAAATATTATAATAAAGGAATTGGAATGGAATATGGAATTATGAATTGAAATAAATTAATTGCCAATCTGAGCACAACAAAAGTGGCTGAGGCCCCCTTGTGCTGTCCCTTAAGTACCTCCATATCCCCTCCCCTTCCTGTTTGACTGTCCCTTGTACTGCCCCCTTAGCCCTTCCCCTTCCTCCCCATCCCCTTCTGAGCACAACCATCTTAATCAATTAATTGCCAATCTGAGCACAACAACAAATAATGGTGTCTGTCTTTTGTGGGGGAAGAGGAGGGAATCCGGGACAATGCAGATTACAAGTGCCCACCATTGTGAACTAGCCTCAATATGTGGCCGACATGGCAAGTCACAGCAAGCAACACCTCCACATGTATGCATAGAGCCAGAGAGGGCAATTGACATCCTTTCTGTAAAATCTGCAATGACTGGACCCATAGATGCAGTCACAGCCTCAGTACTAGAGATGCTCCACTGAAGAGTGATGCTCAGAGTGCACTGTCACCCTTGCAATGTGTCCTCTAATCTGTGAGGTGGTGAATGGGAATGGAACAAAAAACTTGACAACAATTGTTCATATTGTGACTCTGCACCCATGTGACATCTGTGCCACCATACACTGCACTAGGTGTCTTTCTCCCCCCCTCAGGAGATCCTCTCTGCAGTGTTCTACTTTCTCTGCATAGTCAGGGCCATGCAGTCACAGTGCAATAGAAGACATGTAGATCAATAGTACACCTCAGTAACAGTAATTGCTTTAAAATAAAACTCAGGAGACATAGCATAAGGTTTATAATTACTTTAATATTTCAGTATTTATGTGGCATGTGAGATTTTGTATTTTCTTGAAACTTGGCTTCCCAGCCAAATGCCCTTTGGGGTAACCCTTGCCTCAGTGTTTGCGTACAGAGGTTCTTTGTCTTTTAAATAGTTTTTTTATTTTAATGGGTTCACCACAACATAACCAAGACACACTGTCTTAGGGTAGCTGGTTCATTCCACTGGGGAGTCAAACAGATGAGGCATACTGATGAGTCCTGGTAGGACAAAACACGTGTCTATATCATCTGTTAGCACCCTTTGCAAACTGTGTGAGAGGCCTTTCGGCACCATGCAATTCTGCTTAAAGTTGAACCAGCATAACATTCTGTGGTGATTTGCATATGCAGCCCATGATGCTTTGCATTGTGTGGGCATGTGTGATTTTGTATTTTCTTGAAACTTGGCTTCCCAGCCAAATGCCCTTTGGAGTAACCCTTGCCTCAGTGTTTGCGCACAGAGGTTCTTTGTCATATATATATATTTAGTCCGAATTGTTTGGTTACTCTTGGGATGGGCAAAAAAACAGTTCATTGTATATATCCATGATCATTTTTGGGGATGCTTTTTGTTTCTTGGTATTTCACTAACTTTTTCTGCACTGTATCTTTTTAATATGTTTGGTGTTTAGAATTAATATTGTGTATAGATTTGGTGAGCTGTTCCATATGGGTGTTAATGTTACAGAACTTGTAGTGAGCAAATATTTATCTTTGCTACATTTATTGCTGAGTGGTATTACTTATGTGTCTATTGATAGTATTTTATTATCACATTAAGTGACAACTTAGATAGTCAGACAATGGAGACTAATGACACGTTATCTGACATGTGGTTTTTAACATTTGACAGCTATTTCATGCAACTGATTAGAATAGAGTTAGCTTTCAACTTAATTAATGTTTAATGGTGTTTAGTTATTGACTACATGTGCACATGAGATAATAAGAAACATTTAGCAGTTCTCATGAGCAAATTCATTCATTTTTCTATAGGAGAACTACATGTGTAGATTATTATAACAGTGTAAAAGTAGGTGAGAGTATTTACTATGTGAGTAGACACCTTTAGTTTGTTATCAAGAGATACATTATGAAGCTAAATTTGTTGTTATGTTTTTATTGTGTTTTAGTTAAATGAAAGACAATTTTTCATTTCTCATTTGAGTAGTATTGTACTTTATTACTAATGTCTACATATGTTTTACTACTAATTTTGTTAAACTAGCAGTTATCTATTTGAAGGTGGCTCTACCAGTATCAAGAACTAAAAAAAAAGATGGAAGGATTACAGACATTTATTACATATTTAACTATGTCATGGTGTGGTGAGGATACTCATTTCACATCCATTTTTTGGCTGATGCTGAGATGGTTGGTTAGGCTGCAAATCAATGATTTTTTTAAACTATTTATTATTTGTGCAACTTGGAAAAAATTCCTCATCTGACCTCCAAAAATATGGACTATCCTGTTAAAGCAAGAGCAGACCAATTGTTTGCATTGTGGAGCAGAATTAGACAACCATTTTAAACATTTTGTGTATAGTTATCAGTTGTAAACATCTGCACATATATAGAAATGTATTGTGCAGTGGACATAGGCCAGATAATCACATGTATACATCTCTGCTATTGGCTATGATTCATAAGGACACCAGCACTTAATGCAATGCATTGCCCTTAAATGCATGGCTAGAGTACTTTTGGCACAGTAAATAAACAAATGATGTGATTTTTCTTTTTTTTTTTAACAAGCATAAATATTTCTAAGTATATTTAACTTATATACATTTGATTTGAAGTTCAGTATTATATACATATGTACAAGTTTGAGTCGCATTTCTTGGTTATAGTTCATCATATTCAGTGTTGAAATTCCAAGAGCAGTGACAGATAATACTGCAGAGTTAATTAACACATGAATTAAAGTTTTTCTGTTTTCTTTTTTAAAACAAATATAAATGCGTGAAAGTCTAAGTAATATACACACAATTTGAAGCTCAGCATTATATACATATGTACAAGTCTGAGTCTCATTTTTTTGGTAGAGTTTCTCATATTCAGTGTTCAGAGTACAAGAACAATGATAGAAACTTCAATCAGATTGTTTTCTACAATTGCAGTGTAGTGCTAGCAGATGACACCACAATGTAGGTAGTCATGCTGTTAACGTGGTATGATAACTACATTTGCCAAGACATACCATACTAAGTGACAATGTTATCAATTACTGGGTCTTTGCCATGCAATAGGTGTATGGTAAATTGCTCATACACATTGTGTACAGTTGCGATGTCAACTTTCTCCAGTATTGCTTTGTCAGAGTTGCCTGTGGCAATATCTGTAGAAAGAGCACCAAATGCATTGATGTCAATGTCAGCAAAGAAACAATTGTGCTCTTTGAGGTATTGCAAACCATGCTTTACCTTGTCAACACTGACTATGTCCTGCCATATTGTTTTTGCCTTTGTTGGCACACCATTTACCAAGATGACTACACTATTGTCCTGAGAAATAGTATTGACATTTTCTTGCAAAGGTAAAGGCAAGTAGACAACAAAACCTTTCAGAGAGTGTACCAGTTCTTTGCTTGACAGGTCTTGTGTCTTTGTGTTCAGCCTGATGATTGTTTGAAATGGTTTCATGATCTGAATGAGAATCCTTTCAAACAAGTTCAAGACTGCTATCTCATCAGGAGTTGGTTCAACTTCCATTTTATTAAGTACAGACCAAGGAGGTAAACTGTCACTCTTTATCTTGTTATGACAGTAAGAACAGAGTGACACAGTTGCAACTTCTTCAAAGTCAGACTTTAAGAGAAGGTATGCATTGAGATGACCCCACATTGCATTCTAGCATGGAATGTTCTGCAGGTCCACTATGACACATAAGTGTTTGTAGAACAAGCGTTCACATGATACACAGATTACATCAAATTTTTGTGTTTTGCTAATTTCAAATTTAGCTAACTCATGACCAAACTTTTTTCAGAAGCTGAGCTTCTTGCACCAGTGATGTGTGCATTGTGTTTATTTTTTCAGGGACAGTAGCACTAGACCTCAACCTATGGGTTGTTTGCAACTGTTTTATGAATTCCGTAAGTCCTTCCAGATCTCCATCATCGAGCAATGCTTGGAATTGCATGTAGTCTCGAATGACAGATCTCACTCGATATAACCTTTGTACAAATTTTTGGATGCCAGAGTTATGCACTGCCAGCATACGAAAGTGATGAAATGTGCTGTCACAGTTCATACTCTCTGAACATGCAAGGGAGTGACCCATTAGGCCTTTTGTGAGGCCGAATCTCACACTTGTCAATGGTGTGAAGCAGTGTATGTCATTCAGATCTCTTGGTTGTTAGAAATGTTGAGAGAAAACTTTCAATAGACATGATTGACTCTTCTCTAATATTACATGTGTTGTCACATGCCCATTTCTTAGCTGACAACTTTGGATCACTTTCAACCTGTTCAACTTGATTGTCATTCTCCAAGTGAAAGGTTTCATGAGATAGAGTTAAGGCATTCTGTACTTTTCCCTGTTCATCAATTCTGAAAGTGATGTTTCTGTTGTGTGCATGGTATGTCTCTTCCCAGAAAAAATGATTCTGAATACTCTGAATAAACCAGTCTCCTTATAACACAACAGAGATATTTTGTCTCCTTAAGTGTTCAAAAGACAATATTTTGTTTTTCATCTCCTCAGTCTTTACACTCAATTTATCAATGGCTGACATCATTTCAGCCCATAATTGGGAATGCATTGCTACAGCCACATTGGCAAATCATCTTATTCTTAAGCGCAGTTTCATCAATGAGATCTTAGTACACAGTCTGTTCCCTTTGCATCTCACTATTTTGGAGATCACATGTTGGATTCTAACTCTATGGACCAGCTTTTTGAAAAAACATACCTTGCTGTGTTGTGCAGTAGCAGAAGTCACATGTCTAGCATTTTTTTTTCTGTCGCACGTGTATGCTTTGTTGATGACAGTGCTGGACGTTGTAACTACAATGTTTCTGTTGGAAGCCTACTTCTTGTAGTTCTACTAGAAGAGGATTTATCTTTGTTTAAATGTGTATGTTTAATTATATGTGCATTTTGAACAGAAGACATTTTTTCTTGCTTCTGTTGACAAGTTTTGTGTTTGGTTCTTACATGGCATGACGATGAACGAGCAGTACAGCTAGCAGTTTTTCTTTGTGCTGTAGGTTTACAGCAAATGGCCATGGTGAAAGAGCTCAAGTATTTCTTCAATCTCTTTGGGGTTGTAGTCTCCTAAAAAAAAACAAAAGAATATATAAAGTAGTAAGAAACACGTGCCATGTGGTAATGAAAAAACAAATAGTGCATAAGGAATTGACAGCATAGTATACTTACAAAAAATCTATTTTTATGCTAAGATTTGTATCACTTTGTGTAAAAACATTGAGTTGTTCGCTGCACTGCAGTGTGGTCTGACTATTGGGTCAGATTGTAAAATGGTAATACTTGTGAAAAGAATATGTGTGGCAACTTCATTGGTTGCTGCGTTTGGGTACTAGCAAGTTGGAAGTTGTACAATAGTTAAATGTTAGTTGTTACATCTTTCCAACCACTTATGTTAATATATTATAATGATGGTATAGGAAGGGTGCTATTAGTCAATTGTGGTAATGATAGTGATATGGGTGTGTATGGAAGGTGCTAATGGGGTTAATAATCTTGTGTTGGAGATATGAGATTAGGTTTCTTGCTTGTTGTGATGACATATTAATATTTATATAATGTGAATTGTGTGAAAAAGTGAAGCTATAGAAAGTTGCATGAGTTTAAAATTATTAATTTGACATTTTTTGTCACGCTCAAAGAATTTGTCACCTCACGAATGATCCTCGTGATCAAAGACGCTCGCAATGAAAGAATTTGCATGCTTGCGGTCAAAGACCATAAAAATGCAGGAATTATTTGCAAGCATTTTAAAAATAGATATTTATAGTATATCCCTTAATTATTAGCCCTAGAAATGCCCTAGGGGTTTACTGTGTTGAAAAATTGTTAAATCTACACTTTTTATCAAACAGACACACTCTGACAATGAAGTCTCACGTTATTCTTGCGATCAAAGATTTTGCATGTTCGTGGTCGATCCTCGCGGTCTAACTGGGTCGCGGTCAAAGAATTTGCAGGCTCGTGGTCAAAGATCATAAAAATGTGGGAATTATTAGCAATCATTTTAAAAATAGATATTTTTATTATATTCCTTAGTTGTGAGTCCTAGAAATGCCCTCGGGGTTCACTGTATTGCAAAATTATTAAATCTACTGTTATTTTTAGCCAGACACACTCTTACAATGAAGTCTCACGTTATTCTCACAATCAAAGATTTTGCATGCTCGCGGTCAATCCTCAAGGTCAAACCAAGTCGCAGTCAAAGAATTTGCATGCTCGCAGTCAAAGATCGTAAAAAAAATGTGGGAATGATTTGCAAACATTTTAAAAATAGATACTTTAACTATTTTCCTTAGTGTTGAGCCCTAGTAATGGCCTCAGGGCTTATTGTGTTCAAGAGTTATTAAATCTACTGTTTTTTTCAGCCAGGCACACTCTGACAATGAAGTCTCATGTTATTCTTACAATCAAAGATTTTGCATGCTCTCGGTCGATCCTCATGGTCAAACCAAGTCGCGGTCAAAGAATTTGCATGCTTACGGTCAAAGAAACTGCTAACTTTGTCATGTGACTTTTCTGAGCCAATATAATCAAAGAATAACATTCTGGGGGCCATTTTAGACTGACTGTTCGAGCAGCAAATACTCTAGGATTCAACAGTGAGTGCTTTTACTTACTCAAATTAAACTTGCTGAAACTTAAGATTTTTGTTACATGAAGTGGGTTTTACATATATTGACAAGTTAGGAAGGGCTGTGCCATGTTTTCTGCTTGGTTTTGATGTGTATACTGCTTTTTTTTGGTGTGGTGTACAGGGTTTTCTTTCCGTCTTAAAGTTTCATTCCATTATGCTCAGAAAAGGGTGTTAAACATTTTTCAATGCATGGTATTTCACTCCATTTGTTTTAGTCACAGAAAACTTCTAGAAAACCATGTTAATACTTTAACAATTGTTAGTATTTTTCCAGGAAAAAAACTGATAAGGAATGATTTCAAAGCTTGTATTATGATTTCTATTTTGAAAATGAGTACTTGTTACTGCTGATTGGGGGTTTTGTCAAATGTGTTACTCTTTGAATTATTGTTTGTGGCTGTAAATAGTGCTTCAGGTTTAGTACTGGCTATAACAGTTTTTCATTTTTCTGTGACACTATCTGAAAACTTAACAGTTACTGTCTGAGGCAGATGTACTGCATTTTAGTGGTCTGTTGGTTTGTGAGGATTACTTGATAATCTGACAACATTAGGAATATTTGATTACATATGTGTGTGTTTTCCTAGTTGTGCAAGCACATCTCAGAAAAAAAGTACATTTAAATTGTTAAAACAGAGACATACATAAATATATTTAACTTGACATTTAGAATTACAGTAATTCTTAGTAGGAATTTGTAACTGTTAAATTATACTGCAGTTATGAGACTATTACAGGCTAATTAACATAGTACAGTTGTAAACTAACATACTAACATACTATTTGCCAGCAGATTAGGTCTTACGGTCTATCGAGTCTGCTCGAACCTTAGATCCTTAGTTGGGTGCCGAGACCCTCCCATCCCTTGTGCTCCAGAAACCCCTATCATCCATCCCCACCCCCTGGGACAGGCCATCATCTGATACATCCACTTTCTGTGTCTGTCCCACCCTCTCTTGAAGCCCTCCACTGTGGATCTCTGAACCAGCTCACCAGGCAGTGCATTCCAAGGGTCCACCACCCTCTCAGTGAAAAACCTCCTCCTTTCTCCCCTGATCCTTCCACCTTCCAACTTCAAACCATGCCCTCTGGTGATACCTCCCTGCTTTGAGTCTAAAGATCCCTCCATGTTTACCCTATTTATTCCCTTGAGGTACTTGAAGACCTCAATCATGTCCCCTCTGACTCTCCTCTCCTCCAATGAAAACCGGCAGAGCTCCTCAAGTCTGTCCTCATACGTCAAATCTCCTAGCCCTCGTATCATCTTTGTTGCCCTCCTCTGTACCCTCTCCAGGAGCTGTATGTCCCTCTTCAAGTGTGGTCTCCAGTACTGTACACAGTATTCAAGGTGTGGTCTAACGAGTCCATTGTACAGCGGCAGAATCACTTCCTTGATCCTAGAGGTGATCCCTCTTACGATGCATCCCAACATCCTGTTTGCTTTGCTAGCTGCTCTTCTGCACTGCTCAGAGTTATTCATACATGCATCCACCATGACCCTAGGTCTTTTCCCCTATTGAGGCCTCCAAGCCTCCCTCCCAGGGTGTACCTGTGTTTAGGGTTTCCCAGACCAAGATGCAACACCTTGCACTTGGTGATATTAATTAATTTCCATGTGTGAACCCAGCTTTCCAGGGTGTCAGGTCCCTTGCAGGGCCAACCTCCCTCTTCTCCTTCAACTACTGCTCCCATCTTGGAGTCATCCTGAAGAGACTCATTTCACACCTATACCCTCCCTGATGTCCGATATGTATGTATTAAACAGGATTGGACCCAGGACCGAGCCTGTGGTACCCACTACCAACCTCTCTAGGGTTGAGAGCTCCCCACAGACCACTACTCTCTGAGTGCATCCAGCTAGCCAGTTTTCAATCCATCTGACCATCAAGGGCCTACTCCTAACCCCATCAGTTTCTCCACCAGACCATTGTGGGGGACAGAGTCAAACGCCTTGCTGAAGTCCAAGAATAATACATCCACAGGCTTACCCCTGTCCAGTTCTGATGTTACCCATTCATAGAACTCCACAAGGTTGGTTTGACATGATCTACCTGGCACAAACCCATGTTGCCGACTATCCAGACCCCCACCTCCTCCAAGTACACCCCCAATCGTTCCTTTAGTATACTCTCCATTAATTTTCCCACCACTGAGGTCAAACTGATGGGTCTATAGTTACCTGGTACTTCCCTCGACCCTTTATGGATTGGTACCACATGTGCCTCTCACCAATCCTAGGTACCTCCCCTGTCTCAAGTGACCTGCTGAAAAGCTCCACCAGGAGTGCAGCCAGTATGTCTGCCAATTCCCATAGTACTCGGATGAATGCCATCCGGCCAGGAGATTTGTCTTTCTTTAGGGCCTTGAGGGCTAACCACACCCTTTGGTGGAGATAGCATCATCCGTCCCTCCACCTTACTGGCCTTTTATCCTTACCCAGATGTGACACCCTGGGGTACCTCTCCCTCTTGCTCCATTTCTGTTGCTCCTCTGATCCCACTTACTGGCGCTTCTATCCCTTCATGCCTTGCTTTGTAGATATCCCATCCCTCCTAGTGAACACAGAGGCAAAGTACTCGTTAAATACCTCTGCCTGGTCCCTCCCTCTTCCCCCACCCTCCTTCTGATCTCAATCTGCTGAGATGGCCCTTAGTTTTTCTCCGCTCCCCAATGTACCGGAAGAACCCCTTTTCCCCTCCATGTATCCCCTGTGCCAGCCGCTGCTCTTTACTGGACTTTGCTCCCCTCACCATACGGGTGACTTTTCTAGATGCAAGCTGGTACATTTCCTTATCCCTATCCCCTCTTGTTGTTTTATATTTTTTGTAAGCCGCCTTCTTTTCTCTGACTGCTACCTGTACCTCACTGGACCACCAGCATGGTTTATGTGACCTTGTTCCCTTATGTTTCAACTTAGCGCAGATCCTGACTGCCTCATGAAGTCCCCGTTTTATGACCTCCCATCTCCTTTCCACACTTGTCGTTGAGGTAATCCCCTTCAAGTGATCCTTGAGAATATTTCCCATGCCCATAAAGTCTGCTCCCCCTGAAGTCCACTGCCAGTGTCCTAGATCTCCCCCTCCCCATGCTTATTTGAAACCAGACAGTATTGTGGTCGCTCCCAGTCAGGGGTCCTGTACAACCATGTCCTTACCAGATCCCCATCTGCCAGAACCACATCCAGGACATGCCCCTCCCTTGTGGGCTCCATCACATGCTGTGTTAGAACACATCCTGGAAGCCATCCAGCAGCCTCTGCTCTGGCCACCTTAGAGGACATGGTTCCCCAGTTTGCACCTGGCATATTAAGGTCCCCCATCAACACCACTCCTTCCCCTTTTGGTCCACACTGGGCAATGATGTTGTCCAGCAAACCATCCTCTAGAACATCACTCATCCCGGGGGTCCTATATGCTACACCCAGCTTGACCTTATCTCCTGCTGGGGATCGTAAGGTGACCCATAAGACCTCTACGTTCCCTCTGCCTCTTCTACCATAGCAATTTCTATGCCATCTCTAATGAACATAGTCACTCCACCCCCTCTGCCCTCCTTTCTATCCTTCCTAAGCATAGTGTACCCCCGTACGTTTAGGTCCCAGTCATGGTTTTTGTTTTCCCACGTCTCCGTGATGCCACCACATCCACCCCAAACAGCATGGTCTGGAACTCTGGAAACTTGTTTCCCAAGCTCCTGGCATTTACTAACACCAACCCCCACCCCTTATCCTCTTTGTTGAACCCCACCCAGATTCCTTATACTTCCATCCTCCCCCTGCTCCTCCTGAAACCTCCACCTCCAGTCTGTTTCCCCCTCTCCCCCTTGGGCTTGAAGGCTACTCCTCTCATCTGGAGGAGAGGGCTTCTGGTCAGCCCCTCCCTTATCCCTTCCCACCTTACAAGTTTAAACCCCACCTTTCTTGTATGTAGTCAGCCATCCCCTGTTTAAGGACTTCCTTCCCTAATGGGGCAAGATGAAACCTGTCCTTGGCATATAGTCCCTTATCCTCCCAAACTCCATTCCAGTTCCCTAACACCCCCAACCCACACTCTTCACCCGACTTCCTGAGGCAGTCATTAACCTCTGTGAGCTTCATTTTTTTCTCCACTGAGGTCTTTGGTACTGGCAATATCTCCGAAAAGGAAATGTTGCATCCATTATCCCGACAGACTCTGGCAAGTTCTTGGAACCTTGCTTGGATTTCAAATGCTATTTCCTCTAGATCATTAGTTCCCAAATGCACCAGGAACTGGTTTCCTCCACAATCCCTAACCATTTCATACACCATGAACTTTGCTCTGTGCACTGTCAGCCCAGAGATACTCACTACCTTCACCTGGCTATGGCATCCACCCCCTGTCCCTCCCACTGGATACCCCTAATCATCGAGGTCTCCCAATAACAGAACCTTAACACTCGCCATCATCCTTAGTTTACCTCCACTATGCCCTCTCAGCCCCCTTCCCCCATTCATGATCTCAATTTCATAGGAGTCTTCCTGCCTTATTAGAGACCCTTGTCACTCTCCCTTTCTGCCTTCCTTGCTATTTTGCCCACTTAACTCAAACCCCTCTGAATAGGTGTCCCTTTAACCCTCTTATCTGAACCATTTATCCTGGCCCTGATGGTTTCCCCTTCCCTCACACCGCCATCCTCCCCCCTTGTAATAGTACCCCTGCCTCCAGAGGCTCTCTGTGGGTCCCCTTTAGCTAGGGCCCCATCCTTGGTACTGACCCCCCTGCTGAAGGGGGGCTCCTCTCCCACCTCCTTGTCTCCCAGTTTCTCTCAATCATGCTCTCCTCCCTCATGTCTGGAATATGTTGCATCTCCCCCATTTGCTTAACATATATGTTTCCCCTTCTCCTCTGGTACTATGTCTATCCTTTCCATAGCTGGTCTGTGATGCCCTATGGTATCCGACTCCCTCCCGGCCTCTGTATAAGTTTCCTCATTTCCACAACCCCTTCCTCCCCTCTAGGTTGTTAGTAGCTCAAATTTATTGTGACACTCTATGTCAGCCTCCATCAAGTAACCGAGTTTCCCCTGACTGCATCTCTAAACTGCCCTCTTCTTCCCCTCTTGCTCTGTTCACCTTAGGAGCTCCCTTCCCACAGTCTGCTGTTTTAAGCTTCCTTTCAAGCCCCTCCTGACTCTTCCCCCTCCAGTCTCTTTGTATTCAGAATGTTCACCCAGTACGCTTTCCCCTTAGCATCAACTTCCCTATCTAAGGGTCCTCTGTCCCTAATATCCCCCCTCCTGCTTGCTGTAACATAACGTCCTGTAATTTCAGAGCATTGCCCCAGCCTCCCCTCAGCCCCACCCTTCTGCTGCCCATATCCACACCCCTTATTCTTGGACACCCCCAGCTCCCCCAGCTTACTCCTTAACCAATATACCTCACTCCTGATACAAGATAGCTCTCTACAGAGTGGGCAGCCTCCCTCTCTCCAGGCCCAATTTAGAATTATTGCCATCCCACAGCCTGTGCAGCCTACAACCCTTCTGAAGATGCCTGCCATGGTGGAATATGGCCACCCTGTTTATCCCTCTCTGTTTATAATAGCACACCCCCTTTTCTCAGTCCCTTTCCCCTGGAATACAGTTTCTCTCTATACTGACTGTAGTTATTTACAAACCCAATTTCAACCCCACCAATAAAGTTCCCAAGTCTCACAAACACATACAGTCCAGTGTGTGTTCGGTCCCACTAACAGTGTGTGTAAGCAGACATCAGGTACCGTATGATGTCACAGACCCACCAGCTCCTGTTGCTTTGAATTTCAGTCCCAAACAGAAATACTCAGCCCTTCAATCCCAACCCCCAGTGGCTTTTCAGTATTTAAGAAAGCCTACAAAACAGGGTGGGTGGGAGGCTCTTATCAACACCAGGCAAACAACACATTTAAATTTCCCTCTAATTAACCCTGCCAAACAACTGTCCTCAAGCCTCCAAACTTACAATATCACAGCCCAAGTAACAGTTCTAATTCAAGGTAATAATTTTTAACACATAGAACTAATTTCACTTACAAACTATTCAAATATTTCAGTTAAAACAGAATATAACCCCAGACCTCTGTCCTACCAGCCTGCTGCTTAAGTTCCCAAGTGAACAATGAAGGCCAAGGTAATTTCTGTTTAAAGACAAGGTAATTGCAGCTAATGTCCCTTCCCCCTAACACCAGGCAAACAACACATTTAAATTTCCCTCTAATTAACCCTGCCAAACAACTGTCCCCAAGCCTCCAAAGTTACAATATCACAGCCCAAGTAACAGTTCTAATTCAAGGTAATAATTTTTAACACATAGAACTAATTTCACTTACAAACTATTCAAATATTTCAGTTAAAACAGAATATAACCCCAGACCTCTGTCCTACCAGCCTGCTGCTTAAGTCCCCAAGTGAACAATGAAGGCCAAGGTAATTCCTGTTTAAAGACAAGGTAATTGCAGCTAATGTCCCTTCCCCAACTAACACCAGGCAAACAACACATTTAAATTTCCCTCTAATTAACCCTGCCAAACAACTGTCCCCAAGCCTCCAAAGTTACAATATCACAGCCCAAGTAACAGTTCTAATTCAAGGTAATAATTTTTAACACATAGAACTAATTTCACTTACAAACTATTCAAATATTTCAGTTCAAACAGAATACAACCCCAGACCTCTGTCCTACCAGCCTGCTGCTTAAGTTCCCAAGTGAACAATGAAAGTCTTGCACATTATGTCTGTTAAGTACAAAGGTATGGTTCCACTCACCACTCAGGCTGCTGGCTGAGAAAGAGAGGGAATTTACTTTGACAGAGCATAATGGCCAGTAAGTTAGACCAATGAAAATTCATATTGTTGGCAAGTCATGAACTGTACCAATGAGAAGACACTATTTTCCCACCAAAACAAAAAGAATGTTTTATAAACATAACCCCAATAGAAAGAGGCTTTACATACATAACTAGCTCTTTTAGGCTGTATGAGCCAATCTGGAAGCAGGTTATCACTTGTGATTGTTTTGACTGTATTTATCTGAATGATGCAACAGAATACTGGTCATTGTGCTGATTAGACTTGATAGTGCTTGGTAGTCAGACAGACACAATTGTGATATTTCTGCATCTGAGTTTTTGAGATTTATCCTCAGCATGGCAGAACAATCTACATTTACTGTATGGATAGTAGGATCAAGTTTGGTGAGAAGGGCAGCAGTGTTCAGCAGAGGTAGTCATTTTGGCAGTGATTTACATCTACCTGGATGCTCAGTGTCTTGGTTTGGGAAGGGTGGCATGAGGTGGGAGCAGCTCATGCCTACCATGTACCATTTGTTGGAGGCACACCTAGAACCAGACATACTCCTCATACAACTCAGAGGCAATGATTTTGGGAACAAAAGGGCATTGATTTAATAGAAGCTGCACAGTCTGACTAGCAGCATCTTATCTGTATGTTACCAGCGTGTAAAATTCTGTATTCAGACATTACACAGCTCATGGTCTGGAAAGGTGAGGATTACTGTCCTCCACTTGAAAGATCACACAGAAAGGTGAACATACAAATATCTGGATTCCTTCATGTTAAGAGAATGCATACCATTCGTCATCCCCAAATTACTTATAACAAATATTGGCTATATCTAAAAGATGGTGTACATCTCTCTAACACTGGTAATAACATTTTTGTTGGGGGCCTTCGACATGGTATCCTTACAGTTCTGTGATTGTGTGCCTGTTCAAGTGTGCCTCTCAAGTACATCACATATGCACTGACAAAAACGGCTGATTTTAGAGCCACTATAAATGGTCAAAAAATAGAACTGTTTACATGTTGCACATTGTTGTGTGTATGTTAGAGTGTGAGATTGTGGGAATCACAGGTTGTGTGGTGTTTTTCAGCAAGCAGGTATTACAATAATTGTTAACTGTTGCGTGGGATGTTCATTTTTACTTGACATTTTTTGTCTGTTTTTGGGTGGTATACATAACTTATTGGTTGGCTGTCGCTGTGCAGAATGGTGTTTTTTTTTTTGTTTTATCTGTTCATGTGATGTAGGGTGTGTGAACTGTTACTATTTTATTTTTTTGACATTTATTTTTTTAATTGTCTGAGTATGGCTGAAAATGTTATGTGTGTTTCTGAAGGTGAACTGCCAATATAGGGGCAGCTTTGTGGCATGAAAACACATATGCTGTCAATGTAGTAAACAGTGGATGGGATATTCAGAAATGCACCTGGCAGGGATGTAAGCCAGGCACAGCATAACTGGGATGCACCAGGGTGTGGACTGGGTGATATTCAATGGCGAAGCACCATGGCTCAGCACTGTTGAATATGGCAATGTGGCCTCCTACATTGCGCATGGTGCAGTGGCACTGCGCCAGTGTAAGTGGCAAGGAAGGAGCAGGGGGATGTGCCAGTGCAAGTGCAGTTGCGCTATGTGTAGAAACCATGATATTCAGTGGTGGCTATGAAAATGGGGCCATAATGCATGCAAGGCACAGCTGGGGCCATTAGCATGACATTATGGCCCCATTTGCATGCAGGTGTGCAGCTCCCTGGCTACTTGTGCCTGGCACCCTGCCAGGCTGCAGCTGTCAGGGACTGAAGCCCCCTTGTACATCTTGGCTAAGTGCCACAATGCCTGATCGCAGGCATAAGTATAAGTAAAATCATGTTCGATCTCCCTGGTGGTCCAGTGAACCACTTCCAGCCTGATCACAGGCATAAGTGTAAAGAAAAACATTTTAAACTAACCCTGGTGGTCCATTGGACTGCTTCCAGCCCGATTGCAGGTATAAGTATAAATATAAACAGTTTAAATTACCCCTGGTGGTACAGAATCCCCCACCCACCCACCCACTGAGCCTCGCCACTCTGCTCCCCTCCCCAGTCAATGTCGAGTGACAGCTCCCCACCTGAATCCACCTGGCCGCCTGCTGACTGACTGCATACAGTATGGCTGTATGCCCATTGAGCCACAGCATTGGCCAATGGACATACAGACCGTACCATACTATACAGTCCAGTAGGGGTTGTACCAGCATATGCACCGCACATCCCAGGCTAAATATTGGGATGTGCAGAATATGCATGGGCACACCCCCCACACTTGCGCCGCATACATTACTGGTGCACCCCAGTGCATCGGGATCTGCATGGTACAACACCCCCTTTTGAATATTGCGCCGGGGCGCATCAGTGGGTTGTGCATGGTGCAACACTTTTGAATATCCTACCCAGTGTGTTGCTAGGGATATTTTCACTAGCTAACTCATTGATTGTGTTTTATTCTGAACAATGTGTGTCTTGTTTGACACTTTTGTAGTACTTTTTTTTCAGCAGATACATATCTATTCCTTGGTATCCCTCTGCACATACTCTACTGTTAAGTAAGCATTTTCCTTTTTTTATCTTACCTCAGTGTTCAGTACGCTGTGTTTTATGAGGGCCCATTGTCTTGTCCACTGTTTCCTTCTTGAACTGCTACAAAATACATAGGCACTACCAGCTGTCTGATTACCTCATAGCAATAGTGGGAAGGTGGCTAAATGTACAGTAGATGTCCACTCTTAAATAACTATTGATTCAACATGCACTATTAGCTGACACTATGTTTGGGCACCCTGAATTGGTGTGCTGATGTAGTGCAATTTTTGCAGTGTCATTTACTGATGCCTGTTAAGTATTCACTATGTAATGTGCCAGTTTTCTACAACTACTATGTCAGTGACTGGATCAAAGAATTTACATTTTTTACTTTTAACTTAGGTTGCTTGATCTTTGTAGTCAATATCTTAGTTCTTTGTGACAGATGTTACTTTCACCTTTGGTTGTTCATTTACAAAGTATCATCTCATGTTGTATTACCATCTTGTTAAGTTTCAGGCACTTCATCGGGTCCTGAGTAGTGGCTCTACAGTACCTGCAAAGAAACAAATTTCAAAAGTTGTGAAATAAATATTTTTATATTTAAATACTGCTTGTCTCTGTGTATGCTGGTGGGGGGCTGGGGGGTAGGTATGACGACATCTCATGTTGCTGACTGGCTGAAACAAGAAATGGGAAAATAGTGTTAATACTGTGTCGATGTGTATGGCAACTAAGAGGGGTGTGACTGCAAACAGGGATGTGTAGTAGAGAACAAAAACAGAAGTGGAGTAATTACTTGTTTTACATACAAGTAAATAAAAAATTTAGTAAGGAAAGCTACTAACATATGTATTTGTAATACATCTCACACGGTGGCCATTTGGAAAGTGCAATAATAGCGTACAGGATGATCAGTCAGGCGCAATTACACCACTAGGTGATGTGGTGTTCTCACATGTTGTCCATCCTGGTGGGTATTAATAGTTGGTCATACCACTACTTCTGTTGTGTGGGGAATAGTAGGAAGAAACCTCAGTGTCCCGGTGTGGTGCGAAGCTGTTTGGTCTTCCGTATGACACTATGTAGTTAATATATCAATAATTGAGCTTAGAAAATTTTAAAAGGAGATAGTATAGCAGCTGTGAATACAGCTGTCAATATTTAATTACTATACTGTTTTGTTAATGTAGGGAAGGGGAGGGGAGGGCTGATTGATGTGTTTTAATAAAAGACTCATTGATTACCTTAAGATTTATAACTTATTACAGATATCTCATTGTGATTGTTGAAAAAGACAAGCAGGTGAAAGAAACAGCACTATTAATATTATATCTAATAATGTTTATTTATATGTCTTTTTGTCATTACAGCTAGACAATGCCAAAATCTTGGAGTGACAGAGAGGTGCTGGCACTAGTTTAGGCTCTCAGACAGCATGCAAATGCATACAATGTCATGTGTGCGACTAACCTCAGCCTGACACACACATGGGGCAAGGTAGGTCTTTGATTTGATTTAGAGTTCATTATTTTTTTACACGGCTATGGATGTGATCAATGACAATGGTGGGTTACGTATCATATTTAAAAAAAAAATTATTTTTTGGTGGTGCAGTGGACCATTCACAGCCTGATAGAAACATAGAAACATAGAAACATAGAATTTGATGGCAGATAAGGACCGCTTGGCCCACCCAGTCTGCCCATTTCCCTACCTACTGGATAAGCTGCAGATCCTAGTTAACCAGCAGCCTACTTCTTCTTACCCCCACACCCTAGAATTGCCTTATGACTGTCCCATGCATGCTTGAATTCCACCACTGATTTTGACTCCACAACCTCCTCCGGAAGGCCGTTCCATGCATCCACAACCCTCTCTGTGAAAAATACTTCATTAAATTACCTCTGAGCCACCCCTCTATCTTCAAATTGTGCCCTCTTGTTCTTGCACACCTCTTTTTGAAAGATGCTACCCTCTTGGACTTTGTTGATTCCTTGAGGTACTTCAAAGTTTCTATCATGTCCCCTCTCCTCCTTTCCTCGAGGCTATACATATTAAGCTCCTTAAGTCTCTCTTCATATGTCTTCTGGTGCAGACCCTGCACCATTTAGTGCCCTCCTCTGGACAGCTTCCATCCTGTGTATGTCTTTGCGGATTGGGTCTCAGAACTGCACACAGTACTCAGATGTGGTCTCACCAGCTGTCTGTACAGAGGATAATAACTTCCTGTTTTCTACTGGTGTGCCTCTCCCTATGCATCCCAGTAACCCCCAGCCCTCCTTGCTGCCTCTCCACATTGCTTGCCCACCTTTAGGTCATCTGATATGACTACCCCCAGGTCCCTTTCCATTTTTGTTGTTGTTAGTATCTCACCCCCATTGTGTACTCTTCCCTGGGTTTTGTTTCCCAGGTGCATTACTGCACTTCTTAGCATTGAATCTAAGCTGCCATACATTTGACCATTCCTCTAACCTTGCCAAGTCCCTTCTCATCCTTTCCACCCCACCCTGTGCATCAACTCTGTTGCAGATCTTAGTGTCATCTGCAAAGAGACATACTTTCCTTCAGTCCTTCTGCAATGTCTCTGATAAAGACATTGAAGAGGACTGGTCCTAATACCGAACCCTGCGGTACCCCACTAGTAACCCTCCTTCCTTCTGAGTCGACTCCATTTACTATTACTCTCTGTGTCCTATTCTCCAGCCAATTCTTTACCCAGGCTGTCATCTTGGGACCCACTCCCAGGCTGGCTAACTTATGTATTAATCTTTTGTGTGGGACTGTGTCAAATGCCTTGCTAAAGTCTAGGTAGGCCATGTCCACAGCCCCTCCCTGATCTACTACTTTGGTCACCCAGTCAAAGAAATCTATCAGATTTGTCTGGCATGACCTTCCCGCTGTGAATCCATGCTGCCTAGGGTCCTGTGCCCCTCTGGGCTCTAGATATGTGACAATTCTTTCCTTCAGAAAGTGATTCCATCATTTTCCCTATCACTGAGGTTAAACTAACAGGTCTGTAGTTTCCTGCTTCTGCCTTGCTCCCACTTTTGTGAAGGGGAATCACATCTGCCCTCCTCCAGTCCTCGGGTACCATCCCATCCTCCCATGATTTGTTAAAAAAGGGTAGTCAGTGGCGTCACTAGTTCTACTCTTAGTTCTTGTAGAATTCTGGGATGAATCCCATCAGGCCCCATTGCTTTGTCCACCTTCAGTTTTAAGAGTTCTTTCAGAACCCTTTCTTCTGTAAATGGGCTGGTATCAACTTCTGTATCCAGAGTGTTACTACTGTTTGTTTTATGAACCTCCCCCTCTTCATTTGTAAATACTGAGCAAAATATTTGTTTAGTATCTCTGCCTTTTCACAGACTCCTCTGCCCACCCTCCCTCCCTTTATTAAGCCTCACTATCCCTCCCTTGGTCTTCCTTTGCTCCCTGATGTACCTATAAAAGGTTTTATCCCCCTTCTTAACTGAGTTGGCTATCTTTTCCTCGGTTTGGGCCTTTGCTGTTCTGACTGCCTTCCCAGCCTCCTTTTGCTTTAACTGATACAGTTCTCTGTCCTGTTCCTTCTGCGATTCCTTGTACTTCCTGAATGCTTTCTTTTTCTCTTGAACCTTCACTGCCACTTCCTTATAGAACCATAGTGGTTTCTTACATCGTCTTGTTTTGTTTATTTGCTTCACACAAAGGCTCGTTACCTCTGTGATGGCAGTTTTTATTATTCCCCATTGTTCTTCCACCCCTCCTTCCTGCCCATTTGCTAGTGTATTCCTTAGGCACTCACCCATTTTGGCAAAGTCAGCCCTCCTAAAGTCCAGTACTTTTGTCTTTGTATGGCTTGACTCTATTGCTGTGTTTATTGTGAACCATACTGTTCGATGGTCGCAAGTTCCCAGATGGCTACCCACTTCTACATCTGTAATCCTCTCTCCATCTCCATTTAAGAGAATCAAGTCTAATATTGCTCCCTCTCGAGTGGGCTCCAGTACTAGTTGTCTAAGGCATGCCCCCTGTAGGGCATCTAGAATAACTGCACTCTTTGAAGTGGCAGCTGCAACTGCACTCCAGTTAACATCTGGCATATTCAGATCACCCATCAGCAATATCTCCCCTTTTTCTGCCATTCTAGGTATACTTTCTATCATTTCCCTGTCCATTTCCTCCCCCTGAGAAGGGGGTCTGTATACAACCCCTGTGCGGATTGTGGTGCCATTGCCTGTCTCCAAATTTACCCACAGTGCTTCTTCTCCTCCCTGTTTACCCTTTTGTTCTGTTGCTTTTATTCCTTCCCTTATGTAAAGAACTACTCCTCCTCCTCTCTTTTACCCTCCCTGTCCCTCCTGTAGACAGTGTATCCTGGTATGTTTATGTCCCAGTCATGGTTTTGTGTGTACCATGTTTCTGTGACTGCCACGATATCCAGTTGTTCCTCCTCCATCAAGGCCACTAATTCAGGAAGCTTGTTACCCAGACTATGGGCATTAGTACTCATTGCTCTCCATTTTTGATGGCTTTACCTTCTGTTGCAGCATCCCCCACTGACTGTTCTACCTCAGTCTTTTTCTCATTTAGTACCCTGTTTTGTAGGGAGAGGCTGGGATTTTCCTGCTGCTTATCAGTGCCTCCCGCTTTGACTAGTTTAAAAGCTTGCCAATGAAGCATTTAAACCGATTGCTCAAAAGACTTCTTCCCTTCCTGTAAGTCAGCAGCCGAGCAGACGATTTTACTGATCATGATCTTCTACATATTAAAATAACATTAAGACTTACTTGCTGGCACAAGAGAGTCACTGTGAAGCTTGAGCGTGGACATTGTAAAAGGAAAAATTCTGGTGTCACACCAGTGCCCTCCTCTCTAGCTGGCCACTGAGATCTGCCAGTCTGCCACCAGGTAGTTGCTTCAGGCAGCAGAACACCACCCGCAAAATCGTCTGCTCGGCTGCTGACTTACAGCATATACTACAACTGTGTGTCTATTGTTCCACAGCATGTGGCAATGGGTGTGTGCACTGTAGTGTAAATCACAGTCCTGATATATGAATAGGTTTATTCTCATGTTTAGAATGAGTTGTACAGTATGGTGTGTACGCCTATTGATCCATGTTGTGCAGCAACTGTCATACAGCTTTAGTGTACTCTGTTGCTGTTTGACGTTGTGCACAATGTTAACTCCTTCTGCCACATGTTTTCATTATAGCAATGCAAGAAAGTGTGTGATGTATTATTCCTTTGATATATGATACTCTGTGCATTTGAGTCCATATTGTTACAGTTGTTGAATTAGTGGTGAGGTTATCTTTGTAAAGTTATTCATTGTTGTGTATGACGAAACACTCAACGTACTTTTATTTTTAATTTTTTCCTCAGATTAGTCGCACCTTGGGGAGACAGGAAATAACAAAATCTCCAGACGAGTGTCCCAGGAAGTGGAAGATCACCCGCCAGACATTTTTTAAAACTAAGTGAGCGGTGGGTGATATGCAAAGGAGTGTCTAGGAATGGTACAACATAGCATATGCTATGTGGGAGGATGCAGGGAAACTGGAATTCAGTGGCCATCATCACACCTCTGAGTATATCTTTGAAACTGTTGTGATGTTAATATAGAACCTTATGTTGCACGTGTATCATTTGTAAGTTTGTGACTAACAAGGTTGCTTTATTTTGTACTTAAATAAAGTACTCTCATTTATTTAGAAATGTTAAGCATATTATATGTTGTATAATACTTCTGACAGTAGTGATATGTAAAAAAAAGAGTATTTCACAACAACAGTTTACCAATTATTGACTGAGGACTGTATTTGTAGTGAAACTGTTTTTTTAACTGAGAGGCTAGAGTAAATATTTGTTTAATTCCTTGAAAGCATATAATAAAACTTGTCTGGGAGTATCCTAATGTGTATAATGTTAAAGATATCACATGTAGTAATATTTTTATGGTCTCAATGTATTAGTTTGAAACATAGACAGATGTAATTTGTGTTTAGGGTATGTATTAGAGGAGTACAGTGAAAAACAATGTGAACCATGCTATATGTTTTACATAGTGTTCATTCTCATGTTGCAAGCTGAAGGTGCTGTTACTTTTAATTATACAATGGCAAAGAAATTTCCTGTATTCTGATTTGTCAGTGGGTGCCTGACACAGTAATAATATTACGCAATAACATTACTGTATGGATGACCTCTTTTGTCATTTGATCTTCCCTTAAGGAGCAAAGATATACTGCCTTACATAAAATCTAGTAAAACCTTACCAAAATGTTTTTTTGTATATTGTATTAATTGCAATCGGGTACTGCAAGTTGTGTGTTATTGTGTTATGATGTTACTCCTGGGGTGGTGGAAGAACTTAGTTTCATGTAATGCTTCAACCCACCCCCAGGAGTGACATTATTATACGATAACACATGCCTTTTTGTGCCTTATTGCTTAAATATCAAAGTTTTGTGCATTCTATAGAAATCAAAGATGGGTTATTGTGTGTGAAATGGTAGTGGTAATGTATGTGATCATGTCAGACCTCTGGATGCTTATCCTTATTGCTGCTATGTAAAGAACGTTATGAGAGGTCAAGACAGGACACTGAAAATGGGTTTGCAATTCTAGACCATAAGTACAGTTCTTTGTATTTATGATGATGGTATGGTAGCTGTCTTGTACTGCACTTTGAAACTAGTATTCTAGGGATAGATGATAGGTTTGGGTTCTGTATGTGATGTTGAGTGGGGAAATTAGTTGATGGTCAAGCTAGGAAAGACAATTGCTGTAAAGTAATTGTGCAAATCAAACTAAAAAAACAATGTAGTGATATTTATGTTAATTTTTAAATTGCGAAAGATCTTATTCACTTTTTTTTATCACTCAGCTACATCACCTTCAGAACCTGCATCCTCCCATCCTGTGCAGCTGCAACCACTCCCAGAAGGTGCGTCTCGAGGGGCTCCAGTCGAGCAACTACTCGTGCTCGACTCTGCTGGTGAGTTCGAATAATGTACTTATGACTTTATATTAAGTGAATAGGTAGTATTTCTGTCAAATGGCATTAGAATACTTTGTGTAGGTAATTGTTGAGGTAATTTGTTCACGTATCTAGTTTGTATTATGTAATTACTAACATTATCATTAGATTTGGAATTCCTAGTGAGAACAATTTTTAGACTATATTGTGCAGTGGAAGAAATATTGTATGACAAACTGTTGTAAGATGAAGTATTGATTTATGTGCTTAGTATTATGATTAGTATAAAGCTGTTAAGGTGTTTTTTGTAAGGAACAGACAGTCACAATTTGTAAATTGAAGAGGACATAATTGTATATAGGTGCTAATAATTCTAGTTACTGTGCTAATTAATACATCAGATGTGTGCACTGTGATGAAATCAACACTACATACTATCATAGTTGTCAAGGTTAAGGATATTGTACAAGTGGTAGTGCTGATATGTATATTTACATATACACTAATGTTTATATTGACGGATGAGTGATTTTTTTTTCTTTTACTATGTTTCCACGGAGGATGAACCATCTGCAGAGGGTGCTGCTGGAGGAGAAGACTCCACAGAGGGTATAGTGATCGTGGAGATTGAGCCATCTGTGGAGGAAATCCCACAATCTCCAGCAGCAGGTTATCTTCCAACAGCTGCAGGTCCAGCTGGGCCTCCAGCTGAGGAACGTAAGTACTTATTATCTTTTTGACTTTCTTCATAAAGAGTAGTACAGGGTAGTGAGTATACTGATTTACACTAATAGTAACAGTGCAGTTTGTGTACAACCCCAGGTGATATGTTATTCCTGAACAGTCACTGAGTCTTCATATGATTAGTTATTGGAATATTCTTAGTGATACTACATTCTTCTGTTGCCTTTTGATCATATCCCCAGAACAGTTGTTGATTGTCAGTGGTTGTGCTGCAGCCTGTTCTGTATGGGTTAGTTGTTATTGCTACAGACCTCTTCCCTCTGCAACCTGGTGCTTCAACTGTGTGCACCCTTTGTTCCATTCCTTCTTTCTCTTGGTGTTACAGGATTATTATACAATGATAAGGAAGAATCCTGGGCTTTGATTGGTCAGCTGCCCATCACAGCAGGGATGTTATCCTGACATAACATACATGCTGTTAACAGGTCTATTGTCATCATTGTGGAGATAATGGCTGACCTCTTTTTTTGCATTTCCTCTTAAGAAAAAAAAAAAATTTCTACACTAATAAAAACAATCTTTACATTTTTTTTATTCTGTATATAACAACAAGACATTGTATAATAGGAATGATGCCCTCCAAGGTGGGTGTTCTGCTATCATAACATTCCTTCTCGGGTGTTGGACACCCTCAGCCGGTGGCCTTGGGGGTAACCACCCGAGGTGGGATGTTATCCTAACATAACACCCACCCTGTCAGGCATCATTCCTTTACTATTTACTGTTCAAGCCTGGTGATTCTGCAGGCAGAAGCAGGGCCATCTTTCATACACTCATAAGATATGATAACCAGATTGCCTCCCACAAATTATTTTCCTCCCAGTTCAGTGATCAGTTAAGTAAGGAGCAGCCACACACACACACATATAGTATAGATGATGGACTTCTGAAAGAGTTAGAGAGCAGTATTACATAAGACAATGATATGTGGAAGGAGTGTGTAATGTTAAATCAGCATACCAAATGTTATGTGTCAGATATGAACATTTTTTTTCTGTAGAGAGTGTATATGAAGAAGGCAGAAGAACAATTGTATCTAGGCTCTATATGAATTGCATTAATAGCTATTCTTAGATGGAGAATGGCACATGCCATGCTCAATGTCCTCTTATGAAGTATGCAATAAGGAGTACAGTAATATGTTAAGATGGTACATCATCTTACTTGACTGCTTGCTGGTAACCTGTATTGGTTTAATACATTTCATATCTGCTTGCTTATATTCCTTTTCAAGAAGTTGAATCACATAGACAATAGTGCATGGGCAAGTATGCAGAAACAGGGAGTAGTAAATTATTTATTTTTTTCATCTTCATTGGTGTTAATTTTACTGTTGAGCTACAGTTATTGTGTCTTTATCTGTGATATATGTTGTTAAATAATGTCATAGTGTGATTTATTGAACTGTATTGTATGAGGTTGATAAATCTGATGAGGTGTTAACAGATCACACAGCACTGTGCCAATAGTGTTTTTGCAATATGATAGCTCTTTACTGGTTGACATATTGAGTCACAATGTCTCAGTTGCACCATACTATCACAGATGTACACTAGAATGGTGTTGGGAAACCTAAAATGGGCATGGAGTGTGACAGTGTAGTATTGTGGGACTGAAGTAGACTATATCTGTGTACCTGTGGCATAGTGCGGGGGGGGGCTGGTGTTTTTAGTAGTCAAGTTTCAAATCTGTCATCTGCTTGAACAAGTTTTTGAGTAGAATGCACATGAATTTGTATAACTGACTGTGTACTGCTGTGTGTCACTGTACATTTCATAATGACGATACTAACACTGTGCACATGTGGTTCTACATGACATCATTGTACAGTAGAGTGGTAGAAATGCAAGTATGTAGAGCTGCTGATGTTTCTTAATTATAGAAGTTTTACTCATACTACATATAGTTATTAATAAAGTGTTTTTTTGGGTTGGGGGGGGTATTATTTTCTCTCCTCCAGAGCTCCGGCTACAACCCCCTCCCTCCGTTGTTCCCCCAAGCGCCATCCCCAGACATCAGACCCCCTCCCTTGTGCACCCCATGACTTACCCTTCACAGCAGGGTGGTGGGGAGTGACTCAACCCACCCTGACGGATCCATACCAGGGAGGCACCCTTCCAGGAATGACGCCACGGAGGAACAACTTTGTGCTGCCAGACTCGCTTTTTCCCTGTTTTTCCTCCTGGCGGGTCATGGCGTGCAATGATGCCAGTGACTGGGTGCACGCACACTCCCGTGCGTGCCCCAATCAAGCGTCTGCCACGACCCGCCCACCCCCAAGCTTGCAGCTACATGCTGTCGACCACCCAGCCTCTGCTAGGGGTCAGGCAAGCCCCAGCCACCCAAATCCTCCCTCCCCGGAGATGGAGAGCAGTCCCTTGGATGCTCAATCCATCTCCTCCCCGCTGACCCACGGCAACCCATGCCCATTCCCGAACACGGGTCGCCGGCGTGGCGCGAGGTGTGGCGACCAGCGCCTCAATCCTCAGCACCACCAGGCCGGCTAATAAAGTGGTTTTAGGCACAGCATCAATAGTCACCTACTCTGGGATTGACAGAATGTAATTCTGGTAGGATATGTCAAATTCTTGTATCTGTTATACTAAGGGTAGCTGTGTGTATAAAAAAAATGATAACAGTCTTCTTAAGTCAGTACAGTATTTTTTTTTAAGTACCATAGATTGGAATACATCTGAGCTGTTAAATATATTGCAAAGACAGAGTTTAGTATAGCCTATTTTCAGAAAACTGCAGTACAGTTTTGACTATTAACATCTGTATTGTTTCTTTTTCTTTTGTCTACACGGGGCAACTTGCCGTTCTCAGTAACATCAGTACTACCTCAGCCAGCTGCTCGAGACTGTGTGGAGTGGTAACGGGGCTGCTGCTGAACACGCCTGTGACACTGCAGCAAAACTAAATTATTTGGTGGGGCAGACAGGTGAAATAATATAACAAGGAGCAGAAATCAGAGACTTGCTGCAGCGTCACAGGCGTGTAGGACATGCGGCCTTAGTTGCCACTCATGGGCTCGAGTAGAGCAACAGGAGCCTCACCAAAGCAATCCAGTCACTCAGGGATTTGGAGGAGGCCTCTATTGCTTCACTGGAGTCCGCACATGGTCTCATGGTGTGGCTGGCTGAGAACCAGCTGGAGGCCACAGAAGCAATTCACCAGCGTCTGCACCAGGACCTGCAGCATCTAGAGGATCGCCAGCCCTCTGAAGAACCTCAGCAAGAGCTCCTCGAAGGTGCCCCTCCAACATCACCATCTACAACTGCTGCACAAGAGGAGCACCCAGCTGCACCTACTCCTGAACAGCCTTCCACTTCCTTGGCACCATCGTCTTCCCAAGTCCCTACAACCTGAGTGGCCAGCACCTCTCTGTCACTCCTGGCCAGTTGTTGTAAATAGTTTTTTTTTAAAGAAATCATTATTTATTTATAGTTATTTATCCCCAGCCAGTGATAATTTATTTAGTGTGAAGGAACACTTTTATTTTATTTTGCATAAGTTTTATTTAATGTTTTATTTATTTATTCTCCCTTTTTCCCAGCGTCTGAGTTATATATGTATTTATTTTTCTATATGTTTTTTCAAAATGTTTTCTGACTAAATCTTTTATATTTTGTTATACAAATTATATATAAAGAATAATTATTTTCTAAGAATTTGTTTGTGTCATTATTCTAGATATGTATATAATACAGTTATTGTGTATGGAGGTTTGAGGTAATAGCATACATGACAGTTTGGCGAACATGACTCTCAGAGCAAGTAAATAGTTGCTATTAAAGTAATATAGTGTTAATGATAGTGTTTTCCTTTGGGTTATGATTTTAGGATTACACTGGGAGTCACACAAAGTACTACCTATTCTGAAATTTCTGTGACTTTTTTTTTACAAATTTCTTCTGCTGTATGCATTTCAATAGTACAGGCAGCAGAGAGAAATGGTGCAGAAATGTTGTGAGATATTTAGAAATAGGTGTCAATGTCAGTCACTAGAATTGCATGGTGGGGTGGTGGTATACAGAGATGACTTCTGAAGCTGGGTATGGTATAGTTAATAAAAAGTATAATGCTAAGGTTACATTGTCTTTTTTTAAGGTATGGTGAGAGAAATTACATGTTTTTTTATTTCTCAAAAAGTCAGGAAATTTATTGGAAAAAACTGTGTTAATGCAAGAGTTAGGGATTTTTGTAACGATAAAAGTGAGGAAATTCGGCATTAGAGTTTTCAACCCTAACTCCGTCTCCCCCCCAACACCACACCACCTCCCCACTTGTGCACACACATACACACACAGACACACACACACACACACACAGGCAGAAACATACACACACACACACAAAAAACACACAGCTGTGTAAGCAGTACAAGGAAATACAACCAATCACAAGCAGATCCAATCTCCGCAAACACATAGCGTGCAACCTGTTCAGAGGAGGGTAAACAAAATGGTGCAGGGTGTGCAGCAGAAATGATACAAGAAGAGACTAAATCAACTTAACATTTATACCCTCAAGTAAAGGAGTAGAGGGGTACATGGTGCAAACTTTCAATAATGTGAAGGAAATCACCAAAGTAGAAGAGGATACCATCTTTCAGAAAAAGAGATGTAGAACAACAAAGGGCAACAATTTGATGATAGAGGGGCAATGCCTCAGAGGTTATGTTAAACAGAAATGTATCACACAGAGGGTTCTGGATGCATGTATCAGACTTCATGGCAAAGTTGTGGAGCAAGTAAGAGTTCCGGGATTGTTTAATACATGACACAAGAGGCTATTCTAGTGGGGGATAGGAAGAAGTAACGTGTTCATTAACTACAATCTGCACCTTATTGATGAGATATGGAAATGGACAGTGTCGCTGTCCAAGTAGTCCTTATCTGGTGTCAAATGCTATGGTTTTGTATATGATTCTATCATGTATTCACAGTTCTGTCATTATTTAAGTATTTGTAATATGTGACTGAAATGTAGCAAAACCCTGCATCTTCTTTTTCACAGTGTTGGCAAGCCTAAACGCTATCCACAGCCATATCAGGTCTGAACAGAAAATGTTTTCAATTCTTCTGTGAACAAGCATTCTTACTAGACTTAGAAAACATTAACTAGATAGTGATACATACCTGCTCATGAGAAGCCAGTTGCCTGTATAGCCTACAGATTAGTGTTATTATTTCTCAGTGAGGTTTGTACATCTAGTAGACAAGACCTAAGTTTGATTCTGGCAAGATCCATCTGCATACTCTGACTGTGAGGAAGTAAGTTAAGTGAATAGTGCTTTCAGCTGAGTCCTGAAAACAGAAACTTGTTGCTAGTTGGTGTCAGACTGTTACAAAAGATTACAAAATATATATGTATATTTACTCTTTGTGGGAATTGATTAAGACATCTCTTCTGGAAGAAGTTGTACATTAGTGTTCTACTTTGTTCTTGTATTTCCGTTTATTTTGGAAATATGCTATCCTATTGTACTTTGTTAAGGGTATACATGTCAAGCTGCTTTACTCTCTCCTCATATTTTTTTCTGCTGCACACTCTGCACCATTTTGTTTACCCTCCTCTGAACAGGTTGCTCTCTGTCTATGTGTTTGCGGAGATCGGGTCTGTCTGTGATTGGTTGTATTTCCTTGTACTGCCCCCATAGTTGTGTGTTGTGTGTGTGTGTGTGTGTGTGTGCATATGTGTGTGTATGTTTCCGCCTCTGTGTGTGTGTGTGTGTGTGTGCATGTGCCATTGGGGATCAGGGTGTGGGGTGTGGGGTGGTGATGGGGGAGCAGAATTTAGGGTTGAAACCCCTAGCGAATTTCCTCACTTTTGTCACTACAAAACCCTAACTCTTGCATTAACGCGGTTTTTGCAATAAATATGTATATATATATATGTGTATATATATATATATATATATATATATATATATATATATATATATGTGTGTGTACAGTATATATATTATACAGGCATGGTAATGCCTGCATATTAGGGTTGCGTAAACACTTTTATGTTAACCCCCAGTTCTGCACCTTAATAACTTCCTCACCATTCAACCAATGTACATGAAATTTAGAACACATCACCTCTGTGCTAGGATCTCTGAATTTCATGCAAATCAGTTCAGGGAAGGCAACATTACAGAGGTGCAGATAATCACAAGATGCCCATTTTTTGAACATTTTAAGACTTTTTTTGCCACCTGATAATTTAAAAAATATGAGGCTCTGAAACCTGAAACTCTCAGGTTTGATAGAGGTTGGTCCAAGGTGTGCGTGTTTGTGGTTTTTAGGTCCCTTACTTCAGTCGTTTTTTAATATTTCATAAAAATGTTACATTTTTGAGCATGTGCAGTTCAAAAAATGAATGTTCTATTCAATAACTGAATTTTTACAAAAGCAGCAATTTGCACTATATGACACAGCTGCCTTTAATATATGAGAGCTGTGTCATATAGTGCAACCACTGCTGCTTTCACCACTCGTAGGTCAGGGAGGGGGCTACTGTCATTGTAGCCCCACCAACCTAACTGTGCTGTGCCTTAAACTGTGCCTGCACATGGGGGGGGGGGACAATCCTCCATGGCAGTGTATTTATTCATTTTTATTTGATTTTTATTTTTTTATTTTTTTATTTTTTTCTTCATTACCAACATCAGGGGGCCCAATCCCCATGTCAGCATTCCCATCAGCAGTGTTTAATAGTTCCTGCAAGAAAAAAACTGTCCCCCGATGTCTATTGTTTTTGAACCTAAAAGAAAATAAAACTGTCCCTTGTCATCCCTGCTCACCGTCATCATGATCCTACCACTTGCACTGCACTATATGGCACACCTGTTGTTTAATAAAGACAGCTGTGTCATATAGTACTTGTACTATATGACACAGCTGTCTCAAATAAATAACTTGTCTTAAAGTGCAACTACTATATGACACAGCTGTCTTTAATAAACAACAACTGTGTTGTATAGTACTTGCACTATACGACACAGCTGTCATTCGTAAAAGACAGCTGAGCCATATTGTGCAGGTGGGCACCTCAGGGTAGTTGCCATTAGCATACAAGGGCAGGGATAGGTCTACTATTGTTGTAGCCCTGCCAGGCCCTGACAGCACTGACCTGTTCTCTGCATACCTAGGAGCCCACCCCAGTGTGCTAAAATTGCTTATTATGTTTTATTTGACACCAGGATGCCCACTCCCAGTGTCGGATGCCCCCCTTCCTCAAGCCTGTATTTGATTGCCAACAAGGGGGTGCCCAATCCCCATGTTGGCATTTAACCACCCATCCCAACGTGCTCATATGTATTTTTAGTACAAAACCTGTAAAAATACAGAAAACTGTCCCCTGATGTCTTTTTTTTCTAGAAGAAAAGAAAATGGGCCCTCATCATCTCCGGCACCCCCTCCCCATCCTGACCCTCCCCTGTGCACTGACCTTCCCACACCCCCTTACTACATACTTACCACCAGAGGTCTGGCAGTCTCATCTTCTGTTGACTGGGACACTTCTGCACTCTTCAAAGCTGAACCGCAAACTGAGAAATACAGGTAAATGATGTATAATGGTAATTAGTGGGGGTTTTAACTTATGTTGATATCTCAGCCATTTCTTAGAATTTGCCCGCAAATTTTCAACATGGAGTTCTTGGGACCCCACCTCATGAACACTATCACTGTCATCTCATTTCTCAGTCCTAAAAGGTAATTTCACAGTCACTGTGTGGAATCACCTTGTAGGACTGATTAACGAAATGACAATGCAACTGTTCATGAGGTGGGGTCCCAAAAAGCCCATGTTACAAATCTGATGAAATAACCCTAAATAATCACTGTGTTACAAGCGTGCATTGCGCAGTTTCTATGCACGTTTGTAACTTCACTAATTTTTAATATTTTTACTACAGATTTTCAATATTGACATTGTTTACCACCTCCTTATGAACAGTACAGTTGTCATTATTCACATCCTGCTGGAAATGTATTTTTGCATCTGTGGAGCAGAATGGAGTGGTCGCTGCATGAAATCAACTTTTGAGACAGATTAACAAAATGACAGTGCCAGCATTTATGAGGGGAAGACCCATAAAGCCCATGTTAAAAATTTGGCGAAAAAATTCAAAAAAATGGCTGTGTCATGGGCATGCATTGCGCACTTTCTACACATGCTCCAACTTTGCAAGTTTTTCATATATATTCACTCTAGATTTTCAGCATTGCCATTTTCTCACACCTTCTTATTAACAGAACAGCTATCATTTCTCATATGCTACCCAACGTGTTTTCACATAGTCACAGGGTGGAATCAACTTTTGTGACATATTAACTAAATGACAGTGGCAGTGTTCATGAGATGGGTTTGCAGAAAGTCTATGTTGAACATTTGGTGAAAATATTCTAAAACATGGCCACGTTATCAGTGTGCATTGCACAGTATGACTATCTCCAATATTGTGGTTTTGGGACCTGCACAAAATGAGCATACTATTCCAGGACTGGGACCTGCACAAAATGAGGATACAGTTCCACCATCACAAAAAGAAGGGGAAATTAATGGCAAAAACTTCATTAATGCTTATATTAGGGTTGAACCACAAAAAGCAGGGAAATCAAAAACAATTATTAGGGTTAAAATATATATGAAATAGGATATCAGTCCTGTGAAGCACTTGCTTCTGATAGAAACATAGACTTTGATGGCAGATAAGGACCTCTTGGCCCATCTAGTCTGCCCATTTTCCTACCTACAGGATAGGCCGCAGATCTTAGTTAACCAACAGCCTATTTCTTCCTACCCCCCACAAGAATTGCCTTATGTCTGTCCCATGCATTCTTGAATTCTTCCACAGTTTTAGACCCCACAACCTCCTCAGGAAGGATGTTCCATGCATCCACTTCCCTCTCTGTGAAATAATACTTCCTCACATTGCCCCTGAACCATCCCCCCTCTATTTTTAAATTGTGTCCCCTTGTTCTTGCATGTCTCTTTTTCTGAAAGATGCTACCCTCCTGGACTTTGTTGATTCCACTGAGGTACTTAAAAGTTTCTATCATGTCCCCTCTCTCCCTTCTTTCCTCAAGGGTATACAAATTAAGCTCCTTTAGTCTCCTCATATGGCTTCTCTGCAGACCTTGCACCATTTTAGTTGCCCTCCTCTGGACTGCCTCTATCCTGTCTATGTCCTTGGAGATGGGGTCTCCAGAACTGGATGCAGTACTCCAGATGGGGTCTCACCAACTGTCTGTACAGAGGGATAACAACTTCCTGTTTTCTGCTGGTGATGCCTCTCCCTATACATCCCAGTGCCCCTAGCCCTCCTACTGCCTTCTCACATTGCTTGCTAACCTTAAGGTCATCTGATATGATTACCCCCAGGTCCCTTTACTTTTTGTTGTTGTTACTACCTCCCCCATTGTGTATTCTTCCCCTGGGTTCTTGTTTCCCAGGTGCATTATTTTGCACTTCTTTTCATTGAATCCTAGCTGCCATACTTCTGACCATTCCTCCAACCTTGCCAAGTCCCTTCTCATCCTTTCCATGCCTCCTTGTGTATCAACCCTGTTGCAGATCTTTGTGTCATCTGCAAAGAGGCATACTTTTCCTTCCAGTCCCTCTGCAATGTCACTTATGAAGACATTAAAAAGGACTGGACCCAATACTGAAACCTGCGGTACCCCACTAGTAACCCCTCTTTCTTCAGAGTGGACTCCATTTACAATTACCTTCTGTATCCTGTTGTCCAGCCAATGTTTTATCTGGCTACCCCCTGGGACCCACTCCCAGGCTGGTTAATTTGACTATTAATCTTTTGTGTGGGACTGTGTCAAATGCCTTGCTAAAGTCTAGGTAGGCCATGTCCACAGCCCCTCCCTGGTCTACTACTTTGGTCACCCAGTCAAAGAAATCTATTAGATTCATCTGGCATGACCTTCCCACTGTGAACTCATGCTGCCTTGGGTCCTGTGCCCCACTGGCCTCTAGGTACTCAACTATTCTTTCCTTCAGAAGTGACTCCAACACTTTCCCTACCACAGAGGTCAGACTGACAGGTCTGTAGTTTTCTGCCTCTGTCTTGCTCCCACTTTTGTGAAGGGGAATCACATCCGCCTTCCTCCAGTCCTCGGGTACCACATCATTCTCCCATGATTTATTAAAAAGAGTAGCCGGTGGTTTCACTAGTTCCCCCCTTAATTCTTTTAGAACTCTGGGGTGAATTCCATCAGGCCCCATTGCTTTGTCCACCTTCAGTTTTAGGAGTTCTTGCAGAACCCTTTCTTCTGCAAAAGAACTGGGATCAACCTCCCTATCAAGAGTGCTTCTGTTAATTGGATTAGGCACTTACCCCTCCTCTTTTGTGAATACTGAGCATAAATATTCATTCAGTATTCCTGCTTGTTCACTGTCCCCCTCTGCCCACCCACTGTTCATTCTATTCACCATTCATTCTATTCAGCCTCACTATCCCTCCCTTTGTCTTTCTAAATCTCAACCCTAATCCACACCCACCCCATAGTAAAAACTCTGTATCTCACTTTGTTTTCATGATATGGGCACCAAAAGGCATCACAGGTGCAGCCATGTCATCCTTTGGGAAATCTTTCAACTTCAGAATGTTGTAACTTTGTGCCCATTGATTTAGTTGGCAACAAACCATGAAAAGGCACATCTGTGGGACCAGGGCTTGCCACCCTGTAAATTTCATCCCAAATGCCACAACTTTTTTGGTGCAGTGTGATAGAAAAAAATGTGTAGTTTTTGAACAAAATACTTTAGCAAATTTATTTATTTTTTGATTTAATATATATATATCAGAATTACAAACCTTTGAGTCAAGGACTTGTTTCCAAAGGCTCCACATCAGTTCCAGTGGATTCAAAACATAGACAGCAACACAAATACAATATGATAGACAGGAGGTTACAGAAGTTTTTTGTTACATACCAAACAGCGAATAGCGAACAGTATTCATATATTTGCAGGTGTCAGAAAAAACAACATAGAATCCTGAGCCAGCCAGTGCCCAGATAAGTTACAGTTTACAATAGCAGTACAGAGGTCTATACAGTGTGAAAGCTAGGCTCCAAGGACAAATACAGTAAATTCAGAATTGCAGCCTGAGATAAGGTGATTGTCATCAAGAGTCTAGGAAAGGGGCCGGGGAGGGAGCGAGGCACCTATGGCAAGGATCCCACTTCTGGCATGCATTCATAGCTGTGGGTGAAAGAAAATGAGGCTCTTGAGAGCTGCCGTAAAAGGACCTATTTTAGTGAGTGAGGAGATTGAGGAGGGGAGGGTGTTGAACCAGTGTGGTGCCCTGTGACAAAAGGATCTCTGGGTGAGTGATGTCCACACCCTCGGGACTCTGAGAGTTGCCTTAGTGAAGCCATGGGTAGAGGCAGAGGGGGAAGCAGGGTGGATGGAGGTGGACACCCCTTGGATGGAGAGACCTAGATGTATTTTTTTAACCAGGAGGAAGGTAAAAGTATTTTTTTAACCAGGAGGCAGGTCTGATATTGTAACCGCTCTCTTCTAGATTGAGTATGTTGGCCAGCAAGTATAGAGTGCATACATGAGTCTATTTGTCTGCAGCAGTGAGGAGCCTACAGGCCTTATTTAGGGATAGTTGGATTCTCCTGAGGGCAGTGGCATCAGCAGCAGCATAGACAGGGAGGCCGTAGTCTACAAAAGACAAGACAGAGAAGGAGACAGCCAATCTGAGGGCATCCAGTGGGAGGCAGTCCTTATGATGGTAGAGAAGGCCTATGCGCATGTTAATTGCTGAGGTGAGCAGGTCGATATGCGAGTGAAAGGAGAGGGCAGAGTCGAAAGTAATGCCCAGGTATTTGTAGCTGCTAACTTGTTCTAGTGGGTGGAGTGAGTTGGATAGTAAATGGAGGGGTGAGTTTTTTGCCTTATTTTGATGATGGGCAAACAAAATGGCTTTTGTATTTTTAATGTTAATGGCCAGTCTGCAGTCATTGAACCAGTATCCAATTTGACTGAAAGAGTGCTGGAGGGAGGCCTGAAGAGAGGAGGGGTCAGGGTGGGAGGAGAGGAGAGGAGAACTGCATCATCTCCATATAGCAGGACCTTGCTAGATTAGGAGTTGGGTAGGGCATTTACATAGAGACTAAAAAGAAGAGGGCCCAGGATAGAGCCCTGTGGAACCCCGGAGCAAACAGGGCAGGTGCTGTAGAGGGTGCTGTTTATTTTGACACACTGAGACCTTGAAGAGAGATAGCTAGAGAACCAGTCCAGCGGGTCTTCGCAAAAGCCTAGTTGAAGGAGAGTGTCCAGTAGGAGTGGGTGACAGACCATATCAAAGGCCTTGGAGAGGTCGATGTAGACAGCCCCTGTAAGGTGGCTTTTGTCCAGGGTTTCGTGAAGGAAATTTGAGAACTCCACGAGAGCAGTGGTAGTACTATGACCTGGATGGAAGCCATGCTGCTCTCTGAATAGGAGATTGTGGGAGGCAAAGATATTCAGATAATTGGTCTGTCACTACTTTTTTCCAGGGCTTTAGAGAGAGTAGGAAGAATAGAAATCGGCCAATAGTTTCCAGGAGAGGAGGTGTCACCACTTTTGAAGATATGGGGGTGATCACAGCCTTTTTCCATGCTAAAGGGAACTGGCCCAGGCAGAGGGAGTGGTTGAGTAAATCAGTTAGGGGTTAAGTACTACGTCAAGGACCTGCCATAGGATCCTAGTATCCAGGGGGTCAGAGGAAAGGCTGGTAACACTGAGGGCTTTTGTTAGATAGTGCCAAGAATTTTGTGGTGAGATGGTCCTCAGGTAGAAAGGTGGGCGAGGGAAGGGCTGTGGCTGGGGGGGATGGTGAAAGACGTTACCAGGGAGAACTGTGCTGAGATCGGAGAAGGCAGTGTTTAGGCAGTCTGCAATATTAGCAGGGTTAGTGATAGCAGTTCCATTAAAGTTAAGTAGAGATGGGGGCAGGGAGTGAGACTTCCCATTTAGCTCCTTTATGTTGTCCCCGAAGTTCTGGGTAGACCCCCAGGAGGAGGCTAGTGTTGATCTGTAGTACTCTGCTATAGCTTTACCAGTGGCCCATGTACATCTGTTGAGCTCAGCATTGTAGGACTACCTGTCCCCAGGCTTGCCTGAGGAATTGGCTCTATGCCAGAGTTTGTCTCTCTGATGGAGCTGCTTGAGCAGTGATGTTGTGATCCATGGTGCACTATGTTGCTTAGTCTGGATTTTGATCAGCGGGGTAAAGATGTCGAAAGCCTTATTGAAGGAGTGGATAAAGTAGTCGAGTGCTTCATCAATACTAGGGGCCCCAGTTGATTGGTGACCAGTCCCACTGGGCGAGGTACTGCTTAAGCCTAGTGAGGTTACCTGGTCAGATAAGTCGGCGGAGACTATGCTGGGCACAGGTTTTGGTAGATGGCAGAACCACATGAAAGTTACTGGTGAGTGATCACTCAGGGAGTTTGGATGGACAACGATGTCCACAATTCTGTGCGGCCGGTTGGCAAGGATGATGTCCAATAATGTGTAAGAGACATTGGATGGGTTCCGACAGGTAGGCTGGGTTACCAGCTGTGTTAGGTCCAGGGCTGCAAAAGTATCCTTGGCAAGAGCAGATAAGCTGGCAAGCCAGTTGGTGTTGGGGTCACCCACTAGTATCTGCTTGTCCATATGTGGGAGGCTGGACAGGTAGTCAATTAGGTATTGGATTGCTTGGGTTTGTTTCTGCTGGGGAATGTAGGCTACTGAGATAGTCAGAGGAGCCCTGGAGGGGTCTGGGGTGATTCTAAGTGAGATGGCTTAGGTACCGTGGTTGAGCTTGGGAATTAGTAGAGCATGGCACATTAAACAGTCATGCATATAGATGGCACAGCCACCCCCACATTTACCAACTCTATCTTCCCTAAAAATGGAGTAGCCAGGGAGAGCTACCACAGAGCCAGGGTAGATTTAGACAGCCAGGTTTCCATGATTGCCAGAATGTCAGGCTGATGTTGTGCCATCCAGCACTGGAAGGCAACTTTTTTTTAAGAGGCTACAGATGTTCACAGAGGCTATGCGTTGCCCCAATGTAGGGATGGTCTGAGTTTGGCAGGGAGGAGATGGGCCAGGGTTTGGATGAATGTTGCCAGATAGGAGTAGGGGCAGGGAGACAAACCTGTGGAGAGAGGACATACATCGTTTGTGTGAGCTGTTGCAGTAGTAAGCTGAGCTAACAGGAAGACAGCATGGGATGGGCAGAGCACATATGGTGGGGATAGCATGGTAAAGCATTGGCAATGGTGTGTTGTGGGAGACCAGATGTAGATGGAGCTGGGCAGGATGGGGTGGGGGGAGGGTTATGGTGATGGTGGTGGACAGGGTGTGGGTGGAAGAGTGCATAGATGGGTAGGGAGAACCTCAGTGCGTGGGAGGGTGGATAAAGGGGTGGGGAAAACCTCGGGGTTATTAGCAGTTGACATTGGTGAGGGACAAAGGTGGGGAATAAAGACTGCTAGGGCCAGTAGAGGGACTGATACATTTGGTCTTAGGAAGAGGCCCATTGTTGTCAGTGTGTGATGTGAGGTGATAAGGAATAAAGTTGGCAGAGAGCCAATCAGCTGCTCCACTACTAGTAAAGAGGCCAGTCAGAGAAGAGCAGATGAAGCCACAGAGTATTTAATTAAGCAAGAGGGTGGGGATGGGGTGGGATAAAAAAAATCAGGCAGGCAGGAGCTTAAACAAGCAGCTGCAAAAGTTTTGCAAAAAACAGCATGAAACTTTTGCATTTGTGAAAGTGTTGCAGCCATTTCTTTTGCAATTTGCAAAAGTATTGGGGCGCCTATTTTTAAAACGGCATTTCTGGGGGGTTTTACCCTAAAAAAAAGATAAGGCTGGCATCCTCAGGACCCAACTAGCTAAACCCAACAGTCAGTGTTTACCTAGGGCATCCCAAATTTAAATGCCAGGCATTTTTCTCTCTTGCTAACTGAAAATGAGATGGTGGCAGCACAAAAGTAAAAGGGCCATTTGCAAAAAAAAAAATGTACTGGCAGCAGCTTTCATGATGCACATATATTTTTTTTCCCATTGACTACAATGGGAAATTTGCTTTTTGAATAACTTTTTAACAGTTTACTATTTTTATAACAAATCTTCAAAATATACATCAGTGACACAGACTGCATCTTCCCTGAAGTTTTCAGACCAAACAGACAAATCGTGCGGTCTGTGGGAGTGAGCAAAGAAGTGTGCAAAAGGTCTGTTTTTTTTTGCATTTTTCATGTTCTGCAGCTCTGCAACCATACATCTGACTGTAACACAACTTGCCAGATCCAGAGATCTATGGTAACAGACTCTGCATGCAAAATTACAGGCAAATCTATCATACGATGACAAAGTTATTAAGGTGCAAAATTTGAGGTTTAACATTAAAGTGCTTTCTCAACCATAAAAGTATTGTTAGGGTTGTGCAGCCACTTCTATATTTAAACCCAAACTTTTGCACTTTAATAAGTTTGTTGCCATTTGTTCAATTTGCATGAAGGTTTGAATGCCTAGTGTAGTACCATAAATCTCTGGATCTGTAAAGTTTAGTTCTGGTTTGATTTTTGGTTGTGGTGCTGTGGAACATCAAAAAGTGTGAAAATCCTCAACTTTTTTGAATTCTTGGCTCACCTCTATAGCCCGAATGGTTTGTCCGTCTGCTCGGAAATGTTCAGGGTGTATGGGAATGGAGTCAAGGAAGTGCATTTTGAAGGTTTGGTGAAAAAATATTAATCTGTTCAAAAGTTATTAAATTTTAAATTTCCCCTTTCTATCATATGGGAAAATGTATGTGCACCACAAAAGCTTTTTTTACTCTTGCAGAAGCTTTTTTTTACTTTCGCTTAATCACTTGCAACCTTTCATCTGAATTGCATGAAATTTTGCATGCTCGGGTGTAGAACCATAGATTTCTGGATCTGGAAAGTTTTATTTTGGTTGGATTTTCAGTTGCAGAGCTGTGGAACGTAAAAAAGTGTGAAAAATCCTCAACTTTGTGAAATTTTTGCTCATCTCCACAGCCCAGATGGTTTGTCTGTCTGGTCTGAAATGTTCAGGGTTTATGGTGACTGGGTCAGGGAAGTGTCTTTTGAAGGTTTGGTGAAAAAATATTAAGTCATTCAAAGTTATTAAATGTTAACGTTTCCTGTTATAGCCTATGGGAAAAAATATACTGTATGTGCACCACAAAAGCTTTTTTTACTTTCACAAAAAATTTTTTTTTACTTTTGCAAAAGATTTTTTTACTTTCACAAAAGCACTTGCAACCATTCATCTGATTTGCATGAAAGTTTGTACGTAAAATGTGGTACCACAGATCTCTGGATCTGGAAAGTTTTGTTCTGGTCAGATTTGTGGTTGCAGAGTTGTGCCATGTGAAAAAGTGTGAAAAAACCTCAACTTTGTGAAATTCTTTGCTTGTCTCCACAGCCCGAATGGTTTGTCTATCTGGTCTGAAGTTTTCAGGGTATATGGGGACTGGGTCAGGGAAGTGCCTTTTGAAGGTTTGGTGAAAATGTATTAATCCATTCAAATGTTATTAAACTTTTTTATGCCCCATTATAGCCTATGGAAAAAATATATGTGCAGCACAAAGGCACTTTTTACTTTCGCAAAAGCACTTTTTACTTTTGTGCTGCTACCATCTTGTTTTCAGTTAGCAAGGAGAAAAAACACTGTAATGTAAAAAATACTGCCCCTAGGTAAACACCAGTAGTTGGGTTTACCTAATTGGGGCCTGAGGAACATGTTCCTGGATCAGTTTTTCAAAATGATGCCTGGAAATATGCTTTTTTTCATTTTTTGGCCCTCTTACGAGTGGTACTGCATTTAACATTACAGAACTTTCACGAAAGTCCCTCAGTACTTTTACAGAACTTCCCCCATGTAAATCAATGGCACTTTCATGAAAGTACTGGTACTTTCAAAAAGTGTAGCTGGAGAACAGCCATAACAAAACACATTTGTTTGCCACATCATAGCAATATAACGGTTAGAACTTTGGGGCCAAAATTTGCAGGGTAGCAAGGTCTTGCCTCACAGATATGCCTTTTGCCAGTTTGGTGTTAACATTTCCACTGGTTCCATAGTTACAGCACTTCAAAGTTTCGTATTTTTCAATAGGATAGCATTGTGGTGTACACTGCAGCTTTTGGCACCTGTATCTCAAAAATGGTTCGAGATACAAGTTTTTTGCTACTCACAGCTTAGCTTGCATGGAGGTTTCAAAGTCATGAATACAACTGCAGTGGAATTTTTTACATAGTTGCTATGGTTAGAGAGATATTGCTAAATTAGTGTTAAAAAGCTTCCTTTTCATGTCTCTAGGCCTGTGGTATGTCTCTGTACTCATGTGTAAGTGGGCGTGCAGGGCCCAGAGGGCCCACACTCCAACATATGCATACCATTAGGAAAAAATGGGAGTGGGGGAATGCCATTATGCAGTTCTGGGAACGCAAGGCCCAAAGGGAGATGAGGGTTCATTACAATGTCTCTGCACTTATGAATATATGGTAACACAGGGCCCATAGGGCCTGTGCTCCAACAAATGGATAACATTACGTATTCATGGCAGCGTGAAGGAAGCACAGGGCCCACATTCTACCACACACCAGTTACATTACATTTTCTCAAAAAGAAGGGAAATTCATTGAAAAAAGCTATGTTAATGCACTAGTTATGGTTAATAATACAGTGACAAAAATGTGGAAATTCGATGTTAGGGTTTCCACCCTTCCACCTTTCCACTCCCCACCCTACACACACCAACAGGTGTTGGGGTGTGCCATAGGTTCATCAGGCCTTACTCTCCCCCCATTCTCCTACACTGTACCATGTCAGCCTGCTTACACATGGAAGGGGTGAGAGTTTGGCCTGATGACCCCATGGCACACCTAACACCTATTGGTGTATGGAGCATTGGGGGTGGTGTGGGAACCCTAACATCGAATTTCCATGCTTTTGTTGCTGTACTATCAACCCTAACTGATGCATTAACAGAGTTTTTTTGCAATGACTATATATTCATTGCAAAAAAACTCTTAATGCATCAGTTAGTGTTCCTATTACAGCTACAAAAGTATGGAAATTCAGTGTTATGGTTCCCAATCCCCCCACCCTCCACATTCCAACAGGTGGCAGGGTGTGACTTGGGGGTCATCAGGCCTAACTCTCACCCCATTTCATGTGTAAGGAATATGAAATGGTACAGTGTAGGAGAATGGGGTGAGAGTTAGACCCAATGACAACAAGGCACACCCCAATGCCTGTTAGTATGTGGTGGGTGAAGGTGGGGTGGTAGGATTGGGAACCCTAATATTGTACATACTTTTGTCACTATAATAAGAACCCTAAGTGCTGCATTAATGAAGTTTTTTGCAATGAATATATATGTATATATATAATAGGGGCATGGCCATGCCCTTATAGTTAGGGTTGAGTAGGCACCTCTATGTTAAATCTGAAATTTTGCATGTTAATAACTTTGGACCTGTTCAACAGATTTGCACATAATTTGGTATGCACAGTGGGCCATGGTAGATATCTTGATGTGCCAAGTTAAATTTTAGTCAAACTTGTGGTTTTTGCATAGTGAAATGCTCAAAAATGCACTTTTCGCCAGTTTAGTGGGCAGTTTTTTGGATTTTGTCTGTGGTACTGTGTGGCCGTCATGTGGTCTGCTGGTCCTAAACTTGGCACATAGAAAGAGCTTGGGTCAAGAATCATGCCATATTTTATTTGGTGAAAATATATTACTCTATTCAAAAGTTATTAAACTTTTTAGCTCCCATTATAAGCCTATGGGAAAATTTATATGGTTATTTTGCAAAAGAAAAATGGGGTTTTGGCCATCTGGTCAATCCTCACAATCAAAGAATTTGCAGACTCTTTATCAAATAATCTTTTAACATGAGAAATTTATCATTCGTGATGGCCGCCATCTTGTTTTCAGTTTGCAGTCTGAAAAAAACAAATATCTCAGCTCAGGGGTGACTTCTGAAGTAAAACTATGATGGGTTTTGCTCAGGGGGCTTCCTTCTATTGACCCATGCCTCTGGATTCCTGTACTTGTCTCAAAAAATTGAGTTTTACCATTTGAAATTCTTTGACCGTGGCTTGCTAACAATCTTTGATTGCGAGCCTGCCAATTCTTTGGTCGTGAGATCGTGTTTGATCGCAAGCTTATTTCACCATTGGACGACCAGATAGCCAGATTTTCATGACCAGATGTCCTTGGGGAAGACCAGATAGCCCAAATTTGGGATGACCAGGTGTCCCCTCATGGCCAAAAATCATCTTTGATCATGATCGTGATCGATTATTTTGCAGCTCCATGATTAAAGAACTTTTAAAGGTGTAAAACCTTTTTTAATTGAATATCTCTTAAGCAGTTTGATCTTTTACCTTGAAATTTGGAGAGTGTTGAGATGATGTCCTACATATGTGAATTATGTTGTTTTGATGCTTAAAAATTAATTTGTTGTGGAAATATTGAGTAATGTAGTTAACATTTTTCCTATAGCATTATGTATGGCGTTATTGACTTGCTATTTATATGGTAGGTGGCCCTAGTGCCATGGAGGTGTGTTATGCTGATTTTCTGTCTTACACTTACAGGCATGCAGTATTAAGCCACTGCAAAATGTGAAAATTTCACTTGTTTTATTTTAATACCTTTTCAAACATTTGTGTGATTTTCCTGAATTTTTGGGATGTAGAAAGATTCTTCTTAGATCTTTGGCTGTGCTCATTTTCATGTCACTGGGACCTACATTTCTGGAATCATACCGATTTTGCTGTTATGCACTAATGGCTGGCTTGGTGGGATCATGGGGCCCTTCGGGTCCTGCGCTCTCACCAATATGTGTTCCTTACTACTTATATTATACATTTTCAAAAAGTAAGAAAATGCTATGCAAAAAACTACATTAATGCATCATTTAGGGTTGAAGCACAAAAAGTCAGGCAATTAGACCTTTAGGGTTGGCCCCTACTCCCCCCATACTGCTCCCCCCATCCTCCACAGACTGACACATGCTGGGGTGAGTCATTGGGGTTGTGAGGCCTAAATCTCACCCCATTCTTCTTTACTGTGGCATGTCAACGGATTACACATGGAATGGAGTGAGGTTTGGGCCTCACAAGCCCAATGACACATCCCGGCAAGTGTCAGTCTGTGGAGGATGGGAGAGTACACGGTATGAGAGGGGTAGGGGCCAACCTTAAAGGTCTCATTTCCTGACTTTTGCACTTCAACTTTAAATGATGCATTAACACCGTTTTACATGTATATGTGTGTGTGTGTATATAATATATATATATGTATATATATATATATATATATATATATATATATATATATATATATATATATATGTGTGTATTCATTGCAAAACACTGCATTAATGCATCAGTTATGTGGCTTTATTTTATACAAAAGTATAAAAATAATAACTAAACATAATATTTATTACAAAACAAATAAATAATAATAATAGCATAATGTTTTTTCCTTTAAGTAGATTCACCTTCCTTCAAGTTTCGAAGACAGTTCAAACAATCAATTCAGCTTTTCCTGCTGTGATGCTACATGTACCTATTCAGGTACAGGTCCTCCTTCTTGTCTTACTTCAGACAAGTAAGACCAGCTTCTCAGTTCATCTGCCTATGCATGGGTTTGGGGGTTTATATAGCCCCCCCACTTAATTTTAGGCCCACCCACAAAAGGCAATTAAACATTCTGTCTCTCTAGAGGCTCACAACCAGGCCTATACAAAATAAATAGTTGTTTTAATGCCTGACTCATAGAGAGCTTTCCAACAATATAAACTAATACAAATAACCATTTCTCTGGCCAGTGTTATTACCATGTTAAACATAAGGGTCCATTATGTAAGTAAACTCCTCCCATCTGTCAGCATGGTTATACAACAATTCATTATAGATATAGGTCACTTGGGGATGCTGTCTTTCTATCTGCATGTTTGGACATGATGTTTCACATCTGAATATGTTTCAGAGGACTTCCTGGTTCAGTCATTATTTCATCAGTTTTAGCTTTTCCATTTTATACTTGGGGCTAACCCAAGTTCATACAGTACTGTATAAAATAGGAACGTTCCTATCCCTTTAATTTGTTTCATTGTTTAGCAGAGCAGCAGTGTTCAAAAGGTCAGTATCTGTTGCTTCTGCTGTGGGATCTTTAAAGGCTTCTGGTAAGTCTTTCTTATAAGGGCTGCCACACTAAATAGCTGCAACACAATATTTTTTTTAATAAGAAGTGCATCCAAGTGCTTAAGGTATTATCCCCTCACTCATTTATTTGTATTTCAATTTATTCATCTCAGCACTATAGCACTTCTTAATTCTGTGCACCTAATGTACTACATGAAATTTATTTTTTTAACCCAAGAACATTTTAAATGCACATATGTACTTTTATTCATTCATAGACATTTTATGCCCTACAAGCACCTTAATAATTGTGTTGCCAGTTGGCATCCTGGACTTGAACTGATGCTACATGGGAATGGTGGTGAGAGATGGATAAATTGAATAGGAGAAATAAGGTAATAGGAAAAAGGTACAGAGAGAACAAAAAAGATTGACATAGATGGCCAACCCATGTCAGGGCTAGAAAAAAGCAAAGAATAGTGTAAAGAAGTACAGTGGTAGCCACAGACATTGCCAGCTATTTCCAAATAGTTTGTGAAATTTCTGAAGAGTTTTTCTCTGCTGCCTCAACTGTTTCAATGCAGAAAGCATCAGATATTTCTGGAAATATCACAAAAATTTTGGGAAATAGCTGGCAATATCTATGGCTGCTACTGCTCTGTTGCACAACAGATTTATAGTAGGAAGAAAAAGATAATAGGATAGACATCTCTCCACTAGGGTACAAAGAGTTGCAGAATGCAGTTTTGGCACAAGCGCAGGGCCCTCTGAGTACTGCACTTCCATGTGACCAAATTGTCATCATAGCCATCTTATTACCCCACCTCATGTACCCCAGTACAGACAAATTGTGAAATGCAAAGCAAAATGTAATTATGGCAACTGCAACACCATTCTGCATCACAGGTGCGAAAACAAATTTTAGGCAGGATGTGAAAAATGACAGCTGTACTGTTTATGAGGTGGTGTGAAAAAATAGCTATGTTGAATATTGGGTAGCAAAATGTTGAAAATTACCAACGTTATGCACATGCATTGAATAAATTCAATTGACGCATGTAACTCAGGCATTTTAAGGAATTTTTTCACAAAATTTTCACCATGTCTTTTGGAACCCCACCTCATGAACCCTGCACTGTCATTTCATTCATCAGTCCCAAAAGGTGATTTTGCACCGTGACCATGGCATTCTGTACCACAGATGCGAAAACATGTTTTGGGAAGGAGGTGGTGTGAAAAAATGGCAATGCTGAAAATTTGGAGTGAAAATACTAAAAATTGGCAAAGTTACAAGCGAGTATAGAAAAAGTTCAATGACCGCACACAACTCAGGCATTTTTTGGTGTTTTTACACCAAATTTTTAACATGGGTTTTTGGGGACCCCACCTCATGAACGCTGTCACTGTAATTTCATTACTTGCCCAAAAGATGATTTAGCACAGTGACCACGAAATCATCTTACGGATTTGATTAATGAAACAACAGTGACAGTGTTCATGAAGTGGTTTCCCAAGAAGCCCATGTTGAAAATTTGGTAAAAAAATACTGAAAACTGGCTGAGATTTCAACATAAGTTTAAAACACCATTGGCAGCCAATATACAGCACTTACTTTGGTTCTTTAGTTCATGGTTCAGCTTTGAAGAGTGCAGACTTGTCCCGGTCCACAGAAGATGGCAGAGGATGATCTCCATTGGTAAGTATAGGGCAGGGGAGATTGTGGGGTGGTGGATTGCTCAGTGGGAGGGTCAGGATGGGGAGGGTGATGGGGAGATGTTGAGGCACCATTTTCATTTTCACAGGTTTAAAAAAATACATTGGGGACAGTTTTCTTTTTTACAGGGTCAAAATCTTTATTTTGGGACACTGGTAGTGTATTGCCCAGTGTCCCACAGTGCAAGGGGATCTTCATAATGCTGACATGGGGATTGCGCACCTCGATGTCAGCAAATGTAAATGCTAGAATGGGCTTGTGGAGCATCTGACACCGGGGTGGGCATCCCAGGGTTGGAAAGAACAGTAAAAAAATTAATTCAGGACACTGGGGGTGGCCTCCCCAGTGCGCCACACCACTGTGGGGGAGTAAATGCTGATGCTGGGATTGGGCACCCCGATGTAGGCAAACAATAATTACAATGGGCTTTGGGGGGGCATCTGACACCGAGGGTGGGCATCCCAGTGTCGGAAATTGACAGTTAAAAAAAAGTATTTTGGGACACTGGGGGTGGGTTCTTGAGTGCCCCACACTATGAGGCAGGGAGTAAATGCTGACAGAGGGATTGGGTACCTCGATGTCGATAAAACATTTTTTATTATAAAAAAATACCTCAGCCCCCTTGGAGGCAGTACAAGGAGAAAATCTTCTTTTATTAGGTAATCATCAACAGGTGTTTACCTAAACGGGGTCGAGGAACAAGATTTAGTAGTTATTTGGCCCAAAAAGTGTTTTTGCATTTTTACAGGGGACCATATTTATTTTACTTTGAGGTAGTGTTGCAAATTTGAGGCAGTTTTCACGAGAAGAGTGCCACAAATTGCAGCAATTTAACTCAACAATTGCTGTTCATTACACAAAAAAAATGCTGCAATTTGTGGTAGGTTTTGCAAAAGTAGTGCCACAAATTTGTGAAACAACCAACAGCCAAATGCAAAAAAACATATTTCGGGCAACTATTTTTAACATAATGCCAGAATCATGTTCCTCGGGCCCCAATTAGATAAACACAACTGTTGGTGTCTAAGGGGCAGTATTTTTTGAATACAGCACTTTTACCTCATCACTAACTGAAAACAAGATGGTGGCAGCATGGCACTAACTTTTCCATTTGCAAAAGCAAAAGTGTTTTCAAGAAAGTAAAACCTGCTTTTGCTTGGCTCATACAATTTTTTCCATAGACTAAAATGTGAAATTTAAAAGTTTAATAACTTTTGAACGGATTACTATTTTTTCACCAAACCTTCAAAACGCACATCTGCAGTCCAGACCCCATATACCCTAACAATTTCAGATGAGACACCCAAGCCCTTTTGGAGATGTGGATGAGAAAGGAATTTGCACCTAAATGTTCAAATACACGTTTTTTGCCATGCCACAACTTGGCAACCGTACAACCGACTGGAACGAATCTTGCCAGATCCAGAGATTTATGGTACCAGACAGCACATGAAAAATTTTGGGCACATCAGTCATGTGGTTGCAAAGGTATTAAAGTGCATAATTTTGGATTTAACATAGAAGTGGCTGCCCAACCCTAACTATACTGGCACGTCCATGGTAGTATATTATAATATGCATTTATATATATATATATATATATATATATATATATAATATATATTATGGTAGCACTGAGTGCTACCATGGATGGGATTGAGGAACCATTTCTATGTTAAACCCAATTTTACGTATAATGTCTTTTGCAACCATTTACTGAATTGCCTGCAATTTGGAATATATGATCAAGAACCATAGGCCTTGGCATCTGCCAAGTTTTGTACCAGTCAGATACACAGCTGTGGAGTTATTAAGTGTGATCTGCATGCATGTTTATGCTTTTTCTGGAATTCTATGGTTGACGTGCAGGTCAGCGGTTTGCTTGACTGGCCCGAAATCTTCAGGAAACTATGCGGCCGGGGTCCCGATGTGCCTTTCAAAGATTTGGTAAAAATATTAAACTGCTCAAAGTTATAGCAGTCGAACTTTTTGTTTTTTTCCCATAGGATAAAAGTCACAGGGTTACGTCGCGCCTTTTGAGGGCCGAAAATCTAAAGGCGAATACAGATAGTTTTGTGAAAAATTATAGCACACATATAACTAGCCAGGAAAGTGGTAATACATATGACTTTTAAATTTTTTTTCTATGTCGTACGGTTACTGAGATATAAGCAACTTACTATTACTACTACTGATTTTTGTGTTCCGAGTCATTATTTTGCATACATTCTTTCTACTCACTGTCTTTCTCTATACAGCTTTTGGGGAAAACCAGCCTGTACGCTTACATTACTCTTACCATTACCGTTTCTGCTTGGGTTCCGTACCTGTTTACTTACCGTTCACGTTTATGCCACCGTGTCGTTACCCTTTGCATTTTCATTTTGCGGTTGCATTTCCGTTGTTTTAACATTTCTGTCTACAGTACTGTTCCTCTTTCTGTTTCACTTTGCGTCACCATCGCATTACAATTTGCGTTTTGGGCACAATGTTACAATGCGACAAGACATCACCCTCCTCGCGCTCCGCCGCTGCATTGCATTCACTATTTCTCGTTATAATTCTCAAAAGGAGGAAATTAGGGCAAAAGCTCCATTTAATGCATAAGTTAGGTTGTTCCACAGTGACCAGCGAGAGTTGATGTTAGGGTTGAAACCCCTTTGCACCCTCAGCCCACCCCCAACTGGAATCAGGGTGTGCATTGGGGCCATTGGTCCTAACTGTCACCCCATTCTATTCCTCAGCTTCTTTCCACATGTGGGGTGACATTTGAACCTTGTTTAATGCACCCGGTTCAGTTGAGAATTGGGCTGGAGAGTGCAGAGGCTAAACAGACTATCAGCATCGAGCTCTATATATATATATATATATAGATAGATAGATAGATAGATAGATAGATAGATAGATAGATAGATAGATATAGTATGGTACGCGGTAGTGCTACCATAGTTACGGTTGAGGAGACATTTCTATGTTAAACCCCAAACCTTTGCACCTTAATAACTTTGCAACTGTTTGACAGATTTGCCTACAATTTGGAATACACAATCAAGAACCATAGGCTTTGGTATCTACCAAGTTTTGTACCAGTTGGATATACGGCTGCGGAGTTATTAAGCGTGATCTGCGCGCATGTTTACGCTTTTCTGGAATGCTATGGTCACACCTACAGGTCGTACAGTTTGTGCGACTGGTCTGAAATCTTCAGGGAACATGCAGCCAGGGTCCCAGATGCCTTTCGAAGATTTGGTGAAAAAATATTAAACAGTTCAAAAGTTATTCAAAAAACAATTTCCCATTATAAGTCAATGGGAAAAGTTAACAAAAAGTTCAACAGTGTCGCAAATGCACGTTTCCCTGCCAAATGGCTCTGTTACTGTCGCAAATCTGCCATCTTGTTTTCAGTTAGTGATCAGAAAAATGCTTGGCATTTAAAATTGAGACCCTCTAGCAACCTAATTATTTTTGTATTCGCCTAGTCGGGCCCTGAGGATGCTAGCCATGTCTTTATTTTGGGGTAAAACACCCCAGAAATATGTTTTTCATATTTCTGGAAAAAGTACTTTTGCACAGTAGTGTCGCACTCACGAAAGTGTTGCAAATTTTTTGCGAAAGCTTTCACAAATTGCGACACTACTTTGCGACACTATGCCCAAAATAACAGTAATTCTTTGGCACTCCGCTGCAAAAGAACAGTTGGGAGTTTTGGGCAGAAATTTGGAGGGAACGCAGATGACATATCACACATGTGCCTTTCAGTGTCGTATTGAAAAAATATTACATGGCGGCAAAGTTACAGCACTCCAAAGTTGACAGTTTTTCCCATAGGATAACATTACGGTGCCCAACGCATTACAGGAATACTTTGGCACCCTGCTGCAAAATAATGGTTTAGTCTTTTTTCCTGAAATTTGGAGGGAAGACAGCCAACATCCCACAGATGTGCCTTTCAGTGGTTTGGTGAAAAAATATTCCAGGGAGGCAAAGTTATGGCACTCCGAACTTGTCTTTTTCCCATAGGATAACATTCTGGCGTTAGCGCGCCTTTCAGGACCCGTATCTGGAAGCGGTGAGAATACGGACTTTTCATCGAAAAATGCTTGGCCCCTAGTGGGGGCTAAGTAGAAAATTAGCAAGGACAGTTGTAAATCATACGACTTTTAAATTTGTTTTCTACGTCGTATGGTTCCTGAGATATAACCTATTTAGTATTCCAAGTTCTCATTTTCTGCTTCAATATTCATTATTATGCATACATTATTTGTACTCACTGTCTTTCTCTATGCAGGTTTTGGGGAAAACCAGCCTGTGCACTTACATTACTGTTACTGTTGCCCTTTCCGCTTGCGGTTCCGTACCAGTTTCACTTACCGTTGACGTCTGCGCCACCATGTGGGTTATCCTTTGCGTTTTCATTTGCACTTGTGTTTATGTTATTTTTTGCCATTTGCGTCTACAGTACTGTTTCTCTTTCTGTTTCACTTTGCGTCACCATGCCCATTGACATTTCCATTTGCAGGCACCATGTTACTATGTGACAACACATGACGTGGCAGACCATTCCTGCCTGAAGCACGTGTGTGTTACCCTTTCTGTTCTCAATAAGCGCTAGTGTTACCATGTGCCACTGTTAATACGCTTCTGTTTGCATTGCTGTTCCTGTTACTATGCCACAAGACATCATGTGGTTGGGCCCCGCTCTCCCGCCGCCACATTACGTAGCATGAGTGCTGGGCCCTATGTGCGTTATCCTTTGTGTTTTCATTTGCGCTTACGTTTCTGTTATTTTTTGCCAATTGTGTCTACAGTACTGTTTCTCTTTCTGTTTCACTTTGTGTCACCATGCCCATTGACATTTCCATTTGCAGGCACCATGTTACTATGTGACAACACATCACGTGGCAGACCATCCCCGTCTATGCCACCATGTGCATTACCCTTTCTGTTCTCATTCGCACTTGTGTTACCATGTGCGCCACTGTTAGCGCTTCTGTTTGCGTTGCTGTTCCTGTTACTATGCCACAAGACATCATATGGCGGGAAGGCCCTGCACTCCCGCCGCTGCATTACATTCACTATTTCTCGTTATCATTCTCATAAAGATAGGAAATTAGGGGCAAAAACTCAGTTTAATGCATTAGTTAGGGTTGTTCCAGCTTGTTGTGTGAGGAGATTCAAAAGAAGAAAACCCTAACTCCACCCACCCTCCCAGCACCACACACACATAGACACAAATGCAAGTATGGGGAGGACCAAGTCAGCACAACCAATGACAGACATCCAGCAGCAGGTAACAGAAATAACAAATAATTGTCTAAATGTACTACAGACATCCCCACCCACCTGACCAGGTACTGCATGCTCAGTGGAGATCAACAGCAAAACTGAGGCCATGTACACCAAACGTACACATCCCTGATTGCAGCTGCACACAACGTACCACACTTAGTAGTTGCATGGCCTTACCTACCTATGCCCCACACCAGACCACACCACATGTGGTGGGCCACCTGAGCAATAGAGTTGAGCAAAACCAAGGAGTTGTACTGGTATAATATCTCTGATTATAACAAGGGTTTGAGAAATGCAGCTTTCTAATTGACTGTAAACATTGTAAGAGCCTCATGTTTAGTTTTTATTAAGATACATGTAGAGCCTAACCATATGATGAACATGGTTTAATGTTGTTTAAAAAAACAGTTTTATTATGATAGCAATAAGCCACTCCCAGGTATTATGTTAATGGTCAGTTTATCACTGTCTAGCAACATGTGGCACTCAGCTACGCCTCATTCAACATTAAACCCCTACAGAGTGATTAACAGACCATTTAACATAACTGTTGGTCATGCCTTATTGCTTAATTGTCTTTATGAGTAGATACTGTCCCTCTGCTAGGCACTGCAGCAGCTTTGCAACACAGTGTCCCACCCAGTTATACCATACACTGTCTAGTTACTGGAGAATGGCTGTGAATATGAACTCATGAAGATGAACAGTGTAACTTGACCATTACAGTCATCGAAACCTTAGTGTGATTATAACTGACAGAGTCAGTGATAGAGAATAACCTCTGCTGTCCTAGTACACTTACCCCATTGTGAGTTAAATCAATACTAAAAGACATTCTGTTTATATCTACACTATACCTACTTGATTCCTGTTGTACCACAATTAACATAGTTATCACTTAGATAACATCAGTGACAGAAGTGTAGCAAACCCAAACACTAGGCATACAGCCTGAGTATGAAACAACTGTTAAAATAATTACACTGTGTCCATAAGTGGCATAGATCACTCATTGCAACAATAGTAAATGTATCACTATTTGAATAAGTTAGTCATCACAGATGCAATGAGATTGTCTTTCTCAGGTACAACATGCTCAGTAAGTGCCTACAGGAAAATCTATCCTATAGACATCTCTGATACAGGTACGTCATTGTTGGCTCAGTAGTGCTATGATATTTAGAAGTTGCTTGGCCTGATCCATGCAATTACACTGTTTCTTACAAAGAATACTTACTGCATCTTTAGTATTAAAAGGCACTGAAGGTCGATGTATGTACATCAGCAGTACACCTTCATCAGTAAGAATGCATCTGATACTGGCAGTACGAATTTCATAGCGTTGAACAGGCAATGCTTTTCCATATGTTTACATCAGCCTCTCTATCTTGAGTAAACAGTTGCAGTAAATGTACTACTATGTAAATCACATACTAAATGTAACACTACTTTTATCTTGAGCATGCTAATGTCTTATAGCTAATTTATGTACTTCTTTTAATTAATGTATACTCACTAGTGTTAAAACCTTTCTACAACTGTCATCATGCACCTTCAGCATTTATATTGACTAACGGCACAGTACCAGTTGTGGTGTGGTGTGGGGCATCGGTAGATAAGGCCATGCAACTACTAAGTGTGGTACGTTGTGTGCAGCTGCAATCAGGGATGTGTACATTTGGTGTACATGGCCTCAGTTTTGCTGTTGATCTCAACTGAGCATGCAGTACCTGGTCAGGTGGGTGGGGATGTCTCATAGTACATTTAGATAATTGTTTGTTATTTCTGTCACCTGCTGCTGGATGTCTGTCATTGGTTGTGTTGACTTGGTCCTCCCCCATACTTGCATATGTGTGTGTGTGTGTGTGTGTGTGGTGCTGGGTGGGGGGGTGATTAGAGTTAGGGTTTCAACCTAACACGAGATTTCCTCACTTTGTCACTGTGGAACAACCCTAACTAATGCATTAAACAGAGTTTTTGCCTCTAATATACATATATATATATATATATATATATATATATATATATATATAAAATATAATATATTAATTGCAAAAAACTCTGTTAATGCATCAATTCCGGTTGATGTCACAGCGACAAAAGTTTGGAAATTTGATGTTAGGGTTACCACCCCTACCATCCCTCCCCCACCCTACAGGGACCAACAGGGACTGGGGCATGCCATGGGGTCATCAGGCCAAACTCTCTAGCACCTCTAGGCCCTGTGCTCCCTTCACATTGTCCATTTTTTGTGTAATGGAATGTTTCTCTGGGCCCTGCGCGCCCACTTCCACATAAGTACAGAGCCATATGGCAGCCCCATAGTACTGAAAAGGAACCCTAGTAACACTTATTTGGCAATATGTCAGTAACCATATCAACTATGGAAAAAAATTCCACTGTAGTTGTAATCATGACTTTGAAAACTCCACACGTGTCTGTGGGCAGTGAAAAATCCATATCTCAAATCATTTTTGAGCTATGGGCACCACAATGTTATCCTATGGGAAATTTCTCAACTTCAGAATGCTGTAACTATGGGCCAGTTGAATGTTTTGGGACCAAACCAGCAAAAGGAACATCTGTGGGATCAGGACTTGCTGCACTGCAAATTTCAGCCCCAAAGCACAATCCATCCTAGCACAATGAACTGACAAAAAAAAAAAAAAAAACATCGGATAATGTTTTTGGCATTGTTTTTGTGAAAACAAAAATGTTTTCATGACAACAAAAATGTTTTCGCAACACACCTGTACCTTTTAATGAAATGTTTTCTTGCACAAATTTTTTTTTTTTGTATATTCTATTTATTAAAAGTTTTCCAGCACAATGAAATTATACAGACTACATACAACAAGAGACAAATACAAACACAGACACATGCAAATCCTGGTTATCTCACTTAATACATTCCACATATTCCCCTTACAAAGGTATGGTCGAGTGTGCAGTCATACCCCAACACCTTCTATGTATTCAGATCACCACGGATGACTGCCCATTATTATTATAATATACAGTGCATAGAGTCATCATCCACTCCACATCTATTTATAAAATACTAGAATGTTAGTGCCAACAGAAAAAGACCCTTCTAGACCAGGGTTTGACAGTTGTTCTTCCGCCTTCGCCACCCCCCATAGGGGTGTTTCCCCTATACCTACCGAACCCCCTAGAGCCTATATATTCAACCCTGTATGGAGCATTACATTTTCAGACAAACTCAAGGTCGCCAGAAAGGGTGTCCAGTCCCTCAAAAAAACCTCCTCCCTATCTCTAACTATCCATGTGAGCCTCTCTAAAGCCAATGTACGTATAACCATTTTTCGCCAATCAGGCAGCGTAGGCCCATTCCCAGTAACCCAGGTATTTTGTATACAATGTCTGGCCAACACCAATGAGACCCTTGCCCATCTAGGCAACAATTTCCACTCTTCTTCTCCTTCTATTCTTTCCACCCCAAATAGACAGACTACAGGGTCCTGGGCCAATTGCCCCCCCATCCCCTTGTTTACCTCCTGGACCACATTCCCCCAATACCTTACCAGAACCGGGCACGACCAGAAGCAATGAAAAAAAGTGCCTAGCCCTCTGCCGCACCTTCTGCAGTTCGGCGAAACTGCAGGGTGTGCCCAATGTACTGCCACTGGGGGCCAGTAAATTCTATGCAAGAACTTATAGAAGGCCTCCTTAAATTTATTGCATATCATGATTCCCTCCGGCATACTCAGCATTACACCCCAGTTTTCCTCCGAGAACTGCAACCCTAGATCCCTTTCCCAAAGGGCCTTTGTTGGGCCTGTCAAGTCTGGTAGGCTCTGCTTCTCTTGCTTGGTGATTTTCCCTACAAACCCTTTTGTGTCTTTCCTAGCCTGACATACCATCCACTCTATTCCATTTAGGTGCAGCCTCCCCTTTCCCCCATACCCAGTTGTCCTACATATGCTTTCAGCTGCATAAATCAAAACAAATGGGAAGCTCCCAGCCTTAGGTCTCACCTGACCTTGTTTATCTCACCCATCTCACCCTTCTCCAACAGTACACCTACACACAGCGCCCCTCCTTTCTCCCATTCTAGGAACCCCCTATCCTCCATCCCAGGGACAAAGAAGGGGTTTCTCACAACTGGAAGTAGGACGGTCTCCCTCTTCTGGTGCCAAAGGTGGTGCCAGGCCTCCAGCGTCTCTCGGACCAGTGGGTTACCGCCGCCTAAGTCCCTGTATGCCCGCAGACCCCTGCTGTGGAGGTATGCCATGAGCCTTCCTGGAGTCTCCTCCTGTTCCAGCCCCACCCAACTAGCCACCTCAGACCTGTGGATCCAATCTGCCATGCTCCGGAGCTGCACTGCCCTGTAGTATGCTCCCAAATCTGGGAAGCTGAGCTCGCCCCTATTTCTATCTGCTTTGAGCCTCGCTAAACTTATTCTAGGCTTTTTCCCCTGCCAAATGAAGTCCGTGAACCCTTTCTCTAGCCATTTCACATCCCTCTGAGTAAGCCTCATCTGTAGCATTTGCAAGGGGTACAAGATGCAGGGGATAATATTCATTTTTATGAGATTTATCTTCCCAATCCAAGATACAGGTAATTGCATCCACCTCTTCAGGTCTGCCAATACCGAATTTATCAGGGGGTGGTAGTTCAGCTTATACAGCTCTTCCCACCTCCGCCCGATACGGACCCCATGATGTTTAAAATCTGACCTGATGACCCTGAATCCCCTTTGCTGTACCTCTGGACTGACCTCCGGGAACCCCAAGACTTTGGATTTCCTTACATTAATCCTATACCCAGAGAAACCTGCAAACTTTTCAATAATATCCATTAGACATCCCAAAGAGCCACTCATGCCCCTTAAAAAAAGTAGCATATCGTCCGCATAAAGCGCCATGTTGTGAACTCGTCCCTCCCCGTCCCCCACTCCCACCACACCCTCATGTTGGCGTATCGCCGATGCTAGTGGTTCAATCGCCAGAGCAAATAGCAGAGGGAACAGAGGACACCCCTGCCTCATCTCCCTGCCTAGTCCAAACTTCCCAGATAGGCACCCATTGACCACTACTTGTGCACTTGGCTTTAGGTACATGGCCCTGACCCACCCTATAAATGGGTCCCCCAGACCAAACCAGGTCATCACCTCGAATAGATATCCCCATTCTACCCTATTGAACGCTTTTTCAGCATCCAACGAGATCACCCCAATCTTGGCCCCCACCTGTCTAGCCCACCATACAATGTTTAACAACCTGCGTACATTGTGGTAGGACTGTTACCCCTTGATAAACCCGATCTGATCTGGGTGAACCACCTCCGGCAAAAAATTTCTCTAAATGGGTGGCAAGGACTTTGGCTAAAATTTTCATGTCAACATTGAGAAGAGAGATTGGTCAATAGGAGGAACATTCAATCTCATTGTGACCTCCTTTCTGTATTAGGCAAATGTTAGCCTCATAACATGAGTCAGGCAGTACCGGGACCTGCCCCTCCTCTCCTATCATAAATACCCTCCTCAACACACCCGCCATCTGCCCCCCCCAGAATCCTGTAGTACTCGACAGGGAATCCATCGGACCCACTGGCCTTTCCCTCCTATAACTTCTGTATGGCATTCAGGATTTCCAATCTTGAAATGGTCTGACTCAGCACCTCTCGTTGCTCATCTGTGATCCTCTGCAAATGTACCCCTCCCAAGAACTCCTGGATATGCTCCTCCTGCCCTATATGCTCTGCCCTATGTAGCTTTTCATAAAAACTCCCAAAACGCTCTGCTATGGCCTTCGGGCTTGTGAGAACTTGCCCCCCTTCCCCTAATCCGGAGAATCCGAGTTGGGCATCTGCCCCCCTTCATATGCCTCACTAACAGGGGCCCGGGCTTATTTCCCCACTCAAAAACCCTCCTCTGGCAAAAATACCAAGCCTTCCCTGCTTCTTCCCTTAAGAGAGAATTAAGGGCTTCCCTCACCACTGCCAACATCTTGGGAGCTTCTCCCCTTTCTCCTCCTCCCACCCGCTTCTCCAGCTCTTTCACTTGCCTTTCTAATTCTTCCCTTTTACCCCTTTTCTGTTTTTTAAACCTGGCCACATAGGCTATTATAGCCCCCCACATATAGGCCTTACCCGCCTCCCAAGAAGCGGCACTGGAAACCTCTCCCATATCGTTCATCTCCTCATAGAGCTTCCATTGTTCTGCCAGGTATTCCCTGAATGCTTGGTCCTTAGCTAAGTATGTAGTAAATCTCCAGATTGCAGACCTACTCTCAGCTCCCCCCCCCCAAAATGCTTATCACCACCATGGCATGATCCGAGATGAAAATGGAGCTATGACTTATCTTTTTTATCTTCCCTACCCAGCCTCTAGGCAGAAAAAAATAATCTAACCGGGACCAAGTCTTATGGGGATTAGAATAAAACGTATAATCCCGCCCCATGGGATTAACCGCCCTCCACCCATCCACCAAATCTAGATCCGCAATTCCAATTTGCCACTGCCCCATGGCCTCTGCCACTCGGCCCTTACCCTCGGAATGATCCATCTTCGCATCCATTGTCCAGTTGAAATCTCCTCCCATGATGAGCCCCGGAAATTGCTCCCTGACAAGCAAGCTCAGCAAAGAGGAGTAAAAAACCGGGTCATATACTGATGGTGCATAGACACAGCCAAATGTCAGTGTCTCTCCTCGCCAAACTCCAGTGACAAAAATGTATCTGCCCTCCTTAGGGTCTCTCACTACCCTTTTCACCTCAAAGGGCAAATTCTTATGTAAGAGTATTGCTACCCCCCTTTTATGCAAGGAATAAGAGGCTGCTAGACATTTCCCAACCCAATTCCACACCAGTTTGGCATGCTCCAGCTCCGTCAGGTGTGTCTCTTGCAGCAATGCTACCTGTGCCCCCTTTCACCTAAGTGCGGTAAGAAGTGTGGTCCTCTTCACTGGGCTCGCTATACCTTTTACATTCCAAGATATGACATTTAGATTTACAAGATCACCCATCTCATCGTATGTAGCTTTTCATTTTTTAGGGATATTTTCACTTGACATTGTATTATGTATATCCAACTTTTCATGTGATTCACATACACCTTTATATACTTCCTTTGATTTCTGCACACTCGACTACCACAATTGAGATATAACCAGGCAACTATATTACTAACTAAAATAGTAAGAAATCTAGTTATTCTAACATTTATAACTAATCCTCTCCAAACCCCCCTCCAGTCCCGCCCTCCCCTCCTTCACTCCCTTTTGTAAACTCTCCTATTCCCCCTTCTCTCTATAACACTAATTGTTAACATAGCACAAGTGTAGATTTCAAGACAATAAAGAACAAACACTCAGCACTTCTCCCTCATAACAGAAGTGCGCATCCCGCCGTCCCTGCCAACAGCCTGATTCCTTGTTCCGGAACTGTCCTACTCCCAGGGATCCCATGGATGCCCATCACTCACTCGAACCTTATTCTGCCCTCTCAGCTCTTATCTTAAAAAATGTCCCCCCCTCATCACCCCCTCTCTCCCAATTCTGATCAGCATCCGATCAAACTGCCTCTCCTCTCCCTTCGCCCTAGCTCTCCCTCTTTGCTCTCCCCCTTAGCCTATCGTGATCCACCTCCATCCCAGTTACCCAGCCATAGTCAGCTCTCCCTCCATTGAACAAGCTCGACCGCCTTTCTACCCCTCTTTTATCCTTGTTTCAGCACCAATCGGGCCTCAGCCCCCCCTTCCTCCACTGTTAGCCTTTCCCTTAAAAAAAGGTCCCTATGCACTCCTACTCCCCCCTCATCCCAGGTCACTGCATTAGTTCTTGAAGGGGACCATCCGCACCCTTTCAGTGGGGGCCTATGACACAGCCCTCAATCTCCTTACCATGCCCTATTCCTCCCAATCTCTCACCCCACCTCCATCAGCGTGACTATAGCATGGATCCCAGCCCTTATACCCACCCGGCCCAACAGAGGGACCACCTACAATTTGCACTCAAATTCGCTGCTCACCCCTCCTATATTCCATCCCCCAACTCCCCACCCTGCCCCCTCCGAAAAGGTCCCAAGGAGGCTCTCAATCACACGACCCAGAGAAGGGTCCTTATCATAACCCTAGGCCACCCCATAAGACCTCCCCACTCCAGTTTAACATACCTTCACCTAACCCCTACTGATGCCCCCCGGGCCCCCCTGGACCTCTCTTCATCCCTTCAAACCAGATATCCAGTTCATACCCCCTCACCCCCCATCAACATGCCCCACCCTCCTAATTAATGACAGTAAATGAAAATATGGAGCCAGCAATATCAGACAGGTGGTGCAGGGGGTCAGGCCGCGGCATCAAAAAACACATGCTAGGCCCTCCCCTGCTCCTACCTCATCTGCATTAGAGTTTTCCATATGACAGCGGCCCTCAGGCCTCCAGCTGGACTCTCATACACCACCAGTCCATATGAGAGAGCCCTCCAGAAAAGCAGAGGGGAACAGATATCAAGGCCCAGTCTTCAAGCTGCTCAGACCCCTCTAATCCACAGTTCTTCAACCACGGCTGAGCCCTCGTCCGTCTCCTCCAGGGGCTGTCCTCCTCGGGAACAAAGGGCACAACAGCACCAACTAGGAACACTTTCAACATAACTCAGTCTACAGTCTGTAGCCATGCAGCCAAAAAAACCCACCGGAATAGCGAAATCACAACCTCTCCTCACCAACCTTCCACCTCTTCATATCTCCCCACCACTGTTCAGCTCACTGTCCTCTTCAGGCCTTTTACAAACTCTTCCACTTTCTCAAGCTCCCAGAAGGAATAGGTTGCTCCCTCATGCTTAATTCTGAGTGTGGCGGGGTATACCAGAACATTTTCCACTTTAAGGCTCCTGAGCTGAGCCATCAGCCCGTTAAAGGCCTTCCGCTTTTTCAACAAACGGGCTGAATAGTCCTGCGAGAGGAATAATCTGTGGCCCTCAAAACTCAGGGGACCCTGGGACCTGTAGGCCTTCAACAAAGCTTCCCGATCCTGGAAGTTATGGAAGTGCATAATTATCTCACGAGGGGGTTGCCCCACCGCAGGCCGCGGCACCACAGCCCGATGTGCACGCTCTTACTTGACCTTGCCATTTTTCATTGTCATCCCCAGCAATTCAGGCAAAACTCTGCTGCAGAATTCCAAAGCATCCTTTCCCTCCAGACCCTCAGGGAGCCCCCTCAGATGCAGGTTTAGCCTCCGATGATAATTTTTTTGGTAATCAGAAGCCTCCTTAAACTCCTACAGCTCCCTCTGTAGAGCACGAACCTGCCCTGGGACTGTTAGTACTTCATCCTCCAGTCTGGAAATTCTTTCTTCAGCCTCGGTCAGTCGAGTGCTCTGTTGCGCCTGATGTTCTAAAACCTCCTGCAATTTTCCATCCAATTTGTCCTCTAGTTTTATCAGACGCGGCTCCAGGGCTGCGATCACCTGCCCTGTTAGCTCCTTCCCCAGAGCTGCCACCTCCGCCGCCGAGAGCAAAACGAGGCCTGCATTCTCCCCTCCTGGGCCCGCCTTCCCCTTTTTTCCAGTTTTTCCAGTCGCCCACTGACTCTTAGAAGGCATCGAAGTTAAATATTCCTCCATTACTCCCTCTGCTACCCGAAACCACTGTTTTGTTTGCTCCGAGGTGGAAAATTCCGTAAATTAATCTTTATTTTTCAGCTTATTTGGCGGAGCTAGCGGGAAATGCGGCTTTTCAGTTAGCTGCTCATTAGCGCCCCCATCCAAAAAATTTGTTTAACAAAGATTTTCATGAATGTTTTCACAGTGCACATACAGGCAAAAATGGGACAGGAAAAACTTGCATAACTTTTGAACAGATTAAGATTTTTTCACCAAATCTTCAAAAGGCACCGGTTTAACTCAGACCACATATAGACATGCAAATCTGAATCCACTCAGATGCATTCTTCAGTCTTTTAAGCCCAACCAAAAAATGTGTAAAAGTTGAGGATTTTTCACTTTTTTGACATTCTAAAGTTCCACAACTGCATACCCGACCAGGACGAAACCTTCCACATCCAGAGATCTATGATTGGGCACCATGCATGCACACATTTAAGCAAATTGGGCAAATGGTTGCAAAGTTATTAAAATGCAAATTTGGGGTTAACATTAAAGTGGCCTGCCAACCCAACTATACCTGCACTACTGTGTGGGTATCATATATATGTATATATATATATATATATATATATATATACATATATATATATATATATATATATATATATTATATATATATATATATATATAGATATAGATATATAGATAGATATATAGATATATAGATAGATATATATATATGTGTGTGTGTGGATAGATAGATAGATAGATAGATAGATAGATAGATAGATAGATAGATAGATAGATAGATAGATAGATAGAGTGGCGTGAAAAAGTATTTGCCCCCTTCCTGATTTTCTCTATTATTGCATATTTGTCACACTGGATGTTTTTCAGGTCTTTAGACAAAATATAATATTAGATAAAGGGAACCTGAGTGAACAAATAACACTTTTTTTTACTTATTTCATTTATTTAATGAAAAAGTTAACCAACACCAACTGGCACTGTGTGAAAAGTAATTCCCCTAGTTAAATCAACCCAATTAAAAGGATAATTAGAGTCAGCTGATTGAACACAGCCAGGCTTGATTACAGCCAGCCCTGCTCAATATAAACCTCACTTATTTTGACCCTTGCCATCAGAGTCACATTGCCAGCACAAAGATTCAACCAGCACATTATGCCATGATCAAAGGAAGTTCCTGAAAAGATCAGAAAAAATGTGTTGCCCTCTATCAGTCTGGAAAGGGTTACAAAGCTATTTCTAAGGCTCTGGGACTCCATCGAACCACAGTGAGAGCCATAATCTCAAATGGAGAACACTTGGAACAGTAGTGAATCTTCCCAGGAGTGGGCAGCCTGCAAAATTACTCCAAGGCGCAGCGTAAAATCATCCAGGAAGTCTCAAAGGATCCTAAAACAACATCCAAAGAACTGCAGGCTTCTCTTGCCTCAGCTAAGGTCAGTGTTCATGACTCCACAAGCAGAAAGAGACTGGGCAAAATGGGCTTCATGTGAGAGTAGCAAGGAGGAAACCACTGCTAACCAAGAAGAACATAAATGCTTGTCTCACATTTGCCAAAAGCACCTGGATGATCCACAAGCCTTTTGGGAAAATGTTCTATGGACAGATGAGTCCAAAGTGGAACTTTTGGATGACATGGATCCCATAATGTCTCGCGTAAAGCAAACACAGCATTCCACAGTAAGAACACCATACCAACAGTCAAACATGGTGGTGGTAGTGTGATGGTGTGGAGATACTGCTGCCTAAGGACCTGGATGACTTGCCAAAATTAAGGAACCATGAATTCTGCTCTGTACCAGAAAATTCTTAAGGAGAATGTCGGTCATCCTTCCGTCAGCTGAAGCTGAAGCATAGTTGGGTCATGTAGCAAGACAATGATCCAAAACAAAAAAGCAAGTCCACATCAGAATGGCTAAAAGAAGTAAAATTAAAGTTTTGGAGTGGCCTAGTCAAAGTCCAGACTTAAACCCAATAGAGATGCTGTGGCAGAACCTGAAACGAGCAGTTCATGCTCGAAAACCTACCAAATGTTACTGAATTAAAGCAGTTCTGCAAGGAAGAGTGAGTTAAAATTCCTCCACAGCGATGTGAAAGACTGATATTGAATTATAGGAAGTGTTTGGTTGCAGTCATTGCAGCTAAATGTGGCGTAACCAGTTATTAAGTGTAAGGGGGCAATTACTTTTTCACACAGTGCCAGTTGTTGTTGGTTAACTTTTTTCATTAAATAGGTGAAATGAAAAAAAAAAAACAAGTGTTATTTGTTCACTCAGGTTCCCTTTATCTAATATTACATTTTCTCTAAAGACCTGAAAACATCCAGTGTGACAAATATGCAATAATAGAGAAAATCAGGAAGGGGGCAAATACTTTTTCACGCCACTGTAGGTAAACATATATAGGTATAGGTAAAGCAAATAGGATGCTGGGATGCATAGGAAGGGGCATCACCAGCAGGAAAAGGGAGGTCATAATTCCACTATACAAAACACTAGTGAGGCCCCACTTGGAGTACAGTGTACAATTCTTGAGACCTTACCTACATAAGGACATAGACAGGGTAGAGAAGGTTCAGAGGAGGGCAACAAAGATGGTGCATGGATTGCATCACAAGTCCTATGAGGACAGGTTGAAGGAACTGAACATGTACTCCTTGGAGGAGAGGAGGGAGAGAGGGGATATGATAGAGACATACAAGTATCTTACAGGGAGGAACAGGGTGCAGGAATACACTATTTTTAAGCAAAAAGATGTTCCAGGACTAGAGGGCATGGGATGAAGTTGGAGGGAGGATGATTCAGAGGAAATGTGAGGAAGAATTTCTTCACAGAATGGGTGGTGGACAAGTGGAACACCCTGCCAGAGGAAGTGGTGGGGGCTGAAACAATCACAGGATTTAAGAATGCATGGGATAGACATAAAGGAATTCTGGAGGTCAGGGGTAAGGGGCAACAGACTTCTAGGAAAACAAACTGAACTTACAAGCTCAAATGGGCAGACTGGGTGGGCCATAGACCCTTATCTGCCGACACTGTCTATGTATCTATGTATCTATGTAGATAGATAGATAGATAGATAAATAGATAGATAGATAGATAGATAGATAGATAGATAGATAGATAGATAGACAGACAGACAGGCAGGCAGGCAGGCAGGCAGACAGACAGACAGACAGATCAGTTGTGAGTAAATCAAGCAGATTATTCCACATATCGAAATAGGGTGCTAAATGAAGCATAATGTCTTTTTCTAAGTGGTAGAGCTATAGGTTGTATTTTTCCATGTATATGTACATTCATTCTAAATGGATTTTGATTCAAATATTTGAGGATTTTGGATGACCTTGCTGATTACAGACATGAATGTTGATGGCCCTACTGATTATAAACCTGAATGTGCTTTTGAACAAGTTGGTGAAAGTGATCCTGGACCATCACTTGACTATTTACTTCGATGATTACCGTGCACGCAAAGGCTTCAATGAAAACTCGATAAGTATGATTGAAAACAAGCTGATAAAACTGGTGAAATGAGTTTTATGTTTAACTTCAAATGATGGAACATCATTGAAGTTAGATTAAATCAGAGGTGCATTACAGACATTTACATGATATAGCAACCCCAAGACACACCCTGACACCTGGTGGTATGTGGAGGGTGGGGATGGAGTGGGGTATTAGAGTTGGCTGGGGGGTTAGATGGGGTATTAGGTTTGGGAACCCTAACACCACATTTCCATACTTTTGTCACTATAATATGAACCCTAAGTGATGCATTAACAGAGCTTTTTTTTTGCAATGAATATATATATATATACACACACACACACACACACACACACACACACACACACACACATCCTGTCATAGCAGTTCAAAAATAAACCCTGCCTTCTTCTCCTTCCAGTACACCAGTCAACCTCCTATCCCCAGAGACAAAGAACCGTAGGCAGAGATACTAAATGACAACAATACTCAGGCAAAGACAAGAGCAAGACACTTTCTAGTGCCTTACATATGATGAAAACATAATTTTCTGAAAGAGAAAATATTGACAAAATTCCATGATTCAAATCCCAACACTTTTCTGATAGAAGATGAATTGATAGGACAATTTTAATATTACTAGGTACCTATTTGCACAGGATAGGAATCAGACATGATGGGCCTGGGATCAGTCCCCTTTCAACATTAATGTTGTAGTAACATAGAACATAGAAACATAGACTTTGATGGCAGATAAGGTCCGTTTGGCCCACCTAGTCTGCCCATTTCCCTACCTACCGGATAAGCTGCAGATCCTAGTTAACCAATAGCCTATTTCTTCCTACCCCCTACAAGAATTGCCTTATATCTTTCCCATGCATTCTTGAATTAGTATTAGGATAGACAGGCCAATAATAAATTTAGGGGACCTAAGGTTATTTCTAGGATGAAATCAGGAATATCTCTGAAAAAAAAATCAGACAGGTTTAAGAGAGATTTTTTTAAGAATAAACCAGGGGATGCCCCAAATGGCCAAATCAACTTCCATGCATTTTGATGTAATAGCCATATCTGTTTTTTTGACTTCACTATGAACGTCTCTTTAATTTCCTGAAATCCTCTCTATCATTTTACATAGTACTTTTATTTTGCCTTTTATTCATAAATTTATACACACCAGTTAAAACAGTAGCATATTAAATCTGTATTTTTTTTTGTTGTTGCTGAGTTTTGCCTTATGCCCAGATCCAGATCTTCTCTAATCCTGCCAGGCAACAGGCAGAATGTTTTTGTTTTTTTTTAAGATCCTTACCTAGAGCTAGCTCACGAGGAGACACCCCCATTAAAATAACTTTTCACATACTTTAAATTTCTCTTCCAAAGATCAGGAAGACCAGTTCCTCAGTTCCTTCCAAGATACATGCAAATTAAAGATCATGTGCAAAGGTTTCTGCATATTGTTAATAAAGCTTGAATTCAAGTCCATGTGTCATGATCAGCACTTCCTGAAAATTTCATGCTGTTTGGTTTTATGGTTTTCTTTAAATCAGTATTCGTTAACTTGCTCTAAAGTGGTTGAAAGCAGTGGAGTTGTTTTTGTCTCTCTCAGTCAAGTATGGAGAGTGATGACACCCTTGTGGAGTACTGTAGCTTACTGCTTCAGATTCCCAATCACAGCAGGCTGTAGAGTTAATGCATTTCTCACCAGGTTTCTTATAAACTCAGTCTGTGGTTTGTGTTTAGATATATTAGCTTAAAATCTATCATTCTCTTATTATGAAAGTTGATAATTTGAGTTTCAGTGCTGAATTGAAGTAGTGGAAATCTGTCTCTGTGAGAGATCAGCTAGTCTGTATCACAGCTCTCCATTCTTTCTCATCAAAACTGATTTTTTTCTAACTGTATAACACAGGTTTGTTTAATATATATTAAATTAATCTAAATTTTGTTTATTCATAGAAATAGTTTGTCTTTGATGTAGCCTTCATAAATGCATTCATGTAAGAACATTTTTTAATGTCAGATTGACAAACAGGTGTCTGTCACATTCTATTATTTCAAGCAAATGCCCTGTTTGAACTCACAAATTTCAGTCCTTTGATGGTTTCTGTGTGAAAATACATCATGTATGTGTATAAATAGAAACAGTATATGGCATCCCAATGCACCATGTCTCTTCCCCACAGTTGAGGCAGCTGCACTCTGCTGCCACCTGTCCCCTGTCCCACAAGCCCCCTGCTTTCCACTTTACATTTGAGGCTGCTGCATCCTGCTGCCCACTGTCTTCTCCTATGCAGTCAGAGATTGTGCATCCTGCTGCCTCCATCCCCTGCCTAAACAATCAAGCCTGCTGCACCCTGCCTAAGCAGTTGGGGTTGCTGTACCCTGCTGCCTTCCCCCCAGAAAGTCAGGGATGCTGCACCTGTTGCCCCCTGTTCCTGTCTCCACAGTCAGGACTGCTATGTTCTGTTAAGCCCTAGAGTCCTAGGTACCCCTGCTGACACAGTTGGGGCTGCTGCATCATGCTGCCCTAGGCCACCTTAAGTGAGGCTTTTGCTGTACCCTGCTACCAACTTCCACTGCCCCAAATGAGCAGGGTTGCTGCACCATGCACACCATCTCACAGTCAGCGCTGCTGTACCATGGTGTTGTCTGTCACTTGTCACCACAGCCATGGCTGCTGCATCCTGCTTCTGTCTACACAGTTGGGGTTGCTTTGGCCTACTGTGCACTAGAGCCCCATGCCTCCACAGAAACATAGAAACATACAGTTTGACAACAGATAAGGACCACTTGGCCCACCTAGTCTGCCCATTTCCCTACCTACTGGATAAGTTGCAGATCCTAGTTAACCAACAGCCTATTTCTTCCTACCCCACACAAGAATTGCCTTATGTCTGTCCCATGCATTCTTGAATTCTCCCACAGTTTTAGACCCCACAACCTCCTCAGGAAGGCAATTTGATGAGTCCACCACCCTCTCTGTGAAAAAATACTTCCTCACATTGCCCCAGAGCCATCCCCCCCATCTTTAAATTGTGTCCCCTTGTTCTTGCACATCTCTTTTTCTGAAAGATGCTACCCTCTTGGATTTTGTTGATTCCACTGAGGTACTTAAAAGTTTCTATCATGCTCCCCCTTTTGTCAATGGTATGCATAATAAGTTCCTTTAGTCTCTTCTTGTATGGCTTCTCTTGCAGACCCTGCACCATTTTAGTTGCCCTCCTCTGGACTGCCTCCATCCTGTCTATGTCCTTGTGGAGATGGGGTCTCCAGAACTGAATGCAGTACTCCAGATGGGGTCTCACCAACTGTCTATACAGAGGGATAACAACTTCCTGTTTTCTTCTAGTGATGCCTCTCCTTATACATCCCAATATCCACCCAGCCCTACCTACTGCCTTCTCACATTGCTTGCCAACCTTAAGGTCATCTAATATGATTGCCCCCAGGTCCCTTTCCATTTCTGTTGTTGTTACTACCCCCCCATTGTGTACTCTTCCCCCGGGTTTTTGTTTCCCAGGTGCATTATTTTGCACTTCTTTGCACTGAATCTGAGCTGCCATACTTCTGACCATTCCTCCAACCTTGCCAAGTCCCTTCTCCTCCTTTTCATGCCCCTTGTGTATCAGCCCTGTTGCAGATCTTTGTGCCATCTGCAAAGAGGCATATTTTTCCTTCCAGTCCCTCTGCAATGTCACTTATAAAGACATTAAAAGGACTGGACCCAGTACTGAACCCTGTGGTACCACACTAGTAACCCCCCTTTCTTCACAGTGGATTCTGTTTACTATTACCTTCTGTGTCCTGTTGTCCAGCAATGTTTTACCCAGGCTGGCTAATCTGTTTATTAATCTTTTGTGTGGGACTGTGTCAAATGCCTTGCTAAAGTCTAGGTAGGCCATGTCCACAGCCCTTCCCTGGCCTACTACTTTGGTCACCCAGTCAAATAAATCAATTAGATTTGTCTGACATGACCTTCCCCCTATGAATCCATGCTGCCTTGGGTCCTGTGCCTCACTGGCCTCTAGGTACTCAACAATTCTTTCCTTCAGAAGTGATTCCATCATTTTCCCTACCACAGAGGTCAAACTGACAGGTCTGTAGTTTCCTGCCTCTGTTTTGCTCCCACTTTTGTGAAGGGGAATCACATCCACCCTCCTCCAGTCCTCAAGTACCACACCATCTTCCCATGATTTGTTAAAAAGGGTAGTCAGTGGTGTCACTAGTTCTCTCCTTAATTCTTTTAGAATTCTGGGGTGAATCCCATCAGGCCCCATTGCTTTGTCCACCTTCAGCTTTAGGTCCTTTCAGAACCCTTTCTTCTGTTAAAGGACTGGGATTGACCCCCCTTTCCAGAGAGCTTCTGTTAGTTGGATTAAATACCTCGTCCTCTCCTCTTTTATGAATACTGAACAGAAGTATTTGTTCAGTATCCCTGCTTTTTCACTGTCCCTCTCTGCCCACCCACCATCTATTCTATTCAGCCTCACTATCCCTCCATTTGTTTTTCTACGCTCCCTAACATACCTATAAAAGGTTTTATCCCCCTTCTTAACTGAGTTGGCTATCTTTTCCTCAGTTTGGGCCTTTGCTATTCTGACTGTCTTCCCTGCTTCCTTCTGCTTTAACTGGTACAGTTCTCCATCCTGCTCCTTCTGTGTTTCCTTATACTTCCTAAATGCTGACTTTTTCTCCCTAATGTTCACTGCCACCTCTTTTGAGAACCATAGTGGCTTTTTCTTTCATTTAGATTTTTTCATTTGTTTCACACAAAGGCTTGTTGCCTCTGTGATGGCAATTTTGATGTTCCCCATTGTTACTCTACCCCTCCTTCTTGCCTGTTTGCTAGTGCTTTTCTAAGGCACTCTCCCATTTTGACAAAGTCAACCCTCCTGAAGTCCAGTACCCTCACTTTTGTATGGCTTGACTCTGCAGCTGAGTTTATCATGAACCACACTGTTTGGTGGTCACTTGTTCCCAGATGGCTACCCACTTTTAGACTGGAGATCCTCTCACTCTCCCCCCCACATGGGTTTCAACACTAGCTGTCTGAGGCTTGCCTCCTGCAGGGCATTGAGAATGGACCTGCACTTGGATGTGGCTGCAGCAAAGGTGCTCCAGTTAACATCTGGCATATTCAGGTCCCCCATCAACAATATCTTCCCTTTCTCTGCCATCCTAAGGATGCCTTTTATCTTATCCTTGTCCATTCCCTTCCCCTGAGATGGGGGTCTGTATATGAACCCTGTGCGGATTGTGGTGCCATTTCCAGTCTCTAAGGTGACCCACAGTGCCTCCTCTGCTCCCTGTTTACTGTTTTGTTCCATTGCTTTTATCCCTTCATTTACACAGAAAGCTACTCCTCCCCCTCTTCTACCCTCCCTGTCTCTCCTGTAGGTTGTATACCCTGATATGTTAACATCCCAGTCTTGGTTCTTTGTATACCATGTTTCTGTGATTGCCATGATATCCAGGCATCCTTCTTCCATCAAGGCCAATGGTTAGGGCTGCTGTACCATGCTGCCACTTGTCACAAGAGTCAGGGCATTTGCTGCACCCTGTTGTGTGCCTACACAGTTGAGGCAGTTGCACTCTGCTGCCACCCTGCCACCTGAGTCAGATCCTTTGCTACACCCTGCTGCCACATCCCTTATTACAAAAAGGCATGGCTGCTGTATCCTGTCCCACAGCTTGGGCTTCTGTAACCTTATGACACCCCAAACTTCTGGCAGAGCAGATGGGGCTGCTGCACCCTGCTGCCTTGTTTCTCCACCTCCATAGTCATGGCCATGGCACCCTTTTTCCCCATGTTCCTGTAGGAGGGTGCAGCAGGGTACAGTGGTGGCAGGAGACAGAGGACAGCATGCTGAAGAAGCCTTGAATGTTGGGCAGGACACAGGTGGGTATCAGGGTACAGCAGCCTTGACTGTGGCACAGGGTGCACATGGTGCAGCAGCCCAGCCCATATGGGGCAATGGGAGTGCATAGCAGGCTTCAGCAGCCCCAACACTGGAGGCAATGGGCATGGTACTGTAGGGTGTAACATGGCATAGAAGCCCTGACTGTGGAGACAGGAACTGGGCAACAGGGTGCCATGGCCATGACTGTGTGGGTGGGGACAGAGGGCAGCAGGATGCAGGAGCCCTGACTGTTCAGGTGGGAGATAGGCATGGCATCAGGGTACAGAAGTCCAAAATGAGGGACAGGGTGCAGCAGTCATGCCTGTTTGGTACAAGGGATGTGGGCAGCAGGGTGCAGCAAAGGATCTGACTCTGGTAATGGGAGCAGGAGGGTGCAACTGCCTTTACTGTGGAGGCACACAACAGGGTGCACAAATGCCCTGACTCTTCTGGCAAGTGGCAGCATGGTGCAGCAGTGCTAACTGCAGAGGCATGGGGCTCTAGGGCACTGCAGGCCACAGCAACCCCAACTGTGTAGACATCAGAGTGCAGCAGCCCTGGCTATTATGACAGAGAACAGAGGACTGCTTGATGCAGAAGCCTCAACTGTGGGGATGTACATATGGGGGGCATCAGGGTACAGCAGTCCTGACTGTGAGATGAGGTGTGTGTGATGCAGCAACCCTGCCCATTTGGGACAATGGAAGTTGGAAGCAGGGTGCAGCAAAAGTCCCACCTCAGGTGACCTAGGGTAGCATGATGCAGCTGGCCTCACTGTGGAGGCAGCGGAACCTTGGGATCTACATCTTAGCACAGCATGGAAGCCCTGACTGTGGAGACAGGAACAGGGTGTAACAGGCACAGCATCCTGGACTGTGGGGTTGGGGGAGAGAGGTCAGCAGGTTTCAGCAACCCTGATTCTTTAGGCAGGGGATGGAAGCAGCAGGGTGCACAATCCCAGACTGTGTGGGAGAAGACAGTGGGCAGCAAGGTGCAGCAGTCTCAAATATGTAGCAGAAGGCAGGTGGCTTGTGGGACAAGGGAATGATGGCAGCAGAGTTCAGACACATCAACTTTGGAAAAGAGGCTTTTTTTGTGTCAGTTCTGTTTATTCACCTACCTTACTGGACTCTCTCCAGCGTGGACTCATGGCACGGCTCTCCCACCTGCCTGAAGCCTCCAGCTCCTCATTTCTCTGGCTGGGCCATTCTCCTCTCTATCTCTCCAGGCTGCATGACCCCCCGGCTCTGAGTCCCCTGGGTTAGGACCACCAAACTCCTCCTGGTGCTCTATCCACAATCTAGTAGAGCAACCAGGGACTTTGAGGGAGAACCAGAAGTGGGGGCTGGGAAGTCCGGCATTGGACATGGGGCCGGCCACTTTTCCTGCCTTTGCCTACCAGCAGGCAGGGATTTTTACTTAGTTTACTCCTTCTTTGGTGCAGTCATGCAATGGCAACAGCACAAGGAGGGTACACTCCTGCCACCTCCCACAGTCACCAACCACCACCATCCCCATTGGCTGCCCCAGTATGGTGTGAGGTACAACTAGGAGCCACCACCATATGGGGAATCCCCAGAACCCACCCCAGGAGAGGAGAGCAATCCTCCAGATGCTCAATCCTCTCCTCACCCTGCTAACCCCCAATGGCCCAAGTCCTCTCCTGAACCTGGGTCGACGGTATGGCATGCAGCGCCTCAACCCTCAGTGCCACCAGGCCAGCCATGGAGAAGAAATATGATGCTTGAGAATGCCATATAGTGTTTCTATTTATACACATACATGATGTAGTTTCACACAGAAACCATCAAAGAACTGAAATTTGTGAGTTCAGATAGTACATGTGCTTGAAATAGTAGTGTGACAGGCAGCTGTTTGTCAATCTGACATAAAAAAAGTTTTTACATGAATGTATTTATGAAGGCTACATCAAAGACAAACTATTTCTATGAATGAACAAAATTTTGATTTATTTTATATTCATTAAACAAACCTGTGTTATACAGTTAGAAAAAATAAGAGTTTTGATGAGAAAGATTGGAGAGCTGTCATACAGAAAAGCTGATCTCTCACACAGAAAGATATCCACTACTTCAATATAGCACTGAAACTCAAATTATCAACTTTTATAAGAAGACAATGATAGATTTTAAGCTAATTTATCTAAACACAAACCACAGACTGAGTTTATAAGAAACCTAGTGAGCAAACCATTAACTCTACAGCCTGCTGTTATTGGGAATCTGAAACAGCAAGCTACAGTACTCCACAATGATGTCATTGCTTTCCAAGCCTGACTGAGACAGAAACAACTCCACTGTTTTCAGCCACTCTAGAGGAAGTTAACAAATGCTGATTTAAAGAAAACCACAAAACCAAACAGCATGAAATTTTCAGGGAATTCTAATCATGACACATGGACTTAAATTCAAGTTTTATTAACAATATGCAAAAACCTTTGCACATAATCTTTATGCTCTCCATTGTCTGATGATTATCTTTCAGAGTAGCATAGCAGCAGAACTTGCACTCCATGGCTATATCACACCAATGTACCAAACCCCCTTTTCATAGCCCCCATATTAGGCCTAGACCTAGATCACTTTACACCTGGCCATCTGGTAAGTTTTTGGCACTGGTGGGAACCTTTAAAATAAATTAAAAAGAAATCCCTATTGGTGCAGACTTTCAACAGTCCAAATGCATTAGCAGAGATGTCGTAGACAGGGAAGAACAAGCCTGGAGACTGGCAGAGGCATAGTTCACACAGACTTTAGTGCAGATGCAGCTGGGCAAAGAGTTAAATTGTGTCCCTGGACACTGGTATAGATAACCTCCAAGCCATCAATTAAAAGTGCTGTAAGTCAGAAGAAAGGGGCCTCTGCAACCCATCACTTTGTTTTCTGTGCACTAAGTGTCTGTTATCTTGCATTACTGGTATAAGACGAGATGCTCAGGTTATCATATGAATTAAAGTGTCAGAAAGCAATTTTAATTTAATACATAGATAACCTTTGTTATTCAACTGTATTTTAGAAGATATTTATTTTCACTATCTCCTGCAGGAGTTCCAGGCATAGCTTGGAATTATAGGGACAGAGAAAAGAAACATCTAAGAAAAAACAGTATTTTATTTCTGTCTGCCAGCAGCGTTCCTGTGCATTCTGCTAATGACTGAGGTCAGTAAAAGGTGACAGAACACAGTTCCGGTACATTCCACCTCAATTTAACCCCTGTCTATAACAAGTAAAGATGAGCCAATACCAAATTTACATTTGGTGAATATGCTGAAATCCATTGCTTGGTCACTGGCAAAGTAGGTCCAAAGGAACATGATTTATCTTCTTTACTTCAATATCATGACACAGCACTTTTAACAGAGTATACATAATGAACATGTTCAAGCTGCTGAAAAGCCACACAACCTGCAGAATCCTATCAGCACGTCTGGAGACTGAGAATTCTTTGTGCTGTAAACATCCAGGTGTCATTTCAAGCTCTCTCTCACAGGGGAAAGTTTCTGGTTATTGAAAGGGGCTCTTTTCTGTGAAAGAGTGAGTGTTGAGAATAAAATTTTACAAGCCATAAGAGGGTTGAAAGTATAAATCCAGTTAGCTAATTTTTGTTATTAAATTATAGTTTCAGGAAGGTAGGCTAGTAAAATTTTGCTGCAAAGGAAAGGAGAGAGTGCACAGTGTGATCCTACACCAGTTGCAGACCCTGCCATTGGAGCAGGTAGAGTGAATTTTGCAATCTGGAAAAGGTGCAAACTGAATTTGTAAGATATTTATTTGATAAATATTTTTTACTGAGTGCTGTTGGTGTAAAGGACAAAGAAATGCATATTTGTTTATGTTTCATTTTATAGTTATTTGCCTCTGCTGCACAAGAGCAAAGTGAATTTTGTAGACTGTGAAAGGAGCATGGAGATAGTTTAGAATATTTGATTAGCAATTTGACTGCTGGTGGTGTTGGTCACAGAAATTTATCTTTACTTTTTGTTTTTCTTTTGCCTGTAAGTGATAACTAAGTGAAATAGGCTGGCACTAGAGATGTTGGAAATTAGTAAATTTCATTACACAAAATATTTCACAAAATTTGTGCATTTCGCAAAAAATATTTTGCGGGTGCGATATGCAAAATTCTGCCAGCAAAATGAGAAATTTCTCCTACAGAACAGCGAAATTCGGGGGAAATTTTGTGGTTTTAGTTGAAACTGTGCATTTTGTGGCAAAATTCTCCATTCCACAGGCAAAATTTAGCAACTTAGCACCCAGTGAAAAATTTCATGAAAAGACAGAATTTCACAAAATGTTTCACATAGCAAAATTGGTGGTTTCATGGCAATTTCACTGGTAATATTTAATTTCCCAACATCTCTAGCTGGTACCGGTCTCTCAGTGAGAGTGAGGATGACAGTGTCAGTGGGCAACACAATGGGCATGCAGTAATATATGTGTGTGTGGTGTGTGAGCTTCTGCTGCTGTGCTGTGTATAAATCATGACAAATGAACTAGAGGAGAAATAGATGTGGTGGCGGGGAGAAAAAGAGTAGGGACAGGTTCCAGCAAGGTTTCACCATGCAATTCCACTAAGTACCAGTCCTGTAAGCTGTGTTGGTGGTGAAGGAAATGGACAGCGACTTGGAGTCCCAGTGTTGGGCAGGTGTTATGCTTTAGAAAAGGATTAGGGCTGGGTGCATGATAGTCCATCCAAAGAAACCATGACTTATTAATTCCCAGAAGTCCATTGGTTCCATGTCCTCTGCAAGCAGCAGCTTTCCTACCAAGTATGAGTTGTATAGTGCATGTGGTACTGAAAGAACCCTGAGCAAACCAGAAGAACACAGGTCTCCTATTTTTCCTCCTTCAAGTAAAATGAAGTCCCCAACACATGGGTATATAAGAAATCCATCCCAAACTGTAAACACAAGCCTCCACCATTTTTCTTATGTGATCACAACCACAACCACCTTCTCATTATGGTCATGGACAATTGTCTCTGCCATGAATCATTATATAAGTCTCCCTCCACCCCAGCCCCCAAATCAGACATCAGTGGCATGGTAGCAGCACAAAGTCTAGTGTGGCTGCTCAGTCACTGTGTGATGAAGGTGACAGTAAGTCTGAGTCTGGCACTGATACTACTATTATCTTGTCAGATGAGGAAACAATTTAATTGTTTGGGGTAGGGTGAGGTATACCAACCCCACAATTTTAGAAAAGCAAGTCAGTAGCACCACTACCAACACAGTATTTATTGGAATAGTGTACCAGTGAAGATGATATGGAAGTGGAACTGTCAGAGAAGTTGGAGGTTTTAGACTGAAGTGGTAGTGAAAGTAGTGAAAGGGAAACCAGAGCATATGAGGAGGAGGAGGAGGTAGAAGGGTAGGGGAAAGCTGACAAGATTCATGTGAGACTAAGATAATGGGCATAGGGAAAGGGAAGAAGTTAAGGAGGTGGAGAAGTGGCAGAAAATCAGTAAAGGAGGAAGCAGAAGAGAAGTAAGAACATACAAAAGAGGAGGAGAACAAAGCAGTGGAGACCAAAAGTATGATTTCTGTTATATTATCATGTTCTGATGATGAATATGATCCAGAAGTGTGGAGGCCATCATTGGAGGAGATGGTTCAAATTAAAAAAAATGGAAAAGAGAAAAGCAAGAAAGTAATTTGGTCAGACACAGAAATCTGAGGTCCAATCTCACCCCAAACCAGATAATCAGTTTTATCGTAACCCTAGTACTGCTACCAGTGCTGCCTTGCCAGGGCATTCAATCCTAGCACATTAGTCCATCAGGGTAAAAAAACAAAACAAAGTCAAATCCCCTTGCAGTGAACACAGTATTGCTTCCAAAGAATTTCTTAGTCCAGTCATGTAACTGAAAAACAAAGACGTATTTTGTAGTGTGGAAGTATTTTACTGACTAACTCCACAAATCCACTGAGAACATGTTGTAATCTTTGTGATAGAAATCCAGGTCAGTCTACATACAGACTGACAACCAGTGTTATTGCTGCTCATCTAAAGCATGGACATGGGATCCTCTTAACATTATTGATTCTCAATCCCCACCCAGGTCATACAGGCCAGCAGCAATATTAGCAGAAGCAAAAGTCATGATGTGCATGGGTGGTGGAATAAGTCAGTTTGTTCAGCTCATGCAGACACCATGGTGGCAGCAGCCACAGCAGTCAACTGATGCAGGTACTGGTGCTACTTTAAAATTACCACTTCAAGAGCCACCATCCAGGCCCAGTAGTATATGCAACACCAGCAACAGTCTATAATTTGTGGCAACAAAATAAATTACACTGCTTGAGTAATTGCATGCCCTCAGAAAACTGCCAGAAGCTCACCCAAGCTCTGATACACAAAACTGATTGAGGGGATGATGGTGATTGATCTAGAGCCACTCTCCAATGTAGAGAATACTGGTTTTCAAAGACTGTAGCATGAACTAAAAACCAAATATATTAAATCATGCTTCATGCTTTTCAGACCTCTTCTCTATAGTCAGTACACACACAGATGACACTTCTGAAAGAGACAGAGGGGATGTATATACATTTCACTAGCAATTTCTAGATTAGTAGTGCAAACAAAAGTTTCCTAAGTCTCACTGCCCATTAAGTTTTTCCACATTAAGCTGAATCACCACCATTTTGCCCCACCACTGATGCCACCAGTGCCTGCATGATTATATTAAACAGACAGCCTCACAGAGAAAAAAAAACAATAGACATGTCTTACTGTACTCAGTATGTCTAGCATGTAAATTAAGCGCTGTGGGGAAAACATTCTGAAAGTCATGCAATCACTGCTAGACATCTGGATATACCCTTGCAATTTGAAGGTCAGAATATTAGTGAGAAACAGCGAGTGTAACATGCTGAATGTCATGAATGATGGGAATTTCAGCAATGCACCTGGTTTTACACATGAATTGAGGGATGCAGACCTATACTGGTGTGATGGTCTGCATCTGTCCAGGGGGGGAACCAGGATCCTAGGTGAGAGGTTTAAATGCTTCATTGGCAAGCATTTAAACTAGCCAAGGGGGGAGGCACTGAAAAGGAGCAGGGAAATCCGAGCTTCCCCCCACAAAACATGGTGATTAGTGAGGTAAACACCAAGGTACAGAAGTTATTAGAGAGCAGAACAGATTTAAATGTAGAAAAAGGCAAAGGCAGTAAGGACAGAAATGGGGCTAAAAGGAGTCAGGCCATCAAAAAGTGGAGGGTGATGAGTACCAATGCCTGTAGTCTGTGTAACAAGCTCCCTGAACTAGTGGCCTTGATGGAAGAGGGTTGCCTGGATATTGTGGCAGTCACAGAAACATGGTACACAGAGAACCATGACTGGGATGTCAACATACCAGGATACACAATCTACAGGAGGGACAGGGAGGGTAAAAAGAGGAGGAGGAGTAGCTCTCTATGTAAAGGAAGGGATCAAAGCAACAGAACTAAAGAGTAAACAGGGATCAGATGAGGCACTTTGGGTCACCCTGGAGACAGGAAATGGCACCACAATCCGCATGGGGGTTGTATATAGACCCCCATCTCAGGGGAAGGGAATGGACAAGGAAATACATACTAACATACTAAAATGCCAGCAGAATAGGCCTAACGGTCTTTCGTGTCTGCTCGTTTGGTCAGCCCCCACCCTGGGTGCTGACCTTGCTGTCCCCCTCGCCTTCTCTGGCTTCTCCCTTCCCAGTTCCGGATATTCTTGCTGCATTGGATTTTGCTTCCTGAACCCTTCCCCTGTACCTGTCCCACCCCCTCTTGAATTCCTCCACTGTCTCTGCCTCCACCAGCCCCTAGGTAGTGCATTCAATGGCTCCACCACCTCTCAGTGAAGTAGCACCTCCTCCTTTCTCCCTGAATCTTCTCCTCCAGCTTCCACCCATGCCCTCTAGTGGCCCCTCCTCCTTCCTTCGAAGCACCCTGACTGTTCCTCCCCTATTTACCCTCTTCATGTACCTGAAGACCTCTATCATGTCCCCCCGGTCCCTTCTCTCTTCCAATGTGTACATATTTAGCTCTTCGAGCCTCCTCATAGGTCCTGTCCCCAAGCCCCAAATCATTTTGTTGCCCTCCTCTGGACCCTCTACAGGAGGTTAATGTCCCTCTTTAAGTGTGGCCTCCAAAACTGCACAGTACTCCAGGTGCGGCCTCACCAAGCAGTTATACAGAGGAGTATCACTTCCCTCCTTCTGGAGGTGATCCCCCTAGTGATGCATCCCAGCATCCTGTTGGCCTTGGCTGCTGCCCTCCTACAAGTCTCAGAGTTGTTCATCTTGACATCCACCACCACCCCCAGGTCCCTCTCAGCCATTGAGACTTGTAGTATTTCCCACCCAAGGGTGTACACTTGGCCTGGGTTTCTGGCCCCCAGGTGGAGTACCTTGCATTTCCCTGCATTGAACCTCAGCTTCCACTTTCTAGACCATCTTTTCAGAGCCTCCAGGTCCCCCTGCAGGGCCACCCTCCCCTCCTCCCCATCCACCACCGCCCCCAGTTTCGAGTCATCTGCAAAGAGACTCATCTCACTCCTGATTCTTGTTCTTATGTCAGATACGTAGGTGTTGAACAGAAGGGGCCCAGGACCTGATCCCTGTGGGACCCCACTAATGACCCTCCTTGGGTATGAGACTATCCCACCAACTACGACCCTCTGGGTCCAGTCCTGGAGCCAATTGCCTATTCATCTGATCATCTGGTTTCCCACCCCCATTTCTCCTAGCTTATCCAACAGGACCATGTGAGGAACAGAGTCAAATGCCTTGCTGAAGTCTAGAAAGAGGACATCCACTGGTCTACCCAGGTCCAAGGCACTTGTCACCCAGTCATAGAACTCCACCAGGTTTGTCTGACACAATTTCCCTGGGATGAATCCATGTTGTCTATCGTCCAGGCACCCTGACTTATCCAGGTCCCCCCCAGCCTCTCCTTGACAATGCCCTCCATCACCTTGCCCACCACCGATGTCAGGCTGACAGGCCGGTAGTTCCCTGCCAGCTCCCTTGATCTCCCCTTGTGGATAGGCACTACATGCGCCACCTTCCAGTCTTGGGGCACCCACCCTGTCCTCAGAGAGATGGTGAAAAGCTCTGCCAGGGGTTTCGCCAGGACATCTGCAAGTTCCTTCAGCACTCTAGGATGTAATTTATCCGGCCCCGGTGCTTTCTCCGTCTTAAGGGAGCTGAGGGCTTCCTCACCTCTCTGCTGTGATTTCCACTCTGGTACCTCTTCTTCCTGCTTAGCCCTCCCCACCTGCCAGTGATGCCCCCTCCCCAGACCTACCGATCGGTGAGGGTCCCCCTCCTCATTATCTCTGTCTCCTCCCATGTATGATGCAGCATCCCATTTTCCTGGTGAAACTGAGGTGAAGTACTCATTTAGTACCTCAGCCTGCTCCCTGGGTCTTGTGCCCATCTCTCCCCTGATTTAATCCTGCTAATCTGCCCCTTCACCCTTCGTCTTTCCCCAATGTATCTAAAGAACCCCTTTTTCCCTCTCCTAATTTCCCTGGCCAGGTTCTGCTCCTTCCTTGCCTTAGCCACCCTTACCACTCTAGTGGCCCTTCTAGCCATCAGCTCGTACTCCCCTCGATCCCTTTCACTCCTTGAGCACTTGAATTTCTTATAGGCTGCTTTCTTTCCCCGCACCACCTCCTGGACCTCCCTGGTCCACCAACAGGGTTTTTGGGCCCTACCGCATTTTCATCTTACTCTTGCACAGGTGCTGGTAGCATCCTGCACCCCTCTCCTGATGATTTCCCACCTACTATCAGCGTCCATGTCTGACCCAATCCCATCCAAGTGCTCCTTAAGGATCCTTCCCATTTCTTAAAATCCGCCCCTGAGTCGGTTACTTCCATCTTTGTGCAGCCTTCTACCCCTCCTAGTTCCAGGCAGAACCAGACCATGGCATGGTCACTCCCGCCAATGGGTCCCTTACCCAGGCCCCAATCTGGTCACTGTCTGCCAGGACCACATCCAGTACCCGTGCCTCCCTAGTGGTCCCTCACCTGCTGAGTTAGGAACGCGTCTTGAAAGACATCCAACAACCTCTGTTCCCTGGTCACAGAGGATGTCATAGTCTCCCAGTCTGTTCCTGGCATGATTAAGTCCCCTAACACCACCACCTTTCCTCTGCCCAGTCTGCAGTGTCTCCTAACATCTGCCACCAGACTGTCCTCCAGCTCCTTTTCCAGATAGGAAATGATAGAAGGCTTTCTTAGAATGGCAGAAAAAGGGGAGATATTGTTGATGGGGGACCTGAATATGCCAGATGTTGACTGGAGCACCTTTGCTGCAGGCACATCCAAGAGCAGGGTCATTCTTGATGGCCTACAGGGGGCATGCCTCAGACAGCTAGTATTGGAACCCACTCGGGAGGGAGCAATCTTAGACCTGGTACTCTCAAATGGGGATGGAGAAAGAATCTCAGATTTAGAAGTGGGTAGCCATCTGGGAACAAGCGACCACCAAACAGTGTGGTTCATGATAAACACAGCCATACAGTCAAGCCATACAAAAGCAAGAGTACTGGACTTTAGGAGGGCTGACTTTGGGAAAATGAGAGAGTGCCTCAGAAAAGAACTAGCAAACAGGCAAGAAGGAGGGGTGGAGGAACAATGGGGAGTGATCAAAACAGCCATCACAGAGGCAACAAGCCTTTGTGTAAAGCAAATCAATAAACACAACGAAGGAAAAAACGCTATGGTTCTCAAAAGAGGTGGCAGGGAAGGTTATGAGAAAAGGACAGCATTCAGGAAATATAAGGAAACACAGAAGGAGCAGGACAGAGAACTTTATCAGTTAAAGCAGAAAGAGACTGGAGGCAGTCAGAATAGCAAAGGCCCAAATCGAGGAAGGATAGCCAATTCTGTTAAGAAGGGGGATAAGACCTTTATAGGTACATTAGGGAGTGAAGAAAGACCAAAGGAGGGATACTGAAGCTTAATAAAGGGAGGGAATGTGGGTAGAGGTGACAGTGAAAAGCTGGGATACTGAACAAATATTTCTGCTCAGTATTCACAAAGGAAGAGGAGGGGGAGTTACCTAAACCAAACAAGAGAAACACTCTGAAGACAGGGGTCGATACCAGTCCATTTACAGAAGAAAGAGTTCTGAAAGAACTAATAAAATTGAAGGTGGACAAAGCAATGGGGACTGATGGGATTCACCCAAGAATTCTAAAAGAACTAAGGGTAGAACTAGTGACACCGCTGACTACTCTCTTTAACAAATCATGGGAGGATGGGGTGGTACCTGAGGACTGGAGGAGGGCAGATGTGATTCCTCTTCACAAAAGTGGGAGCAGGACAGAGGCAGGAAACTACAGACCAGTTAGTTTGACCTCAGTGGTAGGGAAAATGATGGAATCACTTCTGAAGGAAAGAATTGTTGAGTACCTAGAGGCCAGTGGGGCACAGGACCCAAGGCAGCATGGCTTCATGATGGGAAGGTCATGTCAGATGAATCTAATAGATTTCTTTGACTGGGTGACCAAGTAGTAGACCAGGAGGGCTGTGGACATGGCCTACCTAGATTTAAGCAAGGCATTTGATACAGTCCCACACAAAAGATTAATTCACAAGATAGCCAGCCTTGGAGTGGGTTCCCAGGTGGTAGCCTGGATAAAAAATTGGCTAGACAACAGAACGCAAAGGGTAGTAGTAAATGGAGTACACAGTGAAGAAAGGAGGGTTACTAGTGGGGTACCGCAGGGTTCAGTACTGGGACCGGTCCTTTTTAATGTCTTTATAAGTGACATTGCAGAGGAACTGAAAGGAAAAGTATGTCTCTTTGCAGATGACACACAGATCTGCAACAGGGTTGATACACAAGATTGAGTGGAAAGGATGAGAAGGGACTTGGCAAGGTTGGAGGAATGGTCAAATGTATGGCAGCTCAGATTCAATGCAAAGAAGTGCAAGGTAATGCACATGGGAAACAAAAACCAAGGGGAAGCATACACAGTGGGGGGTGAGATACTGACAACAGTAAAAATAGAAAGGGACCTGGGGGTAATTATATCAGATGACCTAAAGGTGGGCTAGCAATGTGAGAAGGCAGTAAGGAAGGCTGGGGGGATACTGGGACGCATAGGAAGAGGCATCAATAGTAGAAAACAGGAAGTTGTTATCCCTCTGTACAGACAGTTGGTGAGACCCCATCTGGAGTACTGTGTGCAGTTCTGGAGACCCCATCTCCGCAAAGACATAGACAGAGTGAGGCTGTCCAGAGGAGGGCATCTAAAATGGTGCAGGGTCTGCACCAGAAGACATATGAAGAAAGACTAAAGGAGCTTAATATGTATACCCTTGAGGAAAGAAGGAGAGAGGGACATGATAGAAACTTTCAAGTACCTCAAGGGAATTAACAAAGTTCAAGAGGGTAGCATCTTCTAGAAAAGAGATTGCAAGAACAAGGCACAATTTGAAGATAGAAGGGGAATGCTCAGAGGTAATGTGAGGAAGTATTTTTTCACTGAGAGGGTTGTGGATGCATGGAACAGCCTCCCTGAGGAGGTCATGGAGTCAAGAACAGTGGGGGACTTCAAGAATGCATGGGACAGGCATAAGGCAGTCCTAGTGAGGGGTAGGAGGAAGTAAGCTGTTGGTTAACTAGGATCTGCAGCTTATCTGTTAGGTAGGAAAATGGGCAGACTAGGTGGGCCAAGCGGTCCTTATCTGCCGTCAAATTCTCTGTTTCTATGTTTCTAGATAGGTGCTTGGTAAACATAAACAGTTATAAGAAATACTTGACACTATGTGAGACATCACTGGATATTTCTATCTCTCTTCAAACATGCTATGCTCCTCCACCAGTACCAGCAGAAGCACAATGTTCTGCAGCATTGCTTGAATAATGATGTGTTGCCATGGAGAAACTCTATCGTTTATATGGTGGAGAGACTGGTGGAACAGAAAGCTGTTTTCTGGGCTATAGAATATGATGATGTGGCCTGTGGGCAATATCTGTCCCAGGTGCAGAAGTGCATGCTGAAAAGCTTGTTCCACATGAGACCTTTTGAACAGGCCACCAAAGATGTCCGTGCTGAATCAATAACACTTAGTGTAGTCTTTTCCTTTGTGAGTCAAGTAAAAATGACACATTTTGTTATTCGAGATCCTCTACAGCAACTCAGCAAAGCAAGGTTTGCAGTGGTGGTTGCTGAGGCAGCAACACTGGATGTAGTGGTAAGAATTACAGTAATTATGATGGTAGTGAAGGGGTTGGGATTGACACTACTAGTTCTATTAGGTTCTCTCAGCAGCAACACAAGCACGCTATAATAATAATCATTAAAAAAACTGTTAGATATGTTTCTGATACAAACAGCAGGCATATTTGAGTGCATGAGTTCTGGCACACAGTTTGGAATAGTAACACTACTGGATCACATACATACAGACACTGTATGTACATTCATGTATATCAAGTAAATACTATAGCATGCTCTTCAAATGGAGCATCACAAACAACATGAAGAAACCAGCAACAGTCAACCTCCTTCTGTGTACACTGCTTCTCTTTCTCCTTGGTCAGTTTTGCATGCTTCCAGTGCCAGTGTGCTGACATGGAAAACAACTTAAATAGTGTTGATGTAGAAGCAGCAAATGACATCTGAGAGCATTTCAGCACTGACTTCTGGTGCTGCTCAGATATTTTGAAGGGGGGAGCAGACATCACACCAAAGTACATGATGGAAGCTTATCTAGTAGAGCCACTGTCTATTCAAAGTAGAGAACCCCTCAAATTTTGACAAGAGAGAAAAGTCATTTGGCCTGCAATAGCTAAAATGGCTTTGTATTTTAACAGATGCCCTTTAAAATTGGTTGCTTCAGGAAGATATTTAATCACAGCTGGTGATATTGCCCCACCACATCACTCCAGGCTAAATCCTGAGAATTTAAAACCCAAAGTCTTTCTCAGACTTGACTTATCCTCGGTCAGTTTCAGCTGTATATTTGATTATTCCCTTGCCAAACAAGTCACGTCTATTGCTCTTGTATGCCCATTCTTTTCTTCCTGCTGGCAAATTTCCCTGGTATCTCACTGGCACTGTAGTAGTAGATTTTATTGTTGATCCATTATTTAACCATTAGAACATTAGAAACACTTAGATGGATTTAAAGTAAACTCGCAACATCCACAAGAATATATCATACATAACTCTTAAATGTGTAGATATACTATTACAAGGGCAAACCTTGTTCCTGTTGCACAAACAGAGTATAAGTGCATTTCAAGGAGTAATTCATAAGGCAGTATTGATCTTTCAAAATACTACTTAATACTTCATAAAAAAGTTCACAAGAGTCACTGGATATAAACTCCAATACATGTTTACATTCAAATAGTTTTCTCAATATTTTCCAAAAATATAGATTACAAGCTCCTGTTACTCCCAAGGAAGTCAAGGATAAATTAATAATTACCTCTACTCAAGATCATGGCCTGATGGTGTAGAGGGACCAATTAGTTGGTGTCGGACCTCTAACAGGCATTGCTATACCTGGTCACATTCTAATATCATACCCTTTTTTAATATATTTTATGTTATTTAATATGTTGTAACATGTATATTAGCACTATATATATATATATATTTATTTATACAACTTATGTGCTGGGATACATTCCAATATAAAAAGTAATATCTGTAGAAGCCAGTGAAGATAACACTGTTATCTTCATGTTCCTATACGTCATCATGATATCTTCACACTCCTGTACGTCATCCTGTTATCTTTAAATTCCTATACGTAATTTGTAAGACATCCTATTGGCCTCAAGAAACTCTCATCTGTTAGAAGGCTCTGCCTCTTAATTACCTGACCCTCATCCCCTACCAACATGACTCTTACATCTGGTTGACCCTGCCATTAGTTTAAAAACCATGATTGATAAAATTTATCTGTTGATCTCGCTTCCTAACTGAGTCAAAACAGTTTATTTCAATGTCTCTTTATTTAGTGTGATCGACGGCCGTTCACGTTATTACATGCTCACATCATTGAAATAAACATCTGTCTTTGAATCATAGAGTCGGAGTCCTCATTTTTGCTTGCAGCATAGGCTGTGTTAGAACCGGTGGGTAGATGAATCCGAAGCAGCTGTAGTCAGCCAGCAGGGTGACGACCAGCAGTGTTGCTATGGCAACACTTGTCTCTTGCTTTCTACTTCTCTGAAGCTGCCAACATGCCGAGTTGCTCACTCCCTTTGGTTCCGGTTTTAACTGCAGCCTATTTTTACTTTGCAAGCCCAAGAAAATTAATAAAAAAGGACTTCATTTCTATGATTTTAAAGAGGCAGTGGTTTGTTTTAGATGGGTGTGAGGTACTCACAGTAAGGTACTGAAGCCACTCGGTCACACTACAAATAAAGGACGTCTGGAATTAAACTGTTTTCGTGACACGGGGAGAAATGACAGGATCAACCAGATAACGTTTTCAACACCTTAATAAATTTCTAAAAGCCACAGAGATTTTTGTTAATTTACAAAGAGAGTTTTTTTCTTTTAAATGTCTGCCCGCTCCTCACTGAAAACCCTTTTGGTCAAGCTACACATTTATACTACAACTCCTCAGTGAGACCTGGGGGGGAATAACAATCAACCAAATAACTGATTTTTAATAATCATATCTTTACTAATTATAACAGGACCAGTGCAGGGAAGGGGGGAGGCGCTCCTATTCCTGCCTTATAATTTATTTGCAGTACTGTTGTAAGTGTCCGATTTGGTCAGTTTGTTGTGGTGGGGGCAAAACATATCTGGGGGTCATGTTGGGGAGCCAGCACAAGTTGTATAAACAGAACATGACATGGCCTGACTGAAGATATCATATTTATCTTCACTCGAGGCCAATGACATCAGATATCTCCGCAGTGGCTAACCCACTCGTGAGATATCATGATATCGATTGGCCTCTTGTGAAGATAAATATGATATCTTCAGTCAGGCCATGTCATATCCCCATATATATATATATATATATATATATATATATATATACACACACACACATATATATATATACAGTGTCAAGCTCAGGATAAGCTGTCAGAAAACTGGTAAGGTTAGAAATAATCAGTTATGATACACTTGTGCTTTTGTATGGTGTTTCTAAATTAGATAAAGTCCACCAGCTAGGTGGGACCAATTAATTTATAGTTCTAATTCACAATCTTTCAGGAATTCAAATTAAAGTTTGTGATGTAATATAAATTAATGTTAACAAAAATAATCTTTGCAAGTTAACTGATGCAAGCTTTTAATATTATGTCAACTTAATTAATAGTCCCTTGTTTCTCTAGCACACAACTATTAGCATATGCTCCAGCTGTGACTACAGAATTCAAGAAAATTTCACTGTTCTCATACAGACAATGCAGGTGAATGGCTCCTATCGCTAAGCTGGGCACCCCAGAGTTTGGGTGCCCTGAAAAAGTATTTCTGGCAGCTTTTAAAAATCAAACACCAGAATCTAGCTAAATGGGTCCCATCTAGTTAGGTTCAGTAGTTTCTTTTAAAAAAGGCAGTATTTTTATGTACTTTAAATGTTTATAAGTTTGAACAGTAAAAAGAAAATGTTGGCCATACGAATACAGATTTTTTCCTCATGAAAAAGGATTGGCCCCATGTGAAAAAGGATTTCGTATTGACCAAATTATTTTTTTGTTCCAAGCAGCAATACAAAAGACTTTGCTACGCATATTCAGAATAAAAAATTTAAAATGTAATAACTTTAGAACAGATTAACATTTTTTTCACCAAAACAGCAAAAGGCACATCTATGGGCCAAGCCCTTTCTATGCTGAAAAGTTCAGAACCAAAATTTCAAACTGTTTGAGTGCAAGATGATGACATAAAACAGCAATTATTTATGTTTTTTCACTATCAGCATCTCAGAATCTGCACATCCAACCATAATGAAATAGGGCACATTAAGAGGTCTACCCCTTGACACCATGCATGCTAATGTTCGGGCAAATCCATTGAACAGTTGCAAAGATATTGAAGTGCAAAATTTGAGGTTTATCATAGACACCCCTGCTCAACCCTAACTATAGTAACGCTACTGCACCACTATAATCTATATACTGAGTGTATGCAAAACCAGGTATCTCTATTTCAGTGCCATTGTATCAAGATTCCAACAGGCCATGATACTGTACTTCTTGAATTCCTTCTGAAACTTCATCATATAGATTACACAGCAGCATAGTAGCTAAACTTAACATCCAGTTGCTATATTCATTCTGAGCATTTATCATTTACAAACTGGGTTGAGATACCCCAAGATATCATCTTCATTATTTATGTTCAGGCCACATTTTGATCCATTAATAAGGCAATAAAAGATCCCTTTGTTTTTTGCCTGTTTGTGTCCCTCATGTATAACAATAAAAAGTACAGCACCTCACTGTGGTGGGAGCTTTATAACCCCCTTTCAAGTAATCATATGAGTCAAGAGTTAGGGAGTAGCACCATAACCCCCACTTTCATCAGACTTCACAGCAGCAGGCCTAGTCACCATACCACATGGAGTACAAATGCTCACAATACCTCGTGGGACAGGAACACTTACCTAAAGTGATAGTCAGAATTTATTAGGCTTTATACCAGCAACTCCTTCAAACAGTTCTCAATAACTGCCATCCATTCAAAACTTGAATGTTCCCATTCTCCCTCCAGTTCATTCTCCACAATCACATTGAATAATATATCTATAGTGTGCAAAATAAAACATAAAATCACTCAATCTGAATGCAGTAAATTTGTAGACAGCACAACACTCAAACCCTAGCACCCAATCGGTAATGCTTTACAATTAACATTTTCACCTGTAAGCACACTTAGGTGCAACTCTACTTGGCTCTCCTCCTTGGTTCTCACCAATTTTCTCCTCCATCTAATCTTTCCATCATGTGACTGGAACTGACAGCTCTTCATTGGTGTTTTAGACGATTAGTGCCTGTAATTTTCCAGAGCATTTTTCACACTGCTCAAACTGCTCATAAGTTGTTTTATGAATAGAACAGCACAGTGTTATTTAAATATTCTTTAGATGCTGTTTTAATCTTTGCAACAGTCAAGAAAATGATGTAGATATAAGCTCCCCAGTTATCAAGAGCAGATTGTGAAGAGCTGTAGTCTGTGACATAGGGTCTCAGGATTATTCTGGCTTAGCAACAAACTAAGGATTTTGACATCTTTTATATAATTTTTTTTAGTGTCTGTTCCTGGTTAGATATCACCAACCTGATCAGACAAGAAGCACTGCTTCTGGGGGTTCTATGTGATAACAGCAAAAGAAAAGGGACACAGACAAAAACAATGACTGCTTATTGGTGAAAATCAAAACGGCGATAAGCAGTACAGTGAGAAGCCAAAACAGTGATGGCTCCTTACTTTCTTTATGGGTGCAATCTGTATTAATCTTTAAGTGGGGGGCTATGCTTCATGCATCCCCTATAAAAAATATAATCACCACAGTGGGGATGACAATGGGGACAGGGGAAAATGCAGAAGGGGGCTACTCAAAGAGGTGACACGAGGTCAGCAGGGGAGAAAGTTGGGGAGGCAAATTGCAGGTGAAGTGACCAAGGTTGGGAGGTTGGGGGACAAGAGTGCAACCACCAAAATAAAAATAAACAACAACATAAAAAAACAAAAGAAAAAAATGTACTGCTTGCAGCCAGTCCTGAACCCAGTTCTGCCAGGTACAGAGGTGGTGACCACAACCACTACTGCACATGGCCGGCTCAGAACTGGCCCGACAAAAAAAAAAAAAAAATTATATCCTCGAAACATAACTACTCCATACAGAAACAAAGAAATGAAAGTGCTGGACTTGCAATGGGCTATTAAATGCACATAGCCCATTTCACGCTCACTATTTTGACATCACCCGAATTCACTTGCTCAGATTGATTCACTATAATCATGGGATACTCTTTCTGGGCCACTCAGGATACGTTCAGGCTGCAAGCCAATTTAAGTTGCTGTATTACTCGCCCTGCCAGTCTGAGTGAAGTGTGAGGTGTCTCACTGCAACTGGCAGAACCACAGTCTGGTTTTCAACTCCTAGTACTGCTGGCAATGCAAGGACTCTGATATGTCACCACCTCAAATCCTTCTGAAAACAGTACAACTTTAACCATGTTATCACTGGCAATCTTGATATAATCAGGTGTGATGAGCAGCTTGCCTCAACTAATTATCAGTTACTAAGGCCCATCATGTTACCAAACCTATCATCAAGGGACACTGACCCTGACATCATATGACTCATCACTGATAACACAACTTTTCATGACACCATACAGTCTGTTGACTACAGTAGATCATGTATGACTGCTAATGTACAGCAGCTGTCTTAATTGTTACTTAAAATCATTATAAATGTTCCCCAACCCTGGTAAGGGCCCACTCTTTCTCACCCTTGCCTATATTCCCCCCAGAAAGCAAGACCTCGCCATTCAGGCACTTTCTGACTACCTCTCTGGGATACTGGCAATCTTGATATAATCAGGTGTGATGAGCAGCTTGCCTCAACTAATTATCAATTACTAAGGCCCATCACGTTTACCAAACCTATCATCAAGGGACACTGACCCTGACATCATATGAGTCATCAGTGATAACACAACTTTTCATGACACCATACAGTCTGTTGACTACAGTAGATCATGTATGACTGCTAATGTACAGCAGCTGTCTTAATTGTTACTTACTATCATTATAAATGTCCTCCAACCCTGGTAAGGGCCCACTCTTTCTCACCCTTGCCTATATTCCACCCAGAAAGCAAGATCTCACCATTCAAGCGCTTTCTGACTACCTCTCTGGGATACTGCCCAAAATGGCCCAGATAAATGTTGGTGACCCAAATATCAACTGACTCTCTGCCACGGCCTCCCAAACCAGAGATATCTTTGCTACCCTTGACATGTCTCAGCTTGTCACCACCCCAACTAGATTCAACCTCTCTATTGGCACCAGCACCCTCTTGGACATCACCATTAACAATGCCCCCAGAGGGTGCTCAATATCAGTGTGCTTCCCAACTCACTTAGTGACCACTCCCTGGTTGTATTTTCTTGGTCCACTACCAACAGCAAACCTGCACCACAAACCACCCAGTGATGTCACCTGCTCCCAGGTGGCCTGCATTGCCTTAAACTGTATCTCTCACAACTGGATTGGTCCCCAGTCAGGCTTGCACCATCCATGGATGAGGCATTGGATTTTCAGACTTGTACTTTTAACACTGCCTGTGACCTCTATGCCCCTTCACTAGAAATTGCACCAAAGAGCAAAGCAGACCCTAGGTTACCCCCTCCCTCCTTTACAAACTTAAAATGAGAGACAACCTATGGCACATTGCAATGGAATCTGGCAAGCCAGTTGACAGGAAGCGTACAATGCCGAGCACAATAAGTGTACTTGGGCCATTCGACAGACCAAAGTCCAGTACTACCAATCCGCTCTTGTCTCCTCCTGGGGGTCGGCTGGGAACTTTTGGGATAATGTAAAAGAGCTGAATGGGAAATCCTGCTCCCCACCCCCTCTCAACTCTCCTTCAATGGAACTGTCTGCTCTGACCCCCTTGGCATTGCAGACTGCCTAAACCACACTTTCTCAGACCTGAGTTCAGTCCTGCCCAGTAACTTCTTTGACCCTATCCCAGTAGCACCCCTGCCCACTCTCCAGAGACCTATTTTATATCTATGTACCTTCTGCCCGCTGGAGGCTAGACCCCTTCTGCAAAAAAGCCGTTAGTAGTAACAACCCCAGCACTGACCTACAGGACACTAGGCTACTTCATCTGATGTTGGATGCTATCCTGGTCACACTTACTGAGCTGCTCAACCACTGTCTGTGCCTGGGGCAGTTCCTCAGCACATGGAAAACTGCCATCATGACTCCCAATCCTAAAGAGTGGCGATCGAGCAACCCCAGGTAACTATCAACCTATCTCCATCCTCCCTCCACTCTCTAAGACCCTTGAAAAAGTAGTTGCCAACCAGCTTTCCGAATATCTGGTCATGCACAATATCCTGTGCCCTGAACGGTGTGGCTTTCATACAGGTCACAGCACCACAACTGCACTACTTGAATTATCCAATGTCCTGCACTCTGCTCTTGATGCCAGAAGTTCTACCAGTGCCATGTTCATTGACCTCTCCAAGGCCTTTGACACGGTTTTCCATCCCCTCCTGCTTGACTTCCTCAGATGCCTTGGTTTCTCCCTTGGTCCCCTTGCACGGTTCACTAGCTACCTCTCTGCCAGAACTCAGTGCGTAAAACTCAACAACACCCTACCTGACACATGACCTGTCTACTCTGGGGTTCCCCAGGGCTCCATTTTAGGCACTCTCCTCTTCAGTCTCTACCTCAACTCCCTCCCCTCAGCCAGCCCAAGATCCTCCTCTACATGGATGACGCTGTGCTCTTCACCTCTGACCCCAACCCCAGCACACTCCAGGCCACCCTCCAACAAGCTTTTGATAGAGCAGAGCATTGGTTCACATCATGAATGCTAGTCCTGAATCTGAAAAAGACCAAAGCTATGCTCTTCTCGCATCGCCAAAGCAAAGCCAGTGGTGCCCCTCTCATGATACTGCCTAGCACACTAAACCCCATTGAGCAGGTTTCCTCCTACAAGTATCTGGGCATTATCTTTGATTAAGCACTCTTCTTCCATTCCCATATCAATGCACCTTCTGCTGTCACCTATGTTAGGATTGGACTGTTATACCATCATAGGGACTGCCTACTACAAGAGGCCCTTAGATTGGCAATCACCTCTTCTGTCCTGTTGCTAATTGACTATGGGCTGCCCATCTATGCAGCATCTGACAACACTGCTGTCTATAAACAAGGCCTGCAGGCTAATGCTGGGAGACCTAGGCACACCCATACCTGCCTGCTGCACTCCACCACCACTCAACCTTGAAGAAAGTCTCTGCTTCCAAACCTGTCTTCTTGTAAAAAAGACCCTGCTAGGGCTCCCCCACCCGGGGGTCACCACCTCCCTGCAGCATACCTCCCCCTCTGTCTCCACCCACAGTACTGTCAAAACCTCCCTTATTGTCCCCAGGGTAAGGACCTCTATGGCCCAGAGATCCTTTTGCTATCGGGCTCCCTCCTGGTTCAATTCCCTCCCAGCCAACATAGCTGACTCCACTAAGCTTGGTCCTTTCAAGGTCTCCCTCAGAAGCCATCTGACAAGCAATCACTGCTGCAACTGCACATAATCCCCCACCTATCCCTCAATCTTACCCCTAGGCTGGGTTTGCTCTGTCTACTTTTACTGTATATGCCTGGGGTCTCAGGCAACATCTGCTGACTAATGTAATAAAATATCTCTGGTTGCTACCTGATGTGGTACTTGTGTACCTATATTATGACTACCGTGATCTACCTATTATCAAGCTTGTACCACCAGTAAATTCCAGTAACACTGGTTGCTTTTTTAATCTAAGCGCTATGTACTGTACTGTTTTGTTTGCTGTGAAGTATTGGTCTCTTGATGAGTTGCCTATGTAAATGAGTCTTTGACTCAAAGGTCTGTAAACCAATGATCTAATAAATAAATTAAATAAATAAAGCAGTTTCAGATTTTCTTCCAATCAGAGAGAACCAGTGCACCTCCTATTGAGCATTCAGATGTTGCCTCAAACAGTACGCTCAACTTTACCATTCTGCTGCCTCCTGCTGTCAACTGCTGCTCACTGCTCACCATTCTGCTCCACATTTGCCTGCCTCTAAAATGCCAGTAGGTTTCAAAAATACTTAATAAAATAAAATAAAACAAATGCCTCCCTATTTATTTTATGTAAAACAAACAGGGGGAAACTTTGTTTCATCAGCCACTGCCCACTACGACATTAGAGCACATTGAGACTGTACCACTTATCAGACTTAGAAGCGAGGGGGACAGGTAACTATAAACAAATAAAAATGCCTTTTAAGCAGTTATGCTGACAATTTTATGTTGCCAGAAAATCTTTGACTGCTTCATAATATATTAATATGTATACCTGTGTGTGTTTCACGCTGTATAAGAATGTAACTACTTGCTGTTTGAGACCAAACAGCACATGATAACATTCTTATGCAGTACGAAACACACACAAGTATTCATATTAATATATGATATAAAAAAACTTAAAACTATGTAAAATATTTAAAAAATCTATATCCATGCATGGTGAAACATGAAGATACATGTAATGCCCTAAATTTTTTTCTATTTGTGTTTACTTTCTTGGATGCAAAACCTTTTTTTTTTTTGTTGGGGGGTATTTTAAAATTTGAAAATGTATAGGATCAGCGAGAAGGTAATAATTTACATAGAGATAAAACAGAAACTATAGGAGAGCAAGTTGTGAGCTCAGCAATGAATACTAATAATCATTATGTTTCTGAACTGGGATACAGAAGTCATACTCATTGCAGAGTTTGTCACATCACCATAAACAGTAATCCTTATCAGATGTGTAACAGTAGCACCTGCCCCAAGAAACCTATAGTTCATATTCATTGCTGATCTCAAAACTCCCCCTATTTGTAATCTGTTTTACCCTATGTCAAATACTGCATTAGGAGCCAAATTGGTTTGGCAGAATTGATGAAGCCATACTAAATATTTAGGTCCCAAGTCAAAGACAAACAAAAGTTGGCTCTGGATTCACATTTCTCACCCTGAAACACAAATGATAAGGAGATGTTACACACCTCTCTCAGATACTGCAAATCAACACAAGTAAATAATTCTCAAATAAGTGCATTAGGGATCAGTCCAGGACCTGAAGTGCAAAATCAATGGTAAGAATAGCTCACAAAGCAATGGATTAATGAGACAGGCATAGCAGCATTTCTGGAAAGAGTGGCATGATAATGCTGATGTGTGTATTTCATGTTTTACTTATTTTTATGCTTCTTTTACTTACTTTTACTTCTTTCATTGGCAAAGCAAATGGAATTCTACTGTTAAAAGCAGTCTCATACAGTAATGATAATAGATAATTTGCCTAGAAGCAATAGCACTTTAGAAAAATTCTTATTAATGCCTCAAAGTGTTCTGATTAGTTGATTGTATCTATTTTAAGAGCTAGCATACAGATGTTGTTATAGATTTGCAGTTAAATATGCAGAGCTCAGAGAGGGAATCTAATAGTCTGCTTGCAGAAAAGGAGTGTGACAGTATATCAGTCAAGAGATAACATGCCAGCCAGCCTATCCAGAGGGTAAGTGCCAGGATGGCAACTCAAAAGGAGAGTGACAGCCTTTGAGGTCATATAGAGCATGACAGTATGCTAGCCCAGGACTTACAAATTTGAGATTCCAGGATTGCACTGGTAATTGCTAGTCTAATTTCTAGATTTGCAGGACTTACTGACTAGCTTTTATTATGTGTTTAGATTTAGAAAATGAGAACAGAGTTAAATATATAGCAAAGGAAAAAAAATGGTAATAGTATAGAAAATCATTTGTAGCAAATTACATGTAGTGAAGGTGCATTGTTCTAGTATAAAGGTCACATTCCGTGAAATTCAGTGATTTTTTTACTACTGTGAAAACAGTCAAATTCTGCTTTTTTTACCAATATGTAATGTTGAAAGTGATAAAACAGTGTCTGTGAATATGGCATTGTATCAGGCTTACAGTGTGAACCAAAGTGAGTAATAACATTCAGATGAGTCAAATCTTCAATGGTAACCAACTTCAGAGAAATACTAGAGGGAGAGAAAAAGGGCAGATGTGGATGGGGGGGACAGAAGGGCAATAGAGAGAGGGATATGTGGAAAACTGAGGGTTAGTGAGCACAGCAAAATACATACAAGAACAGACATGAGCAAAAGGGTTATGAAGTAAGAGTTTCAGGGCAGAGAGGGAGAAGGCAGAGCAAAGGTAAGTGGTTCTGTACCAACAGTAAAGAAGTCTATGTGTGTGGCTGCAGAGAAGAGGTTCTAGAGAAAAGAATGAGAAGAATTGAGACCTGGAGTTCTTAGGGAGTAAGAGGAAGGGGGTATGTATGAAGAGAGATGAGGTAACAGGAAGGAACCAAAACCAAAATTTAGCAATAAGGGATATGCAGTTGAAGAAACATTGCATTTTGCCAGCCTATGAAACTTAGGGTGAGGGATGATGCTCTATAGATCCTAATAAGGAGGAGTGTGTTAGGAATCAATATGCACTCCAGGCAAGGAACAGTTTGTTAGTCTGTCAGGATGGGTTGGGGGAGGTGCTAATCCACCAGTCCAGGTAGTGTATGATAGACAGCCTGGTCAGTATATTGTGCTTGCCCACAATGTCAGGGGAGTGTGCTACCATGTCAAACTAAGGGGCTGTATGTCAGCCTGCTGGGTCAAGAAAGGTATGTTAGCCTGCCTTCCCAGTATGAGTGCTCTAGGCTGTAAGAGTGGAAGTCTGCTAGGCCAATAGGATCTTGTTAAAACTGATATATCAAGACAGTAAAAGCAGCAAATGGTCCCACCTACAGTAGGTCAGTGATGAAGGTTACTTTAGTGACAATTTTTCACCTTCAGATACCCTCTTTTCCATATTTAACTTAGTAAAGGATGACATTGCACTTATATATGACTTTACAATGGTGAACAGTAAACATATCACTATGTAATACAACTGATTTTTATTATTACATTATTTTTATTATAGTAAACATTACATTTAAAAAAGTCATACAATACAATCACAAAATGCTTTGTAGATGTGACTAACATGGGAATTAAAAATATAATGTTTGTAGGATAGATTTTTTTATACTAATTTGAAGTTTGAGAGAAACGTAAAGTCAAAGAGCAAAATGGGGGCGGTAACAGCCAGTGTGAGCACACATCCTTTCCATTGTTCTGATGGAACTTTATTATGTTTTTTTTAAATGTGTACATTTTGCAACCTTAACCAGAATTTTGGTACACAGTTTTTCTGACCACATCTCTGATACTCTTTTTGTCGAGATTTGAGCATGATACAAAATAGAGAACCCTCAAAAAAACTGATGTTGGAGAAAAGAAAGGTGTGCAAAGCCAATTGTGCTTTAAGCAGTGAAAGCCCTAGAAAGCATGGACATTGCCTTAGACCAAGAAGTCTCAGATTTTAATGGGAGGCTGCAATTATGTAAAACACAATCATCTGCAGCTGTAGCAGAGGCAGTGCAGCTTTGTGAGCTACAACAGTGACACTGGAGCTTATTAAGGAGAATCGAGCAGTGAGATACTGACTTGAGGACCTAGAAAACTGTGCATAACCCAGCAACATCAGAATCTTAGGGCTCCTGGAAGAAACAGAGGGAAAGGACTCTAAGGAGGTTGTCAATCAATGGGAAAGCTGGAACCTTTACCTTTGGTGTTTTGTGCTTACGGACACTTGAACACTCTAAGTACTTTACTGGTGGTTCTGGGAGGAGTGTCCCAAAGGGACAGAATCTTGAAGGCAGCCTGTGTGGTCAGGCCACTGGAAGTCACAGATGGGGAAACGCTGTCCATCTATTCTGATCTTAGCTATGCAATCGGAGACACAACTGATCTTCTGACTCTCTCAGAATTAAACTGTGCTCCTTATGGGTCACCCACACAATGCAGTTTCTGGTGGCAGTAGGTTCCCCCATAGTCAGGGGTATAGTGATGCACAAGGTGAAGCCAAGTTTCTTCAGCTCCCTGACCATTGGGGAAACTTACTACCACCAATGTCCTGTCATGCCTTATTGCTTAGTAATGTACATCTTGCCTGAATAAATAACTGTCAGGTAAGTCAGGAACTACATTGTGTGGGTGCCCCATAAGGAGCAAGATCCCTGGAGTGCCTTATTGCTTATATAAATTGGGCCCATATGCAACTTTTAAAAAATGAGCACTAAACATTTTCAAAGCCACAAAAAATATAATAAAATGTGGCTAAATTATGTAAAATAGTCCCTCCACAGATGTTTTTCCACCTATCTGTCATCTGTCTTTTTTCACATTAAATACATTGTGTGATTATTTAACTTGGAATAGAAGAATTCAACGCTTTGCATTATTCCAGTAGTATACCCCAACACACAGAATAATAACATGGAATATATGAATTCAAAATTCTTCAGAGTTCTTCTAGCATACATACACAGGCACACACGCATGGCTGAGGTGGAGCCAGAAACTCAAATGTATCTGTTGCCAGATAAGGAGCAGGGAGTCCTCTGGCAAACTGGTAGGGATAGGAGGGTAATTAAATGAATTGGAGAGGCACAGCACTGACCCTTGCAATTAAGAAACATGAACAACGTTTCAGTCCAAAAGAACAGTATTTTATTCAGCCATTCCAGTGGTAACAAAGCAGTGGTAGGACATTCTAATGTTTCACCCCATGACTTTGGGGCTTCCTCTGAGGACCACCATCCCAGTGCCTACTCCCAATTGCTACAAATAGGAGGGGGATTGTTCATGGTCATCACAGAAACATCTGCAATGTGGAAACTCTGAATAATACAGTACTTGATTTTTTAAATTTGTATATGTGAGTAATGAGGGTCTCTTGAGTGAAAATAACATTACATTATTTGCTTATTTAATTTAATTTAATGAATTTGTATTTTTAGGGATTAGTTGAAGGTTTTTATATATGAATAAAGGTTACAGTCATGTTTGTGATGGAAATCAGGAAATAAGTGGCTTATGAATTCTGTATGTGACTTGTGAGTTGCCCCAATTGGTGGGAACTTGTTTTAGCCATTGGTAGTGCTCTCTGAAGGCAAGAGCTAGACCCATATCTCAGCCAATCAGGACACAGGGATTCCCTTGCCCATTTTACATTGGGAACCACTGGGAGGCAGGTAAACTTTTTCTTGAAATGAAAGGGGACTTTATTTTCATAAGAAGCCAAAGGGGATGCAGAAATGGACTGATTTGTATTTTTGTTTTTTTAAATTTCTTCTTTTTGGGGCCAAGCTTCCCTAGCCCTGTGAATGCCTGTCTCCCAGTGACCTGCCCCTTGATACTCTAGGAAGCCCCCCCCCACTGAGTGGGGCCACCATAGGCAGAACTGTCATGGCCAGAGGGGACAGGCACCAGGAGCAGCTCATATACGAGGAGCCAGCATTTTCTTTTTCTAGGATTGCTCCCTCTGGAGCCAAGTGCATGCAATGACACAAGCTGAGGAGGAACCTGCATGCTTCCATGTGCTCTCCCCTTAATGCATCTGCACTTGGCTCCCCCCATGCTCTCGCATGGCACCTTGCTCCCAGCCTCCACAAGGAGGCAACCAGGTGCCAGTGCTGCATGTTCCCCCTCCCTGGAGAAGGAGAGCAGTCCTCAGATGCTCAATCCTTCCCTTCCCCTGCTGACCCCCGATGGACTGTGCCCATTCTTTAACATGGGTCACTGGCATGGCGTGAGGTGTGGCATCCAGTGCCTCGACCCTCAGCACCACCAGGCCAGCTCTGATTTGTATTTTTTATGTCTCTTACGCTATGATTGTGCAAGGATAAAGTGTTTGGGGAGAAGTTGAGTGATGGAGGATCGGAAGTTGACTGTACTAGCATGTAGGGTAATATGCATTGAGACAGGGAAGCATATCTTCCTATAAAAACTGGTATTATAAAAGTTTTAACTGCATAGCAATTTCATTTTTTTTTCATTCATGTGCACTGTGTCAGTAGCAGCATGGCACAGAATGTATGGTGACTTCTGATCCCCTCCCACATCCCTTACCTTCTTGACTCGATTCACTTAAACAATACTATTTCTCACTGTTCATACAAACAAGACTTTCTCCATGGGTGCATTATTTAGACATCTGTTACTAGGTGGACTGTTAGTTAAGCCCATGGAAATCTGGATGTTTCTAGACATGTTACAGGTTGCATGTTTTTTTACTTTTTATTCTTATTTGATTCAAGCAGACAGTTTTGTTGATACTTAAGTCTGAATATAAGTTATTGCACCATTACCCAGTTTGCAGCAAATTCTTTCATGTATTGAATATTTAAGAAGGAGGGTGGGTGCTGGTCTTTTTTAATTTCTAGCTGCTTATATGTTTTATAGATGTTATTCACTGTTGACTCATAGCATAACTAAGGACATGAAAATGCTGCAAATTTAACCTTTCGTGCAGGTTGTGGATTCAATGGCTGAAATAAAAGACGTGAGACATATGTTGTTTCCCCATGAGGTGGTAAGGTCTGTGCTATGGTACCGATACACTGGCTATGTCTATGTTCCGATATTTATGACTACTGCAATTTTGCAGTTTATGTTGCTGGGACAATTCTATTACGGAATTAATCTGGACTCATCAACTGTGCATACTGCTCTAAGTTTGTTCTTATTGTCATATTATTTCTATGAGTTGTGTGCACTAGTTTATAGGTTTTACTAATAAAATCAATACATATAATTTACAAAAAAGACCCAAAATGACAAAAAGTAAGATTTAAGTTGGGATTTTAGGAGATGAAAAAGTGCAATACATTTCTTGAAAAAGGGTTTTAGGAGGACTCAAGGCTCCTTTTTATGATATGCATATGTGAGCCACGTAAATGCACTGGCTGACATTTTGTGGCCATGTGGGCCACTTCATTGGTGTGTGATGGTCCTTTCTTAAGAAACAAACTACTGTACGTATAATCAACAAACAGTAAATTCAAGAAAAAGAAAATCAGGGCACTTCAATCTTCATTAAATACTGTATCCATATTGCATTGATTTTTCTCTAAAGTAATATGCTAACCAAGTGCAGTATTGTATTTTAGGTTAGCATAATAAAGGTCAGTTGCCTCATGTTAGCTCCACCTCCTCTACCTGGAATTTTCAGTGCTCCCTAATACTGTGTTTCCTTTCACAGTAATAATAATAATCACACATGGAGGATTGGTCTGGAAGTCAATTCCAGCAAAAAGGAATAACAAGACTGCTCAATTCTACGAATATGTTAAATAATGTTTTTTTTTATTTCCTTGTAAGATTCAGAGTCCTCAATGGAACAAGAGCTAATGTTATGTGTAACAGAATGACTTCCTGTTAGGCAAAGTAGTGGCTATATAAAGAAAATAATGTGTCATGTAAATAAATATGGTAGAAAAGAAAACAGAATGGTATGTAAAATAATGTAGTTAAGTTACATGGGCAGGTGGTCTTCCCCACTGTAAAAGAGAACTGGAACAATTCAATTTCAGTTTCCATTAAAGTATTTGTGGCATCAACAAAATAACACTAACCTAATAAATCAATTGTGACATCAAGAACAAATATCAAGCTGGCCCGGTGGCACTGAGGGTTGAGGTGCTGGACGTCACACCTCGCACCACGTCGGTTACCCAGGTTCAGGAACAACCTCAGGCCACTGGGGGTTTGCAGGGGCAGGAGAGGATCAAGCACCTGTAGGACTGCTATCCTCTCCTGGGAGGGGCCGAGGTACTGTCTTCCACAGCATGAGCAACCTCTGGTGGTGGTCAGGGATCATGAGCTGTGGAGACCAAGAATATGAAGTATGGGAGCCTTGGCTGATGTCCTGTGGGTAGGTGTGGGAACATGCCCTTCACACGCTGGATGTCACTGAATGTCTGAGCTCCCAGGAAAACCAAGACAAAATGGAAAAACACCTTGCACCTGGGTAGGCAAAGGACTGCTCACCAGACCCACCCACACTCACTGTCGGGCTCGCCCCATTCATCTCTGTTCCTTCATTTCCCTGGTGGCAACTTTGACCATTAAGACAGAGCACCGGAAGGAGTTGGCAGCCCTTACCTGGGGGGTTCAGATCCAGGAGGTCAGTCACCAGGTAGGCCTGGGGGTATGTGTCTGTCAGAGATAGGACAGTGGGGAGTCTCAATAAGAGTGGGACAATAGGTAATAAGTGAGCAGTACTGGAGAGAGACGTAAGGACCAGCATAGGGGAATAAAGAAACTATACAAAAAAAAAAAGAACAAATATCACTAGTCTGATAAAGCAGTAGAGATGTGCGAAGTCCATAAAATTCACTCCATGGATTAATCTGTGAATTTTCAGAGTGCAGTTTGTGGAATGCACACAATTTGTGGACCACGAAGTGTGCACAATTCACTGTAAAACGTGAAATTTCTCCCACAAATTTCACACTTTGCGGTGAAGTTTTCCCTTTGTGACAAACTTTGTGGTGAACTTTGTACAATTTGCACAAAACCAAAGTTTATAACAACTGGGGAAGCTTTGTGAACTCGGCAAATTTTTACTTAACAACATCTCTATAAGTCAGTTATGACTTCATCAATAAATACCTTATAAAACTTTACTACCTCTGCTTCAAAATCATAAACTGATAAAAAATATACTCAACATTTTGTTTTACCTTCAAACAGAGCTGAAAACAAACACAGTTGTACTCAAATGTTGTTGAACCAAAACACTTACTGAATGACCTTCGGCAACTTACTTGACCTTGCACTGCTACAGTACAAAAAGCTGAAGAATGAATTAAAACCAGTACCATGAGGCTGGCCCAACAGTGCAGCAGTAGCACTACAGCTTGCTGGGTCACAGATATAGCAAACACTACAGCTTGCTATGTTGGCTACCCAGGTTCAGGAACAGACTTGTGTCACTCATGGTCTGGCCAGGGTAGGAAGGATCAAGCATCTACTCACTCAGGGGAAATTCAGCATCCTGCTACTTGACTGCTGTCTGGTTTTGATTAGGTGGCAGTATAGTAGGTGCACATTGAAAGGGAGATCTACAGCCACCAGACAGCATGCACACATGTATCCATGCATCATTGTATGTCAACACCCTTAGAGAAGAAAAACTGAAGGAGAAAATTCCTGCTCTGCCAGGATAACACCAGCATCCCCTGCAGCATCACTCATGAGAAACAGCAAATGCCATCAAGAGCATCTCTGGTCGTGGATAAGTGTTCAAAACCTATCCATCCCTAAAAAGTTTGGTGATGGGGCTGAGGGATGGTGGTTAGGAGGGACAGACTGGGAACTGGAGAAAAAGGTCAATAGAAAAAAAAAGGACCATAACATAAACAGGAACTTTCATCTCAGCTGGAACATCCAACATTAACAAACAAAAAAAATCTTATAAAGCAAATCATTACATTTTACAGGTATCCCATGAAGCCAGCAATTGGAAAAAGGTGACGACAAAAAGGGCAATGGAAAACAGCACAGCCACATAGGTTGAGTGGGAAAAAATAGCGATCGTCAAAACAGTGACCTATGGTTTTCTCCCCTTCCCCAAGTTGTGTCCCCTTGTAGTTGATTATCCTTAGTAAGTGGGGTTTGGGGGTGACGTCACTATGGCACTGTTGTTGCTGTTTCGGTGATCATTATGGTTGGCCACTCACCCTATGTGGCTGCGCTGTTTTACCCTCAGCCTTATCACATAGAACCCATTTTACAGACATGTAAAATTTCATCAACGACCCCCAAGCACAGAGAATTATGTAATCTCACAGCTCAGGAAAATGCATCTCTGAGAATAATTACAAGACCACTCACACTTTCAAAAGGTATCATGTAAACGGGCATCTCTGAAAAACAAAAATCCTTAAACAAAGCTATCATAGACAGCTGTCATATAGAGACTCCATGCAGAGATTCTATGCTGAATATAACTGATGGAATCTGACCACTTTACTGTTCTCAAAACTAATCCTCTAAACATATAGAACTAAATAGATTGTCTGCCCTCACTTAGATACAGTAACTGCAGACATGTTAACATCTTTAAAGTTCAACAGATAAGGAACACAGTACTCACCATGTATCAAAATGGAAACTTTAATCTGGAATAACATACTGCTGAGGCTCCATGCTGGAAGCAGCCATGCTGACCCACTATGCATTGAACCTAGCTCACACCAACATTTGAAAGGGCAAATCACTCAGTTACAAAACTGACTACAGAATCACCTCATTATTGCCTTCATTGCAAAATCTTGTTTAAAATAGCAGAAACAAATTAAGTTTGCCTCTTTTGTCTACCCAAATCTTGTATAAAGAACAAACAATGGTAAAGATTTGCAATTCTTTAAAGACAATTGCATTAAGGGGTGTAAAATGGTAATAATGCCACTACACCTTGGTATTCATTAGAGATGTTGGGAATTTTTAATCCACCAAATGATGTGAATCTACAGAAATTGGAATTTCATGAAATTTGTCAATTCCATGACAGATACACAAAATCTGCAGGAACATTTTTGTAAAATATTGTATCTCTAACAGAAAAAAAACATCCCCCCACCCAATGTGCTGTAAAACCACCCTCTTCTTTGACCCAAAAGGATAGATTCCTTACTCCCTCCTACCCTCCTGGAAGCACACACTCCTCCTTCCCCATCATCCAGCAAATTGCAGTGCTGCTAAATTGCCTGAATCCTGATGCACAGTGTGCATCCAAAAAATGTAATCCTTCCCCCCCCCATGCATCAAACACACTCCCCCTGCCTCCCCTCACCTGAGTCCCAGTGTCACATAAAGCAGAACCAGTCCCTCACCTAACCCCCTCTGGTCCCCACCACCCTCTCACCCCATCCAGCACCCACACAATCAACCATCCTGGAATATGGAAAATGGTTCCTAATGCAGAGTGTCTGCTCTGTTCAGTGCATGTCTTGTAATGGCATAAACGTATGAATAGTGTCGGCTTTGCTTCAAGTCTAACCTAATTGGCTCAAAATGTAACCGGTTTTGAGGTTTGTGTGCTGGCTTTGTTTGACTACAGCAGGTAAGCTACTATTAGTTCAAAGGAGCTAACAGTGGACTTTTCTTTTTCTTTTTCAGCTCCTACACACCTCAGTATGAACCTCAGGTCTACCACAGTTACTTATCTTGCCAAGTAGTGGTTCCTATGGTAATAGGGATAGGTTCCTATGTGCCAGGAGTTCCTCATGTAATTTGGGAATTTTCTTCAGGTTGGCTGCCAGTCCCTTGGGTGGGATTTTCCTGCAATGCACATTTGTTAGGTCATCCTATGCCTGCCTATGCTGAAGGAGAAAGATCAGTTTTGTCAGTCTCTGTGGACATCTGCATATTCAGGCCACTGGAAGTCTGTCTTCAGTGGATCATTACTGAAATACACACTGCTGTGAATCATGGATGTACTTGGAAGTCCCACTAAGTGTGATGAAGTCATTTTGAGAATTTTCTTCACAATTCACATCATCAAGAATTCTGCATGCTCTGCTGTCTTCAGTATGTCGAATTAGCCATTATTTTGTTTTCTATGATTTTATTTTTGTTTGCCTTGGATTTGAACTGTTGGCCAGACTGATGACTTTTAAAGATGGAAAGCAATGCACATTTCACTATGAAATTACAATCTTTTGTGACAGTAACTTCATTGTAATCTTTTAATAGATTTATTTTGGTGACCAGAATGAAGATAGGTGAAACAATAATTCAAGTGGATTGACTGTTTATGTTTTGTGGGTGAATTGTGATATTTCAGGAGTTTGAGAGATTAATGATGTTTTTACTAGAGTAAAACAAATGGAAGACTGACTCAGATGAATATTTCAAGAAACATATTGCCCTTTTATACAACAGTGAGGTAAGAACTATTTTGTTCAAGGTACATTTTTTTTTAATACAGGAATGCCATTAATATATCAACAAACCGTATATAAGGCACTCTAACTATCAATGGTTTGATCATAGAGAAAAAACTGAGAGTATTTTTTGAATCCTGTGATGTTGACTAGTATTTATTTGTTTATTTTAAAAGTTTTGCAAGGAAAAGCATACTAAGCTGGTATCACCTCATTTCTTGGTGCATCCTGGGGGGGGGGTGGAGAAGGGTAAATAAATTAGAAGCAATGATGTAAAAAAGTGCAAAGCAATACAATACTTCAAGTATGATAATAAGCAGCAATATCAACAATAAACATGTGTGCTCTATGTAAGGGGGAGTACACTGCAATGAAATAAAATGCTGAGTGATAACACTGTATAACACTAGACAGACACCAATGTGGTATGCCTACAGTTATTTGCTAGGTAGATGCAGTACCTCTACATGGGTTAACAGGGTTGCACCACCAGTAGGTTCTTTGCCTCTCTTCCCACCTACATCCACTGATTGGGTACACAGAGGAATCTTTACATTTACCTCCCCAGTTGAGCAGCTGCAGGACCTGTATGGAGAGAAAGAGAGAGAGAGAGAGAGACAGAGAGAGGGGGGGGGGGCGGAGAGAGAGAGTCTGCACCTGACTGACTTAGGAGACCACAGGAAAATGTGAGACTCGGACAACCTGAAGCACGACTCTAACACAGTTTCAAAGTGAAAAGAAGATAACATTTTACTGACTGCTCTGTTACTACAGAGATAGTTCTATGAAAACCTTTTAGCATTCAACAAATACTGTGGAACTAGTTTATACCACTGTAAAACAAGCATCACTATTACCACACTGTCCCTTTAATGCATGATGTTTGTTTGACAGCGGTGTTTGGTAGAAGTGTCATGACAACAGCCGACATCGGCATCTTCGGTGCCTGCAACTGTAAGTGCAAGAAAGTACTGTGACTGGTAAGTAATCACAACAACAACAAAGCAGTAAATGCTGCTGTGACATCTAACTTTATTTACTAGTGCCCAAAATAATTAAAAATAAGCTGGTTAAGTTCTCAGTCCAGTGCAGAACGTCTTCTGTGCTCCATGATGCAGCTGCAGCTGCGACTAAGCTGAAGCCAAGTCTAAGGCTGTACTGCTCTCTGGACAGTTTTTTTCTGCTGAATTTACTGCTCATGAGGAAATTATTTGTTTTCTTCTTGGAATTTTCTGCTGTTTAGCCTGCTGTACTAGCTAGGCCTGACTTTTATATAGCTTATGGCTTGTACTGCTGAATATTTTTGCTGCTTAAACATTTTACCTTTGAACTACTGCACTGTATATGTAGGAATTGCCTTCCAGAGTATAGCAGAGTTGTAGCGAACATTAATTGACTGCCTGATGTCTATATAGCTTACTGCTTGCACTACTGAATTTTTTTATACTGAGCTAATGGCCCAATATTGTAGAGTAGTTTGAACAACTGACTATTGCCTGCTGTTCTTCTGCCACACTCTTTTCCTATCATGGTTTCTCTCATTCCCCCTCAGACTGCCTGCTTTGTTGCCCTCTTTCACTTGCTTTTGTCCCTTTCACATTTCTTTTTTGCTGTCTCACACTGTTTCCCTGCCATCTACTGGACCCCTGATTCCCTCTTCTGACACCCCCTGAACCAGCATATTCTGTAAATATTGCCTGGCATTTTTGGCCATCTTCTCTACCTTTTCCAGACTACCTTGAGTCCTCTCCACCTCATGCCTCCTTTCCAGCTTTCCCTGGTCTCATTAAAGGGACCCCCCCCCCATAAACCTCCTGAACCAGCCTTTTGTTTTGCTAAATTCTCGCCTGGCACCTTTGACCAGACCTATCTGCAGGAACCCTTTCTCTCCCACTATCTGCACCTACTTCTGCCATGAACACTAAATTTCCCAGTCCCTCCCATCAATTTACTTCAGCTTTATCTTTGACTTTTTAACTAACAGCCTGCTTTTTTTCTGCTCTTTTTTAGCCACAAGCCCAAACCAGGCTCTCCACTTTTGACGAGTGGCCTTGATGCTGCTACCTGCCCGTGGCCAGACCTCTGCATCCAGCCCGCCACCCCCAAACCAATGAAACCAGGTACAATTGGTCAGCTCCTAGATCAGAGCTGTCAGACTTCAATCCCCCGTAATTGGACTGGCTCCTGGGGACTGCGTCCACTTCCTGATTGGATGCGACAGGTCCCCATTGAGAAAGCAAGCACCCAAGGCACCTTTTTCAAATCACAGCTCGGCCACTGCCTTGCTGTACTGCTCCCTGGACAGTTTTTTTCATCTACCCCCCCTTGATTAAATACACTTCCCCAGTGATCCCCACCCCCTGAGGCCTCACACTAGTCAATTACAGTAACTCCTTAAAGGGGCTCTCCTTCCTGCAACTTCTTAAAGGGGGTGATCCTCTTTCATTCTCAAATTGAACTGCAAAAATGCTGCTTCATCCATTCAGCATAGGATTTCTACTTATTAGTGTTAACTGTCACATACCGTGGGTCTCTAAACCCACAACATTTTCAACACCCTGGCATATTCAGAGGCTACCTAAATCTTATACACATATTTCTAAATGTTTTCCTCCCACTGCCACTTACCCGACCTGGCCTCCATACTACCATACACTGCTGTACTCACGTCAGGCACAAACTGCCTCACTCTCATTGGTTTGCTCTTTCAATTAAAGCTATTCTGTATGCTTACTATCGCCCCTTGCCTTGCTGTTTGGCCTTGGACAAGAGTTTGACAAACTGCCCATGCCTCAGGGGCAAAATTTGGCCATTCTGACTACTTCTTAGTGCTATAAAAAAAGATGCTCCTTCTGCTACTCATTTGTGCTGGTAACGTCGAATTAAACCCCGGGCCCCCCTCTCCATTCCTGCCCCAGCTGATCTACCTTTACTAAAAGAGTTATCACTTTTGCATTTGAATGCCTGCAGCCTTCTGAAAAAGCTTGATGCTATCAAAACGTGGACCCTCCACTGCTCTCCTAATGTTCTTGTAATCTCCGAAAATTGGCTAAGACCAACTACCCTGGAATATGAGGTTAACATTCTTTTGTACAACTTGTTTCATACTGATAGGAAATCCCGGGGAGGGGGAGAAGCCATCTATGTCAGGGACAGCATTACCACAACTATGGTGGACACAACAACAGTCCCTAGAGAGTTCAAGTGCCTCACATTAAGAATTCAACCAGCCAAATCAACCTTTATCTACATTGGTGGGTTCTATAGGTCCCTCTCAGTTAGCCTTTCTCTGCTCAAACACCTAAGTGACATACTAGCTACCACCTCATCAGAAGTAACCATAATGTGTGACCTCAACCTTGACTGGCTCTCTCCAGTCTCCTTACCACTGAAAGAATTCTGTGATGCCCATGGACTTACCCAGATCATTAATAAAGCTACCCACCCAAACACCAAAAACACAAAGCTTAGCTCCCTTCTTGACCTAATCCTTGTAAGCAAGCCTCACCTCTTCTTCCACTCAGGTGTATTCTTTAACAACATCAGTGACCACTGTGCCATTGCATGCGTAAGGTCGACGCAACTCCAAACCTCTTCTTCCTTTAAATACATCCATAAGAGATTTAAATGGAACTTCTGCCCAGATACTTTCGTCTATGACCTCCAGTATCCTAACTGGCAGAAATTTTGCCTTGCATCTTCTGTGGAAGAGGCACATGAGGTACTTCATGAAATACTTACTGAAACCCTAGACCTCCATGCCCCTGTTACCAAAAGCAGAACCAAAGGAAAATCCTGTCCCTGGTTCATGGATAACCTAAAGACTGCCTTATGACATAGGGAAGCTCTTTGGAAAAGAGCCAGAAAGTTTAAATTGGCCACAGACTGGTCTGCTTTCCAAAACGCAAGGAATTTCTGCATGAAAACTATCAGAGCTGCAAAGTCTAGTTATTTCCGCTCTAAACTTAACGCATCCACTAACTTTGCTACTAAGTTTTGGAAAATGTTAAGGGAGGTAGAAGGCTATAACAGCACTGGCAAACATCCCCACAAAATTTCGACTGGTGGTACCCACACTACAGATAAAAATTAGATTCTTGATCTCCTTAAGAATCACTTTGCCACAACAGGGATGACTTTTGAATACCTCCCCAGCAAATGCCATCAGGGCACAGTTCCTTAGTCAGTCATCTAATTGCCACGATCTGGAATCTGTTGACCCTTACCATTCTTTCTCCTTCTGTCTGGTCACCATCAAACAGGTTGAGGATCTCCTTCTTCAACTTGATACTAAGAAAAGTGAGGGTGCGGATATGATTGAGCTTTTCTTCCTAAAATTGGCCTGCACTATTTTGGCTCCCCCTATTACCCACCTTTTCTATTTGTCTCTCAATCAGGGCTCCTTCCAAAAGATTTGGAAGATGGCCCATGTCATCCTTCTATTCAAATCAGGGAACCCCTGCAACCTAAATAATTACCACCCAATCTCCTTGCTCCCGGCCTTGTCAAAACTATTGGAGAAGGTAGTAAATGAACAGCTCAGATCTCATCTGGAAAGTTTTAATCTACTAAACCTGATTCAATCTGGTTTCTGTCATCCCATGCATTGTACCTCCACTGCCCTTGCTAAGGTTATAAATGACTGGCAGTCTTCACTTGATAACAAACAATACATATGCGCCTTGTTTCTGGACCTTAGCAAAACTTTCGACACAGTGGACCACGATTTGCTCCTGGTGACCCTGAAGAATGTTGGGGTGGACAACCTGGCCCTAAGTTGGTTTGCAAACTATTTTGTGGACAGAGAGCAAAAGGTCAAGGCTGAAGAAGACCTATGCAAAAAAAAAAAAACTCCTTAGAGGTGACCCCAAGGATCCATACTTGGTCCACTTCTCTTTGCCAATTATATTAATCAAATTGACACTGGCCTAAAGTCATCTATTATCCATCTCTTCGCTGATGATACAGTGCTATACATTGACAGACCAACTCTGGATCAAGCCATTTTGGACCTCCAGAATGATTTTGACATCCTCCAAAAAAGTTTACTGAATTTGAAACTCCCGCTCAATTCCAAAAAAACTAAGGCCATGATTTTCTCTCCACTGGCCCCTCATCTCAAAAACAAAAATTCCAGATAAGGTTCCTCACATAAGCACCCTTTTGGAAGAAGCCCTGGAGTTCATGGAACAATTCAAATACCTGGGGGTCTGGATTGACTATAAAGTGTCCTTTATTGATCACATTGAAGAACTCACCAAGAAACTGCGTCAAAGGCTTGGTTTCTTCTTCAGGATCAAGCACTCACTAACCCAGGAGACTAGAAAACTCCTAATCCAAGCTACCTTCTTGCCTTTCCTAGACTATGTGGACTTCCTATATGGCCATAGTACTAGCACAGCTCTCTCCAAGCTTGATACCCTATATCAAGATCCCTTAGGTTCATTTAGGATGCTCCTTATGATGTGTATCACTGCATCCTCTATTTCTTCCATAGGATGGAGCTACCTTAGCTTCAGAAGGCAAAAGAATGATGTTCTATAGACTTATAAGACAATCACTTATAAATTACCTCAGTACCTCACAAGCTGCCTAACTCCCTGCATCCCTAGTGCCTATTCTTTCAGAAGTCTTACCATCTTATCTCTGGCTATCCCTAAAGTTAAAACGTGCTTTGGTAGAGTGTGACCGGGAGCTCTGGCCACTCTTGAAGACTGACCTTTTCTTAAATCTGTTGCAACAGTTCTTCTGTTTCTAAGCCTAATCTATCCTTTACTATTTCGAGCCCATAAGGTTGGCCACCTGTGGGCAGTCCCTTCTCCCTCTCTTGACTATGCTACAGTGTCCTCTTTGACTTTCCTTTTCCCTCTCAGGTCCTCGTACATGGAGGTTATTGTGGTGACCTCCGAGTGTATGTAAAAAAGGTTGTGTTTATTGTTGTTGGATTTAGTATGTAATAGCACTATGTTATAAAATACCGTGATGTATATACTTTGTTTATGAAAACTGTAAATGTTGAAAATACCATGGCACTTGGTGTTTTGATAATGGTAAAAAGTACTAGATGACTATTATAGAAATTAAGCTAGTTGTGCTATTTAAGATGCATGGAAATTGATATAAACTGAAAAAGTCTAGATGTCATGGTGATTTGCATATATCCCATGATACACTGCATTATGGAAGTATGTATGAAGTTGTATTTCTTTGAAACTTGATTTATTGCCAATGCCCTTTGGGGTAGACATTCTTTCAGTAATTCTGCATTGAGATTCTTTGTTTATAACTTGTTTTGTTTTTCTTCTTTTTGGGCCCCTACCACGTAAGCAAATGAAGGCTTGCATAAGGGTTATGGGTACATCTTAGCTAGTGAATTGGATCAGAGATCAGTGTCAGTAGGTGCTGGCTAAGTGCAGAGAAAGGGCATTCATAGTCTGTTGCTGCAAACTGATGTACTGAAGAAAAAATATGCCATTGCAGAAGGTTATTTCTTGTATTTTGAATAAACATCACACAGAGATTGTGTGTTGAACCTGAAGTTCGTTGTCTGGTCCATCTGTTATCTCACAACCCCTCCACATAAAGCCTCAATAAGCTTCACTCTTCCTACACTCTGGAATAAGATCCAGAAAACCTTAAGGCTCGCTTCCCCAGTTATGTTCTCCCTCTTCAAATCCTTGTTCCTGAGGACCTTCTCCAAGGTCTGTCATTGCTTTAAGTCAAGGTCTTAACATCACAATTTGTTACTGCTTTAGATTCTGGACTTAAACCTCAACCATTGCCTGAGGAGTCATTTGAGTCTTCCCTTCTGGCATTGTACAAATCAAGGCCTAACATCATGATCTGTCTTTGCTTCAAATATTGGACTTAAACCCCAACCATTGCCTGTGGCATCTGTCATGTTTCTCCCATAGAACAGTCCTTCCTCCCTAGGCCATTGTGCCCAACCGTCTTCTATCTCATCTGACCTTCCCTCCCCACTCCCTATACCCCACTCCCATTCCCACCCCATTTGCCAGGCCATGCCTACAGTACTTATCAAAGGACTCTGACATTTCAATCTGCTTCATGCTTTGACACTAGAGGAACTGCCACTCCTGCTTACTATGACTCCTCCAATTATGTTTACTGTATGTAAGCTGCGTTGTTTAAAGATACGAACGAGACCGGTTCCGGTGATGGAAGAAATTTTATTTTTACCTACGTACAATGGTAATGCTAGACACAGATCATTTTTCAGTGTGACAATGGAATGCACAAGCTTATATACTGATTCTTTAGGCATGGTCATTTCCCTGGAACAGGTAATTATTAGCTTACTGACACAAATGGCCATAGGTGTGCCAAGCATTCTTTGGGAAGTAACTAGGAGAGACCAAGCCCAATTATGGTCTGACTGGAGTCAGCAATGTTTTTTTAGTCCATCCTCCATTACGTGCTATCTCTGCTTGCCCAGATAAGGGGACATGGCTTTATGTTTGCTTATGTGCTTGCTCTGTTTCTTCTTCTTATGACTTACCCAAACCACAGCTCAAGGCTACATCTAGTCTTACGTTATAATATTACAAGGGTGCCAACAAAGGTTATATAGGGATAGGGCAATATGGGGACAGACTCCTCTGTCCTCCATTACACTGTATAAACTTTAGTTCATTACCTTATGTCCATATATCTGTATCAATGCAATTGTATTTAAATGGCACTACCTCTTGTTGAACCTATTGCTATGTTCTAGTGGAAGTATCTTGTTACATGTGATGGTTATGTTATTATGTTGTTATTATTACTACTATGTAACTGTTATGTACGTTCACTTAACCTGTTATGTCTTAACCCTGTTGGCAACTGTTTTTCCCCAGGTCCATCTTGTAAATGAGCTTGTCTCAATGATGTTCCACCTGGCAAAATAAAGATTTTGGTTGATTGATTGATTGATTGATTAGAAGCATAATCACAACAAATTTGAGCAAACTAGAAAAAATGTTATAAGGAACAGCAGCAAAAGAATATGTATCATCAATGCTACTGTAAATGTCATTGAGGAAGTCCTCATGTGCCTGATGCATGTCTGCCTTCTCAGACCTTCTTTTACAGTCATCAGTGCAGGTTTCCAAGGTGGAGAAGTTGTTAACCAACCACTGGGCATGTTTACTTTTCATGGGGGGTCTTTCGCAGGTCAATCAAGATACTGGCACTACTGCTACCAGCCTTGATTTGCTGTGAAATATGTGTGGCATACCAGTCTGTGAACTGTTTCTTAAGCTCATCATTGAACAATTTATTGATCAAAATGTCCAGGGACTGCAGCAGGTCCATGCACAAGACAGGAACAAAAATGGGAACAATGTGATTTTTTTCAAAATGTTCAATCACATCCTTTGTGTATGACCCCTAAACAACTCTAGCACCAGCAGTGTTCTCTGGCAATCAGGTAGTTGTTTTGCTTTCTTGATGCTGTTTATGTATGGCATCAATACATTGTCTGTGAACCTGACTGTGGTTTCAGAATTGGCCCAGCGGTTTTCAGTGTGGGTTATGTCCCACCCATCAGGGAAGTTGAAATTAGTGTGACATAAACACAATGATCAATTTTTTTCTTTTTTCCTGGTGGTAAGCAGCTGATGAGGAAAGATCTTGTGTTACAGATTCTGCCATAAGCCATGAGATAACAGTGGTCACACTTAGCACCTCAGGATCTATGTCAGCAGTTTGTAGGGCATGGAAGTCTCCTTTTACAGCTTTCCTGAGAGGGGTTGCCAACCATTGAACCAGAGACATTTTGAATGCAGCAGGTATCAGCAGGTGCAGTATTAGTGAGATGTTGCAGAGTTGTTGCTATATTTGACAGGATTTGATAAGCAGCTAATTGGTCGGCAGTTAGTCACAGAGCACACTATTAGATTGGCCTAGGAGTGTTCTGAGTCAGGGCACCACGATACAAATCTGATGCAGTCATTTATAGTTCTACAGTAACACATGAACTTTAGAACAATTGCATTGCTCATCAAACATTAACATCTATCTCTCTATCTCTATCACCCACAGGTCTGTGCCACATGACCCCTGGAGACTGTAAGCAATACACTACCCATAAGCCCTCCAGTTGCCCAGTATTGCACCTAACACCAGGCCACACCCTGGATCTCAGTCACTGCACATTCACTTTTACCTGCCTTAAGTGCATGCAGTGGCTACTAGGCTTATACCAACTTCAGTCAGCCCACTCACCCATTCAACGCCCAGATACCTTTCCCTGGTATATATCACTTTACTTTATACTTTAAAACTCTTAATGCTCTATATTCTTATACTCTATAAATTTACATTTACTTTACTGGCATCACATAGCATTACACTTTTTCCATTACACAATACATTTCCTCCATAGTCTCTTAGTAAACATAGTCCTTCATTATTTGGATGCTATTCCTTGTAGTTAGAAGGATTCCAACACAAAACACAGATAAATGTCCCTCTTGAACCAGTTTCTAGTTGAAAAATAAATTGTACTAAACCACATCCCTTTTGGCTTGAAGAAAATTATGTTCTTGGACCCACTGAACTAGCAGACGATTGCTGATGTGAATCGTCATAGCACCTGGATCTGAAGATGTTGCAGTCTTCTTTTGATGAAAACTGAAAATTGTGGAAAAAATTTCAGGTACTAAAAGCAGCAGGCTTTCTAAACACTGATTATTTCACAAGTGCTTTAGCAAATACACAAAATGAGTGCATGCTTGAATCAAAACATGAAAAAAAGTCACAAATAAACAAGCACTCCACCAGACAAATAACAACACCAGAAGCGTCGTATTGGGAGTAAATGAATCCACTGCACTAACACCCTCAGCACTTCATGTCCACTCCGGGACGCTTCATCAGGAGGTGGAGTCCCAGTGCTCAGGATCTCTCTTTTATTTTATGATCCTTAAAGTGACAGTGCACCATAATTCATTTTTATTCTGTTATACATAGATACCATTCATCAAAGCAACCAAAAACCATAATACCAAACACTGTAAAACTTACAAGTGATAACAAAAAAGTGTATATATAAAAAAATAATAAATAAAATAAGAAAAGCACAGACATAAACAGGGAGGTCAAGAAAGTTGTTGAAATGTCAAATGACTAGACAAACCCTAATAACTAAAATATATTCTAAAATAATAAACAATCATGTATACAATCAAAGCAGACAATTGCAATTACACCAAATAACTTAGTTGAACTCTGCTAAGCATTAAAGTATGTACATTTCATTATAGCCAGACACTATTTTAGTGTACAGGGTTATCTATCATGAAGAAAACATAAATATGGCTTTAAATGCATGTTTACCAAAACGGCAAAACTAAAATAATGCTTGGCAGTAATCAAAATTGAATATTGACTAACATTGTAAAAATCCATGTTAAACAATAATAATAGCACTGCAGACCTGACTTGCATCACCAAAACCTGGCTGGACAGTAATGCTGGCCCAGTAGTTGAGGCCACAGTTCCAGCTGGGTATTCGGTGATACACCGCCCGAGATTGGATCGCAGGGGTGGGGGGTTGTGGTCTGTTTCAAGACCAAATTGGATCTCACCAGTGTTCCAGTGGAGACCAGATCCTTTGAATGTGCTGTAGTGGCAGGTGGGGCTAGGATGGCACTCGTTTATCGTCACCAGTGACAAGAAGCTATTCCTTAAGGAGTGCGGACTTTCGTCGACCTGGTATCTGAGTCGCCCAGGTTGATGGTGCTGGGTGACTTTAATGCCTGGATCGACGACGAACTCTCACAACTTGGTCAGCACTTCCTCCAATTGATGTGTTCATAAGTCCTCACACAGGTGGTTACCTCTGCCACTCATAAACACGGCCATTCACTGGATCTGGTCTTCCTGCTGGAGATGGAAGCCTCCTATGTGGGAGTGGAACCTGTCTGTTGGTCTGACCATCACACCGTGAGATTCAATTTCTGCACCCCCAGCATAGGCCTACCCCTTTGGAGATGGTCAAGTACCGCCCTTTACGGGATGTTACTCCTGAAGGCCTAACTGCAGTTCTTGACCAATCAGATCTTCCTAGGATGAGCTCTAATCCTGAAGAGCTGTTGCTAACCTATAACAAGGCTGTTACCACTGCTTTGGATTTAGTTGCTCCCACCCATGTGTGCCCTCTCTCCCTTCGCCCTCAATCCCCTTGGTTTGATCGGGATCTGAGGGAGATGCGGCGACTAGGACGCAGGTTGGAGAGGTGCTGGTGAAAATCCAACTTAGATGCCAACCATCTTAGACTCCTAGAGCACTACAAACTCTATCAGTCAGCAATTTCTCATAAGAAGGCAGTATTCCTGTCTGGAGAAATTGCTGCTCTACAGAATCGACCAGCCCAGCTCTTTCGAACCGTGGACAGGCTGTGCAACCCAGCCTGTCTGCAGGTCCATTGAGCCTTTTCACAAATACAATGTGAGGAGCTTGCATGATTCTTTGCAGATAAGGTGGCTGACATCAGGGCCGAGACTCGCACAGCACTTGCCATGGGAATTGCTGTGGTCCAGCCTACGGTTACAAGTACCCCATTTGCCTGGAGTTCCTTCGAAAGGCCAGAAATCGATGATGTTATGAGGATTGCCCAGGGTATGTATACCACAAGCTGTAGTTTAGACCCGGGTCCCACTGGCCTGATTATGAGCTGTGGTGAGATTATCATTCCGGTTCTAGCTACGATAGTCTGGTGCTCCTTAGACTCCAGTGAATATCCCCGCTCCTTGAAGGAAGCGGTGGTGACACCAGTGTTGAAAAAGGCTTCTCTGGACCCAGACTCCTTAGCCAACTACAGACCCATCTCGAACCTCCCCTTTGTGGGGAAGGTTATTGAGAAAGTGGTGGCAGCCCAGCTGCACAACCATTTATCCATCCATAACATCTACGACCCTCTTCAATCAGGTTTTAGAAAGAGACATAGCACTGAAACTACACTGGTTCAGGTGCTCAATGATCTCCTGATGGCGAGAGACCAGAAAAAATGGTCCATTTTGGTCCTTCTGGATTTGTCAGCAGCATTTGACACCGTAGACCATGAGGTGCTGCTCGAGCACCTGAGATACATCTGTGGGTTGACGGGTTTGGTACACAGTTGGTTTACCTCCTTCCTCACAGGTAGAACTCAGAGGGTTGTATCGGGGATATTTTCCTCTGATCCTACCGCTCTGTCCTGTGGGGTGCCTCAGGGTTCTGTGCTGTCCCCAATGTTGTTTGCGGTGTACATGCTTCCCCTCAGAGACATTGTAAGATGATATGAGCTGGAGTTTCATTGTTATGCCGATGATACCCAGCTCTATCTGTCTTTTGCATCTGACCAGAATAGAGCACTCTCAGCATTTAACAACTGTCTCAGTGAGATCCAGGGTTGGATGAGGTCCAGCTGGTTGAAGTTGAACTCTGGGAAGATGGAGGTGGTGGTCGTGGATCCTGGCCGCCGGATTGAGGGGCCAGGGGCAAATCAAACCTCATGTTTATTCCTGGGGGATGTGGAGCTCCGTACCTCTAAACGGGTGCGAGACCTGGGGTGATCCTTGACGATCAGCTGACATTGCGTGCGCAAGTGTCTGCGGTTGTTAAGGTATCCTTTTACCATCTTTGGAACATCGCTAGGATCAAGCACCTTGTTCCATCTGGTGACCTGCCTACATTGATCCACGCCTTTGTGACCTCCCGTCTGGACTACTGCAACTCCCTCTACTTTGGGCTTCCTGGGGTTGATATCCGCCACTTGCAGCTAGTGCAGAACTCAGCGGCCCGGTTGTTAATGGAGACCTCACGTTCTTCCCATATTACACCGGTGCTGCGGGATCTGCACTGGCTGCCGGTTCAGTGGTGGATCACCTTTAAAGTCAGATTACTGACATATAAAGCCCTTCACGGTTTGGCCCTGATTACCTGAAAGATCTTCTGGTGCCTTACCTTCCGATGCGATCTCTCCGCTCAGCCAACAAGGGGTTGCTAGAGATTCCAAGGGTAGTTTTAAAATCTTCTGGCACCTGCACTTTTAGTTTTGTGGCGCCGACCCTCTGGAATTCTCTACCCCATTGGATTAGAGAGTGCATGACGGTGGAGGTTTTAAAAAAGGTCTAAAATCCTTTTTATGGAAAAAGGCATTTGGTGATCACAGATTTTAACTAACGCTGTATATATAGAAACATAGAAACATAGAAGTTGATGGCAGATAAGGACTGCAAGGCCCATCCAGTCTGCACATTTCTTTTTCTACCTTATAAATGTGCCATTGGCCTTTGCTCTGTCAGTGGCCTATCTATTCATACTCATTTGTATTGCTCCCTTATGCCTATCCCATGCCTGTTTGAAGCCCTGCACTGTATTCATAGCCACCACTTCTTGAGGTAGGCCATTCCATGCATCCACCACCCTTTCTGTGAAAAGAATTTCCTCATTCCCCTTAATCAGCCCCCCTCTAATCTCATGCAGTGTCCTCTTGTCCTGCTATTTTTGTTATATTTAAACATGTTAGACTCTTTCACCTTGTTAATGCCCTTAAGGTGTTTGAATGCCTCGATCATATCACCTCTCTCCCTCCTTTGCTCAAGGATATACATATTGAGCTCTGTTAATCTGTCCTCATATGTCTTCTGATACAGTCCCTGTATCATTTTGGTTGCCCCTCTCTGGACTGCCTCAATTTGGTTAATGTCCTTGTGAAGGTGTGGCCTCCAATACTGCACGCAGTACTCCAGACGGGGCCTAACCAGTGTCTTGTAAAGAGGTATTATTACCTCCCTCTTATGACTTGTGATACCCCTACTAATATACCCTAACACCCCCCCTAGCCTTACCTACTGCTTTAGAGGTTTGCTTGGATGATTTCAGGTCATCAGTGATGATGATGCCCAAGTCTCTTTCTTCCTTTGTGACTGCTAGCAACTCCCCTCCCAGCCTATAAGTGGCTTCAGGGTTTCTCTTCCCTATGTGCATGATCTTGCACTTCTTTGCATTAAATCCCAGTTCCCACTCTTCTGACCATTTTGCTAGTTTATCCAGATCTCTTCTCATTCTGCCCACCCCATCTGGATCATCTACTCTGTTGCAGATCTTGGTGTCATCTGCAAACAGACAAGCCTTACCCTCTAGTCCATCTGCAAGGTCACTAATGAAGATGTTGAAGAGGACTGGCCCTAGGACTGATCCCTGAGGTACCCCACTTGTGACTTGCATCTCTTCTGACTGTATACCATTTACCACCACTCTCTGTTTTCTGCCTGTCAACCAGTTTGCCACCCAGTTGACCAACTTCTGACCCACCCCAAGTTTACCCAGCTTATTTATCAATCTTCTATGTGGAACAGTGTCAAAAGCTTTGCTGAAGTCAAGGTAGGCGACATCAACTGCTCCCCCTTGGTCCACCACTCTGGTTACCCAGTCAAAGAAATCTATGAGATTAGTTTGACAGGACCTTCCTTTTGTAAACACATGCTATCTTGAATCCTGTGCCCCTATGGATTCCAGGTGTTGCACTATCCTTTCCTTAAGGAGTGCCTCCATAATCTTGCCCACTACTGAGGTAAGACTGACTGGTCTGTAGTTCCCTGCCTCCTCCCTGCTACCACTCTTGTGGGCGGGATCACATGAGCCCTTCTCCAGTCTTCTGAGACCTCTTCTGTGCTCAGAGACTCACTAAACAGTTCTGCTAATGGCTCTGCTAGTTCCACCTTTAGCTCCTTAAGTACCTGGGATGTATGCCATCAGGTCCCATTGCCTTATCCACCCTGAGCTTAGCAAGCTCTTGTAGGACCCTTTCTTTTGTGAGAGGAGTAGTGCTCACCTCCCTCCCCCTGTGTCCATGGTGCTGAGCTGTGGGCCCTACCCTACCTTCTCTTCAGTAAATACTGAGCAAAGTATCATTTAGGATAGATGCTTTACATGGTCCTCCTCCTCACATGCTCCCTTTTCTCCATTAAGCTAGCAATACCCCTCTGGACTTTCTCCTTTCACTAATGTATCTATAGAAAGTCTTGTCACCTTCTTTACTGTTCGTGCTAGTGCTTCCTCAGTTTGGGACTTTGCCTGCCTTACTGCCTTCCCTGCTTCCCTTAGGGCAGTTTGGTATGCCTCTATCTTCATCCCGCTGTGTTCCTTATATTTCATGAAGGCCAGCCTTTGGCTCTGACCTTTTCTGCACTGTATTTGAGAACCAAAGTGGTTTCTTCTCTTTTGCACTTCCTTTTCTGTCTAACATAATGGGATGTTGCTTCAAGTATTGCATCCTTAATGCTTGACCACTTTGCCTGTACCCCCTCACCTGTTTTTCTTTTTGCCAGGGCTAGCTTAACTCTGTTGGCCATCTTATCAAAGTCAGCTCCTCTGAAGTCCCATATTTTTGCCTTGGAATGGGGTGATTTAGATTTAGTAACCAAATTGAACCATACCATGTGATGGTCACTGGCCCCCAGGTGACCTTCTACCTGGAGATCTGTGATCCCTTCCCTGTTAGTCAGTACTAGATCTAGGATAGCCCTGTCTCTTGTGGGTTGTTGTACCAGTTGTTCGAGGCCCTCCCCCTGCAGGGAATCCACTATGTGTCTAGTTCTGGCAGATGTTCCTGCTGGTATTGACCAATCTGTATCCGGCATATTGAAGTCTCCCATTATCAGAACCTCCCCTTTAGCTGTCATGTTTTGTATATCCTCTAACAGTATTGTGTCTATGCCCTCCCCCTGGTCTGGGGGCCTGTAGACAACCCCAGTTCTTATGGCTGTCCCATTTCCTGTTTCCAGGGTGACCCACAGTTCTTCTGGCTCCTTATGTGTATTCTGAATTTCTGTAGCTTTGATATTTTCATTGACATACAGGGCCACTCCTCCCCCCCTTTTTGCACCTCGGTCTCTTCTGAGCAATACATAGTCAGGTACTGAAGTCTCCCAAGTGTGGTTACTGTTAAACCACGTCTCACTAATTGCTACTATGTCCAGTTTAGCCTTTGACATTATTGTCTGCAGGTCTGGGATCTTATTTCCCAGGCTGTGAGCATTTGTGTACATGATTTTCCATTGGGCAGATTTCGGTGTGTTAGTTGTTGGGTGAGGTTTGGCATTACCCCCTGTGCATCGTATGGGAAGATAAACCTTTTTTCTTACCTGGTGATGCAAATGAACTGTATATTTTAGCTTGGATTTTAATTTGTTTTATGATGTTTTTATGAATGTCATTTTGTAATGCGCCTTGATTTAAGAAAGGCACAAAAGAAATAAAGTTTATTATTATTAATAGGACATGGAAGGCAGAGATGGCTCTTCTCCATCACCAAGCAAAACATAAACATGCTCTGTAAAAATGATGTTATAACAGAGTAATCATTTTGTCCCAAAAAGGGGCATAAGCTTAAAAATGTATAATAAATCCATCTAAATTCCTGGAGTAACACCAAATTATATCTGACACCCCTCTGTACAAAGGCTTAATAAACTCCAGTCCCCTCAGAGGGAAAATCAACAAGATCTTCCCTATCAAACAAATATAGTCTTATCAAAATGGTGTTATATAAAGACAATAATTTAGTCCCAAAGGGGCCATGGTTTTAAGAGAGTAAATCCATCTGAATTCTTTCTGTAGCAGCAAAGTAAGCCTGTTACCACCTCTTTTCAATGGCTTTATATGCTCCAGGCCTCTGAAGGAAAAGTCCCCAGGATCACCCTTATGATGATGAGCAACATGCACACCTATAGGTGTGTCTGGTTCTGTCTTTAAAATAGCATGCATTCCATCAGAGGTCTTTTTGTGCAACCAGTGTAGAGCACAGGGCAAGCACACTGAACAACATATACCTCATAACCAGATATACAGGAAATAAATTCTCTAATTGCAATATTCTTGTTTGAAATTGGATGTACAAAAGTGTTCCCCTAAACACAATAACTGCAAACATTGCACTTGCCACATCGAAAACTCCCTACTTGTAAAGGAGGTAACCAGGAAGGGTGAATGGTCTGTGCCAGTTTTGAATATAAACTATGGGTTAAAATATCACCCAAGTTTTTCATTTTTCTGTACACAGTCCTTGGTCTTTCACCCAATGCCTTAAACAAGTTAGGATCACCCCTCAACACAGGCCAGAAACGCTTAATTCTTGAAATTTCAGGTGTCACAGAGTTAAACTCTGTAATAAAAGTTGTTTTTTGTTCTAGTTCTGATTCCTTACTTTTTGGTGTCAATAAATCCTTTCTAAGCAAATTCCTAGCTTTGTTGAGGGCTGAGGTCAAAATTGCCTCTGTATACCCCCTCTGTAAAAAAATGTTCCTTAAGTACAGATTTTCTAGCTCTCCTGAGCTGCTTTGGCTTCTGCGATCCAAAGCTGCTAGTTTGCAATAGAGCATAGTAGAAGCGTACTTTGGCCAGCACAGTGGCATTTCTATGGACGGAATGAGTACTGTGGAACTATTTTAGCTAATTAGTAGTGGTTGCTGTATTAGGGTCTATGTTTTGGTGAGAAGAGCATCTGGTGGATCTGAAACTGCAGATTAAGAGTTAAGCATGCAAACATATTTAGTCGCCATTGGAAAGGATGCTGAAGAACTGCAACCTGAGTTCTCCTGTTTGCAATCCACAGCAGCTGCATCAGCTAGACGCCAGGCAGTTATTGAAAAGCACTTGGATTCCTTCCCAGATGTCTCTTTGCCAGTATGTGTATATCGCTGATTAGCTTTTTGATGATATACACTCGCCATAATAGCAACCACTGTTTTGCAATCGCTATTATGACATAGAGCCTCTGCCACCACACAGGAACTCGCTCTAGCAGGCCATAGCCTGCTCCATGACCACTGCCGTAGTTCCATGTAGCTGCTCAGGGCAGCTGCAAGGGATTCCCCCTCCTATTGTGTTAGCACTACTGTGTGGAGCCAAAGGTCAGCTCTCACTCTAACTCCATTGCTCTGGTGCCTCAGCACTGCACAGCTGCCACTCTGCATTAAAATCTGTGCAGCAGGCTATCACAATCATTAATAAGAGCACAATATTTTATTCTGTAATAAATATTTGAACTCTCTCTGCAACTATAATGATGCAGCTCTCATTTTACCACTGGACCACCAGGACTAATATTAGTTAAATGCATGTATGTATGTGTACGTGTGAGCATTTTAATGAGGCAAAACTCTTTCTCTTCCACTCTTAGCTCACTACTTACCCTTGCACTACATATATATATATGTTCACACTTACTTTCTTGAGTTATTCAACAGGATCCACCCTCTGTCTTGTGTACTGGTGGAACCAAGCATCGAGCCCACTACTAGGTGACATATATTTCACTAAGGTACCCATTTTAATACTTCTTGTGGAACAGTCATTCCATGGCTGTTACAACTAGGCAGAGTGCAATGTACACTAGAGGTTTAAAGTGGGGGCTGGGAATTCAATTTAGGATGGTGGAAGAGGGAGCTGTATTAATGATGGTGTAGGTTGAGGGGAAAAACAGAAATGGAAGATGTGGGCTACAACTTGGGGCCCAGTATCAGGGGCAGCAGCAGAAGTGAGTGGAGAAGTCATGAAGAGGGATTTCAAAGAGTGAGTGGAGGGGGCACAGAAAATGATGAGAGGGAGAGAGTCCAATAGAGTGTGGAAGGTGAAGGAGAATGCAGCTTAACCAGCAGAGGATTTCATTTGGGAGAGGGAGAGAGAGAGTGGCAGCCAGAGTTGTGAAGGAAGTAAGAAGTGGTGGAGAAAATTGAAGAGAGAAGCAAGGTAGAAGGGGAGAGAGCCAAATCACAATTTAGACTCAAAGGAGACACAATAAGCAAGGCATCTGGTCTTAAGGGAGGGGACAGATAAGAAAGAGGACAGCAAACAGTGGTAGATATGTTTGTGGGGGGTGTCCAGGACAAAGTGATAGTAGGAGTGGAAAAGGGAATCCGGTATAGCCATGTTGGATTTAGGAGCAGCACTGTAAACAATGTCACCATAGTCAAAGACTGGGAGAATCACCTTCAATGCTATCTCTCACAGAGCAGAAAGTAGCATACTCCTTTTATGTCTGTTAAGTGCACCAAGTTTCAGGTGAATCTTCTGGTGGATTGCTTTCCTTCTTGTCAGTTTATTTGTCTCTGATAGTGATGGTAATGTCTTTGTTTACACAGAGAAAACAGCAACAACAAAAACAAAAAAATGGAAATTTAGAAACATCACAGTCATAATATTCTCCATTTTGAAAGTCAGTATCAACCATATTAGCTGCCCCCACTCTACCATCATCAACACCACTATGTTTTATTCATTATTTGAAATACAGCTCTATTAACCATCTCAAACCCAAGAATGCACTCACTTGTTAGTTAAAGTTGATGCCCCCGTTTTAATTTTGAGGTTTGTTGAAGTTGTTTTTATGCTTGGCTGTTAGGGAACCAAAAAATATTAATAGCTACACGTCGTAAGCCTTTGTTATTTGTGGTGAGACTATCATTTCTTTTCACATTTCTAGTGGGTTTGTTCCTATTGTATTTTAATCTTGCTTTTTAACACAGTATGTCATTCATTATTAAAAGTTAATGATATTTATTATGGCTGCAGTGGGTGTAGCCCTGCGGATGTCTTGTGTGCACTGTAGAGAAAAGGGAGCTCACCGGACACCGAACAGACTTTTTAATAGTGGAGGTGAACAGCAATCACTGCACTTTCACCCCACACTATTTTGTCTGTTGGTACTAGTATGACAAGGCACTGTCAGCTGTGTCCAAGATGGCCACTGAATCTCAATGTGTATGCATGAGTGTTTGTGCATGCACAGAGAACTCCAGTGGCCATCTTGAACATGGCAGACAGTGCCATGTTCTGCCGTGCCCTCATTTTCTGCAGTGTGAGAAATGAGCAACCTCTTAATGGTATAATGCCACACAATCTGATCCTCACTGACAAACCAAACTGATTCCATTAAGGAAGATTGGGATCCTTTGGTGCATAATAATTCACATCAGCATCTCACACTGCCTTAAATTTAAATTAGGGAAAATTTAGGAATCACTAACTTTACTGAAAATTGATAAAGAAAGATAAGTATGCATTCTTTGTCTTTCCTAGCAACAGCAAGCATAATGCCAGGCATTTCTGTTTTGTAGAGATTAACTGAACTAAAATCCAGCAATACATCTGAAAAACAAGGTGTCTTTAGGACTATTTTCTATATCGATGGCATGTCTTTATACACTACAAGAAGGAAATGACATGAGAAGAGCTTTGGGAGCACCAGGGAAATGGGATTTGTTGCTTTGTATTAGGAAGACATACAGCACATGCGTAGGGAAGCTGTTGCTGCTGCTGCCACTGGGGTTTCAGTACTCCACCAGGACAGCGGGGAGCTCAAGGCAGAGTCTGGCTCCCGTGCAACAATCTACAGGCACCACCACATCACTGTTTTACTAGCTGCAATGCCATAATCAACAACCACTTATTACAGGCTAGCTGTTGTGTTGACTCAAGCACAAGAAAAGAACAAGGATCACTCACTGATCTACTGATATTGCATAATTGTGGCAGTGAAGATCAGACTAGACTTTTCTCTCAAATTCAGAGAGGCTAATCAGCTAGCTTCGTACCAGTCACAATAAAATGTTCTCCCCCTTTAGCCTTCATCCTGTTTTCACTGTACCATGACAAATCAGCAGTGCTGAGGAGTTGTTGATACCTGGTACTTTTCATTATAACTTTTTTTCTCATTTTTATAAGCCTCAGAACTGTGCCAGAGGCCAGGCTATGTAGCATATTATGAACAATGCTTCATCAGGGACAGAGCTAGTGAGTATGAGCACCTCTTAAATACCCCAGTTCAAAGTGCCATTTCATCAGTACATACCAATTAATTTATTAGCAAGCACAGGTTCGATACAAAAAAAAGTGCAGATGTAGTTACCAATGTGCAAACAGGATAGTACGTTGTATAAAACTAACTATATAATGCAATCTGGATATCCATTCAGTTTCTTTTTATGAGACATTGCTTGCCCCAACAATACAAGGCCACACAAGTTTCAAATAACTGAGTTCCTCAACATGTTTTATTCTGATGTGTATCTGACAACAACGCATTTAGAGGTCAGTGGTGTGCACTCTTCTCATTACCCTTTGTCTGGTGTTAATTTGAAAGTAGCACCTGCCAGTATGAGTTCTGGTAAGTAACCCACCATTACCCTAGAGCCCTTTACTCACCAAAGGATCTAAATGGAGCAAAAGCTGAATCCTGTTTTTTTAATCAAGTATACTTGATTAATTTTCCAGATACAACCAACAATCACAATAACTATAATAATAATAATAAAACATACATTAACAATGACAGCAACCACAAATAAATAAGGGAACAATCAACAAAACCACCCCTACACTCCTAAAAGCCCTCCCCCCCTTCCTGGAGCAAATACTCTATCATATGAGATCAATAACTGATACTCCAGGAACGCTAATGAGAGATGAGCACAGAGGGATAACACTACTAAACAAGAAATATATGCATTTAACTATGACAAGGGATTCATCTTGGGGGAGAAAGAGATAGTAAAGTATATAAAGGCTCCCATTTAGTGCAGTAGTAATTTGGACAGCTCCGTAAGGAGGCAATATGCTTTTCCACCATCTGAGCTAGTAAAATTTATTCATGCCACTCTTTATACTGCAGTGTAGTGGTGTCCCTCCAGTGTAGGAGTATAATGAGTTTAGCAACAATGGCTGTCAAAGCTATGTGGGCTTTACGTATACTATGGAGGTCTGAAGGATTGATCCCCATCAAACAAACCTCAGGAGTAAACAGATTCTCCAAGCCAAGGAAGGGATCCAGGGAATCACTAATGATATTCCAAAATGGAGCTACTCTTTGACAATCCCATAACATATGTTTTAATGTGCCGTTGGCTACACCACACCTAGTACATGCTGGTGAAGATAATCTGCCCATCTTAAATAATTTAGACGGTGTGTAATACAGGTTATGGAGTATGCAAAAATGAATTAAATGGAATCTGTGTTAAGATATTTATAAAGCTTTCCCCAGACAGATTGCCAGAGTACAACTTCATCCTAAAGGCCAAGAGCCTGTTGCCAGTAAAAGCACACTCCTGGAGGGTTATTCGGGTCAAAGGATTGAAGAAGTTGACAGAGTCTAGATACTGAATGTGGGCAACAGCTTAATCCTGCAAGAGTAAAGTCAAACTCTCATGAATGGCAGGGAACAGAGAACTAGCAGAGAATTCTGGTGGGGAGATAAATGATGTCCTGTTCTGCTTCTGGAATATGAGGGATGTGCAAGACTGGAGAGCATGCGAGGCAGACTGTTACAAGAAGAGTTAACATTTTTTAAACAAGATAAAAAGCTAATAATTCAAGAATCCAGTGTATAGTATGTTAAAATAACATTAGGACAGTAGTACATTGTAGTCAGGAGTATGTCTGAGTTGTCTATGGCTGTGTACAGTTGTTTTATCTTGCTTGTATGTAGTTTACAGGTAGATAAGAAAAAAACAGATTTTGTTTCAATGAAAAAAGTAGCTGCACATGAAGAATAAAAAGTAAGGAAAACAAAGGATACATGATGACAGAGGGACACAAGTGGACACGAAATCTTTTAGCATATTTTTTTCACTTAATATACTAGCATGTTTTATGTTTTTATATATATATATATATATATATATATATATTTATATATTTAAATATATATATATATATATATATATAGGCATGAATACAGTATTCGAGAGACTCATACCTACTGCGCATTGACACCCTGTAATTTTTTGCTGAATTGTTAAAAGGTTCACATGACACACCTAATTTGTAGTCCCAAATTAGAAGAGATATTAAACATAACCTGACCAAGTTTGGTTCCACTGTGCTCTTTCAGTTTTATCACAAACATCGATTTACCCCTTCAAATAGGGATCCATTTTGTGACATTGCTTCCATTCCCAATTTAAGTATTTAAATACAGCCCTTTATTGTGCCTTAGAAACCCAACTGTTGTTAATGTGTTATCCAATTACTTCATTTAAGCCTCCCCCAAGAACTCCCCGTACAGAATAAAAGTTTTTGCCTTTATTTAATCATTTTATACAGCTGTAACGTTCATTACATGTAGTGTCCATCTAGTACCTCATCCTAAGCAACTGTGCCTTTTAATTTGCATGAACTGTGGTTCAAAAGCATTATTGTGTCTGGTGACCTTCTTTTGTTACTGACATGCTGCCAAAACCTTGCAGTTTGTTATAACTCATTTATTTAGAAAATCCCCTTTTTCCATGGCATGTTATTTTCGTGTCCTTTGTTACCCACGCTATTATTCCTCCACGCCCAGAATTTTCAGAACCAAAATGCATGCTGACACCTTCAGTCATTGCCCCATGGCTCTTAAAGCTGTGGACCTGGTGGGTCGGTATTCTTTGTACTACCACCTACATTCTGGACAAGACATGTTGTCCTCCTGAAGTTTGGAGTTATGCACGCTACGGCACTACAGTGGGCTATTCTCTGCATCTCAGCTGCTCTTTTGTTCCCCAGTGTGTCAGATGTCTGCAGATTGTAAAGTTACACATTTGCTTTTTGGGGAACACAGAGACATGTAGTCTGACCTTGTCTCATAGTCCCAAGATGATGAGCTCGGGGTATGAAGGGTGGGGTAGGGGCAGAGAGAGTTGATTATAAAGCATTTTAAAGTTGAACAACTGCAGGTTTCCTAGATTAAATGGTTATACATATTTACCTATTCTATAGACCAAGTCTCTACATGGGGATCATTCTGTGTGGCCTGGTCCCTGTGGGGGGCATTTTGTGTGATCCTATTCTCTGTCAGGGGCACCTTTAATGTTACTGCTACTAAATAGTTTGTTCTGTATTGGGCAAAAAAACTGCAGTTTTGGGGAGTATATCAATTGGACCTGGTTAGTGCTGTGGCTCATTTTGTATTAGGCATCAGAACACCATATCTACAGTTTGGAGAGTTCTGTAATGAGAAATAAAATACATGTTGTATTGAGGAGTAAATGAATAGGACCTGGTCTCTGCAGGTGCTCAGTTTGTGTAGACCTGATCTCTTTAGGGGCTTATATTGTGTGGGAGGCATCAGAACACCAGAACAACTTTTAAACTACCTGCTTATCTGCTAAACTTAAAAAGAAATCCTGTTTAATATCACATTTATTTTTGTAAAAACACTTCTGTAGAACATAAAAATGGGCAGCACTCCAAGCGTACTCACAGTACTTATTTATTTTATGTGCAAGTGCATCGAAGCTATTTAGCAGCAGAAAAGCAAATAACAGCAGCAGTAAATGAAGCGTTGGGTAATCCACAAATTTAACAGATCCACAGGAGTCTATAAGATGGCAACTTTTTTAAAAAACATATTGCACCCACCGACTCAACACTGAGCACCCAAATGCCAGCACAGAACCGTTTACATTTCAGCAATATGTTTTGTGATCATTAGGTGTGCCATGTGCTGCATGTTAGGCCAAGAATCTAGCATGGCACATTAAACAATTACTGAGATTCACTACAACAGTAAAATGAGCCTAAAAGGGCACAAAACACCAAAAATGGATGTAAAATGACTGTAATTGGTGGTAACTGGGTTGCAGTCACCAAAAACATCAACTCTGTGCATTGTTTTTGTGCATTTATAGGCTCATTTGGCTGCTGTTGCAGTGTATCTCAGTAACTGTGCTATATGCAACATGGTATGCCTTAAATGGCTTCCATGGCAGTACAAGTGAAGAAAATTACTGTTTTTTCCTTACTGGGATGATTGCTGTCAGTGACTGTTAAAGTGTTACCCTTTGTTCTGTATTTTTTTTTATTACATTTTTTTGTGCACTATTAGGCTTACTTTGCTGTTGCAGTGAATCACAGTAATTGTTTGGTGTGCCATGTACTGCATGATTGGCTGAGGGCCTAGCATGGCATATCAAACAATTACTGACATTAACTACAATAGCTGAAGAAACCTAAAAGTGCACCCTCTCCCAAAATGCACTGGTTGCCATATGCACCTGCAGGACCATGCTGTGGACACAGTGTGACAGTACCATGGAGGGTCCATTTGACAACAGGAAGGGGCTGTGTCTTCAGTTGTGGCTGTGATCTGGGGGATGGCATCATTAGTAACAGGGATAATTATGTACATCTGCACCATACAAGGGGACCATGCAAAATTACCTTACACTCTGTGATTACAGGACTTCACCGGATTTCAGGTTCATGACTTTCCATTTGTATTGTGCCAACCTCAGAAAATCTCCTGGACACAAACCTTGTTTGCCCATAACAGGGCTTTGGAATATGGACATCTGTGCAAATCTGGGTTTGTGCAGAAAAACTAGGCTTTGCACATGGGAAGCTTTTGAAGATCTGGCCCCTGAAGTCAGTTTTTAATTTCATTTTCATTTCTTAAAACACATTTTAAGATTGAAGCAACCCACTCAAGGGCATAGTTCTATTAGTAGGAAGTAACCCACTCCAGGGTGTGCAGTTATTAGGGATTAATCAATACCCCGAGTGCATTGTGAAGCACAAGGCTGCTGGCTGAGTGTCCTCACAATACCCAGTGTGTTGCTTAATCCCCAATAACTGCACACCCTGGAGTGGGCTATTACTCTTATAACAAAGGGTGCACTACAAAACAAGAAGAATGCAATATACATGTTTTTTTCTCCTTTTATAAAAGACAAGCAAATTACTGTATTCTGCTGCCTAAAAAAATAGTCCCCAACAAAATGGTTGTCATGCACATACAGATGTCAGAAGGAAAGTGTTGCTATGCTTTCTCTGACATTTGTTGTGCATGATATGCCTTCTGAGACAGCACAGTAGCTCTGAAGTGCAAAATATGGAAATGCCTCTTGTGGTATAGACATGGTGTCTATACCTCCACTGGCTTAGCTGCTCTGTCTCTCTGTCTGTGGTTACATTAATGCATGGCAAGCAAGTAAACATTTTCCCCAGTAGTGCAGTCACACAGTCTACCAGAATGTATTCTACCAATTAAGAAATGACAACAACTAATGGGACTCAGAGCTTGCAGGTCTTTCTGGATGTCTGTTTCTCTGTCCACCAGCATGAAGCTCACTTTCCAATCAAGACATCATTGGGGGGTCCCTCTCTTCACACTGTTCCATCTGACTTTATGCCACAACTATGGGATTTACCTGTCAATCTGGCTGTGCAACAGAAAAATGACCATGGGGACCACACGCTTCACTCTGGGAACAAGCCTGGGTAAGAAGCAAGACTACAAACTTTGAACACTACAGCTACTGTTGCTGCACTGCCTGGGACTACATGGCAGGCCTCGGCTCTCACTCACTAAGCAGGGATAGTAATGGCTGCTCCACAGACTACAATTTTGCACTATAACAAGATCAGAACAGAAACACAGGCTGATCTCTCAGAGGGATGGTTCACCAATAGCTGTCATATATTGTGGAGTAAGCAATGGTCACCTGATGGTTGTTTACCACTCACCTGCCTTTATCTACCTCATGTTATAAGTCACTAATACACTTTCAGTGTTTTGCCTTCAGCCTTGAATATCACAAGCAGCAAGGGCATGCATTAATCCCAAACATCCCCATTCATCTCATAAAGATATAGTTGGTTTCCTTCTCTCTTATTGTAGGCTTGGGACCAGCTGGTAAATGTAATAGACAGACCAGGTGAGATTCAATCCATACTACACTGTAACATAAACCATTTGTGAATATCTTAAGTTAATATAATGTTGTGACTACAGTACAATCTTCAAAATGTTCAAATAATGTTATACCAAATATCCATAGTATGACAATCATTTTTTTTGTTGAACATTAGCAATAACTTTCGGTATGATTTAGTGAGACACTTGGTATGATACTGATACTACTGTTCTGGTGTCCATGTTACTCATGTGACTTCTTGTGTTGTGTCTGTGTTACTTGTGTGTCGTCCTGTGTAGTCTGAGTTACTCACGTGACATCCTGTGGAAAAACCCTTGTAAATGGAGTATAATTCGCTTTCTGAAAATTAAGTGATTTCTGTCTTTTCCTGTGAGGGTAATATAGTTGTGCAAAAAACAATGGGCTAGAAAATCAAGGGCATGAATATGGTAGCCAAACTTAAACATGTCCAGATTTGGGTGTACTGTGATCAGTAAACATATTGTGGCATAATTACCAACAAGTTAAGTTTATGATAAAAAAACTGAAAAGTTAGATATTATGCTACCTAAATAGATACAATAGACATAGTAATATCAAAAAATATATGTTTGATAATATGGCAAATTTGCTGTCAAGGACACGATGTTACTCACATTATGTTGCCCTTGTGGGAACTTTTAATCCCATTTTTTAGCAACTCTGAATTACAAACTATCTTTATGTTGGGGACTGAAATACTACCACATGCACCCAATTTAAATATGATATGGTTATGACAATTGGCCAAAATAAATTTTGGAACCTGATTGTCACACCTTGTCTCTCGAGTAGCATCGGTACCTCTATATATATATAATATATATATATATATATATATATATACATGAAATTACCATGCATTCAATTGTATGATGGGGAGGGTATTAGAGTACAATGTATTACCCAAAATAAGAACTATGTTTTGCAGTTCTTCAAAGTATCAGTATAGACTGCTAGTTATGGTCAGCAGTGTTACTGTTTCAGTTACTAACTTTTGACAGACACGTCAACAATGTATTTCAAGTTGAAAGGGTGGCTTTAGCATTCATTGTCCTTTGAAAGGAAAGCATTATGTAGTTTGTTTTTATGTATTACAGGTTTTTACATTACTGTCCATCATCACTGCTCTCATCCGGTTAATGGTAGCATCATTGCAATCAATGGTTTTAGTAGGAATCAAAGTGAATAATTTCTTATTTATTTCTTTTTCTAACGTGACAAGTATTTCACTGTTTCAAGGGACAACTAATCATGGTATGCATGGGTGGTGTAGTTAAATGCTTTGTACTGTAGTTAGGAAGCTTAGTAATGAGATTAAATTTGAATGCCTATGCAACAAATGTTTGGCAGTTCACTATAGCTGACCCCATAATAGGGACCACCTCTCTTTTTGGGGTATCATGAATGCTAGAAACCCCCTTTTGAGGAGGGTCACATGCCTAGACTTGCCACAGGGACTAAAAGTACCTTAGGGAATCATATACACAAAAATAACAAAGTCATACTATTAATGTAACATGGTGAAAGCACACTATATATCCTGTAAGGATAGAGGCAATGGAAGCTGGAGGAAAGAGATAAACATCAGTTGGACATGCTGTTTCAGCAATAGATTCAGTAACTCTACTAACTCTACAGTAATTCTACTACTCTGAAACAACTCATGGCAGAAGTTATATTACTGTTACAATCTTTAATATGGAGACGATCCCCTTGCTGAGGAAATCTCTGGGATCCGAGGTCTTAGGATGCCATCCTTCACGGCTTATTATTAAAAGCTATTTCATTACACTAGAGATGAAAGAAGCATAAACATTTCTTTAATAGCTACTGTGGAGTGATATGATACTTCTGTTTGGATCCCTAGATACTGCAGTGTGTGGGTAGCCACTCTGTGAATGAACAATATTGTTAGCCCCGTGGCTTCCTCCAGAAAGAAAATCACTGATGAGAAAATGTGGAGAAAATGTGGATAGTGGTTGTCTTGTATATATTGGCTATTGCTGCCTGTAAGTCATGGGGGCTTGTTTCTCAACATGCATGCATGCATTGTTGCGCTATAGTATTTGGGCATATTTAGACACTGCAGGTATGTTTTTAGATGGTGGTTTGAAGTACTAAACTGAGTGAAACTGGCAGTAGCAGAGTAAAACAAAGCACTCACCACCAATATTATAAAAACATATCCACATTTATAACTTCTGCAATTTCTTTATTAAAGCCTATGTCTCAGAAAGTGAATTAAAACTTGTCTCCACCAGAAATAACACTTGATGCATTTCACATTTCAGTGAATGCTTTCTGAAAGGTAGAGATACTCAGACAGTGACAACAAGGGAGCAAATGGTGTGATACCTTTTATTGGACCAGCATAGATGTTACAACAAAAGAACAAAGTGCTCTAGCTTTTCAACCAACCTAGTCCTTCTTCAGAAGATTTATGACAGTTATTTAGAAAATCCCATACTATTAACACACAGATAATGCATAAAAAACAGAAAACATGCTCACTGGTTTAACATACTCATTCAAAACATAACAGAAGATGACATCAGAGAAGCTATTTAACACCAGTATGCTTTTAGCTGAGAAGCACATGAAGGTCAAAGGTTGTCAGAAGATAGCTACAAGCAGAGAGTTCTCCTCATATAAATTTTAAAATGTCTCAGTATGTTTCAAGAAAACAGCCTAATGAAAACAAAACCTTAGGATACTATCCTCCCTAATTACATGTAAGATGAGGAGCTTACAACTTTAATTGCACGTTTCCTTGTCTGTTAAAGAACACAGTCAATGAAAGGCAAACCTGTGGATAATAAATATATGCTAAAATGAGGCCTAATTGCAAGTTAAAAATAAGCCCCTAAATTAAAATAAACAGAAATTATATATCTATCTTTCTATATATATATATATATATATATATATATATATATATATATATATATATATATATAGACAATACAGAGGGTTTAAAGTGAAGTTTACTCAAAGTGAGCAAATGTTTCACGTATAATGTAATATAAAACTTAGGTTGAGACATTTTCCCAACTATACTTTCAACCAGTTAATATATGCCATAAACGTTATGGCCTTCAGTGTTGTAACAGGATTTTATACTTGGTAATATCAATTGTAAGTATAAGTGCCAAATAAAAAAAACGTGTCAAGGACCCCCATGAAACTGAGACCATGAGCCTGATATGTAGCAGATTTCAGTACAGTGTCAGTGTATAACAAACATGTCAAGTAACAGTCTAAGGAATCTGAATAAAAACTCATAGGATTTAAATCCCCCAGCCCCCCCTTTCCAGGGAAAGATAACCAGTTAGAAGGAGATATATGTACAAGTCCTAATACAGCGTCATTCATACCAATCTTTGCAGTATTTACCCAAAGGAATTAAACCTTTCATGAACCCCCAATTAAATGAAATCTGCATCTTAATATGTACATAATTTAAAAATGTGACAGTACGTAATCTAACCGCAGACAACTAGTAGAAAGAAGTACATTTATTTATTTATTTAGCTTTTGTTAACCAGGTAAGCACACTAGACACAAACAAATGCCTATTTTCAGGTGTGACCCAGGAGGTTACAAGGAGATAAGGACACAAGTAACAATCAGGTAATACAATGCTCAGGTAAACAATAAACAGGCAGCTCAGAGCTGAGACAGAGAGGCAATTCAAGGTAACATAGAGTGCATGCATGAGAAGCAGGTACATTTTTTATTTTATTCACTATATATGTGAGCTAAGAGTCCTAGCCACTGTAACACCATTGTTATGTGCCTGAATAAAAGCCTACCTCAATATCACCTCAATAACCACACCCACTATACCCATAAAAAACACCCCAACACCAACATAAAAATTACCTCATGCCACACACCCAGACATACCACACACACACACACACACACATATACACACACACACACACACACATATACACACACACTGCTAAGATGAGAAGCCAACATGTAGATAATCAGATAAAGGGGACTATATGAATAAAAATAAAAAAAAATCAAAGGCTCACTGAAGAACTAAAGTATTTATATCCATCCTTTGAAGTAAATGTCTGTGTAAGTTTAAGTGGAATAATATATCATATACCCCACATCAATGTTCATTCCATCTTCTACCATATTGAGAAGTAAAATAAGTCTGATTTCAGAAGCCTGTCTCTGTTGTGTACTGTTGAAATGTACTTTTAAGACCATGACAGACATATTTGAGATTGAGTGGATATCCTGGGAGAAGTGTTGAGCAACTGGTTTGTCAGTCATCTTCATATTAACTCATTTGCTCCCAGTGGCCATTTTGGGTCAGATCTAGCAATGGATGTTTCCAATGCCATATGGCATCTATGGGAGCAGATGTGTCAATAGAATGCCAGAGTGAATTCATTCTAGTGTGGAGTTGTTGCTTTGTCTCCCCCCGCATGACCTGTGCAAGGACATTTCTTGCATTGAATGAAATAAAGAACATTACCTGATGTACATGCATAATTCCCCTGTATCCTAAATTGTCTGTTTTGTGATGTAACCACACACTCTGAAGTGGAAATGAGCTTACAAGTCTTACATCTGAGTTGATGACAAGGCCATGTACAATATGATGTCATGGTACTCTGTTCTGGTTCAAGTTGACTCCCATTAATCAGGTTGGCTAAATTAGGTGCTTGTTTAAAAGATAGTAGTGGTAGTTCTTGAAAAATACAATTAAGGGTTTCATCCTCACTAATTATTAGGTGGAGCTCCTTAATAATCTTACTTAGAAGCTCAAGGTCAGGATGATATGTGACTGCTAAGGATATTCTGTTGGTAGTGGTCCTTTCCTTATATTTCAGTAATAGTTGTCTTGGTACCTGTGTTGCACATTCCACTGCTCTGTAAATTTCTCTGGAAGAGTGTCCCTGCTCAATAAAGGTGTTTTTCAATATAGTCAAATGTGTGTCTTTGTATATCTCATTTGAACAGAGATAGTGATACAGAAGTGCTTGACTAAACATGACAGATTTTTTGTGTGGCTCGGGTGATTACTTTTCCTGTGTATCTCTGTCTGTCTGTTGGTTTCCTATAAATACAGGTATATAGGGTTCCATCCTTGATAATGACAGTGGTATCCACAAAATTTATACTGGTGGCATAATATTGCAGGGAAAGCTTTATGGTTGGGTGGAGGTTATTAAGTTCCTGATGAAAATCCTTGTGTGTGTCAGTGCACTCTGTCCAAATTATAAAAAAAATCATCAAATCATCGATGTAATGGAAATAAGCAAGTGGTTTGTGTGTACAGTGCCTTAAAAAGACCTCCTCCAAATTAGCCATCAAAAGATTAGCATACTGTGGAGCCATCCTGGTGCCCATAGCTATTCGCATAATTTGAACATAATGTTTACCAATGAAGCTGGAGTTATGTGTCAGAATGAATTCAATAAGTTTCTCCATGACTCCAGGGTCGATGCTTTAGTCCAATCCTTTCTCATGCAGGTAATTAAGGCAGGCTGAAATGCCATCTGTGTGCGTAATATTAGTGTAGAGGGATGTTACATCCATCGAGGTTAGAAGGGTATCTGGTGGTAAGTTCTTATAACCAGAAAGTTTACCGAGGAAGAGTGTAGTGTCCTGGATGTAATTATCCGTTCATATAACCAGTGGTTTTAAAATGGCTTCAACAAACTCTGAGATCTCCTCTGTCAGTGTGCCATTACCAGAGACTATGGGTCTTCCCGGATTACCAGGCTTATGTATTTTAGAGAGCATGTAGAATGTCCCTGGCTTGGGTTCACTGGGGATGAAGGCATTTAGTCTACCTTGCACATGCTTTGAAAATGATCCAATTAACTCCTGTAGTTATCTTTTATATTCTGTAGTGGGGTCACTTTCCAGTACTCTGTAGTAGGTATGGTCATTTAGCTGCCTGTTGTCTTCCTTAATATAATCTTCTTGGTTCAATATCACCACTGCAGAGCCTTTATCAGCTTTTTTATGACAATGTTGTGGTTCAATTTCAGTGTTTGTATATCCCTCCATTCCAATGGAGAGAGGTTGTAACAGGCCTGTTTCTGCCTATTAAGAATCTCACCGGTACTCTCTGGCAAAAGCAAAGAATGTAATTGTCCAGTTTCTTATTACGGCCACTTTTGGGGGGGGGGGGGTAAAATCAAATGGTTTCTTTTTCTTATCCATTAAATTGTTACTGCTTGTAATTTCTTCACTGCCTGTGATTTCTTCTCTGCTCTGAAAACATTCTTTAAGTCTCAATCTGTGGAAGTATTCCTCCATTTCACCACAGAACTGTATTCTGTCCAGTGGATTAGTGGGGCAGAAAGTGAGGCCCTTAAAAAGTACATTTAACTCCCCAGTAATAGTATGTGGTTGGACAAATTAACGACTGAAAGGTGCCCATCTATGTAACTTAGTTATTCAGTCACTCAATTCTGTTCTTCGTGTTTGCTAGGAAGTATAGTTGAAGGGTATCTAACTTCTTGTTTTTAATGAGCATGGCTTTTCTTAAGGTTTTGTGGTAGTTCATGTGTATCTCATTCAGGATGTCTGGAATAGGCTCACCAGAGATCTTGTCCAGTGTGGTAACTATTTCATCAAATTGTTTCTTCAAAAATTATTTCTTGGCATATGAGAGATGGATTCTGTGATTTCTCAGTTTCTCAGAGGTCCTATGACTGAGTTGTTCAGCATACCTAGAATTATCTGTGTTTCTCAATGGATTCCAAATAGTTAGACCCTTAGGGATAATGTTATTGCTTTTGCACTGGGCTAAAAAATAGATGTCACTGTCTAACTGTGCCAGTTTCTTCTTAATGTTGTGCAACTGCTATACACTGCAGCAAATTCCAGTATCTTCCATGTTGACAAACAAATAGCATAGTTGCTATATTATCTGGGTGTTAATAGTATGGGATTTTCTAAATATCTGTCATAAAGCTTCTGAAGAAGGACTTGATTGATTTGAAAGCTAGAGCACTTTGTTCTTTTGTTGTAACATCTATGTTGGTCCAATAAAAGGTATCAAACCATTTGCTTCTGGATCTCTTCTTACTAGGACCAATACGGCAACTACCCTATTTGTTTGTCAACAATATAAGGGGTCATTCTTAAAGCTATATTAGACCTCCAAATCTGTTACTCGCTGTCTGTGCTATGTAATACACATACTGTACAAACATACGAAATGCCAGCAGATACAGGCCATATGGTCTAAAAAATATGCTCGAATGTGCAGCTATCAGTCTATTAATTTGCAGCTGCCCCTTCCCCCCACCTGAATAGCAGTTACCATCCCCCTCACCCTGTCCCACCCCCCTTAAAACTGCCCACTGACTTTAAGGATACCACCTCCCCTGGGAGTGCATTCCACCCAGCCACCACCCTCTCTGTGAATCAGTTCCTTCTCATTTCCTTCCTGAACCTTCCACCCTACAATTTCAGACTGTGCCCCCTAGTGTCTCTCCCTCCCTTTAATTTAATATCTCCTCTGTATCAACCTCTTTTATGCCCTTCATATATTTGAAGGTTTCAATCATATCCCCGCTCTCTCTCATATCCTCCAGGGAGTACGTGTTGAGCTCCCTCAATCTCTCCTCATAGAGTTTGTCCTCCATTCCAAGAATCATCCTGGTTGCTCTGCACTGAACCCCCTCCAGTAATTTGAGATCCTTTTTCAAGTAGGGTCACCAGAACTGCATGTAGTACTCCAGGTGTGGTTTCACAGTGACCAGTACAGTGTCAGGATGACCTTCCTCCTGGAGGTGATTCCCATGGAGATACATCCCAGCATTTTGTTTGCTTTGTCTGCTGCCGACCTGCACTATGCAGAATGATTCATTTGTCCTGTTATTAGCACCCTAAGCTCCTTCTCCTCTTCTGTAGTGGATAACTGTACCCCTCCCAGCCTGTAGCAATTCCTTGGGTTTCTGGCTCCCAAGTGCATGACTTTATAATTTAAATACCATACTAACTAACAATAATTACAACAATACAAACTATACAATACTCATAAATAAATATACAAAATAGTTGGAAAATGAAATGATTAAAAAACTCAGGCAGGTTTGTATTTCAAAAGTGCATCTACTGTTACTGAATAGGAAGGTCATGCATGAGACCATATCTGTTAAATTCAGACCTCACTGCTTGCAAGAATTAATATTGTTGAAAAGTATTTAAAATTACTCTGTGACCATCTTACAATTGTACTGGGACACCTTAATATTAATTGATTGCTCCAGAAATTGCAGTATATGGCTTAGAAACATAGAATGTAACAGCAGATGGCCAACCCAGTCTGCCCATATTATTATTTGATTTTTTTCTTTATTTCACCTTCTTTTTGTGCTGTAGACCACTCATGAGCTATTTTGCCATCTCTTTCCCTTCCTTCTTTACCCCTACTATACCCTTGCACCTGTCCCACACATTTTTGAACTCTTGCACTGTTTTTGCCCCCACTACCTCTGCTGGAAGGCTGTTCCAGGGATCCACTACCCTTTCTGTGAAGAACTACTTCCTCACATCCGCCTGAATTTACCCCACTCCAGCTTCATAGTATGTCCCCAGTTCTACAGCACTTTTTTCTCTGAAAAATATTCTCGTCCTGGACCTTATTGACCCTCCTTAGGTATTTAAAGGTCTCTATCACATCCCTTCCTCTCCCTCATCTCCACCAGTGTGTACATGTTAGCTTCTTTAGCCTCTCCTCTTAGGGATTTTGATGCAGACCCTGCACCATTTTAGTAGCCCATCTCTGGACTGCCTCCACCCTGTCCATGTCTTTCCTGAGATGTGGTCTCCAGAACTGGACACAGTACTCCAGGTGAGGTCTTACCAGTGACCTGTATAGAGATAGCACCACACCCTCTTCCTGCTGGTGATACCCCTTCTTATGCACCCCAGAAACCCACTCACCCTTCCAACTGCCTTGTCACACTGCCTGGCCACCTTTAGGTTATCTGATGTGATTACACCTTGGTTCCTTTCTTTGTCTTTGTCAGTATCACTCTGCCCACTCTGTACTAGGCTCCAGGGTTTATATGACCCAAGTGCATCATTTTGCACTTTTTTGCATTAAGTCCCAGCTGCCATACCCTTGACCACTCCTCTAGTATTTTCAGATCCCTACGCATCACCATCACCCCCCCGAGTGTCCACTTTGTTGCAGGTGTTTGTGTCATCTGCATTCAGGCAAACCTTCCCTGCCAGTTCCTCTGCCATGTCACTTATAAAGATGTTGAAGAGGACCAGTTCCAGGACTGATCCCTGGAGTACCCCACTGGTCAGCCTCCCTTCCTCAGAGCAAACTCTGTTTACCACTACCCTCTGTGTCCCACCCCCTAGCCATTTTTTTACCCAGGTTATTACCTTCTTACCAACCTGAAACTCTCCAACTTGCTTATCAGTCTCCTATGGGGAACGGTGTCAAAAGCCTTGCTGAGATCCTGGTAGGCCATGTCTAATGCCCCTCCCTGACCCAACTTCTTGGTCATCCAGTCAAAGAAATCTATCAGATATATTTGGCATGACCTTTCTCTTGTGAACCAATGATGCCTTTGATCCTGTAATCAGTTGTATGCAAGCTATTTCACAATCCTTGTTGTGTTTCCATGAACTTACCTACCACCAATGATAGACTGACAAGCCTGTAATTGCCTGCCTCCTCCCTGCTACCACTTTTGTGAAATGGGAGTACCTCAGCCATTCTCCAGTCCTCCACGACCATGCCAGTCTCCAGTGCTCTGTTAAATAGATCTGTCAGAGGTGTAGCCAGTATCTCCCTGAGCTCCCTCTGCCCCCTTGGATGTATCTCTTCTGGCCACATAGTTTCTCCAACCTTCTGGTTAGGGATACCTTTCTAGACTTTCTCCTCAGAAAACAGAGTAGTATCTGCTTCTCTCCCCTCAAAGCTCCTGGTGCCTTTTTTAGGTCACTCCTCCTCTCCTTCTATCATCAATACTGAGCAGAAGTCTCTGTTCAAGATGCTTGTCTTTTCTTGATCCCCCTCCATACAGTCCCCCCCTCCTTTAACTGTATAACCCCTCCCTTGGTCTTCCTTTTCTCACTGACATACCTAAAAAATGTCTTGTCCCCTTTTGATACTCCCTGAGCTACTTTTACTTAGTTTGTGCTTCTGCACTCCTTACTGCTTTGCCTGCCTCCTATTCTTTTACCAGATACGCTTCTTTATCCTCCTCCCTCTGGGTCCTCTTATAACCTTCTGAATGCAATTCTTTTAGCCTTTACATTTTCCACTACATCTTTTGAGAACCATAGTGGTCTCTTCCTTCTTTTACTTTTGTTTACGTGCTTGACAAAGAGGTGTGTTGCCTTCACTATGCCCACTTTTAGTTTGGCCCAATTTTCCTTCACTCCCTCTAGGTCCTCTCCCTCTCCCTGGTCATTCCTGAGGCACTCACCCATCTTTATAAAATCAGTCCTTCTGAAGTCCAAGACCCTTTCCACTGTATGGTTTGATTCCGAAGTAGTTCTTATGATGAACTACACTGTACGATGATCACTGGTCCCCAGATGGATTGCCACCTTGACATCCAAAATAATGTCTCTGTTTGTCAGCACCATGTCCAGTATTGCTCCATCACAAGAGGGTTTACTATTTAGTTGCCTAAGGAACTCCCTCTGCAGGGAGTCCAGGATTTCCCTGCTCCTATCTGAGACTTCTGCAGGGAGGCTCTAATCTACATCTGGCAGATTGAAATCTCCCATCAGCTTTCTATGGACCACCACTGCACAGACAAGAAACCAAGCTGTGAACAGAAAATAAAAATATTACATACTAAACATAGAACACAAATTATTTTTCTGCTTCAGAAATGGTGCCAAATTAAACCCAAAGTTTAATTCTGACCACTCATTTGTCCCAAGGGTATGTATCTGGAACATTTCTCTCTGTAACACTTTCAGATTGACGTTCCCCTCACCCCTGGCATAGGGCTGTACCGTCTCTATGCCTGTGAATAAAACTTGTGGTGCCTTTCCTCTCTTGATGAATGAACAGGCACTGCAGTGGCATGGTTCATATTTTTGTTAGGAATGGCACAACAGTGTTCCACCAGTCTTGCCTATGTAATAGGCCCTATTAGTCTGAGATGGTAGCCAAATTCTATACCCTTCTTCCCTGCTCTGTTTATTGTACAATCTCTTAGGGGAACAGCCCTCTGATATGTCATCCTGGGGAGTTGACATTCAGTTTGTTCTGCGGCTGCATCCCCTCTAAGGACTAGCCAATGTCTTTTGATAGTATTCTCAACATACTGCGAGTGTGCTGAGAATATTGTAACAAAATTAACCCTGGATTGATTTTCCCTGGGGTCCCTGCCTTTGAATAATAATTCTGTCCTATCCAGTTGTTTTTCAAAATTCATAGCCTGTTGAATATTATGTAAAGCATGGCCTCTTACCAAAAAACATGTTTTCTAATCTTGGGCTCCACTTGTCAAAGGCACTGGCATTACTACAGATTCTTCTCAAATGAAGAAACTGGCCATTCTGTATGTTTGTCATGGTGTAATGTGGATGACAACTAGAGGAAAGTAACAAGGTGTTTTATCTGAAGGTTTCCTGAAAATGTTTTTTCTCAATTTGACCCTGATGTTCCCTAGCAATTTTTAAATCCAGGAAGTTGATTTTTTTATGATCCCACTTGCAAATAAATTTAAAATGGGAATTAGAGGAATTGATATATTTGATTATTTCACATAATTCCTCAGCTGTATCACACCATACAACTATCATCTCCATCTAGGTACTTTTTCCAGAGTCCCAGTTTGTGAAAAAGGGGATTATGACTGACATCATAAATAAACTGCTCTTCCCATAGGCCAATTCACAGATTTGGTATGCTAGGGGCAAATGTTGCCCCCATAGCTATGCTTTTGACCTGTAAATGGTTTTCATCAAGAGAGAAGAATCAGTTGGATTTTAGCGCACCCAATGATTGACAGCTCAGTCGGCAGTTGGCCAAGGTGGAGAGAGGAGGGCTGTGCCAGTCGCTGGTTTGGGTTTGGTATGGAGAGAGATGGGTGGTAGTGCATCACGTGCCAGGATGGGGGGGCAGCGGTCCACAACTAACCAGGGAAAGTTACCTCCTTCACATCAGGCTAGCAATTGGGGTGAGTTGGTCTACCCGATTGGCTTTCACCATGACGGGGATGGGGTTTGGACAGGGGGTGGGCCCACTGGACACAAGAGAGAATTATATTGTCATACTAAGGCATGGGATTGGGTGGGGGGAGGGACCACTGGATGCCAGGAAATATTATTATAAACATAGAAACACAGTAACATAGAAGTTGTCAGCAGAGAATGACCTCTTGTTCCACTTAGTCTGCCCAAATTTCCCTACCTAATGTGCCACCACAGATCCTACTCAATCTCTGGCCTTTCCCTACTTGCCTTTTTTCTATGGTCCTCTTGTTTCTATCCCATGCATGCTTGAATCCTGTTACTGTTTTAGCACATACCACCTCCACTGGAAGGCTGTTCCAGGTGTTCACCACCTTTTCTGTGAAGAAGTGTTTTTCTCATCTCCTCTGAGTCTCCCCCCTCCAGTTTCTTAACATGGCCCCTTGTCCTGAGCATCTTTTTCTATGTAAAATGTTGCCTTCATGTACCTTATTAATACCTGTGAGGTATTTGAACATTTCATTCATGTGCCCCCTTTCCCTCCTTTCCTCTAGAGAGTGCATATTTAATTCCTTGAGTCTTTTCCTCATAGGGCTTTTGATGCAGGCCCTGCACCATTTTTGTTACCCTCTTCTGTACTGCCTCCACCAGATCTACGTCCTTCCAGAGATGGAGCCTCCAGGCTTGGACACAGTACTCGAGGTGGGGAAGGGTAACACTATCTCACTCTTTCTGCTGGTAATGTCCCTCCTTATGCATCCAAGCACCCTGCTAGCTTTACCCACTGCCTTATCACTCTGCTTTGTTACCTTCAGGTCCTCAGAAATGATTACCCCCCTGGTCCCTTTCCTGTTTTGTAGTTGCCAATACCTCCCTGCCCAATTGGCATATTGCCCTCAGGTTTCTGTGCCCCAAGTGCATGATTTCACACTTTTTTGCATTGAAACCCAGTTTCCAAACCCTGGATCAGTCTTCCAGATTTTTCTGATTGTCCCTAATTTTTTCTACCCCATGTGTCCACTCTGTTGCAGATTTTTGTGCCATCCACAAACAGTCATACTTTCCCTTCCAGCCCTTCTGCAATGTCACTAATAAAGACAGTCAACAGAACCGGGCATAGTACTGACACCTGTGGCACCCCACTGGTCACCTTGCCTTCCTCAGAGTGAATACCATTTACCACCAACCTCTGATTTCTGTTGCTTAGCTAATTTCTTACCCATTTTACTACTTTTGGACCTACTCATAGGCTGCCCTGCTTGCTCACCAGTCTTCTGAGTGGAACGGTGTCAAAGACCTTACTGAAATCCTGGAAGGCCACATCCACCTCTCTGCCCTAATCCACTTCCCTGGTCACCCTGTCAAAGCACTTGATCAGGTTTATCCGGCAAGATCTCCCCCCTGTGAATCCATGCTGCTTCGGTTCCTATAATTCACAGGTCACAAGGTATTTCCCAATTCTTTCCTTCAGTATTGATTCCATTTCTTTACCCACCACTGAAGTCAGGCTGACAGGTCTGTAATTTCCTGCCTCCTCCCTATTACCACTTTTTGTGAAGTGGGACACATATGCCCTACTCCAGTTCCCCGTGACTTCCCCCATATCTAGTGGTATCCAGCACCTCCTTGAGCTCCCTCAGTATTCTAGTTTGTACCTCATCAGGCCCCATTGCCTTGTCCACTTTCAGATGTGCTAATTCCTTGAGGACTGTCTCCTCTGTAAAAGGACTAGTGTCCACCTCCTTGTCCCTTATTTGTGGTTCAGCACCTACCCCTTCCTCTGTAAATACCAAATAAAAGTATTAGTTCAATATGTCTGATCCTTTTTGGTCCTCCTCCACACAATCCCCTCCTTCCCCTTTAAAACTTAATATCCCTCCTTTGGTCTTCCACTTTTTGCTTATATACCTAAAGAATGGTTTATTCCCCTTTTTTATTGACTTGGCAATATTCTCCTCTGTTTGGGCCTTTGCACTCCTAACTGCTTTTCCTGCCTCTCTTTATTTCTCCTGATATCTCTTCCTATCCTCCTCCTCCTCCTTCTATGTCCTCATGTACCTTCTAAATGCAAACTTTTTTGTCCTTACTTTCTCTGCTATTTCTTTAGAGAACCACAGTGATCTCTTTTTTCTCTTGCCCTTGTTAACCTGCCTGATACAGAGGTTTGTTGCCTTCTCAATGCCCCCTTTTATTCTTGTCCACTGTTCCTCAACTCCACCCAGTTTCCTTATCCATGCTAGGCATCCCTGAGGCATTCTCCCATTTTCATAAAATCAGCCCTCCTGAAATCCAGGACCCTCAATTTAGTGTGGCTCGATACTGGCCCAGTACTTATATTGAACCACACTGTACGATTATCACTGGTCCACAGGTGGCTACCCACTGTGATGTCAGCGACACTGTCTCCATTTGTCAGTACCAGGCCCAGTATTGTCCTTGCTTAAGTGGGTTTCTTAATTAGTTGCCTGAGGGACGTTCCCTGTGGGAATCCAGGATGTCCCTACTTCTAACTGTTGCTGCAGTAGGGAGGCGCTACTCCACGTCTGGTAGATTGAATTCCCCACCAGCAATAACTCCCCTTTGCTTGCCATCCCTTGGATTGTTTCCAACATATCCTTATCCACCTCACCACCCTGCACTGGAATTACTCTATATCCACTCCTATAACATGTAGGAAACTATTTATAACAACAATAATAAATATTTTGATATTAACTCTTCCAGCAGTACTTAGCTTTTCTATAATAAAACTGTATTATTTCATTCTCATGATTTCTCATGCCCTCTTTTTTACACATTTCTCACTGCCTAAAAACCATCATTTTGCAGCCATATTGGCTTTTGTTAGAATTTGTTGTGTTCATTCACCCTCTGAGTCACTGTATGACTTTAATCCTTGTTCTGCTGAATTTTCCTGGTGAGACATCTGTAATCTAATAAGCAATTATGAATACAAGTTGTGCAAGGGTGAAAACCATAACAATGAATGTGTGCGTGTGTGTGTGTGTGTGTGTGTGTGTGTGTGTGTGTGTGTGGCGCGCACAAGGGTAACAGTAACTTAGTCAGGTGATGATTAAAGGAGAGATGGTGTAAATGATGTACCACCAACTATCTCTTTAACAAATGCACATATGTTTGCCTTAGAAGCATGGCTGGAAAATAAACATTCCCATGCAATTTGAAGCTTTGATGTTTGCTGACTGTAGATCGGTTGCAGGTCACTTGTTGTTTGAGGTTTCTCTGAGATCATTTATTATATTGGACATCTTCTGCTGTTATTTTTATCAAGTCTTAAGTAGTTATTAATGCTTTTTAGGTTCCTTTTACAAGTAATTTGTATAATTTCTGTAGTGTCACAGTCACTGAAGTTTTTTACATGTTTATGTGTGCTGTGCTTTTCAACTTTTTTTTTAGTCTGGTGTTATGTTGGCATATACAGTCATGGTTTGGAGGATATTTGATGTTGTTTTCATGCTATCAGGTTGGTTTGTACACTGTTTCATTTTTTTTTGTTTATTGCTACTACAAATGGGCTGTCAGGACCCTTGCTAGCCAATGGTTGTGCACATTATATGTTCTGAAAATATTGACAGTGTATCTTGTGGGTTTTAATTTTTGTTCTGGTAGGCTCTCTGTGCCAGATTGTGAAAGTGCCCCTAGATCACTGCAATATCCAGTGATCTAGGGCTGCAGCACACCCTGGTTGTGTTAGGGACCCTGCCCATATTCAGGAAGAATGTGGTTCCTGTGCCACAAATCCATGAGTTGCCACACCTGCTGAAGTGCTCCAAAACAATTAACGCACCTTCTGGAAATACTGCAGGGATCTGGATGCCCTCCAACCTGGTGCAACACCAGAGGAGCAAGGATGTGCCAGGCAGGATACAGAAACTTGCCAGGCTGGAGTGGGCAGATGACAGAAGGGGCACCGGGTGCCATGGTGGGTGTTGGGGAGGCTGTGGGTAGCCAGATCATGACAGTAGCACCCAGCAGGGTTGCCGGTTATAGCACACTGATACCAATGAAATGGCACTGTTCCTGGCCCAAGATGGGCACAGCCCTGGCAGCAGCCCCATCTTGTGGCTTCTGCCAGGGTTGTGTGCATGTGGGTCCTTGGCATGGTGTGGCAGTGGACCCCCTCCACGGTGTCAAGTCATTGGTGTAAGTGTTCTATAATTGGCACCCCTGCCAGGTGCAACTACCCTGAACTGACTACCCATAGCCTCCCCAACACCTACTATGGCACCCCGTGCCCCTTCCCCCATCCAATATCACTGTCAGCCCCCCCACCAGAGTCCACTCAGGAGTGCCAACAGTGCAAGGGGCTTAGATCAACTCTGTGATGGTCTATCTCGAGCCCCTTGCTGTGGTCATAGCAGGGCTTTCTGCTTACCAGAAAAGGGGATTTTGCAGCCCCTCCATGGTGCAAGCCCCCCTTGTGACCTGTCGCAGCCTGCTGTGTTGCACATGGGGGGGTGCAGTGCCAGCATGATGCAGCGGCCCCCGATTTAGACACAAACCACATTTCTGAATCAAGATTGCTATGTCTTTTGATGCAAGGTGTCAGTTGTGTCACACCTGTTTGATGCAGGCTCCTTGCATCCTTCACAGGTCTTTTAAAATCTGTCCCTCAGTCTTATTTTTCAACTCTCTTTTATGTTGGCCCTAGTTTTTGTTTTAGTTTGGTGTTCAGTTGAATACTCTAAACTCTAGATAAGTTTCATCTTTTTATAGATTAACATAAGCCTGTTTCATCTGTCTAATCCCAATACAGCCTCAGAGCCCAAAAAACATATAGTACATGTGCCATAATGTATTTTAAATAGATGTTTTGAGAATGAGGCCCAAGTTCCTTTTTTCATATACAGTACTGTAGCTTGAAAATGAGGTTGCTGGTTAACTCATCTAATGTATATGTCTGGCAAATTTTAGCTAACAGTTCCTTCTGTTTAGCAGTGAGGATCTTTTTTCTGTTTGTTTGAGAAACGGCCGGGCATATGACAGCTGGGCATTAATGCTAAGAAATGTAAGGTAATGCATATGGGAGCCAGAAACCCAAAGGCCATTTATTGGTTGGGAGAAATACAGGTGAAAGAATCACAAGAGAAAAAAGACCTGGGAGTTATGGTATAGGGTGATATGAAACACACCTTAGAGTGCCGAAAAGCAGCAGCCAAGGCAAATGCAATTTTGGGCTGCATCAGCAGGGGAATCACCTCTAGGAGGGAGGAAGTTATTCTGCCACTGTACAGGTCACTGGTGAGACCACATTGGGAATACTGTGTTCAGTTCTAGTGCCCTTATCTGAAGAAGGATACCAAGCTACTGGAGGGAGTCCAGCGGAGGGCAACTAAAATGATAAATGGCATGGGGGACAGAGCATATGAGGAGAGACTGAGAATGCTGAACATGTATTCCCTAGAGGACAGAAGGGAGAGGGGGATATGATTGACACCTTCAAATACCTTGGGGGCATAAATAGGGTGGGCACAGAGGGTATAGTCATTCTTTTTTTTCTCATTTAGTAAGCTTTATTAGTTTGGAATTTTTTACAACAACCATCACTACAGACAACGTGTAGATACATAGACAAAAAAATAATCATTAATGAAATACTAATACATATACATAATATGTAATACATAGATGATGATTACAATATAACAAGTCCTAGAACATGCTATCATTGTCTGTATCCCACCTCCCCCCTCCCTCTCAACCCCCTCCCGGTCTGCCACTTACTATTAACTGAGGATGGTTATAAAGAAATACTTGATAAAGGACCATATTAAATGAAATTATACTTAAAAGGAAAAATAAAACTGACTGAGGTCTGCTGAATCAATAAAAGGGTATACAGTGATTCCCATCTTAGTTTATAGTTGTCCATTCTGTTATTGGCTTCAGCAATGATGAGCTCTGCTTGCAAAGCAAACATAATCTCCTTATACCATTCCACATAGGTGGAAGCATTGGGTTCCAGCCAATGCCTTAAAATTACTTTCTTGGCACAGCTTGATATTAAAGCCATATGCGCTCTCTGCTGACTCCCTTGTAAACATGCATAATCACCCAATATACAAGTTTCTGAATTAAAATGATCTGATAATGCAAGAAGTGGATCAAGATGATTTTGGATGCTAAGCCAGAAAGGAGTGATTTTATCGCATGACCATAACATATGAAGTAAGTCAGCAGGGGCTTGTTGACATTTGGGGCATTGGTTAGAAGAAACCCTTCTCATCTGATGAAGTTTAAACGGTGTATAAAATAGATTATGATTAATATAAAATTGCATGAGTCTATATCTGTCCCACTTAATATATTTATATAAGTGTTTCCAAATTTTAGACCAGTCCCTGGAAGGGGAAGTCGATGTTAAAACATTATCCCACCAATAGAACCTCTTACCTTCCAGAGTAGCAGCATTTGTTAGGAGAAATTTATATGAATAGGATATTATATGAGAAGAGGGGATAGAGCTAATATAAGGGAATAAAGCAGACTTAAAGGGACTGTCCCATCCCCCAACCCAAAATAATGTGTCAGCACATGGGATATCTGAAAATATTTGAAAACATGTGTGGCAGACCAGTTAAAAAGGTGACTGGCTACATTATAGGGGAGCAGTTTATTGTCCTGAACTAACTGGTTCACTCTTAGAACACCAATTCCATGCCAAAAAAGGTGAGATTTAATTGCCTTGCCTGAAATTAGAAGGTTAGGGTTTGAGAACAAGGGTTGGGCAGTGTCTTTGTAAGCATCCACTTTGAGGAAAGTGATTAATTGATGTTGTGTATGAAGTGAAGAGCTTAGTGGTGTATCCCCTAGGGGTTTAGGGAGGATCTTTCTAGTAATAAAAGGAAGGTCCTTAGGGTCACTGTCATTTTCAGAGCAAAGTGTTTGTTCAGTTCTGTCCCAGGAAGGACAATATATAGGATCTAAACTATTCTCTGGGAGTTGCATCCAGTATCTAACCCTGGCCAAGTGTATAGCTAAATAACATATGTAAACGTTAGGGGCTTGAAGACCACCGTCAGTTTTTTGATGCTTAAGCTTATAGTAACTTTGTCTAACTTTTTTCCCTTGCCATATAAACGTATTGATAATTCTCTGTATCTGGAAAAATCATTATAATGGGAGAGCTCCATTAAACATTTGTAGGGGATATAAAACATGGGGTAAAACATTCATTTTTATTGTACTCATACGACCCCATATAGAAAGAGGTAATTTTGACCAGCATCTAAGATCTTCTGTTAAAGTTTTAACAAGAATATCTAAATTAAGTTTTTTCATAATGTGGAGAGAGGAGTGAAGGTAGAGCCCTAAATATTAAAATTTATCGGTGTTCCATTGTAGTCCCAAATGTTCAATGTCAGTCCTCACCATGTATTTATTGAGGGGAAAAAACTTCTGTTTTTCTGATATTTAACTTGTAATTTGAAATTGCCTCAAATTGGGAAATGATGTGAAAGACAGCAGATAAAGATTGGGTAGGATTAGAGACATGGAGGAGTATATCATCTGCATAAGTAGAAATGTTATATTCCATGTTACTTAATGATATACCAGATACAAGTATCGAATTTTTAATTGTCCTGATAAGAAGTTCTAAATATAAGTTGAAAAGGAAAGGAGAAAGGGGACACCCTTGATGGGTACCTTGGAATAAAGTGAAGGATGCAGAAAGAACACCGTTAAATTGGATTTGAGCTGATGGGGAAGTGTACAAAATTTTAACCCATTGTATAAATTCCATCGGGAAGTGATATTTGGGTAATAGCATAAAAAGATAATCCCAAGAAACCCTGTCAAAAGCTTTTTCTTCGTCCAGGAAAACAAGTGCTGCTGGTACAGATGAGTCCCTGGACACAGAAGAGAGCTATGCTATTTTCCTAAGGTGATCTGATGAAAGCCTTCCCTTTACAAACCCTACCTGCTCTGTACTTAGCATGGAGTCCCAAACCTGGCCTAATCTAGAAGTGAGAATTTTTGCAAGAATTTTGAGATCCACATTAATTAGGGAGATTGGTCTGTAATTAGGAATCAAGAGAGGATCTTTGCCAGGCTTGGGAATGACAGTTATTATAGCTTGAGTCAAAGAGGTATCAGATATGCCTTTCTCAAAGATATAATGAAAGGTATCTAAGAGAATAGGGGAAATTATCTCCTTAAATTTTTTATAGAAATTAGTAGTGAAGCCATCTAGGCCAGGAGATTTATCTGGGGCAAGAGAATCTATGGCATCACAAATTTCTATTAGAGTAATAGGAGCTTTTAAAATATTAGCCTGGGTATCTGATAATATGGGGAGAGCAATATCTTGAATGAAACTGTCGAATTGTTGAGGCAAAGAGGGGAGTACAGCTGCTGAAAATAATTGTCGGTAATAATCGTGGAATGCATTCACAATATTTGAGGGGGAGGTTAAAAGGTCACCCGACATCGAGTAAATAGAGGTGATATTTTATCCGTTATTTGGGTACAAAGACGAGGAGCCATAAGTTTCTCTGCCCTTTCACCATGATCATAATAGGATATTTTAGAACGGAGCATAAGAAATTCAGCCTCTTCTGCTATTAATTGATTATATTGAGCACGAAGAGACTCGACTTTTTCCCATTCTTCTATAGGAGCCGAAGGAAGGAGATGCCTCTCCTGGTCTTCAATCTGGACTAAAATAGCAGAGAGAGCCGAGGCTCTCTTCTTCTTATGCTTAGTCGCTAACCGAATTAACTCGCCTCTCAGTGCACATTTCAGGGAACCCCACAGAAAATCTTTTTTAGACCTGGATGGGGCATTGATTTCCATAAACTTAGAAATGAATGTTTGAAGGAGTTGTATTTGATCCTCAGATTTCGGAAGTTGATTATTCAATTTCCAAATTCTGTCTGTATGAACGTTGGGAAAAAGATCTAAATGAAGATGAACTATAAGGTGATCTGAGATAACCTTTGAAGAGTAATAGACTTGAGAGAACCCTGGAAGGTGATCGACTGTTATAAGAAAGTAATCTATCCAGGAGAAGGAGTGATGGGGAGAGAATGAAATGAGAATTCTTTATTTTCTGGGTACATTATCCTCCAAGGGTCTGTCAGGCCAACAGAGTTCATTAAGTCGTGTAGAGCCTTTTGTTCAGGTGATAATTTTTGCTGAATCTGACCGGATCTATCTAGGGAATTACATATCACCTGGTTCCAATCTCCACCTAGTATAATTGGAAACATGGTCCAAGGGACAAGAAGAGTCATGAGATTTTGTGAAAAAAAGCAGAATCATCACAATTAGGTCCATAAATGGAGCCTAATACCAATTCAGAGTGGCCCAAGATGGCCTTCAGTAAGATAAATCTACCATCAGGGTCAGTAATTTGTTGTATAAGATGAAATGGAATTCTGCGGGCTATCAGCATGGCAACCCCTCTTCTACGGGAGTCAATACCCAAACCAGATACTTGACCCACCCAATTTCTACGTAAATTGTGAATATTCTTGATCAGGAGATGTGTTTCTTACAAAAAGGTCACATCAATTTGCAGACTTTTTAAGTGGAGTAGAACCTTGGATCTCTAAGTTGGAATCTGGGCTCCTTTTATATTCCAGGAACAGTATTTAAAATTAGCCATAAAGAATTATATGATATAGCAGAGTAAAATATGGGACAAGGAAATATAACCAATCCAAAATATGTAAAAATAAGAATATTGACCCCTTTTCAGTAGCAGACAAACCTTTAATTATTGTCCTTTCTCCCTCCTCCCCCCCTTCAAAATATTAAATCCCTTGAAGCTAGGACCTAAAAGACCTAGCTCTGAACCCCACAAACTATAATGAGAAACTAAACTAACCCCATTGTTTGATTCATGACTGCTTTTCCTGCAGCTAAGCAATCATGCATCCCCCAACCCCAACCTGTTGCTTACAGTAAGTGTTAAGATTAACAATAAACAATTATCTGTGCTTAAGAAACACAGGTACCTTAACCATACTCTCTATCTACCTATTAGAGATAAGTTCAAAAATTATATTATCATATTTGTTTTTAAATTAGCCATTAGTAATCTGAAGGCTGCCAGATCAAACTCAATGTATCTCTATATTCTGGTAAAATATTAAGAAAACTCTCAGTAATATTCTGGAGTTATATCAAAACATAGTAAACCAAAAAAAAAGGGAGGAGAAAATTAATTCCAAATGCCATACATTAAAAAGAAGAAAAACACACAAGAAAAGGGGAAAGAAAAAAAAAATAAAAATCTAACTTGACCAAACCTTTATCAACAACCATCTTGTTGTAATTTGAAATACTTTTAAAACCTATATCACGAGGTAAAAACACAAGTTTACAAGTAGGTCCTGTGTCAGGGTATAACGTGTCTGATTTATATTAATCTAGAATGAAAATTAAAGTTCAACAAACTATTATTTGTAGCCAGCCAGATCAAGTTGTGTTTACTTCCACCCAGGTGAATCAACAAACACTGCAGTACTAGCGCCGACCCAATGCTGAATGGAGAGTCGGAATAACTTGCAACAGCTGATCGATCCTGCGCATCTCCGTGTGGACCAGACCACTTGCATCTTCATGTTGAGTGAATGAAGCATCTCTTGGAGAACAGGCAGTTAGCTCAATAACAAAACCACTATGGGGCACTTCAGAACTGGGTAAACAGAAGCTCCTGTAAGGGAGAAAACAGGACCAGACATCCACTGGGTTAAAAAAAATTGCACCCTCCCTTTCAAGAGCCTCCAAGTCAAACTTTTCTTCGGAACGGACAACAGAAACAGTCATTCAGGATTTAATCTTGCATCTGCTGTATCCTCCAATAAACTCCAGACACTCCATAGAAAAGCACAATGATGAAGCCTCAGTGCGAAGTGAAAAGATCCGGGAAGAGAGCTGCCAGCTCCCCCGTAGCTTGCTCTGCATTTTCAAATGTTTTCCAACTGCCTGAATATAATACGGATAGCCTGGCTGGGTAGAGCATCCATAATTTTATTCCAGCGGCTATTAATTTAGTAATGGGGATGATATTCAGCCCTTTTTTGGCGTGTGGCAACTGGTAGATCTTGGGACAACTGAATCGGGGCTTCTTCCCATTTAACCTCCTGAAGATCTTTGACTGCTGACAGGACATGTTGGTGATCAATATAACTCAGCAGTTTCAGGATAAATGGCCTAGGTTTTGCACCAGCAGGGGGTCTAGGCCTTAAGGATCTGTGAGCTCTTTTCACTGTATAGGCCATCAAGTGTGGGGGGGGCAGCTATTTTCATGAGCAGCTTTTGTGCAAAGGTAACTGGCGAGTGACCCTCTACTTTTTCTGGAAGGCAGAAAATCATCAGGTTGTTATGCCTGTTTCGGCCTTCCAGATCCTCCAATTTTAATTCCAATTTTTGTAATTTGTACCTAATTGAAGTCATTTCTGGTTTCGTTCGGGCTTTCCACGATTCAAGTGAAGACGTGTGAGCAGAGACATCTGAGAGTGCCCTGTTTGTTTCTTTCAATTCTGCCTGCATATCTTTTGTATCGGAGGCAAAGTCTGCAAAAGCCACTTTAAGCGGAGCCATTTCAGCTAAAAATCTGTCTTCAGAAAATGGAGCAGCAGCCACAGGAGGTTGGGAGCCCTTCCCAGTGCTAGTGGTATGCATCTTAGCTCTTTTCGCTTGTTTGTCTGGGGTAGTAGGCGACGTTCTGGATGGGCGGGCCTGTTTCATTTCGGCCTCCATTTCTCTTGGCTTACGCTGTTAATTTAAGTTGGCATCCAATTCCTGCCTTGACACAAAGAAGATCAGTACGGGTTGAAATTTCAGTGCCTGTTGAGCGATTTACCGAATTTGTGAGTAAATTAGGCTGTTGAGGTGGGAGCGAGAGCACAGTGCAACCGCTCAAGAAGAAGGTATCACATGATCCCGGGTATCTTCAATTTAAGAAACGAGGGAACAACAAAGGGGCACAGTCTGAAATTAGTTGGGGGTAGATTCAAGAAGAAAATTAAGAGCCACTTTTTCACTGAAAGGGTGGTGAAGGGGTGGAACTAGTTACCAGAACAGTTGATGGCAGCAAACACAGTGGCCAGCTTTAAGGAAGGGTGGGATAGGGTGAAGAAGAGGATTAAGACTAAAGGAGGTGCTACAAGCAAGCAGATAGGGAAGGGGAATGGGATGGTGGGAGATGACTCAGGAAGAGTTGGGGAGGGGGTGAAGCTCTAGGGAACTAACTGAGCTGCACTCGAGCAGACTTGATAGACCATTATGGCCTGTTTCTGCTGGCAATTGCATATGTTTGCATGTTCATAAAGGTTTTTATCATCCTTAGCAGACCTGGGTGTCCTTTAGCCCTGTCCCCATTCTTGGCAGTTGTACCTTATCTCACTCCTGGCCTGAGAGCTAGATCCCCAGTGGATGTGGTGAGTGGGAGTGCCATCCTCCCTCCAATATACATATGCAGATCGCTCTGAGAGTACAGCAGTAGGGCAGACAACCAAGACAGAGGCAGGGCTTCATGTATCAGGGCTCTGAAGTGAATACTAAGAGACCCCCACTCCTTTTGAAAACCAAATAGTAAACTGCCAATCTCCAGGCTGAAAAAATATATGTTTATTGTTACATTGGGGGGGCCTCAGTGTGTGCTGTAACTTGCTGTTTTAGTTGATGTATACCATACAAAGTAGCACCCCTCATTTAAAATCCCATTTATAGCTTGTGAATGAGCAAGAGTGAGCAGTTAATATTAGATTTGGTTTGTAAATGGAATAGTATGGCTTTCTCATTTAACTAGCTCCCCAGCAGCTACCTGCACATTGGCTGGGCACTCACCTTAATTAAGCCAATTTTTGGCTGATGCACCCTATAAAGGTAAGCCATTTGAGGCAGCTGCAGTTTAGAGTAGGGACTCCACTGACGGGTGATCTACTTCAACGTTGGTAGCTGGGTGACTTCAAAGCAGGGTACTGAAGTGAACACTAAAAGACCCCCACTACTTTTGAAAACCAAATCGTAAGTTGCCAATCCAGGCTGAAAAAAATATGTTTATTGTTACACTGGGAGGTGGGGGGCTCAGGGTGTGCACTGACATGTTGTTTTTGTTGATGTATGCCATACACAGTAGCACCCCTCATTTAAAATCCCATTTATAGATTGTGAATGAGCAATGGTGAGCAGTTAATATTGGATTAGGGCTTCATGTATCACAGGCTCCTAGATTTTCCTCCTGAATTTTCTCCCTCTCAATTGCTGCAGCACACACATTGACGAGTGTGTGTAGAGGCAAGCACATGCCTCAGAGGTCCTTCAGCTTCCTTCTATTCTTGCTTCTCCCTAACCATCCTACCACCAGGCCTCCACCTGGTGGCAGCCATGCAGTGGAGTTGGCAGCCTCCTCTCCCCATGAGAGTAGAGCAATTCATTGTACACTCTGTCTTCTCCCTCCCCAGCCAGCTCCCAGAAACCCAAGACCACTCCCGATTCTGGATTTTCAGTGTGGTGGGTGGTAGTGTTTCTACCATGCCACGGGACCAGCTTTAGAAGTAAGGATCTAATAAGTTTGCTCAGATTCTTTATCCCTGTTTAAGGATGAGCCATACCATTTTGCTCTCAAGTGTCTCTCCATGCCCTTAAAGAAGAGTACAATTGAAAATATTTCTCCAAAAAGATTGTTTCAGCTACATGTAATAACAATATTGGTATACCTGTCAGATCTACTTTTCTAGGTACAGTATAAACTCAATTATCTGAACCCTGATTATCCAGATATCTCTCTTATCTGAACTCAGACATTGTCCCCCAACTCTCATTTGCCTAATGTTATGGATCCCCAGTTATCCGAACTCTCCATTATCTGAACACATCTGGTATCTCCCAGAGCATTCGGATAAACAAGATTGTACTGTACCTTCTATGCTGCACACCATGTGTTTTTGATGTTTTCTCAGTCCTAACCCTTACCAGAACTACAATAGTATTTCCATGCCAAATGTGGTTGCCATCTTTTTTCTTGAGGAAAAAAACTAAATTAAAACATTTATGAAAGACTGAAATTTTAGTGGAACTAGAACATTTTACCACCAAATAAAACTTGAAGATGCCTGGAATCTTTTATAATGAAACAATTGTATTGTCCCATTTTTGTCCAATTGTGTTGTACTGCTGCATTAAATGTAACCCTCAAACTAATTGTTTCATATCAAAAACCATCCCTTTGTAGCAGACATAACAATCTTGGTCAGTATCTTATTTAAAACCAGAGATTTAATTTAATAATATCACACTTCTCCTTCTGTACCCCTCTCAAATATGTTTGAACTGTCACTAGTTCATAAACAGTGTTCTGGATAGTATTTTCATTTTTTGGTCAGGCTATGTACTCATTGAGGCCTTAATCTATGTGATCTGGATTTCTTGTGATCAGCTTAGCTGCTGCTGATGTGCTGACAATGTTGGTCAATTGCTCAGATATTGTTTGAAAAGGAAACTGTATCCTGGTTGTGCATTCCATAATGTGCCCTGGGTCCAAGCCATGACAGTAGGCATTCATGATTGCACATATATTTTTCAAACATAGAAACAGGACTGCTTGGCCCACCCAGTCTGCTCAGATTCTCTGCCTAATCTTTCTCCACAGACTGTTTTCTAATATACTCCATGCCTGTCCCACATATGCTTGAAGCCCCCCCCCACCAGACACATACACTTTTACACTTTTTGCCTCCACAACATATGCTGGCAATCTGTTCCAGGCATCTACACCCTTTCAGTGAAGAAATTTCCTCACAACTCTCTCTTCCACAATATACTTGCTGAGATTCCTTAGTCTGTCCTCATAGGGCTTCTCTTGAAACCCCAGCACCATTTCATTGCCCTCCTCTGGACTGCCTCTCCCATGACTATCTCCTTTCTGAGGTGTGGCCTCCAAAACTGGACACAGTAATCCAAGTGGGGTCTCACTAGTGAGTGACACAGTGGCAACACCACCTCTCTCCAGCTGGATATTTTTCACTCCATGCACTCCAGCATCCCACTGGCCCTACCCCTTGCTTTGACATAGTGTCCTGCCACCTTTAGACCATCAGATATGATAACCCAAAGGACCTAGTGACTGTTAATACCTCCTCCTCTGCTTTCAATGTACCTTCTGAATGCCACCCTTTTTTCCCTTTACCACCCTTCCACTTCCTTAGAGAATCATAACAGTCCTTTTTGCTTTTCCTTTTACTCGCTAGCTTTATGTGGACGTTATTTGCTTTAGTTATATCCTCCCTTATTTTTGCCCACTGTGTTCCACCCCTCCCTGGCAATCCCTCCCTTTGAAGCAGTTTCTGAAGCAGTCTTCCATTTCTTGAACATCCAACCTAAACTCTAGGGCCTTTGTTGTTCTGTGGTTAGCCTATGTTCCTGTATAAATTTTAAACTACACTGTACTGTACACCCAGAGGACCGCCCAGTGTGATGTCTGCAGTGACGTCCCTGTTTGTAAGCACCAGGTCCTGCACTGCACATCCCTCATGGGTTCTGCAACTAGTTGCCTGAGAAAAGCCCCTTTTATGAAGTCTAGGATTACCCTATTCCTTATGGAAGCTGCCACTAGAAAAACTGACATTTAATTTCTGAGGCACTTTGCACAAACTATAAAGATGGACTTTATTTGTTTCTTTTTCTGTCACAACCTTGAAGACCGCTAGGGCTATCTCTACTAGAGGTATTGAAAATGTAAACTACACTGGTGAAGTTGGTGTGATGTCAGGAACTTCATACTATGCATAGCAGTTGTATTTACCTCAATGTCACACATCAAAGTTCTTTTTTTAAAACATTATTCAGACAAATAAAAACACACCAACCCATGCAGACCATGTGCCCCATCACATCCAAACACACCTTTGTATGCACAGTACAATCCATCCTTCCCACTCTCATAGCACCCTCATACCCACTTCTACCCCAGTCCCAGAGAAGTTATATATTTCATACCCTTCCCCCACCCCAGATGTGTAGTCTCTTCACATACACACCATCCCCATTCACCCAACCCAGTAAAATTAAAGTAGAAGACCCTAACCAACCTGTAAAACCCCATCACCCTCCTCAACCACTCACCTAAAGTACAAGTAGTCAATCTGCAAAAGAGAAAAAGGTCCCTTGTTGCAGCTCTGAGCCTCCCTGTTGGCTGGCTGTGCCATGAGGAAATGAATTTCTGATGTCTCCTACAGTAACCCTTAACTGGCTGACAGCAGTGATCAATCAGGTGTTACTATAGGGTGTGTCCCCAATTTATCATGTATTCATGGTACAGCTGGAGAGCAAGGAGGCTGGCCACAGCAGTGATGGACAGTTTTCTCTTTTACAGGTTTACTACGTGTATCCTTTGGGTGTGGTGTGTCAGAGGGTGGGGGTGTGGGTCTTCAGCTCTAATTTTACTGGGTCAGGTGGGTGCAGGTGTTAGGTTACTACCCTTACTCTGGGTGGAGGTGGTGGGTTACTATCCTTACCCTAGGTGGCGTCGGTGGGTTACATCACTTATCTTGAGTTCTCAGACAGGTTTTATGGGCCTAGGTCATTAAACTCCAGATGGAGGAGGGTGGTGTTCATATCCAAGACTCAAATTTGTGTGGTGCCACTACCCAGAAAAAGGTTTAATTGCCTGGTTTAAGTATGGTACTGTACAATCTCTTTGGATGCAGTACTTTCCCACCTCCCTACAAGATCATCTCACCCTTGAACCAACACAGTGCACTAACAGTTTCTATAAAACATGCAGTACTTTTAACAATTATCTTTTTAGCTGATTATTTGGCAAACTGCCCAAGGCAAAGCACATTTGGATAGCCAAATCAATTCAAAATCAGAAACAGAGGTGTGCAAAAACAAATTCTGCCAGCGGAATTTCCTCAAAAGTCAGACTTTCACTTTCACAAAAGTTCAAAAACCATTCTGCCAACATTCGTGGAAATTATGCCTTAAAACGGCGGAATAAATGTACAAACTGCAGGTTAATTTATTAAACTGTGGCAAAAAAAAATCCACAGAACTGATCACTGTCAGTGGTCAGTTCTGAGGCTTTTTTCCCTCACAGTTTAATACATTAACAGTAACTCCCCCACACTCGCTGATCGTGGGTCCTATGTAATAAAAAAAAAATCTGCTCTCTCGGTGGTGTCTAGTGCCCCCCCACTCACACCTGCTGATCACAGGACCCATGTTAAATAAAAAAAATAAATCCTCTCACTGGTGACTAGTGGTCCCACCCACTGATTATGGGTCCCATGTATTAAATAAAAAAAATCTGCTGCCTGGTGGCTAGTAGCCCCACCCCCAGCTGCCAAGCTGGGTTCCATCATGTTTAGTAAAAAACAAAAAATACGAGCCCTGGTGGCTAGTGGTCTCCCCATCCACTGATCACAGCCCCCAAAGTTATAATTCCCTGGGGTCTCGCAGACCCCCTTCCCTATCCATGATCCTTCCTCTTAACAAAAAAGAAAAGGCAGTCCATTGCCTCCTTCCAATTTATTCCCTGGTGTCTAGCGGACCCCCCTCCCTAACTTTGATCCCCGGTAAAAAAAAAAGTAATCCCATTCCCTGATGTCTAGTGGACCCCCATACCGCTACCCCAAAAGTTAGTCCACCACCTCCCCACTTCCCCCAAACCCCAGATCAGAGTGCGCCACTGGCACAGCTATCCTTTTTCCTCCATGACCAGCGGCCCACTGAGCTGTCAATGAATGAGCGCGTGCTTGTACAAGCACACGCTCATTCATTGACAGCTCAGTGGGCCACTGTCCATGGAGGATAGAGGAGGCCTACGCTGGTGGCCCACTCAGGGTTGGGTTTAGGGGTTAGCAGTGTGGTGGTGGAGTAACTTTCAGGGTGGGGGGTCCACTACACACCAGGGAATGGGAATTACTTTTTAATTTTTTTACTGGGGATTGGGGATAGGGAAGGGGTCCACTAGACACCAGGGAATAAATTGCAAGGATGGGATGGGCTACCTTTCATTTTTCATTAAGTGGAGAGATCATGGATAGGGAGTAGAGGTGTTGTGAAGTTAAACTTCACTCACGAAGTGCCAGCGAATTGCCAAAAATTTGCTCTTTGCAGCATTTGCAGAGTTTACGGAACACCCCGAAACTTTCAGCAGAATTCACAATTTTTTAATGTGAAGCATGAATTTTGCAGGAAGAGTGTGAAATTCAGGGCCAAAATTTTGCACTCCACGGCAAAATCTGCGAAATTCGTGGCTACGAATTTCGTGAAATCACTCCATGAATTCCATGAAATCTATGAATTTCACAGACTTCACACACCTCCAATAGGGAGGAGAGTCCACTAGACACCAGGGAATTACAACTTTGGGGGGGCCATGATCAGCGGGTGGGGGGACCACTAGCCACCAGTGCGTTGAATTTTTTTTTTTAAACATGATGGGATATGGGATCGGCGGATGGGAGTGGGACCACTAACCACCAGAGAGCAGATTTTTTTTTATTTAACATGCTTTGACCTGCGATCGGTGGGTGGGAATGGGACCAATATCTACCAGGAAGTGGAGTGATTTTTTTATTTAACATTTGACCCATGATCATGGGGTGGGGGTGGGACCACTAGCCAACAGGGAGCGGATTTTTTTTTTATTTGAAATGGGACCAACGATCATCGGGTGGGGTTGGGACCACTAGCTACCAGGGGTTTCTTTTTTGTACTTTGGTCCTGCAATCAGAGGGTGGGAGGTGCTACACACCAGGGTGTTTTCTCGGACAGGGGGCCAGCGATCAGCAGGGGGGCTGTATTACGAAATTATACCACCAAATTGTGGATGAAATAAATTCTGCAGTTTAGATGTATTATTCTGCAATTCAGCAAAAAAAGTCCATGAAACTGCTGATTTACTCATGATTTACCTAGACCAGTGAGATCTTTCTTGATATGCAGTGTGTGGCTATGCAGTTGCAGCAAATTCCTTCTCTGGCTAGTATGATCTCTCTCTCTCTCTCTCTCTCTCTCTCAGTTCCTGGCCTGTAGCTTAGGTAGATGACTACTTCCAAGCCTCCAGTGTAGGTAGGTGGGAACTGCTGTTGACAGGTCCTGTTAGGCCTCTCCTGACCTCCACATGCAGTATACAACCATCTTCTGTTTTCTCAGAGTGGCAGCTTCAGCTTGTAAAGTGCAACAACAACAGACCAGAACACCACATCCTGGTAACCAGACTCTGGTATTGTTCGATGACCAGTACTACCCATTGATACTGACTCGGTGGCAGTAAGTTATTTTTCTGACTGTTTTGATCTCCTCTCTGCCTCAGTTCCAGGCTTCTAGCTTAAGTAGATGACTATTTCCAGGTGTCTAGTGTAGGTAGGTGACAACTGCAGTTGACAGATCCTGTTAGACCTCTCCTGACCTCCGCGTGTAGTGGACAGCCATTTTCTGTTTCCTCACAGGGACAGCTTTAGCCTGTAAGCCCAACATCATCAGACTACAACACCACATCCTGGCATCCAGACCCTAGTGTGCTTTGATGACCAGTATTGACTACTGACACTGGCTGGGGTGGCATCTGTCTGCTTTCTAATGCAAGTTTACAGTTACATCTAAAGACATGGCCAGATATAGCCTGAAATGCTTTTGATATCTCTAGAAAAATCCCCTGCCTGACCACAGTACCATTGTGACAACCCGAGAGAATTTCTTTAGATAAAATATCTGGAAATATCTAAACATATCTATGGCAGCAATGATATTTTTGCTGCAACACAGCAAGGACACTTTCTGTGCCAGAACAGTGTTCACAGGGCAGCTTCCCTTGCGAACTCCTCTACTGTGTTTCTGTTTCAATCTGGACCATGCTTGCAAGCATGTGATTCCCTCCTTTTCAGAGCTGCAGAAAATCTGTTTGCTACACCAGACATGTGGTCTGTCTCTCTCACACAGCTTTGCAATCTGTCATGCACAACAGCTCTGCACATACTGAATCAGTGCTGGACCAGCTCCTGCTCTTCTCTGGGGAAATCCAGGTCTTGGTTGGTGCACTGAGCTGTAATTCACTTACAGTACAACAAAGCTGGAGGCCCTCTACCTGACAGGTTCCATCAAGTTGGTTTGACAATAAAGTTGTCAACATCCCCCACAGTGACATGGATTTGTCAACATTGACCAGGTCAACTGGCAAATCGGTCAAGAGACCACCATGGCACCAGGGCTTTCTACATTGTTTGCAGGGGGCTTTGCCCTCTGCACCACCCAGACTTATGGATTGTCAGCTCCGTGGGGGAGGGGATTATGGGGAGAGCAGCTTACTGCAGGAGTTGATGTACCATACAGTGCTGTGACTACCCATTCGACACTGTTGATGTCAAATAGGTTGTGCTGTTGCATGGGTTTCACTGCTACAGCATCGCTGTAACAACAGTATACCTACTTGACATACAATTGGCCAATGCAAGGGAACCTGAATTAATGAGGTCATCTAAATTTCACAAGCTCTTTGTGGCTCCTTCAGCAGGCTTTGGAGCCAGACTGGCCACCCATTCACCCTCTGACTCTGTTACTATTCATCGCAGTTCAGAAGTAATGAAGATGGCTTCTAGATTTGTAGTCCACAGTCAGTCCTTCCCAGAATGTCTTTTTTGCACAACTATGGCCTTTTAATTTCACTTCTGGCCCCAGACAAGTCATCTTGTGTGTGTGTGTGTGTGTGTGTGTGTATGCGTTCAGTTTCTTCAAGGCAACATTTAGAGGATTCTTGATAAAGTCAGGAGTGCTGTTTAATTTTCTCTGTCAGCAGTGGCTGATGCCTTTGATGTGTAAACTTACAGGGATCCTTACAGGGTTACAGTAACATTTACACAGTTCACATTGATGTTTGTTTGTACTGAATATGTAAGAAAAAACTGCAGAGTAACTATACATTTTACAATAACTTTAGTAAACAGTTTCAGTTTACAGTACATAAAAATCCTCCAGCTTACATATCGAAGGGACATGCCACAGAACATTTTGGAAGCAGAAGAGCAATTTCAGTGGAATTTTGCTACCAGAATTTATTATTCTTCATGCTGTACTTCTAGCTTAAAGAATATGATAGCCTTTAGATATTATTTGCAAGGGAACTGCAGCAGAAGATGCCAAAGGAGGCATCAGAGGTCTCCACCAGGGCTATCCGAGGACTCCTTTTGTTCATCTCTTTGTTTGTGACCATCAGGGGCATCACCAGAGGTATAAAGTTTGGGGGGCTAATGCCCTACTGTTAAAATCTTAAGAAAGGTAGGATGGTCTGGGGGCATTCTCCCCCGGAAAAGTTTTGAAATGTTTACCTTCAAATTGTGACTTTTCCTGCATTTTAATGGTGAAAGGTATGCTTGAAAAGCCTGGTTATCATCACCTGTATTTATTGGTACATGTGGAAAGATTTGGTTACTGGACTACCGAGAACAATGGACAGAGAGACACAATTTTCCTACCAGATCTGCTGGGATGATTGGTTATAGAACCACAGATGAAAAACAGACATACACCATTATTCCAGCAGATCAGCTAGAAAGATTACAGGACCCTAGAGGAAAACAGATAGGCACCATTATCCCAGTGGATCTACTGGGAATGTTAAAGGACCCCAGAGAAAAGAGAGATATACTATTATACTGGCAGATCTTAAGGGATAGCAAACATAGAAGACCCCAGAGAACAACAGACAGAGATACCATAATCCAAGAAGATATGCTGGGAGGGTTAAAAAAAAACCCTAGGGAAAAGAGAGACAGTCAGACACTATGGTCCCAGCACATCTTGTTCGTGTGAAACAGCTATTCAAAAGATCTTAATGAAGCATTCTCGTAACCAAATTTTCAAATCCTTTTTACTTTAGAATGGATTATTATTTTCTCACAAAACCAATAAAACACACCATTCTGGGACAATCCCTTTCTATCTTGTAAATCTCTGACCAAAATTGCAAACCATCTGTCAGCGTGCTAGCAATGACAAAAAAAAACAGCAAAAAATCTCACCTTTGTTTCACTTTTTTCACTATACAGATCTCAGAATGTGCACAACCAAGTCTAAACTTGGCACATTAAGAACCCTTGCCCCCAAAGCTATGGCTGCAAAATTTCACGCAAGTCTGTTGAATAGAGGTGAAAGTAAGTGAAAATTTAGAGTTTTAACATTAAATAGCCTACTCAGCCCTACTTGAAATAACGCTTCCATGGCCGTGGCAACACTATAATCATCAGAGAAGCAAAGAGGCATACGATTATCCAAAGATTTCCTAAAGAAAATTCATGGTATACACCTAGTAAATGAAATACAGCAGTATTATTTAAAAATGAAAGCAAAAGGAAAGGGGCATACCTCAACCTAATCAATTAATACACACACACACACACACGCACACACACACACAGGCAACACTTATCAAGTGGATGATAATTATTGTACAGTTTATATTGTGCCTGAAAATGGTCATTTCATTGCTAGTGCACCTACCCAGTTAACAAAAACTAAATAAATAAATATTCAATATCCATTACTACATCAAATTTTTTTTGTCCTAATTATGGAAATGAACAGTGTTTGTAAAAAGACTGCAGTTCCATTCAAGAATGCCTTTCTTGTCATGGGAGCAAACTTTTTGAGAAGAACTTAGGGCAGTCCTAATAATCTTCATAGTTTCATTGAAAAGAGCAGAGGGTTCAAACTATGAGCCATGTATTGTTTCACTTTATTGTTCCACAGACTAGGAATTGTAACATAAACATAAGGAACCAGTCTGTATAAAAAATAAAACATGGGGTAGTGTAGATTCTCAGATGTTATGTATACCCTCAGTTTGCAATACCTTAATAAACCCCTTGGGCTTTGCCCTCGGGGTTCATAGGGCATCACACAACTTGGGTGTGCATAAAATCCTTGTTATACACACTTCCCCATCCATTATTCTATATGCCATGTCTCTATTTACCAGTGCATCTGTGAAAGCAGTCAGTAACAAGGCAATACTATTGGTATACGATCAGAATGTACAGAATAAAAGTGCTGACAAAATTGTTTTCTACACCTTTTTCCCTTAATTTTGGAAGTAGTAAAGATATTATTCACAAGTTTTGATGAGGTATAAGATCTACAGAGCAAGATTCATAGAGTTTTGTGTCACCACTAATTGTGGAAGCCAAAAATACAGTACTTTAAAAGACTGGTTTATTCAGACCATACCCCATCCAAAACAAACAGAATTTTTTTTTTTTTTCCCTTTTGGGCCAGCCACATTGGGAAAGTTTATTTATTTTTTTATTTAGTTGTTTTAAACAGGAGTAGCACACTAAGCAGAAAGCTTTTTTACAGGAGCGACCTGGGAGCACAGGGAAGTTAAGTGACTTGCTAAGGGTCACACAGTATGCAAGTGGAAGCTGTGGGATTCAAACCCAGGTCTGGTCTGCTGGATGTCACCAGATTTGCAACTCAGAGCCTTAAACCACTGTGCTATACTTGTCTCCATGTGTTGGATGTGCCCAGCATCGTGTGGGAACTGAGAGACTGAGATAACAAATTAAAAAATTAAACAAAACAAATAAGACAGAAAATCTCTTATTCATCCACTTTTGTAGTCTATTTTATTAAATGCCTATGTGACATATTGGCAAGACTACTATAATGTTAAAAGAAAAATGCATCTCAGAACACAAGTCCTCAATAAAAAGAGAGCACATCTTCTTGGCCTGGAAGGACACTACTTCTTTATTCAGCTGTGAGGTGTGTGAGAAATTCTATATTGCACTTGATATCTGCAACAACGTGCACTTTTGCTCAATTCTGTGGGAGGTGAAACTAACTACCCTTGGTAATTGCTTTTTATTTACATATTTATTTAGTGTTTAACCAAGAAGGGGCTTGCAAACTCTATTTATCTTGTGAGTAACTTCAGAATGATTTAAATACTGCATTTGGGTAGACCCTTGGAGGTAGCTAGATTGTCTACTAGGATTTTCTGACAGTTAAACTATTTTTAAATTTACAGGTGGCTGAGGAGTTGAAAAAGGAGCTTGCAAACTCTGATTATCTTGGAAGTAACTTCACAAGTGTTTGAATACTGCATTTTGGTTGTCCCTTGGGGGTAGCTGGATTGACTACTAGGATTTGGGGACAGAAACTATTGTTAAATAATTTACTTGTGCGTAGGAGTTTGTGATAGTTAAACTCTTTTTAAATAAGTTACTGTGGTTAAGGAGTTGTCATAGCAAAACCTGCAGTGTGAATTGAAACACAGACAGCCTCAGGTGCAGGAAATTGTTCACCTCATTGTTTTCAGACCACAAAGTGTTGTATTGGAACAGGAAAGGTTGCATCACAACCATTGTCAGCAAATTGCCCTGGCTGGAGATATCCAGACTAGATCAGATTACTATAAGTTACTGGTGGCTGCAATATTTAGAGACACAAAGCACATCTTCTTGACCTGGAAGGACACTTCTTTATTCAGCTGTGAGCTGTGTGATAAATTTATATTGCACTTGCAAATTCTATATTGCACTTTGTGCTCACAACAGAGGGAGGTGAACCTTACAATTGTCTTTGGTTGGTAGCAGATATTCTGCAGGTGGAGGCTACTTCTAACTGAAAGGTGAAATAAGGAACTTAGAATTATCAGGAAAAAAACAGTCTTTCAAGCAACAGAAGGATGTGGATCTAGCTTTACGTTTGTTACAATTCTTAAGATTTTTAGTACAGGAAGAGTTTAAAGCACAGCTGACTTATTTTGGGGCTGACTGCTTTCAGAGCACAAACCACCAGGCTGTTTTGGGGCTGGGGAGGTTTACCTGTGTCTGACTTGGATGTCTGGATTTTTCTCTGTTTGATTAGCAGGGTATTTTCTCTGTCAAATTGTTGTGTAGGGCATCTTGCTGACAGGAAGGCACTCATCGCAGCGGTGGGTCAGAGCTTTTAGCTGATTGTTTTGTGAGGGCACAGTTTAGGCCCAACCCCTTCCCACCCCTCACCCCACCCACCCCTGGAAATAGTTCCTTTATACCTGGGGTTCTGACATCATTTCCTCAAGAGTGCAAGGTGCATATCACTGTCATATTCTCTAGCACACTGCACTGACAATGTAAGCATACACATTGTATAATATATATATTTCTATATAACAAACCAATCACACACATAAACACACACACACACACACAAAAAGTAGATAAACATGTGGGGAGTAGTGCAATGTAATGGGGCACCAGTCTTCTGGGAGTCTTTCTGGAGGCTGAGATGCTGCCCCATTTGCAGACAACTCTCTGCCCTGAGGGAGGAAGTTGCCCATCTTCAGGCCACACTGGACAGTAGTAAGGGAACCTTCCCCCAGGCCACACTGGATGGTAGGAAGGGAACTTCCCCCATCCAGGGAGCACCAGAGCCACCACCACTACTTCAGAGGTTGTGAAGAAAGCACAGCAGTTAGACCACAATGGGCTCAGGGAGGGTTAGGATGGTGGAACAGAGGCAGGCCCAGTCATTTGTTTCACTCCACAATCCATACACCATTCTGGGGGAGCATAGCTCCCCTATGGATGCACCCACAGAGGAGACTAAGGAGGCTGAGGACAACTGTCACAAGGGAGGCCCACAGGAAGGAGGCAGATGACACCACAAGGAAAGGAAGCAGCTCCTAGTGGGGGACTCAATTAGTAGGGGGATAGAACTGGGAGGAGCAGGAAAACTGAAGTAAGGTGCCTGCCTGGTGCCATGGCTTGGAGGGACAGGAAGGGCATCCTCAGGATCACGAGAACAGCTGCACGGGAGTCTGACCTGGATGTCATTGTCCACGTAGGGACAAATGACTTGGCTCATCATGAGATTAGAGCAGTGCAGAAGGACTTTGTAGAACTGGGGAGGACCTAAGACAAGTAGCACACAGTATCCTTCTCTGAGGTGCTGCCTGTCAATGGCATGAGTGAGGACGAGGGTACTTTGCACCATGCAGTTTAATGAATGGTTGAGAAAAATGGTGTGGGCTTACAGGGTTTTGGCTTCATTGGGGACTGGGGTTCCACCTGAGGGACACCAGCCTATACTGGCAGGATGGTCTGCATCTGTCCAGGAAGGGAAGAAGTCTTTGAGCAATCGGTTTAAATGCTCACTGGCAAGCTTTTAAACTAGTCAAGGGGAGGCACTGATAAGCAGCAGGAAAATCCCAGCTTCTCCTACAAAACAGGGTACTAAATGAGAAAAAGACTGAGGTAGAAAGGTCAGTGGGGGATGCTGCAAAAGAAGGTAAAGCCATCAAAAAATGGAGAGCAATGAGTACCAATGCCCATAGTCTGAGTAACAAGCTTCCTGAATTAGTGGCCTTGATGGAGGAGGAACATCTGGATATTGTGGCAGTCACAGAAACATGGTACACACAAAACCATGACTGGGATGTAAACATACCAGGATACAGTATCTACAGGAAGGACAGGGAGGGTAAAAGAGGAGGAGGAGTAGCTCTTTACATAAGGGAAGGAATCAAAACAACAGAACAAAAGGGAAAACAGGGAGGAGAAGAAGCACTGTGGGTAAATTTGGAGACTGGCAATGGCACCACAATCCGCACAGGGGTTGTATACAGACCCCCTCTAGGGGAGGAAATGGACAAGGAAATGATAGAAAGTATACTTAGAATGGCAGAAAAAGGGGAGATATTGCTGATGGGTGATCTGAATATGCCAGATGTTAACTGGAGTGCAGTTACAGCAGCCACTTGAAGAGTGGGTTATTCTAGATGCCCTACAGAGGGCATGCCTTAGACAACTAGTATTGGAGCCTCTCGAGAGGGAGCAATCTTAGACCTGGTTCTCTCAAATGGAGATGAAGAGAGGATCACAGATGTAGAAGTGGGTAGCCATCTGGGAACTAGCGACCATCGAACAGTATGGTTCACAATAAACACAGCAATAGAGTCAAGCCATACAAAGGCAAAAGTACTGGACTTTAGGAGGGCTGAGTTTGCCAAAATGGGTGAGTGCCTAAGGAATGCACTAGCAAATTGGCAGGAAGGAGGGGTGGAAGAACAATGGGGAATAATAAAAACTGCCATCACAGAGGTAACAAGCCTTTGTGTGAAGCAAATAAACAAAACAAAACAATGTAAGAAACCGCTATGGTTCTCAAAGGAAGTGGCAGTGAAGGTTCAAGAGAAAAAGAAAGCATTCAGGAAGTACAAGGAATCACAGAAGGAGCAGGACAGAGAACTGTATCAGTTAAAGCAAAAGGAAGCTGGGAAGACAGTCAGAACAGCAAAGGCCCAAACCGAGGAAAAGAAAGCCAACTCAGTTAAGAAGGGGGATAAAACCTTTTATAGGTACATCAGGGAGTGAAGGAAGACCAAGGAAGGATAGTGAGGCTTAATAAAGGGGAGGGAGGTGGGCAGAGGGTGACTGAAAAGGCAGAGATACTAAACATATATTTTTGTCAGTATTTACAAAGGAAGAGGGAGGTACCTAAAACAAACAGTAGAAACACTCTGATACAGAAGTTGATACCAGCCCATTTACAGAAGAAAGGGTTCTGAAAGAACTCTTAAAACTGAAGGTGGACAAAACAATGGGGCCTGATCGGATTCATCCCAGAATTCTAAAAGAACTAAGGGTAGAACTAGTGACACCACTGACTACCCTCTTTAACAAATAATGGGAGGATGGGGTGGTAGCCGAGGACTGGAGGAGGGCAGATGTGATTCCCCTTCACAAAAATGGGAGCAAGACAGAAGCAGGAAACTACAGGCCTGTTAGTTTAACATCAGTGGTAGGGAAAATGATGGAATCACTTCTGAAGGAAAGAATTGTCGAGTATCTAGAGGCCAGAGGGGCACAGGACCCAAGGCAGCATGGATTCACAGCAGGAAGGTCATGCCAGACAAATCTGATAGATTTCTTTGACTGGGTGACCAAAGTAGTAGATCAGGGAGGGGCTGTGGACATGGCCTACCTAGACTTTAGCAAGGCATTTGACACAGTCCCACACAAAAGATTAATATACAAGTTAGCCAGCCTGGGAGTGGGTCCCAAGATGACAGCCTGGGTAAAGAATTGGCTGGAGAATAGGACACAGAGAGTAATAGTAAATGGAGTCCACTCTGAAGAAAGGGGGGTTACTAGTGGGGTACCGCAGGGTTCAGTATTAGGACCGGTCCTATTCAATGTCTTTATAAGCGACATTGCAGAGGGACTGGAAGGAAAAGTATGTTGCTTTGCAGATGACACAAAGATCTGCAACAGAGTTGATGCACAAGGTGGGGTGGAAAGGATGAGAAGGGACTTGGCAAGGTTAGAGGAATGATCAAATGTATGGCAGCTTAGATTCAATGCTAAGAAGTGCAAGGTAATGCACCTGGGAAACAAAAACCCAGGGGAAGAGTACACAATGGGGGGTGAGATTCTAACAACAACAAGAATGGAAAGGGACCTGGGGGTAGTCATATTAGATGACCTAAAGGTGGGCAAGCAATGTGAGAGGGCAGCAAGGAGGGCTGGGGGGATACTGGGATGCATAGGGAGAGGCATCACCAGTAGAAAACAGGAAGTTATTATCCCTCTGTACAGACAGCTGGTGAGGACCCCATCTGGAGTACTGCGTGCAGTTCTGGAGACCCAATCTCCGCAAAGACATAACAGGATGGAAGTTGTCCAGAGGAGGGCAACTAAAATGGTGCAGGGTCTGCACCAGAAGACATATGAAGAAAGACTTAAGGAGCTTAATATGTATAGCCTAGAGGAAATGAGGGAGAGGGGGTAACATGGTAGAAACTTTCAAGTACCTCAAGGGAATCAACAAAGTCCAAGAGGGTAGCATCTTTCAAAAAAAGAGGTGTGCAAGAACAAGGGGGCACAATTTGAAGATGAGGGGGGTGGCTCAGAGGTAATTTAAGGAAGTATTTTTTCACAGAGAGGGTTGTGGATGCATGGAATGGCCTTCCGGAGGAGGTTGTGGAGTCAAAAACAGTGGTGGAATTCAAACATGCATGGGACAGTCATAAGGCAATTCTAGGGGGTGGGGGTAGGAAGAAGTAGGCTGCTGGTTAACTAGGATCTGCAGCTTATCCATTAGGTAGGGAAATGGGCAGACTGGGTGGGCCAAGCGGTCCTTATCTGCCATCAAATTCTATGTTTCTATGTTTCTATTAAGTGTGGGCACTTTAAACTGATGGGACATTCTGTTACCGCTGAAGTTTTTCATACTGAAAAGAGTGGATATGCTCAAGAGAGGGGGTTGTTGGAAATTACTTCTTCTGACAAGGGAAGCATACTGGATGCAAAAGTTTGGGACATTATGACCTGAATTGGGGTTAAATGAAGAAACTGATTAGGTGCCAGTACTGTACCATGACTCAATAGGTGTATGCAACTGTGCCTCCTCTTGTTTGTATAAATTTCACCATATATAATTTCATTTATTGTATTTTTTTACAGTTACACTGTTACATTTTCTAATGTTCTGTAATTAATTTGGGTCTGCCTTCCATGAACATGAATGGGCTACATGACCTCCACTTATGAATCCTGACCTCCAGTAATAGTGCATCAAATGCGTCACCACATCATGCATGTGTGATGAAGATGATGTACTTAGTGTGGTGCTACAAGAAGTCCAAATGGGTAACACTATACAGTTCATGCTGAAATGCCATTTTGAGAGATTCTCCCGCACATAGATATAAAGGGGGAAAGGAGAAATTGTTTAACCAGGTAAGGCACACTAAGCCAAAGCTTGTTTCCAGGTGCAACCTGTAACACAATGAAGTTAAGTGACTTGCTCAGGGTCACACAGTATGGAAGTGGGAGCTGATGGGATTCAAACCTAGGTATCAAGGTTTGCAGCTCAGTGCCCTTAACCACTATGCCATACTGCCTCCTTAAATAAGCAATACCACTACTGAAAAGTATAATAGATATTACAAATATTGGAAGACTGTGGTTATATGTTTAAAACTTGAGTACTATTGAAGTACTGGAACTTTCTGAATGTTTGAAATATTGATTTATATATTGTTTAATTTTAGGACTACTACCTTGAAAATGTTGGGTATCTGTTCATTTGGGTTATCTGTATAGTGGCCAGATAACTGAATGAGCTACATGGAGTGAAAGTACCTGTTATAAATTAAGGGTCTGCAAGTGTGCCTGTTGTTTTTGGTCTGTGTATTTTAAAAATAAGAAACCAATACAGAAAAATTACTTAAATAGATTTGTTCAACTGTCCTATATTGTATCTTATGCCACTGCAAGCATTTTGAGAATTTATTTAGTTGTTAGTGTACACTGAATTTTGCCCCTATGAAAACACTACAGAATAAAATGTACTGTTTCTAGTAGGACTATGATCACAATATTTATTTTATTTATTTATTTAGCTTTTGTTAACTGGGTAGGTACACTAGACAAGTTTTATGCCTATTTTCAGGAATGACCCGGGAGAGTACAACAGGTATTACAGGGTACATCAATACAGCATAATAGGTGAACAAGTACATATACATTTTGTGGTTAGGTTCATTACTACAGTAAAGACTGCCAGGATGCAATGCTCTATGATAAGCATGTCACACTTTTATGTGTGACAAGTTGTCAGAATTGCCACTGAAATACATTGTGTCCCTACAGAATTTTGTAACATGTCACTGATAGAATGGAAAGAAGATCATACATCTAATTAATTATTCATGAGCTAAACTGGCTAACTGATTAGCTGCCATGCCAGTTTGAAATCTCTTAGAAATAAATGCCTGGTAGAGCAGCCACACTTGGCTCATCATTCTCTATGCTGACAACAGTGACTGGTTGCAAAACAAGAACTGTTTTTTGGAGCTGCTGTCTGTGAAAAAAGTGAACAGTCCTGCATTCAAGTCAATAATTAGTATGCTAAAGCTTGTAACTTGCTTAGTTTAAGCCCTCGCTTCTCACCATAGCTCAGACATGCCACCATGTCAGCATTGCTCCACACATTAGGAGAGTACCCACTGTCAGCATGCAGCAGTCACAGTGCACACTGTGTGAAAAAAAAATAGAAAAACCTGTGGAAAAAAAAAGTTTCATTATTGGTATTAGACTTATAATCACAATAATGACTTCACATCCAGTCATTTCCTGGGGATTAATGACCAGCTGGAGGGGGTTGGCCCTTGACTGTGCCTCGAGCCGCAGTCTGAAGGAACTCTTAAAACTGAAGGTAGATAAAGCAATGGGGCCTGATGGGATTCACCCCAGAATTCTAAAAGAACTAAGGGAAGAACTAGTAACACCACTAACTACCCTTTTTAATAAATCATGGCAGGATGGTGTGGTACCTGAGGACTAGAGGCGGACAGATGTGATTCCCCTTCACAAAAGTGGGAGCAAGACACAGGCAGGAAACTACAGACCTGTCAGTTTGACCTCAGTGGTAAGGAAAATGATGGAATCACTTCTGAAGGAAAGAATTGTCGAGTACCTAGAGGCCAGTGGGGCAGAGGACCCCAGGCAGCATGGTTTCACAGCAGGAAGGTCATGTCAGACAAATCTAACTGATTTCTTTGACTGGGTGACCAAAGTAGTAGACCAGGGAGGGGCTGTGGACATGGCCTGCCTAGACTTTAGCAAGGCATTTGACACAGTCCCACACAAAAGATTAATAAACAAATTAGCCAGCCTGGGAGTGGGTCCCAGGGTGATAATCTGGGTAAAACACTGGCTGGACAACAGGACACAGCGGGTAATAGTAAATGGAGTCCACAGTGAAGAAGGAGGGGGTTACTAGTGGGTACCGCAGTGTTCAGTGCTGGGGCCGGTCCTTTTTAATGTCTTTATAAGTGGCATTGCAGAAGGACTGGAAGGGAAAGTATGTCTCTTTGTAGATGATACAAAGATCTGCAACTGGGTTGATATGCAAGGTGGGGTGGAAAGGATGAAAAGGGACTTGGCAAGGTTGGAGGAATGGTCAAAGGTATGGTATCTTATATTCAGTGCAAAAGTGCAAAGTAATGCACCTGGGAAACAAAAACCAGGGAAGAGTACACAATGGGGGGAATACTGACAACAACAAAAATGGAAAGAGACCTGGGGGTAGTCCTATCAGACGACCTTAAGGTGGGCCAGCAATGTGAGAAGGCAGTAAGGAAGGCAGTGGGGGGGAGGATACTGGGATGCATAGGGAGAGGCATCACCAGTAGAAAACAGGAAGTTGTTGGCCCTTTGTACAGACAGTTGGTAAGACCACATCTGGAGTACTGTGTGCAGTTCTGTAGACTCCATCTCCACAAAGAAATAGACAGGGTGGAGGCTGTCCAGAGGAGGGCAACCAAAATGATGCAGGGTCTGCACCAGAAGACATATGAAGAAAGACTAAAGGAGCTTAAGATGTATAGTTTTGAGGAAAGGAGGGAGAGGGGGGACATGATAAAAACTTTCAAATACCTCAAGGGAATCAACAAAGTCCAGAACGGTAGCATCTTTCAGCAAAAGAGATGTGCAAGAACAAGGGGGCACAATTTGAAGATGCTACACTCTTAGACTTTGTGTATTACCTTGAAATGCTTAAAAGTTTCTATCATGTTCCCCTTCTCCCTCCTTTCCTCATGAGTATATATATTGAGCTCCTTTAGACTCTCTTCACATTGTTTCTGATGCAGACCCTGCACCGTTTTAGTTGCCCTCCTCTGGCCTGCCTACATCCTGTTTATGTCCTTGTGGGGCTGGGGTCTTCAGAACTGCAAGTAGTACTCCAGATGGGGTCTCACCAACTGTCTGTATAATGGGACCCACTCCCAGGCTCGCTAACTTGTTTATTAATCTTTTGTGTGGGACTGTGTCAAATGCCTTGCTAAAGTCTAAGTAGGCCATGTCCATAGCCGCTCCGTGGTCTACTACTTTGGTCACCCAGTCAAAGAAATCTATTACATTCATCTCACATGACCTTCCCACTGTGAATCCATGCTGCCTTGGGTCCTGTGCCTCGCTGGCCTCTAGGAACTCAACAATTCTTTCTTTCAGAAGTGATTCTATCATTTTCCCTACCACTTAGATCAAACTAACAGCTCTGTAGTTTCTTGCCTCTGCCTTGCTCTCACTTTTGTGAAGGGGAGTCACATCTGCCATCCTCCAGTCCTCAGGTGCCACACCATCCTCCCATAAATAAAGTTTACCCAACAAAAAAAAGGGTAGTCAGTGGTGTTCATTAGTTCTCCCCTTAGTTCTTTTAGAATTCTGGGGTGAATCCTGTCAGGCCCCATTGCTTTGTCCACCTTCAGGTTTAGGAGTTCTTTCAGCACCCTTTCTTCTGTGAATGAACTGGTATCGACCCCCCCCCCCATCCAGAGTGCTTCTATTGTTTGGTTTAGGTACCTCCCCTCATCTTCTTTTGTGAAAACTGAGCAGAAGTATTCATTCAGTGTCCATGCTTTTTCACTGTCACCCTCTGCCTACCCCCAATCCTCTTTATTAAGCCTCACTATCCCTCCCTTGGTCTTTCTTCACTCCCTAATGTACATATAAAAGGTTTTATCCCCCTTCTTAACTGAGTTGGCAATCCTTTCCTCGGTTTGGACCTTTGCTATTCTGACTGCCTTCCCTGCTTCCTTCTGCTGTAACTGGTACAGTTCTCTGTCCTGCTCCTTCTGTGTTTCGTTATACTTCCTGGATGTTATCTTTTTCTCCCTAACCTTCCCCCACCATCTCTTTTGAGAACCATAGTGTTTTTTTGTCTTCATTTTGTTTTGTTTATTTGTTTCACACATAGGTTTGTTGCCTCTGTGATGGCATTTTTGATCTTTCCCCATTGTTCCTCCACCCCTACTTCTTGCCTGCTAGTGCTTTTCTGTGGCACTTTCCCATTTTGCCAAAGTAAGCCCTCTTAAAGTACAATACCCTCACTTTTGTATGGCTTGACTCTACGGCTGTGTTCATCACACTGTTTGGTGTTCCTTTGTTCCCAGATGGCTACCCACTTCTAAATCTGAGATCCTTCTCCATCCCCTTTTGAGAGTACCATGTCTAAGACTGCTCCCTCCTGAGTGGGTTCTAACACTAGGTGTCTGAGGCATGCCCCTGTAGGACATTGAGAATGACCCTGCTCTTGGATGTGGCTGCAGCAAAGGTGCTCCAGTTAACATCTGGCATATTCAGGTCCCCCATTAACAATATCTCCCCTTTTTCTGCCATTCTAAGGATACCATCTATTATTTCCTTGTCCATTGCTGTCCCCTGAGATGGGGGCCTTTACACAACCCCTGTGTGGACTGTGGTGCCGTTTCCTGTCTCCCGAGTGATCAACAGCACCTCCTCTCTTCCCTGCTTACCCTTTAGTTCCATTTACTTTGATCCCATCCCTTATGTAGAGAGTTACTCCTCCTCCTCTTTAACCCTCCTAGTCCCTCCTGTAGATTGTGTACCCTAGTATGCTGACATCCCAGTCATGGTTCTTTGTGAACCATGTTTCTCTGACTGCCATGATTTCCAGGCATCCCTCTTCCATCAAGGCCACTAGTTCTGGGGGCTTTTTACCCAGACTATGGGCATTAGTACTCATTGCCCTCCTTTTTTATGTTCTTACCCCTTTTAGCCCCATCCCTGTCCTTTGCCTTTTTCTCCATTTACCCCTTACCTGCTCACTATCAACTTCTCTACCATGGTGTTTACTTCACTAACTACCCTGTTGTATGGGCAGGGGAGCTGGGATTCCCCTGCTCCTTTTCAGAGCCTCCTCCTTTGGCTAGTTTAAAATGCTTGCCAATGAAGCCTTTAAACCTATCACCTAGGATTCTGGTTCCTCACCCAGACAGATGCAGACCTTTGTACCAGTACTGGCCTTTATCCCTCCAGGTGGACCCCAACTCCTCAATGAAGCCAAAATCCTGAGCTCTACAGTAGTTGTTCAGCCATTCATTGAATCCCATGGTGCAGAGTACACTAGCCTCACCCATGCCATAGACAGGCAGCACCTCAGAGAAGGTTACCATGCATGCTACTTGTCTAAGGCCCCTTCCCAACTCCACAAACTCCTCCTGCACTGCTGTGATCCTATTCCCAGCCAGGTCATTTGTCCCTTGGTGGACAATGATGTCCAGCTCCCTCTCCCGTGTAGCAGCTCCCATGATCCTGAGGATTCACTTCCTGTCCCTCCAAGCCATGTTGCAGGGCAGGCACCTTAGCTCCCTCCCCTGCCTCCTCCAGTTCTACCCTCCAACTATTGACTCCCCCATCAGGAGTTGTTTCCTTCCCCTGTGCCACCCTCCTGTGGGTCTCCTTTGTGGTTCAACTGCTCCTCTTTCTTTGGCAACCTCTGAGGCAACGGTGGCAGCCCTGGTGGTCCCTGGGTGGGGGAAGAGGTTTCCAAAATTCTTGCCAGGCCAGCCTGGAGATGAGCAACTTCCTCCCTCAGACCAGAGAGGTGCCTGCAAATAGGGCAGCATTGCACCTCCAGAACATATCCCGGAAGACTGCCACCCCATAGCCAGTGCACTGCACTGCTCCTAACATGTCTGTTTCCCTCCCTTCCTGTTTAAATTTTTTTTTAATTTTTTGTTAGTGTGTGCTAGCATGTGCGTGCATTTACCTCCTATGTGGTGTGCTGGGCTGTTAAGGATATGACAAGTGTATATCCTTTGCCCTTTTGGGGAAGTGATATCAGAACCCCTGGTTTAAAGGAAATGATGCACTTGGGGTGGGTAAGGTGAGGGCCAGGGTTGGTGGGACCAAGCCTGTGCCCTCCAGAAACAATCAGCTACAGCTCTTACCCACTACCCCAATGAACGCTTTCCTTCCTTTCAGCAAGACAACCTGCACAACAGTTAAACAGAAAATATACCCTGCAAAAAACTGTTTCAATCAGATATTCACTTACAGAAACCCTGCAAGTTTGAAATGAAAAAAAAAATGCTTCTGTTGTGTCATTCTATTCAGCTCTTCTTAACTGAATCCCCAGCCAAGATCTCCTTTTAAGCTAGTCATCAGTATTTCAACCTTCAAGTCACAAACCAATGCAAAGCCACCAACACTTGTATTGGGATGGTCTTCTGCCTCAGGCATCTACTCACACCCCTTGCTCGGAAGACCATTGCCCAGAGCCTACTCCTCCTCAGCCTGCAATATGAATCCCTACTCATCTGTAATGCCCCCTCTAGTTTCTTGCATAAGTGGGACATCACATATAGCAATGTGTGCCACTTTGCCCTCTCATCCCCATGTCTCACTCACCACTGCACACTCTACAACTCCCCAGGGTGGCTATCCCCCCCCCGGCTTCCTGATCCCTCACACTAGGTTTGCTATATATATATATATATATATATATAAGCAATTACAGTCCCCCTCTCCTGCTATAACCATCCTGCCATCTCCTAGTGTCAATGCTGTCTACTTCCTCAGATCCAGATCTCATGATCCCACCCAACTTGTCATGCCCAGGTGTGCTACCAAAATGGGAGAACAGGTCTTTTCATCTTTTGCACCTAGACTCTGGAACTTCCTTCCTCAAACAATACGCAGCTCCACCTCCACCCTGTCCTTCAAGTCAGCCCTAAAAGCCCATCTCTTCCAATCCACTGCCTGCACATGCTTCCAACCCCCTTGGCCTCCCCAACTTCCAAACCTGCCATCCTGCCTACTCTACTCATGTCTTTCTCTCACCTCACCCCCTCCCAACCTGTTGGTACCTCAGCTCACTACCTTATCTGCTGGTACTCCAAAGATCAGCACTTTGCCATGAATTGTTGTAAACTATGCTATTGTGATAACTCAAGCCATAGCACTTATCTATGTTCAACCATGGTAATAACAAGTCTGTCTACTTCATGCAATCTAAAACCTTAATGCTCTAGGTTGCTCTCACTGTATTACTCAGTGTAAACCCTGTTTCTAATCCTCTCTGTACAGCTCTTATACAATTATTCACATAATCAGAGCTGCCTGTATAAGCTACTGTTACACTTGTTTATAATGTTCTGCCATCACAATGCTGTGTGTTCATGTATGGTAACCTGGTATGATGAAAACGTTAATGTAAAATGTTATTTGTTCTTGTTCTTGTGTACTATATCGGGTCACACCTTAAAATAGGCACACTGTTGTCTAGTGTTCTTACCTGCTTACAAAAAAATCAAATAAATAAATAAAGCTCTTCTCCTTCTGCAAGCCTGTTTCAGCCCCTCCTCCAAACACACACTTGCTTCTCAGGTTGTAACTGTCCTGGTCCAGCAACAAGAGACTGGAAAATGATCTGCTAACTACAGCAGTCCTAAATCCTTGCTACTAAGAATCACAGAACAGTAAACAAAAACAGAACACAAAATATCCTAATCCAAAACCCTTCTGCTTATTCACTTACACAAGCCCAGCAAGTTTGAAATGAAATAAAATAAATCACCTCTGCTGCATAGTTCTTTTCAACTCTTCTTAACTGAACCCATAAATTTGATGGACTGCATCTGACTAAGGAGGGAGTCAGTGCATTGGGGCAGAAGTTTGACGTCTTTGCAGAATATTTAAACCAGCAAATGGGGAGAGGGGTGCAGCACCCCATACATCGAATGGGAAGAACACACCTCCCCCCTCAGCTAGTGGTCAAACAGGGATTCAGCATGTTTGCAGTTCATTTGCATCACCAGGTAAGAAAAAAGGTTTGTCTCCCCATACAACGACAGGGTAATGCCAAACCTCACCCAACAACCAACACAACAAAATCTGCCCAATGGAAAATCACGTACACAAATGCTCACAGCCTGGGAAATAAGATCCCAGATCTGCAGGCAACAATGTCAGAGGCTAAACTGGACATAGTAGCAATTAGTGAGACGTGGTTTACCAGTAACCACACTTTGGGAGATCTTCAGTACCTGGCATGTATTGTCAGAAGAGCCCGGGTACAAAAAGGGGGGAAGGAGTGGCCCTGTATGTCAATGAAAATATCAAAGCTACAGAAATTCAGAATACACATAAGCAGCCAGAAGAACTGTGGGTCACCCTGGAAACAGGAAATGGGACAGCCATAAGAACTGGGGTTGTCTACAGGCCCCCAGACCAGGAGGAGGACATAGATACATTACATTACTGTTAGAAGATATACAAAACATGACAGCTAAAGGGAAGGCTCTGATAATGGGAGACTTCAACATGCCAGATACAGATTGGTCAATACCAGCAGGAACATCTGCCAGAACTAGACACATAGTGGATTCCCTGCAGGGGGAGGGCCTCAAACAACTGGTACAACAACCCACAAGAGACAGGGCTATCCTAGATCTAGTACTGACTACCAGGGAAGGGATCACAGATCTCCAGGTAGAAGGTCACCTGGGGGCCAGTGACCATCACATGGTATGGTTCAATTTGACTACTACATCTAAATCATCCCATTACAAGGCAAAAATTTGGGACTTCAGAGGAGCTGATTTTGATAAGATGGCCAACAGAGTTAAGTTAGCCCTGGCAAAAAGAAACACAGGTGAGGGGGTACAGGCAAAGTGGGCAAGCATTAAGGATGCAATACATCCCATTGTGTTAGACAGAAAAGGAAGTGCAAAAGAAGAAGGAAACCACTTTGGTTCTCAAATACAGTAGCAGAAAAGGTCAGAGCCAAAAAGCTGGCCTTCAGGAAATATAAGGGAACACATTGGGATGAAGATAGGGAGGCATACCAAACTGCCCTAAGGGAAGCAGGGAAGGCAGTAAGGCAGGCTAAGTCCCAAACTGAGGAAACACTAGCATGAACAGTAAAAGAAGGTGACAAGACTTTCTATAGCTACATTAGTGAAAGGAGAAAGTCCACAGTGGAGTGTGCTAGCTTAATGGAGAAAGGGAGCATGTGAGGAGGAGGACCATGTAAAGCATCTATCTAAATAGATACTTTTGCTCAGTATTTACTGAAGAGACGGTGAGGCAGGGCCCACAGCTCAGCAATTATGGACACAGGGGGAGGGAGGTGAGCACTCTCCCTTCACAAAAGAAAGGGTCCTACAAGAGCTTGCTAAGCCAGGGTGGATAAGGCAATGGGACCTGATGGCACATCCCAGGGTACTTAAGGAGCTAAAGGTGGAACTAGCAGAGCCATTAGCAGAACTGTTTAGTGAGTCTCTGAGCACAGGAGAGTCCCAGAAGACTGGAGAAGGGTTCATGTGATCCTGCTCCACAAGAGTGGTAGCAGGGAGGAGGCAGGAACTACAGACCAGACAGTCTTACCTCAGTAGTGGGCAAGATTATGGAGGCACTCCTTAAGGAAAGGATAGCGAACACCTGGAACCATAGGGGCACAGGATCCAAGACAGCATGGGTTTACAAAGAAAGGTCCTGTCAAACTAATCTCATAGATTTCTTTGACTGGGAACCAGAGTTGTGGACCAAGGGGAGAGTTGATGTCGCCTACCTTGACTTCAGCAAAGCTTTGACACTGTTCCACATAAAAGATTGATAAATAAGTTGGGTAGGCTCAGGGTGGTCAGAAGTTGGTCAACTGGGTGGCAAACTGGTTGATGGGCAGAAAACAGAGAGTGGTGGTAAGTGGTATACAGTCAGAAGAGAAGCAAGTCACAAGTGGGGTACCTCAGGGATCAGTCCTGGGGCCAGTCCTCTTCAACATCTTCATTAGTGACCTTGCAGATGGACTAGAGGGTAAGGCTTGTCTGTTTGCAGATGACACCAAGATCTGCAACAGAGTAGATGATCCAGATGGGGTGGGCAGAATGAGAAGAGATCTGGATAAACTAGCAAAATGGTGGAAGAGTGGCAACTGGGATTTAATGCAAAGAAGTGCAAGATCATGCACATAGGGAAGAGAAACCCTGAAGCCACCTATAGCCTGGGAGGGGAGTTGCTAGCAGTCACAAAGGAAGAAAGAGACTTGGGCATCATCATCACTGATGACCTGAAATCATCCAAGCAGACCCCAAAAGCAGTAGGTAAGGCTAGGGGGGTGTTAGGGTGTATTAGTAGGGGTATCACAAGTCGTAAGAGGGAGGTAATAATCCCTCTTTACAAAACACTGGTTAGGCCCCATCTGGAGTACTGCGTGCAGTATTGGAGGCCACACCTTCACAAGGACATTAACCAAATTGAGACAGTCCAGAGAAGGGCAACCAAAATGGTGCAGGGACTGCATCAGAAAACATATGAGGACAGATTAACAGAGCTCAATATGTATACCCTTGAGCAAAGGAGGGAGAGAGAGGTGATATGATCGTGGCATTCAAACACCTTAATGGCATTAACAAGGTGAAAGAGTCTAACATGTTTAAATATAAGAAAAATAGCAGGACAAGAGGACACAGCATGAGATTAGAGGGGGCCGATTAGGGGAATGAGGAAATTCTTTTCACAGAAAGGGTGGTGAATGCATGGAATGGCCTACCTCAAGAAGTGGTGGCTATAAATACAGTGCAGGGCTTCAAACAGGCATGGGATAGGCATAAGAGAGCAATACAAATGAGTATGAATAGATAGGCCACTGACAGAGCAAAGGCTGATGGCACATTTATAAGGTAGAAAAAGAAATGGGCAGACTGGATGGGCCTTGTGGTCCTTATCTGCCGTCAACTTCTATGTTTCTATGTTTCTATGTTTCATAGCCAATATCCCCTTTTAAGCTCTTTTCCTCCTGCAAGCCTGCTTCAGATCCTCCTCCAAACACATACCTGCTTTACAGATTTTAACTGTCCTGGCCCTGCAACAAGATACTGGAAAATGGTCTGCTAACTACAGCAGTCCCCTTTCATTGCTACTAAGAATTATAGAAATAGTCAGAAATAGTTCTTAGATGGAGATGGAGGCAGGCAAGGGACATAAAAACAGTGGAAGGGACTAGGAAGAGGCTAAACAGGAAGGTGGTAGAGATCGTAAGGGAATTGGAAGGTATATACAGCCTGCATCAGGATATCTCTTATGAGTGTGTGGGTCTATACATGCAGGATGGGGAGCACTTGAATGATGTGGGGCAGGATTTTTTTAATCTTCAATTAGAAGGGGTGTTCCATGAGTGGGGAGTGGAGAGCAGTTGAGGGGGAGCCCATCCTACTTCACAATAACTGGAGATGGGCTAGTGGATGGAAGAGGGAAAAGGGGGAGTGGGGGGAAAGAGGGGTGAAGATGGCACAAAAAGAATATAGGGGTCCCAGTGGGTACTGGGCTGGGAAACCAGGACACAAACTTAGAGATGCAGCGAATTATAAATCCTGCGCAGTGGACGTGAGTGACCACTTCAGTCACGCAAACACACGGAAGTGGACCCCATAGTGCTCACTTCACCTTATCATTACCATTCCACTTCGCATTCTCATTATGCCTTAACATGAAGTAATGCGAAGTGAGAAGAAAACAGACACATCACATGGCCTGCAGTACTGTAAGTCACATGCTTTAGCCAGGCAGGAAGGAAGTAAGTCAGAGAAGTAGTTTCACTTTCTCCTTTGTATTTGTACAGGGAGAAAGCAAAATTGTAAGAGGAGAGGAGTTTGCTTGGCTCTAGGAGTCGTTTCTTGTTACTGCTATTTCAAACAGTTTTTTTAAAAGCTATTTTATTTAGTGTTTGTATTGTGTTAATGTTTTTTGGTTAGTGAATTTTTTTGTATAAGTTTTGTTTTTGTCTTGTGTGTGTGGCTGACTGTGTGTGTGTGCGTGTAGGGGTGTGTGTGTGTTGTCCCATGGACCCAGGAGGATGGAGAGTCAGGTTGGAGTCAGGAAAGTGGAGTCACTGGCACGTGGGAGCATTAGGAGGGGAGAAGTGCGGACCCGTGGGGGGTGGGGTGGTCATGTTATGTTGGATCGCTCCAGACTCCTGGCCAGTGTTGCTTCCCCTGCAGAAGCAACAGGAGCAGCAGCAGCAGCACCAATGCCACCAGTGTATGTTGCTCATCCACCTTCTTCACCACCACCACTAGCAGAAGCTGTTGTGGCTCCAGCAGCACCCCCTCCACCATCTCCACAGCCACAGGAGGTGGCCCCGGCAATAGTGGGTGGTGGTGGGACTCATGCCCGCCAAGTGCGTACTGTGTCTGGTCCCCCCCCCACAGCTCCCCAGTGTGGGAGTTTTTTAATTGTGTGGGGAGAGACACCACAGTGGTGCAGTGCCATGTGTGTGGTGTGCTGGTGCGCCGTGGTCCCCCTGGGACACATTTGGGGACCGGCGGCCAGCGCACCCACATGATGAATCACCACAGGGCAGAGTGGCAGGCTGCCATGGAAAGGGCCATGCGACCATCTGCTGGCCCTTCCGTGGCAGTAGCCGAGGGAGCTGCTGGGGTGGGAGATGTGCCTTGCAGCAGTCACTGCCGCAGCAGGAGGAGGAGGGCTACATCAGGTGCTCCACCACCACCACCACCACTGCCACCACAGACACCAGCACCACCCTGTCCACCACCAGCCCCACTCCCTGGATTACCCACTGCAGTGGACCCTAGCATAGTCCCTATTAGCCAGTCTGACTTCCTCCTGGTGTGGGCAGCACTAGAGGAAAACAAGCGTTTAATTAATTTGGAGCAGCAGGTTACCAGAGTGGAAGGACAGCAGCAGCAAATACTTTCAGTGCTGCACCTGCTGCTGGACCAGCATGGCATCGCACTGCCATAGCAAGTCCAGGTATTGTTTTCTGCCCCCATACCCACCCCCACCCCCTGACCCCACCCCACTACTGTGTTGTACTTTTGTTGTGTGTTTTTTGTTTGTTATTATTAAATCATACACATTTTCCCTTCCAGGGGAATCTTTCTTGCAATAAATTTTTTTTTAAAACAATGCATTACAGTGAGTCATGTGACAGAGGCATGCCCATGCTGAAAATCTGCTCACATTCTGCCTCCTTTCTCTGCAACATTAGTACATGATGGCAAGGAGAGTGTGTGTACGTGCTCCGCTCCTTACAGTGAATATCGGAATGTACAGGTTTGCTAATGTTTCTTTATGTTAATGGTCAGTTTGTTGTGAAATGTGTGGCCACATTTCCAGTAAGAAGAGCCTTGGTAGTGGAAACATCCCACATTTCACCACAAAGTGAACCTTATAACATTAGGAAACACTGCTTGGGATAGCTGCTGGACATTCAGTATAGTGGAGCATGCACCTGCGCTCCCCCTGCCATCACGTCTTAACGTTGATGAGGAAGCGTGGCACAAATGTGGGTTGCTTTTCAGATTGTTAATTCCTCTGTCATGGGACTCACTGTAATGAAATTATGGGTGGTTTTCACAGACATATATTGCACTCTGTGGAGCAAGAAATATTCCAGTGGTAGTAATGCCCCCACATATTAGTTTATGTGCATCACCATAACTATGTAATATGTTGACTGTCTGTAAAGCAGCAGCGCAACAATCTGTTGATAACTCTGACCTATATTTTTTAATGCTATGTTACAACTTCCTTTACTTACATCCTGACTGACTGGAATGATATGATAATTTGCAGTAGTTGAGTGTGCTGTAATACCTTTTTCATGTGTGAAATAATGAAAGGAGCATTTCTTTTAAACTGGTGCTGCTGACAGTGAGTGTGATCAGGTCTTTGCCATTGTTTTCCTCTGCTTTTCTCCATCACATCAAGTAGCTGTCATATATAACTTCTGTTGTTAACTAACAGCTATGCATCAGTCAGTGTTTTATATGACACCATGGAACACTAGTTATTGAAAAGCAGCTGCAAATAAATACAAAGCTGGTCGGAACAATATTGGAAGACGTGCTCATTTTGTTTTCACACATGAAAATAAGTAGGAGTAAGAGAAGCAGGCATAAATTGTGAGAAGAATAGTATCATTCAAGTCACTGATGACTCGTACGTAAGTAGTGGTTGCTGTGACAATTTAAAGTAGCATAAAAAAGTACAGTTCAGAACTATGAGGACATTCTTGCAATGCTGTTTTAACTGTGAAAATGTCACTATGACATAATGACTATGAGCTCATAGCAACAATCACAGAACACACAAAAGTGGCACAGAGTCACCAGATTTTTTCTGCAGGCCCACAATGCATCCTCCTTGTGTGCAGAAAATTGACAAGTGGTAACGAAGTGAAAAGAGACTGTTTCAGCACATACAAAGTCCCCCAGAATTAATGGCGCACTCAGTCATGCCCACAGTGGTGGCACAGAATCCCCAGATTTTTTCTGCAGGCCCACAATGCGTCCTCCTTGTGTGCAGAAAGTTGGCAAGTGGTATCAAAGTGAAAAGAGACTGTTTCAGCACATACTAAGTCCCCCAGAATTAATGGCTCACTCAGTCATGTATACAGTGGAGGCACAGAGTCCCCAGATGTTTTCTGCAGGCGCACAATACGTCCTCCTTGTGTGCAGAAAATTGGCAAGTGGTAACGAAGTGAAAAGAGACCGTTTCAGCACATACAAAGTCCCCCAGAATTAGTGGCGCACTCAGTCATGCACACAGTGGTGGCACAGAATCCCCAGATTTTTTCTGCAGGCCCACAATGCATCCTCCTTGTGTGCAGAAAGTTGGCAAGTGGCATCAAAGTGAAAAGAGACTGTTTCAGCACATACTAAGTCCCCCAGAATTAATGGCACACTCGGTCATGCGCGCAGTGGTGGCACAGAGTCCCCAGATTTTTGCTGCAGACCCACAATGCATCCTCCTTGTGTGCAGAAAAGTGAAAAGTGATCATCTCAACTGGATTGAAAGGTGCCCTTTGGATGTACAGTAGTAGTAGCCTTGGTGAGTATATATATATATATATATATATATATATATATATAGTTGTGTATTTTGTAGGTGATGATGAGGGGGGTTGAACTTGACATGGACATGTACTGATGCTATTGTTCTGCATCACTCAGGTGACTCCAAACTGTTGCTGTGCACCTTCCAGTGCTCAATGAGAATTTTTTGCACTTAAATGGAAATGGATAACTCTCAAACACATGAAGGTAAGTATTTTTTTTGGGGGGGAGGTCATATTTTCAGTTTTGTCTGTAACGGTTTCTTATTTTTTTACTTCTTCACAGATTTCATCAGCATCCTTCTTATGTCCGGTTGTTAATGATGGTCATGGTTATCAAATGAAATGACTTCTGCATGTTGTATGTGTGCCCAAGCTCAGGTCGGGGGAGGGGTGTGCCTGATGTTGACAAACTTTTTGGGATAAGGCCACTTTGACAGAACAACAAAGTATAGCAAATTTTCCTAAAGAAAGAAATGAATGACTTCTTAAAAGTTACAACTTCATTGTTATGTGTCTATCCCTGGTTCTCAAATCTCAATCCCTATTGTCAAGTTACATTTCAGAGGCACATCTTGTCAACTACTAAGGCAACCTGTTGTGTGCACTATTTGCAGCAGGCTTTACAAAGCAATGAAACGGATGAGATAAAATCTTCATTCTTACCAGAATGGATTTCACATGGACATTACATCGGTTCCTCACTGTACTGTATAGCTACAGCATCTTTCTCAATGAGTAATAGCGATAGAGCCTGTTTTTGTTCTCCTGTAAAAGAAACAAAAGAAGTGTACTGTATGTGTTTTGCCACTGCGGCTCTGAAAAGCTACAGAAAACTAACAGACAACTTAAGGAAGTGAGGCAGCATAACAAACATGAGTGCACATACTCACTTTATGGTTTAAATATTAAGAAGCTGGTGGTGGTGGTGTACTGGTAGACTGGTGGTCCGTGGGGGACAGTCAGACTCTTGGTGGCAACAGAGTTGGATAACATCAGTCCTGGTGGTGGTGGTGGTCCGTGGGGGGGTAGACAGACTCATGGTGGCAGCAAAGTTGGATAACATCAGTCCCAATGGTGGTGGTGGTCCATGGGGGGGCAGACAGACGTATGGTGGCAGCAGACTTGGATAACATCAGTCCCAGTGGTCGTGGTCCGGGGTGGGGGGGCACACCACCTTTTAAATACTGCAGTTATAACCTGCCAACATTAACCACATCATCATCCCCATAAAGAAAACTGCCATCACAGTCATCAATGTCTGAAGTCTGACCACTGGGAAATTCTTTCTCCATTGTGTCATCAACTATGTCAGTGGTGGGCCGTTTCAGGCAGCCACTGCCAGTGCCACCAGGATGCTCCATTTCCAAATCAGCAAGACCACCATGACTAGGCTGGGGTACGAATACCGAGGTTGCAGTCTGTGCTGGTATGTGCCTCTCATTCATTTTAATGAATGTTAGCAAACTAACATTTGCAGGAGACAGGTTTGTCCGATGATCCCTGAATATTGCACCTGCTAAGCTGAATACCCTCTCAACACTTACACTGGAGGGTGGGCATATGAGGTACTTCAGTGCCACTGCAGTCAGCTCTGGCCATTCACTAACCTTTCCACTCCAGTACAAAAGAGGATCTTCACTTATTGTCAGATGTCTGTTTTCAGACAAAGATGACTCAACCATTCTCTGTGCTGCACTAAGTCCAATTGTTGATGCATCAGCCTGTTCCCCCGAATCATTGATTTCACAAATACCCACTTGGGACAAAGCCTCCCAAAGTGGGTTGACACCAACCACTTTGGATGACAGACCACCAGGAACTACAGTCCCCTTACCCTTGCATGACATGCTTGCTGGTCCTCCAGCTACACCTTCAGCTGGATTATGCAGCTGAGGTTTGCAAACCTTGGCACGTGACTTCTGTGCCCCATGAACCAAGCGAACCAGTTGACCAGTGATATTTTTTACCTGTTTAGGCCCTCCCTCCAGTACTGATGCAATTCCACATTTGTATTGTGGGTCCAGCATTGTTGCCATGGCAAAGTTGTCACTACACTGAATGCTCACAATGTGACGATTGTGGTCGAATACTGTCAGCAAGTGTTGCAGCAACATACTGCTACCACCGTCTCTGGCAACACCAAGGCTATGCTGTACATTCACCAATGTCTGCCTCAGCACCCGCAGCAGTGAAATTGATTGGCTAATGGAGACAGACTTGCCACTCACTGACTGTGTGGCATGTTCAAAAGGCTGCAAAATTGTTATTACAGAGTCCATGAGGTGCCACTGTTCAGTCATCATAGACATGGAGGCCCCAGAACTGTCACGGCTAGTGTGCATAACAAGATATTCTGTGATGGCTTTGTATTGTTCATACAACCTCTCTGCCATGTATAACGTGGAGTTCCATCGGGGTGACAACTTCCAGCTTCAAGCAGTGCTGAGGCAGGCTGTTTTGTATCCGCAACTGCTGCAGTTGGTCATGGGCCTTTCCAGATCTTGAAAAGTGAAAGCAGATACGTCGTGCAATGGTCAGCTTTCCTTTATGTCAGGGTGCTGCAGAAACTCCTGAACCACAAGATTTTAACAGTGGGCCATGCATGGAACACAAAAAAAAAAAAAACACCATCCCTAATGCATTTCACCACATTTGACCCATTGTCACTTGCTATGAACCTAGCGCTCAGGGACAGAGGGTTTAGCCATCTCTCAGTTTCAGTCAGTACCATTTCCAACATGTTCTCACCAGTGTGTGAACAGGTCACACTGTGCATAGCAATTGTTGCATGCTGGTGAATTCCCAGAAGATTGCTACCATGACAATCCACCTTCCTGCACTGATTATTCACACTACCAGCATCACAAACAACCCCCGGCACCTGCGCCCAATGTGCAGTTATACACAGATATGAACTCCCCACTGTTTTGCCACCTGTCCACATATCCACACTTAAATGGATGAATGGAGAGGAGGAATGTTGAAGGGCATAGCATGTCTGACTGAGTTTGACACAGGGCGGAACAACTCGGAAACAGCATGGGTAGAAAAGTATGTCCTGGATGGGACTTTCCATTTTGGACAGGCACGGGCAGCAAACCGCCGGAACCCAAAATTTTCCACAAAGGAGAAGGACAAAAGATCGATTGTCAGCATTTCCGCTACAGCAGCATTAAGTTCATGTGACACTGTATGATTGGGGGGGCACTTCAGCTTATGCGCAAAAACACTCTGTAACGTGGGCTGACTTAAACGTTTTACACGGGGTGTGTTGTTGGTCACAAATGGTTGTGCTCTGTGATGAATGGCATTGACAGGGGGTGGAGTGTGGACATTTGATGAAGACGGTTTCACAGGTGATGATGACAAACCCAGAAATTATGTTATTTTTTCCAGATTTGCCAACCGGGGTTGATGTACCACTTGCACTAGACATACTGCAATCACCACCACCACCACCACCACCACCACAAAAACTGCTACTCTCACCAGCACTGGACAACATTTCAGAGTCATTATGGTCCTCCACTTCATCATGCCTGTAGTAATCCTCTGCTCTTATTACTGCACTACTGCACATGTTTAATTTCCTACTGGGCTTAACAGTCATTTATTTATTTATTTATTTATTTAGGGATTCAGATCATACCTTTGAGCTCAGAGCTCTTTTACAAAGGTTACACGTCAAACAGTGACAATGACAGCAATAACAAACAGTTTACATACAATACTCGAATAATAGGTAGCTAGTATACAATAAGGTTACAATGTCATTCATAGTACCAATGGTGATAGTACAGTGTCAAGAGCATTCAACTAGGGTAAAGGACAGTGTTCATATGTAGCGAAGGAGACAGAGAGGTGTGACACCTAGTGTGAGAGTCCAAGGAGGAGTCAAGGTGAGGGGGAGGGGAGACTGGGGGAGAGTGGGTGGCCAAAAGAAGTGGCTTTGTCTAGGAGGTTGGGGGTAGTAGTAGTAGGTTGGTTTTAAGGTTGATACAGTGGGAGAAAAGGCACAGGGGGAGAGGAAGACAGAGGGATAGGGCAAGAGGGAAGAGTGGGGGTTAAAGGAAGGGGAAGGAGAATGTGGATGAGTTTGCATTATGGGTGTTAGAGTCTCAGTGACAGTCACAAACTGTCCCAGTAAGAAGGTGATGCCTTAGGCCATTTTTGAATTGCGAGATGCATTGGGAGTTTAGAATGTGCACTGGGATTTCATTGCGCCATTGGTGGGCCCTATAGCTGAAAGCACGCTGTCCCTGCACAGTTAGTCAGAAAGGTGTTGATAGGGCCCCCTCATCCTGCCTCTGGTGGTATAGCTGGTAGCATTTGGTGTTAGGATGCTAGAAATGCATGGGGCGGTTTTACCCATTAGTGCCTTTTTTCCAAGGAGAAATGTTTGGAATATAATCCTGTTCTTTAGTGGCAGCCAATTGGTCTCCTCGTATAAGGAGCAGATGTGGGTATTTTGATCTGCAGCCATTGTGAGCCTACATGCCTTGTTGAGGGAAATGTGAATCCTTTTTAGTGCAGTGTCTGTAGCTGCACCGTAGACCACCAATCCATAGTCGATGGTAGAAAGGATGGAGCTGGAGACTGAGAGACGGAGGGCCTCTGGAGTGAGATACTTTTTATGCCTATATAGTACACCCAGCTTGGTGTTCACTGCCTTTACCACTGTGTCAATGAGTTGGGTGAAGGTGAGGCAGTCATCAACGGTGACCCCCAGGTACTTGAAGGTCTGAACTTGTTCCAGCGGCTCACTGACTTTATTGGAGATGGTGAGGGGAGGGAGCTTCTTTTTGTGCTGTGGGCTGGCTGTGAGCATCACCTTGGTTTTTTTGTAGTTTAATAGAAATTTATGGCTACAGAACCAGTCTTCCAGCTTGTAGAAGGATGCCTGCAGCTTGGAGTGGAGGGTGACTATTGGTGAACTGCTGGTGAGAAGCACAGCATCATCTGCGTAAAGTATTGGTTTAGTGTCACAGGCTTCAGGAAGATTATTTAGGAAGAGGCTGAATAGTAAGGGCCCCAGTATTGACCCCTGTGGGACCCCTAAAGATACCTTGTGAAAGGGGATAACATGCTGGCTATGGTTGCCAGTGATACGGGTGAATGCCCCAGTCTGGTATTAGCTGACAGTTTGTGCTGGGTCCACAGAGCCAAGTGCCTATTCTTAAGATGTGTATGCTGTCCTCCTGTCGCAAGATGGCTCCCCTTTTTACCTCGGCTCACAGGCACATGGCAACCCTGGCAGATTGAAACTGAATCATCATTTGCATCTTGAACAAAAAAATCCCAAACAAGGAACTGTGATGCTCTGCTTTTAACATGTCCATGATGATGTGGCTTATTTAAGTCTGTTATTTTAAGCACTGAAGTGGGGAGGGCATGTGATGTTTTTGGCACTGCACACCTGGACCGCAATTGACCACCACGACTATCTATCACATTGAGTGCTGGGTTGTCATCATCATCATCATCATCCACTAAAACAGGTAAATCACAAGTTTTTACGGGGTGGGGGGGGAATTCCTACAAACAGATTCAGACACAGCCACTTTTAATTTCTTTTTCTCTGGATCCCAACTGGGGTCAATTACTTCATCATATTCATCAACGTCACTGTCACACACATCCACATCTTCTGCTTGGATGCTAACATGTGGACTGCATGTTGCAACAACAGCAACATCATCATCATTAGCATCATCACATTCATCATCGGCATCTACACCACCATCACCCGATATTTTTTCACCACACTGTGAATCACTGAATGGAAAATGAGTGACGTTAAGAGCCAAGGTGGATGGAATATCACATTGTATGCTATCGTTGACATGATCATCAGAATCAGGTTCAGTTAATGGGATGTTACTGGGAAGTATGACATCATCTACTCTGTCACTCACGTGCACTGCTTCACACTCAATATGTTTAGATACGGTACATTGGTTGGAATTAGAACTTGATGCAACAATGCTAATACTGCCTCCACCACCACTAACATCAGTAACACTAACACCACCGGCTGGAAAATATCATCTCCTCCAACTATGAGTGAAGCTACTGATTGGGCTGTAAAAAACATTGCAGGAGAAATACCTTTCCTCACATCAGCAATGCACTTTTCTGTCCACATACTACTACCTACCTCGCCCACAGACCCTCTTACTTCTAACATTGCCATGGCCAGAAACAGCTTTACTTGCAGACATTTTGGGGGGATAAACCACAAATATTATTACCAAATTCAGATTTTGATAAGTTCACTTTTTGACTGGAGGGTCACTAGCTGGATGTGAAGCAAAATAAACAACTGTGGCTTCAGCAACAGACAAGAGACAACTGTGTTGTGACACTGTCACGGAATTAAAACAACTTCAGTAACCAGTGGTGCTGATTTGGTCGCAAAAACAATCCAGTCTGGTAAAAAATACCTTTTCAATGTGGGGTTGGGGGGACACTGAATACAGACAGTGCTGATTTTTACGGCACTACAAGCAGCAAAACTAAGAACAGAGAACATGATCGCAGTACAAAATCAGACAGCTGCAGTGGATAGCAGGTTCACACTGCTGCGCTTAGTTGCACTTACACCAATCTGTGTCACAAATTTTAAAAAGTGTATTATATTTGATGCATGCAACACTGCACACACAACAGAGAACATTTTGTGTACAATGCAGAACGAGGAATGCGATGTAAATGCAAAAGTTCAGTGTACTCAGTGCCACGTAATGTAATTTGTAATTTAAACAACCTGACCTTATGAAATGTTGCACCATATTCACACAACAAGCAGCAAGAAAATTTGTACTATTACTGACAATTTTACTATGTGTACAGTAACACAGTCAGTTATATAACAAAAATGTTACCAAAACACAAAGAAATTACTAGTTCTCCAACTTAAATCTACGTACACACAGATACGCCCCTCCCCCACAAAGCACACTTCACTGTCTTTCACCACACACACTCAATGTTATAAATTTACACTCAAAATCCACACACAAGCAAAAATGCTCGATGATGTGAGCACAGGAGGGTTTCCTACAATCGATGAACTACAGTTCAATCCCCCAAAAAAGCAAAAATGCTTTCTGAACAGCTTTTAAAAGATTCCTACAGACAGCTATCAGAGCACACTGTCTCCTACTCCTTCCTACTCATACTACCTCGAACTGAGGCTGTGCAGATCAATATAGAGTCCATGTGACCTGAACTCCCATGAATCACTGCAAAATCTGCCTTCGGAGCTCAAAAACAAGGCGAAGTGAGGCTAAGTGAACTGCCACCAATGTACTTCACCTTAAATTTGAAAGAGTAGTGACCAGTGGAGGTGGAGTAATGCAAAGTTGCTGTTTCCAATGGACTTCGCGTCCTCATTATAATGCGAAATACTCCGCTTCACATTGCGGAGCACTCTACGAATCCACCTGTGCTCCGTGAAATGCTTCGTGGAGCGGATTGAGCCCACTTCACCCACCACTACAGGAACTGGGTGTGCACCTAACCACACTGGCACCTTGTGGAGTTTACACCCAGAAGGCCAAATTTGAGTGTCGGGTATGCATCTATGTCCAGAATGGTTTCTAAGGAATGGAGGTGGTCATTCAATCAATGACATAACATAATGATGTATATGAAATAAAATATTGGTGGGTGTTATAAAAATGCAAATAAAAAGGTGCAATGGAACTTTAAAGATAAGGATGCTGACTGACCACCCAAACATGACATGTATGTATGGTATTATTTGTAGAGTGTACTCCACTGCAGCCAGCCTTGGTGAAAAAGACATGCATATTAAAGGAAGTAGTCCTGTGACCAATCCATGCAACAGTCATACAATGACAGACTGGCACAGAATAGAACTCACTCACCCAACTTAAAGAAGATATACTGAATACATGTAGACTGTACTTAAACGTAATATTTTATTTGTCTGAAATACAGTGTTATACTTCAGACGTTTCGGATCACTCTTCTACATAAACAATATTTCAATAATTAGACACAGGCTTGAAATGATAAAATAAATAATTAGACATTAAAATTCATAACCAAAAGATTTGTTCTCACCAGAACAGACCAAAATATAAGTCATCTATCAAGTATCTGATTTTAAAAGAAAAAAAATTACAACAAGAGAAAACATGCATGTTACTCTAATTGTAAAGATTATACATATTTAACATGTTATTTAGGCTATAATATAAAGAGAGATTTCTACTTAATGTTAAACTTATATCTTCTTAAATCATGTTTAGCTATGCTGAATCTTTAAAGTCCACAATTGTTTAGATACCACAAAGTTTCATTTGGCTAGAATAAATCACAGGGACATTACCAACATTTTACTATCTCATTTAAAACAAGCTATTATTCTTATATCAATGCACCATCATTGTAAGTTAAGTTATAGCATATTTCTCTAAACACTATTGCATTTGGTTTATCACCAAACATGCTTTAGGAATGGGTTTTAATGCCTTAATAGTAAACACATTATATGTGCACTGTTACTTTAAGTAATTAACTCAGCATGAATCCAGTACTGTTTCTTTTATAAACTTCTTCTGCCTTTTAAATTAAATGGAGAACTCATTGTATTTATGTTAAATAAGGTTTCCCAGCATTGTACACATTTTCTTATATTCCACTAGAGAGTATCCTATTTAAAAATGCAAGTAAACAGTGCATCTACCTGCAAAGCTGGTGGCTCTTGAAAAGTTTTACAGGGTCAGATATTCAAAGCTTTGCACCTGGCACAAATTCGTAGTGCTCGAATAGTGCTGGATTTGCATCAGGCTGCAATACTCAAACCCCCCCATTAGCACTGACACTGTGTGGTAGTGCTGAAGCAAAAAATAATAGCATGTGTGTGGGGCGGGGAGTCAAGGAATGCCAGCAGCATTACATATTCAGTTGCATAGCGATGTGCTACAGGCATTAGGTAACCTATAGCACAGTGCTAATTACCACAGACAGAAAGCCAGTGGTAATGCAGCATTGTCCCTCCCCCACACACACACACACACAGTGACCCCAGAAGCGTGATATGACATTAATCTTCCTGGTAGTCGAGGATCCCCCCACCCCCGAGCATGACTCCCGACCCTGGCCCATGATGTAATAATTGTCCCTGGTAGTCCAGTGGTCCTCCCATCCCTCAGCATGACTCCAGACTCCTGGAGCTGTGGTGAACTACATGTTTTCACTGGTAGTCCAGTGGTCTCCCACCCCCAGCATAACTCCTGACATCCATTCCACAATACAAACATATTTCACTGGTAGTCTAGCGGTCCCCCCACCCAGCAGTGATGCTTCAGCTCATCTGAAGAAAACTCCACAAATAGAGCCAGCAACCAGGTCAGCCCTCCTCTCACCACCATGGCCAGCTGCCGACTGAAGTACGAATGAGTGCTTATTCCCCACCTTTAGGATTTGGTTCAACTTTTTGTAGTCCAAAAAATCTCAAATAGAGGAGCTGATGCCCTTATTCCATAACATATGCTACCAGTGATGTCTCATCTCCCTTGCCTGTATCACTTTTGTATTCACCGATTCTTAATTTTAACATCCTTTCAGTTTTCCCTATATATATCTTATCACATGAGCATTTAAGCATGTAAACAACACTGATAGTTTGGCAATTGATGAATTCACCAATAATGTGGTCCTCATCCCTAGCAGTATTTCTTATTTTTTTCACCTTGTAAGTATTATGGCAATGCATTCAATGTTCACACTGTTCATTTCCCTTTATATCCAATGTGGACATAAAATGTTCTGGCTTTTTTCCCAGTATGAGGTGTTGGGTATTAACCACCCTATCCCTTATTGTTTTGTGCCTCTTTGCTACCACTAGTGGCATTTTGTCAAATACCTTAGCCCCCACTGATGTAGCTCTCAGCACAACCCAATGTTTGAAGGTTATTCCTTTAATTTTTAGTAAAAGCATTATTGTAGGTGGTCACAAATACTATCCTTCCAGTGCTGGTATCACTTTCTTTCCTATTTTTGTTCAACAACTCATTTCTGTCTCTTGTACTTTTCTTATCACATCATGCAAAACAGCACCACCATAACACCTGTCATGAAACCTGCCTATCAACTCTTGGGCTTTGTTATTGAACTCTGTTTCATTCTGTACAATTTCTTTTCACTCTAACTAGTTGCCCATAAGGAACTGCATCTGAGTTTTTTTGGATGGAAACTATCTGCCCTTAACACAGCAGTTTTATTAGAAGGTTTACGATACAGCTTTGTTGCCAACCTGTCATCATCCTTATAAATCATCAGATCCAGGTATGAAATCTGTTCAGTATTACTGTTCCTTACAAAAATCAAATGATCTACACACACATTCAAGTAATTATTAAACTCTAAATGATTTTCCATAGTTCCGGTCCATATCACTATGAGATCATCAATAAAATGCTTCCACAGTCATATGTGGTTCTGAAATGGATTATCGTTATTAAAGACATACTTAGTTTCAAAATCATTCATATAAATGTTAACATATGAAGGTGCCATACTTGAGCCCATGACTGTTCCTCTTATTTGCAGGTAAAACTACTTCTCAAATTTTAAAAATTTGTATGTAATACAATTTCTGCCATTTTAGTAAGTATTTCATTTGGTAGCACAAGTTCTTGTCTTTCTTTTTCAAGTAAATCCCCCATAACCATCCCCATGTGGGATCAAAATGTCTAAAAACTTGAGATCCCATGTGACTAATATGTAACTTCTCATATCCGAATCTGTCTTATTTTCACCCTCAATCAGACCTGTAATGTCACTTGAATCTTTAATGTACAGTCTCATTTTTTCTACAAATGGTCTGGTATGGTGGTCTATATAGATAGATGGGGTTCTAAGACTGATCTAATACCTAACACTATTGAACTGCCTGGTGGGTTTTTGTATATCCTTATGTACTTGGGCAGTGTATAAAACAGTAGGATTGAAGGTTATGCCATGTATAATACTTCTTTCTCCCAATCTGTTATCCATTCATTTTCATGTGCCATATTTAAAATGCTTTTCACAATATTTCTAACAGAATCAGTGTGATCTCCCTCTAATTTCAGATAGTTATTAGTATCCATCAATAGTTTTAAACACATATTTTCGTTTTGTTGGTAGTCCATTACCCCAACTGCACCTCCTTTGTCAGCATTCTTAATAACTAGTTCTTGATCATTTTCAGTTCTTCTTAATACCCGAAATTGTGCTGCTGATAAATTAAATTGAGTCTGTCTGTCCGTATTTCTTTCTAGTTGTAGTAGATTATCCATGTCCATATTTACAAGGCTCATGTGTATATCAATTACATGAGGTACAACAGGGGTTAAAAAACTGGATTTCAAATTTAGTTTACTACTTAAAGTAATTCTTTTTTGTTATTCTGCTTCATTCATCATAACCTGTTTAGGCTGGGTTGCAAAAAAATACTTAAGTTTCATAAAGAACCTGTTTAAATCCAATTTTAATGAGAATTCATTCGGAGAGCTGTGTGGGCAAAAGGAAAGATCTTTTGATAGAACGTCTATCTCTAGGTTTGTAAGTTCCTTTTTGATTTGTTGTATACTAACTTGTTTTCAGAATCTGAGATGTCGTTACTACTTGGGGTGTTTTTGTTGTTTTTTGTCTTTTTTTTCCTTCTGTCTTGTTCTATATCTTTTCCTATTTCTGTGGTGCCTGAAGGTCCTGGTTCTTGGTCTTCCCCTCCAACTTCACCTACTAATGTTTCTATCATATATTGATAACCCTTTTTGCCCCTGTTGTGAAAACCTCTCCTGCCTCAAAACCCCCATCTCCCAAAAAAAGTCCCTCTCTTCCTTTAATATTAGTATTAGGTAACTCTGCATCTCTACTAGAAGACTGTACTGAAGATTCTGAATCCAAATTGTATTTATATGTTTTATCAAAACCAATGAATTTTTTATCTGTATATACTTTATTTCCCTTATGGTCTGTTGGAACTCTTTTGACTTTATGGAGTTTTGTAGATTCCAGTTCTTCCTCAAATTCAGACAGGTGTGCAATTAACTTATCTAACTATTCTTTCAAACATCAGTAGTATACTTATTTTTATACTGCTTGCTTATATTGTGTCATGTCTTTTTCTACCCTTTGTAGTTCTTTTGTTATTGATTCTATAATTAAGAGCAAAAAATCCCTAGAGCAGCGGTTCCTAACCCCATCCCACTTGGTATTCAGATCCGTAGCTATATAACCCAAATTAGCTTCAGCTAAAATTCTAAGACCTTTAGGTATGTGCTTTTGTTTTATATATTGTGACATTGTCAATGTATGCCATTCCAATTTTATCTGTTTCTGATTGAGGTATTCAGATTGACTAGTTATGGATTTGGTAGGTGGTCCACACAAATTCCCTATTATTCTTAAAGTTCTGTCAAATCCTGTTTTCTTCAGTATCCATAATAGTAAGTGGAATGGATCTATTGTCTGTTACTTTGTCAAGTTCCTTGAAGTTTAGCATGGTAAAGTCTCAAATATTCCCAATGTTATTACCAAAACATCAAAGGCCAACAACCGAGACTCAAAATGTCAGAAGAATTTTTCAGAAAAACTTTGATAGCAGATGGTCAATATTCTTATCTGTGAGTTAAATTTCAGCTGTGAACAAAGGTAACATCCAAATTTTTAGCCCTCTGGAAAGAGCATCTGAATGATGATTTTAAGGGAAAACTCACAGAGCGTACTCCAGTGCAGCCCACCTCAGTAAAAAAAAAAAGTGTATTAAAGGGAGTAGTCCTGTAACAAATCCAGGAAAAAAAATCATACAATAACAGATTGGCACAGAATAGGACCCATTCACCCAACTTAAAAAATATATACTGAATACATGTAGACTGTACTCAGACTTAATATTTTATTTGTCTGAAATACAGTGTTATACTTCAGACTTTTCAGATCACTCCTTCAGTTAAAAACACTGTAGCTATGCATAAACAATATATCAATAATTAGACATAGGCTTGAAATTACAAAATGAATAATTAGAAATTAAAGTTCATAGCCAAAAGATTTGTTCTCACCAGAACAGACCAAAACATAAGTCATCTATCAAGTATCTGATTTTAAAAGAAAAAAAAAAATTACAAAAAGAGAAAAAATGCATGTTACTCTAATTACAAAGATTATACATGTTTAACATGTTTTTTAAGTTATAATATAAAGTGGAATTTCTACTTAATGTTAAACTTACATCTTCTTAAATCATGTTTAGCTATGTTGAATCTTTCAAGTCCACAATTGTTTAGATACCACAAAGTTTCATTTGGCTAGAGTAAATCACAGGGACAGTGTCAACATTTTACTATCTCATTTAAAATAAACTATTATTCTTATACCAATACACAATCATTCTAACTTCAGTTATAACATATTTCTGTAAACATTGTTGCCTTTGGTTTATCACCAAACATGCTTTAGGAATGGGTTTTAATGCCTTAATATTAAACACGTTATGTGTGCACTGTTCTTTTAAGTAATTAACTCAGCTTGAATCCAGTACTGTTTCTTTTATAAACTTCTCATTCTATCTTTTAAATTAAATACAGAATTTTATTTATGTTAAATAAAGTTTCCCAGCATTGTGCACATTCTCTTATATTCCACTAGAGAGTATCCCATTTACAAATGCAAGTAAACAGTCCATCTATCTGCAAAGCTGGTGGCTCTTGAAAAGTTTTACAGTCTGTAAAGAGATGACTATAAAAATCCCCAGTCAGTACTCTATCCATAATGTGGCACAAACAGTAAACTGTAAAAAAGCAAACAGGCATTTTAAATATCCTTCTAGTCATACAGCCGTTTGTTAAACTTACTTGATAGCAGCTCCAGCATTACAGGACCTCCAGGTTCTCTCTTCTTAATGGAGGTGCAAAGCTGGTGCTGTCTGTTTCTTTATTAAGTGAATCAGGAGGTAGGTATCAAAGCAGTCACACTACCCAAACTAAGTTAAGTGATGGCACCTGCATGCCTGTGTGCCCAACCTGTTGAAAGCAGCACACCAATAATCTAAAGCAGTGTGTCCCCAAAGTTCTCTCACTTTTAAACATTGTAATGAATGTGTTTAAAGTTTTAAGTGAAAAGGCTGTTCTAGTTTAAACATCCTTATCATTCTTCATGTTATGTTCCTTATGTTTTCAGAAAAAATCTTATGGGAATCTTTTTTTTTTTTTTTTGAAAATAATGATTTTATATCCAGAACTATAAATATAAATCAGTTTTAAACATAACAGTTAATCCTCTCATGTACTAATTTTCTTATAATATTTCATTATATTTGAAATTGCACTTATATTGGGAAGGGTGTTACATCTTCCTGGGAGGTTAGGGAGGTCATAGACAAAAAGATAATATGCACAAAATGTTTTTTTAGGTAAATACCTGGTTAAAAATTCATCACTCTTACTCATAACCAATGAGGTACAGTAAATGTATATGTCTAAGGTATACAGTAGCAGTGCATCGTTTTACCCATGACCTCCCTGACCTCCCAGGAAGATGCAGTGTCCTCCCAAATATAAGTGCCACTGCGACAGCATTTAAACCTGTATAGAATGTTGAGCTTTGGCACTATGTTTGCGAACTTGTGATCAATGCATCTACTATATGTAAGTGATACATCAAACCAGATTCCTAGATACTTGCATACGTTTCTTGGCATCACCCCAACTTTAAGAATATACTAACCTAAAACAAAGAAAACCATCCAGCATTGGAGAAAGCCAGATGCTGTCTTCACTCATCAATGTCCTGCAAAAGAATTTATGAATGGTAACCTCCTCATCTGAAGTAACCCCTGATTGGCTGCTTGTACTGTGGATAAGGATATCTTGGTGATCTCAAAGAACCTCAACGTGCAGACACCTGAACTTGCTGTTGGCCTCACTCCTTATTTTTCATCCCAAACCCCATGATATAGTAAATCTGTTTTACACAGTATACAATAAATAATTACACAGTAAATGACAAAGTCACTGTTGTATTTCACTTGAAATGTATCATCCATGTTTTTTTCAATGGTAGTAAATTGTCCAAGCCATTATCTTTCAATGGGCCTACTCAACCAGAGTAGTGTTATGCTTGTGCAACTGTGATAACTGTTTGGTCATTTGCACTCTCTATTCCATGGGGAATTATCACTCTGTAGGGGTACCAAAGGCAAGGGACCCCCAAAGAGGATTCCACCCCTAGATGTGCCATGAGAAAGATTCCCATGGCTAAAGTTACCTTAGGAAGGAGACCCCAAGGAGAGAGACATGCTGCTGGAGGAGGAGAGGAGAATGGTGGGGCAAAAAAAGTGCTTCAGAAGGAGGCTGGGAGGAACTGCTTATATAGTTCAGAAAGGGGTGTGGCTAGTTGCTTTCCCCATTGAACTACAGGCATAGCCTTCCAATTCAATGTGCCTTTGCAACCAGAGTAGAGTTATGCTTGTGCAACTCTGATAACTGTTTGGCTGTTCGTACTCTATATTCCATGGGGAATTACAACCCTGTAGGGGTAACAAAGGTAAGGAATGCTCAAAGAGGGTTCCACCCCAGAGGTGGCACTGGGAAAATTCCCTTGGCTAAAGGTACCTTAGGAAGGAGCACCAAAAAGAGTACTGAGCAGTAAATGTTGACTACCAGGTTAAGAGCAGATTGACAGCAACAAGACAGCTTGAAGAACATGAATGAGATGTGCAGGTTGTCAGGATTGCACTGATAAAATAGATTGCACAGATGACATGAGGGGGCTGCCTAAGGAGAGACGGAATGGCATGTAGGGTCACCATCCATCTCCATCCAACAGCAGAAACCTACTCAAGGAAACCAGGGAATATACTATTAACAACTAATTACATATTATGACCTTTGGCACAGAGGAGATGAAAACCCCCCTTTTTAAAGTAGGAAACCATTGGGGATTCAAGGCCTAGGTTGCCTTCCCTCCATGATAGTTTATTTACTGATAGCTCTGCTGCTGCAGTATAGAAACCCAATCCACAGGGAGGAAATATTCCAAATTGGGGGAAAGCTCTCATGATGCCTCTTAAAAACAGAAGGAAGAAAGAAGTAAGTGCCTTACATATTTCTTTGTCTCTTCTGTTTGTATGTGTTCCATAAATATGCACACCACACTCTTGTGATTGAAAACCTATCATGCTCTTCAAGTAAGTGTGAATAGGTCACAGTTTAGTGCAGGCATATAATGACTCAGGCAATATACTGTAGGTGAGTTGTTGCAACAAACTCATGCTCTATACTGGTGGTCTATACACAGGGCCTGTCTCTGGCAGGTGTTGGTTGCACTTCCTGTGAAGTAGTGCTGATACTTTCAGATGCATCAGTTAACTGTTTTGGCTGCCATGGGGCTCAGTTACTTGAATGAACTGTCCTTTCCCACCACTACCCTTACTTGAATGAAGAATCATTTCCCTACCACTACCTTTTCTTGAGTGTCACTGCTGCTGGCCCATCTAAACTGACTGGATATAAGGAATGGTCATGGCTGTTAGAAGGATGCCATCTAAACATTTTAAATGATCGACCAAACACTCATTCTGTCCTCTAGCACCTCACTCTCATGCCTCTGCATCTTTGACTGGTTAAATTCCATATCCTTCTCACTGGTGCTATCTATTACAACCTGCTTTAGTGGTAGTGCTACTTGCTTGCCTTTTTTTAGAACTGTGGGAGTTTGCACACTTTCTCTGCTTGCCCTTCTACTATGAAGAACTGATTTTATTCCTCTTTTAAAAGAAGATGCTTTTGTCTGAGTCCATGTCAGACCTAGACTTAGTTTATAGTTCCTCACAGTACAACTGATCAGCAGCACTGGCCTGTAGTGTGCTGCTGCTTACACATGGTTAGGGGACCAGAGGGCATCATACAGTATAAAGGCAGACTAAAAGTTGTCTGCACTCATAAACAGGTAGCTGAGGAACCTATTGTCATGAGGGTTTGCTTTTTACATTTCTGGATAAATCACTGTGATCCTGGATAGGATAACTAGGATAACTTGAAAGAGAACAAGTGGGAAAAGAGTGTGCTTTATGATTGCTCAGGCTGGTTTCAACACCATATGCACAGGATGAATGTCTGGATGGCTACAGTACTTGCAGTGAATGTGGAGCCAGTGGACTTATTGGAACTCATAAACCACCGTTTATTTAGCTATACTGTCATGCACTCATCCTTAGTGATCACATCCTTGTGACTACGACTCCCATCCCCTCTCCCACCATGATAATATCCTTCTTCTCCACCACTTTCAGAACTTGTACTTTGCAGAACTAGCATATTGAAACCTTTATCTGCTCCTTTCTACTCCCTGTATTCCATTCTCCTCCTGTTTTTTTTCCTGATTTTTTACATTATTTGATGGCTCATGTATGACAGATTATGACATGAAACAGGTGCCACCAGGCACAAACTGTGGTGACTGAATATGTGTCATTGCTTTTCAGATGCTCTTGTGACTCACAGAGTGCATGCACATACTGTAGTGCTGAACAACCCATGAGGCAGCAGGGAATTGAGCCAGAGTGACACTACCAGGCCTCATGCCCCACCCTCATCCTACTTTCACATGGTCACAACCCACTGTGGGACCTTGAAAGAATTAATGTATCACACAGCAGTGTACTTCACTTTTCACTTACTTGTTTGCTTACTGGTAAAATATAAATAAAAGTATCATTTTCTGCATCCTGCACCAACAAAAGTGACTAACTTTAAATTGATTTGCCAAACAAAATCTTCCAAAATCCTGTTGCCATTGTCCCTGTCTTCAGAAGGCAATGCCCTACTGCAAGACAGCTGCAGCTGCAAAATATCACATTCACTGAACTATCCTCACATCTGTGGTAGTAACTGTTTTTTTTGACATCCCTGCCTAAAACTGAAGTTCAATGTTGTTATACTGTAGCCAAGTATGATGAAAATGCATGATTCTCTGATGATTTCTGAAGAGTTCTTTTTTATTAATTTTTGGTGACTGGGAAAGGAGGGCTAGGTAATTCTGTTTATTTTCCCCCTCATCCCAGGGAAGGGGGGAAATACAGATGGTAACCACCTGAAATTTAACCAGATTAAGCTGTTGGTAGCATTTTTGGGTGACGGGAAAATCTGGCCAGGACACTGGGGAAATTCTCCTACTCTCTGGTAGGGGGAACCCTTGTCCATCATGTCAGATGGCTGTCACTCAGGAGTGTTTTCTGGTGTACCTGCAGTGGAGCTGATCCCCCCACTGCAGTTCTAGACCAGGAGATTATTATGGTAAATAGAGAAATTATTTATTTATTTGTTAAATTTTGGTGACCGGATAAGCCCACTGAGCCCTGAAGGTCCCTTTTTCAGGGGCGACTCGGGAAATTACATAATACGAGAGACAAATACAACGTTAGTTTGGTATACAGCAATTACAGTAACACAGTTATGGTGACAGGACAGAAGCATAGCAGTCCAAGTGGAATACATAGTTAAAGCATCAATGATAACTTTGTGCAAATATTAGCAGTTTGTCATGGAGTTAAACAGTGGTGGAGGAGTAGGACCTGTCAAGTCAGTTATCTCTGGGTCCCTGTCAGGAGCCAGTGCAATTACAGGAGCTGGATACTGATAGGTGGGCCTTAAGCTTAGTGTGGAAGTTTTTGATAGTGGGGGCTTCCTGCACCGCAGGAGAGAGCTGGTTCCACAGTGTGGGAGCAGTGAAGGCAAATGACATACCACCTGCCTTAGTTCTAACCCTGGGGACATCAAGGAGAGTATGGCCAGTTGTGCGCAGGAGGTGGTGGTTGGCCTTCAGAGCAACGAGATCAGAGAGACTGGGGGGGTGGTCGGGCCAACTAACTTGTAGGCTAGGCAGAGCAGGGGGTATTGGAGGCATGCATCTAGTAAGGGCCAGTTTAGGAAGGATAGGGATTCACAATGGTGATCCCTAGGGTTGACCTGGGAGGCGAACCTCACCACCTTGTTATAGAGGACCTGGAGTCTGTTCTTCTCCAGCTTTCCCAGCCCTTGCATGACTGGGGCAGCATAAGTGAGTGTTGGAAGGAGGATACTGGTGGGGACTGAGATTCTGGCTTTGAGTATGAGCTGGTCTTTCTGGCGGTAGAGGGTTCCCAGTTTCCTGTGTAAGGTTTTAGTGACTGAGTCCACATGGTTCTTCAGGGTGAGGCCCTGGTCCAGGGTTAGGCTGAGGTATTTCAGGGAGGGTACTACTTCTAGACTGTTGCCAGCCGCAGTGGTGAGATGTAGGTGCTGTGTTCTGTCCTGACCAAGGGATCTAGGGCTGAACAGCATTGCCTTAGTTTTGGACGTGTTGAGGACCATTCTGTTCATGGTGAACCAGTGCTCCAATGACTGGAGATCATCTTGCAGTAGGGGGCTAAGGCTTCCCAGATTAGCGGTGGACCAGTAGATGACTGCATCATCTGCGTACTGGACAATGGAGCTCTCTCCACAGTGATCCGATAGTTCGTTAGTGAACAGGGAGAAGAGAAGGGGGCTGAGTATCGACCCTTGTGGCACCCCCTCTTTTAGCAGAAGTGGCCCAGGAATGGTGTCCTTCCACTTTACCTTCTGCGTCCGGCTGGTTAAGGAACTCTCGAATCACTTCAGAGTGTGGCTATCTAGGCCTATGTTGCTCAGCTTAGTGAGGAGGAGCTCATGGTGGACCAGGTCGAAGGCCTTGAAAGGTAAATGAAGACCGCACCAGTGGGGGTGCCCTTGTCCAGGCCATGGAGTACATCTGTTGTAAATTTGGTAAGAGCTGTGTCTGTTTCATGACCAGTTCTGAAGCCATGCTGGGAGAGTGACAGGATTTTTATGTGCCTCTAAGTAGTGACATAGTTGTCCATAGATCAGTTTTTCCTGGATTTTTGACAGGATGCAGAGTAGGGAGATTGGTCTATAGTTGCCAATAGACTCCCGGCTGCTGCCCTTGTGGATCGGGACCACATGGGACTGTTTCCACTGTGTAGGGATGGCGCCCTCCTTCACTGAGTGGTTGATAAGCCAGGATAGGGGTCTGGCCAGGGCTGGGACCCCATCCTTCAGCAGCTTGGGGTGGATCCTGTTGTGTCCCCCAGCAGCAGTGGATTTTAGAGTTTTTAGCTGTGATAGAACCTCATGAGGCTTGACTAGCCTTAGGTGGAAGGATGGGTGGTCGAGGTCAGGGGGATCCCTTGTGCTGGGGTCGATGTTGGGGGGGTAAGGCAGCCTTGTACGGGTCTAGGTTAGTGAAGTGGTGGTTTAGGGAGGTGGCAATTAGTGGGTCCTCATGAATTAGTTGTCCATTGATCTCGATGGGGCCTGGCTCAGACTTGCTGTTCCCATTCACCAGTTCATTGATGTGAGCTCAGAAAAGTCTAGGGTTCCCAAGGTTATTTTTCTGAAGGCGCTCAGATAGACATCCACATTGTGCCTGAGGAGGATTCAGACATGGATTTTGATACTGTTGAACTGAAATTACAGAAGAATTTGGAGGAATAAAAGAAGCACTTGACAGGGATACTGACTGCTGCAGAACAACAATACTTTCAGGACAAAAATAAGTTGGAGGAAGAGAAAAAATAAAACAGACTTATGGCTAGCCCAGATACTCCATTGGGAAAAAAGTTTCAGAACCAAATGCCAGTTTTTCAATTTGGCACAAAATTTAAAAAGCCTGGTACCAGGCCAACCATCAGGACAATACCCTGCAGGCATACAGAACTGGACACCCAGCTCGGCATTGTGAGGAGCTGGCTGGATACAGTTGCAAATGACACATGGATCCCAGACCCAGATATTCCTTTACCGAGCACCAGTTATGATGCAGAGATGCTGTTACCAACTACTTCTACAACGCATGCCAGGGATCTTGCAGGCCACTGTTTCATGGATCTGGATCAACAACAGACAAACACTGAACCAACCCAACTAAGTTTGGAAACAGTCAACATAAGGTACTGTTATTGCTGCTTACCTACTGATAACACACTGCTGTATCACAACAGGATATCACTGACATTCAGCTGAATTTGATCCCGGACCCCCCAAATACTGAACCTCAAAATACGGAACCTAGACCTAAGTCCAGTTTTGCCAGTTTATTTCACTGTCCCCAAGAAAATGCAAAGAGGAGGCATGCAGTATGCATAAAATATAAGGGAGGACTGGAAATACCACCAGACAGAACTTATATGGGCAGGCATTTAATTAAACAATCCCTCCAGTTTTTACCACTAATATTTTTGCTTTTATACATGCCCCGGAGGAGCAGACGTTCAATATTAGTTTTCGTACAGCCTTCTTGTTGGACTCCTTTTTATGCCATTCCATTTTCAAAGTGTGTGCCTCTTTGCAGATGACACAAAGATCTGCAATAGGGTTGATACACAAGGAGGAGTGGAAAGGATGAATATGACTTGGCAAGTTTGGAGGAATGGTCAAAAGTATGGCAGCTTAGATTCAGTGCAAAGAAGTGCAAAGTAATGCACCTGGGAAACAAAAACCCAAGGGAAGAGTACACAATGGGGGTGAATTAACAACAAGAAAAATGGGAAGGTACCTGGGGTAGTCATATCGGATGACCTACAGGTAGGCAAGCAATGTAAGAAGGCCGTTAGGAGGGCTGGGGGGATACTGGGATGCATAGGGAGAGGCATTACCAGCAAAAAACAGGAGGTTGTTATTCATCTGTACAGACAGCTGGTGAGACCTCATCTGGAGTACTCTGTGCCATTTTGGAGACCCCATCTCCGCAAGAACATAGACAGGATGGAGGCAGTCTAGAGGAAGGCAACTAAAATAGTGCTGGGTCTGTACCAGAAACCATATGAAGAGAGACTAAAGGAGCTTAATATGTACCTGTATACCCTCAAGGAAAGGGGAAGGGGCATGATAGAAACTTTCAAGTACTTCAAGGTAATCAACAAAGTCCAAGAGGGTAGCATCTTTCAGAAAAAGAGATGTGCAAAAACAAGGGGGCACAATTTGAAGATAGTGGGGGGATGACTCAGGGGCAACATAAGGAACTGTATTTTCAAAGAGAGGGTGGTGGATGCAAGGAACGGCCTTCCTGAGAGGGTCATGGTGTCAAAAAGAGTAGGGGGATTTAAGAATGCATGGGACATACATAAGGCAACTCTAGCGGGAGGTAGGAGGAAGTAGGATGTTGGTTAAACCAGGATCTGCAGCTTATCCAATAGGTAGGGAAATGGGCAGACTGGGTGGGCAAAGCGGTCCTTATCTGCTGTCAAAGTCTATGTATCTATGTTTCAAAAGCCCACTTTAAGATGATCACCGTAATATTCAGGAATGAAGGTGTAAATGCTAAAGACATTTTATATTGGCTAGATCAAAGATGTGAGGTTCAGGGACTACCTGAACCAATAATTGACAACAAAGGCTTCTGGACGGGGGGAGGAAATTTAAAATACAACTAAGACATACAGAAGCATGCATACAACACTTCATGAGCAGTTTTTTTCTGGGGAGGGACAGAGGGATTTTATTTTATCCTGGGCAACCTAAATAATGCTATAAATGTGGATCCCCAAGACATTTATGTATTGATTGTGATAAGGTAACATGTACAATATGTGGCACTATTGGCCATCCAGGAGTCCATTGTACTTTCATTCCACGCTGCAATCTGTAAGAAGGAGAGGGGCACACTTTCACTTCCTGCCCCTGGGCCTCCCATAACGCAGTGGATGCAAACTTTGCAGAACATAAGTTCTGTCTTAATAAAGCGGTTAATAAAAATTCAATGTACCAGACAACAACCTGCTACTTCTGTGAGCACCCCTGTTATCTCTTTTCAAGTACAGAGACCCCTGACAAGGGTTCTACTTCAAAAGAATTTAGCCCCATTTCTGAAGTTATGAACCCCCACTACTCAGACTCTCTGGCACTCTCTGACCCAGAACAATTTATGCCCCCACCCATTGCAGACCCTTTTCAGACAATGTCAAAAGGAAAGGGCAAACTGAAAAAATTGAACCATAACCCATGAAAAGTATCCCTTCAACATAAATACAAAGTGTTACAATGGGATGACACAGAGATGAGAAAAGCATCTGATACCGCTTCCCACATTGAGCATTCCTCTGAGAATGAGGACCCCCGGTACTAAGCCACAGGTTAAGAATAAAAGAGATGGGGAACTCGCTCTAAAGCAAGAATGATAATACTGACATAACTGTGTCTTCTTACACATGCCCCACACTTTCGATCTCACTGTGACCTCACTAAATATTTTTTATTTTATTTATTGAAATGTTTCACCAGAAGGGTACACTGAACAACAAATTGCTTGTCTCATGGTGCGACCTGGGGGAAGGGGGTTACATAGGGTTGTGAAGGATGATCAGTTACAATAGTATGTGGGTAGAACAAACAATACAACATTGTGAGATTATGCAACAGTTGGGACACAAGGTATTGCACAATAAACAGTAGTGAAACATTGGGTAAATTACAATACATGTCAAAAATCGTACAAAAGAACATATATATGTACAAAACAGTAATAATGCAACAGAACCATTATAGTGCATGAGTTCACCAGGAGCAGGCTCGAGGTAGCCCACAAGTGCTGTTGGAGTAAAAAGGATGGGGTAGGTTGTGTACACGGGTGACCCAGAAGGGCAGGTGGAGAAGAGAGGGGGAGAGACAAGGACTGAATATGACGGGAAGGGATAGCCATTTCCTGATTCCCCCTTCAGGATGTTGAGAACCCACCAGGGGTGGATCAGGGGTAGGAAGGCACAAACTGGGGATAGGTATTAAGAAGGATTAAAGCAGGAACAGGTGAGGGAGAGGTAATTGTGTAGGGCAGAAGTAAGGGAGTAGTTGGAGGAGGACTGTCATATTTCAGGGGGGAAGGAATTCCAGATTTTAGGGAAGCAATGCGCGAAACCAGTCTTACCAATGAGAGTAGAGCAGTGAGGGACCGTCAAGGTGTGGGCGTCATTAGATCTGAGAAAGTGGGTGGGGGAGGTGGAGTGGAGAGAGAGAGAGGATGAGAGATAGGAGGGGAGCACTCCGAACATTAATTTATTTATTTTTTTATTTATTTATTTGAACCTACGATTACAAGTACCTTTGAGCCGAGGCTCTTTTAAAAAGGTTCCATGTCAGATGGTGTACAACACAGGACAATTCAGTACAAGTTGTGGATAAACATTGGGTTGCGAATCAGTAGGCGTAATTTATTTTGTCAATGAAAACATAAATACTGAGACAATACTAGGTAAGGATACAGAGGTAGGAGCAGCCAGAGGCATTGTTATCTGTACTTAGGGTAGTGCAGTGGAGAACAGGGGGAAGGAAGACATGGTGGAAGGGGAAAGGGGTAGGAGTGGGAGAAAGTAAGTGCTGAGTAGAATGGGCAGTGGCAGCAGAGAAAGGTTGATGGACAGGAGGGCTGTTAAGGGAAACAATTGCATGTGCTTGAGGCAGAGAGAAGTAGAGGGAGCCTTGATTTGAAGGGGCAGAGCTTGGGAAATGAGGAGATGCCACTACTGAGACCATTGAATCAGAGCGAGGCCCTGTAGGTGAATGATTTTGGCCCCCAAGAGGTACGACAGGGAGGGATCTGAAAGAGTTAGGAGTCTAAACCCCTAGTGAGGCATGAATTATGAGCAGGAGAAAGGAGGGCTTGGATGCAAGGAGGGAAATAGCCCAGGGTTGTCTTCTTGGCCATTAAGCAGGTTTGGTATTTTATGTAGTTAGAGAGTCGTAACCATCTGGTTTGGGCATAGAGGTCACATGTATGGGTGAGACAGTGGGCTCCGGAAATTAGCAGACAGGCTTTGTTGAGGGCTGTAGCTATACATCAGAGAGCAGTGGCAGTGGCAGAGCCATATACGATAATGCCATAATCAATTAGTGAGACCACAGAACTTTGAACTGCGACCCTTAAGGCTTCAGGAGTAAGGCATTGCCTGTGCCTGTAGAGAAGTCTGATACGATTATTAGCAGCTTTAGCAACATTGTCAATGTGTAGGCCATAGGATAGGTGACTGTCGATTGTGACTCCAAGATATTTAAAGGAGGGTACCTATTCCAGGGCGGCACCATTGCAGTTTAAGATGGTCAAAGGAAGATGCCTGTTCTTGCTGTGGGTGCTGCAGAAGAGCATTCTCTTTGTTTTCTTATAGTTGAGGACTAGCTTGTGCTTTCAACTGACGAGAAGCCACTCTGTAGTTTGCATTGAAGGGGATAGTATTCCTTATGGGTGGAGTGAATTACAGTGTCATCTGCGTAGAGGAATATTTGCTCAGGGCAGGACTGTGGTAGGTTATTCAGAAAGAGAGAAAAGTAGTGGACCTGGACTGGATCCCTGTGGGACTCCAGAGCTGACTGGTCTAGCATCAGAGAGGATGTCACTGATTTTGACTCTTTGCGATCTGTTTTCAAGGTAACTTTTGAACCAGGTTATGGACATAGGCGAAAGCCTGGTGTTTAGCAGCTAGACTATCAGGCAGCAATGATGGATGGTGTCAAAAGCCATGATTAAGTCAATGTAGACAGAGCCAGTTAGATGACCGTTATCCAGGGAACTGTGGATAGATCCAGTAAATTCCAGCAGGACTGACGTAGTGCTGTGGCCCTTTCTGAACCCGTGTTGCTGAGTGCACAAGATAATACAATTTTCCAGGTACTCAGTAAGCTGGTCCACTACAATCTTTTCAAAGGCCTTTGATGGGGGCAAAATGGAGATAGGCCAGTAGTTCATATGTAATGCCTGGCCAGCACTTTTGTGGATTGGGGTAATAGTTTCGGTTTTCCATCTGTCAGGAAATTGACTGAGACTGAGGGAGAGGTTGAAAATTTTTGTTAGAGGAGGTAATACTTCATCAAGAGTGAGGGATAGCAGTTTTAGGTCAAGTGGGTCCCCACTTATTCAGGTCTTGGCAATAGCTTTACTAATGTAAGTGCAGACATCATGCATCAAGACTGCCTTAAAGTAGAAGGGCGGGGTATTTGGAAGAAGGGGGAGGGCTGGTGGCATGTGATGTAGCGTCATCATCATTATTGAAAAAGTCAGGGGGGGAGAACACTGCTGAGGTCAGTGAAGGCTAAGTTGAAGGTATTTGATATAGTTATGGGGTCCAGAATAGTAGCCCCATCGATATTCAGCATAGTGGGGCAAATTTTAGGCTGTTTCCCAGTTACTTCTTTAATATTGTTCCAGAAAGATCTGTCATGCCCCCAGGTACTAGTGAGAGCTTCATTATAGTAGAGGCTTTTCATTAGTCAAATGGATTTTGTGCAAGCCTTAAGTGCACATTTGTAGTTATGTATGTCAGCTTGAGTTCCTGAGGCCCATGCCAGTATTCAGAGATAGTCCCTGGCTTTTAGATGAGCAAGTAGTTCAGCAGAATTTGGAAGTTATTTTGGCACAATGTGAGATGCATCTGTGAGATAGTGGAAGGAAGGTTAGAGAGCGATAGAGTTCACAGTGGTGGGAGCGGGAAGGGGAGTAGAGAGCAAAGCAGCAGAGGGAGTTAAAGAGAGTGTCCAGCTTAGTCAGAAAGATTTGGGAGCAGAACCATAGACTATGTCACAGTAGTCAAAGATGGGGAGAATCACCTTCGGGACAATTTCACGCCTCACAGTCAGCGGGATACAACTAAGATTCCTTTACAGAGCACCAAGCTTGGGGTGCAGTTTCCTCAGGATAGCATCAATACGCACAGAGAAGTTGAGGTGCTGGTCCAGCCAAACCCCAAGATATCTAAATGAGGAGGTGTTCTCCAGGATGGTCCCATCAAGGGTGTAGAAGGTTGGTAGGGCTGGGAGCCTAGAGAGTCTCTGCCTGATGCCAAAGGTCATTGAGACTGTCTTCTTGGTTTTTAGAAAATGCTGGTGAGAAGCAAACCAGAGCTGAACTTGGTTGAAATCATGCTGTAAGCTGGTTTCTACAGCAGCAGTGTTTTTGCCAGGACTGTATAAAACAGTATTGTCAGTGTACATGTGGATAGATGAGGATGAGCAGGATGTGGGAAGACCATTAACGAAAATGGAGAAGAATAGAGGACCAAGCACTGAGCCCTGAGTGATACCAGTGCTGATGGGGAGTGGAGGTGAGATGGAATCAAGGATTCTCACTGATTAGGTCCTGCCAGTGTGGAAGGATTTAAACAAGTTGGTGGCTGATGAAGCAAGGCCAGCTGAGGAGAGGGAATCAAGAATCAGGTGATGGGAAACAGTGTTGAAAGCTTTGGCTAGGTCAACAAAGATGGCCAAGGTGATCAGGCCATCATCCATCCCTGAAAGATGGAGTAAGTAAGCCTGAGGAGGGAGGTGGTTGTTGAGTGGTTCTTCAGAAAACCTGATTGGAAGGGGGTGAAGAAAGAGGAATCGGAGAGGAAGGGTGATAGCTGAGAGAGAACTAAATGTTCTTGAAGTTTGGCAAGAGTAGGAAGGAACAAAATGGGGCAATAGTTGCCAGGACTGGATGTGTCACCACCCTTGGGGAGAGGAAGGACTACAGCATGTTTTCAGGATGAGTGTGCTTGGCCAGAAATAAGGAGAGGTTAAGGATTAGGGAGATAGGATTAGCAATTGCAGGTGCAGAAAGGTAGAGAAGTTTAGGATCAAGCTCATCTGGTGAGGAGCCTTTAGAGGGGTTGAGGGACAGAAGGGCACTAAGAGCTTCATCAGAGGAGATAGTAGAAGAGGAAAAAAGGGGGAGGGGTAGGCACTGGCTGAGGCAAAGGGCAAAGGGCTGAAATTAGTAGGTTGCAAGGGGGGAGAGAAAATTTAGAAGAGATGTGGTGCACAAGGTGTAGTAGGCATTAAATTCATTGGCCACGGAGCCAGGGTCAGAAACTAGGGAGTTATTTATTTTGAGAACTGCAGGGGGAGGACAATAGGGGGGAGAGAATAAGGCATGAACTACCCTTCAGAATTTAGATGGAGAGTTAATGTTAGTCAAGAATGAGGAGTTGAAGTAATCTGACTTAGCCAGCCTAGTAGCTTTAGTACATGAATTGCATAGCATTCTGTATTTGGCATAGTCATTTGGATGTTTAGTAGATTTGTGTTTTCTCCAGGCCCGGTTACACTCCCTGAAGCAGGCCAGTAGTTCGGGGGTGATCCAGGGGAGGTGAAGCCTACAGACTCTGGTCCTTCTGAATGGAGGAAAGGCATTCCAGGTGGCAATGACTTTATCCTTAAACAGTCAAGGGCTTGGTCGAGAGAAATGGCAGTGGAGAGGGTGGCCCAGTAGGTGGAAGCAAGAGCAGAGCTGAGTGGTGTAAGGTCTAAGGATTTAAAGGACCAGTGCTGTATGATTTTAGGGGGAGGTTTGGAGTGATGGACCTCATGTACAATGAAAATGGGGTTGTGATAACTAAGGGCATCAGGGAGGAGACCAGATTTAATGATGCGGTGCTGGTGGGTTGTGAGTGCCCAGCCAAGCAGGGTGTGGTTTTATGTTTTGGGAATAGGATGTGTGGGCTCAAGTGTAAGCTGAGTGAGGTTTAGAGCATTGATGTCATTGCGTAGCTTGTTTAACTTGGGAGACAACCAATTTACATTCATGTCACCCATTATGAATAGTTCACCAGATTGTGAGAAGGAGGTGATATTGTCTAAGAGGTCAGTCATTACCGAGGGTTGAATTCTTGGGTGGGTAATGTGCATGACAAGGGCTTTGTAGGTAGCTGGAATGGAGATAGAAAGGGTGATAGTAAACTGCAGTGAGGACAGAATATACTTGACCACTCCCCCTACACAACCCAATCGATCTTGTCTGTCGAGGGAATACCCAGGGATAACAATGGCATTGTCAGGAATGCTTTCTGAGCCATGACTCAGTAATAATTAGGATGTCAGCGGTGTGTGAAATCATGAGAGTTTGTAGGAGGTCAATTTTAGGTAGCAGGCTGTAGATGTTCAGGTGGAGCAGCTTCAACCCATTAGGAAGGATTGCAGTGGAAGTAGGGTTTGAGACATGTTGTTTGGGTAAGGAGTCAGGGTAGGAGAAGAAGTAGGGCCAGGGCTGGGGTGGATGTTCCTTGATGAAAAAAGGAGGAGGGCAATGATTAAATAGTGAAGTTTAGGACTTTTGTAATTAGAGTCGGAAATGTGGAAGGGAGGGGAAGAGGATGGAGGGGTGGAGAGAAGGAGATAAGGAAATGTAGAAAGGTAAAGTGACTAGGAATGGAAAATAGAGAGGCTGAAGGGTAGAAGAGAAAGTGGGGTCTGTTTACAAGAGGAGCTGTGAGGGTGACTGACAGGGTGAAGGAGGTACCTGGAAGGGAAGTGGAGAGAGAAGTGGCAATAGGTGTAGAGGGGGGGACTGGGATAAGGGTAAGAACTAGGAAGGGTGTGAGTAGGTGGGAGATGGAAACCATTCTGGGTAGTGTAGTAGAGGATTTCTACAGACTTGCAGATTCAGATCACACCACTGAATGTTAGGAGGTAGATAATTTGCTTTAGGTATGAATGACCCAGGACTAGAAGTGTTAGGGGAGAGAAGTGGGAAGAGGATTGCAACCTACACGTTTGGTTGCCCGCTAGTGGTTTTACAGCATAATCTGCAAATGGAAAAGTAGACAATAAAAAACAAACAGGTAAAATTATACTTTTAAACTGAAGAAATTCAGCACTGAGTATTAAAACAGTCTAGAATTCAGAGGCAATACTGGATTAGGGGAAAGGAAGGTTAAACTGGTCGATGGTGGTGACATAGTACAGTCAGGAGGAATTTTAAAATGCCTGGCAGGATGACGAACCAAACAAGGAGCTTGTGGTCCATGGGTGACAGATAAGAGCTGTCCCAAGAGAAAGGCAATTGTCCTTAGAAAATTTACAGAGACAGCCATGCAGCCTTGAGTTCCCGGAACACTTTCCAGGCCGTACCTGCAAGCAAGGGCTAAGGGAGGATGGGAGCAGGATTTTTTCACTGTGGAGGCATGTAGATCCCCGTCGGAGGCACTGTTAGCCCAAAGGGCTATAAGTGGACGCCTGAAGGATAATGGACAAGCTGGGGTTAGATATAGCTCCAAAAACAATGGGAGGCTTCCTGCTTTACAATTCAGAAAAAGCTTTGTCACAAATAATAGGAGTTTAAATTGTGGGGCGGGGCTCAGACAGTGAGCTAGGTGCCAGCTGGGTCTGCAAAGAGGAAAAACAAAAGATGCTGAAACCGGGGGGTGGACAGGAGAAATGAACTGAAAGTGACTTTTCACAGCAATACCCAATGTGGTAGCAGAGGCTCAGAACTGTTCAAGTTCTATCACAGAATTAGGAATACAGTCTAGCCCTCTAAATTTCCAAGTTCAAGCAAATACAAGTACAGGTAAAATTACTCTTTAAACTGATACATACATAGTATAAAGAATGAAAGAAAAGGAAAGCAACCTTTGCCCTTTCGGAACAGCAAGGGAATTATATTAATTTGTTCTAGGACACTGGGTTGCATTCACATGCAGAGGCTAACAGAGCATCAGTGGACTGGATGTGTAGCACAAGGTTTTGGTCATTGGGTTCAGACATATGCAGTTGATTAGGCATTTGTATAAAACAGCCTGAAATGAAAGTACTAAAAGTGATGGAAATTCATCGTTGGAGAACACTCTTAACTGATGTATTATTTAAAAATCAAGTTTACTGTCTGGTCAATTTGTACGCATCTCAAATCAAAGCATTGCACATTGAACTACTAAACGAAATCCAGCCATATTTATTTACGGCTAAAATCGTACTATTTGGTAGTGATTTCAACTATAGAGTTCTTGGCTCAGATAGAGGGACATGAACATAGAAACATAGAAACATCGAATTTTATGACAGATAAGGACTGCTTGGCCCACCTAGTCGGCACATTTTCCTACCTAACAGATAAGCTGTAGATCCTAGTTAACCAACAGCTTACTTCCTCTTACCATCCACTAATACTGCCTTATGTCTGTCCCATGCATTCTTGAATTCCTCCACTGTTCTTGACTCCACAACCTCCTTAGAGAGGCTGTTCTATGCATCCACAACTCTCTCTGTGAAAAAATACTTACTCACATTACCTCTGAGCCGTCCCCCCTCTATCTTCAAATTGGGCCCCCTTGTTCTTGCACATCTCTTTTTCTGAAAGATGCTACCCTCTTGGACGTTGTTGATTCCATTGAGGTACTTGAAAGTTTCTATCATGTCCCCTCTCTCCCTTCTTTCCTCGAGGGTATACATATTAAGCTCCTTTAGTCTTTCTTTGTATGTCTTCTGGTGCAGACCCTGCACCATTTTGGTTGCCCTCCTCTGGACAGCCTCCACTCTTTCTATGTCTTTGCGGAGATGGGGTCTCCAAAACTGCACACAGTACTCCAGATGGGGTCTCACCAACTGTCTGTACAGAGGGATAACAACTTCCTGTTTTCTATTATTAATGCCTATCCCCATGCATCCCAGTATCCCCCCAGCCTTCCTTACTGCCCTCTCACATTGCTTGCCCACCTTTAGGTCATCTGATATAATTACCCCCAAGTCCCTTTTCATTTTTTCTGTTGTCAGTATCTCACCGCCCATTGTGTACTCTTCCCCTGGGTTTTTGTTTCCCAGGTGCATTACCTTGTACTTCTTTTCATTGAATCTGAGCTGCCATACATTTGACCATTCCTCCAACCTTGCCAAGTCCCTTCTCATCCTTTCCACGCCTCCTTGTGTATCAACCCTGTTGCAGATCTTTGTGTCATCTGCAAAGAGGCATACATTTCCTTCCAGACCCTCTGCAATGTCAGCTATAAAGACGTTAAAGAGGACCGGTCCCAATACTGAACCCTGCAGTACCCCACTAGTAACCCTCCTTTCTTCACTGTGGACTCTGTTTACTACTACCCTTTGTGTCCTGTTGTCTAGCCACTTTTTTATCCAGGCTACCACCTTGGAACCCACTCCAAGGCTGGCTAACTTGTGTATTAATCTTTTGTGTGGGACTGTATCAAGTGCCTTGCTAAAATCTAGGCAGGCCATGTCCACAGCCCCTCCCTGATCTACTACTTTGGTCACCCAGTCAAAGAAATCTATTATATTCATCTGACATGACCTTCCCATCATGAATCCATGCTGCCTTGGGTTCTGTGCCCCACTGGCCTCTAGGTACTAAACAATTCTTTCCATCATTTCCCTTACCACTGATGCCAAACTTACTGGTCTACAGTTTCCTGCCTGTGTCCTGCTCCCACTTTTGTGAAGAGGAATCACATCCACCCTGCTGCAGTCCTCAGGTACCACCCCATCATCCCATGATTTGTTAAAGAGAGAAGTCAGCGGTGTCACTAGTTCTACCCTTAGTTCTTTTAGAATTCTTGGGTAAATCCCATCAGGCCCCATTGCTTTGTCCACCTTCAATTTTATTAGTTCTTTCAGAACCCTTTCTTCTGTAAATGGACTGATATTGACCCCCGTCTTCAGAGTGTTTCTCTTGTTTGGTTTAGGTACCTTCCCGTCCTCTTCCTTTGTGAATACTGAGAAGAAATATTCATTCAGTATACCTGCTTTTTCACTGTCACCCTGTGCCTACATTCCCTCCCCTTTATTAAGCCTCAGTATCCCTCCTTTGGTCTTTCTTCACTCCCTAATCTACCTATGAAAGGTCTTATCCCCCTTCTTCACAGAGTTGACTATCCTTTCCTTGGTTTGGACCTTGGCTATTCTGACTGCCTTCCCTGCCTCTTTCTGCTTTAGCTGATAAAGTTCTCTGTCCTGCTCCTTCTGTGTTTCATTATATTTCCTGAATGCTATCCTTTTCTCCTTAACCTTCCCTGCCACCTCTTTGAGAATCATATAATTTTTTTCCTTCATTGTGTTTTGTTGATTTGCTTTACACAAAGTCTTGTTGCCTCTGTGATGACTATTTTGATTACTCCCCTTTGTTCCTCCACCCCTCCTTCATGCCTGTTTGCTAGTGCTTTTCTGAGGCACTCTCTCATTTTCCCAAAGTCAGGCCTCCTAAAGTCCAATACTCTTGCTTTTGTATGGCTTGCTTGTATGATTGTTTATCATGAACCACACTGTTTGGTGGTAGCTTGTTCCCAGATGGCTATCCACTTCTAAATCTGAGATTCTTTCTCCATCCCCATTTGAGAGTACCAGGTCTAAGATTTCTCCCTCCCAGTGGGTTCCAGTACTAGCTGTCTGAGGCATGCCCCTTGTAGAGCATCAAGAATGACCCTGCTCTTAGATGTGCCTGCAGCAAAGGAGCTCCAGTTAACATCTGGCATATTCAGGTCCCCCATCAACAATATCTCCCCTTTTTCTGCCACTCTATCTGCCTTCTATCATTCTCTTGTCCATTCCCTCCCCCTGAGATGGATTGTAGTGCCATTTCCTGTCTCCAGGGTGACTCAAAGTGCCTCATCTGCTTCCTGTTTACTCTTTAGTTCTGTTGCTTTGACCCTTCCTATACATTGAGAGCAACTCCTTCTCCTATTTTACTCTCCCTATCCCTCCTGTAGATTGTGTATCCTGGTATGTTGACATTCCAGTCATGGTTCTCTGTGTACCATGTTTCTGTGACTGCCACTATATCCAGACAACCCTCTTCCATCAAGGCCACTAGTTCAGGGAGCTTGTTACACTGACTATGGGCATTGGTACTCATCACCCTCCACTTTTTGATGGCCTTATCCCTTTTAGCCCCATCCCTGTCCTTACTGCCTTTGCCTTTTTTTACATTTACCTCTGTCCTGCTCCCTAATGACTTTTCTACCTTGGTGTTTATCTCACTAATTACCTTGTTTTGTGGGGGGAGGCTGGGATTTCTCTGCTCCTTTTCAGTGCCTCCCCCCTTGGCTAGTTTAAATGCTCACCAATGAAGCATTTAAACCTCTCACCTAGGATGCTAGTTCACCCCCAGACAGATGCAGACCATTGCTCCAGTATAGGTCTGCATCCCTCCAGGTGGCTCCCCAGTCCCCAATGAAGCCAAAACCCTGAGCTCCACACCAGTTTTTCAACCATTCATTGAATTCCCTGGTGAGGAGTACCCTAGTATCACCTTTGCCATAGACAGACAGCACCTCCGAGAAGGTTACCATATGCACTACTTGTCTAAGTCCCCTCCCCAACTCAACAAACTCCTCTTGCACTCCTCTGATCCCATTCCTAGCCAGGTCATTCGTCCCTAGGTGGACAATGACATCCAGCTCCCTCCCTCCCTCGTGCAGCTGCTCCCACGATCCTGAGGATTCGCTTCCTGTCCCTCCAAGCTACGGCACAAGGCAGGCACCTTACCTCCCTCTCCCATTCCTTCCCCATATCTAACCCCTAATGATTGAGTCCCCCACCAGGAGTTGTTTCCTTCCCCTGTGGGGTCCCATGCCACCCTCCTGTGGATCGCCTTTGTGAAGGTTCCCAGCATCCTCCTTGGTCTCCGCTGCAAGTGCCTCCATAGAGGAACAACTATCCACCAGAAGAGTGTATGAATTGTGGAGAGGTACAGCTGGAGGGATGCAGCTCTGTTCCACCACCCTGTCCCTCCCTGAGCCCACCCTGGTCCAGCCTCTCCTCTTTCTTGGCAACCTCTGAGGCAGTGGCATTGGCCCTGGTGGTCCCTGGGTGGGGGAGGATGTTTCACAAATCCTAGCCAGGTCAGCCTGGAGATGGGCAACCTCCTCCCCCAGACCAGAGAGGTGCCTGCAAATAGGGCAGCATTGCTGCCTCCAGAATGTCTCCCAGAACACTGCTGCCTTACAGCCTTTGCACTGCACCACTCCTATCATGTCTTATTTTGTGTCCCCACTCCTGTTTCACTGTATGCTTACTCTCTCCTCTCCTCTCCTTACAACTCTCACCCTTCCTGTTCTGGGACAGCAACTTCCTATATTCTTCAGTAGCCTCCTTCTCCTTTACTGTGTGTCAGACCACCAGCAGCAAGGGGGGGGGCAGAGTGAGCTACTTTTTTCCTTTAGGATTGACAAAACTAATGTTTCTCTATGATCCTTCCCATCCTATTGCCAAACAGGAAGTTCCTGTTGTTAGTCAAATCCAGTGGCTATAAAAGTAGAACTGGCTTAGGGTGGGTGGGATGGAGGGCAATTAGTAAGAAAAAAGGCTAGCAACAGGAAGTTGTAATTGGAGTCACCTGTTTTTATATTGTCTAAACCACACCCCCAATTAAGCTCACTCTTCTCCTACTGATTTAGCAAAGTAAGTTGATACAGCACCCTTCCCAGCACAGAACACACACTGACTTTCCTTCTTTTCCTTTTTTAACCCTAAATAAGACCCCTTCTACTTCTAATAAAGTATCTGTCTGCTTAATCTCAACAGACACTGACTCCTGCTGAGATAGAAGTGTTAAATTAGTAAGAAAATGGTAGCTTCTTTTAGTTAATACAAAAATCACACATGCCCCCACAATGCAAAGCATCATGGGCTGCATATGGAAATCACCACAGAATGTTATACTGTTTCAACTTTAAGCAGAATTGTATGGTGCTGAAAGGCCTCTCACACAGTTTGCAAAATAGACACAGAACACACGTTGTCTCTACCAGGACTCATCAGTATGCCTCTGCCTGGTTTGACACCCCAGTGGAATGAACCAGCTACCCTAAGACAGTGGTCTGGTTATGTTGTGGTGAGCCCATTAAAATAAAAAAAATATTTAAAAGACAAAGAACCTCTGTGTGCAAACACTGAGGCAAGGGTTACCCCAAAGGGCCTTTGGCTGGGAAGCCAAGTTTCAAGAAAATACAAAATCACACATGCCTTAGTTAGTTGCTTTCTGTTCTACCAGCAAGATTTCTGTCTTCCAAAGGCTAGCAACAGGAAGTTGTAATTGGAGTCAACTGCTTTTATATTTTCTGAGCCACACCCCCAATTAAGTTCTCTCTCCTGCTACTGATTTAGCAAAGTAAGCTGATACAACACCCTTCCCAGTACAGAACACACACTGACTTTCTTTCTTTTCTTCTTTTTAACCCTATATAATACCCCTTCTACTTCTAATAAAGTATCTGTCTGCTTAATCTCAGCAGACACTGATGCCTGCTGAGATACAAGTGTTAAATTAGTAAGAAAATGGTAACTTTTTTAGTTAGCTGCCTTCAGCTCTACAAGCAACATTTCTGTCTTCCAAAGGCTAGTAACAGGGAGTTGTAATTGGAGTCACCTGCTTTTATATTGTCTAAGCCACACCCCCAATTAAGCTCTCTCTCCTCCTACTGATGTAGCAAAGTAAGTTGATACAGCACCCTTCCAAGCACAGAACACACACTGACTTTCCTTCTTTTCCTTTTTTAACCCTAAATAAGACTCCTTCTACTTCTAATAAAGTATTTGTCTGCTTAATCTCAACAGACACTGACTCCTGCTGTGATAGAAGTGTTTAATTAGTATGAAAATGGTAGCTTCTTTTAGTTAGCTGCTTTCTGCTCTACAAGCAAGATTTCAGTCTTCCAAAGCTAACAACAGGAAGTTGTAATTGGAGTCACCCATTTTTATATTGTCTAATCCATGCCCCCAATTAAGCTGTCTCTCCTCCTACTGATTTAGTAAAGTAAGTTGATACAGCACCTTTCCCAGCACAGAACACATACTGACTTTCCTTCTTTTCTTTTTGTAACCCTACATAAGACTCCTTCTACTTCTAATAAAGTATCTGTCTGCTTAATCTTAACAGACACTGACTCCTGCTTAGATAGAAGTGTTAAATTAGTTAGAAAATGGTAGCTTCTTTTAGTTAGCTGATTTCTGCTCTTCAAGCAAGATTTCTGTCTTCCAAAGGCTAGCAGCAGGAAGTTGTAATTGGAGTCACCTGCTTTTATATTGTCTAACCAACACTGCCAAGTAAGCTCTCTCTCCTCCTACTGATTTAGCAAAGTAAGTTGATACAGCACCCTTCCCAGCACAGAACACACACTGACTTTCTTTCTTTTCTTTTTTTACCCCTAAATAAGACCCCTTCTACTTCCAATAAAGTATCTGTTTGCTTAATCTCAACAGACACTGACTCCTGCTGAGACAGAAGTATTAAATTAGTATGAAAATGGTAGCTTCTGTTAGTTAACTGCATTCTGCTCTACAAGAAAATTTTCTGTGATGTCACTTTTTTGAAAACCCTGCTATCAAAAACTAAATTAAAAGACACCCAAGCTTCTCTATGATCTCCACCACTTCATACCTTCCACAAAGGGCCACTATCCACACAGATAGATTATTGGTTTATTTCAGAAAATATTCCCATGAAAGCTTCAAACACTCAGATTGTTGCCACTTCTGATCATTGCTTGATAAGCCTGAGTTTATCTGATTGTTCTGAATTCTCTTATGGTAAAGGAATCTGGAGGTTAAATGCATCATTATGACAAAATAATGGGAATCTAGAAATATTACAAGACCTGATATTAGCCAGGAAATCAGTAACATGTCTTTATGACTCCCACATTCAGTTGTGGTTAGATACTAAAAATGATTTTATGAACTGTTTTAAACAATTATCTATAGCCCAAAATTATACTAAACAAAGGAGATATAGGGATTTAAGGAAACAAATACAACAATTACAGGAGCAAGCACAATCTGACCATACAGTATTAAACCAAATCCAAGATATAAAAGAAGAAAGGAAACAGTTTCAGTACTAACATACTAACATACTAACATACTATTTGCCAGCAGATTAGGCCTTAAGGTCTATCAAGTCTGCTCGAACTGATTCAAAACTCTGGAACTTGAGCAGAAATTTGGGACTCAAGGCAGGTCATATAAAATAAATCCATATAAAAATTGCAGATAGGATCCAAAGGAAAAACCTAAATCAAGTAGAATTGGAAAATGTGAACATAGTTTCCAAGAAGTCCAAGATTTTATACGAAATAGATAAATATGTACAAAATATGTTTTGGTACTGAATATACAAATGTATATCACATATCTGAATGGCTCCAAAATGGGAGACTTTCCACAGCTGTCTCCTATACAAACACCTCGATTGATAGACCCTGTCTCAACAACAGTAGTGTTAGTGGCTCAGTAGGTAGCACACTCGCCTCTGTGGACAGGAGATCAGAGGCTGTGGGTTCAGTTCCCACATCTGGCATTTGGGTTAATATCCCAGTACTGACACTGTAGTGCAGCATGAGAGGGGTGCTGTACTTCTGAGGTGCAGTCTTTCGGATGAGATGTTAAACCGAGGTCCCATCTGCCTCAATTGGTGGTAGTTCAGGAGGATGTTAAAGATCCCATGGCACTTATCGAAAAGTGTAGGGGAATTTCCCCGGTGTCCTGACCAGATTTCCCTCATTCACTAAAAATACCACCAACAGCTTAATCTGGTTCAAGGACAGCTGGCATTCATCTGTATCCCCTTCCCTCGAGTTGTGCCTGAAAATAGGCAGGATTTGTCTAGTGCATTTACCCGGTCAACAAAATCTAAATAAATAAATAAAAAATAGAAAAACAGATTTAAATTCTGTAATGACAGAATGATGTACTAACACAGCTCCAGGAGTACCTAACGAACGTTTAACAGTATACTATGAACTTTTACATGGTGCTGAGTTACCTCCTGAAATGAGTAAAGGAATTTTGTGTTTTTATATAAAAAAGGTGATAAAACCTTACTCAGAAATTGGAGATCAATTACATTACTAAATGTGGATTTAAAATTGATTTCCATATTATTAAGTATCCGATTAGCATAAGAATTCCTGGATCTTATACTTATCTCCCAAACCTGCTCTATCCCAAAAAGAAAAATTGCAATCTGCTACTACTCTGGAAAATTGTGGAATATTGTGGCACCACAAAGCAGAAGGGTATATCGTGAGCCTTGATCAGTCCAAGGCTTTCGATAAAATAGCATATGAATATTTAAGATTATGCCTGGAGAAATATGGTATCCCTAAATTATTTATATCTTGGATAAAATATTACTACAAATCAGCAGCAATGATTCCATTATTACAAGTTTGTATAGGCAATATTTGCAATATTAAGTGAGGGGTTAGGCAGGGCTGTTCTCTCAGCTCCCTACTATACTGTACATATTGACATTGGATCCGGTAATCAGGAAATTAAATAGCAACACTAATATAGTAAGAATACGGTCCCTGAGTCAAGCATACACAGTCAAAATGACTGCTTATGCAAGTAACTTATACTTAATGTTAGCAGATGCCAAGTCAGGAATGACAGCAAAATTAATTTTGGACAATTTCACACAATTTACTGGCTCTAAAATTAATTATACAAATAGTTTATGTATAATAGTAGGTGCAGAGACAAAGTATGAAAAGCATTTTATGGATATTCCAGTTGTATATGAACCTTGTAAAATCTTAGGTGTATATTTCAGTTCAGGGAACAGGTCCCTATTTAATTGGCATGCATTATTGGACATGGCACAACCCAGGATTATTCGATAACAAAAATGCAATATGTGCAAAAAGAAGATAATATATGTTATTAAATCGTATTTACTTCCAATGTTTCTGCATATGACCCCAGCATCCTGCTGACCTTTTGTTTTAGTTATGTAAAGATGGCAACCATGCTGGGTCGGCTGTCAGTTAGCTTGAATTAAAGCTTGAGGAATTTTATTTTATTTTTTGCATTATTTGGTTTTATTTTCTACGTCTTAAGTTCATTTGTGTTTCATTTCTGCTCTGGTTTTATTCATTCTGTTTTGAGTCCATTTGTGTTTCACTTGTGCTCCATTTTGAAAAGGGGCTGTTTTATGGTATTAGTGGCTGAGTTTAGGAGCGGAGGACTGTGAGTCACTAAATGACTGTTTTTCACCATGAACTGCTGCAGTATTGGAATCGTTTATATCACTACCTAGTGCATTGCTTTTTCACCCCAAAAGAGGTCGGATGAGTGATATTTATTTCTTCTGCAGTATTTATGGTCTGTTGATCCAGTCTAATTTGGTCCGTAGAGAGACTATTGCTTGTAGTGACTGCTTGAGAATTAAGGGTGAGGACTAGGGTTGCCTGCCAGGGAGCTGCTTTCCCTAACTGTGCTGGGTCCAGGTGTGGAGCACCTGCATCCGGCCACTGAAGTGAGTCAGTGGGGGAGTGTGGTGTTGCCCTGAGCCACCTGGGGGGGTCATCTGAATGCTGAGTCTCTGGGTGTCTGCACCCACTGGTTGCGGTTCTGGGGTGGAATAGTGAGTCTCCTGGTGGGGTGGCCAGAGGTGCTTAAATTCTCTTTGCCCAGTGCTTGGCCTCAGAACTGGTTGGTGTTGTCGAAGATATTGACCTGGTTTCTTCTTCCATGAACTGTGGATCTATTTATGGACTATGGCTGTGCGACTGATTCTGTGAATTCCTCATCCCTGAATTTACTCTATTGTTGTGGCATTTTGGTTACTACTTATGCACAAGGAGTTTGGACTTTTCTAAGACAGCTGATTTTGGACTTTTGAGGGTGGTGAGAGTACTCTGTATACTGCTTTTCCAAAACTTCTAAGTTATTACTGCCTTTTTCACGCACTACGTGAGAGGTAGTGGTGGAATCAAAGTTATTTGGTTGTGTCTGGACTTGTGAAAGCTACCCAGTCATTGGTCTCATTTTGATTTATAGTTTTTTGGTGATTGATTATGCTTTTCAGACCTATTTCAGCCAAACTTTTCATAATACTTGGACTGTCTTTTATTTGGTGTGAGTGACTATGGGTTTGAGGAACCCATTAAGATCTTTTACCTGTTTTGTTTGAAAAACAGATATTCTTTCTCCCTGGAAGTGAGAAATCCATCGGGATCTGGAAATTTGGATTTCTTTTCACAGTATTTTGTTTTTCTGCAGTTCTAAAGTTTTTTGTTTTATGTGTTTTTTTTCCCATATTTAAAGTGTTAGTTGTTTAATCTGGTTGTCGGAATGTGTTGGAGGCCTGCCCCCTCTGTCATGTGCTATTCATTCTCCACCCTTCACTCCCTCTACCCCTTTATCTCCCCCACCTTTGCATTTTTGCACCTACCAGCTTTGTAGAGTGTTGTGTAGTGCTCATTGGAGGAAAAGGGAGTTCGGGGGTGTGGACAGTGGAGGTTGAATGAGCAGAGCCATCACATTGGGGTTGTAGGGTCCAGAAGACATCCTGGGGTGAAATGGAATTCAGATTGAGGTTTTCCGTGTCTGATTTCCATACCTAAGGGCACCACCAAACTGAGTGGGCAAGTAGTTCAGGCGGCTCCAGAAGTTCATTCAACTTGAGCAGTGTTATGCAATGCCAGATCCATTAAAAACAAGACTACAGTTATTGCAGATCTTGTAAATTCAGTTGATCTAGCTTGCATCACTGAGACCTGGCTGGATGAGCACTCTGGCCCTGTGCTAGAGGCCACAATTCCAGCCGGTTACTCGGTGATTCACTGCTCGAGATTGGATCACAGGAGAGTGAGGTCGTGGTCTGTTTTAAGGCCGAATTGGGCCTCACAAGTGTACCAGTCAAGGAGGCTGAGTCATTCGAGTGTACTGTGGTAGCAAGTGTAGGTTGTAGGATCGTTCTCATCTATCATCCACCTGGGGATGGGAAATGGTTCCTTCAGGAAGTGGTGGACTTCATCATCAACATGGTATTTGAGTCCCCCCAAGTTGATGGTCCTGGGTGACTTTAATGCCTGGATCAATGATGAACTCTTGCAATTTGGACAACACTTCCTCCAGTTGATCACATCTCTAGGCCTTACACATGTAGTTACCATTGCTACTCATAAACATGGTCACTTCCTTGACTTAGTTTCTCTCCAAGGGATCAATGCCTCAGATTTGGAGGTGGGCCCAGTTGGGTGATCTGATCACTACACTGTGAGATTCAATTTTAGCAATCCCCCTCGAAGGTCTACCCATGTGGAGATGGTCAAATACCTCCCTTTATGAGATATTGATTCTGAAGGCCTTATGGCAGTGCTTGACCTATAGTCCATTTCATGTGCAAACAGTGACCCAGAGGACCTCATGATGGCCTATAATACGGCAATTGCGATGGTCCTAGATTTTGTGGCTCCTGTCCATGTTCATCCTCTCTCCCTTCGTCCTCGGTCTTTATGGTTTGCTGGGAACTTAAGGGAGATGTGGCGATAAGGTCGAAGGTTAGAGTGTTGCTGGCTGACATCTGCCCTTGATGCCAACCGCCTTAGATTGATGGACCATTATCAAGCCTATCATTCTGCAATCACCCATAAGAAGGCAGAGTTCCTGTCCGGGGAGATTGCAGTTGTTCAGAACTGACCAGCTATGCTTTTCTGAACGGTGGACAGGCTGTGAACCCAGCCTGTCTGCATGTTCGGAAAGCGTTTTTACAAATAGAGTGTGATGAACTTGATCGGTTCTTTGCAACTAAGGTGACTGACATCAGGGTGGCTGTCCACTCAGCACACTCTTTGGGTGCTGCTGCTGATCAGCCTTTGACTCCTGGCCTTCAGTTTCCCTGGAGTACCTTCGACCGCCTGGAGTTCATGAATGTCATGAGGATTGTCCAGGATGCGCATCCTACATACTGTAGTTTGGATCCAGGACCAACTTCCCTAATTTTGGGTTGTAATGACTCCATCAGTCCAGTCCTTGCTCAGATAGTTTGGTGCTCCTTGGAAACAAGTGAGTTTCCTAGCTCCCTGAAGGAGGCAGTGGTAACACCCCTCCTGAAGAAAGCTTCCTTGGACCAAAACAGCCTTGCAAACCACAGACCAATCTCCAACCTTCCCTTTTTAGGGAAGGTGGTTGATAAGGTAGTGGCCACACAGTTCGACCATCAATGACATCTATGAACCCCTCCAGTCTGGTTTCCAAAAAATGCATAGTACAGAGACAGCACTGATTCGGGTGCTCAATGATCTCCTGATGGCTAGAGATCAGAAGAACCGTTCCATCCTGGTTCTTTTTTATCTCTCATCAGCATTTGATACTGTGGACCATGGGGTTCTCCTTGATCATTTAAGGCTCATTTGTGGCCTGTCTGGTACAGTCCTCAGGTGGTTTACATCTTTTCTCACTGGAAGAACTCAGAGGGTGGTTTCTGGGATTTATTCCTTGGACCCAATCCCTCTGTCTTGTGGGGTTCCTAAGGGATCGGTGCTGTCCCCCATGCTGTTCGCAGTATACATGCTGCCTCTCAGAGACATTGTAAGGAGGTATGGGCTGAGGTTTCACTGTTATGCTGATGATACCCAGCTATACCTTTCTTTTGCACCTGACCAGAGTAGAGCTCTCTCTGTCTTTAATATCTGCCTGGTGGAAATCCAGGAATGGATGGATTTGAGCTGGTTGAAGTTGAACTCAGGAAAGACTGATGTGCTGGATGTGGACCCAGGATGCTGGATAGGGTGGTTGAGCCTAGTTTTACCCTCAGGATTAGTCCTTTGGAGTTTGCTGCTACCAGCTTCTGGACAGGTGCATAACCTGGGAGTAATTTTTCATGAGGGGCTGACCCTTCATGCACAGGTGTTGGCCATCATCAAGATCTCTTTTCACCATCTGAAGAATATCCCCAGGATTAGGCACCTTGTTCCATCCGGCAACCTTCCAACATTGGTTTACGCCTTTGTCTCCTCCTGCTTGGATTATTGCAACTCCCTGTATCTAGGGCTTTCTGGGGTCTAAATCCACTGTTTTCAGTTAGTGCAGAATGCAGCAGCTCAGCTTTTGACAGGAACCGCTTAGTCCTGCCATATTTCTCTGGTACTGCACTGTCTTCACTGGCTGTCAGTACAATGGCGAATCACCTTTAAAGTTGGTTTGCTGACTTACAAAGCCCTACATGGACTCGGTCCTGACTTCTTGAAAGAACTTCTGGTTCCCTACTGCCCTGGGTGATTGCTCCACTCAGCTGGCGAGGGGTTGCTAGAGATTCCAAGAGTGTGTTTAAAATCTTCAGGACATTTATACACATGGCTCCCTCCCTCTGGAATTATCTACACCACCAGTTACTTGAGTGCGCGACTGTGGAGGGATTTAAAACTGCTTTAAAGCACATCTTTGGCACCAAGCATTTGGTGACTGAGTGGTGTCATGATTTCATTCATAAGTTAGTTTCAGATGATTATGTTTTAATCAAGCTGCTGTAAATGGTGCAATATGTCTGTTTTAAATGTGTACAGCACCTTGGTTTTGGAAAGGCACCTTAAAAATAAAGTATTATTATTATTATTATTATTATTATTATTATTATTATTATTTCAGTCACATCTATCCTATACCAAAGCAACTAGAAACACAATTTATGGTTGTTTTTTCCAGTGCATTTGGGGACATAGACTTACTCCAGTTAAATGTGGGTTATATATCTGCCCTTACAATCCATTGGTCTCCATATGTTAAACCCTTTAGTATTTTATTTTTGTATTTATTCATCACAAATATTGCTCCTTTGTTAATGAATGATCAAACACCTTGGGGCAACTGGCTTATGTGGTATTTGTGCCCATATCTGGATAAATGGGAAGATAATATAGCTATGTCTACAAATATTAACTCAAATTCTAATCCTAATCCTGTCTTCTATCCACTTAACCGACTGTGTCCATAACTCTCCTAGCCCTCATATTTGCAGTGCATTGGCACGCTCTTTATACTTAAGCCTTTTCTTATTCCTAAGCACCTTATCCATAGCGGCTCACCACAACAAAGAACAAGGATCAGGTCCATCTTTGGAAATTTCCAATCCTGCAATTGGAATCTCATTCCACTGCACCTCCCCTTATTTAATATGTCCACCTCCTTTTATCCTCAGCCCATATCCTTCACTCTTACACTTTCTGCTCCCTTCATATATGTCGATCAGAACACTCTCCTTATCTTCTCTTCTGCTACATTAGCATTATATCGCACCCGTCATCACCTTGCGGAAGGCTGCAAAGGAAAAAAGCGCTCCTTTCCTGCAAAAACTGGATCAAGAAACTGCTTCTCTTGCTCTTTCTCTGTTCAGGTAACATGGAGCTAAACCCTGCACCCCCATTACCACTTGCATCTCCCACAGAACTTGCATCTGCACCCGGACTTAAGTTAATGTTATTCAACATAGTGAGCCTCACAAAAAAAGTTTGATCAGCTCCAAGTATGGGCTGCCCATACTGAACCGGACCTCAGTATTATAACCAAATCTTGGCTCAAAAAGTCAAACCATGATCAACAAGTCTCCCTTCCTGGCTACAATCTGCACAGGGCAGATAGGGAAGCCAGAGGGGCGGTGTGGCCATCTACACTAAATCGAAGTTTACAGTCACTGATATTCACTGCAAATCTAAACCTAAGGAGTACAAAATCATACCTCTTAAATTACACCTTCCATCCACTGAATGTCTCACTATTATTGATGGTTATCACCCCGCTATCTGGTGGCACTGACATCCTCACCATACTTAAATCCTTAATCGCCTCTGCCAACACTAAAACTTTAATACTTGGGGATTTTAATATGGACTGGCTTACCCCCAAGTCGCACAGCCTGAAATCCTTCTGTGACGAAGTCAGCTTAGCCCAGTAAGTCACTGAACTCACTAGAACAATACATCCAATCCCAACAACAGTTCTCTCCTTGATATCATACTTTCTACTCATCCCCACAAAATTCTTCACTCTGCAGTCTTCCACAATGACATGAGTGATCATGGGGTAGTTGTTTGTACAAAATCACAAATTATAGCCCAACAGCAACCAGCACGCATAACTAAGCGGTCCTTTCACAAGTTTAATGCATTGGACTACTTATCAGACTTGAGCAAAATTAGATAGCAAGACCTCTACCTTGCCAAAATGACTGATGAGGCGGTCACTGTCCTTAATGACAGCCTCACTGCACTGGCCAACAAGCATGCCCCTTTGATCAAAGTCAGGGTACATAAAACATCCAACCCATAGTTTACATCAGTTCTCAAGGCTACACTCCTATGCCGTGATAAACCCTGGGCCAAGACTAGAAAATCCAAAAGCCCAACTGACTGGCAAGCATTCAGACCAGCTAGAAGCACCTGTGTTAAACAAATCCATCCAAGCAAAGCCAACTATTATGTCTCCACCCTTAAACAGGCAAAAGGGAATTTCCCAAAAATCAGGAAGACACTCAAGTCCATTGAAGGTCAGCCTGTAGCCCCCTCCATCCCTCTGAAGATCCTCAGCAATGGTAGGGCTGTGGAAAACAGCTGCCTAATCCTCGAGGAAATAGACAATCACTTTGTAACTGCTGGCCTAGCTTTTGACTCTTCGCCTTTTGCAGCCTGTGGTAGCAACCAAGACTGTAATAACATTGACTCACAAATTTCGACCCGCCCACTCCAGTTGTGCCCACTTAGCTATAAAGAAGTCTAAGATTCACTTTGTAACATAGACATTTGAAAAAGTGCAGGGGACAATGATCTAGAACCTTTTTTTCTTAAACTAGGCCATCTCGACCTCATCACCCCATCCTCCACATATTCAATCTTTTATTTCCACTGCCACTGTTCCCTCCTGCTGGAAATCTGCCCATGTCCTCCCATTATTCAAGTCATGGTACCCATGCTACCTAACCAACTATAGGACCATCTCAATCTTACCTGTCCTCTCCAAAGTCCTCGAAAAGCTAGTTTACTCCCAAATGAAACTCCATATCGAACCATCTTCAGTCCTCAACCCTGTGCTATCTGGCTTCTGGCCCAACCATAGTACAGTCACTGCTCTAGCCAAAGTTACCAATCAATGGATCACAGACATGGACTCCAAGAAGGTTACTGGTGCAGTATTTTTAGATCTCAGCAAAGTGTTCAACACTGTCGACCACAATCTGTTAGTCTCAAGCTTAATAAAAGTAGGTGCCACCCCCTTACTGCCCAATGGTTTACGAGCTACCTATCTGGAAGGACCCAGAAAGTAAAAGCTGTTGGCCTCTTTTCTGTATCCCTCCCAAATGTCAGGGGAGTCTTGCATGGCTCCATATTAGGTCCCATCCTCTTCTCCCTATACATCAATAACCTTGATGCACATATATCCTAGTCCCATCTGCATTTTATTGCTGATGATACTGTACTGTATATATCAGGCCCTTCACTGGATGAAGTGAGAGATGTACTCCAAGCCAACTTTGCACAACTAGAAATTAACCTAATCAATGCCAAACTACTCCTCAATGCCAAGAAAACTAAGGCCATGATCTTTGCCCCAAACACCCCTTCAATATCTTGCAAACACGCACAAAGAGTTCATCACTACCTCCATAGGTGAACCCTTTGAAATCACCTCCAAATTCAAATATCTTGGTATGCGGCTAGACATCAAGCTTTCCTTTTATGACCACCTCAACGATCTAGCAAAGAGGCTAAAAATTAGGCTAGGTTTCTTCTCCCGTAACAAGTCCCTCTTTCCATTGGATACCAGAACTAGGCTGGTCCAGGCCACTTTCTTACCACTACTTAACTAGAGAGATCTAATCTATTCCTCTGCAGCAGACTCAGGACTCAACAAACTAGATGTTCTCTACCACCATGTCATACAGTTCATGACAAACCTACCCTACCGAACCTACCATTGCGATTTGCACCTAGCCGCTGGCTTGGCATCACTCTCAACTAGATGCACACTTCATGCTGGTATCTGGACTCTTAAGCTACTCCTGAAAAAGCTCCCAAACTATCTCACAACCCTTTTCTGTATTTCCCATAGCGTCTACTCTCTTAGGAAAAATGATCTCCTCCTCCTTGCTGTACCAAGAACTCACACCTCACTTGGCAAGCAGGCCATATCGAGCGTACTCCCAACTATCTGGAACCAGCTGCAAGGTGTACTGAAGCTTCCCAGTACTGTCCCTGTCAACCTATTTAAAAGGTTGGCTGCAGCAAAAATAAAGGATACATGCAGCTGCTTCTAAATCCCAGCCCACTGCTTCTTCTTACTTACCTAGAAATTAGCTGCCTTGATACTCTAAAACAAGCACTTTGTACCTTTTTTCTGTACTTGTGTTTTTCTATGTCATTGTCATTTTTATGCAACATGTTAATGCATGTCCATAATTCTGTACTTGCATTTGTACTGTTTTTTTTTTTGATTATGCAATCTATAACTACCTGTCTGTGTCAAAGGACCTCCTTGTGAATGAGCTTGTTCAACGGAGTTTTCCTACAATAAACTTGAACTTGAATTTGAACTTACCTAACCACATGAAATATTGCTTAAATAAACTAAAACAATGGACGTTAATGAAGGATTTTTTTATTACACATGCCAGGACTTATTTATATTCCTGGATATTGCAACACTTTTATGTATGTGAACCTTTTGAAGGTAGAAATGAGAGGAGAAAAAACAAATTTGTACTATGTTCATGGACCAAAGAATACCAGTTAAAGTATGTGATACATTATGGCTGGGAGAACAGGAAAAATTTAATGTTAAGAATACAGTAACTTGAAACACAAGGAAATTGCAGAATATCATTGCCCTTGACGTTGTTGTACTACAACCCTGGAAACTGTTCAACATTTATATTTTGAGTGCCCATACATTGTTGATTTTTAGAAGTTTCTCAGGAACACCTGGATTACACTACCTTTCCAATGTTTGAATTACGATACTTTTGTATTAGGAATCAGATCAAATCATTGGATGAATTACAGTCATAGTAGTCTACATGTTGAATTTTCTACTTGTAGATATTGGATCTGGCAGAGCAGATGCCGTTTCTCTATTCAACAACAACATACTGTATAACTGAAGACCAGCTGTTTAATATACTCAGAAAGGATATTCAAAATTAATTGAACTTGAAATGAAAACACAGCCTCATCAAAAATTCCTTGAATTATAGGGAAATTTCCAGGGCATATGGAAGAGTATATTTTGTAATTATGTTTTCCTTTTTCTTAATGTTTACAGAAGTAATGTATAGCATGTGGGAAATGTACTGAAGTAGAACAATTTTTTTTTACTTTCTTTAGTTTTCAGTATGTGTAGAAATGTCTGAAATTTCTTTTTGGTTACGTGTACAGTATGACTTAAGTTTTCTTTTACTGTTTCTGTTTTGTATGATTCCTTTGAATACAAATTTCAAAAATAAAATTCCTCTACTCTTTCTGCAGGGGTTGCTGCTCACTTCATGCAGGAGAAAGATGGAGCACCCTGACCCGATGGAGGACTCAACTATGGGTTGAGGTGCCTGCTGTTCAGAGCTGATGGATTTTGCTGGACCTTGTATTCCTATGGCTGCAAGCCCTACACCTTGGTCGTCTGAGGAAGACACACCAGATATGGACCTTCTTGCTGCGGAGAGGAAACTTCAGGAATATTTTCAGATGAGTAAATGCCACTTAATGAAGATCATGTCTGAGGTGGAACTGCAATATGTCAAAGATAAGTGCAAACTAGATGAGGAGATGAAGAAAAGGAAACAGTCAGGTACCTCTCCAGTTATGCCGGGGAAGAAACTTCAGCAACAGTCCAGTGTTTTTTTTTTTTCAGAGCTGCTACTCCTGGGCCAACTCAATCAGAAGATTGGGAGGATATTTCTACTGCAGAATAATGGCTGCTGCAATCTGCCTAATGGAAAATGGGTTGGACTTTAACTACCAATGGCATATGAGTACCGGATCCTTCTATTCCTTTGCCTGGCTTAGAATATTCTCCTTTGCTAGATGCAGCAGTTGGCCCAGTTGTAGAGCTGCATCTTCAAACAGAACCGCTGACAGCAGTTGCAACTGGACAGCATCCAGAGAGCGATGTTCTTGTTCCAGCTGCTGCATGTATGCTCCTGTCTGAACTTTTCAAATCTGCTTCTTTCATTGATGGGCTGGCTTCTGGGGGTTTGCTGATGGCTGGTACTGATGTTCCTATTCCAGTACAATCAAAGGCTGACGTGCAGGCATCTGTCCCTGAAGTTTCTCAGGGTCATTCTATTGATTTTTGTCTCTCTGTTGCTACTTCTGGCTCAGTTTCTGGGCACCCCCAGGCCTCCTTTACTAGCTTATTTCAACGATCTGCAGAACCAGCTAAATGAAGACATGCAGTTCTGCTGCTGTATTGGGGTGGCATGGATACTCCTCCAGATGATTTTTTTGTTGGTAAATGTTTAATTAAACAATCTCTGTCTTTTTCCCACTCAGATGTATATGCCCTGATTCACACTCCAGGAGACCAATCTTTTGATGTCAGCTGTCACACTGCCTCCCTTCTGGACAGATTTTGGTCCCAGTACTCTGTGGTCAAGGATAGCCCTCTCTGGACTCCATTTACTGCAACACCTCTTACTAAATCTTCCTTTAAGACCATCACAATCCTTTTTAGGAATGAAGGGGTGAATGTCATGGACATTTTCTACTGGTTAGAGAAACAGTGTGAGGTTCAAGGCACACATGACCCGATTATGGACAAGGCTTTTAGACTGGAGAAGGGTGGAAACTTTGGGTCAAACTACAGCATATGGATGCTGGCATCCACTACCTGCCTAGTTGTTTCTTCCTGGGTAGGGATAGAGGGATTCTTTTCTATACAGGTCAGCCAAAATCTTGTTACAAGTGTGGCTACTTACAACACCTTAGTAGTGACTGTGACAAGATTAAGTGCACTCTGCGCAGGATTTTGGGCCATGCTGGCCTACATTGTTCATTCATTCCCAAATGCAAACTATGTTGTGAAGAAGGAGATATTTTTGGTTCATGTCCCTGGGCTGCTCATCATGCAAAGTGGATTACATGGAGCAGGATTTTTATATTAGTAAAGTTGCCAGATCTCCTGCCTCTGCAAGTTCTGAATGCCCTGCTGCCCATCGTGCTGTTCCTGTTTCCACCCCTGAACCAGCTCAGGAGCAGGATTCACTATCTTATCAACCTACGCCTTCTTAAACTGTGATTGCTGTTCTTCCTCCCACCTCTACTGTGGCTGGGACGCCCTCAGATTTGCTGCCCCCCCACTCCCCCCTACTGGCAGGGGATTCTTCTCAAGACCCACTGCCTGGCATGCCTCCTTCCCCATTCCTTATCAGGGGCCCTTTCAAATCATTGTGAGCGGGAAAGGGAGGATAATGAAGAAAAAGATCTTCACCAAGATGCTGTGCCTCTGGAAAATAGATCTGAACCATTGCAATGGGGTGACATTGACATTGTAGCTGAGTCAGACACATCCTCAGTTCAGTCCTACCAAAAGAACTCTTTGTCTGATATGGACAATGGGGGCTCTTCCCCTCTCTCTCCACAGAGAAGGCGATGGCAAACAAGAGCTGCAGTTAAACATGTACCTTCTTAACACTGTCCACATTTTCTTTTTTTGACCTTTCCTCAAGAACGTTAAAACCAACAGGAAACAGAAGGCGACCTTTGAAATGTTTCAAATGTTTCAAATGATTTTGTTTTTTCAAGGGTACTCGTTTATGCACTGCTGCAGAACTTCAAGCTGCTACCTCAGCCTGGATCCTGGATACTTCACACTGGTCTGTGGGTGAAGACCCTTGCAGTCATGTGGGGATTAGTATTAATTGTCCAGATGCTCAGGTTACCTGGCTTATGGACATCTTTCTGGCCAAGCTCTAATGCTAGATATTTCCCTTTCTCATCATGACTTTAGATTTATCAACATTAATGTACTGCAATCTAAAGCTTCTCATATAGAGCTGTTAAAACATATTCAACCATACTTGTTTACAACTAAATCTATTAAATTTGGTGACAACTTTAATTGCAGTCTATTGCCTTCTGATAAAGGGATGAAGACTAATAAGATTTTTTGTGATGTCTCCTTTCTAACCAAATTGATCACCCAAACTGAGTTGATTGCTGCCCAGGCTTCCCAGTTGCAGGTCCCCAAGCATATGTACTTCAGGGGTAATCTTTCAACTCATATAGGTTACTGGTTTATTCCCAAATCCCTTCTGATTTCTCATACTGATGTTGTTTCTGTAGCTACCTCTGACCATGGCTTGCTCAGCCTCAATCTGTCAACTTCTATGAATAATGCTCATGGCAGAGGTGTCTGGAAGTTGAATCATAGTTTGTTGTATGACCTATAATTATAGAAGATCTCCATTCCTTAATTCAGGCTTGAAAATCTGTCTTTTTTCATATGACACACCTCTTCAGTGGATTTTCTTCACTTTTTTGAAAGTATCACCACCCATATCAATAAATCTAAATTTTAAAAATATATGGATTTGTGATCCCAATTTCATTGCTTAATAGCCTTACAGTCAGCAGGCACTGTGGACTACTTGGCACAAATGTCTACCATTAAAGCTGATATGTCTCACTACCAGTACAATAGATTTTGGTTTCTGGAGTAAGAGCAGAAATTCAGCATTCAGGGCAAAACCTTTAATGTTAATTCCTTCGATAGCTGTCATTCTAGAACCTTGAAAAAATGTATGGACCAGATTCATATGCCTATCAGACAGCTTGTTTCTGGTAAACAAGAGGTCCTCTCTGAACTTGATCGCAATGTGAAACAGTTAACCCTTTCCTGGGAATGGATGAAATGGATCAGTGTTTGTGGGATTGTGGTTTGCCACATATCCCTACCCAACAGGCTTCTACCTTAACTGTACCAATTTCTGTTTCAGAATTAGGTAATATTATTAAGATTTTGAGGACATGGTCTGCCCCGGGGGCTGGTAGGTTGTCAAATGAATTTTCTAAATGGCTTTGGCCCATCCTATCTGAAGAACTTGTACAGTAGAAGTTTATAACTCCTCATTTCATGTCACTGAACTTCCTGATGAAATGTATGAAGGCTTACTTATTTTTCTTTTTAAACAGGGAGATAAAGCCTTGTTGTCAAATTAATAGCCTATCATTCTTCTTAATGTGGATTTTAAAATATTTGCCAAATTGTTGAGTACCAGACTGGTACCGGTTCTGGAACACATTATACATCTGACCCAATTTTGCTTGGTCCCTGAGAGAAAAATTACCAATAGTTTGATACTCTTACGGGAACTTAAGGATAATGGTAGTACAGCACATTTCAGGGATTTTTGCTCAGTCTTGATCAGGCTAAAGCCTTTGATAGGGTCTTCCATGATTTCCTTTGGAAATGTTTACAATTTTATGGGTTTTCCTCCCAGTTTATTTTTTGGTTGTGGGTTTGTTATAAAAATGCTTCAGTCTCCTCCTTTGTTAATGGGTGGATGGGGGGGAGTTTAGAATTATAAAAGGGGTCCAACAGAGTTGTTCTCAGACCCCTGTTGTGTATTACATCTACTGACCCCCTGATATGTAGACTCAATATGTCATCTCACCTAACTGATCTTTCTCTATCTCCTCACACTGCGGCTGTTAAGTCTTTAGCTTATGCAGATGACTTATGCTTACTTTTGGCAAACGAGTCCTCCACTACCATGGTCAAAGACATTCTCCATGAGTTCTCTATGATAACAGGCTCTGTTATTAACTACCAAGAGAGCTCCTGTATCCCCATTGGTTCATTTGATCAACATATGTCTAGTTTTGCAGGGATTCTGTAGTCTACAAGCCCTTGAAAAATTTGGGGGATTTTGTATGGTCAGGGTGATTTAGCTCTGTTTAACTGGGAATTCCAGTTGGACAGAGCTGTGGAAGCAGTGGCTTATGAGTAAGAAAAAGAGGATATATATGATCAAAACATTCTTATCATCTGTGTTTTTGTATTTATGCTATGTTACCCCCTCCCCACAGTCAGAAGTCCAATTGTATAGTTTTTTTTATGCCTTTGGGGCAGCAGAATTAACCCCATTAAATGAGGAATTACTTATTTGGATCTCAAAATTGGAGGACTGAACATGGTAAATACCACTGTTTTTTGCCATAGTTTTCTTCTTTATGCTAACAACAAACCCATATTTTTGGGTTCCCTTAAATTTTGGGTGTCTTGGACCATGCAGTCTCTTTCTTCTGTTCTTTCCATTTGGACATCAAATGCCATTCTTCCTAAACCCACTAAACTTCATTCCCTTCCTGGCTTTATGAGACACTCCTTTGCTAAAGTTAAACAATGGAAGGTTACACAGAACCAGATCTTCTCCCTCACCTGGAAATTATATTACCAATCTATTGTTCTATCTTATTTTGTTGAATTGAAACAGTTTTTTTTCAAGTCCCTACCCGATCATGAATACATAGGGCAAATGCTTCTTGATCCCAGAATCCCTGTAAAAAAGTGGGATGTTCTTTGGCTGTACCTTCATTTTATTTATGTATGTATGTATTTATGTATTTACTTATTTATTTATTTATGTCTTTGATTACTGGGTAAGTGCATTGATCCAAGGAACCGTTTTCAGGCACGACCCAGGCCATGGAGATGGCACAATGAGAACAAACATACAAAGGGATTACATGACTTTGAAGGGCAGGCATAAACAACTTAACAGGAATCACAATCAGTAAAATGTGTACACAGTGCACGCTAGTAGGAACACAAAAACAGTTTGGTAGGACTGGAAATACAAAACTGAGATAAGACATTCAAGTGGCATGGTAAATTGCAGACACAACAAATGTTCTAAGTGCTATATTATGACAAAATTAGGTGAGAGAGCCAGAGGTAGTGGGGTGAAGCTATGACTCAGAAAGGGTGGAACTTTAAACTGGGTTGGGGGAGGAAAATGATTAATTGAAAGAAAGTGACTACGCACTTCTAAGTAAAAGTAGGTTTACCTGGGTGGGCATGAGCATTTTGCTTTAGTCAACAGCCAGGCTTTTAGATGAGTTTTGAAGGTGGGGTAAGATTCAGTCAAGTGGAGGGATGTAGGAATTTTATTCCACAGTGTAGGGGCAGCAACCAATATGGCTTTGCTGCCCATGATGGTGGAAATTCTAGGGACTGTCAAAGGGTGAACTGAGGACTCCCGGAGGCACCTGGTTGCTTCTCTGGTCTTGAGGATGGATGAACATGGTGACACTTCACCATCTCTAAGGGTGTTATTGACGATGCAGCCAAGAGCATAGCAATACCAACCTTGTAGTGGGAGCCACCCTAGTAATAGGTACATGTCACAGTGATGTGTGGAGTAGGGTGACAGGAGCACAAACCTGCTGATATCATTATAAACTTAGTTGAGTCTGGAGCTCAGGAACGAGGTCACAAAGGAATACATGGGGAAGCAGCAATCTATAGTGGGTAGAAGGCTGCCTTGGGCAATGGCTAGGCATGCCTCAGAGGTCAGATAGTGTTTTTGTTGATAGGCCACCCCTAGTTTCTGTTTGACCCTGCGGACTATTGTATTGATGTGTTCCATGAAAAAAAGGGAGTGGTAGAGGACTACACCCAAGTATTTAAAACTAGTAACATTCTCCAGGGTGGGCCCCTTCAGATGTGAGCACAGAGAGGGAGGAATTGGATTTGGAGATGTTGAATAGGTATGGATTGAACCTGAGGAGCACTGCTTTCATTTTTTTTTTAATTAACCAGTAGTCTGTTTGACAGAAACCAGTTAAGGACTACACAGTAGATTTGAGTAAGTATGGAGGATATATTCATTGGTGACTTGTCAGTGTGGAAGAGCATGACATCGTTAGCATACAGCAATGCTTCACAGGAGAGGCTATCAGTATGGAGGGAGGGAGGGAGGGAGTTTATAAAGAAAGAAAACAGCAGGGTACCCAGGATGGAGCCCTGAGGGACCCCCATTGTAACAAGCAGGGCAGGGAAAGAGGCTGAGCCTATGTTCATGGATTGGGAGCAACCCATGAGATAGCTCCAGAACCACAAGGAGGTCTCAGTTGAGCAACCAAGGTGGAGGAGTTTGACATGGAGATGGGGGTGGTTGACATGGTTGAAGGCCTTAGTCAGATCCACAAAAACTGCTCCTGTGGCTTTCCCCAAGGCCATGTTCCTAAGGACATGGTTAGTGGAGTGGACCAGTTCTGATGTGGAGCTGTGGTCTTTACAAAATCCATGTTGTTGAGGGCACTGAAGGTTATGTTTTCCAAGATATTAGGAGAGCTGGCTTTGGACAATTTTCTCCAGGAGTTTGCTAAGGTGTGGGAGTATGGAAATTGGCTGATAGTTGTCTGTTGATAGGGGATCCCCAGCCTTAAATATCAGTACCACCTTGGCATTCTTCCAGGAGTCTGGCATTTCTGATGTGGCCAGTGCCAAGTTGAATGAAAAGGTGAGGGGCTCAGAGATAAGAGGGGAAGTGAACTTGAGAAAAGAAGGGAAGAGACCATCACTGCCATGGCTGCCCCTATTGGTGAGACACTTTAGAAGTCTGGTAGTGTCCCTGTGGGTGAAGGCCCTGAAATAAAAAGGAGGGTGGTCATCTGAAGGAGAGGAGTATTTGGGCAGGCTACTAGGGTGAGGTCCTGGACTGAGTGGAAGGTAGGCAGGGAATTTATTGAGTTGGCAGTCAGGTCATAACTTTTAAGTTGAAGACCTGAGCAACCTCTGAGGTATCTGTCAAAGGGCCAGAGGAGTAACTAGGATGGATGATGGTGCTGAGGGTACTCGGGTTAAGCAAGGAACCAATGGCAAATTAAATGTTAAAAACAACCTCAAGCATAAGGACATTTCATAGCATGATTGCCCTAGTACCACATGCTGTACTACTCTTGAAACTATGGAGCATTTATATTTTGGCTGTTCTTCTGTGCAAGATTTCCCTAACTTGTTATTGCACAAGTGGGGTATTCCCCTATTTTGTAAAATTCCTGGTGATGCATTTTTTCTGTGTCTGTTTTCCCCACAGTGTCACAAGTATAATCTTAGTAGTTTATGTATTGTGTTACTTTGTATGAAGTATTGGATATTGCAAGTCTGGTGTAAGTTAACACTTCAACAACAATTTCTTACACTGGATCAGTGTACCACTTTATCATAAATGACATTTTGGATATTTAAGAAAAAGAAAGACTTCATGTTTCTGAACAAACTTTGTCTGCTTACTGGGGAAGTTTTACTTGGTTGAAACTATGCTTTTAATTAGGTAGTTCTACTCTCCATGGAGACTTCCCAGGAATGTGTACTAATTTATTTTCTTCACCCTTTCATTTTGATATTTTTTGTTGTTTGTTATTTATTATGTTTCCTTTTCTATGTTGTAACTAGTATCCTTTTCAGATTGTTTAATAAAATTCCCCTACTCTTTTTGAGGGGTGCTATGGGATCTTTAACATTTTATTTTTTATTTATTGTATTTTACCAGGAAAATGGACTGGATCACAAATCCATTTTCAGGCACACCTGGGGAAAAGGGGTACAATAGGTCAACAATACATCAACAAACTACAAAACAAAATAAAAGAATCAAAATCTCATTTAAAACAATATGTACAACCTTTTCATACATTTTAAATGACTGTATAATTTAGATTGTAGCAACAAAGTCTGGATACATTTAAAACAATTGCAACTCAACAGTGTCATCATCAGTTTCCTTAATTTTCATTTCAAAATACTAGGTTTAATACAGAAGTCCAACCCCTTTTCGCTGAAGTTGTTTACAAGTATCGGTCCAAAATATGAAAATGAATGCTCAGCTGTCTTTAATTTAATCCAAGTCTCACTATGTTACTTTATTGATGTCTTTCTTAGTAACTTAGTGATTTGCACTTTCATTAATTTGTCACTTAGTTATATTGGAGTTCCTGTATTTATAGTTCTATGTAAGAAAGTTAAGATTAAATGTAAAATTCATCCACCTGAACAACAATCCAGAACAGGCAAACAGGACCTCAGTTTAACTCATTTTACCCAAAAGACAGGACCTCAGGAGTGCAGCATCCCCCTCAATGTCAGTATTGAGATTTTATCCCAAGTGCCTGGTATGGGGCTTGAACCCACAACCTTTCAGTCTTCTGTCTCAGGTGAAGTATGCAACCTGCTGAGCCACTGATATTTTTTCTTTCCATAGAACTTTTTCCCAGCCTTCAGTTTACCACTTTCCAGATGGCACTCCCTCCAACTCCATCACCAACATTCTTGGGGACTTACATGTCCTCCACCAAATACTCAACACCTTAGATAAGGTCAGTGACCTGCCATAGCAGGCATGCATGGGCCTGTGGAAGGGTGCTGATATGCTCTTTGCAGAGGAGGGATTTTCTCTGCTGGTTTTTACCTTGAGGATGCCAGAGTACAATGGTACACATGCATATATGTGATGTCCCATATGAGTGCTTGGCAGTTGGAGGCTGCACCTCTCCCCTTTGATGTGTGTCTGCTGTGTTCTCTAGTAATTTTCTCTGTTTTGAACACAAGTATAGTATAGTATAGTATAGTATAGTATAGTATAGTATAGTATAGTATAGTATAGTATACTGGAAAATTATTAGTGCTTGCAGTCTCGTGGGTTCTATATGGCTTCTGAAAATTAAATGCTTAGTATTTTGTTTCTTTTTATATTTTCTTGAAAAGCAGTTGACAGAAATACTCCCTCAGGGTAGGTAGTGTATGCGTAAGAATTGCCTGCCCAGGAACTTAAATAAGCCATACAGTAGTTTGAATTTTTTGAGTAAAGTACACTGCTGTTATTCCCCTTAATGCTTCTATGATCTCACATCTGAGATTGTGCTGAACAGCCATGGATCTCCATAGCCAACTCTTCAAATCCTCATTTTGACAATGCATAGTTGGAAATGGGCTGCATTACATGGAGCAATAGTCAATTGGGGAGGGGGCAGTGCCTGCCTCTACAGTCATTTCTTTAACGTTGTGGGTAATTGTCCATGGTAAGGGGGTAGTACTAAATGTATGTATCCTCATAACATAAGCAGTTGCATACAAAGGCAACAGAATTGATGTAAAGGCAGGTACTGCCCTGATCATGCTTACAATCCATTATTAGCCACAAAGCTCCATTGCCTACCTTGCATCAGTAAAACATTGATTTGTGAGGTTGTGCTGCAGTGTTCCAGCTGCTCAGCATAGTCTTGGAAGGGAGATTCCAGCAGCATTAAGGTAATAACATCAGTGTACTTACTCAAATAATTCAAACAAAGGACAGTTAAACTCCTTGGGAAGGCTTTGACATTAGTTGTCGATCCCAATGGTGTTGGCTTGATTTCATTCTTTTTTCAGGCTAGCAATACTGAAATGCAATCTACTTTGCAAGGGTGTCCAGCATTTTTTTAATTTTAAAATTTGGAGGAGGGAAGCATAGGGAAGTCAAGTGTCTTACTTAAGGTAAAACAGGTAGCCAGTACTGTAGAAGCAGTGGGAATCAAACCTGGAGTCTCTTCAGTCATATTTCATTGCTCTTACCACTATACCATACCTCCTGTCCTCCTACAAAAAGAACTCTGTGACAGAAGAAAATAAAACAATTGGAAACTTCTCTGTTTCCTGTAATGCACTTCTCTTCATCATTAAAGATGAAAACATGTTATAATGGAAGGAGAACTATTACTAAATACAGTATGTTGACAGTAATTGGGGAAAACACGATGCTACTGTAAGAAATAGTAGTAAACTCCTGTTTGATACAAAAAAAATAAGTGAAACTTTACTTTCTACTGTATTTGGGTTAACTCTTGCTGTACCACAGACTACTATAGAGTACCTGAATTCCAACATGCACTAAATCTTCCTTAACAACAAGGGTTAACTATATGAAGCAACACTGTAGACAGGAAAAGTGCTTGAATATCTCTATTCAAAAATGATCAAATACTGTACAAAGTAGGCTGTTCAATGTTTCCTATTAGAAATTGACTTGTTTACTATAGGTTGAAAGGAAGTTGACACTGAAGCTTCAAAATGAGGGTGCCCATTCCTGAAAAGAGTTTAAAAAGTGGGCAGATTTACACTTTCTCTTTCCAGCACATCAGTACATGAGGGTTTTCAAAATAGAAAAGGATTCTGAGACCATTACATTTACGTTGCTATGCTATCTAATGTGATCTGGGTTCAAATTGTCTGAGATCTACATTTCAATGATGCAGTGAAAGGAACCATAAGCAAAGAGTTATTTAAACCATAGAACGGTAAGGAAGGTGGCATACATTGATATCGATTCATATTTAACCTTAGGGGTTTGCTTGCTTGCCGTATTCTAGCATGACTAACCCAGGGGTGCCAAAAATTACCATTTATCAATAGTGTGAAATTGCAGCACTTGAACTTTCACCTTTCATTCTGCAGTGTTGCAGTGTGTGCTCTAAGATCATTCGTTGTAGAATGATTCCTTTGGCTACAGATCAGTGCTGCACAGACATCTGCAGAATTTTAAATAGAGCTCTGCAAGATTTGAACTGCTGGGAGCAAACCATTTCTACTTTAATTGGGGGTGGTGCTAAATACATGTTCTCACAGAATAAATCTCACATATCATAGCATGTCAGGTGTTTTGGATTGTGTTGTCATTCCAATCCTGGTCATTATTACAACTACATCATTAAGCAAATGGCATTCATAGGATGGTAGGTTTTGTAGGCTGTTTTGCAGGTCCTCATGATCTTCTCCTTGGAAAATATATATTTTGATAGTTTCATATGGGAAACTAATCCAGAACTAAGAAAATTCATAGGCTACATACAAATATAGATAGACTTTTATTGGAAATATTAATTTTGCATGTCTGTAAAACTCAATTTCTTGTACTGTCTTCCCTGAGTCAGAAGCTATTGAATTCTAGTCCCACATCTGGAACTGAAATCTCATACTCTATGCAATTCTGGAGGGTGCTGCACTGTTTGAGAGCCAATACATCAGCTGCAATATTAAACATACTGTATTTCCATTCTGTTTGCTTCTGATGACTGTCAAAGTGAGAGTACAAGATTCATCAGCACCATTTGAAAGGAATGGGGACAGAGCAGTATCATAGCCAACCTTTGTTCAGAAAAACTGGTTTCAAAACAAATTGTTCTCGGCTTTATCATCGGATTTTGCCACTTCTAGCAGTCACAACATTGGATTGTACCCAGAAGAGGCAGGCAAAATGGAAAACTTCTACCAATTGATTCTCCACAGGTAAAAGTCCACTTACAGTATGTGAATTCTGCAAAGTAGAATTCTATGACCATGTCTTAAAGAATCCCATGGGAAGGTAACCTTGCAAAACTGCTGTTTTTAAGGACACATATATAAGCTATTTGGAAATGCCAAAAATTTGTGCTCAAAACACATAGCACTCAAGACTACAGTACACCACAATATTTCCAGGTATTACTTATCATATTTGAAGCCTTTATTGCTGTTCAATATATTTTAAAGTAACAGTTACAATATGTGCTACAGTAGCAATTTTGAAGTATACTGTATGTTTTTGTTCTGTTTTAGATTGCTACATATCTCTTGTCTTGTATGGTATCACTTTTCTTGCATCCTAAGTCTGGGCAATCCTTCCACATGTAATTATAATAAAAAGTAACACTTAGTAAGGTTATTCCCAGGTTTTCATTAATTCTCTCAGCAGCTTTGTATATCAGTTAGCCCAACAGGTGAGGAAACAGGGTCTGCTGCTTGCTAGTTTACTTTAGTCACAAAAATGATGTTAAGCAGAAGGAGATAAAGCAGCTGGGAATACTGATGAAACCATGTGGATAGCCGTATTAAAGGTGTGCACCTTTCATTATTTCACATGAAAGAAATGTGAAAGGAAATTCAAAAGAAGTAAAATGGTTATCTTACAGGACATGAGATAATGAGCCATCTAAAATAAAATAAAAAAGTATACGGTAGTTCAAACTTGTCACTGTTACCATTGTCAACACACCACCTATTTTTTAAAATTTGCAGCATTCCATGATGACCATAAAATGGCGACCAAAATCATTGCATGATGATATCAAAAGGCAAAACTGATAATTAAAAATTATATGTTGCCTGTTGCTACATATGGAACAAAGCATGAAGAGTTTGGTGTACCAACAATTTTTTTACAGACTGTACAGTAGGTGTGCAAAAAATGTTACTTTTTTTTAAATTACTGTTTGTTTGTTTTTTAAGCTGTGTGCTCTCCTTTGAGAAAAAGAGAACATGTGTTATGTCAGTTTATGGTGTCACTCTCCATCATAGACATCTCATTACATGAGGGTGTGTATAAAGGAAAATTCTTGATTTTGCAATACATTGAGCACTTATCCATCGCTAGACAAGGCAACAGAAAATTAGCTACCTAAATTCAGAATACACATAAGGAGTCAGAAGAACTGTTGGTCAACCTGGAAACAGGAAATGGGACAGCCATACGAACTGGGATTGTGTACAGGCTTCCAGACCAGGGGGAGGACATAGACACACTACTGTTAGAAGATATACAAAACATGACAGCTAAGGTGGGGTTCTGATAATGGGAGACTTCAACATGCCAGATACAGATTGATCAATACCAGCAGGAACATCTGGCAGAACTAGACACATGTTGGATTCCCTGCAAGGGGGAGGGCCTCAAACAACAGGTACAACAACCCACAAGAGACAGGGCTATCCTAGATCTGGTACTGACTAACAGGGAAAGGATCACAGATCTCCAGGGAGAAGGTCACCTGGGGGCCAGTGACCATCACATGGTATTTTTCTATTTGGCCACTTGAACTAAATTATCCCATTCCAAGGCAAAAATATGAGACTTCAGAGCAGCTGACTTTGATAAGATGGCCAACAGAGTTAAGCTTGCCCTGGCAAAAAGAAATATAGGTGAGGGGGTACAGGCAAAGTGGGCAAGCATTAAAGATGCAATACTTGAAGCAACATCCCTTTGTGTTAGAGAGAAAAAAAGAAGTGCAAAAGAAGAAGGAAACCACTTTGGTTCTCAAAAACAGTAAAAGAAAAGGTCAGATTCAAAAGGCTGGCCTTCAGGAAATATAAGGGAACACAGCAGGATGAAGATAGGGAGGCATACCAAACTTCCTTAAGGAAAGCAGGGAATGCAGTAAGGCAGGCAAAGGCCCAAACCAAGGAAACACTAGCACAAACAATAAAATAAGGTGACAAGACTTTCTATAGATACATTAGTGAAAGAAGAAAGTCCAGAGGGGGTATTGCTAAGATCAAAGGAGATAAGTGTGTGTGTGAGGAAGAGGACCATGTAAAAGCATATATCCTAAATAGATACTTCTGCTCAGTATTTACTGAAGAGAAGATAGGGCAGGGCCCACAGCTCAGCACCATGGACACGGGAGGAGGGAGGTGTGCACAAGTCCCTTCACAAAAGAAAGGGTCCCATAAGAGCTCAATAAGCTTAGAGTGGACAAGGCAATGGTACCTGATGGCATACATCCCAGGGTACTAAAGGAGCTAAGAGTGGAACTAGCAGAGCCATTATCAGAACTGTTTAGTGAGTCTCTGAGCACAGGAGAGGTCCCACAAGACTGGAGAAGGGCTCATGTGATCCCACTCCACAAGAGTGGTAGCAGGGAGAAGGCAGGGAACTACAGACCAGTCAGTCTTACCTTAGTAGTGGGCAAGATTATGGAGGCACTCCTTAAACAAAGGATAGTGCAACACCTGGAATCCACAGGAGCACAGGATCCAAGACAGCATGGGTTTACAAAAGGAAGGTCCTGTCAAAGAAATCTCATAGATTTCTTTGACTAGGTAACCAGAGTGGTGGACCAAGGGGGAGTACTTGATGTCACCTACCTTGACTTCAGCAAAGCTTTCGATACTGTTCCACATAGAAGATTGATTAATAAGCTGGGTAGGCTCAGGTGGGTCAGAAGTTGGTCAGCTAGGTGGCAAACTGGTTGACGGGCAGAAAACAGAGAGTGGTGGTAAATGGTATACAGTCAGAAGAGATGCAAGTCATAAGTGGGGTACTTCAGGGATCAGTCCTGGGGCCAGTCCTCTTCAATATCTTCATCAGTGACATTGCAGATGGACTGGAGGGTAAGGTTTGACTGTTTGCAGATGACACCAAGATCTGCAACAGAGTAGATGATCCAGATGGGGTGGGCAGAATGAGAAGTGAACTGGATAAACTAGCAAAATAGTTGGAAGAGTGGCAACTGGGGATAATGCAAAGAAGTGCACGATCATGCACATAGGGAAGAGAAATCCTGAAGCCACCTATAGGCTGGGAGAGGAGTTGCTGGCAGTCACAAGGGAAGAAAGAGACTTGGGCGTCATCATCACTGATGACCTGAAATCATCCAAGCAGACCACTAAAGCAGTAGGTAAGGCTAGAGGGACATTGGGGTGTATTAGCAGAGGTATCACAAGTTGGAAATGGGAGGTAATAATCCCTCTTTACAAGACACTGGTTTGGCCCCATCTGGAGTACTGCATGCAGTACTGGAGGACGTACTTGCACAAGGACATTAACAAAATGGAGGCAGTCCAGAGAAGGGCAAGCAAAATGGTGCAGGAACTGCATCAGAAAACATGAGGACAGATTAACGGTCCTCAATATGTATACCCTAGAGCAAAGGAGGGAGACAGGTGATATGATCGAAACATTCAAACACTTTAAGGGCATTAACAAGGTGAAAGAGTCTAAAATGTTTCAATATAAGAAAAATAAGCAGGACAAGAGGACACAGCATGAGATTAGAGGGAGGCCGATTAAGGGGTAATGTGAGGAAGTTCTTTTTCACAGAAAGGGTGGTGGATGCATGGAACAGCCTACCTCAGGAAGTGGTGGATATGAATACAGTTCAGGGCTTTAAACAGGCACGGGATAGGCATAAGGAAGCAATATTGATGAGTATGAATAGATAGGCCATTGACAGAGCAAAGGCCGATGGCACATTCATAAGGTAGAAAAAGAAATGGGCAGACTGGATGGGCCTTGCGGTCCTTATCTGCCGTCAACTTCTATGTTTCAATGTTTCTATCAGTACAGCTCATGGCAATGTAAAGTCAAAACAGAACAGTAATAAAACCATCAAACATACGGTGTAAAATGGGTTTTGAGTAATAAATAATAAACAATAAAATTAAATAGATAAAATTAAAATAAACTTAAACAGCATAAGCCTGGTTAAACAAATATGTTTTAAAAGAAGTCTTAAAAGCCTCCACTGTGTGGGCAAATTGGATGCTCATTGGTAGTGAATTCTAGAGCAATGGTGCAGTAACTCTGAAAGCCCCTTCCCTAACTGCTTAGAAAGGCAGTGGGCGAGCATGAGCAATCTTGCATTAGTGAAGCAGGCAGGATGATTAGGGGAGTAAGGAACCAGGAGACCTCTGAGATATTCAGAATCTAAACCATGTAGGGCCTTGATTGTCAACAAGCTAATCATAAAAGTGATTTACCACTGATTTGGCAGCCAGTGAAGATCATTAAGATTGACCTGATGTGGTCACTCCAATAAGTTCCTGCCGCCAGCTGGGCTGATGCATTGTCGACAAAATATAGGTGGTTTATCAAACCTCCAAATAATCCTAGGTACAAAGCATTGCAGTTATCCAGTCTAGAAGTGACTAAGGCATGGACAATCATCACCAGCTCCGCAGAAGCCAAGTGTGGGTTGATTCAGGAGATGCTACAGAGATGGTAAAATCCATATCAGAAAACAGCTGATACCAGATGCTTTAGTGTCAGCTTTCTGTCCAGAATGGCACCCAGATTCCTTACCACATCCTCAGCTCTTAATGGTTGGGACTTCAGTGATGGTATACATGCCATTCCACACATCATTGCTGACTCACACCAGGCTGACTCAACAATCAAAACCTCTGTTTTTCCAGGGTTAAGACATGGCCAGTTTGTGGCCATTCATTTTGATTTTTCATTAATTTGTTCATGTTCCTCTGGTAAAGGCCCTATTGTCCTGGTCCATGCCCTCAGCCTGGTTATCCGGTATCCCGTGACCTCCTTTCTACATCCACAGCTCCCCTCCCATGGCAGTGTTAGTAGGCCCTCTCTTACATGTCAGAGAATGGAGGCAATTCATGAAGGGAAGACCCCATTGCCAGTGCAGGACCTGCAAGGAGTAGGACCTCTCATCTTTACTTCATCCAGGATTTTCCCTTCTAGTTTTCCCCTTTGGATGTTGGCTTCAGGGTGGTAGAGAAGCTGCATGCAAGCATGGAGCATGTTAACACTGGCATCCCACCTCCCAGTAAGTTTCTCTGAGCACATTGCTAACTCTGGTCACCCAGGTGGAAGTATTACACTGGAGGATGACTGCCTCCCACCTCCCCAAGGAGAAAAGCAATCTCTGGGATGCTCCAATCTCTTCCAGTTGGCCAGCTCCCAATGACTCAGGCTTGGTCTCAAACCTGGTTCACCAGTATGATGTCAGGTGTGGCATCCAATGCCTCAGCCATCCACTCCACTGGGCCATCCATGGCCATCCAATTTTTGATCTCACAAAGGCATTACTCCAGGGCAGAGGCAGCATTACTCCCATCAGGAGTGGAGGGCATATAGAATAAAGGATCATATGCATAGCAATTAAACTCAATATCATCTGATGATCTCCCTCAAAGGCAACATGTACATGACAACTAACACAAGGGGGCAAGCGTCAAACCTTGAGGAGCACCACAGATGAGCAAAGCAACTCCAGAGATAGATGACTCAGACCAATACAAAACAGTCCTGGAGAGTCCAACATAGGTCCTCACGTGAACCAGCAGCATCCCACTGTTAACTATGTCAAATGCTGATGAGAGATCTAAGAGAATCAAGACATAATTTACCACTCAATCCCTCATCATGAGGAAACTATATGACACCCTGACAAGAGTTGTCTACATACTATGACGGGGCCTGAAATCCAGTTGGAGAAGCTTGTTGATGTCAAATAGTCCAGGCTAGCTTTGAACTGTGCTGTCACCACCTTCTTGACTACCTTCCCTAAAAAGAGAACATTCAAGACTGGTCTGTAATTCACCAAATTGTAAAGGTCAAAAGATGGTGATTCAGGAGGTGTTTAACAACTGCCCTCTTCCCGGTGGCAGGAAAGACATCCTCCATAAGAGAAATCCTGACAATTCCTGTGAAGACTGGCCCTGGGGATTCTGCGCTGCTACAGTAAGTAGCTGCCAGGTAGGCTCAGGGTCCAACATTCAACACGTAGGGTACAAACCTCAAAGCCCCCAAAGCACCTCCTTTTCAAGAATTGTGTGAAACTCTGGCCTGGCTCACAGATGGACAATACTTCGCCTATGCTAGTTACTACTGGCCCATGACAGACCACTTCTGACAATGTCAGTCTGAATACAAAGTATTTTGTCCAGAAAAACATCTGCTGAACTTGCATTTTTCAGCAGAAAATGCATGAACAGAGCATAGATGGTTAGTTACTCAACCTCTCCATGATGCAGAAGAGAAGAACTGGCTGATTCTATTCCAGAAGCAATCATCCTTCACATGAACTCTGTATTTTTTATGGAGATTTCCCATTGGTGCTCATGAGCTCTGAGCTCCAATAGATCCTCCGCAGAGTTGGATTTCTGCCGATAATGCTCCAACATTCATCCTTTTGTCTTTCACTGCCTCAGCTCATCACAATATCATGGCGACCTGTGGCAGGATGTTAAAGGATGGACACAGTAGGGTTCTAGGAAGTCCAAGATGGCCAAAAGAACCATATTATAGTGTGCCATTGTTTTCTTGCCTCCCTGAGTATAAGGCATCACATTGCCTTATATGTTCAGTACCTCCTGGAGTTTGCAAGGCTAAATGTTGGGTTTTGGATGATACTGTTTAACATGGGGAGTATCACAGAGAAAAAACATGGCATTATGATCTAACCAAACTACCAGATCAGACTTGACACACTAATGTCAACACCCAATGAGAAGACCAGGTCCAGGGTGTGACCATGTTGATGCATAACAGAGGCAACCACCTATGTTATGCCCAGTGAATCCATCAAGTTGAGTAGCTGTAGATCAAGGGATGAGGTTTCATTTTTAACCCAGGCATCGAAGTCCCCCAACACCAAAACTTTGGGGGCATTCAGCACCTGATAGACCATGAAATTTGACAGCTACTGTAGGAAATCACCCCCATATCCTGAAGGCCAGTAAATGACAATAAGTTTGCACCTCACACCTTATTTACATCTAACAGCTACTTATTCAAAGGTCCTGGAAAATCTTGTGGGATATGCCATATTGTAAGTCCCAGGGCAGATATAAAACAGATGCCCCCCACCCACCCGTAATCCTGCATTAGGCAATGTGTTACCCAGTATTCAGGTGGAATCAAGTTCTCCAGCACAGGGCCAGAGTCATCACACAGCCAGATCTTAGTGATACAAGCAAGATCAGACATGCAATCAGACATGAAACTCTCCATCACTGATGTTTTATTCCACATCAACCTTGTATTACAAAGAATGGCCCAAAAGGGAGGAGTAGAGTCAGGTACCTCCAGCCTGAAGTCACTTGGCAAGGCCTTGGGGAGAGGAATAAGGTAAGCAGGATCTTAAACACATTTTCTACAGAGCCATCTCTTGGACATTACTCTGCCAGTCCTGCTCTCCATCATTGTTATCACAGGGACCTAACTTACAGGCATTGTCCTGACCAAAGAAGATCCCCAGCCTCACACAGTGACTAGGAACTGCTGCATCCAGGGCTATTTGTGATCCCCTGAGAGGACTCATCAGTTTCAGGAGGGCCACAGAGTAAATGAGCCTTGGTAACACAAGACCTTTATACCTTTTGCCTACCCAGAGATAAACCTGCCACTTATATGACAATACCCCTAGCCACCTACCCTACATTAAAAATAGTAAATTAAATAGTTTAATCCACCCCAAACTCAACCCTACATGCCAAATAACCCCCCCAATCACACCACAAGTACACAAACAAAAATATACACAACGTGTAACACAATCATAACCCCTTTCATCGAAAACAGACTATAAATACTGAAAATATGCTCTGATGACCAGTTCAGAAAGTGTACACCACACTAAAAATCAGTTTCCTAGAGCTAGTCAATAGCACTGCCTGCACAAAAAGGCCCATAAGATCACTTTAGCTCCTCAAACTGCCACTCAGAGGTGAACATGTCCAGAATTTGCTAACTAAGTTACATATTATGGCAAGGAGTAATGGGAAAGGGAGAAAAACAAACTCCCGTGGTACAGTCAAGAAAGGGAGGGTGCTGATTTCAGGGGGGTTGCTCACTCATTTCACTCCTGTAACTATTCCACCAATCAGCTAATGTAGCCACAGGACCTGCCAGAAAACTCCTCTAGCTCTTCCTTCCAAGCTACAAATTATTATAGTGTAAACACTCCCCCAAGATTCAGGGCTTGCCATTGCACTTTCTGCCCTCCTCCCATTTGTCTGCTGCCTTGTCCTGGGTCCCTGGCTCTTCCTTTTGCCTCCTGCCAGCCAACAGTGTTTGGCTTCTTGGGAAAGGGGACTGCAGGAGTGCATAACTAAATATATGAATCACCACTGTGGTGAAGCAGCAGAGTACCACTGCCATGCAGCTCACATTGCAGAAGTACAAGCTGGTGGGTCACACATGCTCAGAACAGCATTGTGGCAGTTGTAATTTTGGCCACTCATTGTGGCCATGTATCCGTTTCCCTCCATGTGTTCCAATCACAGGACAGTTAATTGGGGTCTGGAGACACAGGAGAGGGGCATGAGGACTTACTAAATGAACTTTGATGTGGTGCATAAAATTGCCTGTGCCTTTTAAATAAAGCTCCTTCTGTCATGTACATAATGGTTCTGCCTGTCACCTAGGGGGTCAGTGCTATGGCGCTAGTAACAGGCAGAGGAAGACCCTTGTATGCTCCACTCTCCCACTGGGCATTAGGACAGAGGGGCTACTAATGGACCTTGGGGGAAGATAAATTTAAAATAACACTGTTGGCTACAAAATAACTGTAAAGTTGGGAATGTACATAAACTATTGTATTTGCAGCAGCAGCCATCTTTGATGCCTTTGACCCTTTTATCAGCCAATCAGCGTCCTAGGAGCCCTGGAGGACTGCAGCTAAGGCTCCTAGGTAGGATATATGGACAATATCTTGGTGTTCAAATGGCCCACCAATCAGGCATCAAGAGGACTTAATGAATATTAATTTTCAAGACAGACATCTGTCTTTGACCAATGGGATGCTGCCAATTTTCCTTCAGACTCCAGGGACAGTTACAGCTTGGGGCAGTTCTCCTGAGGCTCTCCACTAGTGAGAAGGGCATGCAGTCAGTGATCAGAACAAGGGTTTCCACAGCCAAAGACTATAGACTTGCCTAACTCTACAGCATCGGGAAGCCCAGAGTGAGAGTGACCAGATCATTTTGGGAGAACTCCTTTAACATCATGAGAAAGCCAGCAGAAGGATTGAACTGAGAGTTCGCCTGAGACTGAATTCTGTCAGAGACTGAATTATTTGCCTGAGGCTTGAACCAGCATTATGGAGATCCCCGTTGAGCAACTGCAGACTGGGGATCCAGAGAATACTGCTGAAATCCTGCTGTTTGAAAGCTGGGACACCATTTAAAAGACTGTTTGCTGTTCAGTCTGGAGCAGCTCAGAATCACCTGCAGAACTGTTTGTTCTCTGACCCAGAGAAGTCACAGAGACAGTGTGACCCCTGCGCTGCAAATTGGAGTCACTACCAGACAGACATACTGAGGAGCCAATCATGTGATGCTACAGCTTGGGGTCACTGGATCTTTGCTTTTAGAGGGGAATGCCCGCACATGGATGAGCAAACATGTGATCCATGTCCTCAGTTCTGGCCCAATACAGCACCTAGAAGGTGACAAGCTGCTAGACTCTGCAGTCAAGACAGATGGTGACAAGCTTCAAGATCCTCCTATCAGCTACCACTCCTGCTCTGCTGTCCAAGGGCCCAGCTCCTTGTCTGCAAGTTGCAATAATTGCAGTCCACATTTTGTGTCTTCAGAACCATGAGTAATTCCAGAGACTGCCCTAGCTGGAGTTATTCAAAACAAGTTTCAAACAGATAGCTTTTGTCTTCTTCATTCCCATGGGCCCTAGTGCTGGCCAACCCACAGCTATATTTCAGGCCTGCATCATTTCTTATCTGGGTACCCAGTTAGACATTAGGGATACTGGTACCAGTGGGGGAAGTAGGCTTATGTCTGTTGTTGGGGGTAGATATTATAACTACTGTTGCTATTTCTCATTGCATATCAAATTACCAGTTATTTTTACATTCCTATTTCCCCTTTTCCTATTAATAAATATTTTAGTGTTGCTATTAAATCAGTCCATCAGCATATTATTAAGAATAGCTATAATTCTTATAATAGAATAGCTGTTGCTAGCCTTGCTTGTAGAGCAGAAAGCAGCTAACTAAAAGAAGTTACATTTTCTTCTTAATTTAAAACGTATATCTCAGCAGGAGTCAGTGTCTGTTAAGATTAAGTAGACAGATAACTTTATTAGAAGTAGAAGGGGACTTATTTAGGTTTAAAAAAAGAAAGAAAAGAAAGAAGGTCAGTGTGTATTCTGTGCAGTGAAGGGTACTGTATCAGCTGACTTTGCTAAAATAGTAGGAGGAAAGAGAGCTTACCTGGGGGGGTGGTTTAGACACTATAAAAGCAGGTGAGTCAAATTACAACTTCCTGCTGCTAGCCTTTTTTCTTACTAATTGCCCTCCATCCCACCCCTCCACCCACCCGCCCAAAGCCAGTTCTACTTTTATAGCCACTGGATTTGACTGTCAACAGGAACTTCCTGTTTGGCAGTAGGAAGGAAAGGATCATAGAGAAACATTGGTTTTGTCAACCCTAAAGTAGAAAAAGTAGCTCACTCTCCCCAGCTGCTGGTGGTCTGATATTGAGCAAGGAAGAAGGAGGCTACTGAAGAAGATAGGAAGTTGCTGTCCCAGAACAGGAAGGGTGAGAGTTGTAAGGAGAGGAGAGAGTAAGCATCCAGAGAAACAGTAGAGGGGACACAAAATAAGACATGATAGGAGTGGTGCAGTGCAATGGCTGTGGGGCGGCAGTGTTCCGGGAGACATTCTGGAGGCTGTGATGCTGCCCTATTTGCAGGCACCTCTCTGGTCTGGAGGAGGTTGCCCTTCTCCAGGCTGACCTGGCTAGGATTTGCGAAACCTCCTCCCACCCAGGGACCACCAGGCCAATGCCACTACCCCAGAGGTTGCCAAGAAAGAGGAGAGGCTGGACCAGGTGGGCTCAAGAGGAAAGGGTGGTGGAACAGAGTTGCATCCCTCCAGCTGTACCTCTCCACAATTCATTCACTCTTCTGGTGGATAGTGGTTCCTCTATGGAGGCACCTGCAGTGGAGACCAAGGAGGATGCTGGGAACCTTCACAAAGGAGACCCAAAGGAGGGTGGCATGGGACCCCACAGGGGAAGGAAACAACTCCTGGTGGGGGACTCAATCATTAGGGGGTATAAATGGGGGAGGAAGGGGAGAGGGAGGTAAGGTGCCTTCCTGGCACCATGGCTTGGAGGGACAGGAAGCGAATCCTCAGGATCGTGGGAGGAGCTGCACGAGGGAGGGAGCTGGATGTCATTGTCCGCCTAGGGACAAATGACCTGGCTAGGAATGGGATCAGAGCAGTGCAAGAGGAGTTTGTAGAGTTGGGAAGGGCCTAGACAAGTAGTGCACACAGTAACCTTCTCGGAGGTGCTGCCTGTCTATGGCAAGGGAGATGCTAGGGTACTCTCATCAGGAATTCAATGAGTGGTTGAAAACTGGATGCTCAGGGTTTTGGCTTCATTGGGACTGGGAGCCACTTGAGGATGCAGACCTATACTGGTGCGATGGTCTGCATCTGTCCGGGGGTAACCAGGATCCTAGGTGAGAGGTTTAAATGCTTCATTGGCAAGCATTTAAACCAGCTAAGGGGAGGCACTGAAAGAAGCAGGGAAATCCAAGCCTCCCGACAAAACATGGTGATTAGTGAGGTAAACACCAAGGCACAGAAGTTATTAGGGGCAGAACAGATTTAAATGTAAAAAAGGCAAAGGCAGTAAGGACAGAAATGGGGTTAAAAGGGGTAAGGCTATCAAAAGTGGAGGGTGATGATTACCAATGCCCATAGTCTGTGTAACAAGCTCCCTGAACTAGTGGCCTTGATGGAAGAGGGTTGCCTGGATATTGTGGCAGTCATAGAAACATAGTACACAGAGAACCATGACTGGGATGTCAACATACCAGGATACACAATGTACAGGAGGGACAGGGAGGGTAAAAGAGGAGGAGGAGTAGCTCTCTATGTAAAGGAAGGGATCAAAGCAACAGAACTAAAGAGTAAACAGGGAACAGATGAGGCATTTTGGGTCACTCTGGAGACAGGAAGTGGCACTACAATCCGCATGGGGGTTGTATACAGACCCCCATCTCAGGGGGAGGAAATGGACAAGGAAATGATAGAAGGCTTCCTTAGAATGGCAGAAAAAGGGGAGATATTGTTGATAGGGGACCTGAATATGCCAGATGTTAACTAGAGCACCTTTGCTGCAGGCACATCCAAGAGCAGGGTCATTCTTGATGCCCTACAGGGGGCATGCCTCAGACAGCTAGTATCAGAACCCACTCAGGAAGGAGCAATCTTAGACCTGGTACTTTCAAATGGGGATGGAGAAAGAATCTCAGATTTAAAAGTGGGTAGCCATCTGGGAACAAGCGACCACCAAACAGTGTGGTTCACGATAAACACAGCCATACAATCAAGCCATACAAAAGCAAGAGTACTAGACTTTAGGAGGGCTGACTTTGGGAAAATGAGAGAGTGCCTCAGAAAAGCAGTAGCAAACAGGCAAGAAGGAGGGGTGGAGGAACAATGGGGAGTAATGAAAACAGCCATCACAGAGGCAACAAGCCTTTGTGTAAAGCAAATCAATAAAACACAACGAAGGAAAAAAACGCTATGGTTCACAAAAGAGGTGGCAGGGAAGGTTAAGGAGAAAAGGACAGCATTCAGGAAATATAAGGAAACACAGAAGTAGCAGGACAGAGAACTTTATCAGTTAAAGCAGAAAGAGGCTGGGAAGGCAGTCAGAATAGCAAAGGTCCAAACCGAGGAAAGGATAGCCAATTCTGTTAAGAAGGGGGAAAAGACCTTTTATAGGTACATTAGGGAGTGAAGAAAGACCAAAAGAGGGATACTGAAGCTTAATAAACAGGAGGGAATGTGGGTAGAGGGTGACAGTGAAAAAGCAGGGATACTGAACCAATATTTCTGCTCAGTATTCACAAAGGAAGAGGAGGGGGAGTTGCCTAAATCAAACAAGAGAAACACTCTGAAGACGAGGGTCGATACCAGTCCATTTACAGAAGAAAGGGTTCTGAAAGAACTAATAAAATTGAAGGTGGACAAGGCAATGGGGCCTGATGGGATTCACCCAAGAATTCTAAAAGAACTAAAGTAGAACTAGTGACATCGCTGACTACTCTCTTTAACAAATCATGGGAGGATGGGTGGTACCCGAGGACTGGAGGAGGGCAGATGTGATTCCTCTTCACAAAGTGGGAGCAGGACAGAGGCAGGAAACTACAGACCAGTTAGTTTGACCTCAGTGGTAGGGAAAGGATGGAATCCTTCTGAAGGAAAGAATTGTTGAGTACCTAGAGGCCAGTGGGGCACAGGACCCAAGGCAGCATGGATTCATGATGGGAAGGTCATGTCAGACGAATCTAATAGATTTCTTGACTGGGTGACCAAAGTAGTAGACCAGGGAGGGGCTGTGGACATGGTCTACCTAGATTTTAGCAAGGCATTTGATACAGTCCCACACAAAAGATTAATACACAAGATAGCCAGCCTTGGAATGGGTCCCAAGATGGTAGCCTGGATAAAAAATTGGCTAGACAACAGGACGCAAAGGGTAGTAGTAAATGGAGTACACAGTGAAGAAAGGAAGTTTACTAGCGGAGTACCGCAGGGTTCAGTACTGGGACCGGTCCTTTTTAATGTCTTTATAAGTGACATTGCAGAGGAACTGGAAGGAAAAGTATGTCTCTTTGCAGATGACACAAAGATCTGCAACAGGGTTGATACACAAGATGGAGTGGAAAGGATGAGAAGGGACTTGGCAGGGTTGGAGGAATGGTCAAATGTATGGCAGCTCAAATTCAATGCAAAGAATTGCAAGGTAATGCACATGGGAAACAAAACCCAGGGAAGCGACACAATGGGGGTGAGATACTGACAACAGTAAAATAGAAAGGGACCTGGGGGTAATTATATCAGATGACCTAAAGGTGGGCAAGCAATGTGAGAAGGCAGTAAGGAAGGCTGGGGTGATACTGGGATGCATAGGAAGAGGCATCAATAGTAGAAAACAGGAAGTTGTTATCCTCTGTACAGACAGTTGGTGAGACCCCATCTGGAGTAGTGTGTGCAGTTCTGGAGACCTCATCTCTGCAAAGACATAGACAGAGGGAGGCTGTCCAGAGGAGGGCAACCAAATGGTGCTGGGTCTACCAGAAGACATACATGAAGAAAGACTAAAGGAGCTAATATGTATACTCTGAGGAAAGAAGGGAGAGGGGACATGATAGAAACTTCAAGTACCTCAAGGAATTAACAAAGTCCAAGAGGGTAGTATCTTCCAGAAAAAGAGATGTGCAAGAACAAGGGGGCAAATTTGATGATAGAGGGGGATGGCCAGGGTAATGTGAGGAAGTATTTTTCACAGAGAGGGTTGTGGATGATGGAACAGCCTCCTGAGGAGGTCGTGGAGTCAAGAACAGTGGAGGACTTCAAGAATGCATGGGACAGGCATAAGGCAGTCCTAGGGGCGGGTAAGAGGAAGTAAGCTGTTGGTTAACTAGGATCTGCAGCTTATCTGTTAGGTAGGAAAATGGGAAGACTAGGTGGGCCAAGCGGTCCTTATCTGCCATCAGATTCTATGTTTCTATGTTTCTATGCAACACAGTTACATCTTGGCTTATGGTGTTTCATGTGTGAGGTGACTGTGAGGGGAGGTGGGAAGATACAGCATCGAAGGGGGTTGTACCCTACAATTATCTGACCCACTATATCTACTCTGGGTGGAGTCACCATGCATTACTTATTTGTCCTCAGGAAGGAATCCCCAGTCACTATCAGAGCAGAGCCCAGGCCCCTCAACCTGTGTTGTGATCATCAGGCAAGGGTCATAGCCTGCTGGTACATGGCACTCAGATTACATCTTTGTAAGCACTGCTGGGATCTCCTGTTCACCAGTCTTGCCCCACGTGGAGTCCCAATGTTACAAAGACAGTGCTACTGCCACTAAACGCAGACTTTTAGCAGATGCCATGGCTTATGAATGACTGATTAGTTAGTGTGAAGAGGAGGAGATAGATCCCCAGAAGGCCCTCTTGCTTCTAGGGGTTGTGACAGACAAAGGGAAGACAGAGGAAGCCCTGTCCACCATTAAATGTCTTGGATGCAGTGTTGTAAGGTAGGTACAACAGACACATTATTGGTGCTAGCTGAATGCAGCAATGCCATAGATGCAACCAAGGTACCACATGTATTGCCTGTTGAAGGTTTCAATACCCCATGTACAATAGTGTCCCATAATAGTGCGGCCTCCAAGGCAGGTGCCTCTCCAACAGCTGAAAGTTTTCAAGAGAAGTTTAAAAAGTGTTTGCATACAGATGGAAAGTCAGCCAAGGAGGTGCAAAAAGTGATTGGTGTACCACATAGTAATCCACCTCAGACCCCCAGAGGAGGACCCGCCTATGCACCCCCAGTTGTTGTAGACTCATATTGCAGATTACAAATGTTCTCATGAGTCAAGCCTACTCCAGCAGGTGAAGATCGCCTCAAAACCTAGATGGATTATGATGCTCCATTGATACAAGAATGGCAACGTTCAGAGGCAGAAAAGCACAAACGCCAAGAAGAAAGCCTCCGAGAGCCTACTTTGATCTGATTCACTCACTGAGGGCCTCAAAGCCTGAAGTCACTGCACAAAAGTATTTGACAGCCCTAGAGAGTGTATTTGGTAGTACGGAGACTAGTGAAGATTTAATGTGGAAGTACAAAGCTACCAAACAATGGGGAGGAGAATCATTGTCTGCATTCTTGACCCACCTGGAATGAGCATTGCAGAAAGTCTTCTGAAAAGGTGGTGTAGCCTCTTCAGTACTGGATAAAGTGAGGCTAGAGCAAGTACTCAAGGCTGCTTGGTATTTTAGTTTATTGTTGATCGAGCTGGGACTAAAAGATAGAAAAGACAATCCACTCACATTCAGCGTCCTGATGAAAGAAGTGAGGGAAGTGGAAAAATGAAACACAATGTTTGGACCCATATGCTGGTGTAGTCACTGTGTCTTCCAGTAGTGAGAGAGAATACAATATTGATAGTCGGGAGCTCCATGAACTGTTTAAAGAGCTCAGAGAGTTGAAAGCTTACTCAGCTACTACTGCAACTTCAGGTTGAGGATGAGAAATCGAGCAACCCCAGCCAGAAATCATTTCTGACATGAATTTGACCATGTTGGGTGGTACTGTTCAGATGCTTAACCCTATAGGCAGCAGTGACTATCAGAACCCAATACAGGCACTGAGTGCAAAAGTGGATGACTTGAAGAAGAGTGAGTCCCCACTCTTTGTACATGAAAAGAATAGACATGGTAGCCAGATCCTCAAAAGGGAGTCCGCAGCCAGAAAGTAACCACCCGTTGAAGACATCTACTGGTAAAGCCCAACCATGATCTGTTAGAGAAGGTATATTCTGCTACCATTGTGGGAAGAATGGCCACACCAAGAAAAAGTGCTGATCTCCTGATGACTTACCCAAAGTTGCTGCCAAACTGCTTGAAGAGAGGCAACAACAAGGAAATTCCAGTGGTCACCCACCTAAACAATGCCATACTTAGTCAGTGGCTAAATCGTTAGTCAATGCATCAGACACGGCCCCAGCTGATATTGACAAGCTTGTTGGACTGACCATGGAAGTTACAGTCACTGTAAAAGGAGTGTCTATTAGAGCTTACCTGGATAGTGGTTCCCAAGTGACTATCACATTCAAGGAATGGGATCATAAGCAGCTGTCAGAGCACCACCCATTAATGCCTCTCAATGGTTTGAATATATTGGGAAAGAGTGACAAGACTTATCCATATTTGGGATATGTCAAGGTATGGTTTGCTTTTTCTTCCAAACTAACTGAAGTCGGAGATCCTATGGAGACCCTAGCTTTCGTATGTCCATAATCCGGGCTCTATGATGGAGTGCCCGTAGTCATCGGAAAGAATGCTCATATGTTTGGCTGGTTAGCCCAACTCTGTCACGAGGAGGAAAACAAGAATAAAGGGTGAACACTATGAGTGGGTTCTATATCATAATGGCAAAAACTAATGCCAAAACATAAAACGGAGAAGCAGTTACAGTGAGAACAGTAACGGCGACTCCACAAAACAGTGACAGACAATATTAGTGAACCCTATCCACAACATTAGTACTTCACAAGCATAATTAGGGTGTGCTCCAGTAGCCATTCACTACTCTACACCTGAAAGTGAAAATTATATGCCAGCCCACACAGATAATCATACCAACTCCTCAGGATGCCTGACGAGTCAAGAGAGCAGGCTTCTGATCACCCTCCCCACCAGAACCCCCCCTCCGCTGAGGGACTCCAGAACCTAAACTCCTCAGGATGCTTGAACAGTCATGATGGCAGGCTTCTGATCACCCTCCCCACCAGTAGAACCCCCCCCCAAAGGACTCTGGAGCCTGGACTGCTCAGGATGCTCAAAGAGTAATAAGGGCAGTCTTTTGATCATGCTCCTCACCAGCAGAACTCCCCCTCAAAGGATGTCAGAGCCCAGACTCCTCAGGATACTCAAGGGGTTATGAGGGCAGACTTCTGATTGCCCTCACCACCAGCCAAACCCTGTCCACAGGACTTTAGACCCCAAAGTCTTCAAGAGACTCTAAGGGTCATGAGGACAGGCTTTTTATCACCCTCTGCACCAGCAGAACCCCCCTGAAGGACTTCAGAACCTAGACTCCTCAGGATGCTTAGTAAGGGGTTGCAGGAGGAGGCAGACACTTACGTCTGTCACTTGGGAGTGCATGCCTCGATGTGCTGGCATCATTGCACATCCTCTTGTTTCAGGGGTAACTCAACAAGGAAAACCCCTTTGGAAGCATGCATTATGATGCCCCAGATGGACCCACACTCTCCCGGCCCAAAACGAAGCCTGGTATAAGTGGGGCGGGGGATTAGGGTGATCTCTGTCTCCTCCCCCATTCCCCCCAGGAAGACCCTCCATGAGGGGTAAGTCACTGTCCTCCCTGTCTCACTGCTGAGGTAGAGGATGGGTATGTGGGAGCTTGAGGGGTCCATGTATCAGGGCTGATAGGGGGTCAAGGGTTCCCCCAAAGCTCCAAAGTGAATAAACAGAATTGAAAAACAAAAAAAAGTGTTGTACTATAGAACTCAATGGCTGAGAGTGTCATAAACTACATCATACAGTTCTAAAATGGGAGGCAGTATAGTGCAGTGGTTTAAGGCTCTGAGCTGCAAATCTGGTGACATCCAGCAGACCCGACCTGGGTTTGAATCCCACAGCTTCCACTTGTATACTATGTGACCCTGAGCAAGTCACTTAACTTGCCTGTGCTCCCAGGTCGCTCCTGTAAAAAAGCTTTCAGCTTAGTGTGCTACTCCTGGTTAAACAACTAAATAAAAAAAAATGGCACATAACACTAGAGTGTAAAGCAGAATCACCAACAGATGCTACTAAAAGGTGGGTATAATTGGAACAATAACAGAAATTTAACCAGTACTTAAAAATAGCTTCCACTGGGAAAAATGACTTACAGATTCAGCATAGTTCTCCTTTAAAGGACAGAGACAAGAGCTGGGCAAAATTTAAGGTCTCGTGCATACACACAGATATGGCAGACTTCCAGACTAAGAGAAATGCTTGCAAGAAAGCAATACACCATGCTAAAAGCTCTTACCATAGAACCCTACTAAGTGCATCTGGTGACTCCAAGAAGTTCAGGAACCATATTAAGAACTTTATTTGTATTAATCTGACTCCCTCTTCAAATAACATTGTGACTGATGGCTCCCACTACAGTAATCCTGCCACCATTGTGAATGGCTTTAATTCCTACATCACTGATCTCTCCAAATATACCAGTCTAGCTGCACCACATGCAGCTCTTCCTCTTTTCTTTCTTATGAAGCTCCTCCCATTCTTCCCCATTTCTACTTGCATACAGTCGCCACACTAGAAATGCATAGGCTTCTAAACTCTATCAATGTCTGCAGCACTGTTGGCACTGATGGTCTTGAACCTCAGCTACTAAAACTTGCTGTCCCTCTCCTTGCTTCTCCTCTTACCCATATTTTCAACCAATCCCTATTCTCTGGTGCTGTCCCTGATACCTAGAAGGAGGCCAAAGTTGTTTCTGTTTTTAAGAAAGGGGACATTAAAATGATCTCATATTATCACCCTATCACCATTCTTCTCGTTCTAAGCAAGCTTCTTGAAAGAATAATATCAATCCAAACTATTAGTTAATTACAAGACCATGGCGTTCTCTCTGACTCCCAGCATGGGTTCCATAAAGGTTACAGTACCAATAATGCCTTATTACAATTTACTAATGATACGAAAGTCACAAATGAGAGTGAGTCGTTAGAACCTCCTAACCTTACAGTGACCAAGTTTACCATGTGCAACAGCAAAAGCAAACAAAGGGCTCAGCAATCTGGGGTAAACCCAACAAATCCTGAGAAGCAAGTGGTGCCAGAACATTCAGACTCTGAATTAGAGGAAGAAATAGTTTATCAACCAGCCAACTATATAATCCCATGCCAGAACGGGCTCATCTACTCCAAGGGAAACCTGAAGTACGGGTTGAAGTGACAATCGCACCTGCAGCAGAGCAAGCAACTTTTAATGCAACCCTTGAACGAACTGTTGATGTGATTCTGGGCAAGACGCCTACATTAGATGGTGTATCAAATGAAGCAGTCGGTGAAGCACCTGAAGGGCCAGAGCAAGGGACTGTAGAGCTTGAGGAACCACAAGAAAGATAGTAGTTGCCAGAGGAAGCTATGGAACCCATTACATTAGAGGATGTCTCATCACTGGTCAATGAGCAGGAAGCAGCTAACCCTGATGCCAAAGAAGAAGTTCAAATGCCATTGTGATGCTCTGAAAGAACCATCAGACCTCTGCCAAAACTTACATATGACTTTCCTGGGATTTCAACTGACATGCCTCTACATGTTGTTTATAAAGGCGTATATATCACTCTAAGATTCCTGCCTGTGATTATTGTGTGCCCTTCCATTGCTAAGCCACCCAGAATGGGTACCACCCTAAAAAGTAAGAGTGGGGGGTAAAATGTTGATATGATATTATGCAAGTTGTCAGAACTCTAGAGCTTAACAAAGTCTATAATGCTCATTTCATGATATGAGTATGGTCAAGAATCTGAAACATTTCAGTATTTGTTCTCTTTGCCTAGAATAGCTTACATTTGTCTAGACTTGACTGCTGTGATTGCTATATTAGTTAGCAGTCCTTTGTCTAGTTAGAGTAGCCTGTTTGCTTGCTGCTATCAATGATTAATGCCTAATGTTGATGTTATTCTACCAGGTACGTGTAAGGACTTGGCACAGATGGCAAGTATGTAAGGCAAAGGGAAGTGTACTCTAACTAGGCACCCCTCCCTCCCCTTGCTCCTGAACCTCCTCTCCTGCCCCTTGGGACCTCTGTGTGTCCCCGTCCCCCCTGCCCTCCCCCTAGCTTTCTCTTCACCTCAGGCACATCTGGGTGTCTTCTTATTCTTGCTTTCCTCCTGTACCTCCCTGCCCACCCCTGCTCCCTTAGCCTCCCTCCCTCCCTCTCATGTCAATCATAGGAAAATCTCTCACCATCCCAGCCAGGGTGTTAGTCATGCTACTACTCCTGTCAGGGAACATTCATCCAAACCCTGGCCTGGTTCCCAGGAGCTCCCCAACTCGCACCACAGGCCTATGCATGGTCTCCATGAATATCTGTAGCCTCCTAAAAGTTTGACTCACTACAATGCCTGGTCACATCAATTAACCCTGATGTCATCACCCTGGTTGAGACTTGGCTGTCAAAATCCTCCCCTGACTCCCTAGTCTCCCTTCCTGGTTTCACCCTTTTCCGGTCCGACCGTGTTGGGAGACGGGGCGGCGGCTGCACTATTTATGTCAAGGAATCTCTCCCCGTACTAGCCCTGCCCACTCCCACCCTTGACTCCAGGGCCCAGGCGCTTACACTGAAACTAACCCCTGACCCTTTAAAGGGACCCCTTTATCTGACTACTGCATATGTGCCCCCCAGGGACCAGATGCAGGCCATTGCCTCTCTTACAGAATACCTTACCTCTCTACCTCCTTCCGCTGATCAAATTCTGGTGGGTGACTTAAATGTCAACTGGCTCAGCCCCTCCTCCTCCTCCTCTACCCGAGACTCCTTTTCTGCAATAGACCTAACACAACTAGTTACCCACCCTACCAGGACTAACCCCAAGAGAGGCTCCAGTACCCTGCTTGATGTGGTACTCGAACCGCCCTAATCGGATCCCAATGTACAAGTCCTCCCAGACTCTCTCAGTGATCACTCCCCATTCTATTACACTGGTCAACCTCAGTCCCCAAACCCTATAGCACAGTCCACATGCCGGGCGGCGCCTAATACCTGGTGGACTGATAAACTTAAGGAACTTCTGTCCCAAATTGACTGGTCTCCTATACAGGCAACTCCTGACATCGACACAGCTCTCCTTCTTTACCCAAACTTTTAATAATGCCTGTGATATCTTTGCCCCAGTGTTGACCCGCGTTCTAAAAGGAAGAATGCCCCGGTTACCCCAGCTTTGATCCACCAGCTCAAACATAGGACAACCTATGGCACCGTGCCATTGAGACTGGCCAGCCCAATGACAGGCGGTTATATGCTGCCGCCGAAACAAGTGCACTCGGCCATCAGAAAGGCCAAGTCTGAGCACTATCGGTCCTCACTCACTGCCTCATGGGGAATCCCAGAACCTTCTGGGATAACATTAAACAGTTAAATGGGAGTGCACACTCCCCACCCACCCAGATCAACATTAATGGTGTGATCTCCTCAGACCCAGCCCTCATAGCCAACCACCTCAACACCTCATTCACTGACCTTAGCCCTATCCTCCCTACAAATTTTTGACCCTCCTCCCCAGCACCTGCCAGTAAATCTTTCTCACCCTTATTTTCTCCTCTGCGTGTTTCTGCCCAAGAACTTAGGCCGACCTTGTCACTGCCCTCAAGAGTAATAGTACAGGCAGTGACACCTGGATCCGTGTATCCTACGGCTGGTTTTAGACACAGTCCTTATCCCGATCACATGCCTCATCAACCACTCTTTGCCTGGGAAGGTTCCAACTGCCGGAAAGTGCCACTATCACCCTATCTTTAAAGGTGGTGATAGGACTGGCTGGAAACCATCGACCGATCTCCATTCTCTCTCCTCTCTCAAGGCCTTGGAAAAGTGGTGGCTCTCAAATCTCTGACTACCTCTCCACCTACAATGTCCTTTGTCCTGAGCAGCATGGCTTCCGAGCGGGCCACAGTACCAACACAGCCCTCCAGAGTTCTCCAACTTTCTCCACCCTCCTTAGACACTGGTTCTCTGGCTGGTGCTGTCTTCATTGACCTCTCAAAAGCTTTCAACACTGTCTCCCACCCCTTCTTCTTGATGCCCTTAGTCTCTGGTTTTGCTGTTGGGCCTATCTCCTGGTGCACCAGTTATCTGTCTGATCGCTCACAGCGTAAAAAATTAATGGGACCTACTCAGACATCTGTCCCATCTTTCTGGGTTCCCAGGGCTCCATTCTGGGCCACTTCATTATTCTTCCTTTACCTTAACACCTTCCACGCTCTTGCTCGGGGAACATTCTATTGTACGCTGATGATGCAGTCATCTTTGCCTCAAGTCGTAACCCTACTGCCCTCCAGGACTCACTGCAGAAGTCCTTCACTGAAGCTGAGGGCTGGTTCAAGGAACATAGATTGGTGATAAATCTTAATAAAACAAAAACCATGTTCTTCACTCATCCCCAAAACAAGTCCTGCAACTTCAAACTCCTCATTCACTCTGGGTCCTCATTCCCACTCGAACAAGTTTGCTCTATAAATATCTAGGGATCCATTTGACCCTCCCTCTCCTTCCATGGACACATCGCTGCCCTAGCCACTGCCACTAATATCCGATTGGGCATCTTACATCGGTATAAACACTGCCTCCCCCCGGAGGCTCTTCGACTCGCAGTCACCTCCTCTATCCTGTCCCTAGTAGACTATGGACTGCCGGTGTATGGTGCTGCTGATCAGACCACACTCCATAAAATTCGCACTACTCTGAATAAGGCCTGCAGGTTAATTACTGGAGCACCTAGGATGACACACACCTGTCTACTGTATGCTATAGCACTGGTACTTGATCTCGATGAGCACCTCAAATATCTTACCTGTACCCTTACAAAAAAGACCCTCCTTGGGCTTTCCCCACCAGGATTGACCACCACCATACGCCGCTCTGTCCCACTAGTTCATACTCGGACCTCTGGGAAAACCTCTCTTGTTATCCCTAGAGCTAGGACCTCTCACGGCCAAAGAGCCTTCAGCTTTAGGGCCCCCTCCTGGTTCAACACACTGCCCCTCCATCTCCGAAGCTCCAACTATATCGTGCTTCAAAACTTCCTTACGTAACCACCTTATTAACACCAGATGCTGTAACTGCCACTAGTCAAAGCCGTACTCAATACTTATGACAAAGCTTATTACTAAGCTGCTAAGGACGACATAACTCTGGTATTGTTTGCATCCATCCTACCTGTACCAGCTTGTTTGTATCTATGTCTTAAGTGACACTGCTGCAGAATTCGCATCATGGAAGTGCAAGCTGGTAGGGCATGCATGCTCAGAACAATGCTATAGCACTTGTAATTCTGGCCACTCATTGCAGCTGTGTATCTGTTTCCATCCATGTGCCCTGACTGCAGGACAGTTATTTGGGGTCCAGAGACACACAGGAGGGCCATGAGGACTTAAAAATGAACTTTGATGTGGCATATAAAAGTGCCTATGCCTTGAAATAAAGGTCCTGCTGCCACATACATAAAGGCTCTGTCTGGCACCTAGGGGGTCAGTGCTATGGTGCTAGCAACAGGAAGAGGGAGTTCCAAATATGCTCCACTCTGTCACTGGACATTACGACAGAGGAGCTACTAATGGACCTGGGGGGGAGATAAATGTAAAATAACCCTGTTGACTGCCAAAGAACTGCAAAGTTGGGAGTGTACATAAACTGTTTACAGCAGCAGTCATCGTTGTTGCCTTTGACCCTTTTATCAGCCAGTCAGCATCCTAGGAGCTCTCTGGGATTGCAGCTAAGGTTCCTGGGTAAGATGTATGGACAGTATATTGGTAACCAAACTGATCACCAATCTGATGTCAAAAGGACTTAATGAATATTAATTTTCAATGTAGACATCTGTGTTTGACCAATGGAATGCTACCAATCTTCCTTCAGACTCCGGGGACAGTTACAGTGTGGGGCAGTTCTCCTGAGGCTCTCCACAAGTGTGGAGGGTGTACAGCCAGTGACGAGAACAAGGGTTTCCACAGCCAAAGGCTAGAGACTTGCCTAACTCTACAGCATCTGGAAGCCCCAGAATGAGAGTGATCAGATCATTTTGAGAGTAACTTCTTCAGCATCCTGATAAAGCCAGCAGGAGGACTGAACTAGGAGTTCACCAGAGACTGAATTCTGCTGGAGACTGAAGTATTTTCTTGAGTCCTGAACCAGCCTCAAGGCAAAGCCCATTGAGGTCCTGCAGACTGAGGAGCCAGAGAATACTGCTGAAATCCTTCTGTTTGAAAGCTGGGACACCATTTAAAAGCTGTTTGCTGTTCAGCCTGGAGCGGCCCAAAATCACCTGCAGATGTATTTGTGCTCTGGCCCAGAGAAGCCACATTTGTGTCTTCAGAAATGTGAGTAATGTCAGGGCTTGCCCTGGCTGGGGTTATTCAAAACAAGTATCAAACAGACAGTTTTTCTCTTCTTCATTCCCAAGGAACCTAATGCCAGCCAACCAGCAGCAACATTTCAGGCTTGTACCATTCCTTATCTGGGTATCAAGTCAGACTTTATGGACACTGGTATCAGTAGGGACAGTGGGCTTATGTGTTGTTGTTGGGGGTTGGTATTGTTACTACTGTTGCTGTTTCTTATTGCATACCAAATTACCAGTTATTTTTGCATTCCCATTTCTTATTTCCCTGTTAATAAATGTTTTATTATTGTTGCTTTTAAGTCAGTCTGTGAGCATATTATTAGTGATAACTATTAACTGCATGCAGCATAGAGCTACATATTGGTTTATGGTGTTTCATGAGTGGGATGACTGTAAAGGGAGGTGGGGAGGTACAGCATCCCAAGGGGCTGTACCCTACGAATATCTGGCCCACTACATCTACTCTGAGTGAAGGCACCATGCTGTATTATTTATTTCTACTTGGGAAAGAACCCCCATTCTCTATCAGAACAGAGCCCAGGCCCCTCAACCTGTGTTGTGGTCATCAGGCAGGGGTAGTATCCCGATGGTACAGGTGCCTGGGTTACAATATTTTAATATGCAAGATAAGTATAAGCTTAGTAAGCAATAAGTCATGACAGGGTATGCATTAGACACTTTAATACATGGCTAGGAGGCGTAGTGAGGCACAAGGCCATTGGCCGAGTGTGTCCAGCCTCCTAGCCATGTGTTAAAGTGTCTAACACACACCCTGGAGTGGCTTATTGTGCTTATGAATTAAGCTTTTAAATTATAGCGGGATATGAAAAGTAAAAATAACTATATTAAGTAATAAAAAACATATATTTTGTTTGTCATTTATACAAAATAGTTCCTCCACCTTTAGTTTACAGTGTTTTTTTTTTTTTTGAGTTGAGGACTTTTGACCCAGGTAGGCTGCCGTTGCTATAGTTTTTTTCTGGTGTCATGGCACCCACCCACTCCAACTAACTTGAATTCTATTTAGTATTGGTATTAAACTGTTACATTTTGCATTTTACCGAAATGATGCCTGTGTGTGTGTGTGTGTGTGTGTGTGTGTGTGTGTGTGTGTGCATGTGTTTTTTGGGGGTGATTTCAATTTGTTTTAGAAGTAGGCAGTGCAAGGACTTTTCACGCAGTTGTCCATTGAGGTCTGTGATTCAGTGACTGAGTGAGCAAGCCGACAGCAGGATGGGAAAAAGAACTGTGTTGATGATGTACAAGCGAGCGAGCAAATGGAGAGAGGGATCGGAAGAAGAACTGTGTTGTTGCTGAAGAGGAGAGCAGTATGAGCACTACAAAAATGAGAGAAGGGAGGGAGGGAAGTAGCTAGCGGTTGGCAAGTCAGGCGCTGAGAGGAGGAACTGCAAGCTGTGGGGTTGGGGGGAATCTAAAGCCATCATGGCAGTCTCATATTTTTGTGGTCATGTACTTCACAGGCGCTTAGCTAAAAGTTTATGAAATCGGCATTAAAATGAAGAGGCACTCTGAATGAAAAAGATTAGCTTTAAAATTTCGGCAGGCAAAACTGGCACAGTTGCAAAACAAGATGGCTGCTTTACTTTTTCTCAACATTCTGAGTGGGCAGCTTTACCAATATTGTGCCTTCTGGGCACTGCTGGATCTTTTTCCTGTGCATAAGACACATTATCACACAGGTATTGCCCAATCAGATTGCCTCAATTTTGATGCTCATTTCATAATATAATTTAACATACTAGACAGTGTGCTATAAATAATAGTACTGTACAATGGGGTAAAAATGCAACTAGATCATAGATCTCATCATGCACTGTCATCTGTGGCTAGTTCATGGCTCTCCCAGAGCTCAGGTTAAAATGCTAGTCTGCTGACACTTAAAATATGATGAAACAACATTAAAATATAAAATGTTGTAATACTTGGAATCTTCCTTGCAGCACACTGTATTCGTTTACCTAGCTGATTAAATTATTGGTCATTTATATTAACAAATACTGCACCTCATTTACTCAGTTTTTTATGAAGCTCCCTGAGTAATGAATGGATACTGTACAAGAAATATAACTACAGTACTAATGCTATCACTTCCCCTGTTTTCAGAGTTATCATTGTGAAGCCGTGGCTGACTGCACAATGTTACATACTGTGTCTGACTCCCAAGATGCTCACATAAGTGGTTGTTGGCATCAATATGAGCAATCATGTTGCTGCACTTAGAGTGGCAAAAAGAAGTCCTTTCTTGGCAGGTAGCAGTTCTGACAGCATGAACTGTCAGAAAATAATAAGCAGACATTATCAATGACACTATTGGTACAATTCCAAAAAACAAAAATCAGCCAACTCCAAATCCAATAGGTTTAACACATATTTTCAATATTTTTTCAGAGGTTTACTTCAAGTATTGATCAGTCCATGGACGTCTGCCCAATGTTTCACCATCATATGGACTTCATCGGGGTCAACATAGTCCACTTCATGCAATGAATATACAGTACATATGTTTACTATTAGTGCACGTTAGTTGTACACCATGGAGACAGTGTGAAAACTTTTAATTTCATATGCAGTAAATAACTTGTTCAATATAATGTAATAATAGCTGATAAACAGTTCCTATAGGCCCAAAACAAACACCCAAAGCTCACTTTTTTATGTCCTAAATGCTCTGAGTATATCCTGAATAAAGTTGTTTCCAATAAATAATTACGGTCTTTATTTTTCCTGAAAGATATTTTTCACAAAGAACAAAACTTGTTAAAAAGCATTCCACAACTATGCATCAGTTCATTTGGAGACATCATCATTCAGTGATACCGCTATTGAAGTATGCATATTAGAATAATTTCACCTATAGTGTCTGGTGCTCAAATCCAACATCATATTACAGATAAATCCTCTTGAGACACTACATTCATGTAAAACCATGGCCAAAACAGCTACTGCCATTGCAATCACAATAACAACATTAATGTTGTTTCAGCCTAAAGCTACTCTTTGTATAATGTATATAATATGCATAATACCTCGTCTTTGAATGCTTTTCATCATCTTCCTAGAATAAGGGTAAAAACAGAGAAAATGGAAAAAAGCAGTACATCCAACTGCCAAGCATTACAAAATGTCATGTTATTTGTTTAATATACGAGTCGAGCCCTGAGTTAACTCCTAAACTACTTTAAAGAAAAATCCTATAATGTTTTTTATCTTCTCACCTACATTATAGTGACTAGGAACAGAGTAAAAGAGAAAACATCTGTAAGCAATTTTGCAAAAATATTTCCAAAACCATGTGTTGCAAAGAAAGCAAAAAGTTTTACTCACACAGAGAAAGCATATGTGATTAATTTACTGGGCGTTACTAGTGTACTGACAAACTAGAGGTCTGCCTTTAAGTAGTGGGGCTGAGGAGGGCCGGACCATTTCATGCCAGGGGCAGGCCATTGTGATGATGTGACAACATCCATCTGCATCAGTGCCAGGATGAACTGCATTGCCAAAGAATTGGGAAGTGATGCCCTGCAGTAGGGACATTCAGCATGCTCATATCCAGCCGCACTAAAGAACTCGCTATTCACCCTCTGTGCACCTCCTAGATTTATTTATTTATTTTATTTAACATACTTTAGGATTACAACCTTTGAGTCAGAGACTCATTTACAAAGGCTTCGCGTCAGAGTACAGTAAACAGAACATACAAAATACTTAGTAACATCATGATGGAATTATGGGTTGCATATGAGAATTATATTAACAACAGGAGTACATGATTACAGTTGCATACAGTCACGTTACACATTACATTTGGGAAAAAACATTAGGCAGAGTTTAGCAGCTGTTATAATCAGATCTCGAATTGGTCGGACTAGCAAAGGAAACATATGCGAGCCCCCACAAGGCCTTGTCAGAAGGTTAACAGTGATGTAGCAGTAAGGTGTAGGCTAACTAGTTGATTTGATTGATGACTGAGTATCCCATGTAAGCTTAAATTCATGGTGGCTATTACTGTATCAAAGGGCACAAGGTTGTCCAGATTGGGGAGACTTTAGGAACACTTAAAGTCAGGCTCGGGAAGCCCCAATAAAAAAAATCCCACTAATGTCTTTTGTACTAGTTGTGAACACATACCATACAACCAAAAGGCTTCATGCAAAAAACTTACTATTTCTATACATACTAGTTTCAAAGGGTGTCTGGATATGTTTTTGTTTTTAAAAGGTCTGTGAGCCTGAGACTTAAGTATAGTGAACAACAGCTATGGGGGATATGGGAGGTTCAAATAGCTGATAGTAAATTTCTGACATTTACCAAGTCTTTGAAATTTGGGTTGGGGGGATACTTATTACAGGTAAAAAATGTCAGGGGTTCATTTTGGGATATGGGAGATAAGAGTGATGTAGGGTGGGGAGTTGGTTTTATAGAAAAATTGACTTCTTGTTAGGAAACACGTATATGCACCAATTTGCCTTTTTGCTTTTAAAACCACATCACTCAGTGTGGAAGGTTTGTTACAGTGACAGACAACTTTTCATTTTTGCTTGCTTACCTACACACATACATGCAAACATCATATAGAAACAGAGTACAATGCAAACTTCAGTCAGTGCCTAGCCTTATTATCACAGTCGACCAATGAGGATGAGCATTTTTTTTTTATTATTATTGTTACTTTGTTAGGTATTGAATTTCTGTATCTTAAGTCCCATCCCTGTTCAATTTATGTATGACATGGAACCTTTGTAAATGAGTTTCTGACTCAGAGGTCTTTCTGAATATCACAATAAATGGTAATATCATGACCACCATTACCAGCAAGCTCATTCATCAAAGCAAAAAGGCAGATAGCTGCATATGCATTCTTCCTAACAAAAGGTTCGTGTTTCTATGAAACCAATCCCCCCATCCGGATCACTCTTTTTTCCCCATTTCCCAAAAAGAACCCCTGCACCTTTTAGCTGTAGTAAGTATTTTCCTCAAAAGTGTTAAAGTTACTGTAAATTTCAGAAATGTTCTATGTGCTGTTTGAACCCAACTCACTCAAACACCCCATTGCTCTTGTTCACTGTACTTACTGTAAGTTTCAGGCTTATAGATCTTTAAAAAACATGATCACTGATCCAGATTCCCTTTAAAACCAATGTGTATATAAATGGCAAGTTCTTTGCACAATGCCCATTGGCTATGTGGTACTTGTTCACAACTGTACAAAAGACATTAGTGGGAATTTTTATTGGGACCTCCTGAGCCTGATCAGTTCTTTTATCTCTTCCTGATGTCTCCACAGGCCAGATGACCATGTGCCTTCTTTTATATAGTAACATCCACCTCTGATTTAAGCTTATATGTAATACTCAGTCATCAATCTGGGAGGTGCAGACAGGGTGAGTAGCAAGCTACAGTATTTACTGCAGCTAGGACATGAACATCCTGAATGTCCTTCCTGTAAGGCACCACTTCACATTGCCTTGGCAACAGAGTTCATCCTAAGCAGTTACACGGACGGGCGCTGTGACATCATCATGATGGCCTGACCCTGGCATGAAATGGTCCCACACTCCTCAGCCCCACTACATTAAGCATAGACCTCTGGTCAGTCAATGCACTAGTAACTCCAAGTAGAAGAATCAGATAAGCTGTCTCTCTCCCAGTAAAACCTTTGGCTTTATTTGCAACATATGACTTTGGGAATCGTTTTGCAAAATTGCTCACAAACATTTTTTCTTTAGCTCTACTTCCAGTAACTATGATGTAGGTGAGAAGCCAAAGAAATAAAATCATAATTTTTTTTTCAACAGTTTAGGAGTTTATTTCTTGCACAGCACTTATTTAGTAAAAAATTAGCATAGCATGTTGAATGCTTGGCACTTAGACAGATTGCTTTTTTCCTTTTTCTGTTTTTACCCTTATTCCAGGAACATGATGAAAAGCATTTAAAAACAATTTATTATGCATATTGGCCCCTATGCAAGAAGGGGCAGAGTGGCTATGCACTGTGTATCTGAGGCAAGGAGCCACTCTGCACCCATTGCACACCCCATGCGGAATGCTCAACTGGGGCACACAGCCCCTATGCACCCGATCCCCTGGCCACATGGACAGCAATGTGCCAGTGGCAGGCAGAGGAGGCATGGTGGCACTGCATGGCAGTCACTACCATGCATGGTGCTGTATGCAGGGGGGACCCTGCTATAACAGCTGTATGCAGCCATGGCCACACACCCACAGGGTCCCCCCATGCTTCCTCTCTCTAACAGTAGGAGTCCCCCAATCCCTGCAGCTTCTGCCCCCTCACACATGAGCCCCGGTGCAGGCAGTGGGGTAGGTGTGTGGTGGGCATTGCTGCCAGCAGCCCATGGCTGTGGCAACTCCAAGGGTTGGGGATGGTGCAGCAGGGAGCTCTCCTCTACAAGCCTGCAGTGGTACTGCAGTCCCTGGGCCAGTGACCCCCGTGTTCTAGGGTGGGGGGGTTCCACTGATGGCAGCCAAATGCATGGTGCATGGATACCCATTCATGTACCCGGTCCCACACCGTCATGCATGGGGATCCACACTAGGTTCCATGCAGGTCTTTAGATTGGCTGCCCACCTGGGATCACAACCCCGCCCCTGTCTGCCCTGCATAAACCTGTGCACCTGGGGGCAGGGCTGCGGATAGGTGGCCGACAGTCGTGAATGCTGCCAGTGCTCACCTGTCCCCAGGTGCAGAGCTCCGTGGATGGAATACATGCCTCTGGTGCATTATTCCCACCCCTATGCGCATAAGGGCTATTATATGTATCATGCAAAGAGTATGCTTTAGCTGAAACATCATTAATGTAGTTATTGTGATTTAATGTCACAGAAGCAGTTTTTGCTAATGGTTGTACTTGCATGTAATGTCACAATGTGATGTATTGGTAATATAATGTTGGATTTGAGCACCAAACACTAGAGGTTAAATTTTCTAACATGCACAGTTCACTAGCAATACCACTATATAAAGATGACTCTAAATGAACTGATGCATAATTATGGAATGTTTTTTACAAGTTTGTTCTTTGTGAAAAATATCTTATGGGGAAAAAAAGGACTGGAATTATTCATTGAACAACTTCATTCAGGATATTTATTTATTTATTTATTTAGTTTTTGTTGACCGGGTAAGTGCACTAGACAAATCCTGCCTATTTTCAGGCACGACCAGGGGGAGGGAGTTACAGATGAATGCCAACTGACCTTGAACCAGATTAAGCTGTTGGTGGTATTTTTTTTTTTTAGTGAATGAGGGAAATTTGGCCAGGACACTGGGGAAATTCCCCTACTGCTTTGCTGGAGGTAGGGGGAGCTGTTGCCATTGGTCTGCATTTGGTCAGATTGATTCTCACCAGCAATGGAGCAGGACGCTGTGTTGTGCTTTCTGGAGCACAGTATGGAAACCAAAGACGTTCTGAAGGTTGGTTTACCGAAGGCTATGGAAGATCATAGGATTGTTCAGACAACTCAGGCTGTGTGTCAATCTGCACAGGAGTTTACTGGTTTGAAGCCAGTACTTGAGACTGAAACCTTTGCTCCTCCTACTGTGTCGGTAGGTTCTCAGGAACCTTTATTGCAGCAGCCAGTTACTGTTTGTTTGGAAGCAAGTAGCCTGATGTCAGGTGACGAGGTAGGGGAGGAGGGAAAAGAACTTCTGAGTTTGCAGCAAAAGGGAATACAGGATGGAGTGGCTCCAAGCATTTCAGCTGTTGATACCACCTCGCAAGTAGTATGGAGGCAGTTTGGCTTACCTCAGACTTCTGTGGGCTTTCCTACTACAGACTGGTCAGCGGATGATGCTCTTTGTGATTCTGGATGGCTGTGGACCTCGACAGGTCAATGGATTCCCGATCTGGACTGGAAAGAAGCCTCCATGGGGAGCGGGACTGTCACAAAGCATGCCACTGGTGATAAACTCCTGAGCACAGGTATGGACTTGAATAATGAACTGGGGGGTCATGGTAAAGCTGCACAGCATTCAGAAGAACGTACCTCGGCCTTGTCTAGGCCGAGTGCGTCCTCGACAGGGGATGGCCATTTTTCTATTCAGCAGGCAGGGTTTGGAAAGGATAAATCTGATAGTGGGGCTAGTTAGCACAAACCTAGGGTACCTATGTCTGATCTTTTCAAGAATAAGTTAGAACAAGACGCAAGATGGAATGCAGTTAGGCTGCGTTATAGAGGAGGATTATCTGAACATCCAGACAGATATTATATTGCTAATCTTTTATTGAAGGGCTCCATGAATTTCTTTCCTGCAGACATTTTTGCTTTAATTCATATCTCAGGGGAGGATTCCTTTGATATTAGCTTTAAAACAACACATGGTTTAGAGAAATTCTGGGAGAAATATTCTACTTTAAAATCTACCCCTCTTTGGACTCCCTTTTATGCAATTCCACTTACTAAACCCCAGTTTAGATATATTACCATCATGTTCAGGAATGAAGGGGTTAGCGTCAGTAATATCTATCATTGGTTACAGAACCTTTGTAATATTTTGGGTCCCCCAAAGCTATTTTAAATTTGGAAGGCATATGGATGGGAAGTTGGAGGTTCAAGGTAAAATTATTTCAAGTGAATAGTGATATCATACATCTTCCTAACATTTTTTTTTTGGGAAAGACAGAGGTATCTGCCTTTATGGGGGTCAGCCTCAGGCCTGCTATAAATGCGGAGCAAAAACTCATATAAGCAGTTCCTGTGATTTGTTGAAATGCGCTTTATGTGGAGGATATGGGCATTCGGTGGATAGGTGTGAGAATATATTTCAATGCAATCTTTGTGACAAAAAAGAGCATGCTTTTCACCAATGCCCTTGGGCCAAACATAATAGGATGGGAGGTTGGGATCAGGAGGATTTAGTGAACAAAGCTCAGGAAAGAAGAAGGGATTATAATCTTTCCACCCCTACCCACACTCCAGAGATGGAGGTATCTCAGGGGGCAGAGGTAGGGGATAACCCTATTGTAGCAGATGTGTCTCCTTTAGTTACTGACCCTGTGCCTGCTGTTCAACAGGATTTTGATACTCCTGCTATTATAGTTTCGACTCAGGAACAGAGACCTGTCCTTTCCTCTATGCCTCCTCCTTTTGAAACTGTTAAAAAACAACAGTTTACCTGGGCCTCTCTTAAACAAACGGTACCTAGCCCTGTCCCAGTAGAGAATTTCTTTTCTCTACTTTACAGTATGAAGGGGGAGATTCAGATTTGGAATCAGACAATTCACACCGGTCTGATTTAGTCACTGAGGATGAGGAAAGTAGAACTACTGAATTGGCTAAAGAGAAAAAAGGAAAAAAAGAAAGGCCAGTTTTAGCCAAAAGGGTGGGCCTTGACACTAAATTTTTTTGATGGTTACTTTAAAAATAGTTTCCTATAATGTCTGTAGTCTTAAAAATTTCAAGAAAAGGCTTTCTTTTTTTTCCTTTTTCAGCACTCTTCAGGCAGATATTATCCTTCTCCAGGAAACTAGATTATCATAGATCAGGTAAAAAAACAATGGGTCTGGGGGTCTTCCTGTTGGACATTTGGCCCTGAATCTGCAGATGGGATTGGGATTTTGTTCAAGTCCACATTATTTAAAATCTCAAAAGTAGATATTAGCCCTGGCCGTGCTTTAGTATTGGATTGTTGTATTCAAGATTTTGACTTTCATATTATCAACATTTGTGCTCCACAAGTCAAAACTGCTTGAATTGAGTTGTTTGAGGAAATTAAACCTTTCCTATATACTAGGAAGCATATAATTTGGGGAGGGGGGATTTCAATAGTGATATTGATTTGAAATTTGTAGGAGAGGTACAGAAAAAAATGTATTGTGATTCACATGCTTTAAAGCAGATTGTTATGGATGCAGGCCTCTCTGATGCTTATAGGGCCTTATATAGTAAAAGAGGTGCTACTTATCATAGACATATTTATGTCACTCATATAGATCTAATTTTTGTTTCAAAATATATGAAGCCTTATTGGTGTATGGTGAAGCCAACTGAATTTTCGGATCACCAGATCTTACTCTGTCATCTTAGTCTTGCTGGGGTTCCACCTAACGTATTTTCAACCTTTCCAAGATGGAGACTAAATTTATCTCTTCTGGAGTCCTTTAATTGTGTGCATGGATTAGAGGTGTCATTTGAAGCTCGTAATTCCACTATATGCCTTTATGCTAATATGTATGATTGGTGGAGGGATACTAAAACTGAGGTTAGGTCCTTTCTGCTCACGATGGAGAGACAGAAGGCTAATTCTCAGTATTTAAAATATTTACAATATAGGAATCAATTGTATAAATTAATGTATTTTTCTCCTCGGGATAAAATACAATTTAAATCACAAATTTCTGAAATTAAAAAACAAATGTCCCTTTACCAATATGATAGAGCAAAATCTTTGGATATGGAGTTTAGATGTGGGTTAAAAACGCAGCCTGCTTCTGATCCGTACAAAGCTTGTAAGCAAAGATTGGATAAAACCCTTATGACTGGTTTAATGTCCACTACTGGTAAAATTGTGTCCACAGATTTGGAGATGTTATCTGTGGTGCAGAGGTTTGTCTCTGATCTCTTTAGTGAGGATATAGGGCCTACTGAGGTTTTGCCTGCTGAATTTACGGCATCGCTTCCTTTAGTAGATAAATCACTTAGACAACTTCTAATGGTGCCTATTTCATCTCAAGAAGTGGAAGGTGTGATAAATGCTTTAATTAGAAAGACATCTCCAGGCTTAGATGGTATACCTAATGAGTTTTATAAAAAGTTTCTCCCCATATGTCATTTTTGCCACTAGTTTTTAATTTTATGTTAACTTCAGATTTAGTATTTCCAGACTTTAGTACTTCACTGCTGAAATGTATCCATAAAAAAGGTGACCCAACTTTATTGACGAATTGGAGACCCCATAGCTTACTTAATAGCGATTATAAAATTCTCTCTAAAATTGTTACCAACAGATTATTACAGGTTTCAGATTTTCTTATTCATCCAGCACAGACCTGTGCAATTCCTAATCGTAGGATTCAACATAATGTTTATCTTCTGTGGGAATTATTTAAAGGTAGTAACTCAGGACATGGTTCTGGTTTTGTAGTTGCACTGGATCAAGTTAAAACCTTTGACAGGGTTAGACATCATTATCTGTTTAATTTATTACTACGTTATGGTATCCCTCATCCATTTGTGAAATGGATTGCTATGTTATATTCTGATTCTGAAGTACTTCCAATGGTGAATGGTCTATTTAGGTCTGAGCTTCAGTTTGCTAAAGGTGTGAGGAAGGGATGTCCCTTAAGTCCCCTATTATGCACCTATGTTTTAGATCCAGTACTTAGATATATCCACAGGAATCAATGTATTATTGGGCTAGCCCCTGGTCCTTCTTTACCACCAGAGAAAATTACAGCATATGCTGACGATGTTACATTATTAGTGAAAGATGTGACTTCACTTAAGACTGCTTTACATAGTTTCAAATATGGGGTAAATTTTCTGGGGCACAGATAAATGTGGATAAGAGTTTTATTTTTTCTTTGGATCCTGACACGGTCATAACTTTGGAGTTTATGGGTATTACTCTGGTTTCTACTCCTCAAAAAATGTTGGGTGCATGGTTTGGACCAGGAAACTTGATTAGTTTTAATTGGGAACAGCAGTTAAAAATAGGAGAAGGGAAAGTCAACATGTGGAAACAATGGAAATTTGGGAAGAAAAAACATATTTTAATTATTAAGAAGTTTTTGTTGCCCATTTTTTTGTATTTGAGTTACCTTTATCTGCCCCCATTTAATTTAGAAAACAAGTTATACAAAGTTTTTTTTTTAAATGTTATGGGGTAATAGATTGAATCCGGTAAGAAGGGATATTACTTATTTGCCAGTGAAGCAGGGGGGATTAGCTATGATAAATCCGATTATATTTTATTATTCAATTTTTTTATTTAATTCCTTTAGTTATTTATGGGGGATGGTTACTTTACCATGGCAGGTTTGGTCGCATTCTGCTTGGGCTTGTTATTTTCAAAAATGGAATTTTTTGCCCCCTAAAATATTAGTTCAGGATCAGTTACCAGCTTATGGGATTTCAGCTCTTAAAAAATGTCAACAGTGGAAGTTGCTATTTCAAAATTTTATTTCTCATACTAGAAAGTCCTTTTATGCATACATAGTTTTTGATGTACAAAGAATCGTGCTACTTTTTTCCAGAATGTGTCCCATCTAAAATGACCTTGGTTCTTCATAAACTAACTGACTTTAGACTTCCTGCTTTTGTGTGGGATATAGTGTGGATGTCAGCTCAAGGATGGTTAGGGGTTCAAGTAAATCTTAAATATGAACCTTTAAGGGATAGGTATTGTCCAAGGCGTTCGTGTACTAATGAGGAGGAAAGTGTATTACATTTCTTTATTACTTGTTCCCTTAGTAAGATTTTCTGGTATGAGGCAGCCACTCATTGGAATATGCCCTTTCTCTCTTGTATTACCTATAATACATTGATTTTAGGGGAATATTCTGGGGTTTGGAGTATTTATCATAGCAGCACCTTGAATGTGTTTTTCACTTTTCTTCCGTTTTACTTATGGCAAGCACGTTGTCAGTTTATTTTTCAACAACAACAAGTATTAAATTCCACTATAATTTCTCAGATAGAAGATGGATTGTCGAACGTTGAAAACAAAGATTGTTGAGATTTACACAAGTCAAGTTTTGTTCTCTTTGGAAACATTTCTTGTTGTAAATATCTGTTTAAATGAAACTTTTGTTTTATGTATGTATGTAATTTCTGTCGCTGGTGTTATACTGTAAGATATTTGCTGTTATTATGGTGATGTTATGTTTTTTGTTTAATAAACTTCGACTACTCTTTTCGATAAGTGCAATGGAATCTTTAACATCCACCTGAACTACCACCAATCCAGGCAGATGGGACCTTGGTTTAACGTCTCATCTGAAAGACAGCACCTCAGAAGTGCAGCACCCCTCTCATGCTGCACTACAGTGTCAGTACTGGGATATTAACCCAAGTGCCAGATGTGGGAACTGAACCCACAGCCCTCTGATCTCCCAGCCTCAGAGGCAAGTGTGCTACCTACTGAGCCACAGACACTGCAATGTGCAATATACAAAGAGCATTTAGGATATAAACATGTCAGTGGCCCAGCAAGTTGTACACTCACCTCTGAGGCCAGAAGATTGAAAGGTTGTGGGTTTTAGTATCACACCAGGCACTTGGGGTAAAATCCCAATACTGACACTGTAGTGCATCATGAGGGGAATGTTGCACTTCTGAGATGCTGTCTTTTGGATGAGACATTAAACTGAGGTCCCGTCTGTCTGTTCAGGTGGATGTTAAAGATCCCATGGCACTTCTCAAAAAGAATAGGGGAAGTTTTTAATGAAAAGAAACCAACATGTCACATCACAGTATTACTGTCATACATGTTTGACATGAGACATCAACTCAAAAAACTATAGAAAGAACTGAAAGGAGGAAAACATCAATTAAACACTGGAGGCACATCTTAAACTGGCAGGATTAATCACAGACTATGAAAAACAGCATACATCTGGAAAGGCAAATGTGTGGTGAGTCCCCTAACGACACATAAAAAAACTATTCACATTCCTAACCCACCTCACAACCCAGATTTCCTGTGGCTATCACAGTATTGCATACGACATGAAACTGGAGTCCCACGTAGGGATCCACATGGGTGAATATAGGAGGGCAAGAGCAGAATGAGTCAGCAACAGTAACCTGAGCCTCCTGTGCAGCTACAGCACTAAGGCCAGATCAGGGAACTGCCTCACATATGTAAGAGGGTATGGAAACTCAATCATACCAGTCCCAATAGAGCCACAGCCATCCACCAGCATGAGGCCAGTAAGGCCAGAGCAGTAATTTTACTCTCAGTCCAATATGGATGAAGAAGATCCCTTGTAATTAAGTCAGTCAATACCTGGGGTACAATTTCCCACTGTTGGAATATTAAGGCACATCGAGAATGCCATAAATAATACTTAATCATGGTGAGTATAAGACGAACAGTGCCTGCCTCCTAAGTATTACCCCTGGACACCATTCCCAGAATCACCTGGTCATGCATCAAGAATATCCAGAGCTGGTCCTGCCAGGTGGAAGCCAGTGTTGTCCAAAAGGTGGTGGCATATGGACAGTCCAAATGCAAATGGGTCATTGTCTCTGGGAGCAAGACACACCCTTCCCTGGGACAGAACTTCTCAACCTGGCTTTTATGTTTGGCATTTGCTTTCACCGGCAACTTCCCTTGAAACCTCAGTAATAAAACATCCAACTTTTTTTGAGGTTTCCTCCCATCCATCAAAGCCTTCTTAATTTCCATTATTCATGTAGGGGACTGTCCATCATAAAAAGGGTCCACATGAAAATTTATTGTCATAATCATCATATAAATAAGCTTGGGGTGTGGAAGCATTACAACAGAATACTGCAGTGTCCATCACTTGATTTCTTTCCACACAAACCCTGCCATAAGAAGGCAACCCACTATGGTGATGATGCAGGGTAGAACCACCACATCATTGTATCAAAAAAGGATTCAGCCATCATAACATACACTCTTTCCAAACTATTGTCTGATCTGAGACACATGGCAACAAGTTCCATTTTATAAACTGACTAAAAGTAAATACCAATGGGTTTATCATGCACAGACCATCCTGTTCAATCGGGAGGTAAAGCATGTTTCATTTGATCAGTTCCAGCAGGCTACCCCAGACTAACTAAAAAAACTGCTATACAGAGGCACTTCCAGAGCTTTAGGAATAGGGAACAAAATGCTAAGTTATGTCAACATGGGCAAGGGAAACTACTTTGAAATAGCCACGCTTTTCAGCTTCATTTGTTGCCATGTCTTCCAGATTAGTGCATTTTCTAAACACTCCCACACCCTAATATCCCAATTATAATAAGTCATATCCCGGTGCCATAAAAAATACCCCAAATCTTGATTTGGTATGCGACACCCCTCCAATATCTGGGACCAGGGGTGAGGCACCTAAGGCCATGCCTGTACATTTCTGGAAGATGAGCCAAGCCCCCAATATTGGGGAAAATATGTGAAACACCTCAACCACCAGACAACCAGATACCTGATTCTTCACCAGCAATGTTACATCATCCGCATATGCCAGGACTTTGAGCTTTGTGCCACTACCTGGAGAGTAAATTCCGTATATATTAGGGTGAGTCTGAAGTTCTAAAGAATCGGGTCTATACAAAATGTATACAACAGTGGGCTCATAGGACAGCCCTGTCAGACTCCAGACTGCAACAAAATTCACCTGCCTGTGTGTCCATTGATAAGAGGCACAAGGCTGGCCAAGTCATACAAGAGCCCCAACCAGTCACAAAAGCGTTGTGTGATGCCATAACACTGAAGAACCTGAAATAAATACTCATGGGAGACCTGGTCAAATGCCTTTTCTTGGTCCAGGAAGAGGAGATATCTTACCTCCCCATCCCGAGAATCCAAGTCTACCACCTCCCAAAGGGCTATCAAGAGGTTTGCAATATGTTTTCCAGGGATCAAGCAATACTGGAAGTCCATTAATATCAGAGAAGAGATCGTTACTAATCTGCTAGCCAGTATCTTCATCAACATTTTCAAATCAGTATTTATGAGGCACAGTGGTCTCCAGTTTTTCAAGTCCATTTCTTCCCCCTTTTTAAAGAAGAGAATCTGAAGAGCTTCTGTAAATAACCATGGGACGGTATAGTGCTGTGAAATTCAATTGAAGACTTCCACCAAGATCACCACCAGGTCTAATTGAAATACCTTATAAAATTCTGACATCAAACTATCCCTCCCTGGGGCTACATTTGTCTTTTAATCCCCTATAGCATTCTGCACTTCTATCACCTCAATTGGCCTCTGAAGCAACAATACAGTTACTGCAGGAATTGGGGGTGGGGACAGAGATATTGCTTAAAAAGGAATTGAGGGGAAGGAACCTGTGGTACACCAAACAAAGACTGTAAATGGGAGTGTTCTGCCGACAAAGTACCCATCACATCTGTATGTTGGACCCCATCAGAAGTTACCACCCCCTTCAGAATCTATTTCCTAAGGCACAGCCCTCAAAAGGGTTCCCTGCTCCAGAAGAGCCCTGAGTCCCACATTTATGCTCCAATGGCAATGATGTGGCCCTGTCATACTGAAATGCTTTCATCTGCACTTTCAGATTGTCCACCAAGGGAAAACTAGCCACAACCCCCTCATGTAATTTAGTCAGAGCTGCATGTAATTTAAAATGTAAATCCAAATAGGAAATATAATTTTGTCATCCTTGCTGCCAAGAGGCATGAATGAAGGATCCTTTCAAGGCTTTCTTCGTATCATCCCACCATGACCAGAAATCATCTTCCAAGCAGACTATAGATTGCAGAGCATACAAACATTCCTGAAAAAGGTTTTATTTAACTCTAAAAATTGATTAGTGTTTTGCTCATAAAAGGCTAAAACATTGTGAAAATGCATAGCAATTGCCTCACTGTGTTTAACAAACATAACACTTCAAGAAAACCTAAATAAATACTTTCAGTACAGTTAGTATTGTCCAAAGGAAAAAAAAACTGCTAATCAGTTATTTAAAATTCTGCTGAATATTTGTGGCCAGAACAGGTTTCTGCAACATGGAGTTATTCAGCTGCCAGTGACCCTTGCCCATTGAACAAGTGTCCAGCTGTGCAAAGGCTCCAGTCAAAAGAAGGTGGTCTGACAACTCCATGGGAAGTAGGTCAACCTTTAGCACACAGAGGCTTTTAGATACAAACAAGAAGTCTATGCGAGTGGCCAATTGAGCCTTATAATAGGTAACTCCACCCCACCCCCACCCCATCTGGTGGCATTCCCTATAGACATCCAGCAAATCAGCTGCTTTTAACATACGGAGAACATTTGTGTCCGAAAACAGTTTGGCAGTCTTAGCACCCTGATCCTGCCTGGCAAGACTACAATTAAAATCACCCCCCGAGACCATACAGTGGGCCGAAAATAGGTAGGGCTTAATCAGGTGAACAAATCCACACTCGCCTTCTTGGATTATGGGGCATAAACATTAATAAAACGATAGTCAGAGTCCTGAAAGGAGACATCCAACATCAGGGCCCTACCAGGAACAATGTCCTTCAGTTTGGTAATGGTGCACGAAGATCCTTTAAGGAGGATTCCCACACCATCACACGTATCCTGACCCCAGGACTGACTAGCCATCGTCACATCCCTATTTAAGGTGTGGCAGGTTTCCTGTGAAAAAAAAAAAAAACATTATTACTTGAAGCCTGTGAAATGGAAAAACATATAGTCCTCCTGTAAACCACCTTAATGCTATTAACATTAAGGGTGACTATACTCAGGGATAGATCCATAAAGAAAAAGACATGGAGCACAAAACTGAGGTCTAAAGGATCATCCTTCTGTCTCCAAGCCTCTGCACTTCTTGTACTCACTTTAAGTTTCCTGTGAATCTTAGACTTAACCAACTTCTGGGCCACATCCTCATTCATGTCTGTGGAAACGGGTGGCTTGGAAGACTGGTGTGAGGAAGCTACAGACACTTGGCTCACATCGGAGTCCAGTTGTTCATCTTCCAACTGGTCAAATCTGTTGTGCAAAGGAATTTGGGGATCCTTTAGGTGGTAATTTAAAAAAGGTCCCTGCTGTTTACTGGATCAAAGTGATTGCTTGGGACTCACCACCACCAACTCTTGGGGTGGCATGTCCTGGGTTTCTATTAGTTCTGGTGAATCAGGATGGGCCAGGTGACCTGGAGCAGCTGGAGACTGCAGTGTGGGAGGCACCAGAATAAACTCTGGGGTAGGTAGAAAAAGGGGACACAGGCTTCTCTGAACTGTCAGGGAACACATGAAGAGTGGTGTCAGGTGGTTGGATCTCTGGGGGGTCCTCTGAGTCCGAGGCATGGGACAAGGAAGTCGACATCTCCTAATGTAGCTTCTGCTGTTGGGCCTGTTGCACTTTATGAATAAAGGCATCCTGCTGATCTCCCTCCTGTTGATTGTGTGTAGCCCATGGACACATGTGATAGGAGTGTCCTGACTCTTTGCACAGATTACAACGTAGCAATGGGCACCAATATGTCCCAGAGACAAGCAGAGATTGCAATGGACCTTATCACTGGTGTTACTCAGATGACTGTCGGATCCACATCTAAACCAAGACTTTGGCTGCCCTGGGTAATAATATTGGGCACAGTCCCTCACCAAAAAGAACATACTCAGCAGATGTTGCAGGCTGGAATCTGTGTGTCTAAGGGTCTCTCGGAAATGCCAGTTTCCTGTCCAAAACAATTCTTGATCAAGGATTGGTTCTGGATCCCCTGTTTCCTCACATCTTTGTGCCAGCCAGTATTTAACATCCTGTAAACTAATGCCCTCTTTCCTTAAGAGAGTCGTTACTGTCCTGATCGTGGGTTTAGTTAAAGGGATAGCTTAGAATGGTTGCCACAAGGGAGTATCCTTCAGAGCCTTGTACTGGACCCAAAATCTATCCAAATATAAACTGCAGTTCAAAAACTCAAATCAAAGTAAGACACATTCAGTGGGTGAATCAGGGCATACAGTTCATTTGGTGTGGTTTGAAGGGTGTTTTTCAAAAGCACCCATCCCACATTGGACCTATTCGGAGGTGTAGGCAAACCCCACATAATAGAGCAGCCTCTCAACATTCCTTCATTGGGATGGGGTCAGTGCATTGGAAAATACATCTGCTTTCCAAAAAGAAGTCCACCTTTGGGCTGAAGTTGTGGCTGCCTGTGGTTCCTGTACTGGGGCAGAGGTAACAGATGAGGTCCATTCAGCCTCATCTGACCTGTCCACCCAAGACTGCACTGGGGCTGGAGTCACAGGTTTTGCAACAGACACCCCCACATTGTCCATCCCAAATGGAAACTGGGAAACACCCACCCCCTCCATGACCTACTGTACAGCATCAAGGGGCCCCAATGGCACTTCCCCCAGTGACATCTCAACCTTGATCCCAGGCAGACCTAACAGCAAAGCTGCAGCCACACAAGTCACAGTGCTAGCAATAAAATCATGTAAGTCACTTGATACAGCCACCAGCTGCAAGATAGAAGTTAATGCAGTTTCAATCGGGACATCAGGTGGCATCCCCTCATCAGTAAAGAGTGCAGTCATGGTCACCTCTGGGGTGTGGGAATGCCATTGTCCTATGGCATCCCATGAACACCCCGCTCCTGTCAGAGTTCACATTAGCAACCATGCCTTAGGCAGGTATTGTGCTGCTGACCCATCACGTCCCTCATCCTGGAGCCCAAAGTCAGAGCAGACCCACTCAGTAATCGGTATGGGGACTGATCCAGAACTTCTCCCCGCATTAGCCTGTGAATTAGACAGGACCAGAGCAGCCGGCATTGTAGGGGAAAGAAGAAATGCTTCTGTGTATGGTCTGAATCTCTGTATCACTTGCAGCAATCAGTTCATGCACAAAAGTAGAAGCAGAAGTAGGAAGTAAGTCAGGCTGTACCTATATTAAAGGTTCCAGTAGAGCAGGAGCATCCAACTAAACTGACAAGTCTGAAAACATTGATGAAAGTCCTGGAACAGTGTCTGCCATTCCTACAGCTGGACCCCATGCTGTATCCTGTAGTAACATAGCCGTCAGAAGTAGAGGAGCAGGTAAACCATTGAATTCCCTCTAGTGATGTATCTTTGAAACAAAGGCTGCCATTGCTGCAGTGCAAAAAGTCTTTCTTTTTCAATAGCATATCGGGTGTCTTCTACCTCCATAAACAAAATCAAATGCTGTTTCTTATCCCACAGAGTGTCCTGTAGGTGTTTATCCACTTCCTCAAAAGTCCCTACCATACCAGCATCCGCGGCATTGCATGAACCAGAAAGAGCAGGCAGTGAACCTTCCAAAGTCAGGTCATCTGTAGCCATAAAAAAAAAATTCAGCCGTGCTTGAAGCGCCCTTGGGAGAAACTCCTGCCACACCATTGCACACATCCTCTGCCATCTTGGATCATGTCGTCAGAGCCCCCTACCAACAGAAATGGGGAATTTTCCCAGTGTCTTGGCCAAATTTCTCCCATTCACTAAAAATACCACCAACAGCCTAATCTGTTTCAATTTCAGTTAGTTACCATCTGTATTCCCCCCCCCCCCCGGTCGCCTCTAAAAAGGGGACTTCTAGTCTGAGTGGGCCTACCTGGTCAACAAAATTCTATAAATAAATAAAAAAGTAATCTTCAGGTGTTTCTTATGGGCTTATAGACACAGCTTATCATCTATAATCGGTTTGCAAACTGTTCCCATGGTGTGCAACTGATGTGTACTAATAAACATATATATGTTCTTTGCATGACTAGCGGACAGCGTTCACCCTGTCGAAGCCCGTGTGAGGGTAAAACATTGGCAGACTTCCATGGACATGATCAATACTTGAAGTAAAATTTTGATAAGTAAAATCTTGAAGGTGTGTTGATGCTTTTGGATTTGAAGTTGGATGAGTGTTTTCTTTTAAAAGTGACATTTGCAACTGTAATCAGCCCTCAAACTGAACTTGTTTAAATTCTTGAATACAGAGGGTACTCAAAGGAAACTACATTTTTCTGACATTTTGCTGACACTATAGGTACAATCCCATATGCTCAGGAATGAAGGCAGTAAACATTTTAAAATGGACAGCAAAACCAACAGAATGAAAAAAAGGGTGCAAAAGATGAAGTCACTGCAGGATAGTGGTGGGTGCAGTTGGAACACTTAACTTTGCAGATTATTTTGAGAATTTTGCAGAACGCAGACAATTAATTTGCAAGGCGATGTTGCACTTCGCCTGAAGGGCGGAATTTGTGAATGCAAAAATGGCAACTTCACCTAGGAATAATGGCCCTAAGATGAAGTTAACAAGGATTCATGGGATAGGAAGTCACAGAGGCTCTTTTTTGATGCAGTGGCTGATTGCAGTGCAGTGTGTGAAGGAGAGAGCTGGAGTCAGTTGTGTTCTCAGAGCTGTGAGCCAAAAACATTTTAAAATCCCTGAAAGTGCAGACATGTCTGTCCAAATTCACTCTAAGTGTGTACTCTGTCTTGTGTCTGTGGATCATCAACCATTTACTGATTTTTTGGTAATTTTCCTACTTTAATTAGTACTTCCGATTCTGTATTGCAGACGGTGCAGTGGTGTGTTTTGGGGGAGGGAAGTATCTGTAGCTCCAGTCCTGAAGCAGCAAAAGGCAGACTTACCTTATAGCCTAGTGTGTAGTGTTGTTGTATGTAGCAGTTTGGGATTTTGTTTCCTGTTTGCTGTGCATTGGTAGTTTAGTTGTGTGGAACAGTGAGGTTTGTTTTACTGAATTGTTTCTGTGAGGTTGCTTCATTTCGTGTAGATGTGGACAGCGTCTTGCATGTGTCTCTAAGTCCGAGCCCTAGTGCAAAATCTCTTTTGTGTACTGCTTTGCTGCTGCTTGGTGCTGCTGTTTTTAAAAAAACAAACACACACAAACAATATACATGGTGTTGTTCAACTGGTGGTTTTGAGTACTGTCTGTGTAAAGAGTTGTTTTGTCATCACTTGTGTGTGTGGCCTCCTAGCCAAATAGTCCCACTTGTGTATTGCTCTGTGTCAAAACCAAACAAGCATTTGTCAATGATGAATGTTGTTGCACTGGCATTGGCTTTGGTAGTGCAGTGCGGGAAAACATTTTGGGCAGGATGTGAAAAATGACAGCTGTAGAGTTCATAAGGAGGTGTAAAAAAATGCCAGCGTTGAAAATGTGTCATGTAAATATTACAAATTTGCGAAGCTACAAGGGTGCGTGGGAAATGTGCAATGCACGCTTGTAACACAGTCATTTTATGGACTCTCAGCACCAAATTTTCAACATAAGCATTTTAGCACCTCTGCTCATGTACAATGTCACTGTCATTTCCTCAAACTGTCCCAAAAAGTGATTTCGCACAGCAACCATGCTATTCTGTGCTGGACGTGTGAAAACACATTTTGGGCAAGATATGTGAAATGACAGCTTTACTGTTCATCGAGAGGTGTGGAAAAATGCCAATGGTGAAAATTCAGAATGAAAATATTACAAATGCATGATGTTACGGGTGTGCGTGCAATCTGCCAACGCACGCTCATAACACAGTCATTTTATGGAGTATCGTCACCAAATTTTCAACATAGGCATTTTAGGACCTCTGCTCATGAACAGTGTCACTGCCATTTTCATAATCTGGCCCAAACACTGATTTCCCACAGTGACCAGGCTATTGTGTGCTGGAAGTGCAGAAACACATTTCTGCCAGGATGTCAAAAATGACAGCTATACTGTTCACAAGGAGGTATACTAAAATGACAATGTTGAAAATCTGGCATGAAAATATTGTGCATTCGTGAAGTTACGAGCCTGTGAGCTGCATCTGGCGATAAAAAAACAGCCATTTTGTTTATTTCCAGCAAATTTGCAACATAGGCTTTTTGAGAGCCCACCTCATGAACAGTGGCACTGTCATCTTGTTAATCAGTCCCGAAAGATGATTCCACTCAGTGACTGTGAAATCACCTTTTGGGACCGAATAACGACATGACAGTGATAGAATTCATGAGGAGGGGTCCCAAAAACCCCATGTTGACAATTTGGTGTAAAAATTCCCAAAAATGCCTGACATATGCATTAAAGTTGAAAAACACCTATTTATTCCATTATACAGCTTAGCAGCATTTCCACAGTTCGCGGTCAGCTTTGAAGAGTGCAGATGTGTTCCTGGTCCACTGAAGATCGTCACGCCAGACTCCGGAGGTAAATATGGGGTGGAGGGCTGTGGGGAGGCAGAGTGCACAGTGGGTGGGTGAGGGTTGTGGGGGAGGGAGACCACCGAGGGACTGTTTCCTCCTTTACAGGTAAAAAAAATAAATTAAAGACATCGGGGGACCATATTCATTTTTAATAGGTGCTTTGGCATGCTGGAGTGGGCTCCCAGTGTGCCACCTGAGTTTGAGTGTGTGGGTGGGTGCTTTAGCTGATGGGAGATTGTGCACCCCTGTCAGCAAACAAGGAAGGGGGGGAGCCACAGGATCTGAGGGGAATTGGGCGCCAGTTTTCACCATTGGCATTTTTCCACACCTCTCGATGAACAGTACAGCTGTCATTTCACATATCTTGCCCAAAATGTGTTTTCACACGTCCAGCACAGAATAGCATGGTTGCTGTGCGAAATCACTTTTTGGGACAGTTTGAGGAAATGACAGTGACATTGTACATGAGCAGAGGTGCTAAAATGCTTATGTTGGCAAGCAAAAAACGGGGGGAGGAACACATTATGCCAATGGGGAGTGGGCTCCCATGTCAGCAAAATTCAAGGGGAGGGAGGGATACATGCCGACAGGGATTGGGCCCCATAGGCAAAGAGAAACTGTTGGGGAGGTGCATGATGCCAAGGGGGATTGGGAACCCCTTCGGCAATCAAAAGGGGTTACATGAGGCCAATGGGAATTGGACACCCCCATTGGCACACAATAAATGGTGGTGGTGACAGGCAACAGTGGCAGTCACTGCTGCCATGTTGCCTGCAGGTAGGGGGAGGCGTGTTGTGGTCACACTGCATGAGAGCTTTGCTCTCATTGCAGTGGACCTTTTCTCGCCTGTCTTCACCTCATTAGCTAGGCAGGGTGTCGGCCCCTGCTGCTGGCTGATTGGGGAATGCGGGATGCACCTACTGGTGCATGCCCTGGAGTCGCCCAACAGTTACAGCACCTCCAAATGTGCACTACCGCAAGATGTTGGCTGCACAAGCATGCCAACATAAAAAAGTAAAAAAAAAATTTCTGACATATTTGATTCAGTGTAAAGTCTTGTGTGAGTGTGGTCTTGTGGGGTTGCCCCAGTTCAGACCTTAGGTCCCTCTTCTGTAATGACTTGTTAACTCCCACCCCCACAAGAAAAGGACCAAGTATTTTGTTTTTCTAATGTCCAAGAGGGTAGCATGTTTCAGAAAAAGAGATGTGCAAGAACAAGGGGACACAATTTGAAGATAGATGGGGGATGGCTCAGGGGCAACTTGAGGAACTAAATTTTCACGGAGAAGGTGGTGAACTCATGGAACGGCCTTCCTGAGGAGGTTGTGGGGTCAAAAACAGTGGGGAATTTAAGAATGCATGGGACAGACAAAAGGCAATTATAGTGGGGGGTAGGAGGAAGTAGGCTGTTGGTTAACTAGGATCTGCAGCCTATCCAATAGGTAGGGAGATGTGCAGACTGGGTTGGCCAAGCGGTCCTTATCTGCCATCAAAGTCTATGTTTCTATGTCTGTGTAAAGTGTTGTAAGTGTTGAGTGTGGTTCCCTAGTCAAGTCAAGTTGAGTCAAGTCAAATTGATTCATAAAAGGCACTTTTCAGAATTATCAAAGCACCTGTACAAAATCAAAACCAAACAGCAGTAAAACTAAAACAATACTAAGCAAATTAAAATTAAAATATGCAGCATTTCCTAATTAATAAGCATCTAAAAAAGGTAAACTGAATAAATAAGTTTTTAGGGCAGTTTTAAAGGTTTCAGTGGACAGGCACTCTCTAACCTGATGAGGTAGAGAGTTCCACAGGGTTGGGGCAATAAAAGCAAAAGATCTCTCCCCTGAGATCTTCAGATGGACACTGGGAACCTCTAGCAATCCCTCATCACTGGAACTGAGTAGACAGAGGGGGCGATAGGGACACAGCAGGACTTGCAAATAGCATGGCCCCTGTCCATGTAGGGCCATATAAGTCAGCAGACCAACCCTGAAGGTGATCCTCCACCACACTGGCAGCCAGTGCAGCTCACGGAGCACAGTATCTTAAATAATCCTTGTTATGCATAGGTCAGCATCAAAATCAGAACAATAAAAAGTAAAAATAAAATGGGGTATTTGTTTCAGTGTAAAGTCTTGTAAAGTGCTGTGCGAGTGTAGTTTTGCGTGGGTGCCCCTAGTTCCGGCCTCAAGTCCCTCTTGTGTACTGACTTGTTAACACCCCCAAAAAAGGAAATAAAAACGTTATGGTCTTCTATTTTCTGTGTAAAGTGTTGTGTGTGGTTCCCTAGTTCCTTAAATAATCCTTGTTCTGCATAGTTCAGTGTCGAAAACAAAACTGAGAAAAAAAGTAAAAAATAATTCTGGCATATTTGTTTCCATGTAAAGTCTTGTAAAGTCTTGTGTGGTCCTGCATGGGTGCCCCTGATCTGGGCCTTAAATCACTGTTGTGTGTTCTCTTGCAACCCCAACCCCCCCCAAAAGGAAAAAAAAAAATGTCTTGCTGTTGTTATTGTTGTTAACTGTCTGTGTAATATAAGAAAATGTCCATGAAGCAACAGTCTTCTAAATGGGTTTTTCTGGAAGTGGCACTGCTGCCAAGAAGACCTTAACTTCTATATTTCCGAAGGGCAGCATTCCAAGTTGTGATGATGCAGGCTCATCAGGGGCTAGAAATGGTACTGCTGGTAGAAGTAACCGACAAGAAGTAATTTCTGTAAATGGAGGTATTAGTGTGGCTAGGTTTTTCTCCACCAAATCAGTGGTATCAGTGCTGATGGGTGCTGCCGGGGCTGCCCGTGAAGACAGTGCATGCAGGGACAACAGAAGCAGTAGTGCAAGAATCACCAAAAAGTTATCATGTGGGAATGTGGTTGAGTCCAAGGAGTCACAGGTAGGTGATGTCCCCAAAAGTGTTGTAGAAAAGCCTAAACCTGAGTAAGTGTGATGTTGAAGCAGATCCTAATGTTAGGGCATCAGATGATGCAGATTATGAAACACAGGGTGACAAAACTGAGGATGAGGATGAGGAGGGATAGGAGGTGGACATATCTCCAGATGTTAGCACTGAAGGTGGGGATGGGGATGATGATATGGACCCTTTATGGGAACAAAGAAAAAGAAAACTAAGGGCCAGGGACAGGGCATCAGTAAAGACCCCCAAGTTCTCCAGCTGCTGAGTCTGTTGAGCCAGTAGTAGCAGTAACAGAGGAGGACGAGGCAATGGTTGCATCATACCAGAAATCATGCCCAGACCTCCAATTTCTAGTCCTCCAATAATGTCGCAGTACTCTATACAGCTCCATCATGTCATGTGAAAGGCTGAAAAATCCCTAGTTTGGTATTTTTACATTCTAGATCCAAATGATGAAACAATGGCTATCTGCCAGCTTTGCCAAGTGTGTGTGCGTGTTGGGAAAAAGGGTAGCCACCTTGGCACTGAGGGGCAGCACACATACCTGAAGTTCAGACACCTAGCACACTGGACTCAGCACCAAAGAGAATCTGGTGCAGGGGAACCTTCTCCTTTATCAACCTCATTCAGTAAGGTATCCCAAAATGTGACAGATAGTGATCTAGGGCAGAATTGTGAAGTAACCATGGAGGATTACTACAGGCATGAGGAGGAGGAGGAAGATTTGGTGGGATTCCCGAGTAGAGCTAAGTCATGAGCTGAGCCAGGGGTATTCTTTAGCTATAGACCCCAACCAATCACTATGCATGTACTAATAAAGCACTATAACCTTGTCTTCAAACAAAGTGACCAATTAAACAACCGTTTTCAAGGGTAGAAGAATAAGTTCATAGTATCATAGTAAAAGCCAGCAGAATAGGCCCCATGGTCTATCGTGTCTGCTCGGATGCTAGTCCCTTACTGGGAGCTCGCTCCTCCCCCCCAGCCCCAGAGGTGGCCCTTCCTGGCCTCAGCTTCCCCCTGTACCTGTCCCAACTCTTCTTGAACCCTTCCACTGTGGTCTCTTCCACCAGACTCCTGGGCAGTGCATTCCATGACTCCACCACCCTCTCTGAGAAGAAGTGTCTCCTGCACTCCCCCCTGTACTCCCCTCCTTCCAGATTCCACTCGTGCCCACTGGTAGTTCTCCCCTTCTTAAGCCTGAACACTTCCCTGGCTCCATCATTATTTATCCCTTTTACATACTTGAAAGTCTCTATCATGTACCCTCTGTCCCTCCTCTCCTCCAATGTGTACAGATTGAGTTCATCCAGTCTCTCCTCATAGGTCCTACCCTCCATGCCCTGAATCATCCTGGTTGCCCTTCTCTGGACCCTCTCCAGCAGCGCTGTGTCCCTCTTAAGATAGGGTCTCCAGAACTGCACACAGTACTCAAGATGCAGCCTAACCAGAGCATTATACAGAGGGAGGATCACCTCCCTCCTCCTGGAGGTAATCCCCCTGGTTATGCAGCCCAATATCCTGTTTGCTTTTGCTGCAGCTCTTCGACAATTCTCTGTGTTATTCATTTTGCTGTCCACCACTATCCCTAAGTCCCTCTCGCCTGATGTGACTTGCAGTGTGGTCCCCCTCAGGGTGTATTCATGTCCCAGGTTTCTGACCCCCAGATGCAGCACCCTACATTTCCCTGCATTGAACTTCAACTCCCACTTCCTTGCTCACCCCCCCCCAGGGTATCCAGATCACCCTGCAGGGTCTCTCTTCCCTCCTGCCCATCTGCCAGTGCTCCCAGTTTTAAGTCATCCACAAAGAGACTCAACCTACTCCTAACACCCCACCCTATGTCAGAGACATAGGAATTGAACAGGAGTGGCCCCAGGACCGAACGCTGGGGGACCCCACTGATGACACTCCTGGGGGAGGAGACTATCCCTCCAACCAACACTCACTGTATTCACCCTGTAAGCCAGTTTTCCAGCCACCTGAGCAACTGCTCCCCCACCCCATCCCCCCAGCTTTGTTAGTAGGCCGTTGTGGGGTATAGAATCAAATGCCTTACTGAAAACCAGATAGAGGATGTCCACCGGCCTATGTTGGTCCAGGGCACCCATCACCCAGTCATAAAACTCCACCAGATTAGTCTGGCATGACCTCCCCAGAACAAAACCATACTGCCTGTCATTCAGGTGCCCCAGCCTTTCCAGCTGCCCCCCCAGCCTCTCCTTGATAATGCCCTCCATAACCTTGCCTACCACAGACGTTAGGCTAACGGGCCTATAATTCCCCATCTCCTCTCTGGACCACCCTTGTGGATAGGCACCACATGAGCCACTTTCCAATCTTGAGGCACTCATGCTGTCTTTAGGGAGATGTTGAAGAGTGAGGACAGTGGAGCTGCCAGGACATCTGCCAGTTCCTTCAGCACCCTTGGATGCGGCCCAATTGGCCCCGGCACCTTCTCAGTCTTTAGCGACCAGAGGGCCTCTCTCACCCTATCCGCTGTGATCTCACACTCCCATCCCCCCTCCTCATGCATCCTCTCCTCCCCTTCTAGACATGACCCATCCCCTGCCCTAGTCTCATCCAGTCCTTCTTTCTCCAACTGACCTCCTGGTTCAGTGGGCTCTTCTACCCTCCCATCGGGTTGGAAAGATCCCCCACCTCCCCCGGTAAAGACAGAGGCAAAGTACTCATTTAGCACCTCTGCTTGTTCCCCAGCTTCCTGCGCCCATCCCCCCTAGTTCTAATCCTGCTGATCTGTGCCCTCACTTTTCTTTTCTCCGCTATGTATCTATAGAACCCCCACCGTGGATATCCCTGGCCAGGTTAAGCTCCTTCTTTGCCTTGGCCCCCTTACCACCCTGGTGACCCTCTTAGCCAGGAAATCATACTCTCCCACCTCCCTAGCCCCCCATGAGCACTTTAAGCATGCATAGGCAGCCTTTTTCTCACTACCACCTCCTGCACCTCCCGGGTCCACCAACACAGCTACTGGCCCTACATTGCTTGTGCCCCTTTGCACAGGCCCTTGAAGCCTCCCGCACCCCCTTCTTAATGATCTCCCACAAGCTACCAGCATCCATGTCTGGCTTTATCTCATCCAAGCACCCTTTATGAATCCTTCCCATGCCCTCAGAGTCCACCCCCCTGAAATCTATTACTTCTGTTTTAGTGCAAATTTCCTCTCCCCTAGGAACATAAGAAACCAGACCGTGGCATGGTCACTGCCTGCCAATGGGATGCTCACCTCCAGGCCTCTTATCTGGTCACTATCTGCTAGGACAATGTCCAGGATCTGATCCTGCCTAGTAGGCTTCCCCACATGCTGGACTAGGAAAGCATCCTGGAAGACACCCATCAACCTCTGCTCCCTGGCCACCGAGGATGTCATAGTGCCCCAGTCTGCACCCGGCATGTTCAGGTCACCCATGATCACCACCCTGCCCTTTCCGAGGCCACAGTGACCCCTGATGTTCTCAGCCAGATCATCCTCCAGTTCTGCTTCCATTGCGGGGGGGAGTCTGTACACTACCCCTATTTTTAATATTTTTCCCAACCCCCTTGTTTGTAGGGTTACCCAAATTGCCTCCACATCTCCTTCTACCTCCTCAATTCCACCAACTACTATGTCATTTTTGACTATTGATGCCACACCCTCTATCCTTCCTAAACATTGTGTAGCCCTCTAAATTTAGGTCCCAATCATGTCTCAGTAATTGCTGCCAAGTCTGCTGCACCCTCAACTAGCATTGCCTGGAGCTATGGCATTTTATTGCCCATGCTCCTGGCATTGATCAGGACTATCCTCCACCCGACCCTCTCCCCCCTCTCCAGTCTTCTCAGCCCAGCGCAATTCCCCATCTCTCTTCCCCTCTCAGTTCTCCCTGGTCTTTTAACGCTACCCGCAGCCCGCTTTGCATGATCTAGTCCTGAACCCTCAATCTTCCTTGCTGGGGCTTTCAGTCTTTCTATCCCTCCCACCTTTACAAGTTTAAACCCCACCTATCATCAATGAATCCAAAAAGTTTTAGTTTAAGGATCTCCCTCCCCTCCAGGTTGAGGTGCAGCCTATCCCTGGCATATAGCCCCTTGTCTTCCCATGTATCACCCTAGTCCCCCATCAATCCATACCCTTCTGACTTGCATCACTCCCTGAGCCACTGGTTAACCCCACTAAGTTTTTGCATATTTTCCTTGCTTGCCCTTGGTACTGGCAGTATCTCAGAAAAGGAGACTGAGCATCCTATACAGCGGCAAACCTTGGCCAATTCCCTGAATCTTGCCTGTATCTCCACTTCACTATTTCTTTCTCAATCATTTGTTCCCAGGTGAACTAGAAAGTCTGGGGATCCTCCGCATTCCCTTGCCATTGAATATAGCTGGAATTTGGCCTTATGTACTGATAGACCTGGGATACATTTAACCTTGACTGTGCTGTGTGTTTCCCTCCCCAAACCCCTCCCACTGGATACCTCTAATCATGGAGTAACGCAGCAGGAGCATCTTCACCTCTCCCCCCAAGTTACTAGCCTGTTTGTGCCCTTCCATACTTCTTCTGTCTACGTCTCCCGGCTTGCTCCTTGCACCCCCCACAGCCTGGGTGTCTCTATTTTGTGTGTGCCCTTCCAGGCACCCTCTTCTGCCTATGCCCCCCAGTTTTCTCCTCTCATCCCCTGCAACTTGGGGTTGCGTACACCTCAATATAAACATCTGTTTTCACCTGAATTCTACAGTGATCTGTAATTCCACACTTTTTTCACACCAGCTGTAGTGTAACTCTGTTTGTCAGGTATGTGTATGTGACTATCTCTGGTGCCCCTGTTTACACTGCTTTTGGGTTTGTCTGCTCTCAGTGTATGAGACTGTTGTAAAATAAGAAAGCAAATGCTGACTTCTGCATTTGATGATGACACAGTACCAAGAACAACTTGGTCTTGGATCGTGGCATGCTCATAATTTATCAATTCAGCCTAGCTGAGCCAGCTATGGCCTTGGCTCAATTTTTTTTTTTTACTTTCTATTTTTTCACCACCTCTACCCAGCACTGTCACCCGACTACCTGCTCTGGCTGCCTCTTCCCACTGGAGACCCCCCATAGAGGCCTGGCTTACCCCCCCAGATGAGTACACAGTTGGGGGCACCCTCTTAACCCTCTCCACAGAGGAATCAAGTCTACATTGGAGTCTCACAGTGGTACTGCCACCGTGGGCAGGTGAGGACCGATTGGGCCTTAACATTGGGAGAGGCCTTTTCTGGTGTACGCCCCCCCAAGTGTGACATGCCACATGACACCATGGCTTACACTGGCATCCATTACAATCTCTCTACTGTTGTTGGCATCGGGGCCATGATACCTCTGGTTGTCACCAGAGGCCAGTCCGCCCCTGAGCCAGTGTGTCCTCCTCTGCCTGGGGGAGCTGAGCAATCCATAGGACACTCAGACATCCTCCCCCTGGCTGGCCTTATGGTCTGCTTCTGACCCTGGGTCACCAGTGTTGCAAGCAGAAATCCAACCACTGCGCTGATGGGCCGGCGGCCTTGGCTCAATCATGCAGTGGCTCACACAAGTCTACATCTAAAGATTTCATACAAATATGACATAATATCTCAAATAAGCAATAAAAAGGAACATTTCTTTAAATTTATGTAGATATTAGTGTTTGTAAAGGTATGTAGGTCAGTATAGTAGAAATTCAGAATTATTATCATCCTGGAAAAAGAGCCACCGTCTACCCAGATTTTCCCCCTTTTCTTTGTGTCCTTTTAGTGTGCATGTAAAAGAGTGCTGGAGAAAGAGTACCAAAGTGAAAAGGGTTTCACTCTACTCCAGAAGTAATATAAACTATGGAGTGGAGAGAGTTCTGCAACTTGTAATCCACATAGAGACTGAGTTTGGTTGTGGTTATTTTCCCTGCCAAGATACAAAAAAAAAAAAAGAGAGTAATTTCAATGTAGAAGATAGACTCCATCAGTGAGAACTGACAGCAGATTGTATGAAAATCGATGATCCAGCTTGTAAAATGGTGCAAGTCAGTCCAGACTGTGTCACAATATCCAGCCAGTTGTGGGCATGACCAAAAAAGCACAGTTGTGTAGCCACTTATCCTAACAGCAGATCTTGGAGAGTATCTCTTTCAGCATGTCGTTACATGTAGGAATGTCTAGCCACAGGCATAATTTCCTCTGTATGATTTCTCAGCAGTCGACCTGGGACCTCCCCCTGACAGTGGTATCCCATAAAAATTGCTAGTCAGAAATCATGCCTACACAATAGTGAGTCAAATCTGAAAATGCAAACTGCAACCATAACATAATAGTACCTGTACAAAGTAGCGATTACTGCTGTCTAAATCATGGAATGCAAAAATTGCTACTGACTTCCCTCCTTACCTCTGCTACCTCCCGTGACCTTCCTGTTCTTGCTACTTTGCCTTTTATTCCCCTTTCCTGCAACAGAGTACCAGGTGTGGGAGTCAGAGAAACACTTAGAAACTACAGAACACCCCCACCAGCTCTGGTAGGCTAGTGGAAACCCCTCCATCCCCGGGCCCCAAGGTGTACACCAGATGATCCATCCCCTAATAGTGTATGGTCTCCCCACTAGTGCCCGATCTCTGACTGCATTATACTGGTGCCCTGTAACCTTTCCATAGTATAGTGGACCCCCCACCCATCCTGATCCCCAAACAAGGCAGAAGCCATCCTCATACTTCCCCACTCTTCCCTGTTCTCTGATTGATGTAGAAGTATCCCCGTACACCCCACATCCCCATTCCCCGATCAAAGCAGAATATATCCTAGCAATCCCCACTCATCCAGAATCTCATATTGATGCAGGATTAATCCCCCCCCACTTGGCCTGAATCCCGGATTAAATCCCCATACCCTGCAGTCATCCATAATCCCCAATCAAATCCCCATACCCTTCACTCATGTTATTCCTCCCACTCGTCCCATTCCCTGATCGATGTGGAAGTGCTTCCTGTACACACCACATGTTCCCATTATCTGATCAAAGCAGAATGTATCCCCGCACCACCCAGTTGTCCTGAATCCATGATAAATGCAGGATTAATCCTCATACCCCCAACTTGTCCGGAATCCCCAATCAAATTCCCATACCCTAAACTCTTTCCTGTCCCCTGATCAATATGGAAATACTCCCCATACACCCAGCAGTTTCCCATTCCCTGATTGAAGGAAAATAGATCCTGGCACCCACCACATATCCAGAATCCCCTATGAATGCAGAATTATATGGACTAGGTGAGCATGAGACCCTCACCCATCTAAAGATAATTCTTTAGATGCTCAGGTGTGATTCTTTTTATTGTTTATTGACCCTGTATTAACTATTTTGGACTTTAAAGCACCTAACTAGCTAAGTTTGGATTGTATATTTTATAGTAATTTTGAATTTGTTTTGGGGATTTTTAATGTGTTTGAAGGAAGGGGGAGCATTTATTTTGTTTGTGTTTTATTGCTTAGTCATTGGGGGTTGGCTTTTGGGGGTTGGAGAACATGTGCTGGCAGAAGGCCCTCCTGGTCAGGCACTACTCCTCTTCAGAGCTCCACGGCTGCCATCCCTTTAAGTGTTCCCCTTTACCCCCTGACATTTATACCAGTTGCCGGACTTTGGGGATTGTGGGTAGGAGGCCTAGAGGAGGCAGCCCTGGACCTAAGGGAAGGGAGGACCTAGGCTGCCGGATTGGGGTATTGGGGACAAGAAGATGCCCCAGGGTGAAATAGAGACTGCAGAGGGGTTCCCCCTGCCTGGTCCCAATACATAAGGGCTCCACCTTGAGTGGGCAGGTTCCTTGGTCTACCTCGGATTCTCATCCAACTCGGGCGGTGTTGTGCAATGCCAGGTCCATAAAGAACAAGACGGCAATGATTGCTGATCTTGTTGGGTAATCTGACCTTGCGTACATCACCGAGACCTGGCTGGATGCCAGTGCTGGCCCAGTTCTGGAGGCAGCGGTTCCAGCTGGGTTCTCGGTGATACACCGCCCAAAGCTGGGTCATAAGGGAGTGGGGTTGCCATTTGTTTTAGATTGGAGATGGACCTAGTAGATGTGTCAGTAGGGGAGACCCGATTCGTTGAGTGTATCTTGGGCGCAGGTATGAGGCACAAAATTCTTCTCATCTACCTTCCACCCGGGGATGGGAAGCAAGTTTTGCAGGGAGTCGCAGACTTCGTTGTTGACATGGTGTTAGAGTCCTCCAGGGTGATGGTGCTGGGAGACTTCAACGCTTGAATCGATGATGAACTTTCTCATTTTGGACAGGACTGCCTACAGTCGATGAATTCACTGGATTTCACACGGGTGGTTACCACTGCGACCCATAATTCGGGTCACTCATTGGATCTGGTCTTCCTATTGGGTTTGGAGAGCACCAACCTGGTGTTGGAATCTTTCGGATGGTCTGACCATTACACTATTAGGTTTAACTTCCAGGCACCCCCTTATAGGCCTGCCCTTTTGGAGTTGGTCTGGTACTGCCCATTAAGGGGTGTGACCCCAGATGGCCTTATAGCGGTGCTCGGCCTATTGGGATTTCTGAGTGCAAGCATGGGTCCAGAGAACCTACTGCAGGCCTATAACAGGGCCATGGTGGCAGCTCTGGACTTTATTGCTCCTGTCCACATTCACTCCCTTTCCCTTAATGCCCGGTCCCCATGGTTTGATGGGACCTTGAGGGAGATGAGGAGAGAAGGGCAAAGGCTGGAGCATTGCTGGAGGAAATCTGACCTTGATGCAGACAAGCTTAGCTTGATGATGCATTATGCAGACTATCAATCAGTGATTTCCCATAAGAAGGCAGAGTTCCTGTCCGGGGAGATTACGGCTGCACAAAACTGACAGACCCAGCTCTTCTGAACTGTGGACAGACTGTTCAATCCAGCCTGTCTGCAAGCACTGAGAGCCTTGTCACAAGAGAAGTGTGATGAGTTTGCTCACTTCTTTGCAGATAAGATTGCTGACATCAGATCAGAGAGCCAATGGATGTGGCAGTGATCAGTGGGAGGTCACAGCACCTTGGTCTGGTTGGTCAGCTTTCAACCAACTGGCTATCTCGGATGTCATGAGGATCACCCAAAGTATGCGGCCGACCTGCTGTAGTTTAGACCCTGGCCCAAACCCCCTCCTTGTGGGGTGTGTTGAAGCCATCAGCCCGGTCTTGGCTGAGATTGTCCGGTGTTCATTAGAGACCAGGGAGTTTCCAGACTTCCTTAAGGAGGCAGTGGTGACACCCCTCCTAAAGAAATCTCTGAACCTGGACTGCGTTGCCAACTATAGGCCTGTTTCTAACCTTCCCTTTGTGGGTAAGGTTATTGAGAAGGTGGTCACACTGCAGCTGGATGACCATCTTGCCATCCATGACATCTACGATCCCTTCCAGTCAGGATTTAGTACTGAGACTGCCCTTGTTCGGGCGCTAAATTACCTCCTTATAGCGAGAGATCAGAGGAGTTGTACCATTTTGGTCCTCCTTGATCTCTCTGTGGCATTTGACACCATGGACCATGGAGTATTGCTAGAGCACCTGCAGTCAATCGGTGGTCTATCAGGTACAGTCTTCAGATGGTTTCACTCCTTCCTCACTGGAAGGTATCAGAGGGTAGTGTCTGGGATTTATTCCTCAGATGCATTCTCACTTCTATGTGGGTTCCCCCAGGGCTCTGTGCTATCACCGATGTTGTGCATGGTGTACATGTTACTGCTGGGGGACATTGTAAGGCAGTACGGTCTGAGTTTTCACTGCTATGCAGATGATTCTCAGCTGTACATGTCCTTTTGACCTGAACTGGATGTAGCAGTCTTGGTATTTAACAACTGCTTATCCGAGTCCTGGGACTGGATGAGCATCAGCTGGTTGAGGTTGAATCCCAACAAAACTGAGGTTTTGGTTGTGGACCCGGATCATCGGGTACAGGGGCATTCAGCTGGGCAGGCCTCTGGCCTTGTTTTCTGGGGCTGCCAGCTGAGGACCTCCGAACAGGTGCGGAGTCTGGACATTATTTTCAATGAGGGGCTGACCCTGAAATCTCAGGTGTCGTCCGTCATCAAGACCTCTTTTTACCACCTGAGAAATATCACCCCGATTAGACACCAGGACCCACCTGATGATCTCCTGACTTTGGTATACACCTTTGTGACCTCCTGTCTGGATTACTGTAATGCCCTGTACCTAGGGATACTAGGAGTTGATATCTGCCTTCTATGGCTGGTGCAGAATGTGGCAGCCAAGTTACTGACTGGGCTTTCTCGAACTAGCCATATCTCACCTGTGCTGCATGAGCTGCATTGGCTGCCAGTTCAATGGCAGATCACTTTCAAGGTCGGCTTGCTGACCTATAAAGCCCTACATGGACAGGGACCTGGTACCTGCAAGAGCTTCTTCACCTCTACTGCCCCTCCTGACCGCTTCACTCCACCGACGAGGGATTGCTAGAGATTCCCAAGGTCCAGTTGCAGACTTCTGAGGTCCGCGCATTTGCGTTTGTGCCCCCCACCCTGTTGAATTCTCTACCTCATCAGGTTCATGAGTGCTAGACCATGGGGAGCTTCAAATCAACATTGAAGACATATTTATTTAACCTTGCTTTCTCCATTAAATCATCTGTTTGTTTCTGTTATTATTCTTGAATTTTAACTATTTATGATTTTATAGTTTGTTGTTTACTATTGTTAAGGTGTTTTGTTATCTATGAATTGCACTGTACAAATAATGATGATTATTATTATTAATCCCAGTACCCCCCAACTCATCCACAATCCCCAATCAAATCTCCTAACCCCCCCACTCATCCCCATTCTCTGATCAATGTGGAAGTACTCCCCATACACCCCATACATCTCCATTCCCCAATTAAAAACAGAATGTATCCTCAAGAGCCCCCACTTGTCCAGAATCCCCAATTGATGCAGGATTAACTCCTGTATCCCCCACTTGTCCTGAATCCTCAATCAATCCCTGCAGCCCCACTCATCCTTATCCCCGATTACACTAGAATGCCACACTTTACACTTTTCCACACTGCACATAGTAAGCCGTACTATGTACAGTATATGTTCAATGACAGTTCAGTCATTGGCTGCCCATGGTGTTGTATTGAGGGCTGGGACAGTCGCTGGCCCAGGTTGATTTGGGGGAGGCGGGTTGGTGGTTCTGTCCAGGTGGGGTGGGGAACCACTACACTATGGAAAAGTGTATGGTGTGGCATTCTAGTCAGTTTGGAACAAGTGGGGGTATGAGGATCGTTTCTGCATTGATCAGTGATTCTGGAGAAGAGTGGGTGAGGGGATACATTCTGCTTTAATTGGGGAATGGGGACATGTGTGTTGTGGTTGCTGGCAGACAGAAGCTGCTGGGGGATAGAGAGGCAATGTGTGCATGCTTTTCAGTCTGTACCAATTACGATTGTGAATGTTGCTTCCAAGGCAGCTGGGATGGGGATGGAGTTTGCAGCTTCGACCACGGGTCAGAGCAGTTGTTTTATAAGTCTGAGACCCTGTGTCCTAGCCATACAGAGGAAGACAGGAATCAAGGATTCCTCAGTGCAGTGCAAGTAGATACGGTTAGAGGCAAATGGAAGATGTGGTGGGCAGCTGCCTTAAAGAGCTAGTCTACTGTCTAAAAGTAATATTAGATTTTAAAAGCAGCTAACCATTACCTTTCATATCTGAGGTACTTTTGCTTTTCCCTTTATTTAATTAGAAGATTGTTGACCTGATGTTAATAGGTGCATTGTGTGGGAGAACTCCTACCCTGACAGCTGACATATCATGCTCTACTGCCCCACACTACATAATCTGAATAGTTACTTCACTAACTGTGACATCACTGCTACTTAGGAACAACAAATGAGTGATTGCCAGGTACATCACCTGTGATGTCACTGGCCGTGCGATCATAACGCTGATGATGTAGTGTGGGGCAGTGGAGTTATATATGTCAGCTGCCTGGCTAAGAGGTGTTCCACACATCTAGCACAATATTAACATATAAAAGAAAGAAAAATACTTCAGAAGGAAAAAGTTTCAACTTAGTACTGGTTAACATTTCTACTATATTCCTGTCTGCCTGTTTTGGCTATACTAACTCTTTAACCCAGGTGAGAGGAGACAAAGCCTTGGTTGAACTTGCATGAACTTTAACTTCTGAGGTACGCTGTGAAGACCAGTCAATGTTTGAATCTCCCGCTTTATTTACCATTGCGGTTTGTTGTTTGTGGTGTCTGATAGATCTTAACCGGGGGGTTGCTCATGGGGCTGGCTGGCACGTTTTCTCGGGGGTAATCTTACAATTGACACATCTCTGCCTAGAATCCAAAAGGAGGAAATCCCCCCTGGACAGGTAATAATATGACAACAGACTGTATCACTATATGTGGTATACTGTATTTATTTGGTGAATTTATGAAATGCGATATTGTATGTCAGACATCAGAAATCTGAAGAACGGTACCCAGTTAGAAGAGTGCTGCCAGAATAATTAGCCGCAATTCACAGCTAGTCTAGTAAGCTGCAGACAAGACAGAGGATTTACAGCACTTACTGTAAGCGCTCCCCTGGTCACTGTCCATGGTGCTGGTACAGCACAAGGGGACCAGAATCCAGGAGGCTGGCCAAGCTGCTCCCACGGGGTGGAGGGCTCGGGCATCGAGCAGCTCACCCAGCAGCATTGGAGACCAGGATTCTAGTACTGGTATCTAGCCATTTTACATAGATCAGGATTTTTTTTTTTAACAAGGAGCCATGGAAATAGTATTCCATGACCCCAGAAATTTAACTTGCCCCGTGATCTGCACCCCCCCAGAGTGGGAATCTTTAAGTCTGGGGACGCGGGGGGCAGAAGCCCCTGCAAAACAAAAATCAGTGCTGTTATCCCTGCGTGCTCTTGACAACATTATTGTTGTTGACTCTGTTTAGACCCAATGCCTCTAAGAACTATAGATCCTCTGTGACTCTTGTGCAACCATTGTTTTAGAGGTACTCCTCATCCACTCTCCAGAATCAGGATCGCCACAGATGTTCTCTCACCTGGACAAGAAGGTATCTATGATTTAATTACTTAATTGGTAGTGGGATGGGGGGTGGGCCATAACGGTGAGCCTGTGTCCATTATAGTGGGAGTCCAGGGGGTTGGTGCCATGATGCTAGCATTGTAATGAAGGACAGTTGAAAGTTATGGGGGACAATTTAGAGGTACGGGATCAGTTCCCCCCGATCTGTTCCCCCTATAGCTGGACCTCCCACTGTGCAGCTGGACCCCCACAGCCAAAGACTAGCTGTTTTCTCACAGCACCTTCTCTGCATGGAGGAGCTCGCATCATCCGGTTGGCTTCCCTCATTTTTTTTTCATACCCATCCCCCAGAGGCTGTGGACGTGCAATGACATCAACTCTATTAACTTTTTGGGCTTAGTAGTAACTTCAGACCATATGCAAAAACATGAATGTTGCTGAATATAGAACCATCAATGTTTTGTAATTAAGCAACAATCCACAACAGGGTGTGGGTGATACTGGGTTTTACCCACAGCTGGTGTGGTTCGGTCATGAGGCCACAAGCATGGATTATTAAGCAATGTACCATGACAGGATGTGGGTTGTGCTAGGATTTACAATACTTGGTGTGTTGTTTGGTCAAGAGGCTGCAGGCTGAGTGACCAAAACACACCAGGCGTTGTAAGTCCTAGCATGACCCACAACCTGTCATGGTATAGTGCGATTATACAATGTCCATCTTCTTTTTCTGTAACATAAAAGAAAAGAAAATTACAGTTTTGTGGCTTTTTTAATAGTTTTTAATGAATGTATTGTTGTGCCACAAAAAAGAAAATAGTTCCTCGATGCTAGATAGAACACTGATTCACAGAGAAGAGCATATGAGGGCTTTAATGTTTCTTTTTTAATCGCCCTCCCACCCTTATCTTCCACAACTCAATTATTGAGGGTACTGGCCAGCACAGTGCAACACAGATTCTGTGAGTGTCAATTTATTTTTTAGTTGTCCAGCTTACAGACTGACGCACTGCTGGTCGCCAGAGTAGTGAAGCGCTGGGAGGGTTGCATTCGCCTTCCATCATCCTCATTCAGCTTATCAGATATTTTAAGGTTTTTGGAAATGATGGAGTGGAGAAAATATTTTTTTTTATTAACAGTGAGTGTTGAAAATTATGGAAATCATGGCAAAAAAGCCGAGCTTTGATAGTGGGCATGTGCCTATGCATATTCGCAGTATCTAGGCTCGGCTTTTCGGTTGTGATTTTCATAGGTTTCAGCCCTCCCTTTTAAAAAACAAAGACTTTCCTGTGTCTAAGATCTGTGTAAGATAACATTTGAATCAATTGCTGTTGGTAATGCAAGTGGAGCAACCGGTTGTTGAAGCCATTTTAGGAGTAGCTATGGCTACAGGAATGTGGGAAGGAAGCTGATTTCAGAAGTGAGCCGGGTGGAACAGTTTGTGGGGGAAGAATTTGAGGGATACTTAGTGGTTTTGGTCTGATATGAGTTTGAAATGCTTTAGTTCACTTGTTTTAATTTTCATTGTGGCAACTTCAGCAGCTATTAGATGTTTGAGGGTTGACAGCGGGAACTGCTGGTGTTACTGTGAACTGTGCTGTTGTGTGGGTGTGCATTTTGCCATTCGTCGCTGTGTTTGCTCGTCCTGGATTTGTCATTGTCAGAGTGATTTCAGGGGCAGTTCTTGATGCGGCTGACTGGCTGCTGGTACATTTTCCCATTGTAAATCGTAGAATTTAGAATGGGGAAAAAGTAGCAGTCAGCCAATCAGGTTTGAGCATTCTCGGAGCGCATTGTATAACTGTGATTATACAATGTCTAAAACAAAAAAGATAGTTTAGGTTTCAAAAATTTTTTGTACCTTTTTTATAGATAAAACTTAAGAGATGTTCTACAGGGAAAAAATCATCCATTCTCACATTGGTATGCATGTGGAAAACTTTAACTGTTAACTAGTAACTTTGATATGTAATTTGAAAACTTGCAATGTATAACTTTGTTGACGTTTTTGTAGAAGCAAACATCAATGAAGAAGTTGTGAAAAGCAAAGAACAGTGAAACAACATGTTAATAAATGTTTATGAATTTTGTATAATCTGGTATGCTATCTTTTTTATGCTAAATGTTTGCATAATGTTTTAATTTGAACCTGTAACATATGCATTAAAAAGCAGTAGTGTCTCTTTAAGAGTTGATCTTCACTGCAAAGTAGAACTAAAGCATAGCTTTGGAAAGGAAAGAGGAGCTGCACATTTAATTGGTCCACTTTGACCTGCTGACTTTATGCATCCTGTTGCTGCAGTCAGTTTGAACTGCTTTCATTTTGCAGTGGTGGTGGAATGGTGTTTTTGATTTTGCTTAACAGAGTTTCAAGGTACGGTTCTTCTTGTAGAATGCACATTTGATGATATTGTACTGTTTTTGATTGTTGTTGTTGCAGTTTCTGCTTTCTGGTTGAAGAAAACTTGTTTATTGTGCTACGGCTGCTCTTTGCTTTGGGAAGTGGTGCACGTTGTGGAGTCTGAGCTGGCTGTTTCATTTTGGCCCTTGCTGGTATGTATTTCATCTGGCTTTTGTTAATTTTTCAGGCACTGTGAAGAAGGAGGCACCAGCTGAGGGTGCATTTTTATATTTTGGGTAAAAGTATTGGTTTTGTGCTGGCTTACTAGGGGGTATTGCTTTGCTTGCTTTGTTGCTTGGAACTGTTCTTTCTGCAGTTATGGAGCTCCACTTTTGCAGTTCATAGATATTTGATTTTGACTTTCTGTATGCACCCTGTCAATTTGAATTTTTTTTTTATGTATTGTTCTTGTGCATTTGATGACTTTGTACATAGGGTTGGTTGTACTGTAGTCCTGATTTTGTCCCTTCCCCCCATCACAACTGAAAAAGAATCTAGTTTGCATTAAATAGTTAAACATGTTGTTGAGGTAGGAGTTTTCCAGTGTTTGCATTTGTGACATTATTTCATAATTGTGATTTTCCTCTCCCCTTCCCCCACTTTAGTGTACAAGATGCCCTTGAAAGATAACAGAACTTTGTTTTATCGTCACTGTAAGCCATAACAGGAATATAAATGGAGGTGTCTGGAGTAAGCAAAACCAAAAAAACACAGCAGTGTGGGTTAGAGGCTTACTTAGATACTGATATGCTCCGTTTGCCTCTTAAAAAAAGTTGTAATCAGTTTTCATCATGTTTAAAAGTTCCAACAAATATAAACAAAACTAGGGCTGCAGGTTCAGTTCGACCATTCTGCATAAATGGCCGAACCACAGATGTTCGCAGATATCCGCTCAAGCGCGGACATGAAAATGAAATTTGCGAACTTTGGTTCACCCAATTCATCTATGCAATACCCATAAATTTGGGGTATTGCAGGTGTGAACTGGGTGAACCAAAGTTCACATACGTCCAGTCCACCACGTGATTTAGCTTACCTTGGTCAGCAGGCAGTAGTGCTAGAAGAGTAGTAGCAGCTAATTCATTGCATTGGGACTTGTTCCCGCCTATAACTGTTGAAAGGGATGCGGTGATTGGCTGCTACAAATGCTGCCTAAAGCCACAACACCTTCCATTGGCTGGCCAGAAAAGAGTCATGTGGGTGACTGCCTTGGCTACTTGTCTTAGTTGCAGTACCGTTATTGTGGCAGTTGGTGTGTGATTGAGACGAGCACTGTTCTACATTCATTCATAGTCTACATTCGGTTACTTTTTAGTCAGTCCATCCTCTCATTTTGCTCGATCCATCCACCATGGCAGTCAGACCACAACTATTTAAAAAAAAAAGTGTTCTTTTTATTTTATTTCACTAACAGTCTAGACGAGGCGAGGGCACAGTGTTGAAGTGGTAGTGGAGGAAGGGGAAGGGGAAAGGAAAATGATGCATCAGCATGTTGGTGCTGTGTGCTGCCTGTCCAGTCACTGAGCTCTGTCTGAGAACAGCTCAGTGTCCTTTCTTCTTTGTTCAGTGGACCTGGTCTGGCTGCATGGTGGTAATTGGAAAAAAAATAAAAGAAGCAAATAAATAATGTTATAAAATTAAAAAGCGAAGTTTTACTGTTACAAACAACAAAGTTACATTAAACAACTTGATTCAGCCATCAGCGCTGTACTGACCTAGTAGGGAAAGAAATATCCCTGTGTGTAACTTGCTACTACATAAAATACTTGACTTGACAGAGCCAGCAATGCTGTATGCGCCTGTTTGGGAGTAAATGTCCCTGTTTTTGGCACAGTTACTTGACACAGCCATCAGTAAGACAAAGAACCTTTGTGCGCAAGCACTGAGGCAAGGGTTACCCCAAAGGGCATTGGCCGGGAAGCTAAGTTTCAGAGAAATACAAAATCACACATACTCCCATAATGCAAAGCATCATGGGCTGTATATGTAAATTACCACAGAATATTATGCTGGTTCTATTGCGTTCTACCTGGTAGAACATTTTTGGGTTCTACTCAGAAAATTTGAGAGGTAGAACTTTTAGAGGTCCGTGCAGCCCTAAACAAAACCCGTCTTCATATTCAAATATCACACTTTGGTAGGTGCCTAAAATGGCTGATACATAGATACACACAGTGTCAGCAGATAAGGGCCTATGGCCCACCCGGTCTGCCCATTTGAGCTTGTAAGTTCAGTTTATGTTTTTCTAGAGGTCTGTTGCCTCTTACCCCTGACCTCCAGAATTCCTTTATGTCTATCCCATGCCTTCTTAAATCCCGTGATTGTTTCAGCCCCCACCACTTCCTCTGGCAGGATGTTCCACTTGTCCACCACCCGTTCTGTGAAGAAATTCTTCCTCACGTTTCCTCTGAATCATCCTCCCTCCAACTTCATCCCATGCCCTCTAGTCCTGGAATATCTTTTTAGCTTAAAAATAGTGTATTCCTGCACCCTGTACCTCCCTGTAAGATACTTGTATGTCTCTATCATATCCCCTCTCTCCATCCTTTACACCAGGATATGTGTGTATGTGATGATGTCAGTGAATAGAGCGTGGTCTGGAGTGATAATACAGTCTGCATAGGGACCTTAGAAATAAACTGTTAACACTAACAAAGTGCTTCTCCTCCAAATCCTTTATTTGTGCATGTGGGAAAAGGTTAGCTGTCTGCCTTTCAGAGTATCTTGTCTTGTTTTATTTGGACCTCTAATCTCTCCTCTAGGATCTCTGACCCTTTGCATCTCCGCTGCCTTCTTCATGCTTTCCTTTGAGGGGCGATACTGTAGCACTCCGGACCCCCCAACGTAAGCTTCTTTTCTTTTCAGAAAATATACGGTATTTACGTGACCATCAGCATCATGATGTTGAGGCTCAAACACTTCCACACTAGTGCCCCCACCATGCTCTGATACTCCCAGTACTGGCTTAACAACTGGACTGCAAATGTTTGGACAAGTACACCCCCCCCCCAGGTTTTGCTCTGCTAGGATGTTTCACATATTTTGTTGAAATGTGTCACATGAGTTTGAGCACTCCACGTCCCCCTCCCCATTTAGATTCTGCTATGTTTTACGTATTTTATCTAAAGATGTATATTTTGAACAGCTGTTTTTTTTTTTTTTTTTTTTTTTTTTTTAGTAGGGTACTCTGCCCCATGCCCGGTCCCAATCATTTTTACTCTGTAGGCTGTTTCACATATTTTGTCTAAACATTTGTACTTTGAGTAACTCTCTTATTTGAGAAACTGTATACTGTAGCCCTCCTTACCCTCATGTTAGATTCCATTGTACTGAGAAAATAAAACTGGAAATACTGTAGCACTCTGGAATGTCAGGAGCGCATAAATGCTGTCATACCGTATATATCCTAAAGGAAAGAAAACATACGTGGGGGTTCCAGAGTGCTACCCTTTTAGGTCCTACCGGAATATCCCAAACCCAACTCTGGACACTGCAACTCTGACAGAGCAGGTAAGTCATATTTAATTTAGGGGTCAAAATTAAGTTTTGCAGCTGCCAGCCTGCAGGGCTAGTAACTGGGAAAATCCCCACAGACATTTCTACTGGTCCAGCTGTTGTACTTCTCCAGTACAAGCCCACAGGGCTAGCTAAAAGAAAATCCTACTATCTAGATACAAAATCTACCAGCATTTGGCTAGTGGGACGGTGCCACTTTTGACGCCAGCGAAGGAGGTGGAATTAGTGTCTGGTGCCAAGGAAGGGTGGGTGGGGTGTGTGAGTGGGGAACTGTTTAACCAGGAAAAGCATGCTAGGCCAAAGCTTGTTGCCAGGTGTGACCTGGGAGCACAAGGAAGTTAATTGACCTCAGGGTCACACAGTATGCAAGTAGGGGCTCTGGGATCCAAACCCAGGTCTCCAGGTTTGAAACTCAGAGCCCTAAACCACTGCACTATACTGCTTAGGAGGTGAGGCTAGTGTTTGGAGTCATGGAGAGGAAGGCTAGTGTCTGGGGAAGGGGAAGTTCTAGTGTTTGGGGCTTTGGAAGATGGGTCAGCTGGGGTTGGGGCAGCAGAGGGAGGGAGGGGGCTAGTATCGGGGCCCATGGAGGGAAAGTGTAGAGGAAGAGTATGTGTGCCTTCCGTATCTGAGGAGGTGATGTCCAGGGGTCTGTGCAGGGAAGGTGTGCAACAATAGTGTGGGTGGTTCTTAAATTGCTACGGAGGAAGGGGTGTGGTTTCTGAGAGTTAGGAGGCCCAGAAGGGAGGTGATATCCATGGGCTCAGAAAAGTGGGATGTCTAGAGAGGGAGGCATGTTCAGAGGGACTGTGGTGGAAGGGGGTGTGGTGTGGTGGGGTTGTGTCAGGAAGTGGAGAGAGAGGGTTAGTGTCTTGGGTGACAGAGGGAGCCCAAAGGCAGTGTTGGGGAATGTGGAGGGTGTACAGTCAAGGGGACTACTGCCATGGGGGTTGTAAGGGAAACAGGCTAGTGTCAGGTGCTGTGGAGAAAGGGGGCTATTGTCAGAGGGCTTGTGGAGGGTGGAGGGGTCTAGTGTGGGTTCGAGGAAGTATGTGCGCTAGTGTCAGAGCTGCAGGCTAGTTAACTATACATATTGGGGGTATACAAAGTCCCATTTATTCTCAGAAAAAAAAATTTTATCGATAAAACATATGAAGTGTCTACCCAGCTACTTCTTTTATTTTTTGTTAATTTGTTGAAGTGTATCTGTTTAACAGGATTTGCTACAACAAACTGTTCAGTGACACATTCTGTACCTGGCTGGGGTTACATCTGCTACACCTTGAATATATGTCACGAAATGCTTACTGAAGCTCTTCACTTAACCCAGTGGATCCCTCTGTGAACAGATGCCAGTGGCCTGAGGGTCACCTGGGTCTGTTCAGGTCAGTTAAACAATTGATAAACTTGTTAGCAGATTTAATACTGCCTTACAGTGGCATAGAGTTCAGAGGTACTTGGGCTAACATGCATGTGGAGGTCTGACAAGACTACACACTTTGAGAAGAGGTGGGCAGGCATGAAAATGGGGAAAAATATCAACTGCCAGCATGAAGCTTCAATTGCTGCAGGCTCTGCGCCTCCAAGAGGTACCATACTGCCACCAGCCACCTAGCAACATCACCCACCAGGGACTAAACATGAACTTTCAGTACAGCCACAGATTCCCTCCATGGGGTTGGGGAGGCAGGAGGGAAAGGGTCTAGTGTTGCTCAGATAGTTTGTGGATCCTTCCACTATCTGTCAGATAGTACTGGTATCCTACCTAGGATCCTACTAGAAATCCTAGCAAAGACAGATGTAGGATCTAGTTTCAGATAGCGATGGATACAGGGATCCTAGGATCCTGGGTTAGATCCAGGAATCCTAGGTCAGATAGTTAGGATCCAGGGTCAAATAGTGATGGATCCTAGGTCAAATCCAGAGATCCTAGGTCAGATAGTTAGGATCCGAGCTTGATCTGTTGCTAGTATCCACAGGATCCACAATGTTTGTAGGATCCATGCACTGGATCCTAGAGGGTAGGATCCATGGTCAGATAGTACTATCAAACCACAGCAACTACCTGGCCAAATGGGAGGTATCTGTTGGTATCCTAATTTCTCGGATACTATCTGAGCAACACTAAAAGGGTCATCATCCTCATCCTCTCCTTGTGGAGACTCTCATCAGCCATGGCAACCCCGCCCCCCCCAAACACACACTACCAGTTTGGCTGCCATAGCCCTGTCGATGGTGCAGAGGCATAACAGCTGGTATCTTCATCCTGCCCCATGTTGGTCGATGGGTGGAGCAACATGGCTTCCACCCCAAGAGAGATCAGTCCTAGGCACACTGAATTCCCCCCCTCATGGCAGCCCCTGAGTGACTTGAGTCCATTCTAAAACCTAGGATGATGGTATGGTACAAGTCCAGTATCCCCACACACACACACACACCAGTTTTTTTTTCTTTTTTCAGCCTCTACAGGTCCTTCCAAACTAACCCATCAAATCTGTATAGTTATTCTTCATACTGAACCATTTTCCCTTTTATATCTACAGGTCTGACAGGACATTGACCAGGTGTAGGAGGATACTGATCATATGTGTCAGATAAGTATTGTTTTTTGTTTACCCTACACTCTTTGCCATAGTTTGTAAAGAGCTGCATATCCTTTGCAACCCCATTGATCTTGTTTTTACAGGTACAACTTGCTGCTCCCCTGAGACACCCTTATCCCAGGCTCCACAGGAACCAGGTAAGAGATGTCTCATCTGTGGTAGGATGTCAACCTGTAATGGTGCAACCCAGAGTATTATGACACTGTAGGCATTCACTTGTTAGGTGGTTGGTGATGCAGGGTTTGAAATATCTCCATTATTCTGTTAAGACTTCACTATCACAAAAGGAGAGAAATATATTGCAAAAAAACTTCATTAATGCAGGCGTCAGGGTGGTTGAGTGCAAGGCGCACAAAGTACACAAATAAAAGCATTAGGATTTTGAGTCCTAAGTGTCTTGATGAATCAGTGGTGTACTGTTCCTTGGGTTTATCAAGCCTAATGCCCACCCGCCAAGCAAGCATGATCTCTTGCATCACGCAGTACACTGTGGGAAGAAAGCTGTGACTGATTCTGTTAGCCACATGTGCTGAGCCATACTTCTTTTTCTTCAGAGAGTGATTGCCTATGGGGCACTAACTTGGAGCTATACCTTGTGCTTCCTGAAGGCAATGGGTTGGGGAAGGGGTGGGCATTAAAATTGGCAGCCCCAAGGAACACCACACAACTAATTTGCCAACGCCTCTACAAAGACCCCTGAGGCTCAAAAGCCTGTTTTTCATTCTCTTACTTTGTGCGCTTTGCATTCTTCAACCCTAATGTCGGCATTAAAGGGAAATGTTATCAGAAATTGGGCCATGCCTGGGTATAAGGCATGGCCTAATTAGTTGCTTCTGAAAAGTAATTCTTTTATTTTATTTTTTTACCTCATTAATCTCCTTCATACCTGGTTGATCCTGACTGTCTTCCACCCACCAGCATTTTGCAGTCCTGTGGTATGCCCGCGACCACCTGCAGCTGTCTCAGTATGACGTTTGATATGGGGAGCAGCCGGCGGCATGCCATATACTGTCTATGGAAATGTGGCTATTAATAGCTCTGGTTTTAAAACTACATGTCCCGGCTGTATCCCGAGACTAGGTATAGACTGGCACTCTTCTGTCCCACAGTGAGTGCCGCACTATAACTTCCTCACTCTACACCTCTGCTGGGATTAATCCTCTACAGGAATCCCCACTGCTTATGCTGACTACCATCATCTACTGTACCCTTTGATACTGTGCAGTGAAGTTACAAAATGAAACACACACACACACAGTGCAGCTAAAGGTGCTGCGTTTAGTAAAATGTAATGCCATGAAACAAAAAAGCGCCCAAAATGATGACGATAATATGAATTTGATCCAGAGTCACCATTGGCCTTCGGAATCATGGGCCACAATCCAAGGCAGTTGCACTTAGTTCCAACTGCCCTAAATTGCAGCCATAGTTGAGTGGACTTGTATTGTTCTGAAGTCTACTACTCTGTAGTGTCGGCGTTAGGCATATGCAACCCATGCAATTGTATGGGCCCCACGGCAGCAAGGGGGCTCCTCTGCTGTCGTGTGACTGATTTACAGTGTTATCACTCTAGTCTGTTTCAGTTCTGTGAGCAGTCAGGCAAAATTAAGTAAAAAAAAAAAGGAATAATTTGTACTTCAGGATTGCAGGGACTGGAATACAGAAACATCAGGCTGTGAGCACTCGAGCCGCTGTCACCATCACAGCTGCTGCTGCAGTAGTTCTTAGTGATGTAATGTGGGAACACTGAGGGACAGTACTGATCAGAGCTGGGCAGCAACAAAGGAGAAGCAGCTGCTGAAACGGAGGCATCCAGCTGGATACAAACTTTGAGTTCAGGAATGTTCTCATCTTGAAAAAGGAATTTAGCCATGTGGCTAACTTCCTCAACTGTAGAATTTGGAATGATGCATTTCAAAGGTGCACACTGGAGTTGTATTTCTTATCTAGGAATTTATTGACTGCTGGAAGCAAAACTGGATATATACGCAGCAGGTTATGAACCATATAGGGCATTTTGATAAAAATTACCTAGCTATAGAATTGTGCGCATAGCAAAGAAAATTTATTTTAGTTTCCTAATGAAGACAAACTTCACATTCCATTGAAAAATAGGATTGCCAATCCATTTGTCAAATAACCATACCCAGTCCAAAAGTGTTAATATAATTCTTCTGGAGAAACATTTTGTAACTGGGTACTGCAGGATGCAGACCCTCACCCTGGAGAGGACAACCCCACAACAGAGAGACAGTTCTGCTTGAATGAGTTTTTTTTTTTTTCCCCTACTAAGAGAACCTTTATTAGGGCACTTTAGAGCAGGAAGTAGTGGGGCACTCTGTGGCAGTGGAATGCACCAGCCCGCATGGGGCACTCATGCTCCTAGATTGAAGACGCACTGTGGGCCACTTCATGCCATAGCTCTTTGTTGCCACTAAGGCTGAACTTCACTGCCACTGCTGGCATGCTCTGAAACCACAGTCTTCTGGCTTGTCTGCAACCAGGGGTGCAGAAAAAAACAGGTAAAGAATATTAACTGAGCCTGAAGAACTGAAAAAATGGTGACTCCACTCTCTGCCTACAGTATGACGCACTCTCAATTTTTGGCTAGTTTTGTTGGCTTAATCAGGAGTGTGTTTTTGCTGGTAATTTCTGTGTGTGTGTGTGTGTGGGGGGGTGTATTTCTCAATTCTGTTGTGTAGAAATCAATGCAACTGTAGTCCCTTAGTTTATTTTGACTTGTGTGGTCTCACCTCTAGCTGGGCGGGACTGAGTGTGCAATTTGCAGATCCCAGTTTGCTGAAATCCAGAATAGTGCTTCTATTTTAGCTCAGAGTTTGTAAATGTATTAAATTATGCTTTTGCATGAGGGTTAACAGAAATCACGGTTCTGCTGCGTCAACTGTGAATGTTCAGCGTTGTGCTGCCACTTTAATGACTGATAAATTTGGGGAATCAGAATCTCTGTGTTGTGGCTGTAGTAGTGGATTGTGGGTAGATTTGTGAGGAGGCAATACATACTTGAGCTCGGACTGAGTTGTTTTTATTTGTTTTGAATTGGGGATGGCTTGTCTCCAGGGCAGTTGTCACTCTCCCTGCAGTATTGTCTTGACAGGCAGGGCCGAGTAATGAGGTTTTGACTATATTGTGAACCTTTTTGACTGAAGTCAGTGTTGCGGCTTTATTGTTTTTTATAAAAATAAAATCTGTAGTCTCTACTGATTAATGCAGAAAATTGTGAGTGGCTCTGTGAGAAATTAAACTGTAAAATATCCTTCCTATCTATTTAGATGATGAATTAGGCAAGCATGCTGATTTATAATTCTGTTGATTGGATAAGACCCAGGCTGTCTTGAAGAAATGTGTTTAATGAATTTCAAAGGTGATGTTTTGCTAAGCTTTCATAGCACTTGAATGTACATCTCTTTCAACTTGGACTTTCCCTGCATTTGCTTGTGCTGTGTTGTCTGCATGTTGCTGAGCTGCTGCCTGCAACATTCTTGTGCATTAATTGCTCTACTGATGAGATAAGACACACTTGAGGATGAGGTTCCACATTGGTCACAAGCACAAATTTAGGGACTGATCATCCATCTCACCAGCAAGAAAAAAACACATTTCAGACACTCTGACAGTCCAAGATATGAAACTTAAGTGCAGCTGATCAATATCTGGGTGTCAGCGCTAAGTTTGTGACACAGGATGACACCTGTTTCATTCTGGCTTGCAGATATATGTGTATATATATATTTTCACACATGAGCTCAGTATAGGGCCACCTCTGCCATAGTCTCCCTTTTTATAGCCTATTTAAATAAATTTGAATACACCCCGCCTATTGGGGGTCCCTTACTCTGGGGCCTTGCCCCGTTCCAGTAACGACTGCAGATCCTCCTTTATTGCCCCCTCAGCATGAAAAGTAACGTTACCTTTTTTTTTATTCTGGCACAGTACTTGCCTTGCAGTACTGCCGCTAATTCACCACCCCAGACCAGGAAGAAGTTAAAAGGAGGAGGAGGAGGGGGTGGAGAAATGTGTGTGCAGGCAGGGTGGAGAAATATGTGCACAGGCAGGGAGTCATCTCTTGGTGTCTAGGCTCAGTTCTGCTGCTCCTCATGACTATCTCTTCACCGCCACGGCCCAGCTTCACTATGCCACTCAGTGGCTGGTGCAGACTTTAAGCTTTAAAATAAGAAACTGGGCAGACAAGTCCTCACTGCAGCTGACCAAACCTTTCTGGGGACCGCCACAATCACTGAGACGGGGACCAAAGCAGGACTACAGGTACTACCAATTTTAACTTTTACCTCCTTGCGTCCCCTCTCTCCCACTGGCCACGTAACTTTCTTCTTTTTCTTTCATTCAGGGTGCCTGATAGTGCTCCCCGGACCACACTCCTTGCTGGCCAGCTCCAGACTTCAGCCATTACTGGCCACTATTGGAAGCCTCTCTGGCAAGATTGGGATGTTAAGTCCCTAATGACTATGGGGGAACCAGCTGTTCAGCAGAGCTGGATTGTTTGGGGTGGTACAGGCTTGTGCCACCCTCTTTTGTCAGACTGCAGCACGGAAGCAAAAAGTTTTAAACTGCAGGTAGTAGTTTATTTGAATGGGGGCCCTGCCACATCGTTTATTTCCCTTTTTTCACACTAAATCACTTGGTACCCCATCTTTGGGGTATTAAACACACAGAACTTGAAAGGAAAGACTAGACTGGCAATGCCCTATTCTGAAGCATGTAAAGCGCATTGCCATCTTTTGGATGGCAAAAACACACTGCTTCTGGGGGGTTGCTGCTGGGCTTCATGTGGTTTTGACAGCTTGCCTTGTAGCTGTGTTGCCCCAACACTGCATGCAGCCTATATTCCTGCTCTCCTTGCTCTGTTGTGACCAGACAGCACTCCTAGCACTGCAGAGTTGATTTGGTATGGCTGAAATTTTGTAAGTATCTTTTTTTGCTCCCAGTCTATTGACATCCAACCCATGTGGGGAATGTAGCTCGTTGAAGCTCAAAACAATACTGACAACTGTTGTTGACAAATGCAGCCCCCCAAATGACTGCAGCAAGCACTTACCCTCTGCTGTCTCCTGTGTCTCAGGCAAATAGTCACTTTATACAGATAACTTTATTCATACTGTAGTTCATATTGTAGTCACTCAGTTATAACATAAGTGACCATACTTGTGCAGGGCTGGTGTCAGTTTGACTTTCTGCTTCAAATGTTGTGGGTCAGACCAGAAAATCTTGGTTTATAAATTTGAGTGGCTTTTCCTGCTAATGATATTTGTGCAAGCGTTTCAGTATTCAGTGTCGGTGCTTAAGCACTGCTTCTATTTTTGTGCATTAAAATCCTCAAAAATCCCATTTGGGGACTTCTTTAGGGGGTGAACACAAGCCCTGCTTGTATGGGATGTTGGCCAGCTGCAGAGGTGAGCAGAGGGTAATTGCTACATGCGTTGCTGCTCCAGTGTTGTGCCAAGAGCCCTGTCATGTGCACTACAGTCACTACACTTTGTCACATGTACTGCCAACTCCACACTACCATGTTGTCGTAGCATGATGAATAGATGGACCACAGAGGCAATTTGCATCAAAAAGAAGAAAGTATTTATTTCATACAAAGCGGACTGAATACGGCAAAACAAAGAAAATAAATACTCCAAACGATAATCAGGTTAATAAAGGAAGACTAGAAGTAGCTAGCTTCAGAGATGTTTACAGCATCACATCCCTATTATATCTATCTACCTAACCTGGATGTGCTCCTTAAATACCAAAATGACTGACGTGATCACCTAGCTCCACCTTCATTCTTTACATTATATAAGTATTCTTTATTCAGTTTACAAATATCATATTTACAATAACCAAGTCCCTTTAAATCATTTTATTACCTTATAAGCAGAGCATAAAGTGGATTACAATCTTTTATAGCTCTTTTGGAACGTTAGTTCTGTTTCACAAGGCACCTCCCCTTTTGATGACAGCATAAAAACATTAGGAAAGAGGCTGGCCGGCGCTTAATGGTTGCTGCATTGAAGGGGTAGGCACACAAGGCTCCAACAAGCTGACTGGCACCAGAAATATCCTAGCTCCCAAAAGGTCTTATAACAGCCCAGAAAGGGCTTAATTTCAGCTCTTGAGAGAGAGTAAGTAACAGGTTACCGTGGCGTTTGTTTCTCACGTGTCTTTCTCTCTGCTTGTTTACTGCAACAAACTGCTCCACGACTGTGCGCATGTTCGAGCGGGAATTGCCGTTCCAGCTCTCGCCTTCGCACAGTTGTGTAAGCGCTGCAACGCTAGTGTAGGGAGAAAATAAAGCTCGCTCTACGTCTCTTAAGGGTTTTTAGCAATTACCCAAGACTCGGAAGTTGCTTACATCAGGGTTTCAATACGGGTGTTTGTTATACCCGAACGGAAGCTTGGTTCAGGCAAACAACACCATGCAAACTATTTTACAGGGGAACTGGGTAATTAGCGAAAAAAATACACTACCCTACGGACCTTTAAAGAGCGCTTTAAAAGGGCAACTAAATAAAGCCCCGCGGAGCATAAACAGCTCTCTTTACATCTTTATTTATGATTTTGCAAGTATAACAGGAGGCAAAGACTCCAAATATATACAAAAACAGATGCCTGGCATTGTAGCGTTTAAGGACAATAGTCCAGACGTCTTTCTACTATTATTTTGGATCTCTCCTTTGTTTACTGGGGCAGGATATGGATTCTAGAAAAAGACGGGAGACAAAAGGGAATAACACAATGAACAATTAATACAAAACAATGAAAACGTATAAACAAAGTGGGTGGCCAGCCCAACAAACAAGACATTACAAACAAAATATATAACAGGGAACAATTCCAGAATCCGCAGTCTTCCCAGAATGAGAGACCAAAACCCAAGGGGGTTACTCTTTCACATTCCTCCCCACTCAAAACCAAACTAGCAGTTTTGGTTTAAAAAAAAAAAAAAAAATTCCTGAGTGAATACCTGTCATCAGATCTCTCACTCGGAGAGATGGAGCCATAGCCCACCCTCCCCTAGGGCTCCACCTCAGGGTCCCTATTAATACTAAACATGTAATATCATGAAAGTCATATCCCTTCATGATCAAATACAAGCATTACCCTGAGGTCTGATGACAGGTATCTATATTCTTCATCCCATAGCGGGACATGAAGTCAGCATTACCATGTGCTGTACCTGTCCGGTGTTTTATATTAAATCTATATGGTTGTAAGGAAAGATACCATCGCATAATGCAAGGGTTCTTATCCTTCATGACATGTCAGTGTCAGTGGCTCAGTAGGTAGCACACTCGCCTCTGAGGCCGGGAGATCAGAAGGCTGTGGGTTCAGTTCCCACATCTGGCACTTGGGTTAATATCCCAGTACTGACACTGTAGTGCAGCATGAGAGGGGTGCTGCACTTCTGAGGTGCCGTCTTTCGGATGAGACATTAAACCGAGGTCCCATCTGCCTGGATTGGTGGTAATTCAGGTGGATGTTAAAGATCCCATGGCACTTATCGAAAAGAGTAGGGGAATTTCCGTGTCCTGGCCAAATTTCCCTCATTCACTAAAAATACCACCAACAGCTTAATCTGGTTCAAGGTCAGTTGGCATTCATCTGTATCCCTCCGGTTGTGCCTGAAAATAGGCAGGATTTGTCTAGTGCACTTACCCGGTCAACAAAAACTAAAATAAAAAAAAAAAATTAAAAAAAAATGTAACCAGCACAGTGGATTGTGGTCAGTCCATAGCTCGAATTCTGCACCCCATAAGTAGAATCAAAGAGCGTCTATGGCCCATTTGATGGCCAAACATTCCTTTTCTGTGACTGAATAATGTGTTTCTCTTTCATGCATCTTATGACTTATATAAATGACAGGATGTTCTTCTCCGTCTATAATCTGAGTTAGCACAGCCCCTATTCCATAATTGGATGCATCAGTTTGGAGAATAAAAGGTTATGTGAAATCAGGTGTTCCTAAAATCAGAGAAGAGCACAGTTTAGCTTTGGTGGTCTGGAAAGCATCCTCACACTCGTCTGTCCATTTGATCTTTTCTGGATTCCTTTTCTTGGTTAAATCCATTAATGGTCCAGCTAAAGTAGAAAAATTAGGTATAAATCTTCAGTAGTAGCCAGCAAGACCTAGGAAAGAACGCACATCTTTCTTTGTAAGGGGTCTAGGGCTGCTTTCCACTGCCGCTATCTTATTTATTTTTGGCTTTATTGCTCCATTACCGATCTGAATCCGAGATATTTCATCTCCTGCATTGCTATAGCACACTTTTTAGGATTTATAGTTAGCCCAGCTTCAGTTATTGTAGTCAGTACATTCGTCAGACGTTTGATATGCTCTTCCCAGGAAGTACTGAATACAATAACATCATCTAGGTAAGCAGCACTGTATGTAGTGTGAGGGGTTAATAAGGTGTCAGTTACCCTTTGGAAGGTGGCAGGGGCCCCATGAAGTACAAATGGCATAATGGTAAAATGAAATAGACCTAAAGGAGTACTAAATGCATTTTTCTCTTTATCCATCGGGTCCAAAGGTATTTGCCAATAACCTTTGGTTAAGTCTAAGGTACTAATGTACTTGGCACTTCCTAGATGGTCAAGAATATCATCAATGCGGGGCATCAGATAGCTGTCAAATTGGGACACTGCATTTAGTCTCCTAAAGTCTAGGCATATATGTATGTCTCCTTCTTTTTTGGCTACCACTACCATGGGAAAACACCATTCACTATGTGATAGTTCTATGTTACCCATTTCCTGATTTTTTTTTCCTTACTTCCTGAATTACATCTGTTCGTACCCTTTCAGGAAGCCTGTAAGACTTCTGTCTCAGGGGTTGGGCGTTCGTTACTCTTATATGATGAGTGGCATGTTTGATCTTCCCTGGTATGCCCGTAAATGTAGTTTTAAAGTTGTCAATAACATCATCTAGTTCCTGTCTCTGGTCCTCAGTTAGCTTATGATTGATCTGTAAATCAGTAATCTGGCCCCTGGTTTCCAAACGTTCATAGACTGTTTCTAGCTCATTGTCAGATTCAGGCATCACATAACCTGAGAGAGGCGTTGTTCTTTCTACCCACGCTTTTAACAGATTCACGTGATAGATGCACTTTGTTCTTTTTTTATCTGGCATCTCAATTTCATAAGTCACTGGACCTGTCCTTTGAGTGACTACATAAGGCCCTTGCCATTTCATCAGAAGCTTTTGTTCAGAGGATGGTAATAGCGCTAGTACCTTATCTCCTTCACTAAATTCCTTGTACCCAGTTCCTTTATCATAATATTCTTTCTGTTTTACCTGGTGTCGTAAGTTAGTGTTATGGGCTTTCTGTATATATGTCATTAAGCGTTGTTGTAATTGTTGCCAGTATTGTAGGGGTAACACTGTCTTAGTCTGTTTGTGTTCCTCCCATTCCTCTTTAACTATGTCAAGTGGCCCCCTTGGGTTTTGCGCGTACAATAATTCGAATGGGGAAAAACCTGTGGATGCTTGCGGAACCTCTCTATATGCAAACATGAGGAACGGTAGATAGATGTCCCAAGTCCTACCCTCATCCACCACAAACTTCTTCAGTATCTCCTTCATTGTTTGATTAAAACACTCTACTAGCCCATCTGTTTGGGGATGGTAAGGTGTGGTAAAGAGTGCTTCAATACCCAAAGCTTGATATAACCATTTAAGCAATGCCGAACAGAAGTTTGTTCCCCTGCTAAAATTTCCCTGAGTATACCTACTCGGCTGAAAATTTTAATCAGTTCCTCAGCTATTTTAGGGGCTGTAATGGTCCTCAAAGGCATAGCTTCTGGATACTTTGTAGCATAGTTCACCACAACTAAAATAAACCTATTTCCTTTTGAGCTTTTTGGCAGTGGGCCAACTATATCTATTGCTACTCGTTCAAATGGTGTAGACACTAATGGCAAAGGTAACAGGGGTACTTTATCTTTACGACTAATCTTAGCCACCTTCTGGCATTCCTCACAACTTCTGCAGTATTCTGTTACCTGTTCATGAATGCCAGGCCCAAAAAAACAATGTAGAAGGTGACTCAGTGTTCTGTCCCTACCTAAATGTCCAGCCATAGGAATATCATGCGCTATGTTAAGTAATTGGGTTCAATATATTTGGGGTACCATTAACTGTTCTACTGTCTCTCCTGTTTTTGTATTGGTGCATACCCTGTACAACAATTTGTCTTTCAATTCAAAAATATGACCTTTTGCCTCATCGCCCTTCCCAACCTGTGAAAAGAAAGGGGTTAAAGAATAATCATTTTTCTGTGCATCTTTAAAGACAGAGTTATTATTAACATACATATGATCAGGAATATAATCAGTTTTAATGTCTGGTACATCATTTGTCGTGTTTTTGCAAGTCCATTGTTTCTTTTCTTTCCGCTTCTGACTATTCGACTTCCTGTCCTTCCCACCAGGCCCATATAGATCTTCTTGGAAGGGAAAAGTTTGTCTTAAATTCTCTTCCTGTTTGGCTTAGGCTCTGGTAGTGACAGCACTGATGTTAGACATTAATATAGATTCAAAGTGGGGAAAATCATGACCAATAACTGTTGGTACAGGAAGGCGAGGAACCACACCCACCTTCATCTTCTGGGTGTGCCCCTCTACCTTTATTATAATGTCATTTAATGGATATTGGTGTACATCTCCATGGACACATATGACCCCAGTAGTTGAACCCTTTTTATTTTTATATGTTTTAAGTAAGGAAGCATGAATCAAGGTTTGTTTGCTTCCTGAGTCTGTTAGTCCAGTTACCACCTTCTGTCCAACTTGAACAGGTACTACATAGTGTCCCCAGTTAGCTAATACTAAATGTGCCTCATGAACTTTCTTTTTGGGGCAAAACCTTGCTATATGTCCCTTCCCACTGCACTGGTGACAAACAATGTCTGTGCTATACCCCTTACCAGATCTCATGTTTTGTTTGGTTCCAGGGATATTACTAGGCTGGGGATGAGGTATCAATGTAGGATGTCTTACCATAGGGGCGGTGTAATAGGGCCTCCCGTAGGTCGATGTCTATGGGTTCGTGCTGCTATATAGTCCTCTGCCAACCTAATGGCCGTCTCTGCTGTTTCAGGCCGGTGTTCTTTGACCCGTAGTTGAACATCTTGAGGCAAAATCTTGATAAATTGTTCTAGAATGATACTCTCCAGTATCTGTGTAACTGTCCGTATTGTAGGTTGTAGCCATTTGTTACATAAATCCTTCAGCTGGGTATAGGCATCTTGTGGAGTATCAGTATGATGGAATTTGAAGGATCGAAATCGTTGTCGGTATGTCTCCGTGCTAATATCGTACCTTTTCAGAATTGCATGCTTTACATGGTCATAGTCATTAGCATGTATGATGTCCACATGGCTATAAGCCAACTGAGATTTATCAGTCAAGTATGGGGCCAACCGAATCACCCATTGATCTCTTGGCCAGGCACAGTCGGTTGCCACCCTCTCAAACGTTAACGGAAATGCTTCTCTATCATCAGATGCAGCACGTTTTACCAGTTTAATGTCTTTCTGTATGTTCATCGGTGAGAGGGGTCTGCCGGTACCTATAGACTGAATGGCTCTGAGAGTATCTGGCCTGGCTTTCTTCCCAGCGGGCTTGATTCTCTCTCCTCTCTCTTTCCCTTTCTCTATCCATTTCCATCTGTCGGATACAGAACCAACGAAGTAAGTCCTGAGGTTCTTCAGGTGGAGCGTCCACCTCTGGTTCAGCTGCTCGGGCTCCTTCCACAGGCTTCTTATCCTCCATAGGTAAATTCTCCATCATGGGTCTTCTATCCATTTTTCACCTTACCACAGGGTCCAATCCGGTCAGTAATGGCAACTGTAACTTCTTTGTGATGGACCTTGTAGTTGCACCGGTCACATCTGCTGCCTCTTCTTGCATGTGGGACCTCTCAGAATTTGAGCACAAATTCAATACCAGTATCCCACGTCTGACACAATCTGTCATAGCGTGATGAATAGATGGACCACAGAAGCAATTTGCAGCAAAAAGAATAAAGTATTTATTTCATACAAAGCAGACTGAATACGGCAAAACAAAGAAAATAAATACTCCAAATGATAATCAGGTTAATAAAGGAAGACTAGAAGTAGCTAGCTTCAGAGATGTTTACAGCATCACATCCCCATTATATCTATCTACCTAACCTAGATGTGCTCCTTTAAATACCAAAATGACTGACATGTGATCACCTTGCTCCACCTTCATTCTTTACATTATATAAGTATTCTTTATTCAGTTTACAAATGTCATATTTACAATAACTGTCCCTTTAAATCATTTTATTACCTTATAAGCAGTGCATATAGTGAATTACAATCTTTTATAGCTCTTTTGGAACATTAGTTCTGTTTCACAAGGCACCTCCCTTTTTGATGACAGCATAAAAACGTTAGGAAAGAGGCCGGCTGGCTCTTAATGGATGCTGCATTGAAGGGGTAGGCACACAAGGCTCCAACAAGCTGACTGGCACCAGACATTTCCTTGCTCCCAAAAGGTCTTACAACAGCCCAGATAGGGCTTAATTTCAGCTCTTGAGAGTAAGTAACAGGTTACCGTGGCGTTTGTTTCTTGAGTGTCTTTCTCTGTGCTTGTTACTGCAACAAACTGCTCCGCGACTGCGCGTATTCGGTAGAATTGCCGTTCGACACTGCTCGCACAGTCGTAAGCATTCTGCGCTAGTGTAGGGAAAATAAAGCTTGCTCTACGTCTCTTAAGGGTTTTTAGCAATTACCCAAGACTCGGGGGGGGGGGGGGATGCTTACATCAGGGTTTCAATACAGGTGTTTGTCATGCCCCAACCAAAGCTTGGCTCAGGCAAACAACACCATGCAAACTATTTAACAGGGGAACAGAGTAATTAGCGAAAAAAAATACACTACCCTATGGACCTTTAAAGTGCGCTTTACAAGGGCAACTAAATAAAGGCCCGCGGAGCATAAACAGCTCTCTTTACATCTTTATTTATGATTTGGCAAGTATAACAGGAGGCAAAGACTCCAAATATATACAAAAACGGACACCTGGCGTTATAGCGTTTAAGGACAATAGTCCAGACGTCTTTCTACTATTATTTCGGATCTCTCCTTTGTTTACTGGGGCAGGATATGGATTCTAGAAAAAGACGGGAGACAAAGGGGAATAACACAATGAACAATTAATACAAAACAATGAAAACATATAAACAAAGTGGGTGGCCAGCCCAACAAACAAGACATTACAAACAAAATATGTAACAGGGAACAATTCCAGAATCCGCAGTCTTCCCAGAATGAGAGACCAAAATCCAAGAAGGGGGGGGTTACTCTTTCACACATGTGAACCACTGACCTTACACTGCCACGTGCACTACCAGCACTGCACACTACCATGGGCACAATTGAACCCACACTGCCACGTGAACTACCAGCACTACACAGTGCCATGTGTGCTGCAAACTCTGCCCTATTCTGAATGCACTGCCAGCAACACAGTGCCACATGCATTCTTATCATGGTGTGTTGCCACGTGCACTGCTATCTCTGTGTAGTTCCTATTGTGAGACTGCCTCTATGCTGTGCCTTGTGCAGTGCTGATATGGTGCAGCAAACACCTCAAAGTGCTATGCGCACTTCCGCTGTCTCTGTGCAGCACTTGCTGCCACTTTAAAGTGAAAGAAATGACCACAGTTCATTGACAGCCAACCTCTGCTCTTCTTACTCAGAGACATATGTACTACCAGCTGAGCCACGAGCCACACTGGCAAGTATTTTCTTCTGCTCTTACAGCATTGTGTCCTGTGTACTACTGTCACTGCACTGTGAAGCAATTTCCCAAAAAGCTGCCTATTCCTTGCCAAGCCCAAGTGCCATTCATGTGATAATACTCGTTTCTTCATTTTATTTCCACATAACAGTTGTGTGTCTTCTCCAGTTTCTTTTGTGATACCCTTTCAGCTTTTGGTGCTGTTTTTGCAAACACCATACTGCATATTTTCATTTACAGTGCTGACACATTGCATTCCTCTGGATGAACCGTGTGCCATTCATTCTACTGAATGAATGAATAATAAATAATAATAATATATATATATATATATATATATATATATATATATATATATATATTATATATAAATATATTCTATATAATGTGTGTGTATATGTGAGTTAGGTATGATTTCTCCGACAGTTACAATCCTGACACACTATTGCCCGACTCCTTAATCCCAACAGCCAAAACGCCATCACAGTCAAAAAGCCGACTTTTGAAATCCCGACAATATGCAACATTAAATCCTCTAAAAGCTTTAATGTTTTATGTTGGGCTAAAAGCATAATTTTACCAGTGCCTGTGATAAAAAGGCACATTTTTAAAGGAGTGACAGCTCAATGCAGTATTCAGTCCTGCTCTGGTCTGGTAAACAAGTTTGATCAGCAAAACCACTTGTAACTATAAGCCAGCTTTGATCAGCAAAACCGCTTCAAACATAAAACTTGCATCGGCCAGAACATTTTGACTAGCGCAAATAGGAGCAGCCATGTTTTATGTTGGTCTAAACGCATCATTTTACCGATGCCTGTGATAAAAAGCCAAATTTTAAAATGGCTGACAGTGCAATGCAATATTCAGTCCTGCTCTGGTCTGGTAAACAAGTTTGATCAGCCAAACCACTTTGAATTGTGAACCAACTTCGGGCTGCATAACCAAACACAAAACGTGCATCGGTCAGAACATTTCAGTTAGTACAGACTTAATTGCGGTGCTGTTTCTGACTAGGAAGTTATTGCTCTTTCAGCCTCATTGATGAAATTTCAACATTTCAAAGTCAGCTTTTAGTTTGAAGTGAGTTTGGCAATCGAAGCAAGTTTACAGTTTTCAGTTCAAACTGGTCGCGATTTCAGCCCAACATTTCAACATTTTGAAGCATGTTTTACATTCGATGCAGCAGGATTGTGCTTTTTGCCCAAAATTTCAAAAGTCCAGACAGACTCAAAGCAGACACAGGTGATATGATGTAAAAGCTGGCAAATAATATTTGCAGGATTGTAATAGATGGAATTTTAAGAGATGGGATTTTGAATGATGGAATATGAAATTAGTCGGAATTTTGATGTCGGGCACTTGTTTGTCAGGATTCTGTCAGTCAGGAGTTACTACGGATCCTGTATATGTACAGTATATTATATACACGTGTGTATGCATATATGTATATATTATTGTTTTGTTTTTTTTTTTTTTTAGATCATACCAGTTTTGAGGAACTGCCATCAATGTTTCTCTGGTGCTAGTGGCCCCCCCACCACCTATCGCCATCCCGAACATAAAACTAACAGTTGCCTGGTGTCTAGTGTCCCACCCCCTGTTGACTGCCATCCTAAAGTTAAATATAAATGTTTTCTTGGTGTCTAGTTTTGCCCCTTCCTGGTCAACCACCAGCCTGAAGTTAGAATTAAAGATTCACCAATGCTAGTGGTCCCCCCCCCCCGCCAATCGTCACCTGATATGTGTTTAAAAAAAAGACATTCCCTGGTGTCCAGTGGTTCCACACCCCACTTGTACCCATGCCCCATGGCTATCATAGTATTTCCTGGTGTCCAGTGACTCATCTGCCAGACACAGTTTCCCTAGTGTCCAGTGTATCCCCACCCCATTCATCCCCTTTATAAGAAACAGAAACAATTCCTTGGTGGTCTAGTGGACCCCCCTCCCTATCACCAGTCTACCCATAAAATACAATCTGTATCTTTCCCAATGACTAGTGGACATACCACCCAGGCAGGTAGTGCCCCATCATCCTGGCCCCCTCCATCCCATCCCTGAGATAGGGACTGGTGCAGCCCTCTGCTCTCCTGTCAGCGAGTGTGTACTGTATACAGTAGGTGCTCTTTGACAGCTCAGTCGGTGCCCCACCAACCTGGCTTCCCAACCCATTTCTGAGCTGGGGAATGGTGCAGCCCTCTGCTTTCCACTATAGTTAGCCACTGACTGAGCTGTCAATGAGAGTGTACTGTATACAGTAGGTGCTGTTTGACAGCTCAGTTGGTGGTCACCCATAGTGGAGAGCAGAGGGTTGTACCAGTCACTGGCTTGGGGATAGGATGGGGTAAACGGGGTTGTGGGGCACTACTGCTGGGGGACGGTGTCCACTAGCCACCAGAGAAAGACATAGACTGTATTCTGTGGGCAGATCAGTAATGGAGGGGGGTCCACTAGACCACCAGGGAAGCATTCATTGTATTGCAATGGGAGATTGGGGGATAGGGAGGGGGGTCTGCTTCACCACAAGGGAATGGTTTCTCTCTCTGATACAGGGGATCAGGATGGGGGTGGGGAGACACTGTACACCAGGGGAAACTGTATCTGTGTGTCAGGTGGGGAGATGGACCACTGGACATCAGGCAGCGATTTTGGGGGGGGGGGGATCACTAGCACCAGAGAATCTTTAATTTCTAACATTCGGCCAGTGAACAGGGGTGGGGGTGGCACCACTGGACACTAGGGAATCTTTCAGTTTTACTTTCAGGATGGAGATCAGCAGGGGGGATACACTAGCACCATGGAAAACTTATGTCTTACTTTGGGTATAGTGATCAATGTGTGTGGAGGGGCACCAGACAGCAGGGACTACTGCGTTTGGGTCAGGATGACACCAGACTTCTGACACCAACAGCTAGGACTGAGTGGGAGTAAGTCAAGGCTTGGATTAGCTGTGTGTGGCACTTAAGGAGACTGAGCAAAACTGCCTTGAACGGTGCACATACTCTGAATATTGGACTGTGCCAATATTCAGGTCCCTGACCCTTCTTTTGCATTGCCCCCCCAACTATTGCCTAGACTCAAACAGTTGCCTTTGATTGATAACCAGTCTTTTCAGTATTGCCTATCCATGTTAAACCCAGTTTGCATGGGCAAACTTGGTTTTGCACCTGGGCAAAGTTTTGAATATCAGGCCCCTGGTGTCTTCATCCTACTCTGTGTTGTTCATTGGGTGGAGAAACATGGCCCCTCCAACCCCAAAAGAGATCTATACTAGGAACACTGAATCCCCCCCATGATGACCCCTGAGTGATCGAGTCCATTCTAAAACCCAGGTTGATGGTGTGGTACCGATCCAGTATCCCCAAAAAAAAATGCACACCACTTTTTTTTTTCTTTCAGGCTCTACAGGTCCTTCCCAAATGAACCAGCTGATCAGTATGTTTATTCTTCATATTGACCCATTTTCCCTTATACAGTACATCTTCAGGTCTGACAGGATGTTGACCACATATAGGAGGACACTGATCATACATATCAGATAAATATTACTTTTTTGATTTACCATACTTTGTTTGTCATAGTTAGTTCATAAAGAGCTGCAGATCCTTTATGATCCCATTGCTGTTCTTGTTTTCAGGTATGACCTGCTGTTCCTCTGAAACCCCCTTATACCAGGCTCCACAGGAACTGGGTAAGAGATCTGTTATTTGTACTAGAATGTTAACCTGTAACGGTGCAACCCCAAATATTATGACACTAAGCTTTCACTTGTTAGGTGGTTGGTGATGTAGGGTTTGAAATATATCCACTATACTGTTAAGACTCCACTTTCACAAAAAGAGGGAAATTTACTGCAAAAATATTGCATTAATACAGACATTAGGGTGGGGGATTGCAAAGCGCTCAAAGTACAAAAACAAAAAGAATTATGGTTTTGACTCCTAGGAGTCTTGATGAATCAGTGGTGTGGTGTTCCTTGGGGTTGTCGAGCCTAATGCTCACCCCCTCCCTTAAGCAAAGATGATCTCTTGCATCACACAGGGCCATGTGGGAAGAAAGCGATGACTGATTCTGTTGGCCACATGTGCCGAGCCATACTTAATTTTCTGTAAAGAGTAATTGTTTAAGAGACAGTGGCTTGGAGCTGTACCTTGTGCTTCAGACAGAGGCTGAAGTCTGGGAGGAAGGGGTAGGCATTAAGGGTAATTTAGGAAGAACTCCTGATAACAGACAGAGGGACTTCACACGCAAATAAAAACTCTGCACAACATATGTTTTTTCAAATTCTGGGTGTACTACTCCTTTAAGTCGGTGAGTTTGACAAGATGTATGGGGGACGATGGATGTGATAGTGTATGTGGTCAGTGGGTGTGACAGCATGAATGGGGTATGTAGTTGGTTGGGTGTGACAGCATGCATGTGGTATGGTATGGTATCATGAGGTGTGATAATATACATGAGATATGGGATTGGTGGGTGTGTGACAGTATGCATGATGATATGGGATTGTGAGGTGTGATAATGTGCATGGCATTATGGTGTCCATTGGTGTGACAACTTGCATAGAGTTGGTCACTGTATGAGGTTGTGATGGATATGACTATGCACTTAATGGTCTGGAATCACACAGTGTAACAGTGTACCTTGGGTATGGGGTTGGTGGGTGCTAGTGTGCATGGGCAGGGACAATGGTTTTCCGTTTTTACTGGTAACACCGGTAAAAATCACGGAATCCTGCTTGGTTTGTGGATTTTGAATTCTTGTACCGGTGCCTCACGGAAATTGCATTTCACTGCACAGAATCCCTAAGATTTCAGCATATTTTTGAATGTTTTTATTTTCTCTCTTTCTCTGCCCCCTTCTCACAGCATCAGTCTCCACTTTTCAGAGTTCTCTAGGCTGGGTATCCCCTAGCTTCACCCCAGGTAATGCTCAGGAGCTCCTCTGAGCCTGCATCCATCCTGCCTAGGTTGTACCCACCCAGGTAGGAATGGAGGGGACCCCAGGTCACCCCTCCACAGTCAGGCAGCCCAGTGGGTCCCTCATGGAAACTGGTTATGAAGTCTGGGGTAGCTGGGTCCCTTCTACCAGCAGCCAATGTGGGGTGATTGTTACTGGTTTTCTGGTCTCTGTCCCTGAGGGCACCAACACTCGAGGGGATCCAAGGAAGTAGGGCACATAGAGACATGCCACTACTCCAGATCCTGGCTAGCTTCCTCTCTTCCCAAATGCTCTGCAGCCTCATTGCACCACCACCTGTGGTCACCCAGGTGGCAGTAAAGCAGCAAGACCTGCAAGCCACCGTTTCCAGAGAAAGAGAGCAGCCCCCCAGGTGCTCGATCCTACTACCCTGGCCAGGCCTCTAGCAACCCGAATTCACTTCTGATCCGAGTCCCTGGCATTGCAAGCAGTAGTGCTATCTTAGGTTATTTACAGTGCTCTGTCAACTATACACCCACTTTGGTGTAAGAAAACATAAGCAGATGGAGAGGGAAATAATTCAGTTTTAGTAAAATGTTGCAAAGTGTTCAATGTTCATAATTTGCACTGTAGGTACTGTGCACTTTTATTGAAATCATATATTAAAACATTATATATGGGTGTTATGGCTGGCAGTATAGCCTAGTGGTTATAGTAACAAACAGTGATCAAACTGATTACATTTAGAAGACTTGGGTTTGATTCCCACAACCTCCACTTGCATACTGTGTGACTCTGAGCAAGGCACTTAACCTCCACAGTGCTTCTGGGTCACCTCTGAAAACAGGCAGTTTTGCCTAGTGGGTTTACCCAGTTTACAAAAAAATATAAAAAAATATACCAATATATGTTTACTACATCATACAGTAGTCAGGGTACCATGTACTTTATCTGAGTTGTACTCGGGCTGCAATGATGTTGTATAGGTAAATATAAATGTTCAGATACATTTTGTGTTTTATAAGCTTGTTTTTAGACTTGAGTCAGGTTTTTATTGTATTTTTTGCATATGAACATCTAGGATATAGATTGCAAAGCGCAGGATCACTGTTACCAACTAGTTTATTCAAGTTTATAATCAGCAGGGCCATCCAAAATCCTCAGTTGTTTGATTGAAAGTGAGTCTGAATGAAAGTATGTTCACAAGGCACAAGCTGCCTTACTTCTTATTTAGGTGAATGGGATAGAAACATAGAAACATAGACTTTGACGGCCCACCTAGTCTGCCCATTTCATCATTTGCACCTTTTCTCCCACCTGTTGTGTCAGTCTCTGACAACAAAAGTTTTCTGACAGACTGCTTTAATAAAAGCAAATGTTACGGTTTAAGTGTACTTATGCTTGGCCAGTGGAATGGAAAGCACATTCAGTGACACACGGAAGGTAAGACCCCAGGGGCTGTATGATGCTGGTGGGTAGAGTGGTGCTCAATTCACATCTGAGCTCAGACATGAAAACTGAGAGACACACTTTTCATGGAGACCAAGGGAAAAAAAGGAATCCACATGTTTGTGAGATGCATTAGAAGGTCCTCCATTAATCACTTGTGATTTTTTTTTTTTTTTTAGGTGAAGACACTATTTCAAAGAAGCAAATTCAGGCAGTTTTTATTTTGTTCCTCCTACCCCCTGGCCATCCACTCCTTCAGGCCTGCCAAGTCCCCCTACCACTGCTGCTGAGTCCCCCCACCATCCACTTCCCCTTATGGCCATGGTACCAGGTAACCCGAATTAACCCTTCATCGGTGGGCCCCTATCCCTGTGGGAGGCTAACAAGAGAAGACAATCACCCTAAAGAGCTTCCCGTATATCCCAGGCATGGCAGGGGTCAGAACAGACACATGTGTCTGGGACTTCATGCTTATGGAGGGACCAGAAGCCATCCTCCAGGTAGCCAGCAGGTGTTTTTCCATTTTTGTGGGAGCGTGACAGGCCACGTGATGACAAGACACAAGCTGACGTCCATCACGCTCTCTTCCGCATTGAGGGCCAATGTGTTGCCATGCCTCCAGCCTCCACCTGGGGCCAGCAAATGCTGAGCTATGAATATACCCTCCCTCCCAAGAGATGGCGAGTGGTTGTTGGACACTCAAGCCTTCACCCCCCAGCCAGTCTTCCAGCACTAAAACCTGTTCCCAAACCCTGGTCAGTGGTGTCACTGGCAGAAATCCAATTCAGGCAGTTAAATGATAGGAAAAAAAACAAATGTGGTCCACCTTAGTAGTGGTGGTGGTTCAGATTAATTCACATCTGAGTTCTAACAAGCAAACAGACTAAGCAATTTGTAACTTGTGCATGTGGGGTGTGGGTGTTGAAGAAAGGGGATCATAGTGCTGTCACTACTGCGATCATCTCTGAGGGATGTGGACTGCGTTGTTGCTACTGCCATCACACCTGAGAGGTGGTGGGGGGCGTAGTGCTTCTGCCATAACCACTGGTGGATGGGGAATGTTGAACTGCTGCTGTCCCACCTGAGGGATGGGGGCCATAGTGCTGATACTGCCATCACATCTGAGGAATGCAGAACGTGGTACTGCTGCCATCACACCTAATGGATAGGGACTGCAGTGCTGCTGCTTCCATCACACCTGAGGGAGGGGGGACACAGTGCTGTTGCTGCTGCCATCTCACCAGAGGGATGGGTGTGTAGTGTTGTTGGTGCTGCCATCGCACCAGAGGGATGGGGGCCTTACTGCTGCTTCCATCACACCCCCCAGGGATGGGAGCTGTAGTGCTGTTGCTGCCATCATATTTTCTACCTAAAATAACTTAAAATTGGTACAAGGATGGAAGGATGTACAGTAGAGGAGGTCAAAACTGCTAAAATGCATGTTAGCAGAGTTAAAAATTGTTAAATAGAGTGCACAAAACCAAACACCGGTAAAACCGGATTTTGGCTTAGCAGACACCGGTGACAGTACTGTTTTTTGAAATGTGCAAAATGGAATTTGCCCTTTCTCAATCCCGGTAAACCAGTGTCCCTGTGCATGGGGTTATGTAACCACAACACTAGCCTAGAACCTCCTGTAATTCGAGCAGTATCTCCGTTCCTAGAGCATGACCGTTCTATACCCCTGCATTCCTCCCCAAACCCACCAGTGTCCCCCTGGTATTCCTGTATGTTAATTTGGTTACTGGTGACACAGAACAGATTTTACTGTTTGCCATCTCCATAGATAGTCACATTTTTGATGCCTTAATGATAGAAGTCAGGATGGGATTTTTGTTAGGACTCCACAATTTCAGCAATGTTTTTACCTGTTCTGGTTTATGCACTTTAGATTTCCTCCTAGTCTTAAGTATTTTTGCACTTATCATGGTTCAGCTGTAATTTCCTCCTTCAGAGTTGCCCCTACTTCTTGCCCTACATTTTTTCCTTCCTTACTGCTGGATACCACACTACCTCAGTATCTGAACTACTTCCTATAGTCTCACCCACTGCAGTCTTCCTGTGGACGTGCCTATAGACACAACACTCCTGTTCTGTGACACACACATGATAGGCTGCTTTTATTTGAGGTGCTTTATGCCTTGCTGTTTTCATACTGTTCTTCCAGTATCACATGGTCAGTCTCTGCATCCTCTGATCATGTTGCCATCAACCAGATAGCGCTGCCCTAGGAAACTACACTGCAATCAAAAGCCCACACATCCCTGACTGCTCTGTAATTTTTTTTATTTGTTTTTGTTCTTTTGGTCCTCCAGGGAGGCCCACTGGCCACAAAGCCCATTTACAAGGGTGACCTGATTGCACTGTGGAGGTTACATGACTTGCTCAGACTCTCACAGTATGCAAGCGGAGGTTGTGGGAATCAAACCTAGGTCTGCTGGATGTACTAAGCTCATTACACTAACCTCTAGGCTATACTGCCAGCCTCATTTTGGAAGTGTTTGGAATCCACACAGCATAATAGGCTGAAAGTGTTGGTAGCCAAATGCATGCTAGTTGGTATTTATCTCATGTTAGGAATGTATTTTTCATTTTGTACATTTTAAATTCAAAGAAACATATGCAAGAAGTTGTCATTTTTATTTTCTTTATTGCAAGGTATTATTGATATTCTTTTCATAAAATTGAAGGTGGACAAAGCAATGGGGCCTGATGGGATTCACCCAAGAATTCTAAAAGAACTAAGGGTAGAACTAGTGACATCGCTGACTACTCTCTTTAACAAATCATGGGGGATGGGGTGGTACCCAAGGACTGGAGGAGGGCAGATGTAATTCCTCTTCACAAAAGTGGGAGCAGGACAGAGGCAGGAAACTACAGACCAGTTAGTTTGACCTCAGTGGTAGGGAAAATGATGGAATCACTTCTGAAGGAAAGAATTGTTGAGTACCTTGAGGCCAGTGGGGCACAGGACCCAAGGCAGCATGGATTCACAATGGGAAGGTCGTGTCAGATGAATCTAATAGATTTCTTTGACTGGGTGACCAAAGTAGTAGATCAGGGAGGGGCTGTGGACATGGCCTACCTAGATTTTAGCAAGGATTTGATACAGTCCCCACAAAAGATTAATACACAAGATAGCCAGCCTTGAATGGGTCCCAAGGTGGTAGCCTGGATAAAAATTGGCTAGACAACAGGACGCAAAGGGTAGTAGTAAATGGAGTACACAGTGAAGAAAGGAGGGTTACTAGTGGGGTACCGAGGGTTCAGTACTGGACCGGTCCTTTTAATGTCTTTATAAGTGACATTGCAGAGGAACTGGAAGGAAAAGTATGTCTCTTTGCAGATGACACAAAGATCTGCAACAGGGTTGATACACAGGATGGAGTGGAAAGGATGAGAAGGGACTTGGCAAGGTTGGAGGAATGGTCAAATGTATGGCAGCTCAGATTCAATGCAAAGAAGTGCAAGATAATGCACCTGGGAAACAAAAACCAGGGAAGCATACACAATGGGGGTGAGATACTGACAAAAGTAAAATGGAAAGGACCTGGGGTAATTATATCAGATGACCTAAAGGTGGGCAAGCAATGTGAGAAGGCAGTAAGGAAGGCTGAGGGATACTGGGATGCATAGGAAGAGGCATCAATAGTAGAAAACAGGAAGTTGTTATCCTCTGTACAGACAGTTGGTGAGACCCCATCTGAGTACTGTGTGCAGTTCTGGAGACCCCATCTCCGCAAAGACATAGACAGAGTGGAGGCTGTCCAGAGGAGGGCAATCAAATGGTGCAGGGTCTGCACCAGAAGACATACGAAGAAAGACTAAAGGAGCTTAATATGTATACTCTGAGGAAAGAAGGGAGAGAGGGACATGATAAAACTTTCAAGTACCTCAAGGAATTAACAAAGTCCAAGGAGGTAGCATCTTCCAGAAAAGAGATGTGCAAGAACAAGGGGCACAATTTGAAGATAGAGGGGACGGCTCAGGGTAATGTGAGGAAGTATTTTTTCACTGAGAGGGTTGTGGATGCATGGAACAGCCTCCCTGAGGACGTTGTGGAGTCAAGAACAGTGGGGGACTTCAAGAATGCATGGGATAGGCATAAGGCAGTCCTAGGGCCGGGTAAGAGGAAGTAAGCTGTTGGTTAACTAGGATCTGCAGCTTATCTGCTAGGTAGGAAAATGGGCAGACTAGGTGGGCCAAGCAGTCCTTATCTGCCGTCAAATTCTATGTTTCTATGTTATTGAATTTTGTTGACTGGGTAGGCCCACTGAGACCAGAAGTCCCTTTTTCAGGGGTGACCTGGGGTGTGGAGGAATACAGATAATAACTAACTGAAATTGAACCAGATTAAGCTGTTGGTGGTATTTTTAGTTTTTAGTATTATACACACCATGCATGAATTCAGGAAACCAAAAAACTGAAATGTTACACGCTGATGTTTTTTCTAGTACTGTTATCAAATGCCCTGCCTGATCAGCAGCAGCCATTGTCCTGCCTGTAATTCACATTTAAGACTGCAGTGGACACTATCTGACTTCAATACATAGGCATAATTGGTCATAAGGTGCGAGCCATGAATACCCAAGGTACCAGAGAACATGATTTTAATGTGAACTGCATTTTCTGTGCATTACGGCAATATCATTTTGTGTGGCCTGTGAGGGCAGTTAAGAGAGCAGTGAAGCATAAGGTCAAGGACCAGCTGTGGGTGGAATACTGGGGGATGGGGAGGGGAAAGGGGTGGCCATGGAAGAAGGGATGATGGGGTGGCACTATAGGGTAAAGGGAAACTACTGGAAGAGGACACCAACAGGAGTTGAAGGATGAACAGGGAGAGGGGGGCACAAGCCGGAGGTGGGGTGGAGAAGAAGGACTGGGGAGAAGGGGACTAGGAGAATGGTGGGAGGGTACTGGCAACTGTTGCTGCATATACCCCATGAACTGCCATATAGAACAAATCAAAGTTAACGCTGAATTAAGCATCAAGTGTATATTAGTGAGTTGAGCACTAGAAAATTTGCATGGGAGAATCTCAACAACCACTCATTTAGCCTCAACTAAGTATAAGTTGAGAGCTCTATGTTGAGCACTGTATTAATTTTTTGTAGGGGATATTGTAGGAAGAATTGGGTAGAAAGGGAGAAAAGGAGTACAAGTCAATAGTAGTGCATGTGATGCGGTAATATGGAGCTGAAGAGTATTTTAACAACGCAATATATGCTAGAATGTTTACAACTTTATGAAAGAGGAAAAATGTGACCACAGTGTAAACGTGTTTTTTTTTTTTTTTGGGGTCCCCTTTTTAGCTGCTACACTTAAGTTCCTGTACACTGAAAGGAGTGACAGTGGATGAGTCATCAATGGAAGATCAATGATCAATGATTTGCATTATGCCCAGAAGAAAAATGAACAAAATAAGTGTGAAGACATTTAAAGACCCACCATCCTAGAAGGGCAGGAGTAGCTCTCTTGCCCCCTCTAGCTGCTGGAGGTCTGCCTCTGAGCAAGTAAGTGGTCCACTGAGAAATGTAGGATATTCTTGTCTTAGAACAGGACAATCAGGAGCTTAAATGGCACACAGGCAGAAAGTAAGGAGAGAGAGAAAAAAAAAACAGAGGAAAGAGTAAGGATTGAAAACAGTTAAGGGCCAGAAATAAGACATGATTGAGTGGTGGGCAGTGCAGTGGCTGTGGAGCAGCAGTCTTCCGGGAGGTGTTCTGGAGGATGCGGTGTGTCCCATCTGCAGGCACCTCTCTGGGCTGAGGGAGGAGGTTGCTCATCTCCAGGCTGAGTTGACCAGGATTTGTGGGACCTCTCTTCCATCCAGGGACCACCAGTGCCACTGCCGTTTGCCTCAGAGGTTGCCAAGAAAGAGGAGCGGTTGGACCACAGTGGGCTCAGAGAGGTGAGGGTGGTGGAACAGAGGCGATCCCTCCAGTTGTACCTCTCCACAATTCCTATGCCATTCTGGCAAAGTGTGGTTCCTCTATGGAGGCACCCGCAGTGGAGACCAAGGAGGATGCTGGTAACCTCCACAAAGGAGACCCACAGGATGGTGGCAGGAAAAGGAAACAACTCCTGGTGGGGACTCCATTGTTAGGAAGGTAGAACTGGGGGAGGAAGGGGAGAGGGAGGTAAGGTGCCTGCCTGGCGCCATGGCTTGCAGGGAGCGAATCCTCAGGATTGCCGGAGCAGCTGCACAGGGGAGGGAGCTGGATGTCATTGTCCACCTAGGGACAAATGACCTGACTAAGAAAGGGATTAGAGAAGTGCAGGAAGAGTTTGTGGAATTGGGGAGGGGCCTTAGTCAAGTAGCACGCACGGTAACCTTCTCGGAGGTGCTGCCCATCTATGGCATAGGAGAGGCTAGGGTGTTCGTTGGTTGAAAACTGGTGTGGAGCTCAGGATTGGCTTCATTGGGGACTGGGGTCCACCTGGAGTGATGCAAGCCTATACTGGCATGATGGGCTGCATCTGTCCGGGAGGGAACCAGGATCCTGGTGATAGGTTTAAATGCTTCATTGGCAAGCTTTTAAACTAGCCAAGGGGAGGCACTGGAAAGGAGTAGGGAAACTTAGCCCCCAAATAATCACGGTAGTAAGTGTGGCAACACCAACATAGAGGTGTCGATAGGGAGAAGGCAGGGGTAAATGGAGAAAGTGACAAAGGCAAGAAGGACAGGGATGGGGCAAAAGGGAGTAAGGCCATCAGAAATGGAGGTAATGAGTACCAATGCTCAGAGTCTGGGCAACAAGCTCGTGAGCTGGTGGCCTTGATGGAAGAGGGATGCCTGGATATCGTAGCAGTCACAGAAACATGGTACACAGAGAACCTTGACTGAGATGTTAACATACCAGGGTACATAACCTCACAGGAGAGACAGGCAGGGGAGAAGACGGGAGGAGTAGCTCTCTATGTAAAGGAAGGGATAAAAGCAACTGAACAAAAGAGTAAACAGGGAGGAGAGGAGGCACTGGGGTCACCTTGGAGACTGGAAAGGGCACCACAGTCCGCATGGGGGTTGTGTACAGACCCCCATGTCAGGGGAAGGGAATGGACAAGGATATGATAGAAGGCATTCTTAGAATGGCAGAGAAAGGGGAGATACTATTGATGGGAGACCTGAATATGCCAGATGTTAACTGGAGCACATTTGCTGCAGCCACATCCAAGAGCAGGGCCATTCTTGATGCCCTACAGGTGGCAGACATTAGACAGCTAGTTTCAGAACCGACTCGTGAGGGAGCAATCTTAGACCTCGTACTCTCAAACGGGGGCAGTGAGAGGATCTCAGATCTAGAAGTGGGTTGCCATCTGGGGACAAGTGACCATCAAACAGTGCGGTTCACATTAAACTCAGCTACAGAGTCAAGCCATACAAAAGTGAGGGTACTGGACTTCAGGAGAGCTGACTTTGGCAAGATGGGAGAGTGCCTCAGTAAAGCACTAGCAAACAGGCTAGAAGGAGGTATGGAGCAACAATGGGGAATCATCAAAACTGCCATCACAGAGGCAACAAGCCTTTGTGTGAAGCAAATAAACAAATCAAAACAAAAGAAAAGCAACTATGGTTCTCAAAAGAGGTGGCTGTGAAAGTCAGGAAGAAAAGATAGCATTCGGAAGTATAAGGAACACAGAATGAGCAGGACAGAGGCTGTACCAGTTAAGGCAGAAGGAAGCAGAGGGAAGTCAGAATAGCAAAGGCCCAAACTGAGGAAAAGATAGCCAACTCAGTTAAGAAGGGGCATAAAACATTTTATAGGTACATCAGCGAGCGTAGAAAGACAAAGGGAGGGATAGTGAGGCTGAATAGAATGAATGGTGGGTGGGCAGAGGGGGACAGTGAAAAAGCAGGGATACTGAACAAATATTTCTGCTCAGTATTCACAAAAGAGGAGGGGGAAGTGCCTAATCCAATTAACAGAAGCACTCTTGGTAGGGGGGTCGATCCCAGTCCTTTCACAGAAGAAAGGGTTCTGCAAGAACTCCTAAAACTGAAGGTGGACAAAGCAATGGGTCCTGATGGAATTCACCCCAGAATTCTAAAAGAATTAAGGGAGGAACTAGTGAAACCACTGGCTACTCTTTTTAATAAATCATGGGAGGATGGTGGTACCCGAGGACTGGAGGAAGGCGGATGTGATTCCCTTCACAAAGTGGAGCAAGACAGAGGCAGGAAACTACAGACCTGTCAGTCTGACCTCTGTGGGGAAAATGATGGAGTCACTTCTGAAGGAAAGAATAGTTGAGTACCTAGAGGCCAGTGGAGCACAGGACCCAAGGCAGCATGGATTCACAGCAGGAAGGTCATGTCAGCGAATTCATATAGATTTCTTTGACTGGGTGACCAAAGTAGTAGACCAGGGAGGGGCTGTGGACATGGCCTATCTAGACTTTAGCAAGGCATTTGACACAGTCCCACACAAAAGATTAATAGTCAAATTAACCAGCCTGGGAGTGGGTCCCAGGGTGGTAGCCTGGGTAAAACATTGGCTGCACAACAGGACACAGAAGGTAATTGTAAATGGAGTCCACTCTGAAGAAAGAGAGGTTACTAGTGGGGTACCGCAGGGTTCAGTATTGGGTCCAGTCCTTTTTAATGTCTTCATCAGTGACATTGCAGAGGATTGAAGGAAAAGTATGCCTTTTTGCAGATGACACAAAGATCTGCGACAGGGTTGATACACAAGGAGGCATGGAAAGGATGAAAAGGGACTTGGCAAGGTTGGAGGAATGGTCAAGTATGGCAGCTAGGATTCAATGCAAAGAAGTGCAAAATAATGCACCTGGGAAACAAGAACCCAGGGAAGATTACACCAATGGGTGGGGAGGTAGTAACAACAACAAAAAAGGAAAGGGACCTGGGGTAATCATATCAGATGACCTTAAGGTTAGCAAGCAATGTGAGAAGGCAGTAAGGGGGCTGGGGTATACTGGGATGTAGGAGAGGCATCAGCAGCAGAAAACAGGAAGTTGTTATCCCTCTGTACAGACAGTTGGTGAGACCCCATCTGGAGTACTGTGTCCAGTTCTGGAGACCCCATCTCCGCAAGGACATAGACAGGATAGAGGTAGTCCAGAGGAGGGCAACTAAAATGGTGCAGGGTCTGCAAGAGAAGCCGTATGAGGAGAGACTAAAGGAGCTTAATATGTATACCCTTGAGGAAAGAAGGGAGAGGGGGACATGATAGAAACTTTTAAGTACCTCAGTGGAATCAACAAAGTCCAAGAGGGTAGCATCTTTCAGAAAAAGAGACTTGCAAGAACAAGGGGACACAATTTAAAGATAGAAGGAGGGCGGTTCAGGGCAATGTGAGGAAGTATTATTTCACAGAGAGGTAGTGGATGCATGGAACAGCCTTCCTGAGGAGGTTGTGGGGTCTAAAACTGTGGGAGAATTCAAGAATGCATGGGACTGACATAAGGCAATTCTTGTGGGGGGTAGGAAGAAATAGGCTGTTGGTTAACTAGGTTCTACGGCCTATCCTGTAGGTAGGGAAATGGGCAGACTAGATGGGCCAAGCGGTCCCTATCTGCCGTCAAAGTCTATGTTTCTATGTTTCTATAATGTTGATTAATATATTACATCTGAAGACAGGTTCTGCTTAGTTTCCATGTCAGCAAACAATTCCTTTCCTGTAGCTGTCGGGGCTATATAAGCTAGTTTTAGGTTGTTTTCAATGCTCATGGTAGTTCCCTGTGACTGCCCTGGTGGTCACCATGTCATGGTTGTTGAAACCTCATTGTCCATGAGAACTGTATTAGAATATGAGAACATGATGTCAGATCAACCACTTCTATCATGTATCTCTATGCTGAAAGATCAAATACCCTGCAAAAACTTTCTGAAAACTCATAAACTGAATGGAGTTTAAAGGGAAGAAACCTGCATTATAAATCAGATACTTTGCAATGATTCCTGAAGGTAAATGTGGTATTTCATACCTTCTTGCACCTTGTTTGTTTAAAGAGTGATTAAGCAGATGGGCATACTGGAGAATTTAAAGGTTGATTACACATCTTGTTCTCCTATGCTAATGCAGCTCTCTGGAGCAATGAGATTTGAGTAACAAGGAAATGGAACCTCCCAGGACAGTAACAGGGCCCAGTAAACTGCACCTTCATATAATTTAAATTTGACTTCTTTCCTTGTCAACAGACAGTTCCTTTCTGGTAGCTGTTAGGGCATTATGTGTTAGCGTTAGTTTGTTTTCACTGGTCCTTGTAGCCCCCTGTGACTGCCTATGTGGTCTCAATTTCATAGTTGTTGAAATCTCATTGTTCATGAGAACTGCATTAGAATATAAGAACATGATGTCAGATTCACCATGTATATGTATGTTTACAGTGGTAGCCATGATATGGTCAGATATTTCCAGTCATTTCTCAGATATCTAAAGATATCCTCTCTGGTGGCCCCTAGTGGTAATGCAGGCAGGCAAGACATTTCCAGATATATCAGACATTTCAGGAAATATCTGACCATGTCTATCACTGCTGAAAATACAAAGACCCTATAAAGAATTTCTGAAAACTCATAAACTGAATGGAGTTTAAAGGGAAAAACCTGCATTATACCTCAGATTTTTTGCAAAACATACTGAAAATAAATGTGGTATTTCACACCTTCTTGCAGCTTTTTCTTTAAGACTAATGAAGCAGATAGTAATGCTGGGGAGTTTAAAGGTTGATTACACATCATGTTCTCAAATGCTAATGCAGCTCTCAGGGACAATGATATTTGAACAGCCATGAAATGGAGCCTCTCAGGACAGTAACAGGGACTAGTACGAGCTGTAAAAACAGACTAAAGCAGTGGCATGCATACAGTATTTATTTATTTTTTATTTATTTATTGAAATGTTTCACCAGTAAGGCACACTGAGCAACAAGTTGCTCATCTCCCGGTGTGACCTGGGGGTAGGGGAACATAGGGAGTGAGTACAGGAATATGGTACAATAACATAATATAGCATAAAATGACATACAAATACATACAATACAAGCGAGTTGACTGTACAGAGAGTAATAAAATAGAAGACCGCTAACAATTTTGGTCTATGAAGCTGGATGAAAAACATCAGAAAATAATTAAAATAATTCAATCTTTGCTAAAGAATACAAGTACTAAGTAACTCCTAGTTGTTTAGGAATGGCTGAATGGACTAACTTGACTTTAGCTAGGACAAGCACTGAGGAGTAACTCAGACAGTACAATATTATAGGTAAGCCCAAAGTGCAGATAGTCTAAGTGTAAAATAGATTTGGGCAACCATAAAATAAGGCTGGGTAATGAAAGGGGAGGAGAGGAAGGGGGGAGTAATAAGAGGAGGTGGGGGTTGGAGGATGGAGACAGATCAGTGTTACCCTATCAGGTTATGAGTATGCAACTAGGGGGAAAAATAGGGCTAGAAAGAGGAGGGGATGTGAGCATAGAAGGTGAAGTGGGAGGAGGGTGGCAGTGAGGGGTGAGGATGAGGGGTGGAATTAGGAGGTGGGAGACTAACCAGTTCAAACCCCTTCAGGATGTTGAGAACCCTGCCAGAGGATGAAGCAGGCATGAGAAAGGTGACCTTCATGCCAATAGAGGAGAGATGTTGGAGGAAGTTGGAGCTGAAGATAGGGGGTTATTGAGAAGGGGGAGCAAGGACTGGATATGACATGCACAGAAAATCCCTGGTATCCCTGCCGCTACCACACTCCTAACAGCTACATGAAAAGAGTTGTCTGTTAGCGTGGAAAGAAATAATATTTAGAAGATATGGTGGTGTAGTTTTTCTTTAAGATCAGGGCACAAGCAGGGTCAGTACCCTGACCACAAACACAGCAGCATACCATCCACAAAAAAGGATTATGTATTTCTGAAATTACATTGTGAATTTGCATAGAGTTTGTAAATTGAAATTGTGTAATTAAGAAGTGTAATTCTGACTCTGCAGACAGAAAACGTAAGGAATAATCCATGATGGGACATGTGTTTATAGAGAAGAAATGCATGCCCCGGGTGTGTTGTGAAGCAAGAGGCCAAAGGAAGAGTGTGTTTAACCACACGGGGCAAGCATTAATTATCAGTAAACACATGCCCTATCATGGATTATAACATGGGGACATATGGATTACAAAGTTAATTGTCAACTCCTGACTGTATGAAGATAGCAGTAAACTGACTGCCAGCCCATAGAAAAGCATCCTCAGCACCGCAGTGCAGGCCACAACAGTCCTCGACAATCTAAACAACATGGACAGCAAGCCACAGACAACTGGCACCTGTGAGTATCACATGAAATACTGGCTACTTTGCCAAATAGCAGCACTGTGAAATCCTGCAACCCACGGTGCAGATCGCCGGCTACAACGAAAACAGTGCAGGCAACTGTGTTGCAGTGATCAACAACCACCCACCAGTGGACCATGAGGAAGGGAGCACACACTGAAGTCTTCAGTCCACAATCTATGATTTGGAGTAGTAGACTATGGAGGAGCCTATACAGACCCCCCCAAGTTGGGTATCAGATTATGAACAAGGGAGTGGAGCCCAAGATCCCAATATGTGCACCATGCCTCTGTCTGTCACATACCTCTTCTGCACATGTTCCCATACTAGTAGTGCTGCTGTGCCAAGTATCATACCTGGGACATCCTTGTAATGTGCGCAAGCAGTTCTCACAGACATTTGCCCACATAGTGGGCACAAGTTCTCTCCCCCTCCTCCCCTGCTATCTGACATTCATCTTGGCATGTCATAACAAACCATGTCCGATTACAGTGTTTGTCATGCTGGTAGGCTGCACCATTCAACCCCGCAAGATTTCATATTCAGAGTAGAGACACACACCGCCCACCTGCAGTTCAACTCAGTCCACAAGCAGCAGCTCTGATGTCCCCGGTCACAAGTGGAGAGCAACCACTGGCCATAGACTTGTTCTGCTTGAAGTATGCGCTCACCATTTAACCACTTCCACACATGATCTCCTATCTGTGCTCCTGACCCTTGTCTGTTTGGACTGTGCAGTAGCTCTGTAGGCCAGCAACTAGTCATAGAAAGCACAGCCCAGTATCTATCCCAGTTGCACACATCCCCACACCTCCAGCAGTCACTCCCCCATTTACAGCGCATACGTGATCCATGATCCACACAATGCAGCCTGTCCGGTTGCACTTCAGACTCCTGATACCTTGCTGCATCTCTGTGAAAGAAGAGAGGTAGCACACAGTGTTGTACACTGTGAGCACCTCAGAGAAAATTGGCAACACATTGCAATAAGTAACCCTCACAGCCATAGTTGTTTAGGCACACTTAGGACAGTGATGCTGGTATCACCTGACATAAGTATGTCTCTGTGAACTGTGCAGTAGCCCTGTTGGCCAGCAACTAGCCATAGAAAGCATGGCCCAGTAACGATCCCAGTCGCACATGTTCCCACACCTCCAGCAGTCACTCCCCCATTTACAGCGCATACGTGATCCATGATCCAAACAATACAGCTTGTCCGGCTGCACTTCAGACTCCCAATACTTTGCTGCATCTCTGTGAAAGAAGAGAAGTAGTGCATAATGTCATACATGGTGAGCACGTCAGAGACAACTGGCAACACATTGTGATAAGTGACCCTCACAACTGTAGTTGTTTGGGAACACTTAGGACATTGATGCTGGTATCACCTTACATAAGAGTGTCTCTGTCACAAACTTACTCATGTCTGTGTTAGTGTTACAATCTTTCAGTGCATATCAGAGGAGAGCATAATCTTTAGTCACAATGTCACCAAAGATGTGGTATGTATCTTTAACAATGTTTACCAGATCTCTGTTATGATGTCAGTATGTTTCTCTAAAATCAGAGGACAGCATAATGGTTGCTCAGTATATTAACAAAGTTCTGATACAATAAAAGGAGAGCATAACTTGTGTTCACTATATAACCAAAGGTCTTTTACAATAAATATGTATCACTTGTTTGCACATGTCTGGTATGTTACTGTATCTGCAGTGGGACTACTTTATGTGGTGGCAGGATCCTTATGGTAAAGTCAGCATTTTCCACATACTACAGGTGTTCCATTTGCCTGTTAAACACAGGGATCACAACATGTTATAAACACAATAACACAATCCAGGGTGTACAGGTATTTGGGAATAATCAACACCCCCCGGGTGCATTGTGAGGCACAAGGTCACAGATTTGGGTGCATGTTGTGCCTTATGTTTCTGGCACAATGGGCGATTTATATAAATAATACATTTAGTCTATATATTGGACAGATATAAATGTGCTATGTATAATATATTTTAAAATATACTTGAAATCAATTATATAACACATACACGTAGAATATATTGAATAATAGAAATGAAATACACTGACTGTATATTGGACGTACATGCGGAACATATTAAAATATATATGAAATACATTTAGTTGATATATGGGACATGCATAAATAGCACATGTGTAATATACTGAACAATATATATATTAATACATTTATAATATATGCTATATATATATATATATATATATATATATATATATACACACACACACATATATATATATACACACCTATGTATGAATATATAAATAGCACATATTAGAATATACAAGTAGCATAATGTGCATACATTTCAAATGTATGACAGACTTTTGCATAAATGCAGTCATCAATATATTTCAAATGCATTTTCAGTCAGGATCCACATATCTACAATATACTGGGGGTATGGGTATCTATGTGGCATATATTGCAAACTATATGAGTATAACAATATATTGACAATTATTTATGAACATGCATGCACTTTATATGTTGAATACATACCATATATATATATATATATATATATATATATATATATATATATATATTTTTTTTTTATAAATGTATTGAAAATGTATTAGGAAATGTTTTTTATATACCTTGAACATTCCACAATGTATTACACACACATTTATGAATGCATTTTATGTATATTCATAACCATATAAGATAAAATGGGAATATATTTACAAATACATTTCCGAGATACATTTAATGCATTTTGGAATGCAATAACAATGCATTGCAAATATATAGTGGCGCATACAAATAAGTCACACAAACATATTTTATTATATTATAAATTTATAACACATGTATATAGAAACATAGAATTTGATGGCAGATAAGGACTGCTTGGCCCACCCAGTCTGCCCATTTCTCTACCTAATGGATAAGCTGCAGATCCTAGTTAACCAGCAGCCTACTTCTTTCTACCCCAACCCCCTAGAATTGCCTTATGTCTGTCCCATGCATGGTTGAATTCCACCACTGTTTTTGACTCCACAACCTCCTCTGGAAGGGCTCCATGCATCCACAACCCTTTCTGTGAAAAAATACTTCCTTACATTACCTCTGAGCTGCCCCCTCCCATCTTCAAATTGTGCCCCCTTGTTCTTACACACCTCTTTTTTTGAAAGATGCTACCCTCTTGGACTTTGTTGATTCCCTTGAGGTACTTGAAAGTTTCTGTCATGTCCCCCCTCTCCCTCATTTCCTCTAGGCTATACATATTAAGCTCCTTAAGTCTCTCTTCATATGTCTTCCGGTGCAGACCCTGCACCATTTTAGTTGCCCTCCTCTGGACAGCTTCCATCCTGTCTATGTCCTTGCGGAGACTGGGTCTCCAGAACTGCACACAGTACTCCAGATGGGGTCTCACCAGCTGTCTGTACAGAGGGATAACAACTTCCTGTTTTCTACTGCTGATGCCTCTCTCTCTGTGCATCCCAGTATCCCCCCAGCCCTCCTTACTGCCCTCTCACATTGCTTGCCCACCTTTAAGTCATCTGATCTGACTACCCCAGGTCCCTCTCCATTTTTGTTGTTGTTAGTATCTCACCCCCCTTTGTGTACTCTTCCCCTGGGTTTTTGTTTCCCAGGTGCATTACCTTGTACTTCTTAGCATTGAATCTAAGCTGCCGTACATTTGACCATTCCTCTAACCTTGCCAAGTCCCTTCTCATCCTTTACACCCCACCTTGTGCATCAACTCTGTTGCAGATCTTTGTGTCATCTGCAAAGAGACATACTTTTCCTTCCAGTCCCTCTGCAGTGTTGCTTATAAAGCCATTGAAGAGGACCGGTCCTAATACTGAACTCTGCAGTACCCCACTAGTAACCCCCCCTTTCTTCAGAGTGGACTCAATTTACTATTACCCTCTGTGTCCTATTCTCCAGCCAATTCGTTACCCAGGCTATCATCTTGGGACCCACTCCCAGGCTGGCTAACTTGTATATTAATCTTTTGTGTGGGACTGTGTCAAATGCCTTGCTAAAGTCTAGGTAGGCCATGTCCACAGCCCCTCCCTGATCTACTACTTTGGTCACCCAGTCAAAGAAATCTATTACATTCATCTGGCATGACCTTCCTGCTGTGAATCCATGCTGCCTGGGGTCCTGTGCCTCCGGCCTCTAGGTACTCGACAGATCTTACTTCGAGACACAGCTCATGCAGCAGGTTACACCATTAGGACTGAAGCCGGCAGGCGTCAGGACCCCACGGAAAAATTCTAGCTAGCTATCTTCAGCAGGAACCGCCCCCGACGTCGGTCCCACCTCCGACATCAGGCGTTGTACAAAAGGGGGCGGTCCCGCCAGATTCCTCAGTTCTTTCCTGCCATCAACTTGCATGTCTCGACCCTTCGGTTCCAGTCTAGCGCGCAACGCGTGGTTCAGAGCTTTCCTCTGGGAAATTCTTTTTTCTTCAAGCAAGATTGTTGCTGATGTCCTCTCCGACCTCCGGTCATCCCTCCAAGTGTGCTTGTGGGAAACAGATCCCCTTCAAGGACCCCCACACGGCCTGTGTTAGGTGCCTGGGCCCAGACCACGATACCCAGGCCTGTTCGTTTTGCCAGGGCTTTAACAGCTGAACAAGGATCCGACGTCAGAAGGCCCTCCAGGCTTTTTTGTTGGTGGAAAAACTGAAGACCATGTCCTCCAAGGGGGAATCTTCATCCAAATCCCACAAGCACGCGGAGAAAAGAAGGGAGAAGGCCCCTTCTAGGTCCCCTCGCCCAGGGCTTCGAGTCCCGCAAAGTCTGCTCTCGGTCTGACCACCTCCTTCCAGGGCCAGCTCTCAGCCTCCCCGGCTGTGGTAAGAAAGCCTTCTTCTTCTCAGGCCAAGTCCGCCAGGCCGTCGTCCTCCTCCTCTTCCAAGGCCTTGGCGAAGTCCGGGGAGCTCCACCACCATCATCATAAGTCGGGTTCCCGCCCTTTGGCTCCCGACGTCCGGTTGTCTTCTGTGCCTCTTTGCAAAACTTTGGAGCTCACTCCGTTGAAGAGACCTGTGGACCCGACGCCGGCCCGACCATCGTCGGCCGTACGTCATTCTTCCCTGGAGCCGTCGTCGGCTGGACGGCTATCGTCTGCCAAACCATCCCAGTGGACACCGGTTGGGGGACCGGTGTCCGTTCCGCCTGAGAAGAGGGCTCCCACGCCTCCGACCGACGTCGGTCAGGAGACATTGACTGAGGAGGACTTAACGCAGCCCAAGGACCAGACGGGCGACCCCGGCCTCACCGAAACTCCTAGGGCCCCCTCGCCCTTACCCAAGGCCCCTGTGGAGCCAACGCCGGGATCCGACGACCGCCCACCGGCGCCTGGGCTGTCGGGACTTTCTATAGTGGAAGTGAAGGATCTCTTCACTTACTGGTGGGACACCATTAAAAGGGACATGGCCCCCACCGCTCCTCCTCCTCCCCCCCTCCTCCGGTACTGGCCCCCCCTTCGCCTTCGGGGTCGGCAGGCCACTTACCTCCCCCCCCGAGAGCATGGATCCTCTCCCAGGGGAAGATCAGAAAAACGGAGACCTCCGTCGAAATCCTCTTCTGGATCACCCAGTCCCAAGAGGTCCAGGATACACCGACGTTCGCCATCGACGGAGGACACGGGATCAGTCTACTCTTCCTCTAGATCCCCGTCTCCTCTCTCCATCCCTTCTCCGGACCCACGAGAGACACCGAGATCTCCTCCGGATGACCCCTCGCTCATGGATATTATGCGACATATCCAGGAGAACATGGGATGGGATGCAGAAGAACTAGACCCCGAAAGGTTACGCCTTGCCAGATATCTTCGGCAGAAGGACCCCAAGCCTGTGGTGGTACCACCCTTGGTTGACACTTTCGTGGACGTCACCAAGGCACCGTGGAAGCGTCCACATTTGCTCCTGGCAGTGCTGAAGAACGCTGATCGTCTGTACAAGGCTCCTAAGGACAACCAGTACCTGACACAGCAGCCTCAGGCCGACTCTCTGGTCATCACAGCCTCACATGACCAGTCACAGAGGCCGCAACATTTGAGCACCCTGCCACCGGACCCAGAGTCCAAATAGTTGGACGCACTTGGCAGGCGCATGTATGCTTCCGCTACCTGCACCGTCAGATCCTTGAACTACCTGACCCACATGGTTCAATTCCAGAATGCTTTGTGGGAACAGGGTCTGGAGGCGGCTGAAAAGCTGCCCGAAGGTGAGCAGAAGGAGGAGATGCTCCAGCTCCTCCGTACGGGTTCAGATGTGGGGACCCAAGTGCTTCGAGCAGCGGTGATGACTCCGCGGACTCATCGGCCCGAGCAGCAGCTTGGCATATGCCTCCAGAGACACTCCTGGTTACGTGTCTCCGGCTTTACCCCGGATGTCCAGAAAAACATTATGGACGCTCCGTTCGAGGGAGAAGTTTTATTTGGTAATCCTTCAGAGAAGATCATTACCAAACTTCAAGAGGCCGGGAAGGCGGTAAGGTCGGTTCAAGCCATGTACCGACCCAAGCTTGGTTCCTTTCATAGGAACCAAAGCCGCTGTGGCGGACACAGAGGCAGCAGCCCCGCCCGCTACACATCAGAGGGGCCTGCTCAGAGAACCCAGGAAACAGCCCGCTAGCTGAGGTCACGCTCCTCAGGCTGACCCAGCCAGCGGCCCATCTGCGGCCACAGCCTGACTCTTCCGACCCCCACCCTCAGGATCAATGGGAAATCATGGTCGGGGTCGATTGCAAACTTCCTGCCGGGATGGCAGGCCATTACCACGACAGGTGGGTTCTGCAGTGTCTAGGCCACTTTATAGAATTCGCAGAAAAGCCACCGAGGTCTCCTTTGCTCTCCGGTATCCGGGTCAGCACAAAATTTGATCTGGCAAGAGGTACTGCGCTCCAAGAAAAGGAGCGATAGAGCATCCCGAGAACCAGAGAGGACGAGGATATTATTCCCACTTCTTCCTGGTTCCCAAGAAATCAGGGGACCTCCGTCCGATTCTGAACCTCAGCGACCTCAATGTGTCGGTCGCCTACAAAAGATTCCGCATGGTGACTCTTCCAGGCCTTATTCCCATGCTGAAACAAGATGCCATTTTAGCGTCTCTAGACATGCAGGACGCATACCTGCATATCCCCATAGCTCACGTGCACCAGAGGTTCCTGCGCTTCGAGTTTCTCGACCACCACTTTCAGTTCCGAGCTCTTCCGTTCGGACTGTTATCCGCACCAAGGGTCTTTACCAAGTGCATGGCAGTCGTGGCAGCATCTCTGAGGAGACAGGGCCACTATGTGTTCCCGTACCTCGACGACTGGCTTTTCATGGCCGCCTCGAGAGGCGCGTATCATGCGGTTCAGAGCACCCAGGACTTGTTCCAATCTCTGGGCATTCTCATAAATTACGAGAAGTCTCTCCTGGTATTGTCGCAGAAACTGCAGTTTATAGGTGCAGTCCTGGACACTGTTCAAGGAAGAGCTTTTTCTTCCGGACGACAGAGCAGAGCGCATCAGATCCCTCATAAGAGATTTGTCGTTGAACAAGATCGTACCTGCCAGGTCGGTCCTTCGCTTGCTCGGACACATGGCTGCGGCCATTCCTACTGTCCCTTTCGCAAGGCTCCACATGCGGGTAACCCAGTGGATGCTCAAGGTACAATGGGACCAAAGGCAAGACCACTTGCAGCATCCGGTCAGGCTCACGAACTCAGTCATCCAAGACTGGCAGTGGTGGCTAGTCCCCGGGTCGCTCTCCAAGGGCGTCCCGTTTGTAGCGCCGTCCCCAGAGGTAACCCTCACCATGGACGCCTCAGGTCTTGGGTGGGGGGGCACACCTGGATGGGGTAAAGTCCCAGGGTACGTGGACCCCATTGGGAAGCTCATCTCCATATCAATGTCCTAGAGATGAGGGCAGTTCTCTGTGCCCTGCAGGCCTTTCAGTCAGTAATCCCACCGTGTACTCTTCTGCTTCAGACAGACAACACGGCGGTGATGTATTACCTCAACAAACAAGGAGGCGCACACTCTTACTCCCTTTGCAGGGAGGCCATGAGGGTGTGGGATTGGGTAATTGGACATGGCGCAAATCTGATCATTGTGCATGTTCCGGTGGACAACACAATTGCAGACGGCCTGAATCGATCCCAGGCCAGAGTCCACGAGTGGGAACTTCTTCAAGAGGTAGCAGAGGATCTGTTTCTTCGTTGGGGAATTCCAGAACTAGACTTGTTCGCATCCCCATCCAACGCAAAACTGCCCAATTTTTGCTCGCTAGATCCAGGGCCTGGTATTTTCTGGCAAGAAGCGTTATCCCTCTCCTGGGCGAACACATTCCTCTACACTTTCCCTCCCTTCCCGTTGATCCAGAGAGGAGTTCTCAAACTGCGCAGGGAGCACGCACTCATGATCCTGGTGGCCCCGTTCTGGCCCAGACAGATCTGGTTCCCTTTGTTGGTGCAACTATCTCGGGAACCCCCGCTCCCGTTGCCGCTCAGCTCCCACCTCCTGTCTCAGGAGAAAGGTTCATTAGTCCATCCGGACCTACGATCTCTGAACCTGCATGCTTGGCTCCTAGAGACATAGCCATCTTGCGTCACGGGGTCTCGCAAGAGGTTGCAGAGGTTCTTTCTGCAGCCAGAAAGCCGGCAACGCATGTGATGTACGCCATGAAATGGCGCGGTTTTTGTTTATGGTCACGAGCTCGTGATCTTTCCCCTTTAGGTTGTCCTGTGGGAGTAGTTTTGGATTACCTCCTCTCCCTTTTTCATTCAGGCCTAGCCTACTCCTCTATTAAGGTGCACCTCTGTGCCATTTCTGCCTATCACCTCCCGGTGGGTCATCGTACAGTAGCTCAATTGGACGCCTCTCGGGAATTTCTTAGGGGAGTGTTACACCTTAGGGACCCTGTGCCCCCATGGGATCTGCTCTTTGTCCTGGAACAGCTCACGCTCCCTCCTTTTGAACCTGCTGTGGATTGTGAGCTACATATTCTGTCGTGGAAAACGTTATTTTTAGTTGCTGTTACTTCAGCGAGAAGAATTTCTGAGCTTCACGCTCTTATGTGCAAAGAGCCTTATTTAGTTTTCCACCGGGACAGAGTATCCCTGAGGACGAATCCTAAGTTTTTACCTAAGGTGGTCTCTTCACTCTCTAAACCAGGACATTGACCTTCCGGTCTACTTCCTGAGTTATTCAAATAGAGGAGAGGCTTTGCTCCACACCCTCGATGTTCACCGCAGCCTGAGGTATTACCTCGACAGAACTAAAGCCTCCCGTAGTTCTGAACAGCTTTTCATTTCCTTCTCTGAGAGAACGATGGGCCAATCAGTATCCAAACAGTCTCTGTCTCGCTGGCTTGTCCAGTGTATTTCCTACTGTTATGATATAAAACAAAAGCCCCTCCCAGGCTCGGTCCGGGGTCATTCTGCTAGGGGTGTGGCCACATCCTTCGCAGCACTCAGAAATGTCTCCACCTCTGCTATTTGTGCTGCAGCCACTTGGAGCTCTGTGCATACCTTTATCAGGCATTATAGCCTGGACATCGCCTCTAGGCGAAGGGCTGGTTTCGGCCTTGCGGTGCTACAGGGTCTCCTGTCCTAGGTTCAGGACCTGGAATGTACTTCCTATTTTCCTCCTCCCGGAATTTCTGGCAGCGTTACTGCTTGGGAATCAGTCCTAATGGTGTAACCTGCTGCAAGAGCTGTGTCTCGAAGTAAGATAGTACAGTTACGTAAGAACTTACCGTAACAGTAGATCTTCGAGAACAGCTCTTGCAGCAGGTACCTTCCACCCACCTTCCCCCTTGGAGGAGGCATGGCTCAGTCTTCCTGAGCAGGGATTTATATCTTTCTGTCTTCTGACGGCGAATCCTCGGTCTCCCATTTCGATGTCAGCCTGCGGCCGGAAGTCTCCAGCGGGAGAACTGGGGAATCCAGGACCGCCCTTTTGTACCACGCCTGACGTCGGAGGCGGGACCGACGTCTGGGGCGGTCCCTGCTGAAGATAGCTAGCTAGAATTTTTCCGTGGGGTCCTGATGCCTACCGGCTTCAGTCCTAATGGTGTAACCTGCTGCAAGAGCTGTTCTCGAAGATCTGTTACGGTAAGTTCTTACGTAACTGTACTTTATTTCCTTCAGAAGTGATTCCATCATTTTCCCTATCACTGAGGTTAAACTAACAGGTCTGTAGTTTCCTGCTTCTACCCTGCTCCCACTTTTGTGAAGGGGAATCGCATCTGCCCTCCTCCAGTCCTCAAGTACCACCCCATCCTCCCATGATTTGTTAAAAGAGGGTAGTCAGTGGTGTCACTAGTTCTACCCTTAGTTCTTTTAGAATTCTGGGATGAATCCCATCAGGCCCCATTGCTTTGTCCACCTTCAGTTTTAAGAGTTCTTTCAGAACCCTTTCTTCTGTAAATGGGCTGGTATCAACTTCCGTATCCAGAGTGTTTCTGTTGTTTGTTTTAGGTACTTCCCCCTCTTCATTTGTAAATACTGAGCAAAAATATTTGTTTAGTATCACTACCTTTTCACCGTCACCCTCTGCCCACCCCCTCTCCCCTTTATTAAGCCTCACTATCCCTCCCTTGGTCTTCCTTTGCTCCCTGATGTACCTAAAAAAAGGTTTTATCCCCCTTCTTAACTGAGTTGGCTATCTTTTCCTCAGTTTGGGCCTTTTCTGTTCTGACTGCCTTCCCAGCTTCTTTTTGCTTTAACTGATACAATTCTCTGTCCTTCTCCTTCTGTGATTCCTTGTACTTTCTGAATGCTTTCTTTTTCTCTTGAACCTTCACTGCCACCTCCTTTGAGAACCATAGTGGTTTCTTACATCTTTTTGTTTTGTTTATTTGTTTCACACAAAGGCTTGTTACCTCTGTGATGGCAGTTTTTATTATTCCCCTTTGTTCTTCCACCCCTCCTTCCTGCCCATTTGCTAGTACATTCCTTAGGCACTCACCCATTTTGACAAAGTCAGCCCTCCCGTAGTCCAATACTTTTGCCTTTGTATGGCTTGACTCTATTGCTGTGTTTATTGTGAACCATACTGTTCGATGGTCGCTAGTTCCCAGATGGCTACCCACTTCTACATCTGTGATCCTCTCTCCATCTCCATTTGAGAGAACCAGGTCTAAGATTGCTCCCTCTCGAGTGGGTTCCAATACTAGTTGTCTAAGGCATGCCCCCTGTAGAGCATCTAAAATAACCCCAGTCTTAGAAGTGGCTGCTGCAACTGCACTCCAGTTAACATCTGGCATATTCAGATCACCCATCAGCAATATCTCCCCTTTTTCTGCCATTCTAAATATACTTTCTATCATTTCCTTTTTAGTTTCCTCCCAGAGGGGGGGATCTGAATACAACCCCTGTGCGGATTGTGGTGCAATTGCCTGTCTCCAAATTGTCCCACAGTCCTTCTTCTCCTCCCTGTTTACCCCTTTGTTCTGTTGCTTTGATTCCTTCCCTTATGTAGAGACCTAGTCCTCCTCCTCCTCCTCTTTTACCCTCCCTGTCCCTCCTGTAGATAGTGTATCCTGGTATGTTTACATCCCAGTCATGGTTCTGTGTGTACCATGTTTCTGTGACTGCCACGATATTCAGATGTTCCTCCTCCATCAAGGCCACTAATTCAGGAAGCTTGTTGCCCAGACTACGTGCATTGGTACTCATTGCTCTCCATTTTTTGATGGCTTTACCTTCTGTAGCAGCATCCCCCACTGACCTGTCTACCTTGGTCTTTTTCTCATTTAGTACCCTGTTTTGTAGGGGGAGGCTGGGATTTTCCTGCTGCTTATCAGTGCCTCCCCCCTTGACTAGTTTAAAAGCTTGCCAATGAAGCACTTAAACCGATTGCCCAAAAGACTTGTTCTCTTCCTGGACAGATGCAGACCAGCCTGCCAGTATAGGCTGGTGTCCCTCCAGGTGGAACCCCAGTCCCCAATGAAGCCAAACCCCTGTGCTCCACACCATTTTTTCAGCCATTAAGTAAACTGCATGGTGCAAAGTACCCTTGCCTCACCCATGCCACTGACAGGCAGCACCTCTGAGAAGGATACTGTGCGTGCTACTTGTCTTAGGCCCCTCCCCAAGTCTACAGAGTCCTTCTGCACTGCTCTAATCTCATGATGAGTCAAGTCATTTGTGCCTAGGTGGACAATGACATCCAGCTCAGACTCCCGTGCAACTGTTCTTGTGATCCTAAGGATGTGCTTCCTGTCCTCCAAGCCATGGCACCAGGCAGGCACCTTACTTCAGTTTTCTCTGCCCCCCCAAGTTCTATCCCCCTAATAATTGAATCCCCCACCAGGAGCTGCTTCCTTTCCCTGTGGTGTCCTCTGCCTCCTTCCTGAGGACCTCCCTTGTAACAGTTGTCTGCAATCTCCTTAGTCTCCTCTGCGGGTGCATCTATAGGGGAACTATGCTCCCCCAGAATGGTGTATGGATTGTGGAGTGGAACAACTGACTGGGTGTGCCTGTGTTCCACCACCCTTACCCTCCCTGAGCCCACTGTGGTCCAACTGCTGTGCTTTCTTTGGAACCTTCGAGGTAGTGGTTGTGGCTCTGGTGCTCCCGGGATGGGGGAGATTCCCTTACTACTGTCCAGTGTGGCCTGAAGATGGGCAACTTCCTCCCTCAGTTCAGAGAGTTGTCTGCAAACAGGGCAGCATCTCAGCCTCCAGAAAGGCTCCCGGAAGACTGCTGCCCCACAGCCATTACATTGCACTACTCCCCACATGTCTGTCTACCTTCTTGTTTATTTTTTTTTGTGTGTTTGGTTTGTTACATAGAAATATATATATTATATAATGTGTATGCTTCTTTTGTCAGTGCAGTGTGCTAGAGAGGATACGACAGCGATATGCACCTTGCCCTCTTGAGGAAATGATGTCAGAACCCCAGGTATAAAGGAACTATTTCTAGGGTGGTGGGAAGGTTTGGGCCTAAACTGTGCCCTCACGAAACAATCAGCTAAAAGCTCTGACCTACTGCTGCAATGAGTGCCTTCCTGTCAGCAAGATACCCTACATGACAATTTGACAGAGAAAATACCCTGCTTATCAAACAGAGAAAAATCCAAACATCCAAGTCAGACACAGGTAAACCTCCCCAGCCCCAAAACAGCCTGGTGACTCGTGCTCTGAAAGCAGTCAGCCCCAAAACACGTCAGCTGTGCACAAGGACAGACACAGTAAACAGTATTCAGTCCCCCTTGGTTTAAATTCTTCCTGCACTGAAAATCTTAACAATTGTAACAAAAGTAAAGCAAGGTCCACCTCTCTCTGTTGATTGAAAGACTGCATTTCTGATCATTCTAAGTTCCTTATTTCACCTTTCAGTTAGAAGTAGCCTCCACCTGAAGATTGTTAACTTTACTAAGGAATCTGCTACAAACCAAAGACAGTTGTAAATTGTAAGGTTCACCTCCCTCTGTTGTGAGCACAACTCGCTTTCTTGCAAATCCTAAATCCAGTGTTGCAGCTTCCAGCCAGAGGTAGATTCACCTGAAGAATATTGGGTGAAGCTTTCATATTACATCTATTTAAGTAAAGGAAATGACATTTCCAATGTTTCAATAATATATTTATAAATATATTATCAATACTTAATACAGTATATTATTAAAAAAAGCCAATATATTTTCCGATATATGGGATATGCTAAAGGGACAGTACTAGATATATTTTCCACATATACCAATATATTTCAAATTTCCACAATATATTACAATATATTTTACAACACAAAGATATAAATATACTAAAAAATATGAAAATATATTTCTAATATATTTCATTTTCGTATGGCACAAGCTGTAATAGTTTGGGAGCATCCATGTCTGTGACAACTGACCAGCGACAACTCATGGATGGCCTAATTATGATTCTGAGGCCATTTGAGCAGTCACACAGGCAGCGATCTATGACACTGCATCTATTAGTCAGGCCATCCCACTGCTAAGGGTGCTGAGGCAGACCTTGTTGATTGTACAGTAGATGCTGGAGGCAGGTGGAGATAGGTCAAGCTGTGTATTACTGAAACACATGCTTCAAATATTGGACAGCAATAACAACATCTCAAGCATTCTGGAGTCTCCTGAATTTGGAATTGCCACAATGCTGAACCCATGCTATAAAATGGGCCTGTCATACATAGTTGATGGTGGGCATGATCAGGTGCAACATCTCACTCTAAGATGGATTCATGGGACACAAATGTTACAGGCACAGTTCTGCAAGCCACAGCATGGCAATGATGACAGACGGAATGTTACTACCACCTCCCTTAAGAGGGCTGCAACACCAAGGCTGCTCTCGGGAGGATAATTGCCCATAAACCCACTTTGTGATGACTTGTCACAGGTAGGAATTTTGGACATGGAGGAAAAGGAGGAGCAGGCAGATGAGTCATTATGATTATGGGCAGTACAAGGCATGGTGGAGGCCTATTTGGAAGATAACAGGCACCTCACCTGAGCATATTGGAGGAGCCTCTGGTCTACTGGAGTGACAAGGTGACTGAGTGGCCAGTGCTGACATTCATGGCAGTGAAATATCTGTCCTGTCCACCCTGTAGTGTAAGCATGGAGAGGGTATTTAGTTTGGAGGGGTCCTGTTCAGGAAAGGCGTACAAACCTATCACCAGGAAATGTTGGCAAGCTGACATTAAAATGAATGAAGGGCACATTCCACCTAGAACAACAATGTCTGTGTTTGTACCCCAGGAGAATGGCATTGATAATGAGGGGAAAGCAGAACAGCATAGTGGTAGCGGCAAACTGCATTACATTGAGATGGATGAGGTGCTCATGGGAGAATTCCTAACCATGGACAACTCAAGTCTTGAAGACTGCTAGGGCTGCTTCGTTGATGAGGATGATGATGGTAGCAGCGCATAAAGGAAAAATTTGTGTTACATCGCTGCCTTCCTTCTTATAACTTTAATCATGTCACATGTCCTGTGTTATTAAATATTTTTCCCATGTCAGCATTTTCCCCAACTTGTTCAGTGATTCCTTACATTCATAGAAATGCATCTCAGCTAGCAGCCAGCCTGCTTGTATAACTCCTGCCTGTGCCAATAAGCCTCCCAGTCAGCCAGCTTGCCTGAACAGCTCCTCCTAGTGCCAAGAATGCCTCCCAGCTAGCCACCTACTTGTACAGCTCCTCCTATTGCAGATAATTCCTCCTAGCTAGACACCTGCTTGTACAGCTTCTCCCAGTGCCAAGAAGGTCTACCAGCTAGCAGCATGATAGTGCAACTCATTCCACTGCCATGACGCCTCACAGCTAGCCACCTGCTTGTACAGTTCCTCCCAGTGCCATGAAGGCTTCCAAGCTAGCCACCAGCTTGTACATCTCCTGCCAGTGCCAGTGATCCAGTACAGCAAAGGCCTGCAGTGTGTGCTGACATGATAAGTTATTTTCCTCGAAGGCAGCAGCACTTGTTAGCCACCCACAAATGTCATGCTATACTTTAACAAATATATTTGTGATATATTCTTTATCATCACGCTCTGAATCGTGTATGCTTAATATGTGCAGATACTTTCAAAAGTGTTGTTACAGTTAATGTAGTAATTAATAACTGATGTCATTAAAGATGGCTGCCATTTTCTGTTTTTTAACTTGTGTTCTATGGAGGATACCCCATATAGTAAGATGATATGTAACACATGCTTCTTCTCTGCTAAGAAACAGATAGCAGTGTGCCACCACAAATGATACTTAATTTTTTTCATGGCTGTCCAGTGTGGCACATGATATGACTGAGCTGTACGTTGTTTCAGGAATGAAGTCAAACAACAAGGAAAATGGGGATCTTAATATTTTTTGCAGACAAATATTATTGCTGAAGAAAACTATAAATGTATGAATGCATATTCTGGTTTTACATGTGTTTCAATTTTCCCTTTTGTCTCCCTTTCACCTTAGATAACTGAGTGCTCTACACTACTTGCTGTGGCACCATTGTGCCACAAATGGTGTGACCATCAGTATTCTGATGGTAAGCATGTAACATGATTTTTTTTTCTTTCCCTAATTTTTAATCTTATTTTCTTTCCCACAGGCAAAGAGTGACCCTCTTGTCATGCCATCTCTGAGTCCTGCTGAATAATATCCCTTTGTTTCTTCACAGGTGTCTGTTTGTCATCCATCATGTGAGTCTGGTCACCCTACACCCTCAAGACCAGGCCATTACCTATGTGATGGTAAGTATAGTTTTAGAAAGTTATTTTATGTTCCACTTTTTTAAGTATCTTTTACTTTCATCACAAGTCTATGGAGCGTAATACAGTATCTAAAAAATGCATATTTTCTCTTCACATCAGGTCTAACCATCTCACAGGGATACATCATGCCAGCAGCAAGAATACCAAGTCCTTGTATAGCAAGTGGGCCATTGCCACCTGTTGCTTTCTGCCACATCGTGTTCATGGACTGAACCATGCCAAATAATGTGAGATTCCTGAAATGAATAAGTAGGAGAAGACAGCACTCCATTATCCTGCCATATTTATTTATTTATTGAATTTTGTTGACCCGATAGGCCCACTGAGACTAGAAGTCCCTTTTTCAGGGGCGACCGGGGGAAGGGGGGATACAGATGTTAACTAGCTGAAACTGAAACAGATTAAGCTGTTGATGGCATTTTTAGTGAAGGGGGAAATTTGGTCAGAACATCGGGGAAATTCCCCTACTCGACAGTAGGGGGAACCCTTGGACATCTGAGTCAGGATGGCCAGTCCAGAGAAGGAGATTTTTTATTTTATTTATTTTTTGTTTACTGGGTAGGTGCACTAGCCAAAAAGACTATTTTCAGGCATGACCCGGGAGAGTACAGAGACAAACTTCAAGAGAAACATTTTTGTACACAATTCAATATTACATGTAGATGTTGAACAATTAACAGTGGTAGATATGACAAAAACAATACAGTATTTAAGTTTACAGGTGACAAATACAATCAGGCAAAATTTTTAAAGTGACTGAGCAGTATTCAAACAATGAGGAATAAAGCGCTGTGAGAGCAAGTAATAGACAGGTGGAGTGTAGTGAAAGGAAGATAGTGAGGACGGTGGAAAGAGGAGGAAGGCAATAGATGGGGGGATAGGTATGGTTTAGTCAAGTACAGGTTACCCAGTGAGGTTCATCTGATGATGAAAGAGGAAGGCTGTGAAGTTTGAGAAGAGAAAGCACTCAAAAACTATCCAGAAAGGGAAAGGTAAAATGGAAGAATAGAATGCTAGAAGTTAGGAAGTGAGATTGAAAGGATGTGCTCCCTGTTGAGTGGATCCCAGGCTCCCAGGGGACTACAGAGAGTAGGGGGATTAGAGAGTTGGGGCTAAGGTGGTTTGAAACAGGAGCATACATAGGGGGAGAAGAGACAGTGGTGTAGTTCTCTCTTAAAGGAGATGTGGGATGCAGCTTGATGTAGGGTTAAAGGGAGTGTGTTCCAGAAATGAGTTGCATAACAGGCAAAAGCACGACCACCTTTTGAAGTGCGATGTCTTGGAATAAGAACTGGGACATTGTCTGCTGAGCACAAAGCATAGTTGGATTTCTGGTAGGGAAGGAGACTGGCCAGGGGTTTAGGTGAACGGATCTGATGATGTTATCAGTAATAGTACCAAGTGCATAAGACCTTAGTTCTTGGGGAGGAAGCCATCCCAGATCTGTGTAGAGAAGACAGTGGTGTTTTAGCCTGGGGGAGCAGGATGTAAAGAGACAAATATTATAGGTAACATCCCACTTTCATAGACTCGAGTTGCAAGCAGAAACATAAATGGCAACCCCATAGGTGAGAGAGGGAAGTAATATCCTATGGGCAGTAGCAAGCCTGGCAGAGGAGGTGAGAGCATAACTAGTATGGCAGGCGATACTAAGTTTAGAGTTAACTTGCTGACAGGTAGATTGAATGTGGAGGTCAAAACTCAGTGATGGGTCAAGAGTGACCCCTAGATATTTGAAGGAATGTACCACCCCTACCAATGTGCCATCAGGGAGGAGACGTTAAAGTGTGTCTGGGAGAGTTTAAGTTTGAGTCTGGAGCCAAATAACATAGCCTGGGTCTTAGATTTATTTAGAATAATTTTACGATTTGTTAGATAAGCTGAAAGTCACAAGAGAGTTTATATCCTCAGTACTGTTGGAACTGGTATATAGTACAATGTCATCCACATATAATAGGAAGTTTTAAGGAGATTAGAGGTGATGCTATTGATAAAAATTGAGAAAAGCAGAGGACCTAAGATAGACCCTTGAGGTACACCAATATTGATAGTAACCTTGTCAGAGAGGATGGAGATAAATTTCACGTATTGAGACCTATCAGTCAGATAGCTATTAAATCAGTTGACATTTGGTGAGAAGCCTATAGAGACGAGAGTGTCAATGAGGATGGAATGGTCAACATGATCAAATGCCTTGGTCATGTCAATGAAAATGGCCCCCGTAAGCCAACCAGAGTCCATGGCCACTAGGGTGTTGGACGTGAGTTTGAGCAGGGCAGTAGTGGTACTGTGCCCTTTGTGGAAGCCATGTTGAGCATCAATTAAGAGGTCATGTTTTAGCAGAAAGTCAGTTGTTTGGATGGCAACTAATTTCTCAAGAATTTGGCTGAGCGCAGATAGGATGGCAATGGGTCTGTAATTTGGGTCAAGCAGGTTGCCTTTCTTATGTACAGGGGTGACTCTGGCCATCTTCCAGATATCAGGGACAGAGCTTTGACACAAAGAGAGAGAGAGACAGAGAGAGAGAAAATCTTAGCTAGGGGAGCAGCTAAGTGTGGGGCAGCTAATTTTAGGAGCTTGGGTTCCAGGTTATCACACCCCATGGCTGCATACTCAGAGATGTTTTGTAGAAGTCTGTGAACCTCATTTCTCTGGACGGACTTGAAGTGGAAAGTGGGTCCCGTGGAATTTGCTTATATGACAGGATTTGATGGGATAGGGAAAGTAGAGGTGTATTGAGTAAGGTCAGCAAATTGCATGTTAAAGAAGTTTGCATTAGTGAGTGGATTTTTACAGTGGATGCCTTTTAGACACATGTTATTAGGAGTAGAGGACTGGTTTGAACCCAGGAAGAACCTAATATGGGGCCAGAATTTTTTTGGGTCCCCCTGGGAGTGTATTAATAGGTCCTTGTAGTAGGAGCTTTTCACTTGCTTGATTTCTTTCTTAGAGGCATTTCTCAGTGCTCTGTAGAAATGAAAATCTTCAAGTAGACCAGATTTCTTGTACCGAAACCAGCTTTTGTCCAGCAAAGGTAATTTAGAGAGGAGGTCAGATTTCAGCTAGCGGGTCAGCCTATTTATTACTCATCTGGTCACAAGATGACTATGGTTTTCTTGTAGTGCTAGGAATTTGGTCAAAAAGATGTCTAGGGCAGACTGAACATCCGATGAGCTATAGAGAGAGGACCAGTCAGTGCAAGCGATGTCCAACAAAAAGGCATGTGGGTCAAAATTAGCGTAGTTATGGAAAGTAAGGAAACAGGGCTTCATAGGTTCAGGCCTGCCTTTACCCCAGATACAGAAAGTGGGGGAGTGGTCAATGATGGCATCAGGTAGGGTGCCTATGTCAATGATGTTCTCAGGACAGTTTGTCATAATCCAGTCCCTCAAGGTGCTGGTATTCGATTGAGGAGCAGATCTGGTGGGTAAAGAGATAAGCCGATGCAGGTTGTAGCTTTGTAGTTTAGTCAGAGTTGGAGAGACTGGACATGGAGGAGACAGGGGAGCTGGCCTCCTCCCCTGTACTCATGATGCACAAGGCCATTAATGCCACCTTAGCGGTGGCTGATTTTCCAGAAGAAGATGGGTATTTGGAAGGAGTAACACAGGAGAGTTGTTTTGCAGGAGGTGGACAATAATAACAAGAAGATGCAACAAGTTCACAACTCTGAATTATGGCAACAAAATGTAGAACAGTCTGCTGCAGCTCACACACGGAAGCTGCATGAACTACAATGAGCAAGGGATTCCTATTTAGCGGCTACAAAGCGCATTGATGTGGAGATAAACGAGCTGCTTTTGCATTCGGAAGCTGACAGTCCCACAGCTGAGTTTGACAAGGCTAGTCAATGGCCTGCTGCCATGTCAGCAGTAAAGGATACAGCAACTTTGCACAACCCAGTGTTTTTTAGACTCTCCCCAAATGACATGAAAGGGAGAAGCATCATCAGTGGCTAGCAGTTCCAAAGAAGCAAACTTCATGTGCCAAGAGCCACGAGCTACAGCAAATGATAAACAAGGTCCTCCAAAGCTGAAAAGGCTTGGTCCCAGAAAATATTACCACCAATCTGCTACTGTGTCAGCGACTTCAGCTACAACCCGCACTGAGCCTTCTGAGTCCTTTTCTTTTCCAAAGGACAGGAAAATACAAGGCTGGAGTAAGTGGAACTGTATAACGGGCCTTGACTTGTGATCAGGCCCTTCTCTCCCAAAGAAACACTGCCATTTGGGGAAGGCAATTAGTCCCCGATACAAGCTCTGGAAGATGCCTGATGGGTGCCAGGTTCAAATGGGCAATGGATCCCAGACCCCATGGACAGCACATATTGAAGGTATGCATCTGCTATCGCACCTGAAGAGGCCACAACTTCAATAAGTTCCAATGAACCCCGGGGTAATTTTCCTAATGCTGTAAATAATGATTAGTCTGCTGTAATACATGAACCTGTTGTAACTGCTGAGTTAGGGGCAAATGTTTTAGTGCACACTGAACCAGAATCCCAGATGGAGGTTGAAATATTAGGGGATACATTTTTGGGGATGGGCCCCTCAGTACAGGCCTTGCAACAGGAGAAAGGGACTGGGGGCTTAAAGCTCATGTTTAAGTTTTCAGACTTATTTCAAAATAATAAGGGTGAGCCTGCACCTAGACCGAACGTGGTGTGGGTTTTATATAAAGTTGACCTGGAACCCCCCCAGGTAGACTACATATAACAAGAGTATTATATAAAGGGGCAATGAAGTTTTTCTCATCTGAAATTTTCACTTTAATTAATATTGGCAACTCAAGTTTCGATGTCAGTTTTAAATCAGTATCTAACTTAGGTTTTGGGCACAGTATAATCTACAAAAAAAAAATCCAGTATGGATACCATTCCAGGCGATACCTCTGACAAAACTATTGGTTAAAACAGTAACGGTCCTTTTCAAAAATGAGGGAGTCAATGTGGAAATTATTTTTATTTTCGGTGCGCCAATGCTGTGAAATACTAGGAAAACCTTTCCCTACGCTAGATAGTGAGCAGATATGGGATGGTGGGTGGAAAATGAAAGTTAATCTTTTTACTACAAATTCTGGGCCTGTGCACCTCCTGAATTCCTTTTATCTGGGAAGGGATCGAGGGGCATTATTTTACCCAGGGTAACCTCTTTCATGTTTCAAATTCGGGTCTCAAATGCATATCGGCTCAGTGTGTGATACTACCAGATGTGGTCACTGTTTGGAGTATGGGCATATTGCAGCATCATGCTTAAACCTTTTTAAGTGTAACCTATGTGAGCAGACTGGGCATGCTGATGGGGAAATGCCCTTGGGCATCCCACAATAGAGAGGACTGTCCCTCACATGAGGGTTTTATCAATATAGCCCAACAGTTGCAAGAGAAGTCCAAGGCAGAAGAACAGCTATGGATGGAGCGGGATCCACCTACATCTGCCCCTGTAGACCCACAAATGGAGGAACACCTAATGCAAGCTCCAGAGGATCCAGTACAAGCCCAATAAGAGTCAGACTTAGAACTAAGAATTTCTCATGTGAAGCCTTAGAAACACAGAATGTAATGTCATGCCTCCGCCTCCCCCCCAGAGAAACCTTTCACACTAGTAGCTCCCCAAAAATGACCTAGGGCAGGAAAGTCCCAGAAGCAGCAGAAAGGGAGTATTGAAAACTGGGAAAGGGATCAGGTCATGGAAAACTGTCAGTTCATATACTGCCCTAGCACAGGGATCTTTCGACAGGGACTCGGGAGATGAGGAGACTGACACTTACACCATGGCTTCCACTACGGATACAGAAGAGGGTGGAGGGGAAGATTCTGTCACCAAGAGGACCCATCAAAGATGACTGTCTAAAACCCCTTGAATGGAGGACTGCTAGAAGGAATTGATAGTCATTACTCTTCCCTCCAAATGCATCACCTTTCGTTTTTCACAATAAATGTTAACAGTATTAAATGTGAGAGGAAAAGAGTAAGGGTTCTTTATTCAGTACAAGAAGGCAAGAATGATATTGTCTGTTTAAAACACACTCAGACCTGGAACAGGCCTCCAAGTTATGGAAGGCAGGCCCTGCTTTTTGATCTGTGGGGGTAGATGCCTGTGATGGGGTTGGGATCCTTTTAGGGAACCCATCCTTACAGGTTACCAAACTGGTGGATAGACATCCAGGAAGGGTACTTCTCCTGGATATTTCATATTTAACAGAAAGGTTCCGAGTTATCTCTACTTATGCCCCGCAGACAAAGGCCAGCAGGGTTGCACTCTTTAAAGAGTTTCAGCCTTACCTACACTCTTCCTAGCTTACAGTGTGGCTAGGGAATTTCAATTGTGGGCTCCATCAAATGGATCAGGGTTTACAGACACAGAAATTGTTTTGTGATACTATGGCATTACAAAATATTATTAACACTGCAGGCCTAAAGGATGCTTTTCAATCTAAACATCCTACAGGGTGGGGCGGGTTCACATACTTCTGGGGTCAGTTAAAAATCCCAGATAGATTTTACTTTGATTTCCACTGTTTTGCATGTTCTGGAGGTTTTTACGCAGGTTAGTGAATTCTCAGACCATGTTGCCATAGTAATAAGGGTTACTTGGCAGAACACACCAAGGTGTAAGAAAGGCACCTGGAAGTTAAATGAATCACTTTTTGAGCAATCAGGTATTCAACGAGGATGGAGGTGGGAACGGGCAGCATAGCTGTCAGTGGTAGACTGTTATGAGGAAGTTACAGAGTGGTGGGAAGATACTAAGAAGGCATGGTGTACATATTTCCAGAAACAGGCACAGTATACAGCTAATAGGGAATATCACCAGTACCTGATGTTGTGACATCAGTTACAACATTTAATATCTCAGACAGAAACCACTAATTTTGATCATTCCCCCCAACTACAGACCTTGAAAATGCAGTTGGCTGAATTGTAATATAATCAAGCCAAAACTTTGGCACAAGAGCAGAGGTTTGGTACTCATGTGTAAAAAGGTTCTTTAGATCCCTTTTAAAGAAAATAAAACCAGGGTACAGCAGAAAGTTACGGCAAAGCTTGTTGGCCCTGATGGGTAGAGGCATACTGACCCAAGGAACATGTCCTTGGTAGAACAGTAAGTGCGCACCCTATACAGGGCTACGCCATCCACGCCTGAACTTCAGGATTACTTTTAGACTCTCCAACTCCCCCTAGTTTCTGATTCAGAGGCTCAGGGGCTAGTTGAACCTGTTACTGAGGAGGAGACAGAACATGAAATTCAGCAGTCAAAGTCAGATTCCACTCCTGGTTCTGATGGGTTTTTAAGGCAAGATTTTATAAAACTTTTAAATCTGAGTTGACCCCATCATTAACTATTTTATTCAATCACATTCTCACCTCGCAGCATTTTTTGACATCCATGAATGAAGCAATATTAGTCTTTCTGCATAAAAAAGGGTCAAGAACTGTCATTGACAACTGGGGCTCTATCAATCTTTTTAATACTGATTTGAAACTCTTGAGCAAACTTTTGTTGGCCAGACTTTCTTGGATAGCCAGTATCCTTGTATCCCCAGAACAGGCTTGTGCTGTCCCTGGAAGATGGCAGCATGATAACTTGATTATCTTAAGCAAATTAGTTGAGTGAGGGGAACAAGGATCTATGCAGGGCTATATACTAGGGTTGGATCAGGAGAAGGCCTTTGACAGGCTTTCTCATACTTTTTTATTTTCCACATTATTGGCTTATGGAATTCCCCCAACCTTTGTTGGTTGGATCCAGGCAAGGTATCAAGCAACAACAGTTATCCCTTGTGTTAATGGTTGGAGAGGGCGAAGACTTTCAGTTTGTCAGGGAGTATGGCAGGGATGTCCTTTAAGCCCTCTTCTGTATGTATTTGGAATAGATATTCTCATTAGGAGAATCCTGGACAGCCCAGACATTCAGGGGTTAACTGTAGTGGCAGGAGTCTGCAGATAAAAGCCTTAGCATACGCCAATGATTTGGTGTTATTACTAGACCACAGTACAGATGAACATCAATTAATCTGTCTTTTGAAAACTTTGTGTATTCTGATTCACGATTTAACCTTAGCAAGAGTAAGTGGATCCCCATAGGTGATCCCTCTCTTCCACCTACTGAGGAGTTTGCAGGGATACCTGTTACCTCAGAACCCATAAAGATATTGGTATTGAATTTGGATCAGGTAATATGGCTAATAGAAACTGGGAGCAAAGCATTGGTATGGCAGACAGATTGGTAGCTAGTTGGAAATGGCAACAAATCTCAAAGAAGAAAAGAATGGTGTTAATATGAACTTTGGGGTAGCATGTGAGGTGGGCGCCTGAATCAAGGTGCCGTCCAAAATGGCGATGTGATATGGGCGAAAGCCGAAAGGCAAGGGGGCAGGGAGGGTGACCGGATGTGGTGGGGTGGGCGACCCTAGTGACAGGATGTCGCTACATGTACATACGCTTGGGGGGGAGGAGAGTGAGCATGGCGAGCGTGGCCTGGGAGGGGGCGGAGTGGATATAGGGGGGTGGTGCTGTGGTCAGCTGCCAAGCTGCGCTGTGGTGTCAGGGGTTGGCCTCCACTTACGGTGCTGGGGTTCCAGGTTCTGGTCTGGGTCCAGGCTCTACTGTGCTTTTCTTGTGCCCAGACCAAAACTTGTCATTTTTGCTTTTAGCCCCCCCTGACATCATCCCCAGGTTGAGAATCCTCAAGTATGGGGTGTGGCGGGTGAAGCCCCGTGTGGGGTGGGGTGGGAGGTGGGCCAACCACAGAAAGCAAGTGTTTTCAGTCTCTGCTGCTGTTCAGCAGTGCAGTGAGGATGTTAGGGTGGCAAAATTGTTTTCACCACCCTGACGTCACGATAATGTGAGTCGCCATTCGCCACTTGCCATTATCACATAGAACCAAACTTTGTTAATCCTTTCTTTTTTGTACCTTAATTATGTTTATAACCCCCGCAACTAAACATACAACAATATTCAGTAGTTTTTTTCAAGCATTCTGGGTATCTCGCTTGAACCCTATTAAAAGAGACATTACTTATTGAGCAGTTTCAGAGGGTGGAGTAAATATGATTCTTCCTGTAGCATTTTTTTTTTAGTATCTTTATTTCCTCAAAATTGGCTGTTGCCTTAAATCCTGGGGCATGCATTTGGAAGGATATAGTGTTTAATAATAATAATACTAATAATAACTTTATTTGTTAAGTGCCTTTCAAATTTATCAAGGCGCTTTACATAAAATAGATAAAACAAGATAAAATGAACAGCAGTATAAAACAGATAATTGACAAACATGTAATATAGTCAAACAGAAAAGGCTTGGCACCACAAATATGTTTTTAATGCCTGCTATAGATGGTTACAACCCTGTATTAGTCCCTGGAGCCAACAGAAGACCAGATTAGTATCTAAATTCAGTCATATACCCCAATATGGCTTGGATAGTGTTACGCACGTGATTAAGTAGGGGGTATCCCCACTGCAGGTGCAAACCTTGGCTAGGAAAGCCATTTATCACAAAATAGTACAGGCCGAACGTACAGTTGAGATCAGTTTTCCTCTATGCTCTGAGCCCTGATACCCAATTGTGTTGACTTACCAAACTGACCCCAGGTTCCCAGGATTTGTATGGGACAGTGTATGGTTGGGGAACTATGGGAGGTTGGGCGCAAGGGGAAACAACAAGCACAGACAGATCATAGAAAGATATTGTCCTCGATTGACTTGTAGACAGGAAATAGGAACTCAAGAATATTTATTTTTAGAATGTAAATATGCAAGACAATTTCAGAGGCATTTGGCCACAGAATTGTCAGAGCTGCTCTTTGCTTCTCTGATGTATTCAGAAATAGTGTATGGCCCTGAGAGGGTCCTTTGGGTCCAGTACCCTGAAAAGACTATATATATAATTTTAGCAGTAATACGCTATTACCTTTGGCAATCTCGCTGTCTATGGGTACTATAGCAACAAGCATTTGCCAATGCCGAATGTTGGCTTGCTGGCATTGGCAGTGCAGGAGTTAGAGAGATGCATCATAGGAATGGCAGTGAAGTATTGAACTGATGTCAACCCACCCCCACCCTGCAGACAGTGACAGGCATTAGGGTGTCCCTTTGGGTGTTTGGTAATGCAATGCAGGAAAACATGTTGGGCAAGATGTGAAAAATGACAGCTGCACAGTTCATAAGGAGGTATAAAAAAATGTCAGTGTTGAAAATGTGGCATACAAATATACCAAATTTGCGGAGTTACAAGGGTGCATGGGAAATATGCAACACATGCTTGCTACACTGCCATTTTATGGGCGTTCGGCACCAGATTTTCAACATAGGCATTTTAGCACCTCTGCTCATGTACAGTGTCACTGTTATTTCCTGAAAGTGTCCCAAGAAGTGATTTCGCACAGCGACCACGCTATTCTGCGCCGGAAGTGCGAAAACACATTTTGGGCAGGATATGTGAAGTGACAACTGTACTGTTCATCAAGAGGTGTGGAAAAATGGCAATGGTGAAAATCCAGAGTGAAAATATCACAAATACACGATGGTACGAGCGTGCGTGCAATCTGCCAACGCACGCTCGTAACACAGTCATTTTATGGAGTATCATCACCAAATTTTCAACATAAGCATTTTAGGACCTCTGCTCATGAACTGTGTCACTGTCATTTTTATAATCTGGCTCAAACACTGATTTCCTACAGCGACTGCGCTATTGTGCGCCGGAAGTGCGGAAACACATTTTGGGCAGGATGTGGAAAATGACAGCTGTACTGTTCACAAGGAGGTGTACAAAAATGACAATGCTGAAAATCCGGTGGTAAAATATTGCAAATTTGTGAAGTTATGAGCCCTGCGAGAAGCAACGCTGCAATGCTGCGCTCATCAAAACAATGGCATTTGTTGGATTTTCCTGGAAATTTGAACATAGGCTTTTGAGAGGCCATCTCATGAACACTGGCACTGTCATTTCGCTTATAGTTCAGCAAGCGATTTTGCATAGTGACCGCAAAATCACCTTCAGGCTGATTAACGCCTAAGACAGTGATAGAATTATGAGGAGGGGCCCTAAAACCCCATGTTGAAAATTTGGTGTCAAAATTCCAAGAAATGCCCGAGATATGCAGCAAAGTTGAAAAACCCTATTCATTCCATTATACAGCTTATCAGCATTTCCTCAGTTCTCGGTCGGCTTTGAAGAGTGCAGACGTGTTCCCGGTCCACAGAAGATCGTCGCGCCAGACTCTGGAGGTAAGTATTGGGTGAGGAGGGGTGAGGGGAGGCAGGGTGCGGGTGGGGGAGGGGGCATCAAGACTAGAGGGACGGTTTTCGCTTTACAGGGTAAAAAATGGAATGCCATTGAGGGACAGTTTTCATTTTGTAGTCATTTGGCATGCTGGGTGGCTCCCAGCATGCCACCTAACTGGTTTTTGGGGTGTCATTAGCAGATGGGGATTGGGCATCCTCGCCGGCACACAACATGAGGGGAGAAAGTAATGCCGAGGGGATTGGGCACCTCCGTCAGCAAACAAAAAGTGGGGGCGCCCTTGGCATTCAACAATTGAGGAGGTGATGCCGACGGGAGGGGCCTCCAGCGCACACAAGGACAGCAGGGGGCGCGAGCCGAGGGGATTGAGCACCCCGCATTCAACATTGTGGGGGTTTATGCCGATGGGTATTGGGCTCCCCCGCCAGCACACAAGGACAGTGGGGGGGGGTTATCGACAGGGGGATTGGGCACCCCCGATGTCTGCAGCTGTGAGGCGACCACCCGCTCACCGGCCATGCTCATAATGGTGGCGAGCACAGCAAGCAAAGGATGGCTGCGTATGACGAGCTTTGCTCAGATTGCAGTGGACCTTTGCTTAGATGTGCTCACCCCATTATGTATGCATGGTGTGGTGCCGGGCATGCAGGCTGATTGGGGAATGAGGGATGCACCTACTGATGCGTGCCCTCCATTACGTCCAACAGCAGCCGCGCTAACCTCAAGACTACCTCAAGATGTTGACTTGCTAGCGGCAAGCCAACATAAAAAGAGGTATTTTATGTTGCGCTCATTAAAATATTAGGAAAGCTTTAAACTCTGTTTATTATAAGGACATTAGGCAGTTTTCTCTGCAACAAGTATGGTATTTATGGGTACATTGTATTTCTTGGCTTAACTGAGGTTCTGGAGTACACTTTCATTTATAGTCAAATTGTTCAAGTTCTGTTCAAACTTTTCCCAGGTTTTTTATTCAGTAAAGGTTGTGATTGGTTAAGACAATAATATTACAACACTTGGTTCAATATGATACAAAGAGCTTCAAGTAGAAGAGTGACACTTTCTTGAGTCAGTAGTACACACTGATATTAATTTATATATGAAGATTACATGTTGATATTTGTTACTCAATTCTTTTATTATTGTTTGTATGAATAATGCTTTTATGTATCTATGACAGTCTTTTTTTTCTTTTTCCTTGATTTTGAAATGATTGTAGTGTTATCTGTAATAAAGACCAATTTCTTAAATAAAAATTCCCCTACTCTTTTTGAGAAGGTCCATGGGATCTTTAACATCCACCTGAACTACCGCCAGAACAGGCAGATGAGACCTTGGTTTAGCGTCCAATCCGAAGGATGGCTCCTCAGGAGTGCAGCATCCCCCTCATGCTGCACTGCAGTGCCAGTATTGGGATATTAACCTAAGTGCCTGGTGTGGGAATAGAACCCACAGCATTCTGATCTCCTGGTCTCAGAGGTGAGTGTACTACCTGCTGAGCCACTGACACTGCTAAATATGGCTCCGGTCCTATGAGTTTAGGAAAAAAAATACTTACCTTCCGGCATAGTATGCTACTTTCCAAAAAAAACAAGCACAGTAGAAAACCATGCAGCAGCAGCACTGAATCACCCTCATGAATACTTGAAAGATAATGGTCACAAAAGATATTTAGAAAGACAATGGTTTCTCTGTCTCACCCTTCCCCTCCCCCCAAGAAAGCTGGTATGGCAATAGCCACACTAGATATCATTGAGCAAGCAGCAGTATCAAGAAAGTAGTTTTCACTTCTAATCTCGGAGCACTTCTGCGCAGCAGTGGAAATTTCAAAGACAAGACAGTGAATTCTTTCTTCTCAGTCACTTTTTTTCTACATTTCCTCAACAGCAGTAGCAGCAGCATCTAGCATCAGGAAACCATTTTGAGACTTGTGACCGACCTTCTCATTTCAGGGCACCATCAGAATTTCTCAGGACAAGGCAATGAACTCTGGTGTCTCTCTGGCACTTTTCTCTTGTTCATCTTTTAGACAGCAGCACCAGTTAGGGGCTTGGGCCACAGCTTCTGATTTCTGTGCCATCAGGAGAAATCTTCAAGACAAGGCAAGAATTATATTTTGGTTTTCAAGAAATTTTCCCATGTGCATCTTCTCGACTTCTCGTGGCAGTTGCGAATGACAGCAACAGCAGCAGCACCTACTGCGGCAGCAGGAAAGCAGTTTGTGACTTGGGCCACTACTTCTCTTTTTTGCTACCAGGAGAAATTTTCAAGACAAGACATCTTCTCCGCTTCTCTTGGCAGTTCCTGTTACACACTCTGAACTGAGGTATGGCAGGCAGCATGAGGAAGCAGCCTGCACAATTTTTTACAACACTACAGAAGAATTCAGAAGCAAGATAATTGTAATTTTTGTCAAATTTCGCAGTAGCTGGATAGCACAACAGAGCGGTTGGGGCACTCTAAAAACACACAGCATAATGCCACGTAGCAGTAACTGCTGCTGAGTGCAATCCACTTACTCTAGTAGTTGAGAACAATTAAGGAGAGAGACAGCCAGATACAGAGACGTGAAACTTAAACAAGACATATAGGTAGGAACAAGGAAATATAATACATAGAAAGAAAATATACCAATATTTTTGTATGTTTAACTTTTTTTCAAGGGGAACAAAGGAGTTTCAGACTTGGAACAGTGGACAGACTATAAAGAAGATAGGAAAGATTTTTTTTGGACAGTATTTTCAAACTTTTTAATTTTTTTGGGGTAGATGGACTATGAAACTTGAAAACAGTAGACTGTAAGAGGATAGAACAGGAAGGAAAACTTTACCATAAGAAAGACAAGACAACTTTTTTTAGCATTTTGTTTTTTGGGGAGGGGGTATGACACTTGGAAAGGAACTTGGACAGACTATAAAGAAGATAGGAAAGATTTTTTTTTGGTATTTTGTAATTTCTTTGGTATTTTTATATTTTTTGGGGGGAAGAAGAACTATGAAATTTGGAAACAGTAAAGACTAAAAGAGGATAGTACAGGAAGTAAAACTTTAGTAAGAGAAAGACAAGACAACATTTTTTAGCATTTTTTTGTAGGGGATGAGAGACTAAAAGAAGACAGGAAAGATTTGGGGGTATTTTTTTTAACTTTTTTTGGTGTTTTTATTTTTTTTGGGGGGAGAAGGACTATGAAACTTGAAAACAGTAAACACGATAAAAGGGTAGCACAAGAAGGAAAACTTTGCTAAAAGTTAGGCAAGACAATATATCAAATGACCCCATCACTGGCACCCATATCACAATGGTGAAGCTCCTTATGGCCTGCTAGAAGCTTTGCCTGATTCTCAAGCACTGTTTTTAGGTTCTGCTGGACCTCAGTGAACTGGAAGTGTAGGTCACCCACTTTCTGCTTCACTAAGGCCAGGTCATCTGGTGTTGCTCTTCTTGCTGTTGGTGCTGCAGATACTGCTCCTTCAAGTGGAGGAGGAGCTGGAACTACAGGGGCTGCTGCTGCTTTTTCTTCATACAACCTGGCCCATGACCTGACATGCCTCCATACACCACGGTCTGCCCATTCAAGCCAGCTGCCATCCCCTTCCCCTCCCCCACTTGCTGCTTCTCAAACCCTTGCCTGCCACTCTGCCTGGTGGCACAACTTTAAGTGAATCCTCTGCCCCAGTACCCAAATGGGTACCCTTCTTCCCTCTGTGCACCACTTTGCCATAAGTATTGAAAGTGACCACACTTTGGTCAGTAGGGTGACTAGTAATGAAGCACCTCACAAGTGAGCTCTTCAGGTTTTGCTGCCAATGCACAGGTGCTGAAAATGTACTGGGCTGCTCTTGGGGGGGGGTGCTGCCGATGGTGGCAGAACAAGGCTGGGGGTCGGGGACCACAGGCTGCAGTTGCTCCTTCTCCTCCTCCTCCTGATACTCTGGGGCAGCATTTCTGTCCTCCTCATTTGGTGGGCATGTCTGCTGGTAGGATGCAGTCTCACATTACAAGATGGTACAGTTTGGGGGGGTGCTGGGCTAAGAAATTGCTCTTTATTCAGGAGGATGGCACTGTATCAGCCACAGATCTGGGAACCACAATACCCAGGTCCACCATAGACTGCACGCTGTCCCTGCTCCATTTACAATTAGTAAACAAAAAAAAAATAGAGAGAGAGAGAGACAGACAGAAAAACACCTCAAAAATGTGCCAAAATAAAGATTGTGCAACTAAGGAAAGTCCAGAATAGTTAATTAAAGAAAAGGTTTCAAAATAAGCTGATTTTAGCAGTTCACACTACTTGTTTGTGTCATTCTGATCTGCAGCTCACTCACACACTGTGTGTCTGTGTACTGCAAATGAGAAACTGAAAGCAATGTGTAATTTCCTGCCCGCTTAGAATGTACCTTGTGACCTGCAGAAAGGCTGCCATGTGACAGAGTCTTTTTTTCATAACTATGCCTTTACAATCATAAGGCAAAGCTCCAAAGTGAAGTTCCAAAGCAAAGTCATCATAAGTAAAAATTCTGCTAAAAGGAGAAAACTTCACAAAATTGTTTGTGGAGGAAGAGTTGCTGACTTCACCTTTACTTTATCTGCATAGTTACATTTCTCATCATCTCTAGATCTGACTTTTACTCAACATCAGGTTAAAAAAGTAATAAAGTGGATGTGACCCACCTAATTTACAAAGGAGGTGCAGAATGTGGGAAGACCCAGTTGAGAAAAGATTTTTGCAGGGTCCTGATGCTGATGGCTGGTTGTATGAAGGAGATATCCCTGAAGAAGTTGCAAGAGCAAAATCATCTTCACAGCACTACTTATTTTGCATTTATTTTGTTGTAACTATTATTTGTTCAGTGGCAGGAGGAAGGATGGTTGTCACATAAATGGTTTAAGAGGCGTATTCCCAAGTGGTTACTAGATTGCTATTATACAATCAAAATATGTTTTGCAATTCAATCAGACTTAGTAAAGAGATAGAAGAACCTTATAATCTGGTGAATAATCATTTTTCTGTAGCTGCCCATCTCTTCTGTGGCATTATAATATGTCTAAGGATGCAGGCCTCTTTATTGGAATCTGAGCTTTCCTCTACTGCAACACCAGCAGTGTCTTTTGCTTCTGCCTTTAATGTGGGACATTTTTATTCTATTGAACAAGTAGCCTCTTTTTCCTTCTTCACATGGACTTGCCCTTTCCTTTTTCGCTTTATCGCACCTGCAATCTGTTTCTATCAAATCAAATCAAATTGAATTTATTGTTTGACACATAAGATGATTACAAGATTTTACAACATTACAAACTTTAAAACATGGATTTTAAAATCATCATCACATCACAATTTACATAGGCTCAAATTCTTGAGAAAATCTATGTACAGGTATATCACATTATGTACAGCATAATTTATGTATAACTAGCATTAATTGGAATCCTTGTTCACCTCTACTGTGCCGGGAAGGTAAACTATACCAACATTTATTATATGGTACAGAATGTCTATTGCCTTTTAGGGAACTAGCCGTGTACCGAATATCTCAATCCTCAACCTATCTTTCTGACTCAAGCTTCTTTATTGCTTTCCAGTCTGGCTTCTGGAAACACCACTCTACCACAACCTCCAGGCTTAAACTCACTGATTCCATCTTCTCAGGGATGGACAGTGGTTTAATCACCTCTGCTAATTTTAGCGATTTTGCCAAGGCATTCGACACGGTCTCCCATACCTTCCTTCTAGACAACCTTGCCTCAGCTGGTTTATCTGACTCTGTCACTAGCTGGTTCAGTTCTTACCTTATAGGGTGGACTCAGTCAGAATTGTTGACTCAATATCCCCTCCCCTCTCTCCCAATCAACACTGGGGTGCCACACGGCTCAGTGTTAGGACCACTACTGTTCTCTATTTTCTGAAGTGACCACCCATCAGTCTGCTTCACTTCCTCAATCAATATGTTTGCTGATGATGCTGTCTTGTTCACCTCCAGCCAATCTCCTTCTGATGTAGCAACCAGACTCCAGCATGATTTTGACAAAGTTCAGCACTGGCTTAGCACAAATTGACTCTCAACGCCAAGAAGACAGTCTACATGACCTTTGGTACTAGGCAGAGACTCTCAAGACTCCCCCCCATGCCCCCTTTCCACACACTTGATGGGACTACTCTCAAGGATACCACATCCTTCAGATACCTTGGAGTTTGACTTGACCAACACCTCAACTTTTCTGGACAGGTAGAAGCAATCCTTGTCAGGAAACAAAGTTGCTTACTTCTACCGGTAAGGCGTGAACTCTTCCAGAAGATGGTACTCCCTATTTTTAACTATTGTGACGTAGTCTATAGTAATACTCCTGAATCTTCCCTAGCCAGATGGGACACTTTCTTCAACTACTTCTGCCTTTTCCCTCTGGATTCCCCTCCTCTCACTCATCACAGTGACCTCTACCACTCTCTCGCCTTTCTCTCACTTGCTAATAGACACCTCTCCCACTGTGCCAAGTTCATCTGAAAATGTTGGCTTGGGTCTTTCCCCTCATACCTCTCCTCCTCCTTGACCATCCCTCTCATACCCCTCCTCTCACTCCCTAAGATCCAGTGACTCCTGCACTTTGGTAGTCCCTCACCAATCCACTACAGTAGGACAGATGACTTTCTTGCAGTACCTCCCTAAACTGTGGAACTCACTGCCCTATCAAATAAGGCACTCCTCATCCCCTAACTCTATTTCCTCAGCACTGCACAACTTATTCACTCCAAACTGTGCATGCCATTAATTTCTTCTCTAATGCATTAAACCCTCACTGCCTATCTTCTATTGAAACCTGAACACCTAAGTCTCTCTCCCCTCCCTTATTCAAACTGTTGAAGCTAGCACTTATTATGTAATTCCAACTCAATGTAAATGTTATTCATTAATAAGCCTGTACTGGAAGCACTTCATTTAGACTCATACACTGTCATATGTATACTTTACTTGCACTGAATTACTGTCTACCTTAATTGCAATTTGTGTGTTTTTCCTTGCTACTTTGCCTATTGTTTAGTATGTTTGCCAATTACGTTGCATGTTTGTTCTCCCTTACCTTCTCCCCCAGGATACACCAGGAGATGAGCAATTGTATTGTTCAGTGTGCCTTTTCTGGTGAAACTTTTCAATAAATAAATAAATATGTTTCCACCTATATTATCCATTTTAATTTTTAGTTTGGATATATGTGCAATAGTATAAAATTCTTACGTTAAGTATGAAAAGTGTTTATAGAGCTCACTATTTTCCTCCGTATTTTCTGGATCTGCTGTAAATATGTTGCTACTCTCGGGATTGTCCATTCATCCTGAGTGGTCTGTACTACATTCGTCAGCAATTCATTATCAGTACTACTCCAGTCTGTAAAGAATGGAGCTAACTAGTAGTGCCTACTTTTATTGTACCACTGACTTTCCCAAAGTACATGAGGAAGATCTTCAGCTGTGCCATTATTTCAACAGCATTCTCTAGCTTCCTTGGGAAGATTTTTCTATCTTTTTGTCACTGCATTACTTTGAAAGCATTCCATTCTGAATCTAGTATAGACTTTTCTCAGTGCTGGTTCTGTCAGTACTTCTAAGTAATAGCTATTACCATTACTAACTACAGTGTTGGCATGCCAGTATGTGATCCTGGAGTTCCTCACTACATCAATGTCCTTTTTTATCCAGTAATTTATGATTTTTTGTTTGATATATTTACTGTACTTTAAGCTGATCATTATGTTTTGTTCTATATATTTATTGAGCTTTATTAAGTTATATTGATTTAAAAGCTTTGTTAACCTTTGGTACCAGCTGCTTTTCTCACAGCCTCTTTGTTCTTTCAAGCAGAGCACTGGGAGTCTATTAGAGGGTAATCTACTCACTTTTAACCAGTATAAGATCTCCCTGGTGTCTGTGGTAGCTCTAATGTGTGTTAACCCCAGCTACAGTGGTAGCCACAGATATTGCCAGCTATTTACAGATATTTTGTGAAATTTCAGAAGAGTTTCTCTCTGCTGCCCCTACTGTTTATATGCAAAAGCATCAGATATTTCTGGAAATATCACAGAAATTTGGGAAATAGCTGGCAGTGTCTGTGGCTACTACTACTGTATGTCCTTATATGGGCAGCTGGAAAGGAGTGTGGTAGCCCTAGTGTTTTTTAATCATTTATGTGCAGGGATAATGATTTATTTCAGTATTTTTACTCTCCCATATTTCTGATCCATAGGATATTTAGCTCGTATGGCTGTTAAAAGTGGTTGTACTGATAGTCCCTCATAAGTCACATTGAATTTATTTAATCCAATGGTGGTTCTTTTTATTGTGTTTGTTAATTAGATTATATGTTTTGTCCATCCCAGTAAATGTGTGAAAACAATACCTAAGTATTTTTTATTCTTGCACTGAATAAAGGGTTTCTTCTTCGATTTTACTTTTATATGTTTCATTTCTAGCCCCAAATGTCATTAGCCGTGTTTTATTGGGATTCATTTTTAATTGCAACTTTTGGAGAGTTAGTTCTAAGAATTTCAAATTTTTTTGTAGTCCTTTTTGGTTAGAGAAAGCAGTATTATGTCATCCACAAAGGCTAAGATGGGAATGCTAGTATTACTGGCTTTTGGGGAGTCAAGAGTCTAGTTCCAATAGAGCCCTAAGCATATTGCCTCTGTATATGCAAAACAGTATGGGGGCTAAGACACAACCTTGTCTCGCTCCTTTATTAACAGGTATGTTTTTAGGAAGTTCTTCCCTTTTTCCCCAGCCTCATTTTTGCTCAATTGTCAATGTATAGGTTGGCTATAATTTGTACAAGAGCTGGACTTATTCCTCTTTCCAGCATGATTAACCATAATGTGTTTCTACCAATGGTGTCAAAAGCTGCAGAATAGTCTATATATGCAACATATAGCTTTTGTTTCCTAATCATTATATATTTTTCTAGCAAATGAAACAAGATAAAGCCATTACCAATAGTTGAATAATTGGCTCTAAAGCCTGCCTGTAGTTCACTTAAGCCCCCCCCCAGCTGCTCGATTTCTGTAATTTATCTGTTTAAAATTATTTTTGAAAAGCTTTTTAGATTAACATCTAATAAACTAATTGGTCTGTACATTAGAGGTTCTGATGCACTTCCCTTTTTGTGAATTGGGACTATCTCAGCTCCTTTCCAGGTGTCTGGTATAACATTTTACTCTATATATTTATTATAAAAAAACAGTTAAGATGTCATACCAAATAGGGGGACTAGATATATAAATGTCTGACAGGATCTTGTCTGGTCCTGTGGTTTTTCCTTTTTTTAATGATTTTACAACCAAATAAACATCTGCATAGTATATTATTACAGGGTTATGAGATTCAATTATATTTATATTTTTCTGTGGCAAATCAGTGTCATAAAATGTAGACTTATAAAAGACAGTCTACACCTTTTCTGTTATATACTGTAAAAGCCTGATGCACATTTGCTGTTCACAGATCCTCTTGCTACCATGGCCCAAAATGTCATGGAATCCTTATCATTGATGGCTGTTAGCATTTTATTCCATTCATTATTATAGTATACTTATCTGTTATAGTTTAAGAATTTTTTATACTGTTTCCTTTCAAAGTTTAAAATTTTTATAGTTTCCTTGCTCTTGTCCTTAATCATTGTCTTAAGTTTGTATCTTGCTCTTTTTTCCTTTTTTTACACTCACTATCAAACTAACCTTCCCTAATGTTCCTATTAATTTTTATTGGTTTATCCCTGTATATCATATTTTGTATTATTTCAGAAAGAACCTGCATTTTCTCCCAGGGCTTTTCCACATTCAGAGTGTGAATCTGGTCAAATTCATTGGATGAGAGAAGTTGCTTCATTGCCAATGCTACGTTCTCATTTAGCGAGTTACCCAACCAAATTCTTTTTTTTTTGTTTATTTTGCTCTGGCCTCTGTCATAATTGAGGGTATTTTGTGCTTTGTTTTGTTCCATATCTGGGAACCTTGTAGAAGGACAGGAAAGTGGCCACTCTTGGCTCTAGGTAATACCATGATCTGTGTCCAGAAATCCAAAGGTCCAGACCAAAGAATCAGGTCAAGAAGGGATAGCATGCTGCCATTAAACTCGGTGCAGTTACCTGATGAATCATCTGGGAGCCTACCATTTAATGGGTACATGCTATAGTCTTTTAGAACTTTGATCAATATGTGACCTGCTTTATTTATTTTTAAATCCTGGGTAGTTCTTCATTTGGAGTATTGCATGTTTCAAAATGATCCCATTTTAAGGAGTATGTCAAAGTTCCTTGTTCTTGCATTGAAATCTCCCAGTGCTAGTTTTTCTGTATCAGGTTCATTCAGAGTTATGTCTTGTATTGTGTTAGTTCAAGTTTTCCCAGATAGTATTACTGTATTCTTTAGATGTTACTGGAGGGGATATAACAGTTTATAAGAATAATTCTAAAGTCATTACACATGAGCTTGAGTATAATGTAGCTTTGTATAACCATGATCTTAATGACCCTGTCAATCACCCCTACATTTTTGTGGTTGCAAGCTCACCCCTATTCCTTCCAAGTTTACTAGTTTTGATACTTGATGCAGCTCAAACCCATTCATTAGTATGCGAACCACTGCTGGCAGCAAGTCCTTTGCCATTTCTGCCCTTGCCCTATGGAATAAGTCCCCCTTCAGGAAACACCTTCCTTGGAACTTTCTGCAAGGGACTCTGTGCTCCCCTTCTAGAAGTTAACATCTGCTACTGTCAATGAATGGGCACAACCAATCTCAAATGCCATGTCCTATCTAGCCTAAGTTATTCACTGCTGTATTTAAGTATTACCTTTTTTCCTGCACTGCTACCATTGACTTCTTAGGTAATTCATCTTCTCCTGAGTGTAGCACTGCTACCCTTGACTTTTTTGTAATTGTCATCACCTGTAACTAACTTTGGCATAATGTCAGCACTGTTTAGTCATGTACTTGAACTCTCCCTATTGTTATACTGTACTGTGTCCTTGCTCAATTATTGCACTTGTATGCTTCTGTAACTAATTCTGGGAACCCCAGAAAAAGGGACCTTCAGGGCTCAGTGGGCCTACTCGGTTACCAAAATTGAATACATAAAATAAATAAATAAGTAAATAAATGCTGACTTCATCTGTGTGCCAGATTTCTTGCAATGCAATTATGTCTCCCTGAATGATGAATTCTTTCCAGTCTGCATCAAGGAGCTTATTTGTTTTGCCTGCAACATTCCATGTTATGAAATTAAAGTGAAGTCCACCAGGATCAAGTGCAGCATATTAGGTTTATTGCATGACAAAAGGGATTAACTTCCATTGAAATTGCATTGTTTACTGCAGTAACTCTACTGCAGAATTCTTCAGTGCTGCGCTTCATCCTGGTGGGTTTCACTGTATATTTGTTCTTATTGGGATTGCATGGTAGAGGCTGGAAGTGAGCAGACAGGTCGCTGGGCTGTTGTGGAGGAATGGTTGCAGCAGGAGTCAGCAAAAACTACATTTTTTTAAATAAAAGAGATGCCACCATTGCCACATTTAAAGTTTTATTATTGCTGACCATTCTGGACCAACATTGTGACTGCTTGGTAATTAGAGGAAATGGAGGAGAGGTGCAAGGCCTCCGGACACCTCACTGTTGGGTGGAGTCCTTGGCAGTGTAGAGGAGCCCCCAGTCAGACAACATCCAGTAAAATCTGTAGAGATCTTGTGGACCCTCAATGAGTCCATCAAACTCACCATTGCATCTACAGAACACCCTTTAGCATGCTGGTTGCATTAGCAAAATGGACTGTTGCCTAGCTAATTTGCAAAGGCTAATGCACATTTGAATTTATTTGACTGTATTGTAGTTTTGCATTTTTATTGTTGCATATTTTTTATTGTATAATTGTTTGCTGTGTGCAGGACTACATTTTTTTATGTTTTGGATAAGTCCTAATATATCTGTAGTATCAGGAGGAAATAGCGAGTTCTGGTGCAAACGCTAAGAAGAGTTGTATCTGCTCCCGGTTAGACTACAATTTACCTGAATCCTAGATTACTGTTATCTGTTACTAGTTGTAAACATTCTAATATAGCTTTACCTTTGTCTCCTGTGGTTTGCGTGTACTCTAGTTTGGGTCAGGCTCTCTGCAGTTCTCTGTGTCTCTGTGACAACCAGTATTGTCCCCCACATTTCTGTAGAGATTGCCACAAGTCCAGTGGGCTAGCCTGCCCAGAAACTGAGGATCTACGTAAGGTTATTTACTAAGCATTTTTGTAGTTTTATATTTTAAGAATATATTTCAAGTTTTAAAAGCAAGAGTGGACCAGCAAGCTGTAACCCGATTGACCAGTTTGAGTCACATAACCTGGTGTTTCAAAAGAGCATGCACTATTGTGTTGGAGCCAGATCACCATTTTGAGCACCCATGGTGGGAAGGGTGAACACGTGGTTCATTTCTATATTTTCATCTAGAGATGGCAGCAGCAACGCCTTTGAGTAGCTTTGAGTAGCTAGTGCTTTTTGCGGTTTAGTTTGCAGCGATAGACATTTCTATTTTACTTACTTGTAGCTTTGGCTTTTAAGACATTGAATCACAAATTCAGCAAAGCAGTAAGCAGTGCATCTTGTAGCCACAGGCCCAGTGTACTCTGTGATCCTGGAACCTGCTGATTGGCTTTCTCCTTTACCCTACTATTTGTGTTTAGGCAATTCAGGGAGTTTACCCATAAGTGCATATAGAAACACATACTGTTTTTTTTTTATTCTTGGCTGTATGAAAGTTAGCAGATCTGCAGCTACAAGTACTTGTTGGCTTGTAAATATTTAATCTGTTTATTGTGTCCAGAATTTACTGCTGTGTTTCTCTCACACTTTGATTTATAATGGAGAGCACAGTGCTCTTAAAAAAGGATCTGAGGATTCAGAGGATTTTGTACCTTTGCACCTTGGCCTGTTTGGACACTCAAGAACTTGGGGTGAGTGTTGGCAACCAGGATTACCAAGAGCTTTAAATCACTGAAGGCCCACAACCTGGTAAGATTTGGGGATGACTCATGAGAGCAACACTTTGCAGTTTATCATTGTCTTCTGGTGTATGCTGGAATCCTTACGTGTGCAGGAGGTCAGCTAGATCACAAGAGTGGCCTGAAAAAAAGAGACTATTAAAAACTCCCCAAGTCGTATTCCTGGTTACAGATAAGGCTTTGAATCTTTGACTGGGGACTGCAAAGTCATGAGACATTCATATTTTAGTGACTCTCCTGTGCTTTGACTTAAATTATTTGATAATGCTTATACAATATTTATGCAAGTGTGATAAGGTTATGTACTGTGAAGCTTTGCACATTTATTGATTCTTAATTCTTAATTTAATTATCTGTTAACAGTTGCAACGGCAACTAAATAAAGAATTCACATTTAGCTTGTCCCTTCTAAACGGATGGTCTCGAGAGGGACTGTATGAAATCTATAAAGTGATGGAACTGTGTGATTACAACTCCTATTTATCTGTGTGGTATTGGTCCATGGTATCAATTAACATGCTGGTGGAAACAAGGAGTGGTAAGACTCAACTAGACAATAGTATCATAAGGGGTGCCACTGAAAACCTGGCACATAATGTTTCTGACTTAATAATGAAATCTAGCGGTTGACCTAGTAAATTAATAGAACAAAGGGAGCTCCTTACAGGGAATGACTTGAGGTTAGAGAAATTTATAGATTTGACATCAACTCCAGCAGATGGGCATAATGGAGGTAAGAGCCTCACAGGTAGATAGAGCTCTAATAAACCCATTAACAAATCTAAACTGATTCAACTGCTTATAAAGGATATTATTGACAAAAATAAGGTAAAACAACATAGTATGGTATACAGCAATACTTTGTCCAAATCTCCTGAACAGTGTACATGGCATGTGACAGAGACTAAAAATGAGTTAAACTTAAATTTACAAAATTTAGACATTGTGAAATTGGTAACTAAAGAAGTAAATAAAATGGTAGAAGAAATAAGGGAAACCATCCAGACTAATAAGAGTATTGAACAAAAAAGTAAAGATTATAAACAAGGGTTGAATGGCGCTGTGTTCACTTTTGCAGTGCCACCTAGTCAAGTGGAAGACCAGGTAGATTATGAGGAATAATCCAATGAAACTAGTTGGCCCCATGAGGAAAGTACACCATTTTTGAGCCCTATAGAACCAGACACACCTAATATGGAAAATTTAACAAAGGAAGTAATAAAGTCATTAAGGGATCCTCTCTAAGTCAGTGCAATGGTCTATGAGTAGCTTTTTTTTTAATTAGGCAAGCTCTTTCCTATGTTAAATGCATTTGCATAGAGAGTAGGAAACAAAATTGACCTATTGGCACCAAGTGCTAAACAAAAAGTTAGAGAAGGATCCGTGGTAGGCAAAATAAGTAGGTCTTTCAGGAAAGATACTCCAAGCTTGGGAGCTTGAAGTAAAATTGGGACAGTACAAATACTAGACCCACTTGATTTGAACTCTTTCCCAAACTCACCTACTATGGATGTGGTGGAATTGGAGTCAGTGTCATATTTGGATTCAGATACAGAACTGGTTATGCTACCCCAAAGGTATGCTAGGCAGGACAGTATAGCCAAGGAACTTAGATCAATGAACATACAGATTTGGGAGAAAGGATTAAAACAAGAAAGGAAGGAAAAAGAGAAGCAAAAGAGGGAAGTTGATCACAGAGAGACTAAACAGGTGGTAAATTCCACCAAAAATATTGAGAATGATGTGTCTATTGAACATCACAAGATAACTGGAGAATGATAATCAAGAACTCCCTCTGAAAAGAAAGGTGTATGAGCTCTGACTGGGTCCAGAGCAGCAGCTGAGAAAAGGATGCCTGAAGTGGGGGAACCATGGGACCACCCCCCCAGCCATGGAGATGAAAAAGAAATATTGTAGGTAAAGTAAGGGAGAAGCCAATAATATTATTGGGGACCCAAAGTCAGGCAACTTAAAGCCATCTAAGATGAAAAATAAAAACATACTTAGTAATAAAATTACTTGACAAGGACAGAAACAAGCAAAAGTGACAAAAAAAACTAGAAAAAATAAGGGTAAAAGTAACCTACAGCCTCTTAGGATAAATAAGAGTAAAAAGATTAAAAAGAGCATCATCTTTCTGAACAAAATGATGAAAATAAACAAATGACTGATACAGCAGCAAATGTAAGTACAACAAACAAATTAGATAAAGATGATAAGGCACAAAGAAAAAAATTAAGAAACATCCTTTAAAGGATTTTAGAATCCAGTTATGTCATGCCACTATATAAGGTGGCTGTAATTCCAGATGAGACAGACAGAAAACTCAACTCACACCTGAAACAATTTCTGGGGACCATCTTACAAGGAAATAAAAAACATGACACAATGTTAAATAATCTGAGTGTCATTACATATTTGGAGAATGTGGAGCTGATTCTGTTAATCTCAGACCACTACTATATTCTCAAGGTGATAGAAAATCAAAAGTACAAGATAAAAGCCTTGGGCTTTGAATTGAAGAGTGGGGTGAATATTAAAGTCTTATTTCCAGAATATTATGATGGGTTTAAAAAAAAACACAAAAAGGTATGAAAGAATTCCTGATTTTCATATTTGGGATCAATAGTTTCCTTAAAAGAGATGAAGAACTATTGAATGAAAACGATGGAGTTGCTCCAGAATGTATTAAGACATAAGGAGCTAAACTCAGTAATCAAGAAAGCAACAAGATGAGAGGGAAATGGAAAAGTGACAATCCTAGTTAATTAATAACAAATCTGATTGTCAGCTGATTCTATCCAAAGCTTCAATGGTAGATAAAGTAGATATCCACTTGCATGAAGAAACAGTAATCAAATAATAGTAGAAGAGGAGCCTAAATCTGAACAGTAGCTGAACTTGATTCAGACCTCTAATGGATATCATGTCCTCCAGGATCAAACAGAAGAATGACAATCAGTGGGTATCAAGCAAAACTTAAACCACACTGATATACCAAGTAGGTTTAGGAATAGAGGGGTCAAGATTATAATATACTATCCTGAAACGTGACGGGATAAGAGAAATACTATCCGATCCATCATTTGTGGATTATTTAAAACATTTTAATTGTATTTGTGTACAGGAAACCTGGACAAAGGAAATAATTAATATTAATTGTTATACAACATTCTTCAAAGAAGCCAGGAGCACTAAACATTTAGTAGGCTATCAGGGGGCCCGATGATATGGTGTAAAATTTTAAAACAAGTTAAGCAGACTGAGATTCATCTTGACTCTGATCATATTCTGGATGTTAAAACAACAGCTAAAGGTAAGGTATTTATAATTTTAAATGTATATATACCACCTGTAAGTTCTAGGTACATGGATAAACTGGAAAATTAATTGATGGATGCTCACAAAATAACCCAGATCGTGGCATTGTTTTGATGAGTGATTTTAACGCCAGGGTTGGGCAATGCCTGGAACCATCCCCAGAAATAAGAGAAGCTTGTGTAGCCCAGAGTTTAAATTCCATGTCCATGGAACGTAACTCCCTAGATCATAAAGTATTTCAAAAGAGAAAGGCAGTTATCTAACATCCTAGAAGATAGAAACATACTTCTTGTAAATGGTAGATCCAGAGAAGATCCTATAGGGGCATAGGCCTATATAGGAAGTAGGGGGTGCATCGATAATAGACATATGTTGGATTTGAACAAACATATTACCAACATTTTGGGGACCTTAGAATAGGAGAAAGGGCTGAAAGTGAACATAGCCCCCTGGAGGCCGAGTTTGATTTGTGGCCAAAAGCTCCTTATATAAATAATTAAAATAGAGTAATTAGGGTTAGAAAAAGGGGTTGAATGGGAGATGATAGATAATCCTCAGTCAACCCAACTTTTAATAGATAGTGGCACCAGGGATGAGATAATGATTTTTGAGAAAGCAGTTTGGTCAAAAGACAATAGGAAATTTTGGCACATGGTAGCCAATGGATGGGAGACCTACCCTGATGTGATTGAGAATGATATAGACACCAACACATGGGAAACATAGTTCAAGAATTTGTTTTTTGATCCAGCATTGGATGATTTAGCCCATCCTATAAAACAGTGGATATTCTTTAAGAATGAATTTACAGAGGAGAATATAACTGAAGCTATGCCCCTTTCAAAGATGCATAAGGCATCATGTTCAGATAGAATTCCCATGGATATAATTCTAAATGATCCAGAATTATGGGATTTCTGCTTGAAGAATATATATAACTACATAATCTAAACAGGGAAATGAATCTCCACAAAAGAGAAAGCATCATTATATGCATTTTTAAAAAAGGTGACAAAGCTAATCCTAAACACTACCAGCCAATACGTCTTCTAGATACTTCTGAAAAACTTTTTACAAAGGTTCTTCAAAAAAGTATAATGGAAAGGATTTATGAGTTTGAGATAATCGATGAGGCACAGGCAGGGTTTATGATGGGACACTCTACAACTGATCAATGTTTTGTCCTAGCTCATTTGATGCACAAGTATATTTATATTAAAAGACAAAAACTGTAGTTTGTGTTTATAAATTTGAGGGCAGCTTTTGATAGAGTTAAAAGGGATAAACTATGGAGGGTATTGGAGTGTTACAGGTTGGACCCTGCAATGCTAAATATTTTAGTCTCCTTATATACAGATAGTTCTACCCATTAAAAGGTAAATCAGGGAGGGGATAACATGGCTAAATTCATCTCAAATATTGCTTTGAGACAGGGCAGTGTTTTGTCACCCATTTTGTTTAACTTGTACCGCAACAGAGTTCTAAGGGGGCTACTGTATATGGCCCTGGGCTGCACATGCCAAGGGTTGGCTCCAGGCATTGCCCTTATTTGGTGCATGCAGATGACGTAGTTTTAATTTCAACCAGTTATCTGGGAATCAAAAGAAGTTTAAATAAATTCTATGAAGGTTGTATTGAAACTTCCTTGGAAATAAATTATGACAAAACTAAGTACTTAATCTGTAATAGGCACCAGGAAAAAGGGGAAGGACTGTAGCCTATCCAGTAACAACTACAAAATAGAATGCGTAAATGATTTCTGCTACCTGGGTTTAACCCTTATTTACAACTTAAAATGGAATGAACATAAAAAACTCCCGGCACAGAAGATTAGGAGGTTTGCATCAACTGTAGAAAGATTCTTGTAGAGATATGGAGGTTACTGTATAAGAGTATCTTTGAGGGCATTAAATGCCAAACTAAAATTCCAAATATTATATGGGACTGAACTATGGGGTCAGGAAAACACAGTTGAATTAGAAGTTCTTATGAATAGGTTTTATAAAAGACTACTAGGTTTACCTCCAGGGGCATCTTCTACATTAACTAGACTTGAACTGGGACAATTGCCAGTAAGGTGTAATATTTAGCAGAGACTGTCCATTTACTGGATAAAGTCTTACAACATGAAAGAAGCAAGACTGCCTTGAGCTTGCCTAGAGGAGACTATATTATACATTCAGGGAGGGTTCTCTTGTCCAAGCTTAAATACCTTTTAGAAGGTAATAAAACCATATGAACTCTTGGGGTGTTTGACTGAAAGTATTGTAACCCTCATAGCTTACATAGAACTATCGATCAGAGATCGAATTAGGAAAATCCATATACAGAGTGAAATGGATTTGGCCAGGAACTGTAAGATTAGCACTTGCCTGGCTAATAACAAAAAGAAAGAGTGGGGGAATGGGACCCTACTTAATTAAACTAAAAAAAATCTAAGTAAAAGGAAAGCAGTTACAAAATGCAGATTAGAATATAATTATAGCCAAAGATTAAGAAAATTCTTTGGCAAAAGCACAATGAAAGGTTGTGGATGTAAGCTTTCGGTCGATAACCTGGTACATCTGTTGATCCTTTGCCCATTATATGGTTTTGAGAGGACACTATATATAGGTGAACTACTGGCATCTTTAGACATGGAATCCAAATACCAGGTTAACCATATGTTAAAATCTAACAAACTAAGTGTGTTAGATAATTTGTCAAAGCTCTGCAAAGCAATTGAATGGAAAACATGTCACATCATATCTAATATTAGAGAGCCTGTCTAGGTGGAATAAGAGAATAAGGACAGTTCTACTTTATTCCTGTTCCCCTTCAGTCTGTGCAATAATCTTAACGTCAATTTACACTGCAGAAGTAAAGTATTTTTACTTTCTGTTATTATGTCAGGATTGAATGTACCTACCTTATGTATTTAGCCTGCACCTTTTAAACATTTTTTTTTAATTATGTGGTAACATTTGTCTATTTTTTGATACTTTGTTTTATAAGATGTACGATTTGTAATGACAATGTTGTTTGTCAACAATAAAATTGAACTGACCTATTTGTTCTTATTAAATTTATCTGAATTATATGTTCCATCAAGTGAAGACTGTTGTGTTAAAATACACTTAGGTATCTGAGTAGAGGTGAGTCAATTTCTATACCCAGCTATTGATTTTTGCCTGTCAGCTATTTCATTTTTCTTTGTGCTTACTGCTGCTTTTGTATTTTTAATATCAAGCTACCAGGCATTTAGTTCAATGAAATATAGTCCTATAGCAACCAGCTGCTCCTGTTTTTGATACTTTTGCTCTATTATATCTTCCTCCTTGATTAATAATAATAATAATAATAATCATAAATGTTATTTCACAAAAGCACCTTTCAGGCCATCAAGGTGCTTTACAAAAGATAAAAACCAGTCACAATTATATAAAACCATAAACAGCATAATAAATAACTTACAAACAAAAATTAACAGGGGATCAAATTATATGGAGCCTTCATAGGCACAAATCCATAAAAAGGTTTTCAAAGCCTGTTTGAACCCTTCCATGGTTGTGCACTCCTGAAGCTGACGAGGTAGAGAATTCCAGAGGGTAGGGGCCACGTGCATAAATGCACAGGACCCAGAGGATTTCAAAGACACCATCAGAATCTCTAGCAACCCCTCATCAGCCGAACGCAGCTGTCACACTGACTGGTTAGGCACAAGGAGCTCTATCAAGTAGTCAGGGCCCAGTCCATGTAGGGCTTTATAAGTCAGTAAACCAACTTTAAAGGTGATCCACCACCTAATCGGCAGCCAGTGCAGGTCGCGCAGCATGGGAGTAATATGGGATGCTCGAGAAGCCCCGGTTAACAATCGTGCTAATGCATTCTACACGAGCTGCAGGCGGTGGATCTCAACCCCAGAAAGCCCTAAGTACAGGGAGTTACACTAATCAAGGCGTGAAGTCACAAAGGCATGAACTAATGTAGGCAAGTCCCCAAACAGAACCAGGTGCTTAATCCTGGAGATATTCCTAAAATGATAAAAGGAAGACTTGATGATGGCCAACACCAGAAATTGTAATGTCAGCCCGTCGTCAAGCACTACCCCCAGATTTCACACCCATTCAGAGGAAAGGAGCTGAGAGCCCCCAAGAAAAAGTCTGGAGGGCTGATCAGCTCTAAACCCCTCTATCTGGTGACCCAGGTCCACTACCATTGCCTCTGTCTTTCTGGCATTCAACTTTAACCAGCTCGAGTTCATCCAGTCCTGGATTTCAGCGATGCAGGTATTAAGTACTGTGATAGCTCTATCCTGGTCTGTGGCAAAAGACAGGTAGAGCTGGGTATCATCAGCATAGCAGGGAAACCTCAGCCCATACTGTCTTACAATGTCTCCAAGGGGCAATGTATGCACTGCAAACAACATGGGGGACAGCATTGAACCCTGGGGAACCCCACATGGCAGAGAGAATGGGTCTGAGGAAAAAATCTCTGACATCACTCTCTGACTCCTGCCAGTGAGGAAAGATGTAAACCGCCTCAAGACTGTACCTGACAGTCCACAGATGGACCTCAGACATCCAAGCAGCACCCCATGGTCTACAGTGTCAAAGGCTGAAGAGAGATCAAGGGAGCACAGAGATAGAATGGCTCCTCCGATCCCTCACCATCAGAAGATCATTGAGCACCTGAACCAGTGCTGTCTCGGTACTATGCCTCTTACAAAAACCGGACTGGAGAGGTTTGTAGATGCTATGGATGGTCAAGTAGTCATCCAGCTGTATCGCCACTACTTTCTCAATCACCTTCCCTATAAAGAGAAGGTTTGAGATTGGTCTGTAGTTGGCTGGAGAGTCTGGGTCCAAAGAAGCTTTCTTCAGGAGGGGAATTACCATTGCCTCCTTCAGGGAGCTTGGAAACTCACCGGATTCCAAGGAGCACCAGACTATCCGAGCTAGGACCGGGCCGATCATATCCCAAAAACCCATAATAAAGGAAGTTGGGCCCAGATCCAAACTACACACGTGGGGCACATACCCTGGACAATCCGCATGACATCCACAAGCTCGGGCAAGGTAAAGGTACTCCAGGAAGCCCTAGGTGAGGTGACCAAGCACCGATCATCAGCAACCCCCATAGAATGAGTTAAACAAACCTCCAACCTGATGTCAGCCACCTTATCCACAAAGAACTGAGCAAGCTCATTACACTCCACTTGCAATAAAGGTCTTCAGAACTGTAGACAGCTTGGGTTGCACAACCTGTCTACAGTTTGGAAGAGCTGAGCTGGTTGGTTCTGTGTGGCAGCAATCTCCCCAGACAGGAATTCTGCCTTCTTATGGGAGATTGTTGATTGGTAAATCTTATAATGTTCAACCAATTTAAGGTGGTCGACAACCAGGGCAGACTTCCACCAGCATCGTTCTAACCTACGTCCTACTTGCCGCAACTCCCTCAAAGGCCCATCAAACCAAGGGTTCCTCAAAGGCCCATCAAACCAAGGGGCCTGAGGCCGAAGGGGGAGAGGATGCACACGGATGGGAGCAATCAAGTTCAGGGCTGAGGAGATGGCCTTATTATAGGCCACTACCAAAGTCTCAGGACTTAAGCTGGCCACAGGAAACTCTGAGAGGTCAATCACCACTGCTAAGCCTTTGGGACTCACTTCCAATACAGGGCGGTAACTGACCATCTCCACAGGGGCAGGCCTTCGAAGGAGGGCACAAAAGTTGAAACTCACTATGTAGTGATCCGACCAACTGACTGGTTCCACCTCCAAGTCAGAGGCCTCAATCTCCAGGAGGAAAACCAGATCAAGAGAGTGACCATGTTTATGTGTGGCAGAGGTAACAACCTGCGTAAGGCCCAGAGATGTCATAAGCTGGAGGAAGTGTTGTCCAAACTGTGAGAGATCGTCATTGACCCAGGCATTGAAGTCTCCTAGTACCATCAACCTGGGAGACTCCAATGCCATGTCAGTGACGAAGTGTGCTACTTCCTGCAGGAACTGCATCTCGTCCCCGGGTGGACAGTAGACGAGAACTAACCTGCAGCCTACACCTGCCACCACGGCGCACTCAAATGATTCAGCTTCCTCTACTGGTACATTTGTGAGGCCCAACTCAGCCTTAAAGCAGACCACTACCCCCCCACGATCCAAGCTCAAGCAGTGTATCACCAAGTACCCGGCTGGAATTGCAGCATCAAAACAGGGGCCAGCATTTTCATCCAACCAGGTCTCGGTGATGCAAGCCAGATCAGTTGTTTCAATAAGATCTGCAATAATTGCAGTCTTATTTTTAATAGATCTGGCATTGCATAACACCGCTCGAGTTGGATGGGCTCCAGGGGCCACCCTGGCTACTCTAAGATGTTCAACTGGATGTTCTCATTACTTCTTTTAACCTTGCTCAGGTTTTCTTCTTCAATCAGACTTCCTAGACAGTTGTTAAGGAGGTTCTGTAATGCACACTTGATGGAATATGAGTCTTCCCCCTCAGTTACTGGCATGCCAAACAGGGGGAATATTTTTTTTTTTCTTTTGAGTTTTTATTTGTGTGTTTTTATCAGATCCTTGATTGAATTGTTCCAGGTTCAGGAACATAATTTGAATTCCCCTTTGATTAAATATATGTGTATTCATGTATTTGTGATTGGCTAATCTAGGCGAAGTCATCATTATGTCTATAATTAATCCCCAACTATCTGTTATTACTTTAATATCCTCAAAATCTGTCGAAAAAATGCTATTTCTAGGGTGTCTGCCATAAATGTGTGCAATGTTATATGTAATATTATCCTTCCTATATGTAATCCATTTATTCAATCCAATGAATCTTAGTACAGGAAAGTGGCTTTCCTTTGTCTTATGGGTATTCTTTAGACACTCTTCTATGTGTTTACTTATATAACTGTTCTCTTTTTGTTTACTCAAGCTATCTACCCTCTTGTCCTGTGAAACATTGCCCTTTCTCATATGCTCTCCCTGATTTTGTGTGTCTTTTGGAATTTTCCTTTTTACGTTATCATTTGACATAGTCAGATCCTTACGATTTTTTTACAATGCTATCCTGAGTACTAAGTTCTGTAGTTAGAAGTTATTCCTCTTTTTCTAAAAGGTTAAGATGATCCAGTAATTAATGTTTTTTAGGAGTCTGTAAGGGGGATCTTATTTTCTTGTTAATCATTTTGTTTCATGTCCCTCTTTTTTTCCTTTTCCATGTGATTATTGTTATTATTGATTATTGGAGTCAGTGATTCATTTCTGAATTTCCTTTTTCCTTTTACTTTTGAAGAATTAACTGATGTATTTCCCTTATTGTTCTGTCCTCTCGTTCTTTTTTATTTTTTGTTTTTCTTCTTTCCCTCTGGTGTTCTGGGATCCTTATGGGGCTAAAACCTGGCCTAATCAGTGTCTCTACTACTTCAGATGTATCAATTACAATTGAAGAGCTTGGTTCTGTAGGAAAAACTGATTCTAGTTTCTTGTTCAATGAGTCCATTTTTGCTCAATTAGTGGCTATGTCTGATCTTGCTAGATCTAAGTTATTTGCCATAATTATCAGTTGCTCCATCAGAACCAAATTAGTAGTAGCTTGATTTCTTAACATTTCTATTATTTCTTCACTCATACATTGTGAGACATAACCCTTGATAGTATTCTGGGGGTTCTCTTTTACTAAAGTATTACTACCAGCAGTCTCATTGTTATGAACGATGTATGCTTCCTGTGTTAACGTCTTTCTAAGATTTAATGCTTCTATTGATTTTAGCCCCTGTATGGTATATTCAAGGTCATCTCTCATTTTTTGTAAATTGGTTTGAAGTCTACTACCTGATTCCTAAACATCTATATTTTCTGATAAACATGAATTTTCACTATTTATACTGATCAATGGGATTGTGCAGCAGTTGTTATCCTGAATAGGACTGCTGTTTCTACTTTTCTTGCTGTTGCTGCCCCTCCATGATCTTCAGCACTTCTATCCATCACCTCAGAATCTAACTCCACCCGGTGCAGCTCCCCCCTACAAACTTCACTGAAGGAGTCAAGTGATAGATTCAGCTTGAGTAGCAGCACTTTTCTGAGCTCCATGGTCAAATAAGAAAATGTGGCTATTAAACAAAATTTAGATAATTTTTCAGAGCTGCACTACAAAAAATGTGTTTACTAATACTGCTGCCTAACCAAATCTGCCACCATATTAAATGATGGACCAAGAATTAGGCTACCAAATGGAAATATCTGCAATGGTCCCACAGCACACAGTGAGCCAACCCTCAAAATGAGCCAAGACTGATTCACCAATGGCAGCAGCTGACCCCATGGAAATACTTACAGAGAAACTGGATTGCTTCTTTACTGAGATAACCTCGGTGAATATAAAGCTGGCTGAAATGGCATTAGACATTAAAACCATAAAAAACATGGTGGAACATCTTTCTGTGAGGGTCTCCAATGTTGAAGTGAGAATCAGTTCAGTTGAAGACAAACAAAATAGGGATGTTAAAAGCACATCGGAGCTGAGGACAAAACTGGGGAAGTTAGAAAATAGTATCGAGGACCAGGAGAGCTGACTCAGAAGAAACAACTTTGTTCTAGTTGGACTCCCGGAACATGCAGAAAGAGACAATCTGCTTAGCTTTGTACAGAAACTGCTGATAGAGGTTGCGGGACCACCAGCCTCAGGACCCAGGTACCAGCTGTATTTTGTACATAGATCCTTCTGTTCACCCCCAAAACAAGGAGATAAACCAAGGGTCATAATTCTGAAATGCGCTTCCCTACAAGACAAATTCCACATCCAAAACCAAGCCAGAATAAATGGTCCATTGTCCAGGAAAGGACAGTGATTCCACATTTACAGTGATATTACCCCAATGGTGAGGGACAAACAACAGGCTTATGAAGATAGTAAGAAAGCCCTTGACAAAGCCAATGTCCCTTGTAGGATGTTATATCCATCTAGACTCAAAATAACCACCCTGATTGGCACAAAGGAATTTCTGAATGCTGAGACTGCCTGTAGACAACTACAGAAGCATCTACCACAGATCTTCCCCCTCCCATCAAATCATTAGAAAAGTCAGCATCATAACAGCAGATAGAGGATATGGAATGAGGCAAAGATTAGAGCTATAACTGGAACCAACAACCCCCCCCCATTTCTCATTTCAAAACAATTCAGCTTCCTTATTGTGCTCATTAACACTAACATACTCCCAGATGGATCCTAACATGCTAAGGCTCTCTGCTGTAGGCATCACCTTATGGGGATTAAGAGATTGCATTGCCCACAATTAGTGGTGGGTGAAGTGGCTGAAATTCACTCCACGAAGTGATTCGCAGCATAACGTGGAATCCACAAAGTGCTCCACGACGCAAAGTGGAGTACTATGCGTCATGATGAGGATTGCAAAGTCCTTTGAAACCAATGACTTCATGTTATTCCGCCTACCCCAAACCACTTCTCCACCAATTTTAAGGCAAAGTAACATTGAAATCAATGTGCTTTACATCACTTTGCCTTGTTATTGAGCTCAAAGGCGAATTTGCCTTGGTTCATGGGATTGCAGGTCACATGGGCTCTAGATTGTTCTGCACAGCCTCAGTTCTGTGTAGTGTGTGTGTAGTATAAGATGGAGACAGTTTCCTCTAAGAGCTCTGTGAATCAAATCATCTAAAAGCTGTTAAAAAATACTTTTTGAGCCATTTTTCTTACTCAAAATTTAGTACATCGATTGTAGGAAACCCTCCTGTGCTCATATCATCAAGTGTTTATTGTTTGTGTGTGGATTTTGAATGTTAATTTAGAACAGTCAGTCTGTGTACTGTGAAGTGTGCTTTGGGGGAGGGCGTTATCTGTGGTGTAGGTAGATTAACTGGGAGAAAAAGGCAGTCTTTCTGTTTTGGTTATATTTTTCGTACTTTGTTAATGTACACACAGTAATATTCTCAGTAATTCTTAACATATTTTTGCTGATGGTTGTGGCGCAGCAGTATATAATTTCAGTGTGTTTAAAACATTTAGTTATATTACTAAAGGTTTTCATTTTGCTACGCCTTACTTGTAGTGTGTGTGTGAGTGTGTATGCGATGCATGCCATTAAATCAGACACCTTTTATTGTGCCACAGAGTAATTGCAGCAGTGTGAACCTGCTATCCTCCGCACCTGCATGAATTGTTTGTACTGCTTTGTTGTATCTTTACTGGTAGTGGACTGTAACTGCTGTGCACTACACCCCCAAACTGGCAAAAGGTATTCTTTTCCAGATTTGGATTTCTGATGGTGAGCACTGGTTAGGTGGTGTTGTTGTGCCTTTGTGTCTGCATCTCTTCAGTGTGCAGTGCAATCTTAATCTGTCTGTGCATTTGCATCTCTTTAGGGCCCAATCTCCTTCTGCAACTTAAGTCACAGTTGTTTCTTTGGCTTCGCTTCAGAATACTGGTGTGGTGCGGTGCATATCTCTCTACATGAAAATTGTACTTATTAATATGCATTTTTAAGTCAGGGCCATCATCACAACCCAGTCACTCATGATACAAATCATGTTCTTCATCATCATCACTTTCATGAATGCAATCATGATTCACAATCATGTCACGAATCACAAAATTAATTTTTTTACTTGTTACTTGCATGTAAGCCTGTTTTCTAGTAATCTCTCCAGGCTTCACCACTGCACTCTTTGATATGAGTTTTCAAATTAGGGAGTTTTGTGATACAGGTCATGATGGAAGTACAGCCATAGGCATTTGCGTTCCCATACAGTTTCATATAACTGGTTTTCTCACACTAGACACTCATCAACTCCAACTCTGAGAAACATAAATTCATGTTTCACGATCATGAATGCAGTCTCCATTCACGATCACATCACGAATCACAAAATACATTTTTTTACTAGTTACTTGCATGTAAGTCTGTTTTGTAGTATTTCTCCAGGCTTCAACACTGTATTCACTGATATGAGTTTTCAGATTGGGGAGTTTTGTGATACAGGTCATCGTCACCGGGGAACTACAGCCGTAGGCATTTGCATTCCTGTACAGCATATGAGTTACAGTACTGTAAGCCATGTGTTTTGTGGGGGCCGCCAGTATTGTTGTCACTTCACCTTACTTCACGTTAAAGCAGAATGACAATGAGAAGTCACAATCACAACAAGGCGAGGTGGGCATTTCATGCTGGCCACTCCGTGTAGCAGAGTGACAACACAAAGTGCCCACTTTGCTGGGACTTTGCTGGCAGAATTTAAATTCACTGCATCTCTAAGATGGGAGACTTTGCATTTCTTGTTATGCTCTCATTTCACTTCATCAACACTGGGGAATTTTCTGGACACAAGACAGAAGTGTTTTGGCCATGGACATTAATTCTGGTGACTGTGTCTGACCACTGCACACATGAATGAGTGTGCCATTAATTCTGGGAGACTTTGCATTTCTTGTTATGCTCTTATTTCACTTCATCAGCACTGGGAAATTTTCTGGAGACAAGACTACAGTTGCATTTTGGGTTTGCACATTAATTCTAGTGACTGTGTGTGTGGGGCTGACAATATTGTTGTCACTCTGCCTTACTTTGCGTTGAAGTGGAATGACAATGTGAAGTAATGATCACAAGGTGAAGTGTGCATTTCATGCTGGCCACTCCGCATAGCGGAGTGACAATGCAAAGTGCCCACTTCGTGGGCACTTCGCCGGCAGAATTTAAATTCACTGCATCTCTATTCACAAGGTATGTTAAATTTTAATTTCAAAATGTTATACCACAGAAGGGGGGAGTAAAAAATCACAAAAATGGTAGAAGGGAGGCTAATGACAACTCTCACCCTCAAACTACATCTTTCTTCCTGGCCACCTTCCTGCAGGACACTTTACTGTCATCTGTCTAGATTTAGTTTATGTTTTGCATGCACAGAATGTCCACATTGCTATTGAACAGAGGCTGAGGTCAAAGTGTTCGGAGCTCAACACCCCCACCTGGACGAACACCCTTGCCTCAGGACAGGTGATGAGAAGCATGGTTTACCACCTGAACCCAAATAGCGGACCACATTGTCAACAGTGATCTATCCCGATAATGAGAGCCATTAGGAAAACACATACAGTTACCATGCACAAGTAATGACAACCATCCAATACACTTTTGCCACATGGAACATCAAAGAGGCACAAACCAAAGAAAATAGACACTCTGTTCAGAGACACCTTAGAACCCTGAAAGCTCAAATTGCTGTTTTCCAAGAAACACACATGCCTACACACCAAGCACTATTATAGAGGAGAGATAGGGTGGGTCAGGTTTTTGAGCCAGATCTAGCAAGAGAAAGGCCGGGGTAGCCATCTTTATACACAGGAACTTGCCATTCAACTCTATGGAACAACACGCAGAACTGCAGAGAAGATATATGGTAGTTAGAGCTCAGCTGAGTGGACAAGAAGTGATAATAGAAGCAGTTTATGGACTTCACAGGGAGGAACCAAGCTTTTTCACAACACTCCAATCTGCCAGTTGACCAATAATAATGGCAGGAGACTGGAACATAGTCCAGGACAACATCTTGGACAAATCCATCCCCCAAAACATTGGCCTATCCACGTCTCAAAGGGTGATGGGTGAACTCACAGACTCCCTCGGCCTGGTGAATGTACTGTATGGTGTATGCTACACCCCTGCTCTAAGGAATACACATTTCTGTCTGGTGCCCATGCATCACTCTCCAGACTGGTCTACTTTATGGTAAATCAGTCAATATAGAAGATAACCACCATCTGTGAGACAGGCCCCCAGGTAATCACCGACCATGCCCCGGTGACCCTAACCTTCCATTCACTGGACCATGCAGAGCAAGACAGGCTCTGGAGAATGAATAACAGTCTGCTAAAAGACAAACAGTGCATGAGTAGAATAAAAGAAAGTGTGAAACAATACATTGACACTAACACCAAATCAGTCCCAACACAGGCACTCTTGTGGGGAGCATTCAAATGCACCATTCGGAGAGAACTCATCCAGATGGCCTCTGCCAGAAAGAGAAATAGAGAGGCAGAGTGTACACAAATGCTACACACTATTCATGAACTTGAGAGGAAGGCATCTCCCCAACCCCCCAATAGTGACAACAGGACTGCAACTCAACATTGCCATGGCAAAATACTGAGAGCTCCTCAGGGAGCAAGCAGAATTCACTATATTCAGGGCCAAAACTCATTATGTAGATCAGGGGAATGAGGTAGGGAAAACTACTAGCATTCAGAATTAACCAATAAGTAGCACGCAGGACCATCACCATGATCAGACATTCAAATGGCAACCCTATATCCAAGTTCAGAGATATAGTGGCAAACATTTGATACTTCTTTACACAGCTGGATACGGGATGGGTCAGGCAGCAAACAAAGACATACAATGCTTCCTCCAGGAGGCACAGCTCCCTAAGGTGGAGCGATAAACCCTGTCTAGTCTGGGAAGCACAATCTCGCAACATGAGGTGGAGGCAGCAATTTTCTCCTTGAAAGCAGATAAAGCACCTGGCTCAGATAGTTTTACCTTACACTTCTATAAAACCTTAATACAAGAACTAGCTGACTGATGACAGTCCTATTCAACAAGGCAAAGGTAAAAGCTGACTTATACACACATGCAGGAGGCAATCCTTACTTTCATCTCGAAACCTGATAAAGATCCAACCAATGTGGGCAGTTATAGAACCATATCCTTCCTAAATACAGACCTCAGGGTCATTGAGAAGGTGCTGGCAGCCACGTTAAGTAGGATACTCAGTAAGCTCATAGGCCTACAACATGCAGGCTTCATGCAGGGAAGGGTGGCATATGATCATCTATAGAAGCTGGATGCAGAGAAGGCTTTTGACAGGGTGTCCTGGAACTTTCTTTTCAAAACCCTGCAGGAATTCAGCTTCCTGATGCCACTCATCGATTGGGTCAAACTACTCTACTCTTGCCCTATTTCCAGAGTAATGTGTAATGGGATTATCTCCCCTTCCCTGGAATTGAAATTGGGTACCAGGCAGGGTTACCCCCTCTCGCCATACCTGTTCAGTCTGTACACAGAACCACTAATAAGAAGAATCCTAGCAGCAGAGACCATCAAGGGTATCAGGGTGGGAGACCACAACTACAAAGTGTCCACCTATGTGGACAACGTCCTTCTTCATGTGGAGAATCCAACTTACTCATTCCCCTCCACTGTGGCCCTCCTACAAAACTTTGGTTGGGTGTCCAGCTATAAGCTCAACCTCAACAAAACCTCAATAATGCCTCTCAATCACAGCACATTCCGCTCGCTCACAATGCATTGGGGAGGAATGTGGTGTCTGGATTCCATCAAATACTTGGACATTGTAATCACACAGAGCTACAGATCCCTAAGAACCAAGCACTTGGATACACTTAGGACCCAAATCAAACAGAACTTGATTCAATGGTCCATACTCCCTCTCACACTGTGGGCCTGAATAAACATCACCAAAATGAACATACTACACTGTCTCCTGTACCCGATCACCATAGTGGGATTCTTCCTTAGCCTGGCCTGGTTTTCAGAGGTGTGGTCTATTTTATCTTCCTTCCTTTGATCTGGGAAACCACTCCAAAGGGCTTACCACAAACTCACCCCAACCAAAGAAGAGGGTGGCTCGCGATTGCCCGACTTCAAATTATACTATCTGGCAGCACACGCCACATGATTCCTCTGGTGGAGAAACTATGCTGATCTTACTGAGTCTCAAGACTACAATCCACAATGGAAACTCATTGATCTGAATCTATGCAAGGAAGTTGGAATCAGTATTCAAGCGCTCACCAGCATCCAACACAAGTCCCTGCCCACTAATTTGAAAACTACACTAATAGGGATCGCTGTACAGGTTAGCAAACAGCTTCACTGCTTGCTGGGCACACACCCTAAATTGGATGCAGCTCAGCCTTTAACATGTAACCCAAACTTCAAAATACAAAACAAACTCATTTCAGCAAACATCTGGGCACAGCTGGAAAGTACACCCTCACCACATTTGTGGAAGGCAATTCACTTCTCTCATATCACAAGTTCTAGCAAACATAGAAACATAGAAACATAGAATTTGATGGCAGATAAGGACTGCTTGGCCCACCCAGTCTGCCCATTTCCCTGCCTAATGGATAAGCTGCAGATCCTAGTTAACCAGCAGCCTACTTCTTTCTACCCCAACCCCCTAGAATTGCCTTATGGCTGTCCCATGCATGCTTGAATTCAACCACTGTTTTTGACTCCACAACCTCCTCCAGAAGGCTGTTCCATGCATCCACAACCGTCTCTGTGAAAAAATATTTCCTTACATTACCTCTGAGCTGCCCCCCATCTTCAAATTGTGCCCCCTTGTTCTTGCACACCTCTTTTTGAAAGATGCTACCCTCTTGGACTTTGTTGATTCCCTTGAGGTACTTGAAAGTTTCTATCATGTCCCCCCTCTCCCTCCTTTCCTTGAGGCTATACATATTAAGCTCCTTTAGCCTCTCTTCATATGTCTTCCGGTGTGGACCCTGCACCATTTTAGTTGCCCTCCTCTGGACAGCTTCCATCTTGTCAATGTCCTTGCGGAGATTGGGTCTCCAGAACTGCACAGAGTACTCTAGGTGGGGTCTCACCAGCTGTCTGTACAGAGGGATAACAACTTCCTGTTTTCTACTGGTGATGCCTCTCCCTATGCATTCCAGTATCCCCCAGCCCTCCTTACTGCCCTCTCACATTGCTTGCCCACCTTTAAGTCATCTGATATGACTACCCCCTGGTCCCTTTCCATTTTTGTTGTTAGTATCTCACCCCCCATTGTGTACTCTTCCCCTGGGTTTTTGTTTCCCAGGTGCATTACCTTGCACTTCTTAGCATTGAATCTAAGCTGCCATACATTTGACCATTCCTCTAACCTTGCCAAGTCCTTTCTCATCCTTTCCACCCCACCTTGTGCATCAACTCTGTTGCAGATCTTTGTGTCATCTGCAAAGAGACATATTTTCCTTCCAGTCCCTCTGCAATGTAAGCACAAAGACATTGAAGAGGACCAGTCTAATACTGAACCCTCGGCACCCACTAGTTAACCCCCTTTCTTCAGAGTGGACTCCATTTACTATTACCCTTTGTGTCCTATTCTCCAGCCAATTCTTTACCCAGGCTATCATCTTGGGACCCACTCCCAGGCTGGCTAACTTGTATATTAATCTTTTGTGTGGGACTGAGTCAAATGCCTTGCTACATTCTAGGTAGGCCATATCAACAGCCCCTCCCTGATCTACTACTTTGGTCACCCAGTCAAAGAAATCTATTAGATTCATCTGGCCTGACCTTCCCACTGTGAATCCATGCTGCCTTGGGTCCTGTGCCCCTCTGACCTCTAGGTACTTGACAATTCTTTCCTTCAGAAGTGATTCCATCATTTTCACTATCAATGAGGTTAAACTAACAGGTCTATAGTTTCCTGCTTCTGCCCTGCTCCCACTTTTGTGAAGGGGAATCACATCTGCCCTCCTCCAGTCCTCAGGTACCACCCCATCCTCCCATTATTTGTTAAAGAGGGTAGTCAGTGGTGTCACTAGTTCTACCCTTAGTTCTTTTAGAATTCTGGGATAAATCCCATCAGGCCCCATTGCTTTGTCCACCTTCAGTTTTAAGAGTTCTTTCAGAACCCTTTATTCTGTAAATGGGCTGGTATCAACTTCTGTATCCAGAGTGTTTCTATTTTTGTTTTAGGTACCTCCCCCTCTTCGTTTGTAAATACTGAGCAAAAGTATTTGTTTAGTTTCTCTGCCTTTTCACAGTCACCGTCTGCCCACCCCCTCCCCTTTATTAAGCCTCACTATCCCTCCCTTAGTCTTCCTTCACTCCCTGATGTACCTAAAAAAGGTTTTATTCCCCTTCTTTACTGAGTTGGCTATCTTTTCCTCAGTTCGGGCCTTTGCTGTTCTGACTGCCTTGCCAGCTTCCTTTTGCTTTAACTGATACAATTCTCTATCCTGCTCCTTCTGTGTTTCCTTGTACTTTCTGAATGCTTTCTTTTTCTCTTGAACCTTCACTGCCACCTCCTTTGAGAACCATAGTGGTTTCTTACATTGTTTTGTTTTGTTTATTTGCTTCAAACAAAGGCTTGTTACCTCTGTGATGGCAGTTTTTATTATTCCCCATTGTTCTTCCACCCCTCCTTCCTGCCCATTTGCTAGTGCATTCCTTAGGCACTCACCCATTTTGGCAAAGTCAGCCCTCCTGAAGTCCAATATTTTTGCCTTTGTAAGGCTTGACTCTATTGCTGTGTTTATTGTGAACCATACTGTTCAATGGTCACTAGTTCCCAGATGGCTACCCACTTCTACAACTGTGATCCTCTCTCCGTCTCCATTTGAGAGGACCAGGTCTAAGATTGCTCCCTCTTGAGTGGGTTCCAATACTAGTTGTCTAAGGCATGCCCCCTGTAGGGCATCTAGAATAACCCCACTCTTAGAAGTGGCTGCTGCAACTGCACTCCAGTGCAAAGCCAAGCCCCAAATACAGTTCAGGTTTTCCCTCATCTGTAGCTGCAACACATGCCTGCCTCAACTTTAGGCTCTACACCCTGGGAGATAGGAGCCTACAGTAATTGGGACACACTTTGCTCACTAGTGAACCAAAGGCATGAAGTCTCCTGCATTTATAATTGCTTGCTATCACTAACAACATCCCTAGACAATGACCATTGTACCTATTGGCAGAAGGAATTCCCAGACCTAGAATCCCCAGACATCCAGGCAGACATATGGAAAAATACACATAACCTTTTAAAATGTGATGGCCTTAGACTCATGCAATACCAAATCAATTAAAATATGTACTACACACCACCCAGGTTATTCAGGATGGGCAAGCTCAACTCATACCATTGCACTCGATGCAAGTGGGACAAAGGCTCCCTCAAACACATAATATGAGAATACCCAAAAGCAAAACCTCTTTGGGAATCAAGTCAGGCATGTCTGGACCCTATGTTAGGCTTAGAGGAGGTTCCCCCCCAATAAGTGTGCCTCCTAGGGCTCAAACTTAAAGAACTCATGGGAGCCAGGAAATATCATATATATATATATATATATATGTATATATATATATAGTTATTTATTTAGAAAATCAGATTTACAACCCTTTGAGTCATGGACTCCTTTGCAAAGGCACTACGTCAGAATATAACAACATTTTGTGAAACAACAATACAAAAACACAAGTCAACATGGTAATGCATACAGGTGCAGAAACATTGAGTTAAACAAGAAATACAATTATATAATAAACATAAAGGAAGTAGAAGTGACAATCATGGGGTGAATAGGCACACCCTGATTCAAGCTAGGTTACAACATATAATGAGCAGGAGTATTAGTGGGTAGAGAATGATGGCATGCGTAATGAGAATTAAGTGACAATGTAAGTGAACAAGTGGGGTGATGGGTTAGGGGCAGTCACAGGTGGACACAGGTAAGAAGTTCAGAGCACAGTGCTGATTTGAACGCATCAAGTTTCAGTTCAGCAGCAACAGCAGGGGGTAGCTCATTCATCCAGCAGGGGCCTCTGTATTAGAAGGATCACTGCCCCATTGAAGTCTGGCAACAGGGGGCATGAAAGCAGGTCAGGGAAGCATTTCTGGTGGCCCTAGGGTAGGGGAAAGGTTGGAGTAGGAGATGGGGTCCAGGAAGGGAGAGAGTGAGAGAGAGTTTCCTGGCAGTGAGACAAGTGTGTTATCTAAGTCTGCAGTAAAAGTTTAGCCAATTGGTGTACCGGTAAAGCTTACAGGTGTGGGTGAACCTGTCACAACCTGTGAAAAGGCGGCAGGCTTTGTTAAGGGAAATCTTGATGATGTGGAGGGTAGTTTTGTCAGCAAAGTGATATACTACTATCCCATAGTGAATTAGGAAGAGGACCGAGGAGGGCACCAAAACTCTAAGAGCTTCAGGGTTGCATACACCTTCCATGCTTGTAGAGTAGTCCTATCCTGGAATTAATTGCAGTGCTGAGCATATTGATATGGCTATGGTAGGTTAGGTGGGAGTGAAGGGTTGCACCCAGATATTCAAAAGAGGTGACCAGTTTAAGAGGTGTGTGTTGAAAGTTACAAATAATGAAGGTGAAGTTAGAGTTATTATTTTGGCGGCGAGAAAAAATTATAGCCCTGTTTTTTTTCTAGTTCAATATGAGTCTGTGCTCACCGAACTGGGTTTCTGCATCAGAGAAGGAGCACTGTAGTGAGGATTGCAGGGAAAGAGGGTCCGAATGACTGGTATAGAGCACATCATCATCAGCATAGAGTAATATCAGACCCGGGCAGGCACTGGGGAGGACGTTCAAAAAAGTGCTAAACAGAAGGGGTCCCAGGACTGAACCATGAGGAATCCCAGAGTGTACTGGTTTGCAAGAGGGAATGGTGGAGTTTATTTTGACTTGTTGGGTTCTATAACAGAGGTGACTGTTAAACCAAGAGGTAGCTTCAGTGGAGAGCTCCATGGCGTGCAGGGAATGTATGAGTTGCGTATGACTGACAGTGTCAAATGCCTTTGTTAAGTCGATAAAGGCCGCACCAACAATGTGACCACTGTCTAGGGACCTATTGATAAAGGTTGTAAATTCCAGGAGAGCCGTGGTGCTGCTATGCCCCTTCCTGAAGCCATGTTGTGAAGAGCATAATAAGTTGTAGGTATTCAGGCAGTCGATAAGCTGGTCAGATATTATTTTTTCTAGTGCCTTAGAGATGGGGGGAGAATAGAGATAAGGCAGTAGTTGCTGGGGGCGGTATGGTCACCACTTTTAAAGATTGGTGTGATGACAGCAGATTTCCAGAGGGTGGGGAACTGACCAGAGCAAAAGGATCTGTTAAGGAGACTGGTGAGGAGGAGTAGGGCAGAGTGAAATGGAAGATGGAGGAGTTTTAAGTCAAGGGTGTCCCCAATGTGACGGGACTTACACAGGAATTTGGAGATGTAGCATTTGGCTTCAGATAGGGAGATTGTCCTCAGTCTGAAGGGTGGGTTGATGGGTGGTAAAGGGGTGTCAGGGATGTTGCAGTGGTGGGGGCAAAGAAATTCAGGGGATGAACACTGCTGAGGTCTGAGATGGTGGAGTTCAGGGTTTCAGCAATGAGTTGTGGGTCTTGAGACAGGGAACCATTAATGGAGAGCTGGGCTGGTGGAGTAGAAACGGTCTTGCCATTAAGTTCTTTGATATTGTTCCAGAACTTTTGCCATGACCACCAGGAGGAGGAGAGGGCTTCTTGGAAGTGGCGGTTTTAGCTTTACAAATCTCCCATGTACATGTGTTCCTGGCTTTACTGTAAAGTTGCTGGTAATGTGGTCTCCCAGAGACATTGGCTCTGTACCATAGATTATCACAGTGGCACATCAGATCAATCAAGGCTTGTGAGATCCAGGGGATGTCATGACCTTTAATAGTAATTTTAGTGAGACGGGCATAGAGGTCACAGACCAGGTTAAAAGTAGTTATAAAGTATTCTAAGGTGATGTCAATTTTAGCAGATGAGCTAAAGGGGGACCAATCACAATTCAGTAGGTGTGTTTTTAAGCGAGACAGATATCCCTTTTTTAGGCGGCATTGATATGTAAATTTGGGGAAGGGGTTTGGGGATCCTTGATGCCCAAAGGCAGATTACCGGAGAGTGATCACTTAATGCATCAGGGAGTACTGTGACATTGGTAACTCTAGCGGGGCAGTTTGTAAGGATGAGGTCAAGGAGGGTGGATGACCACTTTTTAGGGTTTAATCTCATCAGAATGTGGACAACTTGAGTAAGGTCAATAGTGGCAGTGGAGTCCTTAAAGGGGGCGATGGTGGATGCAAGCCAGTTAGTACTGTAGTCACCCAGTGTAATGATATCACTATTACTGGGTAACTGTGAGATGCAGTTGAGGACTGAGGCAAAAGCTTGCTTTTGCATACTTGGGGGAATATACACTGTCATTATATGGAGGCATTTGCCTGTGCCACTGGGATGCAACCTGACCGTAAGGGCCTGAGCCTCATGGGAGGGGGAAGTGATAGGGATTATAGAGGCGTATAGCATGTCCTGGTTTTTGAGTGTACAGCCCCCACCTCTTTTCCCCAATCTGTCAATCTTGTGTATGGAGTACCCAGGAATGTATGCAGCAGAGGATGTCATGTTTCTTAAGGAGACTGCAGATGTTCATCATGGCTACTAAAAGACCATCCTTAATACCACAGGTGGCAGTTGGGGGGGCTGTCCCGTTTAGGGTGCACATTACTTGAGACAAGTAAGAGTAGAAGGACAAGTCAGAGGTGGGCTAGTTTAATGAGATTCAGTTTTATGTGAGGGGCACGAGCAGGGCTTAGAGTCTCCAGTCCTGTGGAAGGGCTAGGGAGAGTGAGAGCATGCTTAAAGAATAATAGGGAGAAGTAAAGACAGCATTTGGGAGGATAGTATTTGGCCAAGAGGGCTAGATATGCTCTGCTGTTGTGCCACTGGAGGTTTCCTCTTGAATAACTGGGTTAAGGGGTGTACCACCATGGCAGTCTGTGACAAGAGGGGGATTGAGGGTAGAGTGGGGGGAGAGTAAGGAGTGCAAGGAGAGTTAACAGTGGTGGGGAGAAAAGCATTGTCTGAAACAACAAATCTAGCAGGTAGTGTTATTTATTAACTGAGCCACTCTGTCTGGGGGAAACAAGTTTATCAGAGGGCTGCCTGAAGTTATCAAGGCCAGATGGAGCAACAGTAGGGTTGCCACCTCAGGAGCATAGGGTGCAAGGTTTAAGGCTTAAGAGGAGAGAGAGAGAGAGAGAGAGAACATTGATAAAGAGATAGGAATGGTTGGGAGGAAGTTGTGCAGGGGGTGGTGAATTAGTGCCAGGAGGAGGCATAAAAAGGAGGGGGGAGAGGAGGGACTGAGGAAGAGACTGGAACAGGCTGTTTAATACTGATCCCTAGTGGAGAGGGATGATATCTTGCTAGTGGGGAAACAGGTACTTAGCAAAAAAGGTCACGTGACAGGATGACATCATAAAAGGAGGGCCAGCCTTGGGTATGGGGGTGGCTGGGGCAGTCAGGGAGTCGACATGAAGTGTCAATGGGAAAACACATCTTCAAGGTGCTCCAGCACAGGGATCATGCCAGTTACCTTATGGGTCTTGCCCTGCTGTCTACTCCCTGGAGAAACTGCTGCTGGAGTGAGGGATGGAGGTGTTCAACAGGCAGCCTAATGAGGGAACAGAAACAAAGGGAGGATTAGGTTACTCCAGGCTCTTGTGGAAAGCCCAAACAATGGAGTCCTGACCTAGACCAACTGCGCATATGTGACTGTCAGGGGGATCTGAGGATCGTCGACGGATACCAGCATCAGGACAGTGAGTACAATTGAAGAAATAACAAACAACTTAGTGATCCTATAACATTCAGAGCCATGTGTACAATGACTTGTGCACAGATAAGTGTTCGTAAACAACTACACAGTAAAACACCATAAACACCAGCCCTGCTGTCTGAGCCCCAGTAACATAAAACGCAGATCCCAGCACCAGATAACACTGAAATCCCTAAGTTGCACCTCACCCTTCCTATATGGTTAAGCAGTCAGGAGAATGACAGATGGCCATGGGAGATGGGCAAGATTTCCTCTTAAAGCTCCCCTGCATTTGAGTGTTTCTTCTGGTGCACACAGTCCAGAAAAGTTAGGCAATAACTAAATCACAACTGGTATGCTGACACAGTCCCCTTCAAGGTGCTCCAGTGCAGGAGGCATACCAGTTACCTTATGGGCCTTGCTCCGGTGTCCGCTCCCCAGAGAAAAGGCTGCTGGAGTGGTGGATGGGGGTGTTCAGCAGGCAGCCTTATGGGCCTTGCTCTGCTATCTGCTCCCCAGAGAAAACGCTGCTGGAATGGTGGATGGGGGTGTTCAGCAGGCAGCCTTATGGGCCTTGCTCTGCTATCTGCTCCCCGGAGAAAACGCTGCTGGAATGGTGGATGGGGGTGTTCAGCAGGCAGCCTTATGGGCATTGTCTGCCATCCACTCCCCAGAGAAAACGCTGCTGGAGTTTCACACTGCCATGGCCAAAAAGCTGATTCTTAAACACTGGATGGATGAGACAATCCCGTCCCTCAAAGAATGGCACAACTCTATGCTGGAGGCACTGCATATGAAAAAGATGATAAGTCACACACTCCTCGACCACTGCTCTAACGGGTGGGGAATGTCTGAAGCTCTTCTTCTAAACACTAGAGAATTTCTGCAGCCAAACAATATGCCACTTACTAGTCAATGACTCGATAGATAACTTAAAGTGGCCCTATACTATTTTGCTTATGTAATCCATTAGGGCATCATCTCAGCAAACTGCTGCTGCTACACCCCGAATGTTGATGGCAAGAATGACACCTTGTTTATGTGCATGTAAAGGTAATATTAGGTGTATAGTGTTTTAGTTTTAGTACTCTATCTGTCCTGTCAAGTTGTATTTCCTTTCAAAAACTTCAATAAAGTATACATTGTTAAAAAAAAAAACTTCACTGGACAGTGACTTTCTCTTAATCAGTAAATTACAGGTACAACAAAAAGAAATAAGTAAACAAAGCTCAGGTATGAGAACCAGTGAGACCCTCCCTTGTACCCTCTCAATGACCCTCACTGGTTTATAAAAATCAGGCTGGGAAAATGTGTTTTATTAATCAGTCTGAAAGCAGATTCAGGGCATGCATACAGGCTGGTGGCATTACATTATAACCCAGTAACAACTAACCTATCCTGTATTTTCATTTTTTTTTTCTACAATTATATTTTATTAGAAAGCTTTAATGCCTAACTGGTCAGAGCCTGGCACACAGCTATATAGCAAATACGTTCATGAACGAATTCATACAGTAAATTCTAAATAAAGTGGTACAATATACTGTACAAATCCTGTGTCTTCATAACTCTATAACCATCTGAGATTAATGAAATAACACAAAAGTAAACGTTTTCACAGTATCAAATTTTATTTACAATCTCTTGGCAGTCAATGAGTGTAGGGGACATCTAGCAACCTTCTTCTAGTATACACTTTCTTAGTGGCATCAACAAAAACAGACTTAATGTAGGGATTAGTGCTGTGAGAAATTTTTAGATTCCAGCACAACGGAATTCATGGAGTTTACAAAATTTTGCTGAAATTCTGTTGAATTTTGCTGGAAATGGAATGGCAGAATTCAATAGCAGAAACATGCAGAATGAGTTTTCCACAACATTTCTATAGAATTCTGTTCTTCGGAGCTCAATATTTTCTGCAGAAATTATTGCAGAATGATTTTCTGAGGAAAAATACTGTTTCATTTAATTTAATTCCATGGATCACAGCAGGCAGAATTCTGCAGATGAGCCAGTGAAATTCCAGCAGATATTCCACCAGCTGAATGATCATTCCACACTTATTCCATTGGCAAAACTCCACATTCCACACAGCACTAGTAGAGATATGATAATCTATCTTAAAATTCAAGGACACTCTCAAAGATAACTGCAACAGTGTCAGATGGGTTGGAGTTCCTAAAAATATGTCTACATAATACATATGCCTTAATGTTAGGGTTAAAAAACTTAGGAACAATGCACCTATTCCCCCCCACCCCCTCACACACACACGCAGCATTTCTAAATATACAGGTGGGGATTTCCAAAGCCTACATCCAGATGACGTTTTATGTTGTACAACTTTAAACATAACTCAAATGCCCATATTTCCAATGTTCATAGTTAGGACACAACTAATTCACATTTTCAAAATTCTAAATTAGTTATGTCTAGTTTTCAAAGTTCTGATATAAATGTGCCTGGACATAACTTTCATACCAAATGTAACTTTACTGATCATATATATTATGTCTACCATTTTTTTTTTCATCAAACCTGGATGTAAAGTACCAAAATAAAAAGTGAGAAATTCTACAGATACTATAAGTCCAGCTTTTAAAAATATCTCCAACAAGATAGAACATGGTGTAGACCTTTAATGGTAACCTCTGATATTAACATAACAGAGAACTGTGTCCATTTTATGGCTATTGAAATGAACACTTTAGGAACTGGATCCATTGCATGACTTTTGAAAATCCCCACCTAACATATCTACTGTAGGAGTTAGCTCCACTTTTTGACTATTTAAAAATACCACCTGACATAACTTGGAATTTTGCCCAGTTGATGACTTTTAAAAATAGCACTCATTATGTAACATCCACTTCAACCCCCAGTTTTAAGGGTGCTTATAGTAGCTTTGGTTAGTTTATGGTAGGAGTGGAAGTTTTTTTATTCTAATTTTTATCCAGGTTTTTTTTCTCCTTTGAGAGCTGCTGTCTCTTAGCCCTCTAAGTAACCTCGTAGTTCTGTCACTGGCCTCATCTGGTGTGGCAGAATTACCTTGGGGCCCAGGAGCACTGGGAAGGTTGTCTTCTAATCAGCCATTAGGTATTTTTGATCAATTTTACACTTCCCTCCTTCCTCTAACTGGTGCAGAGGTAAGCTTGTACATTTGTGGCACCCCTGTGTAGGAGGTAGAGGATGTACATGTCAGTTCTACCTACTTGTTCTGCAACATGACTCACTACAAGAGCAGAAACAAGAACTTCACCTCCCTGGCCATGAAGGACTGCCACCAGCATCACTTTGGACCATGGGACACCTGACGGCATGGAGCCCAGGTTAACTACAGCACCCCAATCACCTTGATGGCAGCACAGTCAACTATTGCTGAGCCATTGCTGACCCAGTAGTATTGTGAGTTATTATTTCTACTAAATTCCATATAATAAATTCTGTTTATTCACTTGTGAGTTTTCCTAGGTGACATCACAGAAGCACCTCATAATTAAGTTACTCACCTGTCTGCCCATCCATTCATCTGGGTGGTTGTCTGTCTGTCTGTCATCTAAGTTACAAATAATTGATTTGACAGAGTTAACAGAATATTAAATTGGTGTCTTGAAAACTGAAAAAGCTTTTGGAAGGTAATAAAGAACTAGCATGTCTTACAGTATCTGAAAAAATATACATCAGTAGGCCACTTGTGGCTTGGAGACCATTTTAGAACTAACAAGTCCTGACCAAATGAACACTATGGAGAAATTTGCCAGATTAGAAGTAGGCTTTTGCAAATCAGATGATTCTATCAATATAGGGCACTGTAAAGAAAGGTATAGTCTGTGCAGTAGTAATATTCTGTCTTGAACAAGGACAGATAGAAGAAGTCATTAATGGTGCCAATCACAGGAGTCATTAGCGTGGACCAGCCTAGCCTGCAGCTTCCCAGTTCTAGCTGTTAATAGAAGTCAGCTAGCTTCTGAAATGTCAATGCATTGGAAATTCATATTTCAAAGAAGAAAAGAACCTTGCTGCTTCACTAATAAGCCCAGATATACAAAAAATCATGATAAGGCTAAAAAAGCATATTTTCCTTTATATTACCCAACTCTAAGTTAGGAACTTGTAAGGACAGCATTTTCAATGCAGTATATGCTTGGGAACAAAAAATGCTTTTTTTTTTTTTATAAATGTCTTAATGAACTGTGCTACAAGTTTTTACCTAACAATGTTACAGGAACAATGTTGACCCCCGCCCCCATTAAAGTCATATGTAAATATACCTTTTTTTTATTTAAGAAAATAATTTTTTGTTTTATTTCATCCTAAGAGATTTAAGAAAATAATTTTAAATGAAAATATTGCTTTTAAAAATAATGATCCATTATGAATGGTAACACTGAATTTAAATATCAAACACACTAGATTACTATAATCTTCTCTAAATGTTTACATGGAAATTACATTTTAAGAAAAGAGAGGTATGAAGCCATTTTTTTCCCATGGATGGTAAAATTAGTGATGTGGTAAATAAATGGACTTTAAAGCCAATGAATACTGAAAGTATCATCTTAAAAAAACAATGGACTTCATGGCAGCACTGGCCCCACTTTTTGAGCACATTGCTGTCTGTGTTTGTTGAGGCACTAGCTTGGCTTTCATGGATTGTGTTGAGGATTGTCCTATCTATGAAGCTGCATTTTGTACAATAAAAAAAATTACCACTCAGTGTCCTCACTCTCACCTGAACCCCAGTCTTAACAATAACATTAAATAGTGGCCATAAATACTTTGTAGTCTACTGGACCCTTCCCTCTCCTGATCCCCGGTGTTGGCAAATCAATAAAACAATAAATCCTTCTCAGGAAGTCTAGTGGGCTCCTTTCTCACACCTAATCAGTGATCATTATTTTACAGTTAATCTTTTTTATTAAACAAATTTCAGTAAACAAGAAAATAAAAAAGAGATATGCCATAGAACATAATTGACAATGTGCACAATCCAGAACTGTAATATAGCTACACAGTACAATCAGCATACGATCCCTTCCAGCAATTCCCACAGACCAATGGCGATGCATAAAACCAAAAACTGAAAGGGCAAAGGAAGCCAGGGTCCCATGTCTAGGACCAAGGCCTCATGGGAACTGCAATAGCTCATTCCCATGAGAAATTTAGGATCCTGGTGAAATACTGTAATTGAGAGAAGATGAAAGCAGGCTTGATCTTATAGATAGAGGAGTGGGTCCCCTTAGCCAGGTACATCATCCTGACAAGGACTGCCAGGTGAATCACTGCTGTTAATAAGTCATGCAAAGAAGTCCCCTCTTATTCTACAAAGAATCAGCCTGTTGACCTCCACCTCCACCTCCACCCACCACCAGCTATTGTACCCCTAGATCCAAGTCAGAATAACCTGGGGGGGACCTTAGGCAGCAACAGTTGTGGAAAAAGGGGGGAGGAGGACCATACCACTGTGGAATATTCATGTTGAATGGACTGTAGGAAAGGAAGCAGCAGGAGGAGGCAGGCATAGAGGATGTGATGCCGGTCCTCAATCAAGATAGATATCTGCAGCATAGATCATGAGGCAACAAACTCAGGGCATCAAGCTGATTTGGAGTCCTGTACCATAGATGGAGCATTTTGTTCTGAATAAGGAGACTGTGGCTGTCAGACCAAGCCCCATGTGCAGTCCTCCAACAGGTCTCCAACTTCGGCTCACATATTTCAATGTAAAACTCTTGTTGTCATTTCCAATAGGCCTTTGTGATCTGATGTGGGCAGGCATCTCTTATGTAACCATTCATTTGTTCTGTCCAACCTCTCTGCCCTTGGCAAAAGGAAGGGAGTGGTGAGCCATGAAGCAGGGGATTGCAAAAAAAGACTCTTGCACAGTTTTGGAGGCAGTAGACTGCAAAGTTGAAGATACTTCCAAAACTCAGTTTAAGGGAGACAAAATATGCTGCTGCAAGCTAGCAAATGAGTCCCGGTGAGCAGTACCAAGACTGAACAAATCCTGGATGAGAGTATGGCCCACTGCCATTCAGATGGGCCACAAAATCTAGCATCATCTTACACATAGGGTGGAATTGCCCTAAAGAGGAAACCACACCAGCAGAGTGTCAAGTACAAATTTATTGGTCAACACACAGCTGTTACAATATACTATAATCACATCCAAAATGCATACTAATAAAAATATACTAAAAAAGTCATTTCTACAAAGATAACCATAAATACAAGCTCATAGCTTAAAAATGTATTTATACATTAGTAGTAGGAGTAATCCATTTGTAATATGCTGGAGCTCAGCATCTACAGATTGTACAGTTGTTTGGACTAAAGTGCAATAGGAAAAGAACTTCAATTTATAGATGGGTTGACAATAACAATTTTGCAGTAGCCTCCATAATATTCTTATCTTTGGCTTTAAACAGGAATTCTGAAAGGTCTTTGGGGGGACTGAGATCCCCAAGCCATCCACCCAACCATTTCTTTCTATTGACCTCATATAGGGAACATAAAAGCACCACATGTTTCAGATCGTCTATAGTCCCATGCCCACATTTGCAGAAGGGAGAAGATACCCCCTTTCTCTTTTGTCTAAAATGAATGAATTGGGAATTACAGTTTTCAGTTCTAAATCTTGTGTAGATTCTCCTAAGTTTAGGGCAGGTTAAGAGAGAGAGGTAGACCTCAAAGCCCCATGAGGATTTAAGTATTTAATAATAGTCATGAAGTTTAAGTGTAGAGAGTTGATCAAATAGTTATTATCCATGTCACCAAGCCTCAACTTAACGTCCACCCTAATTTCCTCAAAAGGACTAGTATATATCTTATACAAAAGATGTCCCAAACCAGCAGGCACTATTGCTTTCTTAATAAGCTCGATGAAAGGGTGAACATATCCCATACTTGGCTAATTTAATGCCCTCCTCCAGGTCCGTTCTGGGATATCTATGTTCAGGTAGAAGAAAAAGTTTAAACAGAAAGAGGATTTGTCTTTCTTGAATGAGAGAGGTCAAAGAACATTGTTCTAACTCCAGTTCAAGAATGCAATTGGGAGTACCTTGTGGTGGCATTAGAATATATCTATAGAGTTTGTTAAGAATTATTTCCAGTGCTCTAACCTTAGTGTATCCCCATACCTCAGAGGCATAAAGCATGCTCATTCTTATTTTAGCATTAACAACTCTCAATATACCTTTAATTTATGATTTCCACATTTTATTATTAAAGATTTATAAAACATTTACTGAGGAAGCCATTTTATCTTGAATGAACTTCAGATGTTTGATCCAAGATAAGCTGTTGGCAAATTGTACCCCTAAATAATCATAACTATTCAGTATATCAATATAATTACCATTGATCTTAAAACTTGCCTGATTCTTACTTTTGTTTCCAAACACTACAATGCTAGTCTTACTAAGATTAACTTTCAGTTTTCTTTGTCTGCTTAAGGATTCAAAGAGATCCAGTTTCTTTTTGAGACCGAGGGCTGAAGTTGAGAGCAACACTAAGTCATCTGCATAGGCCAGACTACCAATCCTGTTTTCATTAATTTTGCGGCATGAAATTCTAGATTATTAATCTGGTACAGAATTGTATTAATGTAGATGCTAAACAGAGTGGGCACCAGGATAAACCCCTGCCTGACCCCTACATTTGTACAGAACCTTTCAGTCAGGTGCCCATATTAATTGTATTGAACTCTTGCCCAGGTATCTTCATGAAGTCTGATGATAATGTTAAGCAGTGAGCTCTCCAACTTCATTTCCCTAAGAGTATCCCAAAGGATCTTCTTGCTGATGCTGTCAAATGCAGAGGAGAAATCCACAAAACAGCAGTATAGCCTTGATTTCCTTATTTTAGTATATTTCCAGACCAGATGTTGTAACACATAACAATGTTTCACTGTATAGCGGTTCTTCCGGATACCGTTCTATGCATTGTTCTGTACTGAATTCTCCTCTGCCCAATCTAGCAATCTGCCCATGATTATCTTGGAGAAAACTTTCTGGTACACATCTATAAGGCTGATAGGCCTATACATCTTTGGGTTATTGGGATCTTCTTTTTTTTAAAAATGGGACTATAACACTGCCTGCCCAGCTAAAGGGCCATTGTGATCCCTGTACCAGCCCATTGAATGATAGAAAGAAAAAAGGAATTCACCAACTAGGGAAGGCTTTATATACATCACCCAGGATGCCATCTGGGTCCAGAGCTTTATTTGTTTTAAGTGAGTTCAATGCCAGTAGGATTTCATCTCTTGTAATTAAAATGGGCCTTGGGTAAATGGTCTCTCCCATTTGATTATGACCATGAATCATATCCATCTCTTCTTGTGAGTAATATAGGTCTGAGAAATATGAAATCCATGTTTCTGGTGTAATAAATGTTTCTATCTTGTTAGAGTATTTATTGTATCCTTGAGAAACAATTTTCCCAAACTGCCTGCCATCCCTGTCTAAAACTGCCTGTCTTAATTTTTCCCAAAGGCCCTGAGTATATTTATTTCTTCGTTTTTCTAAAGTTTTCCTATATTTTTTCTCTTTCTTTTTCAGAAAATTATAATCTATTGCAGTTTTAGTTCAGTTATTCTTATGCTGTTTTAACATTTTTTGAAATATTTTCTTGGCCCGCCTCTATTCTGTGTTACATCAAGATTTTTTGTATGAGAATTTAATACAGGATATTTTTTTAGACTTACAGGGGGGTCTTAATATTCTATGCACTTCTTCCCAATTCTCCTGTATACTAAATATCTTGCTTTTATTGAAAATAGAATTATAAATGTTAAGGAGTTTTCTCGAACTTAAAGATGTCCTCAAAATTCGCATGATGTATTGGTCCTCATCTAATTCTCTTTTCGTTAATAATCTCCAAATTTTTTTCCAAATGTACCTCATTATGCCTGGGAAATCTAAATGGACTCTTCATGCAAAGTACAATGGGGAAATGGACAGATTCCAACCTGTCCATAATCTCTAACTTTCAGATGAACTTAGTAGTTTCCATATTGGTACAGACTAGGTCAGGTGTGGAGGCACTGAGAGTGCCTTTGAATGTTATTGCCACTGATAAATCATCTCATGTTCTACCATTTAAGAGGCAAAAGTTTTTTCTGGCGAGACCCACCAGGAGTTCCCTTCCTCTTATATTGTTTTTTAGGTCCTGAGTTCTCCTTTTACACAGGATATTCAGGTTAATAAAGGGTAGAAAAGGACTCAAATATGTATAGATGTCTAGAAAATCAGGAAGATATTCTGGAATTAAAATCTCCCATGATAACTACAGGACAAGTTGTATTACCTTCAGCCATTTCATCTAAGATTATTTCAGATCTTGAATATAGGGATCTCCTGCCTCACATGCTTTACTTCTTGGAAGGAAGTAAATGTTACATAAGATAATCTTCTCAGTCCCTTTATTAATCAAAAGAGCAAGAATACCATCTGATTTAGTAGAAACCTTTAGGATCCCTAAGTTCAATTGAATTTTAATATAAAGCAGAAGACCCCCTTTAAATCCACTGTATTTTTTATCTCTACTTGCTCGTAAGACAAAAACAGAATACTCGGCCAATTTGGGCATTGTAATTTCAGTACACTAAGTCTCTTGTACGCCAATGATATCAAAAGTCTCCAGAAATCACAAAGCCTCAGGATCTGTTATTTTAAGATGTATACCCTATATATTCCAAGAAAGAATAGAGAGAATATCAGATTCAGACTTTGTTTCCCCCTGGCTTCTTTAGCGACTGCAATTGTCAATTAGAGTCAGTTGTTAGCAATGGCGTAAAAGTATTAAGGTCTATTAATTTCTAAACATAGAAACATAGAAGCTGATGGCAGATAAGGACTGCAAGGCCCATCCAGTCTGCTCATTTCTTTTTTCTACCTTATAAATGTGCCATCGGCTTTTGCTCTGTCAATGGCCTATCTATTCATATTCATCTGTATTGCACCCTTATGCCTATCCCATGCCTGTTTGAAGCCCTACACTGCATTCATATTCAACACTTCTTGAGGTAGGCTGCTGCATGCATCCACCACCCTTTCTGTGAAAAAGAACTTCTGACACATTACCCCTTAATCAGCCTCCCTCTAATCTCATGCTGTGCCCTCTTGCCCTGATGTTTTTCTTATATTGAAACATGTTAGACTCTTTCACCTTATTAATGCCCTTAAGTGTTTGAATATTTTGATCATATCACCTCTCTCCCTCCTTTGCTCAAGGGTATACATATTGAGCTCTGTTAATCTGTCCTCATATGTTTTCTGATGCAGTCCCTGCACCATTTTGGTTGCCCTGCTCTGGACTACCTCAATTTGGTTAATGTCCTTATGAAGGTGTGGCCTCCAGTACTGCATGCAGTACTCTAGATGGGGCCTAATCAGTGTCTTGTAAAGAGGGATTGTTACCTCCCTTTTCTGACTTGTGATACCCCTACTAATATACCCAACATCCCCCTAACCTTACCTATTGCTTTAGTGGTCTGCTTGCATGATGTCAGGCCACTGGTGATGATGATGCCCAAGTCTCTTTCTTCCCTTGTGACTGCCAGCAACTCCCCACCCAGCCTATAAGTGGCTTCAGGGTTTCTCTTCTCTATGTGCATTACCTGGCATTTCTTTGCATTAAACCCCAGATGCCACTCTTCTGACCATTTTGCTAGTTTATCCAGATCTCTTTTAATTCTGCCTACCAGATCTAGATCATCTACTGTATTGCAGATCTTGGTGTCATCTGCAAACAGACAAACCTTACCCTCCAGTCCATCTGCAATGTCACTGATGAAGATATTGAAGAGAACTGTCCCCAGTGAGGTACCCACTTGTGACTTGCATCTCTTCCTATTGTCTACTGTTTACCATCACTCTCTGTTATCTTCCTGTCAACCAGTTTGCTACCCAGTTGACCAACTTCTGACCTATCCCAAGCCTACCCAGCATATTAATCAATGTTCTCTGTGGAACAGTATCGAAAGCTTTGCTGAACTCAAGGTAGGCAACATCAACTGCTCCCCCTTGGTCCACCACTCTGGTTACCCAGTCAATGAAATCTATGAGATTAGTTTGACAGGACCTTCCTTTTGTAAACCCAAGCTGTCTTGAATCATGTGCTCCTATGGATTCCAGGTGTTGCACAATCCTTTCCTTAAGGAGTGCCTCCATAGTCTTGCCCACTACTGAGGTAAGACTGACTGGTCTGTAGTTCCCTGCCTCCTCTCTGCTATCACTTTTGTGCAGCGAGATCAAATGGGCCCTTCTCCAGTCTTCTGGGATCTCTCCTGTGCTCAGAGACTCACTAAACAGTTCTGACAATGGCTCTGCTAGTGCCACACTTAGCTCCTTTAGTACCCTAGGATGTATGCCATCAGATCCCATTGCTTTGTCCACCCTGAGCTTATCAAGCTCTTGTATGACCCTTTTTTTTGTGAAAGAACTAGTGCACACCTCCTTCCCCCCTGTGTCCATGGTGCTGAGCTGTGTGCCCTGCCCTACCTTCCCTTCAGTAAATACTGAGCAGAAGTACGTATTTAGGATAGATGCTTTTACATGGTCCTCCTCCTCACACACCCCCTTATCTCCTTTGATCTTAGCAATAACCCCTCTGGACTTTTTCCTTTCACTAATGTATCTATAGAAAGTCTTGTCACCTTCTTTTACTGTTTGTGCTAGTGTTTCCTCAGTTTGGGCCTTTCTATTAAAGGGATATCCTTCTTTGACATGGTCTCTATACAGTCTTTAGGTTGATTCCACCTAGAAGGAACTTCCCTACATTCTGATGAATCAACTATGTGTAATCCCAGGCAATCAAGTTTACTGGCCAATGAGAGCAATTTAATGGCTGTAGTGGAATTTTTAAATGTAATGTCCACTTGCAACAAGGAATTATGACCTCTATATAATTTTATAAAGTCCACCATGTTTCATGTGATATGGACACCTAGGGTTTTTCAAGGAAAAAAAAGCAAATCTTCCCTGACACTCCTATAGGTATCATTTGTTGATACTTCCAACCCGAACATACTGTAGATATAGTCCTACGCAGCTATGAATTGCTCTGATTCTGAACATGCTCAATAATTACCCTTATAATTTGCCCTTGTGCTTCCATGTCTGCTCAATTTTCCTCATCCTTATTGGGAGACATTTCAGGGGGAGAGATGGAGTGTTCTATTTTCTCCTTCCAAGGATGTTCCATAATTACACATTTAGGGACCACAGCAGGAAATGTAATGTCATATCCCTTTTTAACCAGAGATGGAATTTTGTCTAAAATAAAGTGTGCTGTGTCTTTAGACAAGCAGTAGAACAGTACAGTATTCAGGAATTCATGGTTTAAGGATCTCATTGCGGCTAACTCTTAATCATTATTATTCTAGTGTAACCTGAAAAAAATTTCCATCCATAAAAGAAGCATTTCTTCTTTTTCATGTTCTAACATTAAAATACCCTGTACCTCAATCATCAATTCAACATTTTTGGGGCTCAGCCTGTTAGTGGATTCCTTTTTCCTATTCCGAGAGTCCTTATTGATAGGTGGATTGCAGGTGATTTCAGTCTCCCCCAGGTGTACTACCTAAGATTCTTCACTCAGAATTTCCTCATAAGAAATTTCATCTTGGTTCTTACTATCTGAACAAGTCTTTCCCTCCTGCAAAGTCCTGTATGATCCTGGACAACTGTCATCCTCTATCACATGAGTCACCAGGATCGCTTCTGAATTACAGGGTATTTTTTTAAATGTTCTTGATGTGTAGACTTTATGGGGACCCTATTTATGTTTTTATCTTAGTTCTCTTAGGTTTCAATGGCTTTTTGTACACTTTGTCCAATGCAGTCCCTGCTACTGGGGTCAGCCACATCAGGGTTCCGCATATAGCATGAACAAAACTTATCTTTATCAGAAGCTGAAGGGAGCTGGACCTGAGTCCCTTTAGTAGCTTTGCCCAGGGAAAAAGGCTCATCTCCAGTTAGACTTAAATGCTGATATTTGCCACTTTCCGTGACTCTTTCCAGTAGAGCTCTATTATGAAAGACATCTGCCCTTAAATTGAAGATTTCATCCTTCAGTACTGTGATATTTTCAAGAATTACAATATCAGCAAAATATCTGTATTTTAGTGTCTCTAGCATTTGTTTAGAGATTGATGAGCTTGCGGCAACGTTCCCCTTATCTAAGTGCAACTGCTCATCTAAGATTGTAGTCTTATACTGGGGTACTCCTACAGGTCTTCTCAGTATAGCTTCATCTGCCCTATGATTACTCATTTGTTCCTGCACTTCTCTGTGAGTTAACTTCATCATTTTTAAACCTTCAATAGTTACACTCATCTCCTGAATTATAGCCCTTAATTCTTGATTTTCTCCTATATTCTCAATAACAGGGGAGTGTAGCGAGGCATTAACTTAAGCCAAATTCTGCCCTGAGGCCTGTAGTGTCTGCTTGGGGGTCACCCCAGGTAGGGAATGGTCAAAAGAAAATGCCAGAGAAAATTCCAGTTCAGAATAATCCGAGTCCCCCTCATTACTCAATCTCTACATAAATGTTTCCCATTTGTATTGGTCATAAGAGATTATTTCAGAGACCCGTTTGGATTTTTTCAGATCCAGAGTTTCCAGAGGAATCCCTGATAACTACTGATTGATCTAACCTCCTATCTGGGGCCAGAACAGGGGTGGAGAAATATTTTGGGCCTTTCCCATGTTCTGCCCACAGGTCAGTGATTTTAAGTTGTTTTTTCCTCCCAGGGTGTCCAAGGGATGAGGATATTTTTCCCCCTGAAGTGTCAATTCTTTTCCCCTAGTCCATGTTTTTTTAATTATTTTTCCTCTGCTTTGCCCCACCTGTTTTGTGAATATGTTTCTTTAAAATAGAGACACCGAGTGGATCTTATTGGGTCTCAAGTATCACAATCACTTGGGAAGAAGTCTTCCCAGATACAGCTCCTACAAGGGAATTGTCTTTACCACTTCTGGTGATTACCATCTTCCCACAAGCCTAGAAAATATGAAGGTCAAATAACCTAATACAGGAAGCTAATTGCCTTTTCCAACAGTAAATCTGCTCTTTTTTATAGAAACTATAGAAACTCAGAGGTCAAATAAAAATATGATAACACCACTAGATACCAGAGAATCTACAGGACAACAGTTTTGAGGCAAATCAAATCAAATTTCCATAAAGTTTTCTAATATAGTAGTCTATGGGGCTAAAAGTGTAGACCCAACAGAGTTAATAGGATCATGCATTTGCCTTCATCTGGCTTCCACCTGTCAGTGTGCAATTGTTTAGATTGAAATTCTGGTCTCTCTGAGGAAAATATCAGACTTACTCCCCCTCTTCTGTATTTAGGAGTTTAGGAATGATGGTCTTGTGGTCTTATACAAATGTCTGGAAAAAGCTACTAAATCAAGGGACCCACAGTTACTTAAACAGAATTTCCAACTCCTGGTCAGGCCCTTTATGAGAGTACATACAGTCACTGAGAATTTGATCTGATGACCCAGTCCATTTCTTGTACTTGTCAAAACTATGGAGACTGTACAAACCCCTTGTCCCATCAAAATCAAAGTCAAGATCCAGGTCCTGGGTTGATATTAAAGTTCCCCAGGCCGTTATCAAAACAGTCACTAGTTAAACAGAGAAGGGTGGGGAAGAAAGTGGTAGGGAGAAAAAATGAAGTCTCAGTATAATGTTAAAAACACCAGCAACATCCACTTTAAAGCACTAGCTTAAAAAGGTTCTTCCTGTTTAACATAAAAGGAAAAGCTATAAATATAAAAACAAGCTAAAATAGAAACCAGAATCTGGCACAAAAATAAAAATGTGCTCAATGGCGTTAGTCATTCCAGGAAAACAAAACAAACAAGTTGATGGACAGACAAACAACCAACACACCTAAGCCACACTATAAAAATCTTAACTTTTCTTACTTGTACTCCTGGTTTAGAGGCTTAATGGCCCTGGGCAATTAATATATTGTCAGCAAATTCTCCCCTCCACTGCATAGTACAACACTAAGAGAGACAGCTGTGCAATATAAAACTTTTCAATGGGCTTATTTACTTCTGAGAAATTATCCAAATAAGCACAGCTTTCAAAACAAGTAGCTGTATCTCTGTAGAAAAAACAGAAGCAGCTTGGGAACTCTTAAAAACTATGTGTTTGTCTTTAGAAATCTAATGCTGCAGGAGCCAGTACAACTGGATAGATGGAACACCTCGAATCTGAGCGCCAGTACCGAGCATGGGGTCTTAAAGAATGGAAGGGACACATGATCAGGAGTCACCTAAATGGTGTGAAAATTTGTCAGGGTGTACTTTAATATCAGTTAATATATCTTAGTTAAAGAAATAACAATAATTTATCACTAAGACCCCAGTTACTAGAAAAGGAAATGTCAGACCATAAATGTCACAGAGCTCATCCTGCCCCCCACCAAAGAGATACACAGAAATCACAAAAACCAAGAAGACAAACCAATCCAGCTTTTTTACAAAAATATTAAGATTCAGTGGTTAAAACACTCCCCTTGGTGGAATGTAGGACACTTAAGGAGTTTTCCATAGTGAAATACACTTCTTGTAAGGGGGCAGTCAGCAATCTTATCTTCTTCTCCTTCCTGACGCAGCCACTCAACTTTTTCTCCCACTCACAACACAGCTCCAGCCACAGGCACCTATCTCATGGCTCTTCTCCTGTGTGTGTGGTGAGAAAACAACCAGGAAACAAACTGACCAAACCAGCTGAAGAATACAGTAAACTGTTCTGAAAAGACCGCATAGCACTCAGGCAGTAGGTAACATACCTGTACTAAAATAAAATGAGCCTAGCAATCCTGCTTCCAGCACCTCCTCTACAGATGCAGGGGTGAGTAGCATAAACTCTGACTTCTCAATGCTCCAGCATAATTCGCACCAAACAGAGTCAAGCACCACAAGGAATGTGCTCTATGGTCTGCTCTCTCTCAGACCACCAGCAGAGTGAGGGGGCCTTGACTAACCTAGCCCGCTTGAGCCATGCAATTACCAAAGCCAGAAGAACTGGCCCAGACATCAAGCATGGAAACAGCAGAGCATAAAGGTAGACAGTGAGGGAGTGAGTCCAACAGAGATCAGTTTCCATGAAATACCATAAATGATGGCACACAGTTTCACTGGAAAACCACCTCAAGGTCTGTCTCCCTAGAAAAGCCAAATAATACCCACAGAAACATTTGAGGTTCCACTCCTTTTATACCTGTGAGAACATAATTTGAATGGCTATAACATGGGGAGTCCTTCCTAGTGCAAATCTGCTACCAACACATCTGTCATGTTGAACCAATGTGATGGTATAGAGATGTGGTGATGCAAAAGTCAGTTTAGAAGTGTGTGGGTAGTTATCATTTTATGTGTAGCCACCTTACCCACCATAGATAGGTTCAGTTTCTTCCAGCGATTGCATTTGTCATGTAGATGTTTTCAGAAGAGGGTCACTATTAGCCTGACAAAGCTGCAAAAGGACATGGATGAAATGGATGCTCAGGTGTTTGATAGATTGAGGGGACCACAGTTCCAAGAACACAGCACTAGAACAATTGGCTGTTGTGTGAGAGAACCTCTGTTTTACAGAGGATCTCTTTTAGTCCTGAGACATCAATGAAGGAACAGAGATTCAATAATGGGCAAATCTCTGAAGGGCTATCAGAGAGAAATAATAGGAAATCATGTACAAGTTAGTTTTGTATTTGGATTATCTTAATTGAATACCATTCAGGGCCACATGATGTGAGATTACTTCCTGAGGTTCAATCACCAGGATGATCAAGATGGGGATGGGGACAGCCTTGGGGTGTGCCACTGTGAAGAGGAATGGTGGAGGATTGGAGATTGATAGTGAGCACACAAGCTATTGGTGGGTATACAGGGTCCAGTGGCAGATTAGAAATGAGGGACCTAGTCCCATCTTGGTTAGGACAAAATGGAGATATCCCCACCCCACAGAACTGAAAGCCTTACCAAAGACTATAGCAATCACAGGTGCTGGAGTGGGGACAAAGTTGACAGATTGCATAACATGAAATAGGGATCTCTAATGATCAGAGTTATGTCTGCTCAAAACAAATCCCACTTGTGACAAGTTTACCAGATAAAGAAGAAACTGTATGAGGAAGAGAGACAGCACTTTGGCCAGAATTGTTGATGTGGTATTGATGAAAGACAAGGGGTGTTAACTGGTTGGCTGCAATGGATGCCGTAGAGTGGAAGAGGGGAGCAGCACAGCTAAGTGGGCATGCAAAAACATTTTCTGAAGAAATGGTGACATTTCCAGACTTAAATACTGGTAGAGGTAAGCTTGGAGACCATCCCATCTCATCTCCTCCCAAGGTTTCATAGCTATTAAGGGAGCAATCGCCTTTGTAATTTCAGATGTTGTGAGAGAAGTCTCCAGCTTGGCCCTCTGTTCCTCCATAACATATGGAATGGGAAAGTTCACCAAAACTTTTCAACTGATAGGTGTCTAACAGTCCATGAGATAAGTAAAGAAACATGTTAAACTCCAGCATAATGTTAATTATGAACTCCAGTTGAGGGAGTGTGCATCCTGTAGTACCACAGAGAACTGCAGTATGTCACTCTGCTTGCTGTTTGTGAAGTCTGTATGACAGAAACCATCCTGCCTTCTCTCCCCATCCATTACCTTCTACTCAAACATAACATGGCCAGCTCAGCCTTCCTGGACAGCAATGTCTTAAACTACATCAGTAATCCCACCAACTCTGCTGTCAGAGTTTTGCTGAGTGGATGAGAAGAGCTGGCAGCTGCCTTAGTCTTAAACTCAGCTTCTAGGTCCTTGACCTCTGCATCCCTGTCTTTCCATCTTTATGTTATGAAGCCAATGATGCCACCCATTAAGATGACCTTAAAGGCCTCCCACAGGTTAGCAGGCAACACTGCATCCATATAATTTTCTCAAAAGAAGGTGGTGGCTGCCTCTGAGACCCATCGCAGGAACACTTTATTTGAAGTCAAAGGTGATCAAACATCTAGGAGGACAAGCAGGGGGTGTCAGGGCCCCACATCAAAACAAGTGATATCAGGGCATGATCATACATAATAATTGGTTCTATAACAGATCAGAGCAATGAGTGGGCAATCAGGGGAGAGCAGAACCAAAATTCAAGCTGACTAGAAAAACCATGAATGGGGGATGGGGGACAAGAGTTGTCCCAGCCTAAAGGGTGATGGGTTTGCAAAATATCTAAAAGGGGAATTGAAACATTCATAGATTCAGAGAAGTAACCAGCAGATAAGGACTGTGTTGCCCACCTACTCTGCCTATGAAAACTTTCAAGTAGCGTTTGTCTACTGAGGGCCTTCAAACCCACCCTCCCACCCTCAGTATACCCATGTACTTATTGCATGCAAGTTTGAACTCCATGATCATTGCCATATTCGCCACCTCCTCTCACAAACTATTCCAGTCATTCACCACCCTCTCAGTGAAGAAGAATGTCCTCTCATTACCTCAGACTGCTATCTCCCTATAACTTCATACTGTGGCCCATAGTGTTAGTAGCTCTGCTCCATTGAAACAGACTCTGTACCTATGCCTTGTTAATCCCTTTTATATATTTAAATGTCTCAGTTACATCCCCCCTTCTTCCCTTGTCCTTCAGGGAGTATAGGTTGAATTCCTCAAGCCTTTCCTCATAGGACATTCCCTTCATACTCTGTATCATCCTGGTAATCCTCCTCTATACAGTCTGCAATCTGTCTTTGTTCCTGGGAAATAGGGTCTCCAAAAATGCACACAGTATTCAAGGTGCAGTCATACCAGTGATAAATACAGTGGGACAAGCACCTCCCTCTTCCTGCTGGTGATCTCCCTCCCTATACATCCAAGCAATTGCTTTGCTTGCCCCACCACTTTCCCACACTGTTTTGCCACCTTAAGGTCATCAGTGATAATTACTCCCAGATCCCTCTCCTCCCCAGTAACCTCCAAGACCTCCTCCCAAGTGTGTATTCTGCCCCTGGGTTCCTGTGCCCCATGTGCATGATTCAGCATTTCTTAGCATTGAACCTCAGTTGCCACCTCCTAGACCACTCCTCTAACTTCCCTAAGTCTGTCCTCATTTTATTTAGCCCCCCTCCATGTCCACCTTGTCACAGAGTTTTGCTTCATCTGCAAACAGGCATATTCTCCCTTCCACACCCTCTGTCATATAACTGACATAGACATTAAATAGCACCGGACCCAACACAGACCCCTGTAGTATCCCACTGGTCACCCTCCCCTCCTCCGAGGATACCTTATTCACCACCACCCTTTGGTTATTATCCCATAGCCAGTTTCCCACCCATTTCTTTGTCTTTGTACCCACCTCCAGGCTCCTCAGCTTCATTACCAGCCTAATGTGTGGCACAGTATTAATGGCCTCTCTGAAGTCTAGATAGGCCACATCCCCCCCCCCGGTCTATCACCCTGGTTACCTCATCAAAGAATTCTATCAGGTTGGTCTGACATGACCTACCCCCTGGTAAAACCATGTTGTCTCTGGTTCTGCATCCCTCTGGCTTCCAGGTATTCCTTCATCCTTTCTTTGATGAGTGCCTCCATTATTTTGCCCTGCATCTAGATAAGGCTGACTAGCCTATAGTTCCCTGGATCCTCTCTACTTCTCCCCTTGTGGATCAGAACAACATCTGCCATTTTCCAGTCCATCAGCACCTCCCTTGTATCCAGTGATTGGTTGTACAGGGTAGCAAGAGGCTTGGCCAGTACCTCACTGAGCTTCCTCAACAGTCTTGGGTGCACAGCATCTAGTCCTATGGCCCTGTCCACCCTAAGCCTGGTCAATTCACTGTGGACTCTGCCCACAATGAAGGGACTGATGTCCATCCACCCCAGGTCCTGTTATTCCTCTCTCATAAATCTCAGGCATGTCCCCCTCCCCCTCAACTTTAAAAACTCAGCTGAAGTATCCTTTCATGATTTCAGCCTTCTGGTTATCCTCCTCCACTGAGACTCCTCCCTCTCCCACTAGTCTGAAACCCCCTCCAATCTTCCTTTTTATCCCAATATATCTAAAGAATAATTTATCATTTCTCCTTGCTGTATTGGATATCCTCACCTCTGTTCTTGCCTTGGCCCTCCTAACTGCCTTCCCCATCTCCTTCTGACCTCTCAGGTAAATTTCCCTAATCTTCTTGTCTGGTTTGCTTTGTATTGCCTGAAGGACCTTGTCTTAGCCTTGACCTTTTTAGCTACCTCACTAGTAAACCACAGTGGTCTCCATTTTCTCCTCCCCTTCCAAACCTGCCTCACAAATAGGCTTGATACAGTTTTGACTCCCCCGATTTTCTCCCATATCTCCTCAACCCCTTTTAGTTCCTGCACACCTTCCATGGTCTCCCTCAGTTATATAGCCATTTCCTCAAACTTTTCTCTCCTGAAGTCATATACCCTTGTCCTAGTGTGGCACCTCTCCATCACTGTACTAATTCCAAACATTACTACCCTATGGTCACTGTTTCCCAAGTGATCCTCCACTGTGAGGTTGGATACACTATCCCAATTTGTGAGGACAAAATCCAGTATTGCATCTCCCTGGGTGGGTTCCATGAACATCTGTCTAACTTCCTCCCACTCCAGGGCATCAAGGAATTCCCTACTACTGATCATTTTTGTTGTTGGAAGACTCCAATCCAAATCTCAGAGACTGAAATCTCCCATGAGCAGTATCTCTCCTTTTTGAGACATAGTTTGAATCTTTTCTATCATTGCCATATTTTCCTCCTCCTCCTCCATTTGTGCTTGGGGCCGGTAGACAACACCCACCCTAATGACATCCCCTTTTTTTCCTTTCAAGTGTAACCCACAGCACCTCTGTCCCCCTCTGTTCGCTATGAATCTCTACTGCTTTCATATGGTTATGCACAGACAGCGCTATTCCCTCTCCTTTCCTACACACTGTCCCTTCTGAATACATCGGACCCTGTAATGGCTGTCTCCCATGTCTGGTATTCTGTAAACCAGGTCTTGGTTATGGCTGCTATGTCCAAATCCTCACTCACTATGAGAGTGTCTAAGTCAACAATCTTATTGCTTAGGCTGCCGGCATTTATGCAGATGGCCTTCCATCTGCTCTCCTTCCTCCCCTGAGTGTTCCATTCCCTGAATCCTTCTTCTGTTTTCAGGGGAGTGCTTGCTAGGGATCTGTCTACTCTGTTCTCTTTCCCTACTTCCCTAGTCCCATACTTGTCAGATTAAATGAAGGGCCTCCTTGTTGTATCTCAATAGTCTCCCTCCGAGCACTTCTGGCCCTTTGTCATTTAGGTGCAGTCTGTCTTTTGCATACAGACTTCATCAACCATACTACCCAAGCCACTCTTGGATGCACTTCCAAGGCACCAGAGGAATGGTCAACACAGTTTCAAGGATGAGATTAAAGTTGCCCACAGAAGACATGGAATTTCCCCTTGTGTCAAAGTGTGACAGACCTCAAGGAAGAAGTCAGACACTCAGAATTGGGTCCATATACAGAGCCCAGGATCAACTGGCCTTCTGGGATGGACATTTTGCACAGCAACCATCTTCCATCAGTGTCAGAGACCTGCTGGGTCACCATCCATTTTAGAGCTTAGTGGAGGAGAATATAGACATCCCACTTTACTGTGGAAGTACAATTGATAGCCTCTAAACCAGCCCACTCCTAATGTAATTTAAATGTATCCAGGTCCACCAGCTGTGTTTCTTGATGGAAAGCCACTTGTACCCATAGCTCTTTCAGGTCAGATAATACCTTGCTATACTTAATGGAAGAGTTAAGGCCACTCATATTTCAGGTAAAGCAAGCTTTCTGGCTTTCTGAAAAGTGCAAGGCAATGCAACCAGCAAGGACTGGCACATAAGCCACACTCTCCAGCATTTATAGGGTGCAAGGGAGGCCAGGAAAGGGAAATGTGGAGTGTACACAATGAGAAACAAGAAGCCAGCTAAGCTGGAACATCCTGACTAGAAACATAAGACTATCCAAAACAGCAAAGTGGATACAAGGAACAGTGATTGCCATTGTAAAGACAAAACACAGAAAGTACCTGAGCAGTGGCAGTAAGAGTCTTATCTCTGGGGCAAGTGAGCCACTATCCCACTGTGCATGAGCATACTGTGCATGGAAGAATGGGAAAACAGTGCTGACCTAATTGATCCAAGGTCAAAGCATATAAACAGCAAACAGCATGGTTATGACAGTCACTGAATGCCCAAGCATCCTGGGCCTACATTTAACACATGAACAGTTAACAGAATTTCTAGTCTAAGTGGGCCCTCAACTGATGCATATCATGACTTGTGGATTGCAGTAGGAAGACCACAGGGGGAGTGTCAAAAACAGACAGGGTCCCAAACTACAGCAAAGGGAAAAGCCTTCTGGTGTATTAACCAAATACAATACAATACAATGCAGATACCCCAATCAGCTTTATAAACAGGGGACAGAAGTCCACAATGAGAGAGATGCCACTCATTTAAGCAATAAGGCATGACAAGGGGTGCATTGTGGTGGGATAACGGTCTACCTCCAGTGGCTTGAAGCATGAGGCGAAGTTGAGTGCTTCCACCACCTAAGAAGGGCTGTTATCTCACCACAATGAACCCCTGGAGTGCCTTATTGTAATTTTGAAATGGGTCCCTATTACTTAATAGGACAGTTTAAAAAATATTTTTTGTATAGCTAAATGTAGCAACAAAAAAAATTCACAAATATAAAAGTTTCAAAAGAAAAAAATTGTCTAATTTGGACATCGCATCAATTACCACATTGTCAGTAGGTGTCGCTAAAGATGCAAGTAAGCAGCTATTTTTTACCTAAGGGCAAACTGTTGCTTCAGAAAGTACAGTTGCGTAGAATCAAGATGAGCAAGGTATGTTCATTGCTTGTGGCAGTTTTGAGGATCATCCAGTGATCTGGTTCTTGGCTGTCATTTTTTTTAAACACCGCAATATGCGATTTCTTGAGGCATGGTTTGCAAGTGAGGGGGAGCCGTTAACCATGGCTGAGAGAAGAGCGAAAGCCATTGATGTTACTTGTGGCAGAAAGGAACTTTTTTAAAAAATAGATTATAACAGAGTTGGCAGCAGTTATAAGGGGTTACAGGCTGTGTGAAGAAGAACCACATTGGACGGCAGTTTGGAAACTTCACAGTTTGTGAGATCCACGACTGACTGGAGAGCAGGATAAGAATGAGGTTAGAAAAAGAAACATATTTTTTTACAAAGACTTAGTTTAAATGAAAATGTTTGTGGCTGCTTAGGCATTCCCCACCTCTCACTGTGTGTATTGCACAACTGGAGCCACTTATGAGGAAATCTGGCACTATGCACAGTGTGTATGCGTGTGGCATGTGGCTTGACTGAGGTGGACCACTCCAAAGGTGCATGATGAGCCTGTTGGTCATGGAGTACTTTCAGCTGGGCTGTTCTGCTGGGATATCAGCCTGGCTTAAAGTAGCTCTCAACCAGTCAGGATTCAGCATTCCTAGTACCCATTACATAATAATCATAATAACCCTACTGATCCCCAAACACCCCTGTCCTGGTACATCTGCATATAACTTAAATGTGAATAAAACAACCATTATGCCTTGAATCATAAAGCATAAAAAAGGGAACTAATACATCTGAAACTATCTTGATCTCCCAAACAGGTTAAATATTTAGGAATATATCTACCCAGATCCATCAGCATCATGAAGAAAAATAAGTCAGTCTGTGGCAGCTGACTAAACAAGATCAAAATCATTGGTTTATCTTGCATTCATCACTGTGGGGCATATAGATAATATTAAAATGAATATGTTGCTGAGCTTGATGTATGCTTAGGTAAGCCGCCCATGGTGCTTCCAATCTCATGGTTTCACCAGGCACATGCTGGACCTACAAAATTGCATTGGGCTGGAAAATCCGCTTCAAAATCATATAGTACCATCCATCTGGTTCAAGCACCCCATAAGAGATTTCACAGTTTACTGCGTGACAAATCTGAATGACTGCAATTTGTTTACATTGAGTTCCTGCAGTATCCTGCAAGATAACCCAGCACAATCTGTGGTACTTCCCCTGGTCTTGGTAGATGGCCCTTTACGTCATACTTAATGTACCAAGGGAAAAAGGTGACCTAAAGATTCACAGTTGTAACAATTTTTGTTACTGTACCATGTGCTCTACAGGAGCAAGTATTTCCCATGGGGAGTAAATACAGCCAAAATGCCAGCCACAGAGTATAGGCCACTGTGGCATGATTTGGACATTCACTTGCTCAAAGAATGAAGTGTTCACCTGAAAGCTCTACTATATGTCCCCTCAAAATATTTAACAAAAAGATTAAACATAGTAGAACTTTGTCACTGAGCAACATGGCTGATTAATCAGAGACCTGTACTCAGTTGGCACCTAATCCAACATCATCCACAGTCTTCCACCAGTTACATTTATCCACAGTCATCTTCACCAGTTGTACTCAACCCGAGCATCTCAGTGCTACCTTTTTTATTTGAGTCTGACCATTCTATGTACCACAAATAGTGTTTTTTGCAGGGCTCAGTAGCCAAATAACTCACTTCACAGACATAAAATTTCCCCTGTTCCAGCTTTGAGGAACTCTCAGATATCAAAATGATGCTGCACATCCTCCTCAGTGATCTTCTTGCAATTTAAAAACGTTGAGAGAGGCCACAACAAATATGGAACAATTGAATTACAGGATCAGGGACATCAAAAGATGCTGTATCTAGGGCACATGAACCATCAAGCAGACTGAGGGGCAAAAGACTTGACAGCCACAGTGGGCAGCTGCAAATGGGGTGGGATAATATTGATGGCTCTGATAACTGGGTTGCAGGAAGAATATTCAAATTGTTGGGTTTCCTGAATTGGTGGAACATCTTGATGTCATTGCTTCCTGCAAACTACCCTGCTGAAGCTGTGAGACTACTACTGTGATGGCCCACTAGAAACCGAGTCGGCCCAGTGCTCACTTGTCCCAAAGCCCAAAGCCAGCAAAAAACATGCCAATCATTGCCTATTTTCTACACTTTACTATAAAGGAGCAGATCCTATGTCTGGTGCAGGAAAGGAAATCTCTCACCTTGCAATGGGCACTGGACTTAAATCTTCCAGGACTTCTCCTTAATACCATTGGCAAAGTGAAGTGAAAATGCCACTGAAGAGCTGATCAATCATCGAGTGCAACACAATATAAAATACATGGCTCAGCTGCTTATCTCTCCGCATGGACCCTGACATGTCTTCAGTTCTACAGAAGCTTCAATCTTCATCCTCCACAGCTGTCCCACACAACAAAAACATGGCCCAAGCCACAGCAAGTGAGACTTAAATCAGCTATCTCAGGTAGTGGCACCTGTGAAGCCTAGCATGTTAACACCCAGTGCAGACCAACAGAAGCTCTGCAGCCCCTATCAGCAGATGGATGGGCCATCATGACAGGCAGCACTCAAAACATCAATGAAACCATCAGCATACTTTGGAATACTCCAAATGATGCAAATGACCACCCCACTCCCCAAACCAACAGACAATGCAGCAAAAACAGGGGCTGCAGAATATATTCTTCCAGCTCAGCATCCACAGTTCCAACAGACTCTTAGGCTGTGACACCATACAGGCCTCCTGATGGTGGCCCATGACATGTGTGACTGCGATTGAGTGAACAGCAAAACAGCTACTCAATCGCGGCGCATTTCATGGGGTCTACCGATGAGATAGGGTGAGCGGATGGTGGGTTCACGCATGTAGCAACAGGATGTCACTACATGTACATGCATGTGGGGGGGTGGGAGTGAGCATGCTCAGCGAGGGGCGGGAGGGTTTTTTGAGGGGTGGTGCCACGGTGGGCTGCCAAGCTGGCCCCATGTCATGGTGGGTGGGTTCATGGGTTGAGTGGACAGGGTGCTGGGTTTGGGGCTGGGTTCAGGTATGTTTTTGTTGAACGTGGCCCAAATTATTTTTTTTATATTTTGCACCCCCCGACATGGACCCTTCTGGAGTTGAGAATCCTTAAGTAGGGAGGTGTGGGGAGTGCAGCCCCCCTCATAAAACATTCAAAACGTAAGTCCCTGGTGCCATTTTGCTGTGCACCGGGGAGTCACAACGCTGAAATTGATTTTTGGCACTGTGACTTTACCGTAACAGCGATTGCCTTTTGGCCATCACCATTATGACATAGTACCCCTACAGATCACAGCACTGGAATACTAGTGCCCAATTCCTCACCAATGAACGTGCTGACTGACTCCATACCAAAGCACCAGGAGCCACTGCATCCAAGCTGGGCTGGCTTCACCTACAGAGATCCCACAGACCTTTGCCCAACCAGGCCTCTGGGCATAGAATGTCCAGCTAACTCTGCAGACCCCACTTCAGAGCAGATGGTACCCTGTATAGGGGAGAGTAAAGAAAATCTCTAATTGAAGCTTTAGCATTATCTTTTTAGTTTGTTATTTTACTTGTTTAATAGTGTCTTAAAGTTAGGGTTCTCTGGTAGTAGTCCACTGCTTAGTCAGAGAAGTGACCCCTACCAACTGGTGGCGTTGAGGGAGATGTCTGAACCCATCCAGAGCAGCCTTTTGACAGCCATTTAGGTGAGGATGGAAGCTGGGGAGTAACTGGGTATATCCCAGACAATGCTTCTATATGCATTGAATCTCCCCCCATTTCCAACTACAGGAGGGGGGCTCCAGGTGTGTCATGGTATCAATGCTAGAATCTGCTATGTGCAGGTACCCTCTTCAGTGCCACCATGCCCACTGCTCTCAGGATAAATCTACTGGACATCACCTATGTCTTGATGCCACCTCCCCTCACTCTCAAGCTACCCAACAAATAATGCTGAGTACCTCTCTCCCAAATGGAGGTACTACCAGTACCTGGCAAGCCTTATGTTTCCAAGGCTTGTCAGCTCACACTACAAGCACAGATTTGTCCTGTCCTTTCTAGTTCTTGCTCTGATCTATTTGTACTTTTTCCTTGGCGTTGGGCTATCTGCTCACAAAGAACATGGAATTTAGACAACAGTTTTTTGGAACTTTCTGTCCTTCATGATATAGAGAGTTAACTGTTTAACTCATGTTTTCTTTTTTTTGTTTGTTTTTGCCACTGTAAGGTCTTACCCCTGTAGGACTCAGAATTCCCCATTTCGTGTTGGGCTGGGTATTCTAAGTATTTCACTAGTATACAGTTTAACAATGTTGTTGTGATGGGTTTTAATTTTTTCAACGTTTTGTTTGTGTTGAACATAATAAAGTCCTTATGGTGTTTTCTGATGCCATGGTCATTGTGTTCGTCTGTTTGAGCCGTTCCTGGCAACCACTTCTGTACTCACAATTTTCTTTATTTAAGACTTTGTAATATGTTTGAGACAGTTTGGTGCCATTACATTCTTTGCCTGGATATAGTTGGATGGTCACATTACTTTACTTTTTTCAGCAGTGTTTTTTTTTCTGTCCATGTAGTACTCAATCAAGTTTTCACACATATTTTAATTTGCATTTATGAAACAAAGCACTCAACCATGCCTACTGTCTCTTTTCACTCTGGGAAGGCTGGCCATGCAGCACAAGATAACCTGTTTTATAATGGTTGCCAGCTGCACTACTGAGACCTACTACAGCTGCCCCTGTTACATGACCACCTTAAAGCCCTAATATGGGCATGGCTTCATAACAGAGCAGAACACCATTTACAATACCAGATCTCACTCCAGGGGTTATATACTGTATATGCCAGTCCTCCTCCTATAAAGCACCAGCAGGTAATCCCACTAAAACAGTTTATAAAATGTGGTATAAAAACTGACTAAATCAAATAACTTCATTAGTTAAAGCACAGCATCTGACCTTTGTGTATGTACAGTACCTAGAACCTGGACAGTTCACAACTATAAGTTTCAAGTTTAAGTTTATTTGATCGGCATTAGCCATTACAAAAACAATACAGCAAACAGACAATTTTTGGACACATAAATAACATATATAGCATGCTCATTCTAAAACAAATAAAATCATATTATTCGGGGTCCTTCTGATTAATCTGGTACTGTTCTTTTTATACTTTAAAAAGAATATTGCACATAGATTTTGAATTGCACTATAAATCCTTGTATTCATTTTTTCCTTATATTTTTGACCTCAATGAGAAACATTGCCAGTTCATTGAAAATTTCTGAATTCTCTGAGTTAAACAGTAAATCCAGTATATATTTAGTAGGCATATATAGAGTGCCAATGAACTTTTCTAACCTTTTAGTGTGTATATGTTCATACCATGGGCATCTTAAAACCACATGGTTGAGGTCTTCCAGTTCATGAAGTTGACAGAAGCAGTTCTGGGAGATACTTTCCTCTTTATTATATCTGGCCTCAATGATATTGCTGGGAAAAACTTCAAATCTGAATTGAGTAATAACACTTCTAAATTCAGGATTTTGTACAATGTCCAGGTATGGTTTTAAAGTATGTTCTCTTGTGTTATTAGACAGCCATGTTGCTACTTTTAATGTTCTTATTGCTTCTACGTCTGCTACTTGTGATTTCTCTTTTAAGGTCTTGTAACAGTTTTTTTTTATGTGCCTCATTTAAAGAGATTCCCTCTTCAACCCAGTTCATCAGATATTCCAGTCTAGCATACTGCAAGTTTGTTTTAACATTTCTTAACCAGCTGTTTTTGTCATAGTTCAAAAACTTTGTTTTTCCTTTAGACAGTCTCCCAATAGAGATCTCTTTCCTTCTTGAGTTAATTTAATCCAGTAATTAATTTGCCTTGTATGCACCAAGTCTGTGAGACTTGTCTGTCCCAATTGGGCTCTAACAAGGACACTAGAGGAACTATTGGGTATCTTTAACAATTGTTTGTATGCTTTATTTAAAACACTTTCCATCTTATCTGGTCTTTCTACTCCCCATATTTCTGCACATATTAAGCCTGGCTAATCACTTTTGTGTTTATTACCTTGACCATTGGTAACACTGTATTGCCTCCATAAAGATAATTAAATCGATTCAGGACCTTCAGAGAATCTTGCAATTTTTTTGTACCTAGGTCTCTGTGTTTATTCCATTTGAGATTTTTAGAGAATGCAGCTCCTAAATAATGAAATTCATTTACATAATCCAATTTTAATGTTCTGTATTTTTTTTTGGTACCAAATACAATAACTTTCATTTTATTTGCATTTAGTTTTAGATTATGTTGTATGCATAACATATCCATTTTATCCAAAGCTCTCTGTAGAACCAACCAGCTTGTGGATAGCACAACTTGGTCATCAGCATATGCTAAGACTGGAATTCTCTTATTACCAATTTTTGGTGGGTGAAAATTCAGATTGTCTAGTAGTTGCAATTATATATATATATATATATATATATATATATATATATATATATATATTAAATAGTGTCAGTGCTAGAACACAACCTTGTTTGACTCCAACATTAGTTTGCATTTTGTTGTTAGTAACCCTGTCCCTGAGTATTTTATTTTTGCCCAAGTGTCTCTATAGATTCTTTGTATTAATATTGTTAGGTTCTTATCTATACCCATATCCTTCATCTTTTCCCAGAGTAGATGTCTCAGTATCGTATCGAACACTGATGAGAAATCTATAAATCCTGTAAATAATGGTTGATTTCTTTATATTGCAATATTTTTCTGTTATATGGTGCAATATAAAAATCTGGTTTATAGTGCCCGTATTTTTCAGAAAGCCGGCTTGTAGATCAGATATTATTTTATTGTATTCTAACTCGGCCATTAATCTGTTTAAAATTAATTTAGCATACATTTTTGCAATTCTGTCCAGAAGAGCAAAAGGTCTATAGTTTGTTGGCTTGTCATGCAAGCCATTTTTTGTAAATTGGCATAATATGGCTCCCTGCCCAGCTGTCAGGCGTGTAATCATACATAACCATTAAATTATAGGATTGGTGAGGATCTTAGCCCACCAGTCCCCATTAAGTTTAATAAAATCTATAGTGATATTATCTGGGCCTGGAGATTTGTTATTCTTAAAATTGTCAATAGCTATTTTTACTTCAACATTCATAAACCAAGTAAAGGTGGCATCAGTTTCATTTGAGTCTAATTTTTGTATGGCTTCCCCATCACAAATATGTTTTGGAAATATCTAACCCATACATCTGGTTCTATATAGCAATCATATTGTTTTTTGCATGTATTTGTTCCTTTAGCCACAAGGATCCAAAAGGTTTTGTCGTCATTCTGTACTATTGCGTTTTGCATAGTATCCTATAGTTCCTTCTGATGGATATGCCGTTGTAATTCAGCACTTTCCTTATAGTGTCATCTATACCTGTTTAGTTCTCTTTTGTTCTTTATCATAGGATTTTTCTTTAGTTTCCTTATCATTTGTGACAATTTCCTTTTCCCCTCTACAATTTTTATAGAACCAGTTTTCGTAACTTTTTCCATTTTTATTGTTATTTCTTTCTTTTTCCTTTCTTTTTTCCTATCCATATTTTGTTCAAGTTGTTTGTAGTGTGCCATAATTATCTCATAAATATTTATTGGATCAATTTCTTGTTCAATTTTACTATCAATGTTCTGTATAAATTTAGCATTCAAAGTCTCAGCCTGATGTCCTACCATTTTATCCCATCTGATCTTGTTATTAACTATATGAATTTCTGTTTGTTGTTCCTTATTTATTTCTTTCAAATTTTTCCTATATAGTATCAATGGATAGTGGTCACTTTCTGATCTGTTTATAATTTTTAATTCATGATATTTATTATAACTATCTGGGGTTATCAGCATGTAATCTATGATAGTGAAGCCTCTTGGAGTTATACAGGTTATATTGCCCTCACAGTCCGAAGGAAAATGCCCATTCAAGATAATAAGCTGGAGAGTCTCAAGAAATTATTCCATTCGCTTATTATTATCTTTATGCTTTTTATCCTTAGATAATCTATTGGGAATGTTTAGAGCATTTAATATATCTCTCTGTAGGGACTGTGTATTACATTTTCCAAACTGAACATTAAAGTCCAGTAGCGTAGCAAATTCCCAGAGGGCCTGGGTGCAAGGCGATGTTATAGGGCCCTTCCCCAGTTTTGAATAAACATCAACATTTTGATTTGGGCCTCTCAAACCTCATGGGCCCGGCTGCCACTGCACCCCCTGCACCCTTGTAGCTACGCCCCTGTTAAAGTCTCCCATTCATAATAGATCTAGGTGTTCATTCATATTCATTTTTTCTATGTCTTTTGTAATGCGTTCTAACAGTTGGCTGTCATATAATGTGGATTGCTCTGGTGGATTGTACAGCTTTTCCAAAATAATTTTTTCTTCACATATTCTTAATCGTATAATAATACAGTTAGTTTCTATTATTGTTTTTTCAAGGTATGACCAATCATCCCATTCTGTGCACAGCCTTGTTCTTTTTCTGAGCTGGTGCTTGTACTAGGGCAAAGCCATTTTTATTGATGATTTCCACTTGTTCGTCCCCATGCCAAGTTTCTTGTAATCCTGTTATATCCATTTTACTAATAAAATTACAGAATTCTTCATCTACAAACTTGGGTATAAGGCCAACTATATTCCATGATATAATACTCAGGTCTCCATTATATTTCAACAGATATACATTTACACTATTGTTTAAAGTATCCTGAGATTCTGCAACCTCCTGTGTATCATTTGTGATTTCAATGTTAAATCATTTATCAGTGTCATCCCATAATGGTTGAAATCTGTTAGTGATTTCAACATTATATGTTTCAGTATGTTGTTCTAATTCTGATACTGTTGTTTCCTGGAATCCCCTGTTAGATTCATTTAAATTTATTATTACAATGTCTAGATTGTCCAATTTTATACCGGCCTTCATAATTTTTCCTGCCAATCTTTCATTGTAAAGTGTTAAATCAATTTGATTCTCTTTTGTTAGGTCTCAATGGGCTTTCCTTATGTCCTTTATATCATCCTTATAGAATTCGATACCCAGGAGGTTGTCAATTAAATACACCATCATTTCCTTTAATTGTTCTTTAGTTTCAAATGTTCTACAGGAAATACCAAATATTGATAGAATAACATCTGGATCAGTATTGCGTTTCTGTGCAGTGAGTAGGAATCTGTCAGTTTTTTTTTTATTAAATCATACTTTGTTAGGTTCTTCATATGCTTTAGTGTGCTAAAAGCTATAGGATAATCCATAGCTAAATCATATCCAGCTAAGTGGAATGAGTTCCTCCAAACATAATGTGCAACTGTCTCATATTTAAAGAAAAGCAATATTATTTCCTCTGATGTAAGATCATTTGCTCTCATTGCTTCTATAATATCATCCTCCAAAATCTCCAGTCCCAGCATCTCATTGCAAATAATCTTGCCCAATTCCATTAGCACTATACAATTTTCCATTTCATCTTTGTGAACTCCTCGCAGCACTATAATGAACCCTGTTTCTTGATTTATCAGGTCTTCATATACCTTCTTGGGAGTCTTTTCATTGGATTTATTCAGCACATCGCCTATCATCTTATCCCAATCACTAGTTTCTTTATTTTTATTTTATTTCTTAGTGAGGGTCTCCGTCTTACTATTTTTCTTTCCTCTCCTTACTTGCTTCACTTCTTCCTCCAAATGTAACCCTCCAGTTCCTACAGTAATAGCCACAGACATTACCAGCTATTTCCAGATATTTTGTGAAATTTCTTAAGATTTTCTCTCTGCTGCCCCTACTTTTTAAATGCAAAAAGCATCAGATATTTCTGGAAATATCACAGAAATTTCAGGAAATAGTTGGCAGTGTCTGTGGCTACTATTGTATTTTCCCTTTTTGTTCTACTTCTTTCTTCCATATTATCCCATCTATCACACATTTTTTCCTTCCTTTTATATGTGTATTTTGATCTGCTTCTATTTTTCTATCTTTTTTTCCCCTTTATCTTTGCACCTTTTTCTAAAGCACTTTCTGGTGTCTGAATTTTGAGTGGTATTGTATCCAGTTTTTGTTTGTCAAAATCTGTTTCTGTCTGCTCTGTCCTTAGTTTCTTGAGTCCCCTGCAGTAAGGAGGTTCTCTGCCATCATTTTGCCTTCCAAATGTGTGTTATCTAGTTTCACATCTTCTGTGCTCATTAGCAAACTTTTGGGGAGTAATGTTTTTATGGCTTTTATTTCTATTTCAAATTGCTCTAAATGATATTCCAGACCAAAATTATGTGTATTATTGTACTTTTTTTAATTGTCCTTCCTGGTCTATCAACATATCCACATGTTGATTTGTGTTATCAGAGTTAGTCCCAGTTTTTAGCCCATTTTGTTTTCCTTGGGCATGTAATATACCATTCCTCTTTTTTCCTTCTTAGCCATATTTCTTCCTGCCATTTGGTGGATATTGTGCATTAGTCTACCCCTCTTGTTCTTTCTCCTTCCTAATTTCTTGTTTTTCTTCTTTTTCTGTGATACTTCCACAGATTCTGGAAAATCAGTCACTGAGAAGTCAGGTCTCCCATGTTCTTCTCATTGTTTATTATCTCTACTTTCAGTTATGGTTACATCCGAGAGAGTGTTAGAGGTAGAATCCATATGATCTGATTTACTTCTAATTGCTTCAATCTTTGCATGATTAACCACTACATCATGCCTAAGATTACTTAATTCATTTCTTAGGATTATCATTTGTTCCATAAGGATAAGATTTGCTGTATATAGATGTCCTAAATTAGCAATTAACTCTCCTTCAATTAGGTATGGTATGTATAACGGATTACTGTGGTCTCTTGTCCTGACCTGCTCTATGCATTTATTTTTACCTATTTGAGGTGTTTGAGTGATGTTATGACTATGTACTACATCTTTGATCCCTCTAATGGTCTGTTGTAATTTATTGTTAACCTCTCTATGTTCTGCACCTGATACCAATATTAATTTAGCCTGTGTATGTTGTATCATTTGGTTATTCTCTACTTCTGTCCCATTTTCCATGCTTTCCATATTCAATGCTTCCACAGAATCCAAAGTAGTTATATCTGATTCTACTTCAATGTTTAAGGCATAACCTGCCTGTCCGGATATTTTTTGATCCAGGATTTGGACTAATTCCTGTTCAGGGGGAAAGTCAAAGCCAAAATCCTTACTACCCAGTGAGCTACAATTTTCGTTTTCCCTATCATCCTCCTGGAGGATTACAGATTCTATTTCTCCATTTTTAGATATTAGTGGTAGTGATAGAGTAATACCAGAGGGGTGTGAGGAAAAAATATTTGGTGTTGATGTTTTGCCACTATCTATTACATTTAATTTCAAATGTTTTGTAATTTTGGGTTGTCTGCGCTTCCCGATGAGGCTTTGCTCATCCTGTTTACCCACAAATTGGGGAAACATTTCCTAAAAAGGGGGAGCATCCAGCTTTCTTCCTTTGTAATCTAGTGTTTACCATCCTCGTTTTGCTACTTGACCTCATATAGTAACAAGTATAATTAAATTGGAACCAAGTAAACCTTTTACACCTATTACACCTCTTTAAGTACCTTGTCTTATTACTAAAGGTCTACAATAGCTATACAATGTATGGGGAGGAAACATTAAGGTTAATTGAGGTTAAAAAAGAAGTTAATAAAAGGAATGTAATATATTTTCTTTGTTATACCTGGTCTCACACCAATATTTAAGTATCACAGTTCAAATAGATAAATAGCATTAACAGTAATCAGCAATAACGTCACCAGTGTTTCCAGTGTTCCAGTATTCCTACGACTTGTGTCAAGCGAATTGATACCTCTTAAATCCAAATTTAACTTTTCCCAAGTTCAGTAAGAAATTAAATAAAGTCTTCATCCTTCTCCATGGTCCAATCAAGGTTAATCAGGGTAGGCCACCTTATTTCACCGGATGCGATCATGATCAGATGATTAAGTGTAAGCCAGGAAACATAGATGAACTGTATAATATCAGAGATTTCACAAATTGTCACCAGTTTTCTAGGGCTTGCACACACTCCCCAAGTATCATAGGTGGGGTCTCAATTTGAATTTTTCCATCAGTTAAATTGTTTTTGCCCAATCAATCCAAGAAAATAAGTCTGCTATAGCACTCAAGTATGCCGCCGAGCAGTTATTTTGATATCTAGCTATCTAGCACTCCATCTTTCCTCCCTCAGTTCACATCAGGGTCAGGGTCATTACAAAAATGAAAGCCTAGGCTGACACGATACAAAGCAGACTCTCCTGCTTGTACAACTGTCAAAAAAAAGAGAAAAAGAAGAAATGATAATAAAAAGTCTCCCTATAAGGCAACAATAAAGGTCAGCAACATTTATAAACTTCTAAGCTCTACAATCGATGTCAGTATTTCTATTAATATAGAAATAGTAACTTTCTTGTACAGTGATGTACAACAGAGGTAACATAATATTATATCACTTATTCAGCAGATCGAATGAGGTGCAATTATACGAGGTTGTCAGCACTTTTATCTTTTATATAGCTAGCAACACATGGCTCAAATTGCATGTCACAAACATTAACTTAGAGCACATCGAAGGCAAAAAAGATTTTTTGATAGAATAAACAGCAAGTTAAATGAAACAGCAAAGCCACAGTGCGACATTCCACAGTGCACCTTCTCAACAGCTCTGTTTATAGTATAAGATGCCCGTACATGCACTTTTGTAGCTGAATGGGTTAGGGAGAGTCTTCTATTGGACAATAAACACCATGTGACCAGTCAAACCCAGGGAATTTTAAAAATATAGTTTTGTTAAGTACTACCTAATCTAAAGATAAAAGTATAAAACATATAAGTGGGTATCTTCATAAAACTTAGGATAAAAAAAAATACAATTAGAGTGAAAAGCCACAGACCAAAAACACTGAGTAGCAATGTCCCCCTATCAAGTCAAAAAAATCAGACAGTACTGTAACAAGCACAAACGAACACTACTATTAAAACAAAAGGAACAAATATAAGCAATAAGTTGTGCCAATTGTCCAGGTAAGGCAGTAAAACAGTATATTTAAAACTCAGACATCAGTCTAGGCAGAGACCAGGATAACAAGATATAACCATCTTGTACTGTTTTCTCCGGGTGGTTCCTCGATCTTCCTGCTCTCAAAAAAGTCTGATTTAATATTTATAATAGGAACCTCTTCACCTCCCTTTTTCCCTCTCAGTCACAACTCTCTCAGGTCCAGCAGAGTCACGATTCTCAGGTCATAGCATTCTCCACTCTCCTTCTCTTGCTGGGCCGAATGGTATGTTAGCACTGTCTCTCTCTCTGCTGCCACTCATCAGTGAGGAATTCAAAATCATCCTGCCCTCTCTGGCCCCACTGGTGCTGAGCCAGTCCTCTACCCTGGGCTGCTGCAGGCTGACGTTCTGCCAGCACTGCCCGTCTGTGGTCTTCAGGTCTTCTAGCTTCAGATTATAACTTTTTTTTTATCTGAAACAAGTTACAACCACTTGGAGTCTGTGCTTAGTTTCATTTCAGACCGCCCAAGGGTACCATTCCAAACTTCCCTTCACTCAGATTTCTAGCATTACAATGCTCATTTCTTGCCTAAACTAAATAGCATGTGGTGCAGTTTCAATTCCTACAAAGGAATCATTCATAACTAACCTGCCCTAAGCTATCTAGCAACAACCTAACTATGGAAAAATAAGCCTTTTTTCCATTACAATGATTTTTTTCCCACTTTTTTAACACAAAAGACAAAAGGGCATTGGTTTCTTTAAAATAAATGTAGTTCTCAGGCTCATTCAAAGGCACATAGCCTTTGTTACAAAACTCACCTAGAGTATTCAACCTAACAATCTAACGGAAGGAAAATAAAACCTTTTTCCATTTAAAATAAAAAAGTATTTTCCATTTTATAAGTGCAATAACCCACTGCAGTGCATAGACTTCTAGAGAATTATTGCACTTCCTGCATGTGTTATAAGTCACTCAGCCGTTGATCTCATACCTTCCAGTTCACCCAGGGCATGCATTAATTCTCTTGAAACACATGCCCTGTTGTGGTTATTGCTTACATATCCAACTGCCTAATAGATGACCCAACTTTTTCATTGTAACATAATTGTTGCCAAAGGTACGTTGCCCCATTGCTTGGGCTGGGGACACTCCACCTACCACACCAGCATGAGCTCTCCTACCACATGTCCTCTCTTGTGCAGTAACAGTAGTTCATGTAATTAGATATTTTTTCCAATGTCCTATTTTGGACACTGGTTGGGTATGGTACTCAAATGGTATGTCACTTCTGGTAACTTCCATGTGCTATCTCAGCTCTGGCTCCAGTGTGCCAGTCAGAAGCACTACCTTTCAATAATCAGTCAATCAATCAATCAATCAAAATATTTATTTAATCAGGTGAACACCATTGAGCAAAGCTCATTTTTGAGATAGACCTGGACAATATACAAAATCAATACATGGTATGGGGTTACATACATAAGGGTTCATAACATAACCAGGATGCAATATAATTTGTGACATTGAACAACAAGTAATGTACAATATACAGATTAAATAAGGATGACAAATGCATGGAAACCAAAATACAAAATATACATGAAGCATGCCAGAAGGCATAAGTGAGAGTAACTTAGTAAGGTGTGAGAGCACAAGGTTGTACCCAACAGGGGTGAGGGGGGTGGAAAAGAGTGAAACCATTTAAGAGGCAAGGGCATTCATAAGAAGGCCTCTGTTTCCTGTAGACTGATGGCAACATTTGGAGGGAGTAATTACAGGGCTCCAAAATTGCAGTTGGAAGAGGAGGAAGTACAAGAGCACAGAAAGACAGCAGAAGCCTAGAGGATACAATGTAGGAGGCTCTGTTAACCTGTCAGATGGCAACAGATAGAGAGTACATATAAAGCTCCAAAACTGCAGTATGAGGAAAAAGAAGACACAATGGAAAGGAATGATAACAGGGGCTGGAGGGACACAGTGTGTGTGATTCTAATAACTGGTGGTACGGTAGATATAGGATTCCTTAATTAAATGTGCATAAAGTGTTTTGGATGAATGAATGAATGAATGAATAAATAAATAAATAAATAAATAAATAAATAAATAAATAGTAATTTGATAGGGTGAACCAATTCCAATGTTTCTTGCAGTTTATTCCAGAGAATGGGGTAGTGTGTAGCTTATATAGGAGGTGCTCCTCAGGGCATACTTGCCTACTGTACTTAGTGGAAGACAATCCAAAATATATTGAGGCAGCTTCTTAGTGATAGCTCTGAGGATCCAAAAGATGGCTGTTCTCTGTCTTCTATAATTGAGGGATGACCATCCCACTGCAGAATAGAGGGAGCAGTGATGCACCAAGTACAGAAGACCAGTAATGAACCTTTTGGCTGTATGGTAGAGCATATCCAGTTTGACTAGTGCAGAAACAGGGCCTTGGCTGTAAAGAAAATCTGCATAGTCCAGTAAGGAGAGGAATGTAATTTGGACCAGTCTCTTCTTGGCATCTCATGTAAGTGGATGTAGGATCCTATAAAAGAGGCCAAGCCTCTGCCTAAGATTTTTTAGCAGTTCTTTGATATGGTCATTAAAGGAAAGTTTATAATCAATCCAAACCCCCAGGTATTTGAACTTGGCTATGTAGTCCAGTTATTCACCTAGAAGCATAGTGATCTGAGGTATGGTTCCTTGCATAGCAGGGTTAATTGCATGTACAAAGGGTGAAAAAAGCATCGCCTTTGTTTTTTTTTGCATTCAGTAAAAGTTTCTGGTTCAATAGTTTTAGTTGCAGCTGGTTAAATTCCTGTTGTAGATCCATACATGTTGCTTCAGGAGTAGGTCTGCCAACATTTAGTACCATGTCATTTGCGAAAAGATGTATGTTGGCACATTTAATATTAACATTGATTCCATTAGTGTATAGTGTGAAGAGTAGTGGACCCAGTATGAAGCCCTGTGGTACGCCCCTCAACAATTGTTTCAATGGTGAGAATTTCCCTTCCACTTTTACCTGCCTCTGATGACCTGTGAGGTAATTAGAGAACCATCTCAGAGATAGGGGGTCCACACCAATGTTACGAGAGATACAAGGAGCAGGTCATGGCCGACAGTGTTGAACGCCTTGCTTAGGTCCAGAAATCCTGCACAAATGAAGTTCTTGGTATCCAGGTAACACTGCCAGTCATTAATTACCTTTGCTAGTGCTGACATTGTGCTATGATGTGGCCCAAAGCCTGATTGTAGTGGGTTAAGCAGATTTGCGGCTTCTAGGTATTTTCTGAGCTGAGCACTCACTATTTTCTCCAGCAGTTTAGATAGGATGGAGAATAAGAAGATTGTTCTATAGTTATTGAGGTCACTAGGGTCTCCAGATTTGAAAAGGGGGATCACATGGGTGGTTTTCCATAAGGGAGGTAGGTCACCCTGATAAAGGGATAGATTAAAGAGATGCATAATTGGCACCGCCAGGACGTGGTGACTAAGCTTAAGGAAAAATGGGTCTAAGAGGTCTGCACCAGCATAATACTATGTGAATTTTCCTTCTAACACTCCACCCATAGTTTATGTTCTCATTTTCTCCCTGACATAAAAAAATGCACAAGTTCACCTCCCTATGCCAGTCAGGTTAGATTCTCATTCACTCAGGCTGAGTTCCCCAAGTTAAGATGGATATAGCAAAACATTTTCTTGGAATGTAAAAGGCATTATAAAATGGGGTTGATATTTCTTGCTTTCTGATGGACAAAATAAGTACCAAGACCCATATGGTAATTCCCCAGAAAAGCACCGGTTGGAACAAATACAAGTAATGTGATTTGGAATTTGGGCCACTCACCTACAGAACTCATGAGCCACTTATAATTATCCTTGACTACAATCATAGACTTGGCTACCACCTTTACTCACTGAAAACCTTCAGCAAGGCCCTAAAAGTAAAATGAACTTGACTTTTTTTAACCCTTAGGCTGCCAACAGAAATTGAATGTATAGGAAATTTGGACAGATATATCCATCTGTGGCAGAACAAGGGTTAAAAAGTAAATAATTAAATATTCTTTCCTCCCTCGATACCCTAATTTCATGTATAAACAAACTTAAAAATTAAGTACTGTTCACAGTTTTACTTTTTTGCATTTTTTTAGGTGACCATGAGTAAGCACCCTGCTATCCAGACCAGCTTGCCAGGGTAATCTGTGCTGCTTATGCTACTTCTGATAGAATTGAGACCTGGACTCTATAGAAGGTATTCTGTTGTGTGTGAAGAAGTAAACATTCTGCCAGAGGAATTCTGTTGCCGTTTACATTTTTGTATTCCATAATAGACAAACATTCCATCTTTAGAATGTGTGGAAAGACAGTTAATTGTGATGTGGGAAAAGACTACTTTTATCCACAGTGAAGCCCACCAGGATGCAGTTTCAATGGGAGTTAATTCATTTTGTCATGCAGGAAACCTGTTACACTGAGCTTCATCCTGGTGGGCTTCACAGTAGGTACATTTAACAAAAGAAAATACCTGTATGTAATTTAAAAATAGAATCACAAATATATTCCAAATGGGTACCCTGTTTTGTATATTTGGATTATAAGTTGGGGGGCTGGTGGGCAAACAGCAACACAAGTTCTAGGTCCCTCCAGACAAACCAGTCATACACCACACATTTGTTCAAAGTATCTCCTTTATTATTTTGTTGCCATGCACAATACCCTCTGTAAGAGACCAACTTTATGACTCTGTCAGACATTTTCATAGGAGAAGGTCTTCCAATCAATAAAAACAAAATATTTATAAGTAACTATTGTTGTGATAACTGCAGTCAAATTCATACCACCCTTCAGTGCTTCACAAACCTAATGTGAAATAACCTTCGCCCTTACCAAACACTAGCATCACAATATGCATTTTATGTGAATCCCCAGGTACATAAACTTCGGTATCACCATATACATTAATATTAAATGCTTCTCAATGTAACTTTAATTGGCTGCAACATCAGTCCATCACTTCTTAAGATGATCAACCTGGGCATCAACCTTCCAGGCGGGGGATAAATCCTATACCTGCAACAGCACCAGTAAGTGATCTCTACATAACTGGATTTCCCCAAACCTATGCTGGAGCAAACCCAAACTGTCAGGTTAGCCCTCCCACCCTTCCTGATGTTGGTCCTGTTGACTTACCTGGCTGAGAGCCTGGCCATGGCAGCGGTAGTGGTACCGTGCCACTGGAAAACCTGACTACCCTCTGACCCCTACGATAGCTATAATATCAGATTGCTGCTTACTGTAGTACATGTAAAATGTAATACTGACATCATCAATTTTATTTATTTTATTTATCTTTTTATGCATTTATGTTTTTTTTTTATTGGAATTACCACCTTTGAGCTAAAGCTCGACTGACCAAGGATCCTCAGCACACAGAGGGTGGGGGAATATTGAGTACATGGACAGTGGAGAAAACAGATACAGTTAGTAGGCCTTGTCAGTCCCTTTATGGCCCCTAGGTTTAGTCTTGGTCCTCTATGTACAAAGGGGAAATCACAGCTATTCAAATCCAACATGTAGCTTTGGGTTTTACCCAATTCACCACTAGCTGCCTTGAATGAGCTGAATTAATAATAATACTCATAATAATAATAATAATCTTTTTATTTATATAGCGCAATTCTAAACATCAAAGTGCTTTCCATCAAAATGTATTGAACAAATCACATGAATACATCAGACTTCCAGTTAAAATTCTCCTAGATATATCAGCTTTACCTAATTACAGCAACATCAGCAAGGCCACTGATTTTCATTTTTTACTGGAAAACCCGGTAAAACTCTAGAATTAGAGCTGCCTAAACACGGGTAAAAACAAAGATTTCATGGAATCTGCCATTTTATATCAGATCAGTAAATCTACAAAACTTGTATTTTTCTTATAATTGCTTCCAGTACTATTTTCAGTTTGCTTTATTTAATGCTCTGTATATTAAGCCTTCTTTTATTCTGATTATTTATGCACATGCTAAAAGAATGACAGCAGAATCCCATTAAATTCCAGAAATTAGAGTAATAATCACCGGTGCAATTCCGGAGTCTGATTTCTTGAAAATGGAATTTCATTGTTTCAATCACTGTAAATCTGTGACTTTGAACATCAGTTTAAAATTCTCAAAAACATCTGATCTTAAAAAGGTTGTCTGAAAGATTAAGCAGTCTGCCAGCCACCATAACAGTAAATTTCTTTATGACTCACCCCTTGGTTTTGCTTGAGCAGACTTCGAGAAGAAAGGTTAACTCATCCATGTTTTACCAGAGAACGCTATCCAGAATGCTTTCAAATGTAAGAACTCTTCCTGGAGGGAGTAGGTAGTTCCTGCTGTCCATTTTAGCTCTGGGTATTTTCCTAAGCTATGTTAGTACCTATATCATCTTAACTATAATTATAAAGCCTGTTTTGTTAATCTGACATCTGACAAGTATAGGTTAGATACCTTCCAGCTATTTCGTTTCCAAATGCAGATGTGCAGATGGTAGACCCCTAATGACTGTAATCATAATATATGTGTGTATATATATATATATATATATATATATATATATATATATATATATATATATACACACCATCCCTTTTTTCTTGTGCTACTCTAACATCATGGAAGTCCCTCTCATTATAAAATAATATGCAAATTATCAACAATGGCTGTTTGAGTCTAATGACTTTGGCAGCCAATTTTTTTAACTCATCCCCTTCTACAACAAAGTTACTTAGCTGTAATCCAACCTCAAAAGAAGCATTCATCCCAACAATACCTGTTAAATGTGGGAAACACAAGAACATTTTATATTGTTTCAATAGGACAAGCCTTGCAATAGCCTGCTGAGAAATCCCTTCCTAGGATTCCTCTAATGTTGCAGGTGATTATATCCTAACAACAGCTGGCCCATACCTCAGCATTATTTCACCAACTAAGCAGTTCTGGTACCCCCATGCTGGCTCGGCCTTATTGCAGCATCCTCATTAACCCCCCGATCCAAAAATGGGTGCCGCCACATGGCCTTTATCAAAGTTGGTTGCAATCACACGGCTCTGAGCTTGACCCACCCAAAATGATCCCACCCCCTGTGAACACAGTATAGCATCAAGAAAGCATTGCAGCATACCCTCTTGCATTCTTTTTTTTTTTCATTTTTCTTTTTTCTTTTAATATACTTCCCACCTTTATTCAGTAGCATGCTGATCTATTCATTAGCCCTCCTATGTCACCTTGCCTCCCCAAGGGGAATCAAAGACCCTTCCTATTATGTTATTTTATTACTGATATATGTATCCATATATAAATGATGGCTGCCACACTGTCTGTATAAAATGGCACTACCACGTGGCCTGAATCAAAATGATGGCTGCCCCATGGCTGTTCTCCTGACCCTTTTGCTGCATTCCCACAAAAACTTCCCTATTCAGTCTGCTGTGCTGTTCCCCACCTCAAATGAATGGCTTTTGGTGCCAAATACAACCCCCCCACCACTCCATGCCTGCTACATGCCCCCGCTCTGGGCCTCGTGGACCTGCTGCAGTGTCATGCACAATACCTCTCCCAATGAGGCACGCCCCCTCCTCTGCGCCTTTGCTCTGGGCCTGCCCAGTTAGGCACCGGATCCACCCGCATGTGCTTGCCTCCCAGCATAGCCATGCAACACCACCATACCAACACAAAAACAACCCTGTTTGTCTGAAAATGGCTGGGGCCATCCGTGCCCTCTCTTTGTTGTTTTTTTTTTTTTAAAACAAAAACACACTAATGCGGAGCCCCTATCCACTTGCACTGACTGCTGTGCTATATGCCTGCAAGGAGCAAACTTCCCTCATGCTGGCCCGCTTCTGCAGGCCCAATCTTTACACCGCTGGTAGGCCCTGGTGACAAGACGCCTCTCCGCTAGTGCCTGAACTTCAACTGCCCCATTGACCTTCACCCTTCCACACACTCCATGCGGCTGCATACACCCTCTCTAACAACCACACCACAGCAAATGCTGCTTTTCCAAATCATATCCCTGATTTTGCATGGAGAAAAAAGGCCCCCCCCCCCACGTGCCATGAGGCTCACCGGCAACCCGGACACAATGGAGCAATCTGCTCCATCGCCCACTGGCTTCCCTTTGCTCCCAACAGACACAGCCAAGCTCTCTCCCCATGCCCCCACCTAAGCAGGGTAATAAGAAAACCCCCATCCATCTTCTGCCCAGTCGCCATTGACCATGTGGCCTCTGAGCATGCACGCCACCAAGTCATGCTGATCAGGCCCTCATCAGACTTGTCCACCAAATCAGCCTGCATGCCACCAATCATCAACCAACTGAATGTGCATTGCAATACCTGCCCTTGGTACATCATCACGTAAACACCCTGGGAAGCAACACTCCCTTTGCACTCTACTGTAAAACCACAATTTTAAGTCAACAGATGAAGTACCCTTCAATTACAATGAAAAGCATGCTTCTTTAGTGTTGGCTACCTCATCCTCCCTGCAGCTTAAAAGCACCGCTATGCATACGCTGCCCTGTACTCAGAATGATCTTTAATGTGGTTTGCAGTAGGGCATGGGTGAGCCTGAATGTTAGCTCAGTGATTTTTTTATGCTTTGGAGCAAGGTGTTTGGTGTTGAGAAGTAGAAAGAAATGAAGGGTACAGGAAGGCAGGTTGTTTGGGTTGTTTGTTCCAAGTGCATAATGTTTAGCTGGAAGAAATCTGTGATTATTTGTGGCTCAACTGTGTAGGAATTTTGTCTAAGAAGGTTGTGGGTTTAATCCTTGAGGGAGGGGGTGGAGATTTCCTTACAGAAAGGTCATTCTGAGGTATTTGCAGTGAAGGATTATTTGTGTTTTTCCTTTCATTGGTCATGCTGATCTGTTTCAGGTCTGAAAAAAAAATAGAAGCAGAGAGAAGCAAGAAATGGCCACAAGAAGGCAGGATCTTTGGAGCGTTGTGTTTTCAGTCACTGGGCATGACAGTGTTCAGCGTTTTCATTGGGGCAAGCAGACAGGGCTCATCGCAAGGGCCTGCTCTCATGGGGTAGTGCTTGGAAGCTTTGTGGTAGCATAACATCATCTTATTCTAGGCTTCTATTAAATGTAAGTAATGAAAGGCAAAAAACACACACACAAACTCATCTGGGCCCAGTCACCTGGGCACATGGCCTAGAAGCCTAGTAGTTCTTTATGCTTTACCTGCTGCTTGCCAACAATGTGCCGAGTTCTGTGCAATAAAATTCCCAGCAAAAAGAAGTCGTCCTGCCTGTGTCCTGGCCTGATGTATCCCTACAGGACCCCTGGTCTGGACCCCTTTTTGGCTCCACTCCCCAGCCAATCCCAGGAGCTCTGGCATCACCTTGTCATATTACACTTTCTATCTGCCTGGTGATGTCACTAGCCCCACCCCTTCTGCCAGATCTTTCATCCCCCCTCCCCCCCACAACTCCCCCTTTGTGTTCCTTCCTGGCAGAGGTCATCAGACAACCTGGCTTGCCCTTTAGTGACAAGCCTAATTTTCTTGATGTGTAAAAGACATTATAAAATGGGGTTGAAATTTCCTGCTTCCTGATGGACAAAATAAGTACCAAGACTAATATGTTAATTCCCCAGAAATGCACAGGTTGGAACAATACAGGCAATGCAATTTGGAATTTGGGCCACACACCTACAGAACTCATGAGCCACTTATAATCATCCTTGACTACAATCACAGACTTGGCTACCACCTTTACTCACTGAAAACCTTCAGCAAGGCCATAAAAGTAAAATAAACTTAAAATGTTTTAACCCTTAGGCTGCCGACAGAAACTGAAAGTATAGGAAATTTGGACAGATATATCCATCTGTGACAGAACAAGGGTTAAAAAGTAAATAAATAAACATTCTTTCCTCCCTCGATTCCCTAATTTCATATATAAACAAACTTAAAAATGAAGTACAATTCACAGTTTTACTTTTTTGCATTTTTTTTAGATGACCATAAGTAAGCCCCCTGCTATCCTTACCAACTTGCCAGGGCAATCTGTGCTGCTTATGCTACTTCAGATAGAATTGAGACCTGGACTTCATATTAGGTATTCTGTTGTGTGTGAAGAGGTAAACATTCTGCCAGAGGAATTCTGCTGCAGTTTGCATTTTTGTATTCCATAATAAACAAACGTTCCATCTTTTGAATGTGTGGAAAGACAGTTGATTGTGATGTGGGAAAAGACTACTTTTATCTACAGTGAACCCACCAGGATGCAATTTCAATGGGAGTTAATTCATTTTGTCATGCAGGAAACCTGTGACACAATGCTTCATCCTGGCAGGCTTCACTGTAGGTACGTTTAACAAAAGAAAATACCTGTATGTAATATAAAAATAGAATCACAAATATGTTCCAAATGGGTACCCTGTTTTGTATATCTGGATTGGTCTGGCAGTATAACCTAGAGGTTAGAGGAACGAGGTGTGAACTAGCTTGGTACATCCAGTAGACCAGACCTGAGTTTGATTCTCACAGCCTCCACTTGCATACTGTGTGACTCTAAGCAAATCACTTAACCACCCAGTGCTCCCCGGTAGCCCCCTGAAAACAGGCACTTGTGCCTAGTGGGCCTTACTTGGTTACCAAAGCTTAGTCTGGCTCAAGGTCAGTTGGCATTCATCTGTATCCCCCTCCCCCGGGTCGTGCCTGAAAATAGGCAGGATTTGTCTAGTGCACTTACCCGGTCAACAAAACTAAATAAAATAAAATTAATAAAATAAAGACTAAAATAAAAAAATTAAAAAATTATAAATTGGGGGCTGGTGGGCAAACAGCAACACAAGTTCTAGGTCTCTTCAGACAAACCAGCCATACACCACACATTTGTTCAAAGTATCTCCTTTATTATTTTGTTGTCATGCAGAATACCCTCTGTAAGAGCCCAGCTTTATGACCCTGTCAGACTTTTTCATTGGAGAGGGACTTCTAATCAATAAATACAAAATATTTATCAGTAACTACTGTTGTGATAACTGCAGTCAAATTCATATCACCCTTCAGTGCTTCACAAACCTAATGTTAAATAATCTTCTCCTTTACCAAACACTAGCATCACAATATGCATTTTATGTGAATCCCAAGGTGTGTAAACCCCTGTATCACAATATATATTAATATTACAAGCTTCTCAAACGAAATTAACCTTTTCTAAACTGTCTTTGATTTTTCATCATACTTACCAACATACTCTTTACAAATAATTGTGTTAAAGGAGAACTGCCTTGAATCTGCAAGCCTGTGATTTCTGTAGCAGATGAATTTCTAATGCTGGTTCACATTCTGGTTTTCTTCTGTCTGTACTGGCCTTTTAGTAGATTCGCTGTGTGTTTCTGCTTTTCACTGTCATTGGTAGTACCATTTTAGAACTCTATAATGTACTTTATTTTCTTGTTACAGAACTTACATTGTTTTCACAATGCATTCATTTTCTACTCTGGAACTCTGTGGCTCAAAAGCGACATAAACTACATCATGTAGTTCTAAAATGGCACTTACCAGCAGTGTGTCAGTTAGAAACACACACTATGTTTACTAAAAGGCCAATATAAATGGAATGGAACAGTAACAGAAAGGGATCAAATATGTGGAAAAAAAGCATCTACTGGGAAAAAAGACACACAGGTTCAGTGCAGTTCTTCTTTAATGCACCAGTTAGGGTTCAGATTAAAGTGACAAAAGTAGGGAAATATGGTGTTAGAGTTTCCAACCCTAACACCCCACCCCACTCTCCAAGCAGCAAAAGGAAAAAACATGGTTTTGGCTGTCCTGAGTCTTGGCAAATCAGGGCTGGGGACTTCCTTGGGGTTTGCTACCCTAACACTCCCCCCCACCCCATTCCATCAGCAAATAAGTTTATATGTGCAGACTTTCTGAAGTGGGGTGAGCATTAGGGTTGATAATCCCAAGGAAGACTCCAGCCCTGATTTGCCAAGACTCAGAAAAGCAAAATTGTAATGTATTTTTCCTTTTGCTCAATGGAGGGTGGGGTTGGTGGGTGATAGGTTTCGCAACTTTTGTTGCTTTTTATGGGAACCCTAACTGGTGCATTAATGCAGTTTTTTGCAAAGAATTTCCTTACTTTTAACAGTGTAATTATATCCTTACTCCATCTGCATAGGTAAGCACAGGCCCCAGAGGGCCTTGTGCTTCCATCCCTCCAGATGAACAGAGCCATCTAGCTGTGGAAGTGTAGAGAAACATAGAAACATAGAAACATAGACTTTGACGGCAGATAAGAACCACTAGGCCCATCTAGTCTGCCCATTTCCCTACTTACAGGATAGGCCGCAGATCCTAGTTAACCAACAGCCTATTTCTTCCTACCCCCCCACAAGAATTGCCTTATGTCTGTCCCATGCGTTCTTGAATTCTCCCACAGTTTTAGACCCCACAACCTCCTCAGGAAGACTGTTCCATGCATCCACTACCCTCTCTGTGAAATAATACTTCCTCACATTGCCCCTGAACTGCCCTCCTTCTATCTTTAAATTGTGTCCCCTTGTTCTTGCAAGTCTCTTTTTCTGAAAGATGCTACCCTCTTGGACTTTGTTGATTCCACTGAGGTACTTAAAAGTTTCTATCATGTCCCCACTCTCCCTTCTTTCCTCTAGCATATACATATTAAGCTCCTTTAGTCTCTCCTCATATGGCTTCTCTTGCAGACTCTGCACCATTTTAGTTGCCCTCCTCTGGACTACCTCTATCATGTCTATGTCCTTGCGGAGATGGGGTCTCCAGAACTGGACACAGTACTCCAGATGGGGTCTCACCAACTGTCTGTACAGAGGATAACAACTTCCTGTTTTCTGCTGCTGATGCCTCCCTATACATCCCAGTATACCCCAGCCCTCCCTACTGCCTTCTCACATTGCTTGCTAACCTTAAGGTCATCTGATATGATTACCCTGAGGTCCCTTTCCTTTTTGTTGTTACTACTACTTCCCCACCCATTGTGTATTCTACCCTGGGTTCTTGTTTCCAGGTGCATTATTTTGCACTTCTTTGCATTGAATCCTAGCTGCCATACTTCTGACCATTCCTCCAACCTTGCCAAGTCCCTTTTCATCCTTTCCATGCCTCCTTGTATATCAACCCTGTTGCAGATCTTTGTGTCATCTGCAAAAGGCATACTTTCCTTCCAGTCCTCTGCAATGTCACTGATGAAGACATTAAAAGGACTGGACCCAATACTGAACCCTGCAGTACTTCTACTAGTAACCCTCTTTCTTTAGAGTGGACTCATTTACAATTACCTTCTGTGTCCTGTTGTGCAGCCAATGTTTTACCAGGCTACTACCCTGGGACCCACTCCCAGGCTGGTTAATTTGACTATTAATCTTTTGTGTGGGACTGTGTCAAATGCCTTGCTAAAGTCTAGGTAGGCCATGTCAACAGCCCCTCCCTGGTCTACTACTTTGGTCACCCAGTCAAAGAAATCTATTAGATTCGTCTGACATGACCTTCCCGCTGTGAACCCATGCTGCCTTGGGTCCTGTGCTCCACTGGCCTCTAGGTACTCAAGTATTCTTTCCTTCAGAAGTGACTCCATCACTTTCCCTACCACAGAGCTCAGACTGACAGGTCTGTGGTTTCCTGCCTCTGTCTTGGTCCCACTTTTGTGAGGGAATCACATCCACCTTCCTCCAGTCCTCGGGTACCACACCATCCTCCCATGATTTATTAAAAGAGTAGCCAGTGGTTTCACTAGTTCCTCCCTTAATTCTTTTAGAATTCTGGGATGAATTCCATCAGGACCCATTGCTTTTGTCCACCTTCAGTTTTGGAGTTCTTGCAGAACCCTTTCTTTTGTGAAAGGACTGGGATCGACCCCCTATCAAGAGTGCTTCTGTTAATTGGATTAGGCACTTCCCCCTCCTCTTTTGTGAATACTGAGCAGAAATATTCATTCAGTATCCCTGCTTTTTCACTGTCCCCCTCTGCCCACCCACTGTTCATTCTATTCAGCCTCACTATCCCTCCCTTTGTCTTTCTACGCTCGCTGATGTACCTATAAAAGGTTTTATCCCCCTTCTTAACTGAGTTGGCTATCTTTTCCTCAGTTTGGGTCTTTGCTATTCTGACTTCCTTCCCTGCTTCCTTCTGCCTTAACTGGTACAGCTTTCTGTCCTGCTTCTTCTGTGTTTCCTTATACTTCCAGAATGCTATCTTTTTCTTCCTGACTTTCACAGCCACCTCTTTTGAGAACCATAGTGGCTTTTTCTTTCATTTTGATTTGTTTATTTGCTTCACACAAAGGCTTGTTGCCTCTGTGATGGCAGTTTTGATGATTCCCATTGTTGCTCACACCTCCTTCTAGCCTGTTTGCTAGTGCTTTTCTGAGGCACTCTCCCATCTTGCCAAAGTCAGCCCTTCTAAGTCCGGTACCTCACTTTTGTATGGCTTGACTCTGTAGCTGAGTTTAACGTGAACCACACTGTTTGATGGTCACTTGTCCCCAGATGGCAACCCACTTCTAGATCTGAGATCCTATCACTGCCCCCATTTGAGAGTATGAGGTCTAAGATTGCTCCCTCACGAGTGGGTTCTGAAACTAGCTGTCTAATACCTGCCACCTGTAGGGCATCAAGAATGGCCCTGCTCTTGGATGTGGCTGCAGCAAATGTGCTCCAGTTAACATCTGGCATATTCAGGTCTCCCATCAACAGTATCTCCTCTTTCCTGCCATTCTAAGAATGCCTTCTATCATATCCTTGTCCATTCCCTCCCCCTGACATGGGGGTCTGTACACAACCCCTGTGCGGATTGTGGTGCCCTTTCCAGTCTCCAAGGTGACCCACAGTGCTTCCTGTCCTCCCTGTTTACTCTTTTGTTCAGTTGCTTTTTTCCCTTCCTTTACATAGAGAGCTACTCCTCCCCCTCTTCTCCCTGCCTGTCTCTCCTGTAGGTTATGTACCCTGGTATGTTAACATCCCAGTCATGGTTCTCTGTGTACCATGTTTCTGTGACTGCTACGATATCCAGGCGTTCCTCTTCCATCAAGGCCACCAGCTCAGGGAGCATGTTGCCCAGACTACAGACATTGGTACTCATTACCCTCCATTTCCTGATTGCTTTACTCCCTTTTGCCCCATCCTTGTCCTTCTTGCCTTTGTCACTTTCTCCATTTACCCCTGCCCTTCTCCCTAGCGACACCTCTTTGTTGGTGTTTGCTGCACTTACTACCGTGATTATTTGGGGGGGCTAGGATTTCCCTGCTCCTTTCCAGTGCCTCCCCCCTTGGCTAGTTTAAAAGCTTGTCAATGAAGCATTTAAACCTATCACCTAGGATCCTGGTTCCCTTCCCGGACAGATGCAGCCCATCATGCCAGTATAGGCTTGCATCACTCCAGGTGGACTCCCAGTCCCCAATGAGAGCTCTTAGTGAACTGCATTTCTGTGCCTCCAGAAAAGCAACTTATGTGCTTGGTTGTAATTGTTTAATAGATTAAGTCTCCCTCTTAAGTGTCATTGCTTGATTGTATATGGACAAAAATGTGTTTTTGTTTTTTACCCTGAAGTCAGTAAATTGTTGTCAATTTGCTGTGCTTGTACTGGAAGACTAGAAACGCCTTTGGTACATTTTTGATGATGATTCGACTGTCATTCTGGATTTGGTACCATGGTGAAGACTGAGGTAATTTTGGGATGCAGCATGTACCCCAGAAATGTTTGGTGGGATTTTGTATTAGTTTTGTACTGCTCATTGACACTTTATTTTGGATATATGCTTTGTCCCTTAACTCCAATTATTGACTAGCTTATGACTTGTTAGTGTTGCAATGTTATCCTATAGGAATCATTCATTTTTTAATCTTTATGTTTTTTTATGGCCCCTCATTTTTTTGTGGGGTAGTTATGTGATAATGTTATAGTATTTATTAAGACCTTTATTCTTGTATACAGATTTCCCCTTAACTTTAAATACTGTTGGAGTAATGGCTTGTTAAAATTGAAATGTGGGGAAAAAAATAAGTCCAAATTCTTTTTTCATTTGAAGGAACCTTTTTTTATGAGAATGACACACTCTCATGACAAATGGTTCTTTCATACAAAACAAAGAATGTGGAAAAAAACTAAGTCCAAATTCTTTTTTTCTGTGAAGGAATCTTTTTTCATGAGAAAACTCATGAAAAAAGATTCCTTCATATAAAAAAATGACAATGACATCTCACGAAAAAGAATGTGGAAAAAAACTAAGTCCAAATTCTTTTTTTGTATGAAGGATTTTTTTTCCATGAGAATGACACAATCTCACAAAAAAAGATTCCTTCATATGACAAAAGAATATGAAAAAAACTAAGTCCAAAATCTTTTTTTTTGTATGACAGCAATTATGTTTTGTATGACCCTATTCTTATTTCATATTGCCATATGAGCAAAGAAAACCATCTCATGAAAAAGAATTTTAAAAAGTGTTAACACATTTCTTAGTAATTTTTCCAAAACGTAACTGCAGAATCCACCCAGTTGAGGTCCAGATTAAAAGATACATGTGTTGATGTGTTTCCATAATATGATTTTTATGGGTTTGCATTTTGTTTTGTTGAAAAAACAGAAACAAGATAGCAGCTATACCTCAAAAATATTTTTTTCTCACAAAACAAGGTTACCCCGTACAAAACAGAATCCTTTTTCATATGGCCTAAATTCTTTTTTAATACAAAACAGCTATCCACAAGTGTACTGAGCATGCTCAGAATCGAAATTTGAAATCTATGTAACTCTGGAATGGATTTATATTTTTTTCACCAAACCAATGAAAAGCACCACTCTGGGCCAAGTACTTTCTACTCTGAAAATGTCAGACCAACATGCCAAACCGTGTGGGTGCTAGGTGATAACAAACTACAAAAAATCGATTTTTTGTCACTATCCAGATCTCAGAACCCATACATACAACTGGAATGAAACTTGGCAAGTCAAGAGATCTTGTCCCCAAGACTGGGTATTTAACCTTTTGTACACATCTGTTGAATAGTGGTGAAGCCTTTAAAGTGCAATGTTAGAGGTTTAACAATAAATAGCCTACTCAACCTAACTATAGTGGTGCTACCACACCACTGTGTTCTTATATACTGTATCTTTATTTTTTTATCTTGGATAAAAATGTCATAGCATTTCAGAGAAAAATAAGCATGTGCATTTATAGGCAAATACCCTCTGCTCTCCTCCACTCCACTGCTTGCATTCTCCCATCTTGGCAAAGACTCCTGTTTCTTGACTTCCTTATTCTCCTGGTCCTCTCTCTGTGTGCTCTTGTAGGAGGACTATCTCAACCTTGCTCATCTACTAGATCTTGTACTGCCTACCCATGTACAGTGTGAGCAACCTGTGTATATTCACTGTTTTAAATTGTTGCCAGCTGAGTTTTCACACTTGTAATTGCTACTATTGCACATCTTATGTTTGTAACTACCTGCTTGCCTACTCCCCTATACACCTTCCCATGCTTGAACATGGAAATGAACCTCAGCTCTATGTGCCAAACTTTTAAATAAATAAATAAATACATACATACATAAATAACTAAAGAAATAGCCTTTCTTAAAAGTTGAGTTATATTTTGGCAATAGATTTTACTTGTCTTAATATTTTTATACCGGTTGATATATTGTGAATTTCTGTTTATCAGATGGAAAATACATCAACAAAGCACACAGAAGGGAGGGCACAAGAGTTAGAGTTGGAATTGTCCTTTGAAAAAACCTGCTGTGAGCAATTCTCCAATTTCCAAAGAGACCTGTTATGAAACTCTGCACCAAAAACACCATCTCTGTTCCTTACTTCACCATAGGGCTGAAAGGGCATCCCTACTCACAAAACACAAATATTGAGAATCAGTGAACAGGCCCATCAAACTCTTGGACTACAGGCTACAGCAGCAACCAATGGCTGCTACTATAACCCATATCCTTCACAGTGATGGCTCCATTAGCATAGGCATCAGACTTGTTAAAAAAAGCCTTCTGTCACCTCTACAGCACCGTATAAAGTTCTAAAATCTCATTTGATGCACTTCTCTGTGAATCTTTCCTTATGAGGACACTTGGGTTAAAGCTATCAGACACTGCTAGGGAATCATTTGAACAACCTCTTACCCAAGACAAGCCATTAAGACTATGGCCCCTAGTAAAGCTCTGGGCCCTGCCAACCTCAGTACTGACATGTACAACTCTTTCCCAATCTTATCTCCATTTATGTCTTTCACACTTTGCAGGAGCCTCACTGAATCTCTTCCCTATCTATGACCATACACAATGCTTTGATTATGAATTTCCCTAAACCATTGACAAATGCTGACGCTTTATTGTTTGCTCACTTTTCTGACTGAACATGGGTGTTATAAGTCTCACAAAACAAAAATATTGGCCATAAGGCTTGAGTCAATCCTCCAAGAACTAATTTACCATTCCAAAACAGGGTTCTTAAAATGATATTATGACTGAGTCAACATTAGGCTACTTCTAAATCTCATGGGGTTATCCCAGCATAACCACACACCCATAGCTCTGGTACCAATCAATACCAAAAAAGCCTTTGACTCCATTGAAAGGCCTTATCAGTTTGATCTCCTGAAACAAATGACTGTAGGCCCAAATTACCCTGTTTGGCTACATACACTTTTTTAGGTTCCTTCAAACATCTGTTCTCATGATTAGGATTATCTTAGTGCCCACCTATCTCCATGGGAGAGCCTGTCATGGGTGTCCCTTAACTCTCTTGATCTTTCTTCATGCCATATAGCACCTCTGGAAAGCTTTATATAGTTGATGTCATTCAGACCATAGGGGTTGAAAAGTCCCAGTCAAGGCTTTGTTCTTTGTGGATGACCCACTTCTCACTGTGCCTCTTTGGATACCGCAATTCTTGCTGCACCATTGATCCTGCAGCAATTTAGGAACATCTTGCAGTTGAAGGCAAGACGATAAATACTGAACTTATGCTAGTTAAACAATAAGGCATGACATGGTATGTGTTATTGAGTAATAACATCATGCCTCAGATGGCTGAAGCTTGAAGCCACTGGCCGAGTGCATTCAACACTGGAGAGGTGATGATATTACACAATAACACACATCTCTATAGTGCTTTTTTGCTATTATACAACAGCTTGTTGATACAGAATTAAACAAATTTGAAAAAGAAAATATTTAAAACAGTTTGTTATTTGATTTTTCAGTGTGGAAGCATATACATAAAGAAAAGAAGGTCCTGTTTTGACTTTGTCCACTAGATGGTGCTGCTGTGTGTCTGCGGTCTCTATATCTGTCTGTCTGTCTGTCTTTCTCTCTCTTTCTCATCCTCTCTCTCTCTCTTTTCCCTCTTTGTAATCATTTTCATGGTTGTCTTCTGTCCTCCCCCCTTGCAGTTTTCTATGTACTGTAGTTCTCCCAGTTTACTATGCTGTTTTTTTTTTGTTTACGCTGGAATAAACTGAAACAAGGTAATGCAGATATGTTTGAGCTGACTGGGAAATACAGAGTTCTGCTTTGACTGAGAGATATTCAAGCAGTTGTGCACTTCTCTACAATTGTGACAAACTGATATGGTAAGTCAACAGAATACAATGGTAAGCCACTCACAGTGGTATTTTTTTGAAAGTAAATGTACTTCTCTGCCTTGGGACCAGAAAAACAGGAAGTAAAAGGTGCTCACAGTGGAGCTGGGAAGTATGAAACAAGCGTACACAGTCAATTCGAGAAGTCGGTCATACTCGGTTTTTAAATACTCTATATGCTGCATGTTTTTACCACTTAAAATTTCTCTCATGAAAACTCAAATTGGAAACATAGAAACATAAACTTTGATGGCAGATAAGGACCGCTTGGCCCATCTAGTCTGCCTATTTCCCTACCTACAGGATAGGCCGCAGATCCTAGTTAACCAACAGCCTATTTATTCCTACCCCCCACAAGAATTGCCTTATGTCTGTCCCATGCATTCTTGAAGTCTCCCACAGTTTTAGACCCCACAACCTCCTCAGGAAGGCTGTTCCACGCATCCACTACCCTCTCTGTAAAATAATACTTCCTTATATTGCACCTGAACCACCCTCCTTCTATCTTTAAATTGTGTCCCCTTGTTCTTGCACATCTCTTTTTCTGAAAGATGCTACCCTCTTGGACTTTGTTGATTCCACTGAGGTACTTAAAAGTTTCTATCATGTCCCCCCTCTCCCTTCTTTCCTCAAGGGTATACACTTTAAGCTCCTTTAGTCTCTCCTCATATGGCTTCTCTTGCAGACCCTGTACCATTTTAGTTGCCCTCCTCTGGACTGCCTCTATCCTGTCTATGTCCTTGCGGAGATGGGGTCTCCAGAACTGGATGCAGTACTCCAGATGGGGTCTCACCAACTGTCTATACAGAGGGATAACAACTTCCTGTTTTCTGCTGCTGATGCCTCTCCCTATACATCCCAGTATACCCCCAGCCCTCCCTACTGCCTTCTCACATTGCTTGCTAACCTTAAGGTCATCTGCTATGATTACCCTGAGGTCCCTTTCCTTTTTTGTTGTTGTTACTACCTCCCCACCCGTTGTGTATTCTACCCCTGGGTTCTTGTTTCCCAGGTGCATTATTTTGCACTTCTTTGCATTGAATCCTAGCTTCCATACTTCTGACCATTCCTCCAACCTTGCCAAGTCCCTTTTCATCCTTTCCACGCCTCCTTGTGTATCAACCCTGTTGCAGATCTTTGTGTCATCTGCAAAAAGGCATACTTTTCCTTCCAGTCCCTCTGCAATGTCACTGATGAAGACATTAAAAAGGACTGGACCCAATACTGAACCCTGCGGTACCCACTAGTAACTCCTCTTTCTTCAGAGTGGACTCATTTACAATTACCTTCTGTGTCCTATTGTGCAACCAATGTTTTACCCAGGCTACCACCCTGGGACCCACTCCCAGGCTGGTTAATTTGACTATTAATCTTTTGTGTGGGACTGTGTCAAATGCCTTGCTAAAGTCTAGGTAGGCCATGTCCACAGCCCTCCCTGGTCTACTACTTTGGTCACCCAGTCAAAGAAATCTATTAGATTCATCTGACATGACCTTCCCACTGTGAACCCATGCTGCCTTGGGTCCTGTGCTCCACTGGCCTCTAGATACTCAACTATTCTTTCCTTCAGTAGTGACTCCATCACTTTCCCTACCGCAGAGGTCAGACTGACAGGTCTGTAGTTTCCTGCCTCTGTCTTGGTCCCACTTTTGTGAAGGGGAATCACATCCACCTTCCTCCAGTCCTCGGGTACCACACCATCCTCCCATGATTTATTAAAAAGAGTAGCCAGTGGTTTCACTAGTTCCTCCCTTAATTCTTTTAGAATTCTGGGGTGAATTCCATCAGGACCCATTGCTTTGTCCACCTTCAGTTTTAGGAGTTCTTGCAGAACCCTTTCTTCTGTGAAAGGACTGGGATCGACCCCCCTATCAAGAGTGCTTCTGTTAATTGGATTAGGCACTTCCCCCTCAACTTTTGTGAATACTGAGCAGAAATATTCATTCAGTATCCCTGCTTTTTCACTGTCCCCCTCTGCCCACCCACTGTTCCTTCTATTCAGCCTCACTATCCCACCCTTTGTGTTTCTACACTCACTGATGTACCTATAAAAGGTTTTATCCCCCTTCTTAACTGAGTTGGCTATCTTTTCCTCAGTTTGGGCCTTTGCTATTCTGACTTCCCTCCCTGCTTCCTTCTGCCTTAACTGGTACAGCTCTCTGTCCTGCTCCTTCTGTGTTTCCTTATACTTCCGGAATGCTATCTTTTTCTTCCTGACTTTCAAAGCCACCTCTTTTGAGAACCATAGTGGCTTTTTCTTTCATTTTGATTTGTTTATTTGCTTCACACAAAGGCTTGTTACCTCTGTGATGGCAGTTTTGATGATTCCCCATTGTTGCTCCACACCTTCTTCTAGCCTGTTTGCTAGAGCTTTTCTGAGGCACTCTCCCACCTTGCCAAAGTCAGCCCTCCTAAAGTCCAGTACCCTCACTTTTGTATGGCTTGACCAGAAAACTTAGGCAGCTTGTCAGGGTATCACACCACACATAGGAACATTTTAATACTTAACTCTATGTACTGTCTTCTTCTTTAGCTCAGATTAACAAGTACCAAGGTTAGAGGAATGGTCAAATGTATGGCAGCTTAGATTTAATGCTAAGAAGTGCAAGGTAATGCACCTGGGAAACAAAAACTCAGGGGAAAAGTACACAATGGAGGGTGAGATACTAACAACAACAAAAATGGAAAGGGACCTGGGGGGAGTCATATCAAATGACTTAAAGGTGGGCAAGCAATGTGAGAGGGCAGTAAGGAGGGCTGGGGGATACTGGGATGCATAGGGAGAGGCATCACCAGTATAAAACATGAAGTTGTTATCCCTCTGTACAAACAGCTGGTGAGACCCCATCTGGAGTACTGTGTGCAGTCCTGGAGACCCAATCTCTGCAAGGACATAGACAAGATGGAAGCTGTCCAGAGGAGGGCAACTAAAATGGTGCAGGGTCTGCACTGGAAGACATATGAAGAGAGACTAAAGGAGCTTAATATGTATAGCCTCGAGGAAAGGAGGGAGAGGGGGGACATGATAGAAATGTTCAAGTACCTCAAGGGAATCAACAAAGTCCAAGAGGGTAGCATCTTTCAAAAAAAGAGGTGTGCAAGAACAAGGGGCACAATTTGAAGATAGAGGGGGCTCAGAGGTAATGTAAGGAAGTATTTTTCTCAGACAGGGATGTGGATGCGGAGGAGGTTGTGGAGTCAAAAACAGTGATTGAATTCAAGCATGCGTGGGACAGCCATAAGGCAATTCTAGGGGTTGGGGGTAGAAAGAAGTAGGCTGTTGGTTAACTAGGATCTGCAGCTTATCCATTAGGTAGGGAAATGGGCAGACTGGGTGGGCCAAGCGGTCCTTATCTGCCGTCAAATTCTATGTTTCTATGTATCTAGTTAATTTCTATTTTGTCCCACTCCATTCAAACAGAATGTCTTACAATGCAGTCTTAGAGTAAACAGCAGGAAAATCAACAAAACAAAAATGGAAATCATCCTCCAGGTCCACTCTCTGCTCTCAGCTCCTCTTACTGTAATCATGTCTCACCATGGCCATCTTGGATCCTCCCCTGTCACTGGTTCATCCTCACCTAGAGTAATGTGTGCAGTTATAGAGTCTGCATCTAAACAAGCATAGCGACAGAATGGATTTAGTGCAGAGGAAGGTAACCAAGATGATCCAGGGACAGGAGGAAAGGATTTATGATGAGAGTTGGCAAAGAACATGTACATGCCTAAGATGAAAGGGATATAGGGGATGCAATTGAAACATAGAAATACCTCCACAGGGTAAATAATGTGGAAAGTGGAGCACTGTTCAGATTAAGTCTGACAAGCATGGGACAGATAGAAAGCCATGGTAAAGGCTATACAAGAAAAGGAGGGGCAAGCAGATAGTGTAGAGCCCCTACGGCTCTTTCATTCAACATTAATTTGGTGGGAATGGGCAGATGTGATGGGCTAATGGGAATTTTTTAACTGACAGTTTCTATGTAACTGTCACACAGCTTAACTTTTATGATCTCCTCCAATTGCCTATTACTGTTTATTGTGTTTTTGTATTCTGTCAAAACCTATTGTACTGTTTTTTTGTTCTGGTTGTCCATGGACTATCCAGAGTATTACATAAACAAAACAAAACAACTGGGGGAAAGGTAAATATAACCGTATATGTAGTCTGTTTCTCACACTGAGGAGAGTGACTGTCATGGGTGTAGCACTTTAGGTGATCCTGTACTCTCAGGCCACCCCGATAATGGCATGTGTATGTAGGGAGAACATAGCACCAGCTTAGGTTGCCTAAGAGGGTCTATCCACATGCCCACAGGTGGTGTGGGCAGCAGCTCAGTATGCTCAGTCACATGGTGTCATGCCTGTTATGGAAAATTGCTACCCCTGCTACATGGTTTGGTGGAAGCAGACACTGGTGGTAGACCATGGTCTGGTATCCTGTGGTATGCAGGGTTCTAGACATAATAGAGCTCAGTGCATGATACCCATGTGTTGTCCTCAGCTGCAAGTGTGTTAACACATCTTCCCACTACTGCTGTGAGCAAGACTGAGCCATTGCCAAACCTCTCTGTTTCACCTAACTGAGAGCCACAGTTTGCTCCCATATGGCTCCCTGATGGAATAGGTGACTGTCATTTTTAGATATATTTGTACTTTGGCAAAACATAAAACTCATAATGAAGTGTCTATAGTTGGCTTCAAGAAATAACACCCAACTATAAGTCAGTAGAGATACTGTATATGGTCCTAAATAGACAACAGTATAAATAGAACATTGTGATATTGCACTGGTAGGCAATGCAGCATTGGCTTTAGCTGAAAATGTATTAAGTAATAATAAGGCAAAAACAAAAAGTAATTTAAAATAATCCCTTTTAACAGTCTGTTGGAGTGCACCAGATACCAGAACTAAGACAGAGGAAGGCAAACCCTAGATAGGGAATAGGCCAGGTCCCAAATAATTGATAGGACATAGGATTAGTGACCATTTGAAACTGGTAAGGAGGCAGACCCCAGATAGATAGTTCAGCCAGTGCCTAGTATGAGCACATGTCCTTAGTATTAGCAAGGCAAATTTTCACCTTACGGTATGTTAAAAGAGTATGCATATGTGTAACAATTAGACTTTGGCAGATATTAGAATATGCAGGTATTCAGTATGTAGCAACCATACCTCAGTTAGCAGTGCTAGCAGTTACATAGCCAACAGTGAACAGTGGAGTTCAGGGTCACAAAGCTTGTGAAGTATATGTGCTGCAATGAAACAATGAAATAGTACACCCACCTTGTAGTCACATATTTGTGGGGCTGCATAGCTGGCATATGGCTGACTCCACAGGTGACACCCAGAGTGTGACACCCTTTTATGCTGCAGCACTTATCACTCTAGTCCACAGTATGAAGGGCTGCAATATGAAAAGCAAGCAATGAACAAGATGGAGAAGCCCTGACCATAGAACAGAAGGAGTCACACAATTGGTGAATTTGTGGTTTGAGGAAAGCCTGGTCATCAAGGACGCACCCCAGGTGTGGCAGTTGAAATGTAGAGGTGCTTGGTTCGGGAGGATGGCTGTAGAAATCAGTCTGCCCTTGCGACCTCACAGGTCTTCTGAACTGTAGCTGAGGAGAAGACCACAATGGGAGGTAGTTAAAGCAGCAGTGCAATGAAAATGGGTTAAATTTGACCCCACTTTTTTTCCCTCCTAATCAACGTCAGATGTCTTCCAGTTTATCTTGGTAGTAAACTTTTCAATTTTATATATCATTTAAGAATGTTATAAAAGTTTAAAAGTAATTATTTCTCAAGAAAAAAGATGGCCTTCTCATTTTTGCATAGAATTAATATTGAGGACACCAAGGAGGGTGAGAATCCAGACGAAAACACAAATGTGCAGTACATAGCCTAAGAAGCATCCTGAAAACCCACATCAACAGTTCTGCCAATATTGTTCACAACCATAGCAGAAAATTAGCTTTTTGGAATAACTTTTTTCATTGCACTACTGCTTTAATGGGGGTTCTCAGAGGTAAGGGAGGTAACACATGAAGTGCCTCAGGGGTCAGTGTTGGGCCTGGTTCTTTTTTTTTTATTTAGTTGTTTAACCAGGAGTAGCACACTAAGCTGAAAGCTTTTTTACAGGAGTGACCTGGAAGCACAGGGAAGTTAAGTGACCTGCTCAGGGTCACACAGTATGCAAGTGGAAGCCATGGGATTCAAACCCAGGTCTGGTCTGCTGGATGTGACCAGATTTGCAGTTCAGAGCCTTAAACCACTGTGCTATACTGCCTCAGGTTGCAAGGGAAAGATCTGCCTCTTCAGGAACAACACAACGATCTGCACTGTGGTTGACATGGAGAAGGGATAAAGGAACTCAGAGAGAAACTAGGCAGGTTAGACAGCTGGTCAAACATCTGGCAGCTGTGTGTCAATGCTAAAATATGTAAAGTGGTGTACATCGGGAAAAGGAACCCAAAAGTACTATATGAAATGGGGCAAAAGGGGGATGTTGCTGGGAAACACAGTTGAATAAAAGGACAATGTGGTCATGATGCCTGAGAGTCTGTAAACAGCTATACACAATTAAGCTGTGGGCAATGCAAACAGGATGCTAGGTTGCATAGAGAAGGGGATAAGCAGTGGAAGCCTGGAGGTGATCTTCCCACTGAACAGGTCACTGGTGCAATCATCCCTGGAATACCATGCAAGGTATAAGAGTCCACACCTGAGGAGTGACTGCGGCAAGGTGGAAGCAGTACAGAGCAGAACCCAAAAAGATAGTCCATGCCGTGGGGGCAAGTCAAACGAGGAAAGGCTGCAGGACTTGAATAATGTACACTGTTGAAAAGAGGAGTGAAACTGGTGACATGATCGAGACAGACAGATAACTGCATGGGATAAATATGGTGCATGTCAAGGAAATTTTCTCCTTGAGCTCAAATGCAGGGACAAAGGGGGAGTCACTGAAACATGCAGGGTGGAGATTAGAAAGGGTTGCCTGCAAGCACATTTTCATGGAAAAAGTGGTGGACAAAAAGAACAAGCTGCCAGAGGAGGTGGTACAGGTCCACTCAGTGAGTGATTTGAAGCAGGAATGGGACAAGCTGCTGTCCTTCATTTGACCGTGAGATTTTAAAATAGAAATTCATATATCATTAAATATTTTTATTATTATTTTTATTATTTAATAAAATATTTTTTTATTAAATATTTTTTTACAATGTGCAAAACAGCCTAGTTAGATAATGGCCATGGCCACTGGTTTTTGGTTTTCACCAGAAAGCCTGTTATAATTCAGAATTTGGACTGCCTGTAAAACAAAGAATTTCATGGAATTTGGCATTTCACACCAGATCAGTAAATCTACAGAACTTTAATTTTTCTTGTATTTGCTTCCTGTACTATTTTCAATTTACTTCATTTAATACTGTGTATATTAAGCATTTGTTTATTCTGATTACAGGCTATACAGGGTATAAACATACTAAAAGAATGACAGTAGAATCCCAGTAAAATCCAGAAGTTAGAGTAATAATCACTGGTGTAATTGCCATAATTTCAAGTCTTGAAATATGGAATTTCATTATTTTAATCATCGTAAATCGGTGCCCTTGATAATGGCCAGCCACACACAGATGATATCTATGGTAAATGAGGGAAATAGCCATTTTAGAAGACATGGGCATTCATATGAATGTGTGATTTGCTACTATGAACATATGAAGCATTTGGGATGTGAGAAGCTTGGATATCACATGAAGCATTTGGGATGTGAGAAGCTTGGATATCACATCTGGGCCTGACCTACTGTACCTGCTAATCTAAAGCCCATGGCAATTTTTTCTGTATGTGTGAAAGAAATGGCTAAAATCAGTTTCCTCCAGTTCTGGAAAATATTCAAGTTACAAATGAAGAATGTAATTGGCCATGCTATACAAGGCACATGACAGAGCTGGTGATAGTCAGTAGTATCAGTGATACAGCAGGTTGCACACTTGACTCTGAGGCCAGAGGATCAGAAGGCAGTGGGTTCTATCCCCCCCACTAGGCACATGGGTTAAAATCCCAATACTGACACTGTAGTGCAGCATGAGGGGGGGTGCTGCACTCATGAGGTGCCATCTTTCAGATGAGACATTAAACTGAGGTCCCATTTGCCTGTTCTGGTGGTAGTTTAGATGGATGTTAAAGATCCCATGGCACTTCTATAAAAAGAGCAGGGGAATTTTTATTAAGGAAAGAAAATCTAAAACAATGCAACTAAGAATGACATATCACAGAATCCTGAAAAATAAAATAAAAACTAAAGGAACAAACCACAAACCCTCTTATTCAAAACAACCAGAAACCCCCCATTCTTTGAGTGCAAATCCACAACCAAAATGTTTACCAAAACCTACAGAAGGAAACTACTGACCCTCCACCAGAACCCTAAGGTCACCACTCTTACTCCAGTAATTCAAAGAGGATGCCAAGGAAAATGTCTCCACCAGGTCTCCAGGACTTTGCAGGGTAGCCCTTGTTATTCTTTACAAAAAATGGAAGTAATCTCCTTATTGATCAGTTCCACAAGACCCTCCAAGAGAATAAACCTTTGTTGTAATATAAACTGACATTGAACTTGCCATATACAAGCAAAAATAACCCACAGATTCTGGGAATGAAAATTTTCCCACCCATTCGCAAACACCCCATATACAAAAATATCATAATTAGGCCATAGCCCTTTAATATGAACAAGCAAAAAATAAGTGCTCCATTGCTTCCAGGTACTGAGCACACTGTTCCCTCAATCAATATCTTTCTGCCATAGTTTTAGGGTGGTGATTATTCCTTATGTTTAGTTTCTCATGGCAGAATAACCATACAGTATCCCACACCTTCTGGTGGACTCTATGTTCCAGGAGTTGTTTTGTGAGACAACTCTCAGATATTCCCTGGGGCACTGGAAATAAGGTACAAAAAAAAAAACGTTCTACTCAAAACATAATTATACAATTCCTTCTGGGTTTTGTATAAAATATCTGCAGTGGCAATATTCCAATGCTTTTATTTTTTGAAATAAGAGATCAACTATTCTGCTATCCCATGTGGTATATTACAAAAAAACTCCACATTGTCTGGAACACCATTTTATAAAAAAAAAATACTGCCTTCAACCTTGCAGCAGGGGAACCCAAACCTTCCCATGACCCTGTATTATGAGGAAAACATTGGCATACACATAAATAGAAAAAAAAGAAAACAATGGGTTTAATCATGTTAAGCCCCCTTGCTTTAATGGTATATAAGTGACAGCTCTTTTGACGGGGTTTAACCTACTCCCCCATAAGAGCCTAAACAATATATTATATACCCATGCTTCCAGTTGCAAGGGAAGTGGAAAAACATAACTCACATAAAGAAGAATAGATATAATAAATGTTTATAACAAAAAAAAAAAAACTTTCCGCTTTGTCATTGGCCACACTTTCCATTTCTCCACCTTAAGTTCTGGTGTATGCAGTGTCTCTGCCCTGTTTTGCCTTACAGGATTAGGGCCCCCAAATATAATACCACAGCACTTTCAATGGGCCCTAACCATTCTTCATCCCAGCGATCTCTTCTACTTGTTCATCCTGCGTACCAATTACGGCCATAAACATACTTTTTTTCTTTATTTAAAGCTGAACCAGAAACAGTTGAAAAGTCATGTAACACTAATAAAGCTGTACCATCAGAAGCAACATCCACAACCATAAGGCATATATAATGTATGATAAGTGCCTATTAACCACCATAATCAGCAGTCACACAGCTTTGTTATGCACTGTTTAGAATTTTAAAAGTTGTTAACCATACTTCAGAACTTCCAAACAGTGGCATAACAAAAAAATAATGCACCAGAGTTCCATAATTCTCACACATATAATGAAAACAGTGTTTTTTTGACCATACACTATAAAAGATGATGGCTAGGGATAGGGTGATAACCATGCTGAAATCAACTCTCATGGTTGCTAGGGCTACAGTAAACCTCTCAAGCTGCACTCTCGAGGTTTACCATGTTGCCCTAGCAACCACTCAAGTTGATTACAGCGTGGTTATCACCCGATCCCAAGCCATTATCCTCTATATCATCAGCATATGCCATAATACATTGAAAAACAATTCTGTGATTCCCTACTACAGTATATGTTTAAATTATGAATGTTGTTCAATCTTCTGAATTAAGGGATCAATGCTGAACACGTACAAAGAGGGACTAAGGGGACACCCTTGTCACACTCCCTTTTGTATTTCCACTGAAGCCCCAGGGAGGCCATTAACAACAGACCAAACAGTAGCATTCTTATACAAGCAACCTATCCAATCAACAAACAAGGGAGGTACACAATAGTGTTCTAAAACAGAAAACAAAAAATCATGCACTACGGCATTGAATGCTTTAATCTGAACCACACTAATGATATATCCTGAACTATCTGATCCCTCACAAATTTCTCTAAGGAGAAAAGGATTATCTTGTGCCATTTGTTTGGAACAGCATATGTTTGAGTGGGGGCAATCAAAATATGAGCTGTGCCAGACAATCTGAAACCTAGTACTTTACATAAGCTCTTCCTGTCTGCATTAGTCAAGCTGATTGGTCTCCAATTTTGTAAATCCTCTTTGTCTCCTTTTTTGTACAAATATATTAGAAAACTTTCAGACAATTGCACAGCGAGTTCCATCTGACCTTGTAAAATGTTATTTATTTTTATTTATTTAGTTAGTCTTTGTTGACCGGGTAAGTGCACTAGACAAATCCTGCCTATTTTCAGGCACGACCCGGGGGAGGGGGAAACAGATGAATACCAACTGACCTTGAACCAGATTAAGCTGTTGGTGGTATTATCAGTGAATGAGTGAAATTTGGCCAGGACATAGGGGAAATTCCCCTACTCTTTTCTATAAGTGCCATGGGTTCTTTAACATCCACCTGAACTACCACCAATCCAGGCAGATGGGACCTCAGTTTAACATCTCATCTGAAAGACGGCACCTCAGAAGTGCAGCACCCCTCTCATGCTGTACTACAGTGTCAGTACTGGGATATTAACCCAAGTGCCAGATGTCATTAAATAGTATTGCCAGCTGATCTACAAGGACATCTATTATCTTCTTATATAGCTCTACAGACAGACCATCCAGTCATGGAGCAGTACCTCCTTTCATGGAAGAGACAACAGCTTGTATTTCCCCTGGAGTAATCCGGGCCACCACATGACCTCTGTCCTCCCATGGAAGATCTGGTATGAGGAGATAATAGAAAAACCTGGTTCCTGAAACTGGAGTATCCTCTCCAGACCCAAACAAATGTACAGTATAATCATATAAGTCACAGCGAGGGTGGTGGACACTTGGAATGAGCTTCTAAAAAAGGTTATCTCATTGAAGACAGTGTACAGCTTTAAGAGAGGCTGGGATAGGCATAGGAAGAAGGTAAAGATAATGAGTAGGGAGGATGGGAGGAGTGTGGAGGGAGGACAGGGATATTAGCTCAAGCTGTGGACTCTGCAGTACAAGCTGACTTGATAGACGAAATGTCCTTCTTCTGCTGGCTTCTTTGTATGTTCATATGTTTGTATGTACAAGCTGAGCCATTTCCAAGTTGTGGTTTGTAAGGGAACCATCATAAAGTTTTAGCTGGGTAATACATTTTGCCTCAATTCTCTCCTTGCAACAGTCATACAAATTAACCTGGCATCATTTCCCCTGCATCCCATATTTTTGTTCATCCAATAAGGAAGATGAACTATCATATTGGACTGTACACATTTCCTTCTTTATATTAGCTATTTTGGGAAGTATAGTTAAGCCCTGTTTCATACATCTGAGAAATTAAAGTTTGTAGCTGTTTTCTGAGTTCTAAATATTGGACATAACAGGCGGTATGGTTTTGTTTGGCCCAATGTCAAAAATATCTTTTTCAATAGTGTTTAGTATCCACCCACCACTGCAATGGGCTGTCATATAACTCATAAACTGACTTCCCGGCTTCCAATATTTCTTGTAAGGACAGCCATATTTGCTGATCTTCCAACACAAAAATATTCAGTCTTCACATATGATGAGTGTCAGGCTTGTTCAGTGCAGTTCTTTTTTTTTGCAATCAAACCATGGTCAGTAGTTTCCATTGGTGTTGCTTAATACGATGAAACCAGAACCCACTGAGAGAGAAAGAAAAATCAATCCTGGAGGACAATAGTCCTTTACAAAAGGTATGGCTTGCAGGATGTATACCATATTGTACACAGTCTTTTAACAGAGCAGTAGTAATTAGAATGTTAAGAAATTAAGAGTCATTATACAATTTCTGAGTCTTCCCAATTTTGTCCAATAAGGATAATATACAATTAATGTCATCCCCTCCAAAAAAATAACCGTTTTAGTGGTAAACGAGTAGGGCTAAATTTGTTTAAGCAACTCAGTCCTTAAGGCTTTATTTTGGGGGCCATGTAAGTTTATCAGTCAGAATTCTTGATATTCAGAATAAATATCTTACAAAAGGGCTCTTCCTGGGGACAAATATAAGATCCTATTAAGCAAAATATCTGGTACATTAAATACAATTCCCAACCCTGAACAAGGATCCTCCCCTGATGACCAAAATGAAGGGCCTCCAAACCATTCAGACGGTGCCATAGCAATCTCCTGTAAAGTATGTAGTCGGGTGTCCTGTAAAAAGAAAATATGAAAGTTAAAGTCATACAGAATGGCAATAGTAGTTTGCATCTTTTTCTTATTCTTAATACTATGAGTATTTAAGGAGACAAAGGAAAAGTTACAGGACATAGTGCATATTCAGGGAAAAATTTAACGATCCATCCATGCAGGCTTTTTCATCCTAGATTTCTTTTTTTTTTATTAGTTTAGAATCAATAGAAGCCATATCAGTATCTGTGGTCATATCAGGTTGAGAAGATGCAAAAGAAGATGTATCTGACTCTTCATCAGTATCTCCCCACATTTTCCATTTAGCAAGTACTGAAAATGTATTATCCAGCAGAATGACTTCTTGCCTAGCTGATTTGGGTGGTGGCTGTTCTGCACAAGACTTGTGCCTAGAACTTCTTCTAGGAAGTTGTTTGTCCCAATGAAAAGAGGGAGGAGGTGGTATAACACTGCCTGTGGGATCAGAAGGCTGCTCTGGGCCCTCAACTTCCAACTGAGACTGAGGAAGTTGTTGTCTGTCTGGCTCCATCTCCATGTGCCTTGAGGGGTCTGGCATAACAGCAGTGCTCTCAGGTACTGTCAACAGGTCATCTACCAGTACCTCAGGAGTCGGAGGCATATCAGTTTTTGGTACCACATTAAGCTGATCAACAGCTTCCTCAGCAGAATCCAAGTTTTAGTGGGGTACAAAATCAATGAGACTAAATCTGAAATGGTACCCTTTAATAAAAAAACAGCCAGAAAGATGCAAACATATAATGAATGCTAAGATTCAAAGAAAGAGTATGACTTATTTATGGATTATCATATTAAATAAAATTGAGGACTGGTATAAGTTAAACTTTGAGCCCTATATACTTCCATAAAAATTCAACTCCAGGGTCTTGCTAGGCCTGTCATGCACATTTTCAGTTCCTCCCTCAGGTCTGGGCTAATCCCGGATATCTGGAAGGTGGCTAAGGTGGTCCCAGTCCTAAAACAAGGCAACCCCAAGGACCCCCAGAACTATCGTCCTATTGCGATACCGTCTGCTGCCTCCAAGATCCTTGAGAAAATCGTGGCCTCCCAGATATCCCTCTACATTCAGAACCATAACCTCCTCTCACCAGCTCAACATGGATTCAGAAAAGGGCACAGCACATCCACTGCCTTCGCTTTTGTCACCTCGACTATCAGAACTGCTGCTGACCAGGGGATCCTCACTGGTGCCATCTTTGTGGATCTCTCCAAAGCGTTCGACAAGGTTGAACACTTCCTCCTCTGCTCCACCCTCCGATCCATTGGTTTCTCCCTCCCCCGCCCATGCGTGGTTCCTCAACTACCTCTCTGGCAGACAGCAGTACACCAACTTCAATAGTACCCACTCCTCCCCCTCTCCAGTCCACTGTGGGGTCTCCCAGGGCTCCATCCTTGGTCCCATCCTCTTCTCCCTCTTTATCAATGAACTTCTGCACCACTCTGTATGTGGATGACCTGGTCATTTTGAACTGTGCCTGTGACATTGCCACCATAAACTCCCAGATGAACGCGGACTTCCATCGCATTCAATCCTGGCTAGTGGATCGCAGGCTCACCATTAACCTTAAAAAAAACAAGCTATGCTGTTTGGCTCATGGCATAAGATAAAGTCCTGCCCTTCCCCCTCCAAATTCTTGATGCTGATGACTCTCCCCTATAGACAGTGGCCTCAAGCAAGTACCTTGGCATCACTCTGGACCCGCAGCTCAATCTCAACCTGCAAATTCATAACATCTGCAGGGCTACAAATTATAAGCTCAGCCTTGCCTACAAAGCTAAAAACTGCCTAACCCCTGCAGCTCGATTGGTGCTTGCCAGAGGGGTCCTCCTCCCTACTATCTGCTATGGGCTGGTTACTTTTGCCCCCCGTACCTTCATCCAGCCTTCAGAAATGGGACACCACCTACAATAACATCTGCCACTTCGCCCCTTTCTGCTCCGCCCCCTCACTCACCGTTGTGACCTCTACTCCCGACTGGAGTGGCTCCCTCCAGAAAAGCATCGCACCTTCATGCTTGGTAATTTCATTGACAATATTATAAGATCGGCTACTCCCTCTGCCCTTGTCCCCCCCAAACCCTGGCCCCCCATCCTATCAGCTGAGATCAAGAGAGGCCCTCGATCGGCTTGTCCTTAGAACTTGCTCCCTCATGGGGTACCAGGCCTTCTCCTCCTTCACCCCTAAACTCTGGAACTCGTTCCCAGTCCTTACCTGGTCCACCCCCTCACATCCGCGCTTCAAATCCTTGCTCTGGCACTTCCTATACCCCTCCTCCGCTTGCCCCTGTACCTCATAGATTAACCCTACCTTCTCATGTACCATGAGCTCCCAGGGTCCCACTGCACCGCACCCCTCTGAACCCAGTTCAGACCTTTCACCCTTCTCCATCCTCTCCCCTCACTCCTCCCTCCCTAATTTTTGGCCTCACCCTTTTCCACCCAGCCCCTCCCTCACCCCACCTGCTTTTTCCCCTCCCATGCACTTACTTCTGATAGCACTAACTTAGCTCATTAAGTGTACCTAATTTTGCCTTTTTTTGCTTAGCTCTACTCCATAATTGTGTGCACCCGTGTCCCCCAACCTCTACTCTAATCGACGCCTTGCTTCCTCTTTCCTTCAGGTTATGTCTGTTGTTTTATTGCTTGCTACTTTTGTACTTTACTGTTAGCCGCCTATCCATTACCTGTTAATCCTGTTTTTGCCCAATTGTATGTAATTGACTCCTGCATGCTACTGCCTATGTATCCCTCCCGGGTCGCACCTGAAAATAGGCACTTGGTTGTCTAGCGTGCCCTACCCAGTTAACAAAAACAAATAAATAAATAAATTATGGGGGAACATCCAACTTATTAAGATGATAATTATTCCAAAACTAACTTACAGATTGCAGTCAGTTTTTTTCCTATTCCAGCTAACTGGTTCAAAAAAATGAATAAATTATTCAGTAACTTTTCTGGAACCATCGTACTCCATGCATAACATGATCAAAAATATGTTTACCAAAGGAAAAAGGAGGATTGTCATGTCCAGATATTCAAGTCTGCTATTATTCATTTATTATTAAACTAGCAATAAATTGGGCATTCAAAGAATCAGACTTATATTTTGAAAACTTAATAATTAAAACTCATTTCAAGGAAAAAACTGAGTATTGAAAAGTTATTTTATCTATAACAGCAGGAATAAAATCCCAAAGTATTATTATCAAAAATGTAAGTGTAACAATAAATACGATTCTAAAAATATCCAATTGGATGGTAAGGGAATCACCCATGAATGAAATATGGGAAAATCCCAACTTTACTCTTTGAGGGGAAGTTTTACAGAACTCACAATGGATACAGAAAGGCATAAGGAGATGGAGTGATTTATATGATAATGGAATCAAAATTCCGTGGAAAAAGTTTAAAGAAAAATATCAATTAAACCAGTTGCAACTTTTTTTCTTCAATCAGATAAATCGTATCTACTGAAAAAATTATAAACATTATTTGGAAAGAGACCCTAATAATAAAGTATTAGACATAGAATTATTTAAAATATTGAATTCCAGATCCAAAACTACAACACTTTACCCCTGGATTGCTTCCCAGTACTACAAAAACACATTTAGATCATATAAAAGTACTATATCAAAATGGGAACAAGAAATAGATGTGTCATTAACAGATCAACAATGGATGTTAGAATTATTACAGATTCACAATTACAAATTAACAAGGGATAGGTCTACCCAGTTCAAAATTATTAACAAAGCATATTTTACACTATACAGGTAAAATAAGATGAACATGGCAGATTCTAATAATTGGTTGGTATCCAGAAAGAAGAGTCATCCAGTACAGCCCATATTCCTCAGAAAATAAGTGAAAAAACTATAAGGGGTGGGCCTAATTCCAGTAAATAGCTGACGCTATATTAACAAAAAAGGCAATACAGGATATAGTAAGGCCCACTCTCCCATGTAGCACATGTAGAAAAAACTTTAAATGTAGTTTCCAAATAATTTATTCCTGTATCTTCCAGACAAGTATCAATGTTTCGGGATATACCCTTCATCAGGAAACTGGTCAAATTCTAAAAAATAACAAACACATCAAAATACACATTAATGAATCTTTTTACATAAATTCATATTTCCATATTGGTTCCGAAAACCTCAAAATCACTATAGAATCAAGTATCAGAAGGTGTCCTTACATATCAAGATTTATATTCATACATCTTTGTCTTCTTATACATCTACACATTAGGTTCTAGGTTTGACTCACCCTTACAGCCATTGTAGAACAAAAACCAGGCATAACAAAAATCAACTAAACATTATCAAACTTAGTCACTATTACCATTTTTACTCAAGGTACAACAGATTCAAATTGCCATTCTAAAGGCAAATTTTCAACTCAAATAAATATATTCACAAGCTGCCAAATTTGAAAGCTGTTTCACTTTGAATTGGCCTTTAACCATTCACCATTTGACTCCATAATCTTTATTTAATTCCTTGAACACTTAATGATTCTTATGTTTCTAAATTAAAAGCCGGTAACCAAAATCAAAAAACATACAAATGAAGAGCTAACCTGTTTAGTATTGGTTTGAACTTGTCCACTGTTTTCTTTTGCCATAACCATTTCGGTTTCATTCACTTAACAGTAAAGAAGAAAGAACATGGAAAAGCTTGCTATCAAAAATTGACTTCACACTTATCTATTCATTATCAAAATCATTATTTAACGCTTTATAATATTCTTTTCAAGTTTAAACTTACTTCTTAGTCTTTCAGGTAATCAGGTCTGGCGTCTGTTCAGTGGGAGTGAAAACGCAGAGACAGAAATACCTAACTTTTAAAGAGAAGAGAGCACCGCCCCTGAATACAGCAACCAATGCTGAGCGTCGACGTTAGCACGGACGTGCTCACGTGTGTGCTGGACCCGCCTCTACGCGGCACCGAATACCTTATTTCTCGGTGTCAGAGGCTACTTAAATTTCATATATTAGAGAAAATAACTGAAAGATTGCTGTTATTTTCATAAGACTATTACGATCTTAATGTTTCCATTAAATGAACCAAGTTAAGAAAAATGGATCCATATACAGAGCCAACAAAAATCTACATCATTACCTTACCCTATCTAAAGTTTTGTAAAAGAATTATTGGCATCTTGCACTATATAAAAAGTGAGGGATCAACCTGAGATAGGCCATTACTAATTATTATTATAGGTCCCTGATTTTCTAATTAATAATGAATTTATCAAGGGGAAAGAACATATACATTATCTTAAAGCGAATGTGAAAATTACCAATTTCTCTCATTTACGTTCAGGTTCCACTCTCCCTTACAGCCAATTAACCATATGCTTAAAACAACTGTGCCAAAGGTATCCCTTATTTTCAACTTATAACTTCAGGTTCAACTCCCCCTTACAACCACTTATACTAAATATTATCCTATTACTATACCATAAAATGCAATCGCAATGTAATTTTTATTTAAGACATATCCATTACCTAGAATTTTATAGAATGGGTTGCCAATCAATCATTTCATTTAGCCCAAATTTTGGATTTGTAGTTTGAAAGTAATTAATAAGCCTCGCTTCCCTTAATAATAATTTTGTGTTATAATTTCCCCCTCTATTATTTTTACGTACTTTTTCAATACCAAAAAATCTTAAGGTAGCAATAGAATGTCCTCTTTCTATAAAATGTTGTGCTATTAGGGAAGAAAGATCTTTATTCTGTATGTACCCTTTATGTTTCCCTACTCTTTGTTTTAAGGTTCTTTTTGTTTTTCCTATATACATTAGGTCACATGGACACTTAATTCCATATATTACACCTTCTGTCTGACAATTAATAAAATCCTTTATTTTGAAATCCTCTCCCCTACTACTGTTTCTAATTGTTTTTATTTAATAGGTGTTATGGCAATGGATACATCTTCTGTAGCTAAAATTTCCTCTCAAATCATCACTTGTAAATGATGAAAACTTCTTGATTTCTGGTATTTTATGATCTGTGTGCACTATACGATTTGATAATGATCTAACTTTTTTTGCTACTACTTGTACCCCTTTGTTGAAAGCTCTGTTAGCCATTGGTGTAGACTTCAATATATCCCGATTTCTATATACAGATTTTTTGATACCGTAAAAAATGTCACTATATTTCAAAGGACAAATTAATTTATCCATTGACTCAGCATCTGTCTTAACCTTTTTTGCCAATAAATCTTTTCTATCTTTTAGATGGACCTTCAATTTAACTTTTTGTAATACTTCACCTCTGTAACCCCTTTCTGCAAATCTCTGTACCATGTTATTGGTCAATTGTACCACGTCCTCTATATCTGTACAATTCCTTTTAACTCTAATGAATTGAATCTATTAGTTTCTTCCGAAAGATTTTAGTGCACAATTTCTCATTTTTGATGAAAATAACTAGATCCAGAAATGAAATTTCCTCCTTATTATGATTCATTGTGAATTTCAAAAAATCAGTACATTTATTGATATTTAAATGAAAATCAAAAAGTTCCTTTTCAGATCCTGTCCAAATAATAAATATATCATCAATAAAATGTTTCCAAATCAAAATATTACTAAAAAAAGGATTATTTTCAAAAACAAATTATTTTTCAAACCAGCTCATGAATAAGTTGGCATAAGAAGGTGCCATACTTGATCCCATAGCTGTACCCTTAACTTGAACATAAAAAGTTTTTTCAAAACGAAAGTAATTTTGAGTCAAAACTAAATTAGCCAACTGTAATAAAAATTCATTGGGAGGTTTTGTTTAATTTCTGTGTCTTAATAAGGTGTCTTCTAACACATTACATCCCCTTCAAATGTGGAATCGAAGTATAAAGGTCTTTAACATCAAAACTTACAAGAAAAAATGATTTTCCTACCAAATCATTACTATTATTCAGATCTTCCAATAAATGTATCAAATGTGTTGAATTCTTTAAATATGATGGTGTTTGTTCCACTAAGTCCTTAATATGAAAATCTACAAATACTGAAAGGGGCTCTAAAATTGAACCTATTCCTGCAACTATGTCCAGCAGTGAAATATCTATTAATAAGGCCCTGCCTGGATATATATCTACTGTTTGACTGACTTTCATTTGGGGATTGTTGAAGCAAATACCTACTCCACTGCATAGGTCTTCTCCTATTGACCATTGTGGTATTCCCATAACCACTCTGTACCCACTTGTTTACATCTAAGGAAGTGTGCAGTCTGGTATCCTGAAACAAATCAACATCAAATAGACAGTTACGAAACAGTTCATATGTACATGTCCATTTTTTTCTGAAAGAATGATATTAATGATTAAGGAAACAACATATAAGTATATGCCCATGTTTCCCGTTCAAGTACAATCAACTGACTTGTTTTACCACTGCTCTAGTTTTCCATCTTTTCTTTGGTTTTGAACTTTCTTTTGAGCTGTTTCCTCATCCTCAGAAGTAATTTCCCTATGTGAAGAGGTGACTGAAGTAAAGTCAGATTCATCTTCTATGTCTATGTCACCCCCACTGTAAGGTTTCAAACTTGTAATGCAATGTTAGTTCAGGTGCAGTTTCCATGGAGTTTTTTCCTTTTTCCTTTTTCCTTTAGGGACTGGTTGAAAGTAATTATCTTCTGGGTTTGTGGGGGGGGGGAGCATGTCACCAGGCTTTGCTGGAGTTTCATTTTGCAGTTGTGTGGGTAGTTTTTCTGTAATGTTATTGGGTTCAGGGGGTTGGTTACATTAGTTTTCTTTCTCTGGAGGCCTTGATGCAGGTTCAGGAGCAGGATCAGGAGGATGGCCATTTTGTTTTTGTTCTTGTTGCTGGGCTGCTCTGGCTGCTTTGTTTATATACAAGTCCTGCTCTCATAGTCTGCAATTTATGTATTGTGAGCTGTCCATGGGCATTTGATAAAGGACTGGCCCTCCTCATTATAAAGGTTACATTTGGGTGCAGCATAACAATGGAACCATGAATGTCCTATTTCTCCACTTTGTAAACATCTGACTTTATCACAATTATTTATTTATTTATTGAAATGTTTCACCAGGAAGGGCCACTGAACGACAAGTTGCTTGTCTCATGGTTCATCCTGGGGTGGGAGGGGCACATGAGAAAGTATAGATACAGTCAACAGTAAAACAAATTAATCATACAAACCAAACCGTAAATCAACTAAACATGGAGGCATGTACAGTGTTCATTTACCTTTTGAAATGTGAGCATACATACAAACCAAACAGCAGTTCAGCTAAACATGAAAGCATGTACAGTGTTCGTACAGCTTTTAAAACATGAGAATAAACCTTGGTTTGCATTACAATTGCAACAAGGGAGCACTAATACAGGAGCAATAAAAAAATATTATCACAAGTCAAATAGATAAGTGCAACTGTTGGAGTACCTGCTTAAACAGTGGGGTGCAGCAAAAACCAGTTTGCAAGGTGGGCATGACAGGATAGTGTAGCATTGAGGGGAGGTGGGATCGAAAAGTGTAGGAGTGAGTGAAGAAAGGGGTAGAAGGGAAGTAGAGGGGGATAGATGGGTGCTGCACAAGAGTTGGATAACTGTGCAGGATTTTGTTGGAGTAGAGTAGGGGAGGGAGAAGCTTGAGGGAGGTAGCAGTTATGATTGGGACTGGTCACAGGTACAGTTAACTGTGAGGAAATTGTGAGGCTGTATTGATGGAGTAGGGGGATGATGAGTGGTGAATCTGGAGGGGAAGAGAGTTCCATAGTTTAGGGAAGCGGTGTGAGAAGGCCATCTGACCTGCAGTGATTAGCCAACAAAGGACTACCATTAGGCATGAGTCAAAAGATCTAAGGGCATGAGAGGGGGGAGGGTGAGAAGAGAAGAAACAAGATAGGAGGGGAGAGTGCTAAACCAAAATTTAGACACAAAATTTGCACAATGGAGGTGGTGTCAATGTTCTAATGATGTAAGGGCCAGGGAGAGGTAGAGGTTACAATGGTGAGTGAGAGGTGAGGCGTCCAAAGCAAAGCAGCAGAAGGAATTAAAAAGGGTGTCCAATCTGTATAGGGAAGACTTGGGAGTGGCACTGTAGACTACATCACAGTCATCAAAGATAGGTAAGATCATCTTCGGGACAAGTTCATGTCTTACCAGTAGCAGAAGTCTACCTGCAGTTTCTGTATAATGTGCCATGTTTGTGGGGCAGCTTTTTCAGTCTTGTGTCAACATGACCAGAGAAGGTGAGGTGTTGGTCAAGCCACACCCCGAAGTACATAAAGGATGAGTTGTCCTCAAAGACAGTCCCTTCAAGGGTATGGCAAGATGGGAGAGAGGGGAGCCTGGAGAGTCTCTGCCTAGTGCCAAAGGTCATTGAGGCTGTCTTCTTGGTGTTGAGTGAGAACTGATGGAAGCTAAACCGGAGCTGAACTTTATCAAAGTCAAGCTAAAGTCTGGTAGCTACATCAAAAGAGGACTGGCTGGAGGTGAAGAGGACCGTGTAGTTAACATACATATGGATGAAGGTACATGAGCAGACTGAGGGAAGGTCATTTAGAAATATGAAGAATAGGATAGGGCCCAACATGGACCCTTGGGGGACACCAGTGCTAATGGGGAGTGGGGGGATGTGGAGTCAGCTATTCTGACTGACTGAGTTCTGCCTACCAGGTAAGCAGTGAACCATTTTGTGGCAGGGTTAGATAAGTCCACCTCAGAGAGAGTGTTTAGTAGAAGGGAGTGGGAGATGGTGTCAAAAGCCTTTGCAAGGTTGAAAAAAATAGCAGAAGTGATTTGGCCACTGTCCATCCTGAGAGGATAGAGTCAGTGAGCCTAATCAGGGATGAAGTAGTGGAATGGTTCTTTCGAAACCCAGATTCAAAAAGGGTGAAAAAGTTAGTAGCTACAAGGTAGGAAGAAAGTTGGGAGAGGACCAAATGTTCTTGTAACTTAGCAAGGGTAGGAAGGTGGGAGATAGGGTGGCAGTTAGCAGGTGAAGTGGGGGTTGCCACACTTTGGAAGGGGAAGAGCAACAGCATGCTTCCACACAGCTGGAATGGCAGCAGTTGTGAAGGAGTGGTTAAGAAGATCAGACAGTGGAGCAGAGATAGCAGGAGCAGATAGAAATAGTAGTTTAGGGTCTAGGACATCAGGTGATTTGCCTTTGGAGGGGTTGAGAGTGTACATGGCAGACAGGGTGTCTGAGGGAGAAATTTTAGTGAAGGAGAAGGCATTTGGCAAAGAAAGGGAGCAGGAAGATGATGCGGGACAGCAGACTGGGGGGAGAGAAGGGTGGACCAGAGCACAGAGGCACATGAGGTGAAATAGGAATTAAATTCAGTTGCAACACTAAGGTGGTCTGAGGTGGGTGTTGTTTATGTTAAGGACAGGGGTGGTGATAGAGGTGGGGGTGAAAAAGGAGTGCATGGCATTCCAGAATTTGGAGGGATTGTTAATATTGGATTGAAACGTGAAGCAGAAGTAGTCAGCTTTAGCTAAGTGAGCAGCTTTTGTACACCTGTTGCGCAAGGTGCAGTAGATGTTTTAGTCACTAGGAAGCTTTGAAGTTTTGTGAGCTTTCTACACTAGATCTCTGGCTTTTTGACACACCAGGAGTTCTGGTGTGATCCAAGGGAAATGATTACCTCTGACCCTGGTGAGCTGCATTGGGTGTGTTTGTCCCAGATCTCCTGAAACTTACTGTGAAAGAAGATGTAAGCATCATCAATAGATTTTGAAGTGGTTATAGGATTCCAATTGGCATGAGCCAGGTTGTGAAGGAGGGGGTGAGATTCACTGATTCATATGAGCGAACCTGTAGGATTTTGTGTGGGGCCTTGACCCTGTGAATTTTGCGTATCATGAAGGTCATGTGATGGTCACTCAGGGCATCAGGTAATAAGCCAGTTTTAATGACCCTGTGGGGATGGGATGGGATGTGAGGGCCCAGTCAATTAGAGAATGATTACCAGATTTATGGTTTAACCAGGTAGGCTCCAGAACGACTTGCGTTAAATTGTGTGCATTCATGTCATTGTGTACTTTGTTGATGGAGGGAGATAATCAGTTTCAGTTGAAATCACTTATTATGTATAATTTGCCTTATGGTGAGTGGGAAAATATGTTCCTGATGAGGTCTGAGATAGCAGAGGAGGGGAGACCAGGGCAACAATAGGCACCAGCAATATATATGGGTTTGGAGAAAGGAAGGGATAGTTTAAGGATAAGAACCTCATAGGTTTTAGGAACTGAATTGGCAAGGATTGTGGTGAATTAAAGAGCAGATGAGACATATATTGCCACACCACTGCCCCATTAGTTCTATCTTGCCAGGTTATAGTATAGCTAGGTATGAAGAGAGAGGGATCACCTATTTTATTATTTAGCCAAGTTTCTGAATTGATGAAAATGTCTGGGGCATGGGATATAGCTAGCAGCTGGAGGAGGTCCAATTTTGGAAGTAGACTCTGAATATTTAGGTGTAGGATTTTTAGACCATGAGAAGGATAACAGGGTTGTTTTGGGATGGACCAGTATTTACAGATGTAGAAACTGGGGTGACCGGGAGGTATGGCTCTGGATTAGGGTTTATATCACCTAACAATAGGAGCAAGACAGCAATAATCAGTAGGTGTATTTTATGCTCTTATACCAGGGTGGAGAGACGGGTTGACATCTTGTAGGGAAGGGGAGGTAGGAGGGGGAGATAGAAATTTCAGAAAATGAAACAGAGTATAATAGGCTGTTATGGGTATGAGAGAGACACAAGGCCAGACCAGGTAGTGCTTCCAAGTGGTGGAGGTAGGAGTAGGTATCACAACATGGGTGCGATCTTGGAGAGGTGGCATGGTCGGGTTTAAAGGGGTGGGTGTGGGAGAAGCTGGAGTAGGTGTGTGGGTGAGAGGGGAGGTAGAGTACAAGAAGGATAGTGCAAAGCAACCTATAAATGGATATAGCCATAATCACAGAGAATATAGTGATTGGAGAGAATTATTTGGAAGGGGTGAACAGGAGGGGGAGGTGGGAGCATGAAATGGAGGGAGAGGGAACTTAACATTAATAAAGAGGAAGGAGGGTACTGCAACTAAAAAGAGAAATAATTACTGGTAGCAGCTATAGTAGTAATGACAGCACAATCTACTAAATTGAAATGGACAGGGGAGGGAGTAAAGCAGAGAGGAGGGAGGAGGGTAGTGCTATTAGAATTCAAGAACATAGCAGCTACAGTAGAATTACAGCACAGATTACTGGTAGCAGTTATAATAGTTAGGGAAAGAAGAAGAGGGGGAGGGAACTGGTACAATGGTTTAGCAGTAGACTGAGCACACAAGAATACTGGTAACAGCTACAGTAATAGCCTGGTACAATGATGTAGCAGTAGACTGAGCACAAAAGAATACTGGTAGCCACTACAGTAGTAGGTGGAACAGGGGGAAAGAAATTGAGTATGCACCCAGTGGGAGGACACAGATGAAAATTAATTGGATAAGGAGTACTGAAGTGTATAGCTCCAAGTGCAGCTTGTGGATTTAAAGAGTGCCGGAGGCAAGGGTGGGAGGGCAGGAGAAAATTTAGAAGGAGAAAAATAGCTGGGAGTCTGATTAGCATGTCCGTAGAATAGCAGCAAGCAGAAGTCCAAGGGCTTGCAACTCTAGCCAATTTGTTGGGGTTAGCTGCAGTAGGTGGGCCAATCGGGCATTTTCCTGTGGCAATCACCAAAAAATCAGAAATTGAAAAAAGATTGAAGCAGTAGTGCATGGAGGGACTGTACTTCACAGGAAGGCTTGAGGCACCAGGCAGGGAGATGTGGGTGGTGGCAGAGAGAAGTGTTGCAGCTGCTGATGGTGGCATGACCGATCAGGGGTCTGGATCTGCGGGAGAGAAGAGAGAGGGAGAGGGTTGGGGGATGCAGTAGGACAGACAGAGGAGCAACAAGGGGCTGGAGACACAAGAGAAGAAAGGTTTCTCCTCCATGACTCCTAAGTATCTAAGTCTTACAGCAAACCATCTTTTTGCAAGTTCAACTGGTCTTTGTTGCAAGCTCGCATATTTGGGTGTTTGTTCTTGTGCTGGGCCCTTGTCAGGAACTTCCTGGTTGTTTAAGTTAGTGCCATCTTTTTGTACCAAAGGGATTGAAGTGTTTCCTTTTTCTGGGGTATTATTTTGCTGGTTTGTACTAAAATCTGAGGATGTTTCAAAAAATTAATCTCCCTGGTCTTTTGCAGGAGAATGTAACAGTGCAGTATTATCTTCAAGTGTGTCAGCATTCTGCCCAATGTTCTCATCAGCTGTTACTGGTAGCTTTTCACTTTGAACTTCTGTCAGCTTCTGGCTGCTGTCAAACACTTCAGAAGGAGGTAGTTTTGAGCAGCCAGGAATTGAAACTTGTGAGTCAGGAATCCATTGTCCATTCTCAAAAGTCCATCCAGCATTTTTTAGAGCTGATTCTGGTGACCAAGTATCGGGGGAAATATTAATGTCAGCTTCTTTGGAAGACAGTTGTAAGTTAGTTATTTGAGAAGAGGTGTCAGGCATTTGTTGTTTGGTGCCAAATATAAATATCACAGGCTGTTTTCTGTCAGGGGCCCATATAGGACTGTTTGTTAATCTCTTCCTTTTTCTCTCTTCTTCTGATTTTGTTTTCAATAAAATATTTATTTTCTAATTCAGACATCTGTGTCAACAACTGTTGTTTTTTTAAATCCACTTCTTTTTGCAAATTAAATTCAGTTTCCATTAGTTCCTCCCTATCCTCCACTGACAAAGCAGGCAGATGTTCCTCACAAGATGGAACTTGACTTTCAAAGTGCCTAGGTTCAGGCACATTATTAGAAGAAAGCATATCATTATTTTCATGTATTTTTGTCTCACCTCCTCTTTCATCCTCCCTGTTTCTCTTCTCTGGAGCCTCCATCCTCCTCCAGCAGGAAGTAGCAACACCCCCTGCAGGAAGAGTAGTGGAATTGTTATTGAAAAGCAGGCCTACATTATAACATACAGTGTATACAAAAATCAGATTCCATATTACATCACATCATATATACAAAGAAATCCAACATATGTACAGTTGTAATATATACTTATTATACTTTTTGTTCATTGTCATGAGTGGTCATGAGTGGTCATGGTATAGAAACTCATCAAGGATTTGCCCATTTCTCACAGTATAACCAAAGAGTTTAACTTTCTCTGGCTTATGATTTCTAAAATCTCTCAAAAAGAAAGACTGCAGAGCAATTTGAACATTCCTAATTGTTTCAGCATAGTGTATTAGTCTCTGCTGAGTCACCCAAACACACCTTAACTGCCAAATGTAACACAATTACTGCAAAAATTATGTGCAATGTTTCTGGATGATATTTACCCCCACCCTCCTATGTATTCACCATACATTAAATTGGGGTATGACAAAGATGAGAATAAATGTTCACCCCATTCTCTTGTCAAGTGTGACCAAAAGTATTGAATGTAAACACATTCTAGAAATAAATGTGCTTCTGTTTCTAGGGTCTGTATACAGGAGTTTCTTACGCAATATCTCTCATTAAGCTGCTTGTGCTTGTTATTGTTACAAATACTTAATCTGCCGTAGATATCCAGCCATACAGTATCCCAAACAAATTCAGGTAACCTTTTACAAGAGAGCTGATTAATAATAAATGGCAACCTATTCTGTGGACATTCTGGGAAGGACACAGATTCTTCATACTCTGCCTGAAGAATATGTGTATATAACATTTTTCTCTCTGTGGTTTGTATTTGAGATACAATTACATTCCATCTGATGGCATTTTTAACTTGTTCCAGCCCATAACTTGGAAATTTAGGTATTTTACTCAGCATTCCAGATTTCCTCAGAGACCAGTGCCCTAGGCAGTTTTCCAACCATGCCAGTACATGTGATTTCCAGATTGTATTCCCAGGTTTTAATACTACACTCATATTATATGTGAGAAATATGCTACTGTAAAAGGCAAAAGGATTTATCATGTCCAAGCCAACAGTGTCAGTGGCTCAGCAGGTTGCACACTCGCCTCTGAGGCTGGGAGATCAGAAAGCATTGGGTTCTATCCCAACACCAGGCACTTGAGTTAAATCCAAATACTGACACTGTTATGCAGCATAAGGCGGGTCTCTCTCTCTCTCTCTCTCTCTCTATATATATATATATATATATATATACACACATATACACAAATATCTTATTCAATTCACTTTTACTCATAACATGATGTAATAAGTACTTCTACATCTTCTTTTCCCTTTCAACCTTTTAATCCATTCAAAACACCTATGTCCTAAGACTAGCTATCTTATGAACCACTATAGAGTATTGAACTGCTTATCTTGAACTGTGTACATTAAAAAATATTCAATGAAGACCACAAATGGTTGTATATTTCCATATTATATTTTCCCTTTTCTTTTATTTTAATTGCTGTTATATTGTGATTAATTTGTTGAAATAGTTGTTCTTGGGTTATCTCAATTTGTTGTAAACTAAAACAGCATCTGGATTGCTATATCCAGTATCATGCAAGTGAAAACAAATCTTCCACTATGATTATACACATTCCAATTGGTTGCAAACAGTCCTAGAATCAAAGTATCCTGTGGTATGTCATAAAAAGAGTATGTTTCCATTTTTCTGCTACTAGTTTCCAAAATTGTTTTATATTGTATATGGACATTTGTAGTCTAAATGTTCCATGGTTTCCATTTCATTCATGCATTGGTTTCTTGGGCAAACCCTTTCAGATATCTCTTTTTGCTTTTAATTGTTTTTAACTGTAAGTTTGCCATGTGCACGTAGCCAGGCTACATTCCACATGTTTTCAGGGATTCTTGTAGTGCTGCCTCTTTGAAAATCTCTTCTTTCTATGTGACTATTTGTCCCTCTATTGTTTTAAGTCCTTTAATTTCTTTCTTCCTTTTTTTGTTTATTCACTTGTGTATTAAATTTGTGTTCTGCTTCTAAGGATTTTAATCTATTGTATTGGTATTGTACCATTTCCTTTTTATGTTTGAAATGTGATCTGTATAGTTTCTTTGTGTAGTATTTTGTAAAGAAATCTGTTTTTGTACTTGTTTTCTAAGAGTATCATATTTTGATTTCTTAAAGTGCCCATAATTTTACCAGCTAATTGTAGAAAATCTCTAAAATCTTTCTTGGTATCAGTTCACCAATCTATTGGGGAATCATACATAAAAATCATTGATTTCCTTGTGGTTATTATATTCTTAAACCCTTGTCTAATGTCTACATTTTCTAATAATTTTATATTCAGTTTCCAGTATGCTTTGACTGGGGACATTTCAATAATATTGGATATTGTGATGTTAAGTCATTTATGGTCTGATATTGCTACTGGCATTTCTGTTGTAGTTGTTATTGCTAAATTTGATGATAGGAAAACAATCTATTCTTGTAGATAATTTGCCTTTGTAAAAAGTGTGAGGTGGAATTTTGTTAGTTTATTTTTAAACTATCTATTAAATCTGTGTGTTGTATCAGTGTGTTTAAATATGTGATGTCACAGAATATTTTTTTTTAGTTTTATGCCCTGTATCTGTAGAAAGTCTGCTACAGTTGAAATCTCCACACATAATGATCTTCTTTGCTGTGTACAAATATGGTTGTATATCTTTGAAAAGTTGTATTCTTCCTGCTTTAGTTTTGGGGCATACACATTTATAAGTCTAAACTATTGAGAATCTATTGGTATACCTACTAATAATGCTCTATCTGTTTTTATTTCTACTACATATATAATTTTTTGCTTCAGGAATATTAATACAAGCTCGTATTCCACTACACACTTCTTCTCCTATAGACCATACTGTTTTCCCCAAATACCATCTGCAAGATATATTATAAATTTCTGTAACAGTATTTAATCTGATATCTTGTAAAAATACAATATCAAAATCTTGTTTAAGAAAAAAATCGAAAGTTGCTATTTCCTTTTTTTCTGATTTCATACTGTTTACATTTAATGATGCATATTAAGATTCACTAGATTGTCCCCCCATTTAAAAGACAGACTTTTTAGGATACTTTCTTTTCTCCCACATGGGTACCCCATATTTTCCTTTTTTGGTTTACTTTTTTATGGGGGGGGTTAAATTCTTCAGGTTCTGATGTGCCATCTTTGTGTGAGGAAAAAATTGAAGCTGTATTAGATTCATCTGCAGAGTTTATGTCTCCCCAGTTTAGAATAGTATATCTGTTGTTTATTCTAATCGTTTCACGTTGTGCTTTCTGCTCTTGCTGTTTTTTTAGTTTTCCCTCTAATGACTGGTCTGAATTCCTCTTCCCCTGCTACTGATGGTTGTGGTGGTGGTGGGGGGTGGCATATCTGGTTGTGAAGTAAGAGTCTATGGTTCTATTAAGCTTATGTTATCTGGTTGATTATTTGGTGTCTCTGGTTCCATTCTGGTTTGGTTTTTGATTTTTTCTTTGGCTGCTTTGTTAATGTAGAAATCTTGTTCTGCGTAATCAGAGTTATTTGGCAGTAGGACGATTAGTCGCTGGCTGAAATACCATGGACATATGCTTGCAGTTTAAATGTCGCATGGTCATTTCAGTGCCAGATTAAACATCTCCAAAAATGTTGCCGAGATGTAAAGTGGCGACGTATTGTCCTTTATGTTGTCTAAAATAGTGATGCTGTTTAAAGCTTAATAATCTAACAAAAATGGAAAAATACTTCAAGTGCAATTTAAATATGATTTATTCTTCTCCTACATGTTGCTCCTACGTGGATCTGAATGCATGTTACTATGGTAATCTAATTTGATCAGTTGCATCACATAATTAATTAGTCTCACCTGTTTCTATTCAATTTAAGGACACAATGCACTTAATCGGTATTTCCGAGACATGGAGTTCATTCAAAGTCAGAAAGGCAAGCCTAAGCTTGCAGTCGATAATTACTTATACACCAAAGAGAAGGATGGAGCCGAAAATAAGATTATTTGGGGATGCGAGATGCGAAGCTGCAGGGCCAGACTACACATGGTTAGTGAGGCAATTTGCACAGCTCCGACAGAACACAACCATGCCCCTATACATGGTAAGGTTTTGGTAGATGCAGCTAGAGCAAGCATCAAGCGCAGGGTGAGAGAGACTGAGGAGCCAACACAAAATGTTGTGCATCATGGATTGCAGGAAATAAATGTTGTATAAAGCCATTTTTAATTATTAAAGATTTTATGGTTTTATGCTTTTAAAACTACTTCCCACAAGCTTTTTAACTTTTTTAATAAAGATTTTAGGATTTTTAAAAGCACTCAAACCCCGTGTGAAGCACAAAACACCAAACCATGCTGAAGTACTGATTGTCAAAATGCTCCAGACATACAGAGCTCCCAAACCCAGAAGCGACTACACTCATGATTCAAAAAATGGCTACCCCGGGTGACATTTAGTCCGCGACAATATGTGAGATGCAACTTTTCAATGCAACAATATTTTGACCACTTGCCCTTTTAGCAGCTCTATTATGTCCATGACATTTTGTCCGGGGAAAAAATCATCTGCTTTAAAGTTATTTGTATTGTTGGTTGCCCATGGGCAGGTTATAAAGAGATACCCGTCTTCTTCACACAGATTATATTTGGGGGTAGCTGCACACCTGGCTTCTGAGTGGCCAACTTCCCCACATAAAGTGCTTTTTAATTTCTCACAGTTGGTACTAATATGTCTGATACAGACACATTTATAGCATGATTTAACCTTTCCTGGAAAAAAAAGAATGCCTTTGTCTCTTCCAAAATAGAAGAAACTGGGTAAATGTTGAATACCTGTCTCTGTCTGATTTAGCTTTATCCAGAATTTCTACAGTCTCCCCCATCCAAAAACCTTCTTGATCTATTATAGGATCTGGGGTTCTTTGCAAGGAACACCTTTTCTCCAACCAGTAAATGATGTCTGTCACAATGACCCCCTCATTTCTAAACAAAATAGAAATCAGTTTTAAAGTTGGTTTGGTAAGGGAGGTTATTTGAAAAGGTGCCCATATCAGTTCTTGTTTTTGGATGTCATAAATTTTTCAGAATTTATCCAAAAGCTGTTCTATCCTGAAGCTAATGTTGAAGGCATTTTGATCTGGAGCATGTATTAAAGCATACACATCCAAAGGTAAAAAATACCATTTTGTATTTAATTATATTTTTCCCCACTTAAAACCTATCTGGGGCTAGTCCAGACCACCTAGATATCACATACACACTGCATGTCATCTCATAGCATTCTCTACTGGTTTTTACAACAAACTCGCAAAAGAGGGTGGGGGTCTGTTTACCGAAGAACTAGATGCATTATTGTCACCATTATTTGTGTTGCTAGTTCTTCCACAGGATCCACCTCAATAGGTGCTTCATAAAAATTTCTTTAGGATTCTCAGGAAAAGGAACAGTACCTGTTGCATTTTCTGGCTGCAGCATTTGAGGTGTTTCCTGATCAGCTGGTGGCTGCTTTTGATCTTCTGACAGCCCTTTCTGACTGTCAGTCAGGTCTTGGTTCTCCATTGCTATGGTCCAAGGCAAAGGGATTTGGGGATCCAGTATCCAGTTCCCTTCTTGAATGCGAATGCATCTGGTGTTTTGTAAAGCAGGGACAGGATTCCAGGCCATTGTTTGTGGTTCAGTCTCTTCCAACAGGTCTCTCAGCATTTTTGTTTGATCTGGGTATGTACTTGTGGTGTCAAATTGAAAAACTGCAGGCAAAGACATTTTTTTCCCTGGTGCTGCAGGATAGGTATTCATCAAAAATGTTCTTTTCTTCTCCTCCTCAAGTTTTGGTTTCTCCTTCTGGTATTGTAACTGTACTTCAGACATTTTTCCATTAAGGTTTTCTTTTGTTTTTCTGAGTTAGTTTGTAGTGCAATTTCTGCTTGCATAAGTTCTGCATCAGACATGTCGACATCATTGGTCATAGTTGGTTCTGTAGCTTTGGTTGAGCTTTGCAAAATTTAATTTACCTCTTCATCATTTTCCTTGTTCAAAACTATTGTTTCCAGTGCTCCTGTCTCATCAATTTTTTCCATGTCCTCCATCACCGAGCTTCATGCTCACAGGAAGTGGTGCTGCACCCTAGGGCAGAATAGTGGATGTTTTAGTGATATAACATCAAAATCTAAATAGTTACAAACAGTGTTAAATCACACAAAATAAGATACAAATCAAAAAAAGTAAAGAAAAAGCAATCAAATAAGTATTACAGTCATACAAAATTCAGTAAATAAAAATCCCAGAAAAAAGAAAGTTAATAAAGATTTTTTCTGCCCCCCCCCATAGGAGTGAGGAAGTATTTACATTTAATACACAATAGGAACTGCCTGTACAAAACAGCATTGAGTCATGGTAAGTAATAGATAAACCTAGAATAATTAACATAAAAAGGAAAAGGATAGTCATACCCTTCATAGGGTATGCATTAGATAAACCATATTCATTTGTATTTTATGAACTTATTAATCCTTTCCACCATTGTAAAACTTTTGGGGAGGAATATACTGACACATCATTTATGTATACTTTCATCATGGCCTGATGAATGAGATGTAGAACAGTTTCATAAAGCATTCTTCTTTGGTAGAGTATCCACTGGCATCTGCTTTGCCAGAGAAAACATTTTAAACAACATACAAAAATTGACAGAGTGTCATGACGATACTGGACTCCAGCCATGGAGTATTGTCCCAGTATTAGAAATTCATATTTTAGCTTGGTCAGCCACCCCACACTCCATTTAAGGGCTAAAACCATAGAGGTTTAGCTTAAGAACAGAAAAGGAGATAGTGTTCCATAGTTTCTTCTAAATTAGTAGTGTCAGGATAGGGACAATTCCTTTCCTCTATTGCCTTATATTTTGCTGTACATCTTATATTTCGTCATCCATAGACTGACAGCCATAAATGTTCCCACATATGAGTTGGGAGTCTTTTATTTGTCAATTGGGAATGTACTAACTTATTTTGAGGGGGAGGGCAGTGCCTAAAGAGGGGTTGAGGATGGGCTATTGCCAAATCCATCTGATAAAGTTTTTTCCCAAAATTTTGTAAAATTTGCTGCTTTGTTAAGCCCCATTTAGACAATTTACTAGCAGCTGATTTGAAAAAATTGGGGATATGTAGGTATCTGGTGATTTTTGGGGAAGAAATTTGCCATCCTGTGAGTTATCTAGCCAAAGTAAATCTAATCCACTGGTTGTGGGGGCCTTCCAGAGGTCTTAACCCACACTTAATAGTCTGAGAGAGAGAAAAAGAGTGTGGTGAAATATCCCTGGGTCTGTCGTTCCTATGCCTCCTTTGTCCCGTGATACACAGGTATAACACCATTTGATAGGGTTCAACTGATTCCCCCATAGCATCCCAAAAAAAAAGGCTATAAAGTTTAGTTTCTAATTGCACTGGAGGGGAAAAATCATGGACACATAAAGGATTGAGGTAAGATGGAATTGCTTAATAATATGGATTATTTTAAGCTTTGCCATTTTCCAGTGTACCACCTCCCTTTCTATTTGCTGTAAGGTTATTTCCCAGTTAAATAAAAGCATATTCTGAGGGCCCAAAAGAAATCCCCAATATTTTTAAGGGGTCAAAAGAAATTCTCATGTCTCCTATTTGAGTACTGTTAGGGAGGCCTGAGCCAATGAACAGGCCTCTACATTTACTGATAGTAAGCCTGGCATTAGAAAAATATGAAAAAAATGCCATTTCATGTAAAAAAGAAGGTAATTGAGAGTGGTCTGAAAAATAAAGGCAGATATCATCTGCATATGCATGTATCTGCAGCCTTTCCCTTATTCCTGGACCCAGAATCCCTGCCCATTGTGGGCTATCCACCAATCTTCTAAGTAGGAGATTTAGAGAAAATATATAAAAGAGGAGACTCAGGGGGCACCCCTGTCTGACCCCAATGGTAACCTGAAAACCCTGTGACCTGTTGTCGGATTAGTGGATAAACTACTGCTGAAGAATATAATAAGGTTTAATGAGTAATCATATGAGGGGGAACTCTATAAGCTGCTAAGGTTAAGAACAAGGAGGGGTGATAGACGTGGTCAAAGGCCTTTTCCTGGTTGACCGAGACAACTCATTCCAATTGACCTGTTAGTGAGAGGTGCTCAATCATGTCCCTAAGTATCATCACAACATGTTGGATGTTTCTGAAAGGAAGCCCACAATATTGGTAAGGAGAAATGACCAAGTTTGCAAACTGCTTCAATTTATTATTAAGAATTTGAGCTATTTTGTAGTCAGCATTTAAGAATGTAATGGGTCTCCAATTTTGGAGATCAGTCTTGTCTCCCGATTTATATAGAAAAATCAATAAACCTGCAACAAAAGAAGGGGGAATTGTTTTTAAAGGAAAAAAATAATTAAAAAACAACTCTAAACAGACAATTCCTGGGAGAAAGATTTATAAAATTCATAAGGGAGACCATCCATACCTGGTGATTTCCAATTTTTGCTTATTTCTAATAGTCCTTTTATTTCTTCCCTTCCTGTGTCAGCAAGCATAGTATGTGAACTATCTGTGGGTTTTGGAATATTTATACTATGTAAAAAAATACCTATATCTTTGTCCAAAGGGGACTGACTAGGATTATGATTGTCTACAAAGAATTTTATGACTGAATTCAGCCCATCTATAGAAGAGACAAGATTTTCTGAATGGTCCTTTAAGGAATCCATCTTTGCAGTTTCTTTTTGGCCTTTACATGCCTCAAAGGGGTCACCTTTAGGTGATTTTTTTAATCCCCTTCTGTAACATGGCTTTCAATGTGTGGGTCCTGTCATACTGGAAGAGCTTCATCTCTTCCTTAATTAAAGAAATGTGGTCTGAATAATCATACCTAGAAGTGTTTGCCAATGTAAAAAGATATTGTAGGTGTTACCGGAGTGAAAAGTATTTAAAAAATTTGTTGTTTTCTACTTTGGACCTATACTGTGGGAACCAATGCTTAAAGTCGGATTTTGTATCATATCACCAGTCCTTCAAGTTTGTGTAAAGAAAGCAAACTGAAGCCCTAACTGCTATTAAATCCATAATACCTTTTTTTACTATAGGGTTTGTTAAAATGGAAGTGTTCAGTTTCCACCTATTGGACTTGTTTGAATTCTTAAGGGAGTCTGTAAAGGAAAGTGTGAGAAATAAATGGTCCAAATATTCTACCAGAATTGTTCAAAAGTGGCTTGGGGTAAATTTGGGGAAATAAATATGTGGTCTATGGTGGAAGTGTTTTTATTCCTTTTATAAGTAAATCGAGGGCCTTCTTTGTAAAACTTATTGCCATTAATCAAATCTCCTGTCTCCACTATTGTAAATAAAGCATTTGAGTCACAGTAATTTTTTTCCCTGGATCCATAGTCTTATTCTCCTTGTCTGTTATATAACAATTAAAGTCCCCACAAAAAAAACATTTTAGAGGAGGTAACCAAATAAGGTTGGATAGAAGTTAACAAAGAAACCCTCTTGGCTTTGGTTTGGGGCCATAGATGTTTATAAAGTGGACATCAATAGATTTCCATAACCCATCTAAGATTAATACTCTCCCTGGGCATAAGTCTATCAATTTCGTTAGTGAAAAAGAGTAAGAGTTGAATAAAACTCTACCCCATCAGCACTGTCTAAATCAAAGGACCAAAAGGATGGTCCCCATACTCATTCTCCCTTAACTCATTACCTCCAATAGCTCCATACAAAGTCAGAACTATCCATTGTTTAACCAAAACAAAATGGCCACCCAGGAGGTAATGAGCTAAAAAATCTTGCCTGGTCTGTGGTGAAGATCCATGTTTCCTGTAGGAAACATATATCATATTTGGAGCAGTGGAGACTATCAAAAACTGCCTGATGCTTCACAGCATTTAAAAGACTGTGAATGTTAATGCTACATATTTTTAAGAAGGACATAGGCTAAGTTATTTTTTTCCTCTTCTTTTTCTTTTTACCTCTCTATCCTACCAGATTTTGATTCTGAGAAGCTTGGTCCTAGGCCATAGCTTGATAATCCTGATCCTCCTGATCCATCTCAGATTTCCCCCAGGTGGGATCTAAAGGCACAAAAGGGTTTGGTATTGAAAAGGGTGGGTACCTCCTTAGGTTTGGTATTCCTAGAGGAACATCTTCTAGGAAGAGGGGGGAGGGAGTGTATGTTCCACCTCATTATAGCACACAGGGCCTAAGGAAGCAACATCAGTGCTGAAAGTCAAGGGGGGGTCCTTTGTGATGGGAGAATGCACAAGCTCCAGATCAGGGGATAAATCTATGATGGGTGCAGCAGGAGGGTCTAGAGGAGGGATCTGCCTAGTTGCAGTGTATTGGACTTGCTGGATTAAAAGATCGTGACTCCCACAAGATGCTTTGTTTTTCGCAGCCCAAGGGTATTCTATGAAAACATGCCCTATTTCATTGCAGAGATCACACTTGGTATGTGATGAACAGTGCATGGCAATATGTCCTACTTCCCCACAGTTGTCACACTGGGGTTGGTCACATGAACTGGACAGATGGGTTCTAGACCCACACTTATAGCAGGCCCTTGGCTGGCCTGCATAAAAACAGACCTCACGGTCTCTCCCCAGCATGAAGGAATTTGGTATGTGAGTTAATCCAGAATCAGACTGCCACAATTTGACTTTGTGTTTCCACCCACCCATCCAAAACATTTCAGTATCTAGCATAGCCTCAGGTTCGCTTAAAACATCACATTTCTGTGAAAGCCAATATGTAATATCATCCACATGAACCCCCTCATTCTGAAATATGATGGTAACATATTTTATTAGGGGCTTTGTAAGGGAACTCACCTTAAAGGGGGTCCATGTGGGAGAACACTACTTGGCTATATCTCTCCCAGAACAGGTCAAGTGCATAGGCTGTATGAAAGTTAATATAATTATCCACTCCGGAGATATTAATAAAGGAAAACACCTCCCTAAGGGAGAAATGCAATGAGTCCTTCAATAAACATTTTCCTACAAAACGTCTGTCTGGTCATTCCTCTAGGTCCCCTTTGTAGTGGATCCGGATTGCATTTCGCCGTGGTGCAGCTTCCTTTTTTATTTTTGAGAACAGTTTTGACAGTAAAGGTTTTTGCAGCTGCGGTTGGTCTTGAGGAATATTATCCTGACTTTGGAGTTGTTCCCATGAGATAGTTGCCAATGCAGACCTATTCATTTAAGGAGGAGGAGGAACCAAGTTCAAAGGATGCACGGTTTCTAAAAGGGCTTCCTGCTTATGTATTTCAACAGCAGTTGTATCTTTTTGAACTGTAGTACTTTGAATATCCAAGACTTGAATTGGTACCAGTGGGCACCATTCAGGGGAGTTCAGAGTGAAATTTAATTTAGGGTCCCAGCTAAGGTCTGGGAGCCAAGTACCAGCTGTATTTTGTTTCCATCCAGCTTCACTCAGAGCCTTCTGGGGTGACCATAGGCCATTAGGATCAAGTGTCCCGATTTTAAGAGGGAACACTTCTGAAACTGCCACTGTAGAAGTGAATGCCATAGTAGTAGTAGGTGGAGAAGCAGAAATGGATATGTTAGGGCATAGGGCCCGGATTTTAGGGTATATACATCTATTTGCTAGAGCTAAAGCCATGTGTTTATCTTTAGTGTCCTCTTTAGATCCAGTTTTTAAAGTAGAACCTTTCCCCATAAATGAAAATACAGTAGCCCCCTCTTGCATATTCTTTTTTGAAAAGATGGTTTGTTCCTGACCACCTGCAGGTTGAGAAACCTCCATGAGAACAACTGCAGGGTGTTTGAACACAAACCCTGATGATTTAGACAACGTCTCAGCAGTGAAATCTGTAGCAATCTCTACAGGGGAAATAGTAGAAAGTTCATTTTGATTGGGAATAACAGTTTTAGAAGCTGTAATCATAATGCTTGGCACTGGGCACATGTTAAGAATATCGTTTGAGCTGCCAGTCACATTAGCACCCATGCATAATACACTCAAATGAAGAGACGAAGGGACAACAATGCATGACTCTCCCGGCCCAGCTTGGGCCTTTGATGCTCCTGCGACATCATTAGTAATGACAGGCTGCTTCACCTCTCTGACAGAAAGGGTGTCAGCATGCAACAGCACTAGTTGAGCATGTAGAAATGTCTGTTCCTGCAGATGCTGTTGATTCTCTAGTTGCATCTGTAAAAGCAGTGCATTTTTTTTTATCGGTTGGAACAGTTTCTGTGTCTGGAAGTCTGTCATCCATTTGTGTCTCCAGTTGGCTTAAATCCTCAGTAGAAATGAAGATGTCCATAACTGCACCATTATCTTCATTTTCCAGTATCAAAATTTCTAAATGACTCTGAGCCTGTGATAAAACAATGGTAGGGGAGGAGGTCATCTCCCCTGCCACATCATCACTTCCTCCTCCTCTGTCAGGCTCCAAACTGGGCTCCTCCATTCCTGGCCATAGGAAGATGAGCCCCCTGGTGCAAGAGTAGGGGACATTTTTATTAGTAAACAAAAACAAAATACAACAAAATGAAGCAGAACAGTACTAAAACATGGGTTAAACAGAGACAAGAAAAAGAAACTAAGTACAGACATAATCATAAGAGTAAAAATTGAAGCAAACTATCCCACCCAATCAACATCATGCCATACATGATTGAAAACAACAAGTCCCAAAGTTTGAGATTCGTATTCATGAAGTTTATCCAGTTTACATTGAATCTGAAAAAAAAGATCTTGCATATGAAGCACTTTATTTTGTAGGGATCTCTTGCACTTTGTTTGCCAAATCAACCATTTGAGGCCGGCTAAGATAACAAAAATCATACTTTTGTGCCATTTAAGCCAGTCCCTGATATTTGACCCAATATTAAAAGTTCATAGGATATACTGCAAAAAAGAGGTTCATTCCACCAATTCGCTAGGGATTGCCAAAAGCCTTGCACATGAATACAATCAAAAATTAAACGGTGAATAGCTTCTAAGTGACCTTGACAATGTTGCTCAGTACAGCCTCTTTCAGACAGTTGTTTATGTTTTTGATTACTTTCAACATTCAGCTTCTGATGACCACAAAGCCAATTCACACCCTGCATTTTTTCGGTATTCTGGGTTCTATTATAGTAACTAATAATAAATCAGCATCACTATGATCTGAAATCTGAAACAAAGGTTTCTCAAGGTAACAAACGTCCACAATAAATGTGTAAAAATACTTTTTGCCATGAGAAATGAACCAGCTAAGTTCTATTTTCCAGAGTCTAATATATTTCATGGCATCCCTGACAAAGGAGGGGATCAGTTTCTCAGAAGAATGCCACTTACCCCAACCCCAAGCAGTCAAAAAAGGAGCCCCCCACAACTGCATACAGCAATTTCCCATCTCCATAGTCCCTAATAACATAGGTTTTACTGAACAATAAAAATGATTCCCAAACAAATACACTAATGGCTGTATCATAGTAAGGCCTCCAGATTTCCATGATCTATAAGTGTGCACTCTCTTAACGGGATTCAATCGACTACCCCAGAGCAATTAAAAGAAAACTCTCATAATTTTGGCATGCATAGTAAAGGACTGGGGGAACACATGGGGAACATATAAAAAAATAGGGGCAATATAAGCATGATGATTAACCCTTTTTTCTCTGGTCATTTTCCAGGATTGCCATCTAAGCAGTTTGTGAGTGGCCAAATCATAAACTGTATCCCAATTCAATTGTATAGTGTCCTGTGTACCAAAAAAAAAATCCCAAATAATTTCATATTTTCATTAGTAACCAGAATTTTGAAGTCAGCCACCAACTCAGCGACTCCCAAAACAAGCATTTTACTTTTAGTATAATTAATCTTTATACCAGTAATGGACTGGAGATTTTCAATCATCTGTAGTACTCTACTACCGGATTTTAAATCTGCCACTGAAAATACGCAATCATTGGCATATGCTAAAACCTTGTGAAAGACAAAGCCCTTTGTTGTCACAATAGGCAAAGCCTGATCATCCTCTGCAATCAATCGCAACAATGGATCCAACCCAAAAACATATAACAGGGGACTCAGGGGGCAGCCTTGTCTAACACCATATTGTAAAGAAACAGGAATGCCCAAGTGACCATTTACTAAAGGAGTAACCTTTGCATATGAATATAATGTTTTTAACAGATTGAGCAAAAAAAAGGCGGTATGCCATAATGTTGCAAAACAGCCCATATATGAGACTGTCTAATTGCATCAAATGCTGTCTCCTGATCTAATGATAACAGATAACCTGACAAATTCCACTGTAAACCCTGCTCAACAAGTTCTCAGAGATAAACAAGATTACTAACTATATTCCTACCAGGTACAGCACAAGTCTGAGTAGGAATTAATAACTTCTGAGTAACTTTAGACAACTGAAGGGACAGAATGTTAGCCAATATTTTATAATCAGAGGTCAGCAAACTTAAAGGTCTCCAATTTTTCAAAATAACAGGATCACCGTTTTTATAAAGGAAAATCATGATCCCATTTTTCATGCTATTTCCAAGCCTATTCTCAGTCAAAATAGCCTCATAAAGGAGTTGTAACCAGGGTAGCAATAAATCAAGATAATTCTTACAAAATTCATCAGGTATACCATTAATACCAGGCAAAGTACGAGCTGACAACTTAGTAATCACTTCTGTAATCTCACTATCAGTAAATGCAGCTTCTAAACCCTTTATGTCCTCAGGCAATAAGGAAAGAAAATCAAGATGTCGAAAAAAATAATTAATTAGATCTAGAAGCATTATCCTGAAATTTGTCCTCCACATGTGTCTGGACTACCTGGCGGATACCCCTAATATCTGTTATAACAGTACCCGTACCTTCCAATAATGCTGACATAACATGCCGTTTAGGCTCAGAAGAGGATAAATCATATGGATTTACTTGTTGACTTGTACCTCAAATCAAATATTTTTGCTGAAAAAAATTTCTATCTTCCCGTAATTTAAAAAAATCAAACATTTTACCCTTAAGGTCCAAAAGCTTATGTTGTATCGTACCATCTGAATACGTCACCTGAGCTAGTAACTTCGAATATTGAGCTCTATGACTGAGGTATAACAAATATTGATCTGTAGCTGTTGATTTAGACAATTAAATGAAAACTAGTTTCAAATCCCATTTAGTATCTTCTAACCACTCAATGGGACTATCATATAAAAAACAAAGACTAGAGCGTAATTCCAAAAATGACTGTATATGTACCCTAATAAGTTCTTCTTCTAATAAAGCAAGGTTTAACTTCCAGTAGGCCCATCCTATCAGAAGCTTCTGGTAGTGACTTATCAATACTCTAAGCACCATATAATCAGAAGTTTTGAGAGGTAACATGGAGACCCCTGAAACAGTAATCTGATCAGATAGAAACCAAAAATCAATTTGAGAAGATAAAACACCTTTATGGAAGGTATGAATAGGAGATGTATATAATATATCATACACATCTTGAAGTTTATTTTGTCCAACAATCAGAAGTAATGCATTAGTATCACAAAAACATTTCTGAGTTTTAAGTCCCCAATCTCAAGGAGAAAGGCCACAGTTAAAGTCACCTCCCCACAGTACCAATTTGGATGTATGTAAGTAAGGGGCTAAACATTTAAAAAGTGAAGATCTATCAGCTTTTAGTTGAGGGGCATAGATGTTAATGATATGATAAACACAACCATATATAACAACATCAATAAACATAGCCCGACCAGGGAAAATATCCAGCACACATAAAATGGTAACAGCAACATCAGAAACCCAGACCTGAACATTGGTCTCCTCCCAAGGTCCAGACAGAAACACCCCACCTCCAATCCTTTGCACCATCTTTAGGTCTAACAAGGAATGTAATCTTGTGTCTTGTAACAAATGACATTCCCACGACTCTCCTGTAAGCTGGCAAAGGTGACCCTACTCTTTGTTTCTGACTTAATACTATTAACATTAATAGTAAGAAAATAAATATTATCAGCCATAATGTTAGAAAAGGGAAGGAAACACTACAGAGACAAGTAGTTAACCACTTAAGTGATGAAGAAGAAAGAAAAACAAAAACGTATCATTTCCTTTTTTTTCCATTTTTTGGGCTTCAGTTTATTTCCTACACCAACATCAGGTACATTCTCAGCATGTGAGGAGGCTACAGATGAAATGTCAGAGTCAATACCATCCTCTTCTCTGTCTTGTTCAAATAACATGGCATGAGTTATGAACAGGAACCAGGGGAGGTTCCATAGAGGCCTGTTGTACTTCCAACACAGCTGTAGTTGATTTAGAGTGAGTCATCCTTTGAAAAGGAGCTTCCTTTTGCAAATCTGGAGGAGGCATACTAGCCTGGTCGATATCAGTTCCAGGATTGTGGGCAGAGCCTTCTACCAGGTCAATTATAACAGTGTCTCCAGGTGGGGTTATAGTAGAGGGAGCAGCCTGAGGTGGAGGAGCTGCACAGGAAGTGGCTACTACTACCTCTGAGTCTAAAGTTTCCAAATGTGAAGGTTCCATGTCTGAGTGCATACTGTCAGCAATATCAACAGGTTCTTCAGAATGTGGTTCCGCCATTTTCTGAGGTTGTGGGGCAGAGGGATGCATTTGTTGATGTAAATCATATAACCGTTGTTTTTCTTTTTGGGCATTGGCAACAAAAACATCCTGTTCAGCTCAAATAGTAGGATCAGCATTATTATGAGAAGCTCATGAACAATTATTAAATGTATGGCCATATTCATCACATAGGTTACATTTCATAGGTCGTCTACAGTGTGCACCGATGTTTCCTAAGTCACCAGAAAGGCCACATTTTTGCTGGTCGCAGACATTACTGAGATGACCTAAATTACCGCATTTATAACATGCTCTGGGCTGACCAGGGTAAAAAATTACCCCTCTACCCTTCCCCCCAAGAAAAACAATTAGGGAGATGCTTCGTAAGACCCTGATACAAATGCAGGTCAACTAGATAACGCCATCCCCCAGTCCAAAGGTGCTCGTCATTTAATATAGGCTCCGACTGACCTTTTACTGTACAATGTTGTTGCAACCAGTAGGTTATATCTGCAACATTTACTCCCTCATTTTGAAACAACACAGTTATTTTCTTTGTCACAGGTTTAGTCAGAGGAATAGCCATAAAAGAGTTCCAGAATGGCGTTTAAGGACCTGAAACTGCTTCCAGAAATGTTCTAGGCCCATTGGATGTTTAAAGCTGACATCAAAAACAGTCACCTGACATGTGAATCAGGGCATAGACTTCATAAGTGTAAAACTTCATGCTGCCTTTAAAAAGTTCACGCCCAACAAAACATCTATTAGGAACCTCTGATAAAGGCCCTCTAAATTTGAGATGAACAACATTACGTCTCGCTGCAGGTTCAGAAAGTAAACCAAAGTAGCAGGGAAACGTTTGTTTACTTTATCATGCCATACAGTAGTGGGGGGGTTGCTGTATAGGAAGTGGTCTCTTGGGAGCAGCTACTGAGGGGGAATCCTGCTGTGGAGTATCTGTTTCCAAAACACCATGAGCTAGGGGAGAAGGAGGGGTTAAGTAGATAGAGGCAAGTCTTCCTTGAGACGCCTAATATTATCCAGGATGAGATCCTGAGAGAAATTTGGAGTAATTTGAGCTTCTAATAAAGGAGTGACTTGCCCAGGAGGGAGGAAGGAAACAGGGACTGGGATATCCGGAACTGGGAAGGGAGAAGCCAGAGAAGGCGAGGGGGACAGCAAGGTCAGCACCCAGGGTGGGGGCTGACCAAATGAGCAGACACGAAAGACCATTAGGCCTATTCTGCTGGCATTTTAGTATGTTAGTATGTTAGGGACTGCCACAACAGCGGAGTTATGTTGTTCTGGGCCCGAAATAGGGCCTATAGTAACCCTGGAAGGTTCCACAGAACTAGGAACACTAGGGAAGTTAGCATCCCAGCCTTTTCCATCTGCATTTTTAACCCAACCAGCAGCTTCTAATGTTGTCACAACCCATGCAGCAGGGGCTTTAATAACCCCATCGGAGAGTTCCATTTCTGTGGATGTAGCAGAAACAGAAGGAGAACACACCATCAGTTTTAAAGAAGATCTAGTTTTTTTCTCTTTACCCTGACCAACTGTGCTCCCAGATTTAAGTCCAGTCCCTTTAGGAGAAAGTCCGATATTAAAGCGACTGGCCTGAGGAGGGTCAGAACCCAAAGTACCCAATACATCATGACTTTCCTTAACCACTACAACTGTAGCAGTTTCAGTAATAGACAAAGGTACCCGAGAACCATCTGGTTGCGTAACAGGTAATCTACCCACATCTATAGTACTCACAATCTCCATCAGTGGTGTTGTACAATGCAGGGAATCCATGGAGGATATGGGAGTAATCACCGGTTCAGTGCCTGAAACCATTAATCCAGCAGCTGCACCATCCAGCATAACAGGAGACTGGGCAACATCTGTTTCCTGTACTTCCATTGAGGTGTCCAATGTCCGATCTAATTCTTGCAATAGACAGTTCCTGATGAGCAGGAACCGCCGCTCTTCCTCCAGAAGCTGTTGGTGAAGTAATGCACCATCACAGGCTCCATTGGAAATGGAATTCAAAGCAGACACAGTCGGTAAGTCCAATACAACTGGAACAGAAGTTCCAGAAACAGTTTCAGTCAGCAAAACAGTTTCTTCCATACTTTCATCAGCCATGGTGATCACTAAGAAAAAAGGGGGGCCAAGGAGGTGATCAGCACCTCAGCCTCCCACATGTCCAACCTCTCCACCAGCAGCAAGCAGACTATGAAATCCAAGGTAGTTGCAGCGCCCCCTACCAGAGAGTAATAAAGAAGAACTAAGGTTTTCAACAACAAAACCCACTTTCTCTTTGCAATAGTATGACCCTTTCAGGATGCAACCAAATGAATGTCCTTGTCCAAAACAACAGTCCAATTTGAGTGGGCATCATCAGGAGAACCAAAGGCCAATCCTAAAACTTTAACCGGGGAAAATTGTACAGGCACTCCCGCAACATAGCAAAGTGAATGTGGGGGTGGTGGAATTGGGAGGTACAATGCCGCTCTCTTATCATAATGAAGCTTAGAGCCAGACACACGTTCAAAATCCATTAAAAGGAGGACTAAGTCTGCCTCTTGTAGTTGTGGGGTGGTGAGAATGCAGAGATCGTCCACATAAGCCAATACTGTAGGGACAGAGCACCCGGAAGGAAAGGACAAATGAGGGATCGATGGATGACATAAGAGTCTAAGAAGTAATGGATCTATATGAAAAACATAAAGAAGAGGACTGAGAGGGCAGCCCTGCTGAACCCTGGTATGACTCAAAAAGGGGGGGGCAAGTGGCGCCATTCAAGTAAGGATGGATCCAGGCAGTGGAATAGAGCAATCTAATCCATTGAATAAAGCGCTGTGGAATACTGTAACGAGACAAGACTTGAAAGAGGTAGTCATGATTCACTCTATCAAACACCTTCTCCTGATCCAGTGAAAAAAGAAGTGAAGGAGAAGAAGAAGAGCTAAAGGCAGAGACATATCTAAGCAGGAAAAGATTGGAAACAATAGTGCGTTGAGGAATAGCACAGGTCTGTACTTCTGAAATAACGTGGGATGCAACAGGAAGAAGACAGTGAAGCAGGATGGATGTAAAAATCTTATAGCCCACATTCAAGAGACTCAAAGGCTTCCAATTCCATATGTCCGACCTAGCTCCTTTCTTGAACAACAGAAACACGATTGCGTCTGAAAAATTCCGAGGAACAGAATGAGTAGCAATGATAGTATTAAAGAGCAAGGTAAGAATGGGCAAAAAAACATCCAAAAAATCTTGATAAAGTTCAGCAGTAAGGCCGTCCTGCCTTGGAGAAGTACATCGCTTTTGTTTCTTAATAGCCGCCTGCACCTCTAACAAGGAAATTGGGGCTGTCAACTTGGTGCAAAGATCAGGAGGAGGAGAAGGGGTCAGGAAATCAAAAAAGGAAACAGCAGTGGATGTAGCCACTGAAGGAGTCCCAGAAACACTGGCTAAATGGGAAGAGACCTTTAGCTGGAGAGAGGTTATAGTATCATAAATCTTAGAAGAGTCAGGGTCAATAAGACGTTCAATGTGTGTGGCCACCACCCTGTCAGAACAGTGCTTGTATATATCAAAAGAGGCCTTTGAAGAGTGGGTGCCACAAGTAGCCTTAAGACGCAATGAGCGGGCCCTGTTATATTGATACTCTTCCATCTGGGTCTTCAAGGAAGCAATAAGAGGGGAGCAGTCTTGAGCCATCTCAGCAGCCCTAGAGATTACATCCTGTAAACGTTGCCGTAATAACAAATACTGATGATAAAAGGAAACAGATTTACTCCTGGCATACCTAAGAAAAAAGCTCTTAAGATCCACTTTGGTAATGTCCCACCAATGTAAAGGGGAGGTGTAAGCATCCAGAACCAAAATTCAGGCTAATAGAAATTCCCAACAGTCTCAAATAATGCTGCCATCAGACAATAGGGAGCTATTCAACTTCCAGTGTGAAGAAACAAGAAGAGGATGAGAAGCCTTAGAAGGAAAACAAAGCAATGAGAGGGCCATGTGATCTGAGGTCTCGCAAGGAATGACCTTCGCCTGTTGTACCATAACATTCTGGGAGAGAAAAATAAAATCAGTACAGGTGGCCAGAAGGCCTGTATGATAGGTCATCATTCCTTTGGGATGCACCTCACAATAACTGTCCATAAGAGAGGCATACTTGAGAATAGTACATAATGCTGTAGAGTCCCTGAACAGCTTCTGTGTGGAGCCTCCTCTGTCAGCCAGAGTGAGGCCACAATTGCAGTCTCCTCCCATACAAAGATGTCTAGAGGTGTGTAAATAAGGCTGCAACAACTGAAATAAGTCAGAATGAGCAGCAATACCCTGAGGTGCATAAACATTCAGAATCCTGAGCTGAGATGACGGAAAGTGAATCACAACAAGGCGCCGCTAGGACAATATCAACCAGTCTCAGAACGTACACAGTCAAACCAGAAAACAAAATACCCAACCCATCACATGTATCCTCACCAGAAGACCAATAGGAAGGGCCTCTAGTCCAGCCAGCAGAAGCCTGGTTCAGCTCATATCGAGTCTTCAGCCTAGTATCCTGAAGTAAGTAAAGATCATGCAGGAGATCCAAAAGATACTGTAGAGAGGCAAGACATTTTCTATGGGATTTCATGCTGCACACATTAAGTGTGAGGCAGCAAAGACCCAAACCCACAGGCATAAGAAGAAAGAAAAAGACCAAAAACCAGCATAAAAACATGAAGAATTAGGCAAAGAGGCATCAAGTAACCACCGATTGCCACCTGGTGTCAGATGTAGTGGGAGAGGGATCTTGTTGGGAATCAGAGGAGTAGTCTAAATGGAGGGAAGAGGCCTGTGAAGATTCAGAGTCATTTTCCTCATCCATTATATCACTCCACTGCTTCCATTTGGACAGGGCTTGATAACGATTCCTGGTCAACATGGATTGTCCGTGGGAAGGGCTGGGAGCCTTACGCTTACCTTTGGACTTACCCTTTTTTCCCCTGTGAAACCTCTGTGAAGGGGTCCAAAGCAGGAGGAGGAGAGGGTGGCATGGGATCAAAGGGGGCAACAACCCCAGGCACCAGGTCCGTGCTGTGAGGGGTCAGGTCTTGTAACACAGGATCTGCCACTGGAAGAGCAGTAAAAGCAGAGGGAAGATCCTCACTGGGGGGGGCACTATGACCTGGCTGTCCCCTTCACGCTGGCAAAGAACCTGAGTCTGACAGTCCATGATAAGGGTTACCTGATCCTGAGGGGGACAGTCCAACTGATTATGGTCAGCCCATGGACATTGATGGTAAGTATGGCCAGTCTCATCACAGAGATTACACCTCCATGGGTTAGAGCAACCGAGACTCACGTGACCATAGGCCTAGCAAATAGTGCACCTTGGCTCATTGCAGGTATGGCTCAAATGCGTCCGAGAACCGCATTTACGGCAGTTGCGGGGTTGACTGAGATAAAAACACAAACCTCTATCCCTACCTATATAAAAACTACCTGGCAAATGAGCTATATCCCTGTCATCCTGCTTCAATTGCACCTTAGCCTTTCAACCCCATGTCCAGACAAGGTCCTCATCCAAAATAGGACGAGGAGCCTCAAGAATGTTGCAGCACTGCTTAAGCCAGTATTGAATGTCCATTATGCTCACTCCTTCATTATGAAAAAGAAGAGTAATCAATTTTGCCATAGGTTTAGTAAGAGGAATGAGCATATAGGGGGTCCATAAAGGCTGTGACTTCACCACATCATATTTGATCCCAAATTTTTCTAGAGTAGAAACAGTCTTAAAACCTAAATCATAAACTGATTCCCCTTTAACATGTATGAAAACAAACAATTCACTTGCTTAAATACCCATAGTGTCATGCAACAGGGAATGCAAAACAGTTTTCCTATCAGGTGCAGTAGAGAGGTCACCAAAATATTTCAGACGAACTGCATTCCTACGTCAGGCTGGTTCGCCCAAGTTTTGAAACAGGTCATTGAGGCGAAAGGGACAGTCAGTCAAAGCCTCGCCTGTACTTAGAGTAGGCAAAGGAAGATTATTCAGGTGGGGAATAGAATCAGCTGTCAAAGAAGAGAGTACTGCCAGTGGAGGATGCGGTACCAAAGCAGAATCCTTAGCTTGTATAGGGCCCGAAGTTTCAGGAGTTGGTTGGCCAACAGCAGAAATTCATGTCGAAGTGGAAGGGCGTAGGAGCAACGAAGCCACTGAGGATGAATGAGGGAAGGAAGTGGATTCAGCAGGCTGTTCAGTGACTGTGTTTCCCTGCATAATGTCCTGTGCACTTACTACTTGGGGAGAAGACCAGGGTGCACCAGGAAGCGATTGAGTCCAACCCGCAGCACACAGAGTGGAAGCAGGAGACCATGCAGAGTCTGGAAATGAAATACCTCCATGAGTAGTCGTAGAGGAGAGCCTGCCTGCAGTAGCTGAAGTGGTACTGGTAGGAGCTGTAAGTAAGTCCATTGTTGATGTGTGCGATAGCCCAGAGCATAATTCAGCCTGGTCGGAGGTAGTAGGCAGGGCAGAGTGCAGTGCGTCGTCCTCCAGCACGAAGCACCATAAGAGAGAAATGTTTTGTTCATATAACAGTCTCAAATGCGATGGAGACATAGTGTTAGTACTGGTCCCAAGAACTGTAGGAGAATGCTGGTCCAAAATCTGGCTGAGAGTTCCAAAATCAGGAGGTGAATCAGGAGGTGTACGAACAACTAGTTGTGGCGCAGAGTTCGACTGATTATTACTGCAAGCACTAGGCAAACCAACAGGCATAGTAGGCTGGAGATCTGGAGCAGAAACCACAAAACAGAGAGCTGCATCACCTCCACCTCCTCCAGGGTCCAGGACAGCAGCCATCTTAGTCCTGCAGGAAAAAGAGTCCCCCCTGCTCACAGGAAGCAAGGGTAGGGGAATTTCCCCGGTGCCCTGACTAAGTTTTCCCCATTCACTAAAAATACCACCAACAGCTTAATCTGGTTCAAGGTCAGTTGGCATTCATCTGTATCCCCCTCCCCTGGGTCATGCCTGAAAATAGGCAGAATTTGTCTAGTGCATTTACCCAGTCAACAAAAAAAAGCCTCCCTCCTGTATTTTCCTATATGTAAATTCCCTCTTTTATTAGATTCAGCTTACTCCCCCATAAGGCCTGAAAGAAGACATTAAATAAAGCAGTGAATATAGATTGAGGTGGGGGATGACACACAGTAGCTAATGTACAAGAAAACCAGGAGGAGTAATGTCTCAATTAGAAGAACTCTTTTCTTTTTGGCAATTTATTGTCCTTTCCAGGAAGAAACTAACCTATGTGTTCTTTGCAGTCCCCTTTCCCAGCTATTTTTGTCCATACCCATACCTCCAAACTCAATCCATATTATTGATATGTTGCATTGTGAAATTGGTACTTCCATAAATTTTGCACCAATAGGGAGTGGAGTGTTCCCCAAAGGGACACCTAGACTTTTAGTATAATTTATCTTAGAGCCAGATTGTTTAGAATATGAGGACAGTGCTTCTGTGAGTACTTGTTCATTAGTGGTGGGAGCGACACACAGTACCAGATCATTTGCATATGCCATAATCTTAACTGAGGGAGAACCCGTAGTTATTAAAAGGCCATGAATCCGGTCATTTTGTGCAATAAATCTCAATAAAATATCTATACTAAATGCATAAAGAGAGGGCTAAGGGGACAGCCCTGCCTAACCCCTTTTCACCTTGATCTCTCCCATTCCATCCATTAATATCAGGGATTATAATAGCTTCCTTATACATACACTTTAACTAACCTATAGAATTGTTAGGTATCCCATATGCCCTAACAGCTGAAAACAAAAATTCATATGACACCTTATTGAAGGCCTTTTCCTGATCAATGCCCAAAACATATCCCTGAATGTCATTATTACTAGCCTTCTGAAATATTTATCTTACCAGAATAAGATTAGTGTGCTGGTATCTACTGGGGATAGCACATGTCTGAAATGGACTTAGTAACTTATCAGCCAGTGCAGATAAACTACTCAACAAGATTTTACTTAGTATCTTCAGATTTGTGTTTAGAAGGCTCAAAGATCTCCAGTTGTTTTTACTTCCTCTCTGGCTCCTTTTTTGTATAGTAGTATGAGGAGGGCCTGATTCATGGATTTTGATAAAAGGGCTTTTTATAGCATTTTGTTATATAAAATCACTAAAGCAGGAGCCAATTCTTCTATGAAGGTTTTATAAAACTCGGACACTATACCATCTGTTCCTGGAGCAGAACTGGTTTTTAAAGAAGATATAAAAATGTTTACTTCATCTAAATTGATTGGGCTAGATAAGTTCAATGCATCCTGCTCTGCCACTTGAGGTAGTCCTAAGTTTCCAAGCTTCATCTCTGAGCTATCCATCAAAGAAGCTTCTCCAGAAAGAGAAAGAATGTAGGTTTCTACTTGATTCAAGATGTCTGTGGGGGAAGTAACCCTTTGTCCAGATTCTGTAACAACTTCCGTAATAACCCTCTGCCCTACCCAGTTTTTATATTCCTTAAATGGGTCCATGGTACCCTATTTCATATTCGTGCCAAACCTAAGTTCCTGTTCCAGAGACTTTGCCCTGTTGTATTCCAAAGTGAACATTTGCTTTTTTATAATGTTAATCTGAGTACTATAATCCATTTTGTTGGTTTCTGTTAGGGAGATTCATTTCTGTAACTGATTTCTCAATTGTAGGTAGCTTAGATATTCTTTATTTAGAGCATTTTTTGCTCTATTTTGGAAAAAAAATGTCCATGATGGTTTTGTCTCTTCCCACCATGTTATCACATCCATGTATAATTCTACTACTGATAACCTGGAGTGCCATTCTTTTTTCCATGCTTGTCTAGTGTTGTCACCCTCTAATAAATTTTTACATCTGGGGGACTGGTCCCATTAAACTTATACAGTTATGGATCAATGATCTGTGAACTCCCATGACTGTAATTTTAGGTTCATTACCTGTAAAGCTGATGACAGAAAAATGAAGTCAATCCTGGTGAATAAAGACCCCCTAAAATATGTGTGACCTCCTGTGGGAGATTATGATTTATACTGTATGCATCTATCAGACTGGCAGTATTAACAATATTCTGTAATGCTAGGGTATCACAGAATAATTTGTTCATCTTTAGCTCCCTGTCAGTTTTTACCATTCCGTAATTAAAATCTCCTGCCCAGATGACTAACTGAGATGTATGTAAATAAGGCTGGACATCTTTGAATAGAGATACCCTCTGGGCCTTGGTCTGTGGGGAATATATTGAAATTAATCTAAACTGTTCATTCTCCTAATACATATCTAAAAGCAATATCCTTCCATGCTGAATATCCACCAATCTTGACTTCTTCGGTTCAGGATTAGTGAATAAGATCCCTATTCCATCACATAAGTTGTCCCCGATGTACCAGAAAGTTGCACCTTTAGACCATGTTTTTGAGGCCTGCTGTAATTCAAAATGTGATTTTAATCTAATGTCCTGGATACAGTAAATGTCATTACATCCCTCCTGTACAAAATTCAATGTAGTGAGCATTTTTCTATGGCTTTTAATGCTATTAACATTAATGGTTGTCACAGTGAGGAAACCCATTTGTAGAAGAATTACGGAAATAACATTCTATGAATGTATTCAAGGGGTTTTAGATAACTTCATGTGCCTAGTATGGTGGGGTTGTGCTCTCCCCCCTTCTAAGTCTGATGTAATATCAGTTGTTGTGGAGGCTATCGAGGAGGTTTCTGACTCCTGCCCCCAAAACAAATCTTCTCCTTGCTTGTCTGGGGCCAGGACTGCATACTTATTCCCTGTCTTCTATGTTTTCTGGACTTTGTCTTCCCCTTTATTTGTCTGTGTTTTAGAGGGAAGGGATTTGCCTAACCCATTACTTTTTTTGGCAAACACTTTCTTGAAGGTCTGTAACTGGCTGGGGGGGGGAGGAGGCATTTCAGCAGTGCTATTATCTTCTTGAGCCATCTCCATAGCCTTACAATTTTGGTTTGGGTCTACTGTGGCTTCAGAAGTCTAAGGAACCTCAGTTAGCTTGGGAGGGGCTCAGCTGGCTTCTGCCTAGGTGCTAGTTTCTGCCATGTTGGCAGAGGTGTCATCAATTACCTGAGGGGTGTTTATGTCTTGTGCAGCTACTTTCTGGGCCTGCAACTGTTGGGCTCTATTAATCAAACCTTCATGCAAAGGACAAAACTCCCCATTATGTGAGGCCCAAAGACACTTCCCATACCCATGACCAGTTTTCTCACAGAGGTTGCATTTAAATATATTCAGACATTTTGCAGAAGTATGGCCATCATCAAGATAGGGGTTGCATAGGGGGGTGTCACATGCGGAGCTTAAATGAGTTCAGGAACCACATTTGAAACAAGATTTGGATTGCCCCATGTAGAAGACCCCCCTCCCCCTTTCCCCTAGGTAAAAATTGCTAGGCAAATGGACCTTCCCAGTACTGGTGGAAAACAATTTTACCCTGGATGCAGGCGTGTCCAGCTGGGAGTGCTCAATCTCGGCTTCAAAAAATTCCTCAGTAATATCCGACATCTTGACATTAGTCTCAGTAACCTCTAATGAAACAGGGACAGGAGAGGAGACTTCTCCTCTTGGCTCCACCAGAGTTGCCATCTTGGAAAGATGGCCAAGAGTCCCCCCCTACTGACAGAGTAGGGGAAACTTTTATTCAAAACAATCACAAATAATTAATTACACAAAAAGAACACATCCATTCCATATGAGAAACACTCATGTAACAGGAAAATCAGAATCTGTTAACCAAGGCATATAGTACTTTCCCATAACTCCAACAATACATTCCTATGTGAGGTTTTGTATTCTAAAGCAAAAAGTTGTTTCAAATCATATACGACTTTCCCCAAAAGTTCATAATGAGATGTTTGTATTTGTTGTAAAGTACAAAGACATCTAGCTGTCCAGATATGCCATTTAAATATTGTGAACATAATATTCAAAGTATCCCAATTCCACTTCTTCTATTCATCAGAAAAGACCCCATACATTATATTTACATATGTTAATGTGGCAAAAACTGACTCCCCCAAATAGCTAGCCACCAGTTCCCACAACCTACGGATGTAAGAGCATTGAACAATCAGATGCTCAGTTGTTTCTTCTTCTTGTATGCAACTGGATCTACTACAGAATCTCTCGGTGACCTGTTTGTGTTTATGATTTGCCTTCACATTAATACGTTCATGGCAGCTAAGCCAGTGCAAATCCCACATATGGACTCAGATTCTGGGATTTTACAACAAACTGAATAGGGCTGGCCTATAATGTACAGGACATTTTGGAAACACTTCAGGAACACTACAAATATGGGTAAGCAAGGAATTATATAATGACTTCCTCTGAGATGAGAGGAGCACAGTACTTGTGATATTCCATTATTTAAACCTAAGGAAAGTTTACTGCACATAGTTAGGGCACCCAGGAACCTTCTTAACCACTTTTAGGGAATTTATTTCCCATATTCTAAACCATGGTGCACAAGTGTCATAAAACCATGGTTACTACCCTTTCCCCATATGGACCATCAATGGTTTTATATTAGCTAAGAAAAAAATATTATTAAAGAAACATTAGGGGTGGATCATATTTAAGCCACCTCTTTCAACAGACAAATGGGTAATATCTCTCTTAATTGGATTTAAACGGCTCCCCAGAGAGCCTGAAAGAAGATAATAAAAAGGTTTGTTTCTAGCTGCTTTGGAGGGGGAAATATGTGGCTAAGGTAGAGAAATAGAAGGATCAAATAAGTTTTAATCAAGTATACTCTTTTTTTTCTTTCCAATCTTCCATTTATTCCAGTTTGGCACTTTAAGATGACCTTGCTCAATTTTAGAATTCCAGTTCAAAGTATCCAATTGACCATCGCCAAACTGAATCCCCAAGATTGTAAGTGGGGCAGTACTCAGACACATACAACTGATTGTACCTGCCTCTACTGCCACTGCATTCTCTAATTTTTCCCAACACATTTGTTGAGGTAAAGACCAACCCCTGAAATGTCCCCAAAATCCCTACAGATTTGAACTGCCTCTTTTACTTTATCTAGGATTTTCTGGGGTTGAAATCTGTTGCCTGCAGCTAGAGCAGAATGCTGCAGCCCAGCTTTTGACAGGTTCTAGTAGGTCCTATCACATTACCCTAGTGCTGCGCAAACTGCACTGGCTGCCAATTTGGTGGCGGATCACCTTTAAAGTTGGTTTGCTGACTTTCAAAGCCCTACACGATTTGGGCCCAGTCTGTCTGAATCACCCAAATTGCCCAAATCGATCACTCTGCTCAGCTGATGAGGGGTTGCTAGAGGTTCCAAGGGTGAATTTGAAATCTACGGGCACTTGGGCTTTTGCGTATGTGGCCCTCACCCTTTGGAACTCTCTACCCCGTCGGTTGTGGGAGTGCACTTCTGTGGAGGGCTTCAAGAGAGGTTTGAAGACTTTTTTGTGGGAAACTGCATTTTCAGAATATTGATTGAATTAATTGTTCTGATCTAGTTGTATTTCTTTTAATGATTTTTATTGTTTTCATCTGTTATTTATGTACGGCGCCTTGGCAATTGAAAGGTGCCTTATAAATAAAATTATTATTATTATTATTATTATTATTAAAGGGTGGCCATAGGGAGGTAGTCTTTAGCTTAGCATACTTGACCCAGAATCTTTCTAACCCACTAAGAGTTTTAAAACTAATATCAAAAGTAGATTCATTAGATGCATAAATTAATACATAAATCCCATTAGCAAAGAAATTCATGGAGTCCTTCACTTATGTCCTGGCCACAAAATAGCGATCTGGCACTTCCTTCATATTGCCCACATAGCAGAGACTGACCACATTATGTCTCTTATACTGCTGCAAAGGAGTAGAAAATAAAGATACATAAAGTCTTCCCCTGGCAGTATACTGTGATGCATAACCACCAAGTTGTACATTATGATTCTGAGAAGGACTGGTATCAGGGCCCTGGATTTCAGTTGCAGGCCTGTGTATTGTTTGAGTGTCAGTTCTATCAATATTAATGTTGAATTCTGGATTTTGAGTTAGTGCTAACTCCAGAGGTAATTGCCATTCAGAGACCATAAAATGGGATTACTCAGTGACTGTTTGCTCCATTGCATGTTCCTCCATCAAAGTACAGGGAATTTTAATAGGAGAGCACCAAGCCCCAATTTCAGAGTCTCGTTCCCACCTTGCCACCACCAGTGCTTTATCCACAGACCAAGAGGCAACCTCAGGAGAAGTGTTGACCACAGGGCATCTCAGGCTGGACCAGGGTCTGTCTGTGTGTGCCATTCCCAACTTTGCCCAATTTTTACTTTTTAATGCTGCACTCAAAGTTCCTTCAACCTCCATGACTCACTGATAATACATCTGTTTGTGCTTTAACCTGACACAAGGTAGCGGCAATACTGTTGGCCGGCTGCATAAAAGGAATTTCCACTTTAAGAATCAGCTGAGAGGCTGCTGATAGCTGCAATCTAACAGAGCAAGCCGTAAGTTAATTTCTCTGTTCACTAACCCTCCGTTTCTCACAGGCTATCATTTCTTTAGGCTTATTAGCACTGTACTTGGAAAAGCAGACATTGTTATCTTTTCAGATTTTGTGCAAACTCCATACTGTTCCACACCATGTTCATTTAGTACAGTTGGGACCTCTAACTTCTCAAGTCCAGAACACTCGGGCTGCATCTCAGGTACACCAGGCTCTATTCCAATGAGAATTTCCTTTGACAAGATCTCTAGACAAGCCAAGGTAGGGGAGGAGGCCAACTCCCCTACCTCCACAGACTCTAACTTTCCTACTGCTGACCCTTGAGCAGCCATGTTGGAGGAGAGCCAGGATGACAGAGGTTCCCCTGCAGGTGAGTAGGGGAGGTTTTATTGAAACAAAAACATAACATACATACTAAGGAAAAAATGTATATACAACTCATGATAAAAAACAAGATTTCCAAACATTTAACTATTCCCCCTCCACTCCTCCCTCCCCTAACTTTATCACATCTTCAAAGCAACCCCTATTCTTCTACCTAAATGTACAGAAAAGAAAAAAAAAACAGCATTTGCTAAACATATTTCTGTATAAAAGAAAAACCTGTCCACTAAATCAACACAAGTGCTCTTGGATGCATCTTCATGTCCTGTCTGAAAACGTCCCCTAAAGCACTTTCACATATTTTCCAAAAAATAGGAGAAATCATGTACTTCTGCTGAAAAAGAAACTGGCATCTACTTTGCCTAAGGTACTATTTTAAATATACAAAAAAGACTGTTAAAGTACCCCCATCATACCTTGATAGTTCCTGTGGAAATTCCCCCAAAACTAACATTCCATATGTCACCCGCTTCAACCAAGGCATCTTCCACGTGACTTTTAAGAATTTCCATAACCATATGGAATAAGAACATTCTATCAAAAAATGCTCTTCAGTTTCCAATATATTTGCACAATCAGGGTATAATCATTTTCTTTCCTCCATTGCCTTATGCTTATAAATCCTTTGAACTCCCACCCTTCCATGGACACAAAACCATTGGGTATCCCACAACTTTTATGGGATTCTTCAGTTTGTCAATTGTTTATATACCTGGTTTTGATTCCCTTCCTGGCATTGTTTGAAAACAGGTTCCTTGGGCCTATTTCTGTCAAAACTTCTTGATAGAGTTGCGGTCTTGAGATCTGGTGTATTTTTTGTTTTGTTACTTTCCATATAAACATTTTTTGAAAAGTAATCTTCAAACACTGTGGAAGCTTCACCCCTTCTCCCAGTTTTATCAGCTGATTTATCCAAATCCATAAAACTCCCTCAAATGTTTGCAATAGCCATACCTTTACTAATGTAGATTTGCCTAAGAACATTGGTTTAATATTTACAGCCCAAAATAAATTATGAAAAAAAAAAACTACTGAGCTAACCATCCCAACCCCACCCACCTCAAAATTGGCAGGTACGTGACTTTCCTTTTAATAGGGTTAAGGGGGCTCTCCCACAGTATCTGGAAAAACACCCTATACACCCTAATTTCCAAAGCCAATGATAAAGGAAACACTTCACTTATGTATAAAAAAATAGCAAGAAAATTGTTTTATCACAAAAACCCATTTCAACTTCATTTCCACAACTTTCATTTGTCCACTTTGCTTTCTCCTTGCTGTATGGCCTGTTTCCAGTTATGTCATGCCATATCTCCTGGCCCAAAATGTTCCCCTAAAATCTTAATGGGTGATGGTGATAATTTAATTCCTTCTACCTCTTGATTTACATTTACCCCTCCCCATAATAACAGAGCCTTACTCTTCTGAATGTTTACTCTTGGCCCTGACACTAAACCAAAATCTTGGATTTCTTGTAATAGGCCTCTCACTCCTATTTCATCTTTCACAAAGGCACACACATCATCTGCATAAGCTGTAAGCTTCACTTCACTTCCTGATGATGTGCAGGAGATACCCCTTATATGCTGATTTCCTAAAACCTTACAAAGAAAGGGGTCATGTATAAACAAATATAACAGGGGGCTAAAGGGACATCCCTGCCTTACTTGTACAGTGTACTTTTTCCCTTGTGATCCTGTTAGGACAGAAGAAAGCACAGCATTTCCATATAATAGACACAGCCAGTGTATAAATCCTGGAAAAACTCCATATACTTGTATAACTTTAAACATGAACTTATGAGTAATCCTATTGAAAGCTTCACATTGATCTAACGATAGTAAAAACCCAGAAAGTCTATTTTGCTCACAATATCCATACACATCTCTAATAATGCATAAATTATTCTGGATATGTCTCCCCAGTAAGGCATACATCTGAACTGGGTGAATAACAGTTTTTGCCAATATTTTTAAACACTTCTGTAGAATGAAAGTGAGACTCTTAAAATCAGCATTTAACGGGCTTACTGCTCTCCAATTCTCTATTTTTCCCAATCTCCTGCTTTAAATAAATACATAACTAGACCTTGAGTGAACACTGCTGGAAGTGTCCCTGAGGGTAAAAAGAAACAAAAGACTTTCCCTAAAATAGCTGCCATTATATCAGGGAACATCCTATACCACTGATTTGGAATCTCATCCTCTCCTGGGGAATGCCTAATTTTAATGAATTTATGATCTGAAGCATTTCATCATCCTCTATGTCTTCCACCATTTTATCACATATTGCTTGTTCTACCCTTGGGACTGGAATATCTTCCAGTTAAATATCCATCATATCAGCATCCAGGATCTCACACTGTGTGAAATGTTCTAAGTGTTTTCCACCACTAACATAATCCCTGCAAACCCTTCCTGTCTAACTCCTTTGTAATCAACAAGAGCAGACAACTGTGCTTTTTCCTTTCTTTCTTTACATGCAGCACATGGATCACTAAATAGAGTCTTCATTGTACCAAACCTTAACTCAGTCTGCAAGGTAGCTGCTCTGTAGTACTGCACATCTATCATTTCTAGTTTAATTTTCCTAATCTACTCACTTAAATCTATTTGTTGTTCAAAAGTAATTGACAGTAGTTTATACAACTGGGTCTTTATTTCAATGTACCTTAGCCCTTTCATATTAGCCCTATATTTTCCAAATTTTTGCATCCAGATCCTTATGTCTGCCATTGTTACTTGCCACCAGTCCCCCAAATCTTGATACATTGGTAAAACTGATATCCTGCTAATTAATAACTTCATCATTCCCTTTTTAACTTCTGGCTCTGTTAGACTTTTGGTGTTAATTTTTCACCAGCGTGGTGGGAAATGAACACCTGTATCTCATTTGATCAAGGCCCGTAATGCCAAATGTTCTATAAATTCAGCTGGTACCCCTTAATGCTTTTAACTTGAACCCTTTTAGAAACAAAAATATAGTCTATCTTTGATGTTAATACCCCACGTGCAAATGTATATTTAATTTCAGGTCTAGCTACAACACTACAATCCAACAGCTCTGCAGTCTCAATACACTTTTTTAATGCTGTAGAATCATGATGCACTTTTTTACCCTGTGCCTTATGGTTTATCCCATCCAAAGAACAGTTAAAATCTCTGGCCAAATAAACATTCCTTGCAGTTGCAAGATACAGTTGAAGGTCCTCCAGTATCTGAAATCCTGGCTGCTTTTGACTAGGCCCCATATACTGAAATAGATCTACTTGCTTTGCCCCTCCAAATACCATCCAGAATTAATAGACTCCCAGGTATCAAGTCTATTATTGTTTGTTACCTAAAATCAACACCTGAAAATAAAATGCTAACCCCATCAGCTCTGTCTTCCTTGAATGACCAATAGGAAGGTCCCCATACCCATGCCTGATGGGCTAGAGCAATTTGAGTTAAAAAAAACATCCAAGTTTCTTGTAAGAAGATGACATACACTTCAGCATCATGTAAAAAAAGAAAAAAACACATCCTCCTCTTGCCCTCATTTACCAAACTATGAACATTTAATGTGAGAATAGACAGAGGAGACATGTCATCAACATTTCTTTTTCAGCTTTTTCTTCCCTTTTTTCCTTTCACCCTCCACACTTGCTTTTTCCTTTCCTGTAGGTAATAAATGTGTTAAGGATGTGTCTGAGTCCTGCTTCCCCAACTCCATGGATCCTCCATTTGAGGACCCTAAAACCTCAAAGGGATTTTCCACTTCCATTTCTGGAGGTGGCATTTTCTCTTTCCTTAGGCTCCATCTCCTAGATAGCGGAGTTCTCCACTCCGGGAGGTGTGGGTCCTTTGCTCTGGGGGGTTGGTACTTGTTGATGGCTCATTCTGAGAGGAATCTGGGTTACCAATAATACCATCCATTGGGGGCAACCTCCATTCCTTGGACTGAGGGCTGAGCTGCAAGCGACTGATTTTCTGCCCTCTGAAGCACCTAGCAGGCTTCCTCTTGAGTTTCCTCTGGCTGAGAATCAGTGGGGACTGGGGAAGTGTGTGTGTGTGTGGGGGGGGGTTCTGATGGGGAGGTGGATTGTTACCTTTCTGTTGGGATTTTTTAATCTGTTCATCTTGATTCACCTTGCACATCCTGTTATGTGCTGCCCATGGGCAGTTTTGGAAAACATGCCCATACGCCTCACATAACTTGCACCTTGCGTGATTGGCACATTGCATACTGATGTGGCCTAGTTCATTACAGATCCTATATCTCAACTTATCACACATGCTAGTAAGCTGTGTTCTGTCCCCACAATTGTGACATGCTTTACGTTGTCCCACATAATAAAGAACCACCCTGTCTCTTCCAATGAAAAAACTATTAGGGAGATGGACTGTATTCTCTGCTTCCTGGAAAAAATTTACTTTAAACTTCCAAGCACCTGTCCAGAATACTTCATCATCCACAACTGCCTCTGGTGGACTCAGAACCTCACACCTTTGATTGAGCCAATGGACAATGTTACTTACAGTACATGCACCCTCTTGTTTCAAAACATTACTGTCACATATTTAATAGAGGGTTTAGATAGTGGAATAACAATGAAAGGTGTCCATAATGGAGAAAACTTTAACTGATCATACTTCATCTAAAATCTGTCCAGTGCATAAGGGGTTCTGAAGCTTACACCAAAGTTATCCTCACCCAAAACGTATATTAATGCATACACCTCTGATGCCATAAACTTCATATATTCTTTTAACAGTTGCTTGCCCACATAATACCTATCTGGTTTTACCTCTATCCCCCCTCTGTAACACAGTTGCACTGCTTTCCTCCGTGGGGCAAGTTCTGTTGAATTTGAAAAATCTGCATAACAAGGCCTAGTTTCCCTGTGGAGGGGATCCTGGCTATTACAGGACTCTCTCTATCTGTTCTGTTATTCCCACTTGCAGCTTCACAGTCTCTGTATGTTGTGATCACCCTGGCTTATTGCCATAACCATGCGTGCATTTCCATTTATCTCAGCAGCCCCTTGAATCAAGTGATGTGTGCCCATTTCATTTGTACCTGCATTCTCATTTGGTTCCCTTCCATGCTCGCATATCAAGTGGGCTTTCTAATGCTAGGCCTTCCCCTTCTGTATCCCCTCAAGATAGACCTGAATCAACACTGAGGTTTTATTTATTTATTTATTTAATACATCATCAGAATTACAAGCTTTGAGTCATAGACTCCTTTACAAAGGCTCCACGTCAATAGTACAGGGATGGGAAGAATAGAAAGTGGTATGGCTATGAATACACAAAGCATATTTAATACAGTGGAGAAAAAACATTAACATAACATACAGAAGAGCAATAAATCAATAGGTCTAAGGTCAGGTAGACCTGGCATTCACAGTAGGTCATGCAGTAACAAAAACACAGTTCTAGGGAAGGTAGTTTACCCAAAATCAATAGGTGAGATATCTCCTAGAGTGGTGGTTCTCAATTGGTGAGGCCAGCCTCCCAAGGGAGGCCTGGTCAAGTCTGAGAATGTAAGTATTAACATTTTAAGTTTTGGATGTTTTGTGTGATGGGATGAAGCAAACTAAACATGAATAATGGCAGCTGAATTTCTTTACTTATGCACAAACTGGTGACCAGGAAAGGGCCAATGAGCCAAAGCTTGTGTCTAGGTGTATATTTATATGTCAATTGATGACTGGGAAAGGCACACTAACCCAAGGCTTGTTTCTACAGTAGGTGTTTATAAGTAGATGAGTGACTGGGAAAGGCACACAAGGATGTTGTTTGTTTCAGGTGTCACCTGAGGGAAGAGTATGTGAAATTGCTTAACATGGTAAGAGAGGGTGAGATGAAGGTGGCTAGATAAGTTGTTCCAGACAGAGAGAAAACAGAGTAACAATGGCTCAAAAGTCAGAAAAGTAGAGTGACAAGGATAACCTGGGTTGTGGGGTTGGAGGTGGAGGACAATAAGTTGAATAAAAAGAGAATATACTCAGTAAGCTTTATTAGACTCACTTTATTCTTGGTATACTGTGCAAGATATCATATTTTTTTCTATGGGGAGGCATGTTTTGTTTTCCAAATTTGAGGGAGGCTCAAAATCTTTTCCATTGCTTAGGGGGAGGCTCACTGTCCTAAAGTGTGAGAACTAACATCCTAGAGATACACTAACAAATGAGGTCCAGTGATAATCTAAGTATGAACCCCATGGAGATTCAAGGGTGAGTGGGGCTGGGGTAGGGGCAGTCACAAAAGGCTAGCTCAAGTAGATGACTTTTGAGGGACATTTTGAAGATGCTGAGTTTGGGTTCCAAGGCAAGACTGATGAGAGAGTGAAGCCTAGGCTGGGCTAGTCTGAGAAGTACTTTTTTTTAGCAAGGAGACAAGTATGATATTTTAGCCTCTCGTCAAAATTTAGCCAGTTTGCAGATTTGCAGAGATCACAGGTATGCATGAGCAAATCACAACCCATGACAAGATGACAGGCTTTATTTAATGTGGTTTTCATTCAGTGGAGGGCAGTTAGGTCTGCTGTGCCATATATCACTATACCATAGTCCAGAAGGGAGAGGACAGAGGAGGATACTGAAAGTTGAAGGGCTTCAGGGGTGAAATAGTGTTTGAGATGGTATAGAATAGCAATCCTGGAATTTAGGGCAGAGGAGAGATGTTGAATATGGGAGTGGAAGGTGAGGAATGAGTCAAGGGTTATACCCAGGTACTTGAAAGTTGAGACTTGCTCAAGAGGGGCATTCATAGAGTTACGGATATTCAGGCAATAGTCATAGTGCAGGTTCTGACAGTGGGTGAAGATCATGGACTTGTTTGTTTTTGTAATTGAAGATTAGTCTGTGGGCCACAAACCAGGATTCTACTTCTCTAAATAGGTCCTGGAGGGTGTAGTGTAGTGTAGTGTGGGGGGGTGAGGGTGGCTCACAAAAATGACAGCATTGTCCGCATAAAGAAGCAGTTTCCTAGGGCAGGAGTTGGGAAGAGAGCCAAGAAAAAGACTAAAGAGGTGGGGGCCAAGTATCAAGCCTTGGGGGACACAAGAATGAACAGAGTGGCTGGAGGAAATAGTGGTGCCAATCTTAACTTGTTGGGTTCTGCCAGGCAGTTAGTAAGTGAACCAGAATGTCAACTCTTTGGAGAGGCTCAAGGTGGGTGGTGAGTTTAGGAGTAAGGCATGATTAATGGTGTTGAACACCTTGGTTTGATCAATATAGACTGATTCAAACAAAGGGCCACTATCGAGGGCATGGTGTATAAAGGCCCCTATGGAAACCGTGTTGTGTGGGGGATAGCAGGTTATTTTTAGTGAGATAGTCGGTAAGTTGATCTGAAACTATCTTCTCCAAGGTTTTAGAGACTGGGTGGAGAATGGAAATGGGGTGGTAGTTGAGGGTGGTGTGGTCACCTGCCTTTTAGAATGGGGGTGATGACAGTGCATTTCCAGAGCATTGGAAACTGTCCTAGGCAGAGGGACAAGTTTAGGATTTTGGTGAGTGGGGAGAGCATGTCGTCTAGTGTGAGGTGAAGGAGTTTTAAGTCCAAGGAGTCACCGCTGTGGTGGGACATGTTCAGAGATTTGGAGAGGTGTCTTCTGGCAGCACAAGTGGGGATGATCCACAGATGAAAAGGGGGGGTATTGACCAGTTTGATGTGTGTAGGTGTGCATGCCAGGAGGGGGTCAAAGAAGTTGGGTGGAAGGATGACACTAATGTCAGAGAAGGTTTTGTTAAGGTGTTTGATATGGCTAGGGGGTCCTGGATGCTGGCGCCACCAATGGTGAGCTCAGCAGGGGGGTACCACATTCCCACTGAGCTCTTTAATATTTTTCCAGAAATCATAACCCGAGTTCCATGGTGATGCGAGGGCATGCTGCTAATAGGATGCCTTGGCTTGGTGGATAGCCCAGGTGCATTTATTCCTGACCTCCCTATAAAGTTGTCTGTCACAGGGAAGTTGGGAGTCCAGCACCTTAAACCAGAAGTTATCCTGGTGGTGCATTAGGTCAAGTAGCACCTCTGAGATCCAGGGAGTGTCTTTATGTTTTGTGTTTTGTTTTGAGAAAGGGGAAAAAAAGTTGCAGGTGGTATTGAACTTGTTAATGAAATAGGAAAGGGCAGCATTTATGTCATGTGCATAATCAATAGGGGGCCAGTCACAGTCCTTGTAGTGGGACTTGAGTCTGGGAAGGGAACCTTTTTTGAGGCACCTTTGGTATGTGGTACTGGGGGCAGTAGCGGGGGCCTTGTTTGACCACTGGCAAGTAATGAGGGACTGGTCACTGAGGGTGTTTGGTAGGACTTTGACCTGTGAGAGATTATTGGGGTGATTAGTGAAAATGAGGCTGAGCAGTGTGGAGGTTCCTGTTCTGTCATTGAGTTGGGTGGGGGTCTGAACAACCTGGTCAAGGTCAAGTGCCGTGGTGGAGTCTTTGTAGGGAGAGGAGGTAGGTTTTCCTTTGTTTTTGCTAATTCTTTACTATTCCCCCATGTGTGTTTAGCCCTTTTTGCTGAGTTTCTCCACACACTTCTCTCCCAATCATTTGAGGTAACTGGGACTCTTGTCGGCGCATAGGGCAATCCAGATGGCTGTTTTCATGCCTAATAGAGGTGTCTCCAGAATCCAAAAAGTCCATATTAGAATCGGGAAGCCATTTCCCTGATTCATCTTGTTGCCATCCTGCATTTTGTAACGTTTTTTCCGATGTCCACTGTTGCTCCTCCACTGGCTCCGCTGTCATCCCAAACGCCTTTTGAATCAGCTCCTGTGCTGATCTCAAACTGGCTTCACCATAAGCTACCTCCTTCCATCTCACTCTCAGCTCATCTGTCGAAACATTCACTTTCTCTGCCTTGTGCCCAGACTCAGCTGTATCCACAATGCCTTCTTTACGCAGCTTCTTGCATTTAGCAGGTATTTTCTGTCTGGTATAGCTCTCTTCATCCTCTGCTAATAGTTTAAAAAGAATGCTTCTCTTTTTGTCTAACTTCCTCTCAAACTGGTTTTCAGCTGTAACAATATCTTCTGGGGAGGTCGCCGTTCTGACCTTTCCCTCCACATCCATTTCGCATTCTTCAAACTCCTCTTCTGAAAACTCCTCTGAAAAGTCTTCTGCACTCATTACAGTGTCCTCCATAGCTACATCAGCTGGGACAGAGAACGAACCCCCAGCATGCTGCTCCACATTCCTCTTTGGTGATACTGACTCCATCAGATTGGCTAACAGCGCCCCTTCCCGACAGAGCTGGGGAATTTCACTGGTGTCCTGGCCAAATTTCCCCCATTCACTAAAAATTCTACCAACAGCTTAATCTGGTTCAATGTCAGTTGGCATCCATCTCTATCCCTTCCCCTGAAAAGAGGCTGAAAATAGACAGAATTATCTAGTCATCCATTCCCAGTTAACAAAAACTAAATAAATAATAACTTGGCCCTTTAAAGAATTGATTACTGTGTTGGGGGAATATGACTTCAGTGCATTTTTGAGAGACTCTGGTAGATGCGCCAACATCTTTGGTACCAGCAAATGTACTTTAATCTACAAACATATATTGCTGTGAATTTAGACTTCTGTATAGTAAAGTAATAAACAAACATTTTAATAATATATTCACTAATAAAAGTAAGGCTGCTTGGATATCTGTTTTGAAAAACAGATATAATTTACAATTTTTGAATAAACCTGCCCAAAAATTCTAAATCCTAACAATTAGGATTCTAAATCAAACATGGATAAGGAAGTCTAATCTGACTAGGAATCTGTAGCAAGGACCTGTCAAAAAAAAAATCCCCACAAACTGTGCAACCCCCCAACCCCGATGATATGGGTAACCCCCTGCACAAACCACCTATAATCCCCATCCTCCCTCCTCCCCCTCTACCCCTTGAAAAGACATGTCCCCACTCATGCTAATCCCCATCCTCCCACCTCCCCTCCCCTGACACAAGCTACAACAATCCAGTTCAATAAAGCACCCCCAGCACATCCATTTTCCCCCCTTCCCTTCTATATTCATAGCTCTCAGATAATTACAGATATCTGAGATAGGTGATTCAGATCAGTCGCACAGTAGATCAGCTTACACTCATCTTCAATGAAGGAGTTATGAATTAATGATGATGCAGTCTCCTATCATAACACTTGATTGGCTGGTAAGCAGCCTACATCTTATTATGGAGTCAGTATACTTTGTTCACATTAGGTGTTGTGGGGGTGGGTGCTGCATTTACTATATGGCTGCCAGTTATTTTTATGTTGATTATACACATGCACAAGAAACATATCGCTGCAGCTTGCCAGAAGCAGGTTGTGGAGGCGCGGCACTGTTGTGGCAAATGCCCCCACAGCCTTTAAAGGCTTCACTGGCTTTCCCCAATGGGGTGGCACACTGCTGCAGACACTAGTTCAGCCAGCGTGCCACCACCTTGAAACATTTCAACCGCTGCAGTCAAGGTCCACCTCGTCATTACAGCATCAGCAGAACCGCTGCAATGAGGGAGTGACCAGTCATTGCTGGGTGGAACGTTGGTGCTGTAATATTGTTTGTGAACATGGCGGCGGCTTACCATTGTGTTCACAACTAATATTACTGAGTCCCCAGTGCCGTGGTGGTGCCCAATCCCCTTCAGCAGCATGTGCCCCTCCCCCACAGCAGCTTGTTTTTGCCGACAGGGGCCCCAATCCCCATCGGCTTACATCCCGGGTGCTAGTTGACTTGCCGATAGGGGATCCCACTCCTCATCAGTATTATGTCCCCCCTCCCAGTTTGATGTGCAGACTGGGGAGCCCACTCCCCATCGACATAATTTCCCCCCCAAAGAGTAGCAGGAGAGTTGTGCCAAGGGGGTGCCAAATCCCCTTGGCTCTTGCGCCCACCCTGCTTTTATGCCTATGGGGGTGCCCAATCCCCGTCGGCTGCAGCTGTCCCCCCCAACAGTCGGTTGGCATGCTGGGAGCCCACTCCAGTGTGCCAAATGGCCCTGTAAAAAAAAAGTCCCACAATGTCTTTTTCTTTTTTACCTGTACAGAAAAGAAAACAGTTCCTCGTAGTCTCCCTGCCCCCTTCCACAACCTGTGCCCACCCTTTGTGCACCCTGCCTCTTCACACCCCTGTCACCCCATACTTAACTGCGGAGTCCAGTGCACGATCTTCAGTGGACTGGGAACACATCTGGACTCATCAAAGCCAGCCGCGAACTGAGGAAATGCCGGTAAGCTGTATAATGGCATAAATAGTTTTTTTCCACTTTGATGCCTATATCAGGCATTTTTTTTGGAATTTTGGCACCAAATGTTCAACATGGGGTTTTGGGGACCCATCCTCATGAATTCAGGCACTGTCATTGCATTAATCAGTCCCGAAAGGTGATTTTGCTGACCACACAGAATCACCTTTCTGGAGTGATTACTGAAATGACAGTGCCAGTGTTCATAAGGTGGGCTCTCAAAAAGTCTATTTTGCAAATTTGGACGGAAAAATCCAAGAAATGACTGTTTTACGAGCGTGCATTGCACAGTTGCTACGCAAGCTCATAACTTCACAAATTTGCAATATTTTCACTCCAGATTTTTAACATTGACATTGATCTGCACCTCCTTATGAACAGTACAGCTGTTATTTTTCACATCCTGGCTGAAATGTGTTTTTGCAGTTCCGGCACAGAATAGCACAGTAGCTGTGGGAAATCTGTGTTTGGGACAAATTATGAAAATGACAGTGACACTGTTCATTAGCAGAGGTCCTAAAATGCCTATGTTGAAAATTTGGTGATGAGAGCCCATAAAATGAGTGTGTTAAGAGCATGCATTGTGCAGTTTCCACTCATGCTCGTACCTTCACAACTTTGCAATATTTTTTCTCCAGATTTTTAACATTGCCATTTTTCCACACCTCCTTATGAACAGTGCAGCTGTCATTTTCCACATCCTGGCCAAAATATATTTTCACTCTTCTGGCTCACAATAGCGTGGTCCCTGTGGGAAATCAGTGTTCAGGACACATTAAGAAATTCACACTGACACTGTTCATGAGCAGAGGTCCTAAAATGCCTAGGTTGAAAATTTTGTAATGAAACTCCATAAAATGACTGTGTTACGAGCGTGCATTGTGCAGTTTCCACATACCCTTGTAACTTCACAAATTAGTAATATTTTCATGCCAGATTTTCAACACTGGCATTTTTTCACACCTCCTTATGAACAGTACAGCTGTCATTTTTCACATCCTCGTCGAAATGTGTTTTCATGCTTCTGGCACAGAATACCGCAGCCGTTGTCAGAAATCAGTGTTTGGGACAGATTAGGATCGAGCGAGTGAGGGAGGGGGATTGACCGAGCTCAACTGAGCTCTGTCGGGACTGCTGCAGATTTCTTTATGAGCAGGAAAAGTCACTAATGCAGGCTGGAGCCCAGTACAAAGGGGCAGCCTGCAGCACCGGCAGAAATGGAAAAAGTGAGTAAGAGAGGGGGAGTGAGTGAGGTCAACAGAGCTCTGTTGGGACTGCTGCAGGTTTCTTTGTGGGCAGAAAAAGGTGCCAACACAGCAGGGGCCCAGTACAAAAAGGCAGCTTGCAGTGCCGGGAGAAACACAATGAGTGAGTGAGAGAGGGGGAGTAAGCGAGCTCAATGGAGCTCTATCATGACTGCTGCAGATTTCTTTGTGGGCAGAAAAGGGCGGCAACACAGGCAGCAGCCCAGTACAAAAGGCCAGCCTGCAACGCCGGGAGAAACAGAATGAGTGAATGAGACGGGGAAGTGAGTGACCTCAATGGAGCTCTGTTGGGACAGCTGCAGATTTCTTTGTGGGCAGAAAAAGGTGCCAACACAGGCTGGAGGCCAGTACAGATAGGCAGCCTGCAGTGCTGGGAGAAATGCAACGAGTGAGTGAGAGAGGGGGAGTGAGTGAGCGAGCTCAATGGAGCGCTATCGTGACTGCTACAGGTTTCTTTGTGGGTAGAAAAAGGCAGCAATGCATGCAGGGGCCCAGTACAAAAAGGCAGCCAGCCTGCAGTGGTGGGAGAAACAAAACAAGTGAGTGAGAGAGGGGGAGTGAGCAAGCTCAACGGAGCTCTATTGTGACTGCTGCGGATTTCTTTGTGGGCAGAAAAGGGCGGCAATGCAGGCAGGAGCCTAGTACAAAGGGGCAGCCTGCAACACTGGCAGAAATGGAAAAAGCGAGTGAGAGAGGGGGAGGGAATGAGGTCAACGGAGCTCTGTTGGGACTGCTTCAGATTTCTTTGTGGGCAGAAAAAGGTGCCAACACAGGCAGGGGCCCAGTATGAAAGGGCAGCCTGCAGTGCCAGGAGAAACACAATGAGCGAGTGAGAGAGGGGGAGTAAGTGAGCTCAATGGAGCTCTATCATGATTGCTGCAGATTTCTTTGTGGGCAGAAAAAGGCGGCAACACAGGCAGCAGCCCAGTACAAAAGGCCAGCTTGCAATACCGTTAGCAACAGAACGAGCGAGTGAGAGAGGAGGAGTGAGCGAGCTCAACGGAGCTGTGTCAGGACTGCTGCAGATTCCTTTGTGGGCAGAAAAAGATGCCAAAGCAGGCAGGAGCCCAGTACAAAAAGACAGCCTCCAGCTCCGGCAGAAACGGAATGAGCGAGTGAGAGAGGGGGAGTGAGTGAGCTCAACAGAGCTCTGTTGGGACTGTTGCAGATTTCTTTGCGGGCAGAAAAAGGTGCCAACAGAGGCAGGAGCCCAGTACAAAAGGGCAGCCTGCAGCACCAGGAGAAACAGAATGAGTGAGTGATACGGGGGAGTGAGCGACCTCAACGGAGCTCTGTCGGGACAGCTGTGGATTTCTTTGTGGGCAGAAAAAGGTGCCAACACAGGCAGGAGCCCAGTACAAAAGGGCAGCCTGCAGCATCGGGAGAAACACAGCAAGCGAGTGAGAGGGGGGAGTGAGCGAGCTCAACGGAACTCTATCATGACTGCTGCGGATTTCTTTGTGGGCAGAAAAAGGCAATGCAGGCAGGAGCCAAGTACAAAAGGCCAGCCTACAGCCCCAGCAGTAACGGAATGAGTGAGTGAGTGAGAGAGGGGGAGTGAGCAAGCTCAACAGACCTGTGTTTTGACTGCTGCAGATTTCTTTGTGGGCAGAAAAAGGTGCCAACAGAGGCAGGAGCCCAGTGCAAAAGGGCAGCCTGCAGTGACAGAAGAAACAGAATTAACGAGTGAGAGAGGGGGAGTGAGCCACCTCAACTGAGCTCAGTTGGGACAGCTGCAGATTTCTTTGTGGACAGAAAAAGGTGCCAACGCATGCAGGAGCCCAGTACAAAAGAGCATCCTGCAGCAACGGGAGAAACAGAATGAGCGAGTGACAGAGGGGCACTGAGTGAGCTCAATGGACCAACGCAATCAACATTCAGCATTGAGAAATGGTTGTTTATGTTAGCATTGCTGTAGCCCTTGAGTGGAGTGGCTACATTGTTGTTTTTGCTTAGCTTATACATTTCTGCAATTCTGCAGGTATTTTGTTCTGCTCTATATTGTTACACACCCTTTTTTCATTCCCTGATTTTATAAGGGGATTTTTGGTTTCATAAAACAGCAGAGTTGTGATTGAGTCTGACCACCAACTACAAGGTGATCGCCTCATAAGTCAGGTAGATACTTTTTTCTTTTAACATGCCAACATGAGCTGAAACAAACAAATGTTCTAACCATTGCTGGCATGAAACTATCATCCATTAACTTGGAAAAGAGGGCCCTAGTTGCATCTTACAAATGTGGTTGTTGTAACTGTTTCCTGTTATAGTTTTATTCCAATGCTTGATATTTTGGGAGTACTGATAAAGGCTCCAGGCAGAGCAAATTGCTAGTCATTTTAGTATCCTAAATAATGTTATAACATGGGTACCTGTAACTGTGAAATTCGATTGGAGGAGTCCCTCTCCATGGCCATGCATTAAATTCCCTTTTTAATGCATGGTTCCGCAGTGGGACTGACATCAGTAGCTGTCTGCTCTCATTTCTCACTTCAGCAAGTGAAGCCAGAGTGGCAGCCATGACAGAATGAGCTTTAGCAAGAGAACATTACAGCGACTCACATACTGTGTAATACCCCTACACTCCTCATAGCGTGACACCAGTGCATCACTATTATCCCACGATCCATGTACCCCAGCACAGCAATGCTGACAGACAGAGCAAGGAATTGACATACTCACAGATAGTGTAGTAGTCATCTGTGTGTCGCTGATCCTCCTGTGTGTTGTGGTATGTCATCCTCCTGTGTGCTGTGGTATGTTATCAGCAAGGACCCTATAACAACAAGAAATGCAAACCATGCTCTGACATACCAGTCAAGGATCCCTGACCCAACAGCAAACACTCCACCCCCCAACACAGTGACTGGTCCCCCAACACATACAGTAAACATTGGTGAATCTGTTGCCTGTATCGGAGAGCACCTCCTTCCCTCCAAACCACATCCACTGTGTCGCAGTTCCCAAGACAGAAAGTGTGATGCAGTATTGCTGCCTATGTTCAGAGAGTTGTGCCCTGAAAGCTTAATGCACTGCCATGACTGCTACCACAGGGAGACAGACCATGCAGAAAGAGATGGAGAGCATGTCACTGTCTCCACCTACTGTAACACTTGTTTGCCTTGCAGCAGCCATGGATGGTTGTGCCTAAGTAACCCAGCCTGCCCATCTCTGGAGATGTGTTTCTGTTCTGTGTGACTTGTCTGCTGTTTTGCTATGCTGTGTGCCCTCCTCTTCCCACAACAGCAAGACACAGATAGTCAGACATAGAGACAGAGGTCTGAGACTGTCAGCTGATGCTTATCTGATTATGTACGGCACAGTGCCTCAGTTAACCTCCTGCCCACCCCACAACAACCAGGCATGCCATCCACCAGTAGTGCTCTGTTGTAATCCCATGTCTCTGTAACGCGGGATGGGGGTGGGAAGTCACTGTATGACTGCTGTGGGTCACTGATCTACAGGTTTGATTAGTAGTAGTACTGCACCAAGATGTTGTTGCTGATTGCGGAAAGCAGATGCATTCTGTATGGTGTCAGGATGTATGGAGTTGCTTCATGAGACAGGGCACACATCTATAATGCTGTGGGACAGTGGGAGGGGAGAGCCCACACCCAAGTGCCACTGATTGGGGGGGAGGAACCTGGCTACCACTCACTGAGTGCATACCTACTGCAAACAGAACAGGAACTGCAGCAGTGGTCGCTGTCTGCAGTTCTCACTGCAATCTCACAATGCACCCCAGGCATGCATTGAAAGCTTATAAACCCACCCTCTGTCATGGGTAATTGCTTTCTCAGTTAAGGGAATGACATCATACCAGTAAACAGTAATAACAACCATTTGTATAGGATGTAACTAAGACACTCTTTTCCAAGCACACAAACTTAGATCCCACTAGAACTATTGTCTGTTTCAATGTAACTAATCATTAATTGCATGCAACAGCATAATTACACTGTAGTTACATACTTGTTGCACTGAACTATATTGCAACAGCAATGCAGTTACAGTGTAGTTAATTGACACTTAAAGTGTAACCAAACTAGGATCAAAATCAATAATCTCAACACACAATGGGCACTCCATTGCTGGATACTGTAACATCTGCCAGATGTGCTAGCACTCACAGAAACCTGGCTCTCCAAAAAAACACGTGACTCCTTGGTCACCCTCCTTGGCTTCACCCTTCACAGAGCTGGCAGAGTAGGCAAACATGGAGGGTGTGTGTCCGGTGTATGTCTGTGACTCCATTATGTGCCATGCCCTTCCAACACCTCCACTAGTGTCCGAGCCTTACTGTTAAAACTTACTCCAGATCTCCCCAGAGCCCCTGTAATTCTTACTGTCACATATGTCCCCCAAAGAAACCAAGCTCTTGCTATACAATCCCTTGCTAACTACATCTCTGGCTTCCCCCCCAAAACCGAACACATCATAGTTGGAGACTTTAATGTGAACTAGCTTGCCAGTTCGGCTTTCCACACCAAGGACACCTTCTCTGCACTGGACCTGACCCAGCTGGTCAGCCAATCTACCAGGGTGAACCCCACTAATGGCTCTAGCACCCTGATCAACCTTCTTCTCACCAACCGTCCCCACAGAATCTCTGACTTGGTGGTCCTTCTGGACTCCCTAAGTGATCACTCACCCATCATCTTTTCCTGGTCGTGTATTCAGCAGAAACCCAAACCAAACTATATTGCCCGGTGTCATATCAGACCCGGAGACCTCACAAAACTAAGAAAATACTTAACTCAATGGAATTGGTTCCCCATCTCCTGGGCCCCTACTATAGATGAAGCCCTTGATTATTTCACCTGTTCTTTTAATAAAGCATGTGACATCTATGCCCCACGAGCAAAAGTACAATCCAAGACACATAATGCCCCCGGGTCACACCTGCACTGCTCCAACAGCTAAAACACAGAGATAATCTCTGGCATAAAGAAGTCACATTCGGCACGCAGGCAGACAGGCAAGTCTATAAAGCGACTTGCAACAGATGCACTTGGACCATAAAACAGGCCTAATCGGGCTACTACAAAATGACCCTTGCCTCCTCCTGGGGGAATGCTTGGTTGTTCTGGGACAATATCAAGGAACTCAATGACAAATCCCAGCTCCCCCACCTTCTAACTGTCAACAATGTCCCTACCACCAACCTGCTGGCCATCACCAACTTCCTCAACTCATCATTCTCTGACCTTAGTGCAGTACTCCCAAATAACTTGTTCAATCCCACTCCTGCTATCTCACCCCCTAACACCCAGCATCCCCCCTTCCATCTCAGGGTGATCTCTACGAATGAGTCAAGGCCTTATCTCATTAAAGCACTCAATGGCTCTTGCTATTGCAAATATTCTTTTGATATGAGAATCCTACATCTAGTACTAGATACAGTACTCTCCCCACTGACTGACCTCATTAACTGCTCCCTAAGTCTGGGGCAGTTCACCACAGCCTGGAAGAATGCCACAGTCACCCCAATACTGAAGAGTGGTGACAGCACCTCCCCCAATAACTACCATCCCATATCCATTCTCCCACCACTCTCAAAAGCCTTCAAAAAAATTTTAGCCACACAACTCACTGAGTACCTGCTTGCTCATAATCTACTTTGCATGGAGCAGCATGGCTTCAGATCTGGGCACAGTACAACTACGGCTCTCACTGAGTTCTCTAATTTTATTCACTCTGCCCTGAACAGAAAACACCCAGCTGGAGCTGTCTTTATCGACCTGTCAAAGGCCTTTGATACAGTCTCCCACCACTTACTCTTAAGCACACTCCACCACATAGGTTTGTCTCAAGGACCCGTCTCCTGGTTTACCAGTTACCTCACAGCTAGATCACAATGTGTCAAAATAAACAACACCCTCTCAGCCACCCTGCCAGCCTGCTTCTGGGGTTCCCCAGGGCTCCATTCTCGGCCCTCTATTATTCAGCATCTAGCTAAACACCTTGCCCAATTCCTGCTCCGGGAACCTACTTCTCTGTGTGGATGACACGGTTCTTTTTGCCTCACACCCAGATCCCACAGTATTGCAGTCCTCCCTCCAACACGCATTTAACCAGATTGAAAACTGGTTCATAGACCTAAGACTTGTGGTAAATGTAAAAAAGACAAAGACTATGCTCTTTGCCCACTGACAGAATAAGGCCAAGAATGTGCAGCTAATAATCCTCTCCCACTCTCTCCTTCCTCTAGAACGGGTCCATACATATAAATATCTGGGCCTTACATTTGATTCCAGCCTCTCCTTCCATTCACACATTGACACTCTATCATCAGCCATAAATGTCCATATAGGCCTATTGTATCGGCACAAGGATTGCCTACCTTCAGAAGCCCTTAATCTGGCTGTCACCTCCTCAGTCCTCTCCCTAGTCAATTATGGGCTCATTATCTACTCAGCTGCTGACCACACAGCCCTTAAAAAAATCCACCTGGCCATACACAAAGTGTGCAGACTCCTCTCTGGGGCAGACAAGTATACCCATACTTGTACCCTATATGTCCTAACAAATCTCTTCACCCTGGATGAAAGGCTATTTTATCAAACATGTCTCCTCACAAAGAAAATACACCTGGGGCTTACCCCATTAGGGGTTTCTACCTCTCTTCTATCCTCCCACACCTCGATGAACACCTGCACTGGCAACCAACAGGTGTGGTCAATCCTGAGGGTTAGAACCTCCTTGGCCCCAAAGGTCATTCCCACATATGGCCCCAGTCTGGTACAACGAACTTCACTCTGATGTCTCCTCCGTCTCCAAATTAGGACCTTTCAAATCAGCCCTCAGAGGACACATTCTCACTTCACGGGGCTGCCAATGTACCAGCTAGTGCCAGGTCATCTATCTATCATCTTACGTAACCACCCAACCACTGAGCTCCTACCTATAGGGCTACCAAACATTACCTATTAACAATGCCTCCTTTGGCTGCATTCACAAGATAACTGTCTAGTTCTCTACTTCACTGTAAATATCAAACCTGTTACTCCTTCCCTCTATCAGCAAATTTATTGTTCTCTTGAAAACTGTAAAATTCAGCTCTCGGTAACACGTTCAATGCAATGTATAGCTGATCTTGATTCTGCAATATTGTATAACTGAAAAAAATGTAACCTTTAGCTACTGTTCTATGTCTATATGTATTAAGTGTTTGTTTTTTCGACGCAGAGCCTTTGTAAATGAGTCTCTGACTCAAAGGTTGTAATCCTAAAGTCTGTTAAATAAAATAAATAAATAAACTATTCACAAATGGTGGTGGGAATCGCATGATTCACACATATCACCCCATACGCAGCTCCACACCCACCAGAGATCTGCATGTTGACTGCATTCATGAACAGCAGTCCCTGCCTGGCTTATTTATGCCCCCCCCCATGTGCAGCTACGGATGGGCAAACCGGTGCGAGGCTGTGGACCTGGTCATGCAGCCAGTAGACTGCCCCGATCAGGACCTCCAGTAGATCACTTACACCCATCTGACACCATGTTGCCAATGGGCGCATAGGTGGACAATGGACCGATGTGTGGAATACTACAGCTGCACATCCCCCACCCTCCCAAATGTGCCCCACAACCAGGGGCAGACAAAATGAGGGGTGTGTTGACCACCGCAGTCCCCGCTGATCGCAGTGGCAGCATCCTGGGGGGGGGCATGTAATGGTTACAGCTGCCTCTAGAAGGTGTAGCCATTGCCCCCCATGCATAGCACCCACGCCGTTGTGAATGATGTGGAGCACTACCACACCCCGATGCCTGTTCCTGGTCCTCCCCCATGCAGAGCTGCACATTCAGCCATTGTGCCAGGTGTATAGGGGGGTATACCAGGATCATGCATAGCACGAAGGGGGCATAGGGTGCATGGCCAGGTGTGGGTGGACTATGCATCAGGTTTACATGGCACGTAACCCATCCACACTGTTTGTGAATAGGGCCCAATATGAGGATATGATTATTTTTAATTCTTTTGATATTTCAGTTTATTGTATTGTAGTTGTATTTCCACCCTTTGTCAGTATAGTCACAATAATAGGCATATTTCTCAGGCAGACTCCAGACACATATGTAGTAGTAATAGTAAAGACCTGTATTTTTTTTACAGAATATCACTGTTAGAGCTAGAAGCCCTGTTCACAAAGTTGTCTTGTGACAGTGCATAGCTGCATAAATCTTTTAAGAGTTACAGAGTTACAATCTGCATAATTCTAAGCAAGATCAGGACAGTACATTAATGTAGCACCATATATTGGGTACTATACATGTATCTGTGAGTACTAGAGATACAGTGTAGTTTCGCAATGCTTGTGAATTTTCATCGAAGTCTCAAAATTTGCATCCATGAAACAATTAGCAAAATTGCAGCTGTCAACTGAAAATTCACCATTTGTAACTTTCACTTTGATTTTGGGGGTTTCAAGGTTCAAATTGCACTAACAAAAAAACTCAAAGCAAGAAGAAGTTACATATGTGCAATCCCCCCAAATCCCTGGTGTCTAGTGGTCCCCCTCACCACCGATCACAGGACACAGTTTTAATAATTAAAATCACACCCAGCCCCCACACCCCCCACCCATCCCCAGTCAGTCTGCCTTAATGTACCTAGAGGCCAATGGGGCACAGAATCCAAGGCAGCATGGTTTCACAGCAGGAAAGTCATGTCAGATGAACCTAATATATTTCTTTGACTGAGTGACCAAAGTAGTACACCAGAGAGGGGCTGTGGATATGGCCTTCCTAGATGTTAGCAAGGCATTTGACACAGTCTCACGCAAAAGATTAATATACAAGTTAACCAGCCTTGGAGTGGGTCCCAAGGTGGTAGCCTGAATAAAAAACTGGCTGGACAACAGGACGCAAAGGATAATAGTTAAAGGAGTCCACAGTGAAGAAAGGAGGGTAACTAGCGGGCTACCGCAGGCTTTGGTACTGGGACCGGTCCTCTTTAATGTCTTTATAAGTGACATTGGAGAGCACCTGGAAGGAAAGGTATGTCTCTTTACAGATGACACAAAGATTTGCAACAGGGTTGATACACAAGGTGGACTGGAAAGAATGAAAAGGGACTTGGCAAGGTTGGAAGAATAGTCAAATATGTGGCAGCTCAGATTCAATGCAAAGAAGTGCAAGGTAATGCATCTGGGAAATGAAATTCCACGGGAAGAGTACACAATGGGGAATGAGTTAATAACAACAACAAAAATTGAAAGAGACCTAGGAGTAATTATATCAGATGACCCAAAGGTGGGCAAGCAATGTGAGAAGGTAGTAAGGAAGGCTGTGGGGATACTAGGGTGCATAGGGAGAGACATCATCTGTAGAAAACAGGAAGTTGTTATCCCTCTGTACAGACAGTTAGTGAGACCCCATCTGGAGTACTGCATGCAGTTCTGGAGACCCCATCTCCACAAAGACATAGACAGAGTGGAAGCTGTTCAGAGGATGGCAACCAAAATGGTGCAGGGTCTGCACCAGAAGACATATGAGGAGAGACTAAAGCAGCTTAATATGTATACCCTTGAGGAAAGGAGGGAGAGGGGGGACATGATAAAAATTTTCAAGTGTCTCAAGGGAATTAACAAAGTACAAGAGGGTAGTATCTTTCAGAAGAAGATATATGCAAGAACAAGGGGGCACAATTTGAAGATAGAGGGGGGACGGCTCAGAGGTAATGTTAGAAATTATTTTTTCACAGAGAGGGTTGTGGATGCATAGAACAGCCTTCCTGAGGAGGTTGTGGAGTCAGAAACAGTAGGAGAATTCAAGAATGCATGGGACAAGCATAAGGCAATTCCAGTGGGGGGGTAGGAGGAAGTAAGCTGTTGATTAACTAGAATCTGCAGCTTATCCATCAGGTAGGGAAATGGGAAGACTAGGTGGGCCATGCGGTCCTTATTTGCCTTCAAATTCTATGTAAATATATATATATATATAAATTTTTTTTTGTTTAAATTAAATCCCAGGTGTCTACTGGTCCCCACCCACCATCTGCTGATCAACAGACACAGTTTTAATAATTAAAATCACCCCCAGCCCCACACACCCTAGCCGATCGCCATGCCAGTCAGTCACAATGTAAAAATATATATACATTTTTCTAAAATTAAATCCCTGTTGTCTAATGGACCCCACTCCTGCACCCCATCAGGAAGTGCCCCACCACACCACCCCACTCCCTCCACTTCCTGACTCCAAGTGGGCCACCGGCACAGCCCTCCACTCACCTCCACGGCAGGCAGCCTGACTCAGCTCTTTATGAACGAGTGCGTGCTTGTACAAGCAGGCGCTCATTCAATGACAGTTCACGGTCATTTTAGGCAGTTTTTTAAGGGGGTAGAGAATGGGAGGGGATTGCTTCAGTCTCAGGTGGGGGGGCCGGATGGAGGACAACAGTGTTGTGGACCCTTCCGGCTCCTATTATACAATTTGCAAGAGCTGGTGATATGTACTCTTCAGATGTATTTTGGAATTTTATTTCTATCTGATCTAGCTCAAATGACTTTTTTTTTCATTTAGTTTGCTAGCTTGTTTCCTGGATGTTGCCACTTTGAGGATTTTGAAATTTTGGGGCTGTTGGTGAGTTTGGCTCTTTGGCCTCAGGGGTGGTTTGCACTGTTCCTACTGTATGTCTGTATCAGGGACTGTGAGCTGGATGTCTGGCAGTGTACAGTAATATTTATTTAGTGTACCTGCATTATTTTTTGGAGTCAGTTTTCTTCCACTGCTGTTGACAAAACTTGTCAGATATTTGTGCTCCTTATCCTTCAAGTCTCTTTATTAGATTCAAGTAAGATGAGGGGTCCATTATGACATTTATTATCCTTATAGTATTGTTTTTTTGCTCCACGAGGGTCATACCCAGCAAACCCACCACCAGCTTCCCTTTGTTGCTCACTACACCCCAGCTATGTCCTTCTCTCCTTCTTTTTGAACCTTTAACTCTTGCCATACCTCATCCATCTCCTCCCATTCCTTGTCCCCTTTTTCAGCCATGACCAAAGCTAAATAGTCCTTGAGGCTACCAGTAACCATCACCTCCTTGGGTGGTTCCTTACCCAGGTTGGGCTGCAGTTCCCTGCCTTCATCTGAATTATTTCTCATCACCTTCTTCTTTGGTGGTTCCTTCTGTTTTGATGGGTTCTTCCTCTTCCCTTCTTGCTTATCCCTCTTTTCTGCCTCTCTGGATTCCTTTATGAGTGACTGCACCTGCTCCATGAGCTCAGCCACCTTCAACACCAACTGGTCGCTGCTCTGGGTGCCATCCTTTAACTATACAATGCATGCTTTTAGCCTGTGATGTCCCCCATTATCACCTGCTGACACATTCTTTTTTTTTTTTTAATAACCACCCCGGCCATATCCCTTGTTTTCTTAGCATCAAAAGCTCAGTCCAGTGCACTTCTCTTGTCACATCTCTTATCACCCATTTAAATAGATTCATACCTGAACCTGCCTGATTCCCTTGTTTCTTTGTATTCATTAATTTTTTTGTATTAGTTTCATTTTTTCCATATACATATTGCAAAAAACGTTAATGCATCAGTTAGGGATATAGAAAAAATAAACTAAGCACCAGGAAGTTGACTACTACGGTGCTACATGAAAGAACACGCGGTGCAAAGAAAACAGTTCAAATCACCCGTAGCTCCAAATAAACATACTGACCATATATATGTCAATAAAGACAATGGTTTATTGCAATAACTGGCCAAAGGGTGGCTCAAGTCCGAAATTAAAAAACTAACATTTCTCCTGGTGTACTGCCAGGCTTCTTCAGCACTTGAGCCACCCTTTGGCTAAGTTATTGCAATAAACCATTGTCTTTATTGACATATATATAGTTTGCATCAGTTAGGGATGAAGCACTAAAAGTAGGGAAATGAGACATTAGTGTTGAGCCCCTAACACCACCACCCAACCCCACCAGCCCACTCCACACCCACCCTCCACAGACCAACAGGCATTCAGGGTGTGCCTTGGGGTCATCAGGCCTAACTGCCACCCCATTCCATGTGTAAGAAATTTGTAAGAAATTTGACATGGTACAGTATAGGATACTAGAGTGAGAGACTCAACATCCTCAAGGCACACCACAATGCCTGTTTTTCTGTGGAGGGTGGGTGTTGGGGTGGACTGGTGTGGTTGGGTGTTGGATGTTAGGGGCTCAACCCTAATGTCTCATTTCCCTACTTTAGTTGCTTTAACTCTAACTGATGCATTAACAAAGTTTTTTGCAAATTATTTCCTCACTTTTTGAGACAGTATAATTGTATTTTTATTCTACTATGGGAGCACAGGGTCCTTTGAACCCTCGCTCCCATCCCTCCACAGATGCACATATGAATCTAGTTGAGGAAACACAGGGATTTCTGACCCCTACACTTCCATACATTAAGTTACAAGCAGACATAGCGAACTTGCAACAAATAGTCATAACTGTGCTATCTTATATAATTTTCACCCCAAATGTTCAACATAACCTTATAATCACCTCACCACATGTACCCAGTACAGAAAACTTTCAAATCCCTATTGAAATGTAATTCTGTGCAATTGTAGCACAGTTTTGTGCCACAGGTGCAGAAAAACATTTTGGACAGGATTTGAAAAATAACAACTACACTCTTCATGAAGTGGTGGGAAAAAATTAGTAATGTTGAAAATCTGTAGTGAAAATATGAAAAATTGGCGAAGTTACAAGCATGCATAGAAACTGCACATTGCAGGCTCGTAATGCATCCTTTTTTGGAATTTTACTCCAAATTTTCAACATGGGCTTTTTGAGACCTCCCCTCATGAACACTGTCACTGTGATTTTGTTAATTAGTCCTGAAAGTTGATTTCACACAGCGACTGTGCCATTGTGCACCACAGGATCAAAAACATGTTTCGGGCAGGATGTGAAAAATGACAGCTGTACTGTTTATAAGGAGCTCTGAAAAAATGGCAATGTTGAAAATCTGGAGTGAAAGTATTACAAATTGGCAAGGTTTTGAGCATGTATAGAAACTAGGAAAAGAGAACATTGTTTAACCAGGAGCAGCACACTAAAGCCAGAGCTTGTTTCCAGACGTGACCTGGGATCACAAGGAAATTAAGTGACTTGTTCAGAATCACACAGTATGCACCTAGGCAGCTGTGGGATTCAAACCCAGGTCTCCAGATCTGCAGTTCAGAATCTTAACACACTGTGCTATATTGCCTCCTGTCCAACATACGCTCCTGTGCAAAAGCTGTGCAACTCACACTCTTAACACACTTACACACACACATTCTTTGCAATAATTTTCGATTAAATTTGCAACATAGCTTAGGACCCCAATTGAATATTAGCACTGTCATTTCATAAATCAGTCCCAAAAGGTGATTCTGCACAGCGACTGCAAAATCATCTTTTGGCACTGGGTAACAAAATGACAGTGCCAGTGTTCATGAGGTGGGGTCCCAAGAACACCATGTTGAAAACGTGAGGCCAAAATTCCTGAAAATGGCTGAGATACCAAAATAAGTTGAAAACTCAATTGACTGCCATTATAAGAGCTTACCTTGATTCTTCAGTTTGCAGTTCAGCTTTGAAGAGTGCAGACGTGCCCACTCTGCAGAAGATGACAGCACCCAACCTCCAGAGATAGGTACAGGGTAAGGAGGTGCAGGGAGGTGGGTGCACAGAGGGAGGGTCAGGTTGGGGGAGAGTGGCAGTGGGGACAATGAAGGACTGTTTTCTTTTTTTTTGGGTAAAATAAAAGATGTCAGAAGACAGTTTCCTTTTTTCACAGGTTTTTTTAAAGCACATTTTGGCACACTGGGGTGGGCTCCCAGTGTGCCACAGTAATGGAGGAGGGGGGGGAGATACATGCCAACACAGGGACTGGGCACCTCGATGTTGGTGAAAAATGATCATAGAGGGGCAGACTAGTCTGATGTAGGATTCTTCATAGAAAATTTCGATACATGATTCTGCATCAAAAACAGACGTCGGGAGTACTGTTTTCTTTTTTTTCAGATACTTAAAAAAACACACACATTTTCAGACACAGGGGGTTGGCTCCCCAGAATCTAAAGCTACTGGGGGCAGTTGAGGAGGTAAAAGCTGACACTGGGATTAGGCCCCCCAATGTCGGCACACTTCAAAGTAATGGGCTGCAGGTGGCGTTATCCGATACCGGGGGTGGACATCCCGGTGTTGGAAAATAAAATAAAAAAACAGGGGATGATGATCAGAGGGTGGGAGGCCACTAGAAACCAGGGAATGAATCTTTTAAGTGAGTCAGGGGGTTAACTAGACACCAGGGAAAATGGCACAGTTAGCTTTAAGAATCCCTTTTTGCAATCCTTTTTTGCCAGTTGATCTGGCGAAAAGGGATTGCAAAAAATTATTTTAAAGTGCAAAAGTGCCATTATTAAAGTAAAAAAAGCATGGGTGGGTAGAGGACATCCCCCTCACCAAAACTCATGCCTTGGTTTTTAGAACAGACGGCACTGGGACAAGTTATGAGGTTTTGTTTTCTCCCCTCGGTAAGAGAGAAAACAAGATGGTGGCTGATGAAGAGTGATTTTTCTCAGGAAGAGAGATTTTCTGAGATTTCTCAATCCCTCTTTTCCAGCCATTCATGACTAGGAATCCTTGATCGAAACGGTGCATCTATCTCACAAACTGAACTAAGCATGCTCAGAGCCTGAATTTTAAAAATGTAATACCTTTGCAACAGATTAATATTTTTTCACCACACCAAAGATGGAGTGTTCCTTTGGATAACCTTTCTACCCTGAACATTTCAGGCCAAAATTCCAAACGGGGTGGTCACAGCACGATGAGGAAAAAAAGGGAAAAATTGGGAAAATTGGCAAAAAATGCATGTTTCACAATTCGCTGTAAGAAATCTGCAAAGCTGATCCAAATACAACTTAACAAATCAAGAGATCTACAACCCAACACCATCTATTCCAAATTTCATGCACATCCATTGAACGGTTGAAAAGTTATTAGCATGCAAACTATGAGGTTTAACATTAAAGTGTCTGATCAACCCTAACTATAGGGGCACTACAGCATCCCTACTATCTATCTATATATATATATATATATATATATATATATATTCTATGCAAAAACTTTGTTACTGCATCATTGGCGTTAAAACAAAAAGTCAGGAAATGAGACCTTTAGGGTTTATTTGCCTGTAGACCCGCCCATCATCCCAAGATTGACAGCTAATGGGGTGTGTCAGTGGGGTTGTGAGGCCTAAATGTCACCCCATTCCATCTGTAACCATATTGACAAACCACATTAAAGAAGAATGGGGTGACATTTAGGCCTCACAGCCCCAATGACACACCCTGTCAGCTGCCAATCTTGGGATGATGGGCAGGTCTGCAAGGGGGGATGGGGCAACCCTAAAGGTTTCGTTTCCTGACTTTTTGTGTTTTAACCTTAAATGATGCATTAATTAAGTTTTTGCATAGAATTTCCTTACTTTTTCAAAAAGACTAGAAAAGGAGAAAGTTGCACAATGCGGGGCCCTTCAGGCCCATGCTCCCACCAACTTGCAAATTCCTGCCTTAGATAAGAGCACAAGTACTGAATATCATATGTATTGCTGGCAGCGCATATGGGTGGGAGTGTGGGGCCCACCACCTTGAATGAAAGCAAAGGGTCAGTCATCAGTGGCATAATTCAACACCTGTTTACATGTCAGACACCTAACCACTACAAATTACCTCCATGGCAGTAATGCTAGGCACTCTATAAATGTTAAGCCAGTACCACAATGTAAAACACCATTCGCAAAACATTGAGTGTGTCACGCAATATGGGTGCAGCAAATGAATTCAACAACACCTAAACACCATAATTCACATGGACAGCACATTCCCTCAACACGCTCAAAAGTTCAGTGGAAAAGACCAAACTGTTTCCGAGATATAAAATGTTAAAGTTTCAGATTTTCATTCGTCACACTGGCAGAATTCCATACCTATTAACATTTTACACACCTAACAACTTCTAACCATTTCCGAGGTATTTAATTTGAAAAATTGTTAAAATTGTGCTATCTGGTCCCTCCAAATCTGGGCATCTAGTCCCTCCCTTGTGATCAAAGATCGCGATTAAAGAATCTCGCTATCAAAGAATTTGCAGGCTCATGATCAAAGAATAAAAAATGTTAAAACTCTATTTTTAGAGAAAAATACATGAAACCACAGCCATGACTCTACAGAATGAAGACCCCTGAGCAGATCCCACCCTAGTTTGCCTGTAGAAGTGACCCCTGTGTTGAGAAAATTTAATTTTTCACGTGGCCATCTAGTCCCACCCTCGTGACCAAAGATCACGGTCAAAGAATTTCATGATCAAAGAATTTGCAGGCTCACGATCAAAGAATTTGCAGGGTCATGATCAAACAATAAAAAATGTTAAAAGTCAATTTTTAGGCAGAAATGTATGAAATTACAGCCATGCCTCGATAGAACAAAGTCCCCTGAGTAAACCCACCCTCATTTGGCTTAATAAATCACTTCTGAGCTGAGGAAATTAATTTTTTCAAGTGGCCGTCTAGTCCTGCCCTCGTGATCAAAGATCGCGGTCAAAGAATCTCGTGATCAAAGAATTTGCAAGCTCACGATCAAAGAATAAAAACATTAAAATCTCTATTTTTTTGAAGATTTGGAAGAAACCACAGGCATGACTCAATAGATGGAAGAACGTTCAGCAAAACCAACCATACTTTTACCTCAGAAGTACCCCTCTGGGCTGTGATATTTTAATTTTTCTGACCACAAATGGAAAATAAGATGGCAGCCATCACGATCAAAGAATTCCTCGTGATTAAAGATTCCTTGATTGCAAGCCTGAAAATTCTTTGATCATGAGGCTGTACTAGATGGCCAAAACCCCATTCTTCATTCGCAAAATAGCCATGTAAATTTTCCCATTGACTTATAATGGGAACTTAAATGTTTAATAACTTTTGAATGGATTAATATTTTCTCACCAAATGAAAAGTGGCATGTTCCTTGAACTAAGCTCGTTCAGATGAGCAAAGTTGCACAGCAGCATGCCACATCAAGGCCATGCAGCACCATGGACAAAATCAGAAAAACTGCCCACATAACTAGTGAAAAGTGCATTTTTCAGCATTTTGGTCTGCAAAAACTGTAAGTCCAACTAAAATGAAATTGGGCAAATCAAGAGATCTGTCATGCCCCACTGAGCGTACCAAATTTCATGCAAATCAGTTGAAAGAGTCCAAAGTTATTAATGCACAAAATTTTGAGTTTAACATAGAAGTGACTTCATAACCTAACTATAGGGGTGTGACCGCACCCCTATATTATATTCCATGTCTGACCATGTGGACATGCTACAGTAAAGGAGAATGGGGTGAGATTTAGGCCTCACAACCCCAATGACACACCCTGGAATCTGTCAGACTGTGGAGGATCAGGGTGGGGTGTGTGAGTGGGAGTTAGGGGTTCAACCTTAATGTCTCATTTCCTGACTTTTTTTGCTTTAACCCTAAATGAAGCATTACTGCAGTTTTTTTGCATAGAATTTCCTTACTTTTTGGAAAAAATTTAATATAAGTAGTAAAAAACACGTATTAGTGAGAGTGCAGAGCCCAGCTCCCACCACGTTGCCAATTTTTGCATAGCAATATGCATCTGGGACCAAGCTCCCACTTACGCAAAGCTATGGAGCCATGCAGTAGCACTGTAGGGCACCAAACCCTTGTAACAGTAATTTGTGCATATCTTGGGAACCGTAAGAGCTAGAAAATATATTCTAGCATCATTGTAATTGTGACAGTGAGTACTTCTTGCAACATTGGAAAGATTGTACCCATATCTCACATTTTTTCCAAGATATGGGCACCAAAAAGCACTGGACAGGCACTCTTTCAACCCTTGTGACAGTAATTTCACAATATCTCATGTTCCATGTAATGTACGAACAAAATTCCCCTGCAGGCTTACTCTACAATTTCAAATATTTTTCCAGTAGCTAGATCACCTGAAGGTGATCTAAGCCACCTGTAGCGAAAAGTCTGTATCTCACTTCATTTCTGAGATAATAGTGCTGAAAGTCATGACACAGACTGCAATGTAATGCTAAACACCATAATTCATATCTACAGGACATCCCGTCAACACCCTCCAAATTTCAAGTTAAAAGACCAAACCGTTTCTGAGATATTTAATTTTAAAAGTTGTTAAAATTGGTTCCCCAAATCTGGCCATCTAGTTCTTCCCTCGGGATCAAAAGGATCTTTGATTGTGAGCATGCAAATTCTTTGTTCGCGAGGAGGGACCAGATGGCCAAAACTCCATTCTTCATTCGCAAAATAACCATATAAATTTTCCCATAGACTTATAATGGGAATTAAAACTTTAATAACTTTTGAATGGATTAATATTTTTTCACCAAACAAAAAGTGGCATGTTCCTTGACCCAAGATCTTTAAATGTACCAAGTTGCAGAGCAGCACACCACACAACGGCCATGCAGCATCATGGAAAAAAATTAAAAACTACCCACATAACTGGTGAAAAGTGCATTTTTCAGCATTTTGGTGCACATAAACTGTAAGTCCAACTGAAACAAAATTTGGCAAATTAAGAGACTGACCATGTTCCACCCCGCATACCAAATTTCATGCAAATCCATTGAACCGTTCCAAAGTTATTAACGTGTAACATTTTGAGTTTAACATAGAAGTGGCTTCATAACCCTACATCTAGGGGCCCGACTGCACCCCTATAATAGATATATATATATATATATCTATATATATAGATATATATATATAGATATGTTGCAAAAACTATGTTAATGCAGAGATCAGGGTTGTAAAAATGCAAAGTGTACAAAGACAGGAAATGAAAAGATATTAGGGATTTGGGTTTCTGCAGTATTGGTGAATCAATGGTGGGGTCTTACTTGGGGTTGTCAAGTCTAATGCCCCCACTCCCCCATCCGATAGCCTTCTGTCCAGAGTGCAAGATACTGTTCCAACTAAGTGCACCATAACGATACAGTATGACCAACATAATCTGTCAGCGCTTTCTTCATGCACAGCTGTATTGGCCCTACCTAGAGATGGGCGAAAGCTGCAAATTTCCCAAGATTTTCTGAACTTCCACCATTTGTGAGATTGGAATCTTCAGAATATGTTTGGTGGATTTTTGTCTGGTTCGGCATAATTTTTGGCTGAACAGAGGAAAAATACACATGAACTACGTAATAACAGTTCGGAGGATTTTTTTCTGCAGTTTAATACAATGATCCACAGTTTATACATATATTTCACCGTTCTAAGTCAGAATTTCCCTGAAAGTTGCTAATTAGTTTTTTGCAGTTTTGTGGAAGTGAAAATCTGACTTTTGTGGAAATTCCACTGGCGAAAGTTTATTTCTGCACACCTCTAGCCCTGCATGAAGACATCACATTTGACCTCATCTGATCCAGGGAAGAGGCAGTACCACGGTGGGTGGTGGTGGGCATTAGGGTTGACAACCCCAAGTAAGACCCCACCACTGATTCTCCGATACTCCGGAGACCCAAATCCCTGATATCTTTTCATTTCCCATCTTTGTATGCTTTGCGTTTTTACAACTCTAATCTCTGCATTAATGTAGTTTTTGCAATTAATTTCCCTTCTTTTTGTGATAGTGGGACTGTATCCTCATTTGCACAGAATGGGATAAATATAAAACTGAAGATAGTCCTGGAATTGTATCCTCATTTGTGCAGGGCCCTTTGGGATCTGTGCAAAATGAGCTAAATACAATATTGGAGACAATCATGATGCAATGCATAGGGCCAGCAGAACCTGGCACACTTTTCGATACCCTGTAGGACAGGTTCCCTGACCCACTACAGGGTGTGATGTCTGCTCCAAAGCACTGCTCCACCCCTACCCAGGCCATGACTGGCGCTACATGCTGCAGTATTCAACATCAGCCTCGTACCAGTAAACCGACTCACTGAATTGACACGTGAACTCAGCATACTGGCACGGTAAGGTAGTGTATTTCCCAGAGGGGCAACAGACATCCCTGCAATCAATGTTACATAATACATTGTTTTTCTTTTATATTTTGACCCCAAACATTCAACATATTCTTCTTATGACCCCACCTCATAAACCCCTTAGGTGAAAATTTTCAAATCCATGCTAAAATGCCATTCTGTGCCACAGGTGGAAAAACACATTTTGGACAGGATGTGAAAAATGAAAGCTATACTGTTCATGAGGTAGTGTAAAAAAATGGGTATATTGAAAATCTGGAGTCAAAATATTGTAAATTTCCAAAGTTATGCACTTGCATAGAAACTGAGCAAATGCACACTCATAACGCGCCCATGTTTAAGAATTTTTTCTCCACATTTTCAACATGGCCTTTCTGGGACACCACCTCATTAACACTGGCACTGTTATTTTGTTAATCAGCCCTAAAAGGTGATTTCACGCAGCATCTGTGCCATTCCATGCCACAGGTGTAAAGACATGTTTCTGGCAGGATATAAGAAGTGATAGTTATACTGTTCATGAGGTGATATGAAGAAAAGGGCATATTGAGAATCTGGAGTCAAAATACTGTAAATTACGAAAGTTATGTGCCTGTATAGAAACTACACAACGCACGCTCATAATGAGGCCATTGCTTGGAATTATTTCACCAAATTTTCAACATGGGCTTTCTGGGACCCCACCTCATGAACACTGGCAATGCCATTTTATTAATCAGTCCTGAAAGGTAATTCTGCACAGCGACTACGAAATCACCTTCCAGGCCCGATTAATAAAATAACAGAGTTATTATAATAGAGTGAATACAAACTCGGTGTTCTCCCCACCCTTTTTATTAGAACGTGGGACAAGACAAGGCTGTCCTCTCTCCCCCCTCCTATTTGTCCTAGCTGTTGAACCCCTGGCCTGTGCAATTTGGAACCATCCTGAAATAATTGGTATTATGGTAGGTAACACACTGTATAAAAGCCTTAAGTATACAGGATGACCTCCTTCTCTTGTTAGCAGATGCCCATCGATCTGTCCCTCCCTTATTGACTCTTCTGGAATCTTTTCATGCATATTCTGGTCTCAAATTAAGTCAGAACAAGACCAAGTTAATGCCCTTAAACAAACCCTGTACCCTACAGTTGGCCAAAAGATCGGACCTCCTTTAGGCCCCTGATGGGATAACATATTTGGGGATAATATTGTCTCCCTCATTGGATACAATCTGGCAAATTAATATTCTCTCTTTGCTTTCCTTCATCAAAACAGAGTTTGATAGATGGAAGCTCCTCAAACTGACTTTAGCAGGTAAAGTTGCTGCGATTGATATGGTCACTGCTCCAAAACTCTTTTATTTATTGATGCACATCCCTATCCGTCTCCCAAAATACTGGGACTTAGCCATTGATAAAGTAATTGGACACTTTCTATTGGAAGGCACCAAACCTAGATACAGCCGAACCAAACTCCAGACCCACTGGAAGCATGGTGACTGGAACCTCCCTTGGCTAGAGGGCTACTGTCAGGCCTTTCTTTTGGCTCAGATGACCAAATGGCTGACCTTTCATCTACCCACTTCCCCACAGTGGCTCCAAATTGAGTTAGATAGCGCGGGAATTTTTCTGCCCTCCTCTCTTTTACTCACAAGCCCCAATAGCAAAGCCAGACCTCCCAGCAGTTTTAAATCCTCCCTCACCTCCCCAACAGTAGAGGCTTCGAGAGCCAACTGTCACATTGTTCATCGGAGGTTGAAGATGGCCCCTGTTCTGACTTTGCACCTCCCCCTTTGGCAGAATCCCGCCATTGTTATTGGGGGTTATTGGATCTAGTGGGAAAATTGGGCTAAGAAGGGGATCTCCACTATTGGAGATGTGTGTGGATCCTAGGTATAATGCAATACATTCATTTCACTACTTTCAGCAGAAATGGGATATCCCCCAGACCGAATTCTGGAGGTACCTACAACTTAGAGAAGCCTTAAGACCTATCCTGAATTCCCCCTCACATACACAAGACAATCCTTCTGTTTTACAATCATGGATTAAAAACCCTAAAGGCCTAGCAGGACGCATCTCTGCCAACATTAGGGGAATCTCTGCCTTCTCAGTCTGAAGGCGCTAAAAGGAAGTGGAAAAAGATGCTGCACCTTACAATCTCCTCTGATGCTTGGGACCGGGCTTGGAGGGATACACACAAATGGTTGGGAGAAGCCAGATTTCATTTAATACAAAATAAAATATTCCACTCGTGGTACAAAACCCCTGTGAATCTTTACAAAGCTAAGATCTTGGATTCCGACAAATGCTGGAGATGTCAGACTATGTCAGGAGACTTGATGCATATACTGTGGTCCTGCCCCTTAATTCAGCCCTGATGGCACTCAGTACGAGATGTGGCTTCTAAAGTATTAAAACTCCAAGTCCCTCTGTGCCCTCTTTTTTATCTCTTGGTTATTAACACTGCCCTTCCTAAGCTTACCTACCTGGAATACAAATGGTTAGATCTTTTAACTATGCAAACCAAGAGAGCCTTGCTTTGTAAATGGAGGTCCTCCATAATTCCCACATTGATGGAAGTATTGGCATCGCTCTCAGTAGTGGCTAAGTTGGATAGAATCTCGGACCTGCAAAACACCAACTTTCCAAATTTAGACTCTGTTGGGCCCCCTATTTAACTTATGTTCACCCCAAAATGGGTATAGGATGTTTACCCCTTTTTACCTTGGAGGTTATAGCTGGCTCAATACTCAATACAATACCGAGCTAATTAAGTGTGGGACAACTGTGAACTGAGGTTTCTATTCCCTTAAATATTTTCCTCATACTTTAAGGTGCCTTCTAGTTTCTTCTTACAGAGACACTAAATTAAAGTCTTTGAAGGTCTTACAGTACGTATTTAGTGGCCTTAGTCTGTCAGAATGATTTTTTTGATAAGTATTGTTATATGGCTGCCACTTTTGTTATGAACCTGAGTCTTTGGGATTGCTTGTGTTCCTCTGTTCTGCCTCTAGGTAATAGCTGGAGACTGCAGAACATATACACACTTATAGCTCGATTCCTCTCTTGATGCCATGAAAATGATTAGAGAGGCTTGCACAGATCCAGTAAAACTGACCCGTGTGCCTATGTCCAGCAAATCCTGTCTTGCAGCTCATCCCTCTGGTGAGTACAGTTCTTAGCTTAATGAATGCACACTGTTATAAATAATGACAACATATTGCTAAATTGATATGTATAGGTCTCACTTATGTCCTCTGACTTTTCCACACTAATACCTTATACTTTACACTCACCCTTTGCTATCCATTTACAACAGATGGAACACAAGCTCTATTTCTGCTTTAGCATGCAGATCAGAATAGACAGGGATCCTATCTGTAACTTTCTGTATGACGATTGTAGGTAACCTACTGATACCTTTCCCTTTCCCTACTCCCCCCCCAGTGATTAAATTTTACCCTCCCCCTTCTTTTCCTGTTCCTTCCCTGTAAGATAGGTGTTCTAATGTTTATGTACATGTATCCAGCTTACTGTCATAGGCTTCGGCCACTTGGATGTATGTCTGTGCATTTCCTTATCTAAACACTAATAAAAAAGTTACAACAAAGGGGCAACCCTGATATACGGGCGTGACTGCGCCTATATATATAATCTGCCACCTCTGGGTTTTAGCCTGAACTGGAACAAAACCCTGTAGAAATATAATTAAAGTTGATACTGCAATGTCCCTTCATGCCAGTCATTCCCACCTGAGGCACTAGGTTTTTTCACCCGCGGTAACTAGTGACTGCCTTCCCACTATCCCATGCCACAATGCTATGCTAGCCTCCTATGGCCTATCTCTCCACTTTTATGTCTCGATTTTGGTTGCCTTTTAATAACATATTTCTCCTCAGTTTCTGTAACTATTTTTTTTTTAAATCCCCAATTGAGCATAGGGGAAAAAAGAGGAGAGGGGGCGGGCCTTTGGCCAGATCCAATCTGTTCACCCCATGGCCTGACATGTGGTTGCCTGCCTTCGCACATCCCCCTCCAAGTCTGGGCCTATTTTGAGTCCCCAGCACCTTCCCTCCTATCCATTGGCTGCCTGATGCTTCCTGGCACTCCCAGTTGTGCCTGCATATCAATCCCCCCCCCAAACTGCCTTAGTGACATCATATTATGTTACCCAACTTCTTTTATTAATTACATTTTTGTTTCTTTTTTGGGGGGGACCCAATAACCCGAAAGAGCTACTTGTCATCCCATGCTCTCATCTTGCCTTGTGGCTTACATCATGCAGGCCTTTGCAGCCTGTAATCCCCACGTGGCCCCACATCCAGCCTACTCTATACAGGCATACCCAAACCTCCCTCCATTTTCCTCGATTTGCCATTATGTAACATTTTTTTTCCTTTTTTTACATCTCCCTTCCCAAACCTTGCATTCAGAAAGCCCTCTCTCTGCCCAGTTTCCCTTCCCCAATAAAGAACACTGCTCTGGCGTCCATCCATCCAGGCCTCCATCGACCCACCGAGCCTAGGCCCAGCTGCCAGCTTCTGTCTCAGAATCTTGGCCTATTATGATCTCAGCCATACTCCCATGACCCTTTTGGAACAAATTGATTCTTTATAACTTGCTGCAGCCTACAGCCACACCAAACTGCTATGCAAGTGGGTTGCTTGCTGCTCTTTTGCTCAAATCCTGGACCCTGCAGCCACACGCCTTCATTCCTCTGCAGCCTTACTGTTGCCTCTGTCTTTCAGTCCTGATGTTAATTCCCTCCAATCCTGTCTGAGTGACCCTCTTGCATGTTACCAACTCATGCCAACTCCTTGGGTAAAAACCCTCCCACCCATGCAGCCCCGATCTTTCCTGCTGTTGTGTACCTTCACCTTTTAAATTCTCCCTCAAACTTTTCCAAATACTGTGACATGACATTAATTCTCCCCAAAACTTTCCCTCCTCCTATGACTCACTCCCAACAGCTGTTTTTCAAAAATCAAACTTTGGATAACTAAACAAACTAGTCTTCTACCTTTCTTTACAAAAAAAAACAAACATATTCTTCTCTCTGGCTATGCCTTTAACAGTCGTAATATAAACCACTAAACCCAGGCATATAAAATCCACAGTCCTGCTTTCTCTCCTCCTATGACTCACTCCCAATAGCCAGCGTTTTTCAAAAATCAAACTTTGGATAACTAAACAAACCAGTCTACTACCTTTCTTTACAAAAAAACTCATATTCTTCTCTCTGGCTCTGCCTTTAATAGTTGTAACATAAACAACTAAACCCTGGCATTCAAAACCCACAGTCCTGAATACTTATAGCTGCAGATTTTTTGTCTTTCCAAGCTTGTGACTTAGCCGCCTTACCTGCAAGAATTCTGCTCAAACCTAACGAACGGTCATTCCTATGTGCTGCTCAGAAATTCCAGTTTTCCTAAGCTGTAGAAAAGAGAGAGTTTCATGTCCCGTGTTCCATGCAGCTCCTTTTCTACCCCCTCCTGGCCACCTCCCCTAGCCCTGGCTGGCCCAATCACCTTATCTGTCACACTCATCTGGCTAGCTCGGCCATTGCTCTGACCTAACCAAACCCCCCTCTTGTCTTCCCCCTCCTTCCTTGTCTTGCCTCCCCTCCACCTGTCCTTTCCTTTATGCTACCTTTTTCCTCTCAGGGATCCCCTGCCAACCCAGGTTGCCCTTTATTGGGGCAACCTCTATTGTCAGTTTAATCCAAACCTTAACTGATGCATTCATGCAGTTTTTTGCAAAGAATAAATATATATACTGTAGATACACACATACATACATATATATATATATATATATTATATATGTATACGGATGGATGAATAGATAGACAGACAGCCAGACAGACAGACAGACAGACAGACAGACAGACAGACAGATAGATAGATAGAAAGATAGATAGATAGATAGTTAGATAGATAGATGCAACATATGTCTTTGTATAACTGCCAAGATAAAATCCTGGATTCTGTGGAAGATAATAGTGTATCTTGTTGTTGCATGTATCAGTCTTGTAGCTTTGTCAGTCCACTATGTCATACATACATACAAGAATGACTAGTGGAATACAGAAGTGAAAGTGGTTTTGCAGTGTCCACATTGGCTATCAGAACTATAACCAGCTGCAAGGCTTTGACTGCTCAGTTTTTTTATTTTTCTACAAGCTCTATATTTTAATTCCAGTTCACTTCTGAGACCTACATTATGCTGTCCTGCCTACCTTGACATGCAGATGAAGCTTCTCCACAGGCATGACTTTACTTGCATGCTGGCCAATAAGTGATACAGATAGTCTCAACAGAAGTATTTTTATTCTACAGTAGATGGTAACTTGCTCCCAGCCACATTACCTGTGATTTTCGGAGTTCGATCTCTATCCTACCATCATTCAACCTTGATACCAAGAAAATGCCTGGTGATGCAGTTTTCAAAGTAGAAGACCACACTGAACAAAGCAACCTACAATACAAACTATATGACATCTAGTGGGGAATAATAAACAATGAAACTGTTACTCTATCATTTTTTAAGTGAAAGAACAGCAACCGAGAATCAATCCAAGGTAAGGGGGAGGATGCAGAAATCTAACTCAGAGGCCCTCTGTTTCACAAAATATAGCTGTGCTCCGAATTCCAGGTTATGTTGCCTCAAATAGTCACATCATAGCTACTGGGTGAGTTAGACCACACGGGCTGTGTGAGAGCTTGGAAGCACTAGCTGAGTGAGCATCTTGTAAACCAGTACAAAACTTGAAAGGAGTTAATTTAATATTTTCTTGCTTGAACAATATATATTTGATCCTTTGTGAACTATAGAGTGGGACCATTACTAAGACAACCATGCTGGGATTTCTGGGGAATATATTCTAGCCTACACCCCATTGTACTCCCTTCCATATAAAGGGCTACTGATGCCCACTAACATTTTAACTTTGTTGTGCGTGTTTAAATCTTCTGCATAAGGGAGTTTTATAGATGGATTAGTGCTTCATGTAAACATGGTACTATATCTTTTAAAACTTTGCAGCTTACACTTTGGAACCTGTAATAGAAGCATGGTCACGTGACCTCTGTTCTGACGTGTGGGTTCTGTTGCCTTAAATAGCCACATTATAGCAAGCGGGGTGAGTGCACACGGAGACTTGTGCAGAGACACGCACAGCTTTGCGCATGTTGGGTGTGTCCACCATGGAACAAGGGACAAGGGCCAGAAATTTTACAAGAGATAGAGTGCAGTAACATGTATATATACAAGACATAAGTAAGTATGAGTAAGGTGTACTGAGAAACAGATCAGCAATCAGTTTATGTAGTCAATTATTAAAGCTTCATAAGTGTACACTCCTTTCATTCTTTTGTGTGGAGAAAGTATAGATGCACAATGATTGGGGTAACATCAATGAAATTACACAAGACAACATCTTAAGAAACTATCTGGGCAAAAGGCTATTAAGGCAAATAAATTATTAAGTACCCACAGGTGTTTAATAAAATAAAGGGATAACGGTGGTGATAAGATCTTTTGAACCAAAGTATACACACAGTGAGTACACTAATTATTACAAAGGCAGCTTAAGAGCTTTTTTGTTTACATATTAGGCCCACATAGACTTAAGGCCTAGATAATTCTTAAGAGATCTTTTTAAAGGAAAGGGAAAAAAATACTTTTATATATAATCTTCTCCAATACAGATTATACCATTGTGGCTCTCAAAAATGGGAAACTGGGAATTAGATGCAACCAATGTGACAAATTTACTATTGAACCAAGTGTGGATTTTGATTTATTTACCTGCACTCAGTGTCTAGAAATTAAAGAACTGAAAGCAAAAATATTTGGATTAGAACTAGAGATAAAAACTTTAAACAAAGATGGAGACAAAAACCTAAATGATGGAAATAAAAATATACAGTATGGAAATGTAGAGAGAATACAAGTAAAAGACTGAGAAATAGTGAGGTAAATGATGAGTGGTGCTATGAAACGACAGTAGAAGTCATTTTATCGGGATGCGGTTAAAGGGGACATCTGCTTAATTGGGACGCTTCACAAGGCACAGATTTACTTCTAATATTACTCTATGGTATCATTATCCCCTTAATTGAGATGTCCCTTCCATTTAATTGGGACATTTCAGAGTTTGCAGCTGTCTCCAAAGGTGACAAATTCACATTAACCCTTTGTTTTTTTTGTTTTTTTGCAAATAACTTTATTTTTCCAAAAAGGTCACATGGTTTAGCATAGCACATCACATTAACCCTTTTTTAACGACTTCCCGATATATGAGGATAGTAATTAGCGGCTGCTTCATGAAGCATTCTGAACTGTGTTTGTGCTGTGTTTTAACATAACATGGCATCCAGTAAGCTTATCGACCTTTCATTAAGTCAAAAAATAAAAGTTATCAAATCATTGCAACTGCCCAAATCCTCTCTTTCAAAGGTTGCAAAAGAATTCAGCATCTCTAAGAGCCAGGTGGGAAGAATCAGTTTGAACAAAGAAAAACAGCTGGCCGAACTGAATCTGAACAGCAACATAAACCGCAAGAGAAAGAGAGAAGGTAAGGTCACTGCCACTGAGGATGGTTTGCTGACATGATTTAACCATGCAGTAAGTAAAGGCGCACATCTTACTGGTCCAATTTTAAAAGTGAAGGCAAATAAAATTGCAACTCACCTTGACCACAAAGGGTTCAATGCCAATCATGGGTGGCTTTCAAGGTGGAAATAGTGGCATAACATTGTATGGAAGAAAGAGCAGGGGGAGCTTTTTGATGCCGACATGCCTTCACCTGCTGAATAGAAACATAGACACTTAGAATTTGACAGCAGATAAGGACCGCTTGGCCCACCTAGTCTTCCCATTTCCCTACCAGATGGATAAGCTGCAGATTCTAGTTAATCAACAGCTTACTTCCTCCTACCCCTCACTAGAATTGCCTTATGCCTGTCCCATGCATTCTTGAATTTTTCCACTGTTCCTGACTCCACAACCTCCTCAGGAAGCCTGTTCCAGCATCTACAACCCTCTCTGCAAAAAAATACTTTCTAACATTACTTCTGAGCCGTCCCCCATCTATCTTCAAATTATGCCCACTTGTTCTTGCACATCTGTTCTTCTGAAAGATACTACCCTCTTGTACTTTGTTAATTCCCTTAAAATACTTAAAAGTTTCTATCATGTCCCCCCTCTCCCTCTTTTCCTCAAGGGTATACATATTGAGCTGTTTTAGTCTTTCCTCATATGTCTTCTGGTGCAGACCCTGCACCATTTTGGTTGCCCTCCTCTGAACAGCCTCTACTCTGTCTATGTCTTTGTGGAGATGGGGTCTCCAGAATTGCAGGCAGTACTCCAGATGGGGTCTCACTAACTGTCTGTACAGAGGGATAACAACTTCCTGTTTTCTACTGTTGATACCTCTCCCTATGCATCCCAGTATCCCCCCAGCCTTCCTTACTGCCTTCTCACATTGCTTGCCCACCTTTAGGTCATCTGATATAATTACTCCTAGGTCTCTTTTGATTTTTGTTGTTGTTATTAACTCACCCCCCATTGTGTACTCTTTCCCTGGGTTTTTGTTTCCCAGATGCATTACTTTGCACTTCTTTGCATTGAATTTGAGCTACCACATATTTGACCATTTCTCTGACCTTGCCATGTCCTTTTTCATTCTTTCCACCCTACCTTGTGTATCAACCCTGTTGCAGGTCTTTGTGGCATCTGCAAAGTGACATACCTTTCCTTCCAGGTGCTCTCCAATGTCACTTAGAAAGACATTAAAGAGGACCGGTCCCAGTACCGAACCCTGCGGTACCCCGCTAGTTACCATCCTTTCTTCACTGTGAACTCCGTTTACTATTACCCTTTGTGCCCTGTTGTCTAGCCAGTGTTTTATCCAGGCTACCACCTTGGGACCCACTCCCAGGCTGGATAACTTGTATATTAATCTTTTGTGTGAGACTGTGTCAAATGCCTTGCTAAAATCTAGGTAGGCCATATCCATAGCCCCTCCCTGGTCTACTACTTTGGTCACCCAGTCAATGAAATCTATTAGGTTCATCTGACATGACCTTCTTGCTGTGAAACCATGCTGCCTTGGGTCCCATGTCCCACTGGCCTCTAGGTACTCAACAATTCTTTCCTTCAGAAGTGATTCCATCATTTTCCCTACCTCTGAAGTCAAACTAACTGGTCTGTAGTTTCCTGCCTCTGCCCTGCTCCCAGTTTTGTGAAGTGGAATCACATTTACCCTCCTCCAGTCCTCAGGTACCACCCCATCCTCCCATCAGTTATTAAGGAGAGTAGTCAGTGGTGTTACTAGTTCTACCCTTAGTTCCTTTAGAATTCTGGGGTGAATCCCATCAGGCTCCATTGCTTTATCCACCCCCAGTTTCAAGAGTTCTTTCAAAACCCTTTCTTCTGTGAATGGACTGGTATCGACCCCCCTATTCAGAGTTTCTCCCTTGTTTGGTTTAGGTACCTCCCCCTCCTCTTCCATTGTGAATACTGAGCAGAAATATTTGTTCAGTGGCCCTGCTTTTTCACTGTCACCATCTGCCCACATTCCTTCCCCTTTATTAAGTATATGTATCCCTCCCTTGGTCTTTCTTCACTCCCTAATGTACCCATAAAGGGTTTTATCCCCCTTCTTAACAGAGTTGGCTATTTTTTCCTCAGTTTGTGCCTTTGCTATTCTGACTATCTTTCCTGCCTCATTCTGCTTTAACTGATAAAGTTCTCTGTCCTGCTTCTTCTGTGTTTCCTTATATTTCCTGAATACTAGCCTTTTCTCCTTAACCATCCCTGCCACCTCGTTTGAGAACCATAGTGTTTTTTTCCTTCATTTTGTTTTGTTGGCTTGCTTCACACAAAGACTTGTTGCCTCTGCGATGGCTGTTTTGATCATTCCTCATTGTTCCTCCACCCCTCCTTCTTGCCCATTTGCTAGTGCTTTTCTGAACCACTCTCTTATTTTCCCAAAGTCAGCCTTCCTAAAGTCCAATACTCTTGTTTTTGTATGGCTTGTCTCTATGGTTGTGCTTATTGTGCACCACACTCTTTGGTGGTCACTTGTTCTCAGATGGCTACCCACTTCTAAATCTGACATACTTTCTCCTTCCCCATTTGAGAGTACCAGATCTAAGATTGCTCCCTCCCGAGTGGGTTCCAACACTAGCTGTCTGAGGCATGCACCCTGTAGGGCATCAATAATGACCCTGCTCTTGGATGTGCCTGCACCAAAGGTACTCCAGTTAACATCTGGCATATTCAGGTCCCCCATCAACAATATCTCCCCTTTTTCTGCCATTTTAAGGATGCCTTCTATCATTTCCTTGTCCATTTCCTCCCCCTGAGATGGGACTCTGTACACAACCCCCACGTGGATTGTGGTGCCATTTCCTGTCTCCAGGGTGACCCATAGTGACTCATCAACTTCTTGTTTACTCTTTAGTTCTGTTGCTTTAAACCCTTCCCTTATATAGACAACTACTCCTCCTCTTCTTCCTCTTTTACCCACCCTGTCCCTCCTGTAGACTGTGTATCCTGGTATATTGACATCCCAGTCATGGTTCTCTGTGTACCATGTTTTAGTGACTGCCACAATATTCAGGCATTCCTCTTCCATCAAGGCCACTAGTTCAGGGAACTTGTTGCTCAGACTGCGGGCAATGGTACTCTTCACCTTCCATTTATTTTTTATGGCCTTACCCCTTTTAGCCCCATCCCTGTCCTTACTGCCTTTTTCTGCACTTATCCCTGTGCTGCTCCCTAATGACTTCTCTACCTTGGTGTTTACCTCTCTAACTACTGTATTTTCTGGTGGGAGGCTGGGATTTCCCTACTCCTTTTCAGTCTCTCCCCCTTGGTTAGTTTAAATGCTTGCCAATTAAGCATTTAAACCTGTCACCTAGGATCCTGGTTCCCTCCCAGACAGATGCAGACCATTGCACCAGTATGAGCCTGCATCCCTCCAGGTGGCTCCCCAGTCCCCAGTGAAGCCAAAACCCTGAGCTCCACACCAGTTTTTCAACCACTCATTGAATTCCATGGTGTGGAATACCCTAGCATCATCTTTGCCATAGACAGGCAGCACCTCCGAGAGGGTTACCGTACATGCTACTTGTCTAAGGCCCCTCCCCAATTCCACAAACTCCTCTTGCACCACTCTGATCCCATTCACAGCCAGGTCATTTGTCCCTAGGTTGACAATGACATCCAGCTCCCTCCTTCTTGCAGCTGCTCCTGTGATACTGAGGATTTGCTTCCTGTCCCTCTGAGCCATAATGCCAGACAGGCATCTTACCTCCCTATCCCCTTCCTCCCCCACTTCTACCCTCCTAATGATTGAGTCCCCCACCTGGAGTTGTTTCCTTCCCCTGTGGAACCTCGTGCCACCCTCCTGTGGGTCTCCTTTGAGGAGGTTCCCAGCATCCTCCTTGGTCTCCACTGCAAGTGCCTTCATAGAGGAACCACTCTTTGCTAGAACAGCATATGAATTGTGGAGAGGTACAACTGGAGGGATGCACCTCTGTTCCACCACCCTCTCTCTCCCTGATCCCACCTTGGTCCAACTGCTCCTCTTTCTTGGCAACCACTGAGGTAACGGTGGTGACCCTGGTGGTCCCTGGGTGGGGAAAGAGGTTTCATGAATCCTAGCCAGGTCGGCCTGGAGATAGACAACCTCCTCCCTCAGACCAGAGAGGTGCCTACAAACAGGGCAGCATCGCAGCCTCCAGAATGTCTCCCGGAACACTGCTGCCCCACAGCCATTGCATTGCACTGCTCCCATCTTGACTTATTTTGTGTCTCCTCTCCTGTTGCTTTTGTATGCTTACTGTCTCCTCCCTCTATGTATTTTTACACTAACATTCCGACTGCCTATGTACCCTTACAACTCTCGCCCTCCCTGTTCTGGAACAGGAACTTCCTGTACTCTTCAGTAGTCTCCTTCTTCTCTGCTTGGATTCAGACTTCCAGCAGCCGGGGGGAGAGAAAGAGTTATTTTTTAGGTTCCTTCAAGGTTGATGAAACTAATGTGTCTCAGTGATTCTTCCCTTCCTACTTCCAAACAGGAAGTTCCTGTTGTCAGTCAAATCCAGTGGCTAAAAAAGTAGAACTGGCTTTGGGTGGGAAAGAGGGCAATTAGTAAAAAATCTGTAGTTCTAGACTGCTGTATCTTGCTCTGAAACCAAAGTTCTTTTCTGTCAAAAATAGCAGGAAGCTGTAATTGGACAGCTGCTTTTGTACTCCTAAGCTGCTTAGCCACACCCCCAATTAGCCTCAGCCTCTGCTGTGACTCAGTAAATTAAGCTGATACAGCCGCCTTCCTCAGAGAAACACACAGTGACTTTTACTCTTTTTTTTTACTTAAATGAGAGCCCCTTCTTCTAATAAAGTATCTGTTTGCTTAATCCAAACAGGTACTAACTCCTGCTGAGATAGAAGTGATTTATCAGTAAAAAATCTGCAGTCACCAGCCTATACTGGCAGGATGGTCTGCATCTGTCCAGGAAGGGAACAAGTCTTTTGAGCAATTGGTTTAAATGCTCTTAAACTAGTCAAAGGGGGAGGCACTGATAAGCAGCAGGAAAATCCCAGCCTTTCCCTACAAAACAGGGTACTAAATGAGAAAAAGACCAAGGTAGAAAGGTCAGTGGGGGATGCTGCAACAGAAGGTAAAGCCATTAAAAAATGGAGAGCAATGAGTACCAATGCCCGTGGTCTGGGTAACAAGCTTCCAGAATTAGTGGCCTTGATGGAGGAGGGACATCTGGATATCGTGGCAGTTACAGAGACATGCTACACACAAAACCATGACTGGGATGTAAACATACCAGGATACACTATCTACAGGAGGGACAGGGAGGGTAAAAGAGGAGGAGGAGTAGCCCTTTACATAAGGGAAGGAATCAAAGCAACAGAACAAAAGGGTAAACAGGGAGGGGAAGAAGCACTGTGGGTAAATTTGGAGACAGGCAATGGCACCACAATCCACACAGGGGTTGTATACAGACCCCCTTCTCAGGGGAAGAAATGGACAAGGAAATGATAGAAAGTATACTTAGAATGGCAGAAAAAGGGGAGATATTGCTGATGGGTGATCTGAATATGCCAGATGTTAACTGGAGTGCAGTTGCAGCAGCCACTTCGAAGAGTGGGGTTATTCTAGATGCCCTACGGGGGCATGCCTTAGACAACTAGTATTGGAGCCCACTCAAGAGGGAGTAATCTGAGACCTGGTTCTCTCAAATGGAGATGGAGAGAGGATCACAGATGAAGAAGTGGTAGCCATCTAGGAACTAGTGACCATCGAACAGTATGGTTCACAATAAACACAGCAATAGAGTCAAGCTACAAAGGCAAAAGTACTGGACTTTAGGAGGCTGACTTTGCTAAAATGGGTGAGTGCCTAAGGAATGCACTAGCAAATGGGCAGGAAGGAGGGGTGGAAGAACAATGGGGAATAATAAAAACTGCCATCACAGAGGTAACGAGCCTTTGAGTGAAGCAAATAAACAAAACAAAACAATGTAAGAAACCACTATGGTTCTCAAAGGAAGTGGCAGTGAAGATTCAAGAGAAAAAGAAAGCATTCAGGAAGTACAAGGAATCACAGAAGGAGCAGTACAGAGAACTGTATCAGTTAAAGCAAAAGGAAGCTGGGAAACTGAGGAAAAGATAGCCAACTCAGTTAAGAAGGGGGATAAAACCTTTTATAGGTACATCAGGAGTGAAGGAAGACCAAGGGAGGGATAGTGAGGCTTAATAAAGGGAAGGGAGGGTGGGCAGAGGGAGACTGTGAAAAGGCAGAGATACTAAACAAATATTTTGCTCAGTATTTACAAATGAAGAGGGGAGGTACCTAAAACAAACAATAGAAACACTCTGGATACAGAAGTTGATACCAGCCCATTTACAGAAGAAAGGGTTCTGAAAACACTAAAACTGAAGGTGGACAAAGCAAAGGGGCCTGATGGGATTCATCCCAGAATTCTAAAAGAACTAAGGGTAGAACTAGTGACACCACTGACTACCCTTTTAACAAATCATGGGAGGATGGGGTGGTACCCGAGGACTGGAGGAGGGCAGATTTGATTCCCCTTCACAAAAGTGGGAGCAAGGCAGAAGCAGGAAACTACAGACCAGTTAGTTTAACCTCAGTGATAGGGAAAATGATGGAATCACTTCTGAAGGAAAGAATTGTCGAGTATCTAGAGGCCAGAGGGGCACAGAACCCAAAGCAGCATGAATTCACAGCGGGAAGGTCATGCCAGACAAATCTGATAGATTTCTTTGACTGGGTGACCAAAGTAGTAGATCAGGGAGGGGCTGTGGACATGGCCTACCTAGGCTTTAGCAAGGCATTTGACACTGTTCCACACAAAAGATTAATATATAAGTTAGCCAGCCTGGGAGTGGGTCCCAAGATAACAGCCTGGGTAAAGAATTGGCTGGTGAATAGGACACAGAGAGTAATAGTAAATGGAGTCCACTCAGAAGAAAGTGGGGTTACTAGTGGGCTACCGCAGGGTTCAGTATTAGGACCGGTCCTCTTCAATGTCTTTATAAGCGACATTGCAGAGGGACTGGAAGGAAAAGTATGTCTCTTTGCAGATGACGCAAAGATCTGCAACAGAGTTGATGCACAATGTGAGTGGAAAGGATGAGAAGGGACTTGGCAAGGTTAGAGGAATGGTCAAATGTATGACAGCTTAGATTCAATGCTACAAGAAGTGCAAGGTAATGCACCTGGAAACAAAACCCAGGGAAGAGTACACAATGGGGGTGAGATATTAACAACAACAAAATGGAAAGGGACCTGGGGTAGTCATATCAGATGACCTAAAGGTGGGCAAGCAATGTGAGAGGGCAGCAAGGAGGGTTGAGGAGGATACTGGGATGCATGGAGAGGCATCACCAGTAAAACAGGAAGTTATTATCCCTCTGTACAGACAGCTGGTCAGACCCCATCTGGCTGACTGCATGCAGTTCTGAGACTCAAGTCTGCAAAGACATAGACAGGATGGAAGCTGTCCAGAGGAGGGCAACTAAAATGGTGCAGGGTCTGCACTGGAAGACATATGAAGAGAGACTAAAGGAGCTTAATATGTATAGCCTCGAGGAAAGGAGAGAGAGGGGGGACATCAATCAATCAATCAAATCTTTATTTATTCAGGCGAACATCATTGAGCACAGCTCATTTGCAAGACGGACCTGATAAGGTCAAGGTTCAATAATTGGTACATGTATAGGAAGATTTAAAACACGTATATACTTATATACAGTAATCAAGGTTCAATAATTGGTATGTGTACATGAATAATTAAAACACTTATATACAGAAATCAAGAACAGAAATTGTTTAAACATAACAGGATATGGTAGGAACATATGAGATGCACTCTAGGTAAACCAGTATATACATATCAACATTGGCAGTAAACATGGCAAACATTCAACATGATATACCCAAGATTCCAAAGATCCAAGGGAAGTCAATGTGGACAAAGAGAAATAGTGATTGGATGACTGAAAGAGGTGGTCATAGACTGAGACAAGTGACATGGTAGGAAGGGTACGCATGACTAGAGCAGAGGCTGGTGCTAGAACTGGAGGTGAAAGGCATGATAAGGGATAAGGTAGGAGCCTGGAGTTAATGGAGAAGATTATAGCCAGGGGTGAGGTATCTGTGGAGATGAATTCTAGGGAAGTGAATTGCCATGATATGATGGCAGCCTGAGAGGGGGAAGGAAAGAACTGCAAATAAACTAGAACTTGTGGAAGCAATTGCATTTTTCAGGGAAGAGACTTAGGTATAGATGCTTGAAGGATGCTAAGGATACCCGGTTGATCAGCTTCAAGGACTTTTGAATCGTGTTCCATGATATAGCTAGATTATAGCTGATAGCAGATCTCCCATGCCGGGTGTTGACTTTAGGCACTTTGAGCATAATGAAATTGTAGCTTCTTAGGGCGTAGGTGCCAGCTGTGGCCTGTGAGATGCAGTCTAATATATAGTTTGTAAGCATCTTAATCAAAATTCTGTATGTCCACACTGCAGCATTTCTGTTTCTTCTGAGATGTAGAGATGTCCAACCGATTGCTGCATAGAGAGAGCAATGGTGAGTGTTAAATGGTAGATCTGTTATGAACCTCAGAGCTCTGTGGTATAGTGTATCCAATTTGCATAGGTTGGAGATAGGGCAGTGACTATAGAGGAAGCCTGCATAGTCAATTACTGAGAGAAATGTGGCCTGGACCAACCTCATTTTGGAATCTCTGTTTAGAAAGTGCTTTATTCTAAAAAATAGACCAAGTCTCTGGCAAAGCTTTTTTAAAAGTTCTTCAATGTGAAGCGTGTAGTTAAGTTTGCTATCTATCCACACCCCCAAATACTTGAATTTTTCTACATAATCAAGGCTTTCACCAAGGATAGTGGATAGCTGGGGAGGTTGTTTAGTAATGAGGGATTTGTATGGCTTTGGGTGGAAAAACATTGCTTTTGTTTTCTTTGCATTTAAAAGAAGCTTTTTCCAATAATTGATGTTGTAGTATAGAGAATTCTGTTTGTAGAACTTCACAAGCTGTAGCAGGCGATGGGTTGTTGACATATAAAACAGTGTCATCTCGCGAACAAGTGTACAGTGGCTTTGGTAAGATTCGAATCAATATTGTTAATATAAATGGCGAAAAGGATAGGGCCCAGGATAGATCCTTGTGGAACTCCTCTTAGAAGTGGTTTTAGTGGAGATAGGTCTCCTTCAGCTTTCACTTGCTGTGTTCTTCCTGTTAGGTAACACCTGAACCATGTAAGGGAGGATGGATCCAAGTCTATGGAGTGCAAGGAAGAGAGTAGCAGCTCATGGTCCACCGCATCAAATGCCTTGCTTAGATCAAGGAATACAGCACAAACGCTATTCTTTTTATCCAGTTCGGTTTCCAATCGTTTGTAACTTTAGCCAGTGCAGAAATAGTACTATGCTTAGACCGAAACCCGGATTGTGCTGGATTTAAAAGATTAGATTCTTCAAGGTAATCTCTTAATTGGATGCTTACCAGTTTTTCTAGCAGCTTAGATAGTACTGGAAGGATAGAGATTGGCCTATAGTTGTTAAGGTCCATGGGGTCCCCTGATTTCAGTAGAGGGGAAAACTTGGGCTGTTTTCCAAGTTGCAGGAATAGAACCAGATTTTAAGGACAAGTTAAAAGGTGTGTTAAAGGAACTGCAAGTGCATGCATTGCAATCTTTAGAAAGTAGAGGGTCAAGGAGTCAGCACCTGCACTTTTTTTTATATCCATCTGTGAGATTAGATCCTCCACTTGTTTCAACAGAATCGGTTTGAAGGAGAAGGAGGATTCAGCTAACTGAGATCCTATATACTGGGAGCTTAATTGAGCACGTAGCAGATTGGCTGGAGAGGTATCAAATGCAAGGCCAGCGGTTGTAAAATGATTATTGAATGCATCCAGTATTTCCATTCTGTCCAAGATTGTCACCTTGTTGTGGTGCATTTGAGCTGGTAGTGAAGTGCTAGAATCTTTTCCCGTTATGCCCTTAATAGTGATCCAGAACCTGGCAGGATTGTGGTATAAGGAGTCGAGTTCAGCCATGTAGTAAGCAGCCTTAGCGTCCCGTACTTTCTTGGTACAGCTATTCCTGGCTTTCTTAAATATCAACCAGTCATTTGGGTTCTTAGTCTTCCTTGCCTTTTTCCAAAGCTTATCTCTCTCAAGCAGGGCTGATTTAAGGTCAGGTGAAAACCAAAGACAAGATTTGTTTTAATTCGAACTCTAGTAATTGGTGCATGAGTGTTAAGGGCATCTAGTATTATGCTATTTAACACCTGATGATCTTTTTCCACTGAGTCTGCTAGGTAGACCTCTTGCTGTCTTGTAGAGTGATTTAGATCATGAAGATATGCCTCAGAGTTGAAAGTTTTCTTGGATCTCCTCAGTAGGAATTTAGCTGGGGGTGTTAGTTTACCGGATGACCTTATTCCAGCAATAAGGCAGTGGTCACTTATGTCGCTGAACAGCACTCCAGTGTGAGTGAAGAGGTGGGGTTTGTTCACCAGCATGATGTCAAGTAATGTGCTGTTGCTCAGATTTTTTTTGTTGATTCTTGTTGGTTCATACATAAGTTGTGAAAAACCATATGTATCACAAAATGATACTAAAGGAGCCGTGGCCTTGGATAGCCAATTAAGGTTTAGATCACCTAGGATTATGGTCTCTTCAGTATCCATCTTGATTTGATTCCCCAGGTAGGCTAGAAGCTTATGATCTGCTGAAGGGGCCTGTAGCAGCCAACTAGCCAAATGCTGCAGTGTTGGAGAGAGCCACTTTGAGGGATAGACATTCGAATTCTTTGGGCATAGATGTTGCATCTAAGCAAGTTACAGATATATTGAATTTGACATATATAGCAACTCCCCCACCCCTTGTCTGGCGATCCGCTCTGAATATTTGATAATTGGGTAAGTTTATGTCTCTGTCTGCTGTGGCGGGTCTGAGCCATGTCTCTGATACCACAAGAAAGTCTGAAGACATGATAGAAATTTTCAAGTACCTCAAGGGAATCAACAAAGTCCAAGAGGGTAGCATCTTTCAAAAAAAGAGGTGTGCAAGAACAAGGGGGCACAATTTGAAGATGGGGGGGCTCAGAGGTAATTTAAGGAAGTATTTTTTCACAGAGAGGGTTGTGGATGCATGGAACGGCCTTCTGGAGGAGTTTGTGGAGTGAAAAGCAGTGGTGGAATTCAAGCATGCATGGGACAGTCATAAGGCCATTCTAGGGGTTGGGGGTAGGAAGAAGTAGGCTGCTGGTTAACTAGGATCTGCAGCTTATCCAGTAGGTAGGGAAATGGGCAGACTGGGTTGGCCAAGCGGTCCTTATCTGCCATCAAATTATATGTTTCTATGTTAAGTTCTAGACTGCTGTATCTTGCTCTGAAACCAAAGTTCTCTTCTGTCAAAAACAGCTGCAGAATGGGTGAAAAAAGTGTTTCCAGCTTTAATTGCAGTTTATCCTGCTAACAATGTTTTGAATGCAGATGAAACAGGCATTTTTTATAGGGGTTATCCAGACTGTGGCCACATTCAGAAGAATGTGGACTTAATTGGGGGCAAGAAATGTAAGGATAGGGTCTCTGTTCTCTGTTGTGCTAACATGTCAGGCACAGAGAAATTACCCCTATTGATGATTGGTAAATGCAAGAGACCTAGGTGACTCCCAAAAGACTTATCCACTCTGCCAGTTACATAGAGCATGTCAGTTCAGCAAATGCCTGGATGATGTCTGGCATTTTTGGAAACTGGCTGTCATCATGGAACAGCTGTCTGCAACATCACAGAAGAAAGGTGATCATCTTTGTAAACAACTGTAGTGCCCACCCCAGTGACATAGCAGACAAATTCTCAAACATCAAGCTGTTTTGTTCTACCACCCAACACAACCAGCTTGATTCAGCCTATGGACATGGGGGTGATAAATAGTTTCAAAGGACAGTACCACTCACTGTTCTCGACTAGAAGTGATCAGCTTGATAGACAGTGGCGCTGATGAATTAGTGAATGAAATTACTAAATCTGTGACTCTTTTCAATGTCATTTACATGATGGCAATGGCATGGTCATCAGTTAAACAGTCTACGCTAACTGCTTCCGAAAAGCAGGATTTGATGTGGACACTGAGGAGAGTGAGGAGAGTGATGGCACTTACTCCATAGATCCCTTAGCTGATGTGGAATTCCCAATTAATATTTTCCTTACTGAATTTGAGGCTTTTGTAGATGTGGATGTAGCAGAACAAACAGATGGTGAGCTTAAAACCGAAGACATATGCGCTGCTATGACTGAACAGTAGAGAGAGCAGTCATTGGTTGAAGATGCTGATGAAGATGACCCCATACCACAGCACACCAGCAATGTGGAAGCAATGGCACATGCCAGTGCGCTATGCAATTAGCGTCTGCAGAACAACTGACTGTAACAATCTGAGAGTTTGTTCGAGATTGAAGTACTTATTTTAAAATAAATAGCATGTCGATCTAAACAAAAGAAGATTACTGATTTCTGAGCTGGGCTTGACTGCACTCAACTGAGATGAAAACGTTGATGCTGCTGTAGCTTGGAGTGCCAAGATAAGTGACTTTTAATTTCACAATCATATTAAATATAGATGTTGGATTTTCACAAACAAACGCAGAGGCCCAGATATTCAAAAGGGATGCACCATGCTCAACAGAGATGCATCAGCGCAAGTACGGAAAAGCGCCATGGTGCGATATTCAGTGGGAGGCAGCTGTGCCACACAAGTTGCAATGCACAGGAGCGCAATGGTAATGAATGCATGTGCAACCGTAGGGGGAGGAACCATGAATAAATGTTGCAGTGCGATAATCAACAGCATGCGCCATGTGCCGTAGGGGAGCTGGCAGAAGTTGTGCAATAGCAGAAATAATCCAAAATAAGAAGGAACAAGAGAGAGGTGCAAGAACGCTACAGGGAAGCCAGAGGTGGGAGCGAAGTGACAGCAACAAAGAAGAGGGTAGCAGTGAGTGGGACTGGGCAGGAGCAGGACAGGGCACACCTGGAAACAACCAGGAACAGGACAGGAGTAGGGAGCCTGTGCTACTGTGCAGAAGTGACAGGGAAGTGCAACAGTGGACTGAGGGTAGTGGCAGTAGGCAGGACAGCCAAAGGCTGGAGGTGTACCCATTGCAGGGGAAGCATCACAAAGGACAGCGGGGGGAAGAGGATAACAGCTGCCAGGGGGGAGCACCAGCCAGGGACATGGCCAGTGCCATCTTCCAGATGGAGGCAGTAATGAGGGGTGTGAGAAGGCAGGCAGCAGGGGTCACGGCCATGGAAGGGTCCATCGGTGGTACACCCCCAACAGGCAACATCAAGCTAGCACCACCTTTGAACACTACTCTGACACAGATATTGTGGGCTGGTACCACCTGAACCGGGCAATCCTGAGGCGGCTCTGTGAGCTGTGCAGTGATGAGATGCAGGCACCCACACAACAGAGCCATGCTCTGTCAGTGGAGACAAAGGTGACAGCTGACATGTGCCTGCTTACCATGAGCACCTTCCAGAGACCAACAGGGGACACAACAGGCATAACCCAGTCGGCCGCGTTACTCCTACTCACACAATTCCTCAGCGCACTCCTGCCACATGCTGTGGAGTATATCCGTTTCCCCAGCACACAGGTGGAGCGCACAGCACACACATGTAAGAGTTCCAAAGAGTAGCACCTATGCCTGGTGTGCTCGGGGCCATTGACTGCACCCATGTGGCCATCCGCATGTCACCTGACCCAGACGGTGTATCTTACATTAACCGGAAGGGGTTTGCGAGCATTAACTGCCAGGTGGTGTTCAATGCCAGGGGGCGCATAACCAATGTCTGTGCCATGCACCTTGGGGGAGCACATGATGCCTTCATCTGGAACCAGTCTGCACTGTGCCACAGGTTCGAGAGTGGGGACATCCCCACTGGCCACCTAGTTTGTGAGTATGCGCATCACGCAGGACGACATGAGCAGCTGTGGGGGGGTGCATAGTCAGAGATGCCATGGGTACTGGCCTTGATGGCCTATGGCAGAGCGACACAGACCACCATACTAATGTCCATCCTCTACACATAGGTGACAGTGGCTATCCACTCCGTCCCTGGCTGCTCACACCATACCAGCACCCCACGACCCCATCGCAGCAACGGTACAATGAGGCACATGCCACCACATGTAATGTCATCTAGTGGGTGTTCGGAATGCTGAAGGCATGTTTCCGGTGCCTGTACACATCTGGCAGTGCCCTACAGTACAGCCCCTCAAAGACCTGCAGGCCATTCCTGGCCTGCAGCATCCTGCACAACATGGCAAACAACTGTGGGATAGCTGTAGAGGTCAAAGAGGGGGATAGTGATGGGGACGATGAGGATGCCAGTCCAGATGGTGATGGGCAGCCACCCCTTGGATGAAGGGACCCCCACCTCATCCAGATGTCACAGCTGCACCGGGACACCATCACAGAGAAGCACTCCGGCCAACACAGGTAGGTCACGGGGCCTTGTGCAACCACCAATGGCAAGGGCACAACCTACAGACAGGCATGGATGAACCCCAGGGGCAGATGGTGGCAAGGGAATGGGTCTGACCATGGAACCGCACACGCTATCAGGGATGGGCAGGGCCAAACATGACACGCGGTCATGCACACCCACACACACACACACATACACACACATATACCACAAGACATGAACAAGGGGTAGAAGGCACACCAACCCTGACTGCAACCCCTAGCCACACACAGGTCCACACATGACCACACCCAGTGGCCATCACTGTGCGTGTCTCAGACACTGGGCACCATTGCACACTGGCAGACAGCACAACACAGGCATCATCATGCACACGCCACAGTGGTCAGCAGCCAGGAGGGTGTGCACATGGACTGTGCATGTGCAGGGCCAGGTACCCCACTCATGCATTGCACATTGCACAACACACTGCACACAGGGCAGTGGCAGACAGTAGCCATGGTGTGAGACAGGTCAGTCATGTAGCACAGTGCCACGGCCGCGACGGATGCATGGGTGGCCCCGTCGAGACCTGCCAGCCATGCCATGCTGACCATTGGCCTCATGGGGTGGCACCGACAGTCCCCCAGGGGTGATGCTGGGGGAACATGACCGTGTTCGAGCCGGGGTCTGCAGCTCACTGAACATGCCAGAGCCAGACGTGCTCGGTATGCCCACAGCCGAACCTGGTGTCGACGTGGAAGGTGTCACACGACGCCGGGAATGGGGGGTGGACATGACACTGTGTGGTATCTGCGGTGCATGGGCAATGAACTGGGTGTCCAATGTGGCCATGACAGCTGTGAATGCACGTGTCTGCCTGTCAATGGCAGCGGTCACATCCTCACGCTGCTGGGCCATCTCTGCCGGGAGCAGACTGTGGTCTCTGCAGCACCGCTCCTCTGCCTGGAGCAGAACCACACTGAGTGCATCCACCGCCCTCACAAGCTGCAACTGCTGATCCAAAGAAGCCTGGAGTAGGCGGCTGTGCTCATCAAAGAGGTCATCCGCCGGATTGGCATGCTGTCCCTCATGGTGTTCCTGGCTGTGCTGGGCATCACCCCTTGGTGATGGGTGCTGCACACCAGAGCCATGCCAGGGCACATCCACATGTGGTGCACTGATGCCGCCACCTGACACTGTCACCCCATCGCCATTGGCTGACCTCTGACACTGCCCCTCTGACCGCCGATTCCCAGGGCTCACCGGTGCCACCGCAGCAGCCATAACAGCCCCACCAGCCTGGACACACACCAATGCTGCCCCACTGGTGCATACAGGCACAGGCTGGGACTGTGATGTCACACATGCCTCCATGGCAGCACCACCCACGGCTACACCCATGCTGCTTCCTGCTATGGGACCATCCTGCGGCCCACACGTATTACTGTCCAGGATGTATGATCCATTACCATCGGTGCCGGATCTGACACCAGTCCATGTCACAGCACGCTGGCGTCCATGGCCGCTGTCACACTGGGACACAGGCACGGCCTCCTCCGCATCAGCACCACCATCTTCAGTCCAGACAGACAGGCAGGTATGCTGTGGTCCTGACCCTTGGACACCTGTGGAGGTGGAAGGGCACTCCTCTGTGTCCAGGGTATCGCCATCAGTGAACACACCCACCACTGCTGACCCATGTAGATGCTCAGGAGCTGTAAGGGAACACAGTAGTGTTAATGTCTCTGCCCTACCCTGTGGCATTCCCCCAACCCCACACAGTGACAGCACAGGACCTACTATGCAGTGACGGGCTGCCACCCATCTGGAAGCCACCACTTTGGAATGCCCTCTAGGGCACAACGCTGCATGCTGCCAGCCACCATCTCCTCCTGTGGCGTCAGGCGTGACACATCGGGCTGTCCACCACTGGTTGCAGCATGTGCTGCCCTGATGGCAGCCACCTTGTCCTTAATCCTCCTCTTGTCTGTGCTGACCTTCTTTTTGCACTCCTGCACGGACCGCTGGTGGCTGACATGCTGGTTGACGGCACGCGCTTCCTCATCCCATGCCGCAGCATGGGCCTGTGGTGTTCCCCGCTGTCCACTGAGCAGCGGTTCCCTGTTGAGGTAGGCCTTGAACAGGGCATCTGATTCTGCCCAGGTAAAGTTGGGCCTTCTCCATCTCCCATGTCTCTGTTCCTCCTCTCCTCACATTCGGTCATTATAGAGCCTGTGGGGAATGACAGGTGTTACCTTTGAATGTGCAGTCCCATCCATCTGTCACGCACCACAGTCCACACTTCCAAACAACATGCAACCCACCACAATAGACTGCAATACCAAACAATGTCATCTGCAGCCCCATGTCAGATTTATATAGCGCAAGGCATGCAAATAAGGCAGGGCGCAACTTTAAGTGGATACTAATGCAGTGACTGCGCCATGGAATTGCTGATGAGCTGATTTGCATATGCTGGCTGAATATCACACTGTTATGCCTTGTTCAATTGTGTTGAGCATTCTTAGGCAAAGGCACAGCTGTGTGATGTGCACAGACACCTGCCATACTGATGACGTGCTGAGCATGGGAGGCAGTGCAGGGCATGGCCACCACTTTGCTAGTTTGTGCTAGTGTGCTGTTCACACATGTGGTACTCGTGCCCTGGAGCACAGTAGGTGCCATGGTGCCATAGTACAGTAGGCCACTGCAGGGCATCACACACAGGCACCCTACCGCGCTACACGCAGGGAGTCCTAATAGCACTGTGGCGGTCTGTGCACGACAGACCCTTGACCCTGCGGTCGACCTTTGCCCCCTAGGCACCATGCATCCTCATGGATGCACCCCTATCACGCTGTTCGGTGACAGTGTGATGGGGAATGGCAGCACTGTACTGCGCAGCATCTGCACGTGGGGGACGTGTGCTACAGAGCGCCATTTTGCGATCCGGCATGAACAGAATGCTGGCACACAGGAGAGCAGCAATGTGGAGCCCACTAGAACTGGCCGATCTTGTGGCCATTGTTGAGCCCCATGCTGGGGCCCTGTTTGGGGAAGACCCTTTTGAAAGGCCTAGAAGTGCTGTGTGGGAGGAGGTGGCAGAGGCATTGGAGGAGGCCACCGGGATTGCCCGCAGCACAGAGCAGTGTTGCCACTGCTATGGGGACCTCCAGTGGAAGGACCCAGACAGGCTGGCTTGACTATGGGCGCACGCCAGGTAAGGCGCAGTGCCAAGGCCAGGTAGGTGCTCCATCCATACACTGGTAGCATCCGTCCATCCGGGTATCACAGTTTGCATGTGTCCACCACGCAGGTGGGTGGGGGCCATCCAGTGTGGGCAGTGGTGGAGGTGGTGGTGGTGGTGGTGGTGGTGGGGTTGTGGCATGGCTGGGCTGTGTGGGATCACACACCGGGGGGCTTTGCTACTGGTTTGTACTGATGTTCCCCTCTCCATGTTTGCACCCTAGGCCCTGAGTAGAGACGCGGTGCTCGGGAGGCACAGGCACAGTGGGACCATGATGCTGCCCAGCAACAGGGATGAGGTGGAGAGCCCATAGTGCAGCAGCGCCTGGCTGTTGCAGATGCAGGTGAGTGCCTTTCTTCCAATAACTTCTGTGCATGCTGTGTTGTGGGGTAGGTGGTGGGGCATGGCCACCAGCCCTTGACACCACCAACGTGCACACCACACGGTACACTCAGCACTGTCCTGTGGCACTGTCCTGTGGCACTGCATGTGTGGGTGTGTGTCGCTGGTGGTTCATGAGTGCACGGGGTATATGGCTGTGCCACTGCCTTCACACTGCATAGCCATGTCACTGTATGGCCACAGTGGTGCTGTGTGGGACCTGGATGGTGGGTGTGTGCAGTGGTCCACATGGCTGTGTGCACCTGGGTAGGCAGGTCTTGTGGACACGGTCACTGTGGGTGGTCACATGCCATCACAGGGGCATGGCCCATGGCTGTATACCATGCACAATGGGTGGGCTGCAGGGAGATGGACAGTCACACGTATTGACTGTGCTCCCTTGTCCTAGGTGGACATCACTGGATGGCCTTGGAAAGAGGCATGCAGGTGCTGCTGCAGCTGGTGCAGGCGTCCCTCGCCATACTGGAAATATTGGAGCAGGACGGGGTCCAGAGAAGATGCAACCGGAGGCAACACAGGAGTGGAAAGTGGGACAGGCATTAGGTCCTCCATGCCCCCTGACTCATCTAACCCCCAGTACCCACCCCTCACACCCGTTCTTCTCTCTCCCATTTGTTCACCTCTGCCCCATACCCACCCCCACCTGGTTTGTGACCCATTCCCCCCACCCTTGTAAATACTTGTAAATAGTTTTTTTGTTACCTCTTTTCAATACATGCATTTTGATATGACAACTGTGGTGGTCTCTGATTTGCAGTGGGCTACAGGTGCTCAGCTGCAGTGGTGTGCATGGCGTCAGGGGTGGTGCCTGCATGGGCATATGTGTGTGTGTGTGTGTGTGTGTGTGTGTGTCCAGCAGGTGTGGGCAGGGGACTCAGTCACTGTCTGTGGTTTGTGTGTTGTTCTCTGTGCACTGGATGTCTGTGTGCAGTGGTCCACGGTGCATGCACTATGTCCATGGTGCCTCTATCAGACTGTCCATGGCCTGTGCAGCTGACACCCTTGCATGTCTGTGCTGTGCACGGTCTGCTGGTATGTCAGTGGTGGCTGTCCATGCTGGACACCCCCTGTACCTGGCACAATGCCAGATTGCCTCCTGTCACTGGTATGGTGCACATCTGCCTCAGGTGGCACTGTAGCCTCCACTGTTGTTGTCCCCCCTCCATGCTGTCACTTGTGTCTGTTGCAGAGGATTTGCTTCAATGTCTGTCACTTGTGCTCTGGCCACATGCTGGTGGTGTACTGATTCATGGTGCATGCGCAGGGTGGCTGGTACACCTGTGCCATGGAGGGGTGCTAGCCTTGGGCACACGGCTGCTGTGGCTACACACCAGTGGGTTTGTTGCCACGCTACTGTGTCCCTGTGTTGGTGTGCCCTTGGGTATGGGTGGGTGTTTGTCCATGCACTGTGTTGCATCCTGTGTGGCACATGCATCCATGCACCACTGTGGGCATCTGGGCTGGCTGTTGGGGCCAGTGCTGGGATGGGGTGTGCCCTTGGGAGGGTGTTCAGGGTGCTATACCACTGGTGGTGGGGTCCGGGGCAGGCCCTGTCGCATGCAGGGTACCTTGTGTGCCGACACAGAGTCGGTCTCTCAGCTGTACCTCAGGGGGTCCATGCAGGGCGGCACTGTATCTGCAGTTGTTGCATCCATGGCTGCTGCCACCAGCTGCAGGGTGCTCATGGTGGGGCTGCCTTGCATTGCTCCATGGTGCACAGGGTTGCATTGTCACAGTGAGGGTGGTTGCATGCATGGGGTGACATGCACTGTTGGGTGCTGATCCTGGGCAGGGTATCTGGGATCTCTATGCAGGGTGTGCTGTGCATTGGTGAGATGGTGTAGCATGGGGTGGCTGGACCTCCTTGTGTACCAGTCACAGCTTGCCAGCAGATGTGCTGGGGCACCATGCCCCGGCTGAGGGATTGTTGCTGGTGTCCATGGGCTGGTGGTTCTTCCAGCTCTCCTCAGGTTATGTGGTTCATGGAGTGTGGGGAGCAATGTCTGTTCTGCTACATGCTCCTCTCTCCTATCTTCCATGGGTGGTGAACCCCTGCATCCTGTCCCTGCCCATCCCTGGTTGTGCTGATGCACTGCTACCCTGCTACACTGCGCATCCCTGGTTGTGCTACTGTGCATCAGACCTGTGCCACTGTGCATTCCTGGTTGTGCCATGGCACAGTTGGCACGATATTCAATTGTGTTGCACAAGCGCATCTTGGCCTGCGCAGTGTTTGAATATCATGCGTGTTGTGCATAGGCACACTGAACTTGTGCCTGCTCCTGCTATTGTGCTCCTTTGTGGCGCAGTTTGAATATCTGGGCAAAAGTCTCATAAAGGAGCTGCAAGTCACTTTATTATTATTACTATTTGTATCATGTGGCATTGTGTGCCCTGTGACTGTTCTTACCCATGCTGTTACTGTTGTGTGGTTTTGCCCTGCGGCATTCTCCATACAACATATTGACCCGGTATGGGGTTCATCTTATCCAGCCTGGCAACAGGAACATTACAATAGGAGTATGTTAAAGGGCACTGAACTTAAAAAGAGATGAAAATATGAAGTTCCTAGAAACTAAATTATTGAATTAAGTAGAAGAATCTTATTTATGGAGGATTTTAATTTACCAAATATTGACTGGGACAATCATGTTGTAACATCTGAATTCGAAAACAGATTTTTTTTTTATTTGTTGTTAACCTGGTAAAGCCCACTAAGCACAGGTGCCTGTTTTCAGGGGTAACCAAGTAGCACTGGGGAGGTTAAGTGACTTCCTCAGTCACACAGTATGCAAATAGAGGTTGTTGGAATCACATCCAGGTCTGTCTGCTGGATGTACCATTCTCATTTACAGCTCATTACTCTAACCTCTAGGCTATACTGCCAGCCTGATGGCTATTTTGTTAACTAATAATCTGAAGCAACTGGTACCTGAAAATACTAGGGAACAAAGTAAGTTAGATCTGGTCTTCAGTAATATGGCTGATGAAATTAGTAAATGCAAGATCAAGAATCACCTGGAACAAGCGACCACAATATGGTGGAATTTTACATACTATTTAACCATAGTAACAGTAAAGGAATGAGGAAGATCAGGTGTCTGAATAAGGCAAATTATACAGACATGAGGAAATACTTAATGCAGTGGGATTGGGAAAATTATCTAAAAGAACTAAGTATCCAAAAAATGTTGGACAAGATTAAAAGTAAGCTCATTTTTTGTATATATTTCTATATGCCAGTTAGAACCAAATATAATCATAAAGGTAAAATTCCTACTTTGTTTAATAACAAAATTAAACAAAGTACTGTATAAGAATAAAAAAGAGAGCTTATAATAAGTATAAAAGAAACCCACCATCCAGTAACTGGCATCTATTCAAAGAAACAGCTAACTTTTGCAAAACTAACATCAAGAAAGCTAAAAAGAATGAAGAAGTTAACACAGGCAAAAGTACCAAAGATAACAAAAAGGCCTTTTTTAACTATATAAATAGTAATAAAAATACAGTTCATAAGATCGGACCACTAAAAATAGATGACTGTATAATATCAGATGAGAAAGAAATGGCAGGAAAATTTAACTGCCACTTCATAAGTCTCTATCAGAGGAATGAAATGACGAGTAATATTCCAAAAATGTCTATGGAAAATAACAAAGATGTAATAAATCTGTAGAGTTAATGTGTTTTGGATAAATTAAACAATCTGAAAGTGGAAAAATTACCAGAACCTGATGGATTCCACCCTTGAATATTGAAAGAATTAGCAGCGCAATTGGCAGGACCAATAACATTATTATTCAAACAATGAATAAAAGAAGGCAATATACCAACTGACTGGAGATTAGCTAACATCGCGCCTATATTTTTAAAAGGTTTGAAATGTGATGTCCAAAACTATAGACCAATCAGCCTAACACGCATAATGAGCAAAATAATGGAATGATGCATTAAAGAACATTTAGATAAATATTTAACAGAAAATAGCAAAATTGGCATCACACAACGTGGTTTTACAGCTAAAAAGTCTGGCCAAACGAACCTCTTACACTTTTTTGACCAAGTGAGTATGGCCTTAAAGGAGGGATTTTCGATTGATGTGGTCCACTTGGATTTCTCAAATGCCTTCGACTTAGTCCAGCATAAGGAACTAATCAACAGGCTATGTGATCTAGGCATTGATCCAATTATTATTATTGGATGGATATAAGCTTGTTTGGGATCTAGAAAACAGAGGGTATGTATTAGAAGGTACACATCGGACTGGGGAAATGTGACAAGTGGAGTTCCCCAGGAATCTGTTCTAAGTCCCACTTTATTTAACATACATGTATCATCATTACAAGTTTCTAATACCTCCTGGATGAATAAATTTGTGGACAATTGCAAAATAGGTGCAATAGTCAATAACCAACAGAAAAAACAGGATCTCCAAAATGATCTGCATGTAATCACAGATTGGGCAAATAAGCATAAAATGACTTTTAATATAGAAAAATGTAGTATCATGCATCTGGAGGGAAAAAACAAGCAATACAAACAATATCATGCATCTGGGAAAAAAAAAAAGCTATACAAATATTACCTAAATGGAAGAGAACTGAAGAGTACAAACACCAAAAGAGACCTGGGCATAACTATCAGAAATGATTTTCCCTTTCAGCATCATATTATAGAAGTAACAAAATGAGCAAATAGAATGTTGAATTGTTTATTATGAAACATTCGTAGTAGAGATAATAAAGCATTGATGCCACCTTATGTGACAATGGTCTGACCACTAATGGAGTATGTGCTCAGTTCTGGAGAATGCATCATATTAGGGACATAAAAAGACTCAAAGAAGTGCAAAAAAAGGCGACAACAAATGTGCAGAAACTCAAAGATCTCAATTTTGAAACTAAACTACATGAACTGGGTATGTTTAGTTTGGAATATTGTAGGCTGTGAGGTGACCTATGTTTAGTATATTCAGCATTCAGGAATGCAGACTTATGGGAATGTGTAGGACTGCAATCTAGATATTCCAACAGGACTAGCAGAGCACATGACTATCAGCTCAGGGGTGAAAATTACAAGTACAACATAGTAGGAACCTGGATAAACCAGAGTGTGGTTGACAAGTGGACTCTTTCACCAGATAATGTGGTTTCCAGAGATACCATGGATACCTTTAAGACAACACTAGACAATTATATGATAAGCATTAAAAACCATTGAAAAATTGTGAGTCATGTTGACGCAAGCTATTGACTTGTAACTTTCCAATGTTTCCTATGAGCTAGCTTTACCACAGGGAATGATATTCAGGGGGAATAGAAAAATGAACACAGAAGATGGGAATAGAAATAATGACAAGGAGACAGACTACACAAAAACATAAAAAGTGGAGCTAGAAAAATGTACAGGTGCCATCATATGGCCAAAGACATATGAATTAAAAGACAGTCGAGTCCCCCAGAAATATCTTACCAGATGAATAATTTAGGACCTAGAAGTTTACTTTGTTCATGTTTGTTAATGCAGAGCGGGGATATTGAAATGAATCCTATATCAAGGTTTACTTGAGACATTACCTTAGCTCAAGAGAATATGAGCAGTATCGTTCACAAAATTGATGATTGTAGAGTTTGGGTTGCTGACAATGATTATGATCTACTAGCTTTGTCTGAAACATGGCTTAATCTAGGAATTGGTAATGAAGAAATACATCTTGAAGGGTACAGAATAGAGAGAACTGACAGGAAAAAAAGGGGAGGTGGAATCATGTTATATATTAGAGACAACCTTGGCCCCTATCAGGTCCTGTTAGCAATTAATCATGAAGGAATTGATTGCCTAAAGATAGAATTACTTACCTCTAAGTTAATAGTGGGAGTTTTTTATGGCCCCCCCAGAACAAAACTTAAAAATGTTGACACTCTTATGGATCTCCTCCTGAATATAATAAAAGATAAAAGGTTAGTTATTATAGGGGATTTTAATGCAGACTGGTACTAGGCTAGAGGTTCAAGGCTTAGGAAATATTTTGATCTTCTGGGACTGGAACAGATAATTGAAAAGCACATCAGAATTTCTTCAAATTGTAACCAGGGGACAATACTGGATCTACTGTTTGTTTCCCAGGATTTGGAAATTAAAAAGTGGGACATTTTGCCAATAAATTTGGGGGATCATGATCCCATAACATGTAGTATAAATCTTTCTATCCCATTAGTTCAACAAAAGAATACCTACTGGGTTAGAGATTTAAAAAAAATTTAATGAAGCTCAATTTAGAAACATGTTTAGAGAATTCAACTGGGACAGATTATTTCTGATTCCAGATATTGACTTAGCTGTTCAAGAATTCAATAGTTCCTAGATAACTATGATACACAAACATGCTCCTAAAGTGCAGAGATGAAAGAGAGTTAGAGAAGAGCTATGGATAACAGATAAATTAAAGAAACAAATTAGGATTAGAGATAGGGTATGGAGGAAAAGTAGAAAAACTAAAAATGTAGAGGATTGGGGATGTTTTAAATTACTGAGAAATAAATGTAGGAACAATATTAGAAATGCAAAGAAAAAGTACCATCTCATTAAATTAAATAAGGTAAAAGCTCAAAAAATGTTTTTGAAATATATTTCTGAAACAAATCATTCTGCTAGAACTGCAAAAGTGAACAGCTTGTTACAAGGGGAGAATTTAATTGAAGAACCAAAAGAAGTACAATAGCTACAATATTAAACTCCTACTTTATTGAACTTTCTGATTTAGAAATTCCCTTTCCAAAAGAGTGAACAGTTGATTTATCAGTAAATAAAAGAATTGAAGAATTAAAAGTAAAACAGGTAAGACAACAAGTAACCAAGTATAGTCTTAGACTATTAAGCCTGAAGGAAGTGCAACTAGAGTTACAAAATCTAAATATAAGTAAAGCAGGAGGTTTAGACAAAATTGAGGCAAGATTTCTTAAGGATGATACAGATTTTCTTGCACCAATAATTACCTACTTATTAAATTAGAGTCGTAGTAGCTCTATTGTTCCAGATGTATAGACGAAGGGAAAAGTGATACCAGTCTTTAAGGGAGGAGAAAGCACTGTGCCATCTAATTATAAACCAATTACTTTTCTTACTATGCTTTCACAGATATTAGAATGAAAAGTTCATTCTCAGCTTAGTCAATATCTGGAAGAAAATGCTGTCTTAACTGATAACCAGCATGGATTTAGACCTGGAAGGTCCACAAACACCACCCTGATTGGCTTCCATAATCTGGTGGTAACATCATTGGACCAGGGAAGAAGTACTGGGGCGGTGTTCATGGATCTCAGTAAAGCGTTTGGTTTAGTGCAACATAGAAAGCTCTTGGAAAGATTCTGGCAAGTGGGGCTACAAGTGGAATCATTACAGTGGTTTGAATCTTATTTGGCAAATCATAAATAATGAGTTGGCAATGGTGTATCAGTGTCGAGCCTTGAGGAAGTAAATCGGGGGTTCCTCAGAGATTGATCCTGGGCCCATTGATGTTCAATGTATATGTTAACAGTTTGGCACAAATTATTAAAGATGGGGAAATCAGGTTATATGTGGACTATACAGTTTTATTGGTTTAGGCAGAAAATACAGTAAATTTAGAACAGCAATTGCAAAGTGGCTTGACCCAGGGAGTGGTGGATGGGTGACTCTGGCCTGCTCATTAATGCAAAAAAAAAAAAAAAAACAGAGTATGAAGTTCTACTCAGGACAAGCAAGGAGGGTTGGGACATGTTGCAAATCCACATATCCAAAGGTATCCAAGTTAGAGAAGTGAAGGGATATAAATATCTAGGTCTACGGATAGACTCATATGACATTTAAAGATCATATTGATACTCAGGTTAAAAAAGTAAATCAAAGATCGGGAGCTCTTAGGAGGGTGGCTGGAGTGTTGCCAAGAGAAGTTAGAGAGAATTTGGTTAAACAAATTTTAATTCCAGTGTTAAAAAATGGAGTCATAATTTATATGAATTCCACTCAAAAAGTATTAAAAAAGGTGAATCAAGCATACTACAAGCTAGGTAAAGTTATTACCAGAAGCAAGTATAAAACTCATCATTGTGTAATATATAACCAACTGAATTGGTTGCATCCTGACACTCAGAGAAGTTATATATGGTTAATTAATTGTCACATGATAATGTTTGGGAAAAGTAAACACCCTCTAGCTAAATTTGTTACATTACAATTGACAGATAATTAAAGAACACAAACAAGAAATTCAGACATTAGAATTCAATGCAAAAAATATCATAACAAACAGGAGAGTTAAAATTGTAGAACAAAATAGCTATCAACTGGAACAACCTGCCAAAAGACTTAAAAGTCATAAATAACCTTCCCATTTTTAAAATTAAATTATTGGAACACCTGCAAGAATAATGTACATGTTTTGCATGATGTTGATGTCAAATGTTTGTTGTTAAAACTCTAAATGTAACATTTTGTATGACTAAAATTTATACTTGAATTATGTTTTGCACCTTAACAACAGGACTTTGGGTAAAAACAGGGACTCTGAACCTAAATATTTGTTCCTGTATAAAAATAAAGTGTTATCATATCATATCATATCATATCATATCATATCATATCATATCATATCATATCATGTCTGTAGAAACAGACTATAACATGGCCTGACTGATGATATCATATTTATCTACATTTGAGGCCAATGACATTAAGGTACCTAACCTGCGGCTTTGCCACTCATGAGATAGCATAATATCATTGGCCTCTCATCAAGACAGATGTTATATCCTCAGTCAGGCCATTTTATATATGAATATATATATATATATATATATATATATATATATATATATATATATGTATGTAATAGATAAACCACTCTGAGGTGTGCGGTTGCGCTCTGAATTACACACACCTTGGTGTGCATCGTTATGCATGAGGCCACAGGCTGAATGTGTCAATCACCAAGGCGTGCGTATATCAGAGCATGACCGCACACCTCAGAGTGGTTTATCTATCTTATAAAATGTCAAAATTGTTTTGAGGGGCTAAAAGTGCAGTAAAAGGTCGTGCTCTGATATACGCACGGTCATGTGATGTGTTCCAACAAATCAGCAAACATAATTTTTCCCACCCATTTTATATATATATATAGATATATATATATATATATATATATATATATATATATATATAAAATGGCCTAGCCTGAGGATATCATATTTATCTGGATGAGAGACCAATTATAATTTTATATGTTTGTTTAACAGGGTATTTTCTCTGTTAAATTGTTATGTAGGTTGTCTTGCTGACAGGAAGGCAACACTCATCATACTGGTGGGTCAGAGCTTTTAGCTGATTGTTTTGAGAGGGTACAGTTGGGCCCAAACCCCCTTCCCTCACCCACCCACCCATGGTACCATTTCTGTTATACCAGGGTTTTGACATCATTTACTCAGGAGGGCAAGGTGCATACCACGGTCATATCTTTTCCAGGACACTGCAACTGACAATATAAGCATACACATTGTATATATATATATATATATATATATATATATATATATATGTATATATATATATATATATATATATATATATATATATATAACAAAAACTTGGAAGAAAAAACTTACACAGGATAAACAGGAAGGTAGACAGACATGTGGGGTGTTGTGCAATGTACTGGCTGTGGGGCAGCAGTTTTCTGAGAGTCTTTCTGCAGGCTGAGATGTTGCCTATTTGCAGGCAACTCTCTGCCCTGAGAGAGGAGGTTGCCCGTCTTCAGGCCACACTGGAACCTCCCCCACCCAGGGAGCACCAGGACCACAACCACTACCTCAGAGATTGCCAAGAAAGCACAGCTGTTGCACCACAGTGGGCTCAGGAGGGTGAGGGTGGTGGAACAGAGGCACACCAGTCAGTTGTATCACTCCACAATCCATACACCATTCTGATGGCGCGTAGTTCCCCAATGGATGCACCCATAGAGGAGACTAAGGAGGTTGCAGACAACTGTCGCAAGGGATCCCCACTGGAAGGAGGCAGAGGACACCACAGGGAAAGGAAGCAGCTCCTGGTGGGGGAGTCAATTATTAGGGGGATAGAACTGGGGGAGCAAGGAAAACTGAAGTGAGGTGCCTGCCTGGCACCATGGCTTGGAGGGACAGGAAGCACATCCTCAGGATCACTAGAACAGCTGCAAGAGAGACTGAGCTGGATGTCATTATCCACCTAGGGATGAATAACTTGGCGCAACATGAGATTAGAACAGTGCAGGAGGAGTTTGTGGAGTTGGAGAGGGGCCTAAGGCAAGTAGCACACACAGTATCCTTTTCAGAGGTGCTGCCTGTCTATGGCAAGGGTGAGGCGAGGGTACTTTGCACCATGTGATTCAATGAATGGTTAAAAAAATGGTGCAGAACACAGGGGGTTGGCTTTATTGGGGACTAGGGTTCCACCTGGAGGGATACCAGCACTGGTAGGATGGTCTGCATCTATCCAGGAAGGGAACAAGTCTTCTGGGTGATTGGTTTAAATGCTTCATTGGCAAGCTTTTAAACTAGTCAAGGGGAGGCACTGATAAGCAACGGGGAATTCCCAGCCTCCCTCTACAAAATGGAGTACTAAATGAGGTAAAGACCAAGGTAGAAAGGTCAGTATGGAGCTGGACAGGGGTAAATGGAGAAAGCAAAGTCAATGAGGACAGGGATGGTGCTACATGAGATAAAGCCATCAAAAAATGGAGAGCAATGAGTATCAATGCCTGTAGTCTGGGTAACAAGCTTCCTGAATTAGTGGCCTTGATTGAGGAGGAACATATGGATATCATGGCAGTCACAGAACCATGACTGGGATGTAAACATACCAAGATACACTATCTACAGGATGGACAGGTAGGGTAAAAGAGGAGGAGGAGGAGTAGCTCACTACATAAGGGAATAAATCAAAGCAACAGAACAAAAGGGTAAACAGGGAGGAGAGGAAGCACTGTGGTTCAATTTGGAGACAGGCAGTGGCACCACAATCTGTACAGGGGTTATATACAGACCCCCATCTCAGGGGGAGGAAATGGACAAGGAAATGATAGAAAGTATCCTTAGAATGGCATAAAAAGGGGAGATATTGCTGATGGGGGAACTGACTATTCCAGATGATAACTGGAGTGCATTTGCAGCAGCCACTTCTAGGAGTGGAGTCATTCTAGATGCCCTACAGGGGGCATGCCTTAGACAACTAGTATTGGAACCCATTTGAGAGGGAGCAATCTTAGACCTGGTACACTCAAATGGAGATGGTGAAAGGATCACCGATTTAGAAGTGGGTAGCCATCTGGGAACTAGTGACCATCAAACAGTATGGTTCATGATAAACACAGCAGTAGAGTCAAGCTATACAAAGGCAAAGGTACTGGACTTCGGAAGGGCTGACTTTGTCCAAATGGGTGAGTGCCTAAGGAATGCACTAGCAAATGGGCAAGGAGGGGAGGTGGAAGAACAATGGGGAATGATCAAAACTGCCATCACAGATGCATCAAGCCTTTGTGTGAAGCAAATAAACAAAACAAGATGATGTAAGAAACCACTATGGTTCTCAAAGGAGGTGGCAGGGAAGGTTAGGGAGAAAAAGAAAGCATTCAGGAAGTACAAGGAATCACAGAAGGAGCAGGATAGAGAATTGTATCATTTAAAGCAAAAGGAAGCAGGGAAGGCAGTCAGAATAGCAAAGGCCCAAACCAAGGAAAAAATAACCAACTCAGTTAAGAAGGGGGATAAAACCTTTTAAAGGTACATCAGGGAGTGAAGGAATACCATGGAAGGGATAGTGAGGCTTAATAAAGGGGAGGGTGTGGGCAGAGGGTGACTGGGAAAAGGCAGAGATACTAAACAAATATTTTTGCTCAGTATTCACAAATGAAGAAGGGGAGGTACCGAAACCAAACAGTAGAAACACTCTGGATACGGGGGTTGATACCAGCCCATTCACAGAAGAAAGGGTTCTGAAAGAACTCTTAAAACTGAAGGTGGACAAAGCAATAGGGCCTGACGGGATTCATCCCAGAATTTTAAAAGAACTAAGGGTAGAACTAGTGACATGACTGATTACCATCTTTAACAAATCATGGGAGGATGGGGTAGTACCTGAGGACTGGAGGGGGGAGGATGTTATTCCACTTCACAAAAGTGGAAGCAGGGTAGAAGCAGGAAACTACAGACCTGCTAGTTTAACCTCTGTAATTGGGAAAATGATGGAATCACTTCTGAAGGAAAGAATTGTTGAGTACCTAGAGGCCAGAGGAGCATAGGACCCAAGGCAGCATGGATTCACAGCAGGAAGGTCATATCAGACAAATCTAATCTAACCCTGGTTAAGTCTGTTTGTAGAAATGTTAACCAAAAACTGGATTTATTACATAAGTTGAAAAAACGTTTTTCTGCTGAAACTAGATGTGCCATAGCAATTGAGATTTTGTTACCTCATATTGATTATGCTGGAGGATTATATTATAAACTGTCAGTTAAAGAAACAAATGCACTTACTATTTTATATAATAATGTTTGCTGTTTTGTTTTTGGTCTCCTCTTAAGGATCCACCACTGTTCTTTGTATTTCCAGATAGGATGATTATCTCCCATATTCCTGTTTAAGTATTTTGGAGGCTGCTATTTTCTAAGACCTTATTTCCCCTCAGTAGTTTGATTACTGTTCATGATGCAACTTAAAATTTCAGGTTATTTAAAGGGACCCTTCTTCATGTGCCCCCTTTTAAAACTACTGCTGGATCCCATTCTTTTTCTCATGCTGCCCTTCCTTTTAGAACTTACTACCTGAAAATGTTAGGTCTGCCTCATCCCTATCAAGTTTCAAGTTCAATTTAAAAAGCGTTTTATGGGAATGTGATGGTTGTACTTGTATGTATCAGTAATGTATTCGTAATGCATTATTGTTTTGTATTTATGTGCACTTTTATGCTCAGGTGGGACCTAAAAATGGACTTGTTCCGGTGCCTTTACCCGATTAACAGAATGAAAATGAAAATGAAATGAAAATGAAATTCTCCTATACTGTAGCATCTCAACTTCCTTTCACATGGAATGGGGTGAGAGTTAGGGTCGATGACCCAAGGCACACCCTGACCAGTGTTGTGTGTGGAGGGTGGGTGGGGTAGGGTGAGGTGGATGGGTTGGAATCCTAAAACTGAATTTCCATACTTTTGTCACTGTAATAGGAACCCTAATTGATGCATTAATGGAATTATTTGCAATGATATATAAATTCACCAGTTAGGGTAACTTAACAACACAAAAGTAGGAAAATGTGCTGTTAGGGTTTCCAAACTTAACCCCCCCAACCCCCACCCCCAACCAGCAAAAGGAAAAAATTAATCAGGGTTTTGGGTATCTGGAGTCCTGATGAATCAGTGTTGGGGGTCCTCCATGGGGCTGTCAACCATAACCCTAATGCTCATCCCTCCCCCAAGCCCACAGACTCCTATCCAAAGCACAAGGTACAGCTCCAAGCCAGTGTCTCAAAGTGATACACTCTTCAAAGGTAGAGAAGAATATCAGGCCACATGTTGCCAACACAATTTATTGTGTCATTCTTATGCAGGGCCCGCGGGCCCTGTGTGCAGTAAGGACATCATGTCTGACATTGCTTGCTCAGGAAATGGGGCAGACAATAGCACTGAGAACTTCAAGGAAAACCCCACCAGTGATTCACCAAGACTATGAAGACCCAAGACCCTAATGCTTTTTCTTTTTTGCTGCTTGGGGATGTGGGTGGGGAGTTACAGTTGGAAACCCTAACACCAAATTTACCTACTTTTGTGGTGTTAAATTAACCTTAATGGTGCATTAACAAAGTTTTTGCAAAGAATTTATTTTCTTTTGAAATAGTGGTATTTTTTCCTCATTCAGATGCAGATCCCGTGTGCGAAGGGAAGACTCTGTCTGCCTATAGAAGTAAAGAATTCATTGGGCTGTGTGATGGGCTGCATCTGTGAAGGTCTTTCTGGTCCCTGCCCTTCCACCTGGCCACAGATACAGATGCACAGGGCAAACAATGCATCTGTCATCCAGTACACAGTGCCCTCTGCCTCCCATGGGTGCAGAGGTGCAGGTCTCTATGCCAAGATAACAGATGTCTGCATTATATGGTAACTGGGCCTGTGTGAACAACCCTGCCCCTTTCAACAGGAAAATGGAGGTGCTGCTTCCACTATATAGCTTCACTGGTAAGACCTCACATTGAGTACTGTGTCCAGTTTTGGAGACCACATCTCAGGAAGGACAAAGACAGTGTAGAGGTGGTGGAATGGTGGGCTACCAAAATAGTACAGGGTCTGCATCATAAACCCTACAAAGAGTTGCTTAATGAGCTAAATATGTACATAATGGAAGAGAGTACAGGATGATATGATAGAGACCTTTAAGTACCTCACGTGGATTAATAAGGTAAAGGAGGGTGGTATTTTTCAAAGAAGAAGGTGCTGTAGAACAAGGGTATATGCTATGAAACTGAAGGGGGATAAACTCAGGAGGGATGTGAGGAAGTACTTCCTCACAGAATGGGTGATGGATGCCTGGCACAGCTTGCCAGATGAGGTAATGGGGGGAAATGACAGTGGTGTGGTTCAGAAATGCCTGGAACAGATACAAAGGAATCATAGGGGTTAAGAAAGTAGGGGAAGATCAGTAGCAGATCTACAGCAAAAAATTAAAGATAAAAAAATTGGCAGATTGGGTGGGACCAGTAGCTCTTATCTTCCTTCACATTCTATGTTTCTGTGTTTCTAATCCCTAGCTGCAGGGTGTCACATAACAGTGCCCCCCCCAGACTCACTCCATCCAGCTGGGTCACTGAGCTCACCCCCAAATGCAGTTCACCAGCACAGCATCCCAAAGCATACACACTGGGTTCAAGACTGGCACTACACAAAATGTTTGTTAAGAATTATATTATTTTTTTTTAATTCTGACTCCAAATTTTGAAGATGCTCAGTTTATGATTTGCCTTACTAACAGGACATGTACCATTTATAGCATATTGACCAACATTTCATTTTACATTAGAAGTGAGAAAACATGTCTTGTGCAGGATTTAAAAAATGCCACTTGTCACATTTATGAGATGGTGTGGAAAGATGTCTATGTTGAAAGTTTGGAGTCAAAATATTGAAAATTAGTGACATTATGAGTGGACATTGAATATTGCAATGTGAACTCATAACCTGGAAATTTTCAATCAATCAATCAATCTTTATTTTACCAAGTGAATCATCATTGAGAGAACTCATTTACAAGGTGGACCTGGGCCATGGAGAACATAAGTTAGCAAAGCATTATAGCAAAGGATAGGATCATATAAAAGTCACAGAGCACAGTATAACAATGACATATAGTACACCTAAGCAAGAAATAAGATTACTATTAAGTTGAGAGGCAGAAGCAGGTCAGCAAGAGCATAATGGGGGTAGAAGAAGAGGTAGATGGCAGGGAAGAGGAGGCTGTAACATATTTGTACACCAAATTTTCAGCACAGCTTTCTTATTATCACACTTCATGAACCCGGTAGATGAAAATTTTCAAATCCCTGCCAAACTGTCATTCTGCACCACTGAAATGTTATTCTGTACCACAGGTGTGGAAACACATTTTTGCAAGGATTTGAAAAAAGACAGCTGTCACGTTCTTGAGGTGGTGTGAAGAAATGGCTATGTTGAAAATTTGGGGTCAAAATATTCACAATTACGAAAGTTATGCATGAGCATAGAAAATGTTCAGTGCATATACATAACCTTGCCAATTTATATATTTTGACTCCAGATTTTCAAAATAACCTTCTTATGACTCCACCTTATGAACAAGAGAGGTGAACATTTTCAAATCCTACCCAAAAGGTGATTTTGCCAAGCAAAAGCAAAATTACCTTTCAGGCCTGATTCGTATAATTCCACACCACTGGTCATGAGATGGAGTTCCAAAAAGGCCATGTTGAAAATGTGGGTCAAAATATGCAAAACTGACAAAGTTATACATCAAAGTTCAAAACCCCACTGAAATACATTGAATCTCACTCACCTTAGTTTCATATTGCAGTTGGCAGTTCCAGCAGCAAGACATCAGAGAGTGAATCTACACTGTGGGACATGTTCAGGTGAATGAGGATATGTGGGGAGTGTGGGAATTGTGGGGTCGTGGTGCTGAGTGGGAAGTCAGGGCTGGGATGTCAGATTGGTGAGGTACCGCTTTCTTTATTGCAGAAAAAATGAGGAATGTTTTTCATCTTTACAGAGGATCTGACAGGGACATTCTAACACTTGAGATTGGGCACTTGCGTGTCAGGCTACTGTTCAGTGGCACCAGGGGTAGGCACCCCAGTCCCACCATATACATTCTGGGAATGGGGAGAAGGTGACCCAGAGGGGAGGGAGTTAAACAGAAGCAGTACCAGTGGTGGGCCCTCTGTCTGCTTAATCAAAATATAATTAGATAAATATATGGATGGATAGATAGTTGGATAGATAGATTAGATAGATACATACATACATAGATAGATAGCTAGACAGATAGACAGACAGATAGACAGACAAAGGCAGACAGGAAGAACAGAGGATCTGCAGCTGAATGCTATCACTGCAGACCGCAGCAGAACTGCAGCTCTGGCTGAAGAACTCAAGAAAGTCCCACTGTTCTCATACACCGAATGCTGGTGAATGGCTCATCTTGCCAAACTAGGCACCCTTGATTTTGGGGTGCCTATAAAATGTACTTCTAGCTATACGGAAAAAAAAAACAGCAGAATTTAATTAAATGGGTCCTGTTTAGCTAGGGTCAGGTGTTTGTTTTTTTAAAAAGAGACAAGTTTTAGATTGGTATTTTTTTTTTAAATGAGAGGAAAATCATGAAAATAAGTATTTGTAAAGGTTTTTTGTTTTTTACTGGGCAAACATGAATGTTAGCTCAAAAATCATTATTACTCTAAAATGGTATTATATTTTTTCCCAAAACCTTTGAAAGGCACATGCTGGGCACAGGCCCCTTCAAACCTGAAAATGTCATGAATAACTTTCACATTGTCTGGGCTGTAGGTGAGAGCACAAAATACTCAATGTTAAAAATATTTTTTTTTTCATTTTTTGGCACTCCATGTCTCAAAAATTGTACAATATGCCGTCATGAAACTTTTCATGTCTTGAGACTCTGACAGTGTATCTATGAATGCCAAATTTGTTGTTGTTTTGTCAAATGATGCCAAAATATCAAGGTGCAAAACGAGTTTAACATTGAGCAGCCAACTTGACCCTAACTATAGGAGTGCTACCATGCCCTATAAGAGATTAGATAGATAGATAGATAGATAGATAGATAGATAGATAGATAGAGAACCTGTGTTAGTGCATCTATTAGAACTGAAGCATGACACTTACAAAGAAGGGAACTGGAAAGTAAGGGTAAAGTGTCCCTGTAGCATAACCTTGACGAACCTGTGGGGTAACATTCCTTTGGGACTGAACAGTCATGCGAACAGTGCTGGCATTACCCTAATATCGGCACTGTCTTGTCAGACAAACTTAAATAATAACAAAGCAATGAGCTTCATATTAGGGTAATGTCAACACTGCAGCACATGATCATTCAGGCCCTGAAGAATGCCATACCATATATTTGACAAGGATCCAGGGAATTTCTTCCATAATTTTTCCCCTCTTTGCATGCTTTGTACTTTAATCCTAATAGATTCATTAATGAAGATTTTTGGAATTTATTTCCTTACTATTTGAGAAAAATATATCACAACTGATACCACTAGCTTTTGCCTTTCTTACACCCCTATAACATATACTGTTTAGTGATGCTTACTACAGTAGATCTACAGCTTATTTCACTAGTGTCTCACATTATATCCAACAATATATTGAATGGATGAGTATCTTTTCATACCTCTATCTACCCATAAAGAGTTGCTATTGTAACTGATTGGTGTTATAGGCAATATATGGACGCTATTGTGTTATATCATAATGTTATGTTTACTTCATAAATATTTGTAATATATGCTATGTCACTTACAGTGTGTCAACAATGTTATGTCTACATGCACTTTTCACACAGGGCTTTTGTTGAAAATAGGGGTTATCCCTAATTAAATGATCCTGTATAAAAATAAAGTTTTATTATTATCTTTGTCATCATCATCACATTACATATATTACACAAGACCCATAGCAGACTTACAGCAGTTATATCATCAAACACATTGCACCAGTCCTTTAACTGACTTCATGAGTAGCCCGAAGCTGTTGCATCTTCACACACTATTTTCTGACCTGTAGAAAGACTTTGCAAATGTTTTCAATGGTCATAATTTGACAAATTGTTAACATGTGTCACAAAAACTTGGAGAATTGCTTAGATAAGCCTTCTCCTCATGACCATATATGGAGTGAAAATAAATCCACCAAGCACTGTTTTTTTTAAAGGGTAACTCAAATGAACCAGTACCACAGGCTCTTCATCTAGCCCTAGTTTCTCTCCTGTTCTACTCTTCAAATGCTTTACTTTTGCCCCTGGGAAATAACTAATATCCTGTTTTCTTTATAAATCAAACACACTATATCATCTAGGACTCTGACCCATGGAATACCCGTACCTACAAACTACGTAGGTCCCTGCACTGTTGACTCACTTCTTCTTTCTTCCACTGGTCCCATTCTTCCTGCCTGATCCCTTACATTCTCCATTGTTTTCACAAGGATCTTATACCAATTCCTGAGATGTACTGGCAGATGATGTACCATGCATGCAATCTTCTTTCTCCTGCACTGCACCACTGTCCAGTCTTCATCTGGAGCCTCCTCTCTCTACCTCTTTCTAACCTCACTCTTGCTAGACCCTGCCTGCATCCTATGGCTGCTTGGTATCTCCTCCTACTCCTCTACATGTATACTCACCAGGGATTGGTCAACAAAAGTTCCAATTGCCTGATCTAATGCTTCCTTACAAACCTTTTTTCCATCTATCTAACCTCCCTCTTTAAGCTACTAGCCAGGGTACACCTAAAATAAACACAATCATCCTCTCCTCCCTTCTGTCCTCTACTAAACCATACATCCTGCAATCCTCACACATACTGCCTATCCCTCCCTCCATTCCAACAACCCTCCAGTTCTCTGTTCACACCTAACCTCTAATATCATCCATGAATATGAACCAAACAGCCATAACTCACTTACTATTAGCCTTAGACACTTTCATGTAATCCACCTTGGTCATCCAGCAGTACTGTACCAGGCCTGCGGCATGACTGGCCTCTTAGCCTTTTCCTTTGGCTGACTCTGCAGGCACCCACAACCTCCACCTGTACCCTTGTCACCTCCTCCATGAGTTCAATAAATGGTCACTTTTTTACTGAAGTACTGACACACACTTTTTTTGCTCACCCTCTTGAGAACTGGAAGTGATTTGGGATATGTAACCCTAACATTTATGTAACTGCTTATTTTAAACTTTACTGCCTCACAGCAGTTTTTCCAAACAATATGAATTTTCCTAAATATTATTCAGTGGTTATTCTGGTCAATCTCAATTGCTCCCACCTAGAAGTGATATCAGTATAGCTCTGTGAACCCTGTTAAGCAAAACCACAAAAGAGGCTTATCACCTACAAAATGTAACTCTGCCCAGCATGAACCAAAATCAAACTGAGTCACTCCTCAGAAGTTACCCCTTACTAGATTTCTCTGTAATGTAATGTGCCTTCTCCCACCATGCTCCACAGTATTGGAACTCTCTTCCTCTAGCTATTCATCAGTCACCCTCTCATGCTACCTTTAAGAAGGAACTTTGTCACATTCTATCTGAATCTGACCTCTGTACTTGTTTTGACCCCCCCCAACATGTACCAACAAATCATTTATCTTCTCCCTTTGTTTATAACTCTGTGCTGGGTGAGCCTCACCTCATACTTTTGATCTTATCGTAGTTCATGTTTGTTTGCTTGTAGTTACTATAGCAATATTTTATTATTACTATTATTATTATTTTCATTATTCTGGCTCACTAGTAGCTCATTCACTGTAATTTACATGCTTCCTTGCTGGATTTTTTACCAATGTTTGTCTATACTTTTCATTGTGAAATGTTTCCTCCCTGAATCTCATACCCTATTGTTGTAGTCACTGCACTGTCTGGCTTTGTAACCTCCGGGGTTGTGTCTGAAAATAATCATTTTTTGGCTAGTACACTTACCCAGTCAACAAAAACTAAATAAATAAAAGAAGGGCCTCTGCCACCTGGTGGATCTCTCCTATAGTATGATCTCTGTGCTCACTAGCTTGAAAAGCAGAACTACTTTCTTGTAAGTAGCCCTGAAGTTATGTATCCAGTTATTTTAAACCTTACAAATTCACAGAAGTTTTCATCACAATAAGAAAATAACTAAAATATCCTTTGACATATGAGTGGTCAGGGCTGGGCAGTTGCTAAGCACGCCAGATTGGGAGGGCAACCTACTTACACTTGAATTAAAACAATGATGATTAAAAAAAATGAGCTGGTGGGTGCTTCACAGATGTCAAAATATTTTACTGTGTAGCTAAATTAAAAGTATCACTTTAATTATTACCGCCACACAAACTGTTGTATTACTATTGAATTTGGCCAACATAGCCAACGAGGGCAGAGGTTGTTTTACTGCTTGTGACACCAATGTCATGGGTCATACCTAAAAATTGGCATTCCTTGTCTAGTGTTCTTACCTGGTAAAGAAAAGCTAATACAATCAATAAATAATAAGAAGGGTTTGAAAGTGAGCCTGAGTTATCAGAGGACCAGCTCGTAGGAGGATTGAACTTCCCAGGTATCAGTCTTCTCTTCTTGGGGGTGAAAGTGTAGTCCAGCTCTTGAGTCTTGCCTACCATCTACCAGATAATAGATGGTAGCACACTCTGGTTGCTTAAGTGGGGGGGTGGCACTGCCAGACAAACATTTGCTCCCTGAAGAAGTGCTTGCAGTCATGCCTGTGAGACCATTGCATAGGCAGCACAGGAAAGGAAATAAGAACCTACTGCCAATCAGAAATATGACCCTCACCTGCCCCCCCACATTTAACATTCAGCATCACTTCCTGGGCATTGGGATAGCTCCAGGACATTCCCTCTGCGGAAGGACTGGCTGGATCATATAGGAAGTCATACAAGGAGCAGAAGATACCCAATCCTCAAGGTGTACAAGCTAGGGGATCAGGACTTCTAGAATGCCATTGGTGGTCCACAAGCTCACGGTCCCAGGTAAGAGGCAGTCAGTGAATAGGATGGTGGTGCTGGCAATGACCAAAGTAAGTCCCGATTGGTAGGTTACAGGAGGCTGGAGAAAGGTGGATAGAAATCTAAAGGAGCAGGCCCAGGACCAAAATGAAAAGTAGGATTATGCTGATTACTCAGAACAAAAATGGATAACTCATAAACCATAACGTGACAGGGTGTGGGTTCTGCTCAATGTACTAGAGTTATGAACATATGAATATATGAACATGCCAGGAGATGAAGGCCTTACTGTCTATCTAGCCTGCTCAATTGTGCAGCTTCCTATGTATTTACAAAGGGAACTACACCTTCCCCACTTCTCTTTTGATCTCCCTTTACTCCCCCCTCTCCTCCCCACTTGCCCCCATCTACCCACAAGTTTCCCCTCACCCAGTTCCAATCCATCTGTCCACCATTTTTATGAATACCAGCTCCTCTGGCATCTCATTCTGCTGGCCACCATTCTTTTGGTGAAAAAGTGCCTATTCATCTCCCTCCTACATCTTCCCACCACCAGTTTTAGGTTGTGAACCTTAGTGATCTTGTTCCCACTACAGCTGAAGGGGCTCTCAGTGCTCACCCTGTTAACATCCTTAAGATACTTAAAGGTCTCAGTCATGTCTCCCCTCTTCAATCTTTCCTCAACAGAGTACATGTTAAGCTCCCTGAGCTTCTCCTCATAGGTGTTGCCCTGCTGGCTCTGGATCATTGTGGTTGCCTTTCTCTGGACCGTCTCTAGCAAGAAGATATCCTTCTTAAGATAAGGGCACCAAAACTGCATACTGTACACTGTGTAGTTACAAGAGTAAGAGACAAGAGGCAAAGCACGGGGAAGTCTTCAATAACCCATAACCATGGTATAGTGTATTGTGGAATATGGTGTGAATGGAAATCAATACACCACAAAAAGTAATTCTGCTTCAGTAGTGATGTCCTTGCTAGTGCAGAATGACTTTTTGTTCTGCGTAAGTGAGGACATCACAATGCAACCACCCCCACCAGCACTGTTCATAGGACAGGGGTCAGTTGGAGAGTTGTGTGCATGAGCTGGCTGGCGGGCTGGAGAGACAAGGAGTGTGGGTCTCAATTGGCAGACACTGGCCAGAAAATGTAAGTGATCCTATTTTGGAGCACCATACGCTTATAGAATAGTGTATCACCTCCCAAACAACTTGGCAACTCTTCCTCTCATGTTTTCTATGACAGCAGAGGGACCTCTTGAGCTTTGCTGTTGAGGTCATCAGCCATCATAGAAAACACTCAGGTGAAGAATTGCCTTGGTGTGTATGGGAGGCCATACTCTATCCTATATGCATTGTGCAAATTCCACAAACCCTGACATACTGTATGTTGTTGTGCTTATACAATAGAAATTTTTATTTATAAGTAAAAGGTAAGAAAAAGTGACAAAAGCAAAAATAAACTAGAGACTACTGTTTGAAGCAAGAAAATAAAAGTTTTTGTCTTGTTACTGGAGTTAGGGAGGGCTTAAAACAATGTCACATGTAAAATACTTTAACATGCATTTCAGTTGAGTTTCTTGAAACTTTCAGTGAACTCCACACCTTTGTTTGTGTTTCTTGAAACCATCAAGGGTCCCCAACAAATGCATGCAGTTGTCCTGTATCAAACAGTTCTTTGGAACCTGCTTTAAAATGTTAATGTTCTCTGCATTGAATGTGGAAGACCTAAATCCACAGTATGTAACAAAATATCTTGACTATGAAAATCCTGTGGAAAACTTCACTGACTGTTAAAAGCCAAATAGATTCTGCATATTTCTTATTATTACTAATCAAGAGTTTAGTGTCATGAAAAGGAGTAATCTTCTATGCCTGTTGTATATTAAACATAAATTAGCATGCCTTTGGTATAGTAAACCAATTTCCTCAAGCAGCAAGAAAGAAACTGCTGCCTGCCTTGATAAATCATTACCAGCATGCTTTATAAAAAGGACTGCACAGTTTATACACATTATGCACATTAAACATGCTGTGTTACAATTGCTCACACAAACCATTGCGGATAATCACTTTGCTCCCCAGTGTGTAAATAATTAATGCAGCAACTGCCTTGGGCTGATCTGATCACCCTGGGTCAGGGGGGTAGTTGCTCAGACTGATCAGATCAGCCCTACAGCAGTGAATGAAATATACCAAAGTGCCATACAATGGTATTGTGAATTTGAAACATTAAAACAATGTTGCAGGTTATAACATATAACGGCTCTGAGTAAATACAATTGTCAGCTGTAGGGGAAAAAAACTTACATCAAACAATGTGGGTTTCAAAACTACCTCATCTGTAAGATGCAGCTTGTCTCAGCTGTCAGTGCCACTCTACGTTTCTAAGAAAGATTGAAGTGGATGGTGGAATTGATAGAAAACAAATTAAAAAGAAGCAAACATACAAAAAAGTAGCAGGGGTGTTATTTAGTTAACATGCAGAGAAATATCAAGGCAAAACAGGAAGAGAGGAAATAAAAAAAAAAGAGGAAGGGAAAGGTACTGTATTTATATAGCACTTTTCATGCTCAGTTTCCCAAAGTGCTTTACAAGTGTTATTTGATTAAAATATAGAGAAATTGTACAACAAAGTCAAGGCAAGGACAGGGAGAGAGAGAGAGAGAGAGAGAGAGAGAGAGAAAGGCATAAAAGAGGAAAGGAAAGGAAAAATACTGTATTTTATACAGAACTTTTCATGCACAGTTTCCCAAAGTGCTTTACAAATCATGTAAGAGGCAGAAGTCATTAGGCAAACAAAAAAAAGGTATGAGACTGAGAAATATTATAGAAGCACACTGATGTTACCTACAGTGCGAAGGAGACAGAGCAGACTAAACACAGTGAGGCTGTAACATTCTGAAAATCACACAATGATTCGGTGGTGGAGGTGGCATACACATACTGTATGTGTTTCTAGGTTCACAGTTCTACATTCTAACTACTAGCCTACTGAATGAGAAAATATGATAGCTGGCATCAATTAAAGCAACTGGCCTACACATAGATTCTTCTGAAAATTGTAGACACTTAAGAAAGTAATAGCTCAAATCTACAAGGAAAAACATTCTAGACTGGATCACTAGAAATTAGGGTTATTCATACCCCAAGAGGTACCCTCCACTTCTAGGTGCAGGGAGTACCTGCTCATCATAGGAGGCATCTCTTGCCAGTTTTGCAGTGTCAGTGGCTCAGCAGGTAGCATACTCACCTTTGAAACTGGAAGATCAGAAGGTAGTGGGTTCTAGCCCCACACTGGGAATGTTGGATAAATCCCAATACTGACACTGTAGTGCACCAAGAGGGGGGTGCTGCACTCTGGACGTGCTGTCTTTTGGATTAGACATTAACCCTAAGTCCCACCTGCCTGTTATTGTGGTTATTCAGGTAGATGTGAAAGATCCTATTGCACTTCTCAATAAGAGTAATGGAATTTCCTCAGTGTCCTGGCCAAATTCCCTCATTCACCAAAATACCACCAACAGTTTAATTTGGTTCTGTGAGTCAGTCTACATCTGTATGTATATTCCCCTTCACTTGCTCGTGGGTCACACCTAGAAACAAGCTGCAGCTTAGTGTGCCTCTCCCGGTCACAAACTTCCAAATAAATAAATAAATACATTTGCTGTTCCTTTCCTTTCCTCTTTCCTTTCCTTTCCTTTGTTTTCCTTTCCTTTCCTTAATGAACTTTGCTTGGTGCCCCTTCTGTCATGCCAGAAATAAATTACTCTGGTGCGTGATGAGTTGTTGTCATGCTCAGAAACATTTTTTAGTTACACACACATAAACATGGTCCCTAAAATCACTCTTCTTGTCACCACAGCAAGAAAGGATCACTGTTGACCTCAAATATAAGTCACAACCTTAGGGCCTCTAGCTACATTATTTTACCCTTTACACATCTCTTGCAGGAGCCCCAAGACTTTACTTATTTTTAGCAATTAACCAGTGGGTGAAGTTTTACTTTGGGACAGAGTCTTTCCTATGCTGCCTTCTTAATTTTCCAGAGCTCCCCCCTTCCTCTATGCTTTAGGTTGACTCATGTCTCACATTCTACCTTGACACTGCAGTATCAGTTTAGTTTGTGTCCAGAAGGCAGCACCACCGTAGCGACATTCCCTATGACACTCCTGGCTTAAAGCCACTCAGCCTCATGTCACCTCACATCAACCAGGTCTTTACTCTCACCAGACAGTGTGCTGGGTACCAGTGTGATAGTATCTATCTCAGCCTGACTTCAAGCAGTGGCCGGTAATCTCCCCCAGGCCTTCTGCCAGATGGTGCTTAGGTATGGAATCCCGACATCTGTAATCCCATCAGACAAGAACCCAACACTGCAATCCCAACTCTTAAAATGCCAACACAGATTTATTACCAATGTTACAAAATCCCGACAGCCTGTTACTTTGTGGCATTTCAATGTCGGGATTGCAGTTGTCGACAAGTGGTGAGTGCTATTTGTTCTTCTGCTCTCAGGGTTTTTCTAAAGTTCAAAAAGGCACTGTCCATGTGTTCTCCTTTTGCTTACTAATCACTACTTCAGGTGAAGCTTTGTTTTTTGATTTGAAAATGAATGGTGGACCCTAGTCAGTGCATGAGCCATGATGAAGAAACCAGAGCAGACACAGAGAATCTACCTGTCCGTGTTTCAGTCAGCAGATTTAGAAAACATGTTTCTACCTGAGAATGCCATAGCTAGATTAGAGGGCGCAAAATGTAAGGTCAGTGTGCACTTTGGGATCCGATGTTTGCGGAATCTTAATTCACTGTGACACAGTAAAATGCGTTGAGAGAACAGCTTTTTACAGTGTCTTTGTTACTCACTGGGACAAGTGGTAAGTACAGTTCACTTTTTGCTCTCTGGAATCTAGTCAGTGCATGAGCAATGAAGAAGAAACCAGAGCAGACACAGAATATCTACCTGTCCTCAGATCACAGGCTTGCATTCAGTTTTTGTGTAACCCATATGATGGTCATTCATCTGGCAGGATTTAAACTATGATGGGATTGTGGAGTCAGGCTTTTTACTGTTGGGAATTTAGCCATGATGGAATTGCGATTGTCGGGATTTCGTATGAATTCCTGCCACAAGTAACATCTCCAATATCCATACCAGCTTGGGATTCCATGTACAAATAGTGGGCTACTCTCCAATCTGTTTCAGCAGTTCAACCTTTAACAGCAAATATCTCACCATCTTCAGCACAGCTGGAAGCATCTTTTGGGCACATGTGCATCACAAAGCCACTGGGTAGTCTGATGAGGGGTAATCCCTTAGTATCATCACTCCCTCCCAGTGATCCCTTAAACTCTCACAAGAATTATTTGCTATCTATAGTAAATGGCCGTCAGACCAAATTGGCAGAGTCATCACCACAAAGTGGATCCCCAGGAAGCTACAGTGGAGCAAGTAAGGGGTCTTTGTCTTCATAGATGGCTTGGAAATAGACCTGAGTCAAGGGTGCCCTGAAGACACACTTGTACATTGCTATCACTCTGTTATCTTAACACTTCTCCTGCTGTCACCCAACTGACATCCCAAACTCCACCCATTTGATCTGCCTATCAGTAAGCTGCATGGTCTGGCATTCTAGTAAACAAGCCTCCCCCCTTCCTGTCAGCTGGAGAGGGTTGTTAAATGCATGTTGTGCAAAGGTTTTTAGTCTGTGTTTAAGTTCCACATGAACAAAAACTGTTATTTATGATAGCTTATACAACACTCAAATGTTATGAGTGATACTTTAGTGTTGATGAGGAAGAGGTATAATTAGACAATCGGCGCCCCCAGCCGCAGTGTTTGGCAGAGCTGTGACACAATGCAGCCCTATTTTAGAAGGTTTGGTGCAGCTGCAACATTTGTCACACATTATGGCAGCTTGCGCCAAAGCTTTGGGGCAAGCCCTGGAAAAGTGCTCTCCAGATGGTGCAAAGTTAGGTCGGGGCAGCTCGTCTAACTTGTGACATTTGACACAAGGGACTTGCATCAGTGTTTGCAGAAGGTTCATTCCAAAATCACAATTGCTGCAATGTTTGATGCAAGTCACCCCTTGCATAAAACTCTTAGATGCAAGTCCCCTTGTGTCACTCTGACTTGCTTATAAAATTGGGCCCCATGTGTTTATAGTAGATAGTTGTAATTAAACACAAAACATTCATTAAGAAATCCTTATAGACGATTTTGACAATCTACATACTGCATGAAGATTTTGAAAATAATGGTAATGAAAAAGTTTCTAAATCCAACACAAAAATTGTATAAAGCTGAGAAACAAAAAAAAAGTAAAAAATATGAGTGATTTAATAAAATGCATGCATTTTATACAATAATTAAAGTCAGACATAAGCAATAAAGTAATTAAGCTATATCTCATCTTATGTTTTGTTCATGGCTTGCAGGGCACTCCATAAAGAAAGTTAGGACTCATGCACAGGAACTTTACTGCTTTGCACATCTTGTTTTCTCAATGCCCAAAAGGCCCTCTCCAAAGAAAGTATGGAGCCACTTTTTGCTTTGCACAATGTTTCAGGTATCCTGCACAAAGCAAGTTACCATTCTACTCTCAAAAACTAAATAAATTCATTGTGAAACAAATTACATTAAAGCAGATTAGGGTTGCTGCCATACTAAAATCAAACCCCACAAAGTATGGAAATGTGGTATTTTGGTTTACAAATCAATCATAGGTATCATAGATAATTACAGAGCAAAGAAGACTTACGTCCATTGTGCTCACTGTTGACTCTAATTATGGTAACTCCCTGTTTTGTTTGCTATACAATGTTTGTCCAGTTTCCTCTTGAACTCAAGCATTGTCTTACTAGCAACCACCTCCTCAGGCAAGTTGTTCCACACTGGAATGTCTCTAACACTAAACCAGTGTTTTCTTTTTGTGGTCCTAAAATTTTGCCTCTTACGTTGCCATGAGTGTGTCCTAGTGTCATAACGCTGTTCCCTTAATGTAAGTCCCAGTTTATCCCTAAGATTGAAGTCTTTTAGTGAACTATACACCATACACGTCACCTCTCAATCGTCTATACTCCAGTGTGAACATCTCCAAGTCTTCTAATCTGTCCTCATAGTCCAGGTCCCTAACATCAGCTACCAACCTGGTAGCCCTTCTCTGAACCCTCTCCAATCTCTTTATATCCAACCTAAATCCTGGTGATCAGAACTGTGTTCAATACTCCAACTGTGGCCTCGCCAGTGCTCCAAAAAGAGGCACAATCACTTCCCTCTTCCTACTCCTTATATATTTCTTAATGTTGATAAGCATACCACCAGCGGTCTTTATAACTTGGCTACAATGCTGATGGAACTTAAGATCATTTGTCACTTTAACACCCAAATCTCTTTCCTCCACTACTTTTCCCAATATATGTCCATTTAGAACATAATCAGCTTTTTTGTTATTTTTCCCAAAGTGCATGATTACACATTTATTGGTGTTAAAGGATAACTTATTTTCCCTAGCCCAACTTTCTATTTTAAATAAGGCTTTTTGCAGTTTTGTTACATCTTCACAATTTTTGATACTAATACCAATTCTAGTGTCATCTGCAAATTTGGTTTCCCAAACATCCCCTCCTCCAGACAATGAGAGTATATATATATATATATAAAACAAACAGGGCCCCAGTACAGATCCATGGGGAACTCCACTCTCCACTCCCAACCAATCAGAATATACTCCTTTTAAACAAACCCTCTGCTTTCTCTCACTCAGCCATGCTTTTACCCAGGATGTAATGTACCCAGGTATTTTGTGTTCTATCAAAACAACAACCAAGTCTCCATTTTGGACCTTGTCGAATGCCTTTGAAAAATCCAAAAACACCACATCCACAGAGATATCCTCGTCCAAGGCCCTAATCACGTGTTCATAAAACTCAAGGAGATTTGTCTGACACGATAAACCCTTTTTAAAGCCATGTTGTGCATCATCACAGTCCCCTGCTGATTTCAAAAACTCCACTATTTGGTCCTTTATAATAGTTTCCAATATTTTCCCCAGGACAGCAGTCAAACTCACAGGTCTATAGTTACTCACTTCCTGTCTAGATCCCTTTTTATAGATAGGGACTACATTTGCTTTACACCACACCTCTATCACTTCCCCATTGTCCAGTAACAATGTTGTTATAGGTTCTGCCAATACTGTTGCCAGTTCTCTAAGAACTCTAGGATGGATCCCATCTGGTCCCTGAGACTTATTTGGGTCCCGGTGTTTCAGTCTATCCTCAATATCTTTTTAATTTTGAACAATTTTATAATCAGTATTTGACAGATGGTCCCTAGTATTTTCTGACTTACTATTAAAAACTGATGAAAAATAAGTATTGAAATGCCCTGCCATAGCTTGGTAGTCCTCAACCAACTCACCATCCTGGTCCTTAATGGGCCCCACAGTAGTTTTACTCCCCTTTTTATTATTAATGTAAGTGTAAAAAGATTTACGATTATCTTTAACTCTTGTAACCAAATTTAACTCATGTTTCTGAGTTGCCTGTTTAATAGCTTTTTTAAGTTTCTTTTAATAGTTTTTTATACACGGCCCAAATTTTTGAACACTCACTTTTTCTGGCTTTTATATAAGCTCTTTTTTTCTTTTTAATCAATTTCTTAATTTTAGGAGATAGCCACAGGGGAATTTCTTCCTTAGTGGGACATACTTGTTTACCAAATCAATAATTTTTTTCTTCAAGCTAACCCAGTTTTCCTTTAATGATCTTTTTTCAAACTCTTTCTTCCATCTCCAATCCAGGAGTTCCATTCTCATTTTATTGAAAATGGCCTTATTAAAATTCTGAACCTTGGTTGAGCCAGAAGTGTTTGAATAAACCCCATTTAATTCAAAACTAATCATGCAGTGATCACTTGAACCGAGTGGTGAAGAAGTACTACAATTTTTAATTGAGTCCCCTAAATTACTTAACACAAGATCTAATGTATTTTCCCCTCTTGTGCTACTCCCTATGTATTGATCTAAACTGGTTAGTAAAAAAAGTGTCCAAATATCTTAACTCATTAGAAGTCTCCCCAGTTTGTTTTGGCCAATTGATACCGGGCAGATTAAAGTCACCTAAAAGTATAATATTTTCTGTAATCTCTAAGGAGTTTAAATAATTTAGAACCGCCTCATAATTTTGGGGGGAAACTGAAGGAGGTCGATATATAACCCCTATTTTGATATTAGGGCCTTCAGGGGGCAATATCTTGATCCTCAAATGCTCAATTCCTGGTATTTTAGGAACTTCAATAGCTACCGATTTTATTTTATTGGATACATATAGTGCTAAACCTCCACCCTTTTTACCCACTCTATCCATATGATATAAATCATATCCCTGTATATGATGGTCCCAGGTGTCCGCGGATGTCCACCATGTCTCAGTTATGGAACATATCTGGACATTGTCAGTATTTAGCAAACAGACTAGTTCCTCAAATTTGTTTGTAAGGCTCCTAGCATTAGGGAGAGGCATTTCCAGTCCTGAGATTCACTAGTCTTCTCAAGTTTTTTTTTTTTTTATGTCTGTGAAGTTTGATGAATGCCCCCTACCCCCTTGGTATTTAGTTTAAATAATTTTTCAACTTGCTTCTGTATTTCCTTAGCTAGTATTCTAGAACCATGTTTGTTTAGATGTAACCCGTCATTTCCAAATAAACCTTGGTCCCTGAAAGTGTCCCAGTGGTGAATGCATACAAAACCCTACCTATGGCACCACCTTCTCATTTAGCTGTCTAATGTCCCTATGTTTTCCTGCCCCCTCATGAAGTATGGGCAGGATCTCTGATATCAAAATACGGGATCCATGTACCCTCAAGTTTTCACCAACGGCCTCAAAGTCCCTTTGAATATCCAAGAGTGCCCTTTTTCCAACATCATTTGTACCAATGTGCAATAACGTGACTGGATTTAGAGTATTTTCCAATAATCCTGGCAACATTTTATGAACATCCCCTATACCTGCTCCCGGTAGAGTACTAACAGTTGTAAACTCATTCCTTCCTTGACATAATATTTTATCGATGTTTCTAATCATGGAGTCACCAATAACCAAAAGTTCCTTATTTAATATATGATTTCCTTGTACCCCCTGCTTATTGTACCCTATCATATTAGCATGACCTTCCCTACACTCACTAGTATTTGGATCCAATTTGTCAGTCTTGCCCGGATCTACCACTGTACTGAGAATGCTATATTTATTTTGAATATCAATCTGCCCATATCCACCAATATTCCACCTTCCCTTTTTACTACCCTTTTCCACTCTGCATCAATGTTCCTCTTCCTTAGAGTCCAAACAGGTTTTTGCCTCCAAATGTATATCTTCCCTTTCTACATTTGCAGTCCCTACAAGCTGATCATTTTCTTGTTGTTCAACACAGTCATCTAGAGCTGAATCAATGATTTTTTCTAGTGAAGATATCTCAATCTGGAGTTTAATCCTATTTTGCAATGATTCAATTTCTTGTTTCATAATTTCAATCAAGATACATTTATCACAAACAAAGGAATCAACCTTCTCCCCTTCCTCATACATTTTACAAGTGAGACAGACGTTCAGAGTAACATAGTCCCTATCATGCATACCCATATGCAATTCCATATTTAAAAACAGGCTTTCCTAAAAATAATACTACTTACGGACCTTCTGTGGTGCAGAGAAGGAATACTTGCTCCTTCCCTCGACTGACGCTGACAGACACCGCTGGCCTCTGCCCGCTTCACCTCCGCTCTGCGTTCGACCGCTAGCTGAGCCAAGCTATTTGTAAGCAGTTTAGCGACATTGCTCTACGTTGTTATGGAAACCGTCACTGGCGCTCCTGAAACCTGGGGCAGACTGGGGGGTAACCTGCCCTTAAAAGATCGGGTTAAACCCCACCTGGTAGCAGAAAGGTAGCTTTCCAAAGCCCAGCAAAGTGAGCAAGTCAGCTGCAGTCTCCCCGAGTAACGAGGAGATCAAAACAGCGTGTCCAGGAATCAAAGTGCCCAAACTGCAGTATTTTACTCTGGTTGCAGCTTAGTGCTGCCATGCAATCCTCTTAGCCCGTAATACTCCTTCAAAGTCCTTTTGCTGGACTCCACTCACTGAAGCCGAGCTATTTGTAGCGCAGTTTAGTGACGTTGCCTACATTGCTATGGCAACCGTCACTCCTGAAACCTGGGACAGATTGTGGGGGTAACCCACCCTTAAAAGATCTGGTTAAACCCCACCTGGTAGCAGAAAACAGCACCTCCAGGAATCAAAAGTGCCTAAACTGCAGTATTTTACTCTGGTTGCAGCTTACAGCTGCCGTGCAATCCTCTTAGCCCATAATACTCCTTCAAAGTCTAATGCCCACAAAGTTTGGAAATGTGCTATTAAGGTTGTCAAGCCTAACTCCCACCTCATCACTTCTCACAGTCCCTTATTACCCAAGGCCAAGCTACATGTATCAGGCCATGCATCAGTGATATGGTACCTCATACAGGGACAACATATTTAAAAATGTGTAACTAGCCACTCTAATCCCCCCTACTCTCCCATCCTCTATCTTCATGACCTAAGGCCAAGATACAGATCCAACTCCATGATATAAGGCTGTCCTGTTTCATGTAAGCCCCCTTAATTCCAATTCTAAGTTTCCCAGTTACCACATAGTTGTATGTTTGATGGTGTATAGCCTTGTGAAATTTCCGTGTATTATAACATACATTTTAAAGAAACATTTTGTTTCATATATTGCCCAGTATGCCATGTACCATTCACGTTGTAATTGTTCCATACAGATTCAACAAATCCTACATAAAATAGTATACTAGTCCCAGATATGTAACATGCTTTGCATTGTTCCAAGTATGTGTCCTACAGAAAGCTTATACAATGGCAAGAAAGAATGCTGACCTTGGATTGCTCAGTCTGGGACTGGACCCGCGATGTTATCCCAGCATAACATCATGGATCTAGTCCCAGCACAAAGACAACGGAATCATATAAAAAAATCATTGCTCATTCGATGCCGCCAGCCTGCCAGCTTCACACTGTAATTCCCTTCAGTTAACCCACGGTAAGAAGCTACATAAACCTCTCCTTCCGAGTGCCACAGATTTAACCCAGGACTCCTCACCGCAAATAACAGGTCTCTCACATGAGACACAGTTCCCTTACAGAGGTAATTCTTCTGTTTTTTTATTTAAAAATGACTCCTTAACGTAAGCTGACACTGCTGTCAGCTTCAACTGCCCACTTTGTGGAAACCACGATCAGCTTCAGTCCCCGCTCTCCACTCCCAGATAGCAAAAACATCAGACCATGGTAATCCATGTGCTGCAGGTTCACTTACCACAGGCATCACACTTTTTTGCTTGTTCCTATGTCTCCTGCCTGGAGCAACTTCATTTCCAGCAGTAAATGGGAAAACCATTACCTAGAGTCAGTGAGGCAGCGCTGAGTGACACATGGGAACGACGAGGACAGCAACGGGGAAATGGAAATCACACCACTGAACTCAGTCACTACAGTGAAGTAGGAACATTAAAAGAAAGCAAAATAAGTCAGCACACAGAGGCAGGGCTCTAAAGAACACCTGGGCAATAGCATTTGTTTTATATGAGAATGAGGGGGTTGGCTCCAACCTGACTACTAACAAGCCATAAGAAAAGAGAGGACAGAGCAGAGCTACACTAAGATGACAGTAGCTGTACCTACTGGGCAAAGCAAATAAGCTGCACTATTTTTTTAATTAAATATTTCTACCCCATGAAAAATAATAGAAAAATATAGTTTCAATAAATGTTTTGTAATGTTTTCTTTTTTTTTAAATGAGCCATTGTATAATATGAATAATGCACTCCCAGGTGTGTGTTGTGCTGGGATAATGTCACTTCTTGGGTACTGGATGAACTTGGCCTGTGGCCTCATGTCCAACTACCCAAGATGTGATGTTATCCCAGCACGACACACACCCTGTCATGTATTATTCTTTAATGAAAGTTACTAGTGTGCAACATGAATAGAGTTGTACATACATTTCTGTAACAAGGCTGTTGCTTTGTACAGGGTCCACAGTACTGTGTGCAAAGTAAGCCACATCATAAGTGGATGTAAATATCATTACATGTACAGTACTCTGTAAATATTCTTATTACAGATCTAAATTGAGTAAAATGTGAATGAAACAACAGACTTGTGTGGCATGACTTCAGGCATGTATTTTGACCTTGGGTCATGAGGGTAGGAAATGGTTGGGAATAAGGGTTGCTATTTATGAATTTGCTAACCCTGTATGAGGTACCATACAATGAATGCATGGTCCCATTCCTCTAGCTTAGCCTTGGGTAAAAAGGGGAAGGCTGGAAGTTAGTCTTGACAGTCATAATGGTAATTTACTCACCTTATAAGGTGATTGTGGCAAGTATATCTCTGAGTCGTTCCAATTCTTCTTTCAAACTTTTTGGGCATTGGGTTGAAAAATTAAAAGCACATTTTGAAACTCTGTGTGGTTTGAGTAATCTGCGGTAACAACCCTAATCTATGTAACAGATAATCCACTTCAGGGCGTGTGGTCATGCCCTGATATACACATGCCTTGGTGTGCTTTGTGGCGGCCACATATGTTCAACCACCAAAGGCATGTGGATATCAGAGCATGACTGCATGCAATGTAGTGGATAATCTAGCTTATGAAATGGCCACAAATGATTTGAGGGGGAGTGACAAAAAGTAGTCCCTGTCTGCCACAAATAAACGTTGCACTTGAAGGCAGATGTTTGCAATAAAACATTGTGTTAAAATACTATCTAAAGTTCATTTCTGATATTAAGTTCATTCAGCTTTTGGAAAAAGAAGCTGCTGACTGTAGACAGAGGAGAGCAAATGAGTCGACAGCTTCCAAAAAGTAGACACAAGGGTGAGCAAGTGTTGCTATAGCAACGGTCAGTCAAGCTTGTGCCTACTTTTTGGAAGCAGCTGACTCGCTTGCTCTCCTCTGCCTATAGTCGGTGGCTTCTTTTTCAAAAAGCTGAATGAACTTAAAATGAAAAACAAACTTTACATAGTATTTCAACACAGAATGCATTATTCTAAACCTCTGCATCTATGTCCTTTACAACCATTAACACCACTCAGTCATGCTAATTTACAGCACAAAAAGTGAAAGTAATTGTACCATAACACAGTAAGTAAATGACAGGATCAACCAGATACCTTTCTAATTGAGTTGTTTAAAAAGTATGGTAGAATGAACCACACAATTCTATAGAGTGTGGAACTGCTAGAGAAATTCAGTTTTGAGTGTGGGTGGCAGCTAGTATGTGCAAGGTGTGTGATTGCGTGTGTGTGTGTGTGTGTGAGTGTGTGTGGGCCTGTGTGTGCCAGGTGTTGTGCCAGGTGTGGAGTGATCTCAGTTGTAGTGAGAGGGTTCTGAGGGTTGGAAAGTAGTTTAGGCATGTGGTTATAATGGGTGATGTGTGGTCATTGTGAACTAATGCGTGGTCATGTGATCTATTTTAGCCAGTCAGAAAACTTAGATTTCACTGATTTTTTTTAATCATATATATATATATATATATATATATATATATATATATATATATATATATATATATATTGCAAAAACTTCATTAATGCACTAGTTAGGATTCTAGCAACAAAGTAAGGAAATGTGCCATTAGGGTTTCCAACCTAACTCCCACTCCTACTCTGCAGGCAGCAACAGGCGTGGGGGGTGCCTTGGAGTTGTCAGCACTAATGCTCACCCCATTCTATGAGTAAGTAAGCTTGAGATTGGTACAGTATATGAGAAATGGTTGAGCATTAATGTTGTTAATCTCAAGACACCCCCTCCACACCTGTTGCTGAGGGGTATACCATGTTACAGTGACAATTTTTGCTGTTTAATATGGTCTGTAAACAACATCGCTACGTCACTGTAAAGTCCACCTGGGACCCTGACACCCTTTCCTAAGGTCCTGAATCCCTGAATCAGCTCCATCTTGGAGCTGATAATCATAAGTGGGGGGGTGCTGGGGGCACAGGCCTCCACAAAACAAGAACTTTGAACTCAGTGGCACCATGCCAACTGCAACTGCGGTCAATGTAGTGGTGTAGGGGAAACATCGTATTGACAACAAATTGTTGATGTGGCATTTTTGATCTGCTGCCTTCAAGGTAGAGGTGGGGTGTTAGGGTTGGAAAGCAAGTTTAAACCACAAGGGAGCTCTCAATGAAGTCGGGTGCTGGAAAAATTCTATAACAGAAAAAATGAAAACCACACTCCAGGCTTGATGAGAAATATTCCACTTTACTTAATAGAAAATTAATTTTACATCAACAATGACAGGGTCACATACCAGTGAGACAAAACAACCCTAACAGAACATTTTCCTACTTTTGTCACTGGAACCCCAACTAGTGAATTAACAAAGTTTTTTGAAATTAATTTCCTTACTTTTTGAGATAGTATAATCACATTCTTATACGCCTGTGGGAACACAGGGCCCACTGGGCCCAGCGCTGTCATGAATGCATAATATTTGAGACACTGTAATTGTGTCCTTATTTCACTGTCCCATCAATTCATAATCATATCCTTATTTGTGTGTGGGGGGCCCTGCACTCCCATCCCTCCCTAGATGCATACATATATATTGCTATGGACACACTGCAGCCAAAACAGTAACCCAGTTCTCAGCATAGCCTTGTTACATGCCCACTCCATGAATGCTGGGCTCAGAATTTTCAAATCTGGTCTGAAACATCATTCCGTGCCACCTCACCATCATTACACACCACAGGTGAGAAAAGACATTTTCATCAGGATTTGAAAAATGACAGCTATCATGCGGTAAAGTAAAAAAAAAATGGCTATGTTGAAATTCTGGGGTGAAAATGTTGAAAATTATCAAAGTTATGAGGTTGCATATTTAAATTTAAACAAATGCATATAACTTTGCCATTTTTAAATATTTTGACCCCACATTTTCAAGCTACCCTTCTTATGACCCCACCTCATGAAGAAAAGCACCAAAAGGTGATTTCACCAAGTGATCACAAAATCACCTTTCTGGTAGGAGTTATGTAATGACAATGGTATTGTTTATGAGGTGGGGTCACCAAAAGGCCATGTTGAAAATTTAGTTTGAAAATATGCAAAAATGGCTGAGTTATGCATCAAAGTTGAAATACCTATTGAAATACTTTACATTGAACCACATTTACCTTCATTTCTCATATTGCAGTTGCCGGTTTGAGCAACAAGATGTGTCTTGGATCAGAGAGTGGATCCTGAATCTGGGACCTATTCAGGTGAGTGTGGGCATGTGGGGGATGTACTGGGGAGTGTTTTGGGTGGTGGTAGCTGAGTGGGAGGTGGGGGTTGAGGCAGATTAGCAAGGGACCTTTTTTATTGTAGGGTTAAAAAAAATATTGAGGGATGGTTCTTTATTTTATCCAGAGACAGTGATGGGGGGGTGCTACTAGGCATCAGGAACATATAAAGGAAACATAGGAATGCTGACTGGAGATTGGGGGAGGGTAAAGAGACCACTAGACCACCAAGGAAATATTTTCTTTATATAGGAGCAGCAATTGAACATTGGGATAGGGGCAAGGGACCACTAGATTACCAGGGATTCATATATGTAATACGGGGATGGTGATCAGAGAATGCGGGGGAGGGACCACTGGACTTCCAGGGAAAATATTTTCTCTATATGGGGATGGCAATTGGAGAACAGGGAAGGGACCACTGGATTATCAGGGAATCATACAGGGACAGTGACTGGAGAACAGGATAGGGGTAGGGATCACTGAAATATCAGTGAAAATATTTTCTTTCTATGGGGATGGTGATCAGACATCAGGGGATGGGGAAGGACCACTAGACTACCGGGGAATTTTTTTTTTATATGAGGATGGCGATTGGTGATTGGAAGAGGGGGGCAGGACCACTAGACTACCAGAGAATCATATATAAAATATAGTCCTGGTGATCAGAGAATGGGGGATGGAGAGGGACCACTGGACTATCAGGGAAAATATTTTCTTTATATGGAGAAAGTGATCAGACATTGGGGGAGGGGGAAGGGACCACTAGACTACAGTAGGAGTGCTAAATTTGCCAAGCAATTTTGTGAGATTCCCTATTAATCCGTCACAAAATTTAGGGGGAAAAATCCTCTGAAATTCTTTTTGTTATACCTACAGAAAGAGGCCAGTTCCTATTACAGTACTTATGTGCCATCTGGTAGATTTTCAATTACACTATCAGATGAGACAGCCCTCTCTGGGTAGCAGTAACAATAAAAACAAAATCCCTAACTAAAGGTTTCACAATTCTCAATAGGGATTTTTAAAAATCCTTAAAAATCCTTTGACTAATTCAGTGCTACTACTGTACCAGGGAAAATATATTTTTAAATATGTTTTATATGAGGAAGGTGACTGGACATTGGGAGAGGGGGGAGTGACCACTGGACTACCAGAAAAAATATTTTCTTTATACTGGGATGGCGATTGGACATCTGGAGAGAGGGGAGGGACCATTAGACTGTCAGGGAAATATATATGTGAAAGGGGGGTGGCAATAGGAGAAAAGTGGAGGGGGAGGGACCACTGGATTACCAGTGGATCATACAGGGAGGGTGACCAGAGAATGGGGTAGGGGTGGGGCCACTGTACTAGCAGGGAAAATATTTTTTTATATGGGGATGGTGATCCGACATTGGGGAGGAGGATGGAACCACTAGACTACCAGGGAAATAATAATGTTTTATATGGGGATGGTGATCCGACATTGGGGAAGGGGGGATGGACCACTAGACTCCCAGGGGAAAATACTTTATTTATACATGGATGGCAATCAGACATTGGGGAGGGACCCCTAGACTACCAGATAATCATGTATGTAATACGGGGACAGCAACTGGGGAAGGGGGGAGGGATCACTGCACCAGCAAGGGATGGTAAAGCAACAAATGTGTTCTGCTAATCTGGGGCCATTTTATCAGATTGTGCAGTTCAAACATCCTATTCCATGTTCTTTTCTTCACAATTTGTGAAGAAGGAATTTCTTGTTTTGCAAATTGCAAAATAGGATCTTTTTTCATTCTTTCTTTTTCACAATTTGCAAAAAAGGATTCGCGAGCATGAAAAAAGACTCAGAACAGGATTTCAACATGTTGAAAAAACATATTTACACGTCATTTTAAACAAAAAGTAACACCAGAATTGGCAGAAAAAGGTCCAGATTAGCAGAACACATGTGTTGGTTACTTCACAAAACATCATTTTTTTCATTTTTTTAAAATGTGTTTGCCTCGCTAAGAAAAAACAAAATGGCATCAGCATGGAAAAATAAATTCCCATTTGTAACAAAGGATTACCCATTTGCAAAAAAAAAAGATTGCCCATTTGTGACATAGAATCCTTTTCAGGGTGAACATCTAACTTTTCCCATTGAAAATAATGGGACAATTTAAAATGTAATACGTTTTGAACCGATTACTATTTGTTCACCAAATCTTCAAAAGACACATTTGTGACCCAAAACCTTTCCAGCCTAAAAATGTCAGACCAAAACACCATACGATTTTTGTGCAGCAGTGTGACAAAGAATTTGACCAAAAATGTAATCTACACTTTTTTTCTTTTTTCCATTAAATATTTTATTGTTTTATTTCATCACATTTTTAACACAGATGAACAGAGTACATAGTGAAGTGCAGGGATAGATTCATTTCAAATACTCACAATCAATCAACAACAAGGTTGTAGGTTAGCATTTATACCCTTCTTTGGGCATTATATTCAGTCTTCAACATTCCTATACTTTACATTTAACACACAGTGTTGCCAGTTTTTTAAACTATCGTAAATACTCCTTAAATACTGTATCATTCTTGTGGGCCTATTTCTATGAACCTTATGTGGGTATCCTAGGGAGATTGTCAGTGATCGGTAGGGATTCTCCTCAAGTTCCCCATGGCCAGCCATATTGAGTCTCTACATTATTCATCCCTCTGGGATTATTCTGCCATACTGGCTCTGCCCTCAGTGTGGGGTTATTTCAGATATGCATTTCCTGTTATCCTGATATGTACTCTATCATGGGGGGTGGGCTTTTGATAGGTCTGGTGGTCAGTGTGTGTATTCACCAGTTTGGTGGGGGTGGCAGTCCTATGGGTATAGCATCTGTCTGAATTCTAAGAGAGAGTTTCTGTTGTCATAGGTCCTTTCTGAAGGAAAGACCTCTACTGGTGGCTGTGGATTCTCTGTCAGCTCTATGTCTGATTTGCTATGTTATTGCACATTTGGTTAGGTTCACCTATGTGGTAGGAGGAGTGGAGATCTCAGGTCATGGGTGGCTAGGTAAGATCTTCATGTTTTCCAGTATTGTCCCAGTTTGCCTGCCACAATAGGCGGCCTATCCAGGTGATCAGAGGGGTCAGCTGACCCTTTTCAAATGTAAGGATCGGAATGTACATTTTGCCCCCCCACTTCTGATACAGGATTAACTAGCCTGTTATCTCTGTCTTCCGTCTGTGGCACACACCACACACATTAATTGGAAGTCAGCAAGAGCAAGATCAGATGAGCTCACTGAGTTGTACTGATAAGATACACAAATCAGGTGTCTTGATACCTTTTACTGGACCAACAGAGATTACAGACTAATTGCTACATACCCTTCCCCTCTGGCACACAAAAACAATTTTTTCAGCCTTTTCCTAGGAATGGAATGTGATAAGGGCTATAAACTGTCAAGTGCTTAATTGCCTACATGAAAATGGACACCAAAGTGTGTGTGTGTGTGTGTGTGTGTTCAGAAAGTATGACACCAGCAGTGTGTGTGTGTGTGTGTGTGTGTGTGTGTGTGTGTGTGTGTGTTTAGGTGGAAAAGACTCCATTGAGCGATGCTTATTAATAAGGTGGTCCTGGGTTTAGCACAACCGCTGTCCTATAAATTCATAGAGCACTGTCTGCTGCATGCTAGTTTGCTTTAGTCACCAGAAATGATGTTAATGAGTGTTCAAAAACAATGTATTGAGAATATTGATGAAAGCCTACGGGGTGCTCCTTTTATTTTGTTATTTTTATTCTTCGGTAACTGGGTAAAGTCCATTAGGCACAAGATCTGTTTTCAGGTGCTACCTGGGAGTAATTGCTCAGGGTCACACAGTATGCATGTGGAGGCTGTGGTAATCAAACATAGGTCTTCTGGATGTACCAAACTTGTTCACAGCTCCTTATTTTAACCTCTGTGCTATACTGCCAGCTCAGTGCTGGAAGTGTAAAACAGACTCAAAATGATGAAGAAAGGCTGCAGTGTTCATTTCAGATTGAGGGATTGGGAAAAGTGCCACACAGTTTTCAATTCTGACCCAAATAAAACGTTATGCTTGTCCCTTCCCACCCCTCACCCCACCCACCCTGGAAATAGTTCCTTTATACCTGAGGTTCTGACATCATTTCCTCGAGTGCAAGGTGCATTTCACTGTCATATCCTCTTTAGCACACTGCACTGATAATATAAGCATACACTTTGTATAATATATATATATATATATATATATATATTTCTATATAACAAATCACATACGCACGCACGCACACACACACACACACACACACAATACAATAAAAAAAACTAGATAAACATGTGGGGAGTAGTGCAATGTAATGGCTGTGGGGCAGCAGTCTTCCGGGAGTCTTTCTGGAGGCTGAGATGCTGCCCATTTGAGACACCTATCTGCCCTGAGGGAGGAAGTTGTCCGTCTTCAGGCCGCACTGGACAGTAGTAAGGAAACCTTCCCCCAGGCCACACTGGACAGTAGAAAGGGAACCTCCCCCATCCAGGGAGCACTAGCGCCACCACCACTACCTCAGAGGTTGCGAAGAAAGCACAGCAGTTGGACCACAGTGGGCTCAGGGAGGGTGAGGAGGTTGGAACAGAGGCACACCCAGGCAATTGTTCCACTCCACAATCCATACACCATTCTGGGGGAGCATAGCTCCCCTATGGATGCACCCGCAGAGAAGACTGATGATAACTGTCACAAGGGAGGCCCACAGAAAGGAGGCAGAGGACACCAAAGGGAAAGGAAGCAGCTCCTGGTGGGGACCCAATTATTAGGGTATAGAACTGGGGAGCTGGGAAAATGAAGTAAGGTGCCTGCCTGGTGCCATGGCTTGGAGGGACAGGACGCATCCTCAGGATCACGAACAGCTGCAAGGATTCCGAGCTGGACATAATTGTCCACCTAGGGACAAATGACTTGGCTCATCATGAGATTAGAGCAGTGCAGGAGGACATTGCAGAGTTGGGGAGGGACCTAAGATGAGTAGCACACACAGTATCCTTCTCAGAGGTGCTGCCTGTCAAAAGCATGGGGGAGGCGAGGGTAATTGGCACCATGCAGTTTAATGAATGGTTGAAAAAATGGTTCGGAGCACAGGGGTTTGGCTTCATTGGGGACTGGGGTTCCACCTGGAGGGACACCAGCCTATACTGGCAGGATGGTCTGCATCTGTCCAGGAAGGCAACAAGTCTTTTGAGCAATCGGTTTAAATGCTTCATTGGCAAGCTTTTAAACTAGTCAAAGGGGGAGGCACTGACAAGCAGCAGGAAAATCCCAGCCTCTCCCTACAAAACAGGATACTAGATGAGAAAAAGACTGAGGTAGAACGGTCAGTGGGGGATGCTGCAACAGAAGGTAAAGCCATCAAAAAAAGGAGAGCAATGAGTACCAATGCCCGTAGTCTGGGTAACAAGCTTACTGAATTAGTGGCCTTGATGGAGGAGGAACGTCTGGATATCGTGGCAGTCACGGAAACATGGTACACACAAAACCATGACTGGGGCATAAACATACCAGGATACACTGTCTACAGGAGGGACAGGGAGGGTAAAAGAGGAGGAGGAGTAGTTCTTTACATAAGGGAAGGAATAAAAGCAACAGAACAAAAGGGTAAACAGGGAGGAGAAGAAGCACTGTGGGTAAATTTGGAGACAGGCAATGGCACCACAATACGCACAGGGTTGTACAGACCCCTTCTGGGGGAGGAAATGGACAGGGAAATGATAAGTATACTTAGAATGGCAGAAAAGGGGAGATATTGTTGATGGGTGATCTGAATATGCCAGATGTTAACTGGAGTGCAGTTGCAGCTGCCACTCCGAAGAGTGCAGTTATTCTAGATGCCCTACAGGGGGCATGCCTTAGACAACTAGTACTGGACCCCACTCAAGAGGGAGCAATATTAGACTTGATTCTCTCAAATGGAGATGGAGAGAGGATTACAGATGTAGAAGTGGGTAACCATCTGGGAACTAGCTACCATCAAACAGTATGGAAGGAGAAAGTCCAGAGGGGGTATTGCTAAGCTTAATGGAGAAAAGGGAGCATGTGAGGAGGAGGACCCTGTAAAAGCATCTATCCTAAATAGATACTTTTTCTCAGTATTCACTGAAGAGAAGGTAGGGCAGGGCCCACAGCTCAGCATCATGGACACAGAGGGGAGGGAGGTGAGCACTACTCCCTTCACAAAAGAAAGGGTCCCACAAGAGCTTAAGGCTCAGGTGGATAAGGCAATGGGACCTGATGGCATACATCCCAGGGTACTTAAGGAGCTAAAGGAGGAACTAGCAGAGCCTGTAGCAGAATTGTTTAGTGAGTCTCTGAGCACAGGAGAGGTCCCAGAAGACTGAGAAGGGCTCATGGGATCCCACTCCACAAGAGTGGTAGCAGGAGGGAGGCGGGAACTACAGACCGGTCAGTCTTACCTCAGTAGTGGCAAGATTATGGAAGCACTCCTTAAGGAAAGGATAGTGCAACACCTGGAATCCATAGGGGCACAGGATCCAAGACAGCATGGGTTTACAAAGTAAGGTCCTGTCAAACTCATCTCATAGATTTCTTTGACTGGGTAACCAGAGTGGTGGACCAAGGGGAGCAGTTGATGTCGCCTACCTTGACTTCTCAGCAGCTTTTGACACTGTTCCACATAGAAGATTGATAAAATAAGCTAGGTAGGCTCGTGGGTCAGAAGTTGGTCAACTGGGTGGCAAACTGGTTGACTGGCAGAAAACAGAGAGTGGTGGTAAATGGTATACAGTCAGAAGAGATGCAAGTCACAGTGGGGTACTCAGGGATCAGTCCTGGGGCCAGTCCTATTCAACATCTTCATTAGTGACCTAGCAGATGGACTAGAGGGTAAGGCTTGTCTGTTTGCAGATGACACCAAGATCTGCAACAGAGTAGATGATCCAGATGGGTGGGCAGAATGAGAAGAGATCTGGATAAACTAGCAGAATGGTCAGAAGAGTGGCAACTGGGATTTAATGCAAAGAAGTGCAAAATCATGCACATAGGGAAGAGAAACCCTGAAGCCACTTATAGGCTGGGAGGGAGTTGCTAGCAGTCACAAAGGAAGAAAGAGACTTGGGCATCATCATCACTGATGACCTGAAATCATCCAAGCAGACCCTAAAGCAGTAGGTAAGGCTAGGGGGTGTTAGGTGTATTAGTAGGGTATCACAAGTCGTAAGAGGGAGGTAATAATCCTCTGTACAAGACATTGGTTAGGCCCATCTGGAGTACTGCGTAGTATTGAGGCCACACCTTCACAAGGACATTAACTAAATTGAGGCAGTCCAGAGAAGGGCACCAAAATGGTGCAGGACTGCATCAGAAGACATATGAGGACAGATTAACGGAGCTCAATATGTATACCCTTGAGCAAAGGAGGAGAGAGGTGATATGATCGAGACATTTAAACACCTTAAGGGCATAAACAAGGTGAAAGAGTCTAACATGTTTAAATATAAGAAAATAGCAGGACAAGAGGACACAGCATGAGATTAGAGGGAGGCCGATTATGGGAATGGAGGAATTTTTTCACAGAAAGGGTGGTAGATGGCATGAATGGCTTACCACAAGAAGTAGTGGCTATGAATACAGTGCAGGGCTTCAAACAGGCATGGGATAGGCATAAGGGAGCAATACAAATGACTATGAATAGATAGGTCACTGACATAGCAAAGGCCGATGGCACATTTATAAGGTAGAAAAAGAAATGGGCAGACTGGATGGGCCTTTCGGTCCTTATCTGCCGTCAACTTCTATGTTTCTATGTTTCTATGTAAGTATGGTTCACAATAAACACAGCAATAGAGTCAAGCCATAAAAGACAAAAGTACTGGACTTTAGGAGGGCTGACTTTGCCAAAATGGGTGAATGCCTAAGGAATGCACTAGCAAATGGGCAGGAAAGAGGTGGAAGAAACAATGGGAATAATAAAACTGCCATCACAGAGGTAACTAGCCTTTGTGAAGCAAATAAACAAAACAAGACGATGTAAGAAACCACTATGGTTCTCAAAGGAAGTGGCAGTGAAGGTTCAAGAGAAAAGAAAGCATTCAGGAAGTACAAGGAATCGCAGAAGGAGCAGGACAGAGAACTGTATCAGTTAAAGCAAAAGGAGGCTGGAAGGCAGTCAAACGCAAAGGCCCAAACCGAGGAAAAGATAGCCAACCTAAGTTAAGAAGGGATAAAAACCTTTATAGGTACATCAGGAGTGAAGGAAGACCAAGGAGGGATAGTGAGGCTTAATAAAGGGAGGGAGGTGGGCAGAGGGAGACTGTGAAAAGGCAGTGATACTAAACAAATATTTTGCTCAGTATTTACAAAGGAAGAGGGAGGCTATAAAACAAAACAGTAGTAACACTCTGGATACAGAAGTTGATACCGCCCATTTACAGAAGAAAGGGTTCTGAAAGAACTCTTAAAACTGAAGGTGACAAGCAATGGGGCCTGATGAGATTCATCCCAGAATTCTAAAAGAACTAAGGGTAGAACTAGTGACACCACTGACTACCCTTTTTAACAAATCATGGGAGGATGGAGTGGTACCAGAGGACTGGAGGAGGGCAGATGTGATTCCCCTTCACAAAAGTGGGAGCAAGGCAGAAGCAGGAAACTATAGACCTGTTAGTTTAACCTCAGTGATAGGGAAAATGATGGAATCATTTCTAAAGGAAAGAATTGTCGAGTATCTAGAGGCCAGAGGGGCACAGGACCCTAGGCAGCATGGATTCACAGTGGGAAGGTCATGCCAGACGAATCTGATAGATTTCTTTGACTGGGTGACCAAAGTAGTAGATCAGGAGGGCTGTGGACTGGCCTACCTAGACTTTTAGCAAGGCATATGACACAGTCCCACACAAAAGATTAATATACAGTTAGCCAGCCTGCATGTGGTCCCAAGATGACAGCCTGGTTAAAGAATTGCTGGAGAATAGGACACAGAGAGTAATAGTAAATGGAGTCCACTCAGAAGAAAGGAGGGTTACTAGTGGGTACCGCAGGGTTCAGTATTAGGACTGGTCCTCTCAATGTCTTTATGTTTACATTGCAGAAGAACTAGAAGGAAAAGTATGTCTCTTTGCAGATGACACTAAGATCTGCAACAGAGTTGATGCACAGGGTGGGTGGAAAGGATGAGAAGGGACTTGGCAAGTTAGAGGAATGGTCAAATGTATGGCAGCTTAGATTCAATGCTAAGAAGTGCAAGGTAATGCACCTGGGAAACAAAAACCCAGGGGAAGAGTACACAATGGGGGGTGAGATACTAACAACAACAAAAATGGAACGGGATCTGGGGGTAGTCATATCAGATGATCTAAAGATGGGCAAGCAATGTGAGAGGGCAGCAAGGAGGGCTGGGGGGATGCTGGGATGCATAGGGAGAGGCATCACCAGTAGAAAACAGGAAGTTATTATCCCTCTGTACAGACAGCTGGTGAGACCCCATCTGGAGTACTGTGTGCAGTTCTGGAGACCCAGTCTCCGCGATAGACAGGATGGAAGCTGTCCAGAGGAGGGCACTAAAATGGTGCAGGGTCTGCACCGAAGACATATGAAGAGAGACTTAAGGAGCTTAATATGTATAGCCTCAAGGAAAGGAGGGAGAGGGGACATGATAGAAACTTTCAAGTATCTCAAGGAATCAACAAAGTCCAAGAGGGTAGCATCTTTCAAAAAAAGAGGTGTGCAAGAACAAGGGGGCACAATTTGAAGATAGAAGGGGGGCGGCTCAGAGGTAATTTAAGGAAGTATTTTTTCACAGAGAGGGTTGTGGATGCATGGAACGGCCTTCCGGAGGAGGTTGTGGAGTCAAAATCAGTGGTGGAATTCAAGCATGCATGGGATAGTCATAAGGCAGTTCTGGGGGGTGGGGGTAGGAAGAAGTAGGCTGCTGGTTAACTAGGATCTGCAGCTTATCCAGTAGATAGGGAAATGGGCAGACTGGGTGGGCCAAGCGGTCTTTATCTGCCATCAAATTCTATGTTTCTATGTTTCTATTGTAACCATGCTGTTTGCAGCATAACTGGCGAACTGTGGTGGGTACAGAATGAATGGCATCTGGAGTGAGGCTTCCTGACTCCTGGAGTAACTGGGAAGAACAAACAGGCCTGGAAGCAACTGGCTGTATGGTTTTTGCTACCACCCCATACATACTAATATAGTAGTGAGGATTAGGATTAGAAAGAAAGAAGAGAAAATGGGAAAATGTAATATAATGATAAGTAGTGGCTATGTTTACAGAGAAGCATAAGCACCACACTCTAAGTTATTTCTTGGACCCACCATTCTCCAATTATGCCAGGAGGTTGGAAAGTTCAGATATTTTTGTGTATGACGGGGTGGTGGGGATAAGGCCCACCACTTTTGTTATATAGACTATCTTTATTAGGAAGACAAGGGGCAGAGTGTACTCTGTAAAAAAAGCTACACACTAGAAAGACTGTTTTATTGCTTAGAATCATTTATATATTTCTGGTATGACGATTGATTTCACTAAAACCTTACTTTAAATTTGCTCTGGTCAGTAAGAACGCAAAACCAAGTAGTTAATGCAGGGGGACATAATTTGTAGATGTTCTGGGATTCTTTGTGGGGTTGGGGAGGTTGTGTGTGAACAGTATCTCAGATAGCAGCTGACATACTCCAGGCAGACAACTAGTACAAAGGAGTTGACTGCCCAAAGACCTTGCTTTAAAAGAAATATGTGCCTTAAGTTGCCTGACATGCAACTTCTGTGCATGAGCCAAGCAGCTGCTGCAAACAGCAGCAGCCCTGCTCCTAAAATAAGCTTAATGAGGATGCAAAGTAAGGAACAGGCTGCAGGTGCTCTATGTAGATATTAATCGACTATATGGGAAGGGGGCCTCTCTAAATGTAGCTGCACTACTTTTGCTGCAAGTTCTAAATGTACGGGTCTATAATTAATTCCATACATGTAGAACTGACAGCAAAATTAATGCAGCTAGGTTTAGAGAGCCCCCAACCCCCACCAATCCTGTTAATACCGTTTCTACATAGTTTGCCTGAAAACCCCTTCCATAGTTTGTGTAATCATTAAATGTATTTCAGGGTTGGGGTTACCGCTGCAGCACTCAATGGCCACTCGGCTCATACATGGAAGTTACAAGACTGGCAAATAAAGGTACATATTTCTTATTACTATACTTAGGGATAGATTGCACAAATGAAAAAAAAACACCTCTCTGAACTGGTTAAAAGACCAGAAGACTGGTATACCATGAACAATTGATGGTAATATCACTTTCCCATAGTATTGATAACATGACTTCCAAGACTGTGAAACTGTCATATCAAAATATAATTGATTCTGACACCCCAGGTTTTGAACCGCTCCTCTGCCTATGCCTGCTGCTGCATGTTTTTTTCCTATCTGGATGTCTGTATCATGAGTTTTTGCCATTCCAGTACTGTCGGTGTGTCAGGTTCCCTCCAATGTCCCATTATAACCCTCCTGGCTGTTGCCAGTGCCCCATTCACTCACTGTTCTTGAGGTGGAGTGAGGGGATGTGTCTCTGAGGTTAAGCCTAAGACGCCCAACTTTGGATCACTCACTGGTGAGAGTGGGGCCAGGTCCTTGCAATTGTTTTAGACTGCGTTCCATAAGTCTACCAATGTTGGGCATGTCCCTAGTATATGTGTCAGCATGGCCTGGGGAGATATTAACCTCCAACATTTACTGTCAAGTGTCAAGTGTGCTCTGTATAACCACTGAGCTGTTCTGTATGCTCTATGCAGAATTTTAAATTGTATTGCATTGGCTTGGAGCTCTCTGTTAGCCTTGAATGCCTTGGCCCAGACTGTATCCCATTCTACCCGTAGGATTGTGATGTCCATTTCTTTCTCCAACTGTACTCTTAAGTGTTAGGGCGTGGGGGGTCTTTATCTTGTAGTTTCAGGAATTTGCTGGCTATATGGGAGGTATCTTTCAGGCCAAATTCCCAAGTGTCCCATCTGGGGGTCTTGGGCAGGACATACTGTGATGTCACTGTGGTTTTAAGGAGGTCTCATAATTGAAGAAACCTCCAAAAGTGTGTCTTGGGGAGTCCAAATTCCCTCTGCATGTCCACAAATGATTTTAGGATCCCAGAGTCTATGTGGTATAGGTTCCCCAGATTGGTTATCCCCTTCTGTCACTATAGAGGCCAGTGTATGGACAGGTTTCCCAGTAGGAGCTCTGGGCTATGCCAGACTGGGTGAAGTCTGGAGGACTTGTTTTTCCAATTCAGTTTTGTAGCCTGGGTTGTCCACACCTTCCTTGTGTATCAGGTACAAGGTGCTGCTGAGTGCTCTAGTTTCCTGCCTGGGAGTATTAGTGCTTGTGGCCTGGGCAGTTCTGCCTGGTGCACTTCAGTCATCATCCACAGGGGTATCACTGTGGAAAGTTCAGATCTCACGCAGGTGATTGCCTACCTAATGAGGGTGCTCTCATGGAACTTCTTAAGATTGGGAAGACTGAACACCCCATTGCTTCAATGCATCTGCATTATGCTAAGTCAGATTCTTGGGGCCTTATTTTCCCAGATGAATTTGGACATTTTTGAGTTAAGCTCTCCAAAGAAGGATGTCGGTAGTGCCAGTGGAAGGTTGTTCAAAATGTATTAGACTTTGGGGAGGGCAGTCATTTTCAGTACAATCACTCGCCCCCATGTTGATAGGTGGAGCGTCTTCCATTTCTGGAGGTCTCTAGTAAGGGATTCTAAAATTACACCTATGTTTGCCTGTACTGTAGCTTTAACATTCAGTCGAAGTTGTATCACCAAGCATGTAGTGTCCATGGGCGCCCACTGCTATGGGTATTGAGTAAAAAGGTCTTGCATCCACGACAGGGTAAGAGGCATGACTTGGGGCTTCCTCCCATTAAGTTTGTACACTGAAAGTGCAGAGTATTCCTTCAGTGTCTCATCTAGCGCATGTAGGGCATGGGGTATGTTTAATAGAAAAAGAGTGATGTCATCTACGAAGAGCAGTATTTTGTTGGTGAGTTGGATGCAAGTGTTTCCACTGCTAGAAGGAACAAGAAGGGTGACAGATGGTACCCTTTCCTCATGCCTCTGGCAAGTGAGAATGGTGCAGAGATTACTGACTTGGTAATCACCCTAGCTTTTGGGGCTTTATACAGTAGTTATATGAAGGAGATGAGTGGATCTGGCAGTCTGAATCTCTGTAGAGCATCAGAAAGAAAGACCCACTCCATCGTGTCAAATGCCTTTCCTGCATCAAGTGATAGGGTGGCTGTGGGTTGGGCCTATCTGCTCACCTCCCAACTAACATCCAGGGTCCTGCTTGTGTTATCTGCCCCCAATCTGCCAGGGACAAAGCCCACCTAATCGTGATGTATAAGGTTGCTCATCAGGTGCTCTAACTGATATGCTATTAGCATTGCAAATATCTTCACATCTACATTTATAAGAGAAATGGGCCTAAACTGCAAGCACTGGACACAATCTGAGCCTTTATTTCATATTAACACGATCAATGCTTGCTGAAAGGAGGGCAGTAGTGTGCCTCTCTCCCATGCCTCATTGAAGAGGTGTGTCAACTTAGGTGCCAGGATACTGGAGAAGGTCGCATACAGCTCCTGGAGAGGGTACAGAGGAGGGCAACTAAGATGATACGAGGACTATGGGATTTGACATATAAGGACAGACTTGAGGAGCTCTGCCTGTTTTCATTGGAGGAGAGGAGAGACAGGAGGGACATGATTGAGGTCTTCAAGTACCTCAAGGGAATAAATAGGGTAAACATGGAGGGGATCTTTAGACTAAAGCAGGGATGTATCACCAGAGGGCATGGTTTGAAGATGGAAGGTGGAAGGCTGAGGGGGGGAAAGAGGAGGAGGTCTTTCACTGAGAGAGTGGTGGACCCTTGGAATGCACTGCCTGGTGAGCTGGTTCAGAGATCCACAGTGAAGGTCTTCAAGACAGGGTGGGACAGACACAGAAAGTGGATGTATCAGATGATGGCCTGGCCCAGGGGGGTGGGGATGGATGATAGGGGTTTCTGGAACACAAGGGGGGGGAGGGCCTCGGCACCCAACTAGGGATCTGAGGTTTGAGCAGACTCAATAGACCGTAAGGCCTAATCTGCTGGCAATTAGTATGTTAGTAAAAGCTACTGGGATATCTGTCTAACCCTGGGGATTTCCCTCCGGCCATCAAGTGTATCGCCGCTTCTACCCCTGTTGTTGTGATGGAAGCTATGAGTTGGGGTATGTCTCCTATTGGTATCTGTGGGAGATGTAGTTTCCTATAGAAATTGTCTAACTGTACCTGTGTAGGGCCTGCCTCTGAAGAGTACAGGTCCATATATACTGCTGAAAAGTTTTGGTAATCTGATTTGGGAATGTCAGAGTTACTCCTTGGGGGGTATGTATCTTCGGGATGTATCTTTCCTACTCCCTTACTCACAGACGGTATGCTAGTCTCCAGCCTCCCAGTACCTCTGATTTAGGTAGAATAGCAAGTATTTCATTCTGTATGGGCGGTTGTCCTCCACCCTATTCCTTGCAACTTTGATTTGAGTTTTCAGGGTTTCCCTCTGTTCTGGAGTAGACATGGAGAGTTTGTCAAGTTGACTTAGCTCATTTTCAGTCTTTCTAGTCCTGTCATCCCTGTCTTTCTACACCTTGGAAGCGTAGTGTATAGGAAGGCAAAAAAATTCCCATTATGTAAATTATCCATTGCTGATACTTAGAAAGGAGATGAACGGAGATGATGCAGATGGCGGAAGAATTTAATGATTAATATAATAATCATAGCAAGAGATTACAAGTGGTGCATTCTTCATTCTTAATTCTTCATTCTTCAAACTAACAGTGTATAGTGGCTTGCTTATATAGTGGAAGACAGTACTATGGTTGTCTATGATTGGTACAGAACAAATATAAACATTAACTTTAAAAGGCAATGCTCTTTTAGTTCTTGCATGAGCTAATCTTACTTAGCACAAATGTATTGATAGTGTAAATTATATTACTATATAAGGATAATAATAATGGTCATTACCAGTTATTAAGATCTAGAAGGAAGAAATAGGTTTGCACTTAGGAATGTGCATACAAGCTTTTTATTCTGGCCTGATCCTCCTGATAATAATAGTCAAAAGGGTAACTTGAACTCTATCCCTGTATTTCTGTCTTGCAGACACTTAAAACACCTGTCTGCCATTACTCACATGGTCATTACAGATATCAAAAGACACTTGAATATTACAAGTTGTGGCTCAGTTAATTAAACTTGTAACTTCACAAGTTTTGATATGATCTAGCTTCATAGATCAATATTAGTTACACAAACACATTATGTTTTAGACCAAAATGAGGTTTACCTGCATAATTGGGACACATTTCTTTATCCCCTATTACAAGCCCCCCTTTGGACCAATATTGCTTAATTATTATTTATGCAACAATGCAACTCCTCAGAGCATGTACATCTCTTTATGTACTTCACGTTATTCACAATCACTTGATCAATAAGTGTTGATTAAATCCACTCTCTGGCCCTTTTGTCACATTTGGACATTCAGTTGGTGTTACAGTTAAGTATATGGCATTTGAGACTACAAAACATAATGAGTTGCTTAAACTAGCATAGTTACAAACATTATTATTACCCCAAAAACAGTAGGACAGAATTAACACATAAACATAATTGTCCTTTGGTGTGGCTCTGTTTATAACAAGAAACACATTTTTTCTGTTTCCAGTCCATGTAGCTTTGTGGTGATCCAGTCTTGAGCTTTGATGCACAGCTGCTAGACCAGCTGTTAAGTATGTCCATGCACCAATTTAGAAAAGTCAGTGTTCATATTGCTGGCTGGCTGATTAGCAGACACACTGCACTGGTCAGGGGTGCATTAGACTGTGCATTGAGTAGCCACACACACACTGGCATGGCAGATTAACAGTCCATAGTAAAGCAATAGGTTTGCATAAAGTATCAGCCATGTTTGGAATAAACAACAGTGAAGAAAATGGATGTCTTGCTTGAAGATCAATTGAAGAAGAAATCTTCTTGCTGAAGTTAGGGGATTGCTCCTACCCCAGACTTTACTTCATAGTAAGTAGAAACAATAAGCTTGATTGTAGAGTTTAAACTGACTAGACCCTTTTCAGTTGATTTAAAGTTGTACAAATAGATGTAATTTTGCTAAAAACATTACACTTGTAGAGGTAATAATGACTTGATTTATGCAATAGAACTTATGTGGAACCAATTAGAAACATAAGCATTTTTGCATAAACAATTTTAGTATTGAGCATAATGTATAAAATACATTTTAAACACAAAACAAATATAGCTTGTAAACGGGCTAAGAAAGCTGAAAAGACAATCAAAAGAATGAATATGTGGAAGTACATACACAACTCCCACTCCAGTTTAACTAATTCTTGAAGCATATGTTTTTGAAGAAGAATCAAAATGCACATTTTTGGTTTTACCCCATGATGAGATAGCAATGTACCTTGCAACCTTTGTGGACATTACACTGAAGAAAGGAAGGGTAGCTTACCCTCCCGAGCTTCTAAGAGACAGCTCAACTACTGTAATACAAGATTATTTCCATAGGATAAAGAAGCCAAGCTATTCCCTGGGTTTTCTTTTATCCTAAGCATGACAAAATAGCTGAGTTTAAAAAAGTTTTGCATTGCACAGGAAATTAAAACAACTTTCCATGTAATTAACTTAAACATTTTTTATCCAAGGACACTTGAATATCACATTTAAAAGTATGCCAACATTATTTTAATAAGAATCTTTTGTCCTTCAGAAACTCTAGTGTTACTGATAACATTATTAATCATGTTAAACAACTCTGAGTGGTTTGTTTGGTCATGGTAGCAATTACAGAAGAACAAGTGGCTAGCATTTGCTCTAGTCCACCCCACAGCATACTAAGAATATCTAGAATCAAACTCTTTAACATTAGAAGAGGCAAGGTCTTTGGGCATTAAGTTAGCATGCCTTGCCAATACCTGACTTTTTACTCCTACATTTTAACTGCTCCTATACAGGAGTTAGCACACTGTAAAGTGCCTGTTTTTAGATTTTAAGACATTTACATCTTACAAACGTGCTACAGAAGTTGTGTATAGTTTATATTGCAATCAATAAAAGAGAATTATCCCTATCTAAAAAAACAAAGGTCTCCCTGTACCTTTACAAACTCTCTTGCAGGGATTTTGGCTCTTAACTTATTAGCATTTCTAAACTATCTATTTCTTTGACTGTAGCTGGATTATTACATCTTGCTGTTCATGCAGCTTTCCTTTTTTTTTTTTAAAGTCTCATGTGTTAACAAATTACCACCTGGCTATATTATCACAGACTCTGTACAGTATTTGCTAGTTACTCTTTCTTTATTTTTAATCAAAAATACTGCTGTGCTTGTTAATCATGGTTTGTATGCCCCCCCTTTAGGTGTTTCCCCTAGAAACAACCTATCAATGTTTCCATACTCATAAAATACAATTGTACCAGTTGATCATCAGGCATTGGTTTGTATGTTTTCCCTTGAGGTGTTTTCCAGAAAACGACCTATTATTGTTTCCATACTCATTTTTCTTATCTTTTTCTTGCCTGCCTAGCCTTTACAGCCGGGTGCACCCATGCACTGGTGCCCTGATCTGTCTAGCTATGTCTTACAGCTCCCCTGTGAGGTCCGGCTTTCAAGTCCCAGCACCTTCACTAACCTACTCTGCCCCATGAGTTCCTACAGAGTTAAGCATAATTTTATTTAAACAATTTGGAAAGCATACAAAGCATACATCACCTGATTATCAAATGGCTAACCCTGTCTGTGTGCACCATTGTCTCTCACTTTAAGTCATCAGCACCACGTCTCCGAGCGTCATCACCTTCTTAATAGGACTCAAAGCGCACAGCACCATGCATCTGAGTCACGCACCAATTGTAAAGGAAGGCAAAATTCCTATTATGTAAATTATCCATTGCTGATACTTAGAAAGGAGATGAACGGAGATGATGCAGATGGCGGAAGAATTTAATGATTAATATAATAATCATAGCAAGAGATTACAAGTGGTGCATTCTTCATTCTTAATTCTTCATTCTTCAAACTAACAGTGTATAGTGGCTTGCTTATATAGTGGAAGACAGTACTATGGTTGTCTATGATTGGTACAGAACAAATATAAACATTAACTTTAAAAGGCAATGCTCTTTTTAGTTCTTGCATGAGCTAATCCTTACTTAGCACAAATGTATTGATAGTGTAAATTATATTACTATATAAGGATAATAATAATGGTCATTACCAGTTATTAAGATCTAGAAGGAAGAAATAGGTTTGCACTTAGGAATGTGCATACAAGCTTTTTATTCTGGCCTGTCCTCCTGATAATAATAGTCAAAAGGGTAACTTGAACTCTATCCCTGTATTTCTGTCTTGCAGACACTTAAAACACCTGTCTGCCATTACTCACATGGTCATTACAGATATCAAAAGACACTTGAATATTACAAGTTGTGGCTCAGTTAATTAAACTTGTAACTTCACAAGTTTTGATATGATCTAGCTTCATAGATCAATATTAGTTACACACAAACACATTATGTTTTAGACCAAAATGAGGTTTACCTGCATAATTGGGACACATTTCTTTATCCCCTATTACAAGCCCCCCCTTTGGACCAATATTGCTTAATTATTATTTATGCAACAATGCAACTCCTCAGAGCATGTACATCTCTTTATGTACTTCACGTTATTCACAATCACTTGATCAATAAGTGTTGATTAAATCCACTCTCTGGCCCTTTTGTCACATTTGGACATTCAGTTGGTGTTACAGTTAAGTATATGGCATTTGAGACTACAAAACATAATGAGTTGCTTAAACTAGCATAGTTACAAACATTATTATTACCCCAAAAACAGTAGGACAGAATTAACACATAAACATAATTGTCCTTTGGTGTGGCTCTGTTTATAACAAGAAACACATTTTTTCTGTTTCCAGTCCATGTAGCTTTGTGGTGATCCAGTCTTGAGCTTTGATGCACAGCTGCTAGACCAGCTGTTAAGTATGTCCATGCACCAATTTAGAAAAGTCAGTGTTCATATTGCTGGCTGGCTGATTAGCAGACACACTGCACTGGTCAGGGGTGCATTAGACTGTGCATTGAGTAGCCACACACACACTGGCATGGCAGATTAACAGTCCATAGTAAAGCAATAGGTTTGCATAAAGTATCAGCCATGTTTGGAATAAACAACAGTGAAGAAAATGGATATCTTGCTTGAAGATCAATTGAAGAAGAAATCTTCTTGTTGAAGTTAGGGATTGCTCCTACCCCAGACTTTACTTCATAGTAAGTAGAAACAATAAGCTTGATTGTAGAGTTTAAACTGACTAGACCCTTTTCAGTTGATTTAAAGTTGTACAAATAGATGTAATTTTGCAAAAATTACACTTGTAGAGGTAATAATGACTTGATTTATGCAATAGAACTTATGTGGAACCAATTAGAAACATAAGCATTTTTGCATAAACAATTTTAGTATTGAGCATAATGTATAAAATACATTTTAAACACAAAACAAATATAGCTTGTAAACGGGCTAAGAAAGCTGAAAAGACAATCAAAAGAATGAATATGTGGAAGTACATACACAACTCCCACTCCAGTTTAACTAATTCTTGAAGCATATGTTTTTGAAGAAGAATCAAAATGCACATTTTTTGGTTTTAACCCCTATGATGAGATAGCAATGTACCTTGCAACCTTTGTGGACATTACACTGGAAGAAAGGAAGGGTAGCTTACCCCCTCCCCCCGAGCTTCTAAGAGACAGCTCAACTACTGTAATACAAGATTATTTCCATAGGATAAAAGAAGCCAAGCGTCCCTGGGTTTTCTTATCCTAAGCATGACAAAATGTCAGCTGAGTTTAAAAAAAAAGTTTTGCATTGCACAGGAAATTAAAACAACTTTCCATGTAATTAACTTAAACATTTTTTATCCAAGGACACTTGAATATCACATTTAAAAGTATGCCAACATTATTTTAATAAGAATCTTTTGTCCTTCAGAAACTCTAGTGTTACTGATAACATTATTAATCATGTTAAACAACTCTGAGTGGTTTGTTTGGTCATGGTAGCAATTACAGAAGAACAAGTGGCTAGCATTTGCTCTAGTCCACCCCACAGCATACTAAGAATATCTAGAATCAAACTCTTTAACATTAGAAGAGGCAAGGTCTTTGGGCATTAAGTTAGCATGCCTTGCCAATACCTGACTTTTTACTCCTACATTTTAACTGCTCCTATACAGGAGTTAGCACACTGTAAAGTGCCTGTTTTTAGATTTTAAGACATTTACATCTTACAAACGTGCTACAGAAGTTGTGTTATAGTTTATATTGCAATCAATAAAAGAGAATTATCCCTATCTAAAAAAACAAAGGTCTCCCTGTACCTTTACAAACTCTCTTGCAGGGATTTTGGCTCTTAACTTATTAGCATTTCTAAACTATCTATTTCTTTGACTGTAGCTGGATTATTACATCTTGCTGTTCATGCAGCTTTTTTTTTTTAAAGTCTCATGTGTTAACAAATTACCACCTGGCTATATTATCACAGACTCTGTACAGTATTTGCTAGTTACTCTTTTCTTTATTTTTAATCAAAATACTGCTGTGCTTGTTAATCATGGTTTGTATGCCCCCCTTTAGGTGTTTCCCTAGAAACAACCTATCAATGTTTCCATACTCATAAAATAGTACCAGTTGATCATCAGGCATTGGTTTGTATGTTTTCCTTGAGGTGTTTTCCTAGAAAACGACCTATTATTGTTTCCATACTCATTTTTCTTATCTTTTCTGCCTGCCTAGCTTTACAGCCGGGTGCACCCATGCACTGGTGCCTGATCTGTCTAGCTATGTCTTACAGCTCCCCTGTGAGGTCCGCGCTTGCAAGTCCCAGCACCTTCACTAACCTACTCTGCCCCATGAGTTCCTACAGAGTTAAGCATAATTTTATTTAAACAATTTGGAAAGCATACAAAGCATACATCACCTGATTATCAAATGGCTAACCCTGTCTGTGTGCACCATTGTCTCTCACTTTAAGTCAACAGCACCACGTCTCCCAGCGTCATCACCTTCTTAATAGGACTCCAAAGCGTACAGCACCAGCGATCTGAGTCACGGCACCAATTGTAAAGGAAGGCAAAATTCTATTATGTAAATTATCCATTGCTGATACTTAGAAAGGAGATGAACGGAGATGATGCAGATGGCGGAAGAATTTAATGATTAATATAATAATCATAGCAAGAGATTACAAGTGGTGCATTCTTCATTCTTAATTCTTCATTCTTCAAACTAACAGTGTATAGTGGCTTGCTTATATAGTGGAAGACAGTACTATGGTTGTCTATGATTGGTACAGAACAAATATAAACATTAACTTTAAAAGGCAATGCTCTTTTTAGTTCTTGCATGAGCTAATCCTTACTTAGCACAAATGTATTGATAGTGTAAATTATATTACTATATAAGGATAATAATAATGGTCATTACCAGTTATTAAGATCTAGAAGGAAGAAATAGGTTTGCACTTAGGAATGTGCATACAAGCTTTTTATTCTGGCCTGTCCTCCTGATAATAATAGTCAAAAGGGTAACTTGAACTCTATCCCTGTATTTCTGTCTTGCAGACACTTAAAACACCTGTCTGCCATTACTCACATGGTCATTACAGATATCAAAAGACACTTGAATATTACCAAGTTGTGGCTCAGTTAATTAAACTTGTAACTTCACAAGTTTTGATATGATCTAGCTTCATAGATCAATATTAGTTACACAAACACATTATGTTTTAGACCAAAATGAGGTTTACCTGCATAATTGGGACACATTTCTTTATCCCCTATTACAAGCCCCCCTTTGGGACCAATATTGCTTAATTATTATTTATGCAACAATGCAACTCCTCAGAGCATGTACATCTCTTTATGTACTTCACGTTATTCACAATCACTTGATCAATAAGTGTTGATTAAATCCACTCTCTGGCCCTTTTGTCACATTTGGACATTCAGTTGGTGTTACAGTTAAGCATATGTCATCTGAGACTACAAACATAATGAGTTGCTTAAACTAGCATAGTTATAAACACTATTATTGCTCCAAAACAGTAGGACCGAATTAACACTATAAACATAATTGTCCTTTGGTGTGCTCTGTTTATAACAAGAAACACATTTTTCTGTTTCCAGTCCATGTAGCTTTGTGGTGATCCAGTCTTGAGCTTTGATGCACAGCTGCTAGACCAGCTGTTAAGTATGTCCATGCACCAATTTAGAAAAGTCAGTGTTCATATTGCTGGCTGTTGGATGGCTGATTAGCAGACACACTGCACTGGTCAGGGGTGCATTAGACTGTGCATTGAGTAGCCACACACACACTGGCATGGCAGATTAACAGTCCATAGTAAAGCAATAGGTTTGCATAAAGTATCAGCCATGTTTGGAATAAACAACAGTGAAGAAAATGGATGTCTTGCTTGAAGATCAATTGAAGAAGAAATCTTCTTGCTGAAGTTAGGGGATTGCTCCTACCCCAGACTTTACTTCATAGTAAGTAGAAACAATAAGCTTGATTGTAGAGTTTAAACTGACTAGACCCTTTTCAGTTGATTTAAAGTTGTACAAATAGATGTAATTTTGCTAAAAATTACACTTGTAGAGGTAATAATGACTTGATTTATGCAATAGAACTTATGTGGAACCAATTAGGAAACATAAGCATTTTTGCATAAACAATTTTAGTATTGAGCATAATGTATAAAATACATTTTAAACACAAAACAAATATAGCTTGTAAACGGGCTAAGAAAGCTGAAAAGACAATCAAAAGAATGAATATGTGGAAGTACATACACAACTCCCACTCCAGTTTAACTAATTCTTGAAGCATATGTTTTTGAAGAAGAATCAAAATGCACATTTTTTGGTTTTTACCCCTATGATGAGATAGCAATGTACCTTGCAACCTTTGTGGACATTACACTGGAAGAAAGGAAGGGTAGCTTACCCCCCCCGAGCTTCTAAGAGACAGCCTCAACTACTGTAATACAAGATTATTTCCATAGGATAAAAGAAGCGTCCCTGGGTTTCTTATCCTAAGCATGACAAAATGTCAGCTGAGTTTAAAAAAGTTTTGCATTGCACAGAAATTAAAACAACTTTCCATGTAATTAACTTAAACATTTTTATCCAAGGACACTTGAATATCACATTTAAAAGTATGCCAACATTATTTTAATAAGAATCTTTTGTCCTTCAGAAACTCTAGTGTTACTGATAACATTATTAATCATGTTAAACAACTCTGAGTGGTTTGTTTGGTCATGGTAGCAATTACAGAAGAACAAGTGGCTAGCATTTGCTCTAGTCCACCCCACAGCATACTAAGAATATCTAGAATCAAACTCTTTAACATTAGAAGAGGCAAGGTCTTTGGGCATTAAGTTAGCATGCCTTGCCAATACCTGACTTTTTACTCCTACATTTTAACTGCTCCTATACAGGAGTTAGCACACTGTAAAGTGCCTGTTTTTAGATTTTAAGACATTTACATCTTACAAACGTGCTACAGAAGTTGTGTTATAGTTTATATTGCAATCAATAAAAGAGAATTATCCCTATCTAAAAAAACAAAGGTCTCCCTGTACCTTTACAAACTCTCTTGCAGGGATTTTGGCTCTTAACTTATTAGCATTTCTAAACTATCTATTTCTTTGACTGTAGCTGGATTATTACATCTTGCTGTTCATGCAGCTTTCCTTTTTTTTTTTTAAAGTCTCATGTGTTAACAAATTACCACCTGGCTATATTATCACAGACTCTGTACAGTATTTGCTAGTTACTCTTTCTTTATTTTTAATCAAAAATACTGCTGTGCTTGTTAATCATGGTTTGTATGCCCCCCCTTTAGGTGTTTCCCCTAGAAACAACCTATCAATGTTTCCATACTCATAAAATACAATTGTACCAGTTGATCATCAGGCATTGGTTTGTATGCTTTCCTCTTGAGGTGTTTTCCTAGAAAACGACCTATTATTGTTTCCATACTCATTTTTCTTATCTTTTTCTTGCCTGCCTAGCCTTTACAGCCGGGTGCACCCATGCACTGGTGCCCTGATCTGTCTAGCTATGTCTTACAGCTCCCCTGTGAGGTCCGGCTTGCAAGTCCCAGCACCTTCACTAACCTACTCTGCCCCATGAGTTCCTACAGAGTTAAGCATAATTTTATTTAAACAATTTGGAAAGCATACAAAGCATACATCACCTGATTATCAAATGGCTAACCCTGTCTGTGTGCACCATTGTCTCTCACTTTAAGTCTTCAGCACCACGTCTCCGAGCGTCATCACCTTCTTAATAGGACTCCAAAGCGTACAGCACCAGCGATCTGAGTCACGGCACCAATTGTAAAGGAAGGCAAAAAAATTCCCATTATGTAAATTATCCATTGCTGATACTTAGAAAGGAGATGAACGGAGATGATGCAGATGGCGGAAGAATTTAATGATTAATATAATAATCATAGCAAGAGATTACAAGTGGTGCATTCTTCATTCTTAATTCTTCATTCTTCAAACTAACAGTGTATAGTGGCTTGCTTATATAGTGGAAGACAGTACTATGGTTGTCTATGATTGGTACAGAACAAATATAAACATTAACTTTAAAAGGCAATGCTCTTTTTAGTTCTTGCATGAGCTAATCCTTACTTAGCACAAATGTATTGATAGTGTAAATTATATTACTATATAAGGATAATAATAATGGTCATTACCAGTTATTAAGATCTAGAAGGAAGAAATAGGTTTGCACTTAGGAATGTGCATACAAGCTTTTTATTCTGGCCTGTCCTCCTGATAATAATAGTCAAAAGGGTAACTTGAACTCTATCCCTGTATTTCTGTCTTGCAGACACTTAAAACACCTGTCTGCCATTACTCACATGGTCATTACAGATATCAAAAGACACTTGAATATTTCAAGTTGTGGCTCAGTTAATTAAACTTGTAACTTCACAAGTTTTGATATGATCTAGCTTCATAGATCAATATTAGTTACACAAACACATTATGTTTTAGACCAAAATGAGGTTTACCTGCATAATTGGGACACATTTCTTTATTCCCTATTACACGTAGGCTATGGGACTCCTACAGATCACTGCTTTCATAGCTTCCCATTGGGTGGCTGAACTAGTGTGTGGGATCTCATTGTCTTGGAAGTAGGTTAAAAGTTCTGTCCTTAACCATTTCACAAGTTCTACACTATGCAGAAAGGACGTATTGAATCTCCATTTGTTCCTTGGCCCAGTCTTCTCTCCCCAAGCCAGGCTCAATGTGACAGGGGCATGCTCAGAGACAACAATGTTCTCATGTGTTATGTTCCACATGCTCTGTATCAGTTCTGGGGACATAAACATTAAATCAGTGCAACTATAGGAGTCATGCACTGAGGATAAAAAGGTATTATGATTTAGTGGGTGGAGCAGCACCCACATGGTATAATGTCACCGCAGTGACCCAGACTCCGCGAAGACCATCACAGTGACAGGAATCGGGCAAAATCCGCTCACCACTGTGATGGTCTGTGCAGTGACTGGGACAGCCTCGCTGGGTATTTTACCCCCCCGGTCCAGTTCTGACTTGGAGTAGGAATCCTAGAGACCAGTGAGTATTGGGGATGGAGCCCCCCCAAGGGGGGTTATGAGGCGCAGCCCCTCAATTGTGTGCACTGACATCCTTGACGCTACAATGCTGACAGTCGGCATGGTAGCTGTTGCTGTAGGGGAAGTTGGTGCTAGCACTGTCGAAGCACTATGGTAAAACCCCTCCACACATACCCATGTCCTGAAGAGTGAAAATCTTGGTACACCTGCTGGCTCAGTTGGAATTCTGTCTTACTTCCTGTCCCTGTTCTGTCCAACAATGGATTTATTGATTGTTGAAGTCTCACCTATAATCACCTTTTGTGAATTCCCCGGAATAGTGTTCAGTACTTGTTGGAAGAATTAGACATTGGGACTGTTTGAGGCATATATACTCCCCAAAGTCATGGGGCTCCTTGGTAAGTTCCTTTCAAAATCAATATCCTGCCTTCTGTATCTTTGTGTTCCTCCTGCACCCCCATCTGCAAGCTTTTTCTGCAAAGGATGGCCACCCCTCTTGTTTTAATGGTATAGGAGTTGTGTTAAACTGAGCCTATCCGACTGCTTTTAAAGTGCTTAACATCTGAAGCCAAGTGCATCTCCTGGAGGAGGGCTATGTCACATTTCATGTCCTTCATTTTAAGAAGGATTCTGTGCCTTTAAAATTTACAGTTTAGGCCTCAGGTACTCCATGTGATAATCTTTTGGTTGTCATAGGCTGCCATCCTTCCCTTACAGTTTAGGAGTGCAGCGATTTAGGCCCACTTCACTTCCTGGTTCTACTCTTTTTCCCACCCCCACCACACCAATCCCACTGTCCACAAAATTGTATTTATCAAGAGTTGCATTAACTATTCCACCCTGTGGTCTATTGTTTTCATGTGCCCACACACTTATACTTATCAACTTTAAAACACAGAAAAAAGCAAGAGAAAACAAAAATAAAAACACTTAAAACACTTAACTTCTATAAACTTTAACTTTAGGCAGTCCTCACTAACCAAGGCAGGCTAGAAGGCTGTCCTACTGAGAGTCTAGGGGGCTTTAGGACCTTCACCTACACAAAAACTGTGGTTTCAGAGGCTAGAGGTTACTAACCAGCCACCCCCCAGAACTCCTGTGATTTGCTTCCTTGTCTCTTGTACCCTTTATCACAACACACCAAGTGTCCCAAGCAAGTCATGGTGGGGAATGGTATATCCCTTCCATTTTATTGTTCATTCATTGGTGCTGAAAGGTGATTCCGAGCAGTGACCGCAAAATCACCTTTCTGGACTGAGTAACAAGATGACAGTGACATTGTTCATGAGATTGGGCCCCAAAAACCCCATGTTTAAAATGTGGTGCAAAAATCTCCAGAAATGGCCAAGATATCAACATAAGTTGACCCCCCCCCCACTTTGAGTAGCATTATACGGCTTACCGTTGATTCTTCAGTTTGCAATAAGGCTTTGAAGAGTGCAGATGTGTCCCAGTCCTGAGAAGATCACTACTTCTGACCTTTGGAGGTAAGTATGGGTCAGGGGGGTGAGGGGAGGTGGGTGCTCAGTGGAAGGGTGGGGATGGAGGAGGGGGTCTCTTGAGATGACGTGAGACTGTTTTCATTTTTTGCAGGTTTAATAAAAATAAAGACACCGAGGAACTGTTTTCTGTATTTACAGGTATCTTTACCTATAATATGTATTTGGGCACACTGGGGTGGGTGCCGACAGGGGGATTGGGTACCCCGTGTCGGCAATAATAAATGATGGCTTTGGCAGGGGGAGAGGGGAAGCATCATCTGACACTAGGAGTGGGCATCCCAATGTCACAGCGCATTACTCCCCAGGCTTACATACTGGGGGGGGAGTTCCATTGCTGACATGGGGATTGGGCACCTCATGTCGGCAAAAGTGTTTTTTTTTTTAATCATTTATCCTATTTACGACTCACAACCTAGGATCCTAGGTCATATCTCATGCATATGAACTAGGATCCTAGGACATATTACGCGGCTATGAAGTAGGATTTAAATGATTAAATAAACACATTTTATAGGCATATTTTATCTGGTAAAGTGCAGAAGCACCAAAGGGGGGCCCAGTAAGCAAGCTATATGTGTTGGTTCCTCCCAATAATATCATTTTGGGAGATTTCAAAAACAATTGTTTGGGCAAAAAGGAAAACAAGATGGCAGCCAAACGAAAAAGGAATTTTCTTATACAATGCAGAATTCCTCTTTCGTATCAACCAGCTATCTTGAAGTGCCTACTGAGCATGCTCTGAAATGATTTTTCAAATTTTTATATTGCAATAACTTAAAAATGACTTACTCTTTTCACACCAGACTAGCAAAAGGCACATCTGTGAGTTAGTCCCTTTCTACCCTGCAAATTTCATGCCAAACAACCAAACCCTCTGGGCTGTAGGCAAGTTCACAAAGTCAATGTGTAAAAACATATTTTTTCACCTCTCCATAACTCGGAGACTGCACAACGGACCAGAACGAAACTTGCCAGATCAAGAGGTCTAACCCACAGGAAGAAACATGTAATATCATGTAAATCGATTTCACGGTTGCAAAGTTATTAAAGTGAAAAGTTTTGAGTTTAACATTGAAGTTCCTACTCAACCCTAAGTATTGGAGACAGACCCCTATAATATATATCTGGTGGGTGCAGGGGCAGAGTCCCCCAACTGGGGAGTGCGTGGGAGTCAAATGTATCCCATTGTGTTGCAGTTCATAGACACATTTGCTGCATGGTGTGATCGCCTGTCGGCAAAATGTTGTCGATGTAAAGTCTAACAACTTTGTTGTCGATGCAACATTTATTTATTTATTTATTTATTTATTTAATGCTTTTGGTAACCGTGTAAGCAAACTGATCCAAAGGACCATTTTCAGTTATGACCCGGGCCATATAGTGGTACAAACAGTAGGCACAAGTTATAATACAGTGGGTACGTATAATGCAGTGAGTACAGTGGTAGCAGAAACAGTGATACATAACGTCACATCTTAAATATGAGTTAAGAACATAAAAAACAAGTTCATAACAATAAAGTGATGCATTTATGCTTACAGAGAAATTAGGACATACACTTACAGTAGTCAAGACAGGATCCAACCAGTCAAGGGTTTACAATACAGTGCACATGGTATTACACTGTAACAATCAACATTTTCCCAATGGATTCTAACGTGTCTATTGTTTATTTAGTGGCCAGTACTTGGGAAGTAAGGCAAGTGGTACACTGGACCCCCGAGGCAGATTACTGATGAGGGTGTTCCCTAAGGAGCAGTTACAGGTGGCCTGAGTCATATGCCAAGCTCTTAGATTTGATTTGAAGGACTGGTGAAAGGGGGACATTTGGATAGCTGGTGGTAGTCTGTTCCAAAGGGAGGGGCAGAGACAGAGAAAGCATTGCTCCCCATAACAGTAGATACATGGGGGCTACCACTGGGGGAATGGAGGAGACCCTGAGGCATCGAGTTACCACCCTGCTGGTGAGAAGTGAGGAGTAAGGGGATTTTTGGTAGTTCCTGAGAGAGGTGTCAACTAGACAGCCCATGGCATATTCAGAACAGCCCTGCAGAGGGATCTAGCCTAGGGACTGATATAGAGAGCAGTGATGAGTGGAGGAAGGGACCTGAATGACAAAGTGACAGATAGAATTGTATGTGATATTTAGATGAGAAAGAAGAGAGGAGGACATGGTGGAAAACACTGAGGAGCAATAGTCAAGTTAGGGCAGTAGATTTCACTGAGCAATTGCAAGGCAAGCATCTGCGGTCAGGAGATGGTTAACATGGTAGGCTGACCCTAGCTTTTGCTGGACTGTCTTCACAGTGTTAGAAATGTGATCATTGAAGGTAAGGGAGGGAAGGTCAAGAGACACTCCTAGATATTTGAAGGAGGATACAGTGTCGAGTGGAGGGCCTGCGGTGGTGACTATGTGTAAAGAGATTCATGATTTGGTGGGACCATCAAGTGGTAGGGGTATTCCACATGCCTGGCACACTCAGTGAGCAGTCCTCTGTATTAAGGGTTCATCTTTGATGCAGGCGGGCTGCAGCAATTTCAATACGCCTCTGTAAATCTTTTGTTTTTTTCCCCTCTTTTGTTTGAAATGTTAGTTTCAGTTTAGAGGGGTTCTCTGCTTTTTTAAAGGAGAACGAGATGAACGGCCATGATAATATGTGTGTCTCTCTCTCTCCTTTAACAATCTAGCTAGCTGCTCAGTGATTTGGGCAGCTTGTAAGTGTAATTTTGATAGTTTCCATGTGAAAGTGCCTGTATTGGCAAGACATCCTGTCAACTTTTCTTCCCGCTCAATGTACTGCAAGAAGCTCTGAGCTGGGGCACTCATTGTATTTCCTAGGCAGCAAAACATTTAAGAAATTAGAGATTTTTTCTGCAAATGCCGGTCGTAGCGGCTGAAGTCACCTCCCGTTGTTGGAGGTGGTGCCCCGAATTCCCCCTGCATGTGTTCTCACACTGCAGCTGCCAGCAAGAAAGTGTTCTGAGTTCAAGTTTTCATTTAAACTATGATGGCCTCTCTCCATGCTGCAGTCAGGCACTCACATGGTCAGGACTCAAAATGGATGATTCACCCTACCGTTTCTTTACCTTCTGAGCTATCTGGCATTTCAGTGATGTGAATGCTAAAAGTATTAAGATTACTCACTACAGTCACATTTTTCCAGTTTCTTTATATTGTCTGCACTATGTTATGCTAATTTGGTGGTTCCTGTTTCTTCTGTCCCTTGATGTCTTCTTTAACTCTGGGCTTCCATTTCCACTGATGGCTGCTTCAGGGATGACAGTGATGTTGGGGGGTCCTGCCTTGTCTTCTGTATTTTCTGAATCTTGTCTGGTCTTTATCTGTCTGCTGTCCTCTGGATTGTTTCTCTTGGTGTGGGTCCCAGCTGCTTCTGAAAAAATTAATCAGCTTCTTTTGGGGTTTTGAAACTGCCTCATAGTTAGGGATGCATCGAAGTTTAATTTCTCCTGCAAAGTTCCGGCGGAATTGGGAATTTCGCCCCGTGGAGTATTTCATGAAATTTGCACATTTTGTGAAATATTTAGTGTGTGCGAAATGTGGAATTTCACCTGTAACAGTCAGAATTTTACCCATGAGTGGCAAAATTCCACTGCATTTCCACTGCATTTCCTGGTGAAATTTCACAATTTCTCAAAATACACAAATTTCACGAAATATTTCACAGAGTGAAATTTAGGGAATTCACAAATCTCTTCTCATAGTTCCCTGGAACTGCACCTGTAATATGCCTCATTCTACTGTCTACTGTAATAAAGCTTCACCTGACGTGGTATTTGTGTACCTATAACATATTTTACTGTGTCCTAACTATTGTTACCCTTGTACCACCAGTGAATGTCTGTAACACTGGTTGCTCTCTAAACAGCTTTCTGTATGAACTGTATTACTGTGCAGTTGTATTGTTTCCATGATGAGGTGCCTTTGTAAATGAGTCCTTGGCTCAAAGGTCTCTAAATCCGATACCCTAAATAAATAAATAAATAAATAAATACATACATAGATAAATAAATAAATAAATAAATGAATGAATGAATGAATGAATGAATGAATGAATGAATGAATGAATGAAATAATATTGCTGGATACAGGAGGGAGTAAGTGAGCCCCTGCTTTTTCAGGCCCTGTTTAACCTGATCAAAGTCTTGTCTCTTGTCTAATATGGACTTTGGGTAATCCAGGTAAAAAAGAGAGTCTGGCCCAGGATACCTCCATATTACAGAGCTCTTGTCCTTTCCTAGAATGATCACTTTGTCTAGGAATTGTAACAGTTTAAAGATCTATGGTCATGTTTTTTTTACTAGCCTTGGAAAATCTCTCCCTTTTGATTCGGTGCACTCTCTCAGTCTCAAACATTTGCTGGGCAGGATCTAGTTTGTTTGTTTATTTGTTTATGTATGTATGTCTTTGAAGACCGGATAGGTGCACTGATCCTATGGATCATTTTCAGGTATGACCAGGGCCACTAGCATGGCACATCAAGTAAGGCATATACAGCTAGTTTCAGCCAAACATATCCTGTAAGAATTGGTTCTGGTTCTTCCATGTGATCCTCTCTTGTTGACCCATGATCTGAATGTTTTTTTCTGCAGTCATGTCATTCCAGATCATCCAGCTTGGAAGCAAGCCACTTAATTTGTGATTCAGACTTCTTTAGCCATGTGTCTTTCTGCTCATCTTTCCCAGTTAGGACTGTGATTTGGGTCTCTGCTTCTATAATCTGTTGTGTGAAACTGGAGAGACTGTTCTTGGTGTCCATCACAGTTAATTAAATTTTCTCCACTGAGGCTGCTATTTTCTCTAGCAGGTTGTCATTGGTAGGTGATTGGCTCTGTTAAGATCTGTGCACCATTGCCGCAATGCCTCATGTAGGTGGTTTGTTGTATTTCCCATTATTACTCCATGTCCTTTCAGGCCTAACCTCAAAAGCTCCTGTCGTTTATGCCGTGGCTAGTACTACACCTGTTTTTTTTTTTTATTTTCAGGGTTCTGGGCAGTTAATTCTAAGTAATTAAATAAGAGTGATCAGCTAGGAGCTCATTAGTTAGGCAACCATCACCGTCAGGTCCTAACATGACCTCTACAATTTACACATTGTATAACACTGCATATCTCTGCCCCCATACATCTGACTGAAATGAATCTTGCCACATCAATAGATCTTTCTCCCTGATGGTGCATGCAAATTTTATGCAATTCACTTAAACAGTTACAAAGTTACTAAAGTGTAAAATGTTGAGTTTAACATAGAAGTGAAGAATGAGCCCTAACTATAGGGACATGATCCCTGTAAAACACTCTGTATCTCTGCAACCACACATCTGATTAGACTGAAACTTGGCACATCAAGAGATCCTTGGCCCTGACAGAACATGCACAATCTAATGAAAATCGGTTGAACAGTTGCAAAGTTGTTAAAGTGCAAATAGCACAAAAAAAAGATTCCCCATTTGCGACAAAGGATTATTCATTTGCAACAAAGAATTGCCCATTTGCAACACAGAATCCTTTTTCAAGGTGAACATTTAACTTTTCCCATTGAAAATAATGGGAAATCTTAATATGTAATAACTTTTGAACAGATTAATACTTTCACCAAATCTTCAAAAGGTATGTCTGTGAACCAAGATCTTTCTACCCTGAAAATTTCAGACCAAAACTCCTCACCATTTTTGAGCAGTGGAGTGGCAAAGATTTTGGCCCAAACTGGTAATATACACATTTTGTGACACTTTGTATCTCCACACCTACACAACTGACTGAAACAAAACTTGCCACATCAAGAGATCTTTGGTCCCTGATGGCGCATATGAAACTTCATGGAAATCACTTGAATGTTTGCGAAGTTATTAAGAGAAACATTTTGAGTTTAACATAAAAATGGAGAATGAACCCTAACTATAGGGACATAACCACACCATAAAATATATTCATTGCAAAATAACTACATTAATGCAGACATTAGGGTTATAGAATGCAAAGTGCACAAAAGGAAATGAAAAATATTAGGGATTTGGGTCTCTGGTGTATTGGAGAATCAGTGGTGGGGTCTTACTTGGGGTTGTCAACCCTAATGCCCACCCATCTCCCCAGCCCATAGCATCCACTCTGATGCACAAGATGTAGCACCAACCTAGTGCCTCATAATGATACAGTATGGACAAAAAAAATATGTTGGAGCTTTCTTCACGCAGGGCCCTACAGGCTCTGCCTGAAGACATCACATTTGACCTCATCTGATCAAGGGATGGATGGGCTTTAGAGGTGACAACCCCAAGTAACACCCCACTACTGATTCACCAACACTCCAGAGACCTAAATCCCTAATGTTTTTCATTTCCCTTCTTTGTGCACGTTGCGTTCTACAACCCTAATGTCTGCATTAATATAGTTTTTTGCAATGAATTCCCCTTCTTTTTAAGACCATGGTACTGTATCCTCATTTTTGCAGTTCCCTTTGGCATGATGACATAAATACAATATTGGAGGCAGTTCTGACCAAGAACATGGGCCAGCAGGCCCCAGCAAGCATGTTGATACCTTGTGGATAAGGTTCCCTGACCCACCACAGGGTGTGGCATCTGTGCCAAAACACTGCTCCATCCCTACCCAAGCCGGAGCTGGTGCTGCATGCCGAAGTCCCTTCCCCATCAGCCTTGTCCCATTAAATAACCTTGCTGAGTTCACACCTGAACTCAGCTCACTGGCATGGTTAGGCAGTGTGTTCCAGAGTGGTGCAATGGACATCCCTGAAAGGCTTAAAAAAAAGATGTTGTGGACTGTTTTTGTTTTTGTAGGAAAGAAGAAAGTAAATACATTATTTCGTGACACTGGAAGTGGGCTCCCCAGTGTACCACACTGCTTGGGGGGGCATTGTAAATGCAGACATGGGGATTGGGCCCCCAGATGTCAGCAACTATGAAAGAAAACAACAGGCTATGGGGGGCATCCAACACCAGGAATGGGCATCCCGGTTTTTGATTATGCATACAATAATATAGCTAGATAGATAGATAGATACACTGCCACCAGGGACTGGGCCCCCAATATGCAGAAAGAAAACAATGGACTGTCGGGGGGGGGGCATCCAACACTGGGAGTGGGCATCTGATTATACAATAAAGCAAATAATTTAAATAAATAAATACACTGCCACCAGGGACTGTGGCACCCAGTGTGCAGATACAGTTGATTAACACAGCACAGTTAGGATGGCATGGCTGTAATGACAATAACCCCATCCCTCAGATATGAGTCACGACAACAGTTGGTTGCAAAAAACAGTCACAGCCAGAGACATGATCAGATATTTCCTGAAATGTATGTGATATTTCTAGAGAAAGCTCCTGTTTTCTGCATTTCCACAGTAGGGGCAGCAGAGAGAAACTCTTTAGAAATTTCGCAAAATATCTGGAAATATCTGACCATGTCTGTGGCTACTGCTGTACAACACAGCTGTTGTTTGTTAGAAAACCACAGCTGTCTCATATAATGCAACCAGCTGTTGCAAAAATTCAGTTATCCACAGAACGTTGATTTTTTTGAACTGCACATGCTCAGAATTGGAACATTTTTATTAAATATGTTTTTAAAACCACTTAACAGTTGGACCTAAAAATACAAAAGCACATAAATTGAACCAAGCTTTATAAAACCTGAAAGTTTTACTTTTCAAAGCTTCCAATTTTTTTAGTTATTGGGTGGCAAAAAAAGTGTCTTAAAATTATTCAGAATGGTGAGTTTTATGTTTTTTTGGACCTCTTTAACTTTACCCCCACTAAACCGATCTACATGAAATTTGCAGGATCAAGAGATCCTGGTAAAAAGGCTGTGTTTTATAAATTGCGTGTAAATCGGTTGAACAGGAGCAAAGTTATTACTATGCAAAAATTGAGGCTTAACAAGAAAGTGCTTACTCAACCCTAATATACAGGCTTGACCACGCATATATAATTAAAGGAGTACATCTGCACCCCTATAGTTAGGGTTCAATCTTCACTTCTATGTTAAACTCAAAAGTTTGCACTTTAATAACTTCACAAGTGTTAATGCAATTCACACAGAATTTTGCATGTGCCATCAGGGGAAAAATATCTTGCAATGTGACAAGTTTTGTTTCAGTCGAATGCATGAGTGCAGAGATATAGAGTGTGAAAAAATGTGAAAATTGCAATTTTTTGTCATTTCTTTTTCACGCCACTCCACTAAAATGGCTTGGAATTTTGGTCTGAAATTTGTAGGGTAAAAAAGTTTTAAGTCACTGATGTGCTGATTGATGATTTGATGAAAAAAATATTAATCTGTTCCAAAGTTGTTACATTTTAATGTCTCCTATTAATTTCAATGAGAATTCCACTCTTCAGTTAGATGTCCCACTGGAAAAAGGATCCTTCTTTGCAAATGGTCATCCTGTGTCGCAAATTGGGACTTTTTTTCTATGCTTCCACAATTTTGTTTAATTTAGCAAGGGAAACAAAATTAAATAACTCAAAACAAATGAAGAATTTATTACAAACCAACATATGGGTTCTGGTAATCAGGACTCAATTCACAGGATTCTGGTGTTATTTTTTTTAAATGACTTGCAAATGTGTTTTTTAACATGTTCAAATCCTGTTTCATGTCTTTTTGTGCTCGGGAATCCTTTTTCACAAATTGCAAAACAACAGACTTGACCAAGAATTCTGTTTCTCAATTTGCAAAAAAGAGAGTTCCTTTTTCACAAATTGCAAAAAAAAAAAGACACTACAAAGGATTTCCCCTGGCCATCCACATTAATTTGATATATTTCCTTGGTGTCTAGTGGTAACACCCACCTTTTGATCACCTCAGATTACATATATATTTCTTAAATATTTTCCCTGGTGTTCACTGGCACCCCTACCCTCCCGTGCTCAGTATTCACAAAAGAAGAGAAGAGGGAGGTACCTAAACCAAATAATAGAAGCACTCTGAATGGGGGGGGTCAATACTAGTCCATTCAGAGAATAAAGGGTCCTGAAAGAACTCCTAAAAATGAAGGTGGACAAAGCAATGGTGCCTGACGGGGTTCACCCCAGAATTCTAAAAGAACTAAGTGGAGAACTAGTGATACCACTAACTACCCTTTGTCACAAATCATGGGAAGATGGTGTGGTACCTGAGGACTGGAGGAGGGCAAATGTGATTCCCCTTCAAAAAAGTGGGAGCAAGGTAGAGGCAGGAAATTACAGACCTGTTAGTTTGACCTCAGTGGTAGGGAAAATGATGGAATCACTTCTGTAAGAAAGAACTGTTGAGTATCTGGAGACCAGCAGGGCTAAGGACCCAAGGCAGCATGGATTCACAGTGGGAAGGTCATGTCAGATGAATCTAATAGATTTATTTGACTGGGTGACCAAAGTAGTAGACCAGGGAGGGGCTGTGAATATGGCCTACCTAGAATTTAGCAAGGCATTTAAAACAGTCTAAATGCAAATGATTAATAAACAAGTTAGACAGCCTGAAAGTGGGTACCAGGGTGGTAGCCTGGGAAAAAAAATTGGCTGGACAACCAGATGCAGAGGGTAATGGAAAACAGAGTCCACTCTGAAGAAAGGGGTTTACTAGAGGGGTACCACAGGGTTCTGAACTGGGACCCATCCTCTTTAATGTCTTTATAGGTGACATTGCGGAGGGCTGGAAGAAAAAGTATGCCTCTTTGCAGATGACACAAAGATCTGCAACAGGGTTGATACACAAGGGGGGGTAGAAAGGATGAGAAGGGACTTGACAAGGTTGGAGGACTAGTCAAAAGTATGGCAGCTTAGATTCAGTGCAAAGAAGTGCAAAGTAATGCACCTGGGAAACAAAAACCCAGGGAAAGAGTACACAATTGCGGGGAGGTACTAACAACAACAAAAATGGAAAGGGACCTGGGGGTAGTCATATCAGATGACCTAAAGGTAGGCAAGCAATATGAGAAGGTCGTAAGGAGGGCTGGGTGGATAGTGAGATGCATAGGAAGAGGCATCACCAGTAGAAAACCGGGAAGTTGTTATCTCTCTGTACAGACAGTTGGTGAGACCCTATCTGAAGTACTCCGTGCAGTTCTGGAGACCCCATCTCTGCAAAGACATAGACAGGAGGGAGGCAGTCCAGATGATGGCAACTAGAATAGTGAAGGGTCTGTACTAGAAGCCATATGAAGAGAAACTAAAGGAGCTTAATATGTATACCCTCGAGGAAATGAGGGAGAGAGGGGACATGATAGAAACTTTCAAGTACCTCGGGGGAATCAACAGAGTCCAAGAAGGTAGCACCTTTAAGAAAAAGAGGTGTGCAAGAACAAGGGGGCACAATTTGAAGATAGAGGGGGGATGGCTCGGGGCAACGTGAGGAAGTATTTTTTCACAGAGAGTGTGGTGAATGCGTGGAACAACCTTCATGAAGAGTTAGTGGAGTCAAAAGCAGTGGGGGGAATTCAAGAATGCATGGGACAGACATAAAGCAATTCTAGTGGGGGGTAGGAGGAAACAGGCTGTTGGTTAACTAGGATCTGCAGCTTATCCAATAGGTAGTGAAATGGGCAAACTGGGTGGGCCAAGCAGTCCTTATCTGCCGTCAAAGTCTATGTTTGTATGTGCCCAATCCCTAAAGTATTTTTGTCCCTGATGTCTAGTGAGCCTCCTAGCCTCTGTTACCCATTGGCATCTACTTTATATTTGCCCTGTTGTGTAGTGGTAGGCCCCACATCCCATGTCCAAACAATTCTATAGTAATAAAACCATCCCTCATTGTCTTATTATTTTATTTTTTTATTTTGAAAAAAAGAAGGTCCATCGGTGATGCTCACCCAGCCCCCCTCCACCCGACCTCCTACTGTGCACCCACCACCCCACACCTCCTGGACCTCTACACCCTCACTTACCTGAATTGGTCCCAGGGTGGAGATTCACTCTCCAATTGAGGACATGTCTTGCTGATAGAACCGGTGACTGCTGTATGAGAAGTAAAGTAACTGCGATTCAGTGTATTTCAGTGGGACTGCATTTACTTTACTTCTCATATTTGCATTTATTAGAGGATATTTATTTATTTACTTATTGAATTTTGTTAACCAGGTAGGCCCGCTGAGATCAAAGGTCCCCTTTTCAGGGGTGACCTGGGATTAGTTCCATATAAGGGAAACACTTGACACTTGCAGTGTGAAGTACAGTGTTCAATAATAACAGACTCACATAGAACATAAAGGTCTGTACAAAGGCAGGAATAACTTATGTAGGCATTTCAGAGTTTTGTCACACAATGAAGGAAAAGCCTGTTAGTTAACATCAAAATAGTTGTAGATCAGCAACATTGAAGCACAACAACAGATTAAAATCTTAAAAATTGCAAATTACACATGGTCAGGTACTAATAACCATTCATTGTAGGAGTAACATAGAATAGGGAAGTAAGCCAAAAAGTGGGAGGATACTAGTTCAGGGGAGTATTAGTCACACTCACGAGATTTCAGGTAGGGTGCTGTTTTAGTATGTACAGGTGCAGCCACTGTTAGTGAAGAGGTATGTTCTTAGTGAGTGCATTGTTAAAATTATAATATTAACTAGTATGCAGCGTTTTATTATTTCCATCCTACACTATATGATAGTGCTGCCTGCACTAGGGTTAGATCGTATTCCCCCCGTCTCGCTCCTGTCAGCTTTGGACATCAAGTATCTTAATACCATAAAGTGGGATTGTGGAATGGCAGTTTATATGATCTTGTAGCCCATACATATGTATTTCTTCCTTCCTGACCTCTCCAAACCTTTTGTTCTCTGGGGCATTTGCAGCATCTTTTAGACAATACTGCTATAATGACAATATTTAGATGTCAGGCTATCCCCCAAAAAAAATAAACCACGCCACATCTTTCATTGGGTGCTCAGTTGCTCTCCATTCATTAATTTACCCTTCTTCTATATCCATTACATATTCACATCCTTGAATCATATTTATATATCTTTACACATACATCTATTTCCAATTCCTTTTATGCATCCCTTATGGTCAGTAGTTATTACCCCCATTCCATTCCAAACCTTCTTCTTTTCCTCCTGTTCTGTTTCTCTGGGCTTGAGTGAAAACTCAACACCCCCTCTTTTCCCCTGAGGTGCAAAACTCACAGGTTCCCAGGCATGTCTGTGTGTAAACCTAGTCCATGTCCATTAATTAGTATGCAGCATTTTAGTATTACCCTCCTACACTATATGACATGGTGGTCCCTGCACTGGGGTTAGATCATATCCCCCCCAACCCCCTCGCTCCTGTCGGCTTTGGGCATCAAGTATCGTAATACCATAAACTGGATTGTCGAATGTCAGTTTATATGATCTTGTAATCCATACATATTTATTTCTTCCTCCTGATCTCTCCAAAACTTTTGTTCTTTGGGACATTTGCAGCATCTATTAGACAATACTGCTATAATGACAATATTTAATTGTCAGGGTATCTCCCCCAAAAATAAAACACACCACACCTTTCATTGGGTGCTCCATTGCCTTCCATTTATTAATTCATCCTTCTTCCCTCTCCATTACATATTCACATCCCTGAATCCTATTTACATATCTTTTCACATGTACATCCATGTCCCATTCCTTTTATGCATTCCTTATGGTCATTACTTATTACACCCATTCCATTTCAAACCTTCTTTTCTTCCTGTTCTGTTTCTCTGGGCTTGAGGGAAAACCTGACACCCTGGCTCAAGTGAAAATCTGACACCCCCTCTTTTCCCCTGAGGTGCAGAACCCACAAGATTCCCAGGCATGTCTGGATGTAAACCCAGTCCATGTCCTAATTTCCTGACTGAGCACCCATCTGGGCCCCTACTATCCTGTTCCTGTGTCTCCTATCCTTCCTTCTGCCCTCCCCTTTTCTCACCCTTTTCTTCCCTTCCTTCCTTCCCCCCAACCTGAGTCACCTTGCTGCTGCCTCCCCAACAGTTCCGTATGGCTCCTCTTGTGTTATATTATCTTTTGTCACCATCAGTGGTTCCGACCATTCTTCTGCTGTCCCTCATACCAGCACTTGTGGCCTCCATCCTCACTTTACTCCTGCTGCCCATTCTGGCAGCCCCGGCCCACAGACTGCTGCCTGATTCAAGTCAGTTTCATTGGCCCCATGTTAGCGACATATATCTGATCCTTCTGCTGCCCACTCTGTAGTGCCTTTTCCATCCTCACGCAACTCCCCCTTCTGTATAACTGGGCAGGTGGGTGGGCAAACCAGCTCTCTAGCAATTGCAGAAGGTAGATTCTACCTCCACTCTTGTTTATATAGCTCACCTTCTCTCCTATCTTCCAATCCTCTACTTCACTCCCTAACTTCTCCCCTTCTGTCCATCCCTGTCCCCATAAGCATTGCTGCCTTCCCATAATCTCCTTCCTTATCCTAAGCCTTCCTCCCTCCTTCCCTCTCCTTCCCCAAGCTACCCGATACCTGAAAGATCAGCCCTGCAATTTTGGTTGGGCATCCCCTTACAGTAGGGCCTGCTCTTTAATTTAGCAAGCCACATTGTCAGGGTATTTTCCTCATCCCCCCAAAAAATAAACCATACCACACCTTTCATTGGGTGCTCTGTTGGCTTTCCTTTTATTAATTCACCCTTCCTCCATCTCTATTGCATATTCACATCGATGAATCATATTTACTTTACATATCTTTACACATGTACATCCATTTCCCATTCCTTTTATGCATCTCTTATGTCCATTGCATATTACCCGCATTCCATTCCAGACCTTCTTTTCTTTCTCTTCTGTTTCTTTGGGCTCAAGTAAAAGCCCAACAACTGGGCTCAGGTAAAAACCTGACACTCCCTCTTTTGCTCTGAGGTGCGAAACCCCACAAGGTTCCCAGGCATGCTACCCAGCCTGTGTCCTGGTTTCCCAGTCCAGCACCCTTCTGGGCCCCTACTATCTCATTCCTGTGTCTCCTATCCCTCCCTTCTGCACCACTTTTCTTCCCTTCCTTCCACTAGCCCATCTCCAGCTATTGCACCGGATGATGGGTTCCCCCCTTTTGGCCTGTACTCTTGCCCAACAATCTTCCAACACCCCTTCCAATTGCAAATTAAACATGTTGAGACCTATATCACTAAGATGTACCCCATCCTGTCTATAAAAACCTGCCAATTCATGAGAAATGTCCCTGTGAATTATGCTGATTCCTTCTATCCCTCTAAACAGCCTCACAATCCTGTTCTTTAGCTTCTTTCTAGCCCCTTCTATTACCCTGATATCCCTCGCACACTGCCATACCCTTCTCGGAATCGTTTTGGACCATGCCGGTACCACTTCTGTTCACCATCCCTTAATTATCTCCACATCCTTTTTGATATCATTCCATAAATTAATAAATGGTTTCATTCCCAAATCATTCCCTCCCCCAAATATATAATCAGAAAGTCCAGTTTGGCAGTCTGGTTTTCAATTCCTCTGGTAGTAGCAGCAATTGTGCCCAACGCATCCCACTTAAACCCTTCCAATGCATTCTGGTCATGCTCTCGTCCATCCTCAGTTGTCTCCTCCTGGGTCATGTTGCTGCTCGCACCTCGACCAGTAAATACATGAATGACCAACAATCCATACACAGCTCCTTCTGCCCATTTCTAGGGGAAGGAAACACACAATGGGCCCAATTTTAGAAGCGGAAAACACCAGACAAAACTTGCAACAAACCAGCGGACTGCACCTGATGCAGGTGTGCCAAATGCAAGTCCTGCTATTCCAGAACATTTGTGATTTGTGCCAAATGATCTGGAATTGCCCTAGAATTGCTGCAACTTGCATCCTGTGAGAGCAATAGTGGCTAAGTCGATGGGATTGTTGCAAGGATGCAATGCATCCACAGACAATGCCAGGGAGCAGCACAGATGCCCCAAGGAGCAGCAAGCATGGACCCAGGGCAGAAACTGGACATCTGACACTATGATGTAGCACTGGGCAGGGTGCTGTCATCTTGTACTGTAATAATAGGTGTATGTTGACTGTGTGCCCACACAGTATGAGGCTTATGTTCATTTTGTGCCCATACTGTAGTCATCCATGCACTGGTATTTTAGTGACCCCCCCATTCCCAATATTGACAGTGCTCTGTGATGGTGTAGTGCCCCTCCCAAAATCTCTGATCTCTCCCGGTTATAGTGAGGAAACTGCCCCGGCCCCATAACACCCCCCCCGATCCCCATTCAGGCAATGCCTGATGGGGTGGGGTGAGTAGGGGGCAATATAGCGCAGTGGTTTAAGGCTCTGAACTGCAAATCTGGTGACATCCAGCAGACCAGACCTGGGTTTGAATCCCACAGCTTCCACTTGCATACTGTGTGACCCTTAGCAAGTCAGTTAACTTCTCTGTGCCCCGAGGTTGCACCTGCAAAAAAGCTTTCAGTTTAGTGTGCTATTACTGGTTAAACAACTAAAAAAAAAAATCTTGCCCACACACATAGCACTGCACATACCTGTTGGTCTAGTGGCCTTCCACTCCATTAGGCATTACCCAACCATACTGCCCCCTGTCTCATCACCATCCTCTGACAGGCACAGTCCTCTGCACACCACCACTGACAGTCATAGAATGTGTTATGAGCATACTGCATACTGTATACAGTACTTGCATAACACAATCTGCAGCTGGCTGTGGTTGTGTCTGGAGAACTGTGCTGGTCACAGGATAATGATTGGGGGAGCAGGGTGGTTGGGCAATGCCTGATGGATGGGGTGGGTGGGGGGCAAATAGACCACCAGGTACCTGCAGTGCTATGTGTATGGGCGATATCAGGGATCGGGGGAGGTACTATGGGACCAGGGCGGTTTCCTCACTATAACCAGGAATGATCGGGGATTGTTGGGAGGGCCACTACACCACCATGGAGCACTGTCAACATTGGAGATGTGGAGGTCACTAGAATACGGGGCAGGAATTAACATAAAACTATTACTGCACACTACAGTGGCACCCCATCTGGTGCCACATCATTATAATGGTTATCCACCTGTGTTCCAACCCCTCACAACCACTTCCTGTGCCCTTGGTGCACCCCTGCTGCCCCCTGTCCCACTGCACCGCACTGGTGCATCCCACTTAGACCACCTCCTGGATGGTCTAAGTGGTGACCCCTCCTGTGTCCATGGTGGGACTTGCAAAATCCCCGAAAATGGGATGTTGCAGCCCCGCCATAGCGCAAGTCCCTTGCAACCTGGCACATTGGGTTGTTTGAAGCAACCTTAGTGCAAGGGGGGCTTTGGCACAGCAGTGTCTGGATCAGATGCAAGCTGCTTTACAAAATCTCATTTGACACAAGTTGTGATCACTTGCATTCAACTTTTGACTCAAGTCCTTTGCGTCCTTCTAACCCATTTGAAAACTGGGCCCAACATGTTAATTCATCAGGTCTCTCACATGTTTTTTATAACAGTCAGATTGCCACCTGCCCACATTCTTTATGTTCCCCCTCAACTGCCCCATCCCTTTGCAGCCTCCTCCAATGCTGGCCCAATCCCAAATGAATGTGAAGAGAACCTTCCTGGATTCCCACCCAAAAAACCTAATTCCCTTCTTCAAAATTGCCACCACCTGGAATGTGAAACAGATTCCCCATTCCCATAAATAAACAGGCTGTCCCCTGCCATTCTTCTGATCTCCCTATACTCCCTCATGGCCTGAACAATGCATATCCCACCATTCCTGCATTTTTCTATTTTTACCCACATTCCTTGGCCTGCTTGATCTGTCTTGGATCTGCTTAGCCAGATCTCAATTCCCTCCTTACTCCACAGCATGTTCTCCTATCACAATCCCCTGTGGCATCTTTTTTACTCCATACCACTGCCTCACTGACCCGAAAAGCCTATTTAAACATGATTAAAAGATGGTGATGAAAAATTTTGTTCAATAATGTGTGCTTCAAATATTCCCCAAGACCCCTACTAATCTGCCATTTAGAGCTGCTGGCACTGGCTGTCTCTGATATGGAATCACACCTTTCAACCTCTGCCAGCCTTGCAGCATTCTCCTGACTACCAGGGTCCTACATGGTTCACACCACCCCTTTTGTCTACATACTAACCCAATTGCAGCCAAATATATCCCCATACTTGAGTGCGATATCTACTCATCCCACTTTCTTACCATAAACTGTATCACCATTCCTCCATTACTGGCCCATTTACCTCCATTCCAGCCCTTGCTCGAAAGCCTTGGAATAGTTTCCAAGACCCATCATATGTCTTCAATGTCCTTGGCACCCAGGAGCTCCTGTATAGCAGCTGTGCTCTTCCCATCAACTCCCCCATAACTGGGTTGGAACCTACATTTTATTGTCTATTGCCCCAGGTGCCAGATGCCTGAACTTGTCCAACTGAAGATGGGAAAAGCTGTCAGCCACTGAATTCCTGACTCCATCTATGTGCATAGCCTTAAATGACAAGTTAATTTGTTGGCCTTGTAATACCATCTGTCTTAGTACCCACAGCACTAGCTTGTTGTTGCTGTCTGCCTATTCAGTACCTCCACCACTCCCCTATTATCACACCAGAATATAACCTTTTTGCTCCTCAGCATTACCCCCCAGATCTTCACTGCCACCCATATGGGGAAAATTTCCAGCAGTGTAATGTCCCTCATCAACCCTTTCTCCTTCTATTAGGACTTCCACACCTCGGATATCCATTCCCCTTTAAAGTATGACCCCATACCCAAGGCCCCTGATGCATCTGAGTATAATTCCAGGTTTGTGTTAAACATCAAGTCCTCCTGCCAGAAAGTGACCCAATTGTACTCATCCAGGAATTGTTCCCAGACCTCCAAATCCTGTCTCTCCCCTTTTGCTGTATCCACCCAGTGGTGGGGCAACCTGGCCTCTTTTGTAGCCCTTGCTAACCACTGGATAAACGCCTTCCCTGGTGCCACTGCTCGGCAGGCAAAATTCAGGTGCCCCAACAATTGCTGCACTACTGGCAAGGGGACACGGTGCTTCCCTTTTACTGCCATTATCAACTCCCTCAGTTTCTCCACCCTGTCCCTTGACAATCTAAAGGCCCCTGCATCTATGTCTAACTCAATCCCCAGAAATTCTAATTTCCAAGATGGTCCATCTATCTTTTCCCCCGCTAATGGGACATCTAACCTACCACACAGCTCTTGAAAGTTGTCCATCAGCATTCTCGCCGTTCCCCTTTCCCCTTCACCTATTGCCAAGAAATCATCAGAGTAATGTACTACCACCCTGTGTTCATAACGCTACCTGAATACCCATTGCAACGACATGCTAAATATCTCAAATGCTGCGTATGCCACTGAACAACCCATGAGCATCACTTTGTCAAAGTAATACTGCCCCTGAAACCTAAAACCCAATAACTCCCAATATTCTGCTCTTACTAGAAGCAAAAAGAAAGCTGCCTCAATATCCATCTTTGCTAATCATGCCCCTTCCACTGCCTCGATCATCTCCACAGCATCATCTAATGTGGCATATGATATTAACCATTGCTCCTTCCCTATGAAGTCATTCACCAATTCCACATCTGTATACGACAGATGATTTATCAGTCAGTACTCCCATTTCTGTTTTTTGAGCACTTACCCCAGTGGAGACACCTTTAGCCTTTCCAAAGGACGCTTCACGAAAGGGCCCTCCAGTCTTCCTGCATGTACCTCCTCCCATATTTTCTTGACCACTATGTCCTCTTTCCCTAGCACTGATTGAAGGTTTCTAACCCTCATTATCTTCCACTGGTCCTCGTATTGCAGATTAAAGCCTGATGTGAATCCCTCCCATAACATCTCCACATTTTTTTATCTTGGTACCCCTCTAACCATTCCCTAAGTACTTCCACCCTTGCTGGTGCCTTAGATAGTTCAAATCACCTTTTTCCACATTTCTGCACTGCCCCATTCTTATTTTCAAGTGTTGCTTTCCCTAAATCCCCCCTCCCAAATCCCCTGCCAATCCCTCTCTGCCAAACACCTCATTGCTTTATTCCTCCAACCCCCCTAAAATGGTTGTCTCCTCATGTTGTGTCCCCCAAACTTCTCACCCCCACTCCTGCACCTTACCAGTGGGTGGGCTCTGCCACACTTGGAGCAGACGTGCTGGAATTTACATCCCACCCATGTACCTTGTGATTTGTTATAACTCCAACACAACTTCTGCTGACTGCCTGCCTCCACCCTCCTTCCCTCATCCCCAAAACCTGTCTGCTCCTTTATAGTTTTAAACCATATGTCCAGGTGCCTGATATTCCATTTTTACATACCCATGTGAGGTCATTCTCTGCCTAAATTTCTCATACAACAACCAGCCATATCCCCCTCCCACATCCTATGTGTGGTATGCACTATCTTAGCCTATGCCAGTAATGGTACCGTCAGCTCTGGCTGTTTTTGCAAGAGAATGGCATTAAAGTACATGAAGCTTGTCATCCAGGACTCCATAGTCTTCCTTTTGTAAGATTTCTCTTCCTTCACCTTCCCTAGCAAAACCAGCACTGCCTCCATTTTGTTTTTGCTTATTCATTCTTTTTCCCAGTATTTCTTTACCGTGTCTTTGTCTACAAGAACAAAGATATCCACATAGTCCTTCTTCCATATCTTGTGCTTTAATGACTGTGAAATATTGTCCCCTATCATGACGCTCGGTGTCCCATGTTCAGTGATCAGGGTATTGGCTCCCAACCCCCTGTCCTGGCCCCTCGCTGTCAATACCCTTAATTTCCTTCAGCACCTCTTCTATCCTCTCTATACCATATCCCACAATTCTTCAATCATTCTTTCCAGGAACTCCTACAAGTTTCCTGCATTAGCCAAGTCAACAATGTCTGTCTTACACTTTCTCCCTCAGGCACCTTTGCCACATGTTCTGGGCCATTCTTCATCACTGCTGGAGCTCCCTTCAGGCATCTTCCTTTTCCCTTGGGAAATCTTCTGGGTCCCGTACGGCTGCAGGGCAATGTCCATCATGGCCTGCAGCTGGCGCATCATGTCCGTTGCTTGCTGCATGACTGCTGCGCTGTTGCTTGCCCCAGCTCTGCTGCTGCTTTCTTCTCTTGCTGCCATCTGTAACTCATCAAGCATCATGCTGCTAACATTCCCCTTCGTGATTCCTTTTTTTATGAGCCCCCTAGATTGCTGCCCTGCCTGCTGCTGCCCCATGTACCTTCTGAAAGAACCACCCCCTACCCAGGGTGTTTGCTCAACTGCTATATTATTATTATTATTATTTACTTAGCAGCTACTACCAAATACCCCCAGCAACAGAACAAATAACCCCTTCTGGTTCCTTGATTGCATTCCCTTACAAACCCCAAATATGTTCCTTTCCCTGCCCTTTTTGACTGATGATTCTGACTTTCTTCCTTTTGGCCACAGCTTTGCTGCTTTCCCCTTTAATATGCTAGCATTTTGCCTGTTATGGTATCTTCCCATTGTTTCTTTATTTTTCTTAGCCTTAGTTTCCCATTTGCTGCTTGCCCTGATTATTAAATTTCATTGAGAGACATGTCCCTGCCCATGAGATTGTTAACTGATCTAAATGTGTGCCTTATTTGAATAGGTCACTTTAACTGCAGTGTGCTGCTTCCATGTCTTTCTCTTCCATTTTACTCTTACACTGCTGTACCCCAAGATGGCAGCCCCCAGGTCCACGCATGCACCGTGCATCCTCCTTGGCTGTATTCAAAAAGGTGGCCCCTTTCATCATCGCATATGCACTGGCTCTGCTGCCATACATAAGATGGCAGCCAGTAACTTGCATGCACTGTGTCCAATGGCCAATGTGGTTGCCCGGCCCCAAAGATTTTCACTTTGCCTCTCCTCATCCTTCTCTTCTTTTCCATTGTTTGCCATGATAGCCCTGTGCTTGTGCCACCCCTGCTCCTTGCTGATTCCTTGCTGTCCTTGCTCTGCCTGCTTTCCCATGAGTCCCCTTTTCTCTGAGTCCACCAGAGCGCATGCGTGGCATCTTACCCAGTCCCAAAGATCTTGCTCTGCTTCCTGCTTCCAAATATTAATTCCCCTTATTTTATTATTTTGCCATTCCTCCACCCCCTTTTTGTACCTTGTCCCTTGGATATCCTTCTGCTCTTGGCTGCCCCCTTCATGCTAATCCCATTTTGGTGTAGCCGTGGCCCTCTTTACTGAATGTGCCATTGTGCATGCGTGGTATTCTCCTGCCATGCAACCTGTCAACCTGCGGCCTTCAAACTTGGGATACTTTCTACCTCTGGTTTCCATTTCATTTATCATTAAAAAAATGTTTTTTTTTTTTTGGGGTGATACGGTCTGCTATACCTACTTTCCTGTCCATATGGCCCCTCCTATGCTACTCCACCTCCATGAAGCCGACATACCAACCCACCATTTCCCAGCATTGTGCTATTTGCCTTCATGTCATTCTTCTCTACTACTTTTTGCACCATTTTTAACACTTCTCACAAATTGACATTCATACTTAAAAGCTCAAGGAGTGCTGTTCATACTCAAAACAAAACAGATGAGCATAATATCCATTATTAGAGAACTCAGGAAGCTAACAGGGAACATTAAATTCCTAGAAGTGTCCACCTCTTATAACCTCAAAACTAGCAGACAAGCTCACCACTTACATCCCAGCATAGTTATTTAAAGCAGTATTTCCTCAAACCAGCCAGGATACCATTTTTACCTCTTAGAAAAACAACCCAGCCTAGTTACCTCAGCAACAAGTCCTCTAAGTCACTGCAGGCCAGTCTCTTTCCCTGATCCATTTCTTTTTCACCATCCTCTGGTCAGCCTACTCCTTATCTTGTTGAAAAAACAACCTTTACCTTCCAAAGTGTCCACCTCAGCCCAAAATACTTGCCACAGCCAACTGCAGAAGGCAGATTATACCTCTGTTCTTGTTTATATAGCCTTCCCCCCTCAGGGCCCCCCTTCCTGTCTTCCAGTCCTCTGCTTCACTTCCTAACTCCTCTCCTTCTGTCCATCATTGCCTCATAAGCATTGCTGCTTTCCCATAATCCCTTTCCATATACTGAGCCTTCCCCACTTCCTCTCTCCCAATCTACTTGATACCTGACTAACCACCCCTGCTATTTTGGTTGGGCGACCCCTGGCAATAGGGCCTGCTCTTTAATTTAGCAAGCCAGCTTAGTGTTTTTGTTTTTTTGTGATTTGTACTACCACAAACTGATGCAATCTTGTACTCTACGGGATATTAGAAAATGGGCTAGAAGAAATGAAGCATGCTGATTGGCTGAGAGCCATGATCAGCATGCATTTATTTTTCAATAGATGCCCACTAAATAACAAGTGCCAATTCGGGGTGCCCCATTACTTAGACTATCATTAGGCACCCTGAATTTCCAAACTGGTCAGTCACCATTTTTTTCCCCTCGCTTAGCGAGTGGCCAGCCCCCCGGCATTCTGTAGAAAAATCCCACAAACTGCTACTGGCTCACCGGCTGCCTGTTTTATTCACACAGTCCCAAAAACAAACAAAAGAATATGTTTTCCCAATGCTTACTTTACTTTCTTGGTGCTGACTCAGTCGACCTCCCTGATCTGCAGTTCTGACCTTCTGAGTCCTGTTCGTAGTACCTGGAGCTGCTCCCCGGACAAATCCCACCAACTGATACTGCCGCTCTTATTCATTGCCACATAAAAAAAAGTGTGTTTGTTTTTCCCCTCATGCTTACTGGAGTTTCTTAATGCCGGCTCAGTTGACCTCCCTCATGTGCAGCTCCTAATCTTTCTTCCAGGTCTCGCTCATGTACATCTACTGAGCGCATCTCCATCTCCACTGTTGCATAACAGTAACAATAAAAATAACTAAAATGGGGAGCACCAGTTAACAAGACTGTAAATAAACAACCACGTTGCTCTGCAGTCCCCCATGCTCCCAGGTCAGCACCAGCAAATGTTTTTTTTTTCTTTTGTTTAAACTAAGAAGTCTCCACTAGGACAAAGGTCAACACCTCAAAAAAAAACTCAATTCAATGCAGGCGGATGGACTATTTTTTACAAAACTTATTTCAAGCACATGTTTACTGACATTTATTTTATTAAACTAATTTTTTTTACAGTGCCCATTTTCTAAGTGCAATAATACCCTGTAGGGTGGGCTTTATTAGGAAATACCAGACCTTCCAGGGGCTATAAGGACCTCCGTCTGCAGTGTCGGTACTCATTATGTCCCTGTGCAGTCCAGTAATTCCCAATAAAGCCCACCCTGGAAGGTATTATTGCTTACATATTACTGTGGTGGCAATAGTATCAAACTTTAATGTCATTATCCAGCCTGCTGAAAGATCGATATTATCTGCACCATAGTAATTTTACCTTTGAGTGAATGGTATTGCAGTGTTATGGGGCTGGATCACAAAATAAGCACTGCACTCCTTCCATTTTTTTATTTATATTTATGGATAATTTTACAATTGATCAAGTATAATCCTGCCGAGACAAAAGCATGGGCATGCATTTACTAGGGACAGGTGCTCAGAAAAATCAGAATCAATAGGAAGCACACCACCAGCCACTCTAAGAATAATTGCCAAAAAAAAGGTTTTGCTATAGTGCATGTACTCATAGCCATGGTGAAAAATACAGACAAAATAGGCCTGACTCCCAGGATCCCAAGGGCTTCCAGGATAAACATCTTTGTAAGGGATACCAGCTGTTTCTTGACCCAACAGAGATGCAACTTTTTTTTTCCTGTGATGTCCTGCTTATACTATGTTCCAAAACTTAGTGGAGTGTGACAGTGAGAGGTAGAGTGACTTGCCCAAGGTCACGCAGTGAGAATTTTCATCTATCAAGGTTTGAATCTGTAATCTTCTGGTTCACATCCGATGTATCTTTGTATGTATCTTTTTGGGAAGGTCAAGCTCCATGGGTAAACCCACTGAATGTTGGTGATCAGATACCACCCTCCTCTAGGCCAAGTCTTTGTTAAAACGCCATAAATGTCAATGATCAGCCACCATGTCACCCCACGTACCCTCCTCTGCAAGCCGTCCAGCTGTTCCAAGTCCTTACCTGCATCCTTATCAATAATACACTTGGATTTCATTTCGATATTGAGCATGCATGTGACACGGTTTACTGTTACATATATATATATATATTCTTATTCAGGAGGTTGGGATTAAGAGGTCTTGCACTGACCAGGCATGGCGGGGCACCCCGTGCAGTGTGGATAGGGGTAGGATAGAGGTTATTAGGTGCAGAAGGCACCCTGGGTGTTGGCAATCCTTAGAGATAGGGCAGACATGTCTGGTTTCCATTCCCAGGGTTCCCACCAGATCAAGTGGGCTAGTAACCGGTAGGGAGACACTATCCACCAATCCCCTGATGGCAGTGCTTTGCAATGCCAGATCGATCAGCAACAATTAGACTTTGGGCTGTCTACTAAACCCATCCTGTCTACAGTCCAAGTCAAATTACCATCCTATCTCCAACCTCCTGTCATCTGCTGGTTTGAGTCCTATCTCATGAATAGGAGGCAACGGATAGTGATGTGGACCACAATTATAGCGAATATGATTTCCTTGGTCGATCTGGAATGCATCACTGAGACCTGGGTGAGTAACGATGCTGGCCTGGTTTTAGAGGCTACCATTCCCCCCTGGCTATATGGTAGTGCACTGCCCCAGAGGGGAGTGGCAATCTGTTTTAGATCTGAACTTGGCTTCACTGTGCACTCAGTGAGAAAACCAGGATCTTTTGAATGTGTGGCCATTTGTGGTGGTCTGGTGCAGGCTGCAGGATTCTCCTGATTTACCGCCCTCCTAAGGTGGCAGGAGACTTCCTGCAAGAGGTAGCCGATTTTGTCATTGTCGAAACATTGGAGTCCCCCCAGATGTTTAATTCTGGGGGACTTCAATGTCTGGGCTGATGACAAAACTTTTGGGCTACGTTGTAACCTTCTCCAGACAATGTCATCCCTGGGCCTGTCGCAAGATGTTTCTTCCATCACCCACCATGGTGGCCACATGCTAAGCCTGGTTTTCTCACTGGGGCTTGAGTTTAGTAACCTCAAGATTGATTGGGTCATTTGGTCCTATCATGGCATGGTGAAGTTCTCACTTGGGGCACCCCCTGTGAGCTCTCCCCCTGCAGAGATAGTTAGCTACTGTACTTTGAAGGGTTTGACCCCAGAAGGTTACCTGGTGGTGGCTGACTTATCTAGTGTGAGTAGTGTGTGCATGGTGGGTACGGGCAAGGCTGTCACTGCCTATAATAAGGTGATGATGGCAGTGATCGACTTACACCAGTCCGTGAATGACCCAGATCCTATCCCTTGAGGTCCTCGTGGTTTGATGGGGAGCTCAAGATGATGAAGTTCTTGGGTCAGAGGCTGGAGCACTCCTGGCAGAAGTCTGGGTTGGAGGTGGACAAACTGGCCGTGCACTCCCATTATGGTGAATATCGGGGCAATCACCTATAAGAATGCAGAGTTCCTATCCAGGGAGATTGCTGCTGGGAAAAACTGACCAACTGTGCTCTTTCGGACTGTGGGCAGTCTACTAAATCCATCCTGTCTACAGCCCAAAAAAGCCTTTTCAAATGCTTTATGTGAAGAGTTTGCTTGCTTCTTCTCTGACAAGGTATCCACCATCCGGCTGGGTGTACCACCAGTGTGCCATAATATGGCCAACAGTGGTCACCTTGGGCATCCAGAGAGCACTCCACCTGGTTGGGGGGAGTTTAAACTGGTGGAGGCAGTGGAGTTCATTCAGGTTGCTCGTGAACTGAAGCACACATATTGTGAACTTGACCCAGTGCTGATGCATTTCTTAATGAGATGTGTTGACACCGTAAGCCCGGTGTTCACCTTGATAGTCTGATGCTCTCTCTCAGATGGAGTCTTTCCAGATACCTTGAAGGAAGCACTGGTCAGGCCTCTTCTGAAGAAACCAACCTTAGATCATGACATCAAGTTAAATTACCGTCCTATCTCCAACCTCCTGTCATCTGCTGGTTTGAGTCCTATCTCATGAATAGGAGGCAACGGATAGTGATGGGGAAATCCTTTTCCTACCCAAGTTTCCCGTCATGTAGAGTACCTCAGGGTTCAGTCCTATCACCAATGTTGCTTGCCTTGTACATGCTGCACCTGGGAGAGCTCATTAGGAAGTACAGCTTGGGTTTTCATTTCTATGCAGATGATACCCAGTTGTATTTTTACTTTGCGATTGGGATATCCAGTGGGGTGGAAGTGCTAAATAAATGCCTTGCTGAGATCAATGATTGGATGGCCTCCAGCTGGTTGTGACTGACTCTCAATAAGACAGGTACTGGTTGTGGAGTCGAAAAGAGGGCATGATAGGATGGCCACTGGTGCAGAGACGGGATTGTTCCTGGGGTCTGTGCCATTGAAGGCCTCCTCTAGGGTGTATAATCTTGGTGCGACCTCTGACAGTGGATTGACATTTGAGGCTCAGGTGTCATCTGTTGTCCAGACCAGCTTTTACTATCTGAGGAATATTGCCAGGATCAAACACCTAGTTCCACCCCTGGACCTCCCCACCTTGGTACATGCCTTCATGATGTCATGGCTTGACTACTGTAATGTGCTGTACCTCAGGGTCTTGGGAGGTACACTCCATAAACTGCAGATAGTGCTGAACATGGCTGCCAGGTTATTGATGGGACAGTTTAAATACTATCACGTCACCCCGGTACTGCGTGAACTGCACTGGCTGCTTGTCAGGTGGAGGGTCCTCTTTAAGGTGAGTTTGCTCACCTTTAAGGCCCCACATAGGCTGGGTCCTAGATACTTGTCTGACCTTCTGACCCCCACAACCTTGGTCCACTCCCTCTGTTCTTTCGATAGGGGTCTCCTTGCGATACCCAGGATGAGGTTGAAAACTGCCAGTGACAGAGCATTTAGTGTTTCCATCCCCATCCTGTGGAATTCACGTCTGCCATCTGTATGGGACGCCCCCTTGGTTGAAGTGTTTAAACCCACATAAAGACCCACTTGTTTAGCCAGACCTTCCCGGACACTCTATATTAGATCTTTGCTTGGGTTGGCCCCTCCTAGCTACAGTCCTTATTTTAGGCTTTATTTATTTTCTTATACTGTTTGTTTAAATTATTATTGTAGTTTTACTGTTTTATTTTTAGTATTCCTGATTTTTACAGCTCCCAGAGCCTCTGGGACTGGGCGCCAGAAAAATTACATTTGCCTTGCCTTGTCTTCAGTTTTTGTTTTGAGGGGGAATGTTTTGAGCTAAATTACAAATGAAAAGTTTTTGGACAGACAGGGTCAATGCAGAAAGATGAGATAAAGTTGTTTGTGAATAAATAATATGATACTGAAAATGGTCAAGAAAGCATTTAAGCAACATGCATGTGGCTTCTGTTCTGTGGACCCATCACCTTTTTTAACACAGACAGCAGATTAGAGCAGAGTTCAAAATAAAAAAAAAAAACACACAGAAGAATACTAGTGATGTCCACAAAATGTCTTGTAGATCCTTAGCACAGACACAAAACACTGGAAATTGAATAGAGTTGGGGGTTGTTATGAGGAGGGAGGGTGGGCAGCTGCAGGTTGAGAAGCTATCTGCACAAATGAGCAAACTCGATAGACTGTGAGGCCTGTTTCTGTGGGAATTTTGTATGGTCATAGGCAGTAATGAATTTTAAAATGTATTCATGAATGGACTGTGTATATTATGTCAGCCCTTATGACCTCCAACAGTGATGCCAGCTGCCAAAACTAAATGTACTACTGCTTTAAAGGAGCTAGGAAATCAAAGCATTAAAATACCTCACTATCTGTATCATAGATTAGGTGGTGTGAGAAATAATGCTAGCAGAATGTTGTTATATTTTTATTAACTGATTCTCTGTTAGCTGGAATCAATTAAACTGATCACACAACAGCCCTCTCGTCCCTTCACTCTTTTTCAGTGTGCACGAGATGACATAATATATATGAGCATCGGTGAGTCGTGATGTCATTTTCCTGATCTAGTGCACTCATGGAAGTGTCAAGTTATTCAGCCAATGATACAGCAGATGGTGATTTATTTGCTAAAGACAGTGAACATCTAACTGTATCAGTTGGTACTGCCCGTAATATAATGCCAAGCATTTTTGAGCCATTTTGGAAGGTTCAGTCACCAACTGGTTACCTTCCAATGATAAAAAGTGTGCACAGGATAAAACAGTTACAGAAGCAGCGTGACCTGCGAACTGAGCTTACTGACAAGCTGTCTGAGTGCAGGATGAAGCAGGAACCTAGTCTGTCAAGTTGCCGACTCATTTTGGTTGTGGCAATTATGGTGCTGCAACAAAGGAGACAGGGAAAGGGGCAATCTTGATTTTAGATCGCCCCTCACTCATGTCACCCTTTGCACCCACACAGTTTCTACCCCCTCTGGGGCATGCCCACCCTGGAGGAGGTTATATTTAGTTTGGGGAGGTGGGGACAAAGCCCCTGCAAAAGAATTTGTTTCAGGGGAGGGCATTTTGGTGCTGTAACTCCTGCGAGACAAAATGCCTGGCACTGTAATGTCGGGTGACATTTTGCATGCACCGTAATTGGCATCAGCAAAATGTATGTCACTGCAGCATGGGTGAACCAAGAAGGTGCCCATGGTGGTCTCCTGGTCTGATAGCTGCCATAGATATTTGTAAAAATATGGAACATGCCAGAGATGCTCTCGTAACTGTGGAGTAGCAACAGAAATAGAAAATCAATCTATGAGGCAAACTGCAGTTCCAGTTATGAAACTTGGTTTACCAAAAGTGTGGAACCTGAACTATTCAAAACAAATAGGAATGTGGAAGAATCTGTTCAGGAGCCCCCCACCTCCACTGCAAATAGTGATAATACTGCTCAGAAATGGGTTACCACTATTATGTCATGACTGGAGGAACAGTCACAATCTGTTGCCAAATTGTTTTGGCCTTAGTTGGTGCACCATTTACAAAAATGACAACACTATTCTCTCTGGACACAGTCTGTATATTCTCCTGCAGTGGTAGAGGGAGGTACATAATAGAGCCTTTTAAAGATTTAATTAGCTCTATCTGTGGCATATTTTTCATCTTGGTGTTAAGCCTCAGAATTGTCTGAAATGGTGTCATTGTCTGAATCAGAATTTGTTCAGGTAAGTTCAAGCCAGCAATCACATCAGGGGTTTTATGTACCTCCATTCTGTTCAGTAATGACCTAGGAGGCAAAGTGTCAGACTTAATCTTATGGTAACAGTACATGTACAGTACAACTGATTCTTGTACTTCAAAGTCTGTTTTTAACAACAGGTATGCTATCAGTTGACCCCACATTTCATTCTATGTTGGAATATTGTGTAGGTCAACACTAACTGTCTGTTCCTTATAAAACAGATGTTCACAAGATACACAGACAATGTCAAATTGTCCCAGACTCTTCCATCCAAAAAGGACAGACAGCTTGTATGTTGTGCTCAGACTGGCAATCAATTTACTATATTTGTACAGATGTTATTTACAGATTCCATCACCATTCACCTATCTTATCTTTTTACAATCCATTCATTTCTTCTTTAATTTACATTTTATCATTACTACTTATCAATATGCCCTCTTTTCTTCTCTTCTTCTCGCCCATCCCTCCCGGTGAAAACCTGGGCGACTTCTTACCTTCTTCTCTTGTAGGTAACGGTGAAAACTGAGACCACTTCTCTCTTTTCTGTTGTTTCTGTTTATCCTCATATTCCCTTTTTACTCCCCCCACCAATCCGACCCTCATTTTTATCCCACCCATTCTCTGCCATCCACTCCAGCAGTCCCTCCTCTTCCAAAACCAGACCCCAAGCTCTCACTATTCCCCCTTGTCTGGGTGGGTGTGAGGCAACAACATTTTTCAGCAAAAGAGAAAGATTCCCTCTGTGCTGCCCTTTTTATTCCAGGGGTTTTAACCCCACCTTATTTATTCCTTCCCCTATAACCTTACACTTCCTTTTCCAGTCTCCACCTTTCCTGGTATCCAAACCCCAACCCTCTTATGACTCACTCTGCCCCCCTTCCCCCTCCTCTTTCTAAGCAATTCTATTCAACAGGAGGGGAATCACCAGGACAACTTGGTGTGCCCCTTAAAGGGGACACATTTCATTGTCCCAGATTCCCCTTCCCCAAGAAGGACAGACAACTTATATGCTGTGGTGCTCAGAGTGGCAATCAATTTATTCTATTTCCACAGATGTTATTTACAAATGTCATTACCATTCACCATTCTTAGCTTTTCACAATCCATTTGTTTCTTCTTTAATTCACATTTTATCATTACTACATATCAATATGCCCTCTTTTTCTTCTCTTCTTCTTGCCCCCCCCCCAGGTGAAAACCTGGGTGACTTCTTGCCTTCTTCTCTTGTAGGTAACAGTAAAAACTGAGACTGCTTCTCTCTTTTCTGTTGTTTCTTTTTATCCTCATATTCCCTTTTTACTCCTCCCTCCCCTCTTTCCCCCTCCTTTTTATTCCTCCCCCCTTTTTCCCATAGCATGTCTCCAGCTTGCGTTGGATGACTGGCCTTCCCCCTTTACTCCCCTCTCCCCCATTTTCCTTCTTGCCTCCTCCAGGCTTCAGTAAATCCCATCATTTCAATGTTAAACATATCTATTACTAAGTCTATCAAATGTACTCCATCTGACCTGTAAAAATACTCTACCTATTTTTCCACCCCCTCAGTATTACATGATCCCCATGCTCCTTACCAGTGTCCCCACTCTCCTGTTCATCTTCTGCCTTGACCTCTCCACTGTTACGTGGCTGTGCTTCTGTCTTCACACCCGCTGTGGTATCATGTCTGACCAAGCCATACTCACCCTGGGCCCACCACTGCCTTATTTTCCCAAGGTCCTGTTTTTATCTGTAAATAAGTGTTCAACCATGACTTTCCTCCAATGTCATTGCCCCCAAGGTGTATAATAATTAAATCTGGAGTGGATCTTTTCTCTCTCATATCTCGCAAGGTCGGAAGTAGTTCCGCCCATCTCATGCCCCGTATTCCTCGCCAAACCAACCTACAGCTTATGACATCTTGGTATAGCTGCTTTCCCCCAGCTTTCTTTTCTGCTCTCCTTTTGGCCCAGTAGATGTAGGAATGCCTGCAGATCCACACTTCCATGGTCCGCCTTCCACCTAATTGATCAAACAAAACATCTCATGTCACCTCATCCTGTCAATCCCCTTCTCCACAGTCACTCTCTTCCCCAATTTCTCAATAAACCCCCTTCTCTTAATTCTGCACCTGTAAAACAAACATTAGGTAGACACATTAATATTATTCTTTCAAAGACCATACTGCATATATCTCTTGTAACTGGAAGATCTCCAGTGTTCCACTTCTTGTACCTGTGCTACTGACCCCCCTTCCACTGCCAGTTTCAAAGCAGCACCTATTCTAAATGAATGGGAGGAGTACCTAGTTGGGTCCTCTCCTAAAAACTCCATGCCTTTCTTTAGTATGGCCATGACTTGGTAACTCGTCACTTTTATTCCATCCCTGTATATGAATAATTGCCCTCCTTTTGTATGACGCTCTGCAGCGTAGGCCCACGAAGCTCTTAATGGGCACAGTCTGGCCTCTAGATGTGCCCCAATGGTCACTATACTCCCTTTTCCTTCTCGATCTCTCTTGGACCTCCAGATCACTAACTGGATCTTGTCCCTTCCCCACCTATATCCCCCCACTCTAAACCCCCTTCCTCACCCTTCTTCCCATTCCCCGCAGCTTCACTCGCCCTTAAGGCCTCTACAAACATCACTAAGTAAACTGTATGGAACAACTGTGCCTCATCTTTGGATTTACATATTGCCGGCAACACCCCCCAACCTGTCTAATAGCTGGTCCACTATTTGGCACCTGCTATCCATGATCCCTTGTTTCATCCGACTCCACCCTTGCATCATTCACCAACTGATTATTGATTCTGCAGCATCATACCATCCTTTTAAACTACAAATTATGCTTATCCTTGCCAAATACACCCTCATTGTGTTGTGGGCCACCCCTCTTTCCCACTGTTCTACCGTAAATTTTCCTAGTTGCTCCTCTGTAACTAGCCCACTTACCTCCATGCGGTGTGCCTCCCTGAATGCTTGAAATGCCCGCCATGCCCCATCATAGGGCCCTTAGGGTCCCGGGTACCCATGAGTTGTAAAACAGCAGCTAGGCTCCATCTTGCCAACATACCAGATGTTTGTTGAAATGGGTGTTTTCTGCTCCTCTGCTGTAGGTGCTAGTGCTCGGAATCACTTCCACTGCAGATGGGAAAGGCTGTCAGCCAATATGTTCCATACCCCTTCTATGTGCCTAGCTCTAAAGGTCATGTTCAATTACAACCCCTTTAGTACTAACTGTCTAAGCACCCTCATGACTGTGTCTGGTCTCGCTCCCTTATTAAGTACTTCCACCACTGCTTTGTTGTCACACCAAAATGCAACCTTCTGATTTCGCAGCTTTTCTCCCCCCACTATGGTACATTCCCAAATTGGCATGGTTTCCAACAGTGTGATTTCCTGAGTCAAACCTTGCCTTACCCATTCTGCCGGCCAAGGTTCTGAAAACCATTTTCCTCTCAAATAACCCTCTATTCCCAAACCTCCAGCTGCATCCATATACAACTCCAGATCTGTGTTGTACACCCACACCTCCTGCCAAAATGACCTGCCGTTGTAGCTTTTTAGGAACTTCTCCCATACCTTCAGGTCTTCCTTTACACTCTTTGTGATGTCTACCCAGTGATGCAGCCTTGTGATCCTTGCTGTGGCTCTAGCTAACCACCTTGAGAATGTTCTCCCTGGGCCTATTGCTCAGCAAGCAAAATTGAGATGCCCCAGGACCTGTTGAACCTGCCTTAACTGTACCCTTCATCTGTTAGTATGTACTTTGATGAGATCCTTCAGTTTCTGCACTTTATTGTTCGGAAGCCTAAAAACTTCCACCTGTACATCTACTTCAGTCCCCAAAAACTCTATTTTCCTGCTGGGTCCTTCTGTTTTGTCTGGCGCTAATGGCACTCCCAACTCTTTACATAATTCCTGGAAGCTAGCTAACATCTATTCTGCCTCCATTCATCCACTGCCTATTAGCAAAAAATCATCCTGGTAGTGTATAACTGCCTTATGACCCATTCTTTGCTGGAAAACCCACTGTAAGCAAGTGCTAAATTTCTCAAATGTAATGCAGGCTGTAGAACAACCCATAGGCTTGGCCTTGTCAAAATAATATTGATCATCAAACTTGAAACCCAACAAATCCCAATCTTCCTTCTGAACTGGTAGCAACCTGAATGCTGCTTCTATGTCCATCTTGGCCAACCATGCCTCAGGGGTTGCCCTAATAATCTGCACTGCTTCCTCCAATGTTGCATATGTTACCCTGCTGTGTTCTTCCCCTATGAAGTCATTGACCGACTCCCCTTCCAGAAAAGAAAGGTGGTGAATCACCCTAAATTCCCCTGGTTGTTTCTTGGGAACTAAGCCTAATGAAGAAACCCTCAAATTCTACATGGGAGGGACCTGAAATGGCCCTTCAGTCCTCCCTGCATCCTTCTCCTGCTGTATCTTTCTCTTCCAAATGTCTTCTTTCCCCGTACTGACCCCCAATTTTTTGCCTTCCGTGCCTGTATAGGTCCCACGGACTGCAACGGAAAACCCATCCTAAAACCTGCTCTATCTGTGTCCGTGGTTCCTCTGTCTGGTAATGTCTCAACCATTTTTCAAAAATCTCTATCTTGATGGGCATCTTGGTTGCTGCAAATTCCCCCACCCCTTTCTTGCCCCCCGCTAACCCCTATTTTTCTACTCCCATTTCTGTTAATATGTCTGGGCACCCCTGCCCCCATATCCTCTGACTCTTGCCCCCCATTCCACATCTCTGTTCTTTATATCCTTGTCCACCCCCCTGAAAGGGCTGGATGGCTCCACCCTGTGCCACTCCCAGCTGACTCCCCTGACTCCATGTTGTCCTGCATCTGGATGCTGGGTGGGTGCCCCCACATTTTGAACATGTGTGTCTGAACCTACATTGAAGCCAAGAATAGAACTCCCTATTGTAGCCCCAGCAACAATTTTGTGGTAGTCCTGCCCTTTTTCCTGCCTCCCCTTCTGGCGTGGATTGATCTGTCAGGCAGACTGTCCACAAATCTGTTTTGTGTCCCATCTGACATCTCCATATGTTGCCATCCTTTACCAGAAAAATTAATCATAGTATAGCCATCCCACACCCCCTTTTGCCTTTGCCCTCCTTATTATCAGTGAATATGTGATCAATGGTATCCACAATTCCGCCTTCTTTTCCATAACTATGGCCAAATATGTGACAAAACCTACAAACCACCTATCCCACATCTTTCCTTTTGTGAACTTGTCCTCTTCTTTCTTACCCAATAAAACCACTGCTGCTGCCATCTCGCTCTTCCCTATATTCTCTGTTTCCTCACACTTGGTCGCTGCCTCCCTATTCACTAAAGTGAATATGTGAACATACTCCCCTTTCCATATTTTTTCTTTTGTGGCCAGTGACACATGTTCCTTAATTCTTATTCCTGGGGTTCCTACCTCCCTTGATCCTTCCCCCCTTCTGTTATCTTCTCCACCCTCTCTCTGTTCCTTTATCCACCTTAATTTCAGCTAAACCCATCTCCATCTGCCCCAACCCCCTGACCCCTAGGGTCAATATCATCTGTTCCACATAATCTTTTATACAATCCCTTACCACCGCAATACTCTACCTGCAGGTCTTTCTATTCCACTTGGCCCTGGATCACTGATGTTGGTCGGTGGAAGCTCCTCTCATGGGATAGGTGGCTGGGGCAGCTGGGGTGGTAGAATCAGCACTGTTGAGGACCCAGGCATGGGTACTGGTATCGGGGCAGGAGATGTGTCTGGGAGAGGTACCGAAGGCTCAGGTGGGGCAGGGCATGGTAGTAGGGGGCTGACTGGCTGAGGCAGACTCACCGTGGTGGCTGCAGCCTCTCCAGGCTGCGTGGCCTTACTGGCAGCCTCTACCCCTTTCCTCCTTTTCCCTTCTGTATCTTCCTCTTCTCCCTCAGCCTTCCTGGATCCTTCCCCTCCACCAATTTCCACATCATGTTGGCCTTCTCTGCCAGCTCCAAAATCACCTTGTACACCTCCTCTTTTGATGGCTTGCTCTTCCTTGGTGCCATCTTATCCACCTGTGTACTTATGAGACTCAGAAATAACTGACAAGTTGCAACTTGGTAGTCTATGTCGAACACACAAACATGCTTTCTTGTTCCCCCGTTCCTATAGTTTGCTTTTCAGTAGGAAAAACTTGTCCCCCCAACCCCCACATTGGATCTCCCCCCCTTTCAGGTCTCCTGTCCTCTGCAACCTCCAGTCTCTTCCCTCTACAACATATACCTTGAGATGGGGGAGCCCTTGTTTTCTCCTCAATTTATTTATTTATTTATTTATTTTGTTTATCACAGCTTCCACTCCCAACCTCTGTCTTTCATAGCTTGCACCAGGGCTGTGCCATGTCTCGTCCTGCAATTCCACCCATCCAATTGCTCATAAAAGTCCCAAAATATCCCCATTCTCCCCCCGTGGCCTAATCCAGCCCTATGTCCCCACAGAGCTGTGACTTCAGACGCCGCCCAGCCACGTGTGCCCCTCCATCTGTTCCATTCCACTGTATTCACCATTAAAAGCTGGTAGGCTCCCCTTTAAACCTTCTCTTGGGCAATCCTTGAAACCTGTACTATAACCAGCATGCCCCTTATCCCCTCCATTGGTTTGCCTTTGGCTCAATGAGTGTCTTCAAAATGCATTTAATGTCCTGTGGGGCTGTGAATAACTCACCCCCAAATATCTCTTGCCCCAGATGCCCCAATTTGTCTCTTTTATTGCTCGTTCTGGTTAACCCCCCCGTCCCCTCACAGTGTAAACCCATTAGGCCCACGGCCTCCATTGCGCCCTTTTTCCGACCGATAGCTCTGTTATCCCCTTCCATTCCTCATGCATTTGTTGTTCAAACCTTCCCTTTCATTAAACCTCCATTGCACCAAAACTTTTTTTTTTTAAAAAAGACAAGGTCCTCCCTTTGCTCTTATAATCTCCCCCCAATCGCTGATCATACCCTTTTATCCCTTCAGGTTCATGATCTCTATTCAATTTCTTTAGAGCCCTTCTACAAGTAGGCCAACACCGACTGCCATCCCCCACGCATTGTGACATCAGATGCCCGCAACCACGTGATTCCGACCTGCACGGCCAAACAGGCTGTGCTACATTATTCTGAGGCCTCCTGCCCTTCTGCTTTATGCAGCTCCTCAGACACCCCTTCTGTCTTCTAAATTGCTTCTCTCAGTCTCCTAAATGCCCGCTGTTCCTCACTACTTCCTCGCTTACTCTCACTCGAAACCTATGAACCCTTAACTCCTCTGCAGCCACGCAGCTATCTGCTGGTTCACATCTGCCCCTCTGCACATTTTCAAACTGCCTGAAAAACATGGCTGCTTTGTGTTATGCTTGCTCTCTGGTAGCTCACCTCTGCTCCTACCTACATGACCTTAAAACAAACACCCTGCTGCATCGTCTTGTATTTAAACAAACCACACAATCTTTTGGTTGTCTGGTAGCGCGACTCTGCTCCTTCTTACATGCCCTTAAACAAAACCATGCTGCATTGTCCTGCATTTTCAAACAAAACAAACAATTTCTTTCTCTTTTTTTGCTTTGCTTACTTTCTGGCAACCTGGAAAGAATCTCTACAATGCCCGATTATTCCAACAAAATTACAATAAAATTACCACTAAATAAAACCTATGAAGCAGGAGGGCAATTTACACCCAACCTGATACCAGACTGATGTGTTGTATTCTGCTGAGCTAAACCCAACAAAATTTTTCAGCAAAAGAGGAACATTCCTTCTGTGCTGCCCTTTTTATTCCAGGGGGTTTTAACCCCACCTTCTTTATTCTTTCCCCTATAGCCATCCACTTCCTTTTCCAGGCACCACCTTTCCTGGTATCCAAACCCCACCCCTCTTATGACTCATTCTGCCCCCCTTGCCCCCTCCCCTTTCTGAGCAATTCCATTCAATAACAGGGGAATCCTCAGGACAACATGGTTTTCCCCTTAAACGGGGCAAACTTCATTTCTGTTGCTTACTAATCTCAAATTTGGCAATCTCAGTACCAAATATTCTTAGCAATTGTGTCTCTTGCAGTGTGGCAGTGTTTGTAACATCTGCAATAGTATCTATCATAACACTGTCCCTCAGCTTCTTCTTTAACCATAGCTCCTTAATAAACTTGATGACACCATCCACATCTCCATCACTTAGGAAGGAATCAAAAGATGTAAAGTCTCTAACAGTACATCTGATGCAATACAGATGATGCACAAATTTGCACATGCCAAAGTTGTGCACAGCAATCATGCGAAAGTGATGGAATATGCTGTCACATGCTCCAATCTGAAGACACGTGAGTGAATGCCCCATCAAGTCAGTTAAGGTCTAATGTCACACTTTGCAATAGTGTGAAACAACTTGTATCTTCCCCATCTCTTCCCCATCTCTTTGTGATAAAAAAGTGTTTATGAAATTTTGTGTCACACAGGAAGATTCTTCCTTAATATTGCACATGTTATCGCAAGGCCATTTGGTAGAATGTGATTTGCTTTGTGCATTGCCCACATTATTTTCCTCATCCTCATGTAGGAGATTGTCATTGCATGATACAACTAAAATATTTTATACTTTGCCAGAGTCATCAACTACTAGTGTGACTTTCCAGTAATGTACATTGTATGCCTCCTCCAAAAAGTATGCTTCTGAATGCTCAGAATGTATCCACTTGTCCTCAAACACCAAATAAAGGTTATCTCTGTTCAGGTGTTCAGATGGCATTAGTCTCTCATATAGTATTTTGAATTTTGACACTAAGTTTATCAATGGTTGACATCATAACAGACCATAACTGCACCCATATATTCATAGCCATATTAACAAAGTGTCTTGCTCTCAGACATAGTTTCATGATAGAAAGTTTCTATTTAACTTTCTTTCTTTGATATCTGACAATTACTGAAATGATACATTCAATCCTTGCAGTGTATACCATTTCCTTAAAGTACCAAACTCCGTTGTGTTGGGTAGTAACAAAATTACCTGCTGTAACATTCTTTTTGCTCTACATTGAGGTAGCATGAACAGGTTTATGACCAAGCAGTGCAGCTTTTTTTAAGGATGCAGACTTGTTTCATCTATTCTTCAAAGTGAATTTACCAGCATGCACACATTGTTTCTTATGTGTGATGTTTTTGGTTACTGTTCTTTAACAGTGGTGGTACTCAGCTGTTTGTTTACTCTGAGAAATAATCCTTTTCTCATTGTGACAGGAGACAGACCCACAAAATACCTTTTTCTTTTAGAAACTGACTTTGACAGTAATATAATAGCCATCTTGTTTTTCTTTGTAGTAGTAAAAACTTGTATTTTTAAATAGAATATAAATGACAGTTCATTTACAGCACCATTAGGGCAAGCCCTATTTTAAAAGATGTTCCTGTATACGCAACATCAATGGAAGTTACAAGATCTCATACAGACATTCATAAAAACTGACAATCATCCTATAGACATTGATATATGTTTGCAAGTTAATAATCTCTCACAGCGTAGTGTATATCTGTAACAGAGAGAGAGGTAGACAAAATCAGCATCTGCAAAAGACAACACTCAATAATGTAAATGAAAACATCTTATTATTATGAAATGATAGAGGACATTAAAGAACCACCAACTGACTAAATTATGTAGACCATGTTTCCAAAGTACGTCAGAGGGTTGGTGGGAGGGATTGAGTGGCCATTGCATGCTCTTCATCTCATAGGGAGGTAGAGTGTCTGCAGTATGGTGCTCCTGGGTGACCACAGGCTGCACTGTGAACGGCACCCTGTCTTGTTTGTTGGGGGCATGTCTGATGCATGGTGCAGATTACATCATGGCATGAGACTGGACACATCCATCACAAGGTCAACAAACAAGGACAAAAAACTGCCTGCACGGGTGATATGTTCACAACTCCCACATTGCCGGGGCCCATTGAAGGATTGCAATATGGCACTGCTCAGGGGGTTGCAGAGGGGGTCCCTTGATGGCTCCACCCTGCATGACAATCCAGGGAGCAGTCCTGCATGTGGGTTACTGGCGGCATCGGGGAGGCAGAGGGGGCTGATGGTAGATGTTGTCAGCAGTGAAAAAAGCAAAGAAAAAACATGAAATATTCCTAAATCACATTTAAAATAAGGGTAAATCTCATTTCTAGAAACTAAAAAAAATTTTTTTAGTGTGAAAACATGTATTGTCACCTTAAACAGAGCTCATTTGTTTAGAAACACTCATGAATAGGGATTTTGCCTTTTCACAAAAAGGGATCCCTCTTCGTGACTCACTCACAAAAAGGGATTTTGCCTGCTCACAAAAAGGGATCGTCAGTATGCTGTTTAACAAATAATTTCACACTAAAACATAAATTAAAAGTTATCTGACTACACAATAGTCAGAAGAACACTATATTGAAACCAAAAATGTAGCATTTAAACATAAAGTTTGCAGTCGGAAAAACTCAAATATCTAGGCTCAGGGTTGACTCCTGAAGTAAAACTTGGATGGGTTTTACTCAGGGGGCTTTACTCTATTGAACCATGGCTGTGATTTCTTCAAATTTGGTCAAAAAATAGACTTTTGAAGTTTTTAGATCTTTGATCGTGGTTCGCTAGCGATCTTTGATAGCGAGATTCTTTGTCCGCGATCTTTGATTGCGAGGGTGCGATTAGATGGTCAGATAAAAAAATCAAATTTCTCAGCCCAGGGGTGACTTATTGAGACAAATGAGGATGAGTTTTGCTAAGGGGGCTTTGTTCTATTGAGTCATGGCTGTGGTTTTTTTATTTATTTTGCTGTAAAAATTCACTTTTACCATTATTTATTCTTTGATCGCGAGCTTGCAAATTTTTTGATCGCGAGCCTGCAAATTCTTTGATCACAAGATTCTTGACCGCGATCTTTGATCACGAGGGCGTGACTAGATGGACAGATGAAAAAATCTAATTTCTCAGCCCAGGGGTGATTTATTAAGACAAATGAGGGTGGGTTTTGCTCAGGGGGCTTTGTTCTATCAAGTCATGGCTGTGGTTTCATGTATTTTTGTGTAAAAATTGACTTTTGCCATTTTTTTATTCTTTGATCATGAGCCTACAAATTCTTTGGTCACAAGCCTGCAAATTATTTGATCGTGAGATTCTTTGATCACAATCTTTGATCGCGAGGGAGGGACTAGATGGTCAGATTTGGAGGGACCAGATAGCCCAATTTTCAAAATTTTTAAAATTAAATATCTCTGAAACGGTTTCATCTTTTCACTTGAAATTTGGAGGGTGTTGACGGGATGTCCTGTAGATGTGAATTATGGTATTTAGGTATCAGACAATACATTTTTTGGGGAGATATTGTGTGGCACAGTTTACGTTTTGCCAAGAGAGTTTTCCATTCTGGTACTGGCTTGAAATTTATACGGTAGCTAGCCTTACTGCTATGGATGTACTTTTCAGTTGGTATGTGTCTAAAATGTAAACAGGTGTGGAATTGTGCCACTCCAATGAATGAAAATGTTATATCTTGGAAATGGTTTGGTCTTTTAAATTGACATTTGGAGGATGTTGAGGGGATGTCCTGTACATGTAAAGTATGGTGTTTAGGTGATAGAAAATTAATTTGCTGCAGAGATATTGCATGACACACTTTATATTTTGTGTATGGTGTTTTCCATTGTGGTAGTGGGTTCACATTTATAGGGTACCTAGCCTTGCTGTTATGGAGGTTAATATTCAATGGTTAGATGACTGACATGTAAACAGGTGTTGAATTATGCCACTCTGATGAGTGACACTTTTCAGGCCCCACGCTTCCACCCATATGCTCTCCCAGCAATACATTTGATATTCACTACTTGTACTCTTATGTTAGGCAGAAATGTACAAATTGGTGGGAGTGAGGGACCCAAACCAACTTGCGCGACTTTCTACTTTTCTATTCTTTCTCAAAAAGTAAGGAAATTGTATGCAAAAAACTTTGTTAATGCATCATTGATGGTTAAAACACAAAAAGTCAGGAAATGAGACTTTTAAGTTTGCCTCTTCCCCCCCATGGATCCTCCCATCCTCCCAAGATTGACAGATGATGGGGAGTGTCATTGGGGTTGTGAGGCCTAAATGTTACCCTATTCTTCTTTACTGTGGCTTGTGAATATGATTACACATGGAATGGGGTAATATTTAGGCCTCACAACCTCAGTGACACACCCCATCATCTGTCAATCTCAGGCAGATGGGCGTGTCCATGAAGGGGGGGAAGGGCAATCCTAAAGGTCTCATTTCCTGACTTTTTGTCTTGTAAACCTAAATAATGCATTAACAAAGTTTTTTGCAAAGAATACATACATACATATATATATATTTATTATAGGGCCGTGGTCATGCCCCTATAGTTAGGGTTATGAAGGCTTGTTAATGTTAAACTTGAAAGTTTGCATGTTAATAAATTTGGACACATTCAATGGATTTGCATGAAATTTTGTACACTCGGTGGGGCTTTGCAGATTTCTTGATCTGCCAAATTGTGTTTTGGTTGGACTTATGGATTTTGCGCAATTTTCACTAGTTTTGAGGGCAGTTTTTTGGATTTTTTCCATGGTGCTGTGCGCTCACCACGTGGCATGCTGGTCTGAAACTTGGCATGTAGAAAGAGCTTGGGTCAATGGACATGCCAGTTCTTGTTTGGTGAAAAAAATATTAATCCATTCAAAAGTTATTAAACTTTTTAGCTCCCATTATAAGTCTATGGAAAAATGTATATGGTTGTTTTGCAGAAGAAGAATGGGGTTTTGGCCATCTGGTCACTTCTCATGATCAAAGAATTTGCAGGCTCGTGATCAAAGATTATTTGATTACGAGGAATTTATCAATCGTGATGGCTGCCATGTTGTTTTCAGTTTGGGGTTAGAAAAAAACAAATATCTCAGCCCAGGAGTGACTTGTGAAGTAAAACTAGGATGGGTTTTGCTTCATTTGTGAGGGAGGGATGAGATGGCCTGATTTTGGGGTTGGAAACAAAAAACATATCTCAGCCCAGGGGTGACTTGTGAAGTAAAACTAGGATGGGTTTTGCTCTGGGGGCTTCCCTCTATTGAGCCATGCCTGTGGTGTAATGTAGTTATGTCAAAAAATTGAGTTTTAACATTTTTAAATTCTTTGATTGCGAGCCTGCTAATTCTTTGGTCGTGAGATTTCTTTGATCGTGAGCTTGTTTGTGATGGCGGAACGAGATGGACAGATTTTTGCTGGACCAGATGTCTCCGGGAGGGACCAGACAGCCCAAGTTTCACAACCAGTTGTCCCCTCATGATTAAAGATGATCTTTGATTGTGAGGTTGAGACGAGTCTCATGATCAAAGAATTGTTAAAGGTGTAAAAACTTTAAAATTAAATATCTCAGAAACGGTTTGGTCCTTTAACTTGAAATTTGAAGGATGATGAGAGGATGTTCTGTAGATGTGAATTATTGTATTTAGGTGTCAGAAAATTAATTTTCTGCAGAGGTATTGCATGACACAGTTTACATGTTGTGGATAGCGTTCTGCATTGTGGTAGTGGCTTGATATTTATAGGGTAGCTAGCATTACTGCCACGGGAGGTACTTTTCAGTGGTTAGGTGTGTAAAATGTAAACAGGTGTGGAATTATGCCACTCCGATGAATGAAAATTTGGTTTGTTTCTAGTTGCTGGGAGCGTGGGGCCCAAAGGGTCCCTCACTCCCACCAATACGCACTCCCACCAATACATATGATATTCACTACTTGTACTGTTATGTTAGGCAGAAATTTGCAAGTTTATGGGCCCTGCACTCCCACTAAATTGCACGACTTTGTACTTTACTATGCTTTCTCAAAAAGTAAGAGCATTCTTTGCAAAAAACTGTGTTAATGCAACAGTTATGTTTTTTACAGTGACAAAAGCAACGAAATTCATCATTAGGGTTACACATTTTGCACCATGACTACTTCTACTCCCAACCAAAGGCATTGGGCTGTGCTTGGGGCAGTCGTCCCAACTCTCACCTCATTCTTCCATACTGCACCACTTCAGCTAATTTACACATGGAATGGGGTGAGAGCTAGGGCATGATGACCCCAATGCACACCTTTGATGCCTGTTGGTGGGACGGGTGGTCATGGGGTGCTAGGGGTGGTAACCCTAACAGTGAATTTCCTCACTTTTGTCGCTGTAAAAACCCTTACTGTTGTGTTAATGCAGTTTTTTTATAAATAATATATATATATATATATATATATATAACTCTTTTCCAACATGACACTTCATTGATGGATTTATTTTGACTACAAGTTGCAGTCAGCATAAATTCATTGGGATGCTGTCTGTTTTTTTGGGGGGGTGCTTCACCCCAGAACCCCCCATACAGGGGCTCTGCCCCCCCCACACCACCTATAACTAAGGATTATCAACTCCAGGTCAGAGCTCATTAGTAAAGGGGGCAAACACTGAAGATAGCAGCACCAGGGTCCTGTGGGTACATTACAGCAGTAACAGCAACTTGCCACTGTAATGTACTTCGATAGCAAAATGTCACTGCTGCATCGGCATAGGAATTTTTGCACCTTAATAACTTTGCCCCCATTCAACTGATTTACATAAAATTTGGAAAGCACAGCCTCTGTGCCAGGATCTCTTGATTCTGTTTTTTTTTCTTGCCAACCCATAACTGAAAAAATATTGGGCTTTAAACCTGAAAACACATTTTGGGCAGGATTAGAAGAATGACAGCTTTGACATCCATAAGAAGAGACTCATGGCCTTGGGGGAGTATCTGCTCCAGTATCGGAGACATAGAGGAGATATGTGTCTTGTCTACAGGGCATTTCGAGAAGGAGATTTGTGGAATGTTTGGAACTCAAAAAGAGAACAGCAGTGACAGATAATGGAGGACATCAGTATCAATTAATGGAAGATCATTATAATAAGAGACAGAGAGGGCACTGGTTCTCTCAGAGAAGAGTTATGAAATGGAAAGCACTACCATCAATGGTAGTGTCTAGTGATAGTATGAGTCAGTTTAAGAATGCGTTGGATAAATACCATGGAAATTACTGTTCTCCAGTTTGAAGTATAAATTGAAGCAGATGATACATGGCGAACACTACTTGACCAGTCATGTATCCCATGAATCCTATGAAGTGGGGGTAATAAGGAGGCTATGTTGAAAATCTGAGGTCAAAATATTTCAAATTTCCAAAGTTACAAGTGGGTGTAGTGAAATTACAATGAATGATCATAACTTTTCCATTTTTTTCATATTTTGACCCAAATTTTCAACAGTCTTCTTATGACCTCACCTGATAAACACCATAGTTGAAAATGTATTTTCAAATCCATTCCAAAATGCCATTCCATGCCACAGGTGAAAAAACATGTTTCAGACAGGATGTGAAAAATGACAGCTGTGCTGTTGATGAGGTGCTGTGAAAAAAATGGTTATGTTGAAAATCTGGAGTCAAAATATTGAAAATTACCAAAGTTACGCACGTACCTAGAAAAATTTCAACCAATGTGCATAACTTTGCCATTTTTATGAATTTTTTCACCAGAATTTCAGTATGGCCTTTTTGGGACTCCACCTCATGAACACTGGTGGTGAACATTTGTTATTCAGTCCCAAAATTTGATTTCACACAGTGACAGCAAAATCACCTTCCAGGACCGATTAACAAAATGGCAGTGCCAGTGTTCATGAGGTGAAGTCCCAAAAATAGTCCATGTTGAAAATTTGATGAAACAGTTCCTAAAAATGTCAAAGTTATGAATGTAAGTTCAAAATGCCTTTGAAATACATTATACAGCACTTACTTTGATTCCTTAGTTTATGGTTCAAATTTGAAGAGTGCAGATATGTCTCAGTCCACAGAGAATGACAGCCTATGACCTCTGGAGGTAGGTATAGTGTAAGGGGATGTGGGGTGGTGGGTTCTTAGTGGGAGGTTGGGATGGGGATGGGGATGGTGGGGACGACGAGGACTGTTTTATTGTTTTCAGATTTAAAGAAAAAATTGTGTGGGATTGTTTTTTAACCAGGACAATAAAACATTCAAGTAGGAGCCATTAACCACCAATGAAAAAAAAATCTAAATATGTGGATCAGAGGGTGGAGGGTGACACTAGACACCAGGGAAAGAAACAGGAGGGTGGGGGGGTACCACTGACACCAAAGGAGAAATATAAAATAATTAATATGGGGATTAAATGGGTCAAGTTGGGGGCTTCCTGCCACCCTGCCACAGAGGGTAAGCCATGGGAGAAGAAGGGTAGGTAGCCTGAAGGTCAGGGAATGGAGCTGGGAGGAATGTAGGCTACAAGGCCAATCAGGACCGGGGAGATAAATACCAGATTAAAAAAAAAATACATGGGGATCAGAGGGTGGGTAGTGCCACTAGACATCAGGGACAGTGACTGGAGGGTGAGGGTTACCACCAGATAATAGAAACAGTGTTCAGAGGGTGAGGGGTGCCACTAGACACCAGGGACAGCAATCAGAGGCTGTGGGTTGTCACTACACACCAGGGACAGTAATCAGAGGGTTGGGGAAGGTGCCACTGGAGACCAGGTAAAAGAACATCTCACAGCTAACACTGCAGCCTGCAGCAGGACTACAGCTGTAGATGTCAATAAATCTTTGCTGTTCTCATACAGAGAACACGGGGGAAGTGTTCCTCTCACTAAGCTGGGTACCTGGGATTTTGGGTACTCAGAGAACTTATTTCTGGGCATCATGAAAAAAAAACATCAGAATTTAGTTAAATGGGCTCTGCTTAGCTAGGTTCTGATGATTATTTTTTTATAATTCACAACAGTTTTAAGTATTTTCCACATTTGTGAGTTCATGGAAAAAGTGAACAAGATGGCGGTTGGCACAGCACCAAAAATGTTTGGTGCCCTGCCACTATAGTGGCATGAAACCAAAAACCAGCATTTACAGAATCAGTTTTTTACTTTTGTCGCTGAATTTTAACTCAAATACACTACTGTGCATGTACAAGTCAGAAAACACTAAAATTTAAAGCCTTGTAACTCTGGAACCTTTTAATATTGTTTCGCCAGACCTCTCAAAGGCACTACCTTGGAACATGACAAATGTCTATTGCCAGTTTGGGATAAAAATTTCACTCCATGTAGACTGTAGGCGAGAGGAAAAAAAACAGTGTTAAGTATAAGAAAACAAATTAGACATTTACAAAAAATGACACATCTGGATCTCAGAAACTGCACAAGCTGCCATCACAAAAATTTCCACACATCACGATCTTGCCTCCCAGACAACACATATAGAATTTGCAGTTTGTTTCATCAAAGGGAGCCAAAGATATTAATGCACAAAGTTAGCGGATTAACATTGAACACCCAACTCAACCCTAACTATAGGCGTCTATCACGTCCCTATAATATATCAAACTTGTTAGCAATATCGAGCACTGACATTTCAACATCACAATGACATCTTCTTCTCACTGAGGAAGATGTCACTCTGGTGTTAAAATGTAAGTAAATGGTGGGGCAGAGCTGACTGTACATGGGCAACGTGGAAATCAGAATTGTAAGTGCAACAGTTGTTAACAGTCATTGATGTTAACAAGTTCTTGCAGTACCAGCCACATTAGCAGTCCAGGGAGACTACATAAATAGCCTTTAGTTAGTATGATAGCATTTCTGTGTGGGTTCTGAGATGGCATGCAAGGAAAACTAAGGTACTGATGTGGTGACTTCTAAGTACTGAGCAATGCATTCTTCAGTATCCACTCCTAGTTTGCATGTGGTATGCCTCTGACAATTGAATAAAATATTGGACAACTGATTTACACTTTCTGAAGCTTCTGTAGAGTTTGTGCTATGAATTGCTGACCTATTGGTAACTGTTGCCATGCAGTTTACTCTGTGTGTTTTAGTTTACAATTAGTTCCAGGTAACTGCACTCAGAGATGCATGGAGTCTTTACCATTCTCTTTGTTCTATAGTAATACAAATTAGGGCTGTTACCACACGAAACTCAAACCCTCAGAGTTTAGAAATGTGCTATTATAGTTTTTAAACCAATGTTCACAAAGTTTGAAAATGTGCTATTAGTGTTGCCAAGCCCAATTCCGACTCACCCCTTCCCTCCATTTTTTATGTAAGACCAACCTACAGGTGTTGAGACATGCATCAGTTGTGTGGTACCTCATATACAGTCAACGTATTCAAAATTTGTTAATAGAAAGCCTAATTCCCACCCCATTCACTACCCTTTTGACTTATTATCTTAGCTGATATTTGTTTTACTTCTGTTGATATGAAAAACAAATAGCAATAAACTTTATCAACTCCAGGATGGCCAATTTCTTTTTTTAGCAGTTAAACATTTGATTTAGTAATACAAGTCACCTTTGAATACATGTTACAGGTAAAAATACAAAATGTCAATAAATGCCACACAAGATACAATATTAATTGGATGTCTTTAATAAAAAAAATGATTGCACATAGGGTGGAGATAGTTCAGTGGATGGCAACAAAAATGGTGCAGGGTCTGCACTATAAGTCATAAGAGAAGAGACTGGAGGACCACAATATGTATACCTTGGAGGAAAGGAAGGAGTGGGGGGATAAGATAGAGACCTTCAAGTGTCTCAAGGGCTTAAAATAAGGTACAGAAGGGTGGCATCTTTCGGAAAAAGCGATGTTCTAGAACAAAGGGTCATGGTATGAGGCTAGAAGTGGGTAGACTGAGGGGCAACATGAGGAACTACTTCTTTACAGAAAGGGTTGGGATCCATGGACTAGCCTCCCAGCAGAGGTGGTGCAGGCAAATTTGGTAGGGGAATTCAAAAATGAATGGGATTGGCATAGAGGAACCCTAGGGAGAGGAGAGAGATCAAAGCCGGAGATCAAGTAGGGTCTGTGGTTTCTGCAGCATGTAATAAAAATGGGCAGACCGGGTGGGACTAGTGGCCCTTATCTGCCATCAGTTTGTCTAATCTCTTTACATATTTTTATGAAACTCTACCTGCTGCATAAATATTTTGAACAGCTACACAATGGTTTTCAAAACATTATGGTTTACGTGTTACACAATGGTTTTCAAAATCTAGGTGCTGCACAACGGTTTCCAAAATCAAGATGCTGCATGATGTATTTCAAAACCTACTTACTGAACAATGGTTTTCACAAGATGTCCGCAAAAAAAATATTTCTGGAATGTTGTGAAAATGTATTGGATGTATGACACTTTTCAAAATCTACATGCTGCCCAGTGCTTTTAAAAATCTACCTATTGCACAAAGGGTTTCTAAGATCCACATGACTAAAAATGTTACCTTATTAAATACTTAAATGTTAAAGGTGTTACTTTAGTGTTCATGAGGAAGGGGTGGAATGATACGCACAATGACCCTTGTGATATAAAAGTTAGTGCAGCACTAACTGGCACAGTGTCAAGCTAACTAGATGAAATGCCTATGTATAGAGCAGGGGCCATATCCAAACAGTCACCTGGTAGTAAGCACAGTAGATAGCACTAATGCACAGAATGTACCACTGCTACCATACAAATGAGGGTGCACGCTTACAAATATGATGTAATTATATATTTAAAAGGCTTTATAAGGTGTTAGTATGGCTCACTTGGTAGTACATCTGCCTCTGCACCAGAAAGTCATGGTTTCTAGTCCCACACGGGGATTGGGCTCATACCATGAACACTGGCACCCAAGTGCAGAACTAGGTGGATGGTATACTATCAAGTTGTACTGTCCTTCAAATGAAACTTTAATCAAGGACCGCTCTGCTGATCTCTAGTGCTGTCCAGGTGGAAATAAAATTACCCAAGGCACTTTTTGCAAGAGTAGTATTTTCCCCAGTGGCCTGGCCAACTTTCCCCTTCCTATAAAAACTTATTCAGGTAATTGTCCAAGACTATGTGTGGGTGTTGATCTGCAAAATGGTCCCACTACACATTTACAGTCACTTTATTACCAGTCTCACACTACTTGTAAAGCACTCTGGGATACAATGTATATGAAAAACACTATATAAATGCAAATTATTGCTCTCCTTTTAAGCATAAGCAGGCTGCTGAAGAAGCTTTAATTAATGGTTGTGAAATGTTACTTTTATCAGCGCACACAGTGGAGTGTGACCCCTGCCCCTGCTTAGCAGCACTGGTGCTGATAACCCCTACTTCCACCTGCCATATCCTCTTTAGTAAAGAGCTATATTGCAGATCCCAACACTTGCAGTCTAGCAGTTTTCCTACCCCTGATTGCTGTCGTTACTGTACAATTATTATACTACTTAGTAGTAAAGATTCCAACCCTGGCAATCTAGTAGATACCCTTCCTTCACCTGATCCTCACAGAATTATGGAAATGTGTTAAAACCCTTCATGGCATCCTGGTGAACTTCCTCACCCAATTCTGTTGGCAATTTGAAACTGTATTAAAGCCTTTCCATAGCAGTGTAGTGGACCCCTCTCCCTCACCCAATTTAGCATTTCTAAAATTTACTGAAGCCTATCTCTGGTGGTCTATTGATATCCTTTACTGAATCACTGCCAAAGCCTTTCCCTCCTTGGCTCATCCACCGAGCACCCCTCAGCTCCCCCCACCTTTCAGTGCCTGACTCACCCAACCTGCCATCTAGTCATCAAATTGCAAGCTGTCTATCTGACAAAGATTAAATGCATGCATAGTGGAGAAATAGCTGTAAATGTTAAGGGTGATGATTTACTGTTTGAGAGGGAGGGTAGACTAAGACCCAAAGTGCCCCATATTGTTTAGTGGGGTGTTTGCAGGCATAGCACCCACTATTCTTATAGAATTTATGTGCATTCTCTGTCAGTCAGATGGCAGCTGGCTGAGTTAGTGACTAGGAGTGGGTTGTGTGGATCTAATGGTAGCTCACATATAGCTGGATGGATGAGTTAGGGACTATCAGTGGGTAGGGGTTGTGGTTGCTTAGTGTGTGGGCTGAGTTGGGAAGCTTTGACAGTTATTGGGTGTGAGCATCATTAAATTGACAGGGATGGGCATCAGTATATTTTCATAACACAAAATCATGTGAGGGAGGGGTTCACTAGACTGCCAGGGATGGCTTAGGCAGGTATGGCTCCCATGTGTGAGGTAACTGAGGCTCTGCACAATGAATCCCACATTTGTGTATGGATGTATTGTGCAGAGCCACTAAGAGCCATATAATGACATGCAAATGGTACATTTGCACTATGCATGCCATACAGCATGTGGTCATTAGTATGCCAGCTACTGAATATGGCTCTCAAAAGTCATGGCACACTCCCATTTAAGATGCACTATCTCCCGTTGCTCTTGGGATCCTTATGGCAGTAGAGGGCTTTAATAATGATGCACATATGCACTATGCATGGCTGTTGTAGCGGTTTGGTCCCAAATACATAAAAACCCTCCTGCTTCAACATACTCTGATTTGGCTACTCTGCTCAGCAGAAAAGTATCTGCTGGTGATATGTCATGTCCATTTAAAATCATCAGTGAAAAGAGCTTTTCTGTGGTCAACCCACAGGCATGAAATGTCTTACCAAATCATCTGTTTTAGTTTTTTAAAGGGCTCTCAGCACCTGTCTTTTCCCACTGGCATTTGAGGACTCATTTTAAGTATGTTACATATGGAATACATATGAGAAAGATTCTGCTGCTTTTGTTATTTGATGTTATACATTATTTTACTAGTTTGAATGAAATTGCATGTACAACAATGAGCTCTTAGGATGGGGTGCTATAACAAATAAAATGTGCTTGTTTGCTATAACAGCCCAATATGCAAGAAAAGCTGGATTGACAGGTCACGTTCTGCATCTGAATATCACTCCATAGCTGAATATTTGTTTTCATTATAGCATTGGGTTGGCACAGCAAAACCAGCTTCAATTAAATATAGTGGCCACTGTGTGTGTTTCTTTAAAATTAATTAGTAATTTATTCTTTTTAATTCAAAATCAAATTCATATAGGAATCCTTAACTTTTCTAAAAATCTACATGCTGCATGAATATTTTGAACATCTATATTACAGTTTTCAAAATCTGTATGCTGCACAATAGTTTTCAAAATCATCATGCTGCTCGATGGTTTTCAATATCTACATATTTCATAACAGTTTTCAAAATCTTTGAGCTTCATGAAGGGTTTCATAAAATGTTCACACAGAAATCCTTCATGAAAGTTATGAAAATTTGCACACCATATGATAGTTTCTGAATTTACAGTGAGACACCTTTCAATATACATATGTAAACTCCTTGTTTTTAACTCTGTCACTCCTTCTGGTCTACTCACTTCCCATACTAGATAGGTTGCAATTCAAGAATGCCATACAGCTGTGGTTGCTGTTACTGTTCTTTCAACTGGGGGCTGATACAATTTGATAACCCACTGATGGCATCAGACAGAGACTAAGGATGAGCAGAGCTCAGAGGGTACCATCCATGTCTAGTGGTAGGTAATAACTGCTCATCAGAAACATATTAATTCAATATACTCAATCTCTAGCAATTTCAGTTGCTTTCTTTTCTATTCACTCCCTGGTGAACTTTGCTTGCAGTAGCTTCAGTCATGTCAGAAATAAATTACTGTGCTACATAATGGGTAGTTGTCATACTTACCAACATTTTTACACTTACACACACAGAACCATTATCCTCAGAATCATTCTCCTTTGACACCACGGCAAGACAGGCTCAATTCTAAACCCAGATTTAATTCAAAGCTTTATTTTTTTATTTTAGTTGTTGTTGACCGGGTAAGTGCACTAGACAAATCCTGCCTATTTTCAGGCATGACCCGGGGAAGGGGGATACAGATGAATGCCAACTGACCTTGAACCAGATTAAGCTATTGGTGGTATTTTTAGTGAATGAAGGAAATTTGGCCAGAACACTGGGGAAATTCCCTACTCTTTTCGATAACTGCCATGGGATCTTTAACATCCAGCTGAACTACCACCAATCCAGGCAGATGGGACCTCAGTTTAATGTCTCATCTGAAAGACAGCACCTCAGAAGTGCATCACCCCTCTCATGCTGCACTGCAGTGTCAGTATTGGGATATTAACCCAAGTGCCAGATGTGGGAACTGAACCCACAGGCCTCTGATCTCCCGGCCTCAGAGGCGAGTGTGCTACCTACTGAGCCACTGACACTGACTGATAAATTCTTTAGGGTCCATTACAAACGGTTATAACCTTTACATATCTCTTACATGAACCACATAACCTCAGTTTTGTCTTGCAATTTCCCAGTGGGTGAGATTTTACCTCAGGACAGAGCCTTTCCTATGCTGCCTTTGGAATTTGCCACAGCTCCCACCTTCATATATTCTTTGGCTTCACTCATTTATCAGAAAATACCATCACACTGTGGTATTACTTTGGCTGGTGTACAGGAGGTAGCAATGCTGCAGGGACATTAACTCTTGCACTACTAACTAACATTAACCATGGCTCTGTGAGCCTCACATCAACAAGGTCTTTAATCTTGAAGACAGTGTGCTGGGAACCAGTGTACCAGCATTTACCTTAGCCTGCTGTCAGGCAGTGGATGGCAGTTTTCCTTGACACTCTGCCAGAGGTAACATCTCCAATATCCGTATTAGCTTAGGATTTCCCATACAGATAGTAGACATATCTCCTACCTGTTTCAGCAGCTCAGTCTTTGACATCAAATAACTCAACATTTTCAGCAAAGCTGGTGGTATCTCTTGGGTACAGAGGGAACCAAAATTTCCCTCTGAGTGAAAACATTCACTTTGGGACGATTTTCTGTGCACTGCAAGACTGCTAGTGACTTCTTCAGAGGGGTAGCTCCTTAGTATCATGACTCCCTCCCAGTGATCCCTTACACTCCCACCAGAATTATTGCTGACCTACAGTATTGTACATTAAATAGTCTTTAGACTCAAAGTTCTGAGAGTCATAACCACTCTCCTGTTGTCTGTCCATGGAGTCTAGCAGATGACTAGACTTTGGATTCTGCTGTTTTGACACACTGACTCCACAGAATGCTGCTGCAGGTGATGGTCTATTGCCTTCTTAAGTATCCTGTCAAGAGACACAAGTCAAGGGTGCTCTGAAGGCACACATGTACCTTCCTGACACATCTAATGTCATCTCCCAACTGACATCCTGAACTCCACCCACTGTTTCTCAGAAGCTCTACCAATCAGTAGGTTCCTTACTCTGACATTCTAGTAAACAAGCCCTCTCCCCTATTAGTAGCAGAGGCTTGTTACATTCATGTTATGCAAAGGTTTTTAATTTGTGCATAAGTTCCACATAAAAAAGTTATTTATGATAGCTTATTAAGTACCTAAGAGTTACAGGTGACACCTTAATATTTGTAAAGGGGATGTAATGAGACAATGCATTAAAAAAAAGAAATTATCAGTTAGATATGTTTAATTGAATGCAAAACATTCATGAAGATTCCTTAAAGAAGTTTTAAAAATCTACATGCTGCATGAAGATTTTAAAGATGAGAATCACAAAAAATGTGTAAGACCTACACCAACAAAATGTTTAAAGCTGAGAAGCAAAAACAGGTGAAAAATATGTGTGATTTAAAAAGTCGTATGAATTTTGAATAATTGAAGTCATACATCCTGTAAACAAAATAGTAATTAAGTCATACCTCATCTCATACTTTGTGCAGGGCTCACAAGACCATCTACAAAGAAAATAAGGAAATTTCAAAAAGTAAGCACCGCTCCAGTGTAAACAGTGATGCTGCCAGTAACTGACTACATGCAGAAAATAAAAAAGTGCATGCACACAGTTTCAGGCACAAAAAAAAAAACACTGATGCTGGGTCAGAAGTCAGAATACTGCACAATTTACTTTGTTAAAGTTTGTCAACACCCAAGAATTGGGAGACAAAGAAACTGTCTCAACATTTCATGCACATGTGTTTTCTCAATAAACTGGTAAGGTTTCCAAACCACAGCCTTTTTTTAAAGAACACATTTAAAGGTACAGGGAAAATGAATGTGCAAACACTGTGCCATACAAAATTGCAGAGTACAGTGAGTTAGAAACAAGAGTTAAAACATTTTCAACACAGACACCATTTCTAGTGCATCCCAAAATGTGCAAGTAACCTGGGAACTGATATTCAAAAGTTTTTGCTAGTGCTAATGGGTCTTTGCCCCAGCAAACTGGAGTTTGTGCTGGATCCTCATATTCTAACGGGGCTGTTGCATGGGTAATGAGGGCTAGCATCTATGCAAAACATAATGTATGTGGGTGGGCAAGGGAAGGGGCATGGACACCAATAGCCATGCTACCCCATATTCAGAAGTTTTGTGCTGTGCAAAAGGTTGTTGTGTGGTCCTTTTGCACAGCACAAATACTGCCTAACAAAACCCTGACTTAATCCAGGCAACCCTAGCAGCCACTAAAGGTAATGCAGCCACCTTGCTAGTTGACTGCTGGGTGAGCACACCTGCCCACTGTGGTCCCTGGCACTGCCTCTCCAATTGCCAGCCCCTTCTGTGCAAGTACACTCCCTGGTGGCAGTGGTCACCTCCCCTGCTCACTAGCCCATACTGTATTTTAAATGCATCCTTGGTGCTAGTGGTCCCCCATCCCTCCAATTCTCAGGTCCCTATGGTATTATCTTGAATTTTGTGGTGCCAGTGGTCCCCTCTCTGATCACCAACCCCTACTGAATTATCTCAAAATCCCTGGTGCTAGTGGTCCCCCTGATTTCTAGCCCCTACTGTATTATATCAAAATCCCTGGTGCTAGTTGACACCCCCTCCTATCACAAGCCCCTACTGTATTATCTCAAAATCCCTAATGTTAGAGTTCCCCCCTCCGATTGCCAGCCCCTACTGTATTATCTCAAAATCCCTGGTGCTAGAGGCCCTCCCTTCCAACTGATCTCCAGACCCTACTGTATTATCTCAAAATCCATGGTGCAAGTGGTCCCCCTCCCTCTGATCAGCAGCCCATATTATCTCACAATCTCTGGTGCTAGTGGTCCCCACTTCAGATTGCCCACCAATAATGTAGTTTAAAAAAAATTTCTGGTGCCAGTGGCTCCTGTTCTGATTGCCTGCCCATCCTGTCATTCACATAATCCCTGGTGGTAGTGGTCCTCTTTCCTCACTACCTCTCTTTAATTGCTAGCCTGTAGTACAATGCAACACCCTTCCTGGTGTCCAGTGGTCCTACCCCCTCACTGCAGCAGAACCCCCCCTCACCTTACCATTCCGTTCAGTGTCGTGGGTACAAACAGTGACCACCACAGCCCTCCTCTCTCCTGCTTGGCTCTTCACCGTATGTCCAGGTAGGGAGCCTGCCTCTTATTTATATGACTGGATGACTCACCATATCCTATAAATAAGAGACACACTGCCTGCCTGCCTGGACGTATGGTGGCTGGCCAAGGTGGTGCGAGGAGGGCTGCCAGGTCCCAGTATGCACCCACAGCCATAAGGGGAATGGTATGGTAACCACGGAGGTGTTATGTGCCATGGGGGGCTGGGACCATTGGACACCAAGGAAGATGTTTCATTGTACTATGGGCTGGTGATTGAAGGGAGTGACGGAGTGGGGCCACTGCTATCAGGGACTTATTTAAGCTATGGTACAGGATGGTGATCAGAGGGTGACCACTAGCACCAGGGATTATGTAAAACAGGATGGGCTGGTGATCGAGTGAGGGGCCACTAGCATAAGGATTTCTTTACACTACAGTATGGGCTGGTAATTGGGGGGACAACTAGCACCAGGGATTTCAAGATAGAAAAGTAGGGTCTGGCAATCGGGGGGGGCACTAGCACCAGGGATTTCAAGATAATACATTAGTGGCTGGCAATCAGAGGGAGGGGGGCATTACCACCAGGGATGTATTTAAACTATGGTGTGGGCTGGTGATCAGTGGGGGGACCACTAGCACTAGGAGTTTTGAGACAATACAGTAGGGGCTGGAGATCAGAGGGGGGACCACTAGCACCAGGGATTTCAGTGTTCTACAGCTTAGGCTGGTTATCATGGGGGGGCACTAACACCAAGGATATCTATATGTCTGGGAATGCACAATTGGCGGTGTGGCACTGTGCTAATCTGCCTCACTACTCATGCCAATGAGACCATAATGGGCATGCAAATGGCCCCTTAGCATCTTGCATGCCCAATGGGCTCATTTGCATTGTTCCCTTTCAATATTACAGATAGAGGTGTGTGAAGTAGGAAACATTTGCTCCTCATAAAAATGTGTGGATTTCCACTTTCCTGTAAACTTTTCCATGCTGTGAAGTTCGACTTCAAAGACTATTGGTGCATTCATGAATTTTCGAAGTTGAAAACTTTAAAACACATTAAAGTTAATAGTGGAAGTGTCCCAGATCTACAAAGCTGGAAGTTCACCATCAAAGATCAGCATACGAAGCAAAGTTTGCAATGTACCATGGGATAGGAGGTCACATGTTGCTGAATGGCCAATGAGAAGCTAGTTTGGTTGTTCTGTGAGTGTAGTGTGTTGGAGAGAGACTTAGAGAGCAGAGCTTGCCCTTGAAGCTTAGAGTCAAAATCTAAAGACATTATGTAAAAGAGCATTTTGGTAGTCAGATTGCTTCAGAATTGTATTTGTGAGTGCCCTTTGCACACACAGTATTTTTTTATGTTGATTTCCCCCTGTATTCTTTACTTGAAGTATTTTGTTTTCTGTTAATAGAGAAGTAGTGTATTGTGGCTTGTGTGGGGGAGGGTAGGAACAATTTAGAAGGCAAAGTTGTCTTCAGAACCAAATCAGTGGGCCAATGCCCCGTCTTTTCTTAAGAAAAAAAATCACTGTCCTCCTGACTGCAATTTAACCAGAGTGATTGTTGTATCCCAGCTGGCACACCTTTACTTAGAAAAAAAAAATCACTGTCCTCCTGACTGCTATTTAACCAGAGTGATTGTTGTGTGTCCCAGCATGCACACCTGTGATAGGAAAAAAAAATCACTGTCCTCCTGACTGTGAATTTAACCAGAGTGATTGTTGTGTGACTCTGTGTGCACATATGTGCTAGGAAAAACAACTCTGTCCCACTGACTGTGATTTAAAGGGGAACTGTCATCTACAGGATTACTTAATGTCTGAAAGCCCATAGAAAGCTAATTTGAGTGAGCAATTCTGTTTATATGTGAGTATTTGCAGTCCAGAGTTATTCATATGTAGATCAGCCTATAAATAAGGGCTGGGGGCAGCCATGTGTTTTAGGCTCCTGACAGGAAATGAAGTCACCGAGGGATCTGGCTCTTCTTTGACTATAGGTTAAATAGGAAATCATCTGTTTCATTAAATGCGTTTTGAGGTGTTATTGCATTTTCTACATTTATAATAATTGCTTGGTACTGTATGTGCATTGGACTAGTGTATTATCACCTTTGCATTTCATACTGTTAGTAAAAATAATCCATCTTCAGGATTGTTTTAACCTCTGGGCTATACTGCCAGCTGATCATCTAAAACTACACATCTAAAAGATGGATCTGTTTTGCCAACAGGTAGTGGGGCCCCATATCAGGATATCTAACCCTGGCTGTGTTCATGTCAGTACAGATTTCTGGGGCTGCCACAGCACCAACTTCTGTCTTTTTCTATTCCCTCTTAAGCCTTTTCTCTTACCATTATGGGTGTGAACTCAGGTCTTCAAGATGCAACTGTGGCTCTGTACCTACTGGTCTGGCATCATAGAGCCAGCCTTAAAATGTGTATTTTTTGATTATTAACTGGCAGTACAGTCTTGAGAGCTGTGAACAAGTTTTGTTCATCCTGCAGAATGGGTTTTGATTAGTGTTGCTCAGATAGTATCCTAGAAATTAAGATACCAACAGATACCTCACATTTGGCCAGATAGTTGCTGTGGTAGGATAGTAGTACTATCTGACCATGGATCCTACCCTATAGGATCCAGCTCGGATCGTAATTATCTGACCAAGGATCCCTGGATCTGGCCTAAGATCCATCACTATCTTAACCCAGATCCTAATGATCTGATATAGGATCCCTGGATCCTAGTTAGGATCCATCACTATCTGACCTGGATCCTAATTATTTGACCTAGGATCCCTGGATCCTAACTAGGATACCTAGATCCTAACTAGGATCCATCAGTATCTGACACTGGATCCTACATCTGGCTTTGGTAGAATTTCTAGTAGGATCCAATGTAGGATACCAGCACTATCTGACAGATAGTAGTAGGATTCACAAAAGCACTATCTGAGCAACGATAATTTTGATTCCAACATGCTGTACTTGTATATTGTGTGACCAGAGCAAGTCGCTTAACCTCCCTGTGCTCCCATAGCATACCTAGGAACATGTTGTAGCTCAGTGTGCCTTTCCTGAACAAAGACAGTAAAATCAATCTGAGCATGTGTTTTGATTTTGAAAATATTATGCTCTTTCTATCTAGATTTTACTTTAAAAGAAAAAAATAGGACACTATTACTTGTTTATTAATTGCAAAAATAGACAGATGGACAACCTTGTTAAAACATGCATAACACGAAATGCATTATTAAAAGAGTATTTTACTGCTTTTGATGAAGTTACAAGTATAACAATTTCTTACTGAAATACTTTGGATGGAATGGGATTTTCTACCATAACAATTCTAGAATTCTACTGGATTATTTTTACTAACAGTTTGAAATGTAAAGGTGATAACTCACTAGTTTCAATACACATACAAAACAATCATAAATGCTGAAAATGTAATTTCAACTCTTTCTACATTTATAATAATTGTTTTGCACGTGCATTGAAACAAGTGCATTCTCACCTTTACATTTCAAACTGTTAGTAAAAATATTCCAGTAGAATTATGACATTTTTTTTTATTCTTTGGTAACAGGGTAAGACCCCCTAGGCACAGATGCCTGTTTTCAGGGGTGACCTGAGAGCACTGGGGAGATTAAGTGACTTGCTCAGAGTCACACAGTATGCAAGAGGAGGTTGTGGGAAGCAAGCCAAGGTCTTTCTGCTGGATGTACCATGCTCATTCTCAGCTCATTACTATAACCTTTAGGCTATACTACCAGCCCCAAATTGGCACGTAGTTTCTCTGTTGGTGGGTTGAACATCTTGCCCAATATGGGGGCTTCATTAATGAGCACTCAAGCTTTGCCTAACACTATTAAGGCAAGTATAATTTTAAATATTTTTAAATATCTACCTTTTTGATCCTGCCTTGAAAATGAAAAAAATCAATCTGGTTGATCCTGCCACTCATACCCTTGGAGCATGTCTTACACTCCACAACAATGCTGATGGCCCATGACTTTCCAGAATGCCAATTTCACTGTAATGTAAAAACATAAAGAAAGAAAAAAAAAACACAAAGGAAAAGAGAAAAAAAGGGAGAACCAGTCAGTGTGTGTGTGCGTGTGCGTGTGTGTGTGTGTGTGTGTGAGTGTGTGTTTCTATCTCTGACAGATGTGCTGCACTAACTGAACGGTGCTTAAAGGGAAAAATGATCACCATTAATTAAATGAAATAATGTGTGTGTGTGTGTGTATGTGTATGTGAGTGTGTGTAAAAAACAGAATTTTACATGCACCCTCAGTGTTGGATGCTTTTATGTAGCATCCCGTACCTTCAGTGTGTGTGCAAAATTCTGATTACACATACCCACCCACATATTATTCTATATGTTAATAATACATTTCAGCACCCCCCCAAAAATACTTACCTTCTTGGTTGACAAATGCTGTGAATTAAAACAACATCTGTGTTGTATCTGTCCAACAGCAGCAGTATAATGTCATCAGCACCCAACTGAAAATGAATAAAAGAGCAGTATGAATATATTAGGCTTTGACCAGGTACCAGTAACTCCTCCTCCCCATTATAAAGAAATAAAAGAAAATACTTACCTTTGCAGTGTGTCACATCATAATTCCAATTCCACAGTGAGCAAGAGTCCGTGTCTCCCCAGCAGCAGCAACAACAAAGCAGCAATAGCAGCAGCAAAGCACCCTTTCCTTAAGCTATGCCCTCCATTGTCACTGTCAACACAGCAATTTGATATTTGTATTACGTTACTGGGCTGGGATGATCAAAGCTCAACCTTGCACAACTACACAGCAATGTTTAACTTCTCTTCAATTTTTCTAATGTTGATTTTCCCAACTTCTATGCGGGGTGCAACAGAAGTATTTGGTAGCTGGAATGTGGTTTCTCTCTGAGGACACAACTTTTCATGTCTGACTGGCATAGAGGAGGCAGCGGTGGTGGTGGTGGGGTGGTGGTGGTAGACCTTCAACCCATAACTACCAGAATCACGTTTATCTTCCCTTGCATTTTTCTCATGTGATTTTCAATGCCTTGGCTTGTGTGTGCTGGAACAGTATTTACCTAGGGAAAACAGTTTCTCTTTGGGGACACGACTTTTCATGTCTGACTGGCATAAAAGTGGCAGCAGTGATGGTGGTGGCAAGCCCTCATTCCATAAAAATCAGAATCATGTTTTTCTTCCTTTGCAATTTTCTCATGTGATTTTCAATGCCTTGTCTTGCATGTGCAGGAACAGTATTTACCTAGGGAAAGCAGTTTCTCTGGGGACACAACTTTTTGACAGGCATAGAGGTGGCACCGGTGGTGGTGGTGGTGGTGGTGGCAGGCCCTCAACCCAAAACTACCAGAATTATGTTTATCTTCCCTTGCAATTACTGTGTACAGTACTTGACATTTGTGGATAGCGAGAGGACACATAAATCACTGCAAACAAAAGGAGCAAAAGGGGTTCCTGTTTAAAGATTAAAGAGGATGTCTAAGATTTTGGTAATGGCTTTTAAAATACATTAGCCCATTACCTTATATGAGCAAACAGTCATTTGGGCCCGGAAAGGAATTTTTTTCATGAAGTTCATTACAGAAGGGAAGAGATTGAAAACTGTGCTGAGCAGATAGCCAATTGAACTCTTCCACTTCTTGGTCAGCCGGTCCCAGCTCACCCCCTCACTCAGATGTTTTGTTATGTCTAACCAGGCAGTAGGAGGGGATGTGCCACATGGAAGTCAAAGGAGGACACTTTCTGAACTGTTTGATGCTGTATATACTAAAGGAACTGTTGATAAAAAATGAAAGTCACTACCCAACTAACAGGGGCCCTATTAGTTACACAGTGCCTTTTTATTTATAACAAGGTTGCTTTAACATACATACAACTGTTTCAAAAATGTCATTCATTAACATCTATGTGGCACACTCCTGTGTTCTTATTGATTAGACATCACAAACTGCTTTAGCAAGGGAGTGGGGCTGGCAGGTTAGCAACTGAAGGGGTTGTCTGGCCATCTGTTCATCATAATTTTTGATCAGTTCCCTCCCATAGTTGACTTAAGGAAAACATTCCTTTTTGTGCTTAAATGATTATCCCCTGAAGAAGGTAATGATGCTACTGTATTTAAAATGCCATTACCAAAATCTTACACATTTCCTTTAAAGAAAACACAGAACGGGAAAGGGACAGGACTTGGTCATCACAGAAACATGAAATGCTTAACTGTACAGGAGGATAAAATTAAGGGAGTGAGCAAGAGAAAGGATGGAATGAAATACGGACTGTGACAGCTTATAACAGTAACAAAAAAAACATTTAGAAATAAATATTTGACAGTAATTAAAAAGAGAATAGAGATTAAGTAAATAGAGGAAATCATTTTTTTATAACTTTTTATATATTTTTGGGGGGCAGGGGGTGTACACAATGAGGGGGGATAGGGACACAGCATGGAAATAATAAACAACAAATAATAAAATTGACAATGACAGAAAAACACAACATAAGACATGATGACACCAATCACACTGCCAGACTCATCACACAGCACCACTGCTGCCACTAGTTGTGGCAGGACCACCACTGCCACGCAGCTCAGCCAGGACAGTGAGAATCTTCTCATGACTGGACATAACATTGCCAAGCCGATCTCTCACTTCCTGCCCAAACTGATTGAATTACTGGTGCAGCTGTCTCACCTCGTCCCACAGTACTGCCACATTCCCCATTTGGTGGGTGCTGTGGGGTCCATATCACCTGCTGCTGCCACTGCTGCCTGTCTCATCTGTGCCCAACGACTGCTGCGTTCCTCCCTATGGCCACCATGCCTACTCACAGCAGCATGACAGACCACTTCCCGCTGCTATCCTTCATCACCATGTGCTCCACCCACCTCACGCTCCTTCACCTGCCACTCTGCCAGGTGGTGGATCTGAAGGTGAGTCCACTGGCTACCAGCCCCAAGGCAGCTGCCTTTTTTCCCTCACCTTACAGTGTGACCACAGACCTTGCAGACAGCCACTGTTTCATCTGCAAGATCTACATCAAAGTACTCCCATACAACAGATCACCCAGGGAAGGGGGGGTGGCCTGTGGATCCTGTTGCTGCTCCTGCTCCTGCTGCTATTGCTGCTGCTGCAGTGCAGCAGCAGAACTCCAATCCTGATCTTGGGGAGGGCTCACTCACTCCTCTCTCAAATGATCTCCTGTTGATCCTAATCCCAACCACCCCACCCTTCCTGATCTCCTTCCCTACTTCTTTCCATGTGAAACAAAACAAATTAAGAAAATTAGAAAAAAGAGACATGATGAACACACATGCATGCACACACGCATGGACACACACATGCACACTCACACACTACACTTTCTAAACTAACCAAAACAAATATACATGAACAAAATTTTTCAGTGCAAAATAAAGATAAAAATATCAATGATAGATACAGAAAGGTGAAAATAAAAATAGAAAATGTGAACAATTATACTGTACATTATATTGTGGCATTCCCAGGATGTTCAACAGTAAAAAACATTTTGGTTTTACAGTCATTAGATTGATATACATGCAATTATTTTCTTGAATGTCAGTGTTGGGTCACTGCACAGCTGTTTATAGAACAGCTGTTTATAGAACTCATAGAACTCGTGGTTTGTGAGTTGCCGCCAAACTTCTTTAATGTAATCTGCTATCTCAAGGGCCACAGCACTGCTTCCTTTATCAGCTGGCTTGTCTTAATGTTGTCCTTCTGTTCTAAACTGTGCAAAGACTCTGATTCTGCTATGGACATGTTAACAAAAGTGGCTCCTGAAGCAGTGAGAAGCCAGGAGCCAAACAGAGGCACAGCACTGAGCTAGCACCTACAAAAATAAACATGGAAAGAGAATCTTGATATACAGTATAACACAATATGGAAGGACTGATGTTTTGATTTTGAAAGCTTTACCTTTATGCAAGATCAAACTAAGCTGTATGTATTGGAACAAGAAAATGAAACAGGTATACGACTTAACTCTCTTTTTTTTAATATCAGACTTTTATTTTATCAGTCATTACGTGCAGAAGAAATTTTCAGAATACAATGTATTACAAGTGACAAAGACAAACAAGAAAATTCCTATCAGGGACAAATCCCCTGGATATACTGTAAAACTTTTTTTTTTAATATCTTGTTATTAGTTTTATGTAGCACATAAACAACAAACGCAACATTATGCTGCAGGTACTGTATGTGACTTGTACAATCGAAGAAGCATAAAATACCAGTATTAGAAAAGGTTGTCTGTTCAGGCAGGAAATATGTAGGACAACAGCTCATGGGATAACATCATTATGGTTTGACATAATATGGAGAACCCATCTATGCAATAAAAACTCAAACACAGGTAACCTACAATATATTGTACTTGGGCTGTGAGCTTTTCTATTGCATATATAGTATATCTATCATAATATTCTGCCATTGTATAATCATGGGAGGAGAATCAGACAGCCACAATTTAGTTATTGCTTGTTTTTCTTACTAGTAACAAATCAAAAGTGAGTTCCTAGTGTGAGGTTGTCTATATACCTCTGGCATATAAAATAATATCAGCTGGGGGGGCAGTTGTAAGGTGGGGGAAAACAACAATCTCAGTTACTGTTGCAGGTCCACCCAAAATTCCCTAGGTCTAGGACACAACAACATAATGTGGGAGTATAAGGCCCTAGGTTTTCCACATTGTCACCTGCAGGCGGGGGTAAACTACGAATCAAATTTTACCTGCTGGACAGGGTTGGAAAGAATCGGAAAATACATTTCCAAGCATACTCTTTCTATACATGTGATGAAGTAGGTTTATGTACATAGTGTAGTTACAATTCCCATTTGTTAGTAGGGATCTCTAGATTCAGGTCTGTTTGCCATCTGACCCATAAGTAGTCTATGTTTCCCCATTCTTCTTCCTGTAGTGCCTTATATACTGTAAGTTAGAAATTAAAGATTGAAGAGGAGTAGCCTCCATGATTAGATAGGTATACATTATTATCAGAGGGATGGGGTGGTCTGTTGGGCACGTCTCTCTTTGTTTCTGAACAAAGCTTTACATCCGTGTATACTGGAAAATATCATTAGGCCACCAGTGATATTTGGTTACTATAGCCAGAAAATCAAGAATGTCTGTTCCCTGCATTGTGTGTAGGGGGAGAAAGAGACCCAATCTCTCAACTAATGTAAAAAAGGAGTTGGGTTGAGCAGGCAAAAAAATTCCTGCGGTATACCAGGTGAGTGATAAGATATTTAAAAGGAAGTAACATGGGGGGTGGCTTAGTGCTAAAATAACATGGACATTTAGTTTGAGAGCTACTGTACCCATCTGCACAAAATCCAGCTAATATCCGACATTGGCAGCTTTTTCTTAGCAAACAACAATTCAGTAAGCCAGCATTAGCACTAAGGAACAAAAATACCGACTTTTTTATGGCTAGCTCGGAATACTTACTGTGGATCACTGAGCCCCTTCAGCTCACAGGCCCACATCCTGAAAAAGCATGGCAATGGCAACAGCAAGAAACGTGGACTCTGATGCCATACAGTCCATGTTCGCCCAAGTTGTAATCAGTATGGACCAAGTCACGGCCTCACTGAATAAAACAACAGCGGCCATCCAAAATATCAAATCCCACCTGTTCCATGTTGAGCAGACAGCTCAATCGCATGAAACAGCAATTCAAGAACTCCACACAGGGGGCAGTGAGCACCACAGGCTGATACAAGTACTGCTCAACAAGGTAGACAACATAGAGAACTGGAGTAGGCATAATAATCTCTGACTCCTAGGCTTTCCGAATTGGGCTGAATGAGCAGAAGCCACTGCCTTTCTACATGCTGTGATTCCCGACATACTCCACTACCAGGGACGGCCCATGCTGCAAATTGAGAGGGCCCATCGCACTCTAGCGTTGTGGCTTAAGGCAGTAGAATGGCCCAGACCGATGCTCACCAGGTTTCTTGATTACCAACAAAAAGATGCTGTATTAACTGCCATCCGATCAGCCAGTCCACTGTACTGGCAAAACAACAGAATATCTATATGTCAAGATTACTCAAAGGACATAGCTGATTGGCAGAATGCTTATACTGAAACATGTAAGCACCTCCACAGACTGGGCATTGTATTCTCACTCAGGTATCCAGCCACCATGCGGGTGACTCATAACAGGATCCCCCTGTACTTTGACACACAGAGCACCTCAAGGATTGTTTGAGAAAGACCTGGCCATAGGAGATGAGGTGCCCCAGACCGCTTAGCCCTGGTAAGCATGACACCCAAAACCACACTGTAGGCCCTTCTTCCAGTGCTTACCTATGCAGAGAAGTAGCCCACCCAGAAGCATGGTCCCCACCTCCACAGAACTGCAAGCATCAAGCCTCCAAGCAACTGCATTGGGAGACTATCCAACTGCTAGCCCAGGATCCAACAGCCTGAGGAAAGGAGACTCCCACAGGAGAATTGAGGAGGCCAAGGAAGAGCTGCTGGAGAGGAATAGATAGGCAACCCTTCGTTCTTCCTCCCCGACTCCAACGGATATGGACCTGACTGCATGGGAAGAAGCGATGATCCCTAATGAACTGTTGAACTTAACTGCACACCAAAGGGGGGGACTTCACTGTGAGCTGGTACCTGACACAGAGTTTGGGACTCCTGAACAATCCACAGAGGAGGTCTTTGACCCTGCAAGGGAGGCCTAACCTCCCTTGATTCCCATAGCTCCAAGAGACACTGCACAGAGATCATCGCAGAGAGGATGTCTGACGGAGAGCAACAACACCTTACTCTGGCAGGGAAAATTTTGGCTATCAAAGTGATGACCTCCCCAAACTTCTTTATATCATCTCACACCTGGTGATATACCACCCGACTAGATGGTATAACAAGATAGATAAGCTTAATGGAAACATTTTATGAAAGGGAAGAAAACCCAGGTACAGCCGAAATAAGCTAAGGGGACATTGGAAAAATGGGGATGGAATTCGCTGTGGTTCGAGCGATATACTATGGCCTATCGTGCAGCACAGAGTCCCCAGTGGTTTAATCCTCACTTCCCCACCTCACTACTATGACTGCAAATGGAGGAGGCACAGACAAGAGTACCAATACCTAAGTAGTATGAAGGAGCATCTGACTATAGGGCCATCTATGAAATACTGAAAGCAGGTACACAATAGGATAGGTACCAACCCAACCCCCCTTGACTCATACACCCTATGGGGGAACCAGCTACTTAAAGTGGGCAATGAGCCGATACTCTGGCCACACTGGGTAAAGAGCAGTATGTCCACTGTCCAACAGCTGCAAACCCCAGGACTGGCCAAGTGCCCCAATTCCAGAACATACAGCAACAGTATCATATTCCCTGATCTGATTTTTGGAGGTACCTACAAATCAGAAGTGCTATACAGCACCACCTCCATCACTCCCCAAGGTCCCCAAAACTAAGCAACCTACAAGGGTGGTTGGCCATAGAAAAAGGAGTGGCCAGCAAAATCTACACAGACATTAGAATGGGTATCCCAGACCAGCTGCAGAGCACCAAGATAAAGTGGGAAGAAGCTCTAGGTACAGACATCATGGACCAGCAATGGGAATCCTGCTGGAAGACAACCCACAAAGTGAACCCTGACCCCAGAAGCCAGATGATATGAAACAAAATTCTGTATTCATGGCACAAGACTCCCAGGGTCCTGTACATGGCCAAACACCCCACCTGGTGCAGCACCCCATACGTCGAATGGGAAGAACACCTCTCCCCCCTCAGCTAGTGGTCAAACAGGAATTCAGCATGTTTGCCGTTCATTTGCATCACCAGGTAAGAAAAAAGGTTTGTCTCCCCATACGATGCACAGGGGTAATGCCAAACTTCACCCAACAACTAACACACCAAAATCTGGCCAATGGAAAATCATGTACAAATGCTCACAGCCTGGGAAATAAGATCCCAGACCTGCAGGCAATAATGTCAGAGGCTAAACTGGACATAGTAGCAATTAGTGAGACGTGGTTTACCAGTAACCACACTTGGGAGACTTCAGTACCTGGCTATGTATTGTTCAGAAGAGACCGAGGTGCGAAAGGGGAGGAGGCCCTGTATGTTAATGAAAATATCAAAGCTACAGAAATTCAAAATACACATAAGGAGCCAGAAGAACTGTGGGTCACCCTGGAAACAGGAAATGGGACAGCCATAAGAACTGGGGTTGTCTACAGGCCCCAGACCAGAGGGAGGACATAGACACATTACTGTTAGAAGATATACAAAACATGACAGCTAAAGGGGAGGTTCTGATAATGGGAGACTTCAACATGCCAGATACAGATTGGTCAATACCAGCAGGAACATCTGCCAGAACTAGACTCATAGTGGATTTCCTGCAGGGGGAGGGCCTCAAACAACTGGTACAGCAACCCACAAGAGACAGGGCTATCCTAGATCTAGTACTGACTAACAAAGAAGGGATCACAGGTCTCCAGGTAGAAGGTCACCTGGGGCCAGTGACCATCACATGGTATGGTTCAATTTGCACTACATCTAAATCATCCCATTCCAAGGCAAAAATATGGGACTTCAGAGGAGCTGACTTTGATAAGATGGCCAACAGAGTTAAGCTAGCCCTGGCAAAAGAAACACAGGTGAGGAGGTACAGGCAAAGTGGGCGCATTATGGATACAATACTTGAAGCAACATCCCATTGTGTTAGACAGAAAAGGAAGTGCAAAAGAAGAAGGAAACCACTTTGGTTCTCAAACACAGTAGCAGAAAAGGTCACAGCCAAAAGGCTGGCCTTCAGAAAATATAAGGGAACACAGCGGATGAAGATAGGGAGGCATACCAAACTGCCCTAAGGGAAGCAGGTAAGGCAGTAAGGCAGGCAAAGTCCCAAACTGAGGAAACACTAGCACAAACAGTAAAGAAGGTGACAAGACTTTCTATAGATACATTAGTGAAAGGAGAAAGTCCAGAGGGGGTATGCTAAGCTTAATGGAGAAAAGGGAGCATGTGAGGAGGAGGACCCTGTAAAGGCATCTATCCTAAATAGATACTTTGCTCAGTATTTACTGAAGAGAAGGTAGGGCAGGGCCCACAGCTCAGCATCATGGACACAGGGGAGGGAGGTGAGCACTACCCTTCACAAAAGAAAGGGTCCTACAAGAGCTTGCTAGCTCAGGGTGATAAGGCAATGGGACCTGATGGTACACATCCCAGGGTACTTAAGGAGCTAAAGGAGGAACTAGCAGAGCCATTAGCAGAATTGTTTAGTGAGTCTCTGAGCACAGGAGAGGTCCCAGAAGACTGGAGAAGGGCTCATGTGATCCCACCCACAAGAGTGGTAGCAGGAGGAGGCGGGAACTACAGACCGTCAGTCTTCACCTCAGTAGTGGGCAAGATTATGGAGGCACCCTTAAGGAAAGGATAGTGCAACACCTGGAACCATAGGGCACTGGATCCAAGACAGCATGGGTTTACAAAGGAAGGTCCTGTCAAACTAATCTCATAGATTTCTTTGACTGGGAACCAGAGTGGTGGACCAAGGGGAGCAGTTGATGTCGCCTACCTTGACTTCAGCAAAGCTTTTGACACTGTTCCACATAGAAGATTGATAAATAAGCTAGTAGGCTCGGGTGGCCAGAAGTTGGTCAACTGGGTGGCAAACTAGTTGACTGGCAGAAAACAGAGAGTGGTGGTAAATGGTATACAGTCAGAAGAGATGCAAGTCACAAGTGGGTACCTCAGGGATCAGTCCTGGGGCCAGTCCTATTCAACATCTTCATTAGTGACCTCGCAGATGGACTAGAGGGTAAGGCTTGTCTGTTTGCAGATGACACCAAGATCTGCAACAGAGTAGATGATCCAGATGGGTGGGCAGAATGAGAAGAGATCTGGATAAACTAGCAGAATGGTCAGAAGAGTGGCAACTGGGATTTAATGCAAAAAGTGCAAAATCATGCACATAGGAAGAGAAACCCTGAAGCCACTTATAGGCTGGGAGGGGAGTTGCTAGCAGTCACAAAGGAAGAAAGAGACTTGGGCATCATCATCACTGATGACCTAAAATCATCTAAGCAGACCTCTAAAGCAGTAGGTAAGGCTAGGGGGTGTTAGGGTGTATTAGTAGGGGTATCACAAGTCGTAAGAGGGAGGTAAAATCCTCTGTACAAGACATTGGTTAGGCCCCATCTGGAGTACTGCGTGCAGTATTGGAAGCCACACCTTCACAAGGACATTAACCAAATTGAGGCAGTCCAGAGAAGGGCAACCAAAATGGTGCAGGGACTGGTATCAGAAGACATATGAGGACAGATTAACGGAGCTCAATATGTATACCCTTGAGCAAAGGAGGGAGAGAGGTGATATGATTGAGACATTTAAACACCTTAAGGGCATAAACAAGGTGAAAGAGTCTAACATGTTTAAATATAAGAAAAATAGCAGGACAAGAGGACACAGCATGAGATTAGAGGAGGCCGATTAAGGGGAATGTGAGGAAATTCTTTTTCACAGAAAGGGTGGTAGATGCATGGAATGGCTTACCACAAGAAGTGGCTATGAATACAGTGCAGGGCTTCAAACATGCATGGGATAGGCATAAGGGAGCAATACAAATGACTATGAATAGATAGGTCACTGACAGAGCAAAGGCCGATGGCACATTTATAAGGTAGAAAAAGAAATGGGCAGACTGGATGGACCTTGCGGTCCTTATCTGCCGTCAACTTCTATGTTTCTATGTTTCTAAACGTCTTCCACATAACAGATGTTGGAGATGCTCAGGGTCTGCTGGAGACCTCCACTACATTATATGGTCTTGCCCAAGCATAAAGCCACTGTGGGCACAGGCCCTGGCACTGGCCAAAGATACCCTGCACAAACCTGTCACACAGACACCTGAATTCTGGATAATGAGGATCCCCCCAGATACCCTGCATGTCTCTCCAACAGAGAAATGGCAGTTGGCCTTCCTGGGGGTGCAGGTTAAGTGCCTTCTCCTCATTAAGTGGAGATCCACAGCCATACCTAGTATGTTGGAGCTACTTAATTCCCTTACTGCAATAGCATCTCTGGACAGAATGACCCTAAGGGTTGGAGATACCATCAGCACATATCACTTGTCTTAGGCCCCCCTTCATGACATACCTGAGTGCCAAGGAAGGGGTTGGATGAAATCTCGACCACTCCCTTTACTGTATAATCCCTGTATGATCTGTGTCCCTCTGACAGAGAGAGAGAGAGAGAGAGAGAGAGAGAGAAATGAATCTGCATTAGAATAAGATGACAAATTGTTGTCACATACTATACATACTGTTGACTACCATGATGCTTTGTGGTTCCCTACATCTCTTTTTCAGAACCGAAGAGCAGATTGAGAGAACAGACAAATCACTGATGTGGGCCAAGCTGCCATGACAACTAGCCAACTAATCTTCAGTGAAGAGGTCCCAGTCCTTGGTAGGTCTGTTTTTGATATACAAGTTGGACTTAACTCTGATCCTACCAAATGTGAAAGTTACACTTCACCACTCCAGCACCGGCGTAACTGGTGAGAGGTTGCCAGGTTGTCAGGAATAGGATTTACAGGAATACCGAACATGATTTTATTTACGTTGTGTACTGTTTTAAGTTGGAAAATTAATAAAAGGTTTTTAAGAAAAAAAAAGTATCATGGGGTGTGCTAGGGTAGTATGCCAAGCCTCTAGAGAGATGACTGTAAAGTTATTTTCTAAGTGTGATATATGTGTTTGTGACTGAGGCTGTAGCACTCCCTTGGCAATAGGGAACAAGTCCTCCTCTATCATTTCTATTGGCTTCCACAGGGCTGTGAATTGAGGAGAAAGCCAATAAAGCACAGTACAGATTTGTGCAGCCTTATGATATCTGCCTAAGTGTGGAAGGATTGAACCTCCTTTGGATTTTGGTAAGTGTAATGTTGAATACAGTCGAACCTCGATTATCCGGACCTCGATTATCTGGATTATTCACTCATATGGACTAGCGACCTAATCCTGAAAGAGTTATCCTCCTATTTGTAACATTGATTTGTGAATTTGTTTATCTGGACGATCGATTATCCGGACAAATTTTCTATCCCCGGTAGTTCTGGATAATTGAGGTTTGACTGTATCTTATTTGAGGTAGAACACCTGACCAGAGAAACTGAGAAATCATCCTATTCCATAACAGAAGGTGTTGTCCCTGCAGGGGTACTGGTAAAGACTAGGCTAGGTAAAGAACTACAGGGCAGATATTTATATAGCTGCAATCCACTCTTTGAATAAGTGGGAGCTTTATAGCTTTCCAAAGGACTAAGTCTGCCTGAAAAGCTTGGGCAAGCAGTAGGTAATTTACATCATATAATTGAGACATACCTGAAGTAAGTTGCCCACTAAGATATTTTAGAAAGGACATATCCCATTCAAATGTAAACTGAGCTCTGATTTGTGAGGACTGTTGATAGTTAAAGCACAGACTTTTGTCTTTGTGGTATTGATTTTATAACCTGCACAGTTTCCAAAGTCAGTAAGGATCTTCTAGAGGGAGGGGAGCGTTATGTCTGGATTGGTAAGATAAATCAGGAGATTGTCCATCTCATAAAGAGCAAATTTCTGAGGTCTGCTTCCTGTGGTAAGGCTATACCAGAGGGGGTCTGTCTTAGGGTCTGGGCTAAGGGTTCCAAATATAATGCAAAAAGCAATGGTGAAAGGGGGCATTCCTGTCAAGTTCCTCGGTATAAGGGGAACTGGGAGATTATCTGGTCATTGACTTTAACATATGCTTCAGGTGCCCTGGATACACAACTCTAACAGCATAGTTGTTGTAAGACGGACCTAACAATATAGTTGACATAGAGTAAAGGTAAACATATTTCCTGAAGAAACTGCAAAAGCTTCAGTAGCCAAAAAATATACAATTCTTCACAGTAGGTCTGTTTTCAAATAAGCCTCTATATTACTACCAGTGATTGCTTCCTTCATAGTCTCATTAAATCAGTCATAAAAAGAAGAAAACATAACAACTGCTCCTATCATATATTCAATATATCATTTTAAGACACAATTTTCCATTTATTACCCTGCCTACAGATTAATGCAAAGGCTGAGTGTATTACTTGATGTTGAAACCCTCACAGTTGAAAACTTCTGTTCCATGTGATGGGTTGCTTTTGTTTTGAGAGAAAAAAGAAGCCAGAGGGGGAGAAAGGGAAAATAGTTAGTAAAGGCTTTCACATCAATTTGGGCAGACCCTGCTTTCCTCAGATCCCCTGCCAGGCTTCCATCCAGCCCCTGAAACCAAGGTGTCCATGCCGAGTGAAATCTATCCACCCTTCTTTGGACTCTATAGTGTACCCTTATGTAGGAAGCTATTCTAGTGACCCTGCCCTTCAAATCCCTAGTAGTTGGGGGTTCTACGTATTGCCACTTCATTGGCATTTGTCTGTTCACTTCCATGGCACTAGCAGCAAACAGAGGTCTCAACTTAAATGCTGCTTCCTGCACAAGATATGTATCTCTCAGCATCCTTAATACTGATGAGTCTGACAGTCAACACTTAGTCATCTCCTCATCCTTTTTTCTGACAGCCTCCTAGAAGAGTTGAACCCTCGGGCAGTCCCTGAAAATGTGGTCTATGTTTTCTGGTCCTTGCTGACAGCTCCAACATTCATTTCTAACCTGTAGACCCATGTGCGACAGTTTGTCTGGTGTTCAGTGCCACAGACCAAGGATCTTTTTCTGGGTTAATTAGTATCTTGGGTCAGGTGTAAGATGAGCAAGTCTGATGAGCCTCTCCCATTCACACAGTTCTCTTTATACTGATTTGGAATGAGCCAAGCAGTGGACTTGTACGTTGTTCATCAACCAATTTTTGTAGTCCTGTTCACAGGTTCTAAGGACAACTCCCACTGTATTGTTCATATGTGAGATAAAGTTAGACTTGAGTCAATATGGTAAGCTAGCTACAATGCCATTTCCCTCATCCTGGCTGAGTGAAGCATTTGACCCATTTGCCTGTTAAATTCTCATAGATGCCAGTGTTGTATCACTGTCTCCACCTATCTCAGTATGAAAACAACACTTGAGGTTAAGTAGTCTATTAAACTTGTGTAAATCAACAGTGGTCTCAAAATGATTTAAACTACTGGTCAGCACAAATTTGAGTTCCCTATTTAAAACAGATAGTTCAGCCCCCGAAAGTTCATACAAGAATAGGCTAATGATGTTAGTACCAGAATCTATGGGCTGCAAGTGATGTGCTGAATTTGAAGCTGCAGTAGGGAATCCTACCAGTCATACTTGCTCTTGCCTTGCTGATTGCGTTTCTGATTCTGCTGGCATTTCTACTGGGGCTTGTGATGGGCTTTGTATTGATTGCCTCCTCCCCTTGCCCCTTGGACCTCTTCTTGTATACTTCCATGCAGTTTGAAGGCTATCATAGGACTGCAATGGGAACATGGTTCTGTACTGTCCTCTGAAGATAGGATGTCCTGTAAAAAAGTAGAGGAAGCTGCTTTGGACTCTCTTTCTGTTTGCTGATTAGATGTGCCTGCCCCCTCACTAATGGAGTTTTTAGAATAGTCTTTGGTGGATTTTTGAGCTGCTTTAGCTCAGTGAAAACACAGTCATTAATGTAATTAGCATTGTCACCCATCCTTGTAGGTTTTAGGGTTTTTTTACTTTGTTTTGGTCCAGCTGTTCTATTGTTTTTACCAAATTCTGTTTAAGATCTTTGAATCTGGTGGAGTCAGCAAATTCATGCATAATAAGTTCTTTAGCTTTCGACTCCTCAGAGAGTCTCTCTTGCTGCCAGGCCATATCTGGCAAGATAAGATCAATATGTCTAAGTGAAGAACTATGAATTTCCTCCTTGCCAGGGCTTAAGAATTCTGCCCTGTCTCTGTCAAAAAAACAGACATTTAACAATGCAGACACCTCTGGACACCTGACAAACCTGTCAGTATATTTCCAGGGCCATTTGCTGCCATACAGGTCTCCTCAATCTCGGGGCCACCCTTTCATAATGGATGAATGCCTCACATATTGTAAGGGGTGTGCTTGCTTCATGATTAGACTCTGCTGCAGGTTGCAGTGGTGTTTCTCAGGTCGAGAAATCAGCAAACCAGGTATCACAATCATGCAGTCTGAAATACTCAGAACTGAGCTCACCACTTCCTGGGATAATATAGAAGCTGTTGTCATTGTTGTCATGCTGCAAGGTGTTCCCTTCTGAAAGCTGTGAGGGAGGCAAACAAAAGGTGCCCCCATGCGCATCATTCACAAAACTATGTTAATTTATTTTGAGGTCTACAGGAGGAGAATTGTGTATACGAAACCCACAAAAGAGTCCCTTCTTGAAAAAAAAAATGTTACTGTGGAGGCGCTTTATCAATGGCATTCTGATGGTGTGGTGGAGCAAGGTGGAGAAACATTTTAATTTTGTTGTGTATCTTGACAGCATTAACCATCGTGCAAGATTCTGTGTGAACCATAGCCTGGTATTGGTTCCATTCCTGGACAACCTCCTCAGTAGAAATGCTGAACAAGTGGTCTGTACCATAAACCAACAGACAGAAACATAGTTCAGTTGGCAAGTTTGTGCCACCCTACCACACCATCAGGAACATCCCCACAAGCTAGTTTCTGAGGGTACACCATACCTGCAGCTTTGACTCATCATTTAATAAAAATGCTGAAGATTTCAGCAAAAGGATTGTTAACAGGGGGTATTCAAGTGTTGATATTGAGCATGCAAGGCAGAGGGCAACCATAACTGAGTGCAAAATATTTTTTCCCACCAAGAGACAGAGAACAAAGCTCCCACCCCACTCACGCATTGTGCTGTACTCTACTAAAGAATTCCATCTCACTCTTGGTCCAATAATACCTTTATCTGTATGATTACAGTAATGTAATGTTACAATGAGATTAACTACACCAGATGCTGCAAACTGCATGGCATGGTGTTATGGTGTTATTGTACTGAGATTTCTGAAATGCCTGGAAAGAAAATGCTCCCAAAATTAGCAGCAGCAGGCTGTTAATTATTATGGAAAAGTAGTAATAAATTTTTAAGCGGCAAACTGTATTTGCACTGAAGCCATTTGTTACTCACTGTGGCTTTCTTTTATGGTTCTTGACTGTCCAACAAACATCTCCACTTGGCATCAAAGTGAAACATACAGTAATCATACACAAAACAGATACATTGACCTGCAGTAAGCAGTATAATTTTAAATAAAATTGAATATTTATAAATGTGAAATGCAGCATTTCTTTAAAGTTCAAAGAGGGAATTCCACATCAGGATAATGCTGAATGCTGGTCAAGGTCATCAAATGGTACTTAACCCAGGAAACTAATGAAACCCTGGTTACCATGCAGTCAAAGTCATTCTCCAAGAACCTTTGCAATACTGCCAATTTCAAAGCCAGCCATGCACTCTTCTTTCTGTTTTTTACAGTTCTGTTATGCTGTGTTGTGTGACTTGTATGCCTTAGTTTTTATTAGCACAGTTGTTAATGGGTGCCCCTGGCATGCTTAAAATTAATTTGTGCTAATTTGTTGGGCAGATCGGTCCTTGAAAATTTGGTTATGCAGTTATAAATAGTTTTATAGTAACTTTTTTGTTTAAACCACTGATACGTTTGGCTTTATTTTATTATTTCTGTGACATCTCATTGAACTATGCTTGGGTTTATAATATGCTTGATTTGCAATCCTGTTTGAGCTATATGTTTATTTTATTAAAATACTTAGCTTCATCTTGCAGTTCTGGTTATAAGCTATACAGAAACAGTGATAATAATACATAAAAATGGACATTTGAAATAAGGGTTCAGGAAGTAGTGTATTATACATAAAAATGGACATTTAAAACAAGGACCCAGGAAGAGGATATTTCTATTTTCATTTTTCATTTCACTTCGGTAATAGAAACCCAATATGTTTTCAACCTATCACCAGGAACTGATTCCGTTTAATGGAAGCAGAGTGGCATATGAGAAATATAGTCATTCTCATTTAAGTTACAGTATTGTATTTTTTTTTTCAATTCTGTTTCTCTCTTCCCTGAGAGGAACTCTTCCGGGCTTCCTCACTTGCCGAAGTCATTCTACCACCCGCTGTGTTCCCCGCCATCTTCAGAGATGTTATGACTCCTTGGGGACACAGGGGGCTACAGCCCCGGGGAGATTGAAGGGGCAGTGGTGGAGAACCAGCATTGGGCATGTGGCAGTGATGGCACTGGAGGAGCCATTGCCTATGCAGCAGGATGGGCTTTTTTCCCCTTAGTCTGTTCTCCTCCCCCCCCTTTTCTTGCATGGTGCACACCCCGAGTGGTGCATGGCAATCTTGCCAACATCAGGCCACGCCAATTACATGCTGTCTAGTGTTCGGCAGCACCACTGGTCTCCGCCAGGGGCAGCTGGTGCAGCGGACACCCCAGAACCCTCCCCCTGGGATAGGATAGCAGCCCAGCAGGTGCTCAATCTGATCCCACCCCTGCTGACCTTGGCACCCAAGCTTACTTCTGAACCCGGGTCACTGGCATGGCACATGGTATGGCATCCAGCGCCTCAACCCTCAGCACCAACAGGGCCAGCCACAGTAATGTATCTTGAGAGCTCTCAGTTGAGATGCTTGATTCTTTTTGATCTAAGAGAAGCTCATAGTGAAACACCTGAGCACCAAACATGAGGGTGAAGTGAATGCTGTCTGAAATACAACATATTTTACTAATTTTCTGCACTTAGTGGAACACTCTGCTTTTCTCTCTTAAACATTACAGGACCTTATCTGAGTGATGTGGTGGAAGCAGAGATTATGGTGCTGCAACAGGAAATGGGAGTCAGGAGCTGGGAGCCTACCACCGTCCAGACTGGAGACCGGAGTTAGAGCTCAGAACTGACAATACTATGGAAAAGTGGACTTAAAAATGAACAGTCATTCAGTCTAAGTATATATCAGGAGTCATAGCAAGAAAAGCTAGAACATGAAGTCAGTGTAGGAAGTAAAAGGAACAACAATTTATTTATTTATTTATTAATGAAATTGATAATTGAGTAAGTACACTGATCCCAGGGACTGTTTTCAGGCATGACCCTGGCCAGCACAATGGCACAGGAAGCAACAAAAGCAAAATACATAGAACATGGAAGACCCATTAACATAATGATGCCAAAAGTGATAAAAGAAAATACCAACAATTGACCTAACAATATTAGGTACAGAAACTTAGTACAAGGTAATATACTCAATTACAGTGAAACAGCAAAAATACAAAATGTCTGGTAACCATGGCAGACGAACAAGGGGAGGGGGGTATGATCTAAGAGTGGGAGGGTTGGCAACAAAAAACAAGGGAAGGGTAGCTAGGGTATGTTCAAGGGAGTAATAAAGGTTGAGGGAAGGGGGAATGCAGAATACTACCCAGACATGAAATCTTAATGAGGGGATGAGAAGTGGGGAAGTGAATAGTGGATAGAAGAATGACAACAGTGCACCTGATGTAATCAGAGTGAGTGTAATAAATTAATTTGGGAGAGGAGTGAATAATTGGCTTTTTGTTGGTCACCCATACAAACTTATACAGACATTCAGAGAAAGATTTAGATGATACAATATAGGTATTTTTGGGACTGAAAACTGAATGGTTTGAGAGTCTGCTTATGGTCAGATTTTTTTAATAAGTAAAATGTTTATATTTCGTTCTAACATTTGTTTACTCAAACTTATTTATAAAAATAACTCTAAACCCTTAGGCTGCCGGAAGATTTAGAACATATAGGTGTTTAGGACGTGTATACACGTTGGCAGAACAGCAAGGGTTAAATGTTGCATGCTTACTGACCACTTTATCTTAGCATGAGCCTTCAAAACCCCACTGACTTTGATAGTTACTATGGAAGACTGACATCACTTGGCTACCAAAGTCAAACACACACTGAAGGCTTTGTGAGCCCATAGACTTTTATAAGATTTTATAAATTAGGGTGAGACAAGTTTTTTTTTTACTTTTATCTACTCTAGAGTGGAGACGTTTTAATATGGAGTAATGTATGAAATGACAACATATGTTTTACTGATTTTATTGAAGATAATAACTTTGGCTCTTTTTATATTTTTAAAAAGGTCTGTAAACCGATGATCTAATAAAGAAATAAAAATAAATAAATAAAATAAATAAATATATAGTAAAGTGATATCTGCTGTTCAATTGAGCAAGATAAGCTTTTGTAGCTGGAGGTGCTGTGGAAATTAATACAACTGGTGGTCCTGGTGTACTGTATAGTACTAGTAGTAGTACAGTAGTCTGTATAACTGGATGTTGACAAATATATTACTAGGACAAAATGTTCCAATTACAGTCACTAGGGTATTGCTGGGACAATCTGTTTTATCAAAATACTGAATATATGTATGTGTGTATACAGTAGAGATATATATTTATATATATATATATATATAATATATATAATATATGTATTAGTGTAACTCTACCATGTCGCTGCACTTAATTTTTCATGTGGAACCTTTGTAAATGAGTTCTGTAGTTCAAAGGTTATGTAATCCCAATCTGCAATGAATAAATGAATAGTTAGGATTCAGTATTCACTTCTATGTTAAACTCAAAATTTTGCACATTAATAACTTTGCAACCGTTCAAACAATTTGCATGAAATTTTGCAGCATCATCAGGGATCAAAGGTCTCTTGATGTGGCAAGTTTCATTCCGGTCAGATGTGTTGGTGTGGAGATACGGATTGTCAAAAAATGTGAAAATTACCATTTCTTGTGAAATTCTTTGTCACGCCACTGACACAAAACTGTCATGGAATTTTGGTCTGAAATTTTTACTGTATATAGGTCTTGGGTCACAGATGTGCCTTGTGAAGGTTTAGTGAAAAAATATTAATTCATTCCAAAGTCAATCAATTTTAAAGTTCCCCATTATTTCCTGTGGGACCAGTTAGATATGCCATTCGAAAAAGGATTCTTTGTCGCAAATGCAGAATCCTTTTTTGCAAACACAGAATCCTTTGCCTCAAATGTGGAATCTTTTTTTGTGCCGCCACCATCTTGTATTCAGTTACCGGTGACAACAAAATTTACTTAAAAAATACATGGGTTTAGTAGACAACAACAGTTGTCATTACCTAATGGGGTTAGTTTTTTGATAAGTGACTTAGAACTGTGTTTTTTTTAACATGCAGAAATCATTTTTCGGCAAACTGTGGGAGCACTTCTTGAATATGTCACATTTATTCACAGAGCACTGATCCATGGCCACCTAGCTGGGTCAATCTACACTGACCTAACTAAAGCATTCGACACAGTTAACCATTCCCTACTTATTAAGTCTCTCCCCATCCTTGGTCTTTCATATGCAGTTACCTCCTGGTTTCAGAACTATGTTGCTGGCAGAGCACAGTGGGTGAAAATTAGGGGTACCCTCTCCACCTCTCATCCAGTGCTCTCCGGTATACTGCAAGGTTCCATTCATGGCCTACTTTTTTAGTCTTTTCAGTTCCCTCCCCCAGTGCTGCTCCAGTCAACTCCTTCTCCACGTGGATGGTGTCATCTTATTCATAGGCCAGCAAGACTACTCCCTCCTTACTAGAGAGTTGCAGCACAACTTTTCCCTGGTCGAGTCCTGGCTTACAGAACACAGGTTAGTCCTGAACTATAAAAAGACCAAAGTGATGTTATTTGCAAATGTTCACAACAAGCATAAATCAGCTAAACTCACCATCTTTAACAACTGTTGTGATCCTCTGGAGCAAGTACACAACTTCAGGTACATAGGTATTACACTTGACAGCACCTTATACTTTAAGGACCATATAAATATAATTTCTAAATCTGTTAATACTCGATTAGGGCTCTTCTACAGATGCTGTCACAGCCTTACCCCTGATGCTCTCCTTTTGCTGTCAGCAGCTCTGTCCTGTCTCGTAGACTATGGGATAGTCAGTTATAAAGCAGCTACTGACACTTCACTTAAACCTATTCAGGTTTCCCTCAATAAGGCCTGCCAATTAGTTTCTTGGACTCAAAGGTACACCCACACTTGCAATCCGTATACCCAAACCTGTGGGCTGAACCTTAGTGACAGGATCATGTACCAGATTTGCCTACTAGATAAGAAGAACTGTCTGGGTCTAATCCCTCCAACAATACAACACTTCCTTACCCCAGTAACCAATCCTTGAAGGATGAGAAGCGGAACTAGATCTACCTATCAGGCTCCATTCTGTTGGACTAAGCAAGTGTAGTGGGCTTTTCTCTACACAGTGCCCATATGGCTATTTAATCTCCCTCTTGATGTACAAACTGCCTCCAAGTTAGGGCAGTTTAAACACAACCTCAGACAGTACATCCTTTCTCTCAACTGCTGTGACAGCCCAATTTAAGCAACTTTACCCTCATGTATCCCCTCATTTCCTGGCTAAACAGCTACCACTCTCCCCATCCTTCTCCCCTCCACCCACACCCCCCATAGGTACCACTCTCTTGACATGTTTCCTCTCTACTTCAACTCACTGTATATCTTCTGAACCCTGATTTCCACCTATTCCCCCTCCATCTTTCCCCTTTTTCACTGCTCCTTTTTATTTGTCTTGGTAGACCCATGATAACCTATTGACTTCGACAAAGTTATTCTTGATCACCTTTGATCACATACTGATACATTATTGTATTTTATCTTAGCTTTTACCCTGGTATCTTTTTGGGGTTCTTAATTGCCAACTTTGACAAAGTCTGATATAATGACAGCTCGGATTGCTTTTTTTTGTTATATCCATGTCATGTTTTTGTTACAGTGTTGTATTTAGCTAATTGCAATGATTTCTTTTGGATGTGGAACCTTTGTAAATGAGTCTCTGACTCAAAGGTATGTCAAATTCCGAGACTGCAATAAATAAATAAATAAAAATGCTGTGAAACAGGATCCTTTTTCGCAATTTGTGAAAAAGGATTTACTTTTAATTACCGCACATCACAAAAAAGGAATCACAAAATAGGATCCTTTTTCACAATTTGTGAAACAGGATTTTCTTTGTCCTCAAATTGTGAAAAAGAAACCACAGGAAAGGATTTTTTTTCTCAATTTGCGAGAAAGGAATTTTGAAACAGCTGTTTCCTTCTCACTTCACACTTCAAAAACAGTTGTTTATTTTGGTCTGACATTTTCAGGGTAAAAGGTCTTGCCCCACAGATATGCCTTTTGCTGGTTTGCTGAAAATATATTACTTTGATGTGGAGTTCTGTGGCTTTAAATGTTGCTTTGTTTCCCACAGGAAGAAAGGGTTGGCAATTTTGCTCTGAAATTTTCAGGGTACAAAGGCCTTGTACCACCAATGTGTATTTTGCTTGTTTCATGAAAATGTATTAATTTGGTGTGTAGTTACACAGGTTTCACATTTTGCTGTGCTTTCTATAGGATACCATTGCAAAGTGAGGTTTTGTTTGGCACTGCACACAGGAAAATAAGGATACCACTACACTATCGCAAGAATTATGGATGGCTGGGAAAGCATGCAAATAGATACAGTCATGGACTGATGGCAGCACAGGGCATGGAGAGCTCTGCACTCCCATAGAGAAATAAGGATACAATTACAACCTCTCAAAAATTATAGATGCAGAGGAATGCTGGGCCCAGATGGCTCTGCACTCTAGCAAGCACATAAGGCTACGATTATACTGTCTCAAAAAGTAGAAACATTCTTAACAAAAAATGTCATTAATGCATCAGTTAGGGTTACAGTGACAAAAGTTTGGAAATGTGGTGTTAGGGTTTCCAACCCTAACACCCCCCCACCACACTACACGCAGTAACAGGTGTGGGGGTGTGCCTTGGGGTTGTCAGTCCTAATACTCACCCCATTCTTCTATACTGTATGCATCTCAGCTTATTTACTCCTGGAATGGGGTGAAAGTTAAGGCTGACAACCCCAAGGCACACACCCTTGGCCATTGCTGCGTGCAGGGTGGTGGTGGGGTGTTAGGGTTGAAAACCCTAACACCATATTTCCAAACATTTGCTGCTGGAACCCTAACTGATGCATTAACAAAGTTTTTTGCAAAGATTATATATAGATGTGTCATGCCAGGATGAAGTGCAGAAATGCTGCAGAATATCACAGAATACTGCAAATTACTACAGGGACCATTGTAAGTCAATGGCAATGAAGCCCTTTTGTCATGCAGAATTTTGTGACATGTCATTACTGCAAGTTACTGTGCTTCATCATGACTGACACATCTGTATATATATCTATATATATATATATATATATATATATATATATATATATGTATCATAGGGCACAGTTGCACCCCTACAGTTAGGGCTGAGTAGGCACTTTGATGTTAAATCTGAAATTTTGCACTTTAATAACTTTGCAACAGTTCAATTGATTTGCACAAAATTTGGTATGTACTGTCCCATGGGGTAGATCTATTGATGTACCAAGGTTTATGTTGGTCAAATTGGTGGATTTCATGCTGTGCAATGTGAATAATGCTAAAATGTGGCTTTTTTGCCGTTTTTCCTCATGGTGCTGTGGCCAAACTGTTTCAAATTGTGGTCTGAAATTTTCAGGGTAGAAAGAACATGCCTAAAAGAACAAGACAGCATTGGTTTGGTGAAAAAATACTAATCCATTCTAAAGTTATTACATTTTAAAAGGTTGGGTTCTGAGCATGCTCAGCTCTGTCTTTTGGATAGCTGCATGGAATGAAAAAGGATTTTGGTCTGACATTAAAGGATTTTGACAGCTCACAAAAAAGGACCCCTAGAATCATTTTTCATGAGAAAAAATTCCTTTTTCATCAGCTGCCATTTTTTTTACCCAAACTTTCATAACTCTGCCCACGGATGTCTTCTGTAGACATCTAGTTATTGTATCTTGTTCATCAGGATGTCCTTTATTGTTGTGTGCCTTTACTTTAATGTTATGTGGCCTCAGACTGCTTATTTTTGTGTTTTAAAATCCTTTTTTGTGACTCGCTTCCCTTTCTTTTTCGTGAGGTGTCAAAATACTTTTCCACATCATGAAAAAGGATTAGGACATCTCACAGAAAAGGACGATTTTCTTAAATCCTTTTTCATGAGATGACCAAATCCTTTTTCATGATTGAAAAAGGATTAGGAATTCTCCGACCAGATGACTCTGCCAGTAATCCTTTTTCGTAAGATGACATAATCCTTTTTTATAATGCGAAAAAGGATTTTGACATCCCATGAAAAAGAAATGTGTCTGGTGAAAAGTAATACCGGCATGGTCATCTGATTAGTGAAGTCCCTAATCCTTTTTTTGTCAGGCTAATTCCTTTCTCCAGAGATGTTATAATCCATTTTCACAGCATGAAAAAGGATGATGTCTGACAATAAAAGCTAACTTTGGTCCATAACTTTATTGTCTTTTGAGATTTTAACCCTAAATGTTCATCATGGCCTTTTGGGGACCCCACCTTATGAACAAAATAACTGTTATTACATAACTCTCACCCTAACGGTGACTTTGCAGTAGTTTGGCAAATTCACCTTCAGGTGGGATTTGTGTAATGAAAGTCATATTGTTCATGGGGTGGGGTCCCAAAAGGCCATGTTAAAAATTTGCAGTCAAAATGTCAAAAAATGGCAGATTTATGGTGGGTCCTTGGAATTGTGCAATACACTTTCCTAACTTTGTTAATTTAAAATACTTTGACCTCTAGTTTGGAACATAGAATTATTATTAACCCATCAAATGTTTGCCATGACTGTCATTTTTTCAAATCCTGGCTGAAATTAGTTCTCACACCTGTGGTGCAGAAATGGTGTTGCAGTTGCGCAGAATTACGTTTTAGTAGGGATTTGAATTTTTTCACCACTGGGTACAACAGGTCGGGTAATAACATGGCTATGATGAAAGTTGTATCACTCTTGGCCTACAAATGGAAGTGCAGAGCTGGGAGGGCCCTGCGATTCCTTTGGTAAGTACATATATGCATCTATGGAGGAATGGGAGCACATGGTGTGCTCCCATAGCTACGTACATATATGCTTCTATGGAGGAATCATGTGCAGGTACTGGAGGGCCCTGTGCTCTGACAAGTACATTAGGATATATACTATCTTAAAAAGTAAGGAAATAAATTGCCGAAAACGTTGTTAATGCATCAGTTAGGGTTAAAGTGACAAAAGTATGGAAATGTGATGTTAGGGTTTCCAACCATAACAACCCCCCACCCTTCACAGACAAAGAGGCATCGGGGGTGGCATTGGGGTCATCAGCACTAATTCTCACCCCATTCTCATATGCTGCACCCATGCAGCTTATTTTCTAATGGAATGGGGCGAACTTTAGGGTTGATGACCTCAATGCTGCCCCCAATACCTTGTCATCTGTGAATGATGGGGGGTGGGGGACACTGGTTTGCCCTGACTGAGAAAGGGTGAATTCCATTTTGCACTTCAGAAAAACTGATATTGTCACCAGTGTCTGCTAAGCCAAAATCTGTTTTTACCAGTGTTTTGTTTTGTGTACTTTGTTTAATCATTTTATACTCTGATAGCATGCATATTAGTAATTTTGACCTCCACTATTATACATCCATCCATCCTTGCATCAATTTAGTTATTTTAATAGGTACAAGATGTGACAGCAGCAGCAGCAGCACTGTGGTCCCCATCCCTCAAGTGTGATGGCAGTATCAACAGCACTTTGGCCTCACTCTATACCTTGGGATACTGCACTGTAGCCCCTGCCCTCCGTTGTGTTGACAGCAGGACTATGGCTTCCATTTCTCAGGTGTGACAGCAGCAGCAACAGCACTATGGCCCCTATTCCTCAGGTTTGACAGCAGCATGACACCCCCATCCCTCAGGTGTCATGCTGACACCAACACAGCCAGCTCCCCCAGGCACCAACAAAGCCCCTCCTCCTCCCAACTGCAACCCCCTCAGATGTAACACAGCTGGTGCACCAATATAACCAATTCCCTCACCAAAAAGTGAGCACAGTCAGCTCCCCCCAGCACCAACACAGACAGCCCTGAACATTTATTTATTTATTTAGTTTTTGTTCACCAGGTAAGTGCACTAGACAAATCCTGCCTATTTTCAGGCACGACCCGGGGGAGGGGGATACAGATGAATGCCAACTGACCTTGAACCAGATGAAACTGTTGGTGCTATTTTTTTAGTGAATGAGGGAAATTTGGCCAGGACACCAGGGAAATTCCCCTACTCTTTTCAATAAGTGCCATGGGATCTTTAACATCCACCTGAACTACCACCAATCCAGGCAGATGGGACCTCAGTTTAATGTCTCATCCGAAAGTCAGCACCTCAGAAGTGCAGCACCCCTCTCATGCTGCACTACAGTGTCAGTACTGGGATATTAACCCAAGTGCCAGATGTGGGAACTGAACCCACAGCCCTCTGATCTCCTGGCTTCAGAGGCGAGTGTGCTACCTACTTAGCCAATCAACACAAGCAACCAAATCCAGGATTTAATGAATGTCCTCTGCCCTGTCACCCATTTTCAGTGGATTATTTACCTGAGCAATGCCAAGGTAATTTCTGGTTAGGCAGAGATGTTTTCCCACAGCCCACCCCCCCAACCAGACTTATGCACCTCCATGACATTAGTACCATGACTTTGTACTTGGGTCTGTGCTATATGTAATATCTGCTTCACTGTCGAAGACTTAAACCTCCATCAGCTGATTCTGGAACCCACTGGTCTAAACCTTAAAACACTAAACCACTCCCTGCTTGACCTGGTCCTCACCTCCCATCCCCACTGAGCAGTGGCCTCAGGGCTACTACCAGACTCTGTCAGTGACCACCACATGACCTTTGTAGTGCAGAAAATACAAAGGCCTAAACTCCCAGCTAAAATTATTTTCACTAGACCCTTTGCATCACTTGACCTGCAATCATTGCTCCATGACCTTGCACAAGCTGACCAGTCTTCCCTTGTCACAGCAGCATCAGCTGACAAGGCCCTTGCCTACTTTACCTCTAAGTTTCTTCAGGTTTTGAATTCCCGAGCCCCATCCTGTAGAACCAGCATCTGGGGCGGGCACCTCCCCTGGGTCACTCCTGAGCTTCTGGCCTGCCAACATGCTCACGACCTTGCATGGCGCAAAGCCAATGTCTCCAATTGCCCTGGTGATCACCAACGTTACTGTGAACTTCGGAATGGCTGCACTACAGCAATCTGCCTTGCCAAAGCCAAGCATTTCAAGTCTAATTTCCAATCTAATACAAACAATCCATCTAAATTCTGGAAGGTCGTTCACTCCCTCTTCTCACCATCCTCTACCCATCCGCCACCTATCCTTAGGCAAAATCACTCTGTACTCTCTGAACCTATTGCCATTGCCGAATTTTTCAACTCCCACTTCACCACCTGTGCCTCTTCTCTGCTAAGCACCCTCCCAAGTCCATCCCCTGCCCCAATGGCCCCCTCTTACACCCCACACACTGACTCACCCTCCACTGCTCTTCTTCCTGCCCCATGTCACCCCCACAGCCTGTCCCCTCTTCCCTCTGCTCCTCTGCCCTGTCCCCCTCCTCTGAACTTCTCACATCCCCCTCCCTGTTCTCCTTCTCTCCTGTCTCTCCTGACACTACCCTTCTAGCTCTCCTGGCACTAAGCCCTACTAAAGGCTCCTCACCTGATGGCCTTGACCCTAGGTTCCTGTACCTCTCTGCTCCTGCCATAGCCTTCCCACTCTCCCTGTTTCTAAACCTCTCCTTTGAGACTGCCAATGTTCCCTCTGTCTGGAAACATGCTGTTGTCCTCCCCCTCCTGAAGGGGGGATGACTCCTCCTTTCCTGGGAACTATCATCTTATCTCTCTACTGCCAACTTTAGCTAAATTACAAGGACACATAGCCCTCAACCAACTCTTCTCATTTCTCTCTGACTCCGCTTTCTTCACCCCCTTCCAGTCTGACTTCAGGAAATCCCACTCTACCACCACCTTTCTGCTAAGGTTAACTGAGTCCATCTGCTCAGGCTTTGACAAAGGGCACATTACCTCAGCTATCTTTGTAGACCTGGCCAAAGTCTTTGACACTGTCTCTTAACCCCTCCTCCTTCACAGTCATTCAGCTGCTGAACTATCCCCTTCTTCCACAGGATGGTTCAGTGCCTACTTGTCCAGCTGGTCTCAATCAGTAAGAATAGCTGATGCTATCTCTACCCCCTGCCTATAACCACTGGAGTTCCCCAAGGCTCAGTGCTAGGCCCCATTCTGTTCTCCATCTTTTTAAATGACCTCCCCCTGGTTTGCACTGCATCCAGCATCCACATGTATGCTGATGATACAGTATTGTTTACCTCTGGCAATACTTTCGCTGATGTCACTACCAGGCTCCAGTCTGACTTCACTAAAATCCAACTCTTGTTTAGTTCTCATCAACTTTTTCTAAATGCCAAGAAAACAGTCTCCATGTCCTTTGGCACAAGACAGAAATTCTCTAGGCTAAGCCATCTCCCCAACTTTCACACCCTTGATGGGACTGCTCTTAAGGACTCCTCCTCTTTCAGGTATCTCAGCATCTGGCTGGACAGACACCTTGACTTCTCTGTACACATTAATACCATTCTGAAAAAACTAAGGCCAAAGCTTGGGGCCCTTTACAGAAACCGCAGCTGCATCCCGCTCACCGTTAGGAGTGAGCTGGTGCAGAAGATGATCATGCCCATTTTCAACTACTGCAACATAGTCTATGATGCTGCCCCACAGTCCCACCTATCCAGACTGGACTCTCTCTTCAATTCCTTCTGTTGTTTTGCTCTTGATGCCCCTCCATGCACCCAACATTGTGACCTCTACCACTCTCTCAACCTCCTTCCCCTACAGTCCTGGCGTGCACTACATGGTGCTAAGTTCATCTCTAAATTCTGGCTTGTATCTCTCCCCTTATATATCTTCTCCTCTCTTGGTGCCCCTACCCATTCTCTCTATCCCCTGACATCCCAGGCTGACACTCATACCCCCTCAGTCCCCTGCAGAACTACTTCCTCTGGCCAAAAAGCCTTCCCTGACCTCTTGTCTAAAATGTGGAATGCACTTCCTCCACAAATCTGCCACTCCTCCTCCCTGTATTCCCTGACCTCTGCTCTGCACAATTACCTTACACCTACCTGCACCTGCTCCTGACTCCCTCCTTGCATATCTGTCTCCCTGTCTCCCTCTCATTTTTTTCTGTCCCTCTGACTCTCCTCTTTCTCTTCTCCCCACCCCACCTGCACTTATACTGTCCCTTATAGACTAGCTGTTAAAAATGTGACTGGATCCTATGTTGTTACCCTTGCTGCATCTACACCACCAGTGAACTTCCTGTAATGTATGCACTGTCAACCTTGCATCCTATGCTTTTGACCCTGTACTGATTCTTTATGTATGCTGTTCCTATTAACTGCCAGTACAGTAACTGTTGCATCAGGCTATTAGGTACTCAATTGCCATGAACCTATTTTGGAAATTGTATGTATGTATTCGCCATCTGTTATGTATGTATCTACTAGCTCTCACTCTGTACATCCCTCTCCCCATTTCCTCCAGACTTACCATGAGATGAGCATTAAGTTGTTCAGTGTGTCTTTCCTGGTTAAACAATTCAATAAATAAATAAATATGTAAAGAAACCTTTGCTCTCCATGTCTTCTCATATCACCAATTCAGTAATGAATAAAATGAAATAAAATACAGAGAACAGCTGCATTAAACAAAATAGTGTTTATAAAAAATGTGCAGAAAAGGGTAAAAATGTAAACAGTACAAAAACATCCCTACAATAAAATATGCAAAAGTTGTATACATCAAAAAAAAGCATAAAATGCTGTGGTTGCAATATGAGAAACCAAATCCCATAAAATATATATTCAAAACCGGTATAAAATGGTACACTGAAAGTGCAGAAACAGTGGAGAACAGACATTTGAACTGAAACTCATATGCAGTAAAATGTGCAAAATGTGGAACATAGAAGTACAACAATTAAACTAAAGCTCTATCAAAGAAAATGTTTAAAATCTGACTGTATATAACTACAATGAAAAACAAGTGAACTAAAACCTACAGTATATAAGCAGACAGTACAGTATATAACTAACCATAAACACATTAAATGTGCAAAGGCACATGAAATGTGGAAAACTGAGCAACCGTAGAAAAGGTGTACCTCACGTCATGGGTACTAATGGGGTAGCACATGGTGGCCAGGAAAACCAAGACCTGCATGCATAGGATAGGCTGCACCTGAGTTTGTAGAGCTCAGGGATTCTAAAGAAAAACCTGGGAGAGTACATTACAGAAAAGTATAACTTAAAGTAGGCAGGGTGGTGGTGTGGGTGTGGGCAGTAAACAGAGCCACCATGCAAGGCAGTCAATCAGTCTCCCTTCCCCCCCATAGACAGGCATGAAGAGGGAAAGCAATCGCCATTCAGCAAAGAAGGGGATGGGAAAGGAAGATGGTTCAGAAGGAGGGTGGGTAGAGCAATGGTCAGAGCAGGCAGGAATACTAAATGAGTACTTCTGTATAGAGTTTACCAGTGAAGGTTGGGGACGGAGGGGTCCAACTAAGGGTGACTAACATGATCCTGGGGATGGGTGACAGACAGGGCACATGAGGAGAGATAGAGGGAGCTCAACATGTACACTGTAGAAGATAGAAAGGAAAGGGACATGATTGAGACCTTCAAGTACCTAAAAGGCCAAAAGGAGGCTGGGACACCAGGGGCAACAGTCTGAAGTTAGAGGGAGAAGCCATTATTTTACAGAGAAGGTGGTGAGTGGCTGGAATACCCTACCAGAAGTATGAAAATGGGCACGCCACGCTAGCGACCCATGATCGCCGTTGGAGTGGGTCACCAGGGTCAGCCGGGGGGAGAGAGGATCGAGCATCCAGAAGACAGCTCTCCTCTCCGGGGAAGGGGTGGGGATGGAGTCTGCTGCATGACTGGCCCCTAGCGGTGGCTGAGGGGCAGTGCAATGGAACCACACAAGGGGGGGTGGAGCCAAGTTGGATGCCCATCATGCCACATTCATAAGCGTGTGTTGCTCGGCCATTGGCATCATTGCACATCTTGGCTCTGCACTCAGGGGACAACAGGACAAACCAGGAGGAGAAAAGAAGCTGACTGGCAGGGTGAAACTGGTGTCCCCACCACACCAGGTAAGCTGGAGCCCCAACATTGGCAAGAGGCGATGGTCAGCATGACCTCCATTGGCGGGAATGGGGGGGTGGTGGAAGGGGGGCCTGTTGGCGAGCGGATAAATAAATCAAAAAAAAAAAAAAAAGAAAGCCAGTAGTGCCCAACCATCCAACTCCAATATGCTAGGAAATTCCCTTATATCCTGCCTAGCATATACATCCCAGCCATTTTGCAGTGCTGTTTGGTTGGGAAGTGCTAACAGAGGATTGTCACTGGAATGCTGTGTCAATTCCCTATTCAGCTTTGGTAAGTGTCTGGGGTCCAAAATATGGCAAGCTTTAAAGAACTCAACTGATGGGTTTGTGTCCATGTGTTTTGAAAGCTTGTTTAAAGCGACACTAAATGCTCCTTGGAAAAGGGCAACATTCTCCTGCATGACCTGTGGCCTCATAAACTACAAGTACCCATCAGTTCTGTCACCAAACCATTCCGTCTTCAAGACTCCTGCTTCAAATCGCTGTTTTTTTTGCTAATAGTGTCATACAGCAAAACAGCCAAGAGTTTTTCCTTGCTTTGCAAAAGCTCGATTGTGTTAATAAGGTCATTGCAGTTTTCAGCAATTAATGCGGTTTGAACCTGCAGCTTTGTGAACCATTTTTCAAATAGTTTTTTTAAGAACCTAATGGAGTTGGCAACACTGGTTTCATCCTTGAAGAACTCTTGCAGATGCTCCATATAAACAGAGTGGTACTTTACTGCTTCAAACCAGGTGTTCCAATGGGTCAAGACAGGAACAGGAGGCAATATTTTTTTTTTCCACACCGCTCTCCTCCAGGAATGCTACGTACTCCTGCTTACATTTTGGCGACTGCTGAAAGGCATATTTTATAAGTGCCACAAGCTTATTCACCAGATCAAAGTGGTAAATACAGGTATCACCCACAAATAATAAAATGTGTGCCCAACAACCCACATGGATTACATGGTCATCAATAAGGCCACATAATACATCATTAAAGCACTTTGTCATGTAACGTGCATTGTCATTAACAAAGGTGACCACTTGTCCCATCTCCACACCATATTTATGCAAGGTCTTTAAAACACTTTGTGCAACAGTGGAGTGGTTTACCACTGTTAGCTCTGTAGTGTCAGCTATTATAGATTTTCCACCCTCTATTACAAAAATAATGTTCATTACACAGCGGAAGTCTGCATCGGTTGTTTCTTCGCATATTACTGTGAGTGTCTTGTCTTTTACCACCTGGCTAATTCCCTCCTCCATTTCTCTATTCAGTTGGGACAAGTAATTATGTCGTAAGGTGTCTGCCATTGGAAGAGCTCCAATTCATTTGATATACTTCCCCATCCGTTCTGTCAAGCAGGGCTGATCCAGTTTTTCAATCGGCATATTGGCATAGCACCAAGCTCTCAATGTGTCCAAAACAGCTTCCTCCCTTGCAGCAGCTCTTCTGGCTTGTGTTCTTGGTATGTCTTTTGCTTTTGCAGTGATCCACCACTGTGTCCTTCCTGATGTGGCCAATAGGGTGATTGTAGAAGCATCATAATATCTTCCCTCTATCTTCATACATGCCATAGGACTTGAATTGCAATGCCCAGTCTTTAGCGGTAACAAATAAGATTTTGGCCATTTTGCTTGATGGTGGTGTTGCCATTGCTACAAGTGTTGTGTGGATGACTCCAACAAACTAAAATTGAAACACAGTTAGAAGATATAGAAAACATCTTTACAATTGTGAAGCACAACTATTAAAATTTCACAAGTAATTACTCATAATCTCTCAATCAGGACTATTAAGAGACTACATTAGCATTAGAATCTCACTGATCATTCATGGCCATAGATGAGGATGATTGTCAGGAGGAGCAGCTGCAAAAATCACACTGACCTCAGAATGTCACAGTACAATATTAAGAGTACAAAATCGGCATTAGAAATATATCCCAGCTAATTTCTGGCCAGGGTTGAGAGTGAGGAGGAACAGCTACAGAAATCATGCTGACCACTGAAGTGCTTACAGTCCAGACTAGAAATATCTAGAGTAAGATACTAGCACCATAATCAAGCTGTTAATGCAAGGCCATGTTTATGAGAGTGGGGAGGAGCAGCTACAGACTTTATGCTGACCTCAGTTATTTAATGTCCGGACTACAGTTTTGTCATCCACCTATATATCTCAGCCAATTCATGGCCACCATTTCAGAGTCAGGAGCATCAGCTAACAAAATCATCACGCTGACCTCAGAATGTCACAGTACAATTTCAAGAGTACAAGATCGGCATTATAAATATATCCCAGCTAATAATTCCTGGCCAGGATTGAGTGTGAGGAGGAACAGCTACAGGGATTGCGCTGACCTCTGAAGTGCTCACAGTCCAGACTAGAAATATCTACAGTAAGATATCAGCATCAGAATCTTGCTGCTAATATAAGGCCATGTTTATGAGACTGGGGAGGAGCAGCTATAGACTTTATGCTGACCTCAGTTACTTAGAATCCAGAGTACAATATCACCATCCACCTAGATATATCTCAGCCAATTCCTGGCCACCATTTTGGAGTCAGGAACAACAGCTATCAAAATCATCATGCTGACCGCAGAATGTCACAATACAATTTCAAGAGTACAAGATCAGCATTAGAACTATATCCCAGCTAATAATATCTGGCCAGGGTCGACAGTGAGGAGGAACAGCTACAGAAATCATGCTGACCTCTGAAGTGCTCACAGTTCAGACTAGAAATATCTACAGTAAGATACCAGCATCAGCATCTCACCACTAATATAAGGCCATGCTTTTGAGAGTGGGGATGAGCAGCTACAGACTTTACGCTGACCTCAGCCACTTAAAATCCGGACGACAATATCACCATCCACCTAAATATCTCAGCCAGATCTCACTGCTAATGTGAGGCTATGTGGTGGAGAGTGGGGAGGTGTACCAAACTGAAAGCTCTGTGATGACAGCAATGTAAAATCTAGACTTTTGAGTAACTGTTTGTGAGTGCAAAGTACAACAATACCTTTTCAAAAGGGCAAGGACTCACAGCAGCAGATCACTAACAGCACTTTCACAGATTGACCTACAAAAAAAACACACACAGTAAGGCCTAACTCTGCAACACCAACAAAGCATTCACGTTTTTAGCATGGAAGATCCACTAGTGGGCAAAAAGAATGCAAAATGTACCTTATGTTAAGGACAGACTTGCAGCAGATCGTGTCTGACAGCCCTTTAAGACCTGAAATCATAATTGAAAGGTTTACATGTGGTCCACAAAAAATGTACACATAACTGTAAGAAAGACCATCACCATCCACATCCTCATCCTCCCCTTCCCCAATGCATTATCCATTCATAGCTTGCCACCAACACCCACACCTACTTATCTGAAGAGTGGCACAAAGGAACATGCATGAGGTGCTGGCAGCAGTTGGTGTTGGCAGGTGGTTCAACATCAGCATGAATCTGCAGCAGTGCACATAGTTTAAGGCATGGCGTTCATGAAGACTTCACCTTCCAACTCCCAGCAAGATGGCAACAGCAGTCTTTCATTGATTCTCCATGTTAAGACAGCAGCAGCACTGCAGCCCCCACCCCTCAGGCATGATGGCAGCAGGGGCAGCATGACAGTACTCACCCAATGCCATGCACTAAAGCTTTGTCAGAGCTCAAATATAAATTAAGTCAAACCACCAGATGCCAAGGTGGACTCTGTCAGTTCAGTCCCTAACATTTAGCTGCCTGGATTGGTTTATTTGTAAACAAAGTGAATCCAATTAAAAAAAATTCACATGTGATTAATGAGGCTGCTAATGGAGAGATACACAATCTCTCCCACGTAATAAGCCAATCTGGAATTGCACCCACAGTAAACTAGACATTTTCTGACTTGGTCTTCATGAAAGTGGAGCCTCTTAGTTTTCATGTCGGAGCTCAAACTCATGAAAGGAGTTCTACTGGCAGAGGTGAAGCTACGACTACTGTGCAGCTTGGGTCTTCATCTCTCCTATCCCCTCTGCAGTCAAAAGAAATAAACTAATCTTTGCACCTGATCACCAGTTTGAGTGATCAGGTGCAAAGATAATTTTTTAATATAGTGCCTGCAGGGGGGACCAGAGAAGTGAAGCCTCAATCTGTACAATGGCCAGGGCTTCACCTCTGCTGGTAGTTCAAATTGAAGAACTCGTCATCTCTATAGATCCACTATACCATCCAAGCAAACATGGACTGCCCTGGCAACAAGGCAGTCCCCCCACACCACATAGGAGAACAGATACCATGACAGGTTTGTGTTGACACCTCCAGATACCCACACACAGCCATACAGAACCCACCCTGAAAGGTAAGTACTTGGTTGGTGTTTTTTATTAGAATCAACTATGACAGTGGGTGGTGGGAATAACTGTGGTAGCCCAGGATGCTGCTAACACCCCCCTCCCCACCACCACCAACTACTACTTTTTTTAACTTTTAAGTTTATAAGCAAACTTCAAGCCAGGCTTCCAACAATATCCCATTAGACATTCCAGCAAAAGGTCCAACATAGAAATCTAACTTAAAAGTGGTAAGATTATGAACATGCATTTAAAAAAGTTTATTCATCAACTTATCTTTGTTTACCACCTAGGTAATCTGATGCCTACATCTACCAAAATTGATGTAGGGAACCAAGGAGGATAATCTGCAGTTCCAACAGTTTTGAATGACACAGATTAAACATGGTTTATTCAGTTTGATGTGGCTTAATAAAGTTATTTTATCTGACTGTGTGTCTCTATTATTCTATACACACAGACACACACATACAGACACAGACACACACATGCACATGCACACACAGACATGCACACACACACAGACACAAACATGCACACACAGACATGCACACATACATATACACACACACACACACACACACACACACACACACATATTGGAAAAAATGGTTCCACATACAGCATGCCCCTCCACCTAGATACATAGATACATAGATACATAGACAGTGTCGGCAGATAAGGGCCTATGGCCCACCTAGTCTGCTCATTTGAGCTTGTAAGTTCAGTTTGTTTTCCTAGAAGTCTATTTCCCCTTACCCCTGACCTCTAGAATTCCTTTATGTCTATCCCATGCACCTCTCCATCAGCATACCTCCACAACCAGCATTCCCACCCCACCAACACAAAAAGTGACCCCACCCTACCATACCTCCACAGGCAGTGTCCCCACCCCACCATGCCTCCACAGCCACCAGTGTCCCCACCCCACCATACCTCCACACTAAGCAGTATCCCAACCCCCATACCAGAATTGCCCCCTCCCCACCCCACCATCGGCATGCACAGCCAGTGTTTCCATGATACCAAGATACAGCCAGTTTCCCCACACAGTGTCCCCACACTATTGTGACTCCTAACAAACAGAACGTTCACCACAGCAATGTTCTACTAGCATTGATTGTATTGTATATTCATAGTTCCCTTTATGTATGTGACATCTAGTCTCCCAGAAAAATATAAGATGCCAGAACTCCTCCCCCAGCTGAAACCTAAGATGACCACCAGCCACCAAGTCCATCCTTCGACCGACTATCAAAGACCAACCAGAGTAGCACGGCACGGACAAGGTGGTCTGGCATACATGTTGGAAAAAATGGTTCTGTACCACTCTGCTCGTCAGTCCCTCTCTCCCTCCTCCCTCAGTACAGGCAAGAACCATTTTTTTCAGCACGTGTACAAGTCTTCCAAGCTCACTCCTTCATGGACCATCAATGATCAACCACAGTAGCATGGCATGGGCAAAGCAGGCTGGCACACATGTTGGAAAAAATAGTTCTATGCCACCCTGTATGTTCAAATATACTGGGTTATCTTTTGCCTGGTGTCTAGTGGCACCCTCCTATCAGTGTCTCTAGTAGCACTCCCACTTCCCCAGTACTTTTTCCTCATGTCTAGTGGCACCCCCTACCCTTTGATTACCTATCTTTATTTATAAAATCTGACACTGGGATGTCCACTCTGGGTGTCAGATGTCACCCCCTCCCCACAGCACTTTCTGTTTATATTTGCTGACATCAAGGGGGCCCAATCCCCATGTCAGCATTACAAGCCCCTCACCCCCCCCCAGCTGTGTGGGACACTTGGGAGCCCACTCCAAGTGTGCCCAAATATGGATTTAATTGTACCTGTGAAAAAGAAAACATTACCCCAACGTCTTTTTGTTTCAACCTGAAATAAAGAAATCAGTCCCTTGTTGTCCCCTCTATTCCCTCTCCCATCCCGACCCTACCACTGAGCACCCACCACCCAACTCCCCCATTACCCCATACTTACCTCTGGAGATTGTCTGCTTTCATCTTCTGTGGACCGAGACACGTCTGAACTCTTCAAAGCCAAACCGAAAACTAAGGAAGCAAGGTAAGTGCTGTAAAATGTATTTCAGTGGTGTTTTTAACTTATGTTCATAACTTTGCCATTTTTAGGTATTTTTTCACCAAATTTGTAACATGACCTTTTTGGGACCCCACCTCATGAACTCTGTCATTGTTGTTTTGCTAATAGGACATGGAAGGTGATTTTGTTGTTACTGCGCAAAATCACCTTTTGGGACTGATTAATGAAATGACAGTGCCAGTGTTCATGATGTGGGATCACAAAAAGCCCATGTTGAAAATAGTCCTATAAATGCCTGAGTTATGCAAGTTTGTTGAAATTTTTCTACACACGCACATAACTTTGGTAATTTTCAATATTTTGACTCCAAATTATCAACATAGCCATTTTTTTCACACTACTCCATGAACAGTAGAGCTTTCATTTTTCACATTGTGACTGAAATGTGTTTAATTTTTTTTTTTTATTTAGTTGTTTAACCAGGAGTAGCACACTAAGCTGCAAGCTTTTTTACAGGAGCAACCTAGGAGCACAGGGAAGCTAAGTGACTTGCTCAGGGTCACACAGTATGCAAGTGGAAGCTGTGGGATTCAAACCCATGTCTGGTCTGCTGGATGTTACTAGATTTGCAGCTCAGAGCCTTAAACCACTGCGCTATGCTGCCCCCCCTGTGTTTTCTTACCTGTGGCACAGAATGGCATTTTGGCATGGATTTGAAGATGTTTACATATGGGGTTTATGAGATGGGGTCAGAAGAACACTACATTGAAAATTTGAGGATAAAATATAAAAAAAATGCCAAAGTTATGACTATTCATCATGATTTCACTACGCCTACTCGTAACTTTGGAAATGTTAAATATTTTTAACCCAGACTTTCAATGTACTGTAGACTTCTTATTATCCCACCTCATGTATGTCACAGCTGTCATTTTTCAGATCCTGGCCAAAATATGTTTCTGCACCTGTGTTGTGGAATAGCATTGCACTTGTGCAAAATTATGTTTTGGTGCTGATTCAAATTTTTTTTGTACCATCTACATGAGGTGGGGCAATAAGATGGCTATGCTGACAATTTGGTAACTGTTGTCTTACAGGGCCCGGAGGGCCCTGTACTTCCACAGCTACATACATATATGCATCAACAGTATGGAGGGATGGGAGTGCAGGGTGCAGAGAACCCTGTGCTCCCACAGACAAATAAGGATATGATTATACTATCTGAAAAAGTGAGGAAATTGATTGCAAAAAAACTTTGTTAATGCATCATTTAGGGTTGTTAGTAAAACCCATTGGCCCTAAGGCTTACCCCATTCTCCTATAATGTACCCATCTCAGCTTATTTATTTATGGAATGGGGTAAATGTTATTGCCAACAACCCCAAGGCACCCCCTCAATGCCTGTCAGTGTCTGCATGGTGGGGGTGTGGTGTCAGGGTTGGAAACCTTATCACATGTTTCTGCTTTTGCCACTTTACTAACAACCCTAACTGATGCATTAACAAAGTTTTTTTGCAATGAATATATATATATATATATATATACTTAGCAAATAACTTTGTTAATGCATCAGTTAGGGTGGATGCCACAGCAACAAAAGCAGGGAAATGAGGCGTTAGGGTTTCCAACTCTGCCCCATCCCCACCCTCCACCACCACCCACCAACACCATTAGGGTGTGCCATGGGTCATAAGGCCCAACTGTCACCCCATTCCATGTATAAAAATGCTTACATGCTACAGTATAGGACAATGGTGTGACAATTAGGCCTTATGACCCCATGGCACACAATGAGAAGTGCCATGGGATCTTTAACATCCACCTGAACTACCACCAGAACAGGCAGATGGAACCTCGGTTTAACATCTCATCCAAAAGATGGCACATCAGGAGTGCAGCACCCCCCTCATGCTACACTACAGTGCCAGTATTGAAATTTAATCCATGTGTCTGGTGTGGGGATAGAACCCACAGCCTTCTGATCTCCCTTACTCAGAGGCAAGTGTGCTACCTGCTGAGCCACTGACACTGTTATGAACGTTGAGTTTTAATAAATTACTTGAATAAAAATATTACATTTAGCTTACAGTATAAAAATATATAAAAATAAAAGTAAGACATTTTTGAATTAAACCTGATTTACAGGGGGCACTGTGGAGCATCTAACAGGGCAGATGTCTCTATCAGAGCTGTGTGGTTGGATTAATAAATAAGTTTAAAATAAAATAATCTTACTGCTTTGAATATATATTTGTATACACTGCTAGCAAGAGGAAGTCCTGAGGATTACTATGGGGTCAAAGAAACATCAGCTGCCCATGGTCTCAGGGCTGAAAACATACTTTAACATACCTGGGACCAGTGCGACTTCTAAAACTACAGGCCTGACCACAGCTAATGCCACAAACTTCATCCAAATCCTTCCGTTCCTCAGTAAACTCCAAGCGATGGGGGATGAAACAAATAAGCAGCTGGCTAGCATGGACCAGAAGTTCACTGACCTGGACAATAAAATCATGGAGAATAAATCTACCATTGCTGAGCTCACCTCTACATCTGAGCATCACTCTGAAGTGTCGTCAGTCCTGATCCATGATGTGGGTTTTCTGCAAGCCAAGGTTGAAACACTAGAGAGCGGGTTCCAGCAACATAATGTTCAGATTGTAGGTTCCCCCCACAACATGCAAGACACATGGCGCCGGTGAATTCCCTGGACAAAATGCTCTTTGACTAGCCTTCACTATCCTTCTGCACCAGAAACCACGAAGAGGATCTAAAGGAAGGCCCTTTTCAGCAATAGCCATGCTGTCAACAACAGAGGCCAGAGTTCCACTGCTGCAAGTTGCATGAAGCAAAGGGGACATAATATGGAAGGCAGCAGACTGTGGTCTTCCCATATCTCTAATCACAGACACAGGACCATATAAAGAAGTTGCAAGTTATGAAGAAATCCTTGCTGGCCAAAGGTGTGAGGGCTCAATTACTCTATCCAGCCCAATTGAAAATACACCATAAAAGCAATCCTCACATTTTCACTGATCCCAAAGCCACTGCAGGGGCTTCTGAGGACAAGATGAATGAGGAACCAGAATGAACAATTTTTGGACTGTCTTGATTTCCCTGTGGGCTGAAGTACTTTTAAGGCAGTGCTTTGGTTTTCAGATGCTCCAAGTTAAATAATAATAATAACAGGCATACATACTATACATTTAAAAGATTAACAATTTTCCTCTGTTATCTAAGGGTATATCTAAGGGTATATGCTGTTAACATTTTATAACTGTGCAACTGTCAGTGTGATCTTTTCAAGGTGTGCTGATGCTCCCCACTCAGTCTGTGGATTTTAAATACCCTACAGTGTATTTATTTCCCCTGTTTGATCCCTTAAAGGATCAGTGTATATGCATTGTTTCATTTTAACTTAAACAAGCACTGGTAATCTTATATATAGAATTATGTCTAGCTTGCAAGAATCATCTCCCACAAATGATATAATTCTGTAAGTGGGAGTGAAACTTGGCAAAATGTTATTAATAAAAGTAGTCTGGGGTGAGAGTGCTATAACCTGCAAGTCTGTATTTCTTGTCTTTTTCTCCTGCATACTTAAGAGGGTGGAGGGACTGTATTTGAACAATATGCTGTATTGCATTGTACTTTAAAGAAAATAATGAACAGATGTTTTGCCTCTGCTCAATGAATGCATTTGTACTTTGAATGTATGTACATTTTGCTACTTTGTCATATGATAATCCGTAAATAAAAGTAAAAAAAAAAGATTTACAAACTATTGAAAATTCTAAATTTTCATTATGGTACGCTAACAATAATTGTTCCTTTGGCTATAAGGATTACATTGATGTCTTAGGTCCAATTTTGAGGAAAACATATACCAGATATGAACTGGAAATTTTTGAGAGTAATGTATTACTTATTAAACAAAAAAACACTCATCTAATGCCCACAATTGTTACTGCCCACACAGAGACGAAGAAGATTTGATCCATGTCCTTTGGTACTGCACATGATATGAGAAAAGCAATATATACTGCCTTGGCTCCTTTACTGAAAACTGCAGTACTCTGGACAAATTAATTTAACTAGGCTCTTGTTCTATAGGGAAGATGATTATACAATCAAATGGCTAGCCAGCTATTTCCTAGTAATATCCAAGATTAGGAAAAAGATGACATCCCAAGTAGGCATACTGTAGATACTGTAATAAATACCATACATTAATTCAATAATGTTTGTCAAAACATAGTAGAGATACTTTCAACATTTTAGCCTATTCAGATTTGTAAAAATGGTGTGGGTATTTACTCTTACAGCTGATTGAGATCCACCTATGATAACTATGACATTTCTTTTTTTAATTAGAATTATTTAAAGGCATAGTATATCTGACTATTATTGAGTGACCTTATTTAAGATCGTCTTGTATGATATTTTATTACTCTGTTGTTATTTTTTTTCCATTGTTATTCTGTTTTGGCTGTATTTGTCGTATTACATTTGTAATGGCTATAAAAGTCGAACAAATAAACTAAAAAAATATATAATTAATCAGTTTATAAGTTAACAGCAATAAAACTTGACATGCATAAAAATTAGAACAAAGAGTAAGAAAATGGATAATGAGGATTATAAACAGAACTTTAAGAAAAGATGAAACTGAAACAGAAAAGGAAGAGAACAATAGACAACATGACAAAAATAAAATAAATAATAAATAGCCATGTAAAATCTATAAAAAGAAAAAAAAATGACCCCAAAACAACAGTTAAAGGAAACAAGGAAAAATGAAAAGCAACAATTCTAAAGGGATTCTTACTGGGCAACAACTAATTGATGACCACTTAAAATGGAAAAAAGAAGACTATAGAGAGGGCTCAAGATGTCAGCATATTAACATTTACTCCTATAATTGACATAAAAATGCATAACTAAAAAAAACTCACTTCAAATACTAGAAGGTTTGAAAGCAACAAAAGTCACAAACAATCTAGATCAGATCCATAATAGCAGCTTATTGGAAAGATTGTTGCTAATTAGATCTGAAAGCCAAAAGGAGACTAGTAGTACAGAATGAATTTTTGGGACATCTAAAAAAGAAACCAAGCAAGAATCTTTACAGGACAGCTATCAAGATTTACCATGCCCTGCAATAGAAAGGAATATTTTTAAAGAGAGGTTAGGCTTTGAAGCAATATAGTCCTAACAATCTAAAAATTATATCCCAGAAATTATGCAGGAACTTCAGGGAACAATGATAGAAACATAGAATTTGATGGCAGATAAGGACTGCTTGGCCCACCCAGTCTGCCCATTTCCCTACCTGATGGATAAGCTGCAGATCCTAGTTAACCAGCAGCCTACTTCTTTCTACCCCAACCCCCTAGAATTGCCTTATGGCTGTCCCATGCATACTTGAATTCAATCACTATTTTTAACTCCACAACCTCTTCTGGAAGGCTGTTCCATGCATCCACAACCCTCTCTGTGAAAAAATACTTCCTTACATTACCTCTGAGCCATCCCCCATCTTCAAATTGTGCCCCCTTGTTCTTGCACACCTCTTTTTTTGAAAGATGCTACCCTCTTGGACTTTGTTGATTCCCTTGAGGTACTTGAAAATTTCTATCATGTCCCCCCCCTCCTTTCCTCGAGGCTATACATATTAAGCTCCTTAAGTCTCTCTTCATATGTCTTCCAGTGCAGACCCTGCACCATTTTAGTTGCCCTCCTCTGGACAGCTTCCATCTTGTCTATGTCCTTGCAGAGATTGGGTCTCCAGAACTGCACACAGTACTCTAGATGGGGTCTCACCAGCTGTCTGTACAGAGGGATAACAACTTCCTGTTTTCTACTGGTGATGCCTCTTCCTATGCATCCCAGTATCCCCAGCCCTCCTTACTGCCCTCTCACATTGCTTGCCCACATTTAAGTCATCTGATATGACTACCCCCAGGTTCTTTCCATTTTTTGTTGTTGTTAGTATCTCACCCCCCATTGTGTACTCTTCCCCTGGGTTTTTGTTTCCCAGGTGCATTACCTTGCACTTCTTAGCATTGAATCTAAGCTGCCATACATTTGACCATTCCTCTAACCTTGCCAAGTCCTTCTCATCCTTTCCACCCCACCTTGTGCATCAACTCTGTTTGCAGATCTTTGTGTCATCTGCAAAGAGACATACTTTTCCTTCCAGTCCCTCTGCAATGTCGCTTATAAAGACATTGAAGAGGACCGGTCCTAATACTGAACCCTGCGGTACCCCACTAGTAACCCCCCTTTCTTCAGAGTGGACTCCATTTACTATTACCCTCTGTGTCCTATTCTCCAGCAATTCTTTACCCAGGCTATCATCTTGGGACCCACTCCCAGGCTGGCTAACTTGTATATTAATCTTTTGTGTGGGACTGAGTCAAATGCCTTGCTAAAGTCTAGGTAGGCCATGTCCACAGCCCCTCCCTGATCTACTACTTTGGTCACCCAGTCAAAGAAATCTATTAGATTCATCTGGCATGACCTTCCTGCTGTGAATCCATGCTGCCTTGGGTCCTGTGCCCCTCTGGCCTCTAGGTACTCGACAATTCTTTCCTTCAGAAGTGATTCCATCATTTTCCCTATCACTGAGGTTAAACTAACAGGTCTGTAGTTTCCTGCTTCTGCCCTGCTCCCACTTTTGTGAAGGGGAATCACATCGGCCCTCCTCCAGTCCTCAGGTACCACCCCATCCTCCCATGATTTGTTAAAGAGGGTAGTCAGTGGTGTCACTAGTTCTTCCCTTAGTTATTTTAGAATTATGAGATGAATGCCATCAGGTCCCATTGCTTTGTCCACCTTCAGTTTTAAGAGTTCTTTCATAACCCTTTCTTCTGTAAATGGGCTGGTCTCAACTTCTGTATCCAGAGTGTTTCTATTGTTTGTTTTAGGTACTTCCCCCTCTTCATTTGTAAATACTGAGCAAAAATATTTGTTTAGTATCTCTGCCTTTTCACAGTCACCCTCTGCCCACCCCTCCCCTTTATTAAGCCTCACTATCCCTCCTTGGTCTTCCTTCACTCCTGATGTACCTAAAAGGTTTTATCCCCCTTCTTAACTGAGTTGGCTATCTTTTCCTCATTCGGGCCTTTGCTGTTCTGACTGCCTTCCAGCCTCCTTTGCTTTAATTGATACAATTCTCTTCCTGCTCCTTCTGTGATTCCTTGTACTTTCTGAATGCTTTTTTTTCTCTTGAACCTTCACTGCCACCTCCTTTGAGGACCATAGTGGTTTCTTACATTGTTTTGTTTTGTTTATTTGCTTCACACAAAGGCTTGTTACCTCTGTGATGGCAGTTTTTATTATTCCCCATTGTTCTTCCACCCCTCCTTCCTGCCCATTTGCTAGTGCATTCCTTAGGCACTCACCCATTTTGGCAAAGTCAGCCCTCCTGAAGTCCAGTACTTTTGAATTTGTATGACTTGACTCTATTGCTCTGTTTATTGTGAACCATACTGATTGATGGTTGCTAGTTCCCAGATGGCTACCCACTTCTACATCTGTGATCCTCTCTCCATCTCCTTTTGAGAGGACCAGGTCTAAGATTGCTCCCTCTCAAGTGGGTTCCAATACTAGTTGTCTAAGGCATGCCCCCTGTAGGGAATCTAGAATAACCCCACTCTTAGAAGTGGCTGCTGCAACTGCACTCCAGTTAACATCTGGCATATTCAGATCACCCATCAGCAATATCTCCCCTTTATCTGCCTTTCTAAGTATACTTTCTATCATTCCCTTGTCCATTTCCTCCCCCTGAGAGGGGGGTCTGTATACAACCCCTGTGTGGATTGTGGTGCCATTGCCTGCCTCCAAATTGACCCACAGTGCTTCTTCTCCTCCCTGTTTACTCTTTTGTTCTGTTGCTCTGATTCCTTCTCTTATCTAGAGAGGTACTTATCCTTCTTTTTTACCCTCCTTGTCCCTCCTGTACATAGTATATCCTGGTATGTTTATGTCCCAGTCATGGTTCTGTGTGTACCATGTTTCTGTGACTGCGGCAATATCCAAATGTTCCTCCTCCATCAAGGCCACTAATTCAGGAAGCTTGTTACCCAGACTATGGGCATTGGTACTCATTGCTCTCCATTTTTTGATGGCTTTACCTTCTGTAGCAGCATCCCCCACTGACCTTTCTACCTTGGTCTTTTTCTCATTTAGTACCCTGTTTTGTAGGGGAGACTGGGATTTCTCTGCTGCTTATCAGTGCCTCCCCCCTTGACTAGTTTAAAAGCTTGCCAATGAAACATTTAAACTCATTGCCCAAAAGACGTGTTCCCTTCCTGGACAGATGCAGACCATCCTGCCAGTATAGGTTGGTGTCCCTCCAGGTGGAATCCCAGTCCCAATGTAGTCAAACCCCTGTGCTCCACACCATTTTTTCGACCATTTGTTAAACTGCATGGTGCAAAGTACCCTCGCCTCACCCATGCCACTGACAGGCAGCACCTCTGTGAAGGATACTGTGTGTGCTACTTGTCTTAAGCCTCTCCCCAAATCTACAAAGTCCTTCTGCACTGCTCTAATCTCATGATGAGCCAAGTAATTTGTCCCTAGGTGGACAATGACGTCCAGCTCAGACTCCCGTGCAACTGTTCTCGTGATCCTAAGGATGCGCTTCATGTCCCTCCAAGCCATGGCACCAGTCAGGCACCTTACTTCAGTTTTCCCTGCTCCCCCCAGTTCTATGCCCCTAATAATTGAGTCCCCCACCAGGAGCTGCTTCCTTTCCTGTGGTTCCCTCTGCCTCCTTCCTGAGGGCCTCCCTTGTGACAGTTGTCTGCACCCTCCTTAGTCTCCTCTGCATGTGCATCCATAGGGGAGCTATGCTCCCCCAGAATGGTGTATGGATTGTGGAGTGGAACAACTGACTGGGTGTGCCTCTGTTCCAACCTCCTCACCCTCCCTGAGCCCACTGTGGTCCAACTGCTGTGCTTTCTTCACAACCTCTGAGGTAGTGGTGGTGGCTCTGGTGCTCCCTGAATGGGGGAGGTTCCTTACTACTGTCCAGTGTGGCCTGAAGATGGACAACTTCTTTCTCTGTGTGTGTGTGTGTGATTGGTGTGTTATATAGATATGTATTTATATAATGTGTATGCTTATATTGTTAGTGCAGTGTGCTAGAGAGGATATGACAGTGATATGCACCTTTCCCCTCTTGAGGAAATGATGTCAGAACCCCAGGTATAAATGAACTATTTCCAGGGGTTGGTGAGGTGAGGGGTGGGAAGGGTTTGGGCCTAAACTGTGCCCTCATGAAACAATCAGCTAAAAGCTCTGACCTACCTCTGTGATGAGTGCCTTCCTGTCAGCAAGATGCCATATATGACAATTTGACAGAGAAAATACCCTGCTAATCAAACAGAGAAAAATCCAGACATCCAAGTCAGACACAGGTAAACCTCCCCAGCCCCAAAACAGCCTGGTGACTTGTGCTCTGAAAACAGTCAGCCCCAAAACACATCAGCTGTGCAGAAGGGCAGACCCAGAAAACAGTATTCAGCCTCTTTGGGTTTAAACTCTTCCTGCACTGATAATCTTAACAATTGTAACAAAAGTAAAGCAAGTTCCACCTCCCTCTGTTGATTGAAAGACTGCCTTTTCTGATAATTCTAAGTTCCTTATTTCACCCTTCAGTTAGAAGTATCCTCCACCTGAAGAATATTAACTTTCCTAAGGAATCTGCTTCAAACCAAAGACAATGATGAGGATAAAAGAGACTGATCACAAATCAACAACTTTGAAAGTAGAAATACAATAGTGAAACAGATTGCTTACTCCTCTTTTCTAGATAGAAATCTGCTAGAGGTTTTAAGAACCCCCCATGCAGCAAGTGTAGCTATTTAAGAACAGTTAGTAATACTGAAAAAAATTAAATAGCATACTTAACAGAGGCTGTTGAAATAAATGGAGCAAGACTGGAGGGATTATTAGAATTCCAGAGAAGAGATAAAAAAACAAAGAAAAGTGTCATCAATTTCCATAATTCTTGGTGATACAGACCAAGCTACCAATAAAAATGAAATGCAGAGGCTGGATTTTATGACTGCAGTCATACCAGAAAAAGCATTTCAAAATAAGGGAAAAAAAAACTAAAATAAATAAATGGAAAAAGGAAAAAGAGAAACACAAATGCTCTACAAAACAGCTCAATAACAGACCCATGGAGAAAATACAAGGGGCGGATGGTCTAATGACCATACAAAATGATCATGTAGGAAAAAATCAGAAATCAGTTGGTACAGAGGAGGTTGCAATCCCCCATCCCCCACACCCACCCAGAAACAGTCTTACATTGAAAATCTGAAGTTAGCCTTGCAGAAGTGGAGTCAATAATCACATTAAGAGTGATACAAAGAACTTATTATGAGAACTCAGAAGTACTTAAAACTCTATGCTACATAATATGCATAGATTTATTAGATCTTGACATTGCCTTTGAAGATATATGTGATGTAATAAAATGTGATGATCTTACAGCAAAGAACGATCTACTGATTCTGGTTAAATATGAAACAGTGGCACACTATGTCTGCTGCAGTGTGAGTAAATTACAGAAATGCAACTTAAAAATGGATTACCCTGCACAACCGAAATAAAATCAGAAATGGGAAATCTGGAAGTTATGAGTAAGTCCAAACTAACTGCAGAACTAGCAAAATACCCTAATTTAGGAAGGCTCTATCATGACATAAAAAATTGCCTTTAGCAGAGTTTTGTCAGTCTTTGGTATTTAATATATAAGCTTCAAAAACAGAACAAAAATAAAACATATGATCTGTCATCTCTTTAGAAACTCTTTGGACTTAAGAGTTCTATATGGACAAAATCATTTATGTCCAAAAGATTTTTAAAAGCTGAACACAGGGAGATCAAATTGACCTAACCTTAGAAAATAAAGTCTTGGCAGACAAGATACCCGGGCTGTGCATAAACCTAACAGCTTGGGAATCTAAATTGTTAATTTTGATCAACTGCACATTAAGAGTTGTGGTTGCTGCAGAGGAGGGGAACTGCTGGCTGAATCAGTGGAGAAGTGAGGATGAGTGCTGGCCACACTGGTGGCACAGAAGTGAGCACACTGGTGAGAGTACGAGCTGCAACTGGCAGCAGCAGAGGGCGCAGAGAGAGTTTCCGGTGGCTGCAATCGGAATCGGCAGTGGGCCAGGGAGTGCTGGGAGAGAACAGGCTGGAGGGATGAGGCCCAATCAGAGGACAGCCTGCCAGGATTAAAACTCATGGCTGGGCTACACCTCACAGGAGCACATTTGTTGCCCACACCACCCAACCCAGCCCAACCTCTATTAAATAGACGGTGGAGGAGGAGTCTGGGTATAGGAGTGGCCTGGACTAGTAGTGGCTGGACTGAAACCTTGCATGAAGTATGGGGATTGTAAAGTAAAAGGTCAAAAGCAGTGTGGGAGATTGTTAAGTTACATCTCTGCAATTTGTGAAATTAATTGTAGCTAATCACTGGGTAGCCTGTGGGATTGTTTATGGCAATACAATGGGGCGGCTTTTAAACAAAAAACCTGCTATGATGATGGGGGAGGGACCATACATCACTAGAGCTGACATCTTTGGGAGGGTGGTTGGGTGCACAGGGTGTGGCGTGGCCATGGTACTTGACTGGGCTTGGAAGTTTGGGGGTTGCCCAGTGTGCCACCAGTTGGCACAGTTTAGGGAGGAGGTGGAGGGGATTAGAAGGCAGCTGGGGGACATTTGGGATGGTATGGGAGTAGTGTAACAGGATAAGCCAGGGATCACACACATAAGTGCACCAGCTCAGGTCCCAGACCTAGGGAGAGTTGTACAAGAGGGTATTGAGGGGGCACAAGGGGACCCTGGAGAACGGAGCCCAAAAGGTGCTGAAGCCTCAGATATAGTGAAAGGAGTGCCGCAGGTACTCAGGAGACACAAGAAGAAACCAGCAGAGGGAGCACAAAAGGGGGAAACTCCTTAAGTTGTAGGAAGGCATCTGGGGTTCTCCAGGGAGAACCAAGATGGGAGAGTGGGAAAGGGTTTGATCTTAAGCTCACAAATCTTTTTGACCCCCTATATCTGGTGGGGACTGTTGAAGGAGAGCATCAACCTAGGACAGGGATGGATGAGGTAGGGACGGGAGAAGGGGGAAAGAGGCAGGGACAGGAAATAGGAAGGAGCAGGAGAGGGGAGGCATGGTGGGTGAGAAAGTGGGGGATGTGGTCTCTGTACAGGCAGAGAAAAGGGAGGTGGGGGGACAGGAAAGGGAAAAGGAGGAGAAACAGGTGAGCGGGGAGGAGGCTGCAGAACTTGTGGGGGCTGAGTGCAGGCCAGGGAGGCATGGCAGGCAGGGGGCAGCTGAGCGTGGATGAGACAGAAGAGAGTAGGAACCAAGCTAGTCCAACAGATAGGGCAGATGGCCCAGGCAGGGGTAGGGGGGATAGCAACACAAATACAGACGCTGGGATGGGGGTGTACTCAGGACCCAGGGGGTGGTCAGCAATGATAGGGAGAGGACTACATTTGACACCCAGATTGTGGCAGGTATGAGGAGCCAGCTGGTAGGGGAGGCCAGAAGGAGTGGAGAGGATGTGCAGAGAAGAAGGGGAATTCGGCAAGGTGAGCATGCTGGGAAGGGGGGATTAAAGTGCTACTGCTGGGGGAATCCATGATCAGAGGTATCTAGTGGGAGGGGGAGGGCAGAACATGCCAGGTGAAAACCAAATGTCACCCTGGCCTGATGGTGCACAAGGCCGAGTACGAGGTATATTTACTGGCTAGGGAGTGTGTGGGGGGGGGGTCCCTGGACATACTGGTGCACCTGAGTATAAATTACATAAATGGGAATAGTGAATTAGAGATACAGGCAAGATTTTTGGAGCTAGCCAGGGTTTGTCATTCCGTAGGATGCTCAATCTTCTCGGAAATCCTGCTGGTGCTGAGGGCTAGTGGGGAGAACAAGCAGAAAATTAGGGTGATAAACCAGTGCCTCAGGGAGTGGTGTAAGGCTAGGGGGGTATGGCCTTGTGGGGGATTGGGGATCAACCTGGGAGGACAAGGGGCTGTACGCTAGGGACATGCTCCACCTCAATTTGGAGGGAAGGGAAATCCTGAAGCTGAAATTAGTAGGGTTCATCAGTAAAAGGTGGGGTTTAAACTTGTGAAGGGGGGAAGGATCGAAGTAGGGACTGTTGCAGGGGGTGCGATATAGGAGGGTCTCAGTCTCCACTCTTCTGAGAGGCTGGAGGATCATGGAAAAATGCCAGCAGGTAGTGGGAAGGGAAGGGGGAGTACGCGGCCGAACGGGAGCACATGGGTAGGAAATAGAAGGAGGAAAAAAGGGTGGACAGTGGTCCTGATAAATGCCAGGAACTTATGTAATAAGATGCCTGAGCTCCAGACAATGCTAGTGGAGGGGGCTGTGGGTGTGGCAGCTGTCTCGGAGACCTGAACCACCCAAGGGCATGATTGGGACTTTAAACTGGAGGGCTACACTATGTTCAGGAAGGATGGGGGAGGGAAGAGGGGTAGTGCTAATAGTCAAAAATGACATTGGTATAGGGGGGTGAAGTAGGTGGAGGGAAATGTGAAGGCAAGTTGGGTCACCCTGCAAATGCAGGGGGGTAAGAGAGTTAAGTTAGGGGTGGTATACAGACCACCAGCATTGGCGGAGGTCCTGGAAGAGAGTTTGGTGGCAAATGGCGTGGGTCACTGTAGATTGGGCAAGAGAGGGGTAGTGGTGATGGGGGACCTAAACCTGCCAGGAACGGACGTGGGAACTATGACATCCCCAGTGGCCAAGGAGCAGAGGTTGCTGGATGCCTTCCAGGATGTGTTCCTGACCCAGGAGGTAAAGGAACTGACTAGGAAGGCCAGGACACTAGATGTAGTCCTGGCAGAGTGTGACCAGATTGGAGGTCTGGAAATGAGGGAACCATTGCCGGAAGTGACCTCACCACAGTCTGTTTTTTTCTAGACCTAGAGGGGGAGGTAAGCCATACAAAGACAGTGGTAATTGACTACAGGGGTGCAGATTCCAGGGAGATTGGAAGGATCCTTAAGGGTCATTTGGAGAGGATAAGGTCAGACATGGATACTGACAGCAGGTGGGGGATCATTAGGAGGGGGTACAGAAGGCTATCAGGTCCAGTGCAAGAGAGAGGCATAAATCTGGTAAAGACAGAAAACCCTGTTGGTGGACCTGGGAGGTCCAGGAGGTGGTGAGGGATAAGAAGGCGGCCTATAAGCACTTCAAGCACTCAAGGAGCGAAAGGGATCAGGAGAAGTATAAGTGGATGGCCGGGAGGGACACCAGGGTGGTGAGAGTGGCTAAGGCAAGGAAGGAGCAGATCTTGGCCAGGGAAATCAGGAGGGAGATACAAGGGATTCTTTAGATACATTGGGGGAAAAAAGGAAAGCGAGGGGGCAGATCTGTAGGATTAGGTCAGGGGATGGATGAGTACAGGACCTAGGGGAACAGGCTGAGGTACTAAACGAGTACTTTGCCTCAGTTTTTACCAGAGAGAAGGGGGGAGGTACACCTGTCCTGGGGAGTGGGGGTAACCCCAGCGAGGGGATGGGCCCCTTAGAGATAGTGAGCCCTGCCGTGTCTGGCAACAGGGAAGGGCCAGCACCGTCAGGTGGGGGGATGACAGTACAGGGAGTGGGGGGGATGTGGAGGTTGAAATCCCAATGGAGAGAGTGAAGGAAGCCCTCAGATCCCTTCAGATGGAGAAAGCACCAGGGCCGGATAAAATGCATCCCAAAGTACTGAAGGAACTGGTAGATGTCTTGGTGGCCCCCCCTGACAGAGCTTTTTAATATCTCTCTGAGAATGGGGTAGGTACCACACAACTGGAGGGTGGTCCATATTGTGCCTATCCACAAGGGAGGATCAAGAGAGGAGGCAGAGAGTTACAGGCCCAATAGTCTGACCTCGGTGGTGGGCAAGGTGATAGAGGGTATTGTCAAGGAAAGGCTGGGGGGGTACTGGGGAAAATGGGGTGTCTGGATGATAGACAATGTGGATTCATCCTGGGAAGATGATGTCATACCAGCTTTGTGGAGTTCTACGACTGGGTGATGAGTGCCCTGGACCAGTGTAGGCTGGGGTATGTCCTCTTTCTAGACTTCAGCAAAGCATTTGATTCAGTACCCCATGATCGTCTGCTGGCTAAGCTGGGGGGAAATGGCAGTGGGGATGCAGATGATCAGATGCATAGGAACTTGGCTATCGGAGCATACACAGAAGGTAGTGGTGGGGGGGCTAGACTCCTCCCCAAGGAGGGTCATTAGTGGGGTTCCCCAGAGATCAGTATTAGGGCCCCTTCTGTTTAACGCATATGTCTCTCACATAAGGAAGGGTATCAGGAGTGAAATGAGTCTCTTTGCGGATGACTCAAAGCTGGGTGCAGTGGTGGATGGGATGGAGGGGGAGAGTGGCCCTGCAGGAGGACCTGGAGACTCTGGATAGGTGGTCAAGAAAGTGGAAACTGAGGTTCAGTGTGGGAAAGTATAGGGTTCTGCACCTGGGGGCCAGAAATCTGGGCCAAGGATACACCTTGGGGGGACACACTACAAGTCACAGAAGGCAAGAGAGATCTATGATGACGGTGGATGCCAGAATGAACAACTCTGAGAACTGTAGGAGGGCTGTGGCAAAGCAAATAGGATGCTGGGTTGCATCGTTAGGGGGATTACCTCTAGAAGGGTGGAAGTGATCCTTCCTTTGTATAACTGCTTGGTTAGGCCGCACCTCGAGTACTGTCTGAAGTTTTGGGGACTGCACTGAAAGAGGGACACTGCACTCCTGGAGAGAGTACAAAAGAGTGCAACCAGAATGATCTGGGGTCTGGGGAAAGGACCTATGGGGAGAGGCTTGAGGAGCTCAACATGTACACCCTAGAGGAGAGGAGAGGAGAGGAGAGGCGGAGAGGAGAGGAGAGGAGAGGAGAGGAGAGGAGGAGAGATGGGGACATGATAGAAGTCTTCAAGTATATGAAGGGGATCAATAAGGGAGGCTCAGTTGAGGTGCTCCAAAGGAAAGGGGGGAAACTAGAGGGTATGGATGGAAGCTGGAGGGAGGCTAAACGGGGAGAGGGGGAGGAGGAGGTGTTACTTCATGGAGAGATTGGTGGAACTATGGAATGCACTGCCCAAGGAACTGGAGAAGGCGGAGACTGGAGAGGGGTTTAAGAGGGGCTGGGACAGGTATAGAGGGTGGGAGGGTGAAGTTGACAGTCTGGTGCAAGGGGCGAGTCTTGCAATGGGGACAAAGAAACCCAGGGGTGCAGCAAAATCAGCACCTGGTATTGGTGCTGACTATTGAGCAGACATGAAAGACCAATAGGCCTCATCTGGTGGCATTTTAGTACGTTAGCAAAACAAACTCTGGCCTGAGCCAATAGGGCTACAGATGAGAAATGTGGGATAAAAATATTGAACATGTGTTTTTAATACGTTTGCACCAAATTTGCAATGTAGCCTTTTTAAGAAACTGCCTCATGAAGAAGGGCAGAGGAAATGTTCAGCTCCTTTTCTAAAGGTGATTTTGCACAGGGGACTACAAAATCACAGGATTTGAAAAATGACAGCTGTCACACACACACACACACGCACACACACGCATATCAAAAGGGTTGTCACGTAATTATTAGACTGCCTCAAATATCGATCCCTGAATTGGAGCTCCATTCCCATAGGCAACAGTGAAACTAACACCAGTACACCTAGCATACCAAATATTAAACCAGAGAGAGCTGAAACAAACCCAAAGGAAGCACTAGAACAACTGACTGACACTGCCCCAAAAGCAGCACCAAATGAAAGCAACATCCACTTCTTCAGCACGACTGATATTCCAGAACAAGTTCAGATAACAACATTCAATATTCACAGACTTGTGCATTTTAATACTTACTATTAGCAACATTTTCCCCAATTGCTTTGCTTCTATGATTTTCAGGCTCTGATTTTTGCTTCAGAAGGTGTTACAGTCACTCCTACATGTTACATTTCTTATGCTAACTACAACAACAGCAACAACATTCCCAGTAAATGTCAGAGTTGAGTGTTAATATAGTTCCCCTGCAGAAAATGCTTTTCACACTAAACCATACACTATAGTTGGCTCTTTGAGCAAATATATATTTTTTAAATATGGGTCCCTGATTTTTGGCCATCTGATCCAGATATTTAGAGTTTTGTCCATGTTTTGCAAGGCCTGAGGGTGAACAGCCTGAAATACAACAAAAAAAAAGATACATTGATATTTTGCCAGAAATGCATTACTCCATACAAATGATATGCTCATGATTTTTTTTCTGCTAAAAAATACTACTACTTTAATATTTCTGAACTTAACCCACTTTAAAAACACATTTTTAGAATAGGTCAGCTTTGAGCCATTATGATCAGAAGGCCTTTTTCAGTGACTTCTTTGGGTCAGGTTGACATAGACAAATCATTTTGATATAAACAGTTGCCTAAATAGAAACATAGAATTTGACAGCAGATAAGGACTGCCTGGCCCACCTAGTCTGCCCATTTTCCTACCTAACAGATAAGCTGCAGATCCTAATTATCCAACAGCTTACTTCCTCCTACCCTCCACTAAGACTGCCTTATGTCTGTCCCACGCATTCTTGAATTCCTCCACTGTTCTTGACTCCACAACCTCCTCAGGGAGGCTGTTCCATGCATCCACAATTCTCTCTGTGAAAAAATACTTCCTTACATTACCTCTGAGCCGTCCCCCCTCTATCTTCAAATTGTGCCCCCTTGTTCTTGCACATCTCTTTTTCTGAAAGTTGCCACCCTCTTGGACTTTGTTGATTCCCTTGAGGTACTTGAAAGTTTCTATCATGTCCCCTCTCTCCCTCCTTTCCTCAAGGGTATACATATTAAGCTCCTTAAGTCTCTTTTCATATGTCTTCCGGTGCAGACCATGCACCATTTTAGTTGCCCTCCTCTGGACAGCTTCCATCCTGTCTATGTCTTTGCGGAGATTGGGTCTCCAGAACTGCACACAGTACTCCAGATGGGGTCTGACCAGCTGTCTGTACAGAGGGATAATAACTTCCTGTTTTCTACGGTGATGCCTCTCCCTATGCATCCCAGTATCCCCCCAGACAGTACTCCAAACCATGGCAGGTGTGTACACACTGGATGGCATGCAGACACCAATGCACACTACACACAGCGGAGCCACTGGCACACAGGTGCACAGCAACACACATGCAGCACTGGCATGCACATAAGGAGACACACACACATACACACTGTGGGATGTGGCATGGATCAGAAGCATGGCATTGGTGCACAGGCACCACCAGTGCTGAGCAGCCCACATCACCTCCATGCCACACATCCCAGAAGCATGGTTCACATGCACAGGGCACATAGGGCACAACACACATGTGTGCCACTGCCTGCATGCTGAACCAGCACTGCCCATGTGTGTATGTGGCAACAATAGTGGATGGCAGGGCAGCACACCTGGCACTACAACTGTGCAGTTCCACGGCTACCATGGCCACATGAGTGGCTGTGCCATGGCAGAGCGGCAGCTGCATGCTACACATCGGCCCTGGTGGGCATGTCTGATGCCCCCCAGGGGTTGAAGTGCGGGACCACGACCATGTCCATGCAGTGGGTAGAGGCAGTCAAACAGGCCTGCCCCAAAGGTGTCTGGGATGCTGATGTCAGACCCCGGGGTCCACCATGCTGGGGTCTCCAGAAGCCAGGTTCATGGGGTGGAGAGTGCACTGTGGGGTGTCCCCTGCACATGGCCGAGCCCAGTGGCTGCCAGCAATGCCAGCCCAGTCACAATGGCACCGGTCATGTGGTCCAAAGTCACAGTCATGTCCTCCCACATCTGTCTGAGCTCATCAGTGATCTACGCAGTGCCTCTGTCCTGTTGCTCAGCCATGAGACGCACATCAGCCCACAGTGCATGCACCTCAGAGGCAAGCAATGGGGTGTGCTCCACCAGACGCTCAGCATCCTGGGCCACCTGGGCTGTCTATCGAGCTGCAGGGGTATCACAGCATTCTGCAGAGCCTACCGCTCCGGTGGACGCTGCACAGTGGGCTGCACGGGGGGATGCTTGTGTCAGGTGCACTGGCAGTGTGCACCATGCCTCGCTGCCCAGTGTCACCTACATCCAGCTGCTGCTGCCCAACCATCTGCTGGTCAGTGCCCAGTGCCTCCACTGCACCACCAGCACCTCCACCACCCAAACCGGACACAGCGTTGGTGCAACACACTGCAGCCACGGCATGGCTGGGTGGTGGCTGTGGAGCCACTGTGGCAGTGCTGGGCCCTAATGGTGCCTGAGTAGTGGGTAGGGGCATTTCTGCCACCAACGGCCCTATGCTGTCCATGATCAGCATGATGTTGTCATCGGTGTCTGACAACATCCCTAACTGGGTCTCCGTACACAGCACCTCCAGGTTGTCAGTGTCCAGGGTCACAGTAAAGGGCATCATCAGACACCATGTCCAGTATGTCCACATGCCCTGCACTACCAAGGCAGGGCCTGTCCCTGCTCCAGATGCCCACTGATGTTGAAGGTTGGGCATCTGTGTCAGCATCTGCCTCCACCTCATCCCCTGCCCAGAGGCATGTTGGTGCTGCAAGACAAGAACAGAGGGTCAGTGTTGCTACATTGTCCAGGGCAACCCCCATGGCCCCCCACCATCCCTGCCGCCCTCTTCTACCATCCCCCCATGGCCACCTCCTACCATGCTCCCCCAGCATGCAGACATTTCCAACTGGCACTGCAGTCCACTGTGTGGCCACAGACACACTCAAAAGTGGCTGGTGGCATGTCAACAAGTATACACGTGCAGCACACACACAGACCTGCTCATACTCACCATGCAGTGAGGGGCTGCCACCCATCTGGAATCCTCCACCAGTCTCACCCCCACTGATTCTTGGCTAATGCTGGGCACCACCAGTTCCTCCGAGGCTGTCAGCGGAGGCTATGCTGCTGGGCCACCACCAGTCACCCTGCTGGATGCCCGAATGGCAGCTATCTTCTCCTTAATGCACCTCCTGTCAGTGCCAGTCTTTTTCTTGCACTCCTGATGGGTGTGATGGTGTCGGCAGTGGGTGTTGATGTACCATGCCACCTCATCCCAGCCCACAACCTGCTCCTGCAGTGTGCCTGTGGCATCACTGAGAAGGGCCTCCCTGTCCATGTAGGCCTCATACAGAGCAGCAGTGGTCTCTGATGCCATAAAGTTGGGCCTGCACTTGCATGCAGGCCCCTGATTCTCCGCACCTTCCTCACCCGACATTCTGCCACCTGTGGGAATGCACACCAGTGTGTTTGTTAGTGGCAGTAATGAACGTTACAGCTATAAGTTGCACAGTTGCAGTAGACCTTTATTCATCCATGTTTCCAGTCACTTACCTGAAAGGCTGCAATACCGGTCTGTGGCCTCTGCTGTTCATTGGCACTTTTATGGCTCAACGCATGCAATTGTAATGATATGCTAAGTCTCCCCACTGTGCCATGCATCGGCTCATGAGGTTATTTACATACCACAGCTGAATATCGCAGACATGCGCCATGCACATTTGTGGTTCGCTTGAGCAACCCTAAGGTGCAATACTTGCACATGAACGGTGCGCGTGCCCACAGTGCGCATGTGCATGCCACATCCCACGGTACAATCATGCAACACACGTGGACTGTGAGATGCATTGGCACTGCGCATGTGGTGCAGGTGTGACTTAGCGCACACTCATGCATCCTGACATGCACCCTATTGCGCACATGCGCACTGCATGCTGGGTTCTGACCTGTGACCCACAGTTCACCTACAAGACCCCATGACCCCACTTGACCCCACTAGGCTATGGCACAGTGCGCATGCCCATCATTGTGCAGTGGTCCCACATTGCACATCCTGGCATGAATCCACATGATGCACAATAGCAGTCATTCATATCCTATCAAGCATCCTGCACCTGTGGCAGCCATGTGCACTTTTCACAACCATGTACAGTGCCACACGGAAAGCTGTCCATGGCACAGTGAACCAGATGCAGTGACCTCAACTGCTCAGACATCAAGGTAGTGAACATTGTGGCTGCCGTCCAGCCCTATGAGACCCAGCTTTTTGGGTAGGTGCCCCTGCAGCAGGCCAGGGGTCTGGTGTGGAAGTCCATTTCGGAGGCATTGCAGAGGAGGACGGGTGTGCCGTGCACAGCAGAACAGTGAAGGCACCATTATGGTGACCTGCAGAGGAGAGACCCTGACTGACTCCAGAGGCTGAAGGCACATGTCCAGTGTGGTGCAGTGCCACAGCCAGGTAGGTGTCTGCATGTTGCATGTCTGCCCTGGCGCAGTACTGTGGTGTTATCATTGCAGTCTGGCATGTCCTGCAGTGGGGTACATTGTCATCCTGCCCATCGCCACATGCTGTGCTGCTGCATGCATTATGGCCGTACTGGCGTGTGGGCCACGGGATGGACAGGGGCACGCGCAGTGCACATTGGGCTGTGTGGTGGGGAAGAATGGCTGGTGTGATCATGTACCGATGTCCATCTCTCTTCTTCCCATTTCCAGAGCTGGAGGACCACAGGCAGGCCCGGGCGGAGGCAGATAACAACAGGGCAGCGCGCCCTGATGGTGGACAACCAGTGCCATCTGCACCACAGGGGGCAGGTAAGCAATGTCAGGGTCATTCCCAATGTACATGGGAGGGGTAGCAGTAGGGAGTGGGTGCTGCCATGGCTGCCTGTGCCATGTGCTGTGACAGCTGTGTGTGTTGCACAGTACGTCATGCATGCCACTGTGTTCTGTCCATTGGACCCGTGTGATGGCTGTTGGTGGGGTGGGCATGTGCACAGATGCCACTGGTGTTGCTATGGTGCTGCTATTGCAGTGTGCCATGTGAGCATCCCTGTGTGGTCATGTGGCTGCTGCACAGCAATGCCCAGCACTCTGCACCACCATGGTGTACCGTGTTGTTGGCTGGCATTGCACCCCCCCTATGGGTGTCCATACTGGGTTCTACAGGGGTGTGTGTTCATGCTGCCATTACACACTGTGGGTGGGCATGGTTCCCTGGGCTGTTGCTCTAATCACCTGTCCTTTCCCTTGCCATAGGTGTGAGGAGGCCAGTGGCCTGATGGCCTCGGAGGTGGCAGATGAGGCTCCTGTGGCAGATCCTGCTCATCATATCCAGTATGCTGAAAGTGGTTATTGGCATCAGACACATGGCAGCTGTGCACAGACATGAACGGAGGCATGGTGGGGCATCCGGACGTGGCCGATATTGAGTCAGCTATATATAGCCCCAGTTATCCCTGTTGCCCCTGTTCCCCTACAGTCCTCCTTCCTGCTGTACAGACCCTGTTCTCTGTCCCCATCCATCATTGTACCTACCCTGTCTCTGACCCCTGTTATTTCTATTGTTGTCCACATATTACTGTTATAATCCTTTTTCACCTACATGCCTGTGTCGGTGTCTGCTTTGCAGGTGGCATGTGGAGCCATGCTGCTGTGATCTGGTGTCTTTCCATAGTGTGTGCACAGGGCTGGGGAGCACATGGAGCACTACCATGGTTTCCTGCTGTGTACAGTTGTGTGTCATGTTTTGTTGGGGGCCTTCCCCCGGTTCGGTAAGTGTGCTGTGTGGCTTCAGGGTCTCCATGGGGCGGTGGTCAGAGGAGGGTGGCAGGTGTGTGTGTGGTGGTGGCACACAGCCAGGGTCATTGTTCTGGATTTGTCTGTACGCTGAGGTGGGGACCTCTGCATCCCATGCTGGGCACCCCATCCCGTGTAGTCTGGCACTCTGCCTGGGTCTTGGCTCATTCACTGCCTGGTGTGTGGGCTATGTTTGTGCATGTGGGGCATGTGTGTGCTTGGCTCCATGGTCCTGGGGTGGACTGCCAATGCCACATGGCAGTAGACATGGCAGGCTGGCTGGGTGCTGGAAGGGCACCCTTGACAGCATTGCATTTTCCATTGTCCTCTCCTGTCACCTGCTGGCCGTGCCACCATTGTGTTCTGGGGTACAGTTCCTGGGTGCCTGTGTGTGCTTCCCTGGCTATGTCCCTGGATCTCTTCTATGTGCGTTGCCCCCCAGTGTTGATGTGAAGGTCTGCTCTGTGCCTCCATGGTTGCACCGGGGCATCTCAGGTTGCGCCGTGGTGCATGTGTGCCATATTCAGCCGAGTTGTGCTAGCACAGTGCAGCCTGCACAACTTCAAAATATGGCACCCACGGTGCCATGGAGCATTTGAGTTGCGCTGTGCCAGTCTTGCGCCTGCCTTTGGCACATTTCTGAATATCTGGCCCAAAGTCTACAAATGGCTAGTAAATAACACTAAGGAACACTAATTGAAATTCAAATTAAATACAATAAAGAACCCAAAATACAGAGATATTCTGACTTTAATCAGATTTGAGGTATTCCCTAGTAATGTTATAAACCACAGATACAGGAAAGAATTGTTTCTAACATCAAACTGTAACTGTGATCTACAGGAAAGTGAGGATTTATTGCCTGTTGTATTACACTGCCCTTGGTATACTCAAATTTGAATTAAGTTTTTGGGAAAGAGAATTGGAACACTATATGTACCAGCAAGATCCATACTAGACTTACTTTTCAATGCAAAAAATATGGATATTTTGAAGAAACTTGCTCTATTCAGCCTGTAAGCAACAAAAACTAGGAATAAAAGACTCCCGATACTGCACTTGCTATCTCGGTATAATAAAACTCAAATGGGCCATATGACTGAACCTTTTAGATAGATGCACTCTGTTTTAATGATGAATGTCTATAAGCAAGAATGTATTTCATGTGTTTATTATAGTATTTTTGTTTTTATAATATGATGGCCAACTGGTCAACCAATAAAGCTTAATAGTATCTATTAAGATATTTACGCTAATCTACCACATGTCTAGGGCACCCATTTTCAAAGGATATCCACGACGCATCCTGGCACAAAATGGAGATGTACCCCACATCCCACAAAATGCTTTGAACCACAATATTCAAAGGGGGAAGATGAATCAACCAAGTGTAAATGGGCCAATGCCTAAATATAATGTATGTGGCTCATGTAAATGGAGTATTCCCATAAATGTGCCGCACATTGGAATATTCAGAATAGACGTGCTACTCAAGTACAAGAAATGTGCAGCGCAAAAGATAGGCCAAAAAAAGCTGGCCTAAATTGGCCAACCACCCACAGACAGGCTGTGGAAGTGCAGTCAGGCGCACAGCAGTTTGCCTGCCCCAGTAGTGTAGTGGTACCCCCAACCATCCCCGACCATATGTAGTGTAATGCAGTCCCCCTGCCAGCCCTGGTAGTCTAATGGTACCCCCCTCCCATCCCTGATCAAAATAAAACCCTTACCAGATTCCCTTTTCCATAATGTAGTAGTACCCCCCCAACCCCGAACCCCAATCCCCAATTGACAGGGAAACTATCTACCCCACCCAACCCTGATCCCTGTTTGAAATAAAATCATGCCCTCAACCCAGCCCTGTACCCAAGTCATAATATAGCCATAGCCCCTCCCAGCCCCAGTCCCCGATGTCTAAAATAATATACAGAATCCCCCAGTATTTCTATAGTGTAGTGGCCCCCACCCTGTTAGTACCGGGCCCCCAACCCCACTACCCCCCAACCAAACCAGAGCCAGTGACTGACTCAGTGCTCCACACACCACCTCAGCCAGCTGCTGACTGAACTGTCAGTGGTGTATACTATACATAGTACGCATTCATTGGTTGAGCACGTACTATGTGCAGTACATTGCACTGACAGATCGGTCAGTGGCTGGCCGTAGTGGTGTACAGATGGCTGAGCCAGTCGCTGGCTCTGGTTCAGTTGGGGGAGCAGGATAGGGGTCAAATCCCTGATGTAGTAGGGGTGAGGTCCACTACTATGGAAATACTGTTGATTCTGTATATATTATTTTGAGATTAGAATCGGAGCTGGGAGGCTCTGGCTTTATTATGATTAGGGGTACAGGGTTGGGTTGGCAGCACAATTTTATTTTGAACCTGGCATGGAGCCAAGTGGATGGTGCAATTTCACTTTGAATAGGGATTGGGGCAGGGTGGGGGCCACACAACATTATGGAACAAGGGAGCTGGCACTGTACATATTACAATTGGGGGCCTTACTGGGAGGAGGGTCCCTACACTATGAAATGTGGGGCTAGTTGTGTTTATTGCAGTACTGCAGTTGGGCGGGAGTGAGGAGGGGGCTACATTATAGAATGGGGGCTGGTGTGCTCTGTACAGCCATTAGCACCGGGAGGGGGCTGGCTCAACACATTCCACCAGGCACAGCTACACTAATGAGCCCATAATGGGCATTCATGAAGCCCCATTATGCCATGCATGCCTAATTAGCTCATTAGCATATTCAGACTGAATATTACCCATGGGGGATATGGTGCATCCAGGTATGCACCACGCATCCCCCATTGGTGGTCTTCAGCCCCGACCAGTGGATATGCTGCCCACACATAGCGACCAACTACTTTGTGCCACACATCCAGCATTCCATATTCAAACAGATTGGGCTATCCATGCCGATCGGGCATTCTGGGGGAATATGGCAACAGAGCCGGCTCACACATCTGTTTTGCATGATGCAGTGTTATGCATGTGCAACCGACCGGCTCTGAATATGTCCCCCTAGGTGCTCACACACTGAACAGTAACATCAATACGGTACCTCTAAATCCTTGTTCTTTCCTCATGTATCAAGGAAAAATTGATATAATCATAAACATTCAGGACTGGTATACTGTCTGAGTATTTTTGTTATTGGAACCCCATGGACTCAGTAGTTTTGATGTTTTGTTTTACCGCACTGCCATTTTTTTATGTATCATCATCTGAAGCTTGCTTATATTTATTTCTACCTGTACCATCTGGTAGAGTTCCTATTTTGGATCAGGTTCCAGTTTTGCTGATTTCTAGTTTGTATACTGTATGTTCTAACCTTTTAAAAACTGTTCCTGTATTAAACAAAATCTAATCCATAACAAGAGAGGTTGCCAGTTAACCAGTTTGGAATCTTGATAACATTTTGTCCATAGCAAGCAGTTGCTTCCACTGGTTAATGTATTTCAAGATGCGTTAAGATGGTTAAGTACTGTTTGTTTGTATGTTGGCTCGCAGTTGCGAGCCAGACAACATATTGCAGTAGTAGCAGAATTGGAGGTGCGGTCACTGTAGGCAAATGCAGGGCACACATCAGTAGGTGCGTCCCTCATTCTCCAATAAGGCAGCTGCAGGCACTGACACCAGCAACATGTAAAGTGGCCACCAGAGCTAAGAAAAGGTCAGCTGCAATGAGAGCAAGTTCATCATGCAGCAGCACCTCCCGATGTGCCTTTCCTGGTGAAGCATTCTAGGAAACACGGAGGCAGTGACTGCCGCCACCGCCTACCTCAATGCTGACTTCGGGAGTGCCCAATCCCCCTGTCTGCATGCCCTGACCCAGTTCATGTGCCGACAGGGAGCCCACTCCCCATCGGCATAATGCCCCCCCATTTGTTGTGTGCCAAGGGGGTGCCCAATCCCTCTCGGCTCTTGCCCTCCCTTTGGAATGTGCCAACAGGGGTGCCCAATCACCCATCGGCTAACCCCCCAAAACACTCAGATGGCATGCTGGGAGCCCACCCCAGTGTGCCAAATGCCACTGTAAAAAAAAATGTCCCACAATGTTTTTTTAACTTGTAAAAGAAGACAACGGTCCTCGTGTCTGTCCTGCCCCTCCCCAACCCGCATCCATCCTCTCTGTGCTCTACTCTCCCACACCCTCACCCCATACTTACTCTACGGAGCCTAGTGCGATGATCTTCAGTGGACTGGGAACACGTCTGCACTCTTCAAAACCGACCACTAACTGAAGAAATACTGGTAAGCTGTATAATGGCATAAATAGGGTTTTTCAACTTTGGTGCATATTTTGGGCATTTTGGAATTTTGGTACCAGATTTTCAAATATCAGGTTATTAGGGCCCCTCCTCATGAATTCAGTTACTGTCATGGGTTATTCGGCCCTGAAAGGTGATTTCATGGTCACTGCATGGAATCACCTTTTGGGACCAACTAATGAAATGACAGTGCCACTGTTCATGAGGTGGGCTCTCAAAAAGCCTATGTTGCAAATTTGGTGAAAACAATCTAAAATATGACTGTTTTATGAGCGTGCATTGTGCAGTTTCCATGCATGCTCGTAACTTCATGAATTTGTAGCATTTTCACTCCAGATTTTCAACATTGGCATTTTTCCACACCTCCTTATGAACAGCTGTCATTTTACATATCCTGGCTGAATTGTGTTTTCGCACTTCCAGTGCAGAATAGTGCAGTCACTGTGCAAAATCAGTTTTGGGGACAGTTTGAGAAAGTGACAGTGACACTCTTCATGAGCAGAAGTCCTAAAATGCGCATGCTGACAATTTGGTAATGAAAGTCCATAAAATGACTGTGTTACAAGCATGCATTGCACAGTTACCACACACCCTTGTAACTTCACAAATTTGCAATATTTTCATGCCAGATTTTCAACACTGGCATTTTTTCACACCTCCTTATAAGCAGTACAGCTGTAATTTTTCACATCATGCCCAAAATGTGTTTTCACACCTGTGGTGCAGAATGGCATGGTCACTGTGAGAAATCAACTTTTGGGACAGATTATCAAAATCACAGTTTCACTGTTATTGAAGAGAGGTCACAAAATGTCCATGTTGAAAATGTGTCTCTTCAGGGTGAGGGTGAGGTTGGCATCAGTTCAATACTTCACTGCCATTCCTATTATGCATCTCTAACTCCTGCACTACCATTGCCAATGCCAGCGAGACAACATTCAGCATTGACAAATGCTTGTTTTAGTTATTAATTTACTTGCTTACTTACATTTGTTAAAAATTGTATCTCAGTACTGCACATGTTAACTATACTGTATGTAATAATTAATTTTATTTTTTTATTTAATTTTTGATAACTGAGTAAGTACACTGGCAACAGTTGCCTTTTTCAGGTATGACCCAGGTGCATTGGCACAGATGGTAAAAGAATGGTTTACAAAAATATTGTGAACATTACAAAAAGTACAGGTACAAATTAATTGCACATAATAAATTACAGTTCTATGCCATAACAGTGAATATTTTAAAGTGACTAAAATAAGAGTGTCTACATTTCGCCAAAAACAAAATCAGCTCTTCAGTACCACAGTGACTGGCAAAATAATGACGGCACTATACAGTGCAATAGCAGGACGATATACACTAACGCACTCCTCATATTAAAATAATCAGCTCCAGTGGATGCAGACATGAGGACAGGGAATACACAGGAGGGGGGCTACAGTATGCACAGGGATACCGCAGCTGGGGGCAACACAGTCAGAAGAACAGGAGAACACAGAACATAAAAAAAAAACTCTAACAGCTAAAACACTTAAAAAACATATACCTACAGGCAATCCTGAATCTGGGACCATGACCATTCCAACTGGTGCCGTATCCTCCACTCCAGGTTGCCAGCTTGGCAGCAGCAGGCTGCATTACTCCATTTAGCCCACATAACTATACACTTCCCCCTTCATTCACCCTCGCTATTCTGTCCCTCCACACTAGCTAGTCCCTCCCCTCACTATGCTATCACAGTCCCTATTCCTTCAGACATGCAAACTGAGTCACTCAGATTTGAGTCACTCAATTTGCTTCACCCATATAACAGGATACCATAATTTACATGTAACAGACACAAAGATTGAGTGTGTGAAAAAAAACTCTTTCAAGTTCTTAGTAATAGCAGAGATAGTTTTACAGTAGCTTAAGAAATATAACAACAGTTAGTGAGGATGGAAGCAGATTGGAGTGCTTCCAGGGCTGCGTGCATTCCTGCCTTTAGAAAACAAACAGGGAGAGGAGACATTTACAATACCTCTGAGCAGATTGCTTCACTGGAGAGTCATGTTGTCAGCCTAGAATGGCATCTTATAGTAGTGCAGGGGCACAGGGAGGAAGGCTGTCAGCTGAGTGATGGATGAGAGGCCATTGTCCGGGAAACTTGAAGGGATCAAAATACAATGCACTCACAGTTCTGTATGATCTATGCCATCCTGCCTATGGAGGGTAAGGGATATACATTTGTAGCAATGCAGTCTAACTGGTATTCTAAAGAGATACAGTCCTAACCATACATTGCAGATGAAAGCACCATGTGGGCACTGGGAAGTGGGCAAGAAATTGAGGCAGACAGAGGGAGAGGAGGCTAAAGACATGGGTGCTAGGCCAGGAAGGGGAAGTTGACTGGGGCAGGTGGGGTACAGAGAAGGGCATCTTGGACTGTGATCTACAGTAGGAGAGATGTGGATGGATCCAAGTGCATAAGTGGGATAGAAAGTATAATAAGCAAGAACCATTATCAAAGGACACCAGCAACAGGCACCATCATTCAGGTGGCCAAGTTAAGGAGTAAACAGGTGACTGGGGCTGGCATTGACAATCCAGTCAGCAGGAGACCTGATCTGTCAATGAAGACAACATAAATGCTGGGTGGAGTGACAAGAAGGTGGCAGTCATTGCTGATTCCATAGTAATAGCAACTGGTGAAGTAGATAAGGCATTGCTGGAGTAATATAGTATCTCAGGAGATGTAGTTTGCCTAAGTGGAGTACAAGTTAAATTAGGGCAAGTCATGGCCAGACAACTCAGCTGGAGAAGGAAGCAGACCATTATCATCCATGTTGGCATGAATGGAAGGTGCATATCTCCCAAGGACATGAAGAGGTCATATTATATTTTGGGATGTTCCTAAAGTAGAAGATTTCCAGGGTGAACTTTTTTTAAGATCCTCTCAGTGTTGGATGCTTTTGAGGAGTGGCAGGAAAAGCCTGTTTTTGAATTCCACTGTTTATGACTGTGTTCCTTTTGATGTACTGCATTGCTTGCATAGACTGATATGTCTGTAACTCTGTTAATTATGATTGATTATTCTCCTTTTTAACTATCTTCCATTCCCCTCCTCCTGGATGCATCTGAAAACAAGCTATTATAAACTCAGTATGTCATTACTGGTAAAATCTTAGAAATGCTATAAATAAATAATAAATAAATAATAACAATAATAAAACAAAAAAATGGTTAAGTATTTGGTACCAAAAGGAGGGTTCTCTTTTTCTTGTTATCTGGAGGTAATTCTGGGCAATGAGATGCCTGTATGCCCAGAATGGGCTGCACTTGTGCCAGGAGATAGTGGGGGTACGCAACAAAGAGAATGGACATGAATGTTAGGGGGATATAAACTACAGTATGGGGTGATGGGCTAGTGCAAGTGATCACCAACAGCAGGAGGTGGGGGGGTGACTGGGGTCAGAGTTACCCAATCGCAGGAGGCAGGCAATGCGAATCACCAAGGGAAGTACAACAGAGCATGAGAATAAGAAGGGAGGTGACCCACAAAGGGAGAGAGGAAGCAAAAGGGGACATGTTCTCAGTTGTATTCAGGCCAGTCTGAGAAGTGCACCCTGTAAAATGGATGAGCTTGAAGGTTTTATCCACTCCGAAGGCCAGGACTTAGTGGCACTTATTGAGACTTTTTGGGGAAAATGACTGGAGCACCAGGATACAGGGCAACCGATTATTATGAATGGACAGGTCTGAAAGGAAAGAATGTGAGCTGGCTCTCTTCATAATGGAGCGAATCACTAAGGAGAGGAAGGAAGACATCAGGGGGGAAACAGACACCATTTGGTCAAGTTAAGAGAAAAGAGTCACCTTAGGGGTGTGCTACATGTCTGCAAACTGTTCAGTGGTGCATGATATCAAGCTGGTTGGGAAACTTATGAGACCAGTCAAATCAGATGCAGTGATGGCTGGGGGGGGGGTAAGTATCCTGGCTATAGACTATCATCTAGACAAAATTAACCATGGGGCAGGGACTGAATTCCTCTCCACTTTTTGGGACTGATTCCTAGGACAATATGTCCATAAAGGTAGTAGATTTGAAGCTATTCTTGACTTTGTTCTCATCAGTAATCAAGGGATCATCTCTAATGTGAATATTAAGGAACAAGTGGGATACAGTGACCTCAGCTGGGTAACCTTCTGCCTGGTGACAGGGAAGACTAGTCAGGCTTAACAATCTGGATGCACAAAATCAAACAGCAGACTTTGCCAAGATAAGGAATCTGGTGGTCAAATGTCTATAGAAGTTGCATAAGACTAGCAATGCAGAGCATGCATGTGGTTTATTTAATAATGTGCTTGAAGCACTGCAACTGTGGAAATATTCATGCCTATTAGCAATAAGGAGAGATCTGACCAACATGTGCCTTCCCCCAATGCTCAATAGGGACATAAGACAATTAATCTTACACAAACAAGCATTTGTCAATGCTGAATGTTGTCGCGCTGGCATTGGCTTTGGTATTGCAGTGCAGAAACACATTTTGGGCAGGATGTGAAAAATGACAGCTGTATTGTTCATAAGGAGGTGTAAAAAACTGGCAGTGTTGAAAATGTGGCATGTAAATATTGCAAAAGTTACAAGGGTGCGTGGGAAATGCGCAACGCACACTTGTAACACAGTCATTTTATGGACTTTCAGCACCATATTTTCAACATATGCATTTTAGCACCTCTGCTCATGTACAGTGTCACTGTCATTTCCTCAAACTGTCCCAAAAAGTGATTTCGCACAGCGACCGTGCTATTCTGCATCGGACCTGCGAAAACACATTTCGGACAAGATATGTAAAATGACAGCTATACTGTTCATCAAGAGGTGTGGAAAAATGCCAATGGTGAAAATCCAAAGTGAAAATATTACAAATGCACATTACAAGTGTGTGTGCAAACTGCACAACGCATGCTCGTAACACAGTCATTTTATGGAGTATTGTCACCAAATTTTCAACATAAGCATTCTCGGACCTCTGCTCATGAACAGTGTCACTGTCATTTTTGTAATCTGCCCCGAACATTGATTTCCCACAGTGACCACGCTATTGTGCACTGGAAGTAAGGAAACTCATTTTGGCCAGGATGTGAAAAATGACAGTTGTACTGTTCATAAGGAGGTGTAGAAAAATAACAATGTTGAAAATTTGGTGTAAAAATATTGCGAATTCGTGAAGTTACGAGCGTGTGTAGCAACAGCGCAATGCACACTCGTAACATAGTAATTTTATGGGGTATCATCACCAAATTTTCAACATAGGCATTTTAGGACCTCTGCTCATGAACAGTGTCACTGTCATTTTTGTAATCTGCCCCAAATACTGATTTCCCACAGCGAACGCACAATTGTGTGCCGGAAGTGCCGAAACACATTTCAGCCAGGATGTGAAAAACGACAGCTGTACTCTTCACAAGGAGGTGTAGAAAAATGACAATGTTGAAAATCTAGTGTTAAAGTATTGCGAATTTGTGAAGTTATGAGCGTGTGTAGCAACTGCGCAACCCGTGCTCGTAAAACAGCCATTTTTTTGATTTCTTCCACCAGATTTGCTACATAGGCTTTTTGACAGCCCACCTCATGAACACTGTCACTGTCCTTGCATTAATTGGTCCCAAAAGATGATTCCGTGTAGTAACTGAAAAATTACATTTTGGGACCGATTAGTGTCATAACAGTGACAGAATTCATGAGGAGGGGTCCCAAAAACCCCACACTGAAAATTTGGTGCAAAAAATTCCAACAAATGCCCTAGATATGCATCAAAGTTGAAAAAACCCTATTTATTCCATTATACAGCTTACCAGCATTTCCTCAGTTCGCCGGTCGGCTTTGAAGAGTGCAGATGTGTTCCCGGTCCACTGAAGATCATCACGCCAGACTCCGGAGCTAAGTATGGGTTGAGAGGGGGTGTGGGGAGGCAGGGTGTGCAGTTGGTGGGTGCGGGTGGTAGCGAGACTGTGAAGGACTGTTTTCTGTTTACAGGTGTTTAAAAAAAACATTACAGATGGTTTTCTTTTATTACAGGTGTTTGTTTTTAGGGGAGTACAGTAGCTGATGGGGATTGGCACCCCATCAGCACATAGGAGTGGGGACAGATTCAATGGGATTGGATGCCCCGCCGGCAAACAACGAAGCAGGGTGCATAAGCCGAGGGGAATTGGGCACCTCCTCGGCAACCTAAAAAGGAAAGGGGGGGGACACATTATGTCAGCACATACAAGAAGGGCAGGGTAAGCCGACCGGGGGGTTAGGCACCCCCGAAGTGGGCAGTTTAGCAGCCACTGTGCCACCATGTTTGATGCTGGGGAAGCATGTAGGAAGGTCTGCTGCATGTGATGAGCTTTGCTCACACTGCAGTGGACCTTTCCCTAGATGTGCCCACCCGGGTGGTGTGGCACCGGCATGCAGGCTGATTGCAGAATGAGGGACGCACCTACTGGTGTGTGCCCTGCATTCACCCAACAGCAACAGCTCCTCCAAATCTCCACTACCACAAGATGTTGGCTGCACAAGTGCTACAGCATAAAAATGGGTTTATAACTACTAGAAAGAGAAATGTTTCCTCCAGGCAACATAGGAGTACAAAGCAGCACTAAGGGACTACAAAATTAGAATTGAGGAAGCCAAAACAGTGTCTGCAAATAAGGATAGCAGCAGGAGACATAGATAACATCACAGGCATCCTACAGAATGTAAATGGAAAGAGGAGGTGAGGAAGAAGATTGGGTAAATTTAAATAAGGGAAGGAGGAGGAACCTATGCTTGAGCCAGAGGTGAAGACAGAGATGTTGAATAAATACTTCACATCTATGTTCAGTGATGAGCCCCAAGGTGGAGTGCTAACTGGGAAGGGCCATGCCATCAAGTGTAACCACAAAGCAATCTATAGACATTACGCCCATGCTGGTAGCAGACTACTTGTCAAAGATCAAGTCAGGTAAATTCCAAAGGCAGATGGGATGCCCTGATGAACGTAATGGAGAGGAGGAAAGACGTGGCAGGAGCTGATGACAATCTTTCAAGATTCTGTCTATACTGGCTGGAGTCCAAAGACTAGAAAGTGACCAGTGTGGTCCCCATCTTCAAAATGGAGGTAGCATCAAACCTGCACAACTACCGTATATGCTGGCCAGCTTAACATTGGTGCTGGCAAGCTTCACAAATTGATTATCAAGAGCAAATAATGGATCACTTGATAGAGGCCAAGGTCCTCACATGGGTTTCTCACTGGTTTATGAGGGGCAGATTGTGCCAAACCAACTTGATCACATTCATCAACAGGGTGACCAGAGGGGTGGCCAACGTAGTAGCCATGGACATTGTTTATTTGGACTTCAGTAAGGCCTTGGACACTGTGCAGCATAATAAGCTTCTGGTCAGACTACATCAGTGCAGTATGCATGATACATACATACAGTGGATTGTTTGCTTGCTTGCCTGGGAGCAGGATACAGAAGATTGTGGTTAATAGACACTACAACCAGTGGAGATGGGTATATAGTGTCCCTCAGGGATTAGTGCTATGACCACTATGTTTCAACATTGGCGTCAATGATTTGGAAGCTAAAGTCTCCAGCAGACTGATAAAGTTAATGTTAAGCTGGGATTTCCAGCAGGCTGCTTAAATTCATCATTGACACTAAGCTGGCCAGGGTTGTGGACTCCCTTGAGGATGGGGGCAATCTTCAGAAGGACATGAACAACCTGGATGCTTGATCAGTCAGTTGGAGTTGTAGATTTAATGTAGCCAAATGCAATGTGCTACTCTTGGAGAGAAGAAACCAAGGTAGGATCTATAAACTAAGGAAAGAGGAAGTGGAAATTGTTTAACCAGGAAAGGCACTCTAAGCTGGAGCTTGTTTCCAGGTGCAACCTGGGAATACAAGGAAGTTAAGTGATTTGCTCAGGGTCACACAGTATGCAAGTGGAAGCTGATGGGATTCAAACCAATGTCTCCAGGTTTGCAGCTCAGTGCCCTTAACTACTATGATATGCAGCCTCCTGATATTGTGGAGTTTCTTTTCATCATAGGAATGATACTGAGCCAAATGGACTTTCGTCCTATATGCTCACCATTTGGTTCTAATTTCTAGTTTTATTCATATAAATATCCCATCTAGATTTAAACTCAGCTGTTGTTTGGCTGGCCACAACTTCCAATGGTAATCTATTCCAATCATGCACAACTCTTTGGTTGAACCACCATGTACTATGTACTTTTTTCCTTTTTAATGCTGTTAACTGCATAGGATGAGACCTAGTATTGTAACCACTTTTATTTAACTCAAGACCAGTAATATTCCAGAGATCATCATTATGCCAAGCCTTATGCACTAAACACATATCACCTCTTTTTCTTCTCTCCTCCAACAAATACATACTTAGCTCTTTCAAACGGGTTTCATAGTTTTTCCCTGCCATATTGTGTATTGCTTTTGTTGCTCTCTTCTGAACTCTCTCCAACAATATAACATCCTGTTTTTTATATGGTGTCCAAACCTAGGCTCCAAACTCCATAACTGGTCTCACCAGTGATATATACAAAGGCATAACAACAGTCCTGTTCCTAGATGATATATGCCTCAATATACAATTCAAGATTCTATTTCCTTTTTGAGCTGTTTTTTGACAATGTGATGAAAAAGACATATCACTAGAAACTGTAATACCCAAGTCTCTTTCCTCAACTATTGTCTTTAATACTGTATTTCCTAATTTATAGGGTATTGTTGGATTTCTATTGCCCAGATGCATAATAAAACAGTTGTCATGATTTAATGTCAATTTAAATGTATTTGTCCATATATCTATGTCATCAATTGTATCTTGTAAATTTGATGAATTATGACTGATATTTATTTCTGCACCTATCCTGCAGTCGTCTGCAAATTTTTGAATCCAGACAGAATCTTGCTTTATTTGGAGGGATGATATGTAAAGATTGAATAAACAAGGGCCCAGTACCGATCCTTGGGGAACCCCACTAGTCACCCCCAACCTTTCAGACTGTTTGCCTCTAATAATCACATGTTGATTTCTGTTTTCCAACCAATTTTGAACCCAATTTATTATATATGGGTTTATAGTCAGATTTCTTATTTGTTGTAATAATTCAGGATGAGGGAGCTTATCAAAAGCCTTTGAGAAATCAAGAAATAGCACATCCACAGGGATTTCCATATCTAATCTATCTATAACTTTGTTATAGAAAGCCAACATATTCGTCTGACATGACCTAACCTTCACAAAACTGTGTTGATATTGGTCTATAAGATGATTTGATTCCAGATATTCATTTATCTTGTCCTTTAATACTCCCTCCAAAATCTTAGAGGGTATAGCAGTAACGCTAATAGGTCTATAATTTGCAGGATCCATTTTATTACCCTTTTTATAGATTGGGACAACAACCGCTGATTTCCAGCAATCAATCACTTCACCAGTATCCAATAACCTTTGAAATATGTATGTTAATAGGGGGGGTATTTAAGTACTCTTGGGTGAAAACCATCAGGACCCAGGGATTTAGTTGGTTCCAATTTGGCCAATCTTTCTTTGACTTCGATTTGGGTTAGTATTATTCTATCTTTTGGATTTGTGTCAGATCTTATAATAGGATGTAAACCATTATTTTTAATGAAAACTGTTGAAAAATATTCATTTGCAATATCAGCCATTTCTTTATTATCCGATGTACTGTCCCCATTTGTTTTTCTTAATGGTCCTATAGTATTTGAATTCTTTTTAATGTTATTTATATAAGGATAGGAGGCCTTATGATTTCCTTCCACCATATTTACTAAATGTAATTCATAGTTGATTTTGGCCTTCTTAATTTGTTTTTTTTATATGGTTTGTTATTTGTGTATACTGATTTCTAATTTTGTTTTATCTATTTGTTTTCCACTTTTTATAAAGCCTATGTTTCCTGTTTATTAATTTTTTGATTTTAGGTGTCCACCACTGTATTTTTTTGTTTCTCATAGTATACTTTTGTTTAACAGGAATATTAACTATTTCCTGCTGCTTTATTTTGGAAGAAAAGATTTCCCATACATCTTTTAATGGTGTATTGTTAAAATCTTCTTTCCACTGCCATTTTGAAAGGTTAGCTTTCATCTTGGCGAAGTTTGCTTTGCCAAAATCAAGGGTAACTGTGTTACCCCTTTGTTTAGTTAATAATTCAGCTATTTTAAATTCTACTTTGGAATGATCGTTTGTACCTAGGGGTGCAGTTGCCTTACACTCACTTAATGTGTCTCCCATGTTTGTTAGAACTAAGTCCAATATATTTTTCCCCTTGTCTGATCTTCGACACACTGTACTAGTCCAATTTGATCGCATGCAGTTTGGAACTCTCTCTCAAATGGTGTTTCTGCAGATGATGTTCCCCAATTTATTCCAGGTAAATTTAAATCCCGTAGAATTAGTAATCTATCCATTGGATTTAAGGACAACATGTTTTCAATCACACTTTTATTATACTGTAAGGCTGATGAAGGAGCTCTATAGATAAGTCCCAATACTATTTTGGTGGTATATGTCGGTAATAATTTAACCCATAGTTGGTCCATCATATCAATAGATAATGTTATTTCTTCTGATTTAATGCTATTTATTATATATAGGGCCACCCCTCCTCCCTTTCTATATATTCTAGACTTTTTATATAAAGTATACCCGGCTATGGACTGACCCCAGTCATCATTTACATCCCACCATGTTTCTGTCACTGCTGCAATATGTATATTGTTTGTAATCAGTATATTTCTAAATTCCCCCATTTTATTTTTCAGACTTCTAGCATTTACTAGCATGCAGTTCCAAGAATCAGGTTTGTCTGATTTATCACGTTATTTCCTTTGTTTGTGAATTCTCTATCTTGTCTCCCTTGCCCCCTATCATTTAGTTTAAATCAGTCCTTGTGACTACTTTAAATCTCTTGACTAGATATCTGGTCCCTACCCTCTCAAGATGGAGTCCATCGTACTTGAACAAGTTTGGATTATTAAATGCTGCTGAGTTATCCAAGAATTCTGCTCCTTTTTTTCTTCACAAATCTCTCAGCCATCTATTTAATGTATTAATTTTAGAAGTTTTAGCTAAATGATACCCAAAAACTGGTAGTATGCTGGAAATTATTGTAGTTCCCCCTTTTTGTTTTATTTTAACTAAAGTGTTCTGGAAATCTGAAAAAATATCTCGTAAGTTTCTATTTTGAATATCATTTATCCCTACGTGCAACAAGACCAATGGATTTATAGTATTTTCCAGAAATCCATCCAGGAGTTTGCTGTATTCACTATGTGGAGTTTCTCTTGTTGTGGTTTAGGAAGAAAAGAACCTAGGTATTATGAAAGACAAGGGACTAAAGAATGACAAGCAGCACACAGCTGCTTTAACAAAGGCTGGAAGAATGTTGGGTGCATTAAAAGAAGTGACCAATGGAGCAAGGGAAGTAATTATGCTGCTTTACAAGGTCCTGGTCATGTTCCACCTGGAGTACTGTGTACAGTTCTTGTTTCCCGTTCCAAAAAAAGGACATTGAGGCAGTAGAGAGGGTGCAATGTGGGACCCCTAACATGATCAGAAGTATGGACGATAAAAGCTAAAAGGAGAGATGTTAGATCTTTCACATTATCACCCTGGAGAAAAGGAGGCTGATGGGGATATGACCCCAGTCTTAAACATACAATACAGAAGGGTATTTAGAAGGTCTAACAGATGAAAATGTTTGACCTAGTGCGCTACATCAGGATACTGAAAATCTCCCCAAAACTCAAAGGAGATCTATTCAGGGGTAATGTTACCAGATAATTATTCTTCCAGAGAGTGATTAACCTGTGGAACTGCCTACTAGAGGAGACAGTGGACATGAAAACAGTACTGGTCTTCAGTGTCAGCCTGAACAAATTTCTGCTTAGTACTGGAATCACAGGGTACCCTGAGTAGCAGAATGAGTAGGGAATCCCTAATCATTGCTACCTGTTTGAATAGTAGGGCTAGGACTTGTTTGCAGCTGCACAGCATAAAGTATTTGTTGGCATCTGCTTATGAATTGGGGTGTGGCAGACTTGACTGACCTAGAGATTCTTCTGACCTTAAAATACTATGTTACAGTTTTATTCTGTACTATACACATGTACTGTATCTTTAAAATTCATCATGTTCAGTCACTTGGATCACCTACAGTTATTACTGGAACTTAGCTTTGGGCTACATTGTTTCTATGATGTGAGTCATCACTGTTTGGAATATGCTCTTTTTTATTTGCAGTAATATAAATAGGGCTAGAAATAAAAAGAAAAACATGATACTTTGCTAACATTTTAATTCTGCTACAACTGTAGTCTAAGAGGGAAACAAATGTCTGATGGAAAAACAGAATTCCTGTAATTTCACACAAAAACTGTCTTACATTGAAGAAATATGGATAGTTGATGTTTTTGCACTTAAACTTAGTAGGCTTAAACTGACACAAAATAATTCTTTGTCATGCAACTCTGCATTCTTCCTTTCTACCTATGTGTACTCAAAGGCCCATTAAGGCTCTGTCTCATGTAATATTTAGTGATGTAGCATCAAGCCGGTTCAGCAGCTGCACTAATGTTTGTAGCACCAGCACAATTGCTTTTCAGGTCAGTGAATAACAGTAAGTCAGCTAACAGCTGTCTATGAAACTACTGCATCAGGCAGCAACTAAGCTAATGTCATCAGGAAGCACACTACCCCACTGGGGAAAAAATAACAACTTTGAATAGGTCATCTCTGCAGTTGATCAGCCAGGTTATGAAAGCTTATATGGATATGAAGCAATAACCACATAATCGCTTGTTTACAGCTATACTGCAGTCATACCGGAAGTAGTCCCTACTCTCATGCTCACAGTCACAAAGTTTGGAATTCTCCTTCAATAGCAAAGTTTGAGCATGTTAGAGCCTGGGGACAAGAAAGAGTCCTTAGCTACAGTAGCTGCTTGACTGAGAAAGGATGTCAGGAACTAAATCATTGATTATGGAGAAAGATGAAATCTTATATTTTGCTTTGCCCTGCTAAGTGTTTTATTTCCTGTTACACACATACATAACCTCATAATTAATAATATACCATAAATAGCTGAGCTGCATGTTGGGGGTTTAGGGAAGGGCTATTGAGTCCTAGCTGCAGCTCCTACAGTAACAGTCATCTTCTGCCAGTAGCCCCATAGGGTCCCACTGAAATTTATGCTGGCTGCTGCGCTCAGCAGCCACCCATGAGATCGCTGCACATCATCCATGGGTGGCAGGGTGAAGTCACATGTGGGGAGCAGCAGCCCACTCCTCCTGCAACAGCAGCACAATGGTATGACCTCCAGAAGGAAGAGCCTTAAATATGAAGGAAAGTGTCACAGCACACTTACCATCCAGGGAGTTGGTGCACAAGTGGGATAAGGATGAATAGAGTTCTACAGAAATTGTTTGAAACTCAAGCATGTGCAACAGCAGTAAGTACCACAGTAGCACCTTTTAAAATTATTACTGTACAAAGATCATACTCTGCTGAAGGGAACCAGAACCACAGGAAGCCACTAAACATCTTCAAGTAATTCTCAGTTGCACAAGCAGGTTTCTATCAGCACTTTGGTTATTATCATTATTATTATTAGTTTATTATTGTTCATGTCTTATGCAGGGGAAAGAATTTGTCTGAAAGCTCTGCACTGTAACTGGGGAATAACTGATTTGACTATATAAAGATGGAAAATACAAGCTTTCAAAAGTATTCAGATGAAGAGGTTGTTACTGCTGAACTGAAAACCACAAGGGAGACTTCACCAATCGATGTATGAAGTTATTTCAGATTAGTGCAGTCAAGCTGGGTAAAAGAAGAGAACAATGATTTTTTTAATGGTAGATTAGAGGGAAATCAAAATTGCTTTGACGTCATCATTTTTAGAAGTACTAATCTTAAACAAATTTCATGCCCCTGTATAATGACTTAGTTTGATTTCTATCTTATTACCCTGAAACAGAATGTATCTAACTGTATCGCTGTCAGTTTTAAGTGAAAGACCCTTGTTACTTAGACATGACCAACACAGAAAGTTAATTCTGCACCAAAAAAAAATCTTATTGTTATCTTGATTATCCCTTGTTGCAGGATATGCAATACCAGAGAAAGGAAGTGTGTCCAGGAACTTAAGGTCCAACTATCTGAGCCTATAGCTCACTGGGTAGAGAACCAGGATGGTAATCTGGGGTCTAGATTCAAATTCCAGTAGGTCACATTATTTCTTTCTCACTTCAATTTGTGATTTAAATTGTGTAGCAGTGTCTAATTCTACCTCCTCCCCCAAAAAATCTAATTGTCATTGTTAGCAGGTGAAGTAATTCTGCTCTCCCCACCATACTAGTACCATCAAATCATTGTAAATACCCCACATTTGCTATATTCCAGATTTGAATCCAACCTCCCTGTCTAGCCCCAGATCAGAAAATCCTTGCAAATGCCACTCTCACTGGGTCCATGATCCCAGTCCACTTCAGTATTGTGCCATAGACACCTCCCCCAATCATTGCAAATACCCTTCCCCTTCTTGCTGTTTCCCAGGTCCCAGCCTGCACCTTTCTCTCACCCCCCCCCCCCAGTGTCCAGACCCTAAAATCATTGTCACTACCCTGGCCTTATCTCTTTCTGATGTTTTCTCATCCCAACCCATTCCTCACACTTAGTCCCATGGCCTCAACATTACTGTGAATAACCCTCCCATTTCCCACTGTTTTCCTGAACACAATCTTCTCCCACCTCCTAGCCTTGGACCCTCAAAATCCATCAGTGTTCTCATATGACATTTTTTTAAATAATTCATAGTTGATTTTATTGATGGAAGCCAACATGCAAACAGATGTGTTAGAGGAAAATTCCTAGCCAGGACCTAGGACTAGGTCCTTTGGAAAATAACTCTAAAGCAATGACAGATTAAGTCTTGTAGATAATATCATAATAGTTACATAATTCATTTACAGAACAATCAGAACAACCTTTGATCACAGAATGTCTCCTGTATTATACATTAAACTGTACGTAAGAGTTGACCATGGTAATAGGAACAGTAGGGAATGGATATATGGTATAAATACTGATACCCTTGGTGCCTACTGCCTAAGAGTTCACTTCAGCTGGCATATCGTTTCCTTTATTATTATGTATCCATTTTTTTTATAAATTATGTTCACTGATTATTCGCATGCCCCAAATCACATAATCAATATGAGGTACAGAATATAGGTGCAGGTTATTCAAAAGTCATTGTTGCAGTATACATCACTCCATAACCAATGTTATGACATCCAGTGGGGTAGTCCATAGTTACAACATAGGGCCTGATTTTAAGACATATGGTGCAACTCACTAGCAATGTGAGTTCTGACACATGCCACTGTGCCAGGGACCCTGTGTCAGCTTCCAGAACAGGCAGGGTCCCCGGCATCTACGCCATGCGACTTGCTGCACCTCCAGCAGTGCACCACAGGAAGGGCACACCTGACCTGAGTACCACAAGCCACTGACAAGCCTGATGACAGGGCACAGCCCACCCCAGCCCCAAGCCGCAAAACATGCCCGCAAGCCCCAGTGGGCCATGGGGGGTGTTGCCAGAAACACACTGGCAGCAGGGGGGGTGGCATCACTGCAGCACAGTACCTGGAGCCTGTGGGTTGACCCTGGTATGGCCGGGGGGGCACTATAGTACTATGCAGTGGGGAGGTTGGGTGGCATAGCGGTGTGCAGTTCAGGGCCATGCAGTGGGGGTATCAGCCAGTTGGGCATGGTGGAAGCCCCTTATGCCAGCACAGAGCTGGTCTAACTCTGCAGTGCCACAACACCTCCTGGAATGGTGTTGAGGGGTTATGGCAGCTCCCCTTCTGGAATTGGGCACAGCTGCTACCATAACCCACCCTTCTGCAGTGCCTTAGGGGCCTTGGGTGGCATACGTCCCCCTGGGCACAGGCCACCCATGCGATGGCACAGGCCACCTCTTGGAATCCCAGCTAGCGGAACCCATGGTGCAAAGTGTGACTTACACCATATGTGTAGGTGCAAGTCACACTGTGCCATGGCAGACCCATCTTAGAATCGGGCCCCTTAAGTCCAAATGGAATAGTCCATAGAGGAGCTACAGTGCAGCATAGGAAATGGATTGCAGAGCAAGTACTGTAAATCATGTCTGAAAATGTTCTTTTTGGGTTAAGTAACACCCTTAATACCAGTTTGGATGAAATCATTGTCCATGATCTAGCAAATGTTACTATAATAACTCAGTAACGGAGCAAGGCACAAAACTAAAACAAGCACATATAGCAAAACCATCATTGAAGGAACAGTCCACTTTCAATATATGCAGAAAAGACTACATTTAACAGGCAACTGAACAAATGTGCCTTCAAATAAGACCTCAACAGATACACATCATGTGTCAGTGCACTTCCAGCAGGGTAATGCAGATTAAGCTACAGGTCCTGACTTTTACTGCACTATAGTCCGAACACTTATTTTATCTAAAATAAGAAATTGCAGGATATTTGCTTCAACAATCTTAGTATTAGTGATATTTTGTTTTCAGAAGCTGGGAGGGGGGGGGTGTGCTTCTGAAATTCCATTGTGTGTGAGGAGGCAGCCAGTGTGTGTGTGTAGCACACTAAAGTCTCCTGACCCCATTATAGTGGTTCAGTATCCAGTAAAGGGATGCCCTGATTTGTGGCTGAAAGTGAACATTCCTCCATCAGGTGCCTACCTGCAGTAGCCTGTGAAGCTAATGAAGATCAGGGGCCTTACCTGAGTGCAGTTACATGATTGGGCATGTAATAACCTGTTGCGATGGAGCAGTATCTTAATTTCAGGTATCTTTTCCAAATGTCAGTAAGTCTTCCAACCTGCCATTCACTGCAAAACGAACCCTGTCAAAGCTGTTTTTTTCCCCTGGGCACAGACAACCATTCTGACAAGCGTAGAGCAGTTTGTTATCTCCAGTGTCTGAGAAGAATCCTTTTTGCAGTAATCAGAGCTCTCCCTAGCTATTTCCTTCTCTGAGGTGGTACACTTAGGCCTAGGCCAATCTCCTGTTGTAATCTTAGCATTGCCAACAGAGTTGTCATAGTTACCCTTGATGCTACCAGCTCTATGCATAGTACAACTCTCACAGTATCCCAGAAGAACTTCAATATAAAGTAGTCTCATTGAATGTGTGTGATGGTACTGGCTGCAAGACTGAAACATAGAAACATAAGACTTTAACGGCAGATAAGGACCACTTGGCCCACCCGGTTTGCCCATTTCCCTACCTACTGGATAAGCTGCAGATTTTAGTTAACCAACAGCCTACTTCCTGCCACCCCCCACTACAATTGCTTTATATCTGTTCCATGCATGTTTGAATTCCCCCACTGTTTTAGACCCAACAACCTCCCCAGGAAGGCGGTTCCATGCATCCTCCACTCTACCTGTGAAAAAAAAATTTCCTCACATTACCCCAGAGCCGTCCCCCCTCTATCTTTAAATTGTGCCCCCTTGTTCTTACACATCTCTTTTTCTGAAAGATGCTACCCTCCTGGACTTTGTTGATTCTCTTGAGGTACTTGAACGTTTCTATCATGTCCCCCCTGTCCCTCCTTTCATCAAGGGTATACATATTAAGCTCTCTCAGTCTCTCTTCACATGGTTTCTGATGCAGACCCTGCACCAATTTAGTTGCCCTCCTCTGGATTGCTTCCATCCTGTCTATGTCCTTGCATAGATGTGGTCTACAATACTGCACACAGTACTCCAGATGGGGTCTCACCAACTGTCTGTACAGAGGGATAACCACGTCCCTTTTTCTACTTGTGATGCCCCTTCCTATGCATCCCAGTATCCCCCTTGCTCTCCTTACTGACTTCTCATATTGCTTACCCACCTTTAGATCAACTGATATGATTACCCCCAGGTCCCTTTCCATTTTTGTTGTTGTTAGTACCTCCCCTGCTATTGTGTACTCTTCTCCTGGGTTTTTGCTTCCCAGGCACATTACTTTGCACTTCTTTGCGTTGAATCTAAGTTGCCATATGTCTGACCATTCCTCCAACCTTGCCAAGTCCCTTCTCATCCTTTCTACCCCCCCTTGTGTATCAACTCTGTTACAGATCTTTATGCCATCTGCAAAGAGGCATGCCTTTCCCCTCCAGACCCTCTGCAATGTCACCTATAAAGATGTTAAAGAGGACTGGACCTAGTACTGAGCCCTGAGGTACTTCACTAGTGACCCCCCTTTCCTCAGAATATGTTCCATTCACTATTACCTTCTGTGTCCTATTGTACAGCCAGTTTGCTTCCCAGGCTACCACTCTGGGACCCACTCCCAGGCTGGCTAACTTGATTATCAATCTTTTGTGTGGGACTGTGTCAAATGCCTTGCTAAAGTCTAGGTAGGCCATATCCTCAGCCCCTCCCTGGTCTATTACTTTGGTCACCCAGTCAAATTAATCTATTAGAGTCATTTGACATGACCTCCCTGCTGTAAATCCATGCTGCTTTGGGTCCTGTGCCCCGCTGGCCTCTAGGTACTCAACAATTCTTTCTTTCAGAAGTGATTCCATTATTTTCCCTACCACTGAGGTCAAACTTACAGGTCTGTAGTTTCCTGCTTCTGCCTTGCTCCCACTTTTGTGAAGGGGAATCATGTCTGACCTCCTCCAGTCCTCAGGTACCACCCCATCCTCCCATGATTTGTTAAAAAGTGCAGTCAGTGGTGTCACTAGGTCCTCCCTTAGTTCTTTTAGGATTCTGGGGCGAATTCTGTCAGGCCCATCAGATCCTTGATGGTATACTGACCAAACAACAAAACTCCTACAGTGAAGACCATTACAGTGACAAAAGTCTGTACTGTCTTGTAAATCGGGTTGCTCTCAGGGGTATCCTCTTTCCTCATATGAAAGGACTCATTGAACTCAGTCCCTGAAATTTGACTGCGTCTCTAACATTGATCTGTGTGCACTAAATCCCATGCACACAGCCTTTGAAGTATTCTATATCAGCAGTGCTAGATTTTGAATTGGATGAAGTGGTTCTTTGTATCCTTGGCTGCTGTTTGCAGACTGCACCAACATTTCCCCAACATAAGAGGATTAATATCACAGTCCAGCTCTTCGCTTCACTTCTTAGCCAAAGGATTCATGGGATTCAGCCAAGGAAGAGAACATTCTTGTAAATCGGGTTGCTCTCAGGGGTATCCTCTTTTCTCATATGAAAGGGCTCATTGAACTCAGTCCCTGAAATTTGTAGTTTGGCCCTAGTAGTGGATTCAGCACATGATGCAACTGGAGGTACTACCAGTGTTGTTACTTAGTCAGTACATATGCTCCTCTTGCAGCTGCCCAAAGGCCTTCAAGTGGCTTGAGCCTAGGTCTGTCATTTGACCAAGGCTGTTTTTGTCTGCCTTGAACCAGTTCCTCGAGTCTATGAGTCTGCCCAAAATACAGAGTTGCTTTTTAATCACAAGTAGGAATTTGCAGGATTTTGACAGTGACCAATGGGCCAACTTGTTACCGCACAGTCCATTATTTTAAGGGTTGGGTGATCTGCAAGTCTCAAGGGTTAATTAATAATAATAATAACTTTATTTTTAAAGCACTTTTCAGAAATATCAAGGCGCTTTACATCAAAACACAATATACAATATCAATTTTAAACATATAAAAATAAATACATTAAAAGATCACTTAGTTAAAGCAAGCCACGCGATCATCCATACGATAGCAGATATTTATAAATAGTTTCCATTAATCATCCGGATAAGCCAAATTCCATAAGTAGGTTTTTAAATCTTTCTTAAATACCTCCACAGAGGTGCACTCCCTAAACCGGCGTGTTAGAGAATTCCAAAGAGTGGGTGTGGCATAAGAAAATGCTCTACTACCAGAAGATTTTAAATTCACTCTTGGAATCTCTAACAACCCTTCGTCGGCCGAGCAGAGCGATCAGCTGTGGCAGTAAGGCACCAGACGTTCTTTCAGATAGGTCGGACCCTGATCATGAAGGGCTTTGAAAGTCAATAAAATGACTTTAAAGGTGATCTGCCACCGTATAGGAAGCCAGTGCAGTTCATGCAGCACCAGGGTAATATGACTGGATCTCCTTGTTCCAGTCAACACCCGGGCTGCAGCGTTCTGCACCAGCTGATGGCAATGGATTTCAACCCCAGAAAGCCCAAAGTAAAGGGCGTTGCAGTAGTCCAAGCACGAGGACACAAAAGTGTGGACCCATGTTGGTAGGGAGTCAGACGGAACAAGGTGACGCACCCTTGCAATATTCCTAAGATGGTAAAAGGAAGTCCTGACAATGGCCGACACTTGAGATTGAAGGGTCAGCCTAATCTCCAGGACAATCCCAAGGTTGTGCACTTGTTCAGAGGTCAAAAGTGACACAGCGCCAAGAAAAATTCCAGAGGGCGTGCTACCATGTGACCTTGCTATCTGACCACCCGGATTCACCACTAGCACCTCTGTCTTCTCTGAGTTCAACTTTAACCAACTAGAATCCATCCACCCTTGGATTTCTTCCAGACAGTTGTTAAACACCGAGCGTGCTCCAACCTGGTCAGGTGCAAAAGACAAGTATAGCTGGGTATCATCTGCATAGCAGTGAAACCTCAGCCCATATTGTCTTATAATGTCTCCGAGGGTCAGCATATACACTGCGAATAACATGGGTGACAGCACTGAACCCTGAGGCACCCCACACAACAAAGAAGTTGAGCTGGAGGAATGAACCCCCGGCACAGCTCTTTGTGATCTCCCAGTGAGGAATGAAGTGAACCATTTTAAAACAGTTCCCAACATTCCACAGATTGACCTCAGGTGTGCTAACAACACCAAGTGATCCACAGTGTCAAAAGCAGACAAGAGATCAAGAAGAACTAGAGTGGAACATCTCTTCTGATCTCTCACCCTCAGAAGATCATTAAGCACCCGAACCAGTGCAGTCTCGGTGCTGTGTCTTTTACGAAAACTAGATTGGAAGGATTCATGGACATTATGGATGGTTAAATGGTCTTCCAATTGGGCTGCCACTACCTTCTCAATAACCTTCCCAATAAAGGGAAGGTTAGAGATAGGTCTGTAGTTTGAAAAACAGTCTGGGTCCAGAGTAGATTTTTTGAAGAGGGGTGTCACCACCGCCTCTTTCAGGGAGTTAGAAAACTCCCCAGACTCTAAGGAGCACTAGACTATTTGCACCATAACTGGACCGATGGTCTCAAAACAACCCCAAATTAGGGGAGTTGGTCCAGGGTCCAAACTACAGCTTGTAGGCCGCACACTATGGATGATCCTCATAATATCCACGACTTCCAGTTGGCAAAAGGAACTCCAAGAGAACTGAGGTATTGTGAACTTGCACTGTTCCACAACATCACCCTTAGAGATTGCTGGACGCAAGCCCGCCCTGATGTCAGCCATGTTAGTTGCAAAGAACCGAGTGAGCTCCTTGCACTCTACTTGCGAAAAGGCTTTTCGGACTTGCAGACAGGCTGGGTTGCACAGTCTGTGTATAGTCCAAAACAACTGAGCCGTTCAATTCTGTGCAACTGCAATCTCCCTGGACAGGAATTCTGCCTTCTTATGGGTGATTGCAGATTGATAGATAGAATAATGTTCCATCAATCTAAGGTGGTAGGCATCAAGGGCGGATTTGCACCATCAATGCTCTAACCTTCGCCCCTGTATCCACAACTCCCTCAATGTCCCATCGAACCAAGGGGACCTGGGGTGAAGGGATAGGGGACGTTCATGAACAGCAGCAATAAAATCCAGGGCCGCCGTAACGGCTGTATTATAGGCTGCCACCAGTGCCTCTGGGTTACTGCTAGTCAACACGAGGGATGAGAGGTCAAGGACTGCTACAAGGCCCTGGGAAGTAATATTCTGTAATGCGCGGTACCTGATCATATCCACAGGGGAAGGCCTTCTCAGGAGGGTGTAGAAATTGAACCTCACTGTGTGGTGGTCAGACCAGGTGACTGGTTCCACCCCCACGTCAGATGAGTCAATCTCTAAGAGGAAGACTAAATACAAAGAGTGCCCAGATTTATGTGTAGCAGTGGAAACTACCTGTGTAAGGCCCAGAGAAGACACAAGTTGGAGGAAGTGATTACCAGATTGTGAGAGTTCATCATCGACTCAGGCATTAAAGTCACCCAGAACCATCAATCTGGGCGACTCAAACGACATATCAATGAGGAAGTCTGCTACTTCCTGTAAGAAGCGTTTCCCATCTCTGGGTGGACGGTAGATGAGAACGATTTGAACGCCTACACCTGCTACAACTGTACACTCAAAGGATTCAGCCTCACCTACTACCACATTTGTGAGGCTCAATTTAGTCTTAAAATAGACTGCAACCCCCGGCGGTCCAATCTTGGGCGGTGTATCACCGAGTACCAGGCCGGAATCATGGCCTCCAATATGGGGCCCGAATTTTCATCCAGCCAGGTCTCAATGATGCAAGTCAGGTCAGTCAAACCAATAAGATCAGCTAAAATAGCGGTCTTATTCTTAACAGACCTGGCATTGCATAACACCACCCGAGTTGGACAAACCTCGGAAGCTGTCCGGCCTATCTGCCCACCAAATTCAGTAGTGCCCTTGGGTATGGGCACCAGACACAGGAAACCCCGGTCTGATTCCATTTTGCCCCAGGGCACCTTCTGGGCTTATTAACTCGATATGGTGGTTCATTTTTTCATCCTCTTCCTACTGGCCTTCTTTCACCTCCGCCCTCCTCACTCTCCTACGAACAATCCCCAGCGCTCTACAGTGCTGGTATGTCTCAAACTGTAGGGGAGGAGTATAAAAAGGGCAGAGGGCGTGAAGAGAGGAGGAGGATGAATAGCGCACCACCATGAAGCCTCCCAGCCAACACATGATTTAGCTCAAACTAGACAATATAAAACAAATATCTAACTAAACTAATCTAAAAACTCTAAATACCTGTAACAAAATTACTAACAATTAAAATTCTAAAATCCTCCAAAACAATAATAACTTAAACAATAAACCCACCCCAACAAAACCTGCAAAACCACCCTCCTCCCCAACTGGATAGAATTCAAACCCAGAAAAACAGAATAAATAAAATAAATAAAAATAAAAATCCTCTCTCACAGGATAAAATACATATACAAATATAAATTCACCCCCCCACCCTCTCACAGTTGAGAGAAAGGGGGAATTTTGGGCACTCCCACTACCCAACATACACACAATAATCAAACAGAAATAGAAATAAACAAAAACAACACAATAAAACAAAAGAAAAATAAATACAGGTGTCCTGGTCCTCTCACCAACCGGGAGACCGAAAAAATAAAAAGTCTGGGAAAGAAGTCAACCAATGATAGGAGAAGTCGTAGCAAATCCAACAGCAGCTTTAAATAAACCAATTAAATCCAAGGGTCGTGAAGGATCGAGAAACCAGCAGACTATCGAACAAAGTGCTAGTACATTTCAGAATCCAGCTGACAGCAAGAGGGGCTCTCGCCCCCTCTTATTCTGATCACTGAGAAGGTTTCTTTAAAAAATAGCTCTTCTCCAAAAAGCTGTATCCTCAAAACCCAGGCCCAAACACCTAGGCTATGATCAGGTCAGAGGGCTGTAATCTGAAAGGACCCAAAAGGAGAATGAGAATGAATTAATTACTTACCTATTTTCAGCCCTGACAATGTATATAATTTGCATTCTGGTGTTACACATAACAATAATATGTGCTCGGATGATCTGGAACATAGGCTTTCTAAGCTTTCTTCGCCTAGAATAGCATCTCCCCCAGCCATGATGTTCAACTGGTATCTCATATGAGGCATAGTCCCTGGTATCTGAAGGTGATCATTATTGCTCCAGTGTTAAAGAGGGGTGATCCAAAACTCACTGAGAGTTATTGAAAGATTACTGTACTGCCAGTCCTCAGAAAACTCCTTATTTTTTTTTCCAATTGTTTAACCAGGTGAGACACACTAAGCTGAAAGCTTGTTTACAGGTGCAACCTGGGAGCACAGGGAAGTTAAGTGACTTGCTCAGGGTCACACAGTATGCAAGTGGGGGCTGTGGGATTCAAACCCAGGTCTCCAGATTTGCAGCTCAGAGCCTTAAAGCACTGTGCTATAGTGCCTCCCTTTAATTTTTTTTTTTTTTTTAAAGTGGTCTCCTCTCAAATTATGGGTTAATTTAAGCTGCACAACTTCCAGTCTACTGCTAAGCGTAGGTTTAGAAAAAGACACAGTGGGCCCAATTCTCAAAGCTCCTGGTGCAGTGCAATAGTCTTATGCCACAAGGAATGGAGCAAAGTGCCCCTTCCACCAAAAGATGCACTGGGAGCAATTCTTAAAGGCAGCATGCGTCAACTGAAGGCTGCCTGCACCAAAAGGGTCTTGTGCCATCTGTGTGCCACAAAATGGGCTGTAGCAGGGTGCTAGGGACTTGTGGCAGCTGCAGGCTTCCAAAGCTCTTAGATCAAGATTCTCAAACTGTGCCAGACGGCAAATTTCTAGGTACCATTAGACCAGCCAGGGCTGGTCTAAGGGTACTTTGAAATATACCTTCTGGCAGAGTTCAGCAACCTGAGTCAATGTTCTATGGTCCCCCTTCCCCAGCCCTAATCCCACAATATAATTAACATCCCTGCTGGTCTAGTGGTCCCCCCTCCCTGATCCCCTATGTCCCCAATAAATTGTTTTATATAAGTCCCTGGGGGTCTAGTGGACTCCCTCTCCCTGATCCCCGATTTTGCCCATATATTTTAAATTGTAAAACACCCCTTCCCTGGTGGCATAATGGATCCCCTTCCCTGATCCCATATGTTGCCCAAATATTTTAATTAATAAAACACCCCTTCCCTGGTGGTCTAGTGGACTCCTCTCCCTGATCCCTGATGTCACCCATATATTTTAAATAATAAAACACCCCTTCCCTGGTGGTCCAGTGGACCCCCTACCTGATCACTGATTTTGCCCATGTATTTTAAATAATAAAACACCCCTTTCCTTGTGGTCTAGTGGACCCTCCTCCCAGATCTCTGATGGTATACTGACCAAACAACACAACTTCTGCAGTGAAGACCATTACAGTGACAGAAATCAACAGGTCTCTGTAATGGTCCCCACTGACACTAACACTGCATCTCCCAGTGTTTTGCCCTTTCCCTGAGACAACTCTGACTCGGAGTTGGTTATTAAAATACCGGGGGTTGTCAGGGGTGCAGCCTCCTGTAGGAAACACACAGGAAAACTGACAGCACAATACCAACATTTGGCATTGTGTCTGTTGATGTAGGAATTGCCAGCGACTTTGGTGTTACTGTGTCATGGTAAAACCTCCCTGATTTCACCTGTATATGACTCTGTGTACAGTACTGGAGAGATTCATACCTTATGCACAATTTTACCCTGTAATTTTTTAAAACAGTATTATACTGCTTTTATTCCATCTCTGTTTTGTACTGATCTTTCATAAGACATGCTGGGCATAACATGACCTGTTGTTAAATTTGATTTTGTTTACTATGGCCCTTCAACTGCCTTCTCACTATCTTAAATTGGCATCCATTTTGTGACATTCCCGCCTATCACAAATTGTGCTGTAGATATTTGCATGCACACAGTGCTCTACTCAACAAACTTTGATTCCATTCACTGCTAGATAACATATTGTATCCCCCTACTTGGAGGCCTTGATTAAATAAATGTATTTTTTGAATTTTTTTCCACTTTGGATTGCCCTCTTATGTTCACAACATGTGGTGTCCATTATATGCCTTGCTGGACTGGAGTTATCAATTTATTATAGAGCTCTGCAATTTCAGTGTAACTCTCTGCAATGATTCATTTTCATGTCCCCTTTCATATTTTAAAATTAATTTCCTTGCATAAGTTTTACTTTTTTGCTCATTTTTACAGTTTGCGGTGATGCCTCCTTAGTGTCCCATATTTACCCACGTAAGGTACTGTCCTAGCCAGACAAATGAGAATTGATAGTATACATCAGCACCTGGTTTTATCATCCACCAGGTCTTTAAAAAGGCTTGACTCACCGTTCTCAATTTCTTTCAGTCGCACTTTTGGCCAGTGAACGTTCTGTCATCCTCACAGTGTTCCTTTGTAATGAACATATGCTACTCAGTCAGCCAGCATTATTTTCAAATGCACATCAACTTTCTGGTTATCTCTTCTAGCCTTTTCAACAACTGTACTTTTCTGCATTGCTTGTTTCACTTGCAATAATACTAGACGTAATTCCTTGATGTACGGTATGCTTCACTTAAAGCCCTGCATTTGTGTTTTGGGGAAAAGAGATGCAAAATATTTTTTTGTAACCTGGGCCAAGACTGACCAATGATTTGCCCTTAGTTGCCTTCAATGCAAGCTCTTTTTTTCACATTTTGAAGTTTTTTTTTGAACATTTAGGCTGTTTAATTGATTTAATCTATGTTCAGTACAGGGGAAACTAAAAGGGCTGTTTCCTTTGTACTGAACGTAAGCTTGGGCTATCTCACAGCTTTAAATGCTGAATTTATATCTTTTTTTCCCCAGATGCCTGTAGAGTTCTTACAAGTTTATTTGTAAGCACCTTTGTATTTGAAAGTTTAATTTTTTTAGTGCATTTCTAGGCATGTTCAAATGCTTTTGAGTAAGTTTTTGGTGTACCATGTGATGTGTGTAAAGCCCTACATGGCCTTTTCTGGCGAAAAGAGATGTAAAATAAAGTTTTGCAACCTGGTCTGGCTCTGGCCTGTAACTGACCCATAGTTACCTTTGCAGCTAGTGTATTTTCACTTTTGTTTTACTTTTTGTAACATTTGTGTTGTTTGGTTGTTTTAGTTGATGTTCAGTACAGAGGAAACTAAAAAGGCTGGTTCCTTTGCACTGAACATAAGCTTGGACCAATCTCACATCTTTAAATGCTTAATTTAATTTTTTTTTTCCTCAGATGCCTGCAGAGTTTCTACAAGTTCATCTATAAGCACCTTTGCATTTTAAAATTGGATTTTTTTATTGCATTTCAGAGCAAGTTCTGGTGCTTTTGAGTAATTGTTTGGTGTACCTTGTGCTGCATGTAAGGCCCTGCATGGCCTTTTCCTCTGAAAAGAGATGTAAGATAAGATTTGTAACCTGGTTCAGCTCTGGCCTGTAACTGGCTCATAGTTACTTCTGATGCTAGTGTATTTTCACATTTTTTCCTTTTTTGTAACATTTGAGTTGTTTGTTTGTTTCAGTCGATGTTCAGTACTGGGGAAACTAAGAAGGCTGGTTCCTTTGTATTGAACATAAGTTTGGGCCAATCTCACAGCATCACTGTTTTCTGGGTTTGGGACCAGCTGGTATGAGGATGGCTGAGACATATCAGGTGAAATTATATACCTTGTACATAGTGTAATTAAGTGTATATAGTTCTTTGTAAGTTGCTTAGTTGTGTGTTTGTCAATATGGCATTGTTTTATGAACAAGTAATAGTTAGCTTTAGTTTGTATAGCGAGACAGTATCACTGTGATAATGTGGTGTCCCTGTAGCACACATTAACTGTTGAAAGAAATGTCTAAAAAATAACATTCCCTTTTTTTAACTAGGAGATGCAGAGTTGTCTGTCTTAGAAACAAAGGTGTTGAAGGCTGTACAGCATGGTTGTTCAGGAATATTAGAAAGATCCAAGTTACAGAAAAACTGCTATATTCCAAAGTTTAACATACAATGGTGTCCTAAGATGAATTGTTGTTCAAGCACCCCCAGAATGAATAAGAAACAAACAATGAAAGAGCCATACTACAGCCCATAAATAGAAGAAGAAGTCATGGTATTATAAAAAGATGCTTTTATTTACATAACTAGAAATTAAACAAGTAAGACACCATGTTACGAACATTAGATTTTTCATATTCTAACTTTGAATATATTTTTCCATAACATAGACTTCATGAACTATCTTTGCATTTTGCATACCAACAGTAGCATATATATGCATCTTAACAGAGGCATAGTCATGAGAAACAAACAGACTTTATTTTTTGCCCTGAGAGTCACAATAGGTCTCTCCAGTAGCAAAGTTGTGCCTATATATAAATAATAAAACATCCCTTCATGGTGGCCTAGTGGACCCCCAACCTGGCAGATAGTGCCCACCACCCCACTCCCCCATCCCAAAATGGTACACTCTACTCCTTGACAGCTCAGTCAGTTGCCAGATGTGGTAGTGTGAGGAAGGCTATGCCAGTTGCTGGCTTTGTTTTGGAATGGGGGAATGGGGTGGTGGGCACTAACTGCCAGGGTGGGGGTCCACTATACCACCAGGGAAGGTTTTTTTTATTATTTATATATATAGGCAAAATCAGGGATTAGGGAGGGGGGTCCACTAGATCACCAGGGAAGGGGTGCTTTATTATTTAAAATATATGGGTAAAATAAGGGCATGGGGAGTGGGTCCACTAGTCTTCCAGTGAAGGGGTGTTTTATTATTTTAAATAAATGGGCAAAATCGGGGATCAGGGAAGGGGTATACTAGACCACCAAGGAAAGGAGAGTTTTATTATCTAAAATATATGGGTGAAATTGGGGATCAGGTAGGGGGGTCCACTAGACCACCAGGGAATGTTTTTATTTAACATTTAACTTTATCAGCAGATTGGGGCTGGAGGGAGGGACCGCAAGCTCACCAGGAAATTATATTTATTATATCGGGCAGATCAGGGCTGGAGGGGGACTGCTAGATCACCAGGGACTGGTGCACCGCCATGGTTGTCACAAGCTGTTGGACTATACCAGCAGGACTCTACCTAATTGAGAATCAGGTGCAGGGTCCCTGACTATTGGCAATTGGTGCAAGTCGCCTTTGGCATGGCTTACGATAACTTTTGAGAATCGAGCCCAGTATGTCAACTTCCTCAGTTAAACTGCAAAAAAATTAAATTAAATCAGCAAAGTTGTGGATATTGGTCTGCTGACTCGTGCAGAATTTGTGAAGCTGATTAAGGTATTTCATCTGGTAGATCATGCACTTCTCTGCTCTAGACTAATGTATCTTGATGTTTCCACTACTGTCTTAAACTGGATTTATGGCTGTCTGACTGACAGCAGGCAACTTGTTAACATTGGTCACTCAGTTTTTAATATTGCCTGTACTCATGCTGAAGTTCCTCAAGACTCTATTTTTGTTCCCTTACTTTTCTCTCTATTAACAACGTTCCTCTCTCTAGCTCTTATTCATACCCATTACTGTATGCAGATGAACTGATTATCTACAGTAGCTCAAAAATCATTGATGAGCTCAACCTTCAACTCGGTCATCATTTTGCTCATGTCCAGTCCTGGTGCCTTGTACAGTAAACAAACTAGTCTTAAATTCAAAGAAAATTTAGGCTGTGACATTAAGATCCACAGTAAAGCTGAACACTAATTCTGATAGCCTATCAGTCTTTCTGGATCATTCCCTCCCTCTATATACCTGGTGTTACCCTTAACCACTCCTATATTAATCCCCTTATGTTGCTACAGTGCGCAAATCCATGAACACCAAATTACAGGATCAGACACACAATGACCTCAAAAGCCCATCAGGCAATCTCAAATGGTATCCCCATACCAAGTCTGATCTATGATATTGTAGCTTACTTTTAAACCACCCAGAGTAATGTAGCTAAATGGGATGTTACACATAATAACATTTATCATTTTGCCTTGGCTCCTAACCCCTTTCACTCATCAATGCCTCCTACATGCTGGTCTGGGACGGCTTCCCCCTCTGCCAGGCTGTCCTTCACCCTTGACAGCATCATTGACAAAATTATACAGTCTCACTGTCCCATCTGCCTGTTTCATTCCCAACTGCTCTTAACCCCTGAGATTGTGTAACAAGTTATTGAACTAAAATGCAGTACCACAATGGGTGAACTTCCATGCTTCTAGCTTGCTCCCAGGTGATACATAGAAACATAGATACTAAAAAGTTCTTGGCAGAAAAAGCCTATGACCTATCCAGTCTGCCTACCCTTCCTAACTGTTCTGCCTTACCCTTGTGGCAATCCTTCCCTTTTCTACTCCCCCCTTTTTCTATCTAAACAAACCAGCTGGTCCCATCCCTGTTTGAAGTTGCTGATCCTTAGGCAACCGAGCATTCTGTTTGCTTTATTCACTGCCATTTGCAGTATGCAGACATGTTTAGGGTCTTCAATATCATCACCCCTAAATTATTATCTTTTGTAATGATATCAAGCACCAACCCCATCTCATATTGCACCCTTGGGTTCTTTCTCCCAATGTGCATTACATTGTTTAGCATTAAAGTTCAGCTGTGAAATTTTGAACCTGTTCTCCAACCTGCTCAGATCCTGCTATATCACTTTTCTCCCTTCCTCTTTGTCAACACCTTTACACAGATCTTTTTTATCATCTGCAAAGAGGCATATCTTGCCCTTGATACCTTTCCCAATGTCACAGATCAAAACACTGAAGAGGATCAATCAGAGTACTGACACCAGAGATATCCACTTAATCACTTCCTTCACCTCTATAAACCTCCGCATTAACTATGGCCTTTCATTTTCTACCTCCCACCAGCTCTCTACCTAATCTGAAATCTTATCTACCCCTAGATTCCTGATCTTTTTGATCAACCTACTGCCAGAGACTGACTCAAAGGCCTAGCTGAAGTCAAGGTTTATTGTATCAATTACCTGTCCCTTGTCTGCTGCTGTCTTCACCCAGCTGAAGAACTCAACTAGATTAGTCTGGCAAGACCTTCCCCTCATGAACACGTGCTATCTGAGGTCCTGTAGCCTGTATTCCCTTTTAGGAAGTCCACCAGGTCCTCAATCAGAAGAGTCCCCACTATAGACATCAAGCTGACTGGCCTAAAGATCTTTGGATCTTCCCTCTGCCCAGTCTTGCATAACGGTACAATATCCTCTTTACTCCATTCCCTAGGGACCACTCCCATGTTTAAAAAGCAATTGAAAATGTCCACTAGCAGCTCTGCTCTACCCCTGCTACCTCACATAACATCCTCAGGTGTAAGCTATCAGGTCCCATAGATTAATCTACTTTCAATGCTGCTAGCTTTTCCAGCACACTTTTCTCTATTATCTGGACCTTCTGCCAGTGTCTTTGCTCCCCCCTCCCTCCCCTTTCTTACCCCACAATGTGGCAGTGGCTGATCCTTCGCCTTAGCAAATACCAAGCAAAAATATCTGTTCAGTATCTCTGCCGTCCCCTTACCCCTTTCCTGCCTTTAAGTCTCACTATACCCCTTTTTATCGTGTGTTCTCTCAGATGTACCAGAGAATATCTTAGCACCATTCTTTACCCCATTGCTAACAAGAGCTCTGTTCCTGTTTTGGCCTCCCTCACCTTCCTGGTGGTTTTTCTTGTTGCTTGCAGGTACTTCACCATGTCTTTTTCTCTTTGCCTTTTCGTGTACCTGGAAAATGACATGCTTTTGGTTCTTACTGCCACCATAGCATTAGCTTTGAACTACAATGACACCTTAGCCCTTTTTTTCCTTTTACACTTTCAGAACTGATCTGTCTGCAGCTTCTTTCATTGCCTTTTTAAATGCTTCCCACTTTTCTTCTGTACTCCTGATCTTCACTATATCCTTCATGCTTATCTCCAATATATCTCTCATTTTGGTGATGTCTGCTTTTTTGATGTTCCATACCCTTATTTCATTTGCCCCCTTCCTAGCCCAACATGACCCTCCAGTGCTACTGCCCTGTGGTTGTTGGTATCAAGTGGTTTCAGGACTGCTGCATTCTGAACCCTATCACTGCTGGCGAGGACCAGATCTAGCAGGGCCTCTTCCCTTGATGGGCCCCAAATTAATTGTTCTAGTGATGCCTCATTTATTTTGTATTTATTTATTAAATAATTATAAATAATAATAAAATAGTAAATAAAAAAGAAACAAATAAATGAAAAATAATTCCTCCTGGCAGGCATCCTCCAGAATCTGGTTCCTAGTTCTAGCCACAATAGGGACTTTCCAGTCCAAGTCCACCATGTTGAAATCTCTAACTATCATCATTTCCCATAGAATGGCTGCCTTCTTAAGTGTCTCTCTCAGTTCTCTGTGTATCCCTTGATCCTGCCAATGTGGCCTGTAGACCACCCTTGTCTGGATTTGTTTCCCCTTACCTGTTTTGCAGCTAGTACCCACAGAGTTTCCAATTCATCTGACACCCTAGACTATTTATTTTATTTCAGTGCCCTCCTTGACATACAGTACTACTAGCCCCCAGTCTTTGCTGTATCTTTTATGAATATATGTACTCTGATATGATCATGTCCCATTTGTGGTTCAAGGTTGTTCACATCCCTGTTACTGCCACAAGGTCAGGTTCCCATCCATGACTAGTGCCTGTAGTTTCAAATTTGACTGCCCCCACTCCTAGCATTGGCACATATCACTCTCTAATATTCCCCCAAACCCCTTTTTACCTCTACTCCATGTTTGCTTGATTCTGCTGAGTTCAGCGAGGGAATGTCAGCAAGGCCCCCCTTGCCTGTGTCATTTTGTGTGTGCCTTGGCACTCTGTCTCTCCCACTTACTAGATTAAACTAGATATGTGTTGGATCCACCTTTCTCCCAGCACTCTCCTGGCCTCCTTGTTGTGGTCATAGCTCTCAACCATTTGTCATTGTAATGAGAAACTCATCATGAGTGACAATGTAGGACACTGGACCTCAAAATGGGGGACACATCCTAAAACATGAAGGTACAATGTCAAAACACTGTTGACACCCATGCTTTTATGTACTGAAGGTTTAAGCCTGTTTTAGAATCAAAGAAAGTTAAGAAATTCTGCTTTAAAGACTGAGTTTACAGTATGTAATCTGTGTGGATAGCACCTTCTAAATAGGAAAAGATGTGGGCCAAAGCACTTGCAAGGGGTAGAATGAGGGATGCCCCTCATAATGAGGGGCAGCTGAGCAGTATGGTTAGGGTACAAGCCATCCCTTTTGAACAATCTTCCACCACTCAATGCAACTATCTTGCTTTGGAAATCAGAATCCTGGCTACTCATCAAAACTTTAGAACAGTACTAAAACCGACACCTCATGCAGGATACTTGAATGATTAGTGCCACACTAACAGGGTTAGAGCCACACTAACTGTGTTTTATACTTGTCAAACAATGGAAGCACTAAGAGTGCCATATTGCACGGCACAGTTAGTACAGCTTTAACCTGTTATCACGAGTACTAAGGCATGCCAATAGCCTATGTAAAGTGTATGTTTGTGCCGTACATACAGGTGATCAAGCATATAGAAAACAGAAAAAAAGACAGCAGAGGAGACCAAGGGTCCATCGAGTTTGTCCATATGTTCCTTGGACTTTCTTGGATTCCAGGACCTAACCCCTCCTTCTGCCTAATGCCTTCTTCTGCTCCTGTTGCTTTTGATCATGCTTTAGCCTTGTCCCACTCCAGCTTAAATTATGTCAAGGACTTTGCTTCCACTTCCTCAGCTGCCAGTTTATTCCATTGCTCCATGACTCTTTCTGTAAAATAGTGTTTTCTAAGCTCCATCTTGAAGCCCCCCCCCCAATTTCCACTCATGCCCTCTAGTGCTAGAGTCAGAGACTCTGTTGAACAGGTCTGAGGATGGCACCTTATTTATTCCTCTCAGGAACTTGTATGTTTCAATCATATATGCCCTCTCACTCCTTGTCTCCAGTGAGAGAATACTTAATGCTTCCAGACACTCCTCATACAAGTGCCCTTGAAGGCCCTGGATCATTTTGGTCACTCTACTCTGAACAGCCTCCAACCTGTTTATCTCCTTTTTCAGATATGGACTCCAAAACTGGACATAGAGCTACAGATGGGGACTTACTAGGGACATGCAGAGTGGGGTTTCAAGTAATAATATTGAATACAAAACAGCACCGGCCACATAAGCTACTTCCATGACACCACCCACAACAACAGCCAACACCAAACACACCCAATGTCAAAATAGCCACTGTACTTGCAAAAAAAAAACAAAAAAACATTAAAAAACACCGCAAACTGTAGTCACATCAACCAGTCCCCAACTGTCCCACCTGCAACTGATAGTTGTATGCCAGACCTGCAGATACTTATAACCGGTATGGACACCATAGTTAGCAACAATGCACTCAATCCTCATGCTCAGATCCTTGTGTTTTTCAACAGTAGTCTACCATTCTGGTACTCCACAAACTCCACAGTCTCCAACATTCTCCCACAACACACAAACGCCACAGCTAATCCACACACTCCCCCTCCCTCCCTCTATTTCATGACCTGCAGTCAAATATAAGGACCCACACTTGTGCCTACACAATAGTCTGCACATGCCTCCTCCTGCAAAAACAAAATGCACACAGTACACAAATACCTGAACCCACACACATCGCCTACCCCAGGAACACAACAGCCCACCCCATGAGCACAACACAACAGACAGACGAATGTGCTACAGTATTGCACACGACAGATGTTGGTCTCAAACACACAACACACTACAGTTTTCATCCTGCCTACCTACTTACCTATCACTACACTCTACACACTAAGCTATAACAACAGCACACTCTGGACCCATCTCACACTTGCCCACATACCAACACACAGTACACACCATACCCATTTCATTCCCTTGTTTTATGCAGGGGGCTTTGCCCACCACCCCCCAAACTTATTATAACTAACTCTGAGACTACACTTGTCCCTACAGTATGTATGCGTGTGTCCCCACAGCTGTCACCACAGAAGTCACCCTCACTGACACAAGTGGCTGATATAGTGGCCGCTATTATACCTCAGTCACTGTTTTGACATTTGCTCAATCTGAGTAGCTCAAATTGAGTCACCCACTTAACAGGATACCATGAAGTGGTAGTATTACCTGCTTCCTCCTGCTGTCGAATCCTCTCCCTATACACCCCAGCATTTTGTTGGCCTTGCTATAAGCTTTGTTGTATTGGCTTGTCTGTTTAAGGGTGTGGCTTATGATGACACCTAGGTTCTGTCCTTCCTGCATGGTGCTGAGCTTGACTCCGTTAAGATGGTACTCTGTCCTTGGGTTCCCTTTACCCAAATGCATCATGTTACATTTCTTTGCATTGAATTTCAGCTGCCAGACATTGGACCATCTCTCCATCCCCTGTAGGTCTTTTTGTAGGTCCTCAACCATCTCCTCACTGTCAATCCTTCCTCCTAACTTGGTATCATCCTCGAATAGGGCAATTTTGCCCTGACTACCAATGCTGATGTCACTGATAAAGGCATTAATCAGGACTGCTTCCAAGACTGAGCCTTGGGGCACACCAGTTGTGACTGTGCCTTCATCAGACCTCACCCCATTGACCACTACTCTCTGTTTTCTGTCCCAAAGCCAATTACCTACCCAACTGACTATTCATTTGGCTGCACCCAGGTCCTCCAACATTTTCTGCATACAGTTGTGTGGCATTGAATCAAAGGCTTTACTAAAATTGAAGTAGAGGAGGTCCACTGGTTGGTCTCTGTATAGTTCCCTAGTGACCCAGTCAAAAAATGTGATTAGGTTCATTTGGCATGACCTTCCTGCCATGAAGCCACATTACCTGTCATCCTGCAGACCATTCTTTTCTAGATACTCTACCAAATCTTGTTTTATTAAGATTTCCATCAGTATCCCCCACTACTGAAGTAAGGCTGACCAGTCGGTAGTTGTCTGCTTCCTCCTAACTCCCTTCCATGTGGAAAGTATTCAAAGTTTCTGAACGTGCTCCCCAGCTGTTAGTGCCATGATAGCTAATACTTCCACAAACCAAGTCTTGACCATGAGTATGGTGGTGTGCCCCCCGCTGGAAGCACTGGTGCCACCAACTACAGATATACCATGTAACCCTCCACCTCAATCTTCATGCCCAGCATACATTAGTCCTCCTGGTAATCTTGTGGACTCCCATTCTCACCATTTATCTGAGGTAAATAATACCCTGGTCTCAAGTGGTACCCATTGGCCTCACTGGATCCAACATTCTTCCCTCTTGTCTAGCGTTACCCTCCAAGGTAAGGGTGGCAAGAGTGTGTGGTGGATGCACATCAGGGTCCCTCCATAGTAATGCTATTTTTTTGAACCACTGGAAGAGGTGCAGGTAGAGTACCTGATTCATCCTGGGAGCTGTGAGCTAGTCAAGTGGAGAGTGCTGGATGACATCAGGACACGTTTATTTTATTTATTTATTTAAGAATCAGTTTACAACCTTTGAGCCAGAGGCTCGTTTCCAAAGGTACTTCGTCACATAAAGACATACATTGCGTTTCGGTTACATAGCAAAGATTTGCAAAGAATCAATAGGCATTCACCAGAGGTGCCACGTCACATAGTGGTCAGACAAATACAATTGGGTACAGGGTACATGTAATTGATAACAGGTATTACACAAGTCGGTATCAAGTGAGCATTCTGGTAGATAAACATTGAAAACAGCTGGCACTGGCACATTGAAAGAGTCATGGGAAGAAAACAGCTGAAAGGATTCTAGTGGTAAGAGATTCCATGCTGGGGGGGGGTGAAGAGAGTGGTGGAGGGTTGGAGAAGTGAAGGGATGGTCAAATGTCTCCTGGGTGCAACAGTATTTTGAGACATGGCTAGGATTGGTTTGAATGCTGGACAGGACAAAAGGGCAAGTTGGAGTGCTGCTACATTTGAGAACTGAATTTCTAGTAAACCAGTCTATGGAATCAATCAAACTGAACTTCTGAGAACTGGGAGACAGAATGAGAAAACACACAACTTCCCTGGCCTATCATAAATAGCAGTGTCAGTGGCTCAACAGGTTACACATTCACCTCTAAGGCCGGAAGATCAGAAGATTGGAGATTCTATCTGCACACCAGGCACTTGGGTTAAATCCCAGTACTGACAGTGTGGTGCAGCATGAGGGGGGTGCTGCACTCCTGAGGTGCTGTCTTTCAGTTGAGACATTAAACCAAGGTCCCATCTGCCTGTTCTGGTGGTAGTTCAGGTGGATGTTAAAGATACCATGGCACTTCTTGAAAAGAGTAAGGGTGTTTATTAGGGGAAAAAGGAAAGCAAACAATATTCATACATCACCAGGAAAAAAAATTACTATCAGAAGTACAGGGATAACAAAACTGTAATAAACCTAATAACCTTAACTTCAGGTGAAAATCATAATTGTAGGAATAGCTGGGATTATGTGGGGGAAGAGCTCCTCCCCTACAACCTACTTAATGGAAGCAGCTGGCTCCTGCTCTGCTTAGAGTGCTTGCTTCATGCTGTGTGCTGAAGCTGGCCCCCCCTCCTCACTTTCATCTCCCTTCTCTTTCCTGCCTTTCCGACACCTTTTTTGCTGCATTTGTTTTTCCCCTTCCCTCCTCTCTGTTTGTTGTTTTTCCTTTTCTTGGGGGGGGAGGATCCCATCTGCCTCTAGCTGCAGCTCCAGTTCATGCTGTTTCCTTCACTCGTTTGGCTCCTCCATGGATTTCACCTGACCAGCCATCTTACGCTCACTTGGTCGCCTTGAGAGCTGCCATGTTCTGTCTACGCTTCCTTTGGCCACGCTGCTTCTGCTTTCATGTGCCGGACCCTCGCTACCTCTTCACTTTAGCTGTGGCTTTTTCATGCATCTGCCCATTGCTCTGACTGCTGTTGTGCTTGTTTTGGATATTCCTGTTGTGGCAGTTTGTTCGGGTCATCCACAACAAGAGCCACAATTTCAGCTGCCTAAGGAATCAACATGGGTTGCCTTCTTCACACTTACTTCGGCTGGATTGATATCTGGAAGCCGTTCTGCGTGATGTCACTCAACGCCTTCCCTGCAGCAATTCCATGCTGCTGCTAAGCTGGGCTCCTGCCTCCTTCTCCCTGCTACTTGCTGCCTCCTGACTACATCATTGGCAGTGCTTGCTGTGCCACTGCCTGAGCCGCCGACCTCCTCTTCGGATCCATCCCTGCTTCCTCCCTGCTTGTCATTGGTATGCCTAGCCTAACTCTCCTGTTGTGCAGCCTTTCACCCACAGAACAGTATGCCTTACAAACGCCGCACTACATTGCTGGCTTGTGCTTCCACTTCATTCTATTTGCCTTGCTGGCTTCTACTTATTTGCTTTGCCGTTGTGGGCCCTTCGGCAGGGACACTTCTCTTCTACAGCTCTGATGAGCCCTACAAAATTCTCGCATTGCTCGCAATGCTATTCAGGTATCCACTGCATGCTTGCTGAGCCTCTGGATCACCTGAGTTGCACCTCTCTCAATGTATTTCACCAGATCGGACCTTGTACCTGTATGCTACTGCTGGAGGTAATCCCAGAGTTTATTTATTTCTCTACAGGACAGATCATTTCTACATTGGCTGGGGTACGAGGTGATTCAAGTAATTAATCTGCACCTCACCTCTCTATCATGTTACCTCTGCAAACAGCATTCACCGCTTGCACAGACTCACATTGAAGTTGTATTGTTTAGCTGACCGTTCTTGGTGGACTGCTCTGTATCTGTTTTCTCTATTGCAGCACACAGTCAATAGCAATCAGACCCTGTTGTACCAAACTTTAAGGATCCAGCTACCTGACATTTGAGTGGCTTGCTTAGACTGTATTTATGCCAGTCTTAATTCCTAAGCTACTGCTGAATTGTTTGCAAACGTCTGGTTCCCTGACTTCCTTGCATAGCGGACATCTGGGATGACTCATTGAAGGTAATTGGCCCTATACTTGCTACACTACAGCATTCCTATCCTCAGTCTTACTGCATGGTCTTATTCTGCATTTCACTGACAAAGGGTAACTCCTCATTATACGTATATTAGCTGGGCCTCCCACTTAAACACTATCAGACTACCTCAGTACTCATTCAGCAGCTTCCAGGATTGCTCTCTCTTTCCATCTACCTCACCAGCATTGGGCCTTAGGATTCTGACCTATGTCACCTACCACCCTTACTGGGCCTGCAGTTCATTTCTTTCATCCATTTTGCCTCTCGTCAAGCCTGAGGTTCATCTATTTGTTCACCATGCTTGCCAGTGCCACGCCAGTTAGGAGGTTTCCACATCAGATTGCCTAGCTCCTACGCCACTCCTTCCTGCCTTAGCCTCCATTGGTTCTTCCTATAGGGCTTCTGCAGGGCTTGTATGGTTCCTCAGGCTTTCTCTTTCAGAGTGCTTCTGGTTGTTCCCTTCGGTTTCTTGACCATGCCTGCTTGCAATGCTTTATGTAATCGCACCTTGGCTTCACTCATAGACTTCAGATTCAGGATGTTCTTTGTCTCGACAGGTTGCCTATTCTTCTACCACGATATTCGCTGCGATCCCTTCCAGCCTCGATCTGCAGGATCCATTGGTCTTCAGCATCATTTTCCTTTCCTATGTCTGCTTTACAGTTACAATGCTACTTTGCACTCAACTGGCTCAGGCTGCTACCTCCATTTCAATACCTACTTTTCCACTACGCTGCCTCGCCCAGCTCGGGGCCTAGAGAATTACAGCTTCTACATCCTGCCTTCGCCCTTCGGGCTGGAATGTTTACCTACTTCTACTCTATGCCTGCCTCTTGCAGCTCGGAGCTTGAAGATTCACAGATTCTATAACCTGTCTTTGCCCATAGGGCTGGGAGATTTACATTCTACTCGCTTGCTTCTATGACCTGCCTTTGCCCATCGGGCTGGGAGGTTTTCATAACTACTAAACTGCTTCTATGTCCTGCCTTTGCCCATTGGGCTGGGAGATTTACATTCTACTCGCCTGCTTCTATGGCCTGCCTTCGCCCATTGGGCTGAAGGTTTACCTACTCTTCTGCTTCTACGACCTGCCTTCGCCCATTGGGCTGGGAGGTTTTCATAACTACTGAACTGCTTCTATGTCCTGCCTTTGCCCATTGGGCTGGGAGATTTACATTCTACTCGCTTGCTTCTATGACCTGCCTTCACCCATTGGGCTGGAGGTTTTACCTACTTCTGCTCTTCTTCTGCCTCGCCATATCAAGGGCCTGGAGATTCCCGCATTTTACTATATGCTTACCTGCTGCCGTATCAGCCAGCCAGAAGCTCCTTTATTATGGATCCGCATTGAGCCATTTCTTCGTCCCTCCTCTATCCTTGGATGCTTTGCCTTGCTGCTTCAGCCATGCAGACTTGCTGCAGCTTCACCCTTTCTAGGACACTTAGTTGTGCCTCATGATGACCTTATCCTGATTGTGCTCTCCCACTTTGACCCTGTGACAGCGCTACTCCATTTGACTCAGCCTCTTCAGTTCTCTCCATCCAGGACTCCTATGTTCGACTATTCTGGTCTCGTCTCTTTATTGCTGCCTCAAACATTGCATACCTCCAGTTTCAACTGCTATTCCTCGTCAAGTTGCCATCTCTATGCCACGGTCTCTTTCATTCGATCCATGCCATCCTTGATCTACTGGACCCGTTCGTCCTCAGCACCATTCCATTCTCTACGTCTGCCTTACCAATGCAGTAATACTCTGCTCTACACTGACTCAAGATACGTCTCCTGGAAGCTTATACCATGCAGTATTCCTCCTGACTGACCTCCATAGGTCCGGCTGTATTTTCCTGTTTCCTGGATTTAGTCACCTCTCTACTTCCTCTCCGGCTGATGGATAAGCTGCGCTTCTCCTTGAGGGTCTACCTACCAAGCTCTATTCTACCAGTGGATTTCCATGGGTCTGACTGCGCTTCCCATACCTGGAATCAGCCACCTCTCTCTCCTATCTCACCAGCTGTCAGTTAAGCTGCACTTTCTTCAGGGGCTGATTGCCATGACCTGTTCATTCTCATCAGCCTTCATGGGCACAATCCCCCCTCCTGCTACATCTCACTTCGGATTAGCAGTCCGACTGCTTTGCTTATTTTCTGGGCTCACCTTATTCTACTACTTGGATGCTTCATACCTCACACCAGTGTCTCTGATTATCCTCTACAGCTTGCCATTATTCCAGCTCAACTCTACAGCCATTGCCTTCATATCAATTTCTTAGACTATACTTCACTTATTAGAATTGAATTCATCAGTAGGTAACCTGGCCTACAAGCCTTCTCATTACAACTACTTCACAAGCCCTCTATTAGAAATCAGGAAGTCATACTACTTCTATTCATTCTGCCTCGTTGACGTCAAATCTGGATACAACTATCTGCATCTGGTCTCCTGTATTGAATTCGTCAGTCATCACTTCATCTCCACCATCATACATTTCCTGGATTATGCCCTCTATCAACTGAAGTCCGGAAGAAGGTTCTTCATATCTACTCTCCATCATTCCAAACTGTACATGGATTCTCGGACTTGGACTTTATTAGGAGGAAATTACTTCACTGGAATTTACAATTCAGTTCTTCTTAGGCTCCTTTTATCTGGATTAAATTCTACAATTAGAATTCAGATTTAGCGGATTAATTTAGTTTAATTAGGATCTCTCTCCTTTAGTATGCCCAGAAGGATAGGCAGGTCAGTAGCCATGGGTCCTCAGCGGTTTCCCCTCAAGGGGGGTTTTCTTCTCCTGAGTGCTACTGGTCACACTCTCTAGAGCTGGAGGAGGTGATCATCTGTTCCTGTCATTATTAAGTGTTGTCATGCACGACTCTTCAGCATTCAGTTAAAGAACAATCGTTGATATATATATTCCTTTTTGGGCTTTCATAATTCTAAACCAAGCTTCCTTCCTACAGGTGGGATACAGAGAAAGGCCAAAACCATCAAATATTATCAAACAACTCAATTCAAGCATCCAAATACCTAAGCACAAACATTCTATACTGCTACCTAATAAACATTGTCCTCTTATTGCTGGCCTCTGTATCCAACAACCATCTACATGTTACATAAGCACTGAGCTATGAACCACACATAATTGCAGGAATAGCTGGGATTATGTGGTGGAAGAGCTCCTCCCCCATAGCCTACTTAATGGAAGCAGCTGACTCCCTCTGCTTAGAGCGAGTTGCACTTGCCCACCATCCTCCCTGACACCTCCTCCTTCTGCGGCACTCTTATCCAACCGGGGGGCTTTCATAATTCTAAACCAAGCTTCCTTCCTACAGGTGGGATACAGAGAAAGGCCAAAGCCATCAAATATTATCAAACAACTCAATTCAAGCATCCAAGTACCTAAGCACAAACATTCTATACTACTACCTAATAAACATTGTCCTCTTAATGCTGGCCTCTGTATCCAACAACCATCTACATGTTACATAAGCACTGAGCTATGAACCACACATAATTTGTGGTACAAGAACATAAACAAATCTGTAAAGAGAATCATAACCTTAACTTCCGGTAAAAATATCGAAAGCAATCTAAACAAAGGGAACTAAAAAAACTGACAGGGTGCAAGTGAGGAGAATGGCTATTTCCTTTTCATTACAACCTTTAAGTCACAGGGACATCCTTGTTAGTTATCCATGGAATATTCCTCCATAATGCATTAAGATGAACTACTGTCATATGCTTAACCTCTGCACAATCCTGTAATTCTTGTGTTATTTTACCCAGAAGTTCTATATGGGACATATGCTTTTGTTGCGACTGGAATAGGCATTTAGTATTCCATATGCACCATTTTATAATCATGTAAAACATGTAAAGCACTTTTGTTCCATTTACTCCAGCTGCCTGTATAATGTCCATACATTTACATTTCATATGACACCTTTAAGAAACTGGGTTCCAACCATTGCCGAGACATAAAGGCCCCAAATCTGGAGATGTATAGGCATGTAAAGAATATGTGCTCTATTGTTTCCATCTGTTGTATACAAGAAGGCCTAGTGCACATTCTTTCCTTTAACTGTTTATGTGTCTGATTTGCTTTAATGTTAATATTTGCATGGTTACTCAACCAGTGAGGATCCCACATTGTAGGTAGTATTCTAATCTTTTAAAGTAAGCCTAAGAGAGAAGGTAAATATTGTGGAAGACAGTGAGGGAATGTGCTGACTTCTGTAAAATGTTGTTCAATTATCCACCCACGTATCTGTTTCCTTGGTTTAGTTAGAACCATCTGACTGATTAGTTTCCAGATTTTTAGCTTCAGGAAAGTTTCTCAAATGTAGGATGGATTAGTAGCTGATTGCCTAAGGAGTCTTAGATGGAGATTTTCCTATTGATGAAGCCATATTCTACATGTAAAGAGCAGCATTTCTGCCCACTGCTGTCCAGTATGAATAAGCAAGGGTTTGAGATTGGTTTGTATGAAAATGCTATAGAAAAACATGATGAGATTTACCATCCCCAGGGCTTCTTGTTTCACTGGATGATAGGTGATATTTATTTTAATATGATTGAACATGCTGTCCCATACAGCCTGAAAAAATATATTAAATGTAGTAGTCTCTAATGACTTGGGTGGGGGGAAAAATAACTACTATACAGAAAAAGAGGTAATAAGTATGTTTTAACCAAATATATCCACTTCTGCTTATTCAGTTGTCCTCTGTTCCACTGGACCACCATGCTTTTCCCCTTGTTAATTTTTTTGTCCCAATTGAAAATATCTAAGTTCCAGAACCATAATATATTCCAAGAATGCATACAGACTCTTCTGTTAATCTGATCCCTGCAGCACTCTAGTGTTTAATATCATTCTGTAATAGCTGTCTGCCAGAGCATTTCTGAATATTTAAAACTACTCCTGAGCAAAGTCCATACTCTTTACATATTTGCACTGCCGCTTAAGTGGAGCTGATATTATGTACCATTATGCAGAGGTCATCTCTATAGGCTATTGCTTTAAAAGGAACTGTAAAGGTTGAAAATGCAATTGAGTGTCTAGCCTTGGTGAGTAGTTTAGAGCTGTAAGCAGGGGGTCTATGCAAAAGGCATATAAAAGGGGGCTAAGAGGGCACCCCTGACAAACTCCTCTTTTCAAAGGTATCATTGGGCCTTTCCAACCGTTCATTATGGAAACAACTGTGGCCTGTCTGTATAAGCATTTTATCCAGTTAATAAAGATTTGGGGAATCCCATATTTTTCCTAAATTATCCATAAAAAAATCATGATTCACTGAGTTAAATGCTTTTTGTTGGTCCAATGTTAAAAGGAAGCCAGATAGGTTATCATTATTTCCTTGTTCCACTATCTCTCTTAATAAAATAAGATTGTCCATTATAGAACTGGCCGGGATAGCACAGACCTGTGCTGGCAAGATCAGAGCTTTGGCTATCTGTAGCAGCCTGGCATTCAAGATTTTGGTCAAAATTTTAAAGTCTGTGTTAAGCAGACAGCTTGGTCACCAATTTTGAAAGTTTTGTCTCTCACCTGCCTTGTGCAGGTAAATGAGATGTCCACTCAATATCCTAAGAGAAGGTGAGTGGGCACGTAATGTAGATATAAAAACTTTTGCTAATTCTAGAGCTAAGATTGTTCCTCGGACTTTATATATTTCTCTTATAAGACCATCCCCTCCTGGGGCATTGTCATTTAACAAATAGGTTACTGCCATTTCCACCTCCACCTCAGAAATTTATTGTACCAACTGTGGGATGGATTGCTGCAGTGGAGGTGGGAGTGTAAACCTGACCAGAAATGTCTCTAGCGTGAGTAATCAGTTTCTACTGATTAAAATATTGTTATAGAGTGCTTTGTAATTATGCACAAAATATGTTGGGCCCAATTCTCAAAGAGGGCTTAGACTGGTGCAAGTTGTGGCAGACAGCAGCTTGCACCAAACGCCTGTGCGCCAGGGACTCTGTGCACAAATCTCTATCCAGCAGGGTCCCAGTGCCAAAATCCCATGGCTTGCTGCAACCGTGTCTGGGCACCAAACAGAGGGCACACATGGAGGGTGTGCCGTAAGCTGCAGGGTAGCAGTGCACTGTTCACCCTGGTGGTCTAGCACCCCCCCTTCCCCAATTCCTGATGTTGCTGCATATTAAATAATATTTAAGTATTCCTCTCCTGGTGGTCTAGTGGTAACCACCCTGATCCCAGCTGTCACTGTAAATGAATTAATATTGAAGTATTCCCCAGCTCCTCGTGGTCTAGAGGCCCCCCACCATTATCCCATGCAGCTAGCAACTGGCTCTCTGTTCCACACAGGGTTGTCTCCTGGATATTCCTAGGGTGAGGTTGCACCACTCGGGTGATTGAGCGTTCTTGGTGGCTGCACCTACCCTATGGAATCACTTTGTAAACAGATATGTGAGGCACCCTCTGTGGATACCTTCAAAAAAGGTTTAAAAACTTGTTTATTTTACTAGGCTTTTAATTTTTAGATAATTGAGTTATGTTTGATTTGATATTAGTGCTGATTTTAATTGTATTTTTGTATATTTATAAAATGTTGTGGTATTGATTGTGAAGCTCTCTGAGTCCTTGTAAAGGATTGCTATATAAATAAAGTATCTATCTATCTATTACTTTTATTAATTATATTATTAGTCATGAATGTAATATCTGCCACTTGTACACCACTAAAACTAGATAGCGTACAATGAGCTTTGTCTGGGTTACACACAGCTCTGTCAAGGTGTTTTACATTTAATCCCCCAGTACATATATTGTTGGTGATTTGATAGTGGCACTTCTGCCAACCTCCATGGGGGTACCTGGAGCTAGTATCTCAACATTAATTATTGAAGTATTTGATGGGCCTATAGTTTGCAAAACTGGTAGTGAACACTGTGCAAAATTATTGCTTATACTATTGCTGTAAATAATATAGGCTGAATAGGATCTTTGGGTTCCACAACAGCTTGAACTGGATTACCCATAGGCGGTAAAGGGTTAGATTAATTGAATACTGAAGTGTTGAATTCAGATTCTGTTATGAGTGGTCTAACTGGGTCAAAGTGATTATATAAAGGGAGGGTAAACGTATTGGTCTTACACCCCTTTTTGGCAGCTTTTGCATTCTGAACCCAAGTACCACTCTTCCTTAGAGTTGTCGGGTGCTTCAATTTCTTTAGACCTCTTTTTATTAGTATCTGGACCATAGCTATTTATAGGTGAGGCCATGTGCCCTATAGGAACTATTTTTGTCATTCTTATAGCCTGACCTTCCTGTATTGGGTTAAAACTGTTATTGATTGTGGCCCTTTCCTTCATACTATGAGCGCTACCAACATCAACCTGTAGTCTGGCTGCCATAGCCCTTTGGTTAGATTCAAGATCAGCCATTCTTGAGTTGAAAAGATTAATTTCATAGGTTAGTGATTCAGTTTGTACACATTTATCACATTTAAACTGATTTTGTAAAGTATTCTTAACAGTCTTATACATTTCACAGGAAGTGCATTTAATTCCAATCTCCCCTTCTAAAGTCATCAGTGTGTCTGCCATAGTTCAGCGTTGGTACTGTAAGCTATACAGTAATAGTTGTTAAAGTACTGACTTTGTGTTAACTTCATAGCTGTTACTATGATAATCTGCAGTTTCTGATCCTCTTAAGAATACTCTAACTACAGACACTTGGAATACCTTTGTGTTGCTGCTGATGTCCTAGTACTTAGGGCTTACTGGTTCTGCTTGTGAAGTCTAGGTCTGGGACTAATTCCACTAATCTGCTAAGCATGCAAAACACATGCAAAAGATGCCCATGCCTTTGTGCGTGTCTTTGTGCACGCCGCCACACTCACCTACTCATGCTCGCCCTGCTTACAGCAGTGCTAGTTAAAAGTAGAAAGTGACCCAGAAGTACCCGAGAGGTCATGACATGAATAAAAATGTAAAAGGGTTAAATTTAAAATTAAAGCAGTGAGAACCACTCCTTCGTGATCCTGGCTACCTAGGTTGCTGTATTCTGCCACCAGAAACAATAAATTGATCAGCTTTACTGAGTTGTAGTCCTTGTACAACTTGGAGAACTACAGCACATTCTTCCTGCTTCCTACTTATGTCAGCAGGGCTCTAGACAAAGCGATGTGGACCATAGTGCAGATCAACTTATAACATTTAAAATATTTTGAGCCAAACAGCTTAGCATGCTACTATGCAGGGTAGTGTTGCCACAGCACACTGATTCTAGTGGCTCCCACTCACAGCAGTGTGAGTTAAACGTAGAAAGTGACCTGGAAGTACCCGAGGGGTCACATCATGAATAAAACTGCAAAAGGGTTAAAATGTAAACTTAAAGGCAGTAAGAACCACTCATTCATGATCCTGGCTACCTAATCTGCTGTGTTCTGCCCCCAGAAACAATAAATTGGCCAGTTTTACTGAGTGGTAATCCTTGAACAACTTGAAGGACTACAGCCCATTCTTCCTGCTTCCTAGTTAGGTCAACAGGGCTCCAGACAAAGCAATGTGGACCTTAGTGCAGATCAACTTAAAACATTTAGAATATTTTGAGTCGAACAGTTCATTATGCTACTATGCAGGGTAGTGTTGCCACAGTACATTTCTCAACAATTCTGTGTTTGATATTTCCCTTTGTTATGTAACCCAAACACATCATATCTGATGACTGCAAGCACCACATACAATATATTGTTTCTGAATGGTATCTGCCCAAGCCCCCGGTTAGTGAACCATAGAGTAGTTCTGGGTATGTCAGGGAAGTATGTAAAGGTTCATCCCATTTCTGGGCTAAGTAAGACCAAAATGACTAGGTGTATGCATATTCTAGGAAAAGGTGCTCCTAAGTCTCAAATATCTGTGAACAGGTAATTACTGTGTAAGGCAAAATCTGACAACTGCTTATGCTTATTGTTCCCTTTAACTCTTAGTCTGCCATAGTTACTTAACCACACTGTGTCCAAAATGAAAACCAGTAGCTGAGGACCTGTCAATTGTTTCAGTACAAAATGTGATGGTTTACCAGGCAATGTGGGAGATTTCTACTTTCCTTTCCACTTGCAGTATGTTACTGTATATTGTTTTTCTATCAAGAGTTTGTAATTGACTAATAGAAAAGCCCCAATTAATTATACTTTTCAATTGTTCTAGGCTATATCTAGGGAGTTGTGAGAATCTATGTAATAATTTTGGCTTGTTTTGTTTCCAAGAAGGTATGCAAGGTGTGAGCCAAGCTAAGAGGAAAGGCTTCCATAACTTATTACCAGGATTTAAGGCTAGCCCGAAATTATATGAAATAAAAATGCTACAAAAAAAAGGCTACATAATTGATCATGCCAATACCCCCTTCCTGAATTTTTCTTTCCATAACTTCCCTTTTTATGGGATTGAGTCTGCTCCCCCACAACCCCAGTAAGAATATACTATATAAGGCCATAACTACTGTAGGCAAAAAATGTCGCTAGTGCCCTCCTGTATGGTATGCAGGGCCACCATCCTTTTTCTATGGCTTTTAATGCTGTTAACATTTAAAGTAGTTATGGTAAGAGTGCTCATAAGGAACAGTAGAGGATAACTCCTGCATTTATCTTTGCTTATGGGGCCATAGATAGTGTCCTGCATCTAGTAAGCTTCACAATATAATCCTCCCCAACCCCTTATTCTGTGTCTGACATAATGTCAGTGGTTGTGGAAGCAACTGAAGAGGTGTCTGAGCCCTCATCCCCAGAGTCCCCCCATTGTTTATCAGAGGAAAGTGTTGAGTACTTTATGCCTGTTTTCCAGTAAGGAAGTACCTTACCTTTCCCTTTATTACTTTGTGGGGTAGAAAAAACTGAGGATTTCCCTGACCTAGACCTGTTCTTAGGGCCTATTGTTTTAAATGAGGAGTCCTGGTTAGGCGGGAGGGAGGGGTTATAGGGTCTGTACTCCTATCCATAGGGGGTGGGATGGGGCCATGGGATCTCACTGTGTTTGTACTAGTACTGGGAGCTTCATCTGGGGTCTCCTCCATCATTAAACTAGTAGGATTTGCCATGGGATCTGACTGCACTGGAGTAATTTCTACTTTTTGGGGAACTGTGAAAGATGTCTGGTTCTCCTGCTCTGCAACTTTCTTTTCTTGTGCTTGCTGTGCTCAATTAATCAGGCTTACATATGAGGAGCAATCATCTCAATTGGGTGAAGGCCCAAGGGCATCTACCATATGCGTGGCCAGTTATCTCACACAGGTTACATTTAAATAAGTTCACACAATTTGCAGAGACATGTCCATAATCCAGGCAGTGGCTGCACTGAGGTGTGTCACAAGCTGAGCTTAGGTGAGTTCTTGCTCACACTTAAAACATGATCATGGCTCACCCTCATAAAATAGCATCCCCCTATCTTTCCCAACGAAAAAGCTGTTAGGCAAATGTACAAGGCCAGTATTCATAGAAAATAGTTTCACTCTAATTCTACATCTCCCATTCCATATCTGTTCGCTATCTAAAATAGCGGTGAGTGTGTCAAGAACTTCACATCTCTGTTGCAACCAAAATAAAATTCAACATTGACTCCCTCGTTACAGAGCATGACTGTTATGTACTTTATGCAGGGCTTCATGAGAGGGACTGCATAAAAGGGGATCCATAGTGGGGTATTTTTGAGTGTTTGGCATTGTGACCAACACCTATCCAACCCTGTAACTGCTTTAAAACTAATATTGTAATTCACATTCCCAATATGTATCAAAGCAAATATCTCTGAGGAGAAAAAAAATTATTGAGCCCTTCAACAGTTGCTTGCCTAAATAAAGTCTGTCAGCAGGATTTTTAAGCCCCCTTTGTATATTAAATGGACTGGATTTCATCACGGAGCTGGCTCACACCTATTTTGAAATGTCTGCCAGTCTAAACATTGGTTCTAGTCATGCTTTTCTTGCAGGATCCTGTAGAGTAGATTCTGTGGGACCCAGCCTACTTTGGTTAGTCTCTGTGTCCTCTGGGGCTAGAATTTCTTCATTCTGTCCCAGAACAGCCAAGGAGGCAACCTCTTGATTTATGCTAGAAAGTTGATTTGTGCTTTGTTCTGAATTTATGATACCTCAAGGTGTTGACTTTATTGCTGGTGCAGCACTGTTCAGATTCTCCTTAGTTGTGTTACCAGTGGCCATCGGTGTAGAAATAGTACCTGTTTTAATTTCATTTTGAAACTGTTGCACTTTGCCATCATTTGGGTCTGGAATCCATTGACCATCTGCATTCTGTATCCACCCCACGTCTTCCAGTGTGTGTATTGGGAACCAGTTTCCTGCTCCAATTTTTTGTGTTGGGGGAGGTGTAATATGAGCAGCAAGGCTTGGATCTTTGTTAGGAATAGTACCTTGGTCTTGCTGCATATCATTTACTATTTTTGGTTCACCGGAGTTAGTTTGTGTCCCATTAGTTGGTTTGGTGCTAGACATTTGTTGTTGGTGAAAACTGCCAGAGTCATTCTTTTTTTTTTTTTTTACTGATATTGAAACATGGGGCCACTGTTGGCTGAGCCAATGACAGCTCGCTATTACCACTCCAAACTGGACTCCCTATTTTCTCTCCTATAGCTTTTGGCACATAACCTCTGGTTGCTTTACACCGCCAGCCACACTTTCCATCACAAAATCTTTCTGAGTGTTTGATGTTTCAGTTGTGGGCTTGGCAGAAGGTGGGGCAGTGGTCAGCTTTGATGCCTCTGCATCACACTCTAGCTGACATTGCTTGTCAGTTAGTGCTTTGACATTTCCGTCATGTACAGAATTTTGTATCCTCAATATTGTAACTCTTGTTTTCTTGCCAAAAAACACTGCTCCTCTGCTTGCAATTGGGACATTAATAGTTTTGTTTGCTTATCAGAACTTTCTCCAACAACTTTGTCATTTGTATTAAGGGAAACTTTACACAATACCTGGGTTGCCTCTGCAGGAGGCAAGTTTTCTTAAAAATACTCAGAGGAAACAAACTCTTCGGGGTCTAGGTCATCCTCCTGAAACTCCACTACCACCACAGCATTGTCAGCAGCCTCTTGAAAAGTAAAAGCAGGGCAGGAGGCCTGCTCCCCTGCTTCTACCACATCCACCCTATCCAACGTCTCCTCCGGAGTGGCAGTCTTGGAAAAGATGGCCAAGGGTTCCCTCGAATGGCAAGAGTAGGGGATTTTTTTTATTAAATCTTCAAATCAAAATATTTACAAACGTTAAATTCACATTAATATTATACAAATCAATAAAAATAAAGAAATCAAATAGTTATTTTAGTCATACTTCCATTTGTTCACATTAAATTGGATCTACAATAATAATAATAATGAATTATTAGCTAAACTATCCCTCACACTAAAAAAATAAGAAATTCTTTATTAAGACTGACAAAGTCAAATAATAGAAGGATATGATAAAGTCACATGGAAAAAGGAAAAAAAGGAAATCAGAAGCACTTAGGTATGTAATCCTACTCTGACCCTTACCCTTACACCCTAAAGTAATATATTAAACAAAGAAGAAAATTAAATGAGTATGTGTAATCATACTTTCTTTCATCCATATATACAAGTAATAAAGCGAAATAGTAACTGTGTTATACCCCCCCTCAAAAAAATAAAGAAAATTTATGAAACTTTAAAGAAAATAGATCTAATACAGTAAATTATTTTTCCTACAAAACCTGGTTAAAGGATCACATGTAATAAACTTTTAAATCAAACATCACAAGAAAGCAAAACAAACATTTGATCATTATACTCTTCTCCTTCTTTCACTACTTTACAAATAAGGAAATTTATTTCTTTTTATTTATTGCATTCTCGGATTACAAAATACCTTTGAACCAGTGGTTTGTTCACAAATATTCCATGTCAGAGAGACAAAAAAGACAACAAATAATAGTGGATTAAGACAAGATGCAGAAACTTTCCTAATGTATAATGCAATGGGCAAGTTACAAAACAGTTTCCAAACTTAATACAGTATAAGATATTGAAAATAGAGGATGTTACATAGATTTAAGAAAAATAAAAAAAATGATTAGAGTCTGGAGGTCAGTAGAAAGGGAGGCAGTCCTGAAGTTAGACTTTGTCATCAAGTGCAAGAATCAGAGGTAAGTGCTGAAAGGGATATAGAAGGCAGGGAGACGGGGGTATTGATACAGGCAGGGGAAGGGTGGTCAAGATGGGAGGGCAAGGGGGGCTGAGGACATGGGTGAGAGGGGGCATGGTGCAGGAATTGCTGCAGCAGGTGAGCAGGGTATAGGAAAAGCAGGGGGTGGTGGGGAATGAGAAGGGAAAGGAGGTAGTTGAGGAGGGGAGAAGTAAAGGGGAGAGGAAGAAAAGGGCAAGGGGAGATGAGAGGGAGGGAGGGTAGAGTGGGAGAGGCACTCAGAGGGAGACTAGCGAGAGCAATTACAGTGGCTGAGACTTCTGAGGTGCTGGTGTAGGTTACTTTTGAAAGGGCCACTTTATTAATTAATTTATTAATTATTAATTGCAACTCCAAAATCCCTTAAAAATGCAGTCAGGTCACAGCAAGAGGGATGATTAAGCCATTCCCCCCTTCTTATTTAGGTGTAATAATACAATTTACCTAGGTTACTATAGCCACCTAATATTTCCTCTATCCACTCCATATATGGCCAACACATTTTATAGGTTGATTCTGGATATTTAAGTTTTTCATGTCTTTTTATTTCTAGTACACCATTTTGAATAGTCAAAATAATTGCTCTACTGAATTTTCCTTTTTGTATAAAGTTAGTTGGCATCTGTTGTGCCAAATATGATATTTTAATACTAACAGTATCAACTGTATGGTACCTGAATTATATTTAGAACATGCTTGAGGTAGTATGCCTAAAAATAAAATGTTCTTTGTTAGCAATTTAAAAGGAGATTTTTTCCATTTCTCATAGAAAAGAGACAAGAAAGGTAAATTATAGGGTCACTCAAAGAATAGGTGTTCCATAATGTCTAATACACCTAAACATCCTTTTTTTCTCTGGGACATGCTCTCTCTGACTTATCTTTGTGTTTTAGATTGTTCTTTACATTAAGAGGTGGAAGACTAGTTTTGCTGGCAAAGACACCTAGCTTCACCTGAACTCTTTTCTTCTAGGTTTGCATATAAGGACAGAACAAGGAATCACATTATCAGAACAATGTAAAATATTAAGGCTTCTTTTGGTTAGGCAGGTTTACTGTGTGTTACTATTTTCTTTTGTTCTTACAGATGTTGTTACTTTTATTTTTATCTGTCATTAGGTTAAGCAAAATTACTTTTGCTACTGTTTTATTTCTTGCTAACAGGTGTCTGTTTTGAGCTCAATTGAATGAGCTAATTGCTGTCCTCCCACAGCTCTTCCAGGGGATTAGGAGTGTAATGGGGGGGGGGAGAGGGTGGAGCTGATAAAGTCTTAGTAACTTCCAACAGAGGGAAGGGTTAAAATATCAGGTTAGTTGGCGTTTTTCAGGTAGAAGACTAGCTTTGTTGGCTAAGGCACCTAGCTTCACCTGAGCTCTTTTCTTCAAGGTTTGCTTGTAAGGACAAAACAGGAAACCACATTATCAGAGCAAGGAAAAAGATTAAGGCTTCTTTTGGCTAAGCAGATTTACTGTGTGTTATTTTCTTTTGTGCCTACAGGTTTTGTTACTGTTTTTTTCTTACATTTTACTGCTTTGCTGTTCTCTGATTCAAATTGATGTTGCAGGGTATACTTTCTGCTGCATTGTTACATGATGTGCCTACATGTTTGTTGCTGTGTTGTGCTGACAGATTACTGCTGTAATCTGCTCTGATTCAAATTGTTTCTTGCAAGGTATCTTCTGTTAAAGTGTTCTGCAGTTTGTGCTTACAGGTTTTGTGACTTTTTTACTGCTTTATTTTTTTCTGTAGCAAAGTGTTTTTACAGGGTATATCTTCTGTGAAATTGTTTCAGGTGGTGCTTACAGGTTTTACAGTTTTATGTATCACTAGGCTAAGCTTTCAGGGCTAATTACAGGAGCACATACAAGATACAGACTGAGGAATAATGACTGCATTTGTTGTTGGTTGATTATTTCTGCTCTTACCTACTTGTTTCTTTCATCCGTGGTTCTTCTTTTTTGGCAGGGGAAGGGCACAACCACCCACCCCATCCCTAACCACCCCATGCTACACTCCTTTTATAGAATAGCACAGTCATGACATTTCCTGTGGCAAAGCAGGAAGGGGAGGATCAGAGGGGTATCCACACCATGACACCACTTACAGGGGCACAATTAATTTAACTTGTTATCAAATGTTATACAAAAGCAAACAAGCAAAACAAACAAACAAAAAATTATATATATATATATATATATATATATATATATATATATATATATATATATATATATATATATATATATATATATATATATGAATCAAACTTTGCTTTCATTTTCCTTCTAATTACTCAGACTAGGTTATAAATTCAGCAACTCAACTGGAACGGATATTATTAACTGCAGGTACTGTGGGACACTTTTCAAAAGGGAAGTCATACAGAAGTTAGGACATTGTCCTACATGCTGGCCATTGGTGATCTAGGGGTTCAGCTCTGGGCAGCATGGGCAGAGATTGTGTGCCTCAAATTGCATATTCTGGAGGAAATATATTACAAGAACTTCCTGCCATTTCCACAACATTCAATGGAAGCACCTCAACCACAGAGAGTAGTTGGTCCAGAAGGTTGGCATGTGGTTAGGAGGGGCAAATCGTGTGCCCCATCACTCAATGCTCACCACGTATCACCTCCACAAATTACACAAAAACTACAAACGGGTGTCTAACTTGATCTCTGAAATTAAAGAAAACAGCAGAGGACACTGCAGTACAGGAGTTAGCACTACAAAACTTGTCCAAAACAGGGCCAAAACAAAAAAAGCATAAAGGAAATTGAAAACACTTCTGATCATAGAAGACTTCATGATTTGGGAAGTTGATACTTACCTCCAGCGGAGGGTAATGGTCAGATGTCTCCCAGGTACATCAGCGTTGAAAGACACTGACCACATTGCTAAAATAATGCAGGAAGCAGGAGAAAACTTCAATGTTGTGGTACACATAGGCACTAACAATCATGCCATCTGGTCAGTTGTGGAGACCAAGAATCACCTGACAAGGCTGGGAGACAAACTGTCATCTAATTTATCTGGCATCTCCTTCTCTGAGATCCTGCCAGTCTGGGAGTGGGGGGAGATTAATGGAAGATCAGAGAAGGGGAGATAGGGGAGCTAAACATGTGGCTCAATGACTGGTGCCAGGAAAACGGACACAAATTTGTAGGTAACTGGCAACAGTTTTGGGAATAAAAGTGCTTTAAATTTGATGGACTGCATCCAAATAAGAAGGGAGTCAGTGCATTGGGGCACAAGTCTGATGTCTTTGCAGAATATTTAAAGTATCAAATGAGGAGATGGGTGCAGCACCCAATACATTGAATGGGAAGTACACCCTTCCCCCCTCAGCTAGTGATCAAACAGGAGTTTGGCATGTTTGTAGTTCATCACCAGGTAAGGGAAAGATCCAGCTCCCCATACAATGAGCAGGGGAAAAAAGCTGGACCTCGCCCCACAACTAACACACCTAAATCTGGGCAATGGAAAATCATGTACATAAATGCCTGCAGTCTGGGAAACAAGATCCCAGACCTGGAGACAACAATGATAGAGGCTAAACTGGATGTAGTAGCCATTAGTGAGACATGGTTCACCAGTAACCACATGTAGGAGACTTCAGTACCTGGCTATGTCCTGCTCAGAAGAGACCACGGTGCAAAAAGGTGTGGGAGTGGCCCTTTATGTCAATGAAAATATCAAAGCTACAGAAATTCATAATACTCTTAAGGAATCAGAAGAACTGTGGGTCACCCTGGAAACTGGAAATGGGACAGCCATATGAATTGTGGTTGTCTACAGGCCTACAGACTGGGGGGAAGACATAGACATATTACTTTTAGAAGATACAGAAAATATGACAGCTAAAGGGGAGGTTCTGATAATGTGAGACTTCAACATGCCAGATACAAATTGGTCAATACCAGCAGGAACATCCACCAGAACTAGACATATAGTGGATTCCCTGAAGGGGGACAGTCTCAAACAATTGGTACAATAACCCACAAAAGACAGGGCTATTCTGGAACTAGTACTGACTAATGAGGGAAGGATCACAGATCTCCAGGTAGAAGGTCACCTGGGGGCCAGAGACCATTACATGGTATGGTTTAATTTGGCCACTAGAACTAAATCATCCCATTCCAAGGCAAAAATATGGAACTTCAAAGGAGCTGACTTTGATAAGATGGCCAACAGAGTTAAGCTAGCCCTGGCAAGAAGAAAAAAAGGTGAGGGGGTACAGGCAAAGTGGGCAAGCATTAAGGATGCAATACTTAAAGCAACATCCTATTATGCTAGGGAGAAAAGCAAGAGCAAATGAAGGAGGAAACCACTTTGATTCTCAAAAACAGTAGCAGAAAAGATCAGAACCAAATGTTTGACCTTCAGGAAATATAAGAGAATGCAGTGGGACAAAGATAGGGAGGCATACCAAACTTCCCTAAGGGAAGCAGGGAAGGCAGTAAGGCAGGCAAAGGCCCAAACTGAGAAAACACTAGCATGAACAGTAGAAGAAGGGGACAAGACTTTCTATAGATACATTAGTGAAAGGAGAACGTTCAGAAGGGGTAATGCTAAGATCAAAGGGGGCAAGGGGGAGTATGTGGAGGAGACCAAGGATAAACATATATCCTAAATAGATACTTCTGCTCAGCATTTACTGAGGAGAAGGTAGGGCAGGGCCCAAAGCTCATCACCATGGACACAGGGGGGAGGGAGGTGTGCACAAGTCCCTTCACAAAAGAAAGGGTCCTACAAGAGCTCACTAAGCTCAGGGTGGACAAGGCAATAGGACCTGATAGCATACATCCTAGGATACTAAAGGAGCTAAGGGTAAAACTAGCAGAGCTATTAGCAGAAATGTTTAGTGAGTCTCTGAGCACAGGAGAGGTCCCAGAAGACTGCAGAATGGTTCATGTGATCCTGCTCCATAAGAGTGGCAGCAGAGAGGAGGCAGGGAACTACAGACAAGTCAGTCTTACCTCAGTAGTGGACAAGATTATGAAGGCATTCCTTAAGGAAAGGATAGTGCAACACCTGGAATACATAGGAGCACAGGATCCAAGACAGCATGGGTTTACAACAGGAAGGTCCTGTCAAACTAATCTCATAAATTTCTTTGACTGGGTAACCAGAGTGGTGGATCAAGGGGGTGCAGTGGATGTTGCCTACCTTGACTTCAGCAAAGCTTTCGATACTGTTCCACATAGCAGATTGATTAGTAAGCTGGGTAGGCTCAGAGTGGGTCAGAAGTTGGTTAATTGGGTGACAAACTGGTTAGCAGGTAGAAAACAGAGAGTGGTGGTAAATGGTATACAGTCAGAAGAGATGCAAGTCACAAGTGGGATACATCAGGGATCAATCCTAGGGCCAATCCTCTTCAATATCTTCCTCAGTGACATTGCAGATGGACTAGAGGGTACAGTTTGCCTGTTTGCAGATGACACCAAGATCTGCAACAGAGTAGATGATCCAGATGGGGTGGGCAGAATGAAAAGAGATCTGGAAAAAACTGGCAAAATGGTCTGAAGAGTGGCAACTGGGGTTTAATGGAAAGAAGTGCAAGATCATGCACATAGTGAAGAGAAACCCCCTCAAGCTACCTATAATTTGGGAGGGGAGTTGCTAGTAATCACAAGGGAAGAAAGAGACTTGGGCATTGTCTTCACAGATGACTTGAAATCATCCAAGCAGACCACTAAAGAAGTAAGTAAAGCTAGAGGGATGTTGGGGTGTATCAGTAGAGGTAATAATCCCTCTTTACAAGACACTGGTTTGGCCCCATCTGGAGTACTGCATGCAGTACTGGAGGCCACACTTGCACAAGGACATTAACAAAATGGAGGCAGTCCAGAGAAGGGCAACTAAAATGGTGCAGGAACTGCATCAGAAAACATATGAGGACAGATTAACGGAGCTCAATATGTATACCCTAGAGCAAAGGAGGGAGAGAGGTGATATGATTGAAACATTCAAACATCTTAAGGGCAATAGCAAGGTGAAAGAGTCTAACATATTTCAATATAAGAAAAATAGCAGGATTAGAGGACACAGCATGAGATTAGAGGGAGGCCAATTAAGGGGTAATGTGAGGAAGTTATTTTTCACAGAAAGGGTGGTGGATACATGGCCTATCTCAGGAAGCAGTGGATAAGAATACAGTGCAGGGCTTTAAACAAGCATGGGATAGGCATAAGGGAGCAATACAGATGAGTATGAATAAATTGGCCATTGAGAGAGTAAAGGCATATGGCACATTCATAAGGTAGAAAAAATGGGCAGACTGGATGTGCCTTGTGGTCCTTATTTGCCATCTGCAAATCCACATGGCATCTCACATTTGACCATGCATCCTTGGATTAGTTAGCATATTCCCTATTTGTTTTATTTGAAATTGGTCCCTTGTCCAGTATTCTGGATATTCACTGAAGTATTTGGCTGAAATGTGTTGATATAATTCTTTCCTAGTGAATGTACAAATCATTTGTTTGGTAATGGCCCATACTTTTAATTTTCCAAATATGTAGTATAAAAAGTATGGTAAGCCCTGTAATGATTTTTGTTTCTGATTCGCTACATTATCCTCCCATGATTGTAACCAGGCGTAAACTTGATCTAAAACCCAAGGGCACCACACTTTGTTTGAATTTGTTAATAAAGGTTTTATATTTTTGTACAAAAACATAGTAAAGAAAAAAAAAAGTTGTATCATATGTAAACCATCATGTTTAGCTAGTAGATAAGTGATTCTTCTTTTAATAGTGTTCGACCAACAACCGCACACACATTGAAAGAAGCAACTATATATAGTTGTCTCTGTTTGTTTTGTTGGGGGAATATGGTGCATAAGTGTAAAAAAATAGTAAATAAAAATGCTTTAATCATATAGATTCATTTGGTTTTAGCCATTTACCATGTATTCCATGATTTAACATTATTTTGCCCTTCTTGCAATAATAAGTTCCAATTATTTGTGCATGAATCCCCTTGCCCAAAATAGATACCTAACATTTTGTTTATCCCTATCTAGTGACACCACTGACCACACTTTTTAACAAATCATGGGAGGATGGGGTGGTACCTGAGGACTGGAGGAGGGCAGATGTGATTCCCCTTCACAAATGTGGGATCAAGGCAGAAGCAGGAAACTACAGACCTGTAAGTTTGATCTCGGTGGTAGGGAAAATGATGGAATCTCTTCTGAAAGAAAGAATTGTTGAATACCTAAAGGTTAGTGGGGCACAGGACCCAAAGCAACATGGATTTACAGCAGGAAGGTCATGTCAGATGAATCTAATAGATTTCTTTGACTGGGTGACCAAAGTAAAAGACCAGGAAGGGGCTTTGAATATGGCCTACCTAGACATTAGCGAGGCATTTGACACAGTCCCGCACAAAAGATTAATAATCAAGTTAGCCAGCCTGGAAGTGGGTCCCAGGGTGGTAGCCTGGGTAGCAAATTGGCTGCAAAACAGGACACAGAAGGTAATAGTGAATGGAACACATTCTGAAGAAAGGGGGGTCACTAGTGGAGTACCCCAGGGCTCAGTACTGGGTCCAGTCCTCTTTAACATCTTTATAGGTGACATTGCAGAGGGTCTGGAGGGTCTGGAGGGAAAGGTATGCCTCTTTACAGATGACACAAAGATCTATAACAGAGTTGATACACGGGGGGGTAGAAAGGATGAGAAGGGACTTGGCAAAGTTGGAGGAATGGTCAGACATATGGCAACTTAGATTCAATGCAAAGAAGTGCAAAGTAATGCACCTGGGAAACAGAAACGCAGGAGAAGAGTACACAATTGCAGAAGAGGTACTAACAACAACAACAATGGAAAGGGACCTGGGGGTAGTCATATCAGATGATCTAAAGGTTGGTAAGCAATGTGAGAAGTCAGTAAGGAGAGCCAGGGAGATACTGGGATGCATAGGAAGGGGCAACCCAAGTAGAAAAAGGGAAGTGGTTATCCCTCTGTACAGACAGTTGGTGAGACACCATCTGGAGTACTGTGTGCAGTTTTGGAGACCTCATCTATGCAGGGACATAGACAGGATGGAAGCAGTCCAGACGAGGGCAACAAAAATGGTGCAGGGTCTGCATCAGAAACCATATAAAGAGAGACTGAAAAAGCTTAATATGTATATCCTTGATGAAAGGGTGGATGGGGGACATGATAGAAATGTTCAAGTACCTGAAGGGAATCAACAAAGTCCAGGAGGGTAGCATCCTTCGGAAAAAGAGATGTGTAAAAACAAGGAGGCACAATTTAAAGATAGAGGTGGGATGGCTCAGGGGTAATGTGAGGACATTTTTTTCATGGAGAGAGTGGTGGATGCATGGAACTGCCTTCCTGGGGAGGTTGTTGGGTCTAAAACAGTGGGGGAATTCAAACATGCATGGGACAGACATAAGGCAATTGTAGTGAGGGGTGGCAGAAAGTAGGCTGTTGGTTAACTAGAATCTGCAGCTTATCCAGTAGGTAGGGAAATGGGCAGACTGAGTGGGCCAAGTGGTTCTTATCTGCCATCAAAGTCTATGTTTCTATGAACTGGGATCTCCAAACAAAAAACAGGTTCTTCTGTTAGTGCTGTTCCTAAAGGTAAACACTTGCTTTTCCCGTCAATTATCTTAGAACCTGTGACCTTCTGGTATGAGGTCACCAATTTCCCTGCTTCCTCACCTGAGGGTTTGTCAGCTAGTATTTTTCATAAATCATCTGCATAGGCTATCGTTTTTATATCTTGATCCTCACTATGGATAGAAACACCTGTAACAGCTTCATAATTTTGTACTTTACAGAGAATAAGATTAAGCGTCAAAATATATAGGGTATGACTAAGGGGGCATCCTTGTTTCACTCCCCTGGATACTGGACATGCCTGCCCACTCCACCCATTAACATAGGGTCTAACTATTACATTCACATAATATGCCTTTATCTACATTATAATTTGATCTGGGAACCCGTGGGCTTTCATACATTGCCATAAGTATTTATGGCTCACTTTGTTGAAAGCCTTTGCCTGATCTAATGTTACTATATATCCCCTGAGTTCTTCTAAATTTCCCTTCTCTATTATCTCTCGTACTCATATAAGGCTATCCATAATATTTCTGCCTGGGACAGTACAGCACTGAGATGGATGGATTATGTTATCCAATACTGTGGCTATAAGGTTATTCAGGATTTTTGCAAGTATTTTGTTATCTGCATTTAATAAAGTAATTGGCATTCAATTATCTAAATGTTCTGTCTCTTGCTTTATGTAAAACAATCACTAAGCCCTCCGTCACACTGTAGGGAAGTCTAGTAGTATGCAGAAAAAAATTAAAAACTTGTACTAGCTCAGTTGCAAGCAATGGAAAAATAATTTGGTAAAACTTGCATGGGAGTCCATCCAGACCTGGAGCAGCTCCATGTCTAAGTTGTTTAATCGCAAATTGCAATTCCAGCTCTGTGACCTGTGAAGTGAGAGAACTCTTAAAAAAATGTGGTATCTGTGGCAAATTATGAGTTTTTAACCAGTGTGCTATGTCGGCTTCTGAAAGATGGTTTTCTTGAAACTTTTCTAGCACATAGGTCTCTATTTCTTTTAATATTTCATATTTGGAGTGTACTTCTCCTTTTATATTTTTTTAAATGCGATATCTTATTCTGTTGTTGTTCTGAGCATGTATCATAAGGGTTCACACTTCCTTGTTTTCCCTGACATCCAAATTTCTGCTCTGTCTCTAAAGTTTTCATCCTATTATATTGTATAGCCATCATGGCTTCTTTACTTTCCTTAATTTGATCGTCATATGGCACATTTTCTTCTCTTTGTATCTGATGCAAAACTAACAGCTGTGTTCTTAATTCAAAGTATTTTGCTTTTTTTTTGTTTTCCATTCAGCTTCCCTATCAATTAGAAATATTCCCTAAAATATCCTTTGTTATCCTCCCACCATTCGTCTAAATTTTCATACAAGAATAACACTGATTTCCAGGCATCAACTAAATATTGAAAGCTTTTCATTATTTCTGGGTTTTCTAACAGGCTTAAATTTAGTCTCCACTATCCTTTATCTTTAGTAGTTTCTTCATAGTCTGACAAAATAATGCTTAGCAAGCCATGATTGGATGTGGCTACAGGGGTAACTGTTTTATTTCTAACAGGTAAATTAGGGGAATGAACCAAAAATCTATTCTAGTAGAAATTGATCCCCTTTAATAAGTGTGAGGGGCTTTTTCTTTATTGTCCCCTGATTCCCCACCAGAAATGAATCACCCTACAACTTCTGACTTTGGATGCTCGCTGGCAATATTTATTTAAAAGGCACATGTTACATTCTTTACATCTCATTAAATCATAGAAACACACAGTACATTTTACAATCAGACATATCAGTCTATTTAGACATATCAGTCTATTGTGACATATCAGTCTATTGTGACATATCAGTCTATTGTGGCCCTATCATTCCAGGTCTTTCTCCTTGCCCATCTTCTCTCATAGCTCCTTCTTCTGTTTTAGATGCTCTTTGGGTCTGGACACTCTGATCCTGCTCACCCTCCATCACCAGAACCAGGTTTCAGACTCTTACCTGGACTCTCCTGCCCGCTAAGTGTGAACATGGTGATCTGCCCCCTAGCTCTATCCCTTTCCTCCATTTACTCCCATGCCTGGGTTCCTTTGTCCCCAGCACATGGTGCCTACCCCCACCCCTTCTTCCTGCCCCCCCTTTTTTCCTCTGCTTCCACCCCCTTTACATTGACCCATCTCCAGCTTGCAGTGGAAGATGGGCCCCCCCCTTGTTGGCTAGTATCTCAGGAACTTTCTTATTAATTGTCACCACCAGGTCCCCCAATGGTCTAAGGAACAGGCACGTGCCAAATTCCAACAGGTACACCCCATCTGCTCTATACACCGCTGCCTGCTCAAATATTTCTCTGTGCCAGATGTGTAGTCCCCCCATCTCGATCACTGCCCTGGCTATCTTCCTGTTGAGGCTCTTCCATGCCACTTCCACTGCTTTGACCCCTTTGGCCCCCATCTGCACCTGTCAGGATGTGACCTCTGACCAGCTGAGCACTACGCCCAGCCACCAGCTCTTCACCTTCTCCAGGTCCTCCACCATGTCCGTTATCAGGGTACCCCATGGTACTCCACCCAGGGCATCCCCCCCCAAGTGAACAATAATGCAGTCCAGCCTGGGCCACTGTACCCACAACTCCTCCAGCAGGGGCAGGAGCTGGGCCCACCTCATGCCCCAGATGCCTTTCCACCAAACTCTCATTTGCTCCACTTCTGGGTGCAACTGCGTTCCTCTTCTCTCCTCATAGCAGTCACAAACCTCTCCACCCAGTAGATGAATGAGTCCCCCACAATCCAGACCTGTCGCTTGGAGCCCTCTGTGGAAAGAAAGGAACAGGGTTATCCATCAACACCTCACATACCTTTTGTAACAGTTGGATTTCCAATGCCCCACCCACCCACTGTATCCCCTCTGCTGACTCTCCCCTTGCTGCCGCCTCAGACGCTGCCCCTATCCTAAAAGATTGCAGGGCATACACCTTGGGATTCTCACCCGTGAACATGAGTACATTTCTCCATGTTGGAACCATGCCCCCTTTCCTGCCCCCTGAACATTCTTGTAATCCTCCATGGCCCTGACCACACATTCCCCATCCCCTGGGTGCCTCTGGACCATCACTGATGTGTCCCGGCCCCTCTGGTCAGTTTTGGACCTGAGAAGTTGAATGCTCACCTCATCATTCCCCTATGTGACATCCTCAAGCTGTAGTGCCCAAGAGGACATCCCCCATTTTACCACCACCACTTCACCAACCCTGAATGCCCCCTTGGCCATGACAGAGAAAATGGCCTTGAACAGGCAGGCCTCTTTGGCTGGGGAACACACTTGCTCCAGGGCCCTTATCACCTTTGAGAGCAGTGGTATCACTATGGGCCATCTCCTGTCCTGTCTGTAACCCTGCCCTCTTTGCCAGCTCATCACCATCCTCCAGACAGCTCTGCCTCCTGTTGCATCTGCCCACCCTCGGTCGATGCACACCCAACTGATGCCCACCAGTTGGACCACCATGGTGGCATGGGCAATGCCTGCCTCCCATCTTTCTATGATACATTGCATCACTGTTCTTCCTGCACTGGCTCACCCATCTCCCAACCCTGCTGTGCCCTGAATTCTTGGAAACCTGCCCAGGCCCCTTCATAAGCTTTCAGGGTACTGTCCACCCAGGCCCCCCTATAGAGGACCCTGGCCTTTTCCCTTCAATTTTCCATACCTTTCAGTCACCCTGGTCAGGGATGTTGCTGCTCCTGGAGCTAGCTCTGGGAACCTCTCCATCTGGAAATGGGAAAGACAGTCAGAGACCTCATTTTTGAGCCCCTCGATATGCTGCACCCTGAATGTCAGGTTCAGCTGCAGCCTCAACAGCACCATGTACCTCAGAACTTGCCTCACTGATTCCTTGTTCCCACTCTGCCTGTTGATGACCTCCACCACTCCCTTGTTGTCACAAGATTACATGATCAGTTTTCCTCTCATCTGGTCCACCCATACATCCATTGCCACCCAAATAGGAAAAATTTCCAGGAAGGTGATGTCCTTGATGATTCCCCATTCTGACCACTGCATCAGCCATGGCTCTGACATCCAATTGCCCTTAAAATATGCCTCCATTCCCAATGACCCTGAGGCATCTGTATACAGCTTGAGGTCTGTGTTGTGTACCCAGTCATCCTGCCATAACGTCACCCCGTTATATACCCACAAAAATTCCTCCCACACCTTCAGGTCCTTCCTGACTCCTTTGCTGATGTCTTCGCAGTGTTGGGACTGTTTTGCCTTCCCTGTTGCCTTCCCCAATCACCTAGTAAAAGCTCTACCCAGGCTGATGGCCTTACAGGCAAAATTAAGGTACCCCAATAGTTGCTGCACACATACCAGCGGCACCCTCCTCCTCCCCCCAACTTGTGCCTGCAGGCCCCACAACCATGTTACCTTTTCCCCTGGTAACCGAAAACACTCCTGCTCTGTATCCACCTCAGTCCCTAGGAACTCTAACGTGCAAGTCAGTCCTTCTGTCCTCCAGTCTGCCAGGGGATCCCTTTGACCTTGTTTATGTCCTGGAAATCCTGAAGCATACCACGGGTTTCGGCCAGGGTGTCCCCAATCAAAAGGAAGTCATCCAAATAATGGACCACCCTCTTGTGCCCATAATGGGATCCAAACACCCATTCCATCCAAGAGCTGAAAGCCTCAAATGTTGAGCATGCTACAGAGCATCCCATGGGCATGGCCTTATCGAAGTACCAACCGCCATCGAACTGGAAACCAAGTAGATCCCAGTCCACAGGCTGCACTAGCAAGAGGTTGAACGCAGACTCAATGTCTGTCTTGGCCAGCCATGCTCCTTCCACTGCCCTGATCAGCATGGCCACCTGGTCCAGAGATGTGTAGGAAACTGTGCTCAGGTGCTTCAGGATCCTCTCATTGACTGACTCTCTGTTTGGGTAAGAGAGGTGATGGATGAGCCTGAACTCAACCACAAGGGCCCCTCCCCCCAACCTGCCTGGACTTCCTTCAGGATTTTGGTCCGGACCGTGTCTTCTTTTCCCTTTACAGAGCCTAAGTTCTGAGCCTTCATAGCCACCTGCCCCCCTTAAGACCTAATGGGAACCCCCCAAACCCCTACCTCAGCAGCTCGCCTCGCTTGCCTTGGGGTATCCGGCCATCCATGCATCCACCATCCTGAGTACTATGGGTTTGCAGGCAAGCTTGTAGCCCCACCATCCAACTGCCAGCATCCACCTAGTTCCATCCTGAGTAAAACACAGAACAACAGATCAAGAGTTAGTGTTCTCACTCCAAAAAGGTTCACAGAATCAGCAGTAGAAAGAAGGCATAACTCGTACAGGAGATAAATCCATCAACTTTTATTAAATAAGATATAAAAGTTCCTTGTGGTAACACAGCACAGGTACTCACACTACCAGCCACCAACAATCCAATCAGTTTCACTTAACATAGCCTCCTCAGGGATTGGTGTGTTACTGCACTCTAGTGTCCTTAAATAGTGCAATTTCTTAAAGTGACAGTACAACAATATTCACTCAAATACTACATTCATCCAAAAAGAACACCTTGGCCGGGATAGTCAAAGGGGTTGCACCTGGCGCAACAGTGTTGTACTGGCTCAACCCCACATTGCGACCTGGTGGGATATTAAAGAGGTTGCCCAGTGCAGCACAAATCCTGATAAGCCATGGTACAATGTAATCATATGCAATGCACATGCGGGGGGGTGCCCATGCATATGCGGCACAACCTGCTTTTCAGCCAGGGATGTGCAGCGCATATGCTGGCACAACCCCGCAGTGTGCCACATAGGGGGGCTCAAAGTTGAGCCCTGAAAAAATAGGGAACAAACCTGGTCACCCACAAGAGGGCTGCTGTATTGCGAGGCGCAACACAGTGGCTGCCCACCATGGGTGGCCACCTGCCCACCCAGAATACTGTCCCCAAACACACACAACCCTGGTAGTCTAGTGGCACCCCCCTCCCTCCCGTGTCCCCGATCACCTGTACAGGACAGTTGTAAACACCCTGGTAGTCTAGTGGCACCCCCCCCTCCCGTTGCCATGATCGCAAGTTAATACCATACGACATCCCTGATAGTCCAGTGGTACCCCCACCCCAGCCCCAATCATGGTACAGCAACATCTACATGTGCCATAATAGTCTAGCAGTCCCCCACCCCCTGCCCATTGCTGCAATTGCAGTACCACTCCACAGTGTTATTCCCTGGTAATCCAGTGACACCTCCAACCCACAGAGAACCCCTTACCCAACCCTCTTCCAACATCATCGGCGGGCAGCTGCAACCCACCCATATACCACCCTGGTCACCCACCGAATGACAGGTACAGTATGGGCTGTAAGCCATGGATGAATGGGCTTGCAGGGCATACTGTACTAGATGCTCCCAAATATGTGAATTACTTCATTCACATATGTGGGACCATCTAGTGCAGTATGCTCTGCAGGCCCATTGGTGCACTACGTGGACCAATGGGCCACAGCCCATACTGTGCCTGTCATTCAGCGGGCAGCTGGGTGGTACATGGTGGGTTACCACCCGGTGACTGGGAAAGTGGGGTGGGCAAGGGTTCTCTGGAGTGAGGACGGTGGGGGTGCCACTGGATCACCAGGGAGACACTGTGGAGCCGTACCACAATTGTGGCAATGGGTGGGGGAGTGGGGGGACCACTAAACTACAAGGGCACATGCAGACGGTGCCGTACTGTGATCGGGACTGGGATGGGCGGGTACCACTGGACTACCAGGGATGTCATGAGTATTCACCAGCAATCATGGCAATGGGGGGTGCCACTAGACTACCAGGGAGTTTCATACTGTCCTGTATGGGTGATCAGGGACACAGGAGGGAGGGGGTATCACTAGACTACCGGGGACTTGTCCTATTGCATTTTGCCATGATCGTGGCTACGGGCCAGGGGATGCCCCAGGACTTCCACTGTGCACACGTCAGTCTGTGCAGGGAGACAGGTGCAATTTGCCAGGCTGCCCTTTGCAAGGCATGCAAATGGGGCCATAATGACATGCAAATGGCCCCATTTGCACCTTACATATATTATGGCCTCATTTGCATGCCCCCAGATGAATATTGTGGGGGATGCGCCTAGAGCAAATGCACTTGCACTGGTGCATCCCCATGCTCCCTCTCTGTGGCTTGTGCTGGCGTAGTGCCACTGTGCCATGCACAGTGTGTGCACTGACCTTGCCATATTCAATGCTGCTGCGGCATGGTGCATCACCACTGAATATCGCCTGGTCCTGGCCCCGGTCCCGGCGCAGCCCAGTTGTGCTGTGCCCAGGCTTGCGCCACTGCCCGGCACAGTCTGCATATCTGGGCCCTTGTGTCTAAATTGAAAACACATGCTAATGTAGATTGGGTAATCAACGTATCGTTTTTAAGCAGTATGAAGAAAATTAAAAAAGTTCATTACATATATATAAAAAAATGTTATCTTTTCATATTTTTTACCCCAAAGTTTTTTTACTCATATAGAATAAGGTCCATATTTCTAATGCACTGTTAAAAAGTTTTAATATATGTAAGTTGCCATAGAAATTTCTATTGTGCTACCATTATCTGTACACATATATTTGATTTCTCTCATTGATATATAATTCTGACCCATACTCATATAACCATAGTACTACCACATGGCAGAAAAAATCCAGCATGTGTCAAAAGAGGGATTTTTAATGTCATTGTTTAAATTGTATCTATCTTCTATTCTTATTTAAAAATGGAGACAAATCAAAAACATCATTTAGGCCTGGGTACCTTGTGGCACCCAACTCATAAATCCAGAATGCCTCTCTTTGTAAGATATTAGTATTAATATTGCCCCCTCTTGGGCCCAATTTGATTTTCTCTATGCCACAGAAACTGAATCTATGTAGTGTACCTGTTTCTTGTACATGCCTGTATAGAGCATTTTTCTCCACCTTACATCTTATTTCACCGAGGTGATTACAAATTCTCTCCTTGAGTTTTTTCTCTATGTTTTTCCTACATAAAATGCTCTGCACTTGGAGGTTGCCAAGTAAATGTTATTTGTAGAGCAATTAATAAATTCTCTAGTATCATACAATTTTTTCTGATTCACTGTTGAAAAATGTGCCTGTTGTGTACAGTTTCCACAATATTTACAATGACCACATGTGAGAAAACCTTTTGGTTGTTGTGGCAACCAATTTCCTCATGGTTGTTTCACCACCCTTGGTTGAAGTGAATGCAACAAATGGTCAACCAAATTCCTACCCCTTTTGAACACATGTCATGGTTGGACACTTGTTATTCCCTTTAAGGTGGGTTCTGCCTGCAGCACATGCCATTTCTTTTCTAAAATGTCCCTAACTTGCCCTGAGATTGGACTGTAAGTAGTAACAAAATTCAAAATTTCACAATCCTGTTTTGGTTTTTCTCTATATTGTAGTAAGTCTGTCCTCTGCATATTTGAAACAGATTTCTGAGCATTCACAACTACATTTCTTACATAGCCCCTAGAAATAAACCTCCAAGCCATATCCTAATTCCATACAGAGGTGGGGTTAAAACCCCCTCGGCCACTCCACCTTGTCCTCTGCCCAACCCTCCTGACCCCCCTCCCGAAAGGGCCACTCCTGGCCCTGCTATCCCCCTTGCTGGAAGGTCTTGTCCCCCCATGCCTTGCAGGCAGTTGCCGGGTACATCCCCCCCCCCGCCCCGGGAGCAAACATGCTGGAACTTGCAGCTGGGCCAGGTACACGATGCCCTGTTGTAAGCCCAGCAGGTTTTCACTCCCGGGGCCTGTGTGGTTCTCCTTGCCTGGTCGACCCCCGGACCCACCGTCGGTTCAGATAGGGTCAGCACCCATAACTCTGAGTGGGTGCAGTCCCTCCTCAGGTCCCCTTTTGCTACCATCCATTTCCAAAAGGCCTCATCATACTTCAACCATCCAAAACTATTTTCACCTTATATGATTCCCTAATGATCGCTGTATAAGTCAAGAGTGGTATGGCCAACTCCTGCTGTTTCTCTAACACCAATACACTATAGATCAGAAAACCAGCTTGACAGGTGTCAATGTTCTTCCCTTGTACCTCGCCTCCTCAGCCCTATGTCCCACTACTGCCAGAGTGACCGCCATTTCTGACCTGCACACCGATTCCTTCTGCTCCTACCATTTTGCTGTTTCTTCATCCACTAGGCCAAAAATATCCACATATTCGCCCTTCCAAATTTTTCCTTCAGGGATATTAGTACATGGTCCCCCAGGGTGAAACCCGGTGGTCCATCGTGCAACTTCCGGTTTCCAGCAGGCTTGCTTGCTCCGCAGTCCCCATTCTGCCACCTTCCTTGATGGCTTGCAGTGCCTGCTCCATCTTTTATACCCCCCCATGTCCCCCAGGAGGACCTCCAAATACTCCTTCAAATTCCCCTCATTATTGACGTCCACTCCAGTCTTACCCCTGGCCCGTTGCAGTGCTGGTGGCATTGGTGTCGCATCTGGAATGGGAGTTGGGGCTGGGCTGGGATCTGCTCCCCTGGGCCTCTTGTTCAGCCTCTGTCCCACAACTCCTCCAACTCTCTCTTCCCTTTTTTTCTGGTCCTCCTCCTCCTCTGCCTCCTTTCTCTTCACCACCTCCATCAGTTCGGTCGTTTGGCTCATCAGCCTCGTTGCTTGTTCCATCATCTTGGCACTGGAGGCCAGTGTTTTTTTGGGAGCCATCTTTTCTTACTAGTATATGTACCAAACAACATTGATTATTGCCACCCTGCTGTCTCCTCCACTCATTCCTTCCCCGCGAACCCCAAGCTGCCCTGCCCTACCCCACCTGGGGACACATCTGGTGTCCGGGCCTTCTCTGTCCCACCCAAAGCTACTGTCACAAGGGCCATGCTTTCCCAGTGGCCTGCATCCATCCACACGCTGATCCGCTCAACTTCTGTCTCACCCCCCCCCTTGGGCCACCAATCTCACACAGGCCTGACTGCGTGTGCAGTGAAATGCCACCTTCTGCCCCCTGCACCAGTACCAGATCTTCTTGAGGCCTTTTCCTCCTCTGTGCCCTTAGGCTTCCCCCACAATTCAACCCGCATCATCAACTCTGCCGCTTGCAGTGCAACGTAGGCCCCTTAGCCCATGCCGTGTGCACCACCTTCCTTTGTGGCACCCTGCCTATGCAGGCCTTCCCCTTTACCCTGCCGGCTTCCAGCTTGCCCATGCCATGTGGTCCATGATGCCTGAGGACCAGACACCCACAGCAGTCTCCTAGACTGCACTGCATGTTCTTCCTCGTCCCTGGCCTTCCTGCAGCCATGATGCCTCCCTGCCTTCTCCCAGCCACTCTACAGCCCGCACAAACCCTCACAATGCACAGCTCAGCCAAAACCCACTGGCTCTATGGTCCCACTGCCTCCCCAAGCTCATGCCATTACAACAGACACCCCAGCATCTGAGACCACAAACTGCCACCAGCTCCTCCACTACATTAACCCCTCACTATAACAAATGAGTTGGGGAGCCACAATGAGCATTCATTATAGCAACGTGTTTGTTACAGTGAGGAACGCCATTTGTTGTGCAGCTGAGCAGTCAGAAGCTGTGACTTATGGTGAACAAGCTGTAGTTGTTCACCATTTCAAACTTCATACTGCTTCCTTTTAAAAGATTTTTCTTTTAAAGAAAAAAAGGTAAAATTAATCTGACGTTATACTTGTAGGCATCTGAAAGCTCTTTTATTTGGCACACCTGGTATCAGGTCTTTATGTCTTAAGCAGGTCTCTCTCTCTCTCTCTCTCTCACTCACTCCATCTCTCTATCCCTACTCTCAGCTGTGCATCACTCAAAATACACCTTCATTTACTGCTCCATTATTAGTTGTACAGCACAGTTTGGGAACTAAATGCGTGTGCAGCACTGAGCAACTGGGATGGAGTGTAGTCAGATGCAGTAGCAGTGGGGAGCAAGGACCTTCTCCTACTCATTTACTTTCTCTCGCTCCATCCCTCTATCCCTACTCTCAGCTGTGCCCCTGTCAAAATATGCCTTCATTTACTGCTTCATTTAAAAAAAGGATCAATGCGACTCTGATAGTTGGCTGTTTTTTCTTCCGGTATTCTGATATTCCATCCATGCCGACGCTGCCAATGCTGCCATTCAAAGTTGTACAGCACAGTTTCGAGAACTGAATCCAGTAAGTACTGTACAACAAAATACATTCCATAACAATTTCTATCAGGAGGGGCACTGAGCAACTGGGATGGAGTGTAGTCAGGATGTAGTAGCAGTGGGGAGCAAGGACAACAGTCGGAGAGTGTAAAAGGCTCTGTCTATTGTTGGAAGCCATGTACCCCTATTCGTTATAGACGAGATTTCACTATAGTGAGGTTCACTGTAGCAAGGGATTACTGTATTTCCTTGTCTTTTGTTGTTTGAGCCTTGCTGTCTTCTGCCTCGCCTTGCCACGAAACACACCAGCAGCGCATGGCCAGGAGCATGCTGCCCATCACTCATGATGCAGCCCTGCCTGGGCCTGCCGCCCCAGCATCCCTTTAGACACATTCTGCACCATAAGCTAGAAGCCAACTTCTTTCTATTTTGGAGCCCTTGGGTCAACGAGAGCAAAGCATGCAGCTCATTGCTCCCAAACCAGATTGCCCAGAAACCCACTCCAATGCTTGCCGGGTATTACCACCCACACCAAGAGGCCACAGCTTCCTCAGCACTGCAAAATACAGACTGTAGCAACACACATTATGAAATAAACCTTGCAGCATTAAACATGAAACCACTGCCAGCGTTTTACCCATCCACAAAAATAAACTTAAACAATCGTTTCAGCATTTTTAAACCACAGAATGCAACCACTCTTTAAAACAGCCCACCAAACAAACATTGCAAAATTAAACATTAAAATTTTGCCAGCATTTTACCAATCAACAGAAATAAACTTAAATAAATGTTTTCAGCATTTTTAAACCAAAGAATACAACCACTCTTTAAAAAAAATAGCCCACCAATGCTGGGACACCTGAGGCCTAGAGGCCTAGTTTTCCCATGTGGTGTCTTATCTCACAGAATTGCCAGCGACGTACTGATAGGAATTCAGTTCAAATCAACAAGAAAAAAGGTCTCTCCAGGGGCTGCCTGACCTTATAAAGCCCCTAAGGACCCCAGCTCAGGATGCCCTACAAGCCCCTCCCCCTAGTCAATGGCCAGCTAGCTCCTTTATCCTGTCATATGACCTCCTTGGCCCCTATCCCTTTGTGATGTCACTACCATAGCCCCACCCTTCCCCCCTCCCCCTTACCTCCATCTTATGATTTCTGGCTTGGTGCCTGAGACAAAATGGCTTGCCCTTTATAGGCAAGCTTGATTATCTTCAAAAACATCTATTAAACCTGTGGTGCTTAATAATTGATTCAGGTAGGAAGAATCACAATAAATTTTAGTGGTTTTCAACCCCCTGTCCGAAAGAAATCTGCTTGCATAAAATCTCTGCCAAATAAGATATTTCTTGATGTAAATAAAAAAGGTTGTATTTTTTGTAGCAGTTCTATTCTGGTTGATTTTAATTGGGGAGCGTATATATTAATCTGGTGAAAATCTAGCCTCTAACTCTCAACATCTAATAGTAAAGCTCTTCCAGCTTCTACTGTATATCCATGTGTAAGACTTTTATTTTATGTTTCATGAAGCATATGCCAACACCACTGCAGGTATCCTCTCCTCCTGACCAGTAACTAGAGCCTCAAACTCATGAGTTACTAGCTGTTGTAATATCAGATAAAGTTGACAATCTAGTGCCCGGCAAGAAAATCACATCAAAAGCATAATCAGATAATAAGGCAAAAGTTGCAAGATGCTTTTTTTCTGATAAAATACTGTTTGTGTTTAAAGTGGCTAACTTTATTTCATAATTCCTCATTTAAAAGGAAAAATCATTTTCCAGTCTGTTTCCTGCAAGAGGCTCTAAGTCCCCTCCATCTTCTTTTTTGTTTACTTTTAGGAGCAATAGCTAGTGCTTTGTTTCCTGAATCAGAGAGTATCTCTGCTTAAGAAGAGGCCCAGGAAGTCATATCGGAATCCACCTCTTCATTTACAATTTGGACTAATGTGTCTTGATGACCCACATTTAAAACATCTGCAAGGTTGCCCAGAATAAAAAAATGAAGCCTTTATCTCTGCCTATTATAGACACAGTTGGGCAGATGTTTTAAGTCTGTACCATCATAATACAATTTTATTTTATTTCTCCAGTCACCATTCTAAAAGCCTTCTACATCCTTTATAGGCTCAGGAGTATATTGTACAGTGCACCTTTTTTCTAACCAAAAAAGAATATCAACTATAATAACCTCTTCATTCCTGAAGAGGACTGTGAGTACTCAGTATGACTGTTTGGTTAGAGGAATTGCCTGAAAAGACAACCAGAGTGGGTTCATTTTTAGTGACATTTATTTTTCCCAGAAACTGTCCAATAGTTCTGGGGTCCTAAAACTGATGTCAGAGGTAGTTTTGCCTGGGGTGTGTATCAAGGCATACACATCTAATGGTGAAAACCCTAAAGATTGTTTAATCAGGCTCTTACCCACGAAGAACCTTTCTGGTATCGTTTTCATGCCTCCAAAATACCGGAGGCATACTGCATTTCTGTGCTTTGCAAGTTCTATAAGCTTCCTGAAGAAACTTGCATATGTAGGGTTAGAATCAGACCCTGTAGGGTTTTGTTTAGCAAAGTCAGGCTGTTCGTCATTTCTTCCTCCCATTGGGGAGGCCTCTGTATTACACTCAGGTTCTTGAGTATTGTCAATGTGGGGAGAAAAGAAAATCATACCTGAAGTCACAGCTTGTGACTGTTGAATGCCTGCAGTCTTCATATGTTCAGGGTGTGAGTAAGCCAAGTTCTGGTCTCCGGGTAAAGGGTTATCCATATCTGGTGTCCAAGTACTTGAAGCTGTTAGAGACCATCCTGCATTTCACAATGTCCATTCAGATGTCCATGTGGTGTCATCATCAACACATTTCCGGGTGTCTTGTTACCTGAAAAAACTGGTGCTGAGACTGTATCATCTACGTGGGCTCCAAAGACAAAAACTGCAGCCGTGGATTGTTCAAACTGATTTGGGGAGTGATCTACCATTCATTTCCTTTTCTGTTCTTCTTCTTCTTGGTAAGCGTTTTCCTCATTTACTTGTGTCTCTGTTTTTTTCAGCTTCAAGTATAGTACTGCCAGTTTGTCTTTCAGAGTTAGTGTCATATCTGAGTTGACAGCTTATTCCGACTGTAATTCACTACGAGCATCTTCATAGACTTCTGGAAAATCTTTTTTCCATTATTCCATTGTGGTGTCTACAGCATATGAAGCATTAGGAATCACATTATTTCCTGCAACCACCTCTCCTGGACTGGAGTCCACCAAGGTGTTATCCAAAATTGTCATAAATAAATAAATAAATCTCGGAGAGCAATAGCATCCCCAGCGAAAAGAGTAGGGGAATTTTTTATTATAACTTCAAAACAAAACAATTAAGTAATACATGTTACAAGTCACATGGTAAAAAATTAGTAAATCAACATCATAAATATCAAACAATTCGTATTTCAATCATACCAGGAGTAAATTAAAGGAAAAAGAAAATCAGAATATCAAAATATTCAATTCATATGGAAGACGATGAACCAAAGAAAAAATTATTTCATAATAATCAAAAACTAATATATCATAATCGACTGTAAAACCTTTGACCTTCTACTTAACCCCACCAAAGGAAAAGAATAGGGAATTTGTTTTTATAATTATACTTCGCAAATCTTAAAAAAATTCATATTATTCCTGAAGCAAAAAACAAAAGCAAAACACAATAAAGCAAGTAAGTATTGCATCATACACTCCTTTCATTTCATACGAACATACAAAATTTGCTAGCAGATAAAGGCCTAGAGGTCTATCAAGTCTGCTTGAATGTGCAGCTAGCACCCCTTATTCTGTAGCTGTCCTTCCCTTCCACCCTTCCACTTCATTGACCCTCCCCCTTGTCTTGCCCATCCCCTTTTGAAGCAGTCCACTGTTCTACTGGATACCACTTCTGCAGGTAATGCATTCCACCCAGCCACCACCCTCTCTGTAAAAAAGTGTCTCCTCATCTCCCTCCTGAACCTTCCTCCTCAGTCTCATATCATGGCCCCTGGTGTCCTCCCTCCCTTACTTTGAACAGCCCCTCTGTACCTGTCTTGTTTATTCCTTTCATGTACTTAAAGGTTTCAATCATGTCCCCGTCCTCCTCTCCTCCAATGAGTACATGTTCAACTCCTCAGCCTTCTCTGCATGATAAGTCCCCCAGCCCCTTGATCATCTTTGTCGCCCTGCGCTGCACCCCCTCCAGTAACTTAATATCCCTCTTCAGATATGGACAGCCAGTACTGCATGCAGTACTCCAGGTGCAGTCTAACTAATGACCTATACAGTGACAGAATCACCTCCTCCCTCCTCAAGGATATACCCCTTGCAATACAACCCAGCATTTTGTTGGCCTTTGCAGCTGCCTTCTTACATTCTGCCGAGTTGTTCATTGACCCTGTAATGAGCACCCCTAGATCCTTCTCCTCCTCTGTCTGGGTTAGCTGCACTCCCCCCAGCTGGTAACTCCTCCTTGGGTTCTTCATCCCAAAATGCAGCACCTTGCACTTTTTGGCATTAAACCCCAGTTGCCAGGTTTCTGACCAGGTTTCAAGCTTTGCCAGATCATCCTGCATCCCCTGCCATCCCCCTAGGTCATTCACCACTGCTTCTACCTTGGTTTCATCAGCAAATAGACTGATCTTGCTCTTGATGTCCAATGATATGTCTGCAATGAATATCCCAAACAACACTGGTCCCAACACCAAGCCCTGTGGAACACGCTCATCACTACCCTTGGATGTGAGATCTCCCCACCCACCACCACCCTCTGTTGCCTTCCCTGAAGCCAGTTCCCTACCCATCTTACCAGCTTTGCACCCGCCCCTGTGCCTACTAACATACCCCCCAGCCTTTCATGCTGCACCAAGTTGAATGCCGTACTGAAGTCCAGATACAGGACATCCACTGCATGGCCCCTGTCCAGTTGCCTAGTTACCCAGTCATAGAACTCCACCAGGTTGGTTTGGCAGGATCTGCCCCATATGAAGCCATCCTGTCTACTGTCCTGTAGTCCTTTGACCTCTAGGAGGGCCACCAGCCTTTCCTTTAGGATAGTCTCCATTAGATTACCCATGATGGATGTGAGGCTCACTGGTCTGTAGTTTCCCGGTTCATCCTTGGGGCCACTCTTATGGAGGGGCACCACATGAGCCATCCTCCAGTCCTGAGGTACACACCTCGAATGTAGTGAGACATTAAATAGGTCTGCCAAAGGTCCTGCAAGGACCTCTGCCAGCTCCTTCAGTACCCTGGGGTGGATGCCATCTGGGCCTGGCACCTTATCCACCCTCAGTGCCTTCAAACCCTCCCGAACTCTGCCCTCCATGATTTCCCTATCAGTCATCCCTTCCCCCCCTGTTTCTGCCATTTCCTCCCACTTGGGTGTCACCACCCACTTCTCTTTAGTTAATACTGAGCAGAAGTACTCATTTAGTGCTTCTGCCTTATCACACCCTGCTTCCACCTAACCCCTCTCCTTCCTAATCCTTACTATGTGGTCCTTACAGCTCCTTTTCTCCCTGATGTACCTAAAGAAGTCCTTCTCCCCTTCTTAATGCCTTGTGCCAGCCTGAGTTCTGTAGACACCTTGGCTCCCCTTACTGCCCTTGTCACCTCCTTTGATTCCGTCAAGTACTCCTCCCTGTCCCCCCCTCCCTGTTTTCTTGTACTTCCTAAAGGCAGCTCTTTTCCTCCTTACCTTTTTCATGACCTCCTTGCTCAACCAACTTGGTTTCTTAGCCCTAGCCTTCTTGCTCTGCCGCCCGCTCCCCGGTCCAGCAGGCGGGAGGCAGCACCACCATCTGCCACCCTGGCGCTCGCTGACTGACAGCTCGGTAGGGCTGCCGCCCATTGTTCTGGCGTGAACCATGGGCTTGCAGCTCATACCGTACTACTCAGTCCAGATATGTGGCTGACTGGGGGGCGCAGCGGTGGGGCTCAGTGGGTGGGTGGGGAGGGTTACACTAGACCACCAGGGTAATAGGAATATTTTATGCTTTACAGATGCCCACAATTGGGCAGCGATCGGTTCACTGGACCACCAGGGATATTGGACGTGGGGGGTTATAATACTAATGCCTGCGATCGGGCACATAGCGGTCCACTGGACCACCAGGGATGTTGGAGGGGGGGTTATTCTTATACACAAATGCCCGTGATAGGGCTGCAGGCGGCATCGGTCCCCGAGGGCTACTGCCTGGCAGTGTGCCAGGTGCAAGTCGTCGGGGATCAGTGCATCTGCATGCTAATGGCATGCAAATGGGGCCATAATGACATGCAGATAGCCCCATGTGCACCTTGCATAATATGGACCCATTTGCATGTCCCCTTTTGAATATTGCAGGTGCTGTGCATGGTGCAATGGCACTTGCGCTAGAACATCTCCATGCTCCACTCTGGCCATTTGCGCTGGCGCGTGCCACTGCACCATGCACAGTGGGGGTGGCCAGGGTGTGATATTCAAAGCTGCTGCACCATAGCACAGCTCTGTTGAATATCACCCAGACTACACCCCTGTGCAACAAAGTTGAGCTGCGCCCAGGCTTGCGCCACAGCCTGGCACAGTTTGAATATCCGGGCCCTTGTTTCTAATGTTTTAGGGAGCATAAAAATAACACTTAAATGGAGAAATAAACGCAACAAAAAAATTTGTAACGTAAACTCTCTATCTTTTTTTTTTAAAGAAACCATTTGTTCCACCTTACTACTTTGGTATGAGCTGCATCTAATAAAATATTCCACTTAAAAATACTCAAGTCCCCTGGGCCAAAGTAAATACCTAATATTTTCCAGTGTGACATTGTAACTTTAATACCCATAACTGAAGCATCAGATCTAACATCTTTGCCAATAGGTAAACACACTCTTCGTTCTGTTTATGCTAGAGCCGTTTCCCTAGTGAAGTGTTTCAGGACTGTTTCCAGCTCTCCACAAGAAGGAAGGTTTGCTAAAATAAAATACAAATCATCAGCGTAAGCAATTGATTTTAACTCAGTATCAACACTGGCAACAGACAATCCTCTAATATTTTCATTTTGATAAATTTTCTGTGTCAGTGGTTCTAACGTCAGAATATATAACATCAGGCTTAAAGGACACCCATGTCTTACACCCCTGTTGAGACCACAGGGATTTCCTACCCAACCATAAATGTAAGGGACTGACAGTACTGTGTCATAACATAATTTAATCCAGTTTATGAAGCTTACTAGGAACTTGAATTTTTATAGGCATTACCGTAAGTACATATATGACTCTTTGTCAAAGGCCTTGGTTTGATCCATGCTAACCACAAAACCTGTTATTTCTTCAGAATTTCCTTTTCCAAAAAGTTCTCTAAGTAATATCAGAGCATCACTAATACGGCGCCTAGTACAGAGCAAAATTGTGTGGGAAAAATAATATCTGATAACTTCATACTTAATCTATTAATAAGAAGTTTTATTAAAATTTTGAAATCATGTATTGATTAAAGTAATGGGTCTCCAATTTTGTAATAACTCTCTTTCTTCTGTTTTGTATACTAAAATTAATAAACCCAAATTCATATTTTAGGCAATCTATTAGTGTGGAGGTAAGTATTACACATGTGTGTCAGTTCTGGTACAGGATGTACCATTTGTATATAGATCTCATTTGGTAGCCCATCTGGGCCTGGTGTTGTCCTTTCATGTAAGGCCAAAATAACCATACTGAGTTCTCTTTCATTCATGGGGACCATTAAAGATATTAAATATTGTCCTGGAACTTCTTGTAGAGAAACATTCTGTAACCACTCTCCAATACTATAATCGGTCACTTCCAAATCAGCTGTATACATATTAATCATATACAATTCAATTTCCTGAATAATATTTTTTCCTTTTGTAATCAGTTTCCCTTCTGGTGTTTTTATTTGTTTTATATATTTCTTAGTTCTTTGATTATTACATCAATCAAATGAAAGGCTGTTTCCCTTGAGTCCCAAAATGTTGTTCCCTTTCTAGTGATTTTATCCTGTTATATTGAAAGGTCATAATTTCTTGCTTTATTTCTGATAAACGCTCTGTTGAAATATTGTCCCCTTTATTTTGTAGTGATTGTAGCCAAAGTAATTGTTTTCTTAATTCCCAATATCTGTCCTGCTTCATACTTCCTACTATTTTTCCTGTCTTCTGGAAAGAAAATCCCTTATGTCTAATTTACTGCCCTCCCACCACTGTTGTTTTGAGTCATATAGAAAGTATACAGATTGTCTAGCCTGTAATACTGTCTGAAAATATTCCATTATCGCTGTATCTTCCAATAAGGACATACTAAGTTTCCAATATCCTGGACCTTGTATGTTCTCTTGAAAACTAGATAATGTTAAAGTTAAAAGGCAATGGTCTGAGGTGGCTACAGGCTGAACTAAAGCAGTCCTAAATAATAAAGTTGGAGTAAGAAAGAAACAATCAATTCTAGTTAATTTGTTCCCTTAAAAAAAAAAGGTTCTAGGAGACCCCCGTCTATATCAAGAAATGTATCTGTAAGACCAGTTTGTTCTAGGAGAGTATTTAAAAAAACTGGCATCACAAAATATTTTCTGGATGGTTAGTCCTTATCTGATCAAACTCTACTGATATTGAACCCCCCCCCCCAAATAACATTTTTCCTGATGTACAAATAAGATTGGATGAGTTTAAGTAATTCAGTTCTCAGTACTTTCCCTTGAGGGGCATATATACTGATTAATCGAAAATCAACTCCTTTTATTTCAATATCTAACAACTTAGCTCTTGCTGGGGAAATGTCTACCATTATGTGTAACTAAGAAATCTTGGGTTGTAAAGCATATTCATATGCCACTGCATGTCTCTAAACCTCCTGACCAATAGCAGGGACCCAGACCCATGTTGTAGAAGCAGATTCAAAATCCTTTAAGTCATAAAGTCATGTGTCCTGAAAAAAACAATATCATGCTCATAGTTTTCAAACAGTGCAAACATGGCTAGGCATTTCTTTTCAGATATTTTACTATTCACATTCAAGCTAGCAATGTGAAGATCATACTGCACCAGTGTTGGATCCAAAGTGTCAAGTATTTGATGTTTTATTCCTGGCATTCTTTCTTAGACCCAGTCTAGTTCCCATTTGTTTTTCTATTAAGGGGCTTTTATTACATCAGAGGTATTATCCTGAGTGAGAATCCACCTGTTGCACACTGTTCTCACTCAGCCTAATTACTGGAGCTTTTACGTGTACCCCTTATGCCTATATTACTATGCCTCTTTGTATAAATGTACTTCCTGTCTTTCACATTTAATTGTACCTGTATAAAAATACATCTTACTGTTGGGTCTTGCCCCCAGGATGTATCTGGAATCGAGCAGCTACCTGCTCAGCATGCTTTCCTGGTTAAACTCTTAAATAAATAAATTATCCTGTCCTGCTGTAAAATCTATTTGAGAGGATGCATTAGGAGGCCACATCTGAATCATTGTCTGCATTTGACTGTTCCATTTGTAATGCCTCATTCTTGTTTGCCAGCAGAACCCCTTGTGTGTCAATTTCCCTTGCTGGATTTGTAGATGGCGTCTGTTCTTTTAATGGGGCACTAGCATTATCAGAAGGTGGAACTGGTGGTGGTGTCATTGTGGTTGAAGAGTGAGAGGTATTTGTTTGTTCAAAATTCAACAGCACAGTGCCTCCATTGCATTTTCTGGTAAAACCCTCCTGGAACCTTTAGATTCTGTAGTGGTAGCTTGGGGGGGGGGGTTGTTTAGTTACATCTGCATATGTCTGTTTAGCTGAGTATTGTGTTCAAGGTTGAGGTCTCGGTGGATGCTGACTAGGGAACTTATTAGCTGCTTTTCAAGATGCCTTCACAAGATAAAAAAATACTGGATCCCAAAGTCTGCATCATCTGTGTTGTGAACTACCTTGGGACAGTCTGCAAAGATATGACCTCCTTCTCCACAAAGTGTACATTTAGGGGGCCCAACACAATGAAATCCTGAATAGTGGTGGGCGAAGTGGCCGAAATTCACTCCTCAAAGTGATTCACAGAGTAACGCAGAATCCGTGAAGTGCCCACAATGAAAAGCGAAGTACTTCGCGTTATAATGGGGAACGCAAAGTCCATTGCAAACAATGACTTCATTTTATTCTGCCTTCTCCAAACCACTTCTCCATCAGTTTTAAGGTGAAGTACATTGAAATCAATGTACTTCACCTCACTTCACCTTGTTTTTGAGATGCTAAGGTGAATTTTGCAGTGATTCATGGGATTGCAGGTCACATGGGATCTAGATTGTTCTGCACAGCCTCAGTTCTGTGGAGTGTGTGTGTAGTGGAAGATGGAGACAGTTTCCTGTCAGAGCTCTGCGATTCAAATCCTCTAAAAGCTGTTAAAAATCCTTTTTGAGCTTTTTTTTTTTTGCTCACAACTTAGTACATTGATTGTAAGAAACCCTACTGTGCTCATATCATTGAGTGTTTATTGTTTGTGTGTGGATTTTGAATGTTAATTTAGAACAGACAGTCTGTGTACTGTGTGCATTGGGAAGGGGCGTATCTGTGGTGTAGGTAAATTAACTGGGAGAAAAAGGCAGTCTTTCTGTTTTGGTTATATTTTTCTTGTATAACTGTGTTAATGTACACACAGTAACATTTTCAGTAATGCTTGACATTTTTTTCTGATTGTTGTGGTGCAGAAGTGTATAATTTCAGTTTTTTAAAACATTTAGTTATATTACTAAAGGTTTTCAATTTGCTACACATTACGTTTAGTGTGTGTGAGTGTGTGTGCCATTAAATCAGACACCTTTTATTGTGCCACAGAGTAATTGCACCAGTGTGAACCTGCTATCCACCGCACCTGTGTAAAATTTTTATACTGCATTGTGGTATCTTTGTGGGTAGTGGACTGTTACTGCTGTGCACTACCACCCCCAACCGCCAAAAGGTATTCTTTTCCAGATTTGGATTTGTGACTTGTGAGCACTGGTTAAATATTGTTGTGCCTTTGTGTCGGCATTTCTGGAGTGCGTAGCATAATCTTAATCTGTCTGTGTATTTGCAGTACACCATTAATTCTGGGAGTCTTTGCATTTCTTGTTACACTCTCATTTCACTTCCTCAGCACTGAGGAATTTTCTGGACACAAGACAGTAGCATTTTAGGGATGCACATTAATTCTGGGGACTGTGTGTGACTACGGCGTGCATGACAGAGTGCACCATTAATTCTGGGAGACTTTGCATTTCTTGTCATGCTCTCATTTCACTTCATCAGCACTTGGGAATTTTATAGACACAAGACAGTAGCATTTTGGGGATGCACATTAATTCTGGTGACTGTGTGTGACCACTGCAGGCATGACGGAGTGCACCATTAATTCTGGGAGACTTTGCATTTTCTGTTCTCCTCTCATTTCACTTTGTCAGCACTGGGGAATTTTCTGGACACAAGGCAGTATCATGTTGGGGATGTAAATTAATTCTGGTGACTGTGTGTGACCACTGCTCACATGACTGAGTGTGCCATTAATTCTGGGAGACTTCACATTTCTTGTTACACTCTCATTTCACTTTGTCAGAACTGGGGAATTTTCTGGATACAAGACAGTATCATTTTGGGGATGCAAATTAGTTCTGGTGGCTGTGTGTGACCACTGCATGCATGACGGAGTGCACCATTAATTCTGGGAGACTTGGCATTTCTTGTTATGCTCTCATTTCACTTTGTCAGCACTGGGGAATTTTCTGGCAAAAGATCGTAGCATGTTGGGGATGCAGATTAATTATGTTGACTGTGTGTGACCACTGCACGCATGACTGAGTGCACCACTAATTCTGGGAGTCTTCGTATTTCTTGGTACGCTGTTATTTCACTTAATCAGCATTGGGACATTTTCTAGACATAAGACAGTAGCATTTTGGGGATGCACATTAATTCTGGTGACTGTGTGACTACTGCATTCATGACATCTCTGTGTGCCATTAATTCTGGGAGATTTTGCATTTCTTGTGCTCTCATTTCACTTCGTCAGCACTGGTGAGTTTTCTGGACACAAGACATGAGCATTTTGGGGATGCACATTAATTCTGGTGACTATGTGTGTAAAGGACTGCCAATATTGTTGTCTTTTCACCCTACTTCGCGTTAAGGTGGAATGACAATGCAAAGTAATAAATACAAGGTGAAGTGAGCCTTTTGCATTGGCCACTCCACATAGCGGATTGACAACGTGAAGTGCCCACTTTTCAGTCACTTCACCTGTGGAATTTAAATTCGTTGCATCTCTAATCCTGAATGAACCATTTCCCCACATTGAGTACATTGATTTGCTTCACATGAATTACTTAAATGGTGTACTGATCCACATTTATAGCATTTCCGGTGTTGTCTAGGGTAGAATATAAAACCCTTATCCCTTCCAATAAAAAAACAATTGGTAAATGCTGGAAATCCACCCCTTCTGAAAAGAGTTGTGCTTTCATTTTCCACCTCCCATTCAAGAAGCCTTCACTATCTAGTATTGGTTCTGGGGTTCCCAGTAGCTCACAACATTGTTCTAGCCAGAACTAAATATCTACTACATTGGCTCCCTCTCCATGAAAGAGAACTGTGATAAATCATGACACCTGTTTTGATAAGAGGATAATCTGGAAAGGAGTCCATAGGGGGGTTGTTTTTAAAGCTAGATACTTTGTCCAAAAGTGCTCCAATTAATCTGGAGTCTGAAAACTAATGTCAAAAGAATGTTCCCCTGCTATGTGTATAAGAGCATAAACTTCATGTGGAGTAAAGCTGAAAGATTGTTTGATAAGAAGTTGTCCCACATAGTGTCTGTCTGGTGGTGTATCTAACCTTAAATAATGCAGACAGATTGCATTTCTGCATTTTTCCAATTCTATGGCCTTATTAAAATAGCAAGGGTAAGAGGGTTTCTTGTTTGGGTCTTGGATGGAGCTTTGTTGATCTGCCTCCCCACATCTCTGTAAGTCCTGTTTCTCATCTTTTGCAACCTCTTCTTCTTGGCAAGCTACCCCCTGCTAAGCATCAAAAATGTTTTCCTGTTGATACCCTAATGGCAAAAAAGAAATGCTACCTGTTCCTACTGGATTCTGTCTTGATTGCAAATCCTCTGGTCTTGCACCTCCCATTGCCTGTTCCTACTCCAAAATATCCATCTGCAGTGCTGTCTCCTGAGAAGACCTCAGTTGGGAACCGTCTCATTCCACAGTATCATCCATGGTAGAATCTAAGGGAATCTGCTGTGCAGTGTCTCTAGGCTGCAATGACTCCTCAGGTGTCCAAGTATTCACAACAGTTTTCCTCCATCCCACCTTTGTTAATGCCTGTTCAGGCGTCCACTCCTCCACATCATCTGGATGTGCCCAGTATACTGGGGGAGTAGTCTGAAGCATAGCGGGTGACTCTGTAACTGAGAAGGTAGAACCAAACACAAATATCTTTTGAGAGGGCTGGCATACCTGTTCCAATGATGTTGTGGTAACTCTTTTTCGCTTTTCAATTTCTTATGTTTCTTCTTTTTCATCCTGCAGTTATTTCTCTATTTTTTGAAGTTCTGCTTGCAAAATTGCTTTTTTATCCACTAGGGAAAGATCAGGGCTTATGTCTGCTACAGTTTCTTGGACAGCTGGTGGCAATACTTCAGCCATCATGGTCTGTTGCACTAATCCATATTGCGGTATGTTTTCTAACATGGTGTCTTCCACACCTTGTTGCTTCAGAACACCTCTTCCTCCATCCATGTCTAGTTCCACACTGGATTTCTCCATTCAGCAACCCGAGAGCAGAGTAGGGAAATTTCCCCAGTGTCCTGGCCTAATATCCCGCATTCTGTAAAAATACCACTAACAGTTTAATCTGGTTCAGTGTCAGTTGTCATCCATCTGTATCCCCCCCTTCCCCGGGACATGGCTGAAAAGTGACAGAATTGTCTAGTCCTCCTTTTCCAGTCAACAGAAACTAGAAATAAAAAGTGGGGGCACTACAGCTTAGAATAAAACTTCAATGAAGAGGATATTTGCTGGGACTGGCACATCTGGGGTATAGTGTTTTACCTCTTAGATTATGGCTAATCTGGGAAATAATTTACAATGTGCATTATTCAATGCTAATGGGCTGACTTGCCTATCAAGAGAACAAGAATACTAAGGTACGTAAACAAATTAAATGTTGATATATTTGCTTTACAGGAGACCCATTTGGATACTCAGGAATCTTTAAAATTAAAATGAAATGCACTGAATATTCTCTCTAACATAACATAAAATACACAATAATTTCTGTTTACTAGCTCTGCAATCATAAGTTCTGCCTCCACTTTAGCCTTCCTAAAAATAGTACTGGCCCCTGATTCCTGGTAGGGCTATTCAATATCTCATTACAGATGGGGTTGTTCTGAAGACTGGAGGGTAGAGGATGCAATTCCACTCCTTAAGGGGGGGGTGAAAACGGAGCAAGTAGGGAACTACAGACCTGACAATGTTACCTCTGTCGTTGGTAAATTGATGGAGTCACTGGTCAAACATGACCTCATGGACATCCCAGAGAGCAATTGAGACCAGGACAGTAAACAGCATGGGTTCATGACAAGGGTGTCTTGTCAGACCAATCTGATAGATTTGTTTGATTGGCTCATGATGGTATTGAATAAGGGACACAGCGTGAATTTACTGTACTTTGACATAAGCAAGACTGTTGACTCAATGCCTCTCAGAAGATTGCTGAAAAAGATTGAGGATTGGGGTACAGCAAGGGACATATTAAAATGGGAAGGAAATTGGTTGAAGGGGAGGCAGTAGAGGGTTGTGATTAGTGGTGTGAAATCAGAAGAGAGGGAGGTCATGAGTGAGGTGCCACATGGATCTCACCTGGGTCCTGACCTCTTCAATATGTTTATCAACAACATTGGAGAATGAGTCCAGGGCAAGGTGTGTCTCTTTGCAGATGACACTAAGCTCTGAGGGAGGGTTAATAGTGATGAGGGAATTAAAGAGATGTAAAGTAGTGGTGGGAGAAGTCCCTAAACTTCGCTATGCAGAGTACTTCGAGTAAAATGTAGAATTCACCTATTACTCAGCAGTGCGAAGCGTATAACTTCACCTTTGTTTTTAAATGTGAAGTTCCATTGGTTATGATGGACTTCACTTTAACTTTTCCTTTTGCATTGATTCACTCTTAATTTTAAAGTGACGTTCCATTAGTTATAACAGACTTTGCATTAACTTCATCTTGTTATTGCTCTTTTAGGCAAATTTTGCAGTGATTCATGGAATGGCAGGTCACACGGGGTCTATATTGTCTTGCACAGCCTCAGTTCATCATAGTGTGTGTAGTGGAACACTGGAGACAGTTTGTTCTCAGAGCTCTGAGATTCAAACCCTCAAAAAACCTTTTAAACGCCTTTTTGCCACTGTGACAGGGTACGTCCATGCCACTGCAGAAGGACCCCTTTTCTTTCTATGGTTTCAACCACTCTTTATTCTTTCTGTTAAAACAATCCCTTTTTTTCTTGTGTGGAGGCAGGCCACTTCCAGATAAACCTCAGTTCTTCTCTTTTCTATGTTTCCTTCCTTCCTTCCTTCCATGGGTCCATAATGTAGGAGGTCAATCTGGCAGTGACCTCTTGGTCTCAGGCTGACTGAGACACTGACACTAAACAAGGCATGTAAGCCAATAATATGATGCAATGGCTTAAATAGCCAGAATTAGTAAAGAAAGATATAATGAATTAAAAGAGATTAGCTTGTCTTATAAAAGTGTGAACCAGAATATGTAACTCTAAGAAGGTGTTAAAAAGAATGTACGTTATAAAGTAAAGGGCACAGGTGGCAATCCCTCTCATTTTTATTTTCTGTTCCCTCTATGCCACTCTGTGTTTAAAGTAAATGGATGTAGCCTAGCAATATTATAAACTTAAGAGGAAGAATTATATTATTTGCCAGCTAGGTGCTGTCCAGCTGATGATAAGAAGCAGTTAGCAATCTTAGCTTGTGTGAGGCATTTGGCACTTCTTTTCCTGGCTAACTAAGATATATGTGGCTATCCCTGGCAGCTGTCTGCTGCATAACTGATAGCTCTCCTTGTTCCCCATTAGCAGAATTGGCACTAGAAAAGGGTTGATTTGAAGCACAGAGAGGAAAGGGCATTTTCCTTTTTCTGCTGAGTGGCAGTATCTAAACCCTCTCTCTCCCCCCTGTGAATGCCCCAAGTATACTGTGCACTTGTATAAAGGGATCCTTCAGTCTCCAAAAATGAACCTAGTAATGGATTCAAGAGATACAGGTGCCTTGGTGAGCTCCCTGTGGGAGCAATATCCTAGTACAGTATGAGGGATATGTAAAAAGCTGCCTGGTTTTCTAAAAGCCAATTTTGGAAATTTAAAGCTGACAGCTTGAAATTACAGCCATCAGTGTCCCTGGTTATTCCCTACTCTATTTGTTTCTTTGTGTATTCATCTTACGAGTGGGGATATACATATTAAGAGAACAGGCATTAAATGCAGATTAATAGAACAGACTTGCAGCTTGCAAAATTAAATGAAATACAGAGGATATTCTTTTTGTGGGTTACTTTAATTTAATTAAAATCCCTAAGTATTTAATCCTTTAGAATAGAAACAAAGAATATTTTACTAAGTAAAGTGAAGCCATTAATTCTAAACAATTGTTGCTGCCGAGAGCTACTATTATAAGGTCTGTACTTACCAAGAAATGTATATCAACTGTCGGTGCATACAGGATGACAGCAGCCCCTAGTGGCCATATTTTATACAAGGCTAGCTGTCAATCATTACTTAGTGGAAAGTTTTCCACCTTCTCTTACAGTATGCATATTTTCAGTTCCGTCAGGACCTTTTGTCTTCTGAAAGCATTGTTGGATTATAGATATGTTTAAAAAGCCCTCTAGATCTGTATAAAATAAAAAGGGGGCCTTAAATAAAATGTTTCTATATTGTGTGTTGCAATGTCACCTGACCATAAGTGGGTGGATATAAAAGTCTTCCTAAAGCAGCAGAAGGCAGATAGGGTCAGTCTCTTCTGACAGAGTGTAGGCAGAGGACAAGTTCGATATGCTGCTACATCAAACAGAGTGTGGAAAGAGGGAATTTCCAAGTAACATTTATTCTTATTTGTTTTTATTGTTTTCTTTTGACTTTTATGGTACAGAAGCTATTTGTTGTTTATGAGGCAATAAACATCCCGCTAAGAAAACAGTGGGTTGCACATTAACAACTTGTGTTGTGTCCACCTGTATTTCCCACGCCTTCACAGCCACAAAACTTTGTATCCAAATTTAGTACATCAATTGCAGGAAACCCTTGTGTGTTTATATCATTTAGCATTTATTTATTTTGTATGCATATTGAATGTTAATTTAGTACATTCAGTGTCTGTACTGAGATACACTGTAGAAGTGTGCTTCAGGGAAGGGGGTATCTGTGGTGAAGGGAGATTCACAGTGAGAAAGACAGTCTTTCTGTTGTTGGGTAGTTAGTTTGTTAGTATTTGTGTGTTCATGTACACACAGTAATACTTGTAATTTTTGATTTTTTTTGCTCTTTTCTGTGGTGCAGTGCATTTTTACAGTTGGTTTAAAAGATTTGGTTATATAGTGTACTGAACTGTTAAATTTTCTGTACATTACCTGTTGTGCGCGTGTGTGTGTGTGTGTGTGTGTGTGTGTGCATGCCATCAAGTCAGACACATTTTATTGTGCCACACCATAATCACATCATTCTGAATCTCTTATCCATCTTTCATATGTTTTATTGCTTTGTTCTATCTACTTAGTGGGCTGGTACTGCAACTGTCCCCACCCCCACCACCCCACAAATGCATTATTTTTCCAGTGTATAGATTTGTGTGACCACTGGTTAAGGTGTTGTGCCTGTGTGACTGCATTTCTTGAGTGTGCAGTCTCAATCTGTCTGTGCATCTGCATCTGTTTGGGGTCCAATCTTCATCTATAAGACACAGTTGTTTTTTGGCTTCCCATTCACCCCAAAGTTCAGAATCTAAAGTTGTTGTTACTTTTGTGTGTAATACAAAACAATGCCCGCAAAGAGACATGTATGCAAAGATGTTTCTGGTCTTGTAGTGGCATACTAATAGCTTGGTATTTTAAGTTGGATATAACAGCAGGAACAGCCATACATGTAACAGAATGTTTTAATGCAATGAAGTCGAAATTATTTCTTTTTTGTCTTTTTGTAGGTAACATTTAGGTGCTGTGTACTGTCATTGGTGCTTTCTTCAAATCAGAACACATGCAACTTGTATGAATCTAAAGAATACACAGAAAACCTGTAAAGAAGACAAAACCATTATTGAAATTTGTTTTCAAATGATGCCCGCCACCCCCCCCAAAAAGAAATACTTACCTTTCATGGCTTGACAGTTTTCGTAGAGCAAAAGTCAGCAGCAAGCCAAAATGTGCAGAACCAAAGTAGGACTTGATAACCTGTGAGAAAAAAAAAGATTATATATACAGTATATATATATATGTGTATATATATATTAGAGCCAAAAAACTCCATTTAATGCATTAGTTAGGGTTGTTCCACAGTGACAAAAGTGAGGAAATTCGCTGTTAGGGTTGAAAACCCCCCTTGGACCCGCCCACCCCCAACCGGCATGGGGTGCACATTGGGATCGTCAGCCTAACTCTCACCCCATGACATGTGTAAAACGCACGAAGTATAGGAGAATGGGGTGAGAGTTGGGACCCACGATCCCAAGGCGCACCAATGCCCGGTAAAGAAATGAAGAGATGGTCAGGGGGTTTTCACTGGCAATTCCTCACTGCTAATGGCTAACTCATATGCTAAACAGAGTTTTTTGCCTCTAATTTCCCTTCTTTTTGAGAATGATAATGAGAAATAGTGAATGTAATGCAGCGGCGCTCCCGCCACATGATGTGTTCTGGCATACTAACAGGGACAGCAACGCAAACAGAAATGCTAACAATGGCGCACATGGTAACACAAGCACGAATGAGAACAGAAAGGGTAACGCACATGGTGGCGTAGATGGGAATGGTCTGCCACGTGATGTGTTGTCACGTAGTAACATGGTGCCTGCAAACAGAAATGTCAATGGGCATGGTGATGTAAAGTGAAACAGTAAGATAAACAGTACTGCAGACAGAAATGGCAAAAAATAACAAAAACGCATAGCGCAAATGAAAACGCAAAGGATAACGCACATGGTGGCGCAGACGTCAATGGTAAGTGAAACGGGTACGGATCCACAAGCGGAAAGGGCAACAGTAACAGTAATGTAAGCGCACAGACTGGTTTTCCCCAAAACCTGCATTGAGAAAGACAGTGAGTACAAATAATGTATGCAAAATAATGAGTATCGGCGCAGAAAATGAGATCTTGGAATACTAAATACATTATATCTCAGGAACCGTATGACGTAGAAAAAAAATTTAAAAGTCATATTATTTACAACTGTCCTGGCTAATTTGAATCTTAGCCCCATTGTGGGGCTAAGAAATTTTCTGACGAAAAGTCCGTATCTCGCGACCAGCTCGGTGATACGGCCCTGAAAGGCGCTAACGATGTTATCCTATGGGGAAAAAGAAAGTCCGAGCACCATAACTTTGCCTCCTGTAATGTTTTCACCAAACTACTGAAAGCACATCTGTGGGCTGTTGGCTGTCTTCCCTCCAAATTTCAGGAAAAAAGACCAAACCATTATTTTGCAGCAGGGCTCCAAATGATTTCTGTTAAGTGTCGGGCGCCGTAATGTTATCCTATGGGAAAAAATGTCAATTTTGGAGTGCTGTAACTTTGCCGCCATGTGATATTTTTTCACCAAACTACTGAAAGGCACATCTGTGTACTGTTGGCTGTCTTCCCTCCAAATTTCAGGAAAAAAGACCAAACCGTTATTTTGCAGCAGTGTGCCAAAGTTCCTGTAATGCTCGAGCGCCGTAATGTTATCCTATGGGAAAACTGTCAACTTTGGAGTGCCATAACTTTGCTGCGCGCAATATTTTTTCAATACAACACTGAAAGGCACATCTGTGAGATGTTGGCTGCGTTCCTCAAATTTCAGCCCAAAACTCCCAACAGTTATTTTGCAATGCAGTGCCAAAGATTGCTGTCATTTTCCACAGACTAGAAAATTACTGTCGCATCTATAAAGCTGAAAAATTCTATACACTTTCGGTGAGCACGAACGTAATTTGTGAGTACTTTTTCCAGAAATTTGAAAAACATATTTCTGGGGTGTTTCCACAAAATAAAGACATGGCAAGCATCCTCAGGGCCTGACTAGGTGAATACAAAAAATTAGGTTGCTAGAGGGTCCCAAATTTAAATGCCAACCATTTTCTGATCACCAACTGAAAACAAAATGGCCGATTTGCGAAAGTAACAGGCCCATTTGCAAGAAATAAAAATGCATTTGCGAAAGTGTTGAACTTTGTTAACTTTTCCCATTGACTTATAATGGAAACTGTTTTTGAATAACTTTGAACCGTTTAATATTTTTTCATGAAATCTTCAAAAGGCACATTGGGGACCCCGGCTGCATGTTCCCTGAAGATTTCAGGCCGGTCACACAAACCGTACGACCTGTAGGTGTGACCACAGAATTCCAGAAAAGCGTAATTGCGCGCACAGATCACACTTAATAACTCCGCAGCCGTATATCTGACCAGTACAAAACTTGGCAGATCCCAAGGCCTACGGTTCTTAATCACAAATTCCAAATTTCAGCAAATCCATCAAACAGTTGCAAAGTTATTAAGGTGCAAAGTTTTGGGGTTTAACATAGAAATGGCTCCTCAACCCTAACTATGGTAGCACTACTGTGCTACCAAAATATATATATATATATATATATTATATACAGTAAGTGTCTGGGTCTCTGAAAAAACATGAACATGAAATGTACAGTAGCTTACTAATGGGGGTATGAATACATGACAGTGGGCAGTATGTTTCAGTCAGCACATCAGATTAATGGTCCTCCAGAACATCAGAGTATGGTTCATCTGTTGCTATCATCATTTGGCAACACACTGTTTAGTCAGCAGCAGCAGCAGAATACAGAACTACAACAGCAGCAGCAGGCAGCAGAGTTGTGGCTGTTGGTGCATGCTTTTATCAGTGCATCCTGAAATAAGTGTAACTTTTCACATCTTTTTCTCACGTTATTATTCTTCATCTTTCATGACAGTTTAACAGCAGCCATTTTAGTAGGCACACTTATGCAGAGTTTTAATGTGGGATTTTAATGACATGCACAGACAGGGCCATAAACACCACCAGCAGAAACTGGCACCACAATACAAGGATTTCATTTATTTATTTAATTTTTGATAACTGAATGAGTGCACTAGAGATAAGAATGACTATTTTCAGATATGACCAGGGAAGTCACAACGATCGAGGAATAAACAGTACTATATAACAAATGGAAGGGCAGGACAATGTCACAGTTACTACACAGTAGATATACAGTGGTACCACTTTAACAAAATAGACATAATTGCGATTGCAATACCATAGACCAGTTGGTATATAAATGTTACATGAGTGCAGTAGACTGCCTTGATTCCACAGGGTGAGGTGGCTATGATGTAATGGTCAAACTTATCTTGAGCAGCAGAGCAGCACAGAACTGTGAATGCCCCCCCCCCATATTGAATATTACAGAACTGTGAATGGGGAGAAGATTCTAGCTGCACAGCATACTTGTGTGGGGAAGTGTGTTGAACTGTGACATTTAACTTAATACACCTGCTGCTTTTAGAGTTCCCACACATTGTAGTGCAGTAAGTAGCCAATTGGAGCATTGAAAGGGTGGGGAATCTCTCTACAAAGGTACGCACCACTCACTACATGCGAGCATGAGCAGGAGCATGTGAGCGGTGTGAGCGACACCCCTAAACAAAAAGACTTGCTTGGATTTTGTGTAGAGGCTAATTATATTGTGCATGATCTAAATTGCACTAGTTTTAGCTTAGTGATATAAGCTATTGTGATTCGGTTTAAGTTATTTTAAGGACAGTTTGCCTTTGAAACAGGAACCTTGAGTAGGAACTCTTTTAAGTTAAACTTATTTAAAGTAATTTACCAAATCAAATTTATTCAAAGTAACCTATTGAATATAAAGCTTATAAATGGATAGTTTAAAGCTATTGTTGTTAATAAGAGTTTGTTCTTTCCTATGCCTGCAGTCTGGTATTCCAAAACCTCAGCTGTGGTCTGCAAAGTACTCAAATGTTTTTTCTTATTTTACAGGGACATCAATTGTTTATGATGTTTGGTGTCATTGTTTAAGTTTATTTTTAAAGTCTAATCTATTAACAAAAAACATGTGTAGAGATATGGTCAAATATGTTGTGTTTATCAAGAGGTATTTTTGTAATCATATGTTGACTGCAAAATGTTTTCATTTTTTGGGGTCCTTGGGAAGACCAACGAAAATGAGATATTATACATTGAAGGGTATTGGGTACTCTTTTTCTAATGACATGTGGTGATATACATCCTAATCCGGGCCCAGATGATGCCACTTTGAGGGGGATTGATACTCTGTCACCTAATAACAGGGATTTATTTTTGAAGGGAGATTTTGGAATGATGCACTTTAATTCATGAAGTGTCTGGAAAAAGTTTGATTTAGTAGAGACTGGGCTACTATGCATCAGCCAAAGGTTATATTAATCACAGAAACCTGGCTACATGCTAGGATTGATGATTCCTTAGTCCAATTGGACAATTACCTTATGTAAAGGAATGATAGAAAAAAGGGTAAAGGTGGTGGGACTCTGATTTATACTGAATCAAATCTGTAATCTATTAGGCTTCAGATGGATGCTATCGAGATGGGCTTTGAAGTTTTGGTATTGGAGGTAAAAATTCCTTTTGGTAAATCTATGCTATTGGGTGATATCTATAAATCTCTTAAAATTAAGCCAAACATTTTTGATTCCCTTCAGATGTCTTTACAAAGTAAAAAAAACTCACATGAAATTCTCCTTTTAGGGGATTTTAATGTAAATTGGACAGAAATTAAAGAAACACACAGTTTATTAGATTTTCAAATTGGTATGGGTTTGAATCAATTAATTCAGGGTCATACAAGATTGAATAATAGGAACTTTTCAAAATCTTCCACTTTAGATCATATTTTTACAAATAGTCCTAGTCTTTATTTAACTAGTGGGGTTTTACCAGATACATTTTTGGATCATCAAATCATTTTTGCTATTCAGAAAAAGGTGAGGGTACTTGGCCAAACTTCTGACTATTTATTTTTGAGAAATTTCAGAAAATGTGACTATGTTAATTTTATGTTAGATGTAGAGAGTATTGATTGGAACAGACGTCATCTTATCCCTAGTGCCTCAGATGCCTGGAGTTATTTTCTCCAGGAATTTATGTAGGTCTGCAATTATCATGTGCCTTTTATAAAGAGAAAAGTTAAAGCTGCTAACTTAAAATGGTATAATTTAAGACTGCATAAATTAAAGTGGCAAAGAGATAAATGTTGGCACAAAGTAAAGAGTGTCCCCAATGAAACCAATTGGTTGGCTTATACACAATTGCATAATAAATATAGTAAGGTGGTTAGAAAAACCAAACAAGAATACTTAAAAAATAAATTATCTATGAATGCTAAAGCTAACAAGGGAGCATCTTAGAGTATAATCTCGGAGTTAATGGGTAATCATAAAACTAGATATGAAGGAAATGTTTTGATTTATGACCAGTATGTGCCATCCAGTCTTAAGGTGGCTGAAGCTTTTAATGATTTCTTCCGCAACTCTGGAACTTTGGGGAATGAAACATGTCAAACACAATCTTTTGTGAAAGAACAGTTTTCTTCTAAAAAACATGCTGAGTCTCTGAAAGAAGACTTAAAATGTTCATTTACATATATCTTTGTTGAAGATGTATTATCTGAACTTCTGAAACTAGATATAAATAAATCCATTGGCCCTGATGAAATACCATCAAAGCTTCTTTGGTATGTAGCTCCAGTTATCGCATACCCATTATCATATATATTTAATCTTTCTCTTCAAACTGCTGAGCTCCCAGAACGCTGGAAAATAGCCAAGGTAATTCCCAAACATAAATCAGGTGTAAAAACAGATATTGGAAGTTATAGACCAATTTCACTTTTGTCCCAGATTTCAAAAATTTTTGAGCATTTGGTATGTCACCAGTTTACTCATTTTTTGGAGTCTAGAAACAAGCTGAATAATAGACAGTCTGGGTTTGGAGCTCATCACAGTACTCAGACTGCCTTAGTTAAGGATGTTGGTGACATATATGATGGTATGGATAGTGGGCTTTCGATAGGTGCTATTTTCATACACCTGTTGAAGGCCTGCAACACATTTAACAATGCTACCCTTTTGTCCATACTTGGAGAGCTGAATATGTCTCCTAAGGTCATGAGATTGTTGGGCTCCTACATTTTAGATAGGCAACAGTTTGTATCCTTGGGCACATCTATTTCTTCCCTTAAATATTTTATATCTGGGGTGCCCCAGGGGTCAATTTTGGGACCTTTACTTTTCAATATTTATGTTAACAAACTTAAATTTCATGGTATGAATGTTGATTTCCATCTTTACGCCAACTAAACAGTGATTTATACTAGTGGGAGTTCTGTTGACCTGGTTCAGGAAAGATTACAGGTAGCTTTTACATTTTTACAAAATTTCTTTGAATTGCTATCCATGAAATTAAATGTGAAAAAAAAAACACAAGCAATTCTGTTTAGCAGGTCTAGTGACTACAAGAATTATGAATTAAAGATCAAAACTGTGGCTGGAGATTAATTAAAATCTACACCATGTTACAAATATTTGGGATTGTGGTTAGTCAGTTAAAATGGGACATACATATAAAATCAGTAGTGGAAAACATTCATAAAAAAATTGGAGCAATGTATAGGGTAAAAATTTTTTTAGATGCTGATTCTAGACTTAAATTGGTTAATACTACCATAATCCCAACCATAGATTATGGAGACCTTCTTTATGCTGGGGCCACTAAAACTTAATTGAACTCTATTGACACAGTTTATAATAGGCTGGCTCATTATATTTTGATGAATAACCCAGAACACATGATTGTTTGATGTACAAACAGCCAAACTGGCTAAGATTGACTGAGGGGAGGGACTTACATATTTCATTATTCATGGCAAAGGTATTGAAGGGGATTGTCCCCAAATATGTTACTGAACTTTTTTCCCTTAGGTCAATACCATCAAATCTAAGATCTGCTGCTGGTTTAGAAGTTAACACTCCTAAGGTTAGATTAGACATAGGAAGACACTCAGTTTAATATAAGGAAGTAATAGTGTGGAAGCATCTTCCTATTGAACTAAGAGATTCCTTCATGAAAAATAAAAATAAACCTATCAAGCTATGGTTTAATAATCAAGGTGCTTTTCCCTCAATACGTTGTATGTTAGCAATAACTTGAATTTTCTAAATGTTGTTATATGGTATGTTGGTTTTATTGTTTTAGTGTTAAACAGTACTTATTGATTATATGTAATTGTTTTCCTGTAACATATGTAATGAGTGTTACACTTAGGTAAAACGTATGTAAAGTAACTGTATGAATGCATAATTGGATCACCTTGAAAATGAGTTCGCTCAATGGTGTTTTATACTTTCATGGCACTGTCCTGAATAAATTGTTACTACTACTACTATTAAAAGGAGATACAGTATTTATATATATATATATAGAGAGAGAGAGAGAGAGAGAGAGAGAGGAAAAGTAGGGAGCTAGGCTGACAGGTCAACAGTAGATACCATGTAGAGTGAAAGAGTGAGATGACAGGAAGAGAACCAAGAGGAGAAGAAAGAGGTACAAACATGTGGATGCAGAAGACTATTAGCAGGAGAGATCATGGCACAGTACAGAGCATAATTGACAGATCTAGGGAGGATTGAAGCAGATGCATTGGGTGTGCTCATCAATGTGGGAGTAATGCCTCTTTTAAAATACAGCATGACTAGGAGCCAGGCGTACATCAAGGGGCAGGGAGTTCCATTAGCTGGGAGCCACATAGGAGAAACCTGAAGTGCCTTTGGATGTTTTGCATCTGGGAATGTGAAGTAGGGACAGGTCGGCAGATCTGAGACTGTAGGAGGTGGACTGGAGGGTAAGCAGAGAGACAAGGGAACTTGGTATGTTAGATCTTAGTATACTGTCTAGTAGAGACCCAAACGAGATGAGACAGTGGACCATCAGAGAGGGCCAGTTAAGTTCAGCATACAGTAGGCAGTGATGTTTTAGTCTAGGGGGAGACAGAAGCAAAATGACATATATTATTAAGACAAAGTGAAGCATTTCTGCACTTACATTAATTTTAATGTGGGATTTTAATAACATGCACAGACAGGTCTATAAACACCACCAGCAGAAACAGGCGCCAAACTGCAAGGATGTCATTTAACACAGTGACACATTTCTGGACTTTCATTCATTTTAATGTGGGATTTTAATGACATGCACAGACAAGGCCATAAACATCACCAGCAGAAACTGGTGCCACAATGTAAGGATGCCATTTAACACAAAGTGATGCATTTTTGGACTTGTATTAATTTTCATGTGGGATTTTCATGAAATTAAAATGGGGGACTTTCAAACACAAAACAGCACATTCTGGGGTGTGCATGCTAGGTGTTGTATTCTGGTTTTGGGAATATTGCCCTGGCTCTTTAACTATATGTTCAGAAAAGGAACAAGTATTTTCACATTTGTTAGCTAATTTACTTTATTTTTAACATGACTGATGGTCATGAAAAAGGAGGATGCTGCATGCTTTTATTACAGGCAAAACAGTCCTCCTGTAAGGCATACTGCAATAAAGGTGTCATGAAGATGGCTTTTTTAGTGGCACATGGTTAAATTAAATGAAGGAACGCACTGGACGCACAGTTGGCGACCACATGACTTATTATTATTACAATAAATAAAATAATGAGTAAACAATAAAATGGTTATTTCATGAAGCATAATGGAGTGTGTGTGGTGGGTGGACTTTGTGGCACATGTGTAGTGGGATTTACCATGGGGGACAAGAAATACATGATTAATAAAATGTCCACCCCAAAAAGGTTGTCTTGGCTCTTACCTTTATTAATCAATATTTTTCTTACATAATATAAGATCATGTTCGGTTACTGTTTTCTTTGTGTTGTAAATATTCTTAATCACATATTTCTTGTCCCTCATAAAGGTAAATCCGATAATGCATGTACCACAAAGTCCTCCCACACACACACACACCCCACTATGCTTCACAAAATAACCTTTTTGTTGTTTACTCATTACTTTATTTAATGTAATAATAATAAGTCTTGTGGTCACCAACTGTGCATCCACTGGGTGCTTTCATTTAATTTTAAATTGTGCCTCAAAACAGTCGCCTGCATGAGACCTTTATTGCATCATGCCTAACGGCAGGACTGTTTCACCTGTAATGAAAGTATGCAGCATCCACCATTTGATGACCATCACTAATGTAAAAAATAAAGTAAATTAACTAACATGTGCAGAAAATAACTAGCAAAACAATGACTGAACAGAAAGGTCATACAGGTTGTAGAAAAAAATAAACATTACTGACGGGAAAACTGAAAAGAAAAGAACACATTTTGGGTGGGGAAAATTAAAACTTAGGATAAATAATAACTGAAGCGTACAAAAAGTTACAACTCTGAGCTGTGTGGGGGATGTCCTATGTCAACTGCATTCATGAGCTCCAAAAGGTGGATAATGCAAACATTTTGGGCCACTATATGGGTCATCTGTTTGACTGCACCCTCAACAGTTGATCTTAGGTCACAAACCTCGGCCCACAAAACTGCTAGGTCCATTTGTGTTGTGGGCTGCCAGAAGGGTCATCTTTTGCTGCTTGGGCTGCTGCTGCGGGCTCCACCACCTTGACTGCTTCTGCTGAAGGGGCCCTGCACCAATGGCACCATGCAGGTGGAGGTGCTGGAGAGGTAGACTGTGCAACAGCTGCAGAAGGGGGCTGCAGCTTCCTGCAGCTTTGACTCCCATTTCTCCACATGGAGGACAGTCATGTGGGTGTCAGGTCCACCAGTCCCCAGATGTCCACCTTTTGTCCCCCTTCTCACCAAAGCACTGCAAAGGTTGCAATGAACAACAGTGGGGTCCCCCTGGTATGTTGCTGAAAAACTGCAACACAGGAGAGGTCCATGTGGGACCAGGCACCGGAAGGCAGAGAGCACCACAGACAATGGTCACAGGCTGGGAGCATGCTGACTCAGATGTAGGAAGGGCAAGTTTATGCTGCACAAATGGTGCAGTGGGGGAAGCAACCTCTGCCTGTGGTTCTTCAACCTCCATAGGCTGCTGAGCCTGCTGCTGCTCAGGCTCTGTCTCTGGCTGCTGCTGCTACTGCTCCTTCTCCATATTAAAGTCTGGGGCAACACCAAATGTAGGCCTCTTGATACATATTGGGAGGCCAAGCCTGCCACCCATGCGTGGCCTCCGCTTGCCAGCACTTCTACCACTGACCTCGTCCTACCCATGGCCATGATCACCATCCATCATAAAAAAGGAAAAAAAAATAGAAATGGGACTGGGGAAGAGAAAAAGGAAATAACAACTAAAAAACAGATTTGAGCACAAAAACAAAACCGTCTAATTAACAAAAAAAAAACTGATTACCAAAAGCTGTAAACTAAATATCTAATAAACCAAATAAATTCTAAAGAAATTAAATGATAGATCATTCTCTGTCTGTCTGTCTGCCTGTCTGTCTGTCTATCTATCTATCTATCTATCTATCTATCTATCTATCTATCTATCTATCTATCTATCTATCTCCACCAACTAACTCCCTCTGAGAGCTGCCTGCCACACCACACCACTTGCTCTCATGAGAAAGTGAAAGTGAACCACACACTTCCTGCCTATTTAAGGTCCTCCCTGCATCATGTGACCTGCAGACCTGCAGAGACAGTCACACATGTGATCTGGGGTCATTTTCTTACTTACCAACTTCACCTTCTAAAGTTATTAACTTGATGTGAACCCGAAGTGGACAACCCAAAGTCCATTAAAAAAGGTGAATTTAGTTTTTTTTTTTTTTTATATTACACATAGCATTAAGTGATCCTGAAGTGGTTCACTTCAGGTTCACTTCACAGGCGAAGTAAAACTTCACTGCATCTCTAATGCAGAGTGACCTGAAAAGCCCAGTGAGGTGGTCTAATACTTTGTAGTTGAAATTCATTGCCAAAAGGTGAAAAGTGATACATCTAGGGAACAAGAATCCCAGGACAGAGTACGGATGCAAGGGGTAAAGCTGGGCACTACAACTAAGGAAAGGGACCTAGGAGTCATCATTAATGACTCTCTTAAATAACCAAGCTAGTTCAATAAGGCAACGGTAGGGCAAATAACATCCGGGGATATATCAGAAGGGGTATTGACAGTAAAAGAAAAGTGGTATTACTGCCTTTTTATAGATCACTGGTGAGGCTACACCTTAAGTACTGTGCCCAGTTCCAGAGTTCTTACATCTGGAAAGGTAAGGACAGGTTAAAGATGGTGCAACAAATATTGACAAGGTTGATTCAGGGACAGCAGGGCAGATCTTAAGTGGATATGCTTAAGACACTGAACATGTACTTGTTGGAGACCAGACAAGAGGGGGTTGATATGACAGAAACCTTCAAGTTTCTAAACAGGAATAAACAAGCTGAACCATGAGAAACAACATATCATGAGTAATAGTTCAAGAACACAGGGGTATGACAGGAAAATGATGGTAAGGAGGAGGTTCAAGAGGGTTGAAAGAAGGTTTTATTTTACAGAAAGGGTGGTGTAACCATGGAACAATTTGCCAGCTGAGGTGGTGGTGACCAAAATCAAAAACAGTTTCAAGCCTGGATGTGACAGTGAATGGAGTATGTTCCAGCGACATTGATACTAACACAGCAACCTACATACCTGTTGACAAAATTGACAGTTTGAGGACAGGTCACTGTGTTGGTGTGCATGACACAGGGGCACACTGTCTTCCGGTCCTGCACCCCCTCCACGAATCAACTCCAACTGTAGTTGAGGATCTATAGTACAGGGGGTGTGGGGGACAAAGCCCCCCTATTTAAATTCTGTTGATGTGTTGCCAGTCGACAAAAATGTTGTCAAACTGGCATCGTAGATCGAGTGAAGGGTATAGTGATTACTCATGGTGTTAGCTGTAGGGAAGGGAACAGGGATTTTCTAGTAAGGACTACCGCCTTATATGGACAGTATGTACTCGGATTTGATAGGGAACTACAGGCAGACTTGATGGACCATCAGTCTTTTTCTACCTTCATTGTCTATGTTTCAATGGCCTTGTTCATCTTGTTAAGATAAACTGCCCTTTTCCCCTATGTTTAGGGATGGTCTTGAAGCTTCTGTTTTGGTCCTGACTGAGTTTTTCTCTTGATGGGAAAACCAAATCAGTTTCCTGTTCTTTGGTTTTTTTTCCCAATCTGTCACAAACACTATTTTGATACTTCTAACATCTCCTTCATTATTGTCTCATGTTTGATTTCTGCCCTCATTACCTGCCCTTATTTAGACCTAATTTTTGTTTCACCTGAGATCCCAGTCAGAATCTTCAGTTGCCAAGGAGACTTATTTAGTGATCAGACCCTTATTTATTGTATGGTGACTCTTTCTTCTCCCATGTTTGCCCCTAATACTATCAAGTTCCACTGTTTTAAGCATCTCAGTTTGCAGGCTTTTCGCTCTGACCTGCTCATGATTAAATGGGAGGGGGGGAGTTGTTCTCTCTCTCCAACTTAACATAGAAACACAGAAGCTAAAAGCAGGTAAGGGCCACATGACCCATCCAGTCTACATTTTTTGTTGCATTGCTTACACTGTAGACTCCTTCAGGTCTATGGCACTTTATCTGCTACTCACTTACCTATCCCTAATGAGTCTCTTGTGCTTATCCCAGGGTTTTTTGAATCCCACAGCTGTCTTCATCCCCACAACCTCTGCTGGAAGACCATTCCAGGCATCCATCATCCTTTCTGTGAGGAAGTATTTCCTCACATTTGTTCTAAACCTATTCCCCAGCAGCTTCATTGCATGGCCCCTTGTTCTGGAGCACCCTTTCCTCTGAAAAATACCTCCCACTTGCACCATATTCACCGCCATGAGGTATTGAAGGATCTCGATCATATCCCCCCCTACTTCAGGGTGCATATGTTTAATTCCTTTAGCCTCTCCTCATAGGACATTTGATGTAGACCCTGTATTACCTTGGTAGCCCTCTTCAGGATGACCTCCATCCTGTCTATGTCCTTCCTGAGATATGTCCTTCAAAACTGGACACAGTACTCCAGGCAGGGTCTTACTAAAGACCTTTAAAGTGGCAATACCATTTCCATCTTGCTGCTGGTAATACCCATACCTAGACATCCCAGCATCACACTAGCTCTCCTGATCACTTTGTTGCATTGTCTGGCCACCTGCAGGTCATCCAATATGATGAACCCTAGGTTTCTTTCCTGCTTGGTCACTGCTAGTATCTCTTACCCTATTGTGTACTGCACCCCAAGGTTTCTGTGACCCAAGTGCATTATTTCAAACTTTTTTTCATTAAACCTTAGCTGCCAAACTTTTGGCCACTCCTACAGTTGTTCTAAGTCTCTTTCCATCCTTTGCACCCCCCTACAGAGTATCCACCCTGTTGAAGATCTTTGTATCATCCACAAAGAGGCAGACCTTTCCTTCCAGTTCCTCTGCGATGTTACTAATGAAGACATTAAAGAGGAATTTCCCTAGTACTGACTCCTGTGGTACCCTGCTGGTCACTCTCCCCACCTCAGAGAAAACTCAATTTACCACCACCCTCTGCCTCCTATCCCCTACCCAGATGCTTACATAGTTTACCACCTTATTGCCCACCCCATGCTACCCAACTTGCTTACCAGCCTCCTATGTGGAACACTGTCAAAAGCCTTGCTGAAGTAAAAGTAGGCCACATCCACAACCACTCGCCGATCCAACACCCTGCTTACCCATTAAAAAAATCTATTAGATTTGTTTGGCATGACCTCCCTTCCATAAAGCTATACTGCCTCTGGTCCTGGAGTCCACTGGATTCCAGGTGTTCCACAAATCTTTCCATTACTAGTGTTTCCATCAGTTTCCCTACTGCAGATGTCAGGTTGAGAGGCCTGTAATTTCCCACCTCCTCCTTGCTATCACTTTAGTGAAGTGTGACTACATCCACCCTTCTTCAGTCCTCCTGAAGTACGCCAGTCTCCAGTGAACTGTAAATGATGCTTGGGATTATTTCTTTCACCAGTTCAATTCACTTTGCAACTGACATGCCCCTCTTCTAGAAAAAAAGGGTTAAATCTGAACATGTTCCTTGGGTCACTCCATTTCTCATCTCCCAACTGAAGTCCCAAGACAAGCTGTAGTATACCATAAAGCCTAGAAACTGGATAATCCGTGGCATGGCAGGCTGTTTTGCAAATTTCGTAACTACTGTGTCTCAGTCATAAGAAAATTCAAATCTTCATCCTTCAAGAGACAATTAGTCAATGTTAGAAAAAAAACCCTAAGAAATTTTGGGAGATGGTTGACTCTGTTTGGAAGGTACCTTTTGCATCTTTTGATACAAACATATCCTATGGTGCATCTACTGCATACTCTAAAGAAGATATTTCTGGTATGTTTTATGCCTTTTTTTTCTGAGGCCCCAACTCTGTTTTAAAAAAGCTGATATATCTACCACTGGACTGCTTTCTGATCCCTGGCAGTCTCCTCCCTTAAGGCCAAATTATACTTTGGGTACATTAAAATTGATGAAGTATTGAAACTGCTATCTTCACTGAGAGAGGATGCTGCTAAGGGACTCTATAATTTAGATAACGTCTTACTTAAATCCTGTGCTGACGTTTGGGCCCCTCTCCTCGTTCATATTTTCAGCTTATCCTTTACCACCGACTTTTCCCTCTGCATGCAAACATTCTTTAGTCATCCCTCTACATAAAAGCAGGGCAAAACCCTAGTGAACAGGTGCTGCGATTGAGTTGACACTTTTGTAGGTGCCCAATCATGGTCACCTATGGCACGGGATGCTAGCTTTTCCTTGAATATTATCCCTTGGTTTTCATTGTACTTACGTGGGAGAAATCAGTCTGTGCTTTGGAATGGTTACTTTTCTTATCCTCTCCCTATTTCCCCTGGCCCTATTCATTTTAATTTTTATGTAGACCCCCTACCCTCTGTGGTGGATCATTGTTCAGTTTGACTTAAAGGATACCTAAACAACATTTTTTCTATTTATTTATTTTATTTGTGAGAATCAGTTTACAACCTTTGAGCCAGAGGCTCGTTTCCGAAGGTACCTCGTCACATTGAGACATACATAGCATTTAGATTACATAGTACAGGTTTTCTTCAAGTAGGCGTTTGTTAGAGGCGCCACGTCACACTGTGGTCAAACAACATACATTTAAGTTACAGGACACTTGTAATAGAAATAGGTCTGACACGACTGGTTTCATTTGCTGAGCAATCAACTGTCATGAGACAGCATGCTCTGGCCAGGTTATACTTAGGAATGGCGTGCTGGGACAACAAACTATTCAAAAATCTTACTCCGTAGGTGACTAAAGGAAAGGCTGCTGTATTCATTAAAGCTAAAACTACATTTACATAATTTACCTAAATGTGGTTCCAGAGCATTTGAAAATTGTAAAATCATCCTTCCAAATTCAAACAAACTGTCTTACCTGCTTCTTAAAATGGCCGCCAAATGTGTTATGTGATGACATCATTGGAGCCAAAGTCAGAGAGAGATATATGGCTCTCTATAGTGCTAACTAGTTCTTTTTTCCCTTTGTATAGAATTGTTTCACCCAAATGGTCATAACCATGTGCATTATTTTGTATAATGAACATATTAGGCTATGGTTCTGTTCATTATGTTTACTTTTACATGATGAAAATGTGTTTCAATCCAACCGACTTTCTCTGTGGCAAACCACAGTGCAGTACAAATCTTGAAAAACCTGGTGGTCTAGTGGTTATGGTGGATCCAGGATGCTACAATGGGGTGCTGGGATGGTGTGCATGCTTAATATGCGCTTTTTACATTTTTATTAAACATTTATATTTTCTGCTATTATTCTTTATAGTAAGTTTTTGACAGACCCTACAAATGTAATCCATAGTTTTGTTTGTTTGTTTATTCACTTAACAGGTAAGCACACTGGAAAACTAGTTCCTTTTACAGGTGCGACCCACATGAAAAACATACATATGCAATACAAAAGACATACATATACAATACAAATATAGCAGACCAAAAATGTCTTTGTTACAAAAGAAAATAATTAATCATAAAAAACATTTACAATTAAATTGTAATTCAAAAAACATCCTTAATTCATCTACAAACACTTTAGCAGAACACAATTGTCTTATATCACAAAGAATTTCATTCCAGATAGATGGAGCAATATAAGTAAAGGTGCTCTGTCCACATTTAGTTCTCATAAATGATATTTTGAGAACCAAACCATCTGTCCAATGTCTGGAAAAATTACCCTCATTATACGGCCTCAACAGGTTACACAATTTTTGTGGGACTCCAGAATTAATAATTCTGTGTGTAAATTTAGCTACATAATAAATGAATTTCAATGAAACCGGAAGCCAACATATCTCTTTCAAAATTTCACAATGATGAGACAATTTAGGATAATTTCAAGCAAATTTAGCAATCAATTGAAGTAAAGTAGATTTCCTAGAAATTATTGTTGCAGAAGCAGTATCAGTTACAATAGCAGCATAATTTACAATAGGAGTTTGAATGTAAACATTTGAACAATCAGTAAATCAGACTTCTTCAACAGACTGAAATGCAGCAGCAGCAAGCAAGTATGTTACTATGTGTGTGGGGTGGGGGTGCAGCCACACCCTTCACCACCCAAAGAGTCATCACTTTTTTGTACAAAGTTCTTGTGCAGTCCAATGTTAGAGTGCATACTTTCTCAAAACTCAAATATATGCTTGCCTTGTCTTCTTTTTCCATGGGAAATAATAACAATAATAATAAGAAGAATCTGCATTTATATAGTGGTTTTCATACACATTGTATCCCAAAGTGCTTTACAAGCAATACTAGACTGGTAGGAAGTGATTGAACGTGCAGTGGCAGCCATTTCATACATTATTATCCACACACAACCTTGGACAATTGCGTGAACTGGTTTTAAGGGAAGGGGAATGTTGGCCAGGGCTATGTGGTCAGGTAGTGATCAATGTGCTGGCAGCCCCACATCTTATTTCTCACAGTAATCTGCTCATATTTCTCTCCTTCTGTCTTCCCTCTTCCTGAATATAACAGTACCTTGCAAGAGTAGCCTTCTCAGTCCCCCTCTGGTATTCATTCTTCACTATTCCTCCTCACACCGAAAACTGGTGAGCTCATCACCCTTCTGCATCATGAATGCAAGTAGTACAGTCCCTGTTTTATTTTGACATATCAAATATAAACATGTCTTTGTAATAAGTCAGGCTCATAGCAGCAGGCAAAAAGGGGAATGATGGGCTTTCTTATCCTTAAAAGATCTAGGCTAACTTTGATTAGGCACTATTAAATAAAGGGTGTGCACATCATTATGCACGTCATATAATAGTGCCTAATCATAGGTGGCTTATATCTTATATGGGTAGGAAAGCTTATTTTTCCACTTGTGCCATGCTGCTACCTGTATCAGCCTGGCTTACTAGAAGATCATGTTTATTATTAATATGTAAATATAACACGGGGAGACTGTACTAAACACACTCATGATGTGGAAGGGTAGTGAACTCACCAGTTTTTGGTGTGGGAAGCAGGTGAGAAGAATGAATGCCAGAGAGGTACTGAAGAGGCCATTCCAGTAGGGTACAGCTATATTCAGGTTAGCTGAAGACATGAAAGAGGTCACTGAGCAGATCACTGTGAGATGAAATGTGGGGCTGCCAGCATCATGATCACTACCTGACTGTGGATGAGAATAGCCAGCGAAGACAAATACTCAGAGTGGCAGGGCTGCACCTAAACTGTTACTTGAATTCAGTGTAGGGAGACTATTCTCTGTTGGGGGGGGTGACGTTTGTTAGGACAGTATTGAGGGAGTTGTGTATAGCGCACTTAAGATTTGGAAGGGTGGTATCTAGCCAACTCGCATTGTGGGAGTACAGCACAGAAAAGTACTGGAGAAGATTTGCTGGGAACTGTCCTTCAAGGTTCTGCAGATCACAGGTAAAGGAGTAGACTGACACTAGCAGTCAGATGGATTCACTCAAGGTATGAATATGCCTCTCCTGCTAATAATATTGTTATCCATTTTAAATGCAGCCCTTATGACGGCATGATCAGCAGTTTTTCTGGTGGGTCATGATGCTTATTGCTTGGCACTCCAGGAAGACCTAGTTGTTGGGTAATGAGGTTGGGGAAAAAGCACAACAGGGAACTGTACATACTACCTTCACTGTTCAGAAGAGTGGTGATCCACTCAATGTTTACTGTGGGGGCAGAAGTCAAACATTAAGAATGTGGACTAGAGAATGATTTGGGAGGCATTTTTTAACAGTGCCAGGTGATGATGCATATCAGTATAGGTGTGCACAACTCTCTGAGGCCCAAGATTACAATCTGAGGTTTGATAACTCTCTTCATGAGACTGCAAGCTCATATGCGGCCCCAGGCATTACTAAAGACAGGGTATGGATGGTGGGGTGTTCAACAGAAGGCATAGCAGGGGGTTCACATGGAAAAAGAAAGCCTTATTTGTGGATTAACAAGAAAGCATGAGCTTTGGAACTGAACAAGAGTGGTACTTTGCTGTGTGACCCTGAGCAAGTCATTAAACTTCCTTGTGCTCCCAGGCAACACCTGTAAACAAGTTTTCAGCTTGGTGTGTCTCTCCTGGTTAACAAAAACAAAATTCAGTGCATTATATAACTATTAGATCATCAGGTATTTGAAGTGCTGTACTGTAGTGCAGTTTGCCTAAGAAAAAGTCAGCTGGATTGCAAAACATTTTCTGCAGGTTAAAGTAAACAAAATGAACAAAATCATAGCCTAACATTTGTAATGATCAAAATAATCCATGAGTTAATACATGGTGTTGATCATTCTGGTACAACAATTCAAAATAAAGAGGGAAAGAAGGACTAGTCAGCACTATAGAAATATGTGTGGATCTCTGTCTCTGGCTCCTATGATGTCATCGTGAATCATCACTTAACACACTTGGCAGACATCTTAGGGAGAAACCAAGGCTGTTTTTTGAAAGTGAAAGGCTGATGTTTGCATTTTTCAAAAGCTATGAAACTGCATTTATGTTATTTACACAAATGCAGTTTTAATATAAATGTAAACAACAGCCTTTACTTTACCTTGCTGTGAAGACAGATTTTGGAGTTTGCAGTTTTAAAAAAAACTGCTTGTTTAGGTACCCTTTAATGCTGATGACTTACTCCTTTTTTATGCTTTATAAGAATCCATCTTCGCTTTCTTCAATTTTTCAAGATGATCTAGACAAAATTGTGAAATGGTTTTCCAATAACCTCTTACTTTTGAACAGTAAAAAGACTCAAACCATGCTGTTTGGGTCTCAGTCTGCAGTCTCATTGGCAAATTATTGCCCAAGCCATTCTCCCGATCTTAGATTATGAGGATACAATTTACCATCATGATATTTACTGTCATGCCTATGTTTCTACTTCTTACCCTTTGAATACTGTTTATTACCAGCTACTATGGTTTATTTTAAAATCTAAATGGGATAAACACCATTGCACCCTTTTGCATCAATTAAATTGGTTGTCCCCCTCCTCCAGATGCATCTTACAATGGTTATCCCTTATTTACAAAACCTCAAACAAACAAATCCCCACTTGCCTATTTGAATGGTATACAGTTCCCACCCACAAATACAGTCTATGTCCCATCACGACCTTTTTTGCCAAAGTTTCAAGCACACTTTGGGAAAGGATATTTTTCTTATAATGCTCCACTCTCATGAAACAATTTCTTTCCCCAGCTCAGAACTTCACACACCATTGGTATTTTTAAACGTGGTCTAAAGAAATTGTTGCTACAGAAACAATCTGTGTGTACTTCTTTTAAATGAATTTGTGTATGCTCAGTTTATGTATTTATTGTTATTGACTTGGGACATTCTGTAAACAGCATGTGTTTCTTTACTTGGTTTACTCGGTTTTATTAGGTAGAAGAAGGCCCGAAGACCCATCGAGACTACCTCTCCACAATCTGTGGAATAAAACATCTAATTACCCAATAGGCGTTTATCCAGATAACTTTTAAACAGTTATATATTTGAAGCTTCAACTATATGTTGTGGTGGGGGTTTGGGGGTTTGGCTGACTTTGGTTGTACCGTGTATTTTCATGTTTTATTTACCTGGTATGTTTTGTATGTTTTGTAATTTTATATTTGAAAATCCAATAAACTTAAATTTCAAAAAAAAAAACTATATGTTGTGGTAACTTATTCTCATAGAACTTATCCTGTATTCATTGCAACTTCTAAATAAATCAAGCATTTGTCAATGCCAAATGTTTGCTTGCTGGTATTAGCATTGGAAATGCAGGAGTTAGACAGATGCAGAGTAGTAATGACGGTAAAGCATTGAACTTCAAGCCAACTCCACATCCAACCTGGAGAGATGGACAAGCATTGGGGTATGCCTTTGAGTTGTCACCCATAACATTCATGACATTTCACCTCACCCCATCCTGCAGACACCGACAAGTGTTGAGGTGTGCCTTGGGGTGTTTAATGCTTTTTAGTCACCTCACTCCATGAGGACATATGCTGAAATGGGTACAATATAGGAGAATGGGGTGAACTCTGGGGCCGAAGAGTCCAAGGCACACCTCGATGCATGTCACTGGCTGCAGGGTGGAGAGGTGGGGGGAAATAGGCATGAGCATTACAGTCGGCAATTCAAAGGCACACCCCTGATGCCTGTCAGTCTGTAGAGGTTGGGACATTATGGTTAGAGACCCTAACGCCCTGGGTGTTTGTTGGTATTTGCACTAAAAATGTTCAACATGGCCTTTTTGTGACCCCCACCTCATGAAAGCATTTGGGACCTCTTCTCATGAACAGCGGCACTGGGAGTTTATCAATGTGTGCCAAACTTTGGGATCCCACAGCGACTGTGCCATTGTGCGCCAGATGTACGAAAACACAGATTGGGCAGGTTGTGAAGAATGATAGTTGCAGCATTCATAGGAAGGTGTGAAGAGATGGCAATGTTGAAAATAGGTAGTGAAAATATTAAAAATGCTAGAACTTCCGAGAGTACTTTAAAAGCTGTGCAATGCATGCATGTAACACAGTCATTTAGTGGAATTATTTTGCAAAATTTTCAACATAGGCATTTTGTGACCTCTGCTCATGAACACTGTCAATATGATTTTCTTAATCTGTCCTGAACATTGATTTCCCACTGCAACCGCTCTAATCTGTGTCAATGTGTAAACGCATATTTCGGGCAGGATGTAAAAAATGACAGCTGTACTGTTCATAAGGAAGTCTGAAAAAATGGCAATGTTAGAAATCTGGAGTGAAAGTACTACAAATTTGTGAAGTTATGAGGGTGTGTGGAAACTGCACAATACACGCTTGTAGCACAGTTATTTTATGGACGTTTGATACCAAATTTTTAACATAGGCATTTTTAGACCTCCGCTCATGAACAGAGTCACTGTGATTTTACATATGAACATATGAATCTGCCAGCAGAACAGAGCAATTGGTCTATCTAAATCTGCCAGAGTGCACAGCTAGCACCCTAGATTGCAGCTGCTCCAACCTCCTCCCCCTCAGTTCCTCCCCCGCTTGTCCCAGCCCCTACCCCCTGACTCTTCCTCTTGCATTATCCCAGTACTTCTTAAAGCTATTGACTGTCCTACATATTACCACTGCCTCTGGAAGTGCATTCCAACTAGACACCACCTTCTCAGTGAAGTAGTGCCTCCTCAATTCCATCTAGAACTATCTCCCTGCAACCTTAGTCCCTGTCCCCTCGTCTCTCCTCCACTCCTCAGTTTAAACACCCTCTCAGTGCTAGGTTTATTTACCTCCCTCTGGTATTTAAATGCTTCAGTCATATCTCCCCATCCCTCCTGTCCTCCAATGTGTACATGTTCAGCTCATTCAGTTTAACTTCATATTCCTTTCTTTTTTTTTTTGTTGCCCTCCTTTGCATCCCCTCCAGTAACTTTATATCTCTCCTCAGGTATGGCCTCCAGTATTGCACACAGTACTCCAGGTGCAGTCTGACCAGTGATCTGTAGAGAGATATAATCACATCTCTGTGTCTGGATGAGAACCCCCTTGCGATGAACCCCAGCATCCTGTTTGCCTTTGCTGCTGCTCTCCTACACTGGGCTGAGTTGTTCATGCTCCCAGTTACCAACACCCCTAGGTCCTTCTCCTCCTCCTCTGTGATCCTCAACCTCACCCCCCCAACCAATAGTCCCTCTTCTGGTTCTTAGGCCTGAAGTGCATCGCCTTACACTTGTTTGCATTGAATCCTAGCTGCCACTCCACCAACCATGCTACTTTGGTTAGGTCCCCCTGCAGTTTTTCCCATCCATCCTTTTTGTCCACCACTGCCCCCAATTTGGTATCATCTGCAAACAGACTAACCCTGCTCCCCACTCCACGTGCTATATTGGAGATAAAGAGCTCAAATAGCACTGGGCCCAGCACTGACCCCTGCAGCACCCTGCTTGTCACTGCTGTAGATGCCGAGAACTCCCCCACCACCATCTGCATCCTTCCCTGTAACCAGGTCTCCATCCATTTAGTCAGCTTTTTTCCCACCCCACTGCCATCACATCCCCCTCAGTCTCCCATGAGGCACTGTATCAAAGGCCTTACTGAAGTTCAAGTACAGGACATGTACCACATGGCCCCTGTCCAACTCCCTTGTCACCCTTCATAATATTCTATTAGGCTGGTTTGAGAAGACTTCCCAGAGATGAACCCGTGTTGCTGCCCATCTTGGAGGCCATTACTCTCTAGGAATGCCACCAGCCTCTGCTTCAGTATCGTCTCCATAAGCTTACCCACCATGAATGTGAGACTGACTGTCCAATAATTTCCTGGCTCCTCCCTAGGCCCACTCTTGTGTATGGGCACCACATGGGCCACCCTCCACTCCTGGGGCACACAGCTCATTTCCAGGAAGGTGTTGAACAGATCTGCCAGTGGCTCAGCCAACAGCTCCGCCATCTCCCTCAGCACCCTGGGGTAGATGCCATCGGGACCTGGTGCCTTGTCCACCCTTACTGTCTTCAGCCCCTCTAACACCCTATTCCCTGTGATCACTTGGTCTGTCACCTCCTACCCCCCTTTCCTCACCCCCCCAGCCCATTCTGGTAGTGGACCATCCCTCTTCTTAGTGAAAACAGAGCAGAAGTACTCATTTAGAATTTTTGCTTGCTTCTCCGCCTTTTCCACCCAATCTGCTCCCCACTTTATCCTCACAATATGTTCCTTGCACTTCCTCTTTTCCCTGACATACCTTAAAAAGTCCTTTTCCCCTCCCTTTATGCCCTGTGCTAACCTTAATTCCCTGGAGGCCTTAGCTTTTTTCACCATCCTGGCCACCTCCCTTGACCAACTCCTGTAAGCTTGCTTATCATCTCCTCTCCCTTCCCTGTTCTCCTGTACTTCCAGTATGCAGCCCTCCATGCCCTTACCACTTGCAGCATTTCCTTGTTCAGCCAGCATGGTTTCTTGGCTCTGCTATTCTTACTCCTGGCCCTGGTGCAGGCTACTGTGGCCTCTGTTAGCCCAGTCTTTATGACAACCCACTTTTGTTCTGCATCCATCCACTGCCTTATATCCTGGAGTCACCCTCACAGTATTGCTCCCATCCTCCCAAAGTCCACCCTATTAAAGTCCACCACCTTAGTGCCTGTTCCTGTGCCTCATGTCTCCGTGCCCAGTGCGAGAATGAGCCACACTGTTTGGTGGTCGGTACCCGCTAGTGGGTCCTCCACCCTTTCCTCCCTCACTGCCTCCCCGTTTGCCAGTACTAGGTCCAGAATGATACCAAGCCTTGTAGGCCCACTTACCAATTGCATCAGAAGGTCTTCCTGGAATGCATCAACAAGCACCTGCTCCCTGATACTGCCAGTTGCCGGGGTGCTCCAGTCAACCCCTGGTAGATTAAAATCCTGCACTATCACCACACTCTCCCTTCTACAAACCCTCCTTATCTGCTCTGCCAACTCCCCATCCAGTTCCCCAGATTGGGCTAGTTGTCTGTATACCACTCCCAGCTCAGCTTTCTGCCCCTGGAGTCCAGATGTTGCACCCAAAGCGCCTCTGTCCTCACCTCTTCTCCCTCGTCCACTATGCATTTGATCCTTTCCTTCACATAGAGTGCAACACCACCCCCTCTTTACAACCCCCTGGTCCCTGATATATATCCTGTATCCTGGGATTGCTGAGTCCCAATCATGGTACTCTGTGGCCCAAGTGTCTGTCACTGCAGCAGTGTCTACCTTCCCCTCAGAAAGGAGCCCCTTAAGCTCTGCAGTTTTGTTCCCCAGGCTTCTTGAGTTGAGAGAGACCACCTTCCACCCATACCCCTCCTTCTCCTCACTCTTCTCCTTGGCCTGTGTCCCTCCTCCTGGTAGTCCACACCCTTTCTCCTCATTATTCTTACTGGGTGGTGGTGCCTTCTGTATTACACTCAGACCACTCTGCCCGCTCCCTCCCAGGGTTACTATGCCTCTGCCTTCACCTATATCTAGGGAGGTGAGCTCATTAGGCTCCCCTGTCCAGACCTTTCTACCAACCACAGTCTTTTGGCCACCCCCCAACTAGTTTAAATCCACCTTAGTATGGATATACCCCTATAATCCTGCATTTAACAGTCCCATCCCCTCCCTGCTCAAGTGTAGCCCATCCGCCATGTACAAGTCACTATTCCCCCACACCCTACCCCAGTTAGTCACTAACCCATAATGTTTGGTGTGGCAGAAATCCATCAGCCACTCATTGAACTCCTCAATCCTACCCTTCCTCCCCATGCTTGCACATGGTACTGTGAGTACATCCAAGAATGCCACTGACTTCCCCATGATCTCACACTGCCTGCCCGACTCAAACAACCACCCCCTCACTACTTCCACAGTCTCCCCCGCCAAGTCATTTGTACCCACATGCAACAGTAAATGTTTTTTTCCTCCCCCTCGCTGCAATTTGAGCAGTGCCTGCCCCTCCTACAGTCAAACCAGGGATAGCTTCAACCCAAATATGGCTGTGCCTTCCCCCCTTCTGCCCCATCTCACCCCTTTCAGTATAGAATCCCCCATGACAAGTACCCACCATTCCTTACCCCCTTTCCCTTCTAATGCCCCTTCCACCTCCCCAGTATTTGTTCTTCCCTGCCACTTACCCCCGCCAGCTGCACCCTCGGTGACTTCTGTATCTGCACCCCCTGCTTCTGCCTCATCCCTTTTCTCTGCTTTTTTCCTCCCGTCCCCCTTGAACCCCTTCCCAGCCTGACTACTTCCCACTGGACTTCCCATGTTGACCTCCCTTCCTCCCCTGCAAATTTTCAACCCTTCTCCTATCACCGTTGTTGTCGATTTAGAGCTCCTATTCCCTTTGACCCCAATAGTGATGCCCCTCCCATATTTCCCCTTTCCATAGCCTTCTCTCTTCCAGTCACCCCCCCTCTTTCCTTACTAGACCCTGTTCTACCCTTTTGTCCTCACTGTCTTTTCCCCTACCTGTTGCCATCCCTCTCATGCCCTGTTTTTCTCCCCCCTTCAGTATGTTCCTGCTCCCCCCCATAGCAGAGGTTCAAATCTATTCATAGTCGATACCACTCCTACATTTCTTCCCCTATTGATTCCCCCCTTCTACTTGTTCCCCTTCGTGTCCCCGGTCCCACCCCTGATCCCTCCTACCCGCAGCCATCTGCTCTCTCCCCTAGTACTCCTAGTGGTCTCTTTCTCCTCCATCAGGAGGCCCCATCCCTCACCTCAGGCACCCCCTCCCTCCTCCTCTCTTTTCTGCTAGTATATCTGATACTAGGGTCAGTTTCAGTCCCTAGTTGTTCTTCCCCATCCCCCCTTGCTATCCCCTATTTCCCCCCTAGCCAGGATGCCCACCATACTCATCTGCCCTGCCACTTAGATGCCTCCCTAACCTCCACAGTTCCTCCCTCAAACTAGCCAGTTGTCTACAGAGCATACCCCCCCATTCTCCAAGCCCAGTCCAGGATCATGGCGAACCCACACCCTGTACACCCTACCACCCTTCCAAAGGTGCCCACCCTATTGACATGTTGCTCCTGCCCCCTTTTGGCCCCCATCTTATGTTATTGGATCTTACTCCTGCTTTCTGTACCCTACTACAACTGTTAGGGCCCTATTAACTCAATTTTCTGTTTCCCCCCACACTAGTCCCCCTACTGCCCACTTGCCGACTGGGTTAATTCAGTCTCAGATCTCATCCATTAGATGCTGTATTACTGTAGCAATCCTAAAGCCTCCTTGTCTGTTTTTCATGCCTCAGCTACCATACTTTTTGTTCTCAGCCCTCATAGTTTCATATAGCCCAGTTAGAAATCTGTATTATTACAACAATTGTAAAAGTATACAGTCATTGCTTTGTCTCCATCCCAGAGACCCTGCTGTAATATATGACTGCACAGTACCCTGGGCAGGTGGGTAGTCAACTCTAAAGTCCTAAAAGAGCTCCATTGAGCTCGCTCACTCCCCCATCTCACTCGCGCGTTCTGTTTCTCCTGGCACTGCAGACTGCCCTTTTGTTCTGGGCTCCTGCATGTGTTGGTGCCTTTTTCTGCCCACATAGAAATCTGCACCAGTCCCGATAGAGCTCCATTGAGCTCGCTCACTCCCCCCTCTCACTCGCTTGTTCTGTTTCTCCTGGCGCTGCAAGCTGCTCTTTTGTACTGGGCTCCTGCCTGCATTGGTGCCTTTTGCTGCCTACAAAGAAATCTGCAGCAGTTCTGATAGAGCTCCGTTGAGCCTGCTCACTCCCTCTCTCTCACTCGCTTGATGTTAATCTGTCCCAAACACCGATTTCCCACTGCAACCCATGCTTATCTGCACTGGAAGTGTAAAAACACCTTCGGACAGGATGTGAAAAATGACAGCTGTACTGTTCATAAGGAGGTCTGAAAAAATGCCAGTGTTGAAAATCTGGCATGAAAATATTGCAAATTTGCGAAGTTACAAGGGTGCATGGAAGCTACGCAATGCATGCTTGTAACACAGTCATTTTATGGACTTTCATCAAAAAATTTTCAGCACAGGCATTTTAGGTCCTCTGCTCATGAACAGTGTCACTGTCATTTTCTTTCTCTGTCCCCAAAACTGATTTTCCACAGCGGCCATGCTATTCTGAGCCGGAAGCGCGAAAACACATTTCAGCAAGGATGTGTAAAATGACAGCTGTACTGTTCATAAGGAGGTCTGAAAAAATGCCAATGTTAAAATCTGGAGTGAAAATATTACAGATTCTCGAAGTTAAGAGCGAGCGTGGAAACTGCGCAATGCATGCTCGTAAAACAGTCATCGTTTGGATATTTTCACCAAATTTGCAACATAGGCTTTTTGAGAGCCCACCTCATGAACAGTGGCACTGTCATTTCATTAATCTGTCCTGAAAGATGATTCCACGCACTGACCGCAAGATCACCTTTCAGCACCGAATAACGCCATGACAGTGACTGAATGCATAAGCAGGGGTACCAATAACCCCATGTTGAAAATTTGGTGCGAAAATTCCCAAAAATGCCAGAGATATGCACCAAAGTTGAAAAACCCTATTTATGCCATCATACAGCTTACTGGCATTTCTTCAGTTTTCGGTCAGCTTTGAAGAGTGCAGACAGGTTCCTGGTCCACCGAAGATCATCGTGATGGGCTCTGGAGGTAAGTATGGGGTGAGGGCGGGGGGTGTGGGGAGGCAGGGTGCACAGAGGGTGGGCACAGATTGAGGGAGGTGGCAGGAGAGACCATGAGGGACCGTTTTCTTGTTTTACAGTTAAAAAAAGACAACACGTGTCAGTTTTCTGTTTTTGCAGGAGTTGTTTGGTACACTGGGGTGGGCTCTCAGTGTGCCACCTGCATTTTTGGGGGGGGACCGAAGTTGAAGGGGATTGAGCCCCGTGTCAGCACAGAAACAGGGGGGCACAGGATGCTGAGGGGGATTGGGCACTACCTCGGCACACAGCAGAAATTGATTGGGTGGGAACATTATGCAGATGGGGAGTGGGCTCCCCTATCAGCAAATTGAACTGGGAATGGGGGACTGAAGCCAACATCAACCTGCCATTTGGCCCCCCATTGGCAAAGAAAGACTCATGAAGGGTGCATGACGTGAAGGGGAATTGGGCACCCCCTCAGCACACAACAGAAACTTAGGGGTGGGGACATTATGCTGCTGGGGACTGGGCTCCAGTCAGCAAATGAAGGGGGTCAGGGGCATGCCGACAGGGGGATTGGGCACCCCATCGACTCTGAGGCAGCTGCATAGAGCCACCATGTTCCTGGTACTGTTACACCAGGTGAGGTACAGCCCTGCAATGACGGGTCACTCCCTCATTGCAGCAGAATTGCTGATGCTGCAATGATGAGATGGCCCCTCACTGCAGTGGCCAAATCGTTTCAAGTTGGTGGCACTTCTGCAGAACCAGTGTCATCAGGACACTGGGCCTGTATTGGGTGCACACCACCAAGCCCTCAAATGCAATGCTGGCCTTGGCCGCCACACTGCCACACCTCCACAACCTGCTTTTCTCCTAAGCTTATGCATGTTTCTTGCGCATGAGTGCAAGCAAACCTAAAAATAAAACTATCCTCCATAGTTTGTCCCTACAAATTACCTCCATCTTCCCAAAACCTGCTCTTCTGAAGTCTGTTACCAGTACTGCTGATTTTTGATGTTGGGCTTTTAGAGCTATGCTGAACCACAGTGAGTTGTGGTCACCTGTTCCCAGTGGTTCTTTCACCCTGCCATCATTTATAATGTCCTGATTAGAGAGTATCAGATATAAGATGGCTCCTACCTGGTAGGTTCTTTTGTCCACTGCCCTTCAAAGCAGTCCTAGATTATATCCACAGAGTCTGGGCCCTGGGATCTCTTTGCCACCACTATATCCCAATCCACGTCTGGCAGGTTGATGTCCCCCATCAGGACCACATTCCTTGGCACAGATACCATTGTCATTCCTGTAGTGCCCTGTCATTAGACTCTGTCTGTTTTGATGGCCTATAAAACTCCCCACTGTGCATTTTCTCCCCTTTTGCTGCCTACTGGGACTACAGTGATTCTACCCTCCCCCTTAGGGATGGTACTATGTGAAAAGGGCGACAGCATAATGGCAAAAAGCACTTGGGAGATGGAGTATTACAGTGACCGGTGAAAAGAGTGACACATTGGGTTCATTATGCAGGGGGCTTCATCCTCCACACATACTCACGCTAAATATAACCATCATTGAAGCCTCAGCCAGAACCACATGAGCAGCATCAATGGCGCAGTCACTTCTGTGACCCAGCATTCTTGTGTCACTGTCACCCATATTGATGTTGCCCGTTTCCATTTACTCTTTTGTTGTCACTGTTATTATGGCACTCTTATCACCCAACACCCTTAGGGATTTGTCTTCAATTTTTCTGATTTCATCCCTGACATAAACTCTCCCCTTAGCATACTTTCCTGTCTCTTTTAAATAGGTCTTGTCACAGAATCATCTGGTCCCAATCAAGAGTAACTATCACCTGCATTCCATAAGCATAATTTTGTCTAATTGCCATGATGCAGTCATGGCCAGCAGGTCAACTGTAGGTTTTGTTCTAGTCTGTAGAGTTCTGGAATAACTTAGGTCCTAGTAACAACTGATGCTTCCACACTTTGATGAGTAGCAGGGGATCTGCTTTGCTCAGAGGTGAGAAGAAGTTCCTCATTACAATTTCTGGGTTCTCTCCACCACTTGGTTGCTTCCTTAATTCCCCTTCCCCTGTCTACTACCCTCTGTTCCCTGCTATGAACATAAGTTGTTGCTAAAGGGGAGGAGTGGCTACAGGTGCTCTCATCTTTCATTCTGTTCTCCTGAACAAGAGGCATATTTCAAATCTCACTGCTGAGCTCTTCTAGTCTCCTGAACACTGAGCAGTAGCCTTGCCTCCAGAGTACCTACTTAAATATGACCACTCCACAACCTCTACAGCTTATTATGTCTTGCCCCCTTCTTTACTACTGGTCTGTCTTTTACTTGATCAGTGCTTTATCCAAGAGGATTTCATCTACAGTACACACAACTCACCCTGATAATATACCTCAGTATAAATTCACTAGTTACTACTACCTTCCTGCTAACCTGACTTGCTGCCCTTCCCATTTTCTTCTATAATGTTGGAAGCACTGCACATGAGCCCCAACAGTAGCCACACCATCTGTGGTTACCCTCTACCTTCCTAGACAGCTGCAGGTATTGTTTTTTTTACAACCACAGATGGCAGCCCTAGCCTCACCTCATGACATTGTCTCTGCTCCATTCTGCCTTCTCTAACTCAGTCCTTATACTCATAACCTTCCCCCCAGATATGATTGAAAATGGGCCCAGTAGGATAATTCACAGCTTCATTCCAACTGTTGTTTCAGTCCATGTAGTAACAGAAATAGTTCTGATAATGGACTTCCCCAACACAAGATTTTTTTGCTTAACTATTTAAGGACCTGTTGGTTTATTCAGACCTAACCTGACAGATAATGGGGGTAATAACACTGGGGGAAATGTTAATGCCCAAGGTTTCCCATGGAAGATGCAAGATACCGATGATAGTGGATAGCTGAGGAAAATAACATTCAGAGTTATTGATTCAGTGGGAAAAGCTGGCAAATAGTGAGGGTGAAAGATAATCAAGCGCAAATAATTGTTTGAAATGAACTGTAAATTTAATTAAAAAAAACAAGCAAATTTGTAAGTGTATTCCAACAGCTTTGTTTACTTCAAACAGCTAAGTAGTGAGTCAGTATGGAATAGTGTTAAGAGCACCAAACTATAAAAACAGAACTGGGGCACAATATTTAAAAGTTTATGTGTGTGCAAACTGGTGTTTGCCCATGCAAAGCAGGTTTTGCACTGGATCTCTGTACTGAAAAGGTTCTGTTGTTCTGTCAAAGAGGGTGACAGCATAAAGGAAGTGAATACTTAGGAGATCGAGCATTACAGCCCATGCAAGCCAATTGGTGGGGTATGCAAATGGTTGGGGAGGGAGCAGATATTCAGCAGATTTAGGTGGCACAACAAGGTTTTGTGCAGTCCTTCTGCACCACACAAATATTGCCAAAGAAAACTTCCCTTTACTCAGTGAAACCCTGATGGCTGCCAGAGGTAATACAGCTACCCAGCCAGTCAGCCCCTAGGGGAACATACTCCGCCCCTGTCATTTGTGGCATCCCCATCACCAGTCCTTGCATTAAAACCACATAACCCTGGTGCTAGTGGTCCCATTTCCCTCTGATTTCCAGCCTTGAAGTAAAATCCACAACCGCTGGTGCTAGTGGTCCCCCTCTATCCGATCACCAGCCCTGAGGTACAAACCACAATCCTTGTTGCTAGTGGTCTTCCCTCCCTCTGACTACCAGAACCAAAGTGAAATCTACAAGCCCTGGTGGTAGTGGTCCCCTTCTTTTCTTCAATCACCAGTCTGTAATTAAAAAAAAACTCCCTGGCATCCTGTGGCCACCCCCCCATAAGGCACCAGGCACCTCCCTTATTGTAGAGGTGCCGTGGGTGCATATGGCGACTGACACAGCCCTCCTCACACCTCCTCACTTGGCCACCGTAAGTCCAGGTAGGAAGCACACCTCTTATTTATAGGACAGGATGATGTGTCATAGGATTATAATGATCTTCTTGTGAAACAAGCAATTCTGTGCATTATACTGAAGTGTTATATCAAGTGTAATTATAATGATCACTGCAGCAGCAGTGGGAATCAAGGTATAGATGCTTTACAGTATCTTAACTAGGGCTATGATAGAAAGCTGTATATGGAGGGGCCACCGTATTTTTAGCTGTTACCACTGTAGTGTTCTTGTCTAAATGCCATGGTAGCTAAAAAAAGTACAGATGATGCACCTTTTTCTATTTCCAAGTTATTGAACGTGACCGGGCCATGGTGAAGGTAGTCAGATTTTATTCAGCAATTTGTAAACTCAAAATATTTCAGTCTGCATATAGGAATTCACTGAAAATCTACATCACATTCATTGCTTGAACAGTCTATCATGTTTAAGATTCTGCCTCCCTCAGTGCATTACCTGTTAAACCCTTTATTGAACTAACTCAATGAAATACATCAGTTTCAGCCTTCATTGCTATTTTTGATCCCTGTGATTTCATAACTTGGCATTTGTGCTGTTCTGCTTGTCCAATGGTTAAATGCTCCCCATTCTTCAGTATAATGTCTTAGAATTCATCAATCACCTATAAAATAAAAAGCTCAGTTTTGCAGGGTGTTCTGTTTATTACTATAAACATGAGAGCAGTATCTTGGTTATGAACCAGAAAGTAATACTTTAATCTTGATACAAAGTTATTATTTATAACTACAAGTTTTTAATGGCCTGATATAATAAGAAGTCCTATTGGAAAAATCATAAACTCAGTATTAAAGAAAGCCTTCTGTACTGTAGCTCTGTTTTACAATTATCAAGTCACACACAATTTATGTCTAGTTTAAACCATTAATATCACAGGGCTCTGCAAATGCATCTACATGTTTCCAATTTTGTTGAGCCGGGGATTCTCATGTTTCAATGGAATAACTATCAAAATTAAGTATCTTGATGCTTTGACCTCCTGTTGACATCTTGGTGATGTGGGTATAGGAAGGTATAGAAAATCTATTGGGTTTTTATGTATTATGACACAGAGTGGCAGATGGGTGGCTCTCCCAAATGAGGCTACTGAGAGACAGGAAAAATATTATTTTAAGTATTTATACAGTACTATTGTTAAACATGTGGGCCACTGACTCTCTTAAACAATGTTCTGTACAGGCATCTATCTACCAAGGTATGTATACTGTCCCAGAGTAAATTAGAACTGATGCCAATGTGTATGGCACATGGTACATTTTTGATAAGCCATGTTTTGTATGATTTTCCATACAACACATAATCTTGGGACCACCTCCAGAACAAAAGAGTCAACATCAGGTTTCTTATGCACACACTTGAAATTTCTGGTAAACTCCTGACATACAGTAGTGTGTCATTCTGTAGTTATAAAAGCTACTTTTAACACCTTTAACCTATGATCCATTTGGAATAACTTTTATCCAGTAGCTACTGACAATGTACTTCCTGTAAACTCCTTCATATATTTGTAACTGATGTATCAGTCCTTCAAATCACTGTACCCAAGACAGGAACCCCCAGCATATTGAGATATTGTATCTTGTGGGGCTATCCTGTGAGAAGCAAACTTTAAATAAATGTTACCGTTATTGACAGAATGCTGTCAGTATTGCCTGGAGGTCAATGTAATTAGATGTGAATGAGCTTGGTACATCTAGCAGACCTGGGTTTGATTCCCACAACCTCCACTTGCTTACTGCGTGACTCTAAGCAAGTCACTTAACCTCTGCAGTGCTCCTGGGTTGCCACTGAAAACAGGCAGTTATACCTAGTGGTCCTTACCCAGATACCAAAGAAGTTGAGAGATAGAGTGGAAAAATATTGACCCTCACTGGTGATCTATTGCCTGACAGTCATTAGGCTGCCCAAAGTAAAAGACCAAGTGCAATGCAACTGCTGAGAGGGCAATAGATAATCTTCAGGGACACTGGTTTACCGGGATTGAGAAAGGGCAAATTCCATTTTGCACATTGTAAAAAGTGGTACTGTCAGCGGTGTCTGCTAAGCCATAATCTGGTTTTACTGGTGTTTGGAATTGTGTACTTTATTTAACAATTTTTAATTCTGCTAACATGCATTTTAGCAGTTTTGACCTCCACTATTGCATATCCTTCCATCCTTGTACCAATTTAAAGTTGTTTTAGGTACAAAATGTGATGGCAGCAACAGCACTACAGCCCCCATCCCCGAGCTGTGATGGAAGCAGCAGTAAGGCCCCCATCCCTCTGGTGCGATGGCAGCACCAACAACACTACGGCCCCCATCCATCTGGTGTGATGGCAGCAGCAACAGCACTGTGTCCCCCCTCCCTCAGGTGTGATGGAAGCAGCAGCACTGCGGTCCCTATCCATTAGGTGTGATGGCAGCAGTACCATGTTCCGCATTCCTCAGGTGTGATGGCAGTATCAGCACTATGGCCCCCCATCCCTCAGGTGGGACAGCAGCAGTACAACATTCCCCAACCACCAGTGATTATGGCAGAAGCACTATGCCCCCCGCCTCTCAGGTGTGATGACAGTAGCAACAATGCAGTCCACATCCTCAGGGGTGATGGCAGTAATGACAGTACTATGATCCCTTTCTTCAACACCCACCCCACATGCACAAGGTACAAATTACTTAGTCTCTTTGCTTGTTAGAACTCAGATGTGAATTAATCTGAACCACCACCACCACTACTAAGGTGGACCACATTTGTTTTTTCCTATCATTTAACTGCCTGAATTGGATTTCTGCCAGTGACACCACTGACCAGGGTTTGGTAATAGGTTTGGGTGCTAGAAGACCAGCCAGGGGGGTGAAGGCTTGAGTGTCCAACAACTACTTGCCTTCTCCTTGGAGAGAGGGTATATTCACAGCTCAGCATTTGCTGGCCCCAGGTGGAGGCTGGAGGCATGGCAACACATTGGCCCTCATTGCGGAATAGAGCGTGATGGATGTCAGCTTGTGTCTTGATATCATGTGGCTGTCATGCTCCCACAAAAATGGAAAAACACCCGCTGGCTACTTAGAGGATGGCTTCTGGTCCCTCCATAAGAAAGATGTCCCAGACACATGTGTCTGTTCTGACCTCTGCCATGCCTGGGATATACAGGAAGCTCTTTAGGGTGATTGTCTTCCCTTGTTAGCCTCCCACAGGGATAGGGGCCCACTGATGAAGGGTTAATTCGGGTTACCTGGTAGCATGGCCATAAAGGGCAGTGGATGGTGGGGGCGACTCAGCAGCAGTGGTAGGGGGACTTGGCAGGCCTGAAGGAGTGGATGGCCAGGGGGTAGGAGGAACAAAAAAAACTGCCTGTATTTGCTTCTTTGAAATAGTGCCTTCACCTAAAAAAACATTCACAAGTGATTAGTGGAGGACCTTCTAGTGCATCTCACAAACATGTGGTTGCCTTTTTTTCCCTTGGCCTCCATGAAAAGGGTGTCTCTCAGTTTTCATGTCTGAGCTCAGTTGTGAATTGAACACCACTCTACCCACTAGCATCATACAGCCCCTGGGGTCTTACCTTCCAGGTGTCACTGAATGCGCTTTCAAATCCACTGGCCAAGCATAAGTACACTTAAACACGTAACATTTGCTTTTTATTAAAGCAGTCTGTCAGAAAACTTTTTGTTGTCACAGAGACTGACACAACAGGTGGGAGAGAAGGTGCAAATGATGAAATGGGCAGACTAGGTGGTCAGTCAAAGTCTATGTTTCTATCCCATTCACCTAAATAAGTAGTAAGGCAGCTTGTGCCTTGTGAACATACTTTCATTCAGACTCACTTTCAATCAAACAACTGAGGATTTTGGATGGCCCTGCTGATTATAAACTTGAATAAACTAGTTGGTAACAGTGATCCTGCACTTAGCAATATATATCCTAGATGTTCATATGCAAAAAATACAATAAAAAACCTGACTAAAGTCTAAAAACAAGCTTATAAAACACAAAATGTATCTGAACATTTATATTTACCTATACAACATCATTGCAGCCAGAGTACAACTCAAATAAATTACATGGTACTCTGGCTACTGTATGATGTAGTAAACATATATTGGTATTTTTTTTTTATATTTTTTTGTAAACTGGGTAAACTCACCAGGCAAAACTGCCTGTTTTTTCAGAGGTGACCAGGAGCACTGTGGAGGTTAAGTGCCTTGCTCAGAGTCACACAGTATGCAAGTGGAGGTTGTGGGAATCAAACCCAAGTCTTCTAAATGTACTCGGTTCGATCACTGTTTGTTACTCTAACCACTAGGCTATACTGCCAGCCATAACACCCATATATAATGTTTTAATATATGATTTCAATAATAGTGCACAGTACCTACAGTGCAAATTATGAACATTGAAACATTGCAACATTTTACTAAAACTGAATTATTTCCCTCTCCATCTGCATATATTTTCTTACACCAAAGTGGGAGTATAGTTGACAGACCACTATAAATAGCTTGAGGTAGCACTACTGCTTGCAATGCCAGGGACTCAGGATCAGAAGTGAATTCAGGTTGCTGGAGGCCTGGCCAGGGGAGTAGGATTGAGCAACTGGGGGTCACTCTCCTCCTCTGGGAACGGTGGCTTGAAGTTCCTAATGCTTTACTGCCACCTGGGTGACCACAGGTGGTGGAGCAATGAGGCTGCAGAGCATTTGGGAAGAGAGGAAGCTAGCCAGGATGTGGAGTAGCGGCATGTCTCTATGTGCCCTACTTCCTTGGACACCCTTGAGTGTTGGTGCCCTCAAGGACAGAGGCCAGAAAACCAGTAACAATCACCCCACATCAGCTGCTGGTAGAAGGGACCCAGCTGCCCCAGACTTCATAACCAGTTTCCATGAGGGACCCACTGGGCTGCCTGACACACATTAAAGGACTGTGGAGGGGTGACCTGGGGTCCCCTCCTTTCCCACCTGGGGAGTACAACCTAGGAGGATGGGTGCAGGCTCACAGGAGCTCCTGAGCATTACCTGGGATGAAGCTAAGGGATAGCCAGCCTGGGATCTCTGAAAAGTGGAGACTGATGCTGTGAGAAGGGGGCAGAGAAAGAGAAAATAAAAATGTTTAAAAATATGCTGAAATATTAGGGATTCTGTGCAGTGAAATGCAATTTCCGTGAGGCACCGGTACAAGAATTCAAAATCCGCAAACCAAGCAGGATTCCGTGATTTTTACCGGTGTTACCGGTAAAAATGGAAAACCATCGTCCCTGATAATCTTAAGGGGTTGATATTTTTCCACCATGTCCAGAAACAATTTAGGCTAGTCTCTGTTTTATTAATCCTTTTGGTGGTGTGTTTTTTTTTCATCTTTTAGGTCTCCCCCCAAAAAAAATTCCAACAGAAACGCAGTGCTAGATGTATAATTATTTTTTTAATAAAGTATTTTTTTTCAATAATTTATTTGTTCAATCATGGTGATACAAACATCATGATTTTTACAAAAAGGAAAAAACAAACATAAGCAAAGACAAGATATCTTTAAAAACACCATAGAATTAAAAAAAAAGATCATTAAAAATAGCAAGAGGCTTGCCACTGAATAAAAATAACGTTATCAAAATATTCTATTGTGCAAACAGATATAGAGATATCACCTCCACTTACATCACGATCAAGAACCAACCATTGTCCAGCCAATTCTAGGATAATACATAAGAAGGAAAACCATTTTATATTGTTACTGTTTTTTTTCCTTCTTTATTGTGTTATCTTTCTTTATCCAGACTATTTTTCCAAATCCAGTAACTTTTTTTCTTGACTTTTACCACAGATGCCAGAAAATTAGCAATTCTTTCTGCTTCTTCAAAGGTTTGAGGGTGCATCAGTATGAAAACCACAGCATAGCTGGAGTTTGCATAAGGTTCCAGATAATTTTTTAAAAATAAATCTCTGGGTTTATTGAATAAAGGGCAAAGCAGTACACAGATACATAGATACATAGACAGTGTCGGCAGATAAGGGCCTATGGCCCACCCAGTCTGCTCATTTGAGCTTGTAAGTTCAGTTTATGTTTTCCTACAAGTCTGTTGCCCCTTACCCCTGACCTCCAGAATTCCTTTATGTCTATCACATGCATTCTTAAATCCCGTGATTGTTTCAATCCCCACCACTTCCTCTGGCAGGGTGTTCCATTTGTCCACCACCCGTTCTGTGAAGACATTCTTCATCACGTTTCCTCCGAATCGTCCTCCTTCCAACTTCATCCCATGCCCTCTAGTCCTGGAACATCTTTTTCGCTTAAAAATAGTGTATTCCTGCACCCTGTTCTTCCCTGTAAGATACTTATATGTCTCTATCATATCCCCTCTCTCCCTCCTCTCCTCCAAGGAGTACATGTTCAGTTCCTTCAACCTGTCCTCACAGGACTTGTGATGTAATCCGTGCACCATCTTTGTTGCCCTCCTCTGAACCTTCTGTACCCTGTCTATGTTCTTACGTAGGTAAGGTCTCCAGAACTGTACACTGTACTCCAGGTGGGGCCTCACTAGTGTGTGCAGTATTATATGCTTTATGGTTTTAGGAAATAAAAAAACCTTTATTGCAGGGGCACATATTTTCTCCAGATACAACCTTTTTGTTTATGTTATTAAAATATGTAAACATTGAATTAATAATCTCAAATCTGGCCCATGTGATTAACTTCCTTTGTTCTGGATTCAAAGGTAGATTCAAATACATCTCCAATGAATGAACAGTCTTATTATTTCTTAACCACTGAGCACATTTTTGAGTTCTAATTATTTCATATCCTGAACTTTCCCTAATTGGATCAATTTATTTTTAATTCTCTTTCTGTATTGAAGGGAAGTCAAAGCTTGTTTTTGATGATCATTCCAAAGATGTAACGTATTGAGTTTCTCCAAACTCTTTTTTAATCCCGAAAGCCATGGTGAATAAAGACCCTCATCATGCCATTTGTTTTTTTATGAGAGATATTTCAATGGTAAGATATTTTTGTTATTATTATGTATCCTTATTCAGTATGAAATATGTGTTCATTCCTTTAAGAATTCCAATTTAAATCTACCCAATTCAGCTCTTACCATTGCATTTGAAGATGAAAGTGGAACTTTTAGTAGTGCTTTATAGAAAAAAGACAGGGGTCTTTACAATTCCTCAGCTTTCTCATAACCCCACACTTCAGCTCCATATAGTAGCAGAGGATTAATTTTAGCCTCCCCTGCTCTTAATGCTGAAACAATAGTATTACCCCCCATATCTATAACTGAATTTCAATAGAGCCTTTGCTATAAGTTTAGCTTTCATTATTTGTCCCATCAGGTGAGTTAACCAGGAAGCTGAGGAAACTAATTTTACCCCCAAATAATATTATTTTACAATCTCAGTCCTCTCTTGCCCTATTACAAATTTAAGTTGACTGAAGTTTTTAAGATTTTTCCCAAATACAGTGCAACCCACTTATAGCAGGCACATATTTGCCTGCTATATAGATAGGTCGCTATAACCACTGATCCAAAGAAAACACAAACTGAGGAATTACGGTGACATTTTTATGCAATCTCCCCCACAGCACACAAATCATAACCCACAGTGTTATAAATCAGTACATTACAGTACAGTCATCTCTCCAAAAAGACATCACAGAAATAAAGAAAAGAAACCAAGCAAAAAAGAAATTACAGCTCAATTAGAAGCTCTTTAATGTCCCACTTGAAGTAGTCAGAGATTTTACTCTAAGTTGCCGATTTCTAGCAGTAGGAGCTCCATACTCTTTCTTCTGCAGTGAGAGTGTTTTAGTCAGGCAGCACATCCAGATTCTGTTCCATCGCTCGTTGTAGAGTAAGGAAAGCATGTTTAATATCACTCAGTGAAACTGTAGCCTCTGACAGATCTTCATCATTCTCTGAATCATCTTCTTCCATTTCCTTTGAGTGCATGCTCTCTACAACCTGTGTGATGTCATCAGCCATGTGCTCCTCCTCCCCATCTCCTAGTAGACACACTGAATGGAACTCCCCTGCTGTCATTCCCTCAGGCGTATTTACACTTTCTTCAATTTCTGCTATGAGGTCCAGTTAATCAGTGGGGACTGTTTGGGATGTTGAGGGACCCTCTCCCTGGTCATTCTGGTTAGTAAATCCTGCCTTGTGGAAACAGCGCCATATGGTCTGTGTAGTGACAGCTTCCCATGAAGTTTGTAACAGTCTCACTGCATCCAGTAAGTTTATTTTTTTAACACACTGTGCTGATGTAAGGAGTGTGTCAGCACTGCTGTCGATGTCATCCAGGACTCACTTTTGCATATACCTTATGTAGCGCTGCTTCATGTTGTAAATTATGCCCTGGTCAAGGGGTTGTATGATACAGGTATTGTAAGGTGGTAGGGAAATTAGGGTTATGTTGCATAGCCCTGTGACAGCTGGGTAACCTTAAAAGTTGTCTAACAGCAGAGCAATTTTATGGCCACATAGTTTTTGGTCCCAAATCTGAATCCATTTGGTGAAAATGACCGAAGTCATCTATGCAGACTTGTTAGGCCAGTACAGTTCAACTTTGTCACTGAGTGACATTGCCTTGTGTTTTGACATCTCTGCAACTGAGAATAAGCTGACAATGAGCAGCTGCCATTAAAGCTCACAATATAAAGCTGCACAATTGATTGCACTGTAATTACAATCATTCGCACCTTGCACGGTTGGAATTTAAAGCCACTGACAGCTGTCAAGTGGGCAATATAGATGGCAGCCAATAGACAGTTTAACAATAATAATTAGCATGGAAACATACAAGGATGGCTTTTGGCAAATTGAAAATGCCCGCTAAGAATGAGTGCCCGATTTACCTGCCTGCGCTATAAGTCGATTTGACTGGATTATTATCTTGGTTTTATTGACATTTAATTTTAGTTCAAGGGAATTACATTTCTTAAAAAAATAATCTATTTTTTTATTTTTGCATTCCAACCTTAGTTAAAGAAAAAATCAACACATCATCAACATATGCCAATGAGCAAACCAGTAAATTGTCTATTCTGGGGGAATCCAATTCTTCAGTATCAGAAAATTTGTGTAATGCATTAATGCAAAAATTGAACAGCATTGGTGCTAACAAGCAACCCTGCTTTACCCCTATTTGTATTGAAAAAGGGGGCAATGAGCCCTTGTTATCATAACTAATTGCTGTAGAAGTATCTGAACATAAAAGTTTAATTAGCTTAAGTAATGATGGGTCTATACCTTTTTCCCATAGTAATTCCCATAAGATTTGTCTGTTTATGGAGTCAAACACTGCAGAAAAATCTGTAAATAAAGCAAATAATGTGGCCCCCTCAAAAAGATATAGATTTCCATAAGGTGGCTCAAACAAAAAATATTATCAATTACTGAATAACCCTCCCTGAATCTGGCTTGAAACCTGCAAATCTGGTTAGTGTAATCTGCTCAATTTGTCGGTCTATTTAATAATAATCTGGGAAAAATCTTTGAACTTCTATCCAAAAGACTAATTGGTCTAAAATTATTTGGTGAATAAACCGTGCCCTTTTTATAAATTGGAACAAATATATTCTGTTTCCAAGAAACTGGTATATAATTCTGAGATGTACATAAGTTAAAAAAATGAGTTAAGGTTGGAACCCAAAAATCTTTATACTCTTTATAAACTTCAGGAGGAATATAATCAGGGCCAGGAGCATTATTGTTTTTCAAGGTACAGTAAGTATTACCATCTCCATTTCCTCTGGTGAAAAAAAATTGGACATTCTATTGTCCATTCCTGATCCATGTTGCCATCTCTATTTAAAGTTCGTGTGGGCACTTTAAAAAAGATTTCCCCATAATGTTTCACTCATTCCTCCTTTGGAATGTATACAATCAAGGATAATTGTGCTTGATTTGTTCCTGAAGCCGCCATGCTCCAAAAAGCTTCCATATCTCTCTGGCACATAATATTATACATTGAGTTCCAATTTTGAATTAAGGAGTCTGTTACAATTCTCCAAAATACTCCTAAGTGCCTCTCCTGAAATATAACTATGTTTTAGATGCCATTTACCAACTAAACTACGTTGTCCCAAGGGTGTACCAGAGTCTAATTGGGACTTATGTTCATCCATAACCTTAATATATAAGCTCATTGGGGCATGATCGCTTTCTGTTCTCATATGGATTTTGAGAAATTTAAACTTCTCATAATTTTAGGGATTAATTAGAACATAATCAATAGTGCTTTGCCCATTCGAGGAACAATAAGTGGTTTCTCCTACTTCATAACTCTAAAATCTGCCATTCAGTATCAAAAAGGCATTCTCCTCAATAAATGTTAGCATATTTTTCCCTTGTTCATTAGTTCCTCTATCTTCTCTTTCTCTATGGTTACAGTCCATTAAATATAACTGAGTTTCCAGCATACTAAGACTATCATATTTAGCAATACGACCATTAAAATCTCCTGCAATCACAACAATGGCATGTGGGAATTTTAAATGCGATATATTACTATCCACTGACAATAGGTTCCAACTCTTTGGATCACTATTTACCAATTTTTTACAGGGAAAATAAACATTAGCCAAAATAAAAAGCACTCTATTCCATGATATTGTCATAATATTATAGTGTGTCATATTTTTGAAAATTTCAATAATTTCAAGAGAGGGATCAATTTTAATACTAATAGCCAAGCCCCAGTAGCTCTGCCCAGCTTTTTCACTTTCTTGGCAGGACTTGTGATAGCCTTATACCCATTTAAGTTAACCTCTCCTGTTACCTAGGTTTCCTGGAAAAATATTATTATATGGGAGGTTACAAAATCACAACATTCCTGATCCTTCATGATGCCAGCAAAACCTGCTACATTCTAGGATAAAAAATTGCAATTGCATAAAACACTGTTAGAATCTACTGAGGATATCTCCCTTTCCAAATCTGTACTATCTATTACCTCATGTCATTGTTTGTCTCCAGTGTATATGGTATCCCCTGTGGGAGATCATTCAGATCAACCAGCAACAACCCTTCACTATTAAAGCTTTCCCTATTGGCCACCAAAAGCGAATAAATTGCAAACATTTCATAATACATATCCATTTGTGATCCTTGATTTTCTGAGTCTCTTCTAATAACATATTTAATGTACTTTTTTCCTGTTTCTAGACTCAATTTTGATGCTATTAGAGTGTTAATATATGATAATAGGACAGCCTCATTTTCTCCAGGCAGTTTGTTAATCCCACAAATTGACAAAATACAGGGATTCTCCTCTTTTTCATTGCTATTGGGGGAGCTGAAATCCCAATTATGTGATATGATAATATTTCTGAAGGTATTCTGGTTAACTAGGGACATCAGTTTTCATTTATTCATTACAAATCGGGTTTACAACCTTTGAGTCAGAGACTAATTTACAAAGGCACCTCGTCACGGGGGGGGCAGACATCAAGACAGTTATTACAGTGCAGATTAAAACAGAGGATAACATTACAAGTGCAGTAAAAGGAACATTTAACATAGATACACTTAGGTTACATAATGTAGTAATTTGTATGTTACTTAGGTTGCATAATGTTACAAAATTGTGAGTTACACTCATGGATATAGTAGGTCCTCAGAGAAGACAGTGGGTTACATCCCTGTTTGGACCTAGTAGGGAAGGGGTAGATCTGGGGGAGGGAGAGACTGTCCAGTTGTTGAGCCAGGGGGCAAGGCGGGTGGGAACCACAGGTTACAACAGGGGGTTAGTTGCATCTACAACAGTGGGTATTAAAGATGTGGTTCCAAAGGGCTGTTTTGAAGGATCCAAATTTTGGCAAGTTGGAGATGCAGCTAGGAAGGGAGTTGAACCAGGTGGGGGCTCAGTAAAGGAAGGATCTCTGGGCAAGAGAGGTCTTGGTTCTGGGCACCTTGAAAGTGGCCTTAACAGAGCTACGGGTGGTGACAGACAAAGATGGCTGCTGTGGGAGGTGGAGACCCGGGGGAAGTCTGGGAGATTTAGTATAGCCAAGACAGTCACTCTTCAAAGTTCAGAAGATTGGTGGTAGTATAGAGAAGGCAGGTGTGAGTTCGGCTGGGGCACCGGGTCAGGAGCCTACAGGCCTTATTGATGGAGAGTTGGATTTTGGAGAGGGCAGTGTTGTCAGCAGCAGCATAGATGGGCAAGCCATAGTCCATGAGGGACTAGACAGAGGAGGTGATGGCCAGCCAGATGGAAACATGAGGCAGGCAGTCCCTGTGCTGGTATAGCAGGCCAATCTGAGAGTTAATGGTGGCTGACAGGGCATTGATGTGGGTGTGGAAGGAGAGGGCAATATTGAACATGATGCCTAGGTACTTGTAAGTGATCACTTGTTCTAGTGGGTGCAAAGTGCTGGGGATAATCAAGAGGGGGGTATTTTTAGCTTTATTTTGGTGGTGGAAGAATAGCATTGATTTGGTTTTCTTTAGGTTAATGACCAGTCTGCGGTCTCCGAACCACCTTTCAGCTTGGTTGTAAGCTTGCTGGAGGGATAATTGGAGGGAGGTGGGATTGGGATGTGAGGCAATGAGGACTGCATCATCGATATAGAGGAGCATTTTACTGGTACATGAGCTGGGGAGGGTGTTGAGGTAGAGACTATAAAGTATTAGACCCAGGATGGAGCCCTGAGGGACCTGGGGTGAACAGGAAGAGTGCTGGAGAGGGAGCCACTGAACTTGGCATGCTGGGATCTAGCAGAGAGGTAGCTAGAGAACCAGGAAATGGGACCACCAGAGAAGCCAAGTTGATGGAGAGAGTCGAGTAGAAGGGGATGGCAGACAGTATCAAAGGCCTTGGAGAGGTCAATCAACACTGCTCCTGCAAGGCTGCCAGAGTTGAGAGCAGCATGCAGGTGTTGGGAGAATTCCAGGAGAGCCGTGGTTGTACTGTGTCCTGGGCAGAAACCGTGCTGCTCTGGGCACATAATGTCATACTTAGTTAGGTATTCAGAGAGCTGGATCAACACCACTTTTTCAAGGGCTTTAGAGAGTGGGGGGAGGATGGAGATGGGCCGGTAGTTGTTGGGGATGGATCGGTCCCCACTCTTATGTATGGGTGTGATTTCAGCAGTTTTCCAAGCACTTGAGAACTGACCCAGGCATAGATACCAGTTTAGAAGGTCAGTCAGGGGGACTAACACTTCGTCCAAGACCATACGGAGAATCCTGGAGTCGAGGGGGCCACTGCCGGGGTTATTGCTGCCTAAGGCTTTTAGCAGGTGCGGCCTGGCTTCTTGGGGGAATAGGGTGCACAGGTAAAATGGTGGGTGATGCAGGACTGGAGGGAGAGAGGTGGGGATTGGGTCAAAGAAGCTGCTGAGGAGGACTGAGCTTAGGTCAGAGAAGGCAGTTTAAGGTAATCAGCTATGAGGCATGGATCTGTGGTTAGGGTGACATTGATGGAGAGCTGAGATGGTGGGGGGAGCGGGAATTCCCATTTAGCTCTTTCATATTATCCCAGGAGGTCTGGGCTGACCCCCAAGTGGAAGTGAGGGTGGTCTGGTAGTGCTCTGCCTTGGCCCGCCTAATGTCCCAAGTGCACTTATTGCATTCTGCATTGTAGGCCTGTTTGTCAGATGCCCTTCCAGATTCTACAGCAATATGCCAGAGATTATCTCTATTTTTGAGTCTCTGGAGGAGGGGTGGGGTGATCCACAGGGCATTGCATTTTTTGGAGTGGATCCTGGTGAGGGGGAGTGAAAAGGTCACAAGCCTTACAGACGGGATTTGTGAAGTGGTCAAGAGCTGAGTCAATATCAGGGGCATGCTGGATAGGGGATCAGTCTAGCTGGGCTAGGTATTGTTTTAATTTTCTGAGGCTGCCAGGGCATAAACAGTGGCACAGAGTGGCCTGGGACACTGGCTTCAGAGTGGAGGATGACCAGAGACAGAGAACTGGGGAGTGATCACTAAGAGAGTTGGGGGGGGACAGTGACATCCCGGATTTTGTAGGGGCGGTTAGATATAATAACATCTAGGAGAGTGCTGGCTCCAGTAGAGTGGTTGAATCTGGTGGGCTGGGTGACTAACTGGGACATATCCAGGGCAGCAAAGGAGTCCCTTATATAGGAGGCAGTGGAGGTAAGCCATTTAACACTGAGATCACCTAGGATGACTTGCTCCACTTTGTGAGGGAGAGATGTGAGATAGTCAATGAGGAACTGGACTGCTTGGTTTTGATTCCTCAGGGGTACGTAGGAGACCATGAGGAAGAGAGGCCTTGGGCGGGGTCAGGTGTGATTTTTAAGGTGAGGGCTTGGGCTCCATAATCAAGTTTAGGAGCTGGGAGTGCCTGACCTGTAAGGGAGGCCAGTATGAGTAATGCATAACCACCGCCGCATTTGCCTACTTGGTCTTCCCTTTAGAGGGTATATCCAGTGAGAATGATAGCAGAGTCAGGGGTGGATTTGGAGATCCAAGTCTCACCAGTGCAATTATGTCAGGTTGATGTTGAATGACCCAGCACTGGAGGGCAGTGTATTTCTTTAGGAGACTGCAAATGTTTAAGGATGCAAAGTGGAGGCCAGTTGCAGTACAGGGTTTAGAAGGGCTGGAAGCAATAGGTCCTGGGTTTGGGTGTACATTACCAGATAATAATAATAGCAGTGTAATTATTCTGGTTAGTGGCCGGTGGCGATGGAGACCCTTGGGTCGACACCCAGCTGAGGACTTTAGAATCAGGGTGCATGGGATAGATAAAGTGCCAAGGGTGGGAATGGCATGGGAGAACTGGGTCCAGGTCAGGCCTTGGAGGGCGGAGGGAGTGGGGGTGTTGGCAGGGTGGGGGTGTTGGAGGGGTCACGGGTGTGTTGAGGGTGGGGGAGGGCCGAGTCACTGTGGGGTACTCTGGGGATGAGGTGCCTAGTGTGGAGGAAAGGTGCTCCAGTCTGTGTGAGGTCTGTACCAAGAAGGTGAAGGAGAGCAGACTTAGTAATGGAATGTAGGTACCCATAGCAGCTGAGCAGTAAAGAAAGAGTGCCAGGAGCAGTAGAGAGTAAGGAGATGTAGAGCAGCTTTGGAATGGTTGATGAAAACCCCCTTTAGTGGGTGAACAGACTATAAGCTACAAATTGCGAAAAATCAGTATCAATCAGTAGAAGAGGGAGGGGCAAAGACAGATGAATAGTGATAGACTGACCAACAATAAGTGAAATGAGACAGGAACTATATTGTGTTGGATTGGGTAAATGTGCATATAACTGGGCCCTCTAGTGGCTAAAGGATATAATCTGCTAATGGAAAAAAAAAAAAAAAAGGGAGGTTCTGAAGCAAGTTTTTTTTTGGGGGGGGCACTGCAGCAGCCTCAATGGGACACCGAGGTCAAGGGTGCAGCCCACAGACTTACAGCTCTAAGAGAAGGGACACAGCACTCAGGGCAGATAGCAAAATCACAGTACCTTAAGACCTCTCTCAAAACTTTAAAATCACTCTTAAGAAAACTCTACATCAGACTAAATATTACTTAAAGTGAGAAATCAAGAACATGTCAAGCAGAGGTCAGTCCTAGCATTAATTTCTTGGCAGCAGTTCCAAGAAGACTTCTGGATTGCTGCACAAAGTGTGAGAAACACTGGCAAACAGGGGCAAGTGATATTCATCCAGGGGTAGCTTCCAAAATTCAGGGTTCCAACCCGTACATAGGCAATTGTAGTGGGGGATTGCAGGAAGTATGCTGTTGGTTAACTAGAATCTGCAGCTTATCGAATAGGAAGGGAAATGGGCAGACTGGGTGGACAGTTGGTGAGACCCCATCTGGAGTACTGTGTCCAGTTCTGGAGACCACATCTCCACAAGGACATAGACAGGATGGAGACAGTCCAGAGGAGGACAACTAAAATGGTGCAGGGTCTGCAAGAGAAGCGATACAAGAAGAGACTAAAGGAGCTTAATATGTATACCCTTGAGGAAGGGAGGGAGAGGGGGGACACAACTGAAACTTTAAAGTACCTCAGTGGAATCAACAAAGTCCAATAAGGTAGCATCTTTCAGAAAAAGAGATGTGCAAGAACAAGAGGACACAATTTGAAGATAGAGAGGGGACATCTCAGGGGCAATGTGAGGAAGTATTTTTTCACAGAGAGAGTGGTGCATGCATGGAACCACCTTCCTGAGGAGGTTGTGGGGTCTAAAACTGTGGGAGAATTCAAGAATTCATGGGACAGACATAAGGCAATTCTTGTGGGGGGTAGGAAGTAATAGACTGTTGGTTAACTAGCATCTGCAGCTTATCCAGTAGGGAGGGAAATGGGCAGACTAGGTGGCCCAAACGGTCCTTATCTGCCATCAAAGTCTATGTTTCTTTGTTTCTATGTACCTTGCTTGGAGGGTGCTCATCAGGCAGCTTCTCTTTGTTCTGCTTACCAAACTGCAGAATGAAGTTTGTTTGAGAGGAGAGAGCCCGAAAGGGCAGAGTTGTCCCCTTGCTTGGAGGGTGAGCATCGGGCAGCTTCTCTTTGTTCTGCTTACCAAACTGCAGAATGCAGTTTGTTTGAGAGGAGAGAGCCCAGAAGGGCAGAGTTGTCCCCTTGCTTGGAGGGTGAGTGTCGGGCAGCTTCTCTTTGTTCTGCTTACCAAACTGCAGAATGCAGTTTGTTTGAAAGGAGAGAGCCCGAAAGGGCAGAGTTGTCCCCTTGCTTGGAGGGTGAGCGTCGGGCAGCTTCTCTTTGTTCTGCTTACCAAACTGCAGAATGCAGTTAGGTTGAGAGGAGAGAGCCCGAAAGGGCAGAGTTGTCCCCTGTTGTTTTCTAATCATGGTTGAGTGTATAACAATTGTTTTCCAAGTTATCAGAACCCATGGTTCCAAACCTAAGTGGTTTAAGCTGGTTTGTTTAAACCAGACACCCTTTGCTAAATTTGTATAAGAAAGAAGAATGTACACTGGTTTCCTCTCCATGGACACATCTCTACAGGTCATAATAATCATTCCTCTATCCTGAGGGATACCCAATTCAACAGGTATTAGGTACTCCATAGTTTCTTTAAGGGACTCCTCTGTCTCATAATGTTTCTCAAAGATTCCATTTATCCTTAAATAGACTTCCTCTCCCGACAGTACCCAGTTGTTATCTTCATGACTATTAACATTTCCCAGCCCTTGACCATTCACATTCACATTCAGGCTCTTTGGTTCATCCCATTTCTTTTTCTCTGAGGTATCCACCAGTTTTCCATCAGTTTCTGTCTCTGTGATCTCATTTGCCTCCTGCCTCTTTTCCATTACTCCATCGTTGTCTGTATTTTCTAAATTCCCCTACTCAGTCATACTCACGCCTAATGTAGTAATGGGTTCTGTTTGTAATTTTGTTGATATCAGATAGCCATTATCACAAGTTTTCTTACTTTTACTTTAACCCCTTTCTTCTTTTTAATCTTTGTTCTTTTTCTTTTGTTAGACTCCTTTTTATTAGTTTCAGGAATACAGAGAGTTGAAAAAGACAATCTCTCATTTTTTTGTTTGTTGTCCTTATAATGATTGTTGCATTTGTTGCATGAAACTCTCAATTTTGTTAGCCAGAGTTTGGATTTTAGCATGCATTAAAGAAACAAATCCTTCCATACTCACTCTCAGATCTTATACTGCCTCTAACATAACAATATGTGCCATGATTGGATGAGCTAAAGCCTTAATAGTATATTTTGATAATGTCAGGACACTGAGCCAAGAATTCCTCTTCTAGTTCAATCCTTTCTACTTCTTTATCTAGTCTTGAAAAGACTGCACCAAGAGAGCCAGTTAAGCTAGATACCTCTTCCCCCACTTGCTGCAATTCTTAATCTAAAACATTTGAAAGACGTGAGAAGATTACTAATGGGCTATAAAGCTCCAAATTAGTTACCTGTAATTTATTTATAGGGATGTGAAACAGGTTAGAGGGTTCCCCACATCTTTTCTTGATAGAGTTGAGGTTATCTAACAGCCTTCTTCTGTTAATTTTTCAGTTATTAAATGTTGATCAGGTGAAAAATATTCAGTTATTTTCTGTATTTTATCACTCAGCACTCCCTCTTCCTTTTTCATCCTATTTTTCTTCTTACCCTTTAATTTATTATTTGTAGATGTATCTTGTTGATTAATACTAAAATCCTTCTCTATCTTTTCCCCTCCTAGACTGGGAATGATTTTGTGTGCTTCTACAAAGTTCTTATTAACTCTTCCCCCTTCCTCTTTTGCTAAACTAGCAGGCTTCAATGCATGAGTTTTTACAACCTCTATGTATAAAAACTGTCTCTCACTAATTTTTGTCTCTGAAGCAGTGGAGGTGGTAATGATGAGAGACTCATCACATACACTCCCATTCTTCTTTTTTCTGTAACAAGCATCTTTCCACCCCTTGTATACATTAGGTTAGGCTGTATCAGACTAAGGAGGTTGTAACAACTTCAGGAGAAATACACAGTGACAATAGCAACCAACAGTACTTGATATATAAATAAATATATACATATATATATATATATATATATATATATTAAACTATATATATATATATATTTTCAAATTGCACAGAAGATATATTGAAAAAGACAACAACAAAATATATATAAATAAATAGGAGGCAGTATAGCGCAGTGGTCTAAGGCTCTGAGCTGCAAATCTGGTGACATCCAGCAGACCAGACCTGGGTTTGAATTCCACAGCTTCCACTGGCATACTGTGTGACCCTGAGCAAGTCACTTAACCTCCTTGTGCTCCCAGGTCACTCCTGTAAAAAAGCTTTCAGCTTAGTGTGCTATACCTGGTTTAAAAAAAAACAAATAAAAAAAAATAAATAAAAATAAATCTAACTAGGCTCAGTACAGCCTCAAAGGTCCCATCAATTTGCAATTCCTTCTTTTTGCAACACCGCAGACCTCTGAACCTCTAGACATCTGGGTTCACAGTCCTTTTATTCAAAAGATAACAATAAATCAGTGATGTCTATTTCTGTAGCCTTTGGAACTTTCTGAGCCAGTTTTTCTGAAAAGCCTAAAAGTCCAGAAAATGAAGTAAATGGCAATTTTCCTTGGACAGTCCGAAAGGGAAAAAGTTCCAGAAAAGTCCCAGAGCAATTGATTCTTTCCAGAAAATGTCTCCAAAAATTCAGCGTTGTCTTTAAAAGATAGAAAGCTACTGATAAAGATGCTGTTAAAGACACTGTTAAGAATGCTGAAAGGGTCACTGTTAAGAACCCCCTGCCTGTTCTCAATGATGACACTAAATAAAAAGCAAAATATAAACCAAGTACTATCACATAAATAATTTGTAACTAGTTTAGCAGCTTGCTTCAGCTAAAACTATAACTCAGACTAGTTACTTAACTCATTATACGCTGGGCGGCCATTTTGTATCAGGAGAATCAATGGATGGTTCGGACTTCATATGGATCTATTGGGTACAATGAGTTAAGACAAAAAAAAAATACAAACAAGAAATGTAAAAATTTAAAAGCCAAAAAGCTAAAAATCAACCCTTAAAAGAGGTATCAAAACTTTTTAGTCGATATTGGTCAAGTTAGAAGCACCCATTTGCGGTGTCAAAGGTAGTTCTTATCATTCCAATTCAGTCGACAGTTAAATCCAGCCATACAGCCAATACAACTATTGCAAAAAACAAGAGAGGAAAACCTCTCTCAAACTTTCATGCTCCTTCATGCTTCGTGCTCCTTAGAGCCCTTTGTAACAAGAGCTTTAAGATATTTTTTATATCCATAGCAATGTAGCTGCTGATACAAAGTTTCAAAACGAAGCGCACCTCTGCCTCTCAGGTGTGTCAGATAGATCTGCCAGAAGACACCAGCGCATGCGCTTATGGACAGATTCAACCTTATCATGTGGCTTGAGGAGCACAATATTTTATTTATTTATTTATTTATTTATTATAACATCAGTTTAAAAACCTTTGAGCCAGAGGCTCATTTACAAAGGTACCTCATCGAAGGCAGACACAACATACATACATGAGGTAATTTTAAACTCTGGATTAACTCTAAAAATACTACAATATTTATACGTATATTTATTTATATGTGTTTTGTTTTTTAAAGTAAATGTTGGTTATATTTTTCTCGGCAGTGGGGTGGGGGGCATTTTGGTTGTGGAGTACCATGTCTGGCAGCACCAACATTTGTGTGCTCTAAGCAGCAGTGGATTAAAAAGAAAATGGTTTGTTTTGTTTTTGACAGTCAGTGTGGCTGTCTCTGCCATTCCCCACTCACCGCCACTGACAGGACTCTGCTTGCTGGCTGGATGGGGAAGCAATTAGTGTTCCCTGAGTGCTGCTGCTGTTGCCACTTCTGATGATTAAGGGAATGAAAAATATGTCCTATGGTAGCCCAGTGTTGAAACTTGCCTTATTCAATCTGGAGAGAAGAAGGATGAGAGAAGACTTATTATTACTGTTTAGCCTGTTTCAATGTCTACCACAACTGTAACAGATGGGGATGATAAGACAAAGGAATCATAGTACAGTAACACCAGAGGACATAATAAGTAATTAAAGGAAGATATTTTCAAAGTAACAGGAGGACATTCTTCTTCACTAGGAAGGTTTTTATTTTATTTCTTTAGAGCACTTAATTCAAATTTACCAGGAAAGTGAACTGGATCAAAATTATCTGTTTTCAGCCATACATGGGGATAAGAGTTACAATAGCAGGAAAACAATTCATGTTATTATACAAAATGAAATAGTAAATACAAAAAATTAAAATTACACGTAAAAGCAAGACTAGACAATATTATGTCTATAGTGTATTTGTGGTCATAATATGGAATGAACTTCCAAGGCAATGTACAGAACTAACAACAACAAAAAAATATTTCAAGTCAATCAGGCAAATGTTTGAGGGGAAATGCAGAAATACTATCTCTTAGAGAGACAGTGGCAATTCTGGGCAAACACCTTCTTCCGTCTTTGTACAGATAGCATGTATGATGTGGAAGGGGGCCCAGCATTCTACTACTGCTGCTGAACAGCTGCTAGCATGGTGCTGTTATTATGGAGGTGGGCATAATGTTTGTTTACAAACTGTAAGAAGCAAACTGCTGCTGTCTTGATGGGAGTCAAAGACTCTGGGATGGAATGTTCAGTATGTACATATTTATGTGGAATTATTGCCCACTGCTAGGAAGTATAGCCTATTGCTAAGGGGAAAGCTAGGCAATAGTTCTTAATAAACCATGTCTTCTGACTATGTTTCAGCAAATTGAAATACAGAGCTTGATTCAGAAAGGTTGGCACAGGCTGTACAGATGGCAGCTTGTGCCAATGGCCAGTGCACCAGGGACCCTGCTCCCGATTCACTATCAGATAGCGTAATGGCGGCTAAATCCCATGACTTGTGGCAAGCCTGGCACTGCACCACACAGATGATGGATCTTGAAGGTGTGCCACAAGCAGTGAGGCAGCTGTGGGGCAACAGCACTATGGACAGCAGTCCCTGGTGGCTATCGTCCACCCCAGCCCCGATCCAAGTTAAGAAATTAAAAAAAATCCCTGGTGGTCTAGCAGACCCCTGATCAGCCCTGATCCCTCTCAGAAAATATTTAAAAAATCCCTGGTTGTCTAGCAGATCCCCGATCAGCCCTGATCCCTTTTAGGAATTACAGAAAATACACCCCGGTGATCTAGTACCCCCAAACCCAGATCCCCATTTTGTATTATTAAACAGCCCTGGTGATCTAGTGCCCCCCAACCCCCAGCAGGCAGTGTCACCACCCTTCTCCCCCAACCTAAAAACAGAGCCAGCAACCTGGCACAGCCCTCTTCACACCACAGTGTCCAGCTGCCGACTGAGCTGTCAGTTAGGAGCACATACTGTATACAGTATGGCTCCCTTATTGACAGCCTGCATTATCTGGATGTGGTGGTGTGAGGAGGGCTATGCCAGTTGCTGGCTGTGTTTTGGGTTGGGGAAATGGGGAGATGGGACACTGCTCTGCCGGGCAGGGGGGCTACTAGCTCACCAGGGCTGTTTAATAATACATAATGGGAGATCGGGGATTGGGGAGGCCAGCTAGACCAGCAGTGTGTTTTTCCTCTGTAATTCTTAGCAGGGATCAGGGCTGATCATGGGTCCACTAGACCATCAGGGATTTTTGTTTTATTTAATGACAGCGATCAGGGCTTGGGGAGACATGGTACATTTCCGCTAATGTCATAACCTTCCCAGAGAACATGTCCAAGTGCCTTTTGACCAGCCCTGGCTGGTCTAGGAGTACTTAGAATGCTGCCTTCTGGGAGGGTTTTGCGAATACTGAAATGGGGGATATGGCAGCCTGCATGTGCCGCAAGTCACCTAGCAGCATCAGCAGCCTATTTTCTGCTGCAAGCCCCCTTTGGTGCATACAGCCAGTGTTTGACACAGGCTGCCTTTCTGAATAGCACCTGGGGCATCTTTTAGCACAAGGATCCACTTACATGATTTATGTTTAATAGAGGCACCTTGCATCATTCTAGGGGCATTATGAATTGGGCCCACAGTATTTGGGCCCAGTTCTCAGGGCCCTTAGATTGATGCAAGGTGTCCACATCAAATATAAATGACACAAGTGGCACCTTGTGTCAAAACAGGTGCCCTGAGTTATTCTCAAAAGCAGTCTGCATCAAACATAGGCTGCATGTGCCAAAGAGGGGGCTTGCACCAGCCTTGCACCACAAAATGAGCTGCAGCAAGGTGCTAGAGGGCTTGCAGCAGATGCAAGCTGCCACCTCCCACAAAGTGGGATTCTCAAAACCCTGCCAGAGGGAGAAGTTCTAAGGGCCATTAGACCAGCAAGAACTGGTCTTAGATAGATAGATAGACAGACAGAGAGAGAGACAGACAGACAGACAGAGGCCCCGATTCTCAAAGTGGGCATGGACCAGCACAAGCTGTGGGAAATAGCAGCCTATGCAGCAGCCCGGTACACCAGAGACCCTGCGTCGGATTATCTAACAGGCAGGGTGTCAGCGGCTAAGTCCCTGTGCTTGCGCCAAGCCAGACTAGGCACCGAACACACAGCGCAGCAGAAGGGCTTGCCACAAGCCATAAGGTGGCTGTGTGCCAGTCCAGCAGCACCCTCAGTGGCTTTGTGTTTCCCCCAGTTGCCCTGTGGACTACTCGCACCCCCCTCCACCTGTACCCCAAGCCAAGACTGGCACAATCCGCAACACACCGTTGTGGTCAGCCTGACTGAGATGTCACTGAGCACATAACCTTGAATGCACTCAGTGACATAGCAGTCGTGGCTAGCTGAGGTGGTGTGTGGAGGGTTGTGCCGGTCCCGGCTTGGGGTACAGGTAAGTGCATGGGTGCGAGGTGGGGGGCATAGCTGGCCAGGTTGGGGAGGATGGAATGCTATATGACCAGGTACACCAGTTACCAATGGGCATATGTGGGCTGGGGAGGGACTGCTAGACCACCAGGCACAGGGGTTGGCATATGGCACTGGTATGGGGATATCACAGAGGGACTACTAGGGCACCAGGGCATTGTCACTAATGCCACACTGGAGAGTAGGTCTCCCAGGAGACATGCCTATGCTGCCAGCCCTGGCTGGTCAAGGGTGCTTAGAAATTCTCCCACTGGGAAAGAATTGTGAATCCCGATTCCTGGCTGTGGCAGCTTGCATCTGCCACATGCCCCCTTGTGCTGTGTAGTAGCCCAGTCATGGGCATATGGGTGGTGCAAGCCCTGTTTGGGGTAGGCACCCTGTGGTTGCCATAGGCTGCCTTTGAGAATGGCTCTGAGGGTAATATCTGTCGCAAGTTGCCACTAGCACCATATTTGTTTGGCACAGGGACCTTGTGCCACTCTCAGGCCTTTGAGAATTGTGCCCAGAAACTTTATTTATAGAATGACCCTTTCCAGAGGCTTGGAGTGTTTTACTAAGGGTACTTAGAAATACCCCTCTGGTAGACTTTAGCACTTTGCGTCAATGTACCCTGGTCTCCACTTCCCAGCCCCAATCACCCCGTTATGTTTAAGGAAAAACCCTGGTGGTCTAGTGGATCCCCCTCCCTGATCCCACGTAATTTAAATAGATTAAATATTCCCTGGTGCTCTAGCGGATCACCCCAGCCCTGATCTCCTGTTAAAATAATTTGAATAGCCCTGGTTGTCTAGCGGACTACCCCAGCCCCAATCCCCTGTTGAAATTAATTCTAATATCCCTGGTGGTCTAAGGGACTGCCCAGCACTGATCCTCTAATAAAATAAATCATAAAATCCCTAGAGATCTAGTGGACTGCCCCAGCCCTGATCTCCCATTAAAATGAATTCTAATATTCCCGGTAGTTTAGTGCCCCCCACTCCCCAGCACCCTACTACCCCAAAACTGAGCCAGCAACTGGCACAGCCCACTGCTCACCACTACGGCCAGCCACTGACTCAGCTCTGAATGACAGCGTACTGTATATAGTACACGCTCAGTGATTGACAGCAGCTGTCAATCACTGACTGCCATAATGTGTGTTCATTCAGAGCTCAGTCAGAGGCTGGTTGTGCTGGTGGGTGGTGGAGCTACGCCAGTGGCAGGCATGGTGTAGATGGGGAGCAGGGTGGTAGGCACTCACCTGCTGGGTGGGGGGATGCAGTCCACTAGACTAGCAGGAAAGGGGGATTTTATTAAGTAGTATTAATGGCAACATCAGGAATCAGAGAGGGGGGCCATTAGAACACCAGGGAAGAGGGATTTTATTAAGTAGTATTATAGACAACATAAGGACATGGGGAAATCAGTGAAGGGGTCCACTAGACCACCAGGGAAGGGAGATTTTATTAAGTAGCATTACGGGCACATGAGGGATCAAGAATGGGGCCACTAGACCACTAGAGAAGGGAGATTTTTTTACTTATTAATATGGGTAGCAATGGGGATCAGTGATGGGTGCCACTAGACCACCAGGGAAGGTTTTTTTTTATGACTTATTAATATGGGCAACATTGGGAATTGGGGAAGGGGGTCACTAGACTACCAGGGACAGGAATTAATTTATTTTATCAGGGGATCAGGATGGGGGGAACACTAGCCTTTGCCACAGGAAACGTGATACAAACCCCTCCCATGCTCCCTATGTTTGTCACATGGGATAGTTTGCCACAAGTGTGGGGACATAGGCACTGGGACCCTCCTGTACCAGAATCTGGTGCAGGGTCCCTGGTGCACTGGGCTTCATCTAAGCCTTCTTTGAGAATTGGGCCCTTTATCTTTAAGGTTTAATGAAAATAAATAAATAAATTGTACAACAGTACCAACTACTGCGATGGTTATAAAACAAGACATCACTGAAAAAAATGTATTACTCATCCATTTTAAATATCATTTAACTTATCTGCGTCAAAGAGATTGAACTTTACTATAGGGCCATCTTGCAAGGACACATGCTTCATATGCTGAAACATTTTCTTAAATCATGCATTTTTTGTCACTTAAATAAAAAGATGTTTGGGGGAACAAGAGCTATGAATAGAGGCTGTTGGTGGCCCTTAACTTGTTCACTGTGGGGAAAAGAAATGGGGCATAATGACAGTCATCCACATACTAATGGTCATTAACAAGATTTTGCTGCGATGTCCTGCAGCAGGATGATGGACCACACTCTCGAGCTCAATGTACAGTACATAATTACCATGGTAACAACAGGAGTAAATTCTTAACTAGTGTGGTAAACTAATGGAGCAGCCTACCAGGAGAGACAGGGGAGACAGAGACAGTACAGGCCATTAAAGTAGGCCTGGACACATCTCTGCTTAGTAGGAGAATCACAGATACCCTAGTGAGTAAATTAGGGTAAGAAAATCGCTGTCAGTTGATACATTTGCACAACATATATCCATCCCTGTTTATAAAGCATGGAGGGTGGACACAATGGACAAAGACTCCTTTGCAAACTCAGTATTTTATGTAAGTATGTTTATTTTTATTTTAGTAAAACATGATGGTTTTAAAAATCCATTGAAGGTGAAGAAATTGATGACAGCTGTAACTCAAAGTCCCTGTTAATTTAATGCCAGGAACGGTGCAGTAAGGGAATGTGCTTTCACTGCTTGCTCTTTGCACCTCAGTATTAACCTTGAGGGCAAACTCTTTATAGTGCATATGTGCATCAGTCTTCATGTTGGATAAACTGATTTTAGAATTCTGGAAATACTTTGAAAACATAATTTTGAGAGAAAACGCATCTTATAGTATAAGATCAACCACTGTTCTGTCTAAACATTAGCCTTCTCAAAATCTTTGTTGTGTATTTTCCACTGTTATGCTCATTATAAAGATTTGTTGCACACATTCCAAACAATTGCTCTACACAGTTTAACATAAATTTGCAGATACCTTGTTCACCTCACACCCAGCTGTTTGCAAACCACCCAGTGCCTAAAGTTGTACATTTTAACTTGTAAAGGTCTATAACACAAAGCCGGGCAAATTCTCACTGGAGATCTTAATATCAATTGGCTCTCTGACTCTGATCTCAGACCAGGGATGCTTTTGCTGCCCTCAACATGACCCAGCTAGTCTCACACCCCACTAGGCACAACCCCTCCACTGGTACCAGCACCCTCCTGGAAATCATCATCACCAGTCGCCCCTCAAAAGTCCTGGACATCAACATACTCCCCAACTCTCTAAGTGACCACTCTCCTGTCTTATTCTTCTGGTCCTCTACCAGCATTAAGACAACCCCTAGAACCACACTGAGATGGCGTCTCCTACCTGGCAGCCTTCATAAAGTTAAAATATACCTTGCCCAACTTGACTGGTCCCCCATCAACTATGCACCATCCATAGATGAAGCCCTTGACTTTTTCACACACTCCTTCAATAAAGCCTGCATCCTCTTTGCCCCCCTCACTAGAACGCACACAAAAAGGTTAAATATGCCCTGGATCACCCCCACCCTCCTCCAGAAATTCAAAATGAGAGACAACCTCAGACACATCGCCATGGAATCCAACAGGCTGGCTGACAGACAAGCATATAATGCAGAGCCCTATAAGTGTACCTGGGCCATCTGGCAGGCAAAAGCTCAGTATTACCGATCCACCCTGGCCTCCTCATGGGGCTCTTCCAGAAGCTTCTGGAACAATGTCAAAGAGCTGAACAGGAAATCCCACCCCCCCAATTGACTGTCAATGGCATGGTTTGCTCGAATCCCCTTAGCATTGCAGACTGCCTAAATTCCACCTTCTCAGATCTAAGCTCCATTCTACCCTGTAATTTCTTTGACCCTGTCCCTGTCTCTCAGCTGCCCACCCTCCCTCATGCTCCTTTCTACCTACACACCATCTCCCCACTTGAAGCCAGATCCTACCTTCTAAAAGCTGCCAATAATAATAGCCCCTGCCCTGATCCCTTGGATGCAAGGCTCTTTCGCCTGGTCCTGGATTTAATCCTGGTCCCCCTTACTGACTTACTAAACAGGTGTCTATGCCTGGGTCAGTTCCACAGTGCATGGAAAACTGCCATCATCACTCCCATTTTCAAGAGTGGGGACTGGTCCCTTCCTGGTAACTACCGACCGATCTCCATCCTCCCCCCACTCTCAAAGGCCTTGGAAAAAGTTGTATACAACCAACTCACTGAGTAGCTTGACAAACATGACATACTGTGCCCAGAACAGCACGGCTTTTGTGCTGGTCATAGCACCACTTCTGTTTACTCGAATTCTCTAACTTCCTGCACTCCACCCTTGACGCCGGTAACCCTGCTGGTGCCGTGTACATAGACCTCTCAAAGGCCTTTGATGAGGTCTGTCATCCCCTCTTGCTTGACGCCCTCAGATTCTTTGGCTTTTCCCCTGGTCCCCTCTCATGGTTCACCAGCTGTCTCTCTGCCAGAACACAGTACGTAAAAATCAATGGCACCTTATCTGACACCCACCCTGTCCGCTCAGGTGTCCCCCAGGGCTCTATCCTGGGCCCCCTCCACTTCAGCCTCTATCTTAACACTCTCCCTTCTGCCTGTTCTAGTAGGATCCTCCTCTGTGTGGATGACCGCTGTGCTTTTTGCCTCAGATCCGTCTACTACCACCCTGCAGACCACCCTCCAGCATGCTTTCCAACAAGTCAAATTCTGGTTCTCTGCCCATAGACTGGTCCTGAACCTCAAAAAGACCAAGGCTATGATCTTCTTGCATTGCCAAAGCTAAGTCTGTAGTGTCCTGCTCATAACATGACCCAGCACACAACCACCCATCAAGCAGGTCTCCACCTATAAGTACCTGGGTATCACATTTGACTTGGCCCTTACCTTCCACTGCTACATAAGTGCCCTCTCTGCTGCCACAAACATCAGGATAGGACTCCTTTACCACCAAAGGGACTGCCTCCCCCCCCAGAGGCTCTAGGGTTAGCCATCACCTCCTCCATCCTGTCATTAGTACACCATGGTCTGCCCATCTATGCTGCCACCGGCAATACTGCCCTTGCTAAAATCCAGCTCTCTATAAACATGGCCTGCAGGCTCCTGACTGGAGCCTCAAGGAGCACCCATACCTGTCTACTGTATGCCACCTCCAACCTGCTAAACCTCGAGGAAAGACTCTGCTATCAAACCTGCCTCCTATTCAAAAAAACCCTGCTTGGGCTCCCCCCTGTGTCTCGGCCTCCCTCCGCCTGGCCTCCCCCTCAGTATCTACCTGCAGCACTGTCAAGACAGCACTCCTAGTCCCAAGGGCCAGGATGTCTCTTGCCCAGAGATCCTTCAGCTACAGAGGACCCACCTGGTTCAACTCCCTCCCAGGCAACTAAACTAGGACCCTTCGAGGCTGCCCTCATGGGTCATTTGCTAAGCTCCCACTGCTGCAATTGTACATAATCTCCCCTCCCCCAACTGTGCTCAGAGAAGACAGTTTGCTGACTATGTGCAAGCCCTCATGTTGAACAAACTGGGCTAATCTGTGATTTCGGATGCCACTCTGCTGCTATATGCATATATTGTACTTCTTAGTGCTATTTTTTTGAACCCCGAACATAGTGCCTGTGTGCCTACCTTATGACTACCGTTTTACTGACATGGTACATGTGTGCCTATACTGTATTTATTGTATTTTACTGCTGCCAACCATGTATCACCATGGATGACTGTAATAATTGTCTGTGTATGACCTATGTACCTGTACTATTGTTGTCTTTATCGCTGAGGTGCCTTTGTAAATGAGTCTCTGATTCAAAGGACTGTAAATCTGATACTTTGAATAAATAAATAAAATAATAACTTGTGATTCCCTATAATTACTGGATATCCAGTCCTGATAAATAGAGAATAATGGATAGGCAAGTGGGTATTATGGATTTTCTTTACACCTAAGGTGTGTGATTACCCATAAACCTCGAGAGCGAAGCTTGAGGGCTTATGAGTCATCACCTGAGAGATGTGTAAAAAATCAGAAATACACATTGCCTATTCTTAATTTTATAATTGCTGGTGCATGGAGCTATAGTATTTTTTTTTTTCGCCAACATGAAAAAAGACGTTTCTATAGAATACTGGTTTATTTTGGAACACATAAAAGAAGTAAGCAGTAGTTTGTTTGTTTTATTTTTAACCAGGTACAATGACTGGGCACAGCCCTTTTTCAGTGATGCCTGACATAAAAAACATCACAAATGCAGTAACATTTACAAAACACAATACTCTTTACAACACTTTACACATATGGTAAATAATAACACAGATCAGTTAGTATTGCAACAACAGTGATTTAAAGAGTCATAATAAGATGACTGCATTTTTTATAGTGCTAGTGCTCTTAACTGACTGAGTTTCCCTGAATAACTCAGTAGCCGTGAACAGAACTTGAAAATGCATGAATACAAGTGAATCATTTTAAAAAATGCAACGGTTTGAACTTTGTACTATTAAAGATAAATACTGCATGTGTTGGTAACAGTCCAGGTGTTTTTGCTTTCCTGTGGATCACGGTTTCAACATTTCATAAGTGCTATAATACTGAAAGGTCCATTTTTACTGAGTTTTTTTTTTTGGGGAGAAGAAAGAGAGAGAGAGAAAAACCCTGCTGGTGTTTACTGACTGCAGAGGAGAGTTTGGACATGGATGTGATGTGCAAGAAGCTCTGGTGCCTGAGGAGACAGCCGTGAGTACTCGACTGAAGTGCCTCTCGCTGACACTGCTGCACGACCAGTCTACATAGCACTGCTGCTTTGCAAAATGCTGTGATAGCTGCTTTTGAAGCAGAATAAAACAAACTCCGGTTATTACAATGTTTGATGGACTGGTAATCTGGTTGATAAATGGGATCACCAGTAATTATAATTCTGTAATAACCCACTGAATTTGGTAATAACTCAACAGTGGTTTATTACAGCATTTTCTTCTTCATGCTCACACTTCACTGAAATGCAAAGAAAGCACACTGTATTTGTGTCACTATGGAGGCTACTCAGAGACATACTCACTCACACAAAACAGCATGCAGTTTTTGACTCTGTCCAAACCTTGCACCAGTTATAAAAATAATGCCTGTGCAGGGTTTATCTTATGAGGATTTTTCACACACCCTTAGAGTGTGATTATCTCATAATCCCCTCGAGCTTCGCTCTCAGGGTTTATTGATTATCACACACTTATGGTGTGTGACAAATCTTCACAAAGCACACTTGCACGGGCATTATTCTGTATGTAATTTTAATTGTGTTCATAAAACAGTTCACAACAGATGAGGATATTGCCATATTAAGCACTTCTATTTCAATCAGCGTTATTGAAAAGGAAGCAGTTAATATTGCAAGTGAAGTATTGCTAGTAGGGGACTCGAATCTATCAGATGTAGACTGGTTCCTCCATACTACAGCATCAACCAGGAGTAGAAACATCCTAGACTTTCTGTAGGAGGCATTCCTCAGTTAACTGGTTATGGAACCCACTCAAGAGAAGGTGATACTGGACCTGGTTCTGACAAACATAGATAGTGTCACAAAGGTCACAATGGGGGACCTTCTGGGGAACAGTGATCACCGTATGGTGTGGTTTGATATTAAAACTGTGTCAGAATCAAATCACATGAGGACAAGGGTCCTGGACTTCACGGGGGCCAATTTCAGGAAAATGGGGAATGTCTGAGGGACAACCTAGCAAGGTTAGAGAAAATGGGGGAGAAGAAGAACAGTGGGCAAAAATAAAAGGGGGTATTGAAAAGGCTACAAATCTCTGTGTCAAGCTGGTTGGCAAGGGTAAAAGGAAGAAGAGACTGCTGTGATTCTCCAAGGAGATAGCATGGAAAGTAAGAGCAAAAAGAAAGACATTTAGAAGATACAAAATAACACAGAGGGAGGAGGACACGAAGAGTTACCAGGAGAAGCAAAGAGAAGCAGGGAAGATATTTTGGAGTGCAAAGTTGCAAACAAAGGAAATGATTGTCAAATCAGTGAAATTGGGGGATAAAACATTTTATAGGTATAGTAGTGAAAAAAGAAAGATAATGGGAGGGATAGTGAGGCTAAAAGATGAAGAAGGGGTAGTGTGTCAGTGTGGCTCAGTTGGTAGCACATCTGCCTCTGAACTGGAAGGTCATGGGTTCTCATCACACACTGGGATTAGACTCATACCTAAAATGCCTGCACCCGAGTGCAAGATTTGAGTGGTGCTGTACTGCTGGGTTCTGCCATCCTTGGGATGAGGCATTAAACCAAGGTCCCTTCTACCCATCCTGGTGTTGTCCTGTTGGGTGTCCAGATGGAGATAAAAGAGCCCAGGGCATTCTTCGCAAAAGAGTATGGGACATTCCTAGTGTCCTGGCCAACATTCCCCTTCCCATGAAACTGGTTAATGCAATTGTTCAGCCTGTGTATGGGAGTTTATGTGTGATATGGCTGCCACTACACATTCAGTCACTTCACTACCAGTCTAGCATTGCTTGTAAAGTGCTTTGGGAAACTCTGTGTATGAAAAGCACTATATAAATGCTGATTCTTCTTCTTGTGCAGGTGGACCACCAAAAGACAAACATATTAAACAAATACTTCTCAGTGTTTACAGAAGAGGAGGCAGATGTGAGCAAAGAATAAAATACAATGGCATTAGGGACAGGGAAGTGGACGCAGGCTCTTTTCAGTGGAAATGATCCTTAGGGATCTAACAACACTGAAAGTGGACAAGGCAATGGGTACAGATGGGGTGCACTCCAGGATACTGAGGGAACTCAGAGAGGAGCTCCTGTGACATCCCTGTTCAACCTGTCATTGTAAACAGAGGTGGTACTTGGGGACTGGAGGAGGGTAGATGTGGTCCCTCTCTACAAAGTGGTAATAGGGAGGAGGCAGGTAACCATAGGCCTATCATCTTGACATCTGTGGTTGGTAAGGTAATGGAATCACTGTTAAAGGAAAGGATTGAGGAATACCTTGTTGCCAGTAGTCTTCAGGATCCAAGAAGACATGGGTTCAAAGGGGGGAGGTTGTGTCAGACAAACATGATTGAGTTCTTTGATTGGGTAACCAGAGAAGTGGATCAGGGATGGGCAGTGGACGGAGCCTTCCTGGATTTCAGAAAGGCCTTTGACACTGTTTCACATAGAAAACTGGCAACTAAGCTGTGGGGACTAGGAGTGTGTAGTAAGGTTGTTAAATAGGTAGAGAGTTGGTTGGGTGGTAGGACTCAGAAGGTGGGGGTGAATGGAGCCCACTCTGGTGTGGGCAAAGTGATCAGGGGGATGCCACAGTGATCAGTACTGGGCCTGGTCCTCTTCAATGTCTTTATTAGTAACATTACTGCAGTACAGGAAGGAAGGGTATGCCACTTCACAGATGACACAAAACTGCAACAGAGTGGACAGACAGAGCGGGGGTGGATAGAATGTGAAGTGATCTAAAAAAGCTAGCAGTCTGGTCAAGGAATTGGCAACTGTGTTTCAACACTAAAAAATGCAAAATAATGCATATGGGGCACTAAAACCCAAGGGTAACATACAAACTGGGGGGGCCTTGACAGTCATGGAGCAGGAAAAGGACCTGGGGGTGATAACTGCAGATGATCTAAGGTTTGCAAAACAGTGTGACAAGACAGTGGGGAAGGCTAGCAGGATGCTGGGATGCATAGGCAGGGGCATACCCAGCAGAAGGAAGGAGGTGATAATAGCTCTGTATAGATCACTGGGAAGACTATACCTTGAATTCTGTTTAAAAGACAAAGAACCTCTGTGCGCAAACACTGAGGCAAGGGTTACCCAAAGGGCATTTGGCTGGGAAGCCAAGTTTCAAGAAAATACAAAATCACACATGCCCCCACAATGCAAAGCATCATGGGCTGCATATGCAAATCACCACAGAATGTTATGCTGGTCCAACTTTAAGCAGAATTGCATGGTGCCGAAAGGCCTCTCACACAGTTTGCAAAGGGTGCTAACAGAAGACATAGACATGTGTTCCGTCCTACCAGGACTCATCAGTATGCCTCATCTGTTTGACACCCCAGTGGAATGGACCAGCTACCCTAGAGGCAGTGTGCCTTGGATATATTGTGGTGAACCCATTAAAATAAAAAAAACTATTTAAAGAAAAAAGAACCCTTAACAAACACTGAGGCAGGGTTACCCCAAGGGCTGGCTGGGAAGCCAGAGTTTCAAAAATACGTGTGTGATTTTGTATTTTCTTGAGCAGCTTCCCAATGCGGGTGTTTCCCTGGCATACTGATCATTCTGACCACCATATTGCCCATCTCCTCCTTGATGTTTCCCCTAATATACTGTACATAGAGACAAATTCTGGAAATTAAACAACCAACTTCTGAAATGTGATGAACAAATACAACTCCTCCAAACTTTCATTTCTAATTTTATGGATTTTAATGGCCCATCAATGCCTAAAAAAGATTTTCTATGGGGCTCTCTAAAATGTGCACTGAGGGTCGAATTGATTCATCTGGTGACTAAGCGTAAAAAGCAGAGAGCTGCAGCCCTCTCTGCAATCCTGTCCCAGATAGAAGAACAAGAACGTCATCTTCTACCCTCCACTCCAATATAAGACTGGGCAAAAATAGAATCTCTCCATGCACAATACAATCAAATATTAGCTGAAAAGGCCGAATTCTTAATGCTCTGGTCTAAAATATCATACTTTGACCAAGGGGAAAGGGCTGGGAGGCTTATGGCCCTTTGTCTTCGTACCCAAATTGCCAATAAGATAGTTACCTCTATCTACTAGACTTCAGGGAACCTACCTACCTCCCCTCCAGATATTGTGCATGCATTCCAAGAATATTACTGGCATCTATATTCAGCCTCAGCTCATTCCTCCTTGTCCCAACAATTTGACAACTTTCTCCAAGATATTGATCTCCCAGTGTTATCAGACTCACAGATCAATATCCTGAAAAATCCCATTACCTTATCAGAAGTTTGTGAAGCCATAGACTCCCTGTCAGGGAGAAATCGCCTGGCCCGGATGGATTCACAACAAATTTTTATCAAGCATTTAAAGAAATGATTGCTCCCATTCTCCTAGATACTTTTCAATACATCTTTAAAAAAGGTATATCCGACACCTCCCTGATTCAGACCATCATAATTGTTCTTCCTAAACCTGGCAAAACCCCTTTCTTTATTCCTAACTATAGACCAATTTATCTAATTAATGTGGATCTTAAGATCCTTGCCAAAATACTTTCATCTAGACTAGGTCAGGTCTGGGAATCTCTTATTAGTATAGAACAGGTAGGGTTTGTTAAAGGGAGATTATCATCTGATCACCTTAGAAAAGTAGCCTACCTTTCTTCTGCATCCAGGGATGTTACTACATCTGCCACTCTTGTTTCCCTGGACACAGAAAAGGCCTTTGATAGGCTTTCTTGGGATTATCTCTTTTTGTTATTGTCCAGATACCATATCCTGCAAGAATTTATACAATGGGTTAACATTTTGTATACATTACCAACAGCTCAAATTCACTGCAATGGTATTCTCTCTACACCCTTTACTTTATCTCAGGGTACCCGACAAGGATGCCCCCTCTCTCCTTTCCGTTTCAACTTGTATCTGGAACCACTTATTCAATAAAATTAAAACTCAGCTCTGGTATCTGGGATACTGATTGATCATAAGGAATATAAATTATCAGCTTATGCAGATGATTTACTCCTGCATATCACCAATCTTACCCAATCCTCCCGGCAACCTTTCAAATTATATCACAGTTTGAGGCAATTTCAAATTACAAGCTAAACATGGGAAAAACTGAAGTTTTCCCCTTAACAAATTACACTGAGGGTGACATGAACATTTTGGGCCTCTACGCTGGAATACTGAAAATTCAGGTATTTAGAGTCCTCCTGCTCCTCACTCCCCATTATGAAAAACTCAATTTAGATGTTTTAAATAAGACCTTAACAGATGATTTCAAGTGATGGTCAAAATTACCTATTTCTTTCTGGGGACGTATGAGCATAATAAAAATGAGTGTACTACCTCGGATCTTATACCCTTTACAAATGTTCAATGGGGCCCTCCCACTATCACGGTTTTCGCAGATGCATAGAATCATTAGTACCTTTATATGGCAAGGGAAAAAAGTTAGGCGAAACTATCTCAAACTTATACTCCAGAAACCTGACAGAGGCCTTCAAGCCCCTAACTTTTATATATATTATCTAGCTATTCATCTGTCAAGAATCAGATTCTGGTTACAATCCTCAGAAGCTATCCTAGAATCCACTTATTGTCCCTTCTGGGTCAGAATTGAACAGGTTCTATGTTTAGAAAGCAGCATTGACCATAAGACTCTTCCTTTTATTACTAGAAAGAATCTCCCTAAATCCTTACAGGACACACCACTGTATGCTTTACTTCACACTCAGCATCAGTTAAATAATTTCCTTAGAACAGATGCATACAGAGATATTGCCCAACCCCTGTTCTCTAATTCCAACCTCTTAATTTCAGGGAAGATAATTAAACCCCACCTCTTTTGGCCAAATATGGGAGTGAAAAGGGTAGACCAGTTGGTCCGAGATCAAAAACTGCTCTCCTTCAAAGAGGCCAGACTCATTTTTAAATGGCCTATGAATCAAGTGTTTAAATTCTTTCAAATATCCCACCTATTAGTGTCTCATTTTGGCTTAGGGGGTTGGAATTTCCCTCCAATGTCTACTTTACTCCCATATATCAAATCCACCCTTACATCTCACATCATTTCTTATTCATATAAATTCCTCCTAAAAAAAATTGCTACCCTAGAAGGTCAGAGGTTCTATTGGTGGGATAATATTTTGCCATCAAATTCCCCATCTAAGACTTGGTCCAACATCTGGAAACACCTATATAAGTATATTAAGTGGGACAGGTACAGATTCATGCAATATTACATTAACAACAATTTATATTACACACCAATTAAACTTCACCAAATGGAGAGTATTACCTTCCACCCAATGTCCAAAGTGTCAGCAGGCACCTGTTGATTTATTCCACATGCTATGGTGCTATGGTCCTGTGACAAAATTACTTCCTTCTTGCTGGATATTCAAAATCGTCTTAACCCTTTACTTACTTTAGCTGACAAATTCAATCCTGAAATTTGTATCATGGGTGATTATATGCAGGTATAAGGGTCTCAACAGAGAGCCCATATGGCTTTAATTACAGCCTGTGCTAAAAAAGTAATACTAAGGCATTGGTTGGACTCGTCTACCCCCCTATACTTAGAATGGTTCAAGGAAATCATGTTTGCCTTACAAGCAGAGTTCATAATTGCAGGAACCACGAATAGATTGGGGAGATATAAACAAAGAAGGGAATTACTGCACACTCTTATATCGATCACAATAGACCCACTCCATACTTACCATTACTGCTTTTCATGAGGGTTACAACTCATATGGAATAACCCCAAGCCAGTATTTCATAATCATATTTTTCATAAGGGTTCTTAACAAAACCATGTGGCAGACCGAGATGGGGTGGGGGGAGGGTATGGGGGGTGGGATGAAGACAACTTAATCATAGTACAGGTTTTTATGTACGATAACTTGTCACCGAATGCTATAACTCATGTAACTGATTATCAGTTGCTTTTCTCCCAGCATTGTCATGTTGTCTGTATTGATTGCTGTTATATATCTAAAATGAATAAAGTTTATCAATTAAAAAAAAAAGGTTTTGCAAAAAACAGCACAAAATTTTCACATTTACGACAGTTTCATGGATGTTTTTTCCATGATTTGCAAAATACTTTGGCTCTGAGTTTTAAAACAGCATTTCTGGGGGTTGCCTTAAAAAGATAGAGCTGGCATCCTCAGGACCCTGACTAGGTAAACCCAACAGTCAGTGTTTACTTAAAGGGTCCCAAATAATTTAAATGCCAGGCATTTTCTCTCTCCACTAACTGAAAACAAGATGGCAGCAGCACAAAGTAAAAGGGCCATTTCTGCGAAAACTTTCATGAGATACATATATTTTCCCCTTGACTATAATGGGAAACTTGCTTTTTGAATAACTTGTGAATGGTTTAATATTTTTTCACCAAATCTTCAAAGGGCACATCAGTGACATAGGAGGCATCTTCCCTGAAGATTTCAGACCAAACAGACAAATTTTGTGGGCTGTGGGAGAAAGCAAAGAAACACACAAAAAGTAATTTTTTTTTGCATTTTTTTGGTGTTCTGTAGCTCCACAACCATATATCCGACCATAATGCAACTTTTCAGAACCAGAGATCTATGACACCAGACCATGCATGCTAAGCTTCAGGCAAATCTGTAATACAGTGGCAAAGTTATTAAGGTGCAAAATGTGAGGTTTAACATTAAAGTGCTTACTCAACCCTAACTATACCGGTTGCTACGCCAGTATAATATATATATATATATATATATATATATTTTATATACATTTTATTTTATATAGGTTTTCCTGGTTGTCTAGTGGCCCTCCTCCTCGATCCCTCATATCCCTAATATTACTTTTATAATTATTAAGCCAATTTCCTGGTGGTCTAGTGGCTGCACCTCCCGATCCCTGATGCACATTTTGATTTTCATTGGTGACTAGTGGTGTCCTCCACCCTCCCATGTTTCTTGGATGCTGAAAATAAGAAAATTATCACTCAATGTCTTTATTTAATTGTTTTAACCTGTAAAAATAATGTTCATTGCTGATCACACCCACACACCCCCACCTGACTATCCACTGTGCACCCACCTCCCCACACCCACCTTGACATTCACACACACCCTCAGTCACCTGAAGAGGTCCCAGGTTTAAGATCCACTCTCCTGATCAAAGACACATCTTGCTGCTGGAACCAGTGACTACAATATGAGAAACTAAGGTAAATGTGGTTTAATGTATTGCAAAGGGGGATTTCAACTTTTATTCATAACTCAGCCATTTTCTTTATATTTTGACCACATATTTCAACATAGCCTTATGGGGACCTCACCTCTTGAACAATATGACTGTTGTTATGCAGCTCCTGCCTGAAAGGTGATTTTGTGGTTGCTTGGCAAATTCACCTTTTGGGCATGATTTCTGTAATGCCAGTGATATCGTTCATGAGGTGGTGTCTCCAAAAGGACATGCTGAAAATTTGGGGTCAAAATGTCAAAAAATGGTTGATTTATGAGCACTCATTGCAATTTCACTATGGACACTTATACCTTTGTAAATATTAAATATTTTCACACCAAATGTTCAACATAGACTTCTTATTACCCCTCAAAATGTATGCCACAGTTGTCATTTTTCAAATTCTAGCCAAAATGTGTTTTTGCTCCTGAGGAGCGGAATGGCATTGCTGTTGCACAGAATTACATTTTGGCTGGAATTCTAAAATTTGCTGCACAGAGTACATCAGGTGGGGTGATAACATAGCTATGCTGACAATTTTCTCACTCTTGCCCTAAAAATGTAAGTGCATGGCCCAGAGGGCCCTGTGCATACACAGCTACATACTGTACACATATGCATGTATGGAGGGATGGGAGCGCAGGTCCCTCCCACAAGCAAATAAGACTATGATTATACTTTCTGAAAAAAATAAAGAAATTATTTGCAAAAAACTTCATTAATGCATCAATCTGGGTTCCAGCATCAAAAGTTTGGAAATGCTGTGTTAGGGTTTCCAACCCAAACAGCCTACCCACCCACACCAACCAGCACCGGGTGTGTGCCTTTATGTTATCAGTAATAACACTAACCTCATTTTCCTATACTGTACCATCTCAGCCCCTTACACATGGAATAGGGTGAGTTTTGGGGCTGACAACCCCAAGGCATGACCCCAGTGCTTGTTGGTACATAGAGGGTTGTGGGGTGTTAGGATTAGAAACCCTAATATCACATTTCCATAATGTTGATGTTGGAACTTTAACTGATGCTTAACAATTTTTTTTTACAAATATGTATACATATACATTCATTGCAAAAAACTCTGTTAATTTGTCAGTTAGGGTTGCTGTCACAGTGACAAAAGTTTGGAAATTTGATGTTAGGGTTACCACCCCTACCACCCCAGCCACCCCACTCACCCTACAGACACTAGCAGGAATCAGGGCATGCCATGGGGTCTCCAGGCCCAACTCTCACCCCATTCCATATGTAAACAAGCTGACATGCTACAGTATGGGAGAATGGGCTGAAAGTTAGGTCTGATGACTCCATGGCACACCTAATGCCTGTTGGTGCCTGTAGGTGGGGGAGTGTGTTAGGGGTGAGTAATCTAACATCAAATTTCCAAACTTTTTACCTGTTACATCAACCTAACTGATGTATTAACAGAGTTTTACAATGAATTTCCATTCTTTTGAGAAAGTGTAATGTAGTGGTTAGTTGTATGTGTTTGTGGGGGCGCGGGGCCTCTTGGCCCTGTGCTCCCTTCATGTTACCCATTTTTTGTGTAATGGTATGCGTATGTGGGAGCTCAGGCCCTCAGGGCCCTGTGTTCCCACTTACACTAAAATGCAGAACTGTACGGTAGCCCCACAGTACTGAAAAGTAACCTTTATTTGGCAATGTCTCAGTAAGCGTGGCAACACTGGAAAAAATCCCATTGCAGTTGTAATCATGACTTCGAAAACTCCATGTGTGCTTAGTCTACCTAAAGGTGGACCAAGCTGTTGGTAGCAAAAAATCCATATCTCAAATCATTTTCGAGATACAGGCACTGAATGGTGCAGCAGGCATCTCAATGTTATCCTATGGGAAATTTCTCAGCTTTGGAATGCTGTAACTATGGACCCATTGAATGTTTTGGGACCAAACTGCCAAAAGGCACATCTATGGTAGCGGGCTTGCCACCCTGCAAATTTTAGCCCAAAAGCCCAATCCACCTTGGCACAATGAGGTGACAAAGGAAACAGCACATGGGACAATGTTTCAAGCATCTTTTCATGAAAATAAATGCTTTCTCGAAAACAAAATCTTTTCATGACACCCAATACCTTATAATGAAATGTTGTCGAGCACAAGAAAATGTTTTGCAAAAGTTTTGTGAATGTTTTCTTAGTGCACATATAAATCTTCAATATGCTAAAATGGGACATGAAAAACTTGTATAACTTTTGAACAGATTAAGATTTTTACACCAGATCTTCAAAAGGCACCCGTTTGACCAGTCCACATATAGACATTCAAATTTGAATCCACTCAGACGCATTCTTCAGTCCTTTAAGCCCAACCGAAAAAATGTGCAAGCGTTGAAGATTTTTCACTTTTTGACACTCTACTGTTCTGCAGCTGTACATCCGACTGGAATAAAACATTCCAGATCCAGAGATCTATTGTTGGATGCCGTGCATAAAATTTCAAACCGTCAGTACAATTGGTTGCAAATTAATTAAAGTGCAATCTCTGGGGTTTAACATTAAAGTGGCCCTCAACCCCAACTATACTGGCCTACTGGGCCAGTATTATATATAAACATATATATATATATATATATATATATATATATATATATATATATATATATATATATATATATATATATATACACATACATATATATACATACATACACACACACACACACATATATCAAAAACTTTGTTAATGCATCAGTTAGTGTTGATGTGACAAAAGTAGGAAATGAGGTGTTAGGTTGACACCCTAATCACCCCCACACACACCCCACCCCATCCCCACCCACCACAGACCAACAGGTGATGGGGTGTGCCTTTGGGTCATCAGCCATAACTCTCACCCCATTCCATATGAAACAATGCTCATGTGATACAGTATAGGAGAATGGAGTGAGAGTTAGGCTCAACAACCCCAAGACACACCACATCACCTGTTGGTCTGTAGCAGGTGGGGGTGGGGTGGGGGGGTGAGGCATGGGGGCTGTTAGAGTGTCAACCCTTATGACTCATTTCCCTACTTTTGTCACTTTAACCCTAATATTCATTAACAACATTTTTACAATAAATTTCCTATACTTTTTGAGAAAGTGTAATGTAACTGTCTAATTTATCTGTCATCTCATCCTCTCTCTCCTTACCACCTTATTTCACAATAGCACTTGTTCACTTATTACCATTGCCTTATTAATTGTTCTCACAAATTACATATGTATGCAACACTATTTGCAACAACTGCCTTAATTAATTGTATGCTATGTTGATCAATGAAAATTGAATGTAAAATGTTTCATCTCTATTGTACCTCTTCCCCCAAGATTGCACCATCAGATGAACAACCTGTTGCTCAGTGTACTTTCCTAGTGAAACATTTCAATAAATAAATAAATAAATAAATAAATAAATAAATAAAACTGGTAACTGGTATGTGCTGGTGGGAGAGCGGGCCCTCCGGGCCCTGTGCTCCCTTCAAGCTGCTGATTTTTGCATAATGATATGCATCTGTGGGAACATGATCCCTCTGGGCCCTGCGCTCCCACTTACACATAAGTACTGAGCCATACGGCAGTTCTATAGGGCTGAAAAGGAACCCTTGTAACACTAATTTGCCAATATCTCAGTAACTGTAGCAGCTATGGAAAAATGCCACTGCAGTTGTAATCATGACTTCAAAACCTCCAGGCATGCTTAGTTCACTTAAAGGTGAACTTAGCTGCTCATATCAAAAAATCCATATCTTGAATTGTTTCCAAGATAAGGGCATCAAAACACACTGTGGGTGTCTCAGTGTTATCCCATGGGAAATATCTCAAGTTTGTAATGGCATAGTTATGGAACTGATGCAAATTTTTGCACCTAAGCAGCAAAATTCACATCTCTGGGACACCCCCTTTGTACCCTGTAAATTTCAAGCCAAAACACACAACTGTTTATTTGCAGTGCACTGGGAAAGTTTTAAAATTCCTAGTTTGTGAGGTGTCAGAGTCCCTGTTCATGAGGTCAATCCCCATTCGTGAACTGTCAAAATCCCATTTGTGAGAATTCCTTGTGCGTCAGATTTTGGCCATATAGTCTGCATATCGCAATCAATGATTTTTTTCAGCTTGCAAATGGGGATGGGCTCACGAAAGGGGATTTTGACAGCTCTCAAAGAGGATTTAAAAACCAATCAAGCTGTCAAAATCCTTCGAGGAGCCAATCCTGCGAGGTGAAAAATTCCTGTTCATGAAGCTAATCCTTGTTGTTCACGAGATGAATATCTGGTCTAAAATTAGATTATCAAGAGTTTGTCAGCTAAAGTGAAAGGAGATCATTTCTAAAGGGATTCTGACAGCTCACAAAGTGTATTTTGACCAGCTGGTAATGGGATTAAAAAAGAACAATCCCCTTTCACGAGCTGTCCATCTGAGCCTATCCTTTTACAGCCATGTGAGGTGACAAATCCCTGTTCATGAGCCAATCCTTGTTTTGTGAGAATAGGGCATCTGGTCTGGAAATCACTATCAAGGTTTTGACAACTCACCGAACAAGGATAGAAACTGCGATCAAGGTTTATCACCTTGTGAACAGGATCGGGCGAGTGAGAACAGGATTTTAAACTGAAAAAGGCAAAATTTTCAGAGAGAAAAAGCAAACCAAAGCCATGGGTTTGTGAGGGCATCACCCTGAACAAAACCCATGCTTCAACATCTTCACCACACCACGCATATTCAAAATTAAATAACTTTTGGAGCAGTTGATATTTTGTCACAAACCAATGCTGGATTGTTCTTTAGATAAACCTCTTTCTACCCTGAAATTTCAAATGGTGTGGCCAAAACATGATGAGCAAAATCAACAAGAATGGGCAAAAATTGCTTTTGGCACTTCACTGCACGAAACCACGCAAATCTGTATGAAATGCAATTTGGCATATCAAAGACCTAGCATCTGAGACACGCACATTCAAATTTCATGCAAATGCATAAAACATTTGCAAAGTTGATAACAAACAACATTTGAGGTTTAACATTAAGTGCACCGACCCTATATAGCTATATATATATATAATATTATATATATATATATATATATATATATATATATATATATATATATATATATATATAGAGAGAGAGAGGTATCCCAGGATGAAACCCACTATTGAAACACCCTGCAGTATGCTGCAGCACACATACTGAATAAGGCATTGTGATTTCAATGGCAATTAGTCCCTTTTGTCATGCAGGAAACTGTGGCATTCACTTCATCCTGGCAGTGTCACATTGAAATTACATTGCTTTATTCAGTAGGTCTGTTGCAGCATTCTGCAGAGTGCTGCAAAATGCTGCAGAATTGGGTTTCATCCTGGGAAACGCCAGTGTGTATGTATAGAGTCTCTCTCTCTCTCTCTCTCTCTCTCTCTCTCTCTCTCTTATATATATATATATATATATATATATATATTATGGTGTTACGGTAGGTGCTACTTAATTAAGTTGCATAGGCCACTTCTATGTTAAACCTCAAAGTTTGCACTTTAATAACTTTGCAATCGTTTATCCTATGTGCCTGAAATTTGGAATGCACAACCACCTACCCTAGATCTCTGGATCTGGTAAGTCTCTTTCCAGTTGGATGTACGGTTGCGGAACTGTGGGGCACTCAAAAAGTGAAAAATCACATTTTTTGCAAATTCTTTGGTAAGCCATAATGGACTGAAGAATATATTTGAGTGGGTTCAGATTTGTTTTTCTACATGTGTCCTGGTTTGAACTGGTGCCTTTTGAAGATCTGGTGAAAAATAGTAATCTCTCATTATAGCCTATGGAAAAATGTATATTTTTGTGATCATATTTTTTGCTGTCGAGCTGCCTGAAATTGTTTTTGTGCTGCTGCCATCTTGTTTTCAGTTAGTGAGAGAGAAAAAAATGTAATTAAAAAAATGGTATACTTTGGTAAACACCAGCAGTTGTGTTTACCTAATTGGGCTCTGAGGAACATGACTCTGGCATTAGTTTTTCACCAGCTGGTTTCACAATTTTGCCATTTTTTGTTCGTAGCAATATTTTGTTACCGGAAAATAATCTTGATCATAAGAAAAATAACCACGGCAATTTTTTTTATCGCGGTCACATTCTCATTATAGAGATAGGAGTATCGCGAAAACATTTAAAATAATCACGGTAACACTGCAGAAACACATTTTTACATGTGTTGTTTTCTTTGTCACTTCATTGTGGCAAGGTGGGTTGTGCTATTGGCCTGCAATTTTCAGGGTGGCAAGCCCTAGTCCCACAGATGTGCCTTTTGGTGCTTTGGTATATAAACATTGAACAGGCACATAGTTACAGCATTCCAAAGCTGAGAAAATTTCCCATAGGATAACATTGCCTTGTCCATGACACCTTTCGGTGCCCGTATCTCGAAAACGGTTCGAGATATGGATTTTTCATCACAAAATTTCTTAGTCCCTTTTTGGGGGACTCAGTACAGAAGTAGGATGGAAAGCCATGAATACCATAACATTTAATTTTTTTCTACCTTGTATGGTTACTGAGATATTTGGGAATTAGTGTTCCAGTTTTCATGTCCATGGGCACTTACGGACACAGAGTTAGCATTCACAGCATTTGTTGGTGCCCATATCTCATAAACAATGCAAGATACAGATTCAGTAGATCCTTACATCATGTGTAGGTCTCACTGTCATGATTACCATACATGAATTTTTTTCTAGCTGCTACGGTTCCTGAAATATTGGCAAATTAGTGTTACAAGGGTTCCTTGCCCATTGGGCTGGTGTATGGCTCTATAGCTATGTGTAAGTGGGAGCACGGGGCCCAGAGGCCCCATGCTCCCACAGACACATATCATTATGCACAAATGGGCAGCTTTTCAGGCCTTGCGCTCCACCCAACACATACCATTTACTATTTATATTATGCTTTTTCAAAAAGAAAGGAAATTATTTGCAAAAAACTTTGTTAATGCATCAGTTAGGGTTGTTTCCACAGCAAAAAAAGTGTGGAAATTCAATGTTAGGGTTACGAGCCCACCACCCAACCCCTGCACCCCCATCCTCCACACACACACCAACAGATGTTAGAGAGTGCAGGAGTCATCAGTCCTAACTCTCACCCCATTCTCCTATACTGTAGCATGTCAACTTGCATACATATTGAATGGGGTGAGGTTGGGTCTGAGGACCAATGGCACTCCCAACTGTTGGTGTGTGGAGGATGGAGGTGGTGGGAGTGGGGTGGTGGGGTGGTAACCTAATGTTGAATTTCCACACTTTTGTCACAGTGGAAACAACCCTAACTGATGCATTAACAACATTTTTGCAAAGAATATAGATAGATAGATTGATTGGATGAGGAGAGGAACCAAGATGGCTGCACGCTAAGAGGCTGTGGAGGAGTCCCACAAGCAGGACAGAGAGAAGCTTTTATATTTTTAGTAAAGGTATGCCACCGTTGCCTCAATAGGTTTTACACTCTCTGCACTTTCCAGACTTTCTAGTGCTATCTGGTTCCAGTGTTCCCCTTCTTTTGCTTATTTCTCCCAGCAGGAACTGGAGAGGAGTCCTAGTGGTGGGCAAGGAGCCCCAGTACCTGCGGTGGACGAGCCGCCCTGCGCAGGGTTATGGAGCCATGGAAACAACTGAGAGAAGCTTCTTATTGCTTCAGAAGACTGTCTGAGGAGGTTACTGAAGAACCGTTCTGACTTACTGATTGATTTTGAGCTGCTTCTCTGCTGAAAGACTTAACAGCAAAATCTGTTCACTCTGTTTACTCTGTTTGCTCTACGAAGGCTGTGGACTCTCACTATTTTATTCATGTGTTCAGTCTAGCATTTAGTGCAATTAATATAATCAGTCCTGTTCTTTTAAGAATTTTATCTATTTTAGTACACTCCTTGCTTGCTTGCTCTTGGTGCATTCTATCTACTTACCATAGGAAGCTGGGGTTAATTTGGAGAAATCAACAATCTTTTGTTCAAATCAGTTTTTAAAAAAAAACATAAATCCCTGTTTTGTTACTTTTTCATGCTTATTCACTCCTCAAGCTAGTATGTGATTGGGCAATATATAGTACATATATACTAGCACTTGCAGTGAGCATGCTGGTTTAACAAAGTAAGGAATGGAGTTGGTGTTAGCGCTGGCAGCTGGTGTTCTGATGTGGTTTATTTTTATCAAGTCTGTCTAGTGCGCATTACCAAACTATTGAATCATTTAGCCGTCCGTATTGCTTTAACAGTTTTTGGTCTGGGACTTGAAGTTTTTACTCATTTCTGCTCATCAGTAATTGCTAGAATGTAAGCAGAGCCATTTTTGTTAGCACCCTTTAGTGTGGTTGGGTCTGCTTTTAATAAACTCTAACATTGTGTCCAATATCATTTTCCTGTACTAATGTTCGCACCGGGCTGTCCCAAAAGTAAAAGGCACTCCTTTTTCAGCTGTATGCCAACTGATCTGATATAGTTTTTTTTTTTAAATACATTATTTAACTTTGATGAGAAAAGTAAGTGATACAAGTAAGCATCCCCTTTTCTTTTCTTTTCCTTCTTCAGAGGGACAGATAGGGGCACAGGTACAACCCTGTATTGTCCTGGATTCCCCCCTTTTCCCTCACAAAAAACACAGAGACCCATTGCTTGTTGTTGTGCTCAGATTGGCAATTAATTTATTTAAATTCATCAATCCATAATTCATTTTCCATTTCTTTATTGTCATATATCCATAATTTCCATTTATTTCCATCCATATCACTTTCTGATTATCCATCCCCCAGGCGAAAACCTGGGTGCCTTCTTCTTCTCCTTTTCTGTTAGGTAATGGTAAAAACCGAGACCACTTTCTCCTTCATCTTCTTCTTCCTCCTGTGTTACTCCTTTTCTCCCCTCCCATCCCTCCCCTTTCCCCCCTGCCATCCACCTTGGCAGTCCATAGCCATATTATATCATCTGACCCCAACTCCTTGGCAGACTTCAAGGATTTCAGCCTGCCATCCACCTTTGGCAGTCCATAACCACATTATCTCCTGCCATCCACCTTTGGCAGCCCATAACCTTATTATCTCCTGCCATCCACCTTTGGCAGTCCATACCATATCCTCCTCCTCTGCCATTCCCCTTTGGCAGTCCACCGTCCTAGCGGACGCGTCTGTCCTCCACCATGACAGACTCTTATACAGCCCCAATTTGACTGTCTTTCCATCTTACCTTTTCTTCTAGGGTGGGTGGGAGGTATCAAAAACTCCAGCAAAAATGGCTGAGGCTCCCTTGTGCCGTCCCTTAAGTACCTCCCTACCCCCTCCCCTTCCTGCTGCCTGGCCATTGTTCTGGCTCTTGATTCCTCCCCTTCTCTATCCCTTCCCCTTCTGAGCACAACCATTCCTTACAGGAGGGAAGGGGGTACACCAAGGACAACATGGTCTACGCCCTTAAAGGCAAACTCAGTTGTCCCAGTTCCCCTTTCCTCACAAAACACAGAGACTCATTGCTTGTTGTTGTACTCAGATTGGCAATTAATTTATTTAAATTCATCAATACATAATTCATTTTCCATTTCTTTATTGTCATATATCAATAATTTCCATTTATTTCCATCCATATCACTTTCTGATTATCCATCCCCCAGGTGAAAACCTGGGTGCCTTGTTCTTCTCCTTTTCTGTTAGGTAATGGTGAAAACCGAGACCACTTTCTCCTTCATCTTCTTCTTCCTCTTGTGTTACTCCTTTTTCTTCCCCCTCCCATCCCCCCCTTTTCCCCACTAGCCAGTCTCCAGCTTGTGTTGGATGACTGGCTTCCCTCCAACTTAGGGTATCCCTCTCCCCTACCTTTGTTTTTTTTTTTTGTTTTTGTCATTTTGTCTGTCTTCTCCATTCTTCTATGAAACCCATTGTTTCTGCATTGCTATATCTGACAGGTGTACCTCATCTGATCTGTAGAAATCATCTACTCGTTCTTCGACTCTGCAGTATCACCTGTTCTCCCATCTGCCTTATCAGTGTCCCTACTCATCTATTCATCTTCCTCCTAGCCTTCTCCACCACCCTGTGGCTGTGTTCCTGTCTCCATACCCTTCTTGGTATTATATCTGACCAGGCAAGGCATACTTGAGGCCACCACTGTCTTATTGCCCCTAAGTCCCTCTTAATCTGCAAGTATGTGTGCACCCATGGTCTGCCTGCCAGGTCGTTGCCCCCTAGGTGTATAATGATTAGGTCTGGACTGGGCGATGTCCATGAGCTCTTTCAAAGCAGGGAGGGCTGTTCCATCTCATCTCCCATAAGCTGTGCCATAGAAACTTGGCTTCCCAGCCAAATGCCCTTTGGGGTAACCCTTGCCTCAGTGTTTGCGCACAGAGGTTCTTTGTCTTTTAAATAGTTTTTTTATTTTAATGGGTTCACCACAATATACCCAAGGCACACTGCCTCTAGGGTAGCTGGTCCATTCCACTGGGGTGTCAAACAGACGAGGCTTACTGATGAGTCCTGTTAGGATGAAACACGTGTCTATGTCTTCTGTTAGCACCCTTTGCAAACTGTGTGAGAGGCCTTTTGGCACCATGCAATTCTGCTTAAAGTTGGACCAGCATAACATCCTGTGGTGATTTGCATATGCAGCCCATGATGCTTTGCATTGTGGGGGCATGTGTGATTTTGTATTTTCTTGAAACTTGGCTTCCCAGCCAAATGCCCTTTGGGGTAACCCTTGCCTCAGTGTTTGCGCACAGAGGTTATTTGTCTTTTAAATAGTTTTTTTATTTTAATGGGTTCACCACAATATATCCAAAGCACACTGCCTCTAGGGTAGCTGGTCCATTCCACTGGGGTGTCAAACAGACGAGGCATACTGATGAGTCCTGGTAGGATGAAACACGTGTCTATGTCTTCTGTTAGCATCCTTTGCAAACTGTGTGAGAGGCCTTTCGGCACCATGCAATTCTGCTTAAAGTTGGACCAGCATAACATTCTGTGGTGATTTGCATATGCAGCCCATGATGCCTTGAATACTGTGTCCAGTTCCAGAGGATCTGGGTCTGATTTTAGAAGCTACCTGTGCCAGATGCAAATTGTGATAAAGTAGGGGACTGCACCAGATGCAGTTGTGCCAAATGCAAGTTGTGCTATTCCAGAAAGATTACGATTTGTGCCCAACAATCTGGAATAGACATAACTTGTGACTTGTGCTAGAAATAGTGGTGCAGTCAGAAAGCTAGGCACAAGCTGAAAATGCATCAGCAGACACAGGTGCAGAGGGCAACCCTGGTGCCCTAAGGAGCACTACGCACTGACCTGGGGATGATGGGACACAGCCGTACATCAGTCTTAGTGCAGTGTGCCGAAATGACAGTTCTGTTTTAAAAACATGACGGTACTTTAAAAAACATGTTCCCTGGTAGTGTAGCACCCCCCCAATTCCCAATGCTTATGTAGAAGTTGTAGTGGTGGTGTAGTGGCACACCCCACCCTGCAATCCCCGAACTCCCCCGAGAATAATGCAAGATTTTCCCCTGTGGTATGGCACTCCCTCCCCCCGATCCTCGATCCCCTGACAAAAAAAAATGTGGTCATACTCCCTGGTGACCTACTGATCCCCCACCCTCCACTCCCTGTCAGGCATTGCCTAGGCATACCACTGCCCCCTTCCCTGCCCCGATCCTGCAACCGGCACTGCCTTCTGCTCACCACCACCACAGCCTGCAGCAGAATGCACTATCAAGAAGTGTGAACACCATCCTTGATTGTGCATTCTGTGACCAGCCATGGTGGTGAGCGAGGGCCATACCAATTGTAGGATCAGGGGTAGATTGGAGGCTGGAGAGAGGTGTGGCTGGGCAATGCTTGACATGGGGTAGGGGTAGGGGACCACTTGACCACCAGGGAGTATGACGACTTTTTTGGGGGGAGGGATCTTGCATTATTCTCAGAAGAGATCCTAAATTGTGGGTGGGGGGATTCCACTATACCACAATGGCTTGTACATCAGAATCGGGAATCAGATTGAGGGGGCTACTCTACCAGGGAACTTGTTTTTAATGTACCGGCAAGATTTTAATGCTGACGAACTGCTGTTCCCCAACACCTCCCCTGTACTTAGTGCACCGCACTGTCCACTGTCCTCCCAAGTCCCCATGGCACAACCACTTAGACCACCTCCAAGCTGGTCTAAATGGGTCCCCTTACTTTATCCATGATGGGGCTTTGAAAATCCCTAAAAAGGTGTTGTGGCAGCCCTGTCATGGCACAGCCCCCTTGCAAACTGGTGCACTGGGTTGTTGGACACAATCCTGGTGTAAGGGGGCTTTGGAGCAGCTATGTCTGGTCAGATGTAGGTTGCTTTACAAAATTGCAGTTTGACACAAGTTGTGACATAAATCACCACTTGCGTCAAACTCTTTTGATGCAAGTCCCTTGCTTCATTCTAATCTGATTGAAAATTGGGACCCCTGTCTTCAAAAGAACATAGCAAGGGTGGAGGCGGTTCAGAGGAGGGCAACCAAAATGGTGCAGGGCATGCATCAGAAAAGCTATGAGGAAAGGCTTAAGGAATTGAACACATACTCACTGGAGAATTGAAGGAGGAGGTGGGGATATGATTGAAACTCACAAATACATCACAGGGAAAATTAGGTACAGGAAGGTAGCATTTTTTAAAGGAAAAGATTCTCAAGAAGAAGAGGCGGCATGCTGTGAAATTAGAAGTGGGAGGTTCAGAGGAAATGTGAGAAAAAAACTTCTTCACAGAGTGGTGGATGAATGGAACAGACTTCCGGTGGAGGTAGTGGGGTTGGAAACAATTATGAGATTCAAGAAAGCATGGGATAGACAAAGTGGGATTATAGAAGTAAAAGGGGGGAACCAGTGACAGATTAGGTCAAGGTGATAGAGTAGATAGTAGATAGGGAGTGGATAGAGAAACTAGGGTAGACTAGGTGGGCCAAGAGGCCATTATCTGTTGACACCTTCTATGTTTCTATTTTTCTATGTCACCCTCCCTGAACTTTTCTATTACATGAATTAAAAATACTGGGCTTGATTCTCAAAGCCCTGAGTTTGACTCAAGGTGCCTGAACAAAGCATAATTGGCACAAGTGGCACATTGCATCAAACACTGCCCCCTGAGCTGTTCACAGAGGTAGCCTGTGGCAATGGCAGGCTGCCTGCCCCAAAAGGGGCTTGTGCCACTGGTGCACCCAAAAAAGGGCTGCGACATGGCTCTAGGGGGCATGTGGCACACACAAGCTGCCACATCCCCATAAATGGGATTCTGTAAACTCATCCAGAGGACAACATTCTAAGTACCCTTAGACCAGCTAGGCCACAGGGGTGGTCTAAGAGCACTTAGGATATTCTCCTTGGGGAGAACTGCCTGTTTGTGGCAATGTCCCCAATGTTGCCACCATTAATATTAAATAGTAATTTACGTGCTTCCTTCCCCGATCCCCTGTTGATGCCACCATTAATATAAAAAGTTATGTCACATTACCCCCTTCTCAAGCCCCTGATGGCACCAGTATTAATACTACATGCCCCCCTTCCCGAACCCCGAAATTGCTGGTAATATTAATACAAGAACCCTCCCCGATCTCCTGCTGATGCCACCATTGATGTGCAAAAGTATTTCTCAAGCCCCTCTTCTTGATCCCCTGATGTCACCAGTATTACTACCACATGCCCCCTCCCCAAACCCTGATGTTGCCAGTATCAATTATTAATAGTTCCCATTCCTGCTTCCCCAACACCAAGGGTGCCAGCACTAATATCATTAATCAGGGCCGGCGACCAGCACAATCTACTTCAAACATCCGTGGCAGGCCACAGACTCACCTGTCAATGAGCCTACTGTAATGTGTATGCGTGTTAGGGGAGGGGGGCATGTGATATAATTTTGCATATTATCCATGGCCTCAGCAGGGATCAGGTGGGGATTTGTATTATTACTATTACTGGCACCTTTGGGGTTTGGGGGCTATGAGGTATTAATACCGGCCAATATCAGGGATTGGGGAGGGCATCTGACTTACTTTTTAATAATAATGCTGGCAACATCAGGGGATGGGGAAGGGGCAGGGGATATGCTTGTTAGTATTACTGTTGGCACCATCAGGGATTGGGGTGGGGGATGGCTAGTTCACCAGGGTCTAGACCAGCACAAGGCTGCCCCATGGCTTGTGGCAGATTTACCGATATGCCGTCTGTTCGGTGCTCAGCCATGTTTGCAGCATGTCACGGTACTTAGGCGCCGGGAGCCTGCCCCAGAGAGAATTGGGAGCAGGGTCCTTGACACACTGGGCTTGAGTGCAAGTTGCTGTTTGTCACAACTTGCGCCAATCCAAGCCCAATTTGAGAATCGAGCCAGCTATGTTCTACATCTTAAAAGGTACATCTTTGAGCACTGGTTGGGTAGTAAACAGCAGGGTGTAAGATGAGTCTTTTCATAAACAAATGGCAAGTTTTTTTTTTTTTACTGAGGGAACACTTCTGTGATGCTGTGTAAAACAAAAATAAACTATATAAAACAAATTATGGGCAGCCACACACTACTTAACATGCAAAGTCCAGGCCCTGATGGCAGACACTGAGGTCAACCTTGTGGCCATAACAGAAACATGGGCTTTGAAATAATCACTGGAAACTGACAGTCCCTGTGTACTTACTGTTCTGGAGGGATAGAAGAATAGGTGGAGGGGGAAGATTAGCCATTTTTGTCAAGGATAGTATCAAGAGTGTGGAAGCTGGGTCGGGTGCATCGGGGTAGTAATGGGGAGACTGAGTCACTGTGAGTGCCACTCATGGCAGCCTCAGGCAAGAAACTACTCTTGGTGGTAATCTGTAGACTTCCAGGACAAGGGAAGGAGTGGGACAGAGATCTCAGGGAGGAACTGAAAAGAGGGGTAGCAAAGAGGAAGTAGTAGTGATGGGTGATCTCAACCTGCTGGACATTGTTTGGGATGTTCTAGTGGTCAGGAGCAACAGAAGCCAGGTCTTGCTGGATGCACCCCAAGACTGTCTTCTGGTACAGTTAGTTATGGAGTCCAGGCAGATGTCAATTCATAATGTGGTGCTCACCATCTTGGAAGCTTTAGGAGCTGTGGAAGTAGGAAAGTCATTAGGGAACAGTGACCATACCATTTTTTTTCGACTGGCCCTTGGGTCTGGTAAACCGTAATCAAGAGCTGAAGTCCTTGCTACTAGAAGGGTGGACTTCAATAGACTAAAGGAGCCGATTAGGGATAAGTTAGTAGGGGTCGACAACATAGACGAGGTAAGATGGATGGGGACAATTAAGGGGCCATTCTTGGGGCATCTAAGGTATGCATGTGAAGGGTAACCAAAATGACCAGGTTCAGGAGACTGCTCTGGTTCTTGGCAAGGGTCAGGGATGTGATGAGGGCCAAGAAAAAGGCCTTCTACAAATTTAAAGAAAAGCAGGGGGATGAAGAATGGGAGAATATTTGCTGAAAAATAGGGAGGCAATGAGGGCAGTTAGGGAGAGACACAAAGCTGTGTATTGCTGAGGGGGTCAAGACCAGTGCAAAACAGTTCTTTAGGTATATTACTGAAAAAACAGTAAAGTAGGGGGAATTGAAAGGCTAACAGAGAGGGATAGGGTGAGTGATGCAGACAGCCAGAAGGCCACATTCATTAACAATTGTTTTTCCTCAGTTTTCACTGGAGAATATGGTGGACCCTTACCAGAGAGTGGTATTAAGGCAATGATTAAGGGGGTCCCATAGATGAGGCAGCCAACATTTACTAGTGAAAGGGTCCTGAAAGGGCTGGCAGCCCTAAAGATTGATAAGACCTCAGGACCAGATGGGTTGCATCTGAGAATACTTAGGGAATTGGAAGTGGCACTGGCTGATCCCTTAGTAGGTATATTTAACAGCTCTCTAAGGACAGGGGTGGATCTGAAGGATTGCAGGGAGGTGAGCTGTGCTCCATAATGGGAGGCAAGGAACAAGCACTGAACTACAGACTTGTCAGTCTTACCTCTATTGTAGGAATACTAATGGAGTCACTAGTCAAAGAGGATCTCATGGACTACTTAGAGAGCAATGATCTCCAGGATAGTAAACAGCATGGTTTCATGGCAGGGAAGTCTTCAAACTAATCTGATATTTTTCCTTGACTGGATGACGAGGGAACTGTGTAGGGGCCACACTGTGGATTTACTCTACTTCAGCTTTAGCAAGGTTTTTGACTCAGTACCCCACAGATACTTGCTGAAGAAGATATAAGTTATGGGTGCGGCTAAGATCATAGAATATTGGGTAGGTAACTGGCTAAAGGGGAGGCAGCAGAGGGTAATGGTCAACAGGGTTAAATCAGAAGAGAGGGAGGTCATGAGTGGGGTTCCACTGAGATGTGCCCTACGTCTGGTCCTCTTCAACATGTTCATCAGCGACATTGGTGAGGGGACCCAGGGTGGGCTGTGTCTCTTCGCCGTTAACACTAAGCTCTGTGGGAGGGTGGATATTGATATGAGAATAAAGAAAATTCAGAGAGACTTGTTATAGCTGGAGGGGTGGTCATGGGTTTGGAAGTTGAAATTCAATGCAAAAAAGTGCAAGGTTGTACTACTAGAGAACAAGAACCCCAGGACAGAGTACTGAATGGGGGTTGGGGGGTTAGTCTCAGTACCATGGTTGAAGAATAAGACCTTAGCGTTATCATCAGTGACTCCCTAAAGCAATTGAGTCAATGCAAAAAGGTTTACAGCAATGCACATACTGTAGCATTCTTGGATGTATCGGGAGGGGTACTAATAGTGGAAAAAAGGAGGTAATAATTCTCCTGTATAGCCCCTTGGTGAGGCCACACCTGGACTACTGCACCCAGTTCTAGACTCTCACCCCAGAAAGGATAGGGATAGACTCAAGATAGTGCAACACAGCGTAAAAAAAAAACATGATTCAGAGCCAGAAGGGCATGTCCTTTGAGGAGCACCTTAAGGCAATGAACATGTACTCACTGGAGACCAGAAGGGAGAGGGGAGATATGACAGAAACCTTCAAACTTCTAAAAGTAATTAACATGGTGAACTGTAGGGAACTATTTAACTTGAATACCTGCTCACAGTTATGTGGTCACCAGTGGAAGGTAACAGGAGAGAGGTTTAGGAGGGACGTGAGGCAGTATTATTTTATAGAAAGGGTGGCAGAACCATGGAACAGGCTACTACGAGATGTGGTAAGTGCAAAACCTTAGTGGTTTTAAGCATGGCTGGGCAGAATGAAGGGTGTAGTGGTTACTGAGGGCAGCAGAACCATGGAGGAGAATGGAGGGGTGTGTGGAGGGCCAGGACCCTGGAGGAACAGTAGGTTCCAGGGCTAAATAGGGAAGTTGGTCAGATGGGTTGGACCTGTAGCCTTTTTCTGACATCACAGTTTATGTTTCTTTATTTCTGTGTATTTCTATCTCAGAGCTGAGACGACAGAATGGATCTCATGAGCTTTAATCTTGAGGTTCATATGCTGTCATCTCAACCTCTCAATGGAAACACAACCTTGTTGTGTATAGTTTCCCATACATTATATGTAGAATAAAATGATAGACAAGTGTTGGGTATGGGGAAATATGCCACTGAGCCATCAAGGGGGCTAATTATGTCATTAACCCACAAACTCAAAGTATGTGTATATATTTTCTCTGTATTACAGCTCCTCTGAGTGTAGATGGAGGGGGCAGGATCAGGATTGTGGATTTGAGGCGATGCCCCAGGAGTAGACCTTGGCAGACTAGGGATTCCCCTTGCCTGGTTCCTGTTCCCCAGGCTGTTTTAATTTCTGGCCAACAGGTAGCTAACAAGCTGGCTGACTGAACTCCTTCCCTTAGGACAAGTCTTTATAGCAATAGATTCCTAAAAAGTAAAACTGCAGTGAAGGAGGCTTTCATCACAGACTCCTTGCTTGATATGGTATGTATTACAGAGACCTGGTTGGGGGATGACTCTGACCCTGTGCTAGAGGGATCTATTCCACAGGGTTACTCTGTGTTGCATTGCTTTAAGTGGGAGCCCACAGGAAGTGGGGTGGCCTCTGTTTTAGCTACACCTTGGGATTGATGGCATACCGCATGAGGCTGACCAGGAAATTTGAATGTGTGGCAGCGATAGGTGGATCAGGTACTTGTTGTAAGATCATTCTCATATATCAGCCCTTGGGATATATAAATAAATTCTTGCTGGAACTGGAGGGTTTGATGGCTAACCTGGTGATGGGTTTCCCAAACTTCTTTTATTGGGTGATTTCAGTGCCTGAGTTGATGATGATGCATCTCGTTTTGCAATGCAGTTCTTCCAGCAGACGGGTTTTCTGGGCCTTGTTAAAGCAGCAGTACTACAAAGTATATTGCTGAGTAATTTCCTCAGTTATTCTCTGCTTTTGTTTACATTTCTGCCACTAAGCATGTTGCACTGGAACCCCTCTGCTGTCAACTGCACATGTGAATGACTTGCAGGGACATTGGGAATGGTCAACAGAGGGTCCCTCTGCTGTTGTCAAAAGACGTGATGTGACCTGAAGAAAAAGCACAGCTGAAAATTAGTCAGCTGCCATATTTGTTGTCATGTACAACACTTCAAATAAATTGCAAATATCTAAAAAACTAAAGACGACTGGAAAAAAACATTTACAGGTGTGGAAACTGGAATTTTGGCAGCATGCTTACAGCCGAAAAACAGAATTTTGATAGGTCACTTCCTGATTTCATAGTACTGCTGCTTTAAAAGCAGTTGTCACTGATACTCACAGTCATGCTTTGGACTTGGTTTTCTCAGTGGGTGTGCTGAGGGAGTCAATAGAACAGTGGAGGGTTATACCCTGGCTGTTACTTGTGCCTTCAACTCCGTGGCACATCTCCATGATACTCCTTGATTTTTTTGCCACACGTCACTATGATTTGATGTTGATCTGAGGAGGTTGAAGACCAAAGAGTGGAGGTTGGATCATTGTTGGCAGAGGTCTAGGTCTGATGAAGACAGATTAGTACTGACGGCTCATTACAATGCGAATCAACAGGCAATCACTCTGCAAAAGTCAGTATTTCTGTCATGGCTGATAGCTGACAGAAAGCACAAACCAATCAACTCTTTAGCACTGTGGGCAGGCTATTAAATCAACTCTGGTTGCAGTCCTGTAGAGTCTTTTTCACAGAAAGGTGTAATGAGCTTAATTGGTTCTTTCTACACAATGTATCCTCTATTCATGCTGGAATATCCTCATGCGACTTGTCATCAGCCGTCAGTGTCCATTCAATGGTGGGCAGAGGCACTCTATCTTTGTGGGTAGAGTTTGAGCCAGTACTGGTGGATGATGTCTTCAAGGTGGTTTTGAGACTCCACCCTACTTACCGTACATTGCATCAAGAGCAAACCCAGCTTCTTCTCAAACTGCTGGGAGTCTATGGGTCTGATTTTGGTGGAGGTCATTGGATGTTCCTTTAGGGAGTTTTTTCTTCCCCACTGAAAGGGCAGGGGTGAAGCCTCTTGTCAAAAATAATCACTGGACCCCAATGATCTCTCAAGTTACAAGCCTGTTTCAAACATTTCTCTTCTTTAGGAAGTTGGTCAAGAAGGTGGTTATGGTGCAGTTAGCACAACACCTGGAGACATATGATTTCTTTGAGCCTTTCCATTCTGGTTTCTGGCCTTGCCACAGTTCTGAGACTGTTCTGGTCAAGATTCACCATGATCTCTTCCTAGCGAGGAATGGCAAGTGTCACTCCATCCTTGTCCTGCTTGGCCTTTCATCAGTGAGAACTTGGTGGACCATAGACTCCTATTAGTTTCATTGAGGCACTATGTAGAACTCTTGGGTATGGTGTTGCAGTGGTTTGTATCCTACTAACCTGGCAGGGTGCAGCAGGTGACACTGGAATCTTATACCTTGAGCAGTGCTGTGCTCTGCTGTTTTGTGCCTCAAGGGTCAGTCCTGGCCCCCATGTTGTATGCCATGTACATGCTGCCTCCAGAGGAGGTCATTAAATGATATGGCTTGAGTTTTCACTGCAGTGCTAGTAATATCCAGCTATTACCAGCGTGTAATTCTAGCTACTCAAGATTTCCTAACAAAATTCCAGGAACATCTTGTAAATAGGATTTGTCCTAACGGTGTATGTGTCAACAGATCCTGTTACAAAGTAAAGATTTTTACTACTACTACTTACATATGTGTCTTGTGTATCTGATGAGGGTGTTACATTCTCAGGGGCTGAATAAGTGTGTTAGGGATGCTGAAGATTGGATGACTGCTAGATAACATACTTATTTTGGTGAAGACAGAAGTGTTGCTGGTGGAACCATGTCAATATGTTTCTGCAATGATAAGCGATGAAGCTGTCCTTCCATTCTTAGATGACATCACATATGGAACTATGAATGAAATGAGAAATCTGGGGGTTGTTGTGGATTTCAAGTCGACCCTAGAACATTAAGTGAGACCTGTTGTCTGCAGTGACCTTTTTCATCATCTGGGCATCTCCCATATCAAGTCTTCCCATGAACCTGCTGACTTGGTGACCCAGGTGCATGGCCTGGTTACATCTGGTCTGGATAACTGCAGCACCCGGGACCTAGACATATCCATGAAGTTGGTGCACTACTTGAAGCTGGTCCAGAATGTGCATTCTAGCTGGATGCCAGAACATCCCAGTTCAATCATATCTTTCAGGTTCTTCATGCTTTGCACTGTCTGCCAATGCAATGGTGCACAGTTTCATGATATGATTGTTAACTTACAAGGTTCTGCATGGTCTGGGTCTGGGCTACCTATAAGACCTCCTAATTCCATATGCCCCTGGCTTCCCACTTTGGTTGTTATAGGTCAGTCTCCTCACAATATGTAGATCTAGGCATAAGTCTTCAGGGGATTGGACATTTAGTACAGCTGCTCTGTTCTTATAGAACACCTTTCCCCAAGAGATAAGATGAGCCTTCTCAAATAACCTTTCTAAATTACATCTTAAAGATGTTTGGAAATGATTTTTACACAGTTAACTGCCCTTCCATATTCCTTGTCATGCCATTCATGTATTCTGATGTGCTTTGACCAATTTTGGATAAAGAAATTATTTATTGAGGTACCTTCAGATTTACACAGAGTTCCACTCTTCTAATCTGATAATGCTGTTAGTTTTCTTATTATTAAGACATTCTATGACCTAAATTACACCACTCCATGCTATTCATCTGAATGGCCTGGAATAGTGTTACTGATGTCATAGAATGCTCAGGCGGTATGAAATTAGTGAGCAGCAACTGTTGAGGAGAGAAGGATTCAAGGTAGCTACAAATACAAAAAAGTAGACTTTTAATTTAACAAAAAAGGTCAAAAACATATCAGAATATTGTATAGACACTAACTGATAAACAGGAGGGCATCTAGAGATGTAAAATAGGTGTAGAAAACTGCTTCCTATCACCTTTAAAATAGGGATGTATGGGTACTAAAAAATATCTGACCGTCAAGTCAACCCACGGGTATCCCAAAAGTACCCAGAAAAAAAACTGATAAAAACAAGTATTCGGATCGGTTCAGGTAGTCACTACTTGACCCGTTCTACTAACTGATTACTCAACTCTGACCATAACAAAAATCATGGAAAGACTGTTTTTTGGGGACTATTACACAGTCTGTTAGGTGCCCCAACCCGTTATACCCATGGGGCATTGCTGAGGCAGGTAGGAGAGGCACAGGCTGTCATAGTAAGCCTGCTGCTGTTTCCAAAAATTATACCCATGGTGGGCATTGCTGAAGCAGGTATAAGAAGGGCAGCTGCTGTGATTGAGCCTGCTGCTGTTTCCAAAAATTATAGCCATGGTGGGCATTGCTGAGGTAGATCCGAGAGGTGTAGCTGCTGTTAGTGAGCCGGGTGCTGTTTCAAAAAATTATACCCATGGCAGGCATTGCTGAGGTAGGTACAAGAGGCACAGCTGCTCTTAGTGAGCCTGCTGCTGTTTCCAAAATTTATACCCATGGTGGCATTGCTGAGGTGGGTTTGAGAGGCACTGCTGCTCTGAGTGAGCCTGCTGCTGTTTCCAAAAATTAGACCCATGGCGGGCATTGATGAGGCTAGATACAAGAGGTGCAGCTACTCTAAGTGAGCCAACTGCTGTTTTAAAAAATTATACCCACTGTGGGCATCGATTAAACTTCTGTACTGATGACTAACAAAAGAAAACTAAGAGTAGCACTAGTTTGGCACATGTGGCTGGCATGGTGGCAGTGGTGATGGTTCCATTTATTTCGTGCACAACCTAGTCATCATATTCAGTCTCACTGTTTTCATGCTGTTGTTTATTTTCAGGGTCAGATGTGCATAAATCAGCATTTGTGACAATTAGGAAATTGTCAGCATTCATTTTGTGAAATGTAAACCATTCCACATTTGCAGGACTTAGCAGTGTTCTGTTGTCAGTGACTATTCCTCCAACTGCACTAAATATGCATTCTGATTACATGTTTGAAGGTGTACAACTGAGGCATATTGTTGCAAGATTTGCTAGATCTGGCCATATTGTTATATTTTGCTTCTAACAGATTGATGGGTTTTCCTCAAGATTAATCACAGCATGGTCTGCGAAGTACTCCAGGATTATTGTGCTGCTTGAGACAGTTACCAGTCTGGCAGATGAACCTGCTGAACTTTCTTTATAGGATACTAGTCCATGTTGTTTCAGGTGACTCGGTAGTAATTTGCCTTTCTGACCCTGAATATAGGATGCCCAAAAAGTAGTTGTACATGTCCTTTCCCTCACTGAAGACACAGTTGTGAAGAATTGATAGATGTGCTATTTTCTGCACCAGAGGTGCACTGTGATGGTTCGGCAGGGTTTGACTGCTGTACATCAGTTAATGGTGTTTGTAGGGCAATGTCACATTTGCTTAGCAGGTGATCCCTCCAATACTCATGACTTCTCCTGCAGGAAGGATGGCGTCAGTGTTCCACTTGAAGCAGGGATCTATCAATGTAGCCAATACATAGGTGTCATTCTTAAACATGACATTCATTCTCTGATCAGTCAAGAGTCTGAGACTCAAGCCGTCTGTCAGCATAACAGCAGTAGTGTCATCTTTTGACCAAAAGTCTTTCTTTATGTTGTCAATGTAAATGTGAAGAAATCTGATTTGAGAAAGAATTTGACTCAGAGTTGCACTGTCTGCACTGACATCACATGTAGCAACCTCAAATGGATCCAATAAGGTGACCAAAGATTCTAGCAGAGTCCAGCTGCTGGAACTGAACACGATGTCTGCTTTACCTATTTGATTCAGCATGGTTTAGTCATGTACAGCTTTTTTCTGTTCAGGAAGCATTTCAAACATGTAAAATTTTGAATTTCAGTGAGTTGGAACGTCCTGCTTTAATGTATGCAAGGAAAGTTGTTTGACCTTTGCAGCCCTTTCAGGATTATTTGAGCTTTCACAGAGTGGCTGAAATGCCCACGTATTTTCCTAGCAAGACCGTTTAAGAAACCATGGATAAGAAGATTTCAACAATGTGCTAAACAAGGTATGTGTTGATAGTTGCCATCTCTGACAGACTTTACTATGTTGGCACCATTATCTGATACCATGAACTCTGCAGATAAAGAATATGGAGTAAGCCATTTCTGGAATTGATCTTGCAGCTCCTGCAAAATATTCACAGCAGTGTGATTTTCTTCAAATGTGGTGACACATAATATAGCCTGTTTCCTACTACTTACAGTAGATTGGGAATTATTACTTTCAGACTGAAAACATGCCAATCAGCTGTAATAGTCATGTAGTCAATTGTTTGGTTGCTGATCCATATATCTGTGGTTATGTGAACCTGCTTCATCTCAGAGAGTTTCAACTGTTTAGTGACTACGATGCACACCAAGTCATACAACTGTGGAAGACTCTTTTGAGAAATATCTTCAAGAGGAAACAGTGTACCATGGTTCAATCTGGTTCATGAACTTGAGGAAATCTCTCTGGGCAACAAAAGCAAAAGGGAACTGACAATTGATCAGCAGCTCTGTAGTGGCTCTTTTTAACAGCTGGCATGTTGGATGTTTGTGGGTATATTTTGATGTCCTTGCAACACTTTCTTTTAATGTCACATTAGTTGACAAGACTGGTGAGATATTTTTAATTTTGGGGGGGTTGTACTTTTTCAGGTGGAGTACTACTGTAGGCTTGTGCAGTACTTGATGGTGTCAGAAGAAAACAATCTATGTTTGTCTGGGAAGACTGCAAGGACACATCAAGTGATTCACTGTCAGTTCCTGCTTCAAGTTCTTTGTCGCTATGGTCACTGTCACTACCACCTCTGCTACCACCCATGCCAACCACACTGTCCCTTGCCCAACCTCACTTAATTGGGTGTTTTGCCTTTGCATGTCATAACATTACTAATGTTCCAAAATGCCCCACTTTGCCACCAAGACTGACACTCTTTTTGCAAAGACTGCATACATCTCAAGAGCTGTCTTCAGGGTCAATACAAAATAAATTCCACACTAAAGATTTACCATTTGTGCTATGTACTATGGTACCTGGCACTATTTCTTGTACAGTCAAGGGACCAGGAGGAAACCCTATACTGTACTGTCATTTCCTTGTTCACATGGAATTTTCTCATTCATGGTCATCTTCTTATTTTTACATTTAGCATATGATTTTTTTTCTGCACTTGTCTCTCATGCCCTACAGTGGCATCCTCTCCAACCCCCTCATCACAACTAGTACAGAGCTCATTGCCACAAGATTCAGAAGAACTGGAAGTGCTGTCATCATCAGGTGGGACATGACCTGGACTATCCCATTCGCATTCCTCACTGTCACCACCATGTTTATCAACATTCACTGCCTCAGCATCTGAGGTTATATTTGAGGAGGATGCCTCCCCCTCCTTGCATGCTGCTTCAGCAGCTGGAAGTCTCCTGGCACATGTGGCAAAATGTTCATTACCTCTACAAGTAACTCCTGTCAGTTCTTTCCAAAACTCTACTATCATTTTATTGGTAACATGCTTGTTTGGTTTAGGAGGACATTTCGCTCCTGTCCTGGTGATGTTACTGTTATTATTGTCACTGTGTTCTTCATTAGTGCTAGGACTGATATTGTCCACATCATTTTTAGTTGCACATGCACCAGCACTGTGGTTCCTTTTAGTAGACTTAGTCTGGGAGATAAGAGACATAGTGGACACAGCTGTGGCTTTCAGTTTCACTATGCTACAGAGAGACGTCACACACAGCATAACTATGACAGGGCTCAGGGCATGTAATAGGATAACAGACAGTGTAATACAGCCTAAATGACTTTTGCTGTACTGCAGAGTGACGCAGAGTAGCTATGTCACAGACAGAGCTCAGGGCACCTAACAGACAATGTATAATACAGGCCAAATGGCTTTTGCTATTCTGCAGAGACACAGAGAGTAGCTGTATGTCACAGACAAGGCTCGGGGCACTTAACAGACAGTGTGTAAAATTTACAGCCTAAATAGTTTTCACTATACTGCAGAGACACACAGAGTAACTATGTTACAGACAGGGCTCAGGGCATCTAACAGACAGTATGTAATACAGCCTAAATGGCTTTCACTGTACTGAAAAGACACACAGAGTAGCTATGTCACAGGCAGGGCTCAAGACACCTACCAGAGACTGTGCAATACAGCGTAAATGGCTTTCGCTATACTGCAGAGAGAGAGAGACAGAGAAGCTATGTCATAGACAGGGTTCAGGGCACCTACCAGACACTGTGTAATACAGCCTAAATGGCTTTTGCTATACTGCAGAGAGACACAGAGTAGCTATGTCACAGACAGGCTTGGGACACCTAACAAACACTGTAATATAGCCCAAATGGCTTTCACTATATTGCAGAGAAATGCAGAGTAGCTATGTCCCAGACAGTTTTTGGGGCACCTAACAGAGATGCATAATACAACCCAAATGGCTATCGCTATATTGCAGAGAAGCACAGAGCAGCTATGTCCCAGACAGGGCTCAGGGTACCTAACAACAGACAGTGTGTATACAGCCTAAATGGCTTTCACTATATTGCAGAGACACAAAGAATAGCTATATGTCACAGACAGAGCACAGGGCACCTAACAGACAGTGTGTAATACCACCCAAATTGGGTTCACTATACTACAGACTCACAGAGTTGCTATGTCACAGACAGGGCTTGGGGCATCTAACAGACAGTGTCCAATACAGCCCAAATGGCTTTCACTATACAGCAGAGACACACAGAGTAGTTATATGTCAAAGACAGAGCACATGAGGACACCTAAGCGACAGTGTGTAACAAGTGGTTTTCACTATTCTGCAGACACACAGAGTAGCTAAAGTGTGCAGGACCACTAACAGACAGTATGTAATACAGTCTAAATGGCTTTCATTATGCTGCAGAGAGAAACAGAGTAGCTATGTCACAGACAGGGCTCAGGGCACCTAACAGACAGTGTTTAATACAGCCAAATAACTTTCGCCGTACTGCAGAAACACACAGAGTGGCTATGTCACAGACAGGGCTCAGGACACCTAACAGACATGGTGTAATACAGCCTAAAAATGGCTTTCTATATTGCAGAGATGAGACACACTAGCTACTATGTCACAGATGGGGCAGGCACCTAACAGTGTGTAACAGCAGCTGCCAGGCCAGCAATGAGCCTCTCCCTCCTTTCTCCTTCTGTGCCTAGCACTGCACTGGATCTGCCCAATTATTCCCCCTTCAGTCCCCAACCCCTGCTCCTTTCTGCATTAAACCTGTGCTTTGTTTTTGTTTTTTAGGTTAACTTTTTCATTTTCAATACAGCAGCTGTAGCTGCAGTGCAAATGTAGATCCCTCCCTCTCCTGAGAAAGTCTACTGCTATCTGTGCACTCACACAGCAGATACGGAACACAGACACCAGCACTGACCAATCGGATTATCAGGCTGGTGTCATGTGCTCCTTTCTGCTGTCAGGACCCCACAGGCTGCCCTTTAATGCCTGTTTCCAACTTTGGATAAGTCTCAGGACCCCACAGGCTGCATCACATACCTGTTTAAAAAAAATGACAGATTACTCACTCCATTGCCTGTGTCTACAGTACCTGACTTGCAAACTACACTGTTAGGTCAGGAAGTTTAGTGAATTATCCAAACTGCCCTACACAACCAAAAACAACTGATACCTGAACTACCTGCTCCAGCTACCTGAAGGGCAGTCCATCCCTACTTTAAAATACACCTGTTTACTTTGAGTTGTGGGTCTGACACTGTTTTTAGTCATCCTTTAACAGTATTTACAAAATTTTAAATATGTTGTATAAATCCATGGTTTTGTTGTTCTGACTGTACAGAACCCAGAGCATCTGGGATTGGGTGCCATGTAAATAAAATTGCTTTGCCTTATTCTTGATTACTAGTTTAATTTATATGGAAACAGGTTCATTGTAGCCTGCATTTGATCTGCTTCAGTTGTTTAATCCTTAGCTGATGTCACAAAACTCTCTGTGACAGTATAATCAGTTCTGCAGCAACAAACAATGTTGTAGCAAACAGAGCATGACTTTCATGAGTGTTTTGCAAAATTTTGCCAAAATGTACTCTGCAGTGTTTTCCCTCCAATTTAAGATTACACAACAAAATCCATCAAATATGGAGGTGTTGAGTGACACTTACCAACTAGTATGCATGCCAAGTCTTAGCACCCTAACTCTAAGGGAGGCTGAGTTATAAGCAGCCAAATATTTTGTATATTTTCATAAAAGTTTGCAGACTAGAAAATTGCAACATTTAGAGTCCCTGTAAGTTCAAAAGAAAATAAACAAAATGTGACTATACTTAGGGGACGTTTTCCTACTAGAAAAGGTGTGAATGCTAGGTCACCTTTTATAGTATATGCAAATATCTAGTATGAGTGGGGTACTACAAAAGGTAGCAGACGGAATTTCCTGCAGGTTAAAATTACCAGAAGTTACCAGAATTTCTGCTTTTGGCATTGCTTGGCTGTACAATGATTTATTCTTTACCGTACACTGATTAATGTACTGTTGCACTTGTTAAAATGGCTTTTGACACAGTTGACAAAGTGGCATTATTGCAGCACAATATTTATAAACCTGAGCCTTGAGTGATTTCTTTCTGTTCCTCTCGAGTTGCTATGCAGATTTTTTTGACTGTGTAATGATAGTAGGAATGAGCCCTCCCCTGTACTGTACAGCACTGCTCTCCTATACCGGAGCATGGATCCCCTTCTGGTGTTTGTTCTACTATGGTTTTAGGTCCTGTGGTTACATTCTCCTTTTATGCTCAGACCACATTCCAGCATCCTTGTCTCATATCTGTAAAGAGTGACCTTAATTGATGTTCCCTAGGGGTGGGTGAAGTGCAGGTTAAAAAGGAGTAGCCAAACTCCTTCAAATTATTTGCAAATTCAAAACATAACTTGCATGTGGTGGCAGTTATACAGTAGGAGGATCATAACTGTGTGTGAATGCAGTGCCAGAACTGAATTTTCCTTTCTTCAGGGAAACACCCATGGTGGAAGAGGAGGCAGCAGTGGCAGCAGCAATGGAGTTGAAGGTCAATAGATGTCTTTTGAAGTAGTGACAGAGTTGTGCTCATCTCATCTGAGCAAAGGCACCCATGGAGGAGCAGAAGTTGAGGAGGAGGAGGAGGAGGAGGTGGTGGCAGCAGCAATGGAGAAGGAGTTCTATAGCTGTTTGTGAGTCTATTTATTTTTGTCTTCACACATCACTAGTTACAAGGGGGAAAATAGACAGTAGAGGAACCAATTTCAAAGGTACAATATGGAGGAAGAGGTACTAATGGTCAGCAAACAAGAAAGGGACCAGGAAGTAATCATATATGATGATCCTATGGTGGTGAGGCAGTGGGTATGGCAGTGGGATAAACAACACAAGTAAGGGTCATTCCCACGGGGTGGGTGATCGCAAGTCCCACAATATTCAGTGGTAAGCAAGGCACTCAGCACTCCATTCCAAAAAAATGGCTTTGTCAAGGTGTCCTTGACAAAGCACTTGTAATGAGTGTGAAACATTGGTATTGGTGGGTAGCCGCCTTGGGCTACAACGGTCATTCTGTTTTTATTTGTGTGCTCACAATGAAGTTATACAGCTTGGCTAATTGACCTGTGGGTGTCTGCAAGCCATGTTTTGGCATAGAGTGCTGAGTTCATTGCTTACTACTAAATATGGCAGTGGGATGTTGGTGAGCATAGGGAGGGGTATCACCAGAAGAAGAGGAAGGTGGTGTTGCCACTGTATAAATCACTGGTGAGACACCAACTGGAGTACTGTATCCACTTCTGGAGACCACATTTCAGAAAAGACAAAGAGAGAGCAGAGGAAGTCCAGAGGAGGGCAACCAAAATTGTACAAGGTCTGCATAGGAAGCCCTATGAGGAGAAACTGAAGGATCTCAATGTGTAGGCCCTGAAAGACAGAAGAGTGGTGGGGGAATGATAAAGACCTATAAACACATCATAGGGGGCTAATAAGGTACAGGAGACGAGTATTTGTCAGAACACAAAATGAGTGAGAACAGGGGACATGAAATAAAGCTAGAAGGGAGTAAATTCAAGAGAGACATTAGAAACTACTTCTTCACTGAAAGAGTGGTGGATTCCTGGAACAGTATGCCAGTGGAGTGAGTGGGAACAAAAACAGTGGTGGGTTTCAAGGATGCATGGGATAGGCACAAAAGAATCTTAGTGGGAAGCAGGGGGGAACAGGAGATTAAGTAGGGTCTGTGGCGACATTATAAGCAGGGGAAAAAAATGGACAGACTTGGTGGGTCAAGTGGTCCTTATCTGCCATCAGAGTCTATGTTTCCATGTTTCTGAGTAGTACAGATAACAACAGGGCATATAACTTATAACAGCAGCTCAGAATGACCTTACCTCTAAACTGTCTCAGACTTATATTTTGTATGGAACAGCTCCTCATTTTACCTCACAAAAGCCCTCTGTCATATGTCCCATATTGAGAGGGTGCAGTCACACATTCTACGCTATTTTAAGGTAAAAATCCAAACAATGTGAAAAATATGTTGCTCCATGAACAGCAAAGTAAATATTGTGAAAATGAAAGCATAGATTTCAATAGAATGCAGATTATGTTTCTCAAGAATTTTCTGAAGCATCCCACACATTGTCTTTCTATATTTTGAACAGCAGTATTCCAAATTTGGCAATGTAAGCTTGAGAGATATGGAATGAACAAAAGTGCAGATATTCAGTGGGGCAATAAAAATACAGTAAAGTAGCCATGAATAAATAAGAGTGAGACAGACAACAGAGTAAACAAAGGAAGCTGCAATAACTCAAACAGGGTGGAGGATTCTGCAGTACAAGATAACTGATAGGGAAAGGAATGAAGAGATAAGGGAGGTGTAACCCCCCCCCAAAAATGGTAGGCTTACATGGGATCATCTCCCTGGACACTATGATGTTCCCTGCCTCAAAGGGTCCCAGCTGGTGCTCTGCTATTAAAAGCCTGGCTAATCCCAGTGATCTAAATGCAGATCCAGATGTAAGGTGTTGCTGTATTCCTGGTTCCTGCGTGAATGTGCGAATTAATGCCACTGTGCTGTGACTTTAAAAGGCTCAGCCCTGCCCTTGCAGTGTATAGCCTGTGCATGGTCTGAGTAGTACAAAGCTCGCAACCAGCAAGACAGCACCCTGATAAATTCCATTCGACAGTCACTTACCAGTACCTAATCAGGTCTATTGAATGCTATAACCATTTTCTCTAAATCTGAACTGTTATGTTAAAAATGAACTCTATAGTTTGGAACTGCTCACTTTATGCCCATTAAGCTGCAATGATGATACTCTGACCCTGCTTTTGAGCCAATTGGAACTCAAGGGGTCCTAGTGGGTCATTTTAATATGGCTGCTGGGAGAAACTGTGAATTGTGTGCTTTGCACCCATTTTAACCAATCAGAATCAGCCCCTGGCGGGCTCTCTTCAACAGATTAAGCTTGAGACAGGGGAGGTACCTGAGGATTGGAGAGGAAGGCACATGGTGCCAATCCATAAAAGGCGGTCGAGGAAGTACCAGGTAACAATAGACCCATCAGTTCGACCTCGGTGGTGGGAAAATTAATGGAGAGTATACTAAAGGAATGATTGGGGGTGTACTTGGAGGAGGTGGGAGGTCTGGATAGTCAGCAACATGGGTTTGTGCCAGGTAGATCATGTCAAACCAATATTGTGGAGTTCTACAAATGGGTAACATCAGAACTGGACAGGGGAAAGCCTGAGGATGTATTATTCTTGGACTTCAGCAAGGCATTTGACTCTGTCCCCCACAATGGTCTGGTGAAGAAACTGATGGGGTTGGGAGTAGGCCCTTTGATGGTCAGATGGATTGAGAACTGGCTAGCTGGACGCACCCAGAAAGTAGTGGTCGGTGGGGGCTCTGAACCCTAGAAAGGTCAGTAGTGACTGCAGAACTCGGTCCCTGGGTCCAATCCTGTTTAATGCATACATATCGGACATCAGGGAGGGTATAGGGTGTGAAATGAGTGTCTTCGCTGATGACTCCAAGATGGGAGCAGTAGTTGAGGGGGAAGAGGGGAGGTTGGCCCTGCAAGGGGACCTGGACACCCTGGAAAGCTGGGCTCACACAAGGAAATTAAATTTCAATATCACCAAGTGCAAGGTGTTACATCTTGGGTGGGGAAACCCTAAACACAGGTACACCCTGGAAGGGGAGGCGCTGGAGGCCTCAATAGGGTAAAAAGACCTAGGAGTCATGGTGGATGCATGTATGAATAACTCTGAGCAGTGCAGGAGAGCGGCTAGCAAGGCAAACAGGATGTTGGGATGCATCATAAGAGGGATCACCTCTAGGAGCAGGGAAGTGATTCTGCCACTGTACAATGGACTGGTTAGACCACACCTTGAGTACTGTGTACAGTACTGGAGACCACACTTGAAGAGCGACATACAGCTCCTGGAGAGGGTACAGAGGAGGCAACTAAGATGATATGAGGACTAGAGGATTTGACATATGAGGACAGACTTGGGGAGCTCTGCCTGTTTTCATTGGAGGAGAGGAGAGACAGGGGGGACATGATTGAGGTCTTCAAGTACCTCAAGGGAATAAATAGGGTAAACATGGAGGAGATCTTTAGACTAAAGCAGGGAGGTATCTTCAGAGGGCATGGTTTGAAGTTGGAAGGTGGAAGGGTGAGGGGGGAAAAGAGGAGGAGGTTTTCACGAGAGGGTGGTGGACCCTTGGAATGCACTGCCTGGCGAGCTGGTTCAGAGATCCACAGTGGAGGGCTTCAAGAGAGGGTGGGACAGACCCAGAAAGTGGATGTAACAGATGATGGCCTGGCCCAGGGGGGTGGAGATGGATGATAGGGGTTTCTGGAACACAAAGGGGGGGAGGGCCTTGGCACCCAACTAGGGATCTGAGATTCGAGCAGACTCGATAGACCGTAAGGCCTAATCTGCTGGCAATTAGTATGTTAGTATGTTAGAATGCCGGAACTGTGACTGACAGTTTGAGTAGCCAGCCGGATTCTGGAATTCCTTTTTCAGTCAGTTGAGAGAAATTGCTGAAGAGTCAGTCTGGCTCGAGCTTCAGTGCTATGAGGAGACTCTAATCTCAGCTGGCGGAATTTGGGGAGAGGCCTGTTTACATCTCCATTGCCTGAAATTCTGAGTGAAATGTGTGGAACTGCCAAGTGCTGCAGACCATTATAAAAGTCTCCAAAGGAAGAAAAGAAGTGTTTTCCTCAGAGCTGAAATTCCAGACTGAAAGGGAGTTAGAGTGTCTGAAAGATCTTCAAGTTGTGTGTTGGTAAGAGACTTGTTTCCTCAGGGACTGTGCTTGAATCTGAAGCCTGGGGCCACTGTACTTGTCTCCTGCCTGTTTGACAAAAAAGGGAGACTTGAACTTCTATTTTGCCAGCTTACAATTTAAAGACTGCAGTTTTCAAGTGGTTAAGCTGTGCGGCCTAGCCAGGACTGTACCAGAACTTAGCCTTGTGATGCCAAATAACTTTCCTGAGACACTGTTGCTGCTTGTTCTACAAAAGCTGCTGAGATACTGGTTTTGGGAGTCAGCTCCTGTGGAGATGATTATTGCAGGTTGTGGCCACCCTTGTGGGAAAGGCCTTGATGTGGGTGGAGTTGTGCACACTCTGGTCCCTGTATGCTGGTCCCTGTTGAGAAGGAAGAGAGCTGCAGCCTGCAGTCAACAACCAGTGAGCCATTTCTTGAGAGGAAACAGCCTGGAAATCATTCCAGATCCCAAGGTCCTGGTTCAATGAGAACAACAAGCTTTGTTCCTGCAACACAAAATAAAAAGTATTTGCCAACTAATTTGCCTTTGAGGTTCACTCTGTGGTTTAGACTGTTTTTGCTGGAGATCGGGCCTGAGACTTACAATTTTCCTTGGTTTAAAGTTCTTGTGAATGCTGCAACAGCCAGAAGAGAAAAAAATAATAATCATTTACATTATTTGTTTAAGGGCCCCAACCAGCTGCAAAGCTGGCAATCCCACGGCAATGCTCAGGCCTGTAACAAACTAGATCCTGGGTACTCAGTTAGCATTGACTGAAACTGTCCAGGGGGTAAATGTATTTGAATGTTCCTTTACCATAAAAGTCTAACAATTGCTTTAAAGTAAATTTTGATTTACGTCCCCTTTCCCTGTTTGAATCCCTCAATAAATCAGTTTGTTGTTTGAATGTATAAACTGATTCCTGCTCATATCATTACTGGGGGATGAGTTATGAGGAAGGCCAAAAGGTGTATTGTTCTTGCTTCAACTTATTCTATACAGGTGCACAGGTGTATTCGGGGAGTTCAGATCCTGTTGGTAAGAGTGGTAACTGTGAGCAAATTTTTAGCACTCATGATAAATTGTAGCATTGCATGTGAAGTAAAGTGTTGTGTGCAAATCCATTTGTAGGACTGTGGGCAGGTACAAGTTCCCAGAAGAGTTGTGCTAGCTTAACATCAAACTCACTTAAAAGTTACTCTGGGTGGAGGCACCGGGAAAATAGCATTATTGTTGGAATTGAGCCCCTTGTAGTAGCCAAGTCAGAACCCAGGCCCCTCAACCTGCATTCAGGGCAGCAGGCAGGGGTAGTAGCCTGTTGGGAGGTGGCAGCCAGGTTACATCTTTGAAGGCACTGCTGGGATCACTGCCCCCAGTGGCCAAACCATAACATTTCAGTTGGGCCCCACATGGAGACTGGCAATAAAATGGAGAAGGTTACCAGCCCTAACTTGAGTTTCCTGCTAATAAAATGACTGTACATCACCTGCTGGGTTGGTGTGAGGCAGAATATTTTGATCCTCAAAAAGATTTGCTGCTCCTGGATATACCCCTGGGTACAGATACGAGTGTTATTAAGGGGGTCCTGGCCAAAGTCAAAAATCTGGGTAGAACTATTGTGAAGAGTCGAATTGTTGATTTGATTGCACAGACTTTAGTGGCACTAATGTAATGCAGTAACCTCATGGACAGTGAAAAAGTACCCAGCACCATTATCCCTGAAGAGTCCCCGGTGGCCTGGAAAGTAGTCACTGTGCATAGCGCAACATCCACACCTGGGCCGGTCCCTGAGATCGCGATGGTTAAAAGAAAAATGTAGGAAATTGTTGCTTTCTGAGAGACAAACCTTTGAATATTAAAACTGTTTTTGCTCATTATTTACCAAGGAAGAGGCAGGGGAGGGGCCAAGACTCATGAGGAAAGGTTTACGGGGGGAGAGGTGGACACCAGCCCATTTACAGTGGATAAAGTCTTGGAGGAACTAGGGAAAGTACAGACAGACAAGGCAATGGGTCCAGACAGGATCACCCTAGAGTTTTGAAGGAACTCAGGGAAGTCCTAGCAGGATCGCTAATGATCCTTTTCAACCAATCGCCAGAGATGGGGGAGGTACCTGGAGACTGGAGGAGGGCAGAGGTGGTCCCCCTGCACAAGAGTGGAAGTAGGGAGGAGGCAGGCAATTACAGGCCTGTAAGTCGGACCTCATTGGTGAGGAAGCTGATGAAGTCCCTGCTTAAGGAGAGGGTAGTGAAGTTCCTGGAGTCAAGCAGTGCAAAAGACCCAAGGCAGCATGGATTCACCAAGGGTAGGTCCTGTCAGACTAATCTTATCAACTTCTATGACTGGGTGACCAAGGTGGTGGATCAGGAAGGGGCAGTGGATGTGGCCTACTTGGATTTCAGCAAGGCCTTTGACACCGTTCCACATAGAAGGTTTCTTAACAAATTGGGGAATCTAGGTGTGGGCTCTAAAGTGGCAAAATGGGTTGGAAACTGGCTAAAAGGCAGGACCCAGAGGGTGGTAGCACATGGCATAAAAACAGAAGAGGGGGAGATGACCAGCAGGGTGCCACAGGGATTGGTGCTGGGTCCAGTCCTATTAAATGTCTTCATAAGTGACATTGCAGAGGGACTGGAGAGGAACGTATGCCTGTTTGCAGATGACACCAAGATCTGCAACAGAGTTGACACACAGGAGGGGTTAGATAAAATGAGAAATTACCTAAGACTTACTTGAGGAATAGTCAAGGGTTTGACAGTTGAATTTCAATGCTAACAAATGCACGATTGTGCACCTGGGACACAGAAACCCAAGAGAAGTATACAGGATGGGAGGGCAGGTTCTAGCCACCACAAGTCAGGAGAGAGACCTGGGGGTTATCATATCCAATACCTGAAGTCATCCAAACAATCTGAAAGAGCAGTGGGGAAAGCAAGCAGAATGCTGGGGTGCATTGGAAGGGGCATAACCAGTAGGAAGAGTGAAGTGGTGATGCCACTGTATAGATCACAGGTGAGGCATCATCTGAAATAGTGTGTCCAAATCTGGAGACCGCATCTCAGGAAGGACGTAGACAGAATGGAAGCAGTCCAGAGAACAGCAACAAAAATGAAACATACACTGCACCACAAGCCTTATGAGGAAAGATTCAGGGAACTTAACATCTATTCCCTGGGAGAGAGAAGAGTAAGGGGGGATATGATAGAGACTTTCAAATACCTTAGAAGAATAAAAAGGGTGCAAGAGTGTAGCATATTTCAGAGAAGAAAGTGCACAGGGACAAGGGGACATAACATGAGACTGGAGAGAGGGAGGCTTAGGGGTAATGCTAGGCTGTATTTTTTCACAGAGAGGGTGGTGGATCCATGGAACAGTCTACCAGTGGATGTAGTGGAAGCAAAAACAGTATGGGAATTCAAAAGTGCATGGGATAAGCATAAAGGCACCTTGCTGTGCAGCAGAGCAGGGGTATGGCAGTCCAGATAAGGGTAGGGATTGCCAAACCAACTAGGGAAATGGGCAGAATAGGTGGACTGGATGGTCCTTATCTGCTGTCATATTCTATGTGTCTATGTTTCTATGAACTGTATGGAAGAAGGAGCCCTCTGCTATTGTGCTTCCCCCAAATGTTGAATGCAGTATCAGTGGAGACATTTGGCTGCGGAACGATGTGACTAACCAAATACTTATGCTGGATGCTCCTGAAGAGGGTAAGCTGCCTGAAGGGTTATTAGTTAAGCCTAGTGTACTCCCTGTACATGCCGACGCTTATGCCTGATAAGTAGTCGTGCAAGTCCAGAATGTCACAGATAGAGACATTAAGGTGCATTGAAGCTGCACACTGGCTGTTTATTGTGCCGACACTGCTGTGCTGCCTCTAAAAAGAAGAGTGGAGAAGAATGTGAATTGTCTGAGGATATGTTTGATTTTGGAGATTTACCTATTCTGGATTGCTGGAAGACCCAGATCAGTACAAAGCTGGCTCAGAGAACTAAAGTATTCTCCCTTAAGGGGTGGGACATGGGCTGTGTCATGGGTGCCGAGCATCACATTCAACTTCACAATGAACATCCTTTTTGAGAAAGATCCAGAAGACTATTTCCTGTTGACATAAATGATGTGAGGCATCACCTTCCAGAAATGCTAGCAGAGAAAATAATCCAAAAGTCACTGAGTCCATCTGCATCCCTAATTATAGTAGTACAGAAGAAAAATGGTGCAGCGAGAATGTGAGTGTACTACAGAACACTCAATAAAAGAGCTGTCCCAGATCAGTATGCTATGCCACGCATACAAGATGCATTGGACTGCTTAAATGGGAGCGAGTGGTTTTCCCTTCTCAGTTTAAGCAGTGGGTACTATCAGATCCCAATGGCCCATGAAGATAGGGAGAAGACTAATTTATCTGTCCTTTGGGATTTTAGGAGTTTCTGAGAATGTCACAAGCAATTTCGGACGCACCCGCAACATTTCAAAGACTTATGGAACGTGCCGTGGTTGAATTGAATCTTCTCAAATGCCTGGTGTATCTTGATGATGTCATTGTTTTTGGAAACACTTTTGAAGAACATGAAGTCCATCTTTTCAAGGTACTTGATTGGCTGGAGGAATTTGGTTTGAAAATGTCCATGGACAAATGCCATTTTTTTCAGAGTTCTGTGAAGTATGCGGGACACATTGTGTCTCCCCAATGTATAAAATCAGATCCTAGCAAGGTGGAAGCTTTAACTGACTGGACAAAGCCCAACAACCTTAAGGAACTGCAAAGATTCCTAGGATTTTGCAGTTACTAGTGTATATTTGTTGAGGACTATACTAAACTAGTGCACTGTCTTCTAAATCTGACTCAAGGTACCCACCCACTAACAAAATGGTCAAAAAAGGCACTGTCAAAGAGACTGCAAAACCTGTTTTAAGCCTCACAAACCCTTTGGTCAAAGATGGACCCCTGTTGTGATGCTGCTTTTGAAGAAGTCATTTACAGATTAACCCATGCTTCTGTGTTGGTTTATGCCAATCCTTCAAAACCCTATGTGCTTCATACAGATGCTATCTTAAGTGGCTTCGGTGCCCTACTTTATCAAGAATACCCTGAGGGGTTACGCCCTGTTGTGTTTGCCAGCAGAAGTTTGCTGCCTTCAGAAAAGAACTACACAGTTCACAAACTAGAGTGTCTTGCCCTCAGGTAGGCCATAGCAAAAATCCTAGTAAAAACAGATAACAACCTGATAACGTATATCCAGACCTTGGCCAAGTTAGATGCCACTGGGCACAGATTGCTCTCAGCCTTCTCCACTTATGACTATGCAGTGGAATATCACCCAGGTTTAAATCATATTGATGCAGATGCTCTTTCTCATAGAGCTGTTTCATACTGCAAATGAGTGCATTTCTATGGGCAATTAATAAAAGTCTTGTGTCACAAATTTGAGAAAGATGAGCCTTCATTTACAGAAAATGTTGATCACCTGCTGGATTGCCTGGGACCACCAGATAAGTGTGTACCAGTAGCTTACTGTAACTTCACTGCACTGGACTTAAGCTCTTTGCCCCAGCTGTCCAAAGCTGAATCGTAGTGAAAGCAAAGTTGTGACTGTATGATGAGAAAAGTCATTTCTGTTTTAAAGCAAGGAGGCAATCTCACTCTCTCTCTACTATGTGACCCACTGATCCTACTACTAGTTTATTGCTGCGTGAATGGCCTCAACTCAGGTTGCATGAACAATTGTTGTACAGAGAAATAACCAGTGCCCAAGGTGAACTGAGTAAAAGACAACTGGTACTGCCAACCAAATTTAAGAAAATTATGTTAAAAGCCCTGCACAATGACATGGAGCATTTGGGAAGTGACAGAACTAAGGATTTGGTCACATTTCTACTAGCCCCGAATGGGCTCAGATGTTGAGCAATATTGCAAAGCTTGCAGCAGATGCATACAGTGGAAGGCCCAGCCTCAAAGAGCAGCTCCATTGGTCAATATAGTGACAAGTGATCCAATGGAACTTGTATGTATAGACTTTCTTAGGTTGGAGCCAGATACGAGAAACATTTCAAATGTGCTGGTGGTCACTGATCACTTTACAAGTTCAGTGTGTGGTACGTAGCTCAGTACTTGTGATACGAAGCTGAGTAAGATATGGTTGGTGCTTAGATACATTACAGCTGGACTGGTATGTAAGTCAGTGCTTATAGTACATAGGGACTAGATGGATATGAGTGGTACTTAGAACATTTGAGCTGGATGAGATATGGTTGATGTTAGGACTAAATCATTTGGCCTTTCTCTATATCCCACCTTTGATGGGATACTAGGTAAATGTAGGATTGAAGGCCCAAAAGAAATGTGATTACCTCCTCCAACTCTGGGGAGTGTGGCCAGTAACACACAGGAGAGGAACCCCCTTAGGGGGAAACCTCTGAGGACCCATGGCTACTGACCTGCCCTTCCTCTGTGCATACTAAAAGGAGAATAATCCTAATCTAGGCAAATACTGATAAGTTGTTTTTTACCTAGATCCAGAGTGTTGATCAACGAGGCTTATCTAGAGTTTAATTGCAAACAGGTAATCCTAGAAGACCCGGTACTGGCGAATGAAAAGCCCACCATGGTGAGACATTAGCTTCAGAAGTTAGTGAATCCAAGTCCATAATATCTTTAGGTACAGAAGTTGAGGAATTGTGCATCATCAGGCAGCTCAGCTAGCAGCTGTTTGCTGAATCATATCTTGGAGGGGTGAAAATGTAGAACTGATAGATGGTCAATCCTTGAGTGCAATGAAGGAGGAGTCCATTCTAGAAAATGTAATGGATTACAGTGAGCAAGCAGCCAGGCTCCCCTTGCAGGGCAGAGTAGGAGAGAATGGCAAATCCTACATGATATGGCATAGCGTAGTTCCAGTACAGAAGGCATCAGATCCAATTGCAAGGTGAAGCAAAAATGCGGTGAGCAGGCAGCCAGGCCCTCTTGTAGGGCAAAGTGAGATAAACCTCCAGACCCCCTTAGGGGCATAGCAGGAATGTGTAGAGCAAGCAGCTAGGCCCCATTGTGTGGGCAAAGGTAGGAGTGCATTGAACAGGTAGCCAGACCCCCTTGCGGGTGAAGCAGGGAACATGGTGGACCCCACGCAGTCCACCATTGTATAAGTTCCAGTAGAGATGGCGAGACCCCCATGTGGGTCGGCTGATAAGACGAAGTGTGAATGAGTGAGCAGCCAGGCCATAGGCAGGGTGAAGCCAGACATGGTGAGACCCTACGTGGTCAGCCAATGCATTGATTACAGCACAAAGGCGAAACCCACGTAGGTCAGCCAAGGTGAAATGGAATGCATTCAGCAAGTGCCAGGCCATCCTAGTGGGGTGAAGCATTAATAGGAAAAATTCTCCCAGGATAATGCTGAAACCTTAGGCCGGAGCAGTAGGCTATCATGGTGAAGACCCATATAGAGACGGATGTCCTCCGACACTGTCAGGAGGGAAGCAGAGGTAGGATCAGCACATTTTCCTTGATGGGAACAGAACTTGGTACAGTCTGGTGAGAAGGTAAGACAGCTGTCCATGCACAGTACAAGTAGAAATGCAGGAGAAGGAGAGACATCATTGGAAGAATTCCCAGTCCTGATGTTGAGGTCGATGATGAGCAAGAAGTCAACACTGAAGATGGAGGTTCTGGCAGATGAAGATGCAACTAGAACTGATGCCTGGATGAGGGACAATGGTTAATCAGTGACCAAGGTAGCAGTAAGCGAAGCGTTTTGTAAAGCATACCTTTACAGTCAGCATGGTTGAGGAATAAGTGCTAATGTAGCAAATATTTGAAGGATATAGAAATCATAAAGGATGAACGATCAGAAGCGTTGTCCAGCAGAAAATGATGAGGCAGGAGTCTATGGATTGGAGGCTTGCATGGAGCCAAATTCGAGTAAAACAATAGATTACTATGGAATACTTTGTCAGAAAGGAGAATTGGCACAGCATGTCCAAAGTATTGAGGTATACTCAAGGAAGATGCCTTGTGTAGAAACTTGGCTGGAACTGACCAGAAAAAGGTGAACTGCGGTAGAAGCATAAAGAATCATAAAGTAATGTACGCCCAGACGTGGGCTAGCTGGAGCATGGGTCCCATGCAGGTGTGGGGTATGCAGCAGTCAACTGCTTGAGCAATCAAGCAGGTCTCAGGCGTTCAGGCTGAAGGAGATGAGACCCCGATGTGGGTCTGCTGTAGTGAAAATGGAATATGGGAGGAGTAGAATAGAATGCCAGGAGGCCAGGAATGGGGACATGAGCGGTCGTCCTCCAAGGCCGCAGGATTACATGATTGGGGGTAGCATTTAACAGACCATGATATGAAGTTCCCAGGCCAATACAACAGCAGTCCCATGGAGATCTGCTATAGGACATGTTGCAAGGTGAACGAGTAGTGAGCTAGGTCCCCATGTGGGCTAGATGGAGTGGCAGGACCTCCACGTAGGTCTGCCTAAGGAGTAGTAGAGTGAGAGAGTCAAGCTGAGCCTCCATGTAGGTGAGCTAGACTGGCAAGACCCCTATGTAGGTCTGCCTGAGGAGTAGTAGAAGAATGAGTGAGTCAACCTGATCCTCCATGTAGGTGAGTAGGAATGGCAGGACCTCCACGTAGGTCTGCCTGAGGAGCAGTAAAGTGAGTGAGTCGCTTTAGGTCTCAAATAGGTGAGCTGGACCGCAGGACCTCCACCTAAGTCTACCTGAGGAAGGAGTAGAGTGAGTCAAGCTAGGCCTCCCCATAGGCTAGCTGGACAGGCAGGACCCCAACGCAGATCTGCCCAATGAGTAGAAGTTAGTGAGTCAAGCTAGGCTTCTATGCAAGCTACAGTAGTAGCCATAGACATTGTCAGTTATTTCCAGATATTTCACAAAATTTCTGCAGAATTTCTATCTGCTACCCCTAATGTGGAAATGCAGAAAGCAGGAGATTTCTCCGAAAATATCACAGAAATTTTTGGAAACAGCTGGCAGTGTCTGTGGCTGCTACTGTAGCTGAACCAGCAGGACTCCATTGTCATGAGTCCCTTGAAACATAGGGTAGGATCAAGTACTTCAAAGGATGGAAGAAATGTCCAAGGGCATCTGAGGGATGTGAGATGCACTCCATAGAGATGTCCAGAGTACACACACTTGAGCTGTAACTGGAATGAGAAGGAGTCTGAATGCAGGAGAGGAATCAAAGGGATAACGAGTAACAGGCTATACTTGCATGTGGCTGGTTGGAGTGTAGGTCTTTCATAAGCAGAGTTCAGATGATCGAACTGTAGGTTAGGTTTCAGGCAGACAGGCTAAGGAAGGGGGACCCCACGCGTGCCTGCCTTGATAGAGAGGGAATATGTTTGAGTAAGGAAAACTACCCTGTTGAGGGGCATGTTAGTTAGGGATAGTGGAATCTCACATAGGTTGCCATGAAAAGACATTCAGAGCACTGAGCAATACTCCTTCACAGGCACAGTCAAAGGATATGGTGAATCCCTCTTCATGAGTCCATCTTTGCTTCAGAATAACACTGGAGGAATAAGGGCAGCGTGACCTCTCCTTCAGCATGAGGAAGAAGCAGAACCAAATGAGTTGTGCTAGACCACTACTCAGGCTTACGGACTGGTAGGAACAGTACTGTCCTGAATAAGCAAGACAGCGGTGAAGCTAGAGATGGAGCAAACTAGTTTAAACTTAGCAACTGGTCCCAGTTTAAGTTTAGCATATGTAGAATTGCTGGAGGAGGTAGGCAATCAGGTTGCAATAAGAAACATAAAACGTGTCCACTCTGCTAAAGCTTGTAAATAGATGATTAGATTGCAGACAGTTTGAATAATGCTGTGGAGCCAACAAGAGTGAGCTACTGTCAGACAAGGAACTTTGGAATCCTTGGAGTCAGCAGCAGGTCAGGAAATGGTGATGAGAAGGCAGGTATAGAGGTGATGGCACACGTGAAGCACTGGCAAGATGGAGTACTGAAAGGGGAACAAAGTAGTAGGAGTACTAAACAGAGGCAGTCCTGGGCAGAAGAGATGATAGCTGAGAAAACTGACTGGAGAAGTGCCAGTGTGATCCCAGGAGGCGCTGAGCAGCGGGAGGAAGCCAGCAGATAGCAATGGTGGCATGGCACAAGCAGCTGCTCGAGGGGAATCCAGCAGACTACAGCACTGGCATGGTGTGAGCAGCTGTTCAAGAGGAATCTAGCAGACTGCAGTGGCAGCATGGTGTGAGCGGGTGCTAGAGAGAGGAATCCAGCAGACAGCAGTGGTGGCAAGGTGCGAGCGGCTGCTCAAGAGAAAACCCCAAAAGGGAGCAGAGACAGAAATGAAACAAGAGGTACAGGGGAGAGAACAGAGAAATGAAGAGGGGGATAGGGAGCCAAGGTGGGGGGAATGAGCAACAGACAAGAACATGGTGGGGGGGGCAGGGAAAAGCAGCAACAGGTGGTGAGGAAAAGAATGGGCACAGCAGATAACAGAAACAGGGAGAAAAACAGAAGGATCAGCTGCAGGACCATGCAGCAACATGACCAGCGAGTCTGACTCGCTCTACGTAGAGATGACAGAAGCTGACAGAGTCAAAAGAGGATGGGGGAGGAGCTATTCCCCCCATTGAAATAGAAGCAGAGCCTTCCAAATATGTTCAGACCTATTCCATCAAGGACCAGAAGGCCTCTACAGTTGCTAAAGTCCTGTTAGAAAAGTTCTTTGTTTATTATGGTGCACCTGAAAACATACATTCTGAGCAGAGCATAGATTTTGAGAGCCGACTAAGCAAAGAGCTTTTATCTCTCTGAAGCATTAGAAAGTCAAGAACTACACCCTATCACCCACAAGGAGATCTCCAACCAGAGATATTCAATTGCACCTTATTTGATATGCTGGGTACACTTGACCCAAGAGACTAGCCTAAATGGAGTCAACAGATCAGTGCTTTGGGTCATGCATATAATTGTATGAAAAACAATGCCATTGGTATTTTGCCTTACAGTCTGGTGTTTGGCAGAGAAGCTCACCTGCCTGTAGATGTGTGCTTTGGTGTTTCTTCTGATGGTACCAGGTCCTCTAGTATGTCAAGAAACTAAAAAAAACTATTGAACCATGCATACCAGCTAAGTAACACTATGGCTGCAAAGAGAAATTTGGCCAATTAAGTCTGCCACAACAAGCCAGTCAAAGCACAAGAACTCCAGGCAGGTGACTGTGGGTTGATGCAAAATCTGGAATTTCAAGGCAAGCACTAAATAGCAGACCATTGGGGCCATACTCCCTACATTGTAATTGCTAAGCTGGATGACCTACTAGTATACAAAATGCAACCAGAAGTGGAATCTTGAATTACAAAGACAATTCACAGAAACCACCTTCTGCCCAGTGAGCAGATAGTGATGAATGAAGTGCAAGAATCTGAGGCTCCTAGATGCCCTGTAACCAGCTCTGCTACATGTAAGAAACCAAAATGTCAGCCATCTTCTGCTAACCAGCCAACTCCTCAAACAGCTAAATCTGCCCTTGTTACTGACTCTAATTCTAAAAGTGATGATGAAGAATTTTGCTCTGCTTATTATTCATCCTCTGAACTTGCAAGGTTATTCCAAGGCTTTCCTTCTGCTACCCCCAGCACTGCTCCTGAAAACCCAGTGTTTTTAATGATCCTGCTCTATCTGTTCTTCCTGAACCCCAGGTAGTGATGTGAGTGGTATAAGTTCTGAAATCAATGAATCTCTTAGTATGGTGGAGCTAACTGAACCAAGTGCAAACCTTGGTGAACATGCTAGTGTCTCTGAGAGTACAACTGCTTTAGATGAGTTAAATTAACTGTTTCACTCAAAAAAAGTGTTGCGGTCTCTGTGACCACCAAGTGTGTTTTGGATGATGCCAGTTTTGTGGACATACCTCTTACAGATGAAGATGAGCCTAAAGATTCAGAGAGTGGTAGTAATATTCAAGACAAAGGGCCTGAAACTAATAATGATAAGCAAGAAAGTGCAGTGGTACCCATTTCTTCAGAAGCTGTTTCATTTCTGGACACTGAACTGGGAATCGTGAACTCGAATGCTGATGCAGAAGTGTAAGTGCCAATGCCAGCTATGCCATGATGCTCAGAATGAACAGTCAAACCTGCATTATGGCTCAAGTATTTCTCTCCAGGAAAGCCTGTTGATTTACCCATGAATGTTCTGCATAAAGGAGTATATGTTACAGCAAACTCATTGCCCAGCACAGTGTTCACTGCCTCCAACACCAAAACCTCCACCCATTACAAAAGGGGCTATTCAAATAGAAAAAAGGGATTATATAAAACTTATTGCTACAGATTTCTAGAAGGGTTTAGCAGCTCTATCTTGGAACTTTTCAATGTCCATCTAACCCTATGTGAATTTTGAAAAAATGCTTAATGAATAACAGCTAAGTTAAAAATGTCATGACAATCTCTAAGTATTGTGGGATATCCCAATGTTTAAGGAAAACATCTAATTTAATAGCATGCTGTATTGTAAATAGTTACTTTCTATCTGTGCAGATATTGTATATAGTGCCTTGTGGTCTGGACTTATACATAGTAGAATATTAATGTAAATATTGCCATTTCTTTTCTGTGCTTGGCATGGATGCCAAGGTTCCTGGCAGGGGAGAGTGTACCCCTCCAGAAAATGGTGCGCTTACATGGGGTTGTCTCCCTGGACACTGTGGTATTCTCAGCCTGAAAGGGTCCCAGCTGGTGCTCTGCCTTTAGGAGCCTGGCTAATCCCAGTAATGTAAATGCAGATCCAGATGTAAAGTGTTGCTGTCTTCCTGGTTCCTGCGTGAGTAAGTGAATTAATGCCACCGAGCTGTGATTTTAAGAGGCTCAGCCCTGCTTTGCAGTGTATAGCCTGTGCTCGGTCTCAGTAGAATGACCGGCTGGACAGCACCCCAATACATTCCATTGTACAGATGCTTACCAGTGCCAGTGCAGCTCTATAGAATACTGTAACCATTTATCTCTAAATCTGAACTGGCATGATAAAAATGAACTCTACAGTTTTGGACTGTCTACATAGATACATAGATACACAGACACTGTTGGCAGATAAGTGCCTATGGCCCATCCAGTCTGCCCATTTAAGCTTGTGCATTCACTTTATGTTTTTCAAGAAGTCTGTTGCCCCTTACCTCTGACCTCCAGAATTCCCTTATGTCTATCCCATGCATTCTTAAATCCCGTGATTGTTTCAGCCCCCACCACTTCCACTGACAGGGTGTTCCACTCGTCCACCACCCTTTCTGTGAAGAAATTCTTCCTCATATTTCCTCTGAATCACCCTCCCTCCAACTTCATCCCATTCCCTCTAGTCCTGGAACATCTTTTTCACTGGAAAATAGTATATTCCTGCACTTTGTTCCTCCCCGTAAGATACTTGTATGTCTCTATCATATCCCTTCTCTCCCTCCTCTCCTCCAGGCAGCACATTTTTCAGTTTTTCTGCCTGTTCTCATAAGACTTGTTATGCAATCCCTGTGCCATTTTTGTTGCCCTCCTTTGAATCTTCTCTACCCTGTCTATATCCTTACGTAGGTAAAGTCTCCAGAACTGTACACTGTACTCCAGGTGGGCCCTCACTAGTGTCTTGTATAGTGGAATTATGACCTCCCTTTTCCTGCTGGTGATGCCCCTGCCTATGCATCCCAGCATCCTTTTTGCTTTACCTGCTGCCTTGTTGCACTGTTTTCCTACCTTGAGTTCATCAGAGATGATAAGCCCAAGGTCCCTTTCCTGCTTTGTGCATGTGATACATTATGCCCATTCAGCCGCCATGATAATACTTTGACCCTGCTTTTGAGTAAATTAGGTCCTTTTACTATGGCTGCTGGGAGAAACTGTGAACTGTGTGCTTCATGCCAGTATGCCCCACATATGGCGACACCAACACAGCGAACTATAACTCTGCAGGCAAAATCGACACTTTGCCGACAGGTCGCCGTATTGGTGTGCCCGAGATAGGGGCACACTGTCTCCCGGTCCTGCACCCCCACCCTGAATCAACTCCAACTGGAATTGATAATCCTAAAATTGGGGGGGGGGCAAAGCCCCCAATACAAAAAATGGACCAGGAGACACACAGGAATCATGTTAACCGTAACTTGCAGTGGACATGATTCCTGTCAGTGAGATGCCGTTCGACAAAAGGGTTGTCGAAACAGCATCGTAGAGCCCTTAGTGCCCATTTTAACCAATCAGAATGCAGGAACTGTGACTGACAGTTTGGGTAGACAGCTGGATTGTGGAATTCATTTTTCAGTCAGTTGAGAGAAATGTCTGAAGAGTCAGTCTGGCTCGAGCTTCTTTGCTGTGATGAGTCTCTAATCTCAGCTCGGGGAATTTGGAGAGAAGCCTGTTTACCTCTCCTCGGCCTGAAATTCAGAGTGAATTGTGTGGAACTGCCAAGTGCTGCAGACTGTTATAAAAGTCTCCAAAGGGAGAAAAAAGTGATTTCCTCAGAGATGAAATTCCAGATTGAAAGGGGTTCAGAGTGTCTGAGAGATCCCCAAGCTGTGTGTGTCGGTGAGAGACTTTTTTTTTTTGAGCTGCAACAACAACGAAAGGTTTTATTGTTCAGCAATCAGGCCATTACAATTTAAAATGAACACATATAGATAAAATCAACAAACAACTTCGGAAAGTACATCCAAATATGTCATATACTGTAATACATATCAACTAATGCTGACAGATTATTCCTTCCCTTTAAGTCATTTAAGCATTTACTGGGACAACATTATTTTCAGTATCTACAATTGATCTATAGTAATATTATAATCTCATTAAGATTACTTAGAGCATTAAAGAAAGAGACACTCATTCATTTATAAAATCAATTGATAGCAGCAGAACTCCTAAAATAACAGGAGCCATAGAACAAGATGCCCATTTTTCAGGTGAGACACCATTTATAGAACACAAATCCCTTCCTAATATACTGTTCACTTTTTTGTACACCTTCATGGCCGGGTACACTTTTACTGGGGGGTAAATGGTGAAATAATGGGGCTGCTACAGCCCAATTAACCCACAGTATGCCAACATAGTAAGTGCAATAAGGCACTTTTAATTCCCATTAGGTAGTATAGCACCAACTAGGCCTCCATACCAGTCTGCCCTAACTGTAAAAGTCTGGGCTATCTTTCCAGTAGCCAATCTGAGATACTTGCTCATCTTCTTGGAATACAAGTGCACATAAACCCATGTGCTAGTGAGGCATAGATACATGTCTGAGACAAGCCCAGTGCACACCAAACTCCCCAGATTCCATGCATTACCCACAAAGATTCCAAAGCAAACATTTAATTGGAGTGAAGTAGTATTCAACAAAGATAACCCTCTTTACTTAGTAGGCTCCCTATGCTGGGGCCCTTTCTCAAAGGACTGCTCCTGTGGATAAAGGCATATCTTAGCAAATTTGTTCCTGGTATATAATAGATGGAATTAGAATATGAAATTGGCAACAACTGTGAAAGTTGTCAATCAAGATGAACCCATATGCTAAGCATGACTGTAATTTTGTAGCAAAACTTACAAATCAGTGTGAAAAAGATATATCTATACATAATAATAAAATAAAAACATATGAAAAATGAACAGCAACCTGAAGACCTTCAAGTAGCTTCAAACTTTAGCAAGAGCCTTTCAGGCTCAGCAATGTTTTAGAGTTTTTCTGCTGGGTGTCTGTTGTATTGCATATAGAATTCAAACACCCTTGACTAATGATTCATTTAAGGCCTTTAAACTTTGCAACATGCATTTCCATATCTGAGAGTCCTGTATCCTCAATAAATTGTGCTTAAAATTAGTCTCAGCTATTAACATATATGTCACGTACCAGGACCATGAATAACTGAGCCAGAGTTTTCAATAAACTTTAAAAGTGGAGCACCAATATACAGTCACTGGCCAAACGAGATGAGCCAGTGAAATAGTTAGCTCACAACCCAATTCTGCTTACAGCCTCAGTGTAGCCATCCATAAAATATAAATCTTTAAGTGCAAAATATGTCTTTTTTTGGCAATTAGAGTCATAAGTAATATATAGCTATACTTGGCATTGTTCATAGTATTTCCAAGGTTTTGCAGCACACACACACACACACACACACACACACACAGCACAAACACATTAATGAGTGCCGCTCCTTTTGAATCAACTGTCCAAGGCTCTGGCAGGTCAGAACACCATAAAGTAATGTAAGCCAAGAAAAATGAGGACCAAACTGCAACAGGCATCCTTCATAAGCACCGTTTAAGTTTTATAAACATAAATTCCATATCAGGATTTTTTCAAATACCTTCGGCAGACAGTTCCTGACCAGGAATCCCGGTATGAGGTCCAGCAATTCAATTATTGCTCTCCATCAGAGGTAAACTACCATTTAATGCTTACCTCCATTACCCGGAGTTCAGAGGCATAAAGCAATGCTTGACTTCTTGAAAGTAGAGTAAAATAAAGCTGTACCTGCCGGGTAGCACCCTTTATTGCCTCAGTCTACCATTGGACTCATTAGCTAAACAAATACTTGCAGAAAGCTGTACATACTTCTAGGCCCCTCAGAAAATATCCATATTGCATTCAAGAGCCCTTCTAAATAGTGTGTGTTGAATCTCTGCCTTGGATTTCCTAGAGACTCATCTCACCGTATCAACAGGGACCTAAAAGATAAGAAAAAAGAAGAAAAAATCTCTCCTCTGAGTGTAGTAACTAGAGATGCAAGGAATTTAAATTTCACCGGTGAAGTGCCAGCAAAGTGGGCACTTCACATTGTCACTCAGCTATGCAGAGTGGCCAATGCAAAAGGCTCACTTCACCTTGTGATTATTACTTCACGTTGTCATTCCGCCTTAACGTGAAGTAAGGTGAAGTGACAACAATATTGGCAGCACATACAGTCACCAGAATTAATGTAAATCCCCAAAATGCTCATGTCTTGTATCCAGAAAACTCTCCAGTGCTGACGCTGATGAAGTGAAATGAGAGCACAAGAAATGCAAAGTGTCCCAGAATTAATGGTACACTCAGATGTCATGCATGCAGTAGTCACACACAGTCACCAGAATTAATGTGCATCCCCAAAATGCTACTGTCTTGTGTCCAGAAAATTCCCCAGTGCTGATGAAGTGAAATTAGAGCGTAACAAGAAATGCAAAGTCTCCCAGAATTAATGGTGCACTCTGTCATGCGCACAGTGGTCACACACAGTCACCAGAATTAATATGCATCCCCAAAATGCTACTGTCTTGTGTCCAGAAAATTCTCTAGTGCTGACGAAGTGAAATGAGAGCATAACAAGAAATGTGAAGTCTCCCAGAATTAATGGTGCACTCAGTCATGTGCACAGTATTCACACACAGTCACCAGAATTAATTTGCATCCCCAAAATGCTACTGTCTTGTGCCTAGAAAATTCCCCAGTGCTGATGAAGTGAAATGATAGGGTAACAAAAAATGCAAAGTCTCCCAGAATTAATGGTGCAGTCCATCATGCACTCAGTGGTCACACACAGTCACCAGAATTAATGGGAAACATAGAAACATAGAATTTGATGGCAGATAAGGACCGCTTGGCCCACCCAGTCTGTTCCATTTCCCTACTTAATGGATACGCTGCAGATCCTAGTTAACTAGCAGCATACTTCTTTCTACCCCAACCCCCTAGAATTGCCTTATGACTGTCCCATGCATGCTTGAATTCAACCACTATTTTTGACTCCACAACCTCCTCCAGAAGGCCGTTCCATGCATCCATAACCCTCTCTGTGAAAAAATACTTCCTTACATTACCCCTGAACCGCCCCCATTGTCTTCAAATTGTGCCCTTGTTCTTGCACACCTTTTTGAAAGATGCTACCTCTTGGACTTTGTTGATTCCCTTGAGGTATTTGAAAGTTTCTATCATGTCCCCCCCCTCCTTTCCTTGAGGCTATACATATTAAGCTCCTTTAGTCTCTCTTCATATGTCTTCTGGTGCAGACCCTGCACCATTTTAGTTGCCCTCCTCTGGACAGTTTCCATCTTGTCTATGTCTTTGCGGAGATTGGGTCTTCAGAACTACACACAGTACTCCAGATGGGGTCTCACCAGCTGTCTGTACAGAGGGATAACAACTTCCTGTTTCTACAGGTGATGCCTCTCCCTATGCATCCCAGTATCCCCCCAGCCCTCCTTACTGCCCTCTCACATTGCTTGCCCACTTTTAAGTCATCTGATATGACTACTCCCAGGTCCCTTTCCATTTTTGTTGTTGTTACTATCTCACCCCCCCACTGTGTACTCTTCCCTTGGGTTTTTGTTTCCCAGGTGCATTACCTTGCAATTCTTAGCATTGAATCTAAGCTGCCATACATTTGACCATTCATCTAACCATGCCATGTCCCTTATCATCCTTTCCACCCCACCTTGAGCATACTGTCTTATGTCCAGAAAATTCCCCAGTGCTGACAAAGTGAAATGAGAATGTAACAAGAAATGCAAAGTCTCCCAAAATTAATGGTGTACTGCAAATGCACAGACAGATTAAGATTGCACTGCACACTCAAGAGATGCAGATGCAAAGGCACAACAACACCTAACCAGTGCTCACAAGTCACAAATCCAAATCTAGAAAAGAATACCTTTTTGCCAGTTGGGGGGTAGTGCATGGCAGTAACAGTCCACTACCAGTAAAGATACCGCAAAGCAGTTTAAAAATTGCATGCAGGTGTGGTGGCTAGCAGGTTCACACTGCTGCAGTTACTCTGTGGCACAATAAAAGGTGTGTGATTTAATGGCACACATCAATCACACACTCACACACACTACAAGTAATGCATAGCAAATTGAAAACCTTTAGTAATATAACTAAATGTTTTAAACAAACTGAAAGGATGCACTGGGGCACCACAACAATCAGCAAAAAAATGTCAAAAATTACTAAAAATATTACTGTGTGTTCATTAACACAGTTATACAAGAAAAATATAACCAAAACAGAAAGACTACCTTTTTCTTCCAGTTAATCTACTACTCCACAGATACGCCCCTCCCCCAAAGCACACCTCACAGTATACAGACTGTTCTAAATCAACATTCAAAATCCACACACAAACAATAAACACTCGATGATATGAGCACAGGGGGGTTTCTTATAATCGATATACTAAATTGTGAGCAAAAAAAATAGCTCAAAAAGGCTTTTAGACAGCTTTTAGAGGATTTGAATCACATAGCTCTGAGAGGAAACTGTCTCCATCTTCCACTAAACACACACCACACAGAACTGAGGCTGTGCAGAACAATCTAGAGCCCATGTGACCTGCAATCCCATGAAGCACTGCAAAATTTGCCTTTGGAGCTCAAAAACAAGGTGAAGTGAGGCAAAGTACCTTGATTTCAATGTATTTCACCTTAAAATTGGTGGAGAAGTGGTTTGGATAAGGCAGAATAACGCATTCCCCATTATAATGCAAAGTACTCTGTTTCACGTTGCGGGTACTTTGCAGATTCCATGTTACTCCATGAATCACTTCGCAGAGCAAATTTTGACCACTTCGCCCACCACTAGTAGTAACTTTCTTCTTATTAAGGCAAAAGGGTGATCGCAGCTCCCTAGGCAGCCATGGTATACCTGTAATAAATATAAAAGCACCTGTCAGCACATAATGTGCCTTCCATTGCAACTCAGCTTTCCTCCAGCCACAGATCCAACAACCCAGGCTCACCGAATACTCCTTTAACAGAACAGGAACCACAAACTCCAGAGCTGACAACTCAAACCCACATCTTCAACATGGCTGGGTGCATCAACACAACATTGAACGCCAAACAAATACTAAAAACTAGAATGCCGAGCAACAGTAGCATTAAACAACAATGGTAGAGCAAATTTAATTATAATTCTAAAATGAGTTTCATTCATCCATTCATCTATGTCAAATGAAACCAAGTAAAAATTCCAGAAGTACTTGCAAGCACTACTTCAGGAGCAGAGGTGTAGGGAGCGGAGTAGAGTTGTGGCAATCTTGCTGCTCTGCCCAGTGAGAAACTTGTTTGCCGCAGGGACTGTGCTTGAATCTGAAGCCTGGGGCCACAAGACTTTTCTCCAGTCTGTTTGCCAAAAAGGGGAGACTTGCACTTCAGTTTTGCCAGCTTACAATTCAAAGACTGCAGTTTGCAAGCAGGTTAGCTGTGCAGCCTAGACTGTACCAGAACTTAGCCTTGTGATGCCAAATAACTTTTCTGAGAGACTGTTGCTGCCTGTTCTACAAAAGCTGCTGAGAGACCAGTCTGGGGAGTCAGCTCCTGTGGAGAAGAATATTGCGAGTTGCGGCCACCCTTTGGGAAAGGCCTTGACACGGGGATGAGTCGTGGAAGCCTTGGTCCCAGTATCTTGGATCCTGATGAGAAGGAAGAGACCTGCAGCCTACAGAAAAACAACCAGAAAGTAATTTCTTGAGAGGAACCTGCCTAGAAGGCATCCCAAATCCCAAGGTCCTGGTTCAGTGAGAACAACAGGGTTTGTCCCAGCAACATACAATAAAAAGTATCTGCCAAACTGATTTGCCCTTGAAGTTCACTCTGTGGTTTAGACCATTTTTACAGGCCATCGGACCTGAGAATTACAATTTTCCTTGGTTTAAAGTTCTTGTAAATGCTGCAACAGCCAGAGGTGAAAGAAATAATAATCATTTATTTGTTTAAGGGCCTCAACCAGCTGCAATGGCAGCCAACCCATGGCAATGCTCAGGCCTGCAACAAACTAGATCCTGGGTACCAAGATAACAGCAAATGGAACTGTCTAGTGGGTAAATGTATTTTAATAAACCTTTACCAAAAACATCTAACAATCACTTTAAAGTAAATTTTGATTTACATCCCCTTACACTGTTTGAATCCCTACATAAATCAGCCTGTTGTTTGAATGTTTAAACTGATTCCTGAGCATATTATTACTGGGGGCTGGGTTACAAGGAAGGCCTAAAGGTGTATTGTTGTTGCTTCAACTTATTATTTACAGGTGCACAGGTGTATCTGGGGAGTTCAGATCCTGTTGGTAAGAGTGGTAACTGTGAGCATATTACTAGCACTCACCATAAATTGCAGCATTGCATGTCAAGTAAAGTGTTGTGTGCAAATTCATGTGTAGGACCACTGGTTGGGACTGTGGGTAGGTACACGTTCCCAGAGGGTTGTGCTAGCTTAACATCAAACCCACTTAAAAGTTACTCTGGGAGGAGACACTGGGCAAATAGCATTATTGTTGGTATTGAGCCCCTTGGTGTAGCCAAGTCAGAATCCAGGTCCCTCAACCTTCATTCAGGGCAGCAGGCAGGGGTAGAAGTCCATTAGGAGGTTGCGCCCTGGTTACATCTTTGGAGGCATCACTGGGATCACTGCCACCTAGTGGCCAAATCACAAAATTTCAGATGGGCCCAACATGGAGACTGGCACTAAAATGGAGAAGGGTACCAGCCCTAGTATTGAATCTCCTGCTAATAAAATTGCTGTGTATTGTCTGCTGGGTTGGTGTGAGGCAGAAGAGGTTGACCTTCATAAAGCATTGCTGCTCCTGGATATATCCCTGTGCACAGACAAGAGTTTTATTTAGGGAGCTCTGGCCAAAGTCAAATGTTTGGGTCAAGCTCTCATGAAAGGCCGGATTGCTGATTTAATTGCACAGACTTTAATGGCACTAGTGGAATGCAGTAACCCCATGGATACTAAAGAGGTGCCAAGTGCCATTATCCCTAAAGAGTCCCTGGTGGCATGGAAAGTAGTCACCATGCATAGTTCAACATCCATGCATGGGGGGTCCCTGAGATTGGGACGGTTAGAACAAATCTTAAGAGATTGCTGCTTTCTGAAGGACAGACCTTTGAGGACTAGAAACCTCTGGAGGTACCCCTCCCTCAGGGCCATGCCAGCCCCAGCACCTGGTCCTGTGCCAGTACCTGCACTTGTACCTGTGCTTTTAGTTAACCTTCACCCCTACTATAGGGTACATGTATTTTCTGGCACCCTCCCCATGCCTCATGGGGTAGATGACCTAGTGAACTTGATGGACTATGCCTCACCCTTTGTGCAAGAGTGGCAATGTACAGGGGCAGAGAAAAGGAAAAGGCTTATGGAAAGTTTAAGAGGCCTTGCACTTGAAGCTATTTGGTTTCTAAGGTCTACTAACCCTGATGCTTCTGCACAAGAATATTTGTCTGCACTAGAAGGTAATTTTGGTTGTTCTGAATCTGGAGAAGATGCAATGTGGAAATTCAAATCCACCAAACAGTGGAAAGGTGAACTCTTGTCTGTCTACGTTACCTGGCTGGAGATAGCATTGCAGAGAGCCTTCAAGAAAGGTGATGTGTTGGCTTGTGCTCTAAACCAAGTGAGACTAGACCACATTTTAAAGTCTGATAGATTCTCTAATGTGCTAATGCTGAAGTTAAAGTTTGAAGACCAAAGGAATGATGCTCCTGCATATTGATAGCTTATGAAAGAGATTAGAGAGGCTGAAAATGGGAGGAACTTTGGGATCCTTATGCAGGTGCTGCTAGAGTAGCTCCAGTACCTGAAAAATCCAGTGAAAAAGAATCTGTTATTGACCCTCAGCAACTTAAAGACGTATTCAAGGAATTAAGAGAACTAAAGGTAAGTGCTCAGAGTGCTGTGGAAATGATAAAAGGCCAGACTACCTGAATTAATGATGCTGAGGCAGCCAGTGAAGCTCAGACAACTGTAAAAGGTGCAAGTGCTCAGGTTCCCATTGGGGAAGCAAACAGTGATACGTTGAAAGAAATGAGAGAATTGAAAGCATTAATGTGATCTTGCCCAATCCTGCCATCAACGTTTGTCCTGTAGAAGGCCTAGTGGAAATGAGAGTGCATGTAGACAAATAAATGATGCTAAGCCTGTTCCATACAGTGGTAGCAAATCAAATGAGGAGCCTGTTCAGGCCCAAAATCCAAGACCTACTGTTTTCTGCTACCATTGTGGTGAGGATGGCCACACAAAAAGGGTGTACCAATTCCCTGAAGATTTGTGAAAGGTAGCGATCAAGTTGCTTAACCAAAACAGACAAAGTAATATAAAGCCTTCAGCTAAGACTCCATAGAAGCATTATATGGCCAAATCTATAATTAAGCCATCTGCCAATACCTCTCCGGACTGGGTGGAGTTGATAGGTCCTTCTATGGAGACTACTGTTCATGTGGAAGGAATCCCTGCTAAAGCAGTGCTAGATAGTGGATCTCAAGTAACTATAATTTTCAGACTGGTATGATCAGTATTCATCTAGCTATCATTTGTAGCCCCTTAATGGACTACAAGTATGGGGATTCTGTGATAAAGTGTACCCATATCTTGGTTATCTCAAAGTGTGCCTATCTTTTCCATCCTCTGTTGCAGGTGTGGGAGAGTCTGTTGAGACTACAGCTTTGGTGTGCCCTCCCTCTGGACTGTATGAATGGTATTCCTGTGTGAATTGTCACTAATGCCTACATGCTTGGTTGTCTTGTCCAGTTGTGTCAAGAACGACAGCAGAAAAGAACTGGTAGAACCCTGCACATCCATGCTATGGTGAAGAAGGCCTATGAGTTACAAATGCACATCAAAGAAGATAATGCGGATGAACCTATGGGAACTGTATGGAAGTAAGAACCCTCTACTATTGTGCTTACCCTGAATGCTGAATGCAGTATCAGTGAAGTTCGGCTACGGAAAGATGTGACTAACAAAATACTTTTGCTGGATGCTTCTGAAAATGGTAAGCTGCCTGCAGGGTTATTAATGAAGCCTAGCATACTCCCTGTACTTGCCCATGCTAATGCCTGACAAGTAGTCATCCATGTCCAGAATGTTACAGATAGAGACATTAAAGTATATTGAGGCCGCACACTGGCTAAAGTTTATTGTGCCAACAGTGCTGTGCTGCCCTCTAAAAAGAAGACTGTGACGTGCTTGCGGATACTGTATGTTTGATTTTGGACAGTCACCTCTTCCGGATGGCTGCAAAACACAGATCAGTAGAGAGCTGGCTCACAGAACTTAAGTATTCTCACTTAAGGAGTGGGACATGGGTTGTGTCACAGGTGCTGAGGATCACATTCAACTTCATGATGCACATCATTTTTGAGAAAGATCCAGAAGACTAGTCCCTGCTGACATAGATGATGTGAGGCATCACCTGCAAGAAATGCTAGCAGAAGGAATAATCCAAGAGTCTCGGAGTAGTATAAATCCCCAGTTGCAGTAGCATGGAAGAAAAATGGCACAGTGAGAATGTGCGTGGACTACAAAACACTTAATATAAGAACTGTCCCAGATCATTATACAATGCCATGCATACAAGATGCATTGGACTGCTTAAAAGGGAGCAAGTGGTTTTCCATTCTTAATTTACTCAGTGGCTACTATCAGATCCCAGTGGCCCCTGAAGATAGGGAGAAGACTGCATTTATCTGTCCTTTGGGATTTTAGGAGTTTTTTAGAATGCCACAAGGAATTTCAGGTGCACCCACAAAATTTCAAAGACTTATGGAACATGCCATGAGTGACATGAATCTTCACAAATGCCAGGTGTATCTTGATGATGTCACTGTTTTCAGAAAGATACTTGAAGAACATGAAGTCATCTTTTCAAGTACTTGATCGGCTAGAGGTATTCAGTTTGAAATTGTTCATAGACAAATGGCAGTTTTTTTCAGAGTTCTGTGAAGTACATGGGTCACATTGTTTACCCCAATGTATAAAATCAGATCCTAGCAAGGTGGAAGCTTTAACTGACTGGCCAAATCCCAACATATTTAAGGAGCTGCAAAGATTCCTAGGATTTTGCGGTTACTATCATAGGTTTGTTAAGGACTATACTAAAGTAGTGCTTCCTCTTCTAAATCTAATTCAAGGGAACCCACCCACTAACAAAAAGTTCAAGAAAGGAACTGCCAAGAGACAGTAAAAACCTATTTTAAGCTTCAAGAACCCTTTGGTCAGAGATGGACCCCTATTGTGATGCTGCTTTTAAAGAAGTCATATACAGATTAACCCATGCTCCTGTGTTGGCTTATGCTGATCCTTCAAAACCCTATGACCTTCATACAGATGCTAGCCTAAGTGGCCTGGGGGTATACTTTATCAAGAAACCCCTGAGGGGTTACATCCTGTTGTGTTTGCCAGCAGAAGTTTGTTGCCTTCAGAAAAGAACAACCCAGTTCACAAACTACAATTACTTGCCCTCAAGTGGTATTTAGCAGAACAATTTCATGAGTACTTATGAGAAGCAAAAATCCTGGTAACAAGAGATAATAATGCATTAACATATATCCAAACCTCGGCAAAGTTAGATGCCACTGGGCACAGATGGCTTTCAGCCCTCCCCACTTATGACTATGGAATATTGCCCAGGTTTAAATAATATTGGTGCAGATGATCTTTCTCGTAGAACTGTTTCAGACTCCAAGTGATTGAGTATCTCTGAACAATTAGTAAAAGCCTTATGTCACAGGTTTGAGAAAGATAAGCCTTCATCTACAGAAAATGTTGACCACCTGGTGGATTGCCTGGGACCACCAGATATTGTACCTGTGTACCAGTAGCTTACTGTAACTTCGCTGCTCTGGACTTAAATTTTTTGCCCCAGTTGTCCAAAGCTGAATTTCAGTGAGAGAAAAGTTGTGACCCTATGATGAGAAAAGTCATTTCTGTTTTAAAGCAAGGAGGCAACCTCTCTACTATGCTATCCACTGATCCTACTACTAGATTGTTGCTGCGTGAATGGCCTCAACTCAGGTTGCATGAACAATTGTTGTACAGAGAAATAACCAATGCCCAAGGTGAACTGAATAAAAGACAACTGGTGCTGCCAACCAAATTTAAGACAACTATGTTAAAAGCCCTGCACAACAACTTGGAGCATTTGGGAAATGAGAGAACTATGGATTTGGTCCTGTCACATTTCTACTGGCCCCGAATTGGCTCAAATGTTGAGCAATATTGAAAAGCTTGCAGCAAATGCATACAGTGGAAGGCCCAGCCTCAAAGAGCAGCGCCATTAGTCAATATAGTGACAAGTGATCCAGTCGAACTTGTACAGGTATGTATAGACTTTCTAAGTTTGGACACAGAAATGAGAAACATTTCAAATGCGCTGGTGGTCACTGATCACTTTATAAGATATGCTTAGGCTATTTCATCAAGGACCAGAAGGCCTCTACAGTTGCTAAAGTCCTGTTAGAGAAGTTCTTCATACATTATGGTGTACCTCAAAGCATAAATTCTGACCAGGGCATAGATTATGAGAGCCAACTAATCAAGAAGCTATTATCTCTTGGGGCATTAAAAAGTCTGGAACTACCCCCATCACTCACAAGGAGATCCCCAGCCAGAGAGATTCAATCACACCTTTCTTGATATGTGGGGTATACTTGTTCAAAGAGACAAGCCTAAATGGAATCAAAAGATCAGTGCTTTGGTTTATGTATAATTGTATGAAAAACAACGCCACTGGTTTTTCACCTTATAGTGTCATGTTTGGCAGAGAAGCTCACTTGCCCGTAGATGTGTGCTTTGGTGTTTCTCCTGATGGTACCAGGTCTGAGAGCTACCTCCAGTATGTTAAGAAACTAAAGGAACCATTGAACTATGCATAACAGCTCGCTAATGCTATGGCTGCAAAGAGAAATTTGGCCAATAAAGTCTGCCATGACAAGCGAGTCAAAGCACAAGAACTCCAGCCTGGTGACCGTGTGTTGATGCGAAACCTGGAATTTCAAGGCAAGCAATAAATAGCCAACCATTGGGGTCATTCTCCCTATATTGCACAGTCTTCCCTCGCTATAATGAAATCTTGGCTACAATGAATAGAACACATGGCTCCTGATATTCTGATATTGGCCGGTCAGTGTTCTAGCTTTCCCAAGCTCCAGATCTCCTCTGTCAACCAGCCCTTATGATAGCCGACTAATCAAAGAGCTATTATCTCTCTGGGGTTTAGCTATTGCAACTGCGTGGCTGGTGTTAGTACAACAATCCCCCCTACACACACAGCTGGTCTCCTGCAGCCCCTCCCAGCAGAAACTTAATCGTCTCTTTGTTTTTTGTTTTTCTCTCTTCCCACCAGTTAATTCTACTTGCCTTTGTTCTGAGCTCTATTTAACTACTGTACTGTACCTACCTCATTCCCTCCCTCCCCAGGCAGTCCCCTTGGGCTTACCTTGATCCCACTGGCTCTTGGAGACCCTGCTTAAGCCTTGCTGACTCCATCATGGAAGCCCTGCTGGGCCGCCTGCTATCTCCTCCAGGTGAGTAGCATACCAGCACTGGGCTACCAACTTGGTTCCCCAATTGGTCCACTAGCCAGCTTTGCAGCCCCTGATTGGATACTGCTCGAATAGCCACTTAGCCAATTGGCTCCTGCTCTGCTAGTTTACAAGGACTTCTGCCTAATGCTACCAGAAGCTAGCTAACCCATTTTTTTTTCATTTAATTTAACTGCTGTCTGAATTCACTGTTGGGGATTGAACATTTTCAGGGGTCTGCATAATACTAGTGCTTAGTTACTGTTTGCACTGAGATATTCCTAGTTCAGGATTGCTGCTTTAGTAATTGTATAAAAACTGCTGAACATAATTTGTGTTAGACTACTGAACATACTGTAGCTTTCAGGGGTGCAGCACTGTGTACTGGCTGTGTTAATTCCCCAGCCAAAAAAGACTGCCAAGCTGATTTTAAACGGTGCTGCCACCTTGGCTCGCTTTTGCTGTCCCCTTCTGAAACCTTTAAACTTAAACAAGCCCCTAATCTCAGTGCTGCCACCTTGGTGCACTTTTTATCCCGACCCTTTGTCTAAAATTGCTTAGCTATTGCAACTGCATGGCTGGTGTTAGTACAACAATCCCCCCACATGGCTGTTTTCCTGCAGAACCTCCGTTGTTTTTCTTTGTTTTTTTTTTTCTCTCCTCCCATCAGTTAATTCTACTTGTCTTTGTTCTGAGCTCTATTTAACTACTGTGCTCTCCCTTCCTCCCCAAGCAGCCCCCTTGGGCTTACCTCAACCCCACTGTCCCTTGGAGCTGCTGCTCAAGCCTTGCCGACTCCATCATAGAAGCCCAGTCGGGCTGCCTGCTACCTCCTCCAGGTGAGAAGCAGACCAGCACCGGGCTACCAACTCAGAGCCCTGATTGGTCCACTAGCCAACTCAGCAGCCCCAGATTGGACACTGCTTGAATAGCCACTCAGTCAATTGGCTCCTGCTCTGCCAGTTTACAAGGACTACTGCCTAACACTAGCGGGAGCTAGCTAACCTATTTTTTCTGCCCTCCCTCTCACCCCTGCCCCACCACTCTTTAAATACACTATTTCCCTGCCCATTTTCCACCAAACACCACCTTTGGTTATCTGTGAATTTTCATTTCCCCACCCCTCCCACCTCCCAACCAATAGCCGCCCTACTGGCATTGAGTGTCGGCTCCTCTGACACTCATAAGTCACTGCCCCTCGCTAATAGCAAGCATTGTCTGCTGCCTTACTTATTTCCCTCAACTCACCAACATATGATATCAGTTCCTTGTCAATGCTACCTTACCAGGTCCCTGTTACAATGGCTCTACCACCTCTTAGACTGTCAATAACCATGGCTATTTTAACCTGCCTCCTTATCAAAACCCTTCACACACAGTATTCCACCACTGACTCCCCCCCTTACACTGCCACTATAGTGACCCACCTCATGTGTCCACCCTGCTTGGTGACCCTAGCTCAATCAGCTTCTACCTGGTCCCACTACCCTATACATCCTTTCCCTTCTCTCTACCCTTATGCTCACCTTTGGTCAACCTTGCATATACTGGCCTGTTGCTCAACCCCTCCTGAACGCAGGCCACAGCATCCTAGGTGATGCTCACCCTCCTCACATTGTAAACAAATACCCTCACATGGTCTCATATTAACTCTACTTCTTCTAGCTGCAGGTGATATACACCCTAACCCAGGCTCTGCCCCTGCTAATACCCTGCCTGACACCATGGCCTCATTCCCAGCTGCTGCTACCCCTATCAGTCCTGGTGGCTTCCTCCCTCCATGGGCTGCGCATACTTCATCTCAATATTCACGGACTAGCCCCCAAACTTGACCTACTCTAGGTGCGTAGGTCCAACAAGCACCAGATATCATCATTTTAACTGAAGCATGGCTAAACACCAAACTAAATGATAGCTCCATTACCATCCCAGGTTTCACTATTACTCACCAAGACCGCTCTTCTAGAGGTGGTGGAGTTTTCATTTACACTGCCATGGGCTTACACTTCTCTGTCACTCTAGCTATATCTGAGCCCCAGGTCTACGAACTATTAATGCTAAAACTGTCCCTCCCTTTCTCACTTCCTATCTATATTGCTGGTGTCTACTGCCTTCGGGTTTGTGGCCCCTACCCTCTGGAATTCTCTGCTCTGTCAGCTTCGGGAGTGCAGAACTGTGGGGTGCTTTAAGCAAGCATTGAAATCCTATTTATAGGGTAAAGCATACTCTGAATCTCTTTGATTTTAATGGTATTTATTGTAATTGTTTGATTTTTATCTATCTGTTCAGAGCCTTGATATTCAAAAGGCGCTATTTTAAATAAAATGTATTATTATTATTATTGTTGCTGCCGGCCTAGCACCCCAGTATCCATAGTCTCTGACCTTGTAAGCCACCTAGCCTCCTGTGCCCCCACCAGGAACTCTATATCCTGGGAGATTTCAATCAAACCTGGCCCCCACCTTCCCTAAACAAACTTCACTCAGAGATATCATCCCTGAATCTCTCCCAGGTCATCACAGAACCAACTCGCTCTAACCACAAAACTGGCAACCACTCTCTCATCAACTGGGTGCTCATCACCCACCCACATTGAGTCCTCAAATCTGGCTTACTGCCAGATTCTATAATTGACCACCACATCAGTTACCTTGTCCGCAAAATCCACTGCCCTAAATCCACTCCCAAATGTCTGCTACAACGCTCATGCAAATCTTTAAATCTTAACCCCCTGTTGGATGACCTTGCCAGCACCAGCTGGGTTCCACTCCTTAATAACACCAATATCGACGATTCTCTTGCCCATTTTCGTAATGCTTTCCTTAAAGTCTGGGATAAACACACCCAATTGAGATGCACCAAGATCCAGGGAAATCATCTACCATGGATCTCCCCTGAGCTGGTAGCCTGTCAAAATGCCCGGGACAAGGCCTAGAAAACTTACAAATCCTCACTCCTCCCAAGCGACTACACTACCTACCGAATGCTAAGCAAAAAAAGGCACCAAGGCCACCGGCCTAGCTAAAGCCGAATACTTTAACTCCACTTTCAATGCCAATCTAAGTAGCCCGTCCAAGTTTTGGAAAGTTATTCACTTACTTCCCCCTGTCTACTCCCAACCCTCGCCTAGTCTCAAACGGCACCCTTCTATCTGCACCAATCAAAATTGCCACTGAGTTCAACACCTACTTCACCTTTTGTGAATCTACTCTTCTCATCTCCCTACCCTCTGTTGCTCCTCCCAGCCCACCTACCAGTATTACAGCTCCCCCCCGGATCCAACACCTTCTCCTTCGGAACTATCACTCCAGCTAAGGCCCTAAACACCCTACTTATACTCAACCCATCCAAGGGCAAATCACCAGATGGGCTGGACAACAAACTCATCTTCCTATCTGCCCCTGCCATAGCACCTCCACTTGCTGACCTGCTAAACAAATCCTTTACCTCTGCAACTGTCCCTATGGAATGGAAACATGCTATAGTCTTACCCCTGCCTGAAGGGGGAGTCTCAATGTCTGCATCTAACTATCATCCAATCTTCCTCCTCCCTGCCCTCGCAAAACTCCAAGAGCACCTTGTGCTTGATCAACTTTCTGAATTTCTCTCTGACTCCAATTTCTTCACTCCCTAGCAGTCTGAATTTTGGAAGAACCACTCAACTGCCACATCTCTACTAAGACTTACTGACACCATCCTCTCCGGGATGGACAAAGGACAAATCACCTCGGCCATTTTTGTTGATTTGGCAAAAGCATTTGACACCATCTCTCATACCCTGATGCTCACCTGCCTGTCTGCAGCTGGCCTATCAGAGTCTGCCACAAGTTGGTTTAGCACATACCTGATAGGGAGAACTCAATCAGTAAGAATTGCCAACTCCACCTCCCCTCCACTCTTAATAGACACTGGAGTACCACAGGGCTCAGTACTGGGCCCCATTCTCTTTTCCATATTTCTTAACAATCTACTCCTAGCCTGTGTATCGTACTCCATACACATGTATGCAGATGACACAGTTATAAATAAAGAATGAGTTGAGAGTCCTATTTATGACTGGCAGGTCCACTGAGGTGGTTGCTGCCAAACTACAGGCTGATTTCAATAAAGTTCAACTCTGGTTTAGCTCCCATCAACTCTCCCTAACACCAAAAGGCAATCTCCATGACCTTTGGCACCAGGTAGAGAGTATCTAGGCTCACATCCCTCCCCAAATTCCACACCCTTGATGGGATGGTCCTAAAGGATGCTACTACTTTTAGGTACCTAGGGGTATGGCTGGATGAATACCTTTCCTTTTCTGCCCATGTTGACGCAGTTCTGAAGAAACTGCACCCCCATGCTCGGCGCTCTTTACAGGAACCACAGTAGCCTCCCTCTAACTGTGAGAAGTGAAATTGTGCAGAAGATACTACCTACATTCAACTACTGTGAAGTAGTTTACAGTACTGCTCCCAAGTTTACCTTGTCCAGACTGGATCCCCTTTTCAGTGCTTTCTGATGCTCTGCCCTCTAGGCCCCCCCACACTCACCACTGCATGCTCTAGCATTCACTGGCCTTCCCCCTTGGCAACCATCGGCTACTCCACTGTGCTAAATTCACTTCAAAATTCTGACTGGGCTCCTTTCCACTCTACATTACCTTCTCACTATCATCTCCATCCTCCCGTGCACATGCCCTTAGATCAGCCGACACCCGGCTGCTGTCTATCCCCCATCGTCAGACTTCCGCCAGACATGCAGCCTTCTCCAACCTCCTCCCCAAGCTCTGGAATGACCTCCCGGCCCAAATTCACCACTCCTCCTATATGCACTCACTATCCTCAGCTTTGTTTAACTTCTATATGGTAAACTGTTCCTGTGTCTGATCCCTCACCCCCCACCTTTTCTTCCCTTGTTCTCACACCCCTTATGCCTCCTCCCCTATCAGCTTGACCAGAGGCATTAGCTATTGCTATAAATGCTGGCATATACTACTCAACTTCTGCACTTGCTCCCACAATTTGCACTTAATTATGTTAGTTCACCCCACCAACTGTTTTTCATTCCTAATATGTAGCCATCCTGCTACTCAACATTGTCCTACCGAATGTCTGATTGCTCACTATGCCTAACCCATTGCATATTGTGCACTCGTTTCAATCATGTGTAACTGTATATAAACTACTGTATCAATGTTGTAGCTCCGGGTAGATTGTATCTAACAACGCATGTCACTATGTCTGTATCATTTCCAAAACTGTAGATGTAACCAAATTACGCATGTAGATTGTATCCTAGCAATGTTTTGGCACCACGTCTGTATCTTTCTCCAGCTGTACCCCTCCTGCCAGGTTGCACCAGGAGATGAGCATCTTGTTGCTCAGTATGCCTTCCTGGTGAAACATTTCAATAAAAAATAAAGATCCCAAGCTTAGAAAAAGAAGTCTGTAGACTGTAACAAACATGTGTCATATTAGGACTTTCATTTTTGAGCAGGCAAGAGAGGGGAATGTGACTTGAAAGTGCACCGGCTTTGTCTGATCCCTGTTTTCATCACAGCACTGCTTGCAGTTTCCCTTTTTCCATTTAACTTTTTGCAGCAAAAAAAAAAATGTAATTCTAAAATAAAGTATAATTAAAGTAACATTTCTCAAGCAGTGTGTAATACTTCACTTCAGCATCCAGACCTACTTCCAGAGTGAGAGTGATCGTATCCTCTCCCATGCACTGCAACAAATGCAGTACTGTATAAGAAAACAGAAAAATCTAATTGAAAAGTAAAGTATAATAAAAGTAACATCTCACAATCAGTGTGTAATACTTCACTTCAATGTCCTGACCTACATCCAGATGCAGTGCAATTGTATCCTTTCCCATGCACTTCAAAAAATGCACTACTGTATAAGAAAGTAGAAAAAAAGCTAAGTTTTTATTTTTAATATACATTTTAAAATTGTAGTTAACTTGGTAGATTGCATGAGCTGAAAGAGTGGCATGGAGCTGGGGTGCAGGTAGGAGAAGCTATGGATCCAACAGCACTGTAGCTCACCTTTACTTTTCAGCTTCCCTCAAAGTAATGAATGGAAAGCTAGAACAAACTCATGTTATGGCTCCAATTTCATTCATTATAGTGAGGAAAGACTGTAATTGCTAAGCTGAGTAACCTTTCAGTATGCAAAGTGTGACCAGAAGGGTATACTTGAATTCTTTTTTTTTTTATTTTAGTCTTTGGTAACTGGGTAAGGCCCACTAGGCACAAGTGCTTGTTTTCAGGGGCGACCTGGGAGCACTGGGCAGTTAAGTGACTTGCTCAGAGTCACATAGTATGCAAGTGGAGGTTGAGAGAATCAAACTCAGGTCTGGTCTGCTAGATGTATCAAGTCATTCACACCTCATTCCTCTAACCTCTAGGCTATACAAAGGAATTACAAAGACAATTCACAGAAACCACCTTCTGCCTATTGGTCAGGTAGTGCTGAATGAAGTACAAGAATCTGAGGCTCCTAGACGCCCTGTAATCAGGTCTGCCACATGTATGAAACCATTATATCAGCCACCTTCTGCTAACCATTCGACTACTCAAACAGATAATACTGCCCTTGTTACTGACTCTAATTCTGAAATTGATGAAGAATTTTGCCCTGCTTATTATCCATTCTCTGAACTTACAAGGTTTTTCCAAGGCTTTCATTCTGCTACCCCCAGCACCGCTCCTGAAAACCCAATGGTTTTTAATGATCCTGATCTATCTGTTGTGCCTGAACCCCCAGATAGTGATATCAGCAATATGCAGTTTGTTCTGAAATCAATGAATCTCTTGGAATGGTCGAGTTAATTGAACCAAGTACAAACCTCGGTGAACATGCTGGTTCCTCTGAGATTACAATTGCTTTAGATGAATTAAATGAACTGTTTCACTCAAAAGAAAGTGTTGCTGTCACTGAGACCACCAAATTTTGGATGATGCCAGCTTTGTGGACATACGTCATATAGATGAAGATGAGCCTAAAGAGTCAGAGAGTGTTAGCAATGTTCAAGACAAAGGGCCCAAAACTAATAATAATCAGCAAGAAAGTGCAGTGGTACCCATTTCTTCAGAAGCTATTTCATTGCTGGACAATAAACTGTGAGTTATAAACTTGAATGCTGATGCAGAAGTACAAGTGCCAATGCCTGCTATGACATGTCACTCAGAAAGAACAGTCAAACCTGTATTAAGGATCATGGATGACTCTCCAGGAAAGCCTGTTGATTTGCCCATGAATGTTGTGCACAAAGGAATATATGTTACAGCAAACTCCTTGCCCAGAATAATGTTCACTACCTCCACCAAACCAAAACCTTTATATGAAACTTACTGCTAAAAATTTCTAGAATGGTGTTGAAAGTGGCCAGTGGCCAAAGTTTAGTGACCAGTGCCTGAGGCTTTAGTAACCAGTGACCAAACTTTTATCAACAATATGTAGTTCGCTAACCAAAAGGTTGAGGAGATAGAAAGGTATAAAATGGCTAGTGTAGATGGATAAAGGGCTAGTAAAAGGTGAAGATGGCTAGTAGATGACTAAATGATACCAACATGTGAATTGGTATATCTAGTAGCAAAAGGCTGCAAGTGGCTAAATATCACCGTGTCACTTAATATGATTGTGTGTGTAAGACTTTAAAAGGGTTAATTGTTAAGATTCTATAAAATGAAGAAAAATAGATCAAAGCATAAGATAAGGTTGTGGCCGAGATATGCGCACAGCTGTTAATAACTGTGTTTAGCCTTGACTGTTAAAAGTTTCTCATCATATAATTCTCTTGTGTTAAAAAAATATGTTTAACAGAAAACTGCTAAGAAATAATGAGATACCTCATTTGGTTGCTGGTACAAGGTTACTTTGACATTTGTAGCAAGCTAGTCACGTCTCTCATGTGCCTTCTGGCTTCTAAGACAAATGTTATTTGTGATAAATATACAATTCCCTCACCACTTGTTTTCCCCTCCAAGGATGAGAATAATAACTCCCCTGTCTCAGCAAAGTGTCAAATGTATCTTATGACCGAGGTATCTCATGGCCATTGTACTTTTAAAACCTTGTCTCATGATGTTATTAAATTACGTGATGTCTAGGCTAAAATTTTCTGTAACAGTTGGGAATTTCCACTATGCATTTTATTTGTGTGTATAAAGAGAGGACCTAATGTCATGGCCAGTGTGTTTTTAGAGGAATAGTTACAGCTGCTATAGATACTTGAACACCCAGAAAAGGGAGCAGTTCACTCCACTTTTCTGTACCTGTAGCCCTGGTGGTAAAAAGCAATCAGCTGTTTAGATTTGATCATGTTAGTGGTAAAATTGTTAGGGCTTATTTGGTATTAATAAATTGCAACTAATTTAAAACAACATTTGGTGTCAGGTGGCTTTATTGGATTACCAGGGACCACTAGCCAAGAACCTTGTGCTTTTACAATGGTTTAACAACTGTATTTTATAACTTTAAAATACCCATCTAACCCTATGTGAATTTTGAAAAAATGCTTAATGAATAACAGCTAAGTTAAAAATGTCATGACAATCTGTTTAAGCACCTGGGAGTCAGAAATCCAGTCATGGGGTATATACTGGGAGGAGACATGATTCAAGTCACAGAGGGTGAGAGGGACCTGGGGGGTAGTGGTAGATATCAAAATGAACAACTCAGAGACCTGTAGAAGGGCAGCAGCAAGGGCAAATAGGATGCTGGGATGCATCACCAGGGGGATTACCTCCAGAAAGGTGGAAGTGATCCTTCCACTTTACAACTGTTTGGTTAGGCCACACCTCGAGTATTGTGTACAGTTTTGGAGACCACATTTAAAGAGGGACATAACACTCCTAGAGAGGGTCCAAAGGAGGGCAACCAAAATGATCTGGGGCCTGGGGGGAGAGGACCTATGTGGAGAGGCTGAAGGAGCTCGACATGTACACCCTGGAGGAGAGGAGGGATGGGGGGACATGATAGAGGCCTTTAAGTACACGAAAGGGATCAATAAAGGAGGCCCAGTCAGGGTGCTCCAAAGGAAAGAGGGTGGGGCAACAAGAGGGCACGGGTGTAAGCTTGAAGGGGCAGGGTCAGAGGAGAGAGGAGGAGATGTTATTTCACTGAAAGGGTGGTGGAGTCATGGAATGTACTGCCCAGGGAACTGGTAGAGGTGGAGACTGTGGACGAGTTTAAGAGGGGATGGGACAGGTACAGGGGAGGGTAAATCTGACCAGGCTCAATACAGATAGAATGACTAGGGAGGATATAACCCAAGGGGGAGTGGGGGACACAAAAATCAGCCCTCAGTGTGGGTGCTGAAAATCAAGCAGACTCGAGCGACTGTTAGGCCTATTCTACTGGCATTTTAGTATGTTAGTATATTAGTATGATATCCTAATGTTTAAGGAAAAATGTAATTTAATAGCACGCTATATTGTGAATAGTTACTTTCTATCTGCACAGATATTGTATATGGTACCCTGTGGTTCGGACTTGTACATAGTAGAATATGAATGTAAATATTGCCATTTCTTTTATGGGCTTGGCACGGATGCCAAGTTTCCTGGGCAGGAGAGAGTGTAACCCACCCACCCCCAAAAAAGAGTGGGCTTACCTGGGGTCGTCTCCCTGGACACTGTGGTATTCCCTCCCTGAAAGGGTCCCAGATGGAGTTCTGCCTTTAAGAGTCTGGCTAATCCCAGCAATGTAAATGCAGATCCAGATGTAAAGTGTTGCTGTATTCCTGGTTTCTGCATGAGTGTGCAAATTAATGCGACCATGCAGTGACTTTAAAAGGCTGATCACTGCCCTTGCAGTGTATTGCAGTGGCAGTGGCAGTGGCTCAGCAGGTAGCACACTCGCCTCTGAGGCCGGGAGATCAGAAGGCAGTGGGTTCCATCCCCACAGCACGCACTTGGGTTGAATCCCAATACTGATACTGTAGTGCAGCATGAGGGGGGTGTTGCACTGAGGTGCCGTCTTTCGGATGAGACATTAAACTGAGGTCCCATCTGCCTGTTCTGGTGGTAGTTCATGTGGGTGTTAAAGATCCCATGGTACTTTTCGAAAAGAGTAGGGGAAGTTTCCCAGTGTCCTGGCCAAATTTCCCCCATTCACTACAAATACCACCAGCAACTTAATCTGGTTCAAGATCATTTGGCATTCATCTGTATCCCCTTCCCCCGGTGGGTCATGCCTGAAAATAGGCGGAATTTGTCTAGTGCACTTACCCTGTCAACAAAAACTAAATATATAAAATAGCCTGTACTGGGTCCGAGTAGAATGAAGCTCATGACCGGCCAGGCAGCACCCCGATAAGTTCCATTGTACAGTTGCTTACCAGTGCCAGTGCAGCTCTGTTTAACCATTTATGTCTAAATTTAAACTGTTATGTTAAAAATGAACTCTACAGTTTTGGACTGTTTACATTATGACCATTCAGCCACCATGATGATAATTTGACCTTGCTTTTGAGCCAATTAGAACTCAAGGGGTCCTAATGGGTCCTTATACTATGGCTGCTGGGAGAAACTGTGAACTGTGTGCTAGACACCCATTTTAATCAATCAGGACACTGGAATTGTTACAGACAGTTTCGGTAGCCAACAGGATTGTGGAATTCCTTCTTTAGTCGAGAGAAAGATGGGTAAAAAGCCAGTCTGACTCGTGCTTCTGTGCTGTGAGGAAGCTCTAATTTCAGTTCTGGGTACTTGGGGAGAGGCCTGTTTTCCTCTTATTGACCTGAAATTCTGAGTGAATTGTGTGGAACTGCCAAGTGCTGTAGACCATTATAAAAGACTCCAAAAGTAGAAAAGAAGTAATTTCCTCAGAGCAGAAATTCCAGACTGAAAGGGGATCAGAGTGTCTGAAAGATTCTCAAGCTGTATGTTGATGAGAGACTTTTTGCCTCTGGGACTGTGCTTTAATCTGACGTTTGGGGCCTCCTGACTTGTCTCCAGCCTGTCTGTCAAAAAGGGGAGATTTTAACTTCTGTTTTGCTTGCTTACAATTCAAAGACTGCAGTTTGCAAACAGGTTAGCTGTGTGGCCTAGCCAAGACTGTGCCAGAACTTATCCTTGTGATGCCAAATAACTTTTCTGAGAGAATGTTTCTGCTTGTTCTACAAAAGCTGCTGACAAAGCAGTTTGGGGAGTCAGCGCAGTGGAGAAGAATATCATGGGTTGTAGCCATCCTTGGTGGAAAGGCCTTGATGTGGGGTGAGTCATCCAAGCCCTGGTCCCTGTAGAGAAGGAAGAGACCTGTAGCTTGCAGCCAACAACCAGAGAGCCATTTCTCAAGAGGAACTAGCCTGGAAGCCATCCCATATCCCAAGGTCTTGGTTCAGTGAGTACAACAGGGTTTGTCCCTGCAGCACAAAAAAAAAATATTTAACTGATTTGTGTTTGAAGTTAAATTTGTGGTTTTGACTGCTTTTATAGGCCATCAGGCCATCGGATTACAATTTTCCTCGGTTTAATGTTCTTGTGAATGCTGCAACAGCCCGAGGTGAAATAAACAATAATCCTTTATTTGTTTAAGGGCCCCAACCATGCTACACCAGCCAACCCACGACAATGCTCAGGTCTGCAACAAACTAGATCCTGGGTACCCGGATAGCAGTGACTGGAACTGTCCAGTGGGTAAATGTATTTAATTGTTCCTTTGCCACAAAAGTCTAACAGTCGCTTTAAAGTAAATCTTGATTTTCTTCTCTTTCCTCTGTTTGAATCCCCAAATAAATCAGTTTGTTATTTGAATGTTTAAACTGATTTCTGAACATATTATTACTGGAGGCTGTGTTATGAGGAAGGCAAAAAGGTGTATTGTTGTTGCTTCCACTTATTCTTTACAGGTGCACAGTTGTATCCAGGGAGTTCAGATCCTGTTGGTAAGAGTGGCACCTGGGAGCATATTATTAGCACTCACCATAAATTGTAGCATTGCATGTCAAGTAAAATGTTGTGTGCAAATCCATGTGTGGGACCACTGTTTGGGGCTGTGGGTAGGTACAACTTCCAAGAGGGTTGTGCTAGCTTAACATCTAACCCACTTAAAAGTTACTCTCGGTGGAGGCACTGCACAAATAGCATTATTATTGGTATTGAGCCTTTGTAGTAGCCAAGTCAGAACCCAGGCCCCTCAACCTGCATTCAGGCAGCAGACAGGGGTAGTAGTCTGTTGGGAGGTGGTGCCCGGGTTACAGAGGGAAAGGGGAATGACTAGCTGCTGGCACATGCAGAGGGTAGGTATGGAGGTAGAGGCTGTTCCAGAACCAGAGATCTCAGAGAAAGCAAACTGCCTACTAGAGGTTTTGTAGAAGATCCAGAAGGATTAAATATCTGATTAGTAGAGGGGCTAAGGTAAGTGGAGGGAAGAACAGAGGAGTGAAGAGAGGTAACAAGGAATAGAGGAGAATCAGTATTATGCAAGGAAGGTAGAATAGTTAGAGCGGCACTGATGCTCAAGAGAGGCCTGAGAATGATTCAGGTAAAGGGAGCAGTGCAATGAATGCAGATGATGACAAAAAGAGAGGATAGTGGAAGATTGGTTCACTTTGACAATGGCAGATTTATGGGATACTATTGACCACATTTGTATAGTCAGATCTCAGCTGGACAATCTTAATGATAATCTTGTAGCAGACCAAGTCTAGAAGCTGCAGTAGGATTTCTTGTAGTATAGTGTGCTAATATTGGGGTGGGTTATGCATGGCATTTATTGCATGTGGGAGGAGAAATCAAGGTTTTGATCCAATCATTCACTGAGGTGCTTGAAGTGAGAGATTTCTTCGGGGGGGGGCACTCTATAGAGTCAGGGATGATGGGGTAGAGGGAAGCCTGGCAGCCTGTTCTTCATTCAAAAGTTCATAGAAACCTTGTCAGTGTTAAGATACAGATGATGTCAGTGGAACCAGCATTGGACATTGCCAAAGTCCTACTGTGGAGATTACTCTAGTTGAGAGATAGGCTACCAAAGTAAAAATCACTTTGTTATCTGCATACATATGAATATTAAGGCTATGCGAAATTGAAACTTTGCCAGCAAAGTTAGTGTGAAGTAGCCCACTGTGGGCTTTTTGTAGTGTCTGCAAGGTGGTCACTTCTCTCTATGCTTCCATTCAGTGAAGTTTTAGCTCCCGAATTGCTACATCACGGTAAAATTAAACCACAACATGGCACATTTTTGCAGTTCACACAATGTTTTACTACTATGCAAAGAGTGAACCTTGCAGTTCATGGATCTGCAAAGTGCTGGATTCATGAATCATATTACTGTGTGAATTTCTACACTTTGCGGTGAACTTTGTGAATTGATACATTTTTTCACTTTCCCACACCTATTAAATATCCGAGGAAATACAGATAGTCAGAAGATAATTCTGCTCAGTATTCACCATGGACAACAGTGGGCATGCCAGATAGTGGCATAAAGGAAGCTGACAGAGAGGTTCCAGAAATGAAACTGCAGAAATTTACTGGCAAAAGTTCTGAAAAAGAGCAAGCAGCCATGTAGGTAAACAAGGCCCTGGGATTGAACAGAATGCATCCCAGGGTACTAAGGAAACAAGTACCCATGTTTGCTGAATGACTGGTGTGGCTATTCCATAGCTCTGTGCAGCAAGTAGTGGTTCCAAGGGACCGGAGGGTGGCAGACAGGGTTCCACTGCACAAGGGAGGGCACAAGGTGCAACAGGGAAACTATAGACCTGTCAGCCTTATCTCTGTGGTAGGGAAACTGATGGAGACATTAGTTAAAGAGGACCTAGTGGAGTAGCTGTGTAGAAATGGATTTCAAGATTGTAAGTAGTACAGGTTTATGGCAGGGAGGTCTTGTTAGACCAACCTGATGGTATCTTTGACGGGGTAAACATGGTAGTTGATAAGGGGCAAACATTAATTTTAATCTACTTCAGCTTTAGGAAGGTTTTAACTTGGAGCCACACCAAAGGCTGCTGAAGAAGATGTGGAAATCTGGGAGGAGCTAAGGATGCAGTATGGTGGGTAAGGAGTTGGTTAGAGGGAAGGCAACAGAGAGTCCTCTTCAGTATGTTTATCAGTAACAAAGGAGAGGGTAGCTAGGGAAAGCTATGTCTATTCGCAGATAACACTAAACTCTATGATAGGGTTAACAACATGGATGGGATAACAGAATTTTAGGGAGACCAGCATAGGCTGAAAAATGTGTTCAAATTCTGGCAACTGAAACTGAATAACAATAAGGGCAAATTTATGCACTTAGGGAACAACTCCCAGAGTAGTGGATGGGGGGGGGTTAAGTAGTCATTATCATTAATGACTCCTTTGTACAAACCAGTCAATTCAACAAATACTTCAGCAAGGCTAATAGGATGCTCAGGTACATTGGGAGAGGGTTTGACAATAGAAAGCAGGGGGTACTGCTACTATTGTATAGGTCACAGGTGAGGCCACACCTGGAGCCTGTGTCCAGTTCTGTAGTTCCCACCTCAAAAAGGACAGGGACTGGCTAGAGAAGATACAATGCTGCATGATCAAGATACTACAGGGCCAGAAAGCTAGACCCCATGAGGATCAGCTAAAGACACTGAATATGTATTCAGCTTAAAACAGAATAGAGAGGGAATATGCTAGAGAACTTCATGTTCCTGAAAGGGATTAATAGGGTGGACAGTGGAAGCTATTTACCAGGAACAGAAAGGCTAGGACATGGGTCATGAGTGGAGCTTATTGGGTGGAAGGTTTAGAAAGGATGTGAGGAAGTATTCTTTTACAGAAGCAGAAGTTAAGCCATGGAATTGTTGGCTTGCAGAGGTATTGGGTGCCAAAAGAATAAATGGTTTCAAACTGGAATAAAGTCATGGGTATAGTAGTTACTCAGTGAAAAGAGGGAGGTAAAACAAAAGGAGGAATAATGTTAGCATAGACCCCATGGAGACAATGGGTCTCTGGGTATGGTAGGGTGTTGTGGGCAGACTATGTGTACCGTCAGTCTTTTTCTGCCATCACTGTCTATGTTTCTATGAGGTCAGAAGATGGAGAAGGTTAACTGGACAGAATTGAGTTCTGAGGCATCACTGTCCTGAACCAACTGGTGACAATCACAAAGGTATGAACAAACCAGCTAATTGCAAGGTTAGAATGTCTACCCCCCACCACCAGTTTCTCCAGGAGGATGGGGTGTGCTACTGTAGTGAAGTCTTTGGCAAGGTCAAGAATTATGACTGCAGTGGTCAAGCCGTGGTCTATGTCTTTCAGGTCAGAGTTAGCAACTTGCAGTAGGAAGAAACAATGGGGTGGGATTTATAGGGAAAAAAGTCAGATTGGATGAGGAGAGAATACAGGAGATAAGGAAGAATGAGCTTTAGACAGCCAGGTATCTCTACTGTACAATACCAGCAGCATGGGTTCGCGAATGGACTCGGGTCACTTGGGCACTGGAAGGGTTATGGAGGTTTGAACATCCTGGAGTAACTCTCATTCAGGGTGGGGGGGAGTGTGCTGTGCTGTGTGACTTCCACCTCACTGAAGTCGGGAGATAGCACAGTTGAGATTGCCAAGCTGGAATGGAGAAAGTGCTAGACACGAACACAACCAGGTTCATGCAAATGAAGCATGCCTCACTGTATGCTGACTCCTCATGGAAGAAAACTGGTGGAAGTCTCCCTGGCAACCAGAAGGTATCCAGTGAACATGGCAACTGCAATTAAGCACTTACAAAAATGGCGACTCAATTACGGAGCCTGTGTTCAGGGCTACCTGGCAGGGTAGTGACCGTATACCTGGGTGGGTGAGGTAGGGCGATGGGAAGCATACACATGTGCACATCCATGGGGGGAGGGAACACACTATGTGAGGGCAGAAGGAGGAGGGGAGGTATGTGGGAGGGAGTGTGGTTGGTTGGCTAGTGTGGTGGGGAGGGTCGTCAGTTGGGGTATGCAGGGTGTATGGTTTGGGTCTGGAGAGGCACTTTTTTTTTCCCCCTGGCAGGCAGTCTTGTTTTTCTTTAAGAATCCCCCCCCTACCATGCACCACCCTGGAGTTGAGAATCCTTAGGTAGGGGGGATGGGGGGTACAGCCCCCACATTCATGCAAGTCCAGTCACCGCCTTCCAGTTTGACATGAGTGTACATCACCGTAATTCATTTTCAGCAATGTACACTCGCCCAAACAGCGATCGCTGTTACACGATCACTGTTATGACCTAGTACCCAAGCAGAATGATGCTAAAGACCTGCAAGGCCCCGCACTACTGACCAGAGCATCCACCCACCATGTGGTCCTGTACAAGCTGTGGAGTAAGTCTCAGAAAAGGTGTTTTGGGGTTCAGCAGAAGGAGACACTATAGGAGAGGAAAAAAAAAACAATATGGAAAAAAAAAGAATGTGAGTTATGAGAAGCCAAGTATTTCTTGTTATTTTGTCTCTACAGGGGAAAGAGAGATGGGGAAAATAGTTCCCAGGAATATGAATCACTGCCTACATTAAGGGGATGGACTTTGGCTTGCTTCCAGGCCCAGAGAGCTTTCCCGACTCAGAAGGAAAGATTAAGAAGGGCAGCAATGGAGACAGCAATTTCAGGGTGAGAAAGATGAAAGAGTTTGGGATTCAGCCCATTCAAACTGTGGCCATTGGACCAGCTTAGAGAGTGCAGTGCAGATATTCCATGAAAACATGTAGCATACTGTACAGTACTTACTAAAAGTTTGCAGCACCTACCCTTTTCAATTTTAATATGAAAAGGAAATGATTAATTCTTTTTTTTTATTTAATTGTGAGGCACATGGAGTTAGTGGGACTGCAGCTTCCTAATTCTTAATTGACTATAATTATTCCAAAGGATTGCAGTTGCATGTGTAATAATTAGAAAAGCATACAATATGTCTAATTGTCTAGTGAATTAAATGAAGCGTCTAACCCTTTTCATCAGCATTTAGAAAAAGACTTCAGAAAATTATGGAATTTTCTTAGTCTCTTAAAGGTCAGGAAAAAGCCAGATTCATTTACTAATTTTATAAAACTAAGACAGTCAGTAATATTCTTTGATTCTTATCTAGGATATTTTTAATATTGTATATTGAACTATTTTATACAGTTTTTTTTTTAAATTAGGTTTCTAATTAGTATGGCTCTTCGTTATGGATGACATCTTTTAGAAGTATTTAACAATCTCTTCTCCAGAGGTCCCTTCAGCTCTGTACTGTACTGTATACTATATACTGAATGTTATATTTATATGGAAATCATGACATCATCCCAAGCCAAACACAACACTGAGCACTCCAACAACAACATACTGTACCTGCTATTCTGCATACAGTTACTGTCTCCAGCTGTCAACATTCTTGTCCCACCTGCTTCACTTAATCACTCAGCCCTGTTGTTTCAGTCAGATACCTGACACACTCCAGCTGTTTCACTGAGTAACCTTGTCCCCCTCTAGCTGCTTAATTCTGCTGTCCAGCCTATTTTCAACATTTTAATCAGCAGTCTAGGCTGCTCCTACTGATTGTTCAGCAGCCCAGCCAAATTCCACTGTTTCAATCAGCCAGCTGGTTCCCATTTCAGTTAGCCACCAGGCTACCAAGTTTTGGTCAGTTACCTATTTCTGGTGTCATAGTAAACTGCTCTCCTAACCTGTAACAAAATGAATGCCATATGTCAAGCTTGAATTTTGGGGGAAATTATTTTAAATATCTGAAGGTTTATTGTAAAAAACACACACACACAAAACTACAATACTTTGCAACCTCCTGATATGCAGCAATGCTGACAACCTGGGGTTGGTAACTGACACAGGACACTGGTGATCCAGTAGACAGCTGTAACCTTCCCCACCCCAGCCTGGGAGGGATAGTACCATGGCCCACAGCTGCATCAGCCCCCAATGAAGGGGCAAACCCTGTGTCTCCACCAAGGGCACACTTTGTGCCTGTATAAGAGTGAGATGTACAGTTTTCAAGGGGCGGTGGATAGGATGATGGTCAGGATTCAGATTAACAGGAAAATGGCATTTGTCAGAATGACCATACTGGCACACTCAGGTACTTGCTCCATGCCACTTGCCGCCAGATTGTAAGTCCACCAAGAAGAGGGGGGCATCTTCTTGATGGTCCTGCAGCTGAGGGGCAAGACATAGTGGACCACTGGAGTAGAGGTTCACAAGGTCTCTGAGTATGTCTCTTGTATCAGAGAGTCATCTTTCTCAGTATGGTCAGCCAGAACTGCATAGCTGCCTGTTGTAGTTAGAGATGTGCTAAACTGGAAAATTTTGTTGTGTGAAATATTTCAGGGTGCTCTGCCCAGTTTTCCCTCTTTCCAGGTGCATTATTTTGCACTTCTTGGAATTGAACCTTAGTTGCCACACTTCAGATCATTTTTCAAGCATCTACAGGTCCCTCCTCATTCTCTCCACCCCGTGCTGACAACCCGAGTTTGGAAGAGGGCGCGGTAGTCAGTGAGACAGCTGAAAGGAGGAGGACCACGCATTCAAAGGACTACTCTTCTCCTCAGGGGGATGTGGGGGGGGGCGGGCACAGATCCTGGCACTTGTCTGACACCTGGTGGAGATCAGGAATTGAGCACACCAGGCCATTAAGACACACAGTGCATCATGACAACATTGCAGATTCTACCCCCTGAGGAGCTGAAACATGGAGGAAAATGGCACCAGCATGCAGGATAACACCAGTCTCCTGAAGGCCCTGCAGATGGCTATCCAGGCATCAGTCCGTGCCAACCAGATCTTGTCTCCAGTGGGGTTTGGGGGACCCCACCAACCCCACCAGTGGGATAAGCCTTGGGGGAACAGCAGGACAAGGTATGTCCTGGAGGACCATGGGGTAACTGGGTTGTGGAGACTGGAAGATGGGAGCCAGTCACTGAAGGGGATAAGTTAACTAACAAAAAAAAAAAAAAAACAATACGCCGACTATGTGACATTTAAAAGTTACAGTGGATAAGTCCCCCATTATTTGCACAAGCAGGTAAGTAAGGTCCTTTAAGCTGTGCTACAGTACCACAAAGCCCCTGGTTCTGCTGTGGATGCATATTAAAGAATAGTTGTTGAGAAAGAATAAATACAATCAGTTTATTTGATCCATGCTGTAAATCTAAAGAAACAATTGGACAGAGATACTTCATTAATCATTGTCCCACATGCTCCTCTTTTTCCCCTATGAAAAGGACAGACCACCTGTGTGTTGTGCTCAGACTGGCAATCAATTTATTATATTTCATATTTACTTTTTTAGAATACCATCACCATTTATTATTATTGTCTTTTCACAAATCTTTGTTTATAGTGCATTACATATCAATATTAATTCAACCCCTCCTCTTTCTTCAGCATCTTCTCGCCTCCCCAGGTGAAAACCTGGGTGCCTTCTTCTTCTCTTTTTCTTGTAGGTAACAGTGAAAACCAAGACCGCTTTTCTCTCCTTCTGTTGCTTCTCCTTCTCATATTCCTTTATCATTCCCCTTCCCCTTCTTCCCCCCCTTTTTCCCCTTTTCACCCCCTGCCATCCACCTTTGGAAGAACACCACCGTCCAACCAGACGCCTTCTGCCATCCACCTATGACAGACCTTCCTGCTCCCCCCAAAATCCCCTCTCCCTGTCCTCCTTTTGATGGGTTGGTGGGAGGCAACAAAATCTTCAGCAAAAGAGGCTGTATACCTCTGTGCTGACCATTATGTACTCTGTATTCCCCCCTCTTACTTCTTCCCTTTCATCCTATCCCTCTCTTGTTCCTTTCTTCGGCTCCTCTTCCTGCATACCTGCCCATTATCCTATGGCACCCCCCACCTCCCTCCATTCTGAGTGAACCATCTCTGTCAGCAGGGGAGGGGTCCACCAGGACAACTTGGTCTGCCCCTTAAAGGGCAAACTTCATTGTCCTGGATTCTCCCCTTCCCCCCACAAAAAGGACAGACTACCTGTGTGTTGTTGTGCTCAGATTGACAATCAATGTATTATATTTCATATTTACATTTTAGAATACCATCCCCATTTATTATTATTGTCTTTTCACAAATCTTTGTTTATATTGCATTACATATCAATATCAGTTCAACCCATCCTCTTTCTTCAGCTTCTTCTCGCCTCCCCAGGTGAAAACCTAGGTGCCTTCTTTTTCTTGTAGGTAACGGTGAAAACCAAGACCACTTTTCTCTGTTTCTGTTGCTTCTTCTTCTACTCATATTCCTTCATCATTCCCCCTCCCTCCTCCCCTCCCTTTTTCCCCATAGCCTGTCTCCAGCTTGCATTGGATAACTGGCCTTCTCCCCTTCCTTTCGCTCTCTTCCCTTTCTATCTCCCTTCTTGTCTCCTCCAGCCTCAATAAACCCCTTCATCTCTGTGTTGAACATGTCTATCACTAGGTCCGATAAATGTACCCCATCTGATCTGTAAAAGTCCTCAACCCACTCTTCCAACCCCCTCAATATTACATGCCCTCCCATGTTCCTTATCAATGTCCCCACCTTTCTATTCATCTTCCTTCTGGCTCTATCCACTGCTACATGGCTGTGTGCATGTCTCCACACCCTCCTTGGTATCATATAGGACCACGCCAGGCTCACCCCCAGCCACCATTGTTTTACTTTCTCAAGATCCTGTTTAACCCTTAAATACGTATTGACCCATGGGTTCCCCCCAATGTCATTACCCTCCAGGTGAAAATGATTAAATTCAGGGTGGGTCGCCATTGTTTCATCTCCATCAGGGTCGGGAGTAACTGCCCCCATTTCATCCCTCGAATGCCACGCCATATCAGCCTACAGTGTCTGACATCTTGGTATAGCTGCTTTCCCCCAGCCTTCTTTTCCACTCTCCTTTCCACCTAGTAAATGTAGGAGTACTAGCAGATCCATACCTCTGTGATCCCCCTTCTACCTATTAAATCAAACAAAATATTTCTTAATATCTCGACCTTCTTAAACCTGTTCACTCTTCTGTTTCGTCTGTTCCCTCCACCCTTAAATCCCCTTCACCCTCCCCCAATTGTACCCCTCACTTAGGTTCTGTTCCTGCAAAACAAACACAGATGACATGTTAATCTCAAACCTTAAAAGCACAAATGTACCTCTTGTAGCTGGCAGACCACCAATGTCCCATTTCCAACATGCTGCCCACTGACTCCCTTCCCACTGCCCATTTTGAAGCAGCCCCTATCCAAAAGGAATGGGAAGAATAACTAGCTGGGTCCTTGCCCAGAAACTTCATGCCTTTTTTGAGTATGGCTGTTACTTGGTAACTCGTCACCTTCTTTCCATCTCCATGCACAAATAGTCTCCCTTTCTTATTATAGGGCTCTGCGGCGTAAGCCCACAAAGTCTTTACCGGGCACAAGGTCCGGTCAGAGTGACCTTTAATGGTTATGACGCACCCCTTTCCCACCTGATCTGTCTTGGACCTCCTAATTATGAGTTGTATTTCCCTTGGTCCCCAGGTTATATCTTTCCACTCCAGTCCTCCATCTTCATCCTTTCTGCCATGCCCCACTGCCTCATTCACTCTCAAGGCCCCTTCGAATGTCACCACATAAATTGTATGGAATAGCTGCACCTCATCCTTGGACTTATAAATTGTAGGCAATACCCCCCCTAATTTAGCTAACCAATGATTTGCTATTGGTCGCCGCCCATCCATGGTCCTTTGCTTCAACCTACTCCAACCTTGCATCATCCTCATCAGCATTGATTTCGTGGAATCCTTCTGTTTTTTCGGGCTACAAACTACACTGATCCCTGCTATGTACACCCCCATCGTGGTGTGAGCCGTCCCTTTCTGCCACTGATCTACAATAAACTTTCCTAACTGTTCCTCCATAACTTGTCCACTTACCTCCATGTGGTGTGCTTCCCTGAATGTTTGTAATGCCCACCATGCCCCTTCATAGGCTCTCAAGGTCCGTGGTGCCCATGAGTTGCAAAACAGCATTTCATCTCCCTCTTGCCAACATCCCAGATGTTCATTGGAATGGGTGTTTTCTGTTCCTTTGCTGTTGGTACCAGCGCCCGGAAATGATCCAGCTGCAGACAGGAAAGGCTGTCAGCTAAGATATTTCTCTCCCCATCTATGTACCTGGCCCTAAATAACATATTCAATTGTAAGCCTCTTAAAACTAGCTGCCTCAACACTACAACACCTCAACAATACATCACTGGCAAGGACCTAGCTCCCCTGTTGTTCAGAACATCCACCACTGCCTTGTTGTCACACCAGAATGTAAACTTCTGATTCTGTAATTCCTCTCCCCATAACAGGGTGCAGGCCCAAATTGGCATGATTTCCAAAAATGTAATTTCCTTTTCCTTCTGTCCCTTATCCAGTCAGCTGGCCATGGCTCTGAAAACCATTTTCCTCTCAAATCCACCCCCATTCCTAACCCCCTGCTGTGTCAGTATACAATTCTAACTCCGTGTTATAAACACACTCTTCCTGCCAAAAAGAAAGGCCATTATAGCTGCTTAGAAATTCTTCCCATACCTTGAAGTCTTCTTTCACCTCTTTCATTATATCCACCTAGTGGTGTGGCCTCACTACCCCTGCTGTGGCCCTTGCTAGCCATCTTGTGAATGTCCTTCCTGGCCCAATTTCTCTGCAAGTGAAATTCAAATGCCCCAATATTTGCTGCACCTGCCTTAATTGTACTTGCCTCCTGCTTGTGAGCTCCTGAATCAGTCCTCTTAGCTTCTTCACTTTACTGTCTGGTAATCTAAATACAGTACCTTCCCCAGCATGTCTACCTCAATCTCCAGAAACTCCAGCACCTTACTGGGGCCTTCTGTTTTTTCCGGTGCCAATGGGACACCGAGTTTGCCACACAACTCCTGAAAGCTAGCTAGCATCTTCTCTGTCTCCACGCGTCCACTGCCTACTAAAAAGAAACCATTCAAGTAGTGTATGACCATCTGGTAACCTGTTTTTTGTTGGAAGATCCACTGCAGGCAGGTGCTGAATGTTTCAAATGTAGCACAGGCTATAGAGCAACCCATAGGCATATCCTTGTCAAAATAATACCGGTCTCCTATTTTAAAACCCAATAAATCCCAGTCCTCCCTCCTAACTGGGAGCAACCTGAATCGCTGACTCTATATCTGTCTTGGTCAGCCATGCATCAGGGGTCACCCTGATCATCTGTACTGCCTCCTCCAATGTGGCATAGGTCATCCTGCTGTGCTCTTCCCATATAAAGTCATTAATAGAGTCTCCCTCTGGGAACAACAGATGGTGTATCCCTTGTATTCCCCCTCTTGTTTTTTAGGGACCAAACCCAAAGGGAAAATTCTCAGGTTGTCTAAAGGGGGAATTGGATACAGCCCTTCCATCCTCCTGCTGCTTTTTCCTTTTCTATTTTCTGTCTCAAAATGTCTTCCTTATCTCTGGCTGATCCCAAGTTATTAGCCTCCCTAGCCTGTCTTTGCATTTTGCACTGTAAAGAAAAACCTGATCTAAACCCCCTCTAGTTTCCACTACCCCCCTGTCCAGGTACTTTGTGAGCCACTTTTCCCAAGTCTCTATCTTGATGTGGGTCTTTGCGGCCTGAAATTGTTCTCTTCTACCCCCGCTCCCCAACCTCTGTCACTTGTCACCCCCCCAGCTATTTCTTCCCTATCCCTTTCTTCAATAAGCCTGAGCTCCCCTACCCCCATACCTCTCACCTCTCACCCCTCTGCTCCACGTCTGCCCTCTATAACCCTGCCCCTCCCGAAAGGGCTGTTGGCCTGTCCCCTGTGTTCCCCCCACCTGGGCCCCCTGGGACCATGAGGTCCTGCATCTTGCCGCCGGGTGAGAACCCCCACATCTTGAGCATGCATGCCGGAATCGACACTGGGGCCATGAACAAAATGCCCTGTTATATCCCCAACAAAACTTCTGGGGTATCCCCCCCTTTCCCATTTCTCCCTCCGGTGTGGATTGATCAGTAACATAGTCCATCCATAAATCAAGCTGTTTTGTGTCGCATCTCACATCCCCATATGTTGCCATCCTTTGGCAAAAAAAATTGTCATAATATATCCACCCCCCCATGGCTTTTGCCCGCCATATGATCAGGGAATATGTGATCAGCAGGATACCCAGCTCTGGTTTCTTTCCATCACTATGGCTGAATATGTGGTGAAACCCACAAACCATCCATCCCACATCTTACCTTTTGTAAATTTATCCTCCTCTTTCTTCCCCAATAATACCACAGCCACTGCCATCTCACTCTTCCCTATACTCTCTGTCTCCTCGTATTTGGCTGCTGCCTCTTTACTTACCAGAGCAAATATGTCCACGTACTCACCCTTCCATATTTTCTCCTTCTTGGCCAGTGGCACGTGTTCCCCTTATCCTCATACCTGGGGATCCTATCTCCTTCGTTCCTTTTCCTACACCATCCACCCCCTTGTCCACCACCACTGTCACTTCTTTATCCAACCTAATCTCTGCCAGTGCAGTCTCCATCTGCCCTAGCCCCCATGCCCTGAGAGCCACTATAATTTGCCTAATGTATTCTTTGATACTCTCTCCTACGGAGCCTGATACACTACCTGTTGGCCTGTCCACTCCATGCGGCCTGCTGTCACTGAGCTGCACTGTTCTGGTTTCTTGGGATGGGATCACTGGCTGAGGCATTGGGGGCAACGGGGCCACTATGGTCGGGGGCACCGGCCTGGGTTCTGCTGGTGGCACCCCCACCGGTTCCAGGGGAGGTACTAAAGGTTCCAGTAAACAAGGTGGAGGTGGTACTTAACTGACCACTCAAGGAGGAACCACTGCTGGTGGCTGTGGCCTTTCTGGACTAAGTGTCCTCCCCGCTGGTTGTTTCCCATCACCCCCTTTTCCTTTTTCTGTTTTTCCCCCGACCTCCCCGGTTCCGCCCCCTTCCACCAACTGCCACATCATGTTGGCCTTCTCTGCCAACTCCAAAATCTCCTTATATGCCTCCTCTCTTGAGGGCTTGTTCTTCTTAGGTGCCACCCTTTTCCCAATCTTGCCTGCACAAAACAGCTGTGAAGAAAACTGACAAGATGCAATTGCTAATGACCTTTCAATTTAGCCCTCTCATCAGCCTGGCACCCTTTTGATGAAAGTGCAGGCTACTGGGGTTTTTCTCAAACCACTGTTATGTTAAGCGAGTGAACTACTCATTACACCATAGCAAACCATGATAAGCAGGCCCGCCTCCTATGATGTCACCCGGCACCCCGCTGACCACTAGGCCTCAGGTCACTCTGTAGCAAGTCCTCATTCTTTGTAAAAACATTGCCCACCCCCATCTCAGTTACCCGGGTCCCTACTCTCATTCACCCACTTTGCAGTGCAACAGGCATCAGGTGTACCAGAAACTAGGCCTGTCGCACCTGATCTCACCATTTCTGCCACACATTAACTGAGCATCATTGTCCACCATGCCCAGCTTAAAGCATCTCTCCTACTTTGTTAAATAAAACTCCCCTGCTCCTATGAACAACTTCCCCCAGAATGCAAAAGCCACAAAAACTTATTGCCTCTGCTCTGCCTTCAGGAGACACTAAATCTAACATCAGATTTTTACATTTTTCCCCCAAACCAATTTGAGTGTGAAAGCACAGGATACAATGAGCATCAGTCCACTCTAAACCTTCTTTATATCCCGGGATGTGATCCCTTCTGTTCACGTAGGCTGAGGAAACCTTCTTCCCAGAGAGTCTCTTCTTCTCCGATCTCACCAGCAAATAGTAATCAAACCCCCACAATTTCAGGTTTCTGTTGAATATCCTTGCTGAGCATCCACACTGCCAACCAGGCATGAGGCCCTCATTGTCTCTCCTCAGCGTCCTCCCAGCGACGTGGTGTGATGTCAGACACCATTCCACTGACCACGCGTTTTCTTTTGCTAGGCCCTCCCGTTCCCATCTTTTGGCCCCTTCTGTTATCCAAAACTCCCCTTTTTCCTTTTTTGGTGCAATAGACCCCCTTTCCCACAAAACTACCCCTTTTTACTTATGCACTCTGCCATAGAGTGGCCATATCTGGCCCTCTGCCTGGATCCGACTCCCTCTTTTTTGGCTGACCCCTCCACTGCCATGCTTCCCTTAGGATGCGTGACCTCTTTCTGCTCACCCTGTACTCCTGATTCACCCGCCTCACAAGCCAGCTCATTCTTACTCCTGCAGCTGCCTCCTGAGCCTTCTCACCGCAGACTCCTATTGCAACTCAAACAATCACCAACAGATCAAAGCTCCATGAGGTTCAAATGATCCAGGCCCATGGCCCATGCAACTCCCAGGCCCCACGTACTACTTGCTCAGTGCATCTCAACATGCCGCTTATGATCTACACCTTTAGCTTTTAGCAGACTATTAACCTCATATTGTTTCATCTGTCTTGCATTATATATTTTTTTTCTTACCTTCCAAACAAACTCATCGTCCACAAACCTTTTCACAGGCTGGTTCCTAAAAATTCTCCAGCCCAGGTCGAATGCCAATCTGATGTGCTGCTTCTGTTGAACTAGACTCAACAACATCTTCAGCAAAAGAGGCTGTATACCTCTGTGCTTACTGTTATATACTCTATATCCCCCACTTCTTCCCTTTTGTCCTATCCCTCTCTTGTTCCTTTCTTCATCTCCTCCTCTTCCTGCATGCCTGCCCATTGTCCTGTGGATCCTCCCCACCTCCCCCCCTTCTGAGAAAACCATCTCTGTCACCAGGGGAGGGGTCCACCAGGACAACTTGGTCTGCACCATAAAGGGCAAACTTCATTGTTATTTATACAGCACTGCAAACTGTCACATCCGACAGTTACTATACACACAGATTCCTCTTGAAGATAAGCACACAAGATCACAATTTTGTAATCCCACAAACATAGTGTCCTATCTGATATTTTTAAAGACGTAACATCCTTCCCCAGTTACAAATAAAGCTATTTAGGAGACTTTCAGAGATCTTGGAATATTGACTTGGTGGCTAATGTTCAGAACTAAGTTCTGGTTCAGAGACATCACATCTTTGCATCTCAAGCAATTATTTATTTATATTTGTTTGAATAATTTAACTAGAAAGGCACAATTAGCAGACACATTTGCTTGTTTCTAGATACATCTGGGAAGAGGGATGGGGTACATAACAAGAATAAAATACAGAACTATGATTACATAATAATAAAATGCAGAGGAATAAAAATGCAGCAATGTCCTGTGGGGAAAAAAAGAGAAAAGGTGGTGCAGATAAGATTCATCCTGGGGATACAGACTGATAATCATTACAACTCAGTTGCAAGCAAGCATTAAGGAAAGAAGAGATCTTGATGGAGGAAGAGACCAAGGATAACCAAATAGAATTAAAAGGGAGGAGTAACAGAAGGAGAATGTTGGAGTGGATAAAATTGGTGGAAGGAGAGCACAAAAAAGAGAGAGACAGGGTGGCAAGGGGGTAAAGAGGTGGGTAGGAATTGGACACAGGTTCAGATATTGGAATGGAATTCACAGTAAATCTTTTTGGGAGGACGAGACATAGAGAAAGGTTAGAATTAGACCATAGATGGAGGAGGCTGTATGAAAAAGCAGCTTGTCTGGCAGATGTTTGGGAGGAAAGGAAGGAAAAAAGTTCAGTGGTCAGAATTATGAGAACAAGTGAATGGGCTTAATGAGAGTTAAGTTAGGATGGAAGGTACACAAACTAGATATTAAAGATGAGGGATAAACAGCAAAAGAGTTATCTGTCCTCAAGTGAAGGAAGAAAATGGTGAGTGCATAGGAAGCAGAGGTGGGTACAGGGAGAGCAGTCAACTGAAAGGCAGCAAAAAGGCTCAAAGAGGGTGTTTCTTCCTGTCAAAGTGGATCTAAGGAAGCCACAATATACCACAACCCCATATCAAGCAATGGGTGGATCATTCTCATAAGAGGCTTGAAATTAAATAACATTGCATGAAATATTTTACCATAATCACCATGTAAAGCCTTTTATATATGGCACAGCCACTTAATGTATGTTACTACACCAATATGTACTGATTTCACTGCAATATTTGTACTATGTAATTTGGCCTCATACCAAGTGTATTGGCAGTCCAGTTTTGTTCTAATTGTATCTCTGTATTGTATTGATGTTTATTGTGTTTGCCACCCTGGTGGTCCAGGTTGTGACTGAAAATGGTCCTCTGGATCAGTTTGTTCACCCAGTTATCAAAGACATAAAGACATAACTAACTAACTAACTAACTAACTAAATAAATAAATAAATAAATAAAAACATTCTTCTGGTTAAGTGCTTCAACTATTGATAGGTTTCTTACATATGGCACTTATGTGGCATGGGATGTCTAAATGATGCTCTAACTACACACCCAGATACTAAAAAGAGGAGCCTTCCTCTAACTGAGAACCATCTAGGGTCACAAAGACCATGTTGGGGTTGATAGGATTTTGTACATTCATTGACTGAAACCCAAGGTCATGGGACTGTATTCTGAGTTATATTGAGAAATATTTTTTTTAGCACTGAGTCAGCGCTAGACATTGTCGAAGTCCTTTTGGAGCTTGGTTAAAGCACCACAGGCAAATAGCACTTCATTATCTGTGGACATATGAATGTTCAAGGAGACAGAGACCTTTGGGAGGTCATTTCAAAATATACATGCTAGGACAGGGACCAGGACAGAACCATGGAGGATGTTTAAACTAACTGGGGAGGGAGGGAATCTCCAGCAAGGACTGCTTTCTGTTCACCAAGTCAGAGAAGTGGTGACCAGTTTTGATTGTCTCGGCAACACATAACAAGACCCTGCTTCAATCCCTTTCATGATGGAGTCATTAATGAGGCTAAGGAGGGATGATACAGTGAAGCTGTGGTATCATTGGTGATGGGCATTAGGGGCCAAAGCTCTAAATCTTTTTTCATTAGCACCTAATAAAAGATACCCAGTTCCTAAAACTGATCTCCATCTTATTTTTATTTTTTTGTTGTTGCTGTTTTTTTTTATTCTAGGGCATGAGGGGTGGGGTTCAAGACCCAAATCTTTTCAGATGCTCAAAATGCCATTGCGGTGGAGTAGGTTTTCATACAATTGGACTGGAAATGGCTGAGGAAAGAGGGGTAAATGACAGAGGAGTGAAAGCACCAATTGATCTTGAACTTTGGCCAGTGCAGCTGTAAAGAAGATGGGGTGCTAGATGCCTTGAATAAAGGGGATGCCACTCTTCAAAGAGAAATTACTTTAGTCCTCTTCCAAGCACTAGGAACATTGCTGAGGTTACCTTATGAGCTAGAGTTCCATTACTTTCACATTCCTATTACTTGACCCTTTTGGCATTTCCTACTCATTTGACAATATAGCTGGCATTGAACATCCCTTTAACTGGTTAGCAGATAATTAAAATGCATGAGCAAGGCATTGCCTGCTCATTAGCACCTCATACGGCACATTCTAGATTTATTAGCAACTGTCTACAGACTGTGATGTTATATGCCTTTAGCTAAGGTGCATTAGCTTCAAATTTTGTTTCTTATCCTTTTGACACACAGAACTAGTACAAACTACTCTCACACAAAATTTGTGCCCTTAATGGTTTGCAAAATTTGTGTCCTAACCTCACATAAAAAGCATATCCTCAGTGACAGTAAAAATGTGCATTCTAGAGGGCAATCAAATAATGTGTTCCTAGCACCATGACAAAATGTATTTTCTCAATGTAGTATGAAGTTTGCACCAAAAGACCATGCAAGGTTTTTTCCATGTATGCAGATGACACAGTTTTCTTTGCCTGTGGGTCCTCTTCCCTTGAGCTGTCTGCTTGGCTTCAGCATGACTTCAGCAATTCCCAGTGCTGGCTTGTGCAAACCAGATCATGCTAAATGTCAAGAGAATGTTTTCTCTGACCTGTGGTACCAGGCAGCAATTGGTTCAGCTTCAGTCCACTGTGACCTTCATGACCCTGAATACCTCCCAGCTATAGGAAATGTCTCTTTCAAAGAGCTAGTAGCACCAAAGTCAGCTGATAGAAATGGTTATTAATTTTAAAATGTAGTGTGGCAGGGTGGCCATAACAAGCTCTTGGAGTCATAACTAGCAAATGGCATGATACAGCCATCCACATGTCACTGGTTAAACTGTACAGGAAGCTTTGCTTCAGTTTAACCACCAAGGTCTAAAGAAAATTAATCAAACCCTCAAGTACACCTTTTCTTTATCTGCTAGCTATGCAGTTTTTGCCCTGTCTGTATAATATATATATATATATATATATATATATATATATATATATATATATATATATATATATGATTTAGGAGCAGTCGCACCCCTATAGTTAAGGTTCAACGGTCACGTCTATGTTAAACTCAAAGTTTTTCACTTTAATAACTTTGCTACCATTTATCCAATTCAAGAGAATTTCAAGTGAAATTTTGCATGCACTGTTGGGGACCAAATATCTCTTGATGTGGAAAGTTTAGTCGCAGTCGGATATGCTGGTGTGTAGATACGGTATGTCAAAAAATGTAAAAATTACCATTTTTGTGTAAATTCTTTGTCACACAATTTCTCAGAAACAGCTTGGGGGTTTGGCCTGAAATTGTTAGGGCTTATCAGGCTTAGGTCACAGAAGTGACTTTAAAAGGTTTGGTGAAAAAAATATTAATCTATTCAAAAGTTATTAAAATTCAAATTTTCCTATTATTTCCCATGGGAAAAATTAAATGTCCCATGTGAAAATATGTTTCTTGATTGTGAAAGTGTCATTCTGTTTTGCAAATGGGGAATGCTCTTTTGTGCTGCTGCCATCTTGTTTGCACTTAGTGAGGCAAAAAAATGAAATATTTAAAAAAATACTGAGTTTTTATAAACACCAAGAGCTGTGTTTATCCAAGGAATTGGATTGTGGGGTCAGGTTTTTTAAATAATTTCCAGAAATGCATTTATTTAATCAAATGCATTGTTTTGCCACAAATTGCTGCACTTACTTTAGTGAAGCAGCCATCTTTTTCAGCAAGTTGCAAAATGGGATTTGGTTTTAGCGTGAAACATGAATGCTATGCCACAATTTGTGGCTGTACAGTACCTCTTTGTGTGCCCCTCCAGCCCCAATCCCCATCATATATGTAACCCCCACCACATCTCTGATGTCATTTATATATATATATATATATATATATATATATATATATATATATATATATTGATGTATGGTAACACGGTAGTGCTACCATAGCTAGGGTTAAGGAGCCATTTACATGTTAAACCTAAAATTTTGCACCTTAATAACTTTGCAACTATTTAACAGATTTGCTTGCAATTTGGAATACACGATCAAGAAACATACATCTTGAGATCCACCAACTTTTGTGCCATTCAGATATACTGCTGTGGAGTTATTAAGCATGATCTGTGCATGCATTTATGTTTTTTTGAATTCTTTGCTCATCCCTACAGGTCGCATGATTTGCACGACCTGTCTGAAAACTTCAGGGAATGTGTGGCCAGGGTCCCAGATGTGCCTTTTGAAGATTTCGTGAAAAAATATTAAACAGTTCAAAAGTTATTCAAAAAACAATTTCCCATTATAAGTCAATGGGAAAAGTTAACAAAAAGTTCAACACTTTCACAAATGCAGTTTTTACTTTCACAACCGGCCCTTTTACTTTCACAAATCCACCATTTTGTTTTCAGATGGTGATCAGAAAAATGCTTGGCATTTAAATTTGCGACCCTCTAGCAACACAATTCTTTTTGTGTTTACGTAGTCGGACCCTGAAGATGCTAGGCATATCTTTATTTTGAGGTTAAACACCCTAGAAATATGTTTTTCAAGTTTCTGAAAAGTACTTTCACAAAGTAGTGTTGCACTCACAAAAGTTTTGCAAATTTTTGCAAAAGCTTTGGCAAATTGTGACACTACTTTTCCAGGCTATGGCAAAATGACAGCAATTCTTTGCCACCCTGCCACAAAAGAACGGTTTGGTTTTTTGGGCTGTAATTTGGAGGAAACGCAGCCAACATCTCATAGATGTGCCTATCAGTGTTTTGGTGAAAAAATATTACAGGGCGGCAAAGTTACACACTTCAAAGTTGACACCTTTTCCCATAAGATAACTTTATGGCTTCCGCCGCATTACAGGAATCCTTTGCCGCCCTGCTGCAAAATAACAGTTTGGTCTTTTGAAATTTGGAGGGAAGAAAGTCAACATCCCACTGATGTGCCTTTGGGTGGTTTGGTGAAAAAATATTACAGGGCGGCACAGTGACGGGACTCAGAACTTAACACTTTTTCCCATTGGATAACATTATGGCGCCGGTCGTGCCTTTCGGGCCCCGTATCTCGGAAATCGTGCAAGATACGGACTTTTCAAAACTAACCAGGAAAGTCACAATTCATATGAAATTTACATTTTTCTCTACATCATATGGTTCCTGAGATATAAGCAATTTAATATTCCAAATCCTCATTTTCTGCTCCGAGGCCCATTGTTATGTATACATTCTTTGTTTTCACTGTGTTTTCCAATGCATTTTTTGGGGAAAAGAAGGGTGTGCCCCATCGTTACTGTGCCAGTTAGCATTTCCAGTTGCATTTCCATTACCATTTGTGGCATCATTACCGTCTACGACACCGTGTGCGTTACGGTTTGCGTTTTCCCTTGCGTTTGCATTTCTGTGTTGTTTGGTGTTATAGTTGCTGTTACCATTACCAGTTTCATTTGCAATTGCAGTACCATCCATGTGCATTACGGTTTGTGTTTTCATACGCGCTTGCATTTCTGTTTCATTTCTGTTTTCTTTGGCGTTATTTTTGCTATTAGTTACCATTTGCGTTTACAATGTGGTACCATGACCGTGCTTGTAACGGTTTATGTTTCTGTACTCACTTGCATTTTCATTTCTCTTTCCTTTGATGTTATTGCTGCTTTTACTGTTACCATTTGCGTTAACAATTGCGGTTCCATGACCATGCACGTTACAGGTTATTTTTCCGTATGCGCCTCCATTCCCATTTCCATTTCTGTTTCCTTTGGCATTATTCTTCATGTTAATATTTACCATTTGCATTTACTATTGCGGTACTGCGGCTAAAGATACGGTTTATGCTTATGTGTGCGCTAGTGTCACATTTTTGTTCTGTTCCCTTTTGTTTTTTTGCTGTGACACTTAACATTTCCATTTAAAATACAGCTGCCATCACTGTTCATGTTACCAGTTGTGTTTTCGTATGCGCATCAATGTCCATTTGTGTCACTGTTCACTTTGGCGTCACTTTGCACTTGCATTTCTATTAACATTTCCTTTACCATTTATGTTTCTGTTACCAAGTGCACCACTGTTGGCACTTCTGTTTGGGTTGCTGTTCCTGTTACTATGTCACAAGACATCACGTGGTGGGAGTGTGGGGCCCAGAGGGCCCCGTGCTCCAGCCGCTGCATTACTTTCACTATTTGTCGTCATCATTCTCAAAATGAAGGGAAATTAGAGGCAAAAAACTCTATTTAATGCATCAGTTAGGGTTGTTCCACAGTGACAAAAGTGAGGAAATTCTGTGTTAGGGTTGAAAACCCCTTGGACCCCAGCCCACCCCCAACGCATCGGGTGACATTAAACACCGTCCCAATCCTCGCCCCCATTCTCCCATACCTGTGCTTCTTTACACATGTGATGGGTAAGAGTTAGGGTCAAGGATCTCTATCGCACACTCTGATGCTGGCTATGGGTGGCCGGGGGTCCAAGGGGAGTTTTCAATCCTAATACTGGATCTTCTCACTTTTGTCGCTGAATAACTCTAACTGATGCATTAAACAGAGTTTTTGCCTCATATATATATATATATATATATATATATCTCCATTGCAAAAAAACTCTTTAATGCATCAGTTAGGATTCATAGCACAGTGACAAAGTTTGAAATGTGCTGTTAGGTTCAATCCCTAACTCCGCATTCCCTCCAACACAGCCCCCCCCACACACACACGTATGCAAGCAGGGGAAGGGCCAAGGCAACACAATCAACCAGAGACAACCAGCATCAGGTAAAACACACAGTATGTCATCCATAGATAGTTTATTGGAAATGAAAGTTTGGATAAGCTTACCAACAGCCATTGGATGTTTGCATTTTTTTTCTGATAGAGTGAGTCAGTCCTAATAGCAAAGAGTAGTAATAATAAAAGTAATGTTTTGTAGTGTAGTTTACAAGTAAGATGTAAAAGCCACAGTTGTAACATCCAAAGCTAACTATAACATACTGCTAATGAGTATTTCCAGGTAACGCACCAGCATAACAACATGTGATGCTGCTAGTTTCATGCCTAAGCAGTATCTGAAAAGTATTATGTATGTGTTCTGCAGTGAGCCAATTGTTGAATTATGACACATTAAAATCAATATTTTGAAAATGTATACAGATTATGTCTCATTGTTTGAAGAAGATATGCCAGCAATAATGTGTCATCATACTGTGCTGGCAGTATAGAGTCGATCATACTGTATTTAGTTTTTTATTACATAGTGTTATGTGAAATCAGTACAGTGTTGTGATTATTGTGCTTACAGATGTGACGGAGTGGTATAGTTTCTACAATCTTGCATGTGTCTTGTGTGTGTGGGGGAAGGGGTGGGACTGGGGGGAATGCAGAGTTAGGGGACTGAACCCTAACAGCTCTTTTCCAAACTTTTGTCACTGTGCTATGAACCCTAACTGATGCATTAACGGAGTTTTTTGCAATGAATTTCCCTTCTTATTGAGACAGTGTAATGTAACTGGTAACTGGTATGTGTAAGTGGAAGTGCGGGCCTTCTGGGCCCTGCGCTCTCTTCACATTGTCCATTTTTTTTGTAATGGTATGTGTATGTGGGAGTGTGGGCACTCTGAGTCCTGCAGTCCCACTCACATATAAGTATGGAGCCAAACAGCAGCCCTATAAGGCAAGGAACCCTTGTGCCACTAATGTGCCAATATCTCAGCAACCATAGCAGCTACAAAAAAAATTCAAGTTCCATTGTAATCATGGCAGTGAGTACTCCACACAATATAATTGACCAAATCTATATCTCACATCATTTAAGAGATAAAGGCACTGAAATGCACTGAAAAGGCACCCTTGGAACCCTTGGAACATGTTTTTGCCAATATCTCTTTAACCATAGCAAGAAGGAAAAAAATTCCACTGCTGGTATAATCAAAGCTTTCCAAAATGTTTCTGAAGATTAGTTCACCTAAAGGTGAACTAAGCTGTTGGTAGCAAAAAATCCGAATCTCACCTAATTTTCAAGATACAGGTGCCAAAAGGCATCACAGCTGCCGCAATGTTATCCTATGGGAAATTTCTCAAATTTGGAATGCTGTACCTTTAAGCTCCTTAAATGTTTTGGCACCAAACCACCAAAAGTCACATCTGTGGAACTAGGGCCTGCCACCCCACAAATCTCAGCCCAAAAGACCCAACTGTTTTGTTGCAGGAGGATGGCAAAGATTTGCAGTTTTTGTGGTAAAGTTCTTTCACAAATCACAAAAGTTTTGCAAATCACGTGATGCCTTCCATGTAGACGGATGCTTCCAAAACCTGCTCTCACCTCAAGGCTATCAAATTCAGTGAAAACCTAACCTTTAGAGCTCACTAATCAGCTCACCTTGGTTCCACTGTCTGCTGAAAGCCCCAGGACCTCTCTGGAGTTACAATCAGCTCAAGGAATGGTGAATAAGTCAGAGGAATGGAGGCCGAGATGAAACAGGCCCTCCCTTCATGCACACCACCTGCAACTCCAGACAAGCAGTCTAAGTGGCCTAAGACTCAAAACACTGCTTCAGGCAAATCAGCTCAGGCTCTGATCACCTCTACACTACTCTCCGAGGAAAAATTTCTGGCGGAATTGGCTCCGCTAAAGATAGCATTTCAAGATTTTGCTTCAGATTTAAAATCCATTAAAGAAGAGCTAAAAGACACCAACCAGGCAATTGCAGACGTATCAGTGCGCACATCCTCTCTTGAAAAATAGCAATCCAGGATGGAACCCAATATATCTTCCATGCAGCAAGTTGGAGCTGAAACTGGAGGATCTGGAAGGCCGAAACAGGTGTAATAACTTGGTTATTTTTGGCCTTCCAGAGGAAGCTGAAGGACACTTGCCCATGCTCATTGTGCAGAAGTTACTTCTAAAGATCGCTGGACCCCACCTCATTCAGTCTTGTATGTAGTGGAAAGGGTCCACAGATCCTTAAGACCTAGGCCAACTCCTGAATCTAAGCCCAGGCCATTTATCCTATGTCTATTTAATTACCTAGGTCATCAACATGTTCTGGCCACAGTTAGGGAATTACAGGAGATCAAATGGGAACATGCAGACCTTAGAGTTTCACAGGACCTCCCAGTAGCCACACGCCAGAAGTGAGCCAAGTATCACCCAAGCATCACTAAACCGATTGCTGCCAGTATTAAATTCCGGATGCTATACCCAGCCAGGCTGTCCATATTACATCAAGGTAGCTGGAAATCCTTTGACAATGCCGACCAGGCTGCCTGAGATCTAGCAATCTTGTTTCCAGATTTGTTCAATCAGCGCTGATCCCTTACATCCAAGTGGTAAGAAGATTGGAATTCAAAGGGGGTTTGATGTGGTCTTTAATTGGGCTCCAAGTGTTGACTAATTGGGGTATCAAGTAATGATGTGAAGATACTTGATACTAGCTGTTGCTAGCCTTGCTTGTAGAGCAGAAAGTAGCTAACTAAAAGAAGCTACATTTTCTTATTAATTTAACACTTATATCTCAGCAGGAGTCAGTGTCTGTTGAGATTAAGCAGACAGATACTTTATTAGAAGTAGAAGGGGTCTTATTTAGGGTTAAAAAAAGAAAAGAAAGAAAGTTAGTGTGTGTTCTGTGCTGGGAAGTGTACTGTATCAACTTACTTTGCTAAATCAGTAGGAGGAGAGAGAGCTTAATTGAGGGTGTGGCTTAGACAATATAAAAGCAGGTGACTCAAATTACAACTTCCTGTTGCTAGCCTTGCTTGTAGAGCAGAAAACAGCTAACTAAAAGAAACTACATTTTCTTATTAATTTAACACTTATATCTCAGCAGGAGTCAGTGTCTGTTGAGATTAAGCAGACAGATACTTTATTAGAAGTAGAAGGGGTGTTATTTAGGGTTTAAAAGAAAAGAAAGAAAGTCAGTGTGTGTTCTGTGCTGGGAAGGGTACTGTATGAACTTACTTTGCTAAATCAGTAGGAGGGAGAGAGAGAGCTTAATTGGGGGTGTGGCTTAGACAATATAAAAGCCGGTGACTCAAATTACAACTACCTGTTGCTAGCCTTTTTCTTACTAATTGCCATCCATCCCACCCTAAGCCAGTTCTACTTTTATAGCCACTGGATTTGACTGACAACAGGAACTTCCTGTTTGGCAGCAGGAAGGGAAGGATCATAGAGGAACATTGGTTTTGTCAACCCTAAAGGAAAAAAGTAGCTCACTCTCCCCCCCAGCTGCTGGTGGTCTGACACTGAGCAAGGAAGAAGGAGGCTACTGAAGAATATAGGAAGTTGCTGTCCCAGAACAGGAAGGGTGAGAGTTGTAAGGAGATGAGGGAGTAAGCATACAGAGAAACAGGAGAGGGGACACAAAATAAGACTTGACAGGAGTGGTGCAGTGCAATGGCTATGGGGTGGCAGTGTTCCGGGAGACATTCTGGAGGCTGCAATGCTGCCCTATTTGCAGGCACCTCTCTGGTCTGAGGGAGGAGGTTGCCCGTCTCCAGGCTGACCTTGCTAGGATTCATGAAACCTCATCCCCCACCCAGGGACCACCAGGGCCAATGCCACTACCTCAGAGGTTGCCAAGAAGGAGGAGAGGCAGGACCAGGGTGGGCTCAGGGAGGGAGACCATGATGGAACAGAGTTGCATCCCTCCAGCTGTACCTCTCCACAATTCATTCACTGTCCTGGTGGATAGTGGTTCCTCTATGGAGGCACCTGCAGTGGAGACCAATGAGGATGCTGGGAACCTTCACAAAGGAGACCCACAGGAGGGTGGCATGGGACCCCGCAGGGGAAGGAAACAACTCCTGGTGGGGGACTCAATCATTAGGGGGGTAGAAATGGGGGAAGAAAGGGAGAGGGAGGTAAGGTGCCTGCCAGGCTCCATGGCTTGGAGGGATAGGCAGCAAATCCTTAGGATCATGGGAGCAGCTGCATGAGGGAGGGAGCTGGATGTCATTGTCTACCTAGGGACAAATGACCTGGCTAGGAATGGGATCAGAGCAGTGCAAGAGGAGTTTGTAGAGTTGGGGAGGGACCTTAGACAAGTAGCACATACAGTAACCTTCTCAGAGGTGCTGCCTGTCTATGGCAAGGGTGATGCTAGGGTACTCCTCACCAGGGAATTCAATGAATGGTTGAAAAACTGGTGTGGGCTCAGGGTTTGGCTTCATTGGGGACTGGGGAGCCACCTGGAGGGATGCAGACCTATACTGGTGCGACAGTCTGCATCTGTTCAGGGGGGGAGCCAGGATCCTAGGTGAGAGGTTTAAATGCTTCATTGGCAAGCATTTAAACTATCCAAGGGGGGAGGCACTGAAAAGAAGCAGGGAAATCCTAGCCTCCCACCACAAAACATGGAAATTAGTGATGTAAACACCAAGGTAGCGAAGTCATTAGGGAGCAGGACAGAGGTAACTATATAAAAAGGCAAAGGCAGTAAGGACAGGAATGGGGCTAAAAGGGCTAAGGCCATCAGAAAGTTGAGGTTGATGAGTACCAATGCCTGTAGTCTGTGTAACAAGGTCCCTGAACTAGTGGCCTTGATGGAAGAGGGTTGCCTGGATATTGTGGCAGTCACAGAAACATAGTACACAGAGAACCATGACTGGGATGTCAACATACAAGGATACACAGTCTACAGGAGGGACAGGGAGGGTAAAAGAGGAGGAGGAGGAGGAGTAGCCCTCTATGTAAAGGAAGGGGTCAAAGCAACAGAACTAAAGAGTAAACAGGGAGCAGATGAGGCACTCTGGGTCACCCTGGAGACAGGAAAAGGCACCACAATCCACATGGGGGTTGTATACAGACCCCCATCTCAGGGGGAGGGAATGGACAAGGAAATGATAGAAGGCTTCCTTAGAATGGCAGAAAAAGGGGAGATATTGTTGATGGGGGACCTGAATATGCCAGATGTTAACTGGAGCACCTTTGCTGCAGGCACATCCAAGCACAGGGTCATTTCTGATGCCCCACAAGGGCCATGCCTCTGACAGCTAGTATTGTAACCCACTCAGGAGGGAGCAATCTTAGACCTGGTACTCTCAAATGGGAGAGAAAGAATCTCAGATTTAGAAGTGGGTAGCCATCTGGGAAAAAGCGACCACCAAACAGTGTGGTTCATGATAAATACAGCCGTACAATCAAGCCATACAAAGGCGAGAGTATTGGACTTTAGGAGGGCTGACTTTGAGAAAATGAGAGAGTGCCTCAGAAAAGCACTAGCAAACAGGCAAGAAGGAGGGGTGGAGGAACAATGGGGAGTAATGAAAACAGCCATCACAGAGGCAACAAGCCTTTGTGCAAAGCAAATCAACAAAACACAACAAAGGAAAAAAATGCTATGATTCTCAAAAGAGGTGGCAGGGAAGGTTAAGGAGAAAAGGATAGCATTCAGGAAATATTAGGAAACACAGAAGGAGCTGGACAGAGAACTTTATCAGTTAAAGCAGAAAGAGGCTGTGAAGGCAGTCAGAATAGCAAAGGCCCAAACCAAGGAAAGGATAGCCAACTCTCTTAAGAAGGGGGATAAGACCTTTTATAGGTACATTAGGGAGTGAAGAAAGACCAAAGGAGGGATACTGAGGCTTAATAAAGGGGAGGGAATGTGGGTAGAGGGTGACAGTGAAAAAGCAGGGATACTGAACGAATATTTCTGCTCAGTATTCACAAAGGAACAGGAGGGGGTGACCGAAACCAAACAAGAGAAACATTCTGAAGACAGGGTCGATACCAGTCCATTTATAGAAGAAAGGGTTCTGAAAGAGCTAATAAAATTGAAGGTGGACAAAGCAATGGGGCCTGATGGAGTTCACCCAAAATTCTAAAAGAACTAAGGGTAGAACTAGTGACACACTGACTACTTTCTTTAACAAATCATGGGAGGATGGGGTGGTACCTGAGGAATGGAGGAGGGATGTAATGTTCTTTTCACAAAAGTGGGAGCAGGACAGAGGCAGGAAACTACAGACCAGTTAGTTTGACCTCAGTGGTAGGGAAAATGATGGAATCACTTCTGAAGGAAAGAACTGTTGAGTACCTAGAGGCCAGTAGGGCACAGGACTCAAGGTAGCATGGATTCACGATGGGAAGGTCGTGTCAGACGAATCTAATGGATTTCTTTGACTGGGTGACCAAAGTAGTAGGCCAGGCAGGGGCTGTGGACATGGCCTACCTAGATTTTAGCAAGGCATTTGATATAGTCCCACAAAAAAGATTAATACACAAGTTAGCCAGCCTTGGAGTGGGTCCGAAGGTGGTAGCCAGGATAAAAAATTGACTAGACAGCAGAACTCAAAGGGTAGTAGTAAATGAAGTCCACAGTGAAGAAAAGAGGGTTACTAGTGGGGTACCACAGGGTTCAGTACTGGGACCGGTTCTTTTTAATGTCTTTATAAGTGACATTGCAGAGGAACTGGAAGGAAAAGTATGTCTCTTTGCAGACGACACAAAGATCTGCAACAGGGTTGATACACAAGATGGAGCGGAAAGGATGAGAAGGGACTTAGCAAGGTTGGAGAAATGGTCAAATATATGCCAGCTCAAATTCAATGTAAAGAAGTGCAAGGTAATGCACCTGGGAAACAAAAACCCAGGGGAAGAGTACACAATGGGGGTGAGATACTGACAACAGCAAAAATGGAAAGGGACCTGGGAGTAATTATATCAGATGACCTAAAGGTGGGCAAGCAATGTAAGCAGGCAGTAAGGAAGGCTGAGGGGATACTGGGATGTATAGGGAGAGGCATCAATAGTAGAAAACAGGAAGTTGTTATCCCTCTGTACAGACAATTGGTGAGACCCCATCTGGAGTACTGTGTGCAGTTCTGGAGACCCCATCTCTGCAAAGACATAGACAAAGTGGAGACTGCCTAGAGGAGGGCAACCAAAATGGTGCAGGGTCTGCACCAGAAGACATACGAAGAAAGACTAATGGAGCTTAATATGTATACCCTTGAGGAAAGAAGGGAGAGAGGGGACATGATAGAAACTTTCAAGTACCTCAAGGTAATCAACAAAGTCCAGGAGGGTAGCATCTTTCAGAAAAAGAGATGTGCAAGAACAAGGGGGCACAATTTGAAGATAGAGGGGGGAAGGCTCAGAGGTAATGTGAGGAAGTATTTTTTCACAGAGAGGGTTGTGGATGTATGGAACAGCCTCCCTGAGGAGGTTGTGGAGTCAAGAACAGTGAGGGAATTCAAGAATGCATGGGACAGACATAAAGCAGTCCTAGTGGGGTGTAGGAGGAAGTATGCTGTTGGTTAAGTAGGATCTTCAGCTTATCTGTTAGGTAGGAAAATGGGCAGACTAGGTGGGCCAAGTGGTTCTTATCTGCCGTCAAATTCTATGTTTCTCTGTTTCTATACTGTCCACTCTGCCTGCGGTGTACATTTTTTGGGGGGGTTAGCTCCTCAAGTTATTAGTGTTGCTTCAGCTGAGAGCTCACAGCTTTCTTTCGTGGAAATGGTCCTCGATAGTGCTAATTTTGTTTCCACCTTTTCAATCCTGGGCTGATTCTTTGGTCGTTGGTAAGCCTACTTGCCCCGAGGTGTTTCCCTGCCTTTCAAGCAAAGTCATCCTCTCGAACTCTAGCATGCACCCTTGCAAATGTGCGAACAGAGGAGCCGCTCAAAGATGAGCACTCTCGCAGTTCTGCTATTTGATTGTGCAAAATTTTGTCTACGAGCACAGTGAGGGGTAGTAAATAATCAGTCAACTACTTTTTTTTATGTAGCCCCCAACAAGCACTGTTCATTTTGATCTCTGTCAGTAATGATGGGATTTTACCATTAAAGTCATGTAAATCAGCCATGCTGAAGCTTGACTTATATGTGGACCTATCAATGGTGACTTTGATTATTATATTGTCATTACCAGGGCTTCCTTTTTTAACTCATATTAATGACAATAGCTTAAACAGATCAAAATACCTCTTTATTTGTTACCCTGGCATATTAGTAATTAAGAATTGCCTAGTTTAGTCTAATAATACCGTGGCCCCCTCTCCTTTTTTTATTTTCTTGTTGAGGTTAAGGTTATAGTGTTGGACAGGGTATGTCACTGAATATAACTTTATCTAGGGGCTCTTCTCTATATTATTATCATATATGGTTAAGATGTATTTCAACTGAAAGAATACCAAAAATGTGAGTTTAATTAGTGTTTTAGGTGGTTGGTAGCCACTTAGTGTTACACATATAGTACATTTCCAGTTCAATGTTGTTAGGTAGGAACTATATATAGTTACTACATCTGTTCTTTGAATGTTGTTAAATGGTTTTTGTAAATTAAAAAACATACTTTAATCACAGGCTTGGGGTGGGGGGGGAGAGTAGGTTTGTCTAGTTTTTGGAAGCAGTCATGAGTCAGATATTGGGTTTTGATCTTCCCATGTCAGTTTCCCAGTTTGGGTTTTTTCTTATATTAATAGTAAAATGTAGACTGGGGAGATCAAGGGAGTACTTCCAGAGAATTGGAAGTCGGGGTTTAAGCATTTTGGGATGGGGTTGGGGGGAGGTAGAATAATAACACCGGGGATGTCTGCCACTGGGTTGGAATTAGTTTTTCTTAAATTAGATGTTTTGATCTGGTGTTCTCCTGCTAAAACATATTTCATTTTTCTAGGTCTAAGTTTCATTTATGGTGGGTCTTAACTACTGTTCCTGGAATATAAAAGGAGCACAGACCCCAGCTAAGAGAACCAAAATTCTACTCCACCTTAAAAACCTGCAAATAGATGTAGCATTTCTAAAAGAGACACACCTGTTACCCAATCAAATAAATTACTTAGGAAGAAACTGGGTGGGTCAGGTATTTGGCTCTGGTATTGACTCCCATAAAAGAGGGGCAGCTATCCTTATATCCCGGAGAGTCACGTTATGGCTCATCCATCAAATTGCTGACCCAGGAGGTTGATATATGATTCTTAGGGCCCTTTTGGGTCATTCAGAATTAATATTAGTATCCATTTATGGACCGAACAGCAATGATCCAGAATTTTTTGCCAGCCTTGTGACCACCCTTGCCCCCGGACTACATTTCCAATAATTTTTTGGGGAGATTGGAACCTGGTCTTGTCTAACAAATTAGATAGATCTGGCCAGATAAGGCAAAAACCATCACCAGGACAAAAAGCACTATATGAGTTAATGCAGTGCCTTGGTCTCACAGACCCTTGGAGGCTTTTGCATCCAGACAGTAAGGAATTTTCATTTCATTCTCTTCCTCATCACTCCTTTTCCCATCTAGATTATTTTCTCATCTCAATAGACCACATGCCGGGTGTTTCCCTGGCATACTGATCATTTCTGACCACCATATTGCCCATCTCCTCCTTGATGTTTCCCCTAATATACTGTACATAGAGACAAATTCTGGAAATTAAACAACCAACTTCTGAAATGTGATGAACAAATACAACTCCTCCAAACTTTCATTTCTAATTTTATGGATTTTAATGGCCCATCAATGCCTAAAAAAGATTTTCTATGGGGCTCTCTAAAATGTGCACTGAGGGGCGAATTGATTCATCTGGTGACTAAGAGTAAAAAGCAGAGAGCTGCAGCCCTCTCTGCAATCCTGTCCCAGATAGAAGAACAAGAACGTCATCTTCTACCCTCCACTCCAATATAAGACTGGGCAAAAATAGAATCTCTCCATGCACAATACAATCAAATATTAGCTGAAAAGGCCGAATTCTTAATGCTCTGGTCTAAAATATCATACTTTGACCAAGGGAAAGGGCTGGGAGGCTTATGGCCCTTTGTCTTCGTACCCAAATTGCCAATAAGATAGTTACTCTATCTACTAGACTTCAGGGACCTACTACCTCCCTCCAGATATTGTGCATGCATTCCAAGAATATTACTGGCATCTATATTCAGCCTCAGCTCATTCCTCCTTGTCCCAACAATTTGACAACTTTCTCCAAGATATTGATCTCCCAGTGTTATCAGACTCACAGATCAATATCCTGAAAAATCCCATTACCCTATCAGAAGTTTGTGGAGCCATAGACTCCCTGTCAGGGAGAAATTGCCTGGCCTGGATGGATTCACAACAAATTTTATCAAGCATTTAAAGAAATGATTGCTCCCATTCTCCTAGATACTTTCAATACATCTTTAAAAAGGTATATCCGACACCTCCTGACTCAGACCATCATAATTGTTCTTCCTAAACCTGGCAAAACCCCTTTCTTTATTCCTAACTATAGACCAATTTATCTAATTAATGTGGATCTTAAGATCCTAGCCAAAATACTTTCATCTAGACTAGGTCAGGTCTGGGAATCTCTTATTACTATAGAACAGGTAGGGTTTGTTAAAGGGAGATTATCATCTGATCACCTTAGAAAAGTAGCCTACCTTTCTTTTGCATCCAGGGATGTTACTACTTCTGCCACTCTTGTTTCCCTGGACACAGAAAAGGCCTTTGATAGGCTTTCTTGGGATTATCTCTTTTTGTTATTGTCCAGATACCATATCCTGCAAGAATTTATACAATGGGTTAACAGTTTTGTATACATTACCAACAGCTCAAATTCACTGCAATGGTATTCTCTCTACACCCTTTACTTTATCTCAGGGTACCCGACAAGGATGCCCCCTCTCTCCTTTCCGTTTCAACTTGTATCTGGAACCACTTATTCAATAAAATTAAAAACTCAGCTCTGGTATCTGGGATACTGATTGATCATAAGGAATATAAATTATCAGCTTATGCAGATGATTTACTCCTGCATATCACCAATCTTACCCAATCCCTCCCGGCAACCTTTCAAATTATATCACAGTTTGAGGCAATTTCAAATTACAAGCTAAACATGGGAAAAACTGAAGTTTTCCCCCCTTAACAAATTTACACTGAGGAGTGACATCGAACATTTTGGCCTACGCTGGAATACTGAAAAATTCAGGTATTTAGGAGTCCTCCTGCTCCTCACTCCCCACATTATGAAAAACTCAATTTAGATGTTTTAAATAAGACCTTAACAGATGATTTCAAGTGATGGTCAAAATTACCTATTTCTTTCTGGGGACGTATGAGCATAATAAAAATGAGTGTACTACCTCGGATCTTATACCCTTTACAAATGTTCAATGGGGCCCTCCCACTATCACGGTTTTCGCAGATGCATAGAATCATTAGTACCTTTATATGGCAAGGGAAAAAGTTAGTAGTAAACTATCTCAAACTTATACTCCAGAAACCTGACGGAGGCCTTCAAGCCCCTAACTTTTATATATATTATCTAGCTATTCATCTGTCAGAATCAGATTCTGTTACAATCCTCAGAAGCTATCCTAGAATCCACTTATTGTCCCTTCTGGGTTAGAATTGAACAGGCTCTATGTTTAGAAAGCAGCATTGACCATAAGACTCTTCCTTTTATTACTAGAAAGAATCTCCCTAAATCCTTACAGGACACACCACTGTATGCTTTACTTCACACTCAGCATCAGTTAAATAATTTCCTTAGAATAGATGCATACAGAGATATTGCCCAACCCCTGTTCTCTAATTCCAACCTCTTAATTTCAGGGAAGATAATTAAACCCCACCTCTTTTGGCCAAATATGGGAGTGAAAAGGGTAGACCAGTTGGTCCGAGATTAAAAACTGCTCTCCTTCAAAGAGGCCAGACTCATTTTTAAATGGCCTATGAATCAAGTGTTTAAATTCTTTCAAATATCCCACCTATTAGTGTCTCATTTTGGCTTAGGGGGTTGGAATTTCCCCTCAATGTCTACTTTACTCCCATATATCAAATCCACCCTTACATCTCACATCATTTCTTATTCATATAAATTCCTCCTAAAAAAAATTGCTACCCTAGAAGGTCAGAGGTTCTATTGGTGGGATAATATTTTGCCATCAAATTCCCCATCTAAGACTTGGTCCAACATCTGGAAACACCTATATAAGTATATTAAGTGGGACAGGTACAGATTCATGCAATATTACATTAACAACAATTTATATTACACACCAATTAAACTTCACCAAATGGGGGTATTACCTTCCACCCAATGTCCAAAGTGTCAGCAGGCACCTGTTGATTTATTCCACATGCTATGGTGCTATGGTCCTGTGACAAAATTACTTCCTTCTTGCTGGATATTCAAAATCGTCTTAACTCTTTACTTACTTTAGCTGACAAATTCAATCCTGAAATTTGTATCATGGGTGATTATATGCAGGTTTAAGGGTCTCAACAGAGAGCCCATATGGCTTTAATTACAGCCTGTGCTAAAAAAGTAATACTAAGGCATTGGTTGGACTCGTCTACCCCCTTTACTTTGAATGGTTCAAGGAAATCATGTTTGCCTTACAAGCAGAGTTCATAATTGCAGGAACCACGAATAGATTCGGGAGATATAAACAAAGAAGGGAATTACTGCACACTCTTATATCGACACAATAGACCCACTCCATACTTACCATTACCGGCTTTCTTCATGAGGGTTACACCCCATATGGAATAACCCCCAAGCCAGTATTTCATAATCACATTTTTCATAAGGGTTCTTAACAAAACCATGTGGCAGACTGAGATGGGGTGGGGGGAGGGTATGGGGGGTGGGATAAAGACAACTTAATCATAGTACAGGTTTTTATGTACGGTAACTTGTCACCGAATGCTATAACTCATGTAACTGATTATCAGTTGCTTTTCTCCCAGCATTGTCATGTTGTCTGTATTGATTGCTGTTATATATCTAAAATGAATAAAGTTTATCAATTAAAAAAAAAGTTTTGCAAAAACAGCACAAAATTTTCACATTTGCGACAGTTTCATGGATGTTTTCCACGATTTGCAAAATACTTTGGCTCTGAGTTTTAAAACAGCATTTCTGGGGGTTGCCGCAAAAGATAGAGCTGGCATCCTCAGGACCTGACTAAGTAAACCCAACAGTCAGTGTTTACTTAAAGGGTCCCAAATAATTTAAATGCCAGGCATTTTTCTCTCTCACTAACTGAAAACAAGATGGCAGCAGCACAAAAGTAAAAGGGCCATTTGCGAAAGTAAAATTGCATTTGCAAAACTTTCATGAGATACATATATTTTACCCCTTGACTATAATGGGAAACTTGCTTTTTGAATAACTTGTGAATGGTTTAATATTTTTTCACCAAATCTTCAAAGGGCACATCAGTGACATAGGAGGCATCTTCCCTGAAGATTTCAGACCAAACAGACAAATTTTGTGGGCTGTGGGAGAAAGCAAAGAAACACACAAAAAGTAATTTTTTTTTGCATTTTTTTGGTGTTCTGTAGCTCCACAACCATATATCCGACCATAATGCAACTTTTCAGAACCAGAGATCTATGACACCAGACCATGCATGCTAAGCTTCAGGCAAATCTGTAATACAGTGGCAAAGTTATTAAGGTGCAAAATGTGAGGTTTAACATTAAAGTGCTTACTCAACCCTAACTATACCGGCGCTACCGCGCCAGTATAATATATATATATATTTATATATATTTCATATACATTTTATTTTATATAGGTTTTCCTGGTTGTCTAGTGGCCCTCCTTCCCTGATCCCTCATATCCCTAATATTACTTTTATAATTATTAAGCCAATTTCCTGGTGGT